>CM077674.1:172819159-175319159 GCA_039707655.1 Elymus sibiricus | reverse complement strand
GCTTTATTAGCTTTTTAGTTTGTCACAATCATCCTTGCTGAACACACCTATTTTGAGAGAGCCACACGTTATCATGATTTGTTGGAATACTCTATGTGCGTCACTTAAATTTTTTCGAGCTAGGCAGTTGCTCTAGTGCTTCATTTAAATCTTTTTGAGGACGGCAGTGGCTAGATTTTGAAGAAATAAACTCTCATGCTTCACTTATATTATTTTGAGAGTCATGCTTCACTTATATTATTTTGAGAATTGATAAGATTAAAATTTTGAAGAAATATTTGCACTCTCATGCTTCACTTAAATCTTTTTGAGAGTTGATGAAAGTAACGGTAATTTGCACAAGATATGAATTTGGTCCCAAAGTGATGAATATTCAAGACGGATATAATAAAAACTTTCATATAGGTTATTGGATATGATAAGTGTGATTCCTTGCAATAGTTTTGCGATATGGAAATGATAATATGTGAGTCATGTTAGTGAGTAATTGTGATTTAGTAAGAATATTAGTGTTAAGGTTTGTGATTCCCTATGCATGCACGTTAAGTCAATATGCAAAGAAATTATATCCTACTTATGGTGCATTATTCAGTGTTAGTTGTTCAATGCATGTTTATGACCGTTTTCGCTTTTTGGTTGGTTGCTTCTCAATCTTTTGCTAGCCTTCATTTGTACTAAGCGGAAATACTGCTTGTGAATCCAAAATCCTTAAACCCAGTTGTGACAAATGAGTCCACTATATCTACCTATATGCGGTATTTCAATGCCGTTCCAAGTAAATTTGTGTGTGCCAACTCTAAATTTTCAAAATAATTTTTCTGTTTTGTGTGCCCGTACCGCTCATGAGGCGGAAGGGGGTGGCCGATATTTTCCATGCTAGGTGGGTTATTCTCATGATGAGTGTTTATTCACTTGTCATTGCATGAGAGTATGGTTGGTATTAGGGATGCCCAGTCCCACAATGAAATCAAAAATTAATAACAACAAAATTCCTTGCAAAGTGATAGTATGGAGGGCACCCGTGGATACGGCTAGCCATGGATTGTGAAAGAAATGGTGGAAAGGAAATAAACTTTACCTTTCCGTTTGGGAACCACCTATAATGTATCTAGCATTGAAGATATTGGGAATCCTCGTTCGTTTTCATTGACAGGAAAAGCATGCCTCTCAAAATATTTTTATCTCTCTAATTTAAGCTTTGAGCTCTGGCACATTTGGCAAATCTCTGCTTCCCTCTGCGAAGGGCCTATCTATTTACTTTTATGCAATTTTTATTTTTCTTGAGTCTCCATCTTCACTTATAAAGCACTAACTAGAGAGCACTATTGTCATACTTGTGCATTCTGTGTAGCTAATATTTGAGTGTGTTTCATGAATGGATCAATGATTGAGCATAATGGGCTTGGGATAACTTTCTTTAACGTTGATATTTTGATAGACATGGTTGCTTGATAATATGCTTGAGTATTTATATCTTCATGTCAAAATTATAGACTATTGCTTTGAATCATTCAAGTCCAATGTCCATGCTATAAAAGAAAAGAATATGTGATGAATATGATAGGCAACATTCCACATCAAAAATTCTGTTTTTATCATTTACCTACTTGAGGACGAGCAGGAATTAAGCTTGGGTTGCTGATACGTCTCCAACGTATCTATAATTTTTTATTGTTTCATGCTGTTATATTATCAATCTTGGATGTTTTTATATGCATTTACAGCAATTATATATCATTTTTGGAGACTAACCTATTAACTTAGTGCCCAGTGCCAGTTGCTGTTTTCTGCCCTGTTTTTGTTTTACAGAATATCAATACCAAACAAAGTCCAAATGCCACGAAACTTTTTGGAGATTTTTTATTTGGCAAGATAAACACTAGAAGCTTCGGGAGGAGGCTAGAAGCCCCAGGAGGTGCGCACAAGGCACCAGGGCGCGCCTGGGGGGGGGGGGGCAGGCGCGCCCTGGTACCTCGTGGGGCCCACAGATCTCTGTTTGACATAATTCCTCCACTATAAATTCCCAAAAAATCAGAAACCCACAGGAGAGTCCACGAAATACTTTTTCCGCCGCCGCAAGCTTCTGTTCTCGAGAGATCCCATCTGGGGTCCTTCTTCGGTAATCTGCCGGAGGGGGAATTGATCAAGGAGGGGCTCTACATCAACCTTGCTGCCCTTCCAATGATGCATGAGTAGTTTACCACAGACCTTCGGGTCCATAGTTAGTAGCTAGATGGTTTCTTCTCTCTTTTTGATCTTCAATACAATATTCTCCTCGATGTTCTTGGAGTTCTATCCGATGTAATCACTTTTTGCGGTGTGTTTGTTGGGATCTGATGAATTGTGAGTTTATGATGAGATTATCCATGAATATATTTGAGTCTTTGCTGCACTCTTTTATGCATGATTATTATAGCATCGTATTTCTTATCCGATCTATTGATTTGGTTTGGCCAACTAGATTGATTTATCTTGCCATGGGAAGAGGTGCTTTGTAATGGGTTCGATCTTGCGGTGTTCAATCCCAGTGACAAAAAAGGACATGACACGTATGTATCGTTGCTATTAAGGGTAAAAAGATGGGGTTTATTCATACATGAGTTTATCTTGTCTACATCATGTCATCGTTCTTAAGGCGTTACTCCGTTCTTTTATGGACTTAATACACTAGATGCATGCTGGATAGCGGTCGATGTGTGGAGTAATAGTAGTAGATGCAGGCAGGAGTCGGTCTACTTGTATTGGACGTGATGCCTATATACATGATCATTGCCTTGAATATCGTCATGATTATTTGCTTTTCTATCAATTGCCTAACAGTAATTTGTCTACCCACCGTATGCTATTTTCTTGAGAGAAGCCTCTAGTGAAAACTATGGCCCCCGGGTCTATCTAAATCATATTACTAAAACCCTAAAAATATTGCTGCCATTTTGTTTTATTTATTTTATTTTATATTTTTGTTTCAATCAATCTATCTATCACATACAATTTAATCTTGCAAACTTACCGCCGAGGGATTGACAACCCCTTGATTGCGTTGGGTGCAAGGATTTGTTGTTTGTGTGCAGGTGCTGCTAACGAGGTGTTGTGTGATTCTCCTACTGGTTCGATTACCTTGGTTTCATACCTGAGGGAAATACTTATCTCTACTGTGCTGCATCATCCCTTGCTCTTCGGGGAAATACCAACGCAAGCTACAAGTAGCAACGTTCCGCCACAATAATCTCTCGCGGGTGCCCTCATGACCAACCCGACTTCCCAAAGGATTGATGTGAAGGTCAAAGTACCCGTATGTCCATAACATCATGGGGAATCCGAGGAATCACCCTCGATGGATTCCCACTCAATGTAACCGTCAAGGTGAACTTGGAGGAATCACCCTTGATGGATTCCCACTCCATGTAACCGTCAAGGTCAACTTGGAGGAATCACCCTCGATAAGTTCACACTTGAGGGCTGTACGACAGAGGCATCATCGGAGGTGGTGAAAGAGGAATCACCCTTGATAACCCACAACCGACTAGCTACGCTACAGAGATATCATCAGGAGTGAGGTAGGAGGTATCACCATCGGCACTCGATAGTAGTTCTGCAGAGTCGTACAACTAAGGGGGTGTGCGGTGCTGTGTCGGTCTCTGCACATCGATTCCACTGATCGAGTCACCGGTGGTAAAGCATGGCAACAGGGACAAGTGTGGGGCCATTGATGGATCACTAACCAGCCTATACTATGCATTTAGGTTAACAGGTAAAGTATCAACATCAGGTTACAAAATCAGGCTATGCATCAGAATAGGAGCAATCAATTACAGTAGCAAAATCTAATGCAATCACGGGAGAGAAAGAATCGGTGATATAGGAATGATCAAGGGGGTTTGCTTGCCTGGAAGCTCTGCTGAAAGGGGCTGGATGTGAGGAGTGTAGTAGTACTCGGGGGCAGCGTCGGTCTCGGGGTCTACCGGAGAGAAGAGGGGGAAGAAACAGTAAATATAAAGCACATAGACGCAACACAGATGCACGACATGCCGTAGGTTATGCTAGGGGTGACCTAATGCAGTACTAAGTATTTTACCCGGAGCGGGACAATATCCGAGAATATTTCCCCAGCTCCGAACACTATTCATTGAGCGGTTTCGGTAGCAAATGTTCAACGTTCAGTATGTTGGAGGCATGTGACAGGTATGTGGATGGCATATTCGGGTTTGTCTTATTTTTCTTATCATTTTTCACATATAAATTATTTTCATCCGAGTTACGGATTGTTTTATATGATTTTTCAAAGTTTTAATCAATTTCTGGAATTTCTGGAAATTATATTAATTATTAAATTTGAATTATAAAAGTGAAATGCTTTTATTACACAGACTCAGCTAGCCACAGTCAATGACATGTGGGGCCAGTCAACTGCTGACTCAGCAGTCAACATTGAGCAGGTCAAATGGTGAACAATGGTGGTGGGGCCCAGGTGTCAGTGACACAAACTATTATTAGCAGATTATTTATTTTAATCAACTGGATTAATTTAACGCAGAGCTCCACATGTAATTGACTCCTACTTTTAATAAAGGGTTATTTAGCCCACGGGGCCCATCTGTCATTGGTTGATTAGGGGTGGGATTAGTACTAAAGGGGGAATTAGCCTAACAGAGGCCGGCTGGGGCGCACGCACGCACTACGCAGGGACGCCGACCGCTATAGCCAGCAGCGCAGCACCAGGGAGGCTGGCGTGCTCGCACGCACGGGGCGCGGCCAGCGCGCGGGGTGGGCGCGCGGTGTGGGCGCAGCCTTGGTGCGGCGGGACGCGGCTAGGAGCAGGTGGGCGCGTGCGGAAGCACGGCGGGGCGAGCGGGCGCGGGAGGGCTGCGATGCGGCCCGCGCGGGCATGCTTGGCGGCAGTGGCAGGCGGCACAAGGAGCAGCAGCAGCGCTGGAAGAGCAGCAGGAGCGCAGCTGCGCAGCAGAGCAACAGCAGGGGTCGCGGGCGCGCGGCGAGGAGCTCGGGCTCCCTGCCATGGCGGCCAAACTCGTGGGGGGCGACGTACAGCGCGGAACTGAGCGGGAAAGGAGGGGATTCGGAGGAGGGACTCACGGGGAGGCCGCAGGAAAGCTCGGGGAAGGTTGGGGTGGACCGGAGGGACGGTGGCGATGGCGAGACGGCGACGATGTGCAGCGGCCGGACGAAGAAGATGAAGATGGCGTCGGCTCGAGGACGTCCCGGCTTGAGTTAGTCCCCGGGACGGACGAAACCAGCCATGGTGGATCCCTTGGACGTGTTCCTGCATGTCAGAGACAGTTGTGGCCGTGACGATGACGGCGAGGCAGCGGTGACCGCGACTGGTTCGAGCTCGATTCCGAGAAGAAGAGGAAGGGGGCGAAGGGGGAACGAAGGGGGAATGAGCGAGACGGATGCTAGGGTTTTGACAGACGCCTTTGTAGGCCGAGGGGGGCACATGGAGGCCATCTATGGCCATGGTGCCATGGATGCACGCCACGCCCAGGCCTCTGCCTCCCCACTGTACAGAGGTGGGGGAAAGGCTGTGGTGGGCTGGGCTTCGGGGCACTGTGGACACTAGAGCCCATATGCCGAGTAGCTTTGGTCCTTTTCCTTTTATTCTTTTTTGTTTTTTCATTTCCTTTCTATTTTGCAAATTGTTAGGCCCCAAAATGTCTTTTGTAAAATATGGAGTTGTGCCACATAATTACTTAGCAATATTTAGCACTGCCATAAAAAGGTTTGGGGTTCAATTGAGTTCACTTGAATTTTTGTTTGTAATTTAATCGCTAAAAAGGGTGTTGTTTGTTCCTGTTTTGGATGCTAGGTTCAACTTGGGAATTCAAATAATGTTGGTTTTATTTTTATAATTGCTTTGGGATTATTTGCAATATTATGAACTATTTTGTTTACAAGTTTGAAGTTTTTCTAAATTCACTTGTTATTTGAATTTTGAATTTGAGTTGAATTATTTCTTAATTGCATTTCTTAGGATTTAATGATGATGACTTGGCATCATTAGTGTGAGGTCACTGTAGCATGACACTGGGGTGTTACAGATGTCTAGTTTGTATTGCTTCTAATTTTGTTGATTTGCATCTGCTTAGTTTACACATTGTACTTGTGAATATGACATGTGTTCCTGTTTATAGAACATACTAAATCTGTCTATCACACCATGTTCTTACATCAAAGTACTGTTGCGTATCCTACAACAATCACTTACCATAAGTCACATTTAACTTGGGAGTGTGATATACGTTGCATCTTGCATTGTCTTCTAGCTTGTACTGCTTCTAATTTGTTGAAATGACACTTATGACGAGACACTTTTAAGATTGATATTGGTTGCATGTTCTTATGGTGCCTAGCTTTCATTTCTTCTAATTTGTTGAAATGTCTTCTGCTTAGTGTTTTTCAACATATTCCATCCTCCTATCATAGGTGTAAATATGCAATGCCGTCCTTTTTTTCGTACATACTCCGTCCTCCTATCATGCGGTTTCCTTACATCAAAGTAGTCTTCGTCTGTATCATGCATCAATGAGTTATGCAGAGCCAATTGTATTGCTTTTCTTGTGGTTTTGACTTCACAAGGCAATATCAAAAAAGAGGAAGGAAAATAGTAAGTTAGGAGATGTTGGTGGTCCTCCGGACCAACGCAAAAGGGAGGCTCTCTAGATTTGCCACTGCTGCTGCTACTGCAGTTGAAGTTCCAAGTCTATATGATGACTCCATCTCCCCTACTCCACCATCGCAGGTGCTTGCTCTAACTTGACAGTGTGATAATTGGTTGCATGTTGCATATGGCGTATAGCTTTTATTTCTTCTAATTTGATTAAATTGCACCTGCTGAGTTTATACGTTATACATGTGAATATGACATGCCTTTATGTATCTTGAATACACTGCATCTATCTATCACGCCATGTTCCTACATCAAAGTACTGCTGTTGTGTATCCTGCAGGAATCACTTATGATGAGACACTTTTAACTTGGCAGTGTGATATTGGTTGCATCTTGCATTGATTTCTAGCTTGTACTGCTTCTAATTTTTTGAAATTCTACTTATGACGAGACACTTTTAACTTGGCAGAGTGATATTGGTTGCATCTTTCATATGGTGTCTAGCTTGCATTGCTTCTAATTTCTTGAAAATCCTTCTACTTAGTTGACACATCATAGGTGTGAATATGTCATGCCGTTGTGACACCCTGGTTTTTCCCAACTTTTTTTTTCAAAACCCATTGGAATTTCATTTGGAATTTGGTTTGGATTCCATTTTGAATGGCTCTATGGACTTAAAACCTGGGAATATTTTTACTTTCCTTTCCCAGGTGAATCAAAGCTTCCAAAAACTTCTCCAAAGTCATGTCATTTCCATTCTTGCCCAATCTCAACTCTTATCCCAATTTAATATTCCTTTTTCTATTAAAGGAATAACCCTTTGAGTCCTAGGTTCTGAAGCAACCTATATTTCTGTCTTCTCAAAAATTCCAAGAAAATTTTCATAAATTCTTTGGACCATATGGACCTTGGATATGTGAAAATATTCAAGATTCCATTCTCATGGTGAGCACACCATCCAATCTTTGTCTCTGGTCATAATTTCAGTTTGTGAAGCAACTATATTTTATGTTGCTCCAAAATTTCTGAAATTTTACCAGGACATTCTCCTACCCATATGAACACCCTCCACCAAATTTTGGCCCATTTCATTTAGCCATTCTCCCTCAATAATTCTCCCAAGCTTCTCTCCAGAATGGAGCATTGTGAAAGAAGTACCATTTATACTTACTCAGATGGTATGAAATTTTTACAGTGTCTTCCTATGCTCAAATAACTCCTCTCCACCAAATTTCATCTAAATCCATCACACCATATGAGCACCACATCAAGATTCTTGTTTCTGGACCAGGGATGCAGTTGTGAAGTAACTACATTCAAAACTTGTCCATTTGGTCTGAAATTTCTCCAGCATGGGCACCTTCCTACTACACTTCAGTGTGACAAACTTTCCCTCTCAAAACCCTAGCCATTTTTCTCCAGCAACCTGTTCAAGTTGCTGTCCAGAAACTTTTTTGGAAGATGGCCAGCTGTCCAAGCTATTTCTTGTCAAACCAGATGCACATCAAGACTATCATTGGAAGGGACTACCACGTGGACATGACCGGGTGAGCCAGAGCGCACCGCGTGCGCTAGTGCATGCGGTGACCACGCGTCTACCAGGGCCAAACTCGCGCTCTGAGTGCCGAACCCTCTCGGGCCTTGCTGGCTCTGTGCGCCCGCGTCGCCGTACCGTGTCCTGGAGCGCCAGCGTCCTCCCCACCGTCCATGTGGCCCTTCTGGAGGACACCAAACGGCGCCGTTGTAGCCACCGTACTGGCACTGTGGCTGCGCTGGTTGGCAGCTTCCCCGCCGCTCTGCGCCATCGCCATAACTGCTCTGCCCTCTCCCGTCACCTCCCTATGCGGCTCGGCCGCAAGCGCGACGTCCATCTCAACATGGGACGCCGACATTTTCCCCGCGGCGGGATCCGGCTCGGGCATCACCGCCCGTCTATAAAAGCCGCTCCCCGGCCTCGTTTCTCTTCACCCATCGCCCTCCCCACCTCTCAATCGCCACCGAGTAGCGCCGGGGCAAGCCGAGAGGCCCTCCTCCTCCATCTCCGACAAGGAGCTCCGCCGCTCTGCCCCTGCTCCACCAGCTCGCTCCCGTCCACCCCAGCCCCAACCGAGACCACCTCTGAGCTCGTGGTACTCCCCCGGTTCTTCCCAGCCCCTCCCCTGCTCGAGCATTCATCGGAGTCGGCAACCCCCTCCGCCACCGTAGCTCACCGCCGCCTGAGAGGAAGGGGCCAACACCGTCCGGCCATCTCTCGGTGAGCTACTGGACGGGCGTGCTCGCCATCGAGCGCTTGTTCCATCCCCGCCCTCTCCCAGCTCTGCCATGGCCTCAACGCCGGCGAACGGCCGCCGGTACGCCCGCCGTCCTCTGTTCCCTCTCTCCCTTTGGTTAAAACAGCTAGCTGGGCCCCACCTGTCAGTGATTCCACGCGTGCCCGAAGCGGTACGCATGTGGAGGCGCCTGGCTGGTTTACGCCTTCGACGTGGCCAGCTGTGGTTATTTCAGCTTTTCTGTTTAATTCAATTTAAATCAGAAAGTTGACCCAACTTTGACCAGCTATATCTTTTAATCCACAAGTCCAAATGAGTTCATTCTTTTTGCATTATTTTTCTTGTGAGCTCCTTTATTTGCTGGAAAATTTTGGTATTTTTCTTTGCTGTCTAGAATTTCTGGACAGAGGAAAATGCTCTATGTGATGTTTACAAATGTTTCCAAAAATGATTTTCAGAGTGATTTGAATAGTTGGTGAAGGCTAGGAGTACTCCCACACTCCCTTGGTCCAAGGAAAGCCACAACTCTCATTTGCCTGACTGCATTGTAATGCCATGTTTTTAATTAATTATTTAGGCTAAAATTTGAATTACTTATAATTGGTTTATTCATGCCACACTTGGAGGAATTCTTGGATATGTTACTGTCATGTTGATGATTGGATCATTAGTAGCTAGTAGTCTACAAGTTTGATCATGGCATGATGCTTACTATCTATGATTACTTTGTGATTTCTGTCCAACATTTTGACTATGGAATTGGTAGCAGTAGCTTAATCATGTTGCTCATTGGATTACTAGTCGGCTGTTGTTATAACTTGGATCACTGTGATACCGGAGTATCAGTTATGACGGAGAAGTCACTTGGGGATAAATTCCTTCATTCATTGATCAAGTGCCACTGAACCGAGCTCCCCATTGCAACCACATCTGCCGGTATGGGACGGCCTTGACTTGGTCTAACCTCGTGCTCTTTTATCGGAACCACCAAAGAGGGAAGGTTATGCGCGCGGGCTACCCTGATCAGGTAGGCGGCGATAATCTTGTGAGCCCGGTTTCGTTATTGAGCTCAGGTCCCCGTTTGGGACAGTTTAGTTTGGCCACGATGGTGGCAGGTGTCAGAAGTGACACAGGGGCCACCCAGGGCATGACCCGGAAGGGGAATGATTGTTGGTGGTACGATAGAAGAGTCACAGGTTAGGCGAGTTTCGTTGGACGAATGTCCATGGTGTGGGTAAAGTGCGCAACCTATGCAGAGTGTAAGTATCTATTCGTATAGCCGCGTCCACGATATTAGACACAGTTCGTACTAAGTCACATTGTCTGATCAACACCAATGATGGAATGACTTGTTAATGATGGAAGAACTCATCTCGGTATAGTAAGGTAACCGTTTGGCAGGAGGCCGTTGATAATCTTGGAGATGTTCTTGAGAAGGATCGTCAAATGATCTTGAGGTGACCATGAGTTGGGTCACAAGAGTAGGTGGTTTGATTGGATAGCCAAGAGTAAGGCGGTCCCTGTGACCTTAAAACAATGGTGACTATTGCAGATAGATCGAAGATAGCATGTTTAATATTTTATACTAATCTTTTAATAACAACTGATCCTGATATAAACATGATTTCTATGATATTGCTTTGCCTTGATGCTCTTGTTTGTTGTGAGCTTGCGAGTACATTCAAAGTACTCACCTGGCGTGTCATGCTAGATTGTAGGTGCTGCCATGGTTGCGTAGCCCGAGGATTACGAGTTGCGAGCTAGGACGTGTCCCAGCCAGAGTCCCTGCGGAGTGGAGCCCGTCACCGTCGTCGTTGTTCCGCTGCTAGAAGTTATTCCGCTGCTAGCATAGAGCTACCCTAGCAGGCGTAGTATCGCCGTGCCGATGTAACCTTTGTAATACCCCAAACCCTTGTACACCGATTATTTGTAATAAAGAGCTGATTTGTTCTATGCCAAGCAGTGTTGTATTCCAGAAGACTTGATCTCTAGGCTGGAATACGGGGTGTTCCGGTTCCTCTGAGCCGGGGTGCCACAGCCGTCCTGTTTTTCGTACATATTCCATCCTCATACGGTTGTCTTACATCAAAGTATTGCGCGTATGTATCATGCACCAATGAGTTCTGAAGAGCGATTTTTATTCTTTTGTGCTGTGGGTACGGCTTGACATGACACAGTCAAAAAAGAGCAAGGAAAAGAGTATGGTAGGGGATGTTGTTAGTCGTCGGGTGCAATGGAAAAGGAGCTTCCCTCGAGATTCTGCTGGTGCTTATAGTGCAGTAGAAGGTCAAAGTCCACCGGCTAAATCTACAAACATAGTATCCCCTGCTCCACCAGTTGCAGCACCTCCTTCCACAGTACCAACATCTCAATGAGTTACTCGTTCGAATGCTCCGCAAGTGGCATGTTCCCAAGCTGCCTTCCCACCTAACACTACTTCTGAAGCACTGCTGACACTCCAGGACTTGGCAAGATCAGATGAACCTCATGAGCATCAACACCAAGACGGTACGTGACTGAGTCAAGTTGCAGTTGCGTGCTCCTTTATATGTACTCTCACAGTTTGATGTGCACTAACACTTTCCATATTCATTGTTGAACTAGCACGTCAGCGCAAGAGGAAAGAGACATCAGGGAGAATGCTTGACAGGTTGACAAAATCTAAAGGAGGAAGAATGGAGATCCATTTTGAGGCAGGTTTAAAAAGGCCACGTGATGCTACGGATTCAGCCAAGTTAGTATCAGAGGCAGCCATTGCCGTTAGGTGTCATGCACGTATCCTCCCAACATGGATCCAGTACAGGAATGACAAAGACGAAACCCAGTTTAACAACTTCCTTGACCATTTATCCGTAAGTAATGTTATTCATCGCAATTTGTAATATTGTCTTGCTCTGTCCCATACTTTCTAGCTTGCTCCTAATGAGACTCCCATTCTTTTTTGAACAGATGAGGTTCAAGTTGGATCCAAAAGATGATGCAACCAAACAAGCATGCACTCATGTTTTTCAGTCTGCTCTGCGACAGTATCGGTATCACCTTAGAAAAATCACTTTGAAGGCAAGGCTAACAATGAAATCGCCCAAACATCTCCAGTAGAATATATTATGGACGAAGACTGGACAACCCTTGTTAAACACTGGTCTGATCCAAAGTATCAGGTAGGGTATATGTATGTGATCAGATCACATATTGAACTCATATTTACGTATGTGCCTTACAAGTCTATCTTCTTCTAGGCTAACTGTTTCAAGAACAAGACCAACCATTCTAAAGTGAAATTCCAACAGACAACAGGATCTCGTAGCTATATTGCACACTGTGAGGCTCTTGTAAATAACTGCTATTTCTTCCTTTTTGTTGTGCCATATTATCATATCTATATTGACTTATTCCAAATACAGAGGAAAGCCCGTGCATACAAAAAAGAACCTGAACCGAATGCAGTGCAAATCTTCAAGGATTGCCACACCAGCAAGATGAAGGGCATGACTACACTAGTCCAAGCCGCTGTTGTAAGTCCTTACTCCTCATGCCTTTGAACTGCTTGTTACTGTGACGTGTTCATTTAACTGCTTGGTTTGCAGCCAATGTCAGTTACTCTGTTCACTTTTATACATAGTTGTCTTAACGTATCATTTCACCTTACATGGTTTAAAAGAAAGGAAGGATATTCTTTTGGTCTTGATCTCTAATCTAGTTTTGATGTTCACGTGTCCACACAATGATACAATAGCCTGTTTGTCTGATATCCATTTGCCCGTGATATGAATGATGTCATACTATGTTCATCGTATTTTAAACCGTGTCTCTTTATCCTTAGATAGATGTCAATAAATGTGAGGAAATAGTCAATAAATTAGGCATGCTACATGGACATATGTTCCGAACGTGATTTTATTATGTACTTACCACTAAAATACATGCTAAAGTATTATAGTGGTTCACCAAAATAAGTTATGTATAAACGTGAAAGCTATTTTGTTTGTTTTTGTCTCATTAGTAACTTCTTATCTGATACACTAATCTACAAAATTCAAACTTTCAGCAAGCTATGAAACAAATGATTGAACAACCACAACCTCCTGAAGGTGACGAGGCTACCAAAGGCACAATGTCACCTCTTGCTGCAGTGCGTCAGTATCTCTCCACTAACAGTGCAAAAAGCACCTTCCTGAGTAATTGTGGGTTGGTTGTTAAGGTAACCTCATCTAAACCGCCTACTGAAAAAAATCCTTTGGCTAGACAGAGTGATATATCTGTGCTCCAGACACAAGTCCAATCCCTAATGGAGATCGTTTCTGAAACAAGAATAGTGGTTGACAAATGTCATCAAGATATGAATGGTTTTGAAACCAGACTATCGGACATTTGCTTCGTTGTTCAAGAGGAATGGCGCAAAAAAGGGGAAGGTCATGCTGCTCCATCAGATTCTATAGCTTGAAACATTGCCACTCTGCTCAAATGATCTCTGCTTCTATACATCTCATGGTGCATTTATCTGTAAGGACTGTAAACTTTTATGCCAACAGGCCTTTTGTTGCATGGCTATAATTTATTTTGTTGCGATACAACATTTATCCTGCTGCCAAAGGCCGTACAAATTAGCAGGCTATTTTTGTATAGTGTAGGTTTATTCTTAGTAATGTATTTGCCATCATCGGCCTCCTTTAGGCCCAAAGCATCGTAGGAGCCCAAAGGGCCCATATTCGTCCGGCCCACAACTAGAGTGGAGCTAAAAACGATTACGGGCCGTAATCGGTATGTAGCCCACAGAAAATGACTGGGCCAAAATCAGTGTAAGCTCTTCTTATTTCTGGTTGTTCAATTTGTAGGCCCGTGACCATAGTGGGTCATTAACAGGCCTAAACATAATATGGGCCCATTGTATTAACGGGTCGTTAACAGGCCGAATCGCATAGATGATTGGGCCTAAAATGTGTGAAATAGCCCACTGGTCATTAGCAGGCCGAAATGTAACTCAGCCCATGGTGGCCCATTTACATGGCGGATCGTTAACAGGCCAAAAGTCAGCATGGGCCATAATTGGGCCGACCTACTACACGGGCCTTTAACAGGCCGAAAGTGCTGGCGGGCTGGATTTGTGTCATCGAGAATATGGGCCATTAATAGGCCGGATGTGACATCGGGCTACATATGGCCCATGGGTTGCATCGGCCGTTAACAGGCCGAAAGTCATACAGGGCCTAAAATGGCCCAATTCCATCACGGTCTGTTTATGGGCCAAAAATTTCATCGGGCCACATATGGGCCCAAATGTAGCAGGACCTTAAATAGGCCGGAAACACACAGGACCGTAATTGGGCCCAAATACAAAGCGGACAGTTAACGGGCCAGAAGTGACCATGGGCCGCAATGATGAGAAATCCACAACGGGACAGTGATGGGCCGATTTAACACTATTCAAACAGGCCTTACCTGCAAATGGGCCGTGTTCAACCAGGCCTTTAATGGGCCAGCCCGCTAACTTTGACTGGGCCGGCCTTTTTACCTAAATGGGCCACTGTTGGGCCATTCCACGTGTCACCGTTTCATAGGTGCATACCATCCAATGAATGGATGACATCTATCACGACGTCGAGCTGACACGTGGATCAGCCGGCGAATGAGAAATTTGCACGTGGAAAATCGCCATTGGTCACGGCTGCTAACAGGTTATTGGATCCAAACCCGCACCTGATAGCTTAACAGTGACCCGTTACGGTCGATGCCACGTGTCGGTCACCCTTGACAAAAACACTTCCATGACGCGACATTTATCGTCATGGAAGTGGACACTTCCGTGATGATAATTTCAGTATTGTCATGGAACACTTCTACGATAGCACATGTATGACTATCTTGATTCTGTCATAAAATCGTCACGGATGTACATGCATGACAGAAAACGTGACCTACTGTGACAAAGACGTATCATCACGGAAGTGTTTTTTTTGTAGTGAGCTTGATGTCTTGTTCTAGTGTAGCTCTTGGATGACTTGTCGTTCCTTTCCGAATCCTTGCTTCTCCGAGAAGGTCTTCATTCATACCGATCATCTCTACTCCTTCTCTCCTTATGAGGTGATTCATCTCTTCTATACTCCTTCTCTTGGTGATTCGCCTCTTTTCTTGTGAGGTGCCGTACACTCATTGGCGTAGTGTCCGGGTCTTCCACAATTGTAGCAATTACGGTCACAACTTGATGACCTTCTCTCATAATGCCTTGAGTTGGAGCTTCTCTCTTTTCCTTTGTTCTTGTAAACCTTGTTGAACCTCTTCACCATTAGGCTTATCTCTTCATTGGATACTAGCTTGTCGCTTGAAGTTGTGGGAGCATTGGTTGAGGCTTTGTAAGCACCACTTGACTTGTTGTGTAGCTCCTCTTTGTCCTTGAGTGACATCTCATGAGCAACAATCCTTCCAATGACTTTCGTGGGCTTGAGATCTTTGTAGTTGGGCATCATTTGGATCAATGTGCACATGGTATCATATTTTCCATCCAAGGCTCTAAGAATCTTCTTGATGATGAATTTGTTGGTCATCTCTTCACTTCCTGAGCCGGCAATCTCATTTGTGATGAGAGCAAGCCTAGAGTACATCTCGGCGACTCCTTCACCATCCTTCATCTTGAACTTGTCAAGTTGACTTAGAAGCACATCCAACTTGGATTCCTTAACGGACTCGGTACCCTCATGCATATCAACCAAAGTATCCCAAATTTCCATTGCATGCTCGAGGCGGCTGATCTTGTTAAACTCCTCGGGGCACAAATTGTTGAAGAGAATGTCACATGCTTGAGCGTTGTATTGCAACATCTTCAATTCTTCCGTGGTTGCTTCACGATCCGGTTCTTTACCATCCTCAAGGAATTCACCTTGCAAGCCAACACAAACAACAGCCCAAACGGCGGGGTTATGACCAAGAATATACTTTTTCATCTTATGCTTCAACTAGCAAAGTTTGTACCATCAAAGTATGGACCTCTACGGTGGTAGTTTCCCTCACTAGACGCCATATTCTCCTAGGTTGTGAAACCAATGCAATGGAGACCAAAGCTCTGATACCACTTGTAGGATCAAAAGTATGTCTAGAGGGGGGTGATTAGACTACTTGACCAAATAAAAATCTATCCTTTTACCAATTTTAGTTGTGGGCAGATTTTAGAAATTCTATCAAGTCTAGTATCACCCTACACATGCAATTCTAAGAGTATAGCAGCGGAAAGTAAAACATTGCACATGTAAGTAAAGGAGGGTTTGGAGATTTCAAACGCAATGAAGACACGATGATTTTTGGCATGCTATCGTACGTCCACATTGATGGAGACTTCAACCCATGAAGGGTAATGGTTGCACGATTCCACGGAGGGCTCCACCCATGAAGGGTCCACGAAGAAGCAACGTTGCCTATTCCACCATGGCTTCTGTTCGCGAAGGACTAGCCTCACTCGGGGTAGATCTTCACGAAGTAGGCAATCTCCTTGCCCTTACAAACTCATTGGTTCAACTCCACATGATCTTGGAGGCTCCCATGTGACACCTAACAAACCTAGGAGACACCACTCTCCAAAAGGTAATAGATGGTGTGTTGATGATGAACTCCCTGCTCTTGTGCTTCAAATGATAGTCTCCTCAACACTCAACCTCTCTCTCACAGATTTGGCTTGGGTAGGAGAAGGATTGGAGTGGAAAGCAACTTGAAGAGGCTAGAAATCAAGGTTCAAATGGTTGGATTGGAATCTCTTGATCTCAACACATGAGTAGGTGGTTCTCTTTCATAAAATGAATGGTGGAAGTGTAGGCACGTTCTGATGGCTCTCTTAGAGAGTAAGTGGGGGTGGAGGGGTATAAATAGCCTACATCCAAAATCCAACCGTTACACACTTTTGACCCAAATCGGTGAGACCGAATGTAAAACTCGATGAGCTGATTAGTGTAAAAGATATGAACGTTGGGCTTTTCGGTGGGACCGAAATGGAACAACTCGGTGGGACCGCAGTGCAATGGCTAGGGCAAAACCCAGTCTCGGAAATACCGATTATTTTAACTCAATGATTCTGACGTGAAACAATGTCATCACAGAAACTTGGCAATGCCATCTCGGTGGGACCGAGATCCATTTTGGTCAAACCGAATTGCTAGGGTTTGGCAGTGGCAATGGGAGTGGTCATCTCGGTGGGTCCGGATGGGGTAGTTTTGGTGGGACCAAGATGGTGATTTAGGTTTTGGACAGATGTGTTTTGAAGACAATGACTGGGGATTTTTGGAGCAATACCACTAAGCACTTGAGCAACAACCTCATCATTAATACCTCATCCCCTTTTAATTATATTGGCTTTCCTATGGGACTCAATGTGATCTTGGATCACTAAACCAAAAATGTAGATTCTTGTAGTTGCCAATTCTTGTCCTCGACATTTTGAGGGGTCCACACCTTGCCATGCCAATCATTGATTTTTTTTCTGAAATCTATTAGCAATGAGTATTAGATCAATGATATATATGTTGTTATTGATTACCAAAACAACCCGGGGATTAGTTGCACTTTCACCGACTCAGACCTTATCTGGACTCGGATCCGACTATGTCGAATCCAACCAGATCCTTCCAAGTCCATATTATCCGGTTAGCATCGAATGCTCCATGGCTAGTGAGACCGAGCCATCCACTGTGTCATATGCTAGTCTATTCAGCTACGCGTCCACACAGGCCTTTTGACTAGGGACCTTTTAGGACAGTCATCTTACAATGCATAGTCCCACAACCAAGTCACGTACTTGCTGATACACATCATTGATAATGTCCATGGACTATTTTTACTCATAAACACACAGGAAATATCATCATACATGATTGCCTCTAGGGCATATCTCCAACACCCATTTAGGTTAAAAAGGCTCGCCTATTTGACTTGGTTAAAAGTTAGCGGGCCGGCACATGGAAAGCCTGTTAACAGCATGTTCGCATATAGCCCATTTATGACACGAGTACTCATGACCCGTTATGGCCTTTCCGAATTCATCCCAGTAGGTTCATGTGGGCCATCCAATATGATTCCAGCCCGTTGACACTTTCAGCCCATGTATAGCCCATGACGTTTTTTGGCCCATCTGAGGCCTTTTGTACCTCTGGGCCCTTTAACGGCCCATGGTGATTCTGGCCCATAAAGAACAGTAAATGGCTTTGGACCCATTAACGACCATGATTCAGATGGTCTCTTTCCAGCACGTGTTATTGATGAGTCCAATTTACGTGACGTTTTTCATATATATTGTATGCCTACAAGGTGGGCTTTGTGGAATTTTACCGCGTCCGCGCACTTCTTTTTGTTGATAATCTCTCAGGTAACGTCTTTTGTAGCAATATCCATTTAATGGAGGAAATCCTTGGAAATGGGAGTGGAATCATGCATTAAAGGTGATAAACACTTTCCATAAAAATATCAAGGAAGAAGGCCAAAGAAACAACTGTTGTCGCGCTTTCAGAGCAAACGACGGCGTTCCATGCGACCGTGCGTACTCGCATGAGCGGTCGTTTGGCATGCCGCCACCTCTAGGGGATCGACTACTTTCACCCGGTCGAAGCAGATCGGGGAGAGGACGAACAGAGACTCCAGAAACTCATCCAGTAGGCAGAACCCTAGCCGCCGGAACCCATCCGAAGGGAGGATCGACCGGGAGAAGAAGGGGATTCCTCTCACCGCGAGAGGAACGGCATCATCATCCACATCTACATCATCACCACCTTCATCGTCATCGTCATCCACATCCTTATCATCTGCAACATCAAGAACCCTAGTGGATCCTTCAGTGTATCGGTTGAATCATTCCCCCATGTATTCCATTACCATCACCATGATGATTGTTGTTCCTATGTGTGAGTAAACCCCTAGTTCTCGGGGATATGGATGAACCTTGGTATGTGTAGGATCTGAATCATTTATTATGGATATGAGATCCTCTATTGAATGCTTACTTTAATAACTTCATGAATGTTGTGAAGGGGCCCCACTCAACATTTGTGCCTATATTGGCCACGAAGTATATCACTGTCTTTGCATAGGTTTAGGATGCGGAGGTAATTCAAGGTGACAGTAAAACCCTACTACTCCTAACCTTTACAAGTGACCGGGGACTTACGGAGAACCCTTAGTGAGGCCGCGTCCACGTGGAAACCCTTAATTATCATGAGTTGTAACCCACAAGGGGAAACTATGATAGTGGCGTGCGTGGCACAAAGTCTACGACGAGTAGAACGTGTTCTGTACCCGGCTCCGCCCAGCATAAACATCAATAGTGGCTCAAGTATCCTTTTCATGCTATCCTTATGCATAGTAGTACTAGAAACATACCAATGGGGATTCCAGACTCCCTGAGAACGCCTTTTTAATTCTGTTGTTTCACCGTTCTTTACCATCCTTGCCTTTCATTTACTTTTATGTTACTTAGTTACAAATCACCATTTTACTCAATCTTTACTCAAATCTGCCCTCACTCTGCTTCAAGTCTAAAATTATCTGTAGGCACAAAGTTACATAATTCTCTACAAGGGGCAAAAGCCTAATTCCTGTGCTCCCTGTGGGATCGATACTCTTACTTCAAAAAGGCTACAACTAAACCATGTGCACTTGCAGGCTATCAAGCTTTTTCTGCCGCCATTGCCGGGGAGCTGAGCGCTTTTGAGCCTTGCCTTGAGTTTTGAATTATTTTGTGATCTAACGGTTTTTGCAAACAAAGAGCAGCCATGGTCCTTCAAGAACAAGTTTATCAGGTAGGTGCTGAGTTAGTAGCAGGACCAGCTCGAGGAGAGAACTTTATAACAACTGGGCCTGACCTACCTGGTAAAGTATATGAGATAAACCCTCGGTTAATTGATATGATAAGAAAAAATATATTCTGAGGTGATGCAACTGAATGTCCTTATGATCATATAGTTGAACTAGCTATTTCAGTATGTGGTTGGCAACAATTGGGTAAAAGTTTGATCGGTTCAACTGCCGTGTTGAACTATTTGTATAAAGAAAGACTGCTTAATCTATGATTGTAATCTATGCTTACTGAATTTCATTTGCAAAAGTTAGACAGTACTAGTGATTTTTAGCTGCAAAATTTGACAAATGGCAATGTTTTTTTTTGAGGATCACAAATGGCAGTGTTACAAGGTTGACAAATGGCAATGTTACTAGATTGACAAATGCAATTTTTCCAATTTGAGAAATGGCAAATATACCCAATATGACAGATGCAAATCTTACCACATTGTTTGTACGTCGTCGCACACGGGTCATCATGCAAAATCCTTTGCGATGAAGTGATGCACAAAACCTGCGTGCCACATTTTCCCCTGGATTGGCTGCGAAGGAACCCAGCACTCGCTTTGCATACGGGTGTTCAGTCTGAAACGTTTGCGATGAAGTGATACACAAAACCTGCGTGCCACATTTTCCCTTGGCTTAGCTGCGAAGGAACCCAGCTCTCACTTTGCATACGGGTCTTCAGTCTGAAACGTTTGCGATGAGTGTTTTATTCAGAGGAAAACATTGATGTTTTTTTTAACTTTGATAAGTCTGTACATTCAGAGAAAAAATGATAAGTTGATCAAAACCATAGATTTCATTCAATGACACCGTGATTTTACATTCATACGATCGAGATACAATATTAAACAAAAAAACTAATTGAGGCGGCGGCGGAGGCGGAGGCGGAGGCGTGCTGTGCCAGCGTTGTCGTCCTCCGGGACGCCGTTGTTCAAGTCTTCAAGCCATCCCAGAGTGTTCTGGACTTGTAAATCCAAGAGCCGGTCATCGCACGATTGACGGGTGCGTGGTGGGAGGACAGCGACTCGTGGCGCTGCGAGGGAGCGGTCGACGGCGGCATCCCATGACACTGAGGGGGGGCGGCGGGTGCAGGCGCGCGCACGGGCACGGGCGAGGCGGGTACAGGCAAGCGCGCGGGGACCGGCGCCGCAGTGGGTGCTGGGGCGCGCACGAGCACAGGCAGGGGCGCTGGCACGTACAAGAGCTCGCGTGGGTCCGCGGGGACCTTGCTGACACCCGCGGCTTCCAGCGCTGCGATGGTGCGCGGCGACCAGCCCGTCAATGCCACGAGGATGGCCGCTGGTGTGGGCGCGAGGATGGGAGCTAGGACGGGCGCGGGGGCAGCATTCGCCGCGGCCAGCTCGTTTAGGGCCATGTCCCTAAGGTCCCATTCCTCCTTATTTTCTATCTCCTCTGGCTCATAGCCGACTTCACCAAACCGGAAGACTAGTGGCAGATGATCCTTGTGCGCCATGGCGTAGGTGGAGCTCTGGAAGATAGGATTTGGGCTAGAGGGGAATGGGAGGCGAAGAGAGACCAGTAAGGTTGCCTATTAAACAGTGGCTCGGGCGCCATTAATGGAGAGGTTGAGAGTGAGGCGGGTGGCAATGGAGGTCAAAGGGCTCGCTTCCCGGTGAGCCTGCACAGCGTACTACTCGCACGCCTCCCGGTGAGCCTGCGCAGCGTACTAGTCGCATGCCTCCTGGTGAGCCTGCGCAGTGGAGGACTGGTCACACGCCTCCCGGTCAGCCTGCGCAGCACAGGACAGGTTGCACACCTCCCGGTCAGCCTGCGCCACGGACTTCGCTCGCACGCCTCCCGTCTACTCAAACAGCTGCCCACACGGCACCTCCTTGCCAATAAAAAAGTGGGATGCGTGGTGGCACGTAAATGGTCAGTAGAACGCCCACGATTTAAATAATACTATACAACCGTTTGTGATGATAACATGACAGCTATTTGTTCCAAAATGGCTATGTTGGCTGTGGCTGTTAGTGTGTGCGCCCTATGTCGTATTGGACAATTTTTTTTACCACAGCATGTTGGTGCCATTTCATGACACCATGCCAAGTCTAATGAATTTCAGACGAGTTTTGGATTTACAGGAATTTAAAATCTAAGTTTCTCAATGTTTGGGGCCGAGCCACGAAGTCTGGGTGTTTGAAATTCATTGCTATTTCTTGCATGGGACCTAAACATGCACCCAAGGACACATATATGATTTTTCAACCCATTTTGGTGCACCGGAGCATGTGCATGTAGTTCAAATTTGAATTATGCACATAGAATGCCTAGAAAACTCAGTTAATGTATAAAATGTCCAAACGAACCCCGAATAATTCCAAAATTTAACACGACACTCCAATTGGTCTATGTTGCCTCTAGAAAAAAAAATCAAGGCAAGAGGAGGCAACGAATGTCGTTTCGTCCACAAAGGTGACATGTTCCCTACCGGAACCACGAGGCTTCTTGTGAGAAGCTCTGGTTTGTGAGAAGCTTATACCAAAACCTGCCCCAAATGGGACAAATTTTTTACCACGGCATGTTGGTGCCACTTCATGATAACATGCCAAGTTTCATGAATTTCGGACGAGTTTTGGATTTACTAGAATTTCAAAACCAAGTATCTCAACGTTTGCGGCCGAGCCACGATGTTGAGGTATTTGAAATTCATTCCCATTTCTTGCATGGGACCTAAGCATGCACCCAAGGACACACATATGATTTTTTAACCCATTTTGGTGCACCGGAGCATGTACCTATAGTTCAAATTTGAATTATGCACATAAAATGCCTAGAAAACGCAGTTAATGTATAAAAGTGTCCAAACGAACCCCGAATAATTCCAAGTTTTAACACGACACTCCTATTGGTCTATGTTGCATCTAGAAAAAAAATCAAGGCGGGAAGAGGCAACGATTGTCGTTTCGTCCACAAAGTTGACATGTTCCCTACCGGAACCATGAGGCTTCTTGTGGGAAGCTCTGGTTTGTGAGAAGCTTATACAAAAACCTGCCCCAAATGGGACAATTTTTTTACCACAACATGTTGGTGCCATTCCATGATAGCATTCCAAGTTTCATGAATTTCAGACAAGTTTTGGATTTACTAGAATTTCAAAACCAAGTATCTCAATGTTTGCGCTGGGGCCACGATGCCGAGGTGTTTGAAATTCATTCCCATTTCTTGCATGGGACCTAAGCATGCACCCAAGGATACATATATGATTTTTCAACCCAATTTGGTGCACCGGAGCATGTGCCTGTAGTTCAAATTTGAATTATGCACATAAAATGCCTAGAAAACTCAGTTAATGTATAAAAATGTCCAAACGAACCCCGAATAATTCCAAATTTTAACAGGACACTCCTATAGTTGTATGTTCACTGCAGATAAATGTTCTAGCAATTCAAACACCGTCCTTTGCCGCTTTTACCCCATTCCGTATTTCAAATCAAGACGAAAAATCAAGTACATCACACAGTTTATTATCACCAACCGTGTGAGATGCAGTACAAAATATCTTCGAGCACTGTCATATATGGCTTACGCGAGAAGTTTGGTCAGCTATAGTCCACATCCGGCGCGTCAAGCAAACTCGCTCCCCAAATATCATTTCACTGTTCAATCGTCGTCGGTCAAAGATGGGGACGTGGACCCGCGTCGTGAGGGCAACTTCGGCGGCCCACTCCGGCAAGAGCGCGGACGCAGCCGCCATGAACGTGCTCACAACCTGCGTGAGCGCAGCCGCAATCTGTGACCGGGCGGCTGCGACAACCAAAACGGCCGCTACTGCAGCTTAGATGGCGGCAGCAACATCTGCGACGGGGATAGCAAATGGCGAGAGCGGGACAGCCGTTGTCCGTTCCGCGGCGGCCACCTTAGCCCTGATGAAGGCTGCCCACGCCCATGTCGAGGCCGCCCACGCCCAGCTCCTGGCGGTCACTGCACAAATCGCACGAAGCTTCTCCGACAACGGTCGGCAACCCACGGCCGAAGAGTTGGCAATCGCTGAGAGCGTTCGAGCAGCCGTCTGTTCGTTCGCGACATACCTTGCCGCGATGGAGCCCATCCAAGCCCAGACCGTGGCCGCCAACGCCCAGCTCGTGGCAGCCTTTTCCAAAGAGATGGCGGACGCGGATGGCGGGATGCTTCCCGAGTATGGTGCGATGGATGCCATGGAGCCCCTTCCCCAGGAGATGGAGGAGGCGGCGGAGATCGACGAGCGCCAGGCGGAGTAGTAGTCTTCTTTTACAGCGCCGGTCTTTTGTTAGAGTATTGTTTAGGTCAGCTAAGCTCTTTTTAATTGCTGAACTTGCTCGATTAAGAAAGTGTGGGTGTGCTGTAGGCTATTTTGTGTACCCAAATTAAGCAATGATGTGGACGACCACTGTAACTAGGGAAATTTGAACCAAAATTTGCATGTTCAAACTCATCAGACACGGGGTATGCCATATGAATCATTTGTGATGTTCAGACATCATACACAGTGCTGAATAAGGGACCGTGTTTGACGACACTTTGCATGCCAGTTTTTCACTGCACGGAGGGAAAAATTTTGGCTTCCGCGGAAATATCTACCTCCCATGCCCCCCTCCTCCTTACCAAAAGCCACATTTCCCCTGTTTCCACCTTCCATTCCAAGTTCAAACCTTCACTGCTTGCTTGCAGCGCCGCTGCCTCACCAGCGATGCTCCTTCCTGCTGCTCGGCCTCGTCGATCTAGTTGGGTAATCCACACCCGACCCCCATCCTCCACCTCCTTCTACATCCCACATGCCCCAACCGCTGTAGCGACACCTTCCACCCAAATCATCGACCCATCCTCCAAATAAGCGCTGCCCTAAGCCATGGTGCACGCAGTGTAGCCAGGAGCTCAAGGAGCATTTGGCAGTGGAGAAGCAAATCGCGGCCGCACATGCGGATGAGGTCGCGATGTCTGCCATGCGTGCCGACCCCCAGATCTTGGAGGAGCACCTCGCTATCGAGGCCATCGTCGACACAGCGCGTGGGGACACCGCCACGCGGTTGGCTGCTTTAAACGATGGTTTGTGGTCTTTTCTCGAGGCCACCGTCGGTGCCTCACCCTCTTCCAAGTCTAAGGAGCCCATCGTCATCGATATATCCGACGATGAGGTGTAGATTGTCTTTTTAGCTCACTATAAGAACCTATGTTCAGCTAGGTAGCTACGCCGGTTAAGCATGTTCGGTTTACCTATTGCATGTGCTGCTCCTGCCTTTCCTTTACAAATTCTAGTGAATTGTTCTATATACTGTTACTATGCAATCTGATCCTCCAGTATATATGTTCTATATATTGTGCAATGTGGTGCTCAGTTAACTGTTTGGTTAATTTGTTGTCATCTTCAGTTAACTGTTTGGTTCAATTATGCAATGTGATGCTCAATTCTTTTGGGTGCAATTTTGTATTCTCTTGCATGTGAGAAATAAATTGAATTTGGCTGTACAAAATACATGAGAAACAAATACAATTGCTATGATTCCAAGTTGTTAAGCATACTAGGTTTGGTTAACTATCTGATCTTCCAGTATGTTCTATTATGCAATGTGGTGCTTAGTTAACTGTTTGGTTCATTTGTTGTGGTGCTTAGTTAACTGTTTGGTTCAATGCGATGTTTGTGGGTACAATTTTGTATTATTATGCATGTGAGAAAACTTCAGCACACAAAACTCAACAGAAACCTCGTGAGATCATTTAGTATAACAAATAAATCATAAACTTTAGGTGCTGTTGTAAATTGATTCATATTTAATATTGGAATAATGTGTCACAGCCCTAGAAATTGATTGTAATTAGTTGCATTAAATCATTCATGCATCATGTTGACATTCAAATGAAATTTGAAACGGGGATGTCCAAACCCTAGCAAAAAATTAAATCAATAGGTTCAAATAAAAATATTTTCAATAAACTCAAAATGCCCTTCAAAAATGTTCATGATTTAGGGAAAAGGGTGAAAACCTTAACCAGAGATGATGCATATTTTTCCAGGACATTTTGGGCTTTGATTTAATTCACTAAGTATTTGAATTGGAGCAAATAAATGGCTATAGAAATATTCATAGCTCCAATAATTCTGAAACTTTATGTGGGTCTATGGAATAGTCCATATTGCATCCACAAATAATTTCAGAAGCAACAAAAATGGTTTAGTATGTCTACTAAATCAAAATATAGCAAAATAAATAGAAAACAAAAAGAAAAATAAGAAAAAGAGAGAGAGGTACCTAACTTACCTGGCCCAGTACTGTAGTAAGCCCAACCCACCTCCTCGCGCGTCGTCTTCCTCGCGCCTACTAGCACTGTGCGTGGCGCGCGCACAGCCGAGGACGCCACCTCCTCCCAGCCTGCCTGCCCTCCCCGTGCTCACCCTCTCGCGTCTGGGAGACGCCCAGCACGACCTCGACCACTCCCCTGCCTCTCTGGCCTCGCTCCCTTCCTCTACCGCGTGACCCCGAGCACACCCGAGCGCAGCCATGGTCGTCGCAGCTCGTATCCGTGGCCACCGTGCTGCTTTCGTCCTTCGTCCATTCCCAGCATCTCCGCCATGCTCTGCGGCTTCTCCGAGTCGACGCACGCAACCCCAGATACCCTACAGCCCCGCCATCGCCTCGTCTTCCTCCTCAGGCTCCGACCACCGCCATCGTTGATTCGCCACATACACGACCTCCCCGAGCACTCCGAGCATCTTTGCGAGATCTCTGTGAGCCCCACGTCGTTTTCCCCCTTCTCCCCTGGTCGCCCTTGCCATCTCGGCCATCGAGCCGTCATGGCCGAGAGCTCGGAGCCACCGCGCTCGTTGCCATCATCGTCTGAGCTAGAAAAGCTCATGCCCGATAATGCCACCGTGATCAGCATGTCTCCAGCAACCCGTAGAAACCACCAGTTCGCCTAGAGACGCTCTGTAGCGCCAAACCGAGCATGCCCATAGCTCCGGCTGCCGCCGTGGTCGACGCCACGCTCGACTCCGGCCGCCCCAGCACCTGCCACCACCACCGTTGGACGCAACTTGTTGCGGCCGTTCCAGCGCACCTAGCCGCGCGTCCAGAAACCACCGGAAAAGGCCAGCCGGCGAGCTCCACTGCGTCCTGTTATCGCCGACGGCTAACCCCGGCGACTGCTGACATGGTGCCGTCATTAGCGGCTAACCACCCGCTAATCACCCCGCTAACTAACCCCTATAGCCACTGACAGTGGACCCCACCTCTTAATTAACCACAGTATTAACCCCCTGTTTAAATTAAACTAACCACAGAGGGCCCACATGTCTGTTCGACCTTGGCCTAGTCAGCGCTGACCGGGCCCACCTGTCTGCGACACTAACTACCACTATGTCACTGACCAGTGGGACCCACTGGTCAGGTTTGACCCTGGTAAGCTTAGGTGGCCAGCTGACATCATAAAACCTTTTCTGGTTTTTCTTATTTCATAAATGATTTATAAATTCTAGAAAATAGTTAAAACTTCTAAAAATCATAGTAAATTAACCATAACTCAGATGAAAATAATTTATATATGAAAAATGATTAGAAAAATATGAAGAAACTGTTTATGGCACTTTCATGCATGTTTGAACAAGTTAACCTCACTAAATAGGACAAATGATGATTAGGGCAATTTTTGAAATAACATTTGGAGTTGGAATTTGATTCTGTTTGAATTCCACTTCAATTAATTTGGCTAAATATTGCATTAGGTGAATTCAGTACCTTAATATGACAAGTCATTCATGTGATTGTGCATTGCATTGATTGTGTTCCTTCTTGTTTGTTGGTGTTTGTCCCCTCTCGGTAGCAGACGATTCCGACGTTGTGATCATTGACACTGATGAAGGACAATACTCTCTTCAGAAGTGCCAGGCAACCAAGCCCCCCATTGAGCATTCCGATGCAATCCCACCCTCTCGCTCTTGCTCTCTTTTACTGCATTAGGATAACAACGATTCAACTATTACTTGTTGCGGTAGTTGAACCCATTCCTCTGCATGACCTGTCTTTGCCACAGTAAATAGTTGAAACCCACTAGCATGAATAGGAATTGTTTGAGCCATGATGTACCTACTCATCCATGCTTGTTAGTTATGCCTGCTATTGCTTAGAGTTGAGTCAGGTCTGATTCTCCTAGGAATGAATTGGAATGTTGTGTTCATGTCCTACTGTGTGAGAGCTAAGTGTGGGAACACGATTTGGTAAAGGTAGCGATGAGAGTCCATGTAGGAGTACATGGTGGGTTGTCTCATTGGGACTGTCCTTAAGAACTGAGTCATGTGTATGTTATCCAAGACAGTTACTACCACACATTGGGTGCCGGGCACTCCAAGCTCTCTCGACTTATTAATCGCCTAGATCTCTGTCCAGGAGTCGCAACTAGTTTATGGTGTTTGTAGGTAGTGTTAGTAGTCTACCAAGTGGCACCCGGTACAGGTGGGCTTGGGACAGACTAGGCACCATGGCCCGGTGTACCAAGTGGCACCTGGATGGTGGACTTGGGAACCCTGCACACATCGTTTCGGGCCATAGTGGAAACCTCAGCCGGACTTCCTTGTGGGTCGGACTCAAATAGGCGATAAACCTGGACTAGAGACTTGTGTGGTTAGTCAGGTTGTGGCCGACACCCTCGCCAGGCTTCCGCTTGAAGGTTTCCGAGATACATGACGTGTATATGGTCGTAAGTGGTGAGAGCGTGTGTGAAGAAGTACCCCCCTGCAGGGTAAAATGATCTATTCGAATAGCCGCGTCCTCAGATATGGACTACTTGGAGACTTATAGGGTTCATAGATAACTGGAAGTGGATACCCTAAAGTGCGCAAGATAAGCGTGAGTGCTATGGATGGCCTTCTCGTAGGGAGACGGGAGATGATCCATAGTGGGGTATTGATATGGTGAATATGTGGACTCGTGTGCACTTTCTCACCTCAAAGAAGATACTGGCAGTCATTGTACAGGATAGCCACTGAGTCAAAGCTGGCTTGCTGCAGTTAAACTCCACAACCCCATTATTGATACCGATGCATAAGTAGTTAGTTCTGATGTAATTCTTGCTGAGTACCTTCGTACTCACGGTTGCTTAATTTATGTTTTTGCAGAGGAGACTTCAGTCTCACTAGTAGTTCCACGTGGGCTTTTACGAGTAGTTTGGAAATCCCAGACAGAGGTCGGGTTCCTATGGAGGGTCTTGTAGATAGACAGGCTCCCTAGCCTTCTTTCTTTTCAGCTGTCTGTACTCAGACAGGTTTATGCTTCCGTTGCTTGTATGACTTTGTATGTTGGGTCATGAGACCCATGGTTGTGATATCATGCTATGTATGGCTCCTCGAAGCATCTTAAAGAAATACTTTGAGTCATAGAGTTATGTTGTGATGCCATGTTGTGTCGACACATATCGAGCATATTGTGTGTATGTTATTGAAATGCTTTGGTATGTGTGGGATCCGACACCTAGTTGTTTATTCTTGGTAGCCTTCCTTATGGGGAAATGCCTCCTAGTATTTCCATCCGGAACACATGGATTAACCGTCATGTGTCCTTCTTTGCTCCTGTGTCTGTCCCTACGGGGAAATGTCACGCGGTGTTCCTTTACGTCCTTGTAGCTTGCTACGACTTGGGTTCATACGCTGATGGCCGACACGTGCATTGCTGGGTCATGTATGCCTGTCGCTGTAAGTTTGTGCCACCTTGGTTTACGACTAGTCATGTCGTCCCGGGTTCTCTGTCATATGGATGCTAGCATCACAATCATATACGTGAGCCAAAAGGCGCAAATAGTCCCGGCCAAGGTAAGGCTGCAGCCGTGGGAATACCGTGTGTGAGGCCGCAAAGTGATATGATGTGTCTTATGCTAGATCGGTGTGATTTAGGATCGGGGTCCTGACAGCTTTAGTATCAGAGCCTGACTGCCTGTAGGATTACCAAGCCAAACTGGTCGAAGTCGAGTCTAGAAATGCTTTAGTTATTTAGGGGAGTTGATTGTGGAAGGGAACATAAGGCTCTTTTTACTTCTTATCCTATGTTCCTCTGATTCTGATTCACCCTCATCTTTTCTACGGGGTTAAGAAACTAGGCTTTCTCATCTATCTATCAGGATGACAAGATACTATGCTGGAGACTTGTAGGAAAGGTGTTGTCTTCTCGGATCGGTGTTTCCATAGTAATTCAGTTGTTATGTTGTTAGTTGCCATGTAGGTTGTCTCATTTTTCATGCCCATACAGCCGTTATGTTGTCCGAGTTGTTCCAGGTTTCTAAACAATCTGATGCATTTGTAAATCTTTCCTCCCTATTCCCGATGTCTTTTGGGCTAGATTAACCACACTAATCGGTGTGTTGAGGTACTCCATTGCCTCGACATATATGTTGAAGTTATCAGGAAACTAGGATGTCTTAGAGAACCACCCATTATTCTAGCTTTGTTTTGTGTTATTAGTGTGACAATTCTGGCCACCATTTTCGAAAGCATCTCGTGATGTTAGCTAGTTAGTAGGTATTCTATTTCTGGGTTCTTGGACCCAAGCTTCGATCTGCTTATTCCTGTTGATAGTGTTGGGTCATTCCTTTAGGGTATTAGTAACCTTTGTGATAGTCTTCAAGGTTCGTGGTTTATCATTCTTCCAATACCATGAACCATCCTTGACAGAACTTCTTCTTCAAACTGAAAGATCACAACAAGAGTGCTCCTGATGAGTTCCCCATTCTACATTGTGAATCTGCCAATCCTTCCTATTCTGCATGGGTTATCCAGAAGAAATATGTTGAACTTGTTCGACATGCTAATCTATGCATCCAAAACTCAGAAAAATCATATGTTCCTTCTGAGTTGTCCCTCCTCAATTGTATTCTGACCTTCATCTATCAATTGATAGTCAAGTGTATGTCATGCATTCGCTCTTATCGATGCCTCATATCCTTGTGGTCCGTCAAGCCATTCTATTTCGGAATGACAAGGTGAAACAAACTCCAGTACCTTATCCATTTCGAGGATTGGGTCAAAACAGTTGTATTCCACATATCAAAATGCTAATCCAGCTTTTGTTCTATTCTACCCTGAAGTATTACCATCTTTATGTCAAGAATGTCATGGGAATTGCACAACCTCGTATGAATTCTTGATACAATGATACTTCTCGCCATCTCCATTTATTTCTTAGTCTCCGTGTTGTTCTAACCGGAATGTCGATAAGTGAACTGAGATGTGCGAAATCTATACTCCTAGCAACCTTGTTGGTTGGTAGTTAATGGACAATAATTTCCTTCTTAGCATGTTGGCTATTGAACCATCATTCTAAGATTGATCGTGCTACCTAGTACATTTTTCCTGGTGCACTCTTCGATCGATGAGTTAGGGTTGTGTCAATCCCTTGCCCTTTTGATCATATCATCATGCCCTGAAAAGCAAGACTGTTCTCGAGCTTAGTGACATATTGGTGGTTCGTGATATTCCGGATATCTTCTCGGAAGTATTACTAGGTTGTCCCCTGACCGTTATGTTGAGTTCGTGATCAAGTTGGTTTCTCTATAAATCGCCCCTTCTCCAGGGATTTGTGTTGGATACCCCTGAGCTAGTTGGTTAAGTTAAACAACAACTTGGAGAGTTGGAAGATAAAAGCTTTGCCTAACTTAGTTCATTCCAAAGGGATATCTATTGTGTGTGTGTGTTGAAGAAATATGATATCTTCACCGATTGACCTTCGCGTTCAGTTGTTGGATTTATTGTCTTACCAATCTTTGATTTGAGTATGGGCTATCGTCAAATCAAATCAGAACCAATGATTTTCATAATGTTGTTTTACTCGTGGTTGTCTCCTCGAGCCTACACCATTATATCTTTTGGTCTGACCAATGCTATCACCTTGTTCACATAATCATGGAATTCCATCTCCATGGAAATCTCGATGATTATTTGTTGAGCCCATTAGCATCATTTTATCTCCTCCATGATTTATGTTTGTCATTAAGCTAGTGTTGGAAACTTGTGTAAGCATTTTCTTCGTGTCCCGTTCATGAAGCATATGTTTGGATGAAAGAAGTGACTTCCTCTAATTCACGTGTATTTGATGCTAGTTGCCACCGTTGATTCAAGAAAGTTGTTTTTGCTTCCTCTGGAATCGTCCCAAGTCAGTCATGCATGTGCGAAGTATTCTGTGGTTTGGAGATTTGCAACCTCCATTCCATATGTATCTCCTAGCACACCAAGCCACTGATTGACTTGTTCAAGGAAAAGAAGTCTATAATGCTAATCCTAGGTCATGCACAAGATTTCGATATCCTCGATGATGGTTCCCAACCAGAACTCGGTAGTGTTTTGTGGTAAGGTTTCCATGTGGTCACGATTGTCTCGGACAGTGTGTTCACATGTTTCCTGTAGTCCAACTTATGTTTTGGAGTTGTTGCCGTAGTTCATTTCCCGAGAATCTTGCAACGTCATCTCGCCGATTTTTGTTGCACCCTTTCTATTCAGACATGCTGAGTCTGTAGCATCCTGTCACCAATCAGATCTGAATCTTAGGCAGATATGATGGTTGGAACGTCTCCCAAGAATTATAATATTGGTCTTTCTCAAACGGTAGAGTGATGTCATGGCTAACACACTTCTCCGGAAGACCTGTTGTTGTAGTATCTTGTTCAGCAAGATTAGCCACTCCCCATGAGGATTTCGTATGGCTTATTTTAGAAGTTGATCCTTATGGATTCTTGTACTTCCGAAGTCCAACCTTTACTTGATGGCCATGTTGATTCTTTTAAGCAAGACCGTGGTAGCTAGTACATCAAGGAGAACATTAGAAGCGGAGTGCTAAATGTCTCTCGGTCCATCATCCAGATTTTGTTTTTCTTGGCTTAGTCAAGGTAAAATCTAAGAAAGTGTTGTCTTCCTTTGCATCTGCATCCCCCATCCTTATTCATCATGGTAGTATGAGGTGTCACCAATATCCTTGGCATAGATGTTGGTAAAACCTTGATGAATATGGAAATGCTCAAGTTCTTGAAAGCACGCTCAGAAACTGGGTTATATCCTCAGTATCAATTGGAATGTGCTTTCCGTTGTCGAGTTGTTCTATAACCATAGTTTCCTTTCAATCTGAGTATGCCATTCTCTCGAATTCCTTCAAACAATAGTTTATGGACTTGCCTCAGTCTGGTATGAAGAGTTTCAATGATCCCCGTATCAAAAGTAATTCTTTTTGCCACTTAAGTGAATAATTCACCGAGTCACCTCTTTTAAGGTGCCCCGTTATGGTAATAAGGGCAATTAACTCCCTGCTAATTTGAAACCCATTCACCATCTTACTTAAGCCTGGAATTGTTGCCTATCAAGTTGAATCTTCGTCATCTGCTTCTTTCCATCACCCCTGATGTGTGTTTTGTGTCTCAGCTCAAGAGATGTTCTTACATCTCATCCCATGAGTTGATCTTGAGTTGCTCGATCTTCAAAAAGATCGATTCCTGTAGAGTTTCTTCCTTTCGTCACCGTGTTGGGTGAAGTTCTCGAAGGCAAGGATGTCAAGATCAATATGGTGTAATGGATCAACATCTTCGAGAAGGGCAATTGGATCATGAAGATTGTGTTAGTTTTGTGTCCCCCCTTCCTCTTACCCGACGTCTTGAATCTCGGGACGAGATTCTTGTTTAATGGGGGTGAGTTGTCACAGCCCTAGAAATTGATTGTAATTAATTGCATTAAATCATTCATGCATCATGTTGAAATTCAAATGAAATTTGAAATGGGGATGTCCAAACCCTAGCACCAAATTAAATCAATAGGTTCAAATAAAAATATTTTCAATAAACTCAAAATGCCCTTCAAAAATGTTCATGATTTAGGGAAAAGGGTGAAAACCTTAACCTGAGATGATGCATATTTTTCCAGGACATTTTGGGCTTTGATGTAATTCACTAAGTATTTGAATTGGAGCAAATAAATGGCTATAGAAATATTCATAGCTCCAATAATTCTGAAACTTTATGTGGGTCTTTGGAATAGTCCATATTGCATGCACAAATAATTTCAGAAGCAAAAAAATGGTTTAGTATGTCTACTAAATCAAAATACAGCAAAATAAATAGAAAATAGAAAGAAAAATAGGAAAAAGAGAGAGAGGTACCTGACTTACCTGGCCCAGTACTGTAGTAAGCCCAACCCACCTCCTCACGCGCCGTCTTCCTCGCGCCTACTGGCACTGTGCGTGGCGCGTGCGCAGCCGAGGACGCCACCTCCTCCCAGCCTGCCTGCCCTCCCCGTGCTCACCCTCTCGCGTCTGGGAGACGCCCAACACCACCTCGACCACTCCCCTGCCTCTCTGGCCTCGCCCCCTTCCTCTACCGCGTGATCCCGAGCACACCCGAGCGCAGCCATGGTCGTCGCAGCTCGTATCCGTGGCCACCGTGCTCCTTTCGTCCTCCGTCCATTCCCAGGATCTCCTTCATGCTCTGCGGCTTCTCCGAGTCGATGCACGCGACCCCACATGCCCTACAGCCCCGCCATCGCCTCGTCTTCCTCCTCAGGCTCCGACCACCGCCGTCGTCGATTTGCCCCGTACAGGACCTCCCCGAGCACTCTGAGCGTCTCTGCGAGATCTCTGTGAGCCCCCTTCTCCCCTGGTCGCACTCGCCCTCTAGGCTGTCGAGCCATCATGGCCGAGAGCTCGGCGCCGCCGCGCTCGTTGCCATCATCATCTGAGCTAGCAAAGCTCATGCCCGAGAATGCCACCGTGATTAGCACGTCTCTAGCAACCCGTAGAAACCACCAGTTTGCCCGGAGACGCTCTGTAGCGCCAAACTGAGCATGCCCATAGCTCCAGCTGCCGCCGTGGTCGACGCCACGCTCGACTCCGGCCGCCCGAGCACCTGCCACCACCACCGTCGGACGCAACTCATTGTGGCCGTTCCAACGCACCTAGCCGCGTGTCCAGAAACCACCGGAGACGGCCGGCCGGCGAGCTCCGCCGCATCCTGTTATCGCCGGCGGTTAACCCCGGCGACTGCTGACGTGGCGCCGTCATTATCGGCTAACCACCCGCTAATCACCCAGCTAACTAACCCCTATAGCCACTGACAGTGGGCCCCACCTCTTAATTAACCACAGCGTTAACCCCCTGTTTAAATTAAACTAACCACAGAGGGCCCACGCGTCAGTTTGACCTTGGCCTAGTCAGCGCTGACCGGGCCCACCTGTCTGCGACACTAACTACCACTATGTCACTGACCAGTGGGACCCACTGGTCAGGTTTGACCCTGGTCAGCTCAGGTGGCCAGCTGACGTAGGCATGACACAGTGCTGATGTCATAAAACCTTTTCTGGTTTTTCTTATTTCATAAATGATTTAGAAATTCCAAAAAATAGTTAAAACTTCTAAAAATCATAGTAAATTAACCATAACTCAGATGAAAATAATTTATATATGAAAAATGATCAGAAAAATATGAAGAATCTGTTTATGGCACTTTCATGCATGTTTGAACAAGTTAACCTCACTAAATAGGACAAATGATGATTAGGGCAATTTTTGAAATAACATTTGTAGTTGGAATTTGATCCTGTTCGAATTCCACATCAATTAATTTGGCTAAATATTGCATTAGGTGAATTCAGTACCTTAATATGACAAGTCATTCATGTGATTGTGCATTGCATTGATTGTGTTCCTTCTTGTTTGTTGGTGTTTGTCCCCTCTCGGTAGCAGACGATTCCGACGTTGTGATCATTGACACTGATGAAGGACAGTACTCTCTTCAGAAGTGCCAGGCAACCAAGCCCCCCATTTAGCATTCCGATGCAATCCCACCCTCTCGCTCTTGCTCTCTTTTACTGCATTAGGATAACAACGATTCAACTGTTACTTGTTGCGGTAGTTGAACCCATTCCTCTGCATGACCTGTCTTTGCCACAGTAAATAGTTGAAACCCACTAGCATGAATAGGAATTGTTTGAGCCAGGATGTACCTACTCATCCATGCTTGTTAGTTATGCCTGCTATTGCTTAGAGTTGAGTCAGGTCTGATTCTCCTAGGAATGAATTGGAATGTTGTGTTCATGTCCTACTGTGTGAGAGCTAAGTGTGGGAACACGATTTGGTAAAGGTAGCGATGAGAGGCCATGTAGGAGTACATGGTGGGTTGTCTCATTGGGACTGTCCTTAAGAACTGAGTCATGTGTATGTTATCCAAGACAGTTACTACCACACATTGGGTGCCGGGCACTCCAAGCTCTCTCGACTTATTAATCGCCTAGATCTCTGTCCAGGAGTCACAACTAGTTTATGGTGTTTGCAGGTAGTGTTAGTAGTCTACCAAGTGGCACCCGGTATAGGTGGGCTTGGGACAGACTAGGCACCATGGCCCGGTGTACCAAGTGGCACCCGAATGGTGGACTTGGGAACCCTGCACACATCGTTTCGGGCCATAGTGGAAACCTCGGCCGGACTTCCTTGTGGGTCAGACTCAAATAGGCGATAAACCTGGACTAGAGACTTGTGTGGTTAGTCAGGTTGTGGCCGACACCCTCGCCAGGCTTCCGCTTGAAGGTTTCTGAGATACATGACGTGTATATGGTCGTAAGTGGTGAGAGCGTATGTGAAGAAGTACCCCCCTGCAGGGTAAAATGATCTATTCGAATAGCCGCGTCCTCAGATATGGACTACTTGGAGACTTATAGAGTTCATAGATAACTGGAAGTGGATACCCTAAAGTGCGCAGGATAAGCGTGAGTGCTATGGATGGCCTTCTCGTAAGGAGACGGGAGATGATCCATAGTGGGGTATTGATATGGTGAATATGTGGACTCGTGTGCGCTTTCTCACCTCAAAGAAGATACTGGCAGTCATTGTACAAGATAGCCACTGAGTCAAAGCTGGCTTGCTGCAGTTAAACTCCACAACCCCATTATTGATACCGATGCATAAGTAGTTAGTTCTGATGTAATTCTTGCTGAGTATCTTCGTACTCACGGTTGCTTAATTTATGTTTTTGCAGAGGAGACTTCAGTCTCACTAGTAGTTCCACGTGGGCTTTTACGAGTAGTTTGGAAATCCCAGACAGAGGTCGGGTTCCTATGGAGGGTCTTGTAGATAGATAGGCTCCCTAGCCTTCTTTCTTTTCAGCTGTCTGTACTCAGACAGGTTTATGCTTCCGTTGCTTGTATGACTTTGTATGTTGGGTCATGAGACCCATGGTTGTGATATCATGCTATGTATGGCTCCTCGGAGCCTCTTAAAGAAATACTTTGAGTCATAGATTTATGTTGTGATGCCATGTTGTATCTACACATATCGAGCATATTGTGTGTATGTTATTGAAATGCTTTGGTATGTGTGGGATCCGACACCAAGTTGTTTATTCTTGGTAGCCTTCCTTATGGGGAAATGCCTCCTAGTACTTCCATCCGGAACACATGGATTGACCGGCATGTGTCCTTCTTTGCTCCTGTGTCTGTCCCTATGGGGAAATGTTTGTGCCACCTTGGTTTACGACTAGTCATGTCGGCCCGGGTTCTCTGTCATATGGATGCTAGCATAACAATCATATACGTGAGCCAAAAGGCGCAAACGGTCACGGCCAAGGTAAGGCTGCAGCCGTGGGAATACCTTGCGTGAGGCCGCAAAGTGATATGATGTGTCTTATACTAGATCGGTGTGATTTAGGATCGGGGTCCTGACATAATGCTACTGTACTCCAACTTCTTCATGACTCATACCCCCCGATACGATCCATAGATTCATCAAAATAAGCAAACTATGCAACAAAAACAGAATCTGTCTAAAACAGAATAGTCTGTAAAGATCTGAATTAAAGTCATACTTCTGTAACTCCAAAAATTCTGGAAAATTAGGAAAACGTGGGCAATTCATATATCAATATTGTGTAAACAATTCAGAAGGTTCTGACGCTCCAGAAGAAAAATCAAAATTCCAGCACTGGACGCAAAAGTTTCTGTTTTCAAACAGCATCAATTTATACTATCTTCCAAATCATCCCAAAGGCATTATTTGGCACAAACACTAATTAAAAAATAAAAACACAATCATAATAGAAGCTACAATTGTGTAAACAAAAAAGAACAGAAGGTAAAACAAAATTTTATTTTATTCATTGGGTTGCCTCCCAACAAGCGCTATTGTTTTATGCCCCTAGCTAGGCATAATGCATAGTTTCAAGTGTTGTCATCCTTAGTTTTTGCTGATTTAGATGGTTGCTCTCGAACCCGGGAGGATCTTTGTGCTTCCCATTGCTTTCAGAGAATAAGGCAATTCTATTATCTAAAGTGTCTAGCCTTTTGTTGCAAATAGTGAGAAGATTATTCATACAATTGAGGTTACCACTAACATTTTTAAGAGGCTCATTAGACTTTTGTAACTCAACCAATTTTTTTTGTATGTCACCTAGTTTTTCCAAAATTTGAATCCCTTCTTGGGTATAATTAGATCCTTTTTGCAAGGGTGGAGTTCCCACTATCCCTTCTATTAGTTCATAAGCAGTATTAGGATCACTATCAATAAAATTTCCTTTAGTAGCAAAAATCAAGAGTTGTCTATTTGGCATAGTTAGCCCAACATAAAAGTTTCACAACAAAATTTTCATATCTCCTTTTATGGTGCAAACACGATAGGACTCCATTATACTATACCAAGCATCTTTTAAATTTTCTCCTTGTTTCTATTTGAAGTAAAGAACTTCAAAGTCCGGAGACAAAGGAGGGATTGTGACACTAGTCATGATAACTGAAGAAGCAAACAAGATATTTTTTTGTTTTTGTGAAATTGTTTTAGAAGTGGGGGAGATGAAAATGAGAGGCAAATACAAATAAAATGGCAAATAAAATAAATGCAAGTGGATGATAGTTTGTGCGAAGGTACTTGATAATTTTGGTGATGTCTCCCCGGCAACGGCGCCAGAAATTGGCAAGTTGACGGGAGACTACTTTGCGTGGCTTCTCCCTGGCAACGGCGCCAGAAATTCTTCCTGCTACATGTAGACTGCTTTGGTATTTCCCCGAAGAGGAGAGGATGATGCAGTATAGTAGAGATAAGTATTTCCCTCAGTTAAGAAACAAGGTTATCAATCCAGTAGGAGAACTAGTCAAAATCCTTTAGCAGCACCTACACACACAAAAGCAAACACTTGCACCCAATGCAAATAAGAGGATTGTCAATCCTCTTAGTGGTTATTTGCAAGGATTAATTCTGATAGTGATAGATAGATAAAGTAAAATACAAAATAAAATAAAAGTACATAAATTGCAGCAAGGTATTTTTGGATTTTAATATATGATAAAGATAGACCCGGGGGCCATAGTTTTCACTAGAGGCTTCTCTCTCGAGCGCAGAACATACGGTGGGTAAACAAATTATTGTTGGGCAATTGATAGAAAAGCAAATAATTATGACAGATTCATGGCAATGATCATGTGTATAGGCATCACGTCCAAGACAAGTAGACCGTCTCCTGCCTGCATCTACTACTATTACTCCACCCATCGACCGCTATCCAGCATGCATCTTGGGTATTAAGTATGAAACAGAGTAACGCCTTAAGCAAGATGCCATGATGTAGACAAAGTAAACTCAAGCAATATGGTTAAACCCCATCTTTTTATCCTTAATGGCAACAATACAAATACGTGTCATGTCCCTTTATGTCACTGGGATTGAGCACCGCAAGATTGAACCCATCACAAAGCAACTCTCACATTGCAAGATAAACCAATCTAGTTGGCCAAACCAAATCGATAGATCAGAGAGAAATACAAAGCTATAACAATCATGCATAAAAGAGTTCAGAGAAGACTCAAATATTTCTCATGAATAATCTGATCATAAACTCACAATTCATCGGATCCCAACAAACACACCGCAAAAGAAGATTACATCGGATAGAACTCCAAGAACATCGAGGAGAACATGGTATTGAAGATCAAAGAGAGAGAAGAAGCCATCTAGCTACTAGCTATGGACCTGTAGGTCTATGGTAAACTACTCACACATCATCAGAAGGGCAGCAAGGTTGATGTAGACATGTAGGTCTATGGTAAACTACTCACACATCATTAGAAGAAGCCATCTAGCTACTAGCTATGGACTGTGAGCGATTCCCCCTCCGGTAGAGTACCGGAAAAGGCCTCCAGAGGGGATCGCGGAAGAACAGAGGCTTGCAGTGGTGGTAGGGTTTTCTCGTCTAGCTCTCTGATGGTTTCCGAATATTTAAGAATTTATAGAAGTGGAATTAGGTCAAAAGGAGCTATGAGGGTCCCACAAGGCATCAGGGCGCGCCCCCTGGGGTCGTGCCCTGTTGCCTTGTGGACTCCTCGTGAGGCTTCTGGCTTCCTCCTGAAGCTTCCAGGGGCTCTTTTGTCCAGAAAAAATCGTCAAAAAGTTTTGTGGCATTTGGACTTCGTTTGGTATTGATTTCCTGAAAAACCAAAAACAAGCAGAAAACAACAACTGGCACTGGGCACTAGGTTAATAGGTTAGTCCCAAAAAATGATATATAGTTGCATATAATTGCATATAAAAACATCCAAGATTGATACTATAATAGCATGGAACAATCAAAAATTATAGATACGTTGGAGACGTATCAGCCGCACGCACGTCTGAAGCGTCGTTGGGCTTGGCCCAAATAATGCGCAGACACGTGGTGAAGAATTACCGCCGCATATGTTGTGATGATGATTTCTCTTTTGCACACCCACGTCATGCATTTAATGCGAGTCGTAGGAGAGGTGGGTTGGGGCGGCGGTTTGTGGTAGTGCGCCTGCAAAAAGCGCTGCCACATTGAACAATAAACAGCCAGCCCCCCGCACCTTCCCCTTAAAAAGGCAACCGTAAGGGGGCGCTGCTCATTTACCCTCACCCTTCGCTCCATCGTCTTCTTCCTCGTGCCAGAACAGATTCCGCTGCCACCGCCGCCACCGATTTACATCTCTTCCACCCTCCTTTTCTCTTCTGAGCGCTCGTGGCGCCCAAAAAAGCTGAGACAGAGGGGAAGAAACCCGCTAAGCCTATTGATCCGGACATAGAGAGGAGGAAGGCGGAATTGGGGCAACGACGGAGGGAAAATGCAGTCTTCTCGCCGCCGGCTCTGGACAAGAACACCCTCATTGATAGGTATGCGTATATGTGGGGGAGAGACACCCAGGATCATATAGCTCCAGTAGTGCTTCCTGCTGACACCAAGGTTTCTGGAGATGCATATCCATTCTTTTGCGCATACTTTTACTGCGGTCCGTTGCCCCCTTATTCTGATTTCTTCACTGAGTTGATGTACACATTCGGGTTCCGGCTTCTGGATTTCACTCCGAATGCCATGACTTGCATGTCGGTCTTCGCCCATATGTGTGAAAATTTCATTGGAGTCGTCCCCAATGTCGCTCTTTTCCGCAATTTCTTCATTCCCCGCATCGAGGGTGATGCGCTCTCCGGCAGTGTGACTTGGATTCCTCGAGCCAAAACCAAGCAGAAATATCTTACCGGTCTACTGCATCTGAAGTGGGAAGAATGGCGGGCAGAGTGGTGCTGGATTAAGGAAAAGGATTTTCCCAGTTTCTGTGTGCCTCGGACGGAGAAGATCGAGCGCGGCAAGCACTGGAGTGACTATGCCGCCTGCGACAAGAAACTAACCCCAGCACTGAATCGGACCGTCTACCTCAAGGATGTGGACCTAGATGGTAGGGGCTGATTTCCTCCGGCGACACAATGCGCCGCTACAGAAAAGACAAAGATATGTTTGGGAATATCAAATTGCTGCTGACATCATGCGGCTATACCCAGGGCTGGGTAACAATCTGACAGTCATGGAGCACATCAGTCCTTGCCATCAGCTATTCAAAACTTCCAGCAAATTTCACTTGCCGGCCCAAGTTATTCCACTGTGCATCAATTCCGCCAACAATTCCTTCTTGGCGATGATGCCTGAATGCAATGCTCATGGAGTCGAAGCTAACTGGCAAAAACCTTCACTTGAGGATGAAATGACTTGGGTTACCAACTTGATGGAGAGAGCCACTCGAGAAGAGAAGGATCTCATCGGCGCCACTAGAGACGAGGAGCTGGCGTACATTGCCAGCAAGGCCGAGGAAGCCTTAAGAGCCAGCAAGGCTAGTGGTTCTCGGGCCACGGAAACTGAAGAGGAGGAAGAGACCCCTGATGAAGAAATTGCCGAAGAGCATCAAGAGGAACCTCCGGAGAGGAGGTTGCCGGCAAACCCGAAGAAGAAGGAGAACTTCAAGCTCCGAAGAAGAAAGGGCGCGTCCTTCAGAAAATAGCCAGCCAGGAGCCAGTATGACCTTCTCCATCAGGGACAGGGCCCGTCGTGAAGAAGACGACGACTGGCCAGCAACAAGAAGTCCACCAGCAAGTAACTCGGAGTCCTCGAGCTCGGCATGCTTCTTCCTGGCAAGAAGTTGCCGGAGAAGTTGGGTCTTCCCAACCGGCAGCTTCATCTCCACTAGCAATCAAGAGGGCCAGGGAGTCGCCTCTGCCAGTAAGATATGACCTTTCTGTACTCAGCGAGCCCGAAGATGAGGAGTAAGTACAGCCATTTGTTTCTGTCAAATTTTGACTTCGCCTTGGCTGTCATTTTAACTTGATTTCCTTTGTCTTCACAGAGATACAGAAACACTCGTGCACAGGGCGAAGCAAACCAAGGATGCAACAGAACACGATCCATCGACAAGTGCTGGGCAGGGATTGACATCTGCTGACACTACTATTACCATCCCCCAGCCCAGCCCCCAGCACGAGACCATGGTGCAGTTTCCTCTTGCAAGTGCCAGCATTGATGTTCCATCTTCTGAGCCCGACAAAGAGATGGGAGAAGTTCACCAGGAGGAAGAGCGCCCAGAGGCGGATCCTGCCGTGGCTTCTCCGTCAACCATCATCCTGGAAAGTGATTCACCAGCAAGGGCTTCCACTGATGAGCCTGTCCGCACCGAAGTCGTTCCGACAAGCAAATCTGCCGATGACCGTGCGCCGGCAACCGAGGTTGCCGGGGAAGGAATCACCCTTCCTCACCAAGAACCAACAGGTAATCCACTTGCTTCCAAGCACTCTCCAAATCTTTGTTTTCTTGAACTTGACTTGTAAATTGAATTTTCTTTTGCCCTTTGCTTCTGTCCAACCTTGCAGATCCAGCTTCTCCCGAAGAAGGGGAGATTACTGCAGATATAGAAGAAATTGCAAAGAGCGCTGCTGACGAGGCTACCAAGATTTCTGCTGAAGAGGCCAACAAGTCTGTCATCGAACAGGATAGGAAAGTTCCCGGAGAACTAGAGAAGTCCTTCGGCAACACATCTGACCCCATCCAGACAGACACAGAAATGGTGTTGGTTGGCGCCGATGAATCAAATCCTGATAATCAACCTGCGGCGCTAAGCACGCAAGTCTTGATGGATGCCCTGACAGTTGTCGTCCCTTAGCAAGGATCTGGAGCCCCCAGCTCATCCGGTACTGGAGGGCCAAACTTCGATGACAAGATTGCTCAAATTCTGATCCCCTTCTCCCAAAGTACCACTGAAGCAGACAACGCTACCGACAGCGCGGCAGATCTTGCCTTCCTAAAAACCATGGCTGCTGGTTTTAAGGATGTGCAAGGCCGCTATGGTAGGCATTGGGACAAACTTCAAGAAGAGCACAAAGCCTTGGGGCTGGCCGAAGAGAAGATGAAGAGGAAGGCGAAGGATATCCGCACATGGTATAATGAGGAATCTCGCAATCTTAGAAGGCAGGAAGAAAAACTTGCCGCTGCTAATGAGAAAGCAACAGCTTTTGACGGCAAACTGGCAGAGCGTGAGGCGCAGCTCAACGCCAGGGAAAAGGATCTTGCCGCACAGGAAGACACCCTTGCTGCCAAACTCCGTGGCAAGGATGAAGAAATTGAAAAGCTCCTTGAGCAAAGGACACAAGAGCTGGATAAGAATCACAAAGAATCCATCAAAACTCAAGCTCGAGAAAGTGCTGCCAAGCTCAAGGAAGCCACTGATGAAGTTGCCGGTGCCGCTTCCACCAAGGCAGATTTGGAATCACAAGTGAACAAGTTAAAGGAAGATCTTGCCGGCAACAATAAAGAGATCGAGGCTCTCAAAGATGAAGCGCAGAAAGCAGCTCATACCCTAGGGGAGCTGCAGATGCAGCTGACATCCAAAAGCAAAGATCTTAGCAAAGCCGCCAAAGCAATAGACGATCAGAAAGCTAAACTTTCCACGTTGGAGAAAGATCTTGAATCCGCCAAGGAAAAAGAAATAATCTTGACGGGAAAGCTTGAAACAGAGGAGGCCTCACGAATAGACGCTGAAAACCAGTTCACCAGGCTGCGAGAAGTTCTCTCCCTTTAGACCAACAGGCTCGTCAACATTGCCGAAGGCATAACTACTCAACTTGCCGTCATGGATATGAAGAGTTGGAGCTTCACAGTCAACGACAAGGAGGCTGCCAGTGCCAGGCTAACCAAATTCTTTGATGGCCTTATTGATGCCTTGAAAACTTATCATGAAGATAGATCTACTTCATTTGCCAATGAATCCCGGAAGTTTGTCCGCGACGTCCTTTATAAGGTGCTCGTCAAAGTCGCATATCACAATCCCGACGTTGATCTCTCCGGGGTATTCAAAACTTTGCCGCAGAACACTGACATCACAGCTATCGACAAGGTCGTTGCTCCAATAGCTGACAAAGTCCTCCTCGTTCCCAGGCATCAAGGCGATCTTCAGAATTAGCCTTGTCGTTGCATTTGTCATTAGTGCAATCTCTACTTGGCGTGCCAAAGATGTCATGCGTACGACGATCTATGGGACCATCGAGGCCCCTTTGCAGTTTGACTGTGGGGATGCGCAAGCACAAAGAGCAGATTCAACAATCAACACAAGGGATTTACCCAGCTTTGGGCCACTGTGAGGTGTAAAACCCTACTCCCGCTTTGTTGTATTGGATGTGTTTGAGCTCAAGTACAAGGAGCGCTACTTGCCAGCAAGGATGTGGGAAGTGCAGCTACGCATGCAGAATGAGCAAAGTGTCGACCCTTGTAAAGGTTGCCCTGACCCTCCTTTAATAGATCAAGGGGTAACCACAGTGGAAAAACAGTCTTTACATGTTGATTAGATAGCTAACAGTGCTATCATACCTAACTCTGCCGAATTAGGACAAATGCAATAAATGCATCGTTTGGTGTCATGTGGAGGAGGAGCCCCGGCAAGGTTTCTGCACCGCTCGCCCAGCTACCTCCTCTAATCTGGACACGCCTCCTGGACGGGTGTCATTAAAACTAATTCTTCTTCCTGCGTGCTGACACGTGCCCCGACAACTCTTACCAAACCACCTGCCTGCTCGACACCTCATTGATTAGCGACTAGCTGCTCGATGAGGTGGAGCGAGAAAGGGACAGTAAGGCTTGCCGGCAAGGAGCTTGCCGGGCCTTCAGCTTGCCGGTGTGTATCTTGCCGGCAAGCGCTGCCTCCATCTTCAGTATTGGCTAAATAGTTCTTGATGGTTCATATGGATATCTTCTCCATGGTTTTGCAACCAAGTCTTGAGTTTGGATATTGGTAGTCTTCCGGCAAGCCCTGGCCATCAGGAACGCTACCACTGTATGTGCATAAGTCAGGGTATAAAATGCCCATCTTTTATACACCGACAGTCTGGGATTCACTGTGTGGGATGTATATACGAACGGAAACATTTTTCTTGGATTCACTATGTGGGATGTACATACGAACGGAAACAATTGGGCTAGTATAATTGTCTGCTATGGCTCGCCCGATCGTACATGAGCTCTTTTTGCTCTGCGTGTGTCACCGGAGGCCCTATCGCCGACGGTTTCTGGGTCATGTGGAAAGGACCCCCCTATCACACACACAGGCAAGGTGACGGTTTAAAAATCTGTCGTGGAAAGGGGGTAAAAACCATTTGTATAACAGCTCGCTGTACTAGTGTAAGTTTGGCTTTCACGCTTCGTGATACACCTTCGTCTCCCACGTGTCGAAAGTACGTGGTCCTCGTAGTCCGAGCACTTGCCTTGTGATTTAGCAGTGGGTCCCGCCACGTGCGATCCCCTTAATTCCTTTTCGATCCTTGAGCCGTCTGGAAACTGGCCGCTTTATGGCTAGACGTTGAAACATCACCCTTCGCTTTATTAGCGGGTATATAACCCAAAGTAGCAGTGAAAAATGCATCCCAGTTCTCGACCAAGCATGGATTCTTCTCTCGGAAGTTTTAGTTTTGGGAGGTTCAGCAATGGCGAATGACACGGGTTCATCCAAGCGCCCCCATGGCCCCCTTAAAGGCGACTGGGGAAGCTGCTCCACCACCCGCCCTGGCTTAATATCCGTAGACGGGCAAGCGCATGCAGATAGCCATCCTATCCCACACAGGGAGGAGCGAGTTTGTTTTGTCCCCTTTTTACTGCGAGGTCTTGGATTTCCCATCCATCCCTTCCTGCGGGGTTTACTTGAGTTCTACGGGATCCAACTCCACCACCTCACGCCTAACTCTATTCTCCATATCGCGGGGTTTGTCGCCCTCTGAGAGATGTATGTCGGATGCGAGGCACACTTTGGATTATGGAGTAAGTATTTCTGTCTGATGCCCTGCTCCCGAGGTGGTAAGCTGTAACATCCCAAAATTCTAAAATTTGGAATGTTGTGTAAATTAAATAATAGTGATTGTTTTGTTTTGATCTTGTTTGAATTGAGTGCAAATTGAAACTTTTGATAATTTAATTAAGCATTTAATAGAGAGGGAATAAAAGGACTTTCCCAAATATTTCTTTTGAATCATATTTGAATTTTATATTTAAACAAATCCAACTGAAAATTAATTGAGAGAAGGTAATAGGACTCCTTCAAAATAAAAGAGTTGGTAGATTTTGGTTCACTTTTGAATTTGGCAAGTTTGATGTTTTTCCAATACTTTTCCATATATTCAAATAAAATAAAGAGAGAAGGAAATATGACTCCTCCAAAAAATTAGAAATAAAACATGGAAAATGAATTATGAAATAAACAGTGAAATATTTGAATTTATTTGCATAGCCATCTCTTGGATTATTGAATATTTCTTTTATTAGTTTTTATGCAATTTATTTTTCTCCTTAAAAAATATTTATGAGAATGAGGGTAAAATAAGCCCCGCCCATGGAAAAATAGGATAAAATCATTTTGAGGCTATTTTGAATATTGCAAAAATCAATATGTATTATTTAAATAGCCACAGAATGCTTTGTATTTATGTGAATTTATTCAGATTTTAGTTGGTCTATCTAAAATGTGCACGCAGTCCTAAATGTTCTCTAGTATTTATGTGACAAAATTCAGATTATTTGGATTTCATTTGATTTTGTTTTGGAGCCCTTTTTTCTTCTCTGTTTATTTAAAAAGGAAAAAAATGGCCGAAGCCTTTGGCCCACCAGCGCGTGAAGCCCAGCTAACCCCTCAGCCCTCGTGCGCGCTTGGATCCCTTTCCAATCGGTCGCTCGCTGCCTCCCTCCTTTCCACGCTATGGCTGACGCACGGACCCCACACCTTTCTTCCTCCTTGTGCAAGCAATAGAAGTCCGGCTCGCGCACGGCCGTGCCCTTGCCCGCTCAAAACCCTAGACCAAGATCGACCCCTCCTCCAAGAATATGTCCTATAAATACCCGAGACTCTCCTCGTTCGATCCCCTCAAAAACCCCTCGTCAAAACTCTCTCGAGTGCCCGTCCACACCGTCCCAATCTCTGCCGGAGCCGATCCCTTCCGCCGCTGTTTCCAACGCCGGTGAGTTTTCACTCAACACCTCGTTCGGTCCATCGGTTTCCCTCGACCATTGCGCATCTTTTTGACATAGCTCCGCCCTTCTCTCCCTCTACAGAAGCGACACCGAGCACCCGAGCTCTTGCCAGAGCGCGCCGGCCACCGCCGCTCCAACGCCGTTGCCCCGTAGCTTCCGTCTTCCCCAAGCACCACCTCGGGCACCACCGAGATCGCCTCAAAGCCCCGCATCGCCTCGACCCCTCCAACGCCGCCGATGATCACCGGAGCCGCCGCCACCACCGGTCCCGAGCCGCCCTCGCCGTCGTCCACCTCTCTGTAAGCTACCGCCGCTCTCCTCCGTTCGATCTAAATCCTGCGGCTTAGATTAGATCATCTATTTTTTTTATTAGGCCGAACCAATTTCAGTTAAATAGCGGGTGTCCGCCACTTAAATTCCAGAGCGAACACCTTCTGGCCGTCCGATCGAGATCTAACCGTCTAGGCTAGATCTATTTATTTTTACGAATCATTTTCTGTTAACTTTCGGCCATCCGCCACTTCACACCACAGCAGACACCCGCAGCCAACCCTAGATCGCCATGTGGCGCTCTTCGTTACGTAATTTTACTACCATTAAAAATATGTTTCTGTTCAGAAGCTTTCTTTGGGTTTTATTTGTGTTTTCATAAGTCTTTTATTTGGTTTCGTTTGGATCTTTGAGTGATTGCTTATGTGTGGTTATATTTGTTTGCTTACGATGACTGCTCGAAGTGTGACAAGTAGAATTATCAGGAATTTGAGAGCGATATAATCTTCATCAACTTTACCAGGCAAGTTCACTTTGACCATATTTTCATACCTATGTTTTATTGCATTTAGTGTCACCTTTTCAACATTCCTCTAGTAGTTATATTGAATCTTGTAGTTGAGTAGAAGCATGAGGTAGGAACCCACACCCCTGTTACTAAGCCCCGGGAACGTTATTTATTTTAATGCTACGCTATAATAGACGGGGATTGGTATGAGTGTTCGTGAGTGGTGTGAGAAGGAGGACTCTACGTCAATGACGACAACTTCAAGATGGCAACTTCAAGGCCTGCATCTACAAGACCTCAAGACTTCAAGACTTGAGACAAGAATTCAATACACACTACTGGGTGGAGGATGGACTGACGGGTATCCTGGAGCAACCAGGGGATTACCCCAGGATGCATGGAGAAGCGCCATGACATCTTGCGGAAAGCTTCACCCAGACTCAAAGAGACGGAAGAATACTTCATGCCCGGAAGCTTACCTATGCAGCCACAAGTCAATATGGGCTCTAGCTTGGTTGACCTAGGTTGTGACTCTGGATGGGACGGTGCTAGCAGATGTAGCAGAACGGTAGGATTGGATGGGCACCGGACAGTGGTCAGGGGAACTCTTCGGAAGATCATATTTCGATCGTCCTGTTCTCAAACACTCTAAAGTGCGAGGACTTAAAGGGAGAGATCGAATCCTGTGGGTAAAGTGCACAAAACTCTGCAGAGTAAAACCTAATCGATTAGCCGTGTCCCTGGTTACGGACAATTTGAGCCTCTGGACTTGGATCTATCTCTGAACTCTCAACACCAGACTGATAACTAATTGTGGGCAACTTATGATACTTGTGGGATATGAGACATCGGTTGGCGGAACTGTGTCATAGTAGATAACTACGTAGTGAAGACTCCTAATTATTCCTTTGTTGTAGGGAAAATAAAAACTAGATTTTATGCAAAAACTCAGACATAGAGCCACAAAGCCATATTGCATATAGAATAGTCTTTATCATCTGCTTCTTATTGTGATCTTGCCGGTACATTCAATGTACTGACCTACACAGCTGCAACGTATCATGTTGCAGGATTTCTACGATGAGTAAGAGATTACATTGTAGGGTTATGGCCTACACTCAACTTGCCGTTGGCGTTGATGGGACTCCACACCCTTATGTTTGATTTCCGCTATGATATATAAGGTATACTTTGGATCTACGGTATTTATTTTATATGTGATGTTATGGTATTTCATCGAAATACTGTGTGTGCCAGCATACTAATCCAGGGATGGCACAAAAAGCAAAGAGGTACCAATCCATTTGGGTCGGGTCGCTACATAAACTTCTTGAGGTGGGCGGAGCCGAGGTATGATGAATCGCGGGAACCGCCTACCCAAATGCTACCCCTAGAGAGGATACCGATACATGGGCCACCGAGTGGTTCTATATGGCTGACGTCCCGCTTTATGACCCAGCCGTCCTGGGCTTCCAATCTTTTCCCCCGCGCCCCACTAAAGCGCTTTAACCGACGGCCGAGGAGTTCCTCTCAACAGGAAGACTCCGACGTGGCTCGCCTTGCTGCTCAAGTGAGGTGCTTGACACACAACAGGCTTACTATCATAGACGTGATGGAGATGGGTATTGATAGGAGAGTCCAGCCTCTTCAACAGCGTCTACATCCATTGTGGCTGTATAATGGGACAAACGACGCCACCCGATCTGTTCGGAAGGGTTTTGAGAACCAGGCAGCCGTGCCCACCGCTCAGGTAGGTATATAAAAGGGGGAGAAAGAGGATTTAATCAAACGAAAGTTTATGGACGGCTTCTCGTACCACAGACCCATTGAAGTGGTGAGTCTTCTTCCAACTGTCTTGTCCATCCAAGCAGTACCTTTATATTTCTGAACAGATGTTCAACATATCCGAATAGAGGTAGAAACGCTGGGCAACTTCCTAGCTCAAAAGATATAAGTGAAGCACATAGAGTATTTTAACAAATCACGAATAATGTGTGTCCCTCTCAAAAAGGTGTGTTCAGCAAAGATGATTGTGGCAAACTAAAAAGAAAACAAACAAGCAAACTATAACACAAGACGCTCCAAGTAAAACACATATCATGTGATGAATAAAAATATAGCTCCAAGTGATATACCGATAGATTGTAGACGAATAAGGGGATGCCATCCGAGGCATCCCCAAGCTTAGACACTTGAGTCTTCCTTGAATATTACCTTGGGGTGCCTTGGGCATCCCCAAGCTTAGGCTCTTGCCGCTCCTTATTCCTTCATCCATCGTGGTCTCACCCAAAACTTGAAAACTTCAGCACACAAAACTCAACAAAAACCTCGTGAGATTCGTTAGTATAACAAATAAATCTTAAACTTTAGGTACTGTTGTAAATTGATTCATATTTAATATTGGCATAATGCTACTGTACTCCAACTTCTCCATGACTCATACCCCCTGATACGATCCATAGATTCATCAAATTAAGTAAACTATGCAACAAAAATAGAATCTGTCTAAAACAGAACAGTCTGTAAAGATCTATTTAAAAACCATAATTCTGTAACTCCAAAACATCTAAAAAATTAGAACAACGTAAAGAATTCATATACCAATACTGTGTAAAAAGCGCTATTGTTTTATGCCCCTAGCTAGGCATAATGCATAGTTTCAAGTGTTGTCATCCTTAGTTTTTGGATCTTGGAGTGTGTGCTCATCAAGAGGCTTTTCAAAAACAATGGGAAACACATCATCAATCAATATTTTATCATTATTGAGGTAACTTTCATCAAATCCTTGTTGATTCCTTTTTACGATCCAACAATATTTTTGATTAATACCATTGAAAATTTGTTGGATAATATGTAAAGGAGGGACTTCCTTTTTAGTATTTTCATCATAGGCATGACAATCACCAAATACATATCTCATCATATAATCTTCATCATATAAAATTTCATCTATCACAGGGTTTTCATGACTCATATTATAAAAATCAAAGATCTCTCTAGCTTCTCAAACTATGTAATCAAATTCATTCATAAGGATAAGAGTAGTTATCTTTTTAGCCTTAGGGTTTTTTATAATCGGTAACTCATAGCACAATCTTTGCAAAGTGGGATGAGTACGTATAAATCTTCTTTCAAGTTTAAGAACAAGTGCAGAGATAGCTTCGGCGTAACTATTGGTTCTTTTAAGAATGGGGATGTCATCACAAACCAAAGTTCCCGTACAAGTAAAGAATTCTTGGAGAACACTTTTTCCTATGATATTCCCACTTCCCATCACAAAAAATTTAGTGTCCAAATTTGAGGGAATTTCTATCTTGGGGACTTTACCATTCTCACTCTTTTCAATGACAAACTCGGACATGGTAGCAATGCAAGCAAACAAGCAAACGAAACTATTTTTGTGTTTTTTTTGTAAAAATTTTTTAGAAGTGGGGGAGATGAAAACGAGAGGCAAATGCGAATAAAAGGCAAATGAAAATAAGAGCAAGTAGATGATAGTTTATGCGAAGGTACTTGATAGGTTTTTCTGATGTCTCCACAGCAACGGCGCCAGAAATTCTTCCTGCTACTTGTGAACTGCGTTGGGATTTCCCTGACGAGGAGAGGATGATGCAGTACAGTAGAGATAAGTATTTCCCTTAGTCAAGAACCAAGGTTATCAATCCAGTAGGAGAACCACACAGAACCTCGTTAGCAGCACCTACACACACAAAAGCAAATGCTTGCACCCAACGCAACAAGAGGGTTGTCAACCCCCTTAGCGGTTACTTGCAAGGATTAATTCTGATAGTGATAGATAGAAAATTAAATTTCAAAATAAAATAAAAGAAATAAAATTGCAGCAAGGTATTTTTGGATTTTAATATATGATAAAAGTAGACCCGGGGGGCATAGTTTTCACTAGAAACTTCTCTCTCGAACACATAGCATACGGTGGGTAAACAAATTACTGTTGGGCAATTGATAGAAAAGCGCATAGTTATGACGATATTCAAGGCAATGATCATGTATATAGGCATCACGTCCGAGACAAGTAGACCGACTCCTGCCTGCATCTACTACTATTACTCCACCCTTCGACCGCTATCCAGCATGCATCTAGGGTATTAAGTTAATGAAAACAAAGTAACGCCTTAAGCAAGATGACATGATGTAGACAAAGTAAAATCAAGCAATATAATTAAACCCCATCTTTTTATCCTTAATGTCAATAATACAAATACATGTCTTGTCCCTTTCTGTCACTAGGATATATAACACCGCAAGATTGAACCCATCACAAAGCACCTCTCCCATTGCAAGATAAATCAATCTAGTTGGCCAAACCAAACGGATAGATCAGAGAGAAATACAAAGCTATAACAATCATGCATAAATAAGTTCAGAAAAGACTCAAATGTTTATCATGAATAATCTGATCATAAACCCACAATTCATCGGATCCCAACAAACACACCGCAAAAGAAGATTACATCGAATAGAACTCGAAGGAGATCAAGGAGAACATTGTATTGAAGATCAAAGAGTGAGGAGAAGCCATCTAGCTACTATCTATGGACCCTTAGGTCTGTGGTAAACTACTCACACATCATCGGAAGGGCAGCAAGGTTGATGTAGAAGCCCTCCGTGATCGATTCCCCCTCCGGCAGAGTACCAGAAAAGGCCTCCAGATGGGCTCGCGGAAGAACAGAGGCTTGCGACAGCAGAAAAGTTATTCAGGGTGGCTCCGTGTTGGGTTCCCAATATTTGAGAATTTATTGAAGTGGAATTAGGTCAAACGGAGCCACGACGGGCCACAAGGCATCAAGGCGCGCCCTCCTGGGGCTGCGCCCTGTTGCCTTGTCACCTCCTCATGAGGCTTCTGGCCTCCTCCCGAAGCTTCTAGGGTCTTTTTTGTCCAAAAAAATCATCAAAAAGTTTCGTGGCATTTGGACTTCATTTCGTACTGATTTCCTGAAAAACCAAAAACAAGCAGAAAACAGCAACTGGCACTAGGCACTACGTTAATAGGTTAGTCCCAAAAAATGATATAAAATAGCATATTATTGCATATAAAACATCCAAGATTGGTACTATAATAGCATGGAACAATCAAAAATTATAGATACATTGGAGACGTATCAGCACCCTGACTTCTCTTCCTAAGGGTCGCTGCTCAAAGCGCCAGCAAACTGATCCGGTCCCTCGAGAGGGCCAGCCAGCAGGCGTCCGAGGTGCCGCTCCACAAACGGCCACTGCGGAGGCAGAGTGTGTTGCTCCTCCCCCGGATAGGTAAGTTTTATTGATAGCAAGCTTTTAAAATTGCTACAACATTTTGTATTTTATCACCTGAGCTTTCATATAGGCACCCCATCCATGCGTCGCTACCCGAGGAAGCGGGCGCCAAGGGTACTTCAGTGCTGAGGAACAGCGTTGAGCCAATACCCACTCCAGGAGTTATTCCCGAAGTGCCTTAACTGAAAACCTCGGGAACTGTTCTGCTACCAACTCTGAGGTCAATAGCGCCATGAATCATCGGCGGAGAAAAGCTTCTCTAAGGGATCTTGTCTTCTCCAGCCAAGAATTTAACGCTCTCAGTTCGGTGGATGCCTACCTTGGCGCTGTCCGATCTGGCTTTGAGAAGGCGGTGGATGTTTTGTCCAAGGGTTTGCTGATAAAAATCCTTTATGCCCTGATTACCTTAACAACAAATTGCATGTAGCCCAGTAGCCCTTGGGATGGATCGATGCTCGTTCCTCTAAACAGAAACAGGCCATCCTATCTCAGGAACATTTTTAGCATTTCCGAGGATTTTCAAAGGTGTGAAGGTCTGCCATGTATGGCAGTAGCCCCTAAGACACTTGTCGGATGAGACATCCGATGAGTGGATTCGTAGTGGAAATCTTGATTGGGCGCGAAACCCAGTAGCCCCCGAGCCTTAAAATGGACACGGGTGGCTGTATTAAGGATCGAATATATGTAATTATGTTTTATCCCATGGGCCGCTCAGAAGGAAAACAAAAAACCTCTTTGAGGTACTAAACGTGACCAAGGCGAAGCTAGATGCTGCGTAGTCAGAGGTAGAGCATATTAAGAAATTTACGAGAGAAGCACATGGTAAGTGTATCTGGTATATGTTTTATTTCCGAGAACTTGGGGCTTTCTTTAACATCACTCATGTTTGTAGCAGCGGAAACAATTGGCCAACTGGAAAAGGACCTGAAGCGGGCCCGAGAGGACCTGCAATATGCCGAGTCCCAAGGTCAGGCTGATCGTCGTGTGTTGTCCTGAAGTAGGGATGACAACAACAAGCTCAAGGCTGAAAACGAACAGCGGGCCCATGAGATTGAGAGGCTAAAAGCTCAACTGGCTGCTACCGAGGAGAAAGACCAGGAGACTAACAGGGCTTTATCCGGTGAGCATACTGTGCCTGTTAAATGGCTGTTATGATACCGTGCTACCGAATGCACTAACCCTTGTTTCATACAGTTCTCCTGACTAGTTGGATGCAGGAAGCCACCAGCTCGTCATCCGAAACTGCCTTGACGAAACTGACCGAGATACATGAGAGAGCTCGAAAAGTAATGAAGGTTGTGTTTAAAGCTTTATGGCCTAAGGAACCTCTTCCGGAAGGAATGTTCAAACTTGCCGAATGCCTAATGGGAGCTTGGCACTGGCTACAAGCATGGAAGATATCAACCTGTCGAGAGGAAGCGCGAGAGGCATGGGCAATGATAAAAACCCGCTTCACTAGCGTGGACACGGAGCATCTTGCCGAAGTTGGCCCTAGAGGGGCTGACGGAAAGGAAGTGCCTACGCGCCTAGTGTATGATAATGTGATGCCAGCTGCTCGGCTCTCGCAATGAGACTATGCCCTCGACTCTTTAATAGATGGGCTTGGTGAAATGTAAAGATAAACATGTTTAATGATTCTATGTATCAAACTACTTTACATCATTGAGCTCGAATCTGCTATTCAACCTTTGTTAACCGGCCATCGGCTTCCACCTCCTCGCCCAGTGGCTAAGGAGTGTTCCCTACTCATAGCCCGAGTACCTGGGTTAGATTCTTCAGAGAACAAGGCAATCTGGCCATGAGGTTCGAAAAACAAAAGTGAAGTAGAGAGTCATGTTATATTACTATTTAACGTAAGAAACATCTTCTGAGAAAAATAGTTCTCCTAACAGTTCCTTTTCTCAGGTTGTCATGTTGACCATGTATGTCTGAGGGCTTGTGACCTCGGGGGCCAAGCCCCTAGTCAGGGTTTTTAAGAACCAAGTATTTTCACTTCAATCATGGCCGACCGAGTATTTTCTTAAGAACGCTAGCTTTTGGCTTCACCCGTCTGAGGTACTAACCCAGATGACCCGAAAGTAACAATCACAGCGGTGCTCCCTTTACCCCTTAGCCGAACAATTGGGAACATAAGGGGTAAGCACAGGAGCCAGGCAACCTAGCTTGTCCAAATCTTAAGTCAAATCGATGCATATTGTGGCTTAAAAACGATTATATTGCAAGGGAGCATACGTAAAACAAATATGAATGCTCGGTGTGTTATCTGTGGGCTTTATTACGTAAAGCCCCCGTGGCGGTATAAGTCGTACATTCAAAGATGCGTCCGAGGTAACTAATTCCACTTCTTTAAATTCCCATAAATCCCAAAACCAACAGAGAGCCACCTGAAATAACTTCTGTTCTTCCGTGATCCCATCTCGAGGCCTTTTCCGGTGATCTGCCGGAGGGGGAATCGATCACGGAGGGCTTCTACATCAACCTTGCCGCCCTTCTGATGATGTGTGAGTAGTTTACCATAGCTAGTAGCTAGATGGCTTCTTCTCTCTCTTTGATCTTCAATACAAAGTTCTCCATGATCTCCATGGAGTTCTATCCGATGTAATCTTCTTTTGTGGTGTGGTTGTTGGGATCTGATGAATTGTGGGTTTATGATCAGATTATTCATTGAAAGTAATTGAGTCTTTTCTAAACTTTATTATGCATCATTGTTATAGCTTTGTATTTCTCTCTGATCTATCCGTTTGGTTTGGCCAACTAGATTGGTTTATCTTCAGCGGGAGAGGTGCTTTGTAATGGGTTCAATCTTGTGGTGTCCTCACCCAGTAACAGTAGGGGTAGTGAGGGACATATTTTTATTGTTGCCATTAAGGGTAAAACGATGGGATTTATTCATATTGCTTGAGTTTATTCTGTCTACATCATGTCATCTTGCTTAAAGCGTTACTCTATTTGTTATGAACTTAACACCATAGATGCATGCTGGACAGCGGTCGATTGGTGGAGTAATAGTAGTAGATGCAGGCAGGAGTCAGTCTACTTGTCACGGACATGATGCCTATATACATGATCATTGCCATGAATAACATCATAAGTATGCGCTTTTCTATGAATTTCCCAACAGTAATTTGTTTACCCATCGTATGCTATGTTTCAAGGGAGAAGCCTCTAGTGAAAACTATGGCCCCCGGGTCTACTTTACTTATATTAGAAAACCCTAAATTACTTTGCTGCAATTATTTTACTTTTTATTTACATTTCAATTTATATATCTATCACTATCAGATTTAATCCTTGCAAGTAATGAGTTCAAGGGGATTGACAACCCTCGTGCCCGCGTTGGGCGCAAGTATATGCTCTCTTGTGTGTAGGTACTGCTTGACTAGGATTTGCTTGGTTCTCCTATTGGTTCGATAACCTTGGTTCTCACTGAGGGAAATACTATCCGCTACTATATTGCTTCACCCTTCCTCTTCGGGGAAGATCCCAACGCAGGTCACAAGTAGTAGAAAGAACTTCTGGCGCCGTTGCCGGGGAGACATCATCAAATACCTATAGGTCCCTTCACACAAATTATCAATTATTGTTCTACTTTTTATTTGCTTTTACTTGCTTTATTATTCTCGTTAAAAAAATACAAAAATCTTTTATTTTGCCTGCTAGCAATAATTATGTGACTCAAGAAAAGAAAAATAAAGACATATGGATCCTCATCCACTTGCTAACCTTTTCAAACTTGCAGCTTGGTGTAAACCAATAGCTAATAATGAAGAAGTGATAAAATAAAATGCTATTGGGATACATTTATTGAATGAAAAGCATGATTGTAAGTGTGTTAGTATAAATTCTATGAATGTCAATTGTGCGAATGATCATGATTGGGGTGATGACGTTTCTTTTGATCTTGAAACTTTATTTAAGCCTTATAATGAATCTACTACTGATAATGAGATTTGCAATAGTATTGAAAGTGGGTTTGGAAGAGTGTCAACATTAGGTAAAAAGAATCCCACATATTTGGAGAGTGTTCAATCTTATGAATTTTTTGATAAAAGTGTGGAGAGGTCATGACTTTAGTTGATGATTATCCCACTATCTTGGAAGATTATAAAGCACTTTTATGCATGTGGATCATAAAGGGAATTTTTTACATGATAGTTATATTGTTGAGTTTGACAATGATCCTACATGTAATTATTTTGAGAGAGGCAAATATGGTTATAAAAATCCTCATGTCACTAAATTACCTCTCGTTGTGTTAAAATTACTAATGCTTCATTCTTCCTATTTGCATATGCTAGAAGTTGTTTTTCTTGATAATTTGTTTACTTATAAAATTCCTATGCATAGGAAGTATGTTAGACTTAAATGTGTTCTTCACATGCTTCACGATGCTCTCTTCATGTTTCAATTATTATCTTTCATGTGAGCATCGATAAAATCTAAAGCCTGTCTTAATGGCTATAAAGGAAGAGCTAGTTTGGAGACAACACAATATTTCCTGTTTTTGTGTGATCAAATAATTATTGCTACTATAATGATTGTTTTTTCATCTTTTAATTAGTGTTTGTGCCAAGTAATGCCTTTGGGATGATTTGAATGATAGTATAATTGATGCTGTTTGAAAACAGAAAGTTTTGCACCCAGTATTTGATTTTTAATTTATTAGTGGAAATGAGAAAAATCTGAAAGTTTTACACAGTATTGGGGTACAAAGTTTTTATGTTTTCCTAATTTTTTAGAATTTTGGGAGTTACATAAGTATGGATAATTATTCTGTCATTACGTACTGTTCTGTTTTAGACAGATTATGTTTTTATTGCATAGTGTGCTTGTTTTAATGAAACTATGGATTATATCGGGAGGTATAAGTCATGGAGAAGTTAGAATACAGTAGGTATTATGCAAGAATAATTATGAATGAGTTTATAACAGTACCTAAACTGGATGATTGATTTATTATACTAACGGATCTCACAAAGTTTCTGTTGAGTTTTCTGTGCTGAAGTTTCCAAGTTTTGGATGAGATCACAATAGATGAAGGAATAAGGACCGGCAAGACCCTAAGATTGGGATGCCCAAGGCACCCCAAGGTAATATTCAAGGAAGACCCAAGAGTCTAAGCTTGGGGATGCCCCAGATGGCATCCCCTCTTTCGTCTACAATCTATCGGTAATTCACTTGGATCTATATTTTTATTCATCACATGATATGAGTTTTACTTGGAGAGTCTTGTGCTATAGTTTTTTTGTTTTTAGTTTGCCACAATCATTGTTTTCTGGACACACCTTTTGAGAGGGACACACATTTATCGTGATTTGTTAGAATACTCGGTATGCTTCACTTATATCTTTTGAGCTAGGCAGTTGCTCTTGTGCTTCACTTATACTTGTTAAACCACGGTGGTGGTTATATTTTATAGAAATGATTGCACTCTCATGCTTCACTTAAATCTTTTTGAGAGTCTTAAATAGGAAGTGGTAATGTGCACGAGTTATGAAATTAGACCAAAAAGGATAGGTATTCAAGAGTGGTATAATAAAAACTTTCATGTAGATCACTAAATATGAAACGTATGTTTTAATTATATTGATGTCGAAATATGAAAGGGTATTAGTTCATGATCATTGGTTAGTAGAAATATCGAGATTAAAGCTTGTTATGCACTACTCATTTAAGTGTCCATTATGGCATGGTGGGTATGTTTTAGCATTTTTATGTCTGATTGAAATCCTTGAGTGCTGTCATAATCTGGGTTGCGCGATGGTTAACTCCTACCAACCTCCTCCATAGGGGCATGCGACTAGTACTTTGCTTTGAGGGCTAATAAAACTTTCATGATAAGTATATGAGTTCTTTATGACTAATGTGAGTTCATGGACAATTACACACTCCTACCTTTCCGCACTTTGCTAGCCTCTTCGGTACCGTGCATTGCCCTTTCTCACCTTGAGAGTCGGTGCAAACTTCGTCGGTGCATCTAAACCCCGTGATATGATACCCTCTATCACACATAAGCCTCCTTATATCTTCCCAAAACAGCCACCATACCTACCTATCATGGCATTTCCATAGCCATTCCGAGATATATTGCCATGCAACTTCCACCGTTCCGTCTTATGACATGTGTGTTCATCATCATATTGCTTTGCATGATCATATAGAGCTGACATGATATTTGTGGCAAAGCCACCATTCATCATTGTTATACATGTTACGCTAGATCATTGCACATCCTGGTACACTGCCAGAGGTATTCATATAGAGTCATCATGTATCAGTTTATCGAGTTGTAATATTGAGTTGTTAGTAAATAAAAGTGTGATGATCATCATTATTAGAGCATTGTCCCAGTGAGGAAAAGAATGATGGAGACTAATGAGTCCTCCAAAATGAGGGGATGAGGTCCATGAGATTGTTCTAAAAAAAGAGAAGAAAAAAATTAGGGAAAAAGAGAGAAGGGACAATGCTACTATCCTCTTACCACACTTGTGCTTAAAAGTAGCACCATGTTCTTCATATAGAGAGTCTCCTGAGATATCACTTTCATGTACTAGTGGGAATTTTTCATTATAGAACTTGGCTTGTATATTCTAATGATGGGCTTCCTCAAATACCCAAGGTCTTCATGAGCAAACGAGTTGGATGCACACCCACTTAGTTTCCATTGAGCTTTCATACACTTATAGCTCTTAGTGCATCCATTGCATGGCAATCCCTACTCCTTGCATTGATATCGATTGATGGGCTTCTCCATTGCCTATTGATCCACTGGGTTGATGCGAGCCTTTCTTCCTTTTTGACTTCTATCGGCCCAGTGGGAATCAGGGTACCACGGGCCATCTGCCTACGGCCCAGGAAGCGACATCCGACGAAGAGCTCAAGAGGTGGCCCCGCCGTGGGCGTCGCGAAGCAAGACACATCGCGAGGGCCAGGCCTCACGAGGACCCTCTCCACAAGGGGAGGCTCTACCGAAGACCATCACCCGTGGCAGGCAGCCTCGCGAGGACCCCCTCCACAAGGGGAGGCTCTACCGAAGACCATCACCCGAGGCCCTCCGTGCGGGGGCGTTGTGCGACGCTGGTCGTGTGGCTGCATGCGCACCACGTGGGTGACGTGCCTGCGCAAGACGACAACAGCAGAGGCCGATCCAGCAGGCGCGGTCGGGGAAGATTTCCTCTTTGGTGATAAAGAAGCGGCTGCGACGGTCTCCCCTAAAGAAGTTCCAAAGCTTACCACTTCAATGCAAGAAGACCACGGTGACGCGTCGCGCTAGGGCAGATGTCATCGGCGAGCCCACCAGCGCGTCATGGACAGCGTCTTTTCCAGGCGAAGACTACTTTTGTCAGGATAGGACTGATCGTTAGTCCCCCTTTGAATTGCCACTGTGTGGCAACCCTTCCCGCCAATATTTTCGGGGGAAGAGGACCGAGGCAACAATATAAGGGACAGTGCTACTACCTTAGTGTGGGGTATTCTCACCTTCTCCTACCTTGTACACCGGAGCGCTATCGCCACAGCAATCACAACCAAGTAGGAGTAGGGTTTTACACCGTTCGGTGGCCCGAACCTGGGTAGCTCCTGGTGTCCCTGCAGTGCCTTGTGTGAGTGCGTTCCCATCGTGCTTCGCTCGCTCGTAGCCTCGCCAAGGTCATCGTCCGGTTGATAGGTAGCAAACGGCCCCCCAGTGTTCGAACCAGGCTTGGGAGGTCACTCTCCGACATTTTGGTGCGCCAGGTAGGGGGCAAGTCTTTGCGCCTATGACCTCGACATCGACATGGCTGACGTGCGACATGAGCGCGCCCTGCGCAGGGCCGGAAGGGTCCTCACGGAGCCCGTCGCCAACGGCAACCGCCGAAGGCATGCCGGTGCCGCCACTGAGCCCACGGCAGGGGAGGAGCAAGCTTCTTCCCTCCACCCGTCCGTGCAGCCGCCTGCCCGCACCGCCACCGCATCTTCGCTCGCCCGCCACGACGCGCCAGCCCCGCAGGCCACGCTGCTCATGGCACGCGAACAGCTGCACTACCACCCCACCGAGGCCGGGTACGACACCTGGCTCACACACATCATCGAGCTCGTCAACGCCACAGGAGATGCCCCGGCACCTTCCCGTCTCCTGCCGCCTCCGTCGCCACGTGGCAGGTAGGCAGGGCACGTTGCGCATCCTCCACCTCCTCCGACCGACGACGGCATGGGGCATCGCCGCGACGCGCGCTCGCCAGAGCCGTCCCATGGCGCGTCCTCGCCACACCACAATGACACAAGCTGCCAAATCGTCCGGTGCGCGGCGCCAGAAGTGCGCGTGATCCTCGAGCAGTAGCGCGACTACTAGAACCGCACCATCCAGGACGTTGCGGTGGCCGGGCGCCAGAATCGTGCTGCCCTCGCAGGCGGCGTTGCCACCTACAGCAGGGGTTGCCTTGCCTTCACTCGCGAGCTACGCCGCGTGGTGTGGCCTATGAAGTTCAAGCCTAAGCTTCGTCCTTGCTACGACGGCACCCCCAACCCAGTTGAGTTCCCGCAGCTCTACACCGCCGGCATCCAGGCTGCGGGCGGTGATGACAAGGTCATGGCGAATTGGTTCCCCATGGCCCTCAAGGACACCGCGCGCTTGTGGCTGATGAACCTGCCGGAGGCGTCCATCTCCTCGTGGTCCGAACTGTGCCGATAGTTCGTCGCCAACTTCAAGGGCACCTACGAGCGCCCCCTCTCGCTCAACGACTTGCGCGCCATGTACCAGTGCCCCGGCGAGACCCTCCGCAAGTACATCCAGTGCTTTAGCCAAGTGCGCAACAAGATTCCGCGCGCCTCCGACGCCGCGATCATCTCCATGTTCTCCTCCGGCGTCACAGATGTCAGGATGCTCGAGAAACTCTCCATCAACGACGAGCTCAACACCGGGGTCGTGCTGTTCAACCTCGCCGACAAGTGCGCCAAGGCTGAAGAGGGCCGCCTCTTCGCCCACAACGACCCCGACGCAGTGCCGAACGCCGCCAAGACCAAGGGCAAAGACGCCAAGCGCAAGGGTCCCGTCGTGCTTGTGGCAGAGCCTGAGCAGAAGCGCGGACGCGACTGCGACGAGGCCAAGAAGGATAGTCGCCCCTTCCGCGCCTACCACAACATGCACTCCCACAGCACCGAGGACTTCCACGAGCTCAAGTTGCTTCGGGACGACCGCCAAGGCAGACGCGGCGACCGCAATGTGCGCGGCGTGGGATGCGGAGGTGGCCGTAGTGGCAATCGCTGGGGAGACCGCAATAACAACAATGGCAAAAACAACTACCGACAGGGCGGGCAGAACCAGCTGCGGTAGGCCAACCCTCAGGCCAACGCCGCCCCGCTGCATCCTGGTAGGAACGACAACAATATCCTTGATGAGAACGCTGGTAGCTATCAGGAGCCTCGCGAGGTGGCGTGCATCCTTGGCGGGGCCCAGGACCCCTCATCCAACCGCCACTTCAAGCAGTTCTCCCGCGAGGTGAACGCAACCCTCCCAGGGGCTGAGACCTCCTGGCCCCTCAAGTGGTCGCAGTACCCGATCTCCTTCTACTCCAATGACCACCCCAAGTCCATGAGGTCTGTGGGCACCATCCCCATGTTGTGCACGCCCACCATCAACAACATCGCCGTCACCAAGACGCTCATCGACGGTGGCGCGGGCCTCAACGTGCTCTCCATAGAGACTTTCGAGAAGCTCCAGGTGCCCTATGAGCGCTTAATTAATGCCAACGAGGCCCTTCTCAGGCGTGACAGACGCCTCCACCTTGCCTCTGGGGCAAGTACGCCTTCCCGTCACCTTCGGCACCCGGAAGAACTACCGCACCGAGCTCATCGACTTCGACGTAGCGCACATCGGCTTACCCTACAACGCCATCTTGGGCTACCCCGCGCTTGCTAAGTTCATGGCGGTGACCCACCACGCCTACAACACCCTCAAGATGACGGGCTGCAGCGACACCATCACCGTCCGCTGCAACGAGAAGGACGTGGTGCGCTCCCTCAAGCACGCCTACAAGATTGCCGCCACCACCCACCCTGCCGACGAAGACGAAGAAGCAGTTGTTCTCTTAGGCATGCGCCGAGACGAAGAAGGTGTCGCTGGACGACAGTGGCTCCAGGCCCGCCGTCACCATCGGCAATGGCCTCTCTCCCAAATAGGAAGGCGCGCTCATCGCCTTCCTTCGGGCAAATGCTGATGTGTTCGCATGGACAACATTAGATATGTCCGGTGTGCCGAGGGTGGTGATCGAGCACCACTTAGCGGTGTGCCCAACGCACACCCCGTGAAGAAAAAGGCATGGCGCCAGGCGCCCAAGAAGCAAGAGTTCATCGTCCGAGAAGTTGAGAAGCTTCAAGAGGTAGGAGTCATCCGTGAGGTACGCCACCCTGAATGGGTTGCCAACCCTGTCGTGGTCCCCAAGCACAGTGGCGAGGGGCGGATGTGCATCGACTTCACCAGCCTCAACAAGGCCTGCCCCAAGGATCCTTACCTGCTGCCACGAATCGACCAGATCATGGACTCCACCGCTGGGTGCGATTTGCAGTGTTTTCTGGATGCCTTCTCAGGCTACCACCAGATCAAGATGGTGAAGGAAGACGAAGAGAGGACGGCCTTCATCACCCCCTGCGGAGTGTACTGTTACATCTGCATGCCTTTCGGCCTAAAGAGTGCGGGAGCCACCTTCCAGAGGCTGATGCGCATCGCCCTGGGGCCCCAGATGGGAAGGAATGCAGAGGCCTACATCGACGCCATCGTCGTGAAGAGTTGCAAGTCATGCTCCCTCATCGCGGACCTTGAAGAAACCATCGCCAACCTACACAAGGTCAAGCTCAAGCTCAACCCCGCCAAGTGCGTCTTCAAAGTCCCTTCAGGCAAGCTGCTTGGCTTCCTGGTCTCCCACCACGGCATCGAAGCCAACAACGAGAAGATCAAGGACATCGAGCAGATGCGGCCTCCCCGGAACCTCAAGGAAATGCAACGCCTGGTGGGATGCATGGCCTCTCTCGGGCGTTTCATCTCCAAGTTTGGCGAAAGAGCCCTGCCATTCTTCAAGCTCATGAAGAGATCTGGCCCCTTCAAGTGGACTCTTGAAGCTGACGCGGCCTTCGAGGACCTCAAGAAGTATCCGTCGAGCCCTCCCATCATGGTTGCCCTGCACCCCCGCGAGCCCTTGCTCCTGTACTTGGCAGCTACACCCCTGACGGCCAGCGCGGCCCTTGTGGTGGAACGGGAGGAGCGAACCCACGGCAAGAAAAGGTCTGCCATGCCTGTGCCTGCCGAGACCGCGCCTGCGCCTGCCGAGGGTCCCCCTCAGGAGGCCCCTGGCGAGCCACCTGGCAAGCCTTCCGAGGAACAAGCCGCTACTCCTACGACTACGCGCCTCGTCGAACACCCAGTCTACTTCATCAGCACGGTGCTGTGGGACGCGTGCGAGCGGTATCCCAGGCAGCAGAAGCTTCTCTTTGCGCTCCTCATCGTCTCTAGGAAACTATGCCACTACTTCCAGGGCCACCCCATCAAGGTGGTCACGTCTTATCCACTGGAGCAGGCCCTGCGCTGCCCCAACGCCACCGGCCGCGTCGCCGAATGGAACATCAAGCTGCAGTCCTTCGAGCTGGAATTCTTCAGCACAAGGACGATCAAGGGTGCAGCCTTGCAGATTTCACGGTGGAGTGGACGGATCCGCACCAGGAGGAGCCTTGCGAGGAAGAATCCCTCTTTCCTGGCAAGGACCACCCTGGTGGCTGGACCATGCACTTCAACGGTGCGTTCTCCCGGCAGGGCGCGGGGGCTGACGTCGTGCTCACCTCGCCAGCGGGAGACAAGCTCTCCTACGCCATACAACTCTGCTTCAAGCATGATGACAAGGTCTCCAACAACATCGCCGAATACGAGGGCCTCATCGCTGTGCTCAAGGCCGCCTTCGCTCTTGGCATCAAGCGCATCCTCGTCAAAGGAGACTCGTAGATCCTCATCAACTTCTCCAACAAGAGCTACAAGCCCAAGGATGAGCACATGGCCGCCTATCTAGAGGAGGTACGCAGGCTCGAGAAGCACTTCCTCGGCATGGAACTCCAGCATGTCTCTCGCGGTGGCAACAAGGAAGTAGATGACATCGCCAAGCGGGCTTCTCGCCGCAAGCCTCAGAACCCTGGCGTCTTCGAGGAAAGGCTCCTGAAGCCGTCAGCTGCACCACCCGCCGTCACCACCATGGCACCCCATGAAGAACTCCCACCCGCACTCTCTAAAGGTGCACTGGACTGCGGCCCACCTTCAGGCACTCGCCTGCTGTTGGCACTGGAACCGTAGGACGAAAGCTGGGTCACGGAGCTTAAAGCTTACCTGGAGAACGGCACCCTCCCGAAGGATGACACAGAAGCAGAGCGCGTGGCCCGCCAGGCCGGGCCGTACTGCCTGAGGGATGGCAATCTCTACCGCAAACGCCCCAATGGAGTCGCGCAATGAAGCATCTCTGCAGAGCAAGGGCGCGAGCTGCTTGCCGATATACACGATGGAGACTGCGGCCACCACCCCTCATCGCGCACTCTCGCCGTCAAGGTGTTCCGCAGCGGCTTCTACTGGCCCACAGCACTGCAAGACGCCACCTAACTGGTCCAGTGCCACGAGGCCTACCAGTTCCGCACCAAGCAGATCCACCAGCCAGCGCAAGGGCTCCAGACCATTCCCCTCTTGTGGCCCTTCGCGGTCGAGGGGCTGGACATCCTGGGCCCCTTTCCCCGTGCAGCCGGCGGCCACCGCTACCTCTACGTCGCCATCGACCAGTACACCAAGTGGGCGGAAGTGGAGCCTGTTCGCTCCATCCCGGCAGGATCAGCCGTCAAGTTCATCAAGGGCCTGGTGTGCCACTTCGACGTTCCCAACTGCATCATCACTGACAATGGGTCGCAGTTCACCGGTGGCCTCTTTAAGTCATACTGCGCCAACCTTGGCACGCAGATCTGCTACGCCTCCGTGTTGCATCCGCGAAGCAATGGCTAGGCCGAGCATGCGAACGGTGAGGTCCTCAAGGTCCTCAAGACACAAATCTTCAAGAAAAAGCTCATAGCCTGCGGCAAAGGCTGGCTCGACGAGCTCCAGTCCGTGCTATGGTCGATCCGCACAACAGCGACCAAGCCTACCGGTGAAACGCCCTTCTTCCTCATCTATGGGGCAGAAGCGGTCCTCCCTACTAAGCTCAAGCATGGGTCCCCGCGGGTCTTGGCCTTCAACGAAGTCCACCAAGATGGCCCGCGGGAGGCTGATCTGCTCCTCCTCAAGGAAGCACGCTGCCGGGCCGCCATCCGCACCGCCCCGTATCAGCAGGCGCTGCGTCGCTATCACAGCTGCAACATACGCCCCCGAACCCTTGAAGCTGGCGATCTTGTCCTGTGAAGGATCCTCTCTAGGGAAGGACTCCACAAGCTCTCGCCCTTGTTGGAAGGCCCGTTCAGGGTCATACATGTTTCCTGGCCTGGCGCAGCATGGCTGGAGACGGAGGAGGGTGTCCTGGTGCCTAACCCGTGGAACATCTAGCACCTCCACAAGTTCTACCCGTGACCTCACGGGCAAGAATGAAGTGGAGCTGTATACGCTCCGGAGTCTCTCTTTTTAAGTCGCCACGAGGTTGCGAGAGCTCCCGCCCACAACCTAGTGGGGCCACATGCTCAGACATGGTGGACTGTTTACTTGAGGGCGCTGCCTGGCCACAACATCCTCAAGCTGCTCCGTGCACATCATGGCAGCATTATCTTTTTGGTTGTGTAATGAGACCTCTTCATCCAGTAGTAAAGTTTAATTTCCTAAGTATTATGCGTGCTTGGTGAACACTTTGTTTCAGCGGTTGTGCGCGCTCATGATTTCCCTCCTGTGTGTTATGCGAGCGGGGGCTGGACACAGTGCCTGCGCTTGGGTTAGTCCCAGCGGCACCGCTAAACCCAAGTGACTGAGCTCTGGCTCGCGGGCCTGCTCCCGCGCACGTCACCTCACCAAGGTCCTTGGTATTTTGTCTCCTCGCGCAACACCCATGAGCGAACTGGCGAGCGCACGCTATTGCATTACTTGCAAAACTTGTTAGAATATCGCTGTCACAGGTACAGAGCACAGGAGGCCTCACGAGCGCTACCTTGCGAAGCAGCCTACGGCGTGTCGTCTCCTCAAGAAGCCCATAGGAAGCCTCACGAGCGTTGCCTCGCGAGGTAGCCTGCAGCGCCTATCTCCGCCAAGTGCCGGCGGGAGGCCTCACGAGCGAGCACCTCACGAGGCGCACCCCACAGGCTATGGCACGCCGAGACCCACACTCCGTGAAAAAGCTAAGTCCAAGCGCCTCACCAACCCTCCTCAGAGCCTCTCGAACTCCCTTTTCCTCGCGATCTCGCTGAGTGCCATCGGTTTCTCCTTTGCACAAGCCGCTTGCATGTCAAAGGGGGCCATTTTGAGCATCACGCCTCGAGAGCCCTTACCACCACGCGGAGCCCTACACCCTCTGGCCTTGTTAGGCACGCATCCTAACATACCAGCGACGGTCGTAGCATGCTCGAGGGCTGGGTCCTAGCGACGTAGAGCGCGAAGGTGTAAAAAGGAAAAGCAGGCCTCACAAGGGAACGGAAAATTGCAGCAAACATTAAAAGACTTTGCATGATTACAAAAATAACGTTTTCACGCCCCCACGAGGCTACACCTATTTCGAGTACAGGATAAAAAGAAGAAGGGGGCCTTGGCCGATGAGGCGATTTCGCCGCCGTCATCGTTGTCATTGCCGCCGTCGCCACCCTCGCCGGAGCTCTCGCTGTCGTGCAAAAACTTTAGGACCAAGGCTTCCACATGGTCCCGCACCTCCTTCTCGAGCCCGTCACGAAGCTCCGCTGGGACGGGGCTCAACACCCTGTCGAAGTCGCAGTTGGCATCGGCGCGGAAGAGGTTGCTGAAGACACGAATTGCCGCCTGGCTCAGGTGGTCGTGGCATTCGTCCACGATGATGGCATCCATCCTCGCGGCCCCATACTCCATCCTCTCCGCAAGCTTGGTGAAGAAGCTCAGGTAGCCGGCATCATCGTCCTCGAGGGGGTCCTCAATCCTCTCGCTGGAGAAGCTGGCAATGGCGGTGCGGGCACGCAGCACCAGGGCGCGGAACATCTTCATGCGCCTATGCTGCAACCCCCGCGCCCGAGCCGCATCGTCCTTGGCCTTCTCGACGACGTCTGAGACGCCACCCACCTGTGCCTGAAGGGACGCCAGCTCCCCCTCGGTGTCCGCCTAGGCTGCCAGTGCCTGCCACTGGGCAGCCTCCGCCTCGTTCAGCTGCTTCTTGAGGCAGGAGATCTCTGCTTGGAGCTCGGCCCGCTTCTGGGTGAAGCGGTCCTCCTGAAGCTTCAGCTTCTGGCTGTGGTCCTTGGCAAGCGTCATGCGCTCGTTTTTGGACTTCGCCTCGGTGTCTGCCTAGATCTTCTTCTCCTTCTCCGCAAGCTGGGCATTGGCCTTGGCGAGGCGATCAGTGTAGGAGGCTTGGGTAGCTGCCACTTCGCGATCCAGCGTCGTCAGGCGCTCGCGCTCGGCCTCCTGCTCGGTAGCCGTCCTCGCGAGCTCCCGCTCCTAGATCTCGGCGTCCCCCTCGTGGACCGCAAGGGCCTCCTCGCGCTTGGCGAATTCCTCCTCGCGGGAGGCAAGTTGCCCTTCGCGGGCTATGGCAGCGTCCTCCCGTGCTTGGAGCCCTTGCTCCCTAGAGGTGGCCTGTTCCTACAGCGCCTTCTCACGGGCCTCGGCCTCCTCGCGATGCCTGTCGGCCTCCACGGCATCCCTGACAGCTCCCTCGAAGAGCTGCTTGGCGTCCCTGGCGGCTTTCTTGCACCGCTCCCGCGCGGTGGCCTCTGTCAGGCGGGCTAGCTTGACGGCCACATCGAGTTAGCGCCACCCCTCCGCGACGCGCAGGCGCTTGTTGGCGAGGCGCGCTTCCTCCGCCTGAAGGTCCTCCTCGAGCACGTCGAGCGCCACCCTGGCGCTCCACATGGCTCCGTGCTTGAGCACGGCACTGTCGCTCACCAGCTGCAGGGCCCAGCCGGTGTGTGGCTCCACGCCGCCATCCACAGTCATGGCTCGCGAAGGCTCGGGGTCGGACCTGCTCCCAGGCCCCTTACCCTCGCTCCTCGCGGGGGCCGCGTCCTTCGTTGAGCGCTGGGGGCTCTTCATGGCCTCCTCTTTGACCTGCTGCGCCGGCACACGTTGCGGGCTCGTCGTGGCCGCCTCAGGAGCCTGGCGCGTAGGCGAGCGCCGGGAGCTCGCCGTAGCCCCCTTGTCGGCGTGGGCCTCCCGGGCAGGCGTGGAGTGCTGCGGAGGGTTTGGCTCTTCGGCCCCCTCCATCGTCGTGTCGCCTCCCGGGCCAGGCGCCTCTAGCGGCACATCCCCTCCTCCGGGGGCCTCCTCCTGAGGCTTGCTCCCCCTGGCTGAGGGAGGCAAGTCCTCGCGCGGCTTAGGGGAAGCCGCGCGCTCCTCTTCCGTTGTCGCACGCCCTGCCCAGTAGTTGGCTTGTCATTGCCAGCCTCTCCCATCTCAACGTCTGCCGTGATGGAGTCAGATGTGTTGCCGGAGGGCTTGTCAGATTCCTCGGCAGCTTTCCTGCTTCCTCAACGTCAGATGTGACCGCCTCTTCGATAGAAATTTTGGCGACCTCTTCAGCGGTGCTCTTTGCAATCCCTTCCACGTCCACAATGATCACTCCCTCTTCAAGAGAAGTTGGATCTACAAGACAAAGAAGAAGAAGCAAAGAGCGGAAAGAAATTCAAATTACAGATCAAGTTCAGAAAACTAGAAAGAAGGATTGACAAGGATAAGATGACGCCTGAAAAAGAATTTACCTTGATGAGCATGTGGAGGAGATGTTGTTCCTCCTCCGGCAACATCGGGTGTTGTCGCTTGGTCTCCGGCAACATCAGTTGTCGGTGGGTCCTCAACGCGGGCAAGCTCTTCTTGGTACTCCTCAGGAGAAGGATTGTTTCTTGTTGGTGAGCTTCTTGCCGGAGGATCTGAAGTTGAGGGTGTCATCAAGGGGTCCATCCCTTGGCGCTCTCCTTCTGGCTGATCACTCTCTGCCTCCTTGTTAGTCTCCATTACTGAAGGGTCGATGACAGTGCTTGCCAGCGGAAACTGGATGTGAGCCTCACGCTCGGGGCTGGAGCCGGCAACGATAGAAGAAACTGTGCCTTGGTCAGTATCCGTTGCCGTCTCGTCCTCTTCGGTGACCCTGGCCTTCTTTTGGTACCTTAATTCAATAGCAACAATATCAAGATAATTACAAGATTGGTCGAAGAAGGATGAAGCGCTTACTCTTCTTCTTCTTTGTGATCGCTGAGGGCGGACAAGTCCCAGTGCACTGCGTCCTCAGTGCCGGAGGACGTAGATGGTGGTGGTGCCTTCCTGGTACGCTTCGTCCCCGAAGAGAATGGGGGTTGTGAAGCACCCACTTCTTCCGTGGTTGACGGAGTCGGCTGCTGGGAAGCGATGTCGCGAGGAGGTTGTCGATGAGAAGGCTGAGCCCGGGAAGTCTTGGCGGCTGCCTCTATGCCGACAAGCTCTTCGCTTGTCGGTTCGATGCATGCTACCTTCTTCCGGCCGGGTTTCTTCGTGATTGCGGTCTTCACTCGAGCAGGAGGAGCATGAGGTTCTCCCTCCTCTCCTTCCTCTCCTGTAACCTCTTCGGGGTGCTCCTCGACACCCTCATGCGCTTCAGCATGTTCTTCTCCACCAACATGCTCTTCGGCATGTTCTTCGACGCAGGCATGCTCTTCGGCCTATTCTTCGGTGCACTCTTCCCCTTCCTTACTGGTGCCTCTAGCTGCCCGGGAACGAGCTGCCCTTTTTGCCTCTTCAACCCTTGCGGCAAGGAACTGCTCTTCATCATCCTTTGTAGGATGAACCATGTCGTCTTCAACTATGGCAGCTTCTTCCACCGAGCCATCAAGACAGTCCTTCACCTCTTTCTTTGTGGGCACCTTCCAAGTTTCCACAACACTCTTGGAGTTGCAGTCTAGCATCATTGCCAGGATGGAATCCTTGGCGGTGTTGTTGCAGAGTGGGACTATCTTTGCCGGCAATTGGAAGTTGCAACCTTTGTTGAAGAGCTGACAGGTGAGCCAATAATGATCCATGACCGTCAAGTTGTTGTCGAGGCCTGGATGCAAGCGCATCGTGTCGGCAGGATTCTTGTACTCCCGTGCTCTTTGGCCTCCTCTCTATTGCAGCAAAGTGATTCGGCGGCAAGTGTAATCTGCTCCCACCATTTCAATGGTCAGACCGGATTCCTTGAGACCGAGGAGCCTGTACAGTGCAATCCCAAGCTTGCACTGCATCCTCTCCGGGGAGTCGCCTCCCTTCCTCAGCCCTTGCACACTTATTGGCCAGAGCATACAACTCAGCGATATCCCTGACCTTGTTAATGGCCATCTCTTCCCGCATCCTGCGATTGCGTAAGTTCGTGTGGAACGAGGCAATCACAGAAGCAGGGTGTACATCAGGGATATTGTGTTGTACATGGCTGAATCTCTGAATGTATTTGCGGAGAGGCTCGCCATCTCTCTGGGGAAGCACATACAGGTCCCTAGGCTGACCAGGAAGCTTGTTGCCTCCTTGGTACGCACCAACAAACTGATGGCATAAATCCACCCAAGAAGAAATGGAGCCCTCCTGCAAGTTCATCAACCAAGACCTCACGTTGGGCTTGAGCACCAAGAGGAAGTAGTTGGCAAGAATCTTGTTGTCCCTTCCCTCGGCAGCCTGCACGGCGATGGTGTAGATGCCAAGGAACTCTGAAGGGTTGAGCTTGCCGTCGTATTTTTCCAGCAGCTCAGGCTTGAAACTTTGGGAGGACGGCCAACGAACTTGCCGCAGCTCAGGGGTAAAAGCTGGGCAGCCTACATCGTATGGCAGGCACCCAGGGTACCCCCGCCTAGGTGAGTTTGCTATTGGCCCGGCATGGTCATCTGACTGACGGCGTGCTTCCCGGCGCCGCTCGATCGTCGTGCGAGCGTCTTCCACCCGCCGGTCTCGTAGCACTTGGCGCTGATCTTGTCGGCCCCACGGATCCGATAATGCCATGGACACCTCGTCCGGCTCATCAGATCGGCGAACTAGCCGCTGCTGCCATTGTTGTCGTGGAGGTGATTGCACCGTCGGTGCAGCATCTCCAGCTCGGTCGCCAGCTGGCCTTGCTGGCGCTCTAGGTTGCTACTACGTAGGTCCAGCCAACTGCGCCCATCGTTGTTAGCGAAATTGATGAGGCTCTGGATGGTGGCTCTCCACTCCTCCATCTTGTCGGGTGTTGGCGGAAAATTCAGCAGCATCTGTGCCTGCGCCATGATCTCCGCCGGCATGTTTGGCATGGTCGGGAGCGAAGAATGGGATGTTTCTCAACTTCTGATAGAGCTAGAAGGAGCTCCATCTTGTGCCTGCTGCCGTGGCGCATTCTCGCCGGTGGGCTGACACGGGGGTGGTGGTGCATGAGCATCTTGAGGATGATGCTCAGCGTTGTTGTCTCGTCGTCATCCGGAGCCGCCGGCGTCGCAAGGAAGCGTGTCACGCCCATCCTGCGATGGCCGCGACGTGTGCCTTGTTGCGCCATTCTTGGACAGCTCCGTGCCATCTTTGGATGTCGTAGCGCCGAGGTCCTGGCTCCCATGACTCCGAACTATGCCGCTCTGGTGGCTAGGATCACCAGAATGACGAGGAAGTTGGCCACCTCCTCCATCTCCGCTGTGGTGACTGGGATCTCCAGAGCGACGAGGAAGCTGACTGCCTCCCCCGCCTCCATCCGCGCCGCCCGCGGACATCTGTGGCGGCAGCTTGGACATGGAAGGAGTTGTAGCGGCCGCGCCCTTCTTCTTGATCACCATCGATGGTGATGAAGAAGTTGGCGCTCACACTGCTAGATCAGATTCGCACACGTGATTCCCTGCCTGGCGCACCAAAGATGTCGTGTGTATGACAATCTTTGGGATCAACAAGATCCCTTTGCGGTTCGACTACGGGAATCAAGGCATGCGAAGAGCAGGTCCAGCAATGCAAACACACAAGCAAGTTTACCCAGGTTTGGGCTGCCGTGAGGCGTAAAACCCTACTCCTGCTTTGGTGGATTATCTATGGAAGCACAAGTTACAAGAGAGCGCAGCTTGCCGGCAAGGTGCGCGAGAAGTGCAGCCACTTAGTGTAATTGTGCCAAGTGTCGACCCTTGTACGGGTAGCCATGGGCCTCCTTTTATAGACTAAAGGGGTCACCACAATGGCAAAATGGTAATTACATGGGGTGGATAGTGGCCACAGTGCTAAATACCTAACTCTGGGGAGTTAGGACAAGAGCATTTATTGCGTCGTTAGGTGTCACGCTGGGGTTAACTTTGGCAAGGATATGCCTCTCCTTCTGTGCCATCGGCCCAGCTACCTTCTATCATCTTGACACGATCCAGAGATGGGTGTCATTAAAGTTGACCTTCAGGCGGCATCCTGACACGTGCCCCAACAAGCCTCACCTAACTGTCTGCCCGCTCGACACCTATTGACAAGCGACTAGCTGGTCGTTGAGGTGGAGCGGTGGAAAGGCAAAAGGGGCTTGCCGGTACAGAGCTTGCCGGGCCGTCTCTTGCCGGAGTGTAGCTTGCAAGCAATTGAAGTCTTGTCTTCAGTACTTCTTGATGACCTGCCTGGAGGTCTTCTTCATGGTTTTATAATCCAAGTCTTGAGTCTTGATAAGAGCTATCCTCCGGCAAGCCCTTGCTGTTGGGAAGGCTGCTACTGTCTGTGCATAAGTCAGGGTATGGAAACACCCATGTTTTTATACACCGACATTCTTGTTCAAGATGTTCATAGCAATATACTCATCAAACACATCACTCGAGGACAAGGTGTGGAAGTCCGATCTTTGACGGATCACGGAGGAGATGCTCTTGTTGAAAGGCATGATAGCCTTAAGGAATTTGTGCTTGATTTAGTTGTCATCCGTGTCCTTGCTCCCATGGTCTCGGAGTGAGACCACAAGAATTGTTAATCTCCAGTAAATCTCATGAGGATCTTCATCATCATTCATAACAAACTTATCGGCCTCATGAAGAATGACCTCAAAGTTGGAGTGTTGAATGCTCGAGCTTCCCTTGTACAAAGAGTTGATATGATCCCATGCATCTTTGGCAAGAGTGAATTGGCACAAATGAGGAAGTTCTTCAGGGGGCATGGCGGCTTGAAGAATGAACAAGGCAGATGCATTGAGTTGATTGTCCACTTCTTCTCTTGGGACAAGTTGCTTGGGTCATGTGGATAATAGCCTTGTTTAATGATCCTGCAAAGTTGACTTGAGCTATAATTCAAATGAGACTTGATGCGAAAAATCAAATTAGCAAAGTTAGCCAAATCAAGCATAGAAGTAGGCCGATGATTGTTTATATGAGGTGAGGGAACCGGACCACCATAGGTCGGAGGAGGGGCAACCGCAGCATGGACACCCGACCCATTCTTTCCTTGAGAAGAGTTAGGCTTCGAGCTATTAGCTGTCCCCTTAGGGGAATCGACATCCATTTTTGAGGTAGTAGGATCAACTACTTTCTTCGGAGCGGTAGTGGGTTTCATGCTCTCAAGGAATTTATCTAGCATGTCTTGGGCCTTATCCACCATTGATGTTTTAAATCACCTCAGGTGACCACGGTCGTATCCACGGCCACGGGGATAGCCTCATCCCTTTCCCCGTCGTCAACCATTCTCTTTAGGAGTTAAATCCCTTAGTAAAGAGATGAGGCTCTTATACCAATTGAAAGGATCGGTATGATCGACTAGAGGAGGGGGGTGAATAGGTGACTAACAAAATTTTACTCCTTTTCAATTTTAGGCTCAATAAAATAATAAGTTGTCCAGATATGCAACTAGGTGGAGAACCTATATCACAAGCTTAACAATAACAACTACAACAACAACAAGGTAATAACAACCACAAAGTAAAGGATCAAAATAACCGCAAGTGAACTCGATGGAGACGAGGGTGTGTTGCCGAAGTTCCCTCCTTTGGGGTAGGTACGTCTCCATTGGAGAGGTGTGGAGGCACAATGCTCCCCAAAATGTCACTAGAACCACCTTATTATCCTCACGCCCTCGCACGATGCAAGGTGCCCTTGATTTGAGTGCAGGTGGATGTTTTATGGATCTAACTCTAGAAGAAGGAAGAGCACTTATTGATAAGATTATGAGTGCTAAGGAGCAATGAAATATTGAGGAGCCAAGGAAGCCCACTAGAAAAATTTATCATGATGAAGACATGGAGGAATTTAAAAAGGTCACTCAAGAAAAAGGTAAAACTGTTAAACAAGTACTTAATGAGAAAGTGGATATATTTAGTATCTATTGGCAGGAAGACGAATTACGAGAGACGATGAATAAATTTAAGTTCCACCAAGACAACTTCAACCGAGACTTCCGAAGGTGCATCCACCATAATGAGAAGGTTATCGCTTATCTTTCCGAAGAGGTAGATGGGTTATGTCATGCTGTGAAAAACCTAGATAAACACTCTCGCATGATAGAAACCCAATGCTCTCAAATTTTTGAAACTCAATATTTAATTCTGGCTCAACTTGATAAAGATAATCTTGTTTCTGCTAACGAAATTGAAACTCGTAGTGGTAAAAGAACACAAGACCCAAGAGGACCTACATGGTACGAGAAGGAAGAAGTGGAGCAGAGAAGAGAGAGCCAGAGCCAAACCCAAGACAAAGAACTCCTCTTTGGGGAGGAAGAACAAGAAGAACAGGTCCACCAAGATGCACAAGATAGTGAAGTAGAAAAAGAAGCTGACAAAGAAGTTGATCCCGATGCAGAAACCATTGATGGTGATAATAGTGAAGAAGAAGCAGCAGAAGAAGTTGATAGAACCGAAGAACCAAGGGTGGAAAAAGATACCAGACCACCCATCTAGTCAGGAGAGAAATTAGTCAGACTTCGAGAAATCAAGATAAAGGTAAAGAGAAAGGGAAATAAAAAGAGAGAGGTAAAACAAAGAAAACCGTTCCTTACCCTAAAGTTGTTAGACCACCTTCAAATGATGCACTTTATTCATCCTTTTTACAAGCTATCGTGAATCTTAGAGTTTCTTTACATGTGACTAGCATATTGAAGATTCCCACTTTTGCTCAGTTCATGTGCGATATTGTTAAGAATAAAAGGAGTTTGAATCTTAAGGAACAAGTGGCAATGATAATGAAATATTCATTTGAAGACAGGGTACTGGCAAAGCTAGGAGACCCAGGAATACCTACCATCTCTTTTTCAATTGGTAATCTCGATATAAATAATGCTCTTTTTGATATTGGAGCAGGGTTGAACTTGGGAGAATGTGTTCCTACTGGTATAACCTTGCAGATGGCCGACAAATCTACAAAGAAGCCTATAGGAGTGGCCGAAGACGTGCTACTGAGATTAGATGGGCATATCATACCTACTAACTTTATTATTCTTGATGTGCCTCAAGATGAAAAATTATCTATTATTCTTGGGAGGCCATTTTTGAATACCGTAGGTGCAGCTCTGGACTGTGCTGAAGGGAAAGTCACTTTCAGAATTTATGACGAAGAAATCGTAAGATACTTCCCGAAGAAACCCGAAGGGAAGGAGAAGTATATTCCACCACCTAAGAGAGTATGTGCGGTAAGTAAGGAGAATCTTAGGCCACCAGAGACCTAGATCACTTTTGGGGTACGAGGTTGAGCTTAGTAACCTAAAAACCAGCGCTCAATGGGAGGCAACCCATCATTTTATTAATTTTTAGAGTTTTTGTTTTAGTTAAGTTGCTCTCGTGAAAGAACTTGATGAATGACGTCTGAGAAAGTCTATTTTAACTTTGTATTGTAGGAGAGACACTGAAAAAGAAGAAAAGAGGAAAAAATTGCAGAGAGAAGAAACAGAGTAAAAGACGGCTCAACGTATGAGCAGGTGCGCTCGCACGAGCACTTGCATAAGAAGACGGAGGCAATGTAAAAAAGGTCCAGAGTGAAAGATGGTATCTCATACGAGCGGTTCCGCTCGTATAGATGATAGTATGGAACCCTGGCCGAAAAGCAAAAAAGAGTCCAGAGCAGACGACGGTATTCTATGCGAGAGTCAGCGCCCGTATGGTTGGTCGTACGAAGCCTTGGACAGAATGCACAAAATAGACAGAGCGAAGGAAGGCCTTCCATATGAGTGTCCGCACTCGTATGGTAGCTCGTATGGAGCTCTGCCTCGAATAGTTTTTGCCTAAAGAGAGTTTGATGGCCTTTCGTACGAGCATGGGCACTCGTATGGGGCGGTCATCATAGGTACACAAACCCCAAATCGAGCCGTCTACATGCAAGATGCGTTCCATACAAGCGGTATCGCTCATATGGGCGGTCGTATGGCGTGCAGATTCTTATAATGACGTCACCGATGTAAGGGGATCCTCTTCTTCTTCCTCCTTGCGCCCCCAACTCTCATCTCTCTCTCTCTCACACCCTTACTAAAATCCCTCAAAACCCTCATTTCTTCGCCAATTTCGTTCGTATGATCCATGCATCTTCATCCCCGGTATGTTTCTCCTCTGATCCATGGTTCATTTTCACATTTCCTAGGTGATTTCATCCTAGTTCTTGTCCTAGATGAGATGCAAGTAATTTTGTTTTTCTATTTGATTTGAATGTTAGGATTCAAAGTAATTGGTTAGGATCAATCTTAGGTAATATTAAAACTCGATCCCCACGTAAAACTTACATTTTTCTGTTGTTATTTGTCTTGTATGTAGAAAATGATGAAATCGGCGATTGCCGCGGGGAAGAAGGTGATGGAGTCGCGCTCCATGCATTCCGAGAGTGAGGGAGAGAACCCTCACGCGTTAATGAACAAGAGCTACACACGGGTCAGCAGCCGGAAGATGTTGGCCACAAAGTGGAAGTGCGATGCGTTCCTGGAGTCCCAGGGGCTCCACAACGACTTCGCATGGCTAGCCAACAATGCCGGGATGGGAGTTTTAAGTAACTTCCATTACCTGATGTACAGGGACATCACCAACAAGTTCCTCTCCAGCTTCGAGCACACTCTCGATAACGAGGGTGCAGGCGAGGTTATCCTTCAAACTTCGAGGGGTGCCACGTTCGATGACGCTCGCGGAGTGGGGCACCGTCTTTGGGTTCGAGAACCATGGGTTTCAGTATCGAGGGTTCGAGAAGCCGTGAGGTCCAGTGGAACAAGACAATGACACGCGAACACTTGCATCGCCCACGCTACCAATGACGAAACCTCCTCAACGACCTCGCCAACCGAGGCAGGGAACAGGGAGTCGGCTTCGACGAGCCGGCCACGGAGGCCGCACCATCGCCACCTCCAACTCCGCCCCGCGGCCTCCAAGCAGTGGCGGTGCTGGCAGACTGGCTCCAAGCCATGCCAAGAGATCCTACACTCCTGGCCGACCTCACCCACGTGCTCCATTGGACAGTGGAACTCCTGGATAACATCTCACGATCAAGGGACAAGCTGGCGGGGAGCGAAGTGTCTTGTCTGCTACCAACTACCTGACGGTGTCCTGTACTAAGGGGTACCAACCTAGTTGGCCCACCATCCATGGGCCGAGCTTATGGCCCCCAATCTCATTTGGAAGGAATCCGGAGGCCTCGAACACCTGGCGTGATCAAGACAGATTCTACCGAAGACTTGACATGAACTTCAAGAACTCCTCCAGCTGTTAGCATGCGATCTCCTAGTTGGCAACCGACTTTGTGTAACCCTAGAGATCCCCAGTGCCTATATAAGCCGTGGGGTTAGCCCATAGAGGGACAAGTACAATCACATCCATTAGGGTTTAGTACACAACATACGATCTTGAGGTAGATCAACCTGTACTCGATACTTCTTCATCAATATAATCAAGCAGGACATAGGGTTTTACCTCTTCGAGAGGGCCTGAACCTGGGTAAACACCGTGCCCTTTGTCTCCTGTTCACCAATGATCCTCGATCCATAGCTCGGGACCACCTACCCATGATCCGCCGGTTTTAGTACCGACATTGGTGGCCCATGCAGGCCCCGCTTTGTGGTCATATTGGATTAATGGAAGCGTCGGTCAATGACCAAAATATTCATGGCATGGCTCCCACATCTGAATTTGCCGTCGACGGATCGCACCTCCTCCTTCAAGAGCCGAGGCGCGACAAGCGGGAATCAACACCTGAGCCTGCACTCTTTCTCCCACTTCAGCTAGAGGCCTCTGTATGGAAGAGATCCAAGGGCCGAAGTATCAGCAAGCGGATGACCGAAATATAGTCTAGCTAAGAGGAGCCGCGGACTCAGATCCGAAAACCAATTCGGATGGCTCGTCGCTACCTCACCCTTCTAGGGACAAACTCGCCGGGACCTCGAGCCCACAAGCGACTGGGATCGAATTTTTTCTCCCACTCACCCCCCACATCGAATACTGCCCAAGTAATTCAGGGCCCCCCCGATATCTGGGACCAAATTTTCATAAAGCAGCAAGCTGATGAGACAGTCCAGCAATTCTGGACTAGATTCCTGTTTATCAAAAACAAGATACCAGACTGCCGTGATTCAGATCTATTAGCAACTTTTCGGCATAACTGCCAATACGAAGGCATCTTAAGCACCCTCGCTCGACGCCGAGTCCAAACCTTCACCGAGTTACTGAATGTGGTGTCAAAATTTTGCACCATGGAGGATGCTTGGCTGGCCCAAAAAGAGCAACAAGATTCAATCTGCGCTCAAGGATTAAAATGTGTCAGGCAGACACGGCGGGAAGGCTCCTGTCGTCCCGTGTCAGCCGAGCCATCACGGAAAAGAAGAAAACCCGCTACTGGGCCCAAAACTGCACTCGACAATTTGCTGGATAAGCCATGCCCAATCCACTCTGTTCTGTTAAACACCAGCCCAACTCACAATCTTCGAGCCTGCTGGGTGGTGAAACAGGTGGACAAGGAGTGAAAGACCCTCCTCGGAGGCAAGCATGAGCACAACCACTTGTTAAACTCTTTAAACGAAGATGAGATCTGCATGATCTATGAAACCTACACTTCAAGGAATCAGAGGAAAAGGGTCCTCCGGGAGCTAAGCCACATCCAGCACATCGTGATATTGGATACGTGGTTAGACACGCCGATATCCTTTGAACAACGGGATCAGCCGACGTGCGGCCCAAGCCGCTGCCCAGCCGCCTTGGTCCTCGACCCTATGACGAGTGGTTGTCGAGTTCGAAAGGTTTTGATGGACGGAGGCAACGGCCTAAACCTCATTTACGAAGATACTTTGTATAAGATGCAAATTGACAAATCACGCATCGAACAAAGTTACACTACTTTTAGGGGAATAATCCCCAGAAAGGAGGCACGATGTAGTGGAAAAATCGCCCTTGACGTGGTCTTTGGAACCCCCGAGAACTATCGATCCGAGGAGCTGACCTTCCACATCGTACCCTTCCAAAGTGGTTACCATGCCTTATTAGGGCGTGATGCCTTCTCAAAATTCCATGCCATCCCACATTATGGGTACATGAAGATTAAGATGTCGGGCCCCAATGGAGTGATTACCATATCAAGCAACCCTGGCAGGGCACTCAGAGCCAAAAACAGAATGGCATCACTCGCACTAGAGTCATTTTCTGAAGCCTTAGCGGCTGAGGAGTTGACAACACTTCTTGCTACGGTCGACAGGGACGATGTCATCTTGGACAAAAGATCCAAATCCACCTCATTCAAGCCAGCCGATGAAATCGTTAAATTTTAGGTGCGCCCAACAGACCCGAATAAAATGGCGTCCGTAGGAGCACAACTGGAACCAGAGGTTGATGAATCCCTGCGTATTTCCTTAGGGAAAATTGGGATATTTTTTCTTGGCACCCTTCTGACATGCCAGGAATCCCACGTAACCTAGCCGAGCACATCCCAAGCATAATCAAAGGCTCTAAACCAGTTAAACATGTGCTCCGGCGATTTTCAGAACCCAAGCATCAAGCTATGGGCGAAGAATTGGCCAAGTTACTAGAGTCCTAATTTATCAAAGATATTAAACACCCCGATTAGCTGGCCAACCTGGTCATGGTACCGAAAAAGGACAAGTCCTGGAGCCTGTGTGTCGATTTCAAAGACCTCAACAAGGCTTGCCCGAAGGACCCCTTCCCCTTGCCGTGCATTGACTAGATTGTGGACGCCACTACAGGACACCACTCCTTATGCTTCCTGGACGCCTACTTGGGGTATCATCAAATCAAAATGAAGGAATCAGATCAGTCAGCCACGACATTCATTACTCCTTACGGGCCGTTCTGTTTTAACACAATGCCCTTCGGACTAAAAAATGCAGGTGCAACATATTAGCACATGATTCAAACATGCCTGGAAAAGCAAATTGGGAAAACTGTGGAAGCCTACGTGGATGACGTGGTTGTTAAAACCAAGAACATCACACAGCTAGTCGACGACCTCCGGGAAACATTTTTGAACCTCCGAGCATATCATATCAAGCTCAATCCGGAGAAGTGCGTTTTCGGGGTACCCGTAGGCAAACTACTCAAATTCATTGTTTCCCATAGAGGAATAGAGGCGAATCCTGCTAAAATTCGAGCACTAGCCCGGCTGGAGATACCTACCAAACTCAAGCACGTCCAAAAACTGGCAGGTTGCGTAGCTGCACTGAGCCGATTCATTTCACGACTCAGGGAGAAGGCTCTACCCCTCTACATGTTGCTTAAACAAACCAAAAATTTCAAGTGGACCAGTGAGGCTGGAGCCGCTTTAGAGGAAATTAAAACCTTCCTCGCTACCAACCCCATACTGGCAACACCTGGATCAGCTGAACCAATGTTACTATACATATTGGCCATGAATCAGGTGGTCAGCGTTATCCTTGTTGTTGAGCGTGACATGGACGGCCACAAGCTCCAGGTTCAAAGGCCTATTTACTACGTTTCTGAAGTACTTACACCGTGTAAAATGAGGTATCCTCACTACCAGAAGATAGCGTACGTAGTCTTTATGGTATCTCGGAAGCTACGTCACTACTTTCAGGAATGCTTAATTATGATGGCATCCGAAGTACCCCTTAGCGATATAATAAATAACAGGGACGCTATGGCATGCATTGCCAAGTGGGCAATTGAACTCCTCCCCTTCGAAATCACATACCGTCCACACGGAGCTATTAAGTCTCAGGTGTTTGCAGACTTCGTAGCAGAATGGACGGAGGTCGAGCTCCCTAGAGAGCTCCAAAATGCTTGCCGGGTTTGGAGCCGGCATGGTGCTCACATCACCAACTGGCGACAATATACAGTACGTACAACAAATAATGTACACCGACTCCAAAAACGCAGCCGAGTACGAGGCGCTTCTACATGGACTTCGGATCACAGTCTCCATGGGAGTCCAACACCTGGAAGTCCGAGGAGACTCTAACCTCGCCATCTCTCAAGTCAACAGTGAGTTCGACGCCAAGGACCCAAAGATGACAGCATATCGGAACACCATCCTGACGATCGCAACTCGATTCGAAGGGCTAGAGTTCCACCATATCGCAAGGGACAACAATCAAGCTGCCGACGTTCTTGCCAGTATGGGCGCTAAACGCGACAAGGTCCCGGAGAATACTTTCCTCGAACGGCTCTTCAAGCTCTCTGTTGTCTGGCAAGATGGGAATACCACATCAGAATCAAATAGCACCGGAAAGGTTACTACTCCAGCAGCCGAAGAAGACGAGGACATAATCAGGGGCTCGGCTATCCAAGAAACAACTTCGGCACATGAGATAATGGTAGTTATCGTGCCATGGACCGAACCCCTCCTCGCATACCTACTCCACAAAAAGCTACCGGAAGACCAAACAAACACACGAAGGATCGTTTGACGATCCAAGGCATATAAGGTCCATGAAGGAGAGCTCTAGAAGCAAAGCGTAACAGGCATCCTCCAACAACGTATATCCGAGGAGGAAGGGATGCAGCTCCTTGGAGAGATACTCTCCGGCATGGGCGATCATCATGCCGCAGCTCAGGCCCTGGTTAGCAAGGCCTTATGAGCTGGGTTTTATTGGCCAACCGCTAGAGCAGATGCAAAAACACTTGTCCACCATTGCATTGGATGTGAAGTTTTTTCTAACCAAAGCCACAAGCCCCCAACGGCTCTTCGGACTATTCTGATCACCTGGACTTTCGCGGTCTGGGGGTTGACATGGTGGGCCTGTTGGAGATATGCCCTAGAGGCAATCATGTGATGATGATGGTTGCCTATGTATTCATGAGTCTTTTGTATTGTCCGTGAACATCATCGGTGATATGTATCAATAAGTATGTGACTTGTTTGTGAGACTATATATTGTATGATGATTGTTTTACTAGTCCCTAGTTGATAAGGTTATGCAGACACATACCCTTTGACTAGTATATGATTCGGTTGATGACTATGTTTCCCAAGTCATGTGCACAGAGATGCTAAACCGATAGTATGGACTCGGGGATGGAGATCGCCGAGTTGGACAGACGCACTTTGAGACACATCGAGATATTGTCATTTGTTAGTTTCAAGTACAATGTATATGCCATGTCCTAGACCTGAGGTCCTCGCATGTTCTCGGGATGAGGATCGACTCACTTAGGATCTATCAAACGCTGCTCCGTAACTGGGTAGTTATAAAGGTAGCTTTCGAGTGAGTCGTGAGACATGCCGCCAGACGTGGTTGACCAAGATGGGATTTGCCCGTCCTATTTGGAGAGATATTCTCTCGGCCCTCTCGAGTGATTAGATTCGGAAAGCATGGCCATGCGACTTGGGTTAAGTGTTAACCCGGTTCGGGAATCTGTATCACGGCTTCGAGAAGGGAGGTCGAGCCATCACAAGGGTGACAAGTACTCGCCTTGAGCTCGACAACATATATCGTGAGGCAAAAGGAATGTTGCATATAATACATTGTCGAGGTTTGTCTAATGACTTTGCAGACACATGGGAGTTGGCATGTTTTGCTAGGATCCGCTACCAACTATCGACTCGGGTCGTGTCCATGTGTGCGTGAACCTATAGGGTCGCACACTTAAGGGGCAGCAGCCCATTCGGATTGGATCCGAGTGGAAAATGGGTATGGACTCCTAGTGGGCCTCAAGTGTTGAGCCCATGTTGGGGGTCTAAATAAAGGGGAGTGCGCGCACCTTCTAAGGTTGACCCTTTTCCTCCCTACACAGCCGCCGCCACTCCCCACGCCCCCATGTCGTGCGACCGGACCTAGCAGTCCGCCGCCTGCCACTTCTCCCTGTATGTGTGGATACCTTGGAGGCATTGCATCTGCGGTGCTTGGATGAACTGTTCGAGGGAACCACAAGGAGCTGTTTGAGGGATTCGGGAGATTGCAGTTCTAGGGACATCGCTATTCGTGGGAGATCGGCCGAACGACTACACGCATCACCAACTCTACTTCCACTGTGGTGACTGTGCGTCTAGTGGTAAACCCGATCCCGTGATCTATTTCCAGCAGCATGATCTTGGGTGCATGGTAGAAATTTTTATTTAGCGCTAGCATAGCGTACCGCGTGTTCCAACAGGGCCCACTTTGAGGTGGGTCAAAGAAAAAGAAGTACATGCTCGTCATGGTAGATAAATTCACAAAATGGATTGAGGCAAAGCCAGTTACCTCGGACACAGTAGGACCGGTGCTCGACTTTATTTCTGGAGTAGTACACCGTTATGGTGTCCCCCATAGCATTACAACAGACAATGGGTCCAACTTTACGGCCAAGGAGGTAAAAGCCTGGTGTAGAAAAATGGACATCAAGCTCGATTATGCCTCTGTTTATCACCCGTAGTCCAATGGGCAGGTTGAACGCGCCAACGGACTAATCTTAAGTGGCATCAAGCCGCGATTAGTTTGCTCCTTAAATGAGGCGGACTATCAATGGGTAGAGGAACTCGATTCTGTACTATGGGGTTTGCGCACCACCCCCAATCCATCCACGGGCTACACACCCTTCTTCATGGTTTATGGAGCCGAGGCCGTCCTCCCATGCGACCTCATCCATGACGCACCTAGAGTACGCATGTATCAGGAGCGGGAGGCCGAGCTGGACAGACAGGACAGCCTAGACGTCCTGGAGGAAGAACGTGATGTAGCACGGGCTTGATTCACGTTTTATCAGCAGCAGGCGAGGTGCTATCACAGCAGGGAGGTTCAAGCAAAGGCGTTCAACGTCAGAGACCTAGTAATGCGGAACCATCCAGAAAAGCAGAAGCATAAATGTCGGTGTACTAAGACATGGGCGCCCTCATACCCAGACTTGTGCACAGGCGGTTGTAGCCTCCTGTCCGGCAAGGGCTTGACAGATGATAACTACGACTCAAGACTCAACACCAAGACCGTGAAGAAGACCTCATGGCGGGTCATCGAGAAGTACTATTCTCGTACAGAAGATCAACGCTACCCTTGCCGGCAAGCTCCGCCCCAGCAAGGTGAAGACCAAGACTATGGTTGTGGGCAAGCCCCCTTGCCGGCAAGCAAGGCCCGGCAAGCTCCATGCCAGCAGGCTTGTTTTGCCCCGTTACCACTCCACCTCACCATCGACCAGATAGGCTCGTATGCTAGGTGTCGAGTGGGCAGGCAGTCAACATAGCCGGCCAAAGCACGTGTCAGCATGCCATGCCAAGATTAACTTTAATGACACCCATCCCTGGGACGTGCCAAGATTACAGGAGGGCGCCAGGACCGTTGGTACAGATCTTTTGCCCAAGGCCTCGCGTCCCCAATGTAGCACCTAATGGTGCATTAAATGCGTTTGTCTTACCCCGTCGGAAGATAGACGTCGTGATGGTGCAAGTCACTGTTCATACTCTGTAATGACCGTATTAGCCATTGTGGTGACCCCTTGGCCTATAAAAGGAGGCCCACGGCTACAAGCAGAATGGTCGACACCCAGCTCAATTACACGCAGTAGCTGCATTTCCCGTGCACCTTGCCGGAAGACTGTGCTCCTTGTAACTTGAGTTGATACACGATTAAACACAGAACAGGAGTACGGTTTTACGCTCATAGCGGCCCGAACCTGGATAAACCCACAGCGTGTTCTTGCACCTACTGAGAATCTGCTCTTTGTCCCATGCAGGTCTCCTGAGCCGAATCGCAAAGGGGCCCGTTCGGTCCCATAGATCATCGTTTCCCATGACATCTTTGGCGCGCCAGGTAGGGGATTGTGTGTCACAAATCAGTTTTTTGGTAGTGTGAGTACCAACTTCATCATCTTCGTCGATGGCACCGAAGAAGAAGAGTGGAGCCACGAAGGCTCCTACCGCGTCCAAGCCACCTTCCCAGGCGGCCGCAGGCGGCCGCAGGCGGCGCAGCCGGCGCGGGCGCTATGGTTGGGACGGGCGGAGCAGGAGGCACAAGTGGTGCGGGTGCCCAGCACCCCCGCCACGTCGCTTAGCCTAGCCACAGGACCGGCGACGTCACAGCCATCAACTTCCAAGACATTCTGGTGAGCGCAGTCATCATAGTAATATAGTTCATAATGCTGCGACCCAGAACCCAGCCGCCGCAACATCCCAGAATGTAGTGGTGACATCCAACAACGGCGCAGGGAGGCATACGCCGTGGCCATCGCAAGATGGGCACGACACGCTCCCCCACGTTGCTGGTGGTTCCAGACGACCGCAAGGAGGGATTCCCGTGTAGCAACTTCCGATTGCTCATGGAGTGCCGCCGCCACCACCACGTCCGCCTGTTGGCGAGCATGAGTCGCGGTGGCACGGACGTAATGAAGCTCCTTCTGGCTCCGCCACGAGTCGAGTGACGCCTCGTTCTGTGCTCCCAGCCATGCCAACCATGGCGGTAGAGGCCATGGCGCAGGTTCAAATACTTTTAAACTTCCCGTCAGGCCCGGACAAGATGGACGAATGGAGAGCCACCATTCAGAGTCTCATCAGTTTTGCCGATCCCGGCAAAACACAAGACGTGGGGCCCTCGCGGCGACCACCCACCATGCTGGCGGGAACGTCCGGCTACCTTGCCGGAGATGCCGCGCCAACGGTGCAGTCGCCTCGGCACCCCCCACCATCACAATGGCCGGCCCACCGATCAAACGACCTTGACATGCTGTCTATGGTTTCGTCGGATCCGCGGTGCCGCCAAGATCAGCGCCAAGTGCTCCATGAGCGGTGCGATGAAGACGCCCGCACGAAGATCGAGCGGCATCAGGAAGCACGCCGTCAATCCAACGACCGTGCCAGGCCGGCAGTGAACATGCTCGCTCCAGTAGCTGCTGGGTACTTGCCCTACGATGTGGGTTGCCCAACGCTTACTCGTGAGCTGCAGCAGGTTCGCTGGTCGTCCGCCCGTGCCTTCAAGCCAGAGCTGCCCGACAAGTATGATGGCATGCTCAACCCAGCCGAGTTCCTTGGCATCTACACCATCGCGGTGGAAGCTGCCGGGGGACGGGACGAGAAAGTGCTCGCCAACTACTTCCCGTTGGCGCTTCGGCCCAACGTCAGGTCGTGGTTGATGAATCTGCCTGAGGACTCCATTTCTTCTTGGGCGGATCTATGCCATCATTTCGTTGGCCCTTACCAGGGTGGCCACAAGCTCCCAGGTCAGCCCAGCGATTTGCAGGTGATCCCCCAAAGAGATGGAGAGAACCTCCGCAAGTACATACAACGGTTCAGCTGTGTGCACCACAACATCCCCGACATCCATCCCACAGCTGTTGTTCCCGCATTCCACACGAATGTGCGCAACAAATAGGATGCGGTTAGAGATGAATGTCGAGCAGGTCAAGACCATCAATGATCTGTACGCCTTGGCGGATAGGTGTGCATGTGCTGAGGAAGGGAGGCGACTCCCCGGGGAAGATGCTAGTTCAGACGTCGACTCCGAGGACGACGACGCATCAACCCCGCAGAAGAAAAACAGAAAGCGCAAGAACAAGATTGTACTGGCCGTCAAGAGTTCCGGCGACACCAATGCCACCAAGAAGCCGAAGGCAGACATCCCCGGTAAGGAGGTTGCTGGGTGTGATGGCTGCCGGGAAGCTATGGCAGGCGAGAAGGCCGGCAAGACGGCGGGCCGTACTACAAGATCCACCGCACCAAGGGCCATGACCTCCAGCAATGCCGGCAAGTAGAGCAACTTGCCGAAAAGCAAAAGCAAGAGTACGAGAAGCGTGATAAGGAGAAGGCCCAAGATGGTGCTGGTGGGTCTAGCAAGCAAGACCATGGTGGCCGCGGAGGCCGCCGTGGCAAGGCCAAGCAGCCAAAAGAGAAGGCTGCTCAGGGCCAGCAGGAAGAGGATGATAGTGATGAGGACGGAGGTTGGTCCGACAAGGAGTTCCAAAATGCAGTGGATGCCATGTGTGTTGACGGAGGCGCATCTTTGCACTCCTCACACCGGCAACTGAAGCAGTGGATCCGCGAAGTCAACGCAGCGGAGCCGGTGATGGAAGCACAGAAGCCACTCAAGTGGTCGCACTCGCCCATCGTCTTTGACGCCGAGGACCACCCTGATCGCACCACTGCGGTCGGGTGTTTGCCGTTGTTGGTCTCACCAACAATTCGCAACCTCAAGGTAACAAATATGCTAGTTGACGGTGGGGCTGGCTTGAACTTGATCTGTCTAGATGTGATCAGGAGGCTGCAGATCCTCGACAAGGATCTCGAGGAGACAGGCAGTTTCCAAGGGATCAGTCCAGGGAGGAACAAGCCGAAGGGCCAAGTCACATTGCCGGTCATGTTTGGCACCGAGCTCAACCATTGGACGGAGAAGATTACCTTCGACATTGTCAAGATGCCGCTGCCGTACAACGGGATTCTGGGCCGCCCAACCCTGGCAAAGTTTATGGCCGCGTCACATTATGCGTACAACGTCAACAAGATGCCGGGGCCGATGGGGGTCCTCACCATCAAGTCAAACCACAAGGACGCAATCATCTATACTGACAAGCTCTATCGGGAGGCAGCGGCAGCAGCTGCCATTGAGGCACTTGCCCCTACAGTCAAAGCTCCCGGGGGAGAGAAGAAGAAGAAGAAGACCGGCAAGACCTCTATGAAGGACTCCGGGAAGCGCACTTCAGAGTATAGCGTGCCTGTCGAGGACACGCCAGAGAGCTCTACCAGCAAGAGCAAGAGAGCCAAGGCTTCCGCGTCCATGACCAAACAAGTTTCTGCGAAGAGGGATGGGACGAGTGGCACTTTTTCTGATTGTGCCACTCTCCGTGACAAATAGGTAGTCGAGCTCGTTGCCTTCCTACGAGTGAATGTCGGTATATTTGCCCAGCAAGCATCTAACATCCCCGAAGTTCTTAGGAAGGCAATTGAGTACCACCTTGCTGTCTGCCCTCATGCGAGACCCGTCAAGCAGAAGGTCAGGAAGTAAGCCTTGGTGCAGAAACAATATTCCCCACGGAACACAAATACGGGTCACCTCGAGTCTTGGCCTTCAATGAGGAGGACCAAGATGAGCTGCGGCATGACGATGCCATGCTCCTTGAGGAAGATCGTTTCCACGCAGCTGCCCATGCTGCACGGCACCAGCAAGCTTTGTGCTGCGACCTTAGCCGCAAAGTGAAAGCCAGGAACCTTGAGGAAGGCGACCTTGTTCCTCGTCGGATTCGATCCACGAAGGGTAAAAAACAAGTTGACGCTGAAGTGGGAGGGCCCTTACCGGGTAATATGAGTCACTAGGCCCGGCACAGTCCACCTAGAGACCGAAGATGGCACTCCGGTGCTAAACTCATGAAATATTGAGCATCTTTGTAAGTTTTATCCGTAAGGCGCGGTTGCCGGGCTGCCCGGCAACTTCTTTTGTACAAGTTTGCCGTCAAGGCATGTAATCCTTTCAACAAAGCCAGGTGCAGATCCCGTGCATAATAAATAAAAGTTAAATGTTTCACAATTCATTGTCAAAGTACATATTTATTTATATGTTGCAGGCAGTCTTGTGTTACATTTTGCCTTCCATAGGATGATTAACGAAACGTCGAGGTTCCAGCCTCCTCTTTTGTCTTCTTTCTTTTTCTTAAAGGAAGAAAGGATTCCTTGCGTACAAGTTTCCCGGGGGGGGGGGGGTGATGGTACGGATACCAAAGGACGTGTTCAAGATGTCACCCTACGGCAAGAAGTACAGCAAGGAATGAGGTAAGTTGCAAAACTTTGAAATAAATTCTTTGTTGTAGTTGCGATTCTCCTTGAATGACTTTGGCCTTTGTATGAGAAACCTGCATGCTAAGGAACCTTGTTGTGATCAACTGCGCTCTTACTTTGCTTTGAGTCCGCTTAGCAACCTCAGCAGCCACGTTGTGACCGTCAAGCGTGACCTTCCCAGTAGCGGCACTTCCTGCAAGCTGCTGAGGACCTGTTCCTCAAGCGCTCGCGGCAAGGGTGTGTGCACCGGCAAGTTTCCGGCAAGTGTAGGGTACAAAAATCATGCAAAGACAGAATGGAATAAGGAGAACAGCGCACATACATCCATCTTAAACACAAGTTATAATACATCAAAGCCAAGTGCAGTTCTGACTTAAGATAAACATGTCTTTTGCATGATCTTACATGTTGCAAAATAAAGTGGCGAACCTAGCTCATGACCCCGCCCTCTTTCCTGGGGATTTGGCTAACCCTATCAGCGATGGGTGCAACAAGCTCATCGATGACCTTGGTATTGGCTCCCTAGGGCAGGCTCACGAAGACCTTGGTAAGGTCAATGTTTGGGTTTCCGTACACCACTTTCCTGAGCATCTTGAAGAGGACATCCCGGCAAAGTCTGCGGGACTCATTGGCAAGGTATGCAGCTCGAGCCCCGTGGTGTTTCTTCAGCGCCTTACCCAGGCTTTCGAAAAAGAAGGCAAGCCTGGCACTGGTGGTGTCCCCTTCGGCAGTGGAGTAGTGGTATTCCTACAAGCCCAGGGCGCGTAGATTGACCGAAATATTCTCCGCGGCAACCACAAGCCGGTTGGCCCAAAGCCTGTAGGCATCCTTGAGCTTGTTGAAGGAAGTCGCGGCACTTGCAAGTTTAGACTTCTCGTCTTGAAGGTCCATCGTCAAGGTCTTTTCATGCTTTTTGGCTTCATCAAGAGACAGCCCCAAGGTGTTTAGCTTTAGCTCGTGATCTTCAATCCTATCCTTGGCCTTGGCAAGCTCTTGGTTCTTGGTGGATACCGAAGTTTACAGCTCCGCCAGAGTGTAGACTGCCTTCTCCGCATCTGCTTTGAGCGCCGAGATCTCTTTGCCATTGGCAGCAAGGTTTGCTTCGAGTGCTCGCACTTTGCTTTCCAGTTCGATCTTGGCGACCTCTGCAGCTCCGGCAGCATCGATGGCCTCCTTGATCTTGCCGGCATGCTCTGCGGTTTGAGCCTCGATAGCCTCTTTGTTCTTCTGCCTTAGTTCCTGGGTTTGTTGGGCAACGAGAGACTGGATCTCATTGTCCTTGCCACGAAGTGTAGCAGCAAGCCCGGCTTCACGAGCGGCAAGCTCTTCCTCATGGGCATCAAGGCCGACCCTGCGCTCATTCAACTTTGCCTCCTCCGCTGCTATCTTCCGTGCAGCCTCCTCCTGTGCCTTCTTGGCATCAGCCTTCTCCTGAATGAACTTCTCCTGGGCCTTGGCGAGCTGAGTTTGACATTCATAGAGGTCTTGAAGGCATTCCGCATACCAAATCTGCATTTCTTCCACGCGTCTCTTGAAATCATCCTTCGCCTTGTCAAGGACGGCCGCCCTGGAATCCAAGTTATCTGTGCGGTCATGGTGGCACACCTGGAGTTTCCGGAATTTCTCACTCATGGCTTTGAGGAGTTGCTGCTCCTTGGTCTCGTTGATGTTGGTAGGCAGCTTGTCAATGACCTTAAGTCCGGCAGCAGTATGGACCTCGCCATCCAAGATCTCTCCCTCCATAGGCACCCCGATGCTTGACGTCCCAGGAAGGTTGACAAACAGGTTGTCGCCAATTTTCAAGTATTTGCTTGAGAAGGGTTCTTCAGATGTCGAGGGGTGGTCGTCGGCAACCGCCTTGCCAGCCAACATCGCCCTCCTAGCCAAGTTAGCACTTGGCGCCCCTGAGACAGGAATATCTACAGTGGCTTCGACATTCTGATTACCGCCTTCCTCAGCAGCACCCGCGGTGGCCTCTTCGTGAGCAGCCTTGGCGGTCTCCTCGTCAGTCATCTTGATGGCCTCATCGGCAGCAATGTTGCTGGCTTCATTGGCGGCATCCTTCGTGATCTCCTCGATGGTGGAATCGATGTCCATATTGTTAGATGAAGGTAAATCTAAAGGGATGGGGAGGAGAGGAAATCAAGACTCATATCAAGTTCAAGAAAACAAAAAAAAAGAGAAAGAGAGAGAAGGTCAAAAGAAAAAGCTACTCAACGGTAGAAGGCGTACAAGACTGAGGCTGTGGATGGGGGATAATCTCCTCCCCGGGAACTTCGGTTGTCGCCGCTTGGTTGCCGGCGGCCATGGTTGCCGGCACATCATCAGTGCGAACAGCCTCGTCTGAGGAGGTCCTTGCCGGAGACCTGCTTGCCGGGGGAGCAGTTGATGCAGACGTCCCAGTTGGATCAGCCTCCAGGCGTTCCTTCTCGTGATGCTCTTCTCCTGCTCCCGTGCCGATATCAGCAGTGAACATCTCAACACCCACGCTCGCCAAAGGAAAGTGAATAGTGGCCTCACGTTGGGGGCTGCGCTGGGGGCTGGTTTTCGAGACGTCGTCGTCCGATGCCATGCTTGTTGCCGGCTCCTCTTCTGCTCTGATCCTTGGCCTCTGGGCCATCCTTTGCGCCAGGGTTTCCCCGTCACTATCAACCAAGGCAAGGCGAAGCAAGTCAGGTTAACGCAGGCAAGAAATGAAGAATTGAATGAAGCAAATTGGGGATATATACTCCTCTTCCTCCTCCTCGTTGCTAAGCATGGAGAGATCATACAAGCCTTCGGGCCTACTGCTGGAGGAAGGCAGCGGGGTAGAAGTCATGGCCTGTTTAGTTGCCGCAGGCGCAGCAGGACGAGACGACCCGGCCACTCCAGCAGCCGGCACGACTGTACTCTTCGAAGAAGTACGCCGCTTTCGCTGCTATTGAGGGGTTTCGCGTTGAGTCCCTCGTCGCCCAGCAACCTCGCCGGTCGCCTCCCCACCGATGACCTCCTCACCCAAGGGCGAAGAGCGAACCGGGTCCCCGGAAATGGCTCTCCGGAGGACACGAGTCCTCCTTGCCGGAGCAAGGGGCTCCTTGAGCGCCTGCCCCTCAGCGGCCTCTTTACTCTAACCTCCGGCAAGTTGCTCTCGCCTCCCGGCAGACTCTTCCGGTGACTCGCTTGCCAGCCCTTCCTCATCCCCCTCCTCGGCATTGGATGCCACAGAGATGGAGCCGCCGGCATCCCTAGCCAACTTTGCCTCCACCGCTCTCTTGGCAATATGCTCTAGCTCCACCTGAGTGGTGTCATGGTAGAAGTCCTTCTCCTCTCGGATAGGCTTCTCCACTAGCGTATCAAACCATCTTCTCACCGCGTCTTCGGGTGGTGCTTGCCAACTCCCCTCCACACCTTGGGCGTTGCAAGATGGCATCATGGTGATGATAGCATCCTTGGCGGAGTTGTTGCACAGCGGCACCATGCCTAGCGGCCAGTTAAACTTATCGCCAGCACGAAAAAGCATGCCGCAGAGAGCCGCGTGCTGCATCACCGTCAGGTTGGTGTGAAGCCGTGGGTTCACCCGCATGATGTCGGCCGCATTCTGGTAATCCCAAGCAGGCCTTCCTCTATTATGAAGAGGGGCAATACGGCGGCGAAGGAAGTCGGCCCCCACCATCTCGATGGTGAGGCCGGCGGCCCTGATGTGGAGAATGCGGGTCGTGGCGATTTCGAGGTGGGCATCCATGTCATCAAAGTGGTCCCAGCTCTCGACACGTTTCACCTTCTTCGTTCTGGGCTTGAAGAAGTCAGGGAACCTATCGTCCTTGATCCAACACCACTCTCCGCGCCATTTGCTCCATTGTCGATCAAACAGCCCAGGGAGATAAGCGTCCCCGTCCCTAGGAATCCAAGCAATACAGCTGGAGAGGGTGTCTTCCTCAATGCGGGGGATGAAATAGTGGCAGAACTGAGCTACGATGGGCATTACTCCAACAAAGTTTTTGCAGAAATGCGCAAAGATGGCCAGACTGGTCATGGCATTCGGTGTGAAATCTAAGAGATGGAACCCGTATGTGTACATGATCTCACAGAAGAACTCAGAGAAAGGGGGGATGAGCCCGCAATAGAAGTAAGTGACGAAGAAGGGGTACTTGTCATCGCTGGGCTGAACGGAGCTGGGAAGAACATCAGGCGCGGAGTGGGCTTTAGTGTCCTTCCCCCACATGATCGCGTACTGCTCCACTAGGTCATACTCCTCCAGCACCGGCTTGAAGACGATGTTGCCCCTCCGCAGTGCCGCCCACTCCGTTTCCCCCGCCTCCACATCCGGATCAGCCGCCTTCCCTGGTTTATTCCGACTCCTCTTGGGCACCATAGCTATGCGAGGTGGATGGATTTAGAAGCCGGCGAGGGGCATGACACGGAGGTCAAAGCAAAAAGGCGCTCCGGCGCAAGGTTGAAGACGGCGGCAAACTGGCTAGATTGGGAGGGGGGGGGTAAATGAGCAGCGCCCCTCGCGGTTTCCATCCTACGTGGCTGCACTTTTCAGGCGCACCACCTCCCGCCGCCATTCCGCTCCACCTCTCCCACGCCCGCATTTAATGCGCATCGTGGGCAGGTGCAATAAAAGAGAAGATTATGACAGTTATCTTCTGCCACGCTGTCGGAGTCTAGGATCTGCGTCTAAGAAACTTCTCCAAGAACTTAGGATTCGAACTTTGGGGGACTTTGCTTGGCAGCCTACAACGGGACTACAGTGGGGACACGACAGACTCGCTGGCTCTCACCGGACACGAAGGGGACGCGCGAGCTACCCAGGTTCGGGCCACCGTGCGGTGTAACACCCTACTCCTGCTTCTGTTGGATTGCTCTGCGGGAGAGCTGGTGCTCCGAGTACACGAGGTGTGGGGGAGAATCAGTCAATCCTTCTACATGGCAGCTGCCCTGCCCCTTTTGTAGTGCCTTGGTCCTCTTCCCCGAAAATATGAGCGGGAAAGGGTTGCCATAGGGCGGCAATTCAAAAGGGGGACAAGGGCGCAGGCTTATCCTGACTAAAGGCGGTCTCCGCCTGCTAAAGCAGCACCTCGTGGCGCGCGGGTGGGCTTGGCGATGACCTCCGTCCTGGCGTGCTGATCCATCCTGATCTTCCATCACCAAAGAGGAAACATCTTGGGGCTCCCTTTGGGGGGAGGCAGATGCCACTGCTCCCCTATCACCAGAATGGAAACTCGCCTGAGTTGTACCCTGCTGTCCTCACCCTGTCGTTGGGGCGCCACCCATGTGACGGGCCAACAGCCGCGAGGTCGGCACGGTGCGGCACGCCCCGCAAGGCCGCCTCCCGAGGGATTGCCTCACGAGGCGATCCAGGGCTTGCCGTCCTCGCCAGGGCTTAGCCTGGCGATGAGGGGCCTCGCGAGGCTATCCCCTCGCGAGGCAACCTCTCCCGGGCGACGATGCCAGGGCCATCTCGCCTGGGCCGGCCCAAGCGCCGCCTCCTAGGCCAGAGGCAGACGGGCCGTGGTACCCTGGTTCCCACTGGGCCGATAGTAACCCCCGGGCCCGCGGCGCGCGTGTCCCACCCGTTGGGGATAAACCGCCGCGGGGCCCACTGAACCGCCGGACCCAAGGGCGACATGTGGCGGCATTTGCGGGTGCGGCGCCTCCACTCCCTGCACCGCCTCGATGATAAAACCTGCCCGCGCGGGGCGTGGGCGTTCCATTGGCTCTTCACTCCGTCCTCACCCTGCCTTGCGACCAACTCCTCGGCTCCCCATCTCTCTCCAACTTCCAACCTCTCCGCCAATCTCCCCGCCCATCGCCGCCGCGGCCATGGCTCCTCCCAGGAAGCCACGGCCGAGAAAGGAAAAAGGACGGCGGAGGAGGTGGAGCTGCTGAAGCTGACGGCGGTGAGGGGAAGAGGCCGGGCCCGCAGTTCGTCCACTGCAACGAGGGCTCCTCCTCAGGGTCGGGCGTGCTCCACGGTCGCCGGCGCGGAGGCCGGCCCCGCACCCGCGGAACAGGCACGACTCGTGGGCGTGGGAGAGCCGCTGCTTATGGGCGCAGAGGCCGCGGCCGAGGCAACCGCGGTGGTTCCGCCACTCTTCCTCCCCATGCGGGGAGGCACTCAGCGGAGGCCACCCATGAATTCATCGTGGACATGCACCGCTCACCCTGCACCTGGCTCTGGCTCCCGGAATCCTTCGCGAGGGAGATGGAGGAGCGCGCGCCCCTGGGCCTGTGGCTGCAGGCAGACGGCTGCTACAACGGCCCCTCCTGGGTGGCGGCGGAGTTCACCCCCTCCGGCTTCGTGTTCTTGAAGCAGGGGTGGAAGTCTTTTGCATTCGCCTGGGGCCTAAAGCGGGGGCACCTTCTCCATTTCAAGTATGATGGAGCCGCCACCCTCTTCGTGAAGATCTTTGGGGTTTCCAGCAGCCGCCTGGAGTGCTGCGTGGAGAGTGAGGACGGCAGCTACAGCGGCTCCTCCAGCGAGGATGGCAGCGACGACGGTGCCGTCTCCCCCGAAGGAAGCGGGAGCGACGACAGTTCCCCCCGTGTCAAGGACGAGGACGAAAACTCCGACTAGGCGCGGGCGGAGCTCGATGCGTACTCTTGGGGATGATGGCGCCGTGGCTGGCCCTTTTTTCTTCTTTTTCCTGTATTGGATCGATGTAGCCCTCTGGGGGTGTGAGACATTCGCGCGACACTTTCATTGCTAAGTAATTGATGCTTAAATGTGTTTTCGTTTTTCTCCCGAGGCCCTTATCCCCCTTTACATTGCCCTCGTGCCCTGTGTCGCTGGGACCCAGCCCCTGAGGCGGGCTACACCATCGCTGGTATGCCTAAAGCGTGTGCTTGGCAAGGCCAGAGGGTGTAGGGCTCTTGGGGCCGGTAGGAGTCCCTAAGGCGCGATGCTTAGGGTCCCCCCTTGACACACAGGCGGCTTGTGCCAAGGAAATCAGGATGCCACGAGAGAGAAATGAGAGGAAAAGGACCCGAGGGGCGCTTAGACATAGCTCCTTTGTCGACGCTCGGCTCGGGGCGAGCCCTTCGTGAGGCGCTGTACGCGAGGTGCGGTTCCTCACGAAGCCCTCTGTCCGTGGGGCACCGACCGCGAGGCCTCCCGAGGGCGGGGCCCCTGAGGCCCTTGAGGCCCGTGAGGCCCTGCACCAGAGAAATTACCAAGTCTTTGCAAGTAACGAGGCAGGGCGCGCTCGCAAGGCCACCTGTGGGTGTCACGCGAGGAGCCAAGAGCACCAAGGACCTGGTGAGGTGACGTGCACGGGAGCTGTCCCGCGAGCCAGAGCTCAGTCACTTGGGTTATACAGTGCTGCTGGGACTGACCCGAGCACAGGCGCCGTGCCCAGCCCCCGCTCGCGTGAGACACACGAGGGGAGATCGCGAGCGCGCCTCCCGAGGCAAACTCAGCTGCAAGAACACCGGTTGCTATTAGGAAGTAGGCTTTACTGATGCATGAAATAGATTCATTGTACAACAGAAAAGATACGCGCTGCCGTGTTCGACACGGGTCAGCTCTTGAGGATGTGATGGCCATGGGCCCCTCAAGTAAGTAGGCCGCCAGTGCGGAGCATGGGGTATCCGCCAGCGCGGAGCATGGGGCTTCCACGAGAGTGGGAGGGAGCTCCCGCGTGTCGACGGCAGCGCTGGTAGAGGGAGCTCCGGAGCGTGTACAGCTCCATTTCGTTCGTATCCGTGAGGTCACAGATAGAACTTGTGGAGATGTTGTATGTTCCATGTGTTTTGTACCGGAACACCCTCCTCCGTTTTGAGCCGTGCCGTGCCGGGCCGGGAGATGTGTGTGACCCTGAAAGGGCCCTCCCACATGGGTGAGAGTTTGTGGAGTCCCTCTCTGGTGAGGATCCGGCGGAGGACAAGGTCGACCGCCTCGACGGTGCGGGGGCGTATGTTGCGGCTGTGATAGCGACGCAACGCCTGCTGGTACCTTGCTGCGTGAAGGGCGGCCTGGCGGCACGCCTGTTCAAGGAAAAGCAGGTCATCCTCCCGCAAGCCATCTTGACGAGACTCGTCGAAAGCCAAGACCCACGGGGACCGGTGCTTGACCTCGGCTGGGAGAACTGCTTCTACCCCATAGATGAGGAAGAAAGGCGTCTCGCCGGTGAGCTTGGTCGCCATAGTGCGGATGGACCATAGCACTGAAGGGAGCTCCTCCAGCCAGCCCTTGCCGCATGCCGCGAGCTGCTTCTTGAAGCTCCTAGTCTTGAGGCCCTTGAGGACCTCAGCGTTGGCGCGCTCGGCCTGACCGTTGCTTTGAGGGTGTGCCACGGAGGCAAAGCAGATCTGCGTGCTGATGCTGGCGCAGTAGGTCTTGAACTGGCTGCTGGTGAACTGCGTGCCGTTGTCCGTGATGATGCGGTTGGGGACGTTGAAGCGGCACAACAGGCCCTTGATGAACTTTACCGCTGATCCTGCCGGAATGGTCCGGACAGGCTCCACCTCCGCCCACTTGGTGAACTTGTCGATGGCTACGTAGAGGTAGCGGTAGCCGCCATCCGCGCGAAGGAAAGGCCCGAGGATATCCAGTCCCCAGACCACGAAGGGCCATGAGAGGGGGATGGTCTGGAGCCCTTGCGCCGGCTGGTGGATCTGCTTGGCGTGGAACAGCAGGCCTCGCATGCCTGGACCAGCTCCGTGGCATCCTCGAGCGCTGTGGGCCAGTAGAAACCACTGCCAAATGCCTTACCTGTGAGAGTGCGCGAGGACGAGTGATGGCCGCAGTCGCCTCCGTGGATGTCGGCGAGCAGCTCGCGGCCTTGCTCCTTGGAGATGCACCGCAGCGCGACTCCGTTCGGGCGATGGCGGTAGAGGTCACCCTCCCTCAAGTGGTAGAGCGCGGGCGGGTGGGCTTGGCGATGACCTCCGTCCTGGCGTGCTGATCCGTCCTGATCTTCCATCACCAAAGAGGAAACATCTTGGGGCTCCCTTTGGCGGAAGGCAGATGCCACTGCTCCCCTATCACCAGAATGGAATCTCGCCCGAGCTGTACCCTGCTGTCCTCGCCCTGTCGTCGGGGCGCCACCCATGTGACGGGCCAGCAGCCGTGAGGTCGGCACGGTGCGGAACGCCCCGGAAGGCGGCCTCCCGAGGGATTGCCTCACGAGGCGATCCAGGGCTTGCCGTCCTCGCTAGGGCTTAGCCTGGCGATGAGGGGCCTCGCGAGGCAACCTCTCCCTGGCGATGATGCCAGGGCCATCTCGCCTGGGCCGGCCCAAGTGCCGCCTCCTGGGCCAGAGGCAGACGGGCCGTGGTACCCTTCTTCCCACTGGTCCGACACACGCGCCGCCTGTGCACTTTTTGGGCCGAGCCCAACGACGCCTCGCATACGCGTGTGGCCCAGTTCCAAGGGCTCCTGTCGGTGTACTAAGACATGGGTGCCCTCATACCCAGACTTTTGCATAGGTGGTTGTAGCCTCCCATCCAGCAAGGGCTTGACAGATGATAACTACGACTCAAGACTCAACACCAAAACCATGAAGAAGACCTCAAGGCAGGTCATCGAGAAGTACAATTCTCGTACTGAAGATCGACGCTGCCCTTGCCGGGAAGCTCCACCCCGGCAAGGTGAAGACTATCGTGCATACGACCATCTATGGGGCCATCTAGCCCCTTTGCGGTTCGACTAGGGGAATGCACAAGCACAAAGAGCAGAATCAGTAGAGAACGCAAAGGTTTTTACCCAAGTTCGGGCCACCATGAGGTGTAAAACCCTACTCCTGCGTTGGTGTATTATATGTGGAGAGCTCAAGTACAAGGTGCGCTTCATCCCGGCAAGGTGCAAAGGGAAGCAGCTATGCATGCAATGTGAACTAGAGTGTCTAATGATCGATCCTTGTAAAGGTTGCCCTGGCCCTCCTTTTATAGCTTAAAGGGGTAACCACATTGGCAAAATAGTCATTACAAGTTTATTAGACAGCAAACAGTGCCATCATACCTAACTCTGCCGGTTTAGGACAAAGGAATTAAATGCGCCGTTAGGTGTCATGTGGAGGAGGAGCCCCAGCAAGGTTCCTGCACAGCTCGCCCAACTACCTCATATTATCTTGACACGCCTCCTGGACGGGTGTCATTAAAGTTAAATCTCCTTCCAGCAGGCTGACACGTGCCCCGACAAGTCTCACCAAACTACCTGCGCGGTCAACACCTCACCGATTAATGACTAGCTGCTCGGTGAGGTGGAGCGCTGACGAGCTAGCGAAGGCTTGCCGGCACGGAGCTTGCCAGGCCTTCAACTTGCCGGCTCGAATCTTGCCGGCGAGCAATGCTTCCATCTTCAGTACTAGTGAAGTACTTATTGATGCTTCGTCTTGAACTCTTCCTTCGTGCTTTCGCAATTAAGCCTAGAGTCTTGATCTTGGTAATCCCCGGCAAGCCTGGCCATCAAGAAGGCTGCTACTGTCTGTGCATAAGTCAGGGTATAAAATACCCATGTTTTATACACCGACAGGAGCCCCCGGGCCTGGGCCATACGCGCGTCCGAATCGTCGTTGGGCTAGGCCCAAATGATGTATAGACACGCGGCAGGAAATTACCGCCGTAATCTTGGCAATGATGATTTCTCTCCAAGCACACCCACGCCATGCATTAAATGCGAGACGCAGGAGTGGTGGACTGTAGCGGTTACCTCACAGTAGTGGGCCTGCAAAGGCGCTGCCAAGGCAAATAGTGAAGAGCCAGCCCCCTCGTGCCTTCCCCATAGAAAGGCAACCACGAGGGGACGCTGCTCATTCACCCCTGCATCCCTCTGCTTCATCTGCTTCCTATCGCCAGAGCTGCTTCTACCGCTGCCGCCGCCTGTTCGCATCTCACCTCGACTCCCTCTTCTCTCCCTGAGCCCTAATGGCACCCAAGAAGGCCGACGCAATGGGGAGAAGCCTACCAAGCCTGTCGACGCAATGTCCGGTCGCGATGCCTGGAAAAGGCCAGGAGGTGAGGGACCCGGGAACTAGTAAGGGCTCCTAGGGCGCGATGCCCAGGAAGCCCCCCTTTGGCGTGCAAGCGGCTCGCGCGAAAGAGAAAACGTGGGCGCTCAGTGAGATCGCAAAAAGAAAGAGAGAGCTTGAAAAACGACGAGAGCGGCTCACGAGACATCCTCGCGAGGCTTATCTCCTTTTCTTTGCTTGCCTTGTCGCTCTACGTCGTCAGGACCCAGCCCCCGGGCGGGCTACAGCCATCGCTGGTATGTCCGGTCGCGATGCCTGGACAAGGCCAGGAGGTGTAGGGCACTGCGAGGGGGTGAGAGCTCCTAAGGCGTGATGCTCAAGAAGCCCCCCTTTGACATGCAAGCGGCTCGCGCAGAAGAAGGAAACTCAGCACTCAGCGCGGCAGTGGTGAGAGGAGAGCTTGAGGGGCAGTGAAAACATCTCGTGAGGTGTTTATGATACTTAGCTTTTTCGGAGGGCGGCGGCGGGCGAGCCGCTACTTGTAGGGTGTGCCTTGCGAGGTCTCCACTTGTGAGGCCTCCGGCTGGCATGGCTCTGTTGGGCTTGGCTCCTTAAGCCGTGCTCCTGAGGCCACCTGAGGCTTCGGGGGGCATCCTGCCGCTGGGTTACCTCGCGAGGCACGCTCGCGAGGCCTTCCGTGTGACCTGCTCCTGAGATAATTGCAAGGCGCAAGGTCTCGTGACGGGGGAGCCACGCGTGCTCGCTGACCCACTCATGGGCGTCACGCGAGAAGATAAGGCACCAAGGAACTTGGTGAGGTGGCGTGTATGGGAGCAGGCCCGCGAGCCAGAGCTCGATCATTTGGGTTTAGCGGGGCTGCAGGGACGGACCCGAGCACAGGCACCGTGCCTATCATGCGAGAAGATGAGACACCAAGGACCTTGGTGAGGTGACGTGCACGGGAGCAGGTCCACGAGCCAGAGCTCGATCATTTGGGTTTTTCAGCGCTGCTGGGACTGACCCGAGCACAGGCACCGTGTCCATCCCCCGTTCGCGTGAAGCTTAGGAGGGACGCCATGAGCGCGCACGGCTCGCCATCAAAGAACTGACGAAATAATACGGTTGACTACACAACCAGAAGGAGATGCGGCTGCCGTGTCCGGCACGGGTCAGCTTGAGGTTGGTGCAGCCCGTGGCGCGCCCTCAGTTGATTGTTCCCCAGCGCGGAGCATGGGGCTTCCACTTGGGCGTGGGCATGATCACGGCTCGATCGTTCCGCCAGCGCGGAGCATGGGGCTTCCACTTGGGCGTGGGCTGGAGCTGTCGCGGGCCCATTAGGATTACGCAATGAGAGCCTCCGGGGCGTGTACAGCCCTGTTTCGTTCGTACTCGTGGGGGCCACGAGCAGAACTTGCGGCGGGGTCGGACGTTCCGCGCGTCATACGCTGAAACTCCTTCCTCCGTCCCCAGCGTGGAGCATGGGGCTTCCACTTGGCGTGGGCATGATCGCGGTTCGATCGTTCCGCCAGCGCGGAGCATGGGGCTTCCACTTGGGCGTGGGCTGGAGCTCTCACGGGCCCATCAGGCGAACGCAATGAGAGGCTCTGGGGCGTGTACAGCCCCATTTCGTTCGTACGTGTGAGGGTCACGGGTAGAACTTGCGGAGGTGTTGGATGTTCCAGGCGTTAGGCACAAGAACTCCGTCCTCCGTCTCCAGCCGGACGACGCCGGGCCTGGAGACATGAGCAACCCTGAAAGGGCCTTCCCACATGGGTGAGAGTTTGTGGAGTCCCTCTCTGGAGAGGGTCCTGCGTAGGATGAGGTCGCCGACCTCGAGAGTGCGAGGGCGGATGTTGCGGCTGAGGTAGTGACGCAGGGCCTGCGGGTACCTCGCGGCGCGAAGAGCGGCCTGGCGGCGGCCCTCCTCGAGGAGCAGCAGATCAGTCTCCCGCGAGCCACCCTGACGCGCCTCGTCGAAGTCAAGGACTCGCGGGGAGCCGTGCTTAAGCTCTGAAGGAAGGACCGCCTTAGCTCCGTAGACAAGGACACGGGAGCCTGAGCCCCGCCAAGGATGCAGGCAACCGTGCGAGGCTCCGGGTAGCCCCCAACGCCCTTGTCAGGCTGGTCGACGTCGTTCCTCCGCGGTGGCGGCGGCAGCGGCGGGAGAGCGGCGTTGGCCTGCGGGTTTACCTCACGAGGCTGATCGTGCCAGGCAGCCTCACGAGGCTAGTCGCGCTAGGCGGCCTCACGAGGTTGGTCGTGCCAGAGAGCCTCATGAGGCTGGTCGCGCCAGACGGCCTCACGAGGCTGGTCGCGCCAGACGTCCTCACGAGGCCGGTCGCGCCAACCCTGGCGGAAGTTGTCGCTGCCGTTGCGGCTGACCCAACGGCTGTTGCCGCGGTCACCTCCACAGTCGGCGCCGCGGCCATTGCGGTCGTCCCGGCGGCTCTGGCGCTCGTCGCGGAGCAGCTTGAGCTCCTGACAGTCTTTGGTGCTGTGGGAGCGGACGTTGTGAAAAGCGCAGAGTGGCCGGTTGTCCTTTCTGGGCTCGTCGAGGTCACGGGCGCGCTTCTGCTCGGGCTCCGCCGCAAGCACGGCAGGGCCCTTGTGCTTGACGTCCTTTCTCTTGGCTTTGGCGGCGTCGAGCGCCGCGTCGGGGTCGTTGTGGACGAAGAGGCGGCCTTCTTCAGCCTTGGCGCACTTGTCGGCGAGGTCGAGCAGCTCGAGCACGGAGTCAAGCTCACCGTTGATGGCGAGCTTCTCGCGCATGTTGACGTCTGTGACGCCGGTGGAGAACGCAGAGATGACGGCTGCATCGGAGGCGCGTGGGATCTTGTTGCGCACCTAACTGAAGCGCTGGATGTACTTGCGGAGGGTCTCGTCTGGGCGCTGCCGAACACGCCGCAGGTCGTTGATGGTGAGGGAGCGGTCCTATGTGCCCTTGAAGTTGGCGATGAACTGGCTGCAGAGCTCGGCCCACGACGAGATGGAAGCCTCGGGGAGGTTCATGAGCCAGGAGCGCGGCCGTCCTCGAGGGCCATGGGGAACCAGTTCGACATGACCTTGTCCTCACCGTTCGCCGCCTCGACGCTCAGCGCGTAGAGCTGGAGGAACTCCATGGGGTTGGGGGTGCTATCGTAGCGTGGCGGCAGCTCAGGCTTGAACTTCGCGGGCCAGACCACGCGACGCAGCTCGCGGGTGAAGGCACGGCAGCCCACGCCGCTCGAGGGGACGCCGCTAGCGAGGGCGGCGCGGTTTTGACGCCCGGCCGCTGCAACGTCCTGAACGGCCTGGTCCTGGCGCTGGCGCTACAGCTCGAGGAGCACTCGCACGTCGGGGGGCGTGCGGCGGATGATCTGGCAGCTGGCTTCGTCTCGGTCTGGCAAGGACGCGCCGCGGGATGGCTAACGAGCCTGCACGCTGCGCTGGGGCCCGGCGCGCTCGTCTCGTAGAGGAGGCGGCGGGGGAGCGCCGTGCGCCATGTCCCTAGCATGAGACGGCGGAGGGCGGAGTGAGTGAGAAGGCGCCGGAGCATCCCCGGCGACGTTGACGAGCTCGGTGATGCAGCCAAGCCAGGCGTCGTAGCCGGCGTCATCCGGACGGTAGCGGAGCAGCTCACGCGCCATGAGCAGCGCGGCCTGCGGGTTCGGCGGCCCACAGTTGGTGAGGGAGGAGGCCGTGGCGGTGCGGCCGTCCGCCCACATGGAGGGGTGCAGGGAGGAGTCCTAGTGCTCGCGGGCAGCTGGGTCGGTGGCGGCAGCAGCCTTGGCTTCGGGACGGCGGCGATTGCCACGGGCCACCGGCTCTGTCTGAGCCACGCGGCCAGCCCTGCGCTCGACGCGCTCGCGACGTGCGTCGGCCATGGGGTTGGTGGAGCTGAGGGCGGAGCTGAAGAATGGTAGCACACCCCTACCTGGCATGCCAAATGTCGGAAGTCGGGCTCCGGGGACCCAAAGGTTTGAACACTGGGGTGAGCTCGTTCTACCGCTTCGTCTCTTACCACGGCTAAGCTACGGCGAGGCTACGACAAGAGCATGCTAGCGAGGGACGGGGAGAGGACTCAGCGGTTTACCCAGGTTCGAGCCACCTTGCGGTGTAAGACCCTACTCCTGCTTGTGGTTTCGATTGCAATGGGTAAGAGAGTTCTTGCGTACAAGGTGGAGAGGAGGCAGAACTGGTCCGGAGCCATCTTCCTACTATGGCAGCACTGTCCTTTATACCATCCTTGGTCCTCTTCCCCCTGGAAACTTAGGCGGGAAGGGTTGCCACACTTGGCGGTTTTGAAAGGGGACAGGCGCTCAGGCTATCCTGATTAAAGGTGGTCTTCGCCTGCCAAAGCATGATCCATGACGCGCCGGTGGGCTCGATGATGACCTCCGCCCTGCGCGCCCATCGTCTTGGTCTTCCTTCGCCGATCGGGCAACCTTTGGGGTTGCTTTGGAGAGTACATAGCTGGCCCTGCTCCCTTAACACAAAAGAGGAAACCATCTTCATCCACGCCTACTGGCGCGGCCTCTGCTGCCGCTCGTCGCCGCGCGCGTCACCCACGTGATGGGCTCCAGACCGCGAGGCACGCCGAACGGCCTTGCCTTGTAAGCCATCAGGAGGATGCCTTGGGAGGCAGCCTCGGGGATCGCCTCATGAGGGGGCCTCGGGAGGCAGCCTCGGGGGACCGCCTCGTGGGGGGGCCTCATGAGGCGGCCTCGCGAGGGGGCCGTCGGGAGGCCGGAGCCTCGTGAGGGGGCCGTCGAGAGGCCGGAGCCTCGTGAGGTGACTTTACTCTGGGGCGCCCGTTGGTGGGCCGCGGGCAAACGGGTCGTGGTACCCCGGGTTCCACAACCCCAACACCCGCACTCCCTCCCGACAAGCAGATATCTTCCATGCCTGTACGTGATGCCGAGCTCCTTTTAAGTATTCAGCAAGGTCGGCCATTCCTTCGGGAACAATCTTCTTGGGCCATAAGGCTTTAAAGACACTTTTCATAACTCGCAGAGATCTCTAATGTATCTTAGTCAGCTCCGTCAAGGCATCTTCGCATGAAAAGCTGGTGGTTTCCTGTAGCTGACCAGTCAAGAGAACTGCGTAAAGCAAGGGTTAGATCGCAACCAATAGCCTGACAGCCGTTCAACGGTTCAACGAGCTTACCAACTATAGTCCCGTTCATCTTCCGGTCCTTCTCCTTGGTGGCTGTCAGTTGAGCCTTCAGCCTCTCAATTTCTTGGGCCTGCCGCTCGTTTTTAGCCTTAAGCTTGATGTTTTCTTCCTTACTTTGGGACAACACGCGGAGGCCGGCCTGTTCTTGAGACTCGTCATACTGCAGGTCCTCCCGGGCCTGCTTTAGATCTCCCTCCAGCCGACCAATGGTTTCCGCTGCTACGAACATAAGCCCCGTCAAGGAAGGCCTTAAGTTCTAGGGAATTAAACCATATGCCCAGGTACACTTACTGTGTGCTTCTCTGGTAAATTTCTTCATATGCTCCACCTCTGCCTGCGCGGCGTCCAGCTTCACCTTGCTCTGGGTTAGTACTTCGGAGAGGCTATGATTTTCCTCCTGAGCGGCCTGCAGAAGGAGACAAACATTCAATCCTTAATATGGCTACCGGTGTCCACATCAAGGCTTGGGGGCTACGGGGTTTCACGCTAAATCACGATCAAAACTCACTATGAATCCACTCGTCAGATTATCCATCCGACAAGTGCCTTGGGGGTTGCCGCCATACATGATAGACCTTTACCTCTTTAAAGTTCTCAGAAATATTAAAAGTTTTCCCGAGAGGAGGTAGTTTGTTTCTGTAGCGTATTCATCTTGAGGACTGCCGACGTACTATTAAAGTAACTACGGGATAAAGGAATATTACCTACAAACCATGGGATAAAACATCCACCGCCTTTCGAAACGAGATCGGGCCGCGCCAAGGTAGTCGTCCACCAAACTGAGGGCATTGAATTCTTGGATGGAGAAGATAGGATTCCTTAAAGATGCCTTTCTCCGCCGGTGATTCATCGCGTTGTCAACCTCAGAGTTGGTGGAGGACCAAGTGTCCGAAGCTTTCAGTTGAGATACTTTAGGAATATCCCCTATAGTAGGCCTCAGCTCAGCGGCGGTCCTCGGCTCTGAAGCACCCATGACACCCGTCTCCTCGGGTGGAGGCGCGTGAACCGGTTGCCTATATTAAAAGGCTCAAGCATTAAGGGCACGACGCTATAGCAATTTTCAAAGACTAACATCAACAGGATCTACCTGTCCGAGGGGGAAGCGACAAACGTAGTCCCTGTAGGGGCCGCTGGTGAAATAGCACCTCGGACGCCTGCTGGCTGGCCCTCTTGAGGGGCCAGATCAGTTCGCTTGTGTTTTGAGCGATGACCCTTTGGAAGAGGAGTCAGGGTGCTCGGGGCCTTGCGGGCATAGGATCTTTTCCAAGGAGATGGAGGAGACTTTACCGTGGTAGATGGCAGGGCCCTTGGCTTTTCAGGAATAATGGCCACTTTAGAGCCTTCACAGCTCTGTTGCTAAAAGAGCCCCTCCACGAACATCATGGATAGCTCCTCGTCCTCGTGGGAGCCAGGGTCGTCGTCATGAATATACACCACCAGCTTAGGTGCTGGGCAGCTTATTGTCTCGACCCAGCGTTTCCAGCCCTGTCCGGATATGTTAAATGTCTGTTCTGAAGAATAAAGGTGCTGCTTGGATGGACAAGGTAGCTTGAAGAGAACTTACCGCTTTGACGGTCCTATAATAGGAAAAGCCATCCATAAACTTCTGCTTGCAAAATCCGCTGGCTCCCCCTTGTACATGCCGGCCAGGGTAACGCCAAAAGCCGCTTGGTCCTTCAAATCTTCTAGAATAGATCGGGTGGCATCGCTCGTTCCATTGTACCTCCACAGTAGGTGCGTGCGTTGCCGAAGAGGTTGGAGTTTTCGGTCAATGGCCGTCGCCGTCACGTCGATGATGGTAAGGCCATTGTGTGTCAAACACCTCACTTGAGCGGCTAGGCGAGCCACGTCAGGGTCATCCTGTTGTAAGGAACTCCTCGGCCTCCAATTGGAGCGCTTCTTCAGGGGGTCAGGAGAAAAGGTAGGGAGCCCAGGACGAGCTGGATCATGCAGCGGGACGTCGGCTATGTACAACCACTCGGTGGCCCATGTGTCGGTATCTTCTCTAGGGGTACCTACTGGGTAGCCGGTCCCAGCGACAAGGCACACCTTGGCTGCACCCACCCTGTGAAGTTTCCCATCTCGGGAACAGGGCGTCAGGCAGAAGTACTTCTTCCATAGTCCAAAGTGAGCCTCGCATCCGAGGTACATCTCATAGAGGGCGACAAACCCTGTAATGTGTAAGATGGAGTTGGGTGTGAGGTGGTGGAGCTGGATCCCGTAGAAGTCAAGCAAGCCCCAAAGGAAGGGATGGATGGGAAACTCGAGGCCCTGCAGTAGGAAGGGGATGAAGCAAACCCTCTCCTCCCCATGTGGGATGGGATGGCTATCCGCATGCGCTTGCCCGTTTATGGATATTAAGCCAGGGCGGATGGGGGGTAGATCTGAATCCGGCAAGTAACCTTGAGTGGCGAGCCGGTCCAGTTGGAGGCGGGTGACGGAGCAGCTCCCCAGTCTTCTTTGAGGAGGCCGTGGGGGCGCGTCGATGAGCCCACATCGTTCGCCATGGCTAAGGCTCTCGAAGCTAATGTTTCCAAAGGGCGATTTTGTGGGGAGAACTGGAACGCGTGTTTTCGCCGCGGTGTTTGGGTTTTGTACCTATTAGAGCCAGGGCAACGCTTCAACGCCTGGCCTTAAAATAGCCGGTTCCCATGTGTCTCGAAAATCGAGAAAGGATTATTCTAATTAATGGGGGAACCACACCTGGTGGGGCCCATGTTTCTGTTGCTAAAAAAGTATTCGGACTATGAAGACCTCGACTTTCCGAATAAGGACCTGTTGGAGATATGCCCTAGAGGCAATCATGTATGATGATATTTCCTATGTGTTTATGAATAAAGATAGTCCTTGGACATTATCATTGATGTGTATCAGCAAGTACGTGACTTGTTTGTGGGACTATGCATTGTATGACGACTGTCCTAAAAGGTCCCTAGTCGAAAGGGTTGTGTGGATGCGCAGCTGAATAGACTAGCATATGACACAGTGGATGGCTCAGTCTCACTGGCCATGTAGCATTGGATGCTAGCCGAATATTATGGACTCGGAAAGATCTGGTCAGATTCGACATAGTCGGATCCGAGTCCAGATAAAGTCCGAGTCGGACAGACCCGACTATGAGATGCAGTGATAGGTTATCTGTGAGTCTCTATTACAACATATGTTATATGTTCTAAGACCTGAGCTGGCGCATGTACTCGAGATGGTGACAGACCTGCTTTGGGCCGACCAAACACTAATCCGTAACTTGGTATTTATAAAGGTAGGTTTTAGGCTTGTCCAAACCGTTGTTGCAAGACATGGTCGAGCAAGATGGGATTTGCCCCTCCGATCAGGAGAGATATACTCTGGGCCCCTTGGTGGTCGGCACACCTTGCTAGAGGCCGCTTCCAGCCAAGCAGGTTAGAGGTGATTCGACATGCGACCGAGTCATCTTGAACCTAAGGGGTCGCGCGCTTAAGGGAAGGAACCTGTGAGGCAAGGTCCGACTCCACGAGTCAGATGTGATCCTACTCAGACTCGGATCCAGGCCGAACAGACATTGGGCTTTAGGGTCCATGCTGGGCCCAAGTGTTGAGCCTGCGATAGATGCCTATATATAGTGGAGGTGCGGAACACTCATTCGATTGATTGCTTCGGCGCCGTCATTAGGGCTTTGCATGTGTTGCTACTAGCCACCTCCACTCGCCGCCGATTGTGTGACCGGACCTAGCAGTCTGCCGCACGACATTCCTCCTGCACGCCCGGATACCATTAGAGGCGATGCACTTGCGCCACTCCGGCGAACCTATTCGTGGGATCCGATCGGCTACGTGGGAGATTGACGAGGAGGAGACGACTCCGGAGATGCGCTGCCCCAACTCTATTTCCGCTGCACGGCACTGCGCGTCTAGTGGTAACGATCTGTGATCCATCTCCTGTAGCATGTTCCTGGATGTTATGCGGGTAGGAAATTTTAATTTGTAGTCGACGCACCCTACCGTAGATCCCAACAGTGGTATCAGAGCCTCTGCTATAGGATTTGGATTTAGATCGGATGCATATTTGATATGTGGAGGCGGCAGATGAGATCTGTTGTCATTTATGAGATCGGATATGTGCACGGTTGATGAGATCAATTGCACATGGGGATCGATGTGGCTATGTTGTCTATCAATCGGAATCGATGAGGTCGTAACACAACTTACCCCTACCAGTCGGTTTCCGCCATCGGTGTTAACAGTGAAACGTAAATCCGAATCGGATTCGCGATGATCGATGAGATCGGTCAGATCAGAAAATTCCGGACCGCCGTATGCGTAGCGCCGTAGATTTCGTACACGTTCACTCAAACCGGTAGAATGTGATTCTATGCATAACTTTGTTTTGCTGGTTTGATGTGAATAGTATGGCTCATGTGTATGTGATGCATGTGTGTAAATTGTACGTGGCCTGCATGTAATGTTTTGTCAACCGGCAGGAGCCAAGTGCTGTCATTATAATGTATAATGACCTGCGTGTCGACTTGTGATTCTCTGTAAAATTCATTACTAGTTGTAGTACTTGGAGGACATAGATCAAGTTCGTGGCTTGGCGTCCTGGCGTGACGAACAAGATGGAGTTCCTACCTGGTCATCGCAGTCGGAGCCGCCCTGGAAGGACGTCCATGAAGGAGCCATACTATTTCAAAATATATGTTTATTTGTGATTGTTATGCTTCTTATTTCTATGCATGTTAAAATGGTAAAAAGATCCCTCATTAATATCAAGCAAATTTCCATCCCCGATGTTGCACCTTCGCACGTCAAGTACGTCTAGTAGTGGGCTCATAAAATTGGGGTGCTAGTAGGTGTCCTTGAACTAAGGGGTTCATGTCGGACATGGACATGCACTACATCAAGTTGACTTGACAAGGCTATCAAAACGGTTTTGGGCCATGTGGCAAAGGAGGTTGGGAGCCGGGGCATGAGATACCTACCCGACCGACAGGAGTCGTATAGAGATGTAACGCCCAATATGTGGTCCTATCCTAAAAGAACGCAAAAGTCCTTCTAAGGATAGAAGCGCATATCGAGATGCTTTGCAAGGTGGATATCATTACAACATACCATGTATTGAATACATGAGAATACCAGATAAAGTCTTCCACTCGCCACAAGCTACATCATGAATACATCAATACATAGCGATCATCATACAGGAGAGTAGGATCCGACAACGGATGAAATCAAACAAAAAAAGAAGAACGACATCCACCCTACTAATCCCAGGTTGCCAACCGAGAACCCATCCTATTATCAATAAAGAAGAAGAAGTAGAAGAAGAACTCCAAATAGAACAAGCATCGCTCTCACGTCATATCATCGCTTTACCTGTACCTACACCTGTTGTTGTAGTAAACTGTGAGCCACGAGGACTCAGCAATCCCATTACCATGGGTATCAAGACTAGCAAAGCTTAATGGGTATGGAATGGATAAGTGGTGATGTTGCCGCAAGCACTAAGCATTTGTATGGTGGCTAACTTATGAGTAAAAGAATAAGAAGAGTAACTACGCATAATCGGATGCAAACTAGTATGATCAAGAAGTGATCCTGAACACCAACTTATGACTCAAACATAACCCCACCGTGTTCTCTTCCCGAACTCCCTTGGAAAGAGACGATCACGGTTACGCACGCGGTTGGTGTATTTTAATTAGATTTCGTGTCAAGTTCTCTACAACCAAAGGTTATAAATTTCCAAGTCACCACATGACCGCGGATACGGCTTTGCGAAAGATTTAACCCTGCAGGGGTGTCCCAACTCCATCACAAATTATCACAAGCCACGGTGGAAAGACCTCAACCTTGAGATAGCATGATCAAACTCGAGATAGCCCGAAGTATACTCGGAATCCCGGTGCACAAGACATTTCGACAATGGTAAAACAAAACCAGCAAGACCTCCGGACGTGCCGACACCCTGATAGGAGCCGCGCGTATCTCGTCTCAGGCCACGATCGGATAGGTCAGCCTACGAGTAAAACCATTCGTCAAGTTTCCCCGTGGTGGCCCTGCAGTCTGCCCGTTTCGGACAAACACTCATGTGGAGCATTGGCCCGGGGTTGTTGATTAATTATCCTCGGGGTCCGGAAAGTCCCTATGCAAGTTTTGGTTGTTATTAGGCAAATGGTAAAACCAATGTTGGGCCTTGCTGGAAGAGTTTTATTCAAAGCGAACTGTCAAGGGGGCCCCATATACCCTGAACATGTTAGGAATGCTCATCAAGGAACATAACACCGGTATTACGGAAACTAGGGCGGCATGAGTGGTACAAAACACCAGGCAAAAGGCCGAGCCTTCCACACAGAACCAAGTATATAGATGCATTAATTAAATAAGAGATATTTTGATATCCCAAGATATCCATGTCCCAACATGGAACAACAAGCAACTTCACCTACAACTTGCAACGCTATAAGTGGGGCTGAGCAAAGCGGTAACGTAGCCAAACAACGGTTTGCTGGGAAGGTGGAGGTTAGAGGCTTATCATGGCAATTTGGGAGGCTGACAAACAAGTGGTAGGTAGCGAGACATAGCGATAGCATCGATATAACTAGCAAGCAAAGATAGTAATGATGTCCAAGGTAATGGTCATCTTGCCTGAAATCCCGCTAGGAAGAAGATCGAATCCATGAAGTAGACGAACAAGCATAGTCGAACGAATCCTCACAACTCCGCAACGTAACCGGAACTATCAAGAAGAAGTACAACTGGAAAGAAACAAGCAACATGGTAAACCCACAAGCATAATCATGGCATGATGCACATTCAAGTATGATGCATGTCAAGTTTAAGGATGCATGGCATGGCAAGATGCAACAACCAAATACTACACATTAAGTGAAGCTCAATATGGAACGAGTTGCATATTGATGAAACTCCACATTCAAATATTTAGTTCACTCCCGTTTATGTACACAACAATATTAAATTTCGGTTAACATGGCAAGAGATGAAGCATAGTAAAACTACCTATCTAGGCAAGTTAAATGAGGCCGGAAATAACACATAACAACTCCGGAAAATCCCCACATGCAAATTTTGAATTTGGTACTGTTCTGCTCTAAGCACAATTTTAAAGTTGGTAAACATGCAAAGTGAGTGCACCATGTTAATTTACACATTTTTCTTGTCAAGTTACATATATAATTTATTTAATTCGAAGCTACGGTTATTTAGTTATGAAATAAACCATTTTAACATGTCATTTATGCAAATTAATGCAAACAGCCATTTTGAACATTTTTAACATGGATGAAAGTTGCATATTATGAAACTACATGGAATTCTAAGCATTATACATATATGGAACATTTTAATCCGATGCACGGTTATTTAGTTATTGGCATTTCAAAATAGTGGCAGTTCTGTAAATATGCATGTTCTGGAAAATTGGACAAATTCGTTCCAGGGAAAAAAACGTGAATCGGGCCGAATCTAGCTAACGGGCCAAACAGGCAGCGAGTGCAATATGGAAAAGATCGCATCGGGCGGTGGATAGCACAGTGCTCACCACGGCATCGGGCCGGCTCAGGGCGGGACAGCGCGGTGCGGGACGCATCGGAGCGGGACGGTGGGGCGTTTGGATGGCGGGACAAAGCTGTGCTGGGATGACATTGTCCAGGCGCGGTCGAGGACGGATCAAGCCAGGCCGAGCGGTTCGCGTGAACTGGCTGGTTCGCTCGGGTCTTCGCTGTCCAGGTGGTGCAGGATGGCGGTTCGTCCTCGTGACAGAGCAGGAGAGGCAGCGAATCGATGCGGCTTCGCCGGAAGGAGGCGACGCGGCGAGGCAACGGCATGGTCCGGCGAGGCAGGGGAAGGCGATGGCAGGAAGGAACGGATCTGGGGGCGGCTCCGCGGATCTGGCCGGAGACGGGTGAAGACGGCATCGGGGAAGACCGTGGCGGAGGCGGATCCCTACTGCAGCAAGCTACAGAGAGACAGAGAGAGATCGCGAGGTGAGGGATAGAAAACGGAATAGAAGGAAGAGGAGGCAGGGCACGGCGACCTACGGGGCTACGGCGAGCTTCGGTGGCGACGCATGCCGGTAGGGCCGACGGTGGCAGAGGTGCTGCGCTCGGGGAGAAGCGAGGCTTTGGATTGGGAGCTCCTTTCCCGATTTGGAGCTTGGGTGCGGGGGCGACGGCGTACGGGCGGCGGTTTGGCTAGGGCCCCGATGGGCTTGGGCGGGCTGGATCTGGGCTCGCGGGCCCGAAAGCTGGGAAGTGGAAGAAGGTGGCGGCTATGGAGTGGAGGAGGCTGGCGGCGGCGCAAATTTCGAGGAGGAGGATAGGGTTTCCAAAACAGGAGGGATAGGCCTTCCATATATAGACAGGGTGGCTAGGTTAGGGGGTTTGAGGCCGTTTCGGGCCCTCCGATTGTAATCCGACGATTCCGATCAGAGAGGGGCTAGGAGGGCTGGTTGTGACTATGTAGAGAGGTCGGAATTGAGCGGCCCGTCAACAGTTTTATTTCAAAAAGTCCGATAATTAAACCGGCTATAGTGCCGCTATAGTTTAACCGATCGGGTATCAAACGACTTCCGAATGCGACGAAATTTGGCAGACGGTCTACCTACTAAAGAACAAGACCGCATGCTAACTTTCAACCCATTCTGAGAACGTTTTATTCCCACTTAGAAAAAAATATTTTACGATGCCACGGGCATGTGCAAGTGTGGTTGGTCTCCGAACGGTGAACGAAAGGCAACGGGGAGAAGCAGCAACTACGAACGGATGCATGTTTCGAAAAAAATGATGGCAACAAAGTGCCGATGCAATGCGAATGATGCGATGATGAATGGAACAAACAAATAAACCACACGGCGACAACGAAATAAATGGAAGGCATCTGAAGCGTCGGTCTCGGGCTGTCACAACACTCCCCGACTTACAAGAGATCTCGCCCCGAGATCTTGGAATGAAAACGAAGAGAAGAGGAAGAGGAGAGGTAAAACTAAGTTATTTCTTAACAAACAAGTGAAACCAACGAGCCTTGGAGGTTACAAGGACATGAAGAATGGCACAAGGGGCGAGAAAGAAGCAAGAAATACAACATGAAGTTGGCAAAATGAAAGCACTTGGACGAGACTCTGGTTAAAAGAGAAATGATAGACACCACATGAAGTTTATAAGCTGGGATGATACTGTGAAGAGAGCAGCAACACGAAGCCTCCGGAACGAATGAAAGACAACTAGATAGTTGGAATTAAGAGAACGGAGAAGAAAACAACATCTTCTACCACTAGTGAATTTGAAAGAGCATCCTTAGGATGAAGGCTTGAACAGATTTGTTGAATGAATCAACCAACCGAAAGGTATGCTTCTCATGGGCTTATGGGAAAACATCTCAATTCTTTGAGGTGAAGTTCTGCCACTACCGAAGGATTGATTACTTGAGAGAAACGAAGCGATGCAAAACTCCACTTCAAAAGATAAGGTAGAATGAATTGCACTTTGAAATGCAAGACGAAGAACACTTGAGCTCCAACAAGAATCTTGAAGAACACTTCGAGAATGAATTAAATCCTTCACGAACCACCATGAAGAACCTCTTGGAAGAACTCCGGAAATAAAGGATGATAAGAAAGAAATGAATATTGAAAAGAACAAGAATTGAAGCCTTGCAATGATTTCTTTCCAACACCGACAAGAAAAGAGATGGAGCTTCTTGACGAGATTAATGATAAACTTGGGACTCCGGAACAAAAGATGAAGCAAAGGGAACCGGGAAATTGATATCATGAATGAATTCCGGAAGAAGGAATTAATTCACCTCCATGAAACAAGAATAAGAATTATGTCATGCATACCCTCATCAATTTAAATTAATGATGAGCAACGAATTGGCATGCCACTTATTCTTCTTTATAAGAATTGGATAAAGATAGAACAATCTTGGAGAAGGTCTTCAATTAACCACCGGTATGATTTTTGGAAAGAATGAATGAATTGATACGATAACAAAGTAAGATGAATATTGAACGAACCATCGTTAGAATCTGAAACCGAACGAAGAAAGAGAACGAATCGCCGGGAATAATTAGAAAACTAACGAAGATACTTGAAGGAATTTAGATAGAAGAGAACGAAGAGATCACGAGCTTATTAGAGAATACTTGAATGATGCACCGGAAGAATTGTAGAACGAGAGGTGAAAATTGAGAATGAACAAATTCTTCTGAAATGATGGCCTTTAGAGAATCAAAACGAAAACAACTCTTGAAATCCTCCGGATGGGTATGAAAAAAATTTCTCACCATCGGAAACAATTTGAGAGGATAGCATCATGCTTGAACCATGAATCTTCCAAAGAACGGGCAAAGATTAAGAGAAACTCTTCTTCGGTCTTCAAAGTTGAGAATGACAACGAGAACCACCATGAAGAATTTGTGAGATACTCCGGACAATGAAAATATGAATATTGGGATCAAAACGAAAGAAATTAAAGGAAATCTCGGAGAAGACAATTGATTGATGAGAATTCATTCTTACGTCAATCTTGAAAGAATTTGTGAATATCTCTGGGAAAATTAGAAGAGTTAGGTAAGATCCCTGGAAAAGACCTGTGGGTTATGGGCCCACTCAAAAGAAACACTGTTGGAAATGATTGCTTGAAATAGAGATTGCACCGGTTGATTTAAATGGATTGAATGAGGTACCAATCCTGAAATAGCTCGAACGGATCTTGCATGGAAAGATGAATCTTGTGAGATAATTTCGGCACTCCGAGGAAGAATAGAGAGAGGTGAATGATTAAGAGGTGCACCGGCATGGGAAAGCATTTGAAACGAGGAAAGGGATATGATCAACACAGAAAGCTTGAATTTAGACCACCGGAGAAGAAAACGAGAACGTAGAATGATGAACTTGTAGCTCCTGGGCATCTTCATGAGAAATCACCGGCTAAGAACATTGAAGTACAAGATTGGAGAGACTTCACGTGAATAAAAATGGATACTTGATTGAGGTTTCTGGCTCCGTGAAGAAAAGGGTGGGAGGGTGGGTAAATAAAGACAACTTGGGCCGGATGAAATGAACGTCATTGAGAAAAACTAAGAATTGATCTTGCCAATGTTGAAAGGGTTGGATTAACTTGAAGAGAAGCACGTTGGTTGAAAAATAATTTACATGACAATTCGATTATCAAGAAGGATTAGCGCTCCCATAGGAATATGAGAACACTGTTTAGGAAAGGTATGGATCAACACTTGACTTCGAAGCAACTCGAATACCACCACCAAAAGAAACCTAAGGATTTGGCTTGCAGAATAAGCCGGAAAGAAATACATAACCCCTCATGCATTTGTTGGAAGGAAAATCCTAGGTAACTACTTGAATTCCCACCTGAGAACTTCCAAACTTTCTGGTTATGCGATCAGGTTGTGGGTCCAGCAACCTACTCATAGCAAACAACAACCTAATCAGTTGCAACTGCATCTGCAACCCTTAACACACAACCGAGAAACTCCGCAAACTCGTCTACCTCAGACCTTAAAAAAAACATCCGCTATACTAGTTGTGGCAATATATCTGATCTCCCTCCCCAGTACTGGGTGGCGCCAGACTACTCTCACCACAAACAATATAGAAGCATCTTTCGAAGTCGGCATCCTCTGGTATTAGGAACTGGAACGATAGCAAATGTGACAAGAACCCCTCAGAGCTCAACTCCCCGGGTCCAATCCATATAGTCAGGAGGTGCCAAGAACATAATTCTGTCACACCCATATCGCAATGATTCCGAAATACCCGCGTGATCCTAAAAAAATTGAGTGAGGAGAGTAGTAGAATCAAAACACCTATGTCACAATTCCTCACCAGAGCGACGAAGGGGATAAGGAGTAAAAGAATTCCTACTCTCCGATATATATCTAGGAGTCAAAATAGTTTTTCTTCTAGACTCGAAAACAGCCAAGTTCGGTCAATCAAGGGGGCTCCTGTGGTCGGTAGAGGCTCTGATGCCAACTTGTAACGCCCAATATGTGGTCCTATCCTCAAAGAACGCGAAAGTCCCGCTAAGGATAGAAGCGCATATCAGAGACGCCTCGCCAGGTGGATATCATTACAACATACCATGTACTGAATAGATGAGAATACCAGATAAAGGCTTAGACTCGCCACAAGCTACATTATGAATACATCAATACATAACAATCATCATACAGAAGAGCAGGATCCGATTACGGATGAAATCAAACGAAAAAAGAAGAACGACATCCACCCTACTAATCCCAGGCTGCCAACTGAGAGACCATCCTATGATCGATGAAGAAGAAGAAGCAGAAGAACTCCAAATAGAACAAGCATTGCTCTCATGTCATATCATCGCTTTACCTGTACCTGCACCTGTTGTTGTAGTAAACTGTGAGCCACGAGGACTCAGCAATCCCATTACCATGGGTATCAAGACTAGCAAAACTTAATGGGTATGGAATGGATAAGTGGTGAGGTTGCAGCAAGCACTAAGCATTTGTATGGTGGCTAACTTATGAGTACAAGAATAAGAAGAGTAACTACGCATAATCGGACACAAACTAGTATGATCAAGAAGTGATCCTGAACACCTACTTACGAGTCAAACATAACCCCGCCATGTTCTCTTCCCGAACTCCCTCGAAAAGAGACGATCACGGTTATGCACACGGTTGGTGTATTTTAATAAGTTTAGTGTCAAGTTCTCTACAACTGGAGGTTATAAATTTCCAAGTCGCCACATAACTGCGGACACATATTTCTGAAAGATTTAACCCTGCAGGGGTGTCCCAACTAGTCCATCACAAACTATCACAAGCCGCGGTGGAAAGACCTCAACCTCGAGATAGCCCGATCAACCTCGAGATAGCCCGAAGTATCCTCGGAATCCCGGTGCACAAGACATTTCGACAATGGTAAAACAAAACTAGCAAGACCTTCTGACGTGCCGACACCCTGATAGGAGCCGCGCGTATCTTATCTCAGGCCACGATCGGATAGGTCAACCTACGAGTATAACCATTCCTCGAGTTTCCCCGTGGTGGCCCCGCAGTCTGCCCGTTTTGGACCAACACTCATGTGGAGCACTGGCCTGAGGTTGTTGATTAATTATCCTCGGGGTCCGGAAAGTCCCTATGCAAGTTTTAGTCATTATTAGGCAAATGGTAAAACCAATGTTGGGCCTTGCTGGAAGAGTTTTTTTCAAAGCAAACTGTCAAGGGGGCCCCATATACACCGAACATGTTAGGAATGCTCATCAAGGAGCATAACACCGGTATTACGAAAACTAGGGTGGCATGAGTGGAACGAAACACCAGGCAAAATGTCGAGCCTTCCACATAGAACCGAGTATATAGATGCATTAATTAAATAAGAGATATTGTGATATCCCAAGATATCCATGTCCCAACATGGAACAACCCGCAATTGCACTTGGAACTAGCAATGCTATAAGAGGGGCTGAGCAAAGCGGTAACATAGCCAAACAACGGTAATGGTCATCTTGCCTGGAATACCGCTAGGAAGAAGATCGAATCCATGAAGTAGACGAACAAGCGTAGTCGAAAGAATCCTCACAACTCCGCAACATAATTGGAACTATCGAGAAGAAGTACAACCGAAAAGAAACAAGCAACATGGTAAACACACAAGCATAATCATGGCATGATGCACATTCAAGTATGATGCATGTCAAGTTTAAGGAAGCATGGCATGGCAAGATGCAACAACCAAATACTACACATTAAGTGAAGCTCAATATGCAACGAGTTGCATATTGATGAAACTCCACATTCAAATATTTAGTTCACTCCCGTTTATGTACACAACAATATTAAATGTTGGTTAACATGGCAAGAGATGAAGCATAGTAAAACTACCTATCTAGGCAAGTTAAATGAGGCCGGAAACAACACATAACAATTCCGGAAAATCCCCACATGCAAATTTCGAATTTGGTACTGTTCTGCCCTAAACAGAATTTTAAAGTTGGTAAACATGCAAAGTGAGTGCACCATGTTAATCTAAACATTTTTCTAGTCAAGTTACATATATAATTTATTTAATTCGCAGCTACGGTTATTTAATTATGAAATAAACCATTTTAACATGTCATTTATGCAAATTAATGCAAACAGCCATTTTGAACATTTTTAACATGGATGAAAGTTGCATATTATGAAACTACATGGAATTCTAAGCATTTTACATATATGGAACATTTTAATCCGATGCACAGTTATTTAGTTACTGGCATTTCAAAACAGTGGTAGTTCTGTAAATATGCATGTTCTGGAAAATTGCACAAATTCGTTCTGGGAAAAAACATGAATCGTGCTGAATCTGGCTAATGGGCCAAATAGGCAGCGAGCACAATATGCAAAAGATCGCATCGGGTGGAGGATAGCGCATCGCTCACCACGGCCTCGGGCCGGCTCGGGGCAGGACAGCACGGTGCGAGACGCAGCGGAGCGGGACGACAGGGCGTTTGGATGGCGGGACGAGGCTGTGCTGGGATGACTCTGTCCAGGCGCGGTCGAGGACGGATCGAGTTGGGCTGGGCGGTTCGCGTGAACCGGCTGGTTCGCCCGGGTCTTGACGGTCCAGGTGGGGCAGGGGGGCTGCTCGTCGTCGCGACAGAGCAGGCGAGGCAGCGGCTCGATGCAGCTTCGCCGGAAGGAGGCAACGCGGCGTGGCAACAACAGGGTCCAGCGAGGCAGGGGAAGGCGACGGCGGGAAGGAACGGATCCGAACGCGGCTCACCGGATCTGGCCGGAGACGGGCGAAGACGGCGTCGGGGAAGGCCGTGGTGGCGGCGGATCCCTGCTGCGGCAAGCTACACACACACACACACACACACACACACAGAGAGATCGCGAGGTGAGGAGGAGAAAATAGAACAGAAGGAAGAGGAGGCAGGGCGCCGCCACCTGCGGGGCTACGGCAAGCCTCGGTGGCGGCGCACACCGGCAGGGCCGACAGTGGCAGAGGTGCTGCGCTTGGGGAGGAGCGAGGCTCTAGATCGGGAGCTCCTCTCCCGATCTGGAGCTTGGGTGTGGGAGCGACGGCGTACGGGCGGCGGTTCGGCTCGGGCCCAGATGGGATTGGGCGGGCTGGATCTGGGCTCGCAGGCCCGATGGCTGGGAAGTGGGAGAAGGTGGCGGCTATGGAGTGGAGGAGGCTGGCGGTTATGGAGTCGAGGAGCAGGGTAGGGTTTCCAAAACAGGAGGGATAGGCCTTCCTTATATAGATAGGGAGGCTAGGTTAGGGGGTTTGAGGCCGTTTCGGGCCCTCCGATTGCGATCCGACGATTCCGATCAGAGAGGGGCTAGGTGGGCTAGTTGTGGCTGTGTAGAGAGGTCATGGGCTGAGATGAGAGGGAATTGAGCGGCCCGGCAACAGTTTTATTACAAAAACGTCCGATAATTAAACCGGCTATAGTGCCGCTATAGTTTAACCGATCGGGTATCAAACGACCTCCGAATGTGACGAAATTTTGCAGGCGGTCTACCTACAAAATAACAAGACCGCACGCCAACTTTCAACCCATTCCGAGAACGTTTTATTCCCACTTAGAAAATAATATTTTATGTTGCCGCATGCGTGTGCAAGTGTGGTTGGTCTCGGAACGGTAAACGAAAGGCAACAGGGAGAAGCAGCAACTATGAACGGATGCAAGTTTCAAAAAAAATGATGGCAACGAAGTGCTGATGCAATGTGAATGATGCGATGATGAATTCAACAAACAAATAAACCACACGGTGACAGCAAAATAAATGGAAGGCATCTGAAGCGTTGGTCTCGGGCTGTCACAAGAGATACGATTAGCAAGGAGTTGCTTACCGGATAGGCAAGTCAGCTAGTAGTGATGCTAAAGCTCTGTAGTTGGCATGCGCTAGTCGGATCCTGAATCACTGAGAGTTTGCGGAGGGATGCCAACTTCAGCGGGAGTAATTTCTGTTTAATGAATGCACGAGCACTGCTAGTACTGCTTTTCTTGCGCGATGAAGATTTTGATGAAGACTTTGAGGATTTCTTCTTTTTGTCATCAAAGTCATCATCTCTGCTATTCTTCTTCTTCTTTGAGCCCTTTTGTCAGAGGGGGCAATCAGTAATGTAGTGGCCTGGCTTCTTGCATTTGTGACAAGTTCTCTTGTTGTAGTCTCGAGCAGATGCTTCTCTAGTGTTCTTCGAGTCATACTTTGAAGATTTTCCAAAGCGACTTTTCTTGGAAAACTTCTGGAACTTCCTCACAAGCATTGCCAGTTCTTTGCCAATTTCTTCAGCACCATCAGAACTGCAGTCAGATTCCTCTTCTTCTTCAGATGAAGAAATTGCCTTGGCATTTTCTTTTGCCTTTAGAGCACGGGGTCGTTCATAGCTGGGACCATACATATCTCTTTTCTCAGCTTGCTGAAATTCATGAGTATTGAGCCTCTCAAGAATATCAGCCGGGTCGAGTGACTTGTAATCAGGGCACTCTTGAATCATCAGGGCCAAGGTGTCAAAGGAACTATCAAGGGACCTCAGCAACTTCTTCACCACCTCGTGATCGATGATGTCAGCAGCACCAAGAGCCTGAAGCTCATTGGAGATATCAGTGATGTAGCGACCCGACCCGGTAAGGATTGGAGTCTCTGTGCTTACTTTGCTAGTCCCTCGATCGACTTGCTAGCACACACAGTACTCGATGAAATAACAGAAATAACACACATCTTTATTACATCGATAGTCCAGAGTAATACAATTATTACAAAGATATGGCATAAGGCCAAATAAAGCAAATACTGCAGAAGCATCAAAGTGAAATGAGTGCATCGACTCCACGAGCAAAAGCTGAGTGTAGAACATCGACCTATCGCACCTTAATCCTCGTTAGATAAATATGCAACATGATAGGTTGCAGCCATGTAGGTTATTACATGGAATGTACTGGCAAGTCACATCATAAGAGTATAATGAACCTACTTACATGCAATTTTGGCTGGTGGAAAGCTCTAAGTTTAATTTTTCCCTATTATAAAAGAAATTATTCTACCACTACAGTATGGCATATGATTGAGGTGGTTCCCCAACTCAATCTATTCCCAAAGTTTATTTAAACCCAATTGATTAAATTAAGGGTGATGAGATCTCCCAACATTTCCACTACTACAAGCTCAAGTTGTCCGTAACCGGGGACACGGCTAATCTATTAGGTTGCCACTCTGCAGAGGTTTATGCACTTTTCCCCACAACACTTGACCACCTCGTTGATCGGAAGATCGAGACATAGTCTTTTGAAAGTATTTCCCCTTAACCCACGGATAGGTCGGTACACCAACATACTCTACATCTGCTAGCCTATCCCGGAAGGTCACACTAACTACTCAACTAAGCCAGAGCCCATAATGGCTTGTGGCTGCACACGTAAGCTTCTAGACATGAAAACATGTTTGATCCCTTTGAGCCTAAGCGGACGGACCACTAATGTGCACTCCCATGGATTCCCCATGAATGCTCCCACTGTACTTCGCCACCATTCAAACCAATTCCGCCCAGGTAGTTCACTAAAAGTCTTGGTCCTGATTACAACTTTGCCACGCACGTCTAACCATGAAAACACTTCCCAACCCCCGTCTACTTTGGCGAGGCTATATAATCTTACACGGTGGTGACAAAGGTTTTATAGTACATACCTACCTCAAATGAACTACTAGGTGTAAGCATAGCCATCCGGCATAAATTCCTACCATGCAATCCTACCACAAAGGACTATGTGCATATAAAAACATAGGAAAATAAAAGTATGGTCAAGATGTAAACTTGCCTTGATACTGGTGGTTCAACTCTAGAAAATGATAATATTCGGCTTCGCACTCCGGACAATCTATCGCCAAAGTAAATAAACGCACATAAGTAATCATTCAGAGAACCAAAATAACATGCAACATGGAAAGACTCAGAAAAACCAAATAAAAATCCAACACACTGAACTTTCATGAAAATTTTCTAAGTGTAAACCAAAGTGTGAAATAGGGTTCCAAACTGTGATGGGAACTAAAGTTTATACATGGCATAGGAGTAAATATATCATGGACAGATCTGAATTGCATGAAAATACCATGATAAAGGTCCAAGTCATAGGATTTGGCTAGGGTTCCAAGGTGCAAAAAGAATTAATTCAAACAGATCTACGGTTTAGGAGATATGGCCAAATTGAGTTTAAATTTGAATCTAAATAAACTCAAAATTTAAATTAGCAAAAGTTTTCAAAGATGGCTTCACTGAAGCTATTCGAGAAGAAAACTTTGCTGCAGGTTTTATCTAATTTGGATCTACGGTTAAAAAGTTGTAGTGAAATGAAATTCAGGGGCCAATCTGTAATTATTCTATCAAAAATGAGTCCCTAGGACATGTGGTGGATTTCGACTGGCCTATACCTGTTCGCTGCGTAGCTTAAACAGCGGCCGACCGAACCTTAGCACATACCGGTTCGCAAATAAAAAACTAACTAATCTAATCTAAGCCGTACACGATTGATCAAACGGACGGGAGGGGCGGTGGCTTACAGCGGGTCAACGGCGGCTGGCGTTAGGGTCGATGACGGTGGCGGCGGCTCGGGTCGAAGGGGACGGCGGCTATAGTGGGCTCCGGCATCGGCGAAGTAGATGGAGAGGACCGGCGCGGTGAGACGGTCACGATGGTGGTGGTGGCAGTCGTCGGGGACGTCGGGTTCAAGCAGTGGGTCGAGGCGGCGCTCCGGTGCCCCGGCGGGGTCGGGCGTCATACGTGCGGTCGTTCCGGTGAGACCGGTGATGTATTCCTCCGGTGAAGGAGCTTCACCGGCGAGATTCAATTGGATGATGCGGCGACTGCAAACGGCGTGGGGGGAAGCAAGGCAGCGATATGGACAGAGGGGGACTCGGGGCTTTATATAGGCGAGCTCAGAGCATGAGAGAGACCACAGATAAGCTCTATCCGCGGGAGCTGTGGCCGGTGGTTTCGGGCGGGCGCGTGGCATGCTCATCCCGAGCGGCGCGGCGGGAGGTTGGGGATGGCCTGGGGCGGGGCCCCACTGGTCAGTGGCAGCGGCGGGAGAGCGAGAGAGAGGTGAGGGGCTGTGGTGGTCGCGAGCCAAATGCCCGGCTAGGCCGGCTGGTTAGACCTGGGCCAAACTGAGTTTCGGTCCAGGTGGTGTGCGTGTGTGTGTGTTCTTTTTTTAATTACAGAAAGTGTTTTGAGGACCAAATCACACCCAAATGGACTTATAAAAATACCAGAAAATGCACAAAAATATTATTGGTAATATAGAGCACAATGAACATTTCGTCCAGCTCAAATAATTTTGAAAACATTTATTTTATGCAACAAACATAATTCTCACTTTAAAACTAATTTTCAAATGAACTTCAATGAACCTAAATAATATTCTAATACTTTCCCCAACTCTTTTATATTTGATGAAGTCATTTTATCCTCTCTCTTTTATTTTCTTGAGTAGAATAAATTATTTGAATATTCCAAAAAAAACTCCAATATGCAAATAAACATGAGATGCATAAATGATTCTATTAACATCCAAATTTAATAAAAAAATTGTGATGTTACAAGTGAGGCGATCGAAGGTTTCTTGGACATTCTCGTTGTCGAGCCTCTTGAAGCGATTGCGAAGAACATCAACTCAAGAGTCACGTTGAGTGGAGACTCCCTTGTTGACCTTGGAAAGCCTATCCCAGATTAGCTTCGATGTTTCCCAGGCACTTACTCTGTCATACTGTCCTTTGTTCAGATGCCCACATATGATATTCTTCGCTTGATAGTCGAGTTGCTTGAATCTCTTCACATCAGTAGCGTTGATGCTTGGTGCAACAGTAGGCACGCCATTCTCGACGACAACCCAGAGGTTGTTGTCAATAGCCTCAAGATGCATGTGCATCTTGTTCTTCCAGTAGGGATTGTCTGTGCCATCGAAGATGGGGCACACAGCGAATACCTTGATCATACCTGCGGTCAACATAACTAAAACTCTAGGTGGTTAAACCAAAATCACACAGAACAATGGATTACCTTGCTCTGATACCAATTGAAAGCGCAGGTTTACTCCCAGAAGGGGGGTGAATGGGAGATTTTTAGAAATTCGTCAAACTCTGATGCATTTGACAAAGATCATAGTGAAGAAATAGGAACGGAAAGAAACTAAATCATCACAAAGACATAAAGCATGCATACGAGATACATACAAGTGAAGAACATGTAAGCATACAAGCATTCAAGCATGAGGAAGATGAACTGAAGAAATGATAAACAGCTTGATCAACGTCAACATTACAAATTCTTCAGAATGTAGATCATAGATTCTTTAGCAGTGGAATAACGTAAAGGTAAGGGGTGAGGAATTTGAAACCAGGTAGGCTCGGTGAAGACACATCAATTTGGTAGACCAGTTCCAATTGCTGTATCAACTATACATCTGGTTGACGCGACTGAGTTTGACCTCAGAGGACACTTAGTCCTCACCGTATTCCTCTTGAGCTAAGGTCACTTAGACCTTGCCAATCACTCGTGGTAAGTCTTCAAGGTAGACTTACAAAACCTTCACAGACTTGTTCACCGGCACGCCACAATTACTCTTGGGTGATCAGAACATGACGCCTAACCGTCTGGAAGAATGACAGTCTTCAAAGGTAATAGGCGTTGGATCACACAGATCAACTTCTTTAGTGATGCTCAATCACTTTGGCTCTAGTTAGGTTTTTCCTCACTTGGGTTTCTCTCAAAGTCGTCAGAGGAAGGGTTGCTCTCAAATGACAAGTGTCAAGTTCTCTCTACAGCAGCCAGCCAACAAGTGGTTGTAGGGGGCTGCTATTAATAGCCAGGGCAATCCGACATGAAATGTCATAAATGCCCCTTCGGACATGACCGTTGTCAGGATAAGGATCCACTCGACAGCTGGCACGCGGTGCAGCAACGATTGGAAAATTGAGCTCTCAATTTCGTCGGGGCACTCAATTTCCTCACGACACGCAGATCGCACTGGCGAACTCCTAACTCCTCAGTCTGACCAAATTCGCCAGTGACCAGATGAACTGCGTCACTATCACAAGCAAATTTGTCAGCTGTTCTGGAGATTTCCAAAGGCTTCACTCAAAGTGGCAAGTGTGTGTATAGGTTTGAGCATCACTTTGGAAATGTGATATGTATATCACCTAGACCCCCTTTAACAGTATAGTTTTTTCTATGACTCAAATAAGAAGAAAATAAACGATGAAAACAAAAGTCTTCATGCTTCCAATTCTTCACATCAATTTCTTCATAGGCCGCACCAAATTCTTCACTTGAAGAAATACATTTTTAGGGGTTGTCTTTCGTTGGTTAAACCAAATCTTTAGGGACTATAACACCTGTGTATACTCACAAACACATTAGTCCCTTAGCCTTGATGCACTTGCACTGCTGCTACCACAGAGCAGATGGATGAAGAAATCGAAGTTGAAGTAGATGCATCACTTCCACTGGTATCATCGCGCAAGTCAGTGCAAGCCTTACTGGCTGAAGAAACTACCGTCTCTAGGCAGTGAAGAAACTGAAGAGGACGGAATTCCAACAAAACTTCGATTGGTCGATTCCTCCCAGGAAGAAGTTCAAGAAAGTGCAAGTTCCTCAAATGGTCCCCAGCTCAGTGTCTCCATCATGCACTACTGATGAAAATGTAGACGTTGAAGACACTGCTGCAGGCCCTTGTACTGCGCGCGACCCCAACACCGACTCTGGCGCTCCTCCAACCTCGTCATGATGATATCTTCAGGGGCGTTAAATCTCAGTTTCGTCTCCTTTTGGTCATTCGATGACAAAGAGGGGGGATTTGAGTTAGTCTTCAAGCGGGTCTCTATATCGGGCTGTTTTTTTGCTAAGTTGTAACTCTTCGTCTTTTCTGGAGCGTTCCTTGACAAGTTGTAACTTAAACTATTGGTGGTCTGACTCTTTTGAACTACGTGATCTGCATACTTTACCGTTAATGATATATATATGTGCATGCATGCTATAGTTTTGTCAGCCACCAATTTTCATCATGCCTTCAAATTCTTCATATCATATTGATTAATGCATCATTGGATTCCAAGATATAGGGGGAGATCTCCACAATTTCATCCTGCCATGTGCATTCGTATTCCAAAGCAAATACATCATATGCACATCTTCAGGGGGAGTTCCTCTATATCATGTAACCAATTTCTTCATACTCTGTTCTTACAGTTCCATTATTTATCCCCGCTGAAAATTTAACCAATTTGTCGTCAATCATCAAAAAGGGGGAGATTGTAAGTGTATCTAGCGCCCCTTAGTGGTTTTGGAGTATTGAAGACAAATGGGTTAAGGGACTAATATGTTTGTGAGTATACACATGTGTTATAGTCCCTGAAGATTTGGTTTAACTTACGGAAGTTGACCCCTAAAAATGTATTTCCTCAAGTGAAGAATTTGGTGCAGCCTTTGAAGAAATTGATGCGAAGACTTGGAAGCTTGAAGACTTGGTTTTCATAGTTTCTTTTCTTCTTATTTGAGTCATAGGAAAAACCATACTGTTAAAGGGGGTCTAGGTGATACATGAATCACGTTTCCAAAGTGATGCTCAAACCTATACAAAACCTACCGCTTCGAGTGAAGCCTTTGGAAATCTCCAGCAGTGCTGACGAATTTGCTAGCGACAGATACGTCGTTCTTCTGATCACTAACGAATTTGTCTGACTGAGGAGTTAGGATTTCACAAGTGCGATCTGCCTATCATGAGGAAATTGAGTGCCCCGATCAATTTGAGAGTTCAAATTTCCAACTGTTGCTGCTAATGGGGAACGAAGCATGAAAATCCAAAAAATTCCTACGAACACCCAACATCTAATCTAGGAGATGCATAGCAATGAGAGGGGAGTGTGTCTACATACCCTAGTAGACCGAAAGCGTTAGCGTCGTAACACGGTTGATGTAGTCGTACTCTTCACGATCCAATCGCGATCCAATCCGATATAGTGCCGAACGGACGGCACCTCCGAGTTTAGCACACGTACGGCTCGGCGGCGTCCTCTCCTTCTTGATCCAGCAAGCAAGGGAGAGGAGGTATATGAGATCTGAACCAACACGACAGTGTGGTGGTGGTGGCAGCAGCGGAACTGCAGCAGGGCTTCGCCAAGCGTCTGCGCGAGGTGGACGAGGTGTAACAGGAGGAAGATGGGCAAGGGTCAAAGGGTGCAGCCCCCCTATGCCCCTCCCCACTATATATAGGGGTGAGGGGGAGGGGGCGCCAGCCCTAGCCCCTCCTCCAAGGGAGGGGGCGGCGGCCTAGGTGGGAGGAGTGCCCCCCCAAGGCAAGTGGGGCGCCTCCACCCCTAGGGTTTTACCCCTTAGGCGCATGGGCCAAGTGGGGGGCTGGTGCGCCTGGCCCAACAAGGAAAGGGCACCCTCCTACAGCCCACGTGGGTCCCTGGGGCTGGTGGACCCCCGAAACCCTTCGGTGCCTCCGATACACATGCCGGCATGCCCCCGAACTTTTCCGGTAGCCAAAACAGGACTTCCCATATATAAATCTTTACCTCCGGACCATCCCGGAGCTCCTCATGACGTCCAGGATCTCATCCGGGACTCCGAACAACCTTCGAACTTTCGCTATTCAAATCTCAATACTACCCTAGCGCTATCGAATGTTAAGCATGCGACCCTACGGGTTTAGGAACATGCAGACATGACCGAGACACCTCTCCGGTCAATAACCAATAGCGGGATCTGGATACCCATATTGATTCCTACATATTCAACGAAGATCATTTTCGGTTGAACCACGATGTCGAGGATTCAGTTAATCCCGTATGCAATTCCCTTTCTTCGGCGATATGTTACTTGCCCGATATTCGATCGTCGGTATCTCCATACCTAGTTCAATCTCGTTACCGGCAAGTCTATTTACTCATTCCGTAATACAAGATCCCATTGCTAACTCATTAGCCACATTGCTTGCAAGCTCTTTATGATGTTGTATTACCAAGAGGGCCCAGAGATATCTCTCCATCATACGGAGTGACAAATCCCAGTCTCGATCCGTGCCAACCCAACAAACACCTTTGGAGATACCTGTAGAGCACCTTTATGATCACCCAGTTACGAAGTGTCATTTGGATACACACTAAGTATTCCTCCGGTGTTAGGGAGTTGCACGATCTCATGGTCTAAGGAATAGATACTTGACATGAAGAAAGCTATAGCAAATAAACTAAACGATCTGATGCTAAGCTTACGGTTGGGTCTTGTCCATCACATCATTCTCCTAATGATGTGATCCCGTTATCAAATGACAACTCATGTCTATGGTCAGGAAACCATAACCATCTTTGATCAACGAGCTAGTCTTGCAGGGGCTCACTAGGGACATGTTGTTGTTTATATATTCACACATGTATTTAAGTTTCCGGTCAATACAATTCTATCATGAATAATAAACATTTATCATGAATAAGGAAATATGATAGTAACCAATTTATTATTGCCTCTAGGGCATATTTCCAACAGTCTCCCACTTGCACTAGAGTCAATAATCTAGTTTACATTGTAATGAATCTAACACCCATGGAGTCCTGGTGCTGATCATGTTTTGCTCGTGGAAGAGGTTTAGTCGATGGGTCTGCCACATTCAGATCCGTATGTACTTTACAAAGTTCTATGTCTCCATCCTTAATGTAATTATGAATGGAGTTGAAGCGGCGCTTGATGTGCTTTGTATTCTTGTGAAAGCTGGGCTCCTTGGCAATGGCAATAGCTCCAGTGTTGTCACAAAAGATAGTCATTGGATCCGATGCACTAGGTATTACTCCCAGATCGGACATGAACTCCTTCATCCAGACTCCTTCTTGCGCTGCTTCTGAAGCAGCTATATATTTCGCTTCACATGTAGATCCCGCTACGACGCTTTGTTTGGAACTGCACCAACTGACTGCTCCACCATTCAATATAAATACGTATCCGGTTTGAGACTTAGAGTCATCCAGATCTGTGTCGAAGCTAGCATCGACGTAACCCTTTACGACGAGCTCTTCGTCACCTCCATAAACAAGAAGCATGTCCTTAGTCCTTTTCAGGTACTTAAGGATATTCTTGACCGCTGTCCAGTGATCTACTCCTAGATCACTTTGGTACCTCCCTGCCAGACTTATGGCAAGGCACACATCAGGTCTGGTGCACAGCATGGCATACATTATAGAGCCTATGGCTGAGGCATAGGGGATGACTTTCATCCTTTCTCTTTCTTCTGCCGTGGTCGGGCTTTGAGTCTTACTCAACTTCACACCTTGCAACACAGGCAAGAACCCTTTCTTTGACTGGTCCATTTTGAACTTCTTCAAAATCTTGTCAAGGTATGTGCTTTGTGAAAGTCCTATCAAACGTCTCGATCTATCTCTATAGATCTTGATGCCCAATATGTAAGCAGCTTCACCCAAGTCTTTCATTGAAAAACTCTTGTTCAAATAACCCTTTATGCTTTCCAGAAATTCTATATCATTTCAAATCAACAATATGTCAGCCACATATAATATTAGAAATGCTACAGAGCTCCCACTCACTTTCTTGTAAATACAAGCTTCTCCATAAGTTTGTATAAAACCAAAAGCTTTGATCACCTCATGAAAGCGTATATTCCAACTCCGAGATGCTTGCACCAGTCCATAGATGGATCGCTGGAGCTTGCATACTTTCTTAGCATCCTTAGGATCGACAAAACCTTCCGGTTGCATCATATACAACTCTTCCTTAAGAAACCCGTTAAGGAGCGCTATTTTGACGTCCATCTGCCAGATCTCATAATCATAAAACGCAGCAATTGCTAACATAATTCTAACAGACTTAAGCATCGCTACAGGTGAGAAAGTCTCATCGTAGTCAACCCCTTGCATTTGTCGGAAATCTTTTGCGACAAGTCGAGCTTTATAGACGATGACATTACCATCAATGTATGTCTTCTTCTTAAAGATCCATTTGTTCTCAATGGCTTGCCGATCATTGGGCAATTCCACCAAAGTCCATACTTTGTTCTCATACATGGATCCTATCTCGGATTTCATGGCCTCAAGCCATTTGTCGGAATCTGGGATCATCATTGCTTCTTCATAATTCATAGGTTCGCCGTTGTCTAACAACATGACTTCCAGGACGGGATTACTGTACCACTCTGGTGCGGAACATACCCTGGTCGACCTACGAAGTTCAGTAGTAACTTGATTCGAAGTTTCATGATCATCATCATTAGCTTCCTCTCCAGCTGGTGCAGACATCACGGGAACTTCTTTCTATGATGTGCTACTTTCCAATTCGAGAGAAGGTACAATTACCTCATCAAGTTTTACTTTCCTCCCACTCACTTCTTTCGAGAGAAACTCCTTCTCTAGAAAGGACCCATTCTTAGCAACAAAGATTTTGCCCTCAGATCTGTGATAGAAGGTATACCCAATGGCCTCTTTAGGGTATCCTATGAAGACGCACTTCTCCGCTTTGGGTTAGAGCTTATCAGGCTGAAGCCTCTTGACATAAGCGTCGCATCCCCAAACTTTAAGAAACAATAGCTTAGGTTTCTTGCCAAACCATAATTCATACGGTGTCGTCTCAACGGATTTAGACGGTGCCTTGTTTAAAGTGAATGCGACTGTCTCTAATGCATAACCCCAAAATGATAGTGGCAAATCGGTAAGAGACATCATAGAATGCACCATATCCAATAGAGTACGATTACGACGTTCGGACACACCATTACGCTGTGGTGTTCCAGGTGGCGTGAGCTGTGAAACAATTCCACACTGTCTTAAATGCATACCAAACTCGTAACTCAAATACTCACCTCCATGATCAGATCGTAGAAATTTAATTTTCTTGTTACGATGATTCTCTACTTCACTATGAAACTCCTTGAACTTTTCAAATGTTTCAGACTTGTGTTTCATCAAGTAAGTATACCCATATCTACTCAAATCATCTATGAAGGTAAGAAAATAACGATATCCACCGCGTGCTTCTACACTCATCAGACCACATACATTGGTATGTATTATTTCCAACAAGTCACTTGCCCGCTCCATTGTTTCGGAAAATGGGGTTTTAGTAATCTTGCCCATGAGGCATGGTTCACATGTCTCAAATGATTCATAAGCAAGAGATTCCAAAAGTCCATCAGCATGCAGTTTCTTCATGCGCTTTACACCAATATGACCTAAGCGGTAGTGCCACAAGTATGTGGTACTATCATCATTAACTTTGCATCTTTTGGCATCGATATTATGAATATGTGTATCACTACGATCAAGATTCAACAGAAATAAACCATTCACCAAGGGTGCATGACCATAAAAGATATTATCCATATAAATAGAACAACCATTATTCTCTGACGTAAATGAATAACCATCTAGCAATAAACAAGATCTAGATATAATGTTCATGCTTAACACAGGCACCAAATAACAATTATTCAGGTTCAAAACTAATCCTGAAGGTAAACGTAGAGGGAGCATGCCGACGGCGATCACATCAACCTTGGAACCATTTCCGACGTGCATCGTCACCTCGTCCTTAGCTAGACTCTGTTTATTCCGCAGGTCCTGTTTTGAGTTACAAATATTAGCAACCGAACCAGTATCAAATACCCAGGCGCTACTATGAGCACTAGTAAGGTACACATCAATAACATGTATATCAAATATACCTTTGTTGACATTGCCAGCCTTCTTATGTGCCAAGTACTTGGGGAAGTTCCGCTTCCAGTAACCATTCCCCTTGCAATAGAAGCACTTAGTCTCAGGTTTGGATCCAGCCTTGGGCTTCTTCACGGGAGAGGCAACTGGCTTGCCGTTCTTCTTGAACTTCGCTTTCTTTCCCTTGCCTTTCTTCTTGAAACTGGTGGTCTTGTTGACCATCAACACTTGATGTTCTTTCTTGATTTCTACCTCTGCGGCCTTAAGCATCGCGAAGAGCTCATGGATCGTCTTCTCCATCCCTTGCATATTATAGTTCATCACAAAGCTTTTGTAGCTCAGTGGCAGTGACTGGAGAACTCTGTCAATCACTACTTCATCCAGAAGATTAACTCCCAACTGATTCAAGCGGTTGAAGTACCCAGACATTTTGAGTACGTGCTCATTAATGGAGCCATTCTCCTCCATCTTGCAGCTAAAGAACTTGACGGAGGTGTCATACCTATCGACTCGGGCATGATCCTAAAATACCAATTTCAGCTCCTAGAACATCTCATATGCTCCGTGGTGCTCAAAACGTCTTTGGAGCCCTGGTTCTAAGCCGTAAAGCATGACGCACTAAACTATCGAGTAGTCATCAGAACATGCCCACTAGACGTTCATAACATCTGCAGGCACATCTTGAGGGAGTGCATCACCAAGTGGTGCATCAAGGACATACACTTTTTGTGTAGTAGTGAGGATAATCCTTAGATTACGGACCCAGTCCGCATAGTTGCTACCATCATCTTTCAACTTTTCTTTCTCTAGGAACGCATTAAAATTTAGGGGAGCTACAGCGTGAGCCATTGATCTACAACATTAATTTGCAAAGACAATTAGGCTAAGTTCATGATAATTGGTTCTTCTAATCAAATTACTTAAGAACTCCCACTTAAATCAACATCCCTCAAGTTGTCTAAGTGTTACATGATCCACATCAACTGACCCATGTCCGATCATCACGTGAGATGGGGCAGTCATCAATGGTGAACATCTCCATGTTGATCATATCTACTATATGACTTATGTTCGACCTTTCGGTCCTCTGTGTTCCGAGGCCATGTATGTACATGCTAGGCTCGTCAAGTTTAACCCAAGTATTCCGCATGTGTAAAACTGGCTTACACCCGTTGTATGCGAACGTAGAGTCTATCACACCCGATCATCACGAGGTGCCTTGAAACGATGAACTTTCGCAATGGTGCATACTTTAGCGAGAACACTTTTATCTTGAAATTAAGTGAAGGGATCATCTTATAATGCTATTGTCGTCCTAAGAAAAATAAGATGCATAAAAAGATAAACATCACATGCAATCAATATGTGACATGATATGGCCATCATCATCTTTGTGCCTTTGATCTCCATCTCCAAAGCACCGGCATGATCTCCATCATCACCGGCATGACACCATGATCTCGCCAACTATTGCTTCTACAACTATTGCTAACGCATAGCGATAAAGTAAAGCAACTACATGGCGTTTAATAGTTGACACGCAGGACATACAATAAATTAAAGACAACCCTATGGCTCCTGCCAGTTGCCGTACTCATCGACATGCAAGTCGTGAATCTATTACAAAACATGATCATCTCATACATCAACATATATCACATCACGTTTTGGCCATACCACATCACAACATGCCCTGCAAAAACAAGTTAGACGTCCTCTACTTTGTTGTTGCAATTTTTACGTGGCTGCTAGGGCAAACTATAAGAACCATTCTTATCTACGCAAAACCACAACAGTGATATACAAGTTGCCTTTTAACCTTCTACAAGGACCGCCCTTGTCAAAACAGATTCAACTAAAGTGGGAGAGACAGACACCCGCAAAGCCACTTTTATGCAATACAAGTTGCATGTTAGTCAGTGGAACCGGTCTCTTGTGCGAGGACAAGTAAGGTTGGTCCGAGCCGCTTCATCCCACAATACCACCGAATCAAAATAAGACAAAGGAAGTAAGCAATTTGAACATCAACGCCCACAACTTCTTTGTGTTCTACTCGTGCAAATACATCTACGCATAGACCTAGCTCACGATGCCACTCATGGGAAACGAAGCATGAAAATCCAAAAATTTCCTACGAACACCCAAGATCTAATCTAGGAGATGCATAGCATTGAGAGGGGAGTGTGTCTACATACCCTTGTAGACCAAAAGCGTTAGCATCGTAACGCGGTTGATGTAGTCGTACTCTTCACGATCCAATCGCGATCCAATCCAATCTAGTGCCGAACGGACAGCACCTCCGAGTTTAGTACATGTACGGCTCAGTGGCGTCCTCTCCTTCTTGATCCAGCAAGCAAGGGAGAGGAGGTATATGAGATCTGAACCAACACGATGGTGTGGTGGTGGTGGCAGCAGCGGAACTGCAGCAGGGCTTCGCCAAGCTTCTACGCGAGGTGGACGAGGTGTAATGGGAGGGAGACGGGCAAGGGTCGAAGGGTGCAGCCCCCTGTGCCCCTCCCCACTATATATAGGGGTGAGGGGGCGCCGGCCTAGGGGGGAGGAGTGCCCTCCAAGGCAAGTGGGGCGCCTCCACCCCTAGGGTTTTACCCCTTAGGCGCATGGGCCAAGTGGGGGCTGGTGCGCCTACCCAACTAGGCCAGGGCGCCCCCCTACAGCCCACGTGGGTCCATGGGGCTGGTGGACCCCACCGGCGGACCCTCGGAACCCTTCGGTGCCTCCGATACAGTTGCCGGCATGCCCCCGAACTTTTTCGGTAGCCAAAACATGACTTCCCATATATAAATCTTTACCTCCGGACCATTCCCGAGCTCCTCGTGACGTCCGGGATCTCATCTGGGACTCCGAACAACCTTTGGACTTTCGCTATTCATATCTCAATACTACCCTAGCACTATCGAAAGTTAAGCGTGCGACCCTACGGGTTTGGGAACATGCAGACGTGACCGAGACACCTCTCCGGTCAATAACCAATAGCGGGATCTGGATACCCATATTGATTCCTACATATTCAACGAAGATCTTTATCGGTTGAACCATGATGTCGAGGATTCAGTCAATCCCGTATGCAATTCCCTTTGTCCGGTGATATGTTACTTGCCCGAGATTCGATCGTCGGTATCTCCATACCTTGTTCAATCTTGTTACCGGCAAGTCTCTTTACTCATTCCGTAATACAAGATCCCATGGCTAACTCATTAGCCACATTGCTTGCAAGCTCTTTATGATTTTGTATTACCGAGAGGGCCCAAAGATATCTCTCCATCATACGGAGTGACAAATCCCAGTCTCGATCCATGCCAACCCAACAAACACCTTCGGAGATACCTGTAGAGCACCTTTATGATCACCCAGTTACAAAGTGACGTTTGGATACACACTAAGTATTCCTCCGGTGTCAGGGAGTTACACAATCTCATGGTATAAGGAACATATACTTGACATGAAGAAAGCTGTAGCAAATAAACTAAACGATCTGATGCTAAGCTTACGGTTGGGTCTTGTCCATCACACCATTCTCCTAATGATGTGATCCCGTTATCAAATGACAACTCATGTCTATGGTCAGGAAACCATAACAATCTTTGATCAACGAGCTAGCCTTGCGGAGGCTCACTAGGGACATGGTGTTGTTTATATATTCACACATGTATTTAAGTTTCTGGTCAATACAATTCTAGCAAAAATAATAAATATTTATCATGAACAAGGAAATATGATAATAACCAATTTATTATTGCCTCTAGGGCTTATTTCCAATAGATGCGCTGTGTGCCAGCTGTCGAGTGGATCCTTATGCTGACAACGGTCATGTCTGAAGGGTCATTTATGAAAATTCATGTCGGATTGCCCCTGGCTATAAATAACCACCCCCCACAACCACTAGTTGGTTGGCTGCTCTAGAAAGAGATTGACACTTGTCATTTGAGAGCAACCCTTCCTCTGACGACTTTGTGAGAACTCAAGTGAGGAAAAACCCAAACAGAGCCAAAGTGGTTGAGCATCACTAAAGAAGTTGATCTGTGTGATCCGACGCCTGTTACCTTTGAAGACTGTCATTCTTCTAGACATTTAGGCGTCATGTTCTGAGCACCCAAGAGCAAATTGTGGTGTGCCGGTGAACAATTCTATGAAGGTTTTGTAAGTCTACCTTGAAGATTTACCACGAGTGATTGGGTGAGGTCTAAGTGATCTTAGCTCAAGAGGAATACAACTAGGACTAAGTGTCTTCAGAGTTCAAACTCAGCCGCCTCAACCAGACGTACAGTTGATACAACAACTGGAACTGGTCTACCAAATAGTTGTGTCTTCACCAAGCGACTCTGGTTTCAAAATCCTCAAACCTTTTTACTTTCTGTTCTTCTGCTGCTGAATAATCTGTGATCTACCTTATGAAGAATTTGTACTAAAGACTTTCATCATGTTCCGTTTCACTACTTCAGTTCATCTTCTGTATACCTGATTGCTTGTATGATTGCATGTTCTTCACCTCCATCTATCTTGTATGCATGATGTATGTTTCTGTGATGAGGTAGTTTTAGTCCTGTTTCTATTTCTTCACTGTGACTTTCATCAAAGTCTTTGGACTTTGACGAATTTCTAGAAATCTCCCATTCACCCCCCTCCCTCTGGGAGTAAACTTGTGCTTTCACCCTTGTGCGACTGCAATAGGCGACGCCAGAGGCACTCAGTGCCGGAGCTAGTGTTCGGTTTTTCATGGGAAGGCAGGCAGAGGGAGGAAGCATTCTGGCGGGATTTAGATGGCATTGCGGAGTATTAGGATGCGTTGGAGCGCGACCGAATGGCTGAAGAGCAGCGTACCGCCAATTTGCGCCATCAGCAGAGCATGGAGGAGGAGCATTGCACCGCCGCTCTACATCACGAGCAGAGCGCCCGCAACTGCGCCGACTACGTGGAGGCTGGCACCCAGCAAATACCCTAGAGGCTGTCGGGCACGCATGTGTGTGCGACGCCAAATTTTACTACCAGCTCGTCAAGTGGGTTTCCTGCTTAGAAGCCGAAGCTTCGGTGGACAACATCGGCATCGAAAGGGCCAACGGGCGCGAGCAACGCGACCAATCGCACCTCTGGCAAGTCCGACGCGAGGAGGAGGACGTCGGTACCAGCATTTAGCCTGTGCCGCAGATGGCGGCCGACATCGTCTAGTTAGCTTGGAGTAAGTTAGTAGTACTACCCTAGAGTTTTAGTACGAGTAGATAGTTAAGTTGGCTATGATGGTTGTCAACGTGTAAGTACATTACTCTATCTCTAAACCAGACCTGTTAGTTTGCTCTGAATGTTGAACTTCCTGTGTGAGTGTTTGGAAAAGGCTGTTATTTTTTTAAATGGGCTGTATTTGTCCGCCATGGATTTGGAGGCTGACTTGTGGGCATACTAGGTTGACGCGTACACAAGGCTTTGTCAACTTAGTTAACAAAATCTTGTGGCAGCATAAGCCGCTGGATGTCAATCCAAGATCAATCATGCTTTTTCAATCTCTTGTCTTCTTCCTCAAGGCTCTAGCCGCCCAGACCAAACCAGCGCCGACGGGATTGCCTGCTCCCGCCTTCTGCAGCTGGCTACGCAGCCGCGTACGCATCACTATCCCACTGTACCCTAACTGGAGGCCGGGCCATCCCTCTACCCCGCCCCCACCCACCCACACCACCTATTATTCTCCGGCGATGGCATCACTGCTACTTGTGAGCAGTGTTGGGATTTTCCCCGAAGAGGAAGGGTGAAGCAATATAGTAGCGAATAAGTATTTCCCTCAGTAGACAACCAAGGTTATCGAACCAATAGGAGAACCATGCAAACAAATGTCGACAGTACCTGCACACACAAGAGCAAATACTTGCACCCAATGCGGGCAAGAGGGTTGTCAATCCCCTTGTACTCGTTAATTGCAAGGATCAAATCTGATAGTGATAGGTTTATAAATTGCAAACAGAATTAAAAAGAAATAAATTGCAGCAAGTAAATTAGGGTTTTAGTAATATGATTTAGATGAACCCAGGGCCATAGTTTTCACTAGAGGCATCTGATACGTCCAATTTGCATCATGATTTCCTACTATTATTTATAATGTATTTAGTCATTATTTCACTTTATGATGCAATCCTTTTGCCTTTTCTCTCTTAATTTGCAAGATTTATATGAAGAGGGAGAATACGGGCAGCTGGAATTCTGGACCTGAAATAGCTACAACAGAGATACCTATTCTACAGAGCTCCAAATAACCTGAAATTTCATGAGGATTTTTTATTGAATATATAAAAAATATTGGAGAAAAGAAAGAGCAGAGGGGACCCACCAGTTGCCCACAAGGCAACAGGGTGTGGCCCCCTGGGCTCGCCCTGATGCCTTATGGGGCCCACGGCTGGCCTCTGGCCCCCTCCTTCTGCTATATGAATCCATTTGCCCTAAAAAATTAAGGGGAGGAATTTTGGGACGAAGCGCTGCTGTCTCGAGGCGGAACTAGGGCAGGGGCACTTTTGCCCTCCGGCGGAGCGATTCCGTCGGAGATACTTCCCTCCGAGAGGGGGAAATCAAAGCCATCGACATCACCAATGATCCTCTCATCGTGGGAGGGCCAATCTTCATCAATGTCTTCACCAGCACCATCTCATCTCAAACCCTAGTTCATCTCTTGTATTCAATCTTTGTCTCAAAACCTCAGATTGGTACCTGTGGGTTGCTAGTAGTGTTGATTACATCTTGTAGTTGATGCTTGCTGGTTTATTTGGTGGAAGATTATATGTTCAGATCCTTAATGATATTCAATACCCCTCTGATCTTGAACATGAACATGATTTGTGAGTAGTTACGTTTTTTCTTGAGGACATGGGAGAAGTCTTGTTAAAAGTAATCATGTGAATTTGGTATTCGTTCGATATTTTGATGATATGTATGTTGTTGCTTCCTTTAGTGGTGTCATGTGAACATTGACTACATGACAGATCACCATATTTGGGCCTAAGGGAAGGCATTGTGGAGTAATAAGTAGATGATGGGTTGCTAGAGTGATAGAAGCTTAAACCCTAGTTTATGCGTTATTCCGTAAGGGGCTGTTTCGGATCCATATGTTTTATGCTATGGTTAGATTTATCTTAATTCTTCTTTCATAGTTGCGGATGCTTGTGAGAGGGGGTAATCATAAGAGGGTTGCTTTTTCAAGTAAGGATAGCACCCTAGCACCGGTCCACCCACATATCAAATTATCAAAGTAGCGAACACGAATCAAATAAACATGATGAAAGTGACTAGACGAGAATTGCCATGTGTCCTCGAGAACGCTTTGCTTTATATAAGAGAACGTTCCGGCTTGTCCTTTGCTATAAAAAGGATTGGGCCACCTTGCTGCACTTTTTTTACACTTCTTACGAATTATCTTGCAACAAAACTATCAGTTGCTGCTACTTTCAGTGCGTGCAGAAAACACCTTGCTAAAAACCGCTTATCATTTCCTTCTACTCCTGATTGGGTTCGACACTCTTACTTATCGAAAGGACTACGATTGATCCCCTATACTTGTGGGTCATCAAGACTCTTTTCTGGCATCGTTGCCGGGGAGTGAAGCGCCTTTGGTAAGTGAAATTTGGTAAGGAAACACTTTTATTACGTGCTGAAATTTCTAGTCACTTGTCACTATGGAAAGTAATCCTTTGAGGGGTTTGTTTGGGGTATCTTCACCTCGACCGGAAGGACTAAGAGTTGCCCCTCAAACTATTGAACCTACTGAAAATATTTATTATGAAATTCCTTCGGGTATGTTATAGAAACTGCTAGCTAATCCTATGCAGGAGATGGAACAATACATCCTGATATGCACTTGATCTATGTGGTTGAAATTTGTGGATTGTTTAAGCTTGTAGGTTTATCTGAGGATGGAGTTAAGAAGAAGGTATTCCCTTTATCTTTGGAGGGAAAGGCATTGACATGGTATAGGCTATTGGATGATACTGGAACATGGGATTGGAGCCGGTTGAAGCTATAATTTCACCAGAAATTTTATTCTATGCATTTGGTTCATCGTGATCGGAATTATATATATAATTTTTGGCCTCGTGAAGGAGAAAGTATCGCTCAAGCTTGGGGGAGGCTTAAGTATATGGTGCACACATGCCCCAATCATGAGCTCTCAAGAGAAATAATGATACAAAACTTTTATGCTCGGCTTTCTCGTAATGATCAATCCATGCTCGATACTTCTTCTACTAGTTCCTTTATAAAGAGAACTATTGAATTCAAATGGGATCTTCTGGAAAGAATTAAATGCAACTCCGAAGATTGGTAAATCGACAAAGGTAAAGAGTCAGGTATAAATCTTGAGTTTGATTGTGTCAAATCTTTTATGGAAACAAATGCTTTTCATAAGTTTAGTACTAAATATGGACTTGACTTTGAGATAGTAGCCACTTTTTGTGAATCATTTGCTGCTCATGTTGAGCTCCCTAAGGAGAAATGGTCTAAGTTTCATCCACCTATCTAAGTAAAGGAAGAACCCATAGCTACAGAGGAAATAATTATTTATAATGTTGATCCAGTTGTGCCTACTGCTTATATTGAGAAACCTCCTTTCCCTGTTAGGATTAAGGAACATGCTAAAGCCTCAACTGTGGTTAATAAGAGTAATATTAAAACAATTAAACCCTCTGAACAAATTAAATTAGAAACTAATATTACAATGGTAAAAGATCTTTTGGTTGATAACATTGATGGACATGTCATATATTTCTGTGATGAAGCAACTAGAATTGCTAAGCCAGATCCATGAGATAAAAATAAACCTATAATTGGCATGCCTGTTGTTTTTGTTAAAATTGGAGATCATTTCTATCATGGTTTATGTGATATTGGTGCTAGTGTGAGTGCTATTCCATTTTTTCTTTATCAAGAAGTCATGAATGATATTGCACCTGTTGAGATTGAAGATATTGATGTTACTATTAAGCTTGCAAACAGAGATAGTATTACACCACTTGGGATTGTTAGAGATGTTGAAGTCTTGTGTGGTAAGATCAAATACCCTACTAATTTTCTAGTTATTTCATCACCACAAGACGATTTGTGTCCCATTATATTTGGTAGACTTTTCTTGAATACGGTTAATGCTAAGATTGATTGCAATAAAGAAACGGTCAGTGCTAATTTTGGTGATGTATCTCATGAGTTTAATTTCTCTAAGTTTCATAGGCAACCTCATGATAAAGAATTACCTAATAAAGATGAAATTATTGGTCTTGCTTCTATTGCTGTGCCTCCTACAGATCCTTTAGAACAATACTTGTTAGACCATGAAAATGATATGCATATGAATGAAAGAAATGAACTAGATGAGATATTCTTTAAACAAGCACCTATTCTTAAACATAATTTGCCTGTGGAAACTTTGGGAGATCCTCTTCCACCTAAGAGTGATCTTGTGTTTGAATTAAAGAAACTACCTGATACACTTAAATATGCTTATCTCGATGAAAAGAAGATACATCCTATTATTATCAGTGCTAACCTTTCAGAGCATGAAGAAAAGAGATTATTAAAAACACTGAGGAAGCACCAAGCAGCTATTGGATATACTCTTGATGATCTTATGGGCATTAGTCCCACTCTATGTCAGCACAAGATTCATATGGAGCCAGATGCTAAACCAGTTGTTGATCATCAATGACGTCTGAACCCTAAAATGAAGGATGTGGTAAGAACTGAAATATTAAAGCTTCTGGAAGCAAGTATAATTTATCCTATGGCTGATAGCAGATGGGTAAGTCCTGTTCATTGTGTCCCTAAGAAAGGAGGCATTACCGTTGTTCCTAATGATAAAAATGAACTTATCCCACAAAGAATTGTAACTGGTTATAGGATGGTAATTGATTTTAGAAAATTAAATAAAGCTACTAGGAAAGATCATTACCCCTTGCCTTCTATCGATCAAATGTTAGAAAGATTATCTAAACATACCCACTTTTGCTTCCTAGATGGATATTCTGGTTTCTCTCAAATACCTGTATCAAAAGAAGATCAAGAGAAAACCACTTTTACTTGTCCTTTTGGAACTTATGCATATAGACATATGCCTTTTGGTTTATGCAATGCACCTGCTATCTTTCAAAGATGTATGACTGCTATATTCTCTGACTTTTGTGAAAAGATTCTTGAGGTATTCATGGATGATTTTTCCATTTACGGAACTTCTTTTGATGATTGCTTAAGCAACCTTGATTGAGTTTTGCAGATATGTGAAGAAACTAATCTTGTTTTGAATTGGGAGAAGTGCCACTTTATGGTGAACAAAAGTATAGTCCTTGGGCATAAAATTTCTGAAAGAGGTATTGAAGTAGACAAGGCTAAAGTTGATGCAATTGAGAAAATGCCATGTCCTAAAGATATCAAAGGTATAAGAAGTTTCCTAGGTCATGCTGGTTTCTATAGAAGTTTCATAAAAGACTTCTCTAAAATTTCTAGGCCTCTTACTAATCTCTTGCAAAAAGATGTTCCATTTGTTTTTGATGATGATTGCGTAGAAGCCTTTAAAATACTTAAGAAAGCCTTAATATCTGCACCTATTGTTCAACCACCTGATTGGAACCTACCCTTTGAAATTATGTGTGATGCTAGTGATTATGCTGTTGGTGCTGTTCTAGGGCAAAGAGTTGATAAGAAATTAAATATTATTCATTATGCTAGTAAAACTCTAGACAATGCTCAAAGAAATTATGCTACTACTGAGAAAGAATTTTTAGCAGTTGTGTTTGCATGTGATAAGTTCAGATCTTTTATTGTTGATTCTAATGTAACTATTCACATCGATCATGCTGCTATTAAATATCTTATGGAAAAGAAAGATGCTAAACCTAGACTTATTAGATGGGTTCTTTTACTACAAGAATTTGATTTGCATATTGTTGATAGAAAAGGAGCTGAAAATCCAGTGGCTGATAATTTGTCTAGGATGGAAAATGTTCTTGATAACCCACTTCCTATTAATGATAATTTTCCTGATGAGCAATTAGCTGTGGTATATGCTTCTCGCAACAATCCTTGGTATGCAGACTATGCTAATTACATTGTTGCTAAATATATCCCACCTAGCTTCACATAACAACAAAAGAAAAAGTTCTTATTTGGGATGACCCACATTTATATAAAGGAGTAGATGGTATTATTAGACGTTGTGTACCTGAGCATGAACAGGAACAAATCCTACGGAAGTGTCACTCCAAGGCATACAGAGGACACCATGCGGGAGACAGAACTGCACATAAGGTATTACAGTCTGGTTTTATTAACGTACTCTTTTCAACGATGCACGTAAGTTTGTCCTTTCTTGTGATGAATGTCAAAGAATTGGTAATATTGGTAGACGTCAAGAAATGCCTATGAATTATTCACTTGTTATTGAACCATTTGATGTTTGGGGTTTTGATTATATGGGACCTTTTCCTAAATCCAACGGGTATACACATATTCTTGTTGCTATTGATTATGTTACTAAGTGGGTAGAAGCTATTCCAACTAGTAGTGCTGATCACAACACCTCTATTAAAATGCTTAAAGAAGTTATATTCTGGAGGTTTGGGGTCCCTAGATACTTGATGACTGATGGTGGCTCACATTTTATTCATGGTGCTTTGAATAAACTTCTTGCTAAACATGATGTTAACCATAGAATTGCTTCGCCTTATCATCCTCAGTCTAGTGGTCAAGTTGAATTGAGTAATAGAAAAATAAAGTTAATTTTGCAAAAAACCGTTATTAGATCCAGGAAGAATTGGTCTAAGAAACTTCATGATGCATTATGGGCTTATAGAACTGCTTATAAAAATTCTATGGGTATGTCTCCATATAAAATGGTTTATGGAAAAGCATGTCATTTACCTCTTGAACTAGAACATAAAGCTTATTGGGAAATTAAGGAACTTAATTATGATTTCAAACTTGCCGGTGAAAAGAGGTTGTTTGATAGTAGCTCTTTAGATGAATGGAGAACCCCAAGCCTATGAAAATGCCAAGTTGTTTAAAGAAAAAGTCAAGAGATGGCATGATAAAAGAATTCAAAAAAGGGAATTTAAAACTGGTGAGCATGTTCTATTGTACAACTCTCGTTTCAGATTCTTTGCAGGGAAACTTCTCTCTAAATGGGAAGGACCGTATATCATCGAAGAAGTTTATCGCTCCACAGCTATCAAAATTAATAACGCCGAAGGCACCAATCCGAAGGTGGTCAATGGGCAAAGAATTAAGCACTACATCTTAGGTACGCCCATTAATGTTGAAACTAATATTATTCAAACAATGACGTAGGAAGAACACATAAAAGAGTCCTTCTGGAATGCTCCAGAACCCTGAAAAGGGGTAGGTATGTGATACGGTAAGTAAACCGACTCCAAAAATTACATAAAATTTATTTCTGTCCGTTTTGGAATATTAGAAAAAATACAAAAATAAGAAACAGCCGAGGGGACCCACGAGGAGGTCATAAGGCAACAGGGCGCGACCCACCCTAGGGCGTGCCGGGTTGCCTTGTGGGCCCCTCGTGTGCCTTCCCGACTCCGTTTTCCTCTCGTATGCTCGTTTTGCAAGATAAATATTCTTTATATATTCTCCCGGATGTTTTGACCACCGTATCGCAAGTTTCTCCTCTGCTCTTGTTTCGGGCTGTTTTTCTGACAGATTTAGATCCCCATGGCTCCCCGAAGGCTCCGCACCAAGCACCAGATCGTGCAACCTTCGCCCGGCAAACGTCCTTTCAGCGAGGTCTATTATGAGTGGTCGTCAGGGGAGGAGGACACCGGCATGTAGGAGGAAGCTGGTGAGGTCACGGGAAGCCAGATTCAAGGAGAAGAAGATCAAACCATGCACACAGGAGAGGTAACAGAAAAGGGAGATATATTGCAAACCCTTTATCATAATCTCCCCCCTTCTGAAATCGATACATTAAAGGTTTTTGAAGCAATTTGTGCCCAGAACACATCGCTTACTCATGAAGTTATTTTGTTGGAAGAGCAAAATTGTGCCCTTCGGAGGATCAATGGCAATCTGGAGTACTTACTAAAGTTGAAGTACAAGTCCACCACTTCAGCACCACCATCACCGAAGAAAGACACTTGAGTACACGGGTATGGGCACCACCCTTGGCTTGTTCCAAGCTTGGGGGAGGTGCCCCGGTATCGTATCACCATTACTCTTTATCATCATTATCTATCTTAGTCTGATCCTTAGTTATTTCGTGATCTAGAAGAATGAAGTGTTAGTATGATCTAGTTTCGAGTGCTCGTTTCATGATCTATCTATCTATGTAATTGTGTTTGAGAGTTATATAAAAAGAGTAGTTTGAGTTTCTCTTCTTTACTTTTATGTTTCAATCTTAGCAATGAAAGAATGAAAAAGATCATATGCTAATCCCTTGGGGAGTAATGACTTTACATAAAGAAAAGTATAGTTGATAAAATTTATTGAAAGTTAACAAACATAGCATTGGTCATTGATGCAATTCATGAAAAATTAATAAGGGAAGAGAGGATTCACATATAAATATACTAGCTTGGACATCTTTTAAGATTGTGAGCCCCCATTAAATATTCTATGTCAAAGAGTTGATGTTGGACAAGGAAGATAACGTAATGAGTTATGTTTGCTTATATTCACATAGAAGTTATATTGTCATGGATCCTCTAACATGTGGTGCTTGCTCACTATCTTTTGCTAGCCAAAAATCCGCACTAAGTAGAGATACTACTTGTGCATCCAAAACCCTTGAACCCAGTTTCATGTCATGAGAGTCCCCTATATCTACCAATTGAATAAGATCCTTCAAGTAAGTTGTCATCGGTGCACAAAGCAATAAAAATTGCCTCTAAATATGTATGAAATTTTATTGTAAGGGAAAATAAGGTTTGTGCGAACTTGTGATGGTGAAGAAATAAAAGCGACAGACTGCATAATAAAGGTTGCTATCACAAGGGCCAATATAAAGTGACGTTCCTTTGCATTAAGAGTTTGCACATCCAAAAATAAAAAGCGCATGACAACCTCTGCTTCCCTCTGCGAAGGGCCTATCTTTTACTTTTCTATATTTACTTTTATGCAAGAGTCAATAGTGTTCCTCTCTATTCCTTTTTTATTTTTCTCTTGGCAAGCATCATGTGGTGGGGAAAGATCCAGATATATATATATCTAGTTGGATGTAGGTAATCATGAGTTTTTATTGTTGACTTTACCCTTGAGGTGAATTGGTTGGGAGGTGAAACTATAAACCCCCATCTTCCTATATGTCTAATTGATGCTTTCGCCGCAAAAATATGCCGTGAGTGTCAGCAATCATAGAAGACTAAATGATAGTTGAGTATGTGGACTTTCTAAAACAAAAGTTCTTACATAGACTCTTCCTTAAAATATGATGAATTGTGATTGTTTCATTGACTAAGAACATAGTTTGTTAGTTTTCAAGAAAGTTTATGCTTTATACTTTGATATTGTAATGAATTATTACTTATTCATGAGAAGTCTTATGATAATATATTGCTGCTATAGAATTGATCATGATGCTCTCTTGTCTGTATTTTGTTTTATCGACACCTCTCTCTCTAAACATGTGGACATGATTATCGATTTCGGTTTTCGCTTAAGGACAAGCGAGGTCTAAGCTTAGGGGAGTTGATACGTCCAATTTGTCTCATGATTTCCTACTGTTATTTATAATGTATTTGGTCATTATTTCACTTTATGATGCAATTCTTATGCCTTTTCTCTCTTAATTTGCAAGATTTATATGAAGAGGGAGAATACCGGCAACTGGAATTGTGGACCTGAAATAGCTACAACAGAGATACCTATTCTACAGAGCTCCAAATGACCTGAAATTTCATGAAGATTTTTTACTGAAGATATAAAAAAATATTGGAGAAAAGAAAGAGCAGAGGGGACCCACCAGTTACCCACAAGGCAACAGGGCGCGGCCCCCCTAGGCGCGCCCTGATGCCTTGTGGGGCCCATGGCTGGCCTCTGGCCCCCTCCTTCTGCTATATGAAGTGATGTAGGGTGGAAGCCTAGATGACGATCTTTCATGAATTGGAGGAGGTTCCTACGAAGCACACAAAGAACACGACGAACACGAGGGGAAAACGAGGAGAAATCACAAGAGGAAACACTCAAGAACAAGTCCAATCACACATCCACTAGACTAACAAACACATGGATCCACAAGGTACATGAACAATCAAAGGGAAACATACAAGATAGAGTTCATCCTAAATACTATGAAGGAGATGAGGTCTTGAATCCACTAGGGGATCTTCTCACATGCTCACATGGAGGTCTTGATCTCCATGGGAGAGGTCCCTCTCTCTCTCTCTCAAGAGGAGTAGTGATAGGAGCTAGGCTCAACTAGATGAGCCAACACTTTGCTAACCCTAGAAATGAGGTGGAGGTGCTCTATATATAGTGCTAGTACATGAGGGGACGAGTGGAGGGGTACATGGGCCGTCGGCCCGTTCACTGTGCGCAGCCAGGGGCCGGATGTCCGGGCTGGAGAGCCCAGGTTCTATGGTGTGTTCTGGTGCGGTTGGGCCGGATATCCGGGGCATGGCCGGATGTCCGGGCTGCTGGGGCCGGATGTCCAGGTCCTGTAGCTTTAGGAGCTCCGTCTTCTTCCGTCTCTGCACCTCTCTCCAGGAGAGGATCTGGTTCCTCAAAAAGAAATTTAAGCTTTGGGCGAGCCCCATGTGGCTCTACAAGCCCGAAGACGCGCCGACAGTGCAGAACGTCTTCCGCACCAGCATAGATGGGATGTGGATGGCTCTCTTCAAGCCATCCCAGAACGAATTACCCGAGGATGGGCCGGACAGCGGCTATACCGCCGTATACGCCCCATCGGAGGTATCAATCGTCTCGCACGTTCAGTAATGATTCTTCATTTTGTATTTGTCTGAACTTTCCTCCACTATTTTCAGAAGTGGGCGTCTAAGGCGACGCGCATCAGGTGCTCGGCGCCGCTGCCCGAAGATAACCGGACCCCCGAGCTACAGGCCCTCTTGGCCGTGGTGCCGCCAAGGGCCCCGGCCAAGGCAAAGAAAGAGCCGGAGAAGAAAAGGGGAGGTCTTCGGATCTTAGCGTCCGAGGACATCCGAACTCTTTCCTCTGACGAGGAGGAAAGAGAGGGAGAAGGAGAGGAAGGGGAGGAAGGCACTTCTTCCTTGAAGAGAAAAAGGGTGGCGTCCGAGATGTCGCGGGGGCCGATGCCCCCCGAACCCGAAGGCGCCTTGGGGAGGCCATCGACGCCGCGCCCCGCAAGGCCCCTGCTGCAGCCAAGGTCGTCTCTTCCGAATCAGAGGACGACCTCATCGAGCCACGCAGAGAGAGACCACCGCTGAGGAGGTATGTCCTTTATACTTCATTTCCATACGCGTTGTATGCGCCCTAGTTCCTCTCTCCCACAAGTCTAATCGATCATTTGTCCTTCAGAGCCCATAGCGCTCCCGTATCAGCGACAAGGAGTCGTCGAGTGGGCTCCCTCCACCCAGCGCATCAGAGGAGCGTATCCCCTCCCCTCCTGCCCATGACGGGCTGGGGGAGGTGACCTCCCAGCAAGCCTCGCCCATTCCTACCAAGGGGGATGGCGCCGATGTCTCTATGGCTAAGACGGAGTCCTCGGCCTCCCAAGATCTGCCGGGGAAGAACCCTTCATCCAAGGATGGGAAAAAGCTAGCGCAGCCGACAGCCTCGTCTCCCGTCGATTCAAAGCCACCTCGGCAGCCGACCAAGGCGGCGATTCCTCCTTCAACGGAGAGAATCGAGGTGGCCCGTCCATCCCTACATGACGGAGGGTAGGCATCCATGGGGTGGACCGAAGAGATGGAGGAGTCCTTGACAGGCTCCTCCATCATTGCTGGGCACTGCGTCCTTCTAGGCGCGACGCTACAGAATTACTGGTCCGTGGAGGCCGGAATAAGGGAGGCCTTCAAGGGCCTCTATGAAGGCTTTGAGGTAACCTTTAATCATCTTTTGAGATTATGTCAATGCATAGAGCTATTAACACTAGATATATCCAGTATCCCTTAGCGGATAAGTAAAAAGTAGATTGTCCAAAGACTTATACTACTTCAAATGCGTACCGTGAGTGTATAACCATAGTAGCCCCCGAGCCTTGAGTTAGATGCAAAGATCTTACTCGGGGATCTTAGTGAGGAACGAAATATACCAGAGTGAATACACAGTAGCCCCCGAGACCCTGGTCGGATACAAAGGCGACCAGGGGATCGATATCGTCCGAGGAAGCTAAAGTGTCTTTTTCAGGTTTCGGCCTTAGTTTCAGTAGCCAACTTGAAAGAGTTGGAAGAACTGAACCATAAGCTTGATCGGTCCGAGAAGGACATGGATCTGCTCAAAAAGCAGATGGAGCAAACTCAAGGTAAATACCGAAAGCTTAAGCACCTTAAGACTGTACTTAAATTACGATGTAGCTGGTTTGAGCTCTAAATCGCATTTTAATGTTTTTACAGCTTCCTCCTCGGAGCTTGAGATGCTCCGGTCCGAGCTACAAAGAGCTTGGCAGGAAGCTGAACAACAGAAGGTTGCGGCGAAGCAGGCCAACGATGAGCTGGCCAAGGAGAAAGAGACTGGTGTGAAGCATGCGGCCTGGGTCATTGAGGTCGAAGGAGACCTGGAGGGGCAGTACAAGTAGCGTGACGCCCTTCAGGAAGAAAAGAACAAGCTAGCCTCCGAGCTCGCAACAGTGAGCTCGGCATGTAAGGAGGCCACGACCCAGGCTCGGGCGGATCGCGAAGTGCTTCAACAAGTGAAGCAGATCACCGCTGGTAAGCCATACCTGCTTCGCTGCGTTTTTGGTGACAGTAGATATGCCCATCTTACGCAAATCTGGCATTCTTCAGAGGCCTTTAGGGACCTGCCGCGGAGTGCTTCGAACGCCGGCTCTTACTACGCTGCCCATCTCGATGATTCCATGGAGAAGACCTTCTTCGCCCAAGTCCAGGCGCTCGAGCATCCACCTCTTCTGAACAATCAGATGAAGCAGCTGATGGAGCTATTTCACGCGGCGCGGTAGGCGATGGAAGATCTCTGCATCAACCTCTGGCTGCAAGAGCCGATGCCGACCAGCTTCTTCGGCTTAGTGCACAGGCTGCGGGATGTAAGCCCCCAGGTCAAGAACTGGAAGCATTCGGCCTGCTTGGAAGGCACGGAGCGGGCGTATGCATCCACAATGGCGCATTTTCGGAAGATCAAGCGCGCGAAATCGTGTCCGGGCCTCCAGCAGGGAAGAATCGGACGCCGGAATAGTTTCTGGCCGAGGTTCAGGAAGGTGCTCGGGTGACCGAGGCGCAGTGTAAGAAGTCCGAACTCAGGTTCTGAAATTACCTCGGTATGCCGAGAAGAAATCTGTATAAGACAAGTAATTTTGTGCTATCCATCGTGTTATTTATCCGATGTGTTATATTGTGACTCCTATGCGACCGTTTTGAATCCTGAAAGTGGCCAGTCATCGGCTTCCGCCCCCTTGTAGATACTACGCGGGGTGTTCCTAAAACCGCGTGAACCCTTAGCCGATGTCTCGGTGCCCTTAGGCGGTTGCGTATTTAGAGGAACAAGGCAATCAGACTATAGTGGCTTTATAACTGTCACTTAGTCATAGGAGTTTGACTTGTGGGGTAGTTAACCTAGGCCCCGGTGTAGTAGTGACCGGACCAGCCGAGGTGCACCCGTTTTAACACCTCAGTTCTTATGACAAGAACCCTTCATTTAACATGGTGTAACCACTAACGGTTTCTAGTTTGCACTGTCTACAGATCGCCGACCAGTTTACGCCTATCCTGACAGTCAATGTTCGGCTTTCTTCACTGAGGCACTTGACCATTCGAGCTGGAAGCGCAATCGTAGTGGTTCTCCTTTTACACTCCTAGCCGAACAAATAGAACGTAGGAGGCAAGCACAGGAGCCAGGCAACCCAATCATTGACCAAGATCACAATTCGAAACTCATGCATATAATGCAATATCTGAGATGCCGAACAGATATCGGGATTAAACATAGGCTCGATTTTATATCCGAGCCCCCGGTTGAAAGCCGGACTCATCTGTGTGTTTCAAACGCCTTCCACATTGCTACAAAGCAAAGACAAGAAAAAATGACACGTAAATTTGTGTAAGGACCGGGAAGAGGTCTGTTTTTTCATTCATAAGGTCTAGCCACAGATGCCGAGCTATTATAAGAAGGAACCTTAAAAGATACAAAGAGTATGTGAGAAAGGAGAAGAGGAGTTTGATACAGGGCTTTTAAAAAGCGGAAGCTGTTTCCCGTGTCTTCCCTGCCGCACGTCTGCGCCTCCGTGCTCTTGAACAGCTATTCCTTGTCTAATCCAAGGTTGGTGAATACTGCCAGCTACTCCACCTAAACTATGTTGGACGCATTCGAGAAGCGGGGCCCCTGACGAGGCTGGCGCTGTAGTGTGACAGCTTGACGCTGCCGAGATGTACTTCCTGGTGGGCCTCTATGGTGCCGAAGAGATCACTAAGTTTCGGGTGCACGAATATCCCGAGATAACACACCCTTTTTTATTAATATATGCTCCTCAGTCTCCCATGGAATTTTAAGTGCAAAATTATGTACTCGAGGCACGTAGACTGCTACCAGACGAGGGGAACTGGCGAGTGCACGTCCCTATTTAGGATTCATGCGGGTTTGGCCTGGGGCCGAAGTGACAGTACGTACGCGCTTTGAGGAGCCTGGTATGTCAGGCCGAGCTGTACGCCGGGCCGCTTCCTCGGCTGCTTGGAAATTAGCTGTGAAGGCCGCAGTCTGCTCCTCTGTCTGGAGGGAGTGCTCCGTGTTACCGTTAATGGTAATGAAGCCGTGGGGCTCCGGCATCTTAAGCTTTAGGTAAGCGTAGTGTGGCACCGTGTTGAAGCAGGCAAACGCTGTACGACCGAGCAACGCGTGGTAACCACTACGGAAGGGGACTATATCAAAGATCAAGTCCTCGCTTCGGAAGTTCTCAAGCGAGCCAAAAACAACCTCCAGCGTTACGGTGCCGGTGCATTGTGCCACCACGCCGGGTATGACACCCTTGAGTGTGGTGTTACTAGGTTTTATTCATGATGAATCGATGCCCATTTTCCTGACTGTGTCGGCGAGATCAGGTTCAGACTACTTCCGCCGTCCATAAGGACGCGGGTTAAATGGAACCCATCTACAATGGGGTCTAAGACCAAGGGCGCCGACCCGCCATGGTGGATACTGGTCGGGTGGTCCTAATTATCAAAAGTGATCGTGAAAGCCGACCACGGGTTGTATTTCGGGGCTACAGGCTCTAGGGTGTATACGTCCCAAAGTGCTCGTTTCCTTTCCTTCTTAGGAATATGCATGACATAGATCATCTTCATGTTCTTGACATCGGAAGGAAACTACTTTTGGCCACCGCTATTTGGCCTGCGAGGTTCATCCTCGTCGTCGCTCCGAGACTGGCCCCTCCTTGGTTCCTTGGCAACTGCTTTGCCAGCCTGCTTGAACACCCAGCAGTTTCGATTGTTGTGGTTGGCGGGCTTATCCGAGGTGCCATGATTTTCACAAGACTTGACAAGTATTTTAGCCAGGGCACTTAGGCTGTCCTTGTTCCCTTTAAAAGGCCTTTTCTTGGGTCCGGCCCATGAGCCGCTGAACCCTGCATTGACTGCTGGGTCCTCGGCATCGCTGCCGCTCTTCTTGTTCCGGTGCTTGTTTCTGTTGCGCCTGGATTTGCCATTCCCGTCGCGTGCCTCTGATCTGCCAAAGTCGCTCCTGTAAGAACTACATGCAAGCCAGCTATCCTCGCCCAAGCAAAAGCGGGTGATGAAGGAGGTAAGAGCCGCCATGGTTCTCGGCTTATCCTGCCCGAGCTGTCGGGCGAGCCATTCATCTCGGATGCTGTGCTTGAATGCAGCAATGGCCTCGGCGTCGGGACAATCGACAATTTGGTTCTTTTTAGTTAAGAACCGGTTCTAGAATTTCCGAGCTGATTCGCCGTTCTGTTGGACGACGTGGCTGAGGTCATCGGCATCCGGGGGCCGAACGTAGGTGCCCTGGAAGTTTGCCCTAAACGGCTCATCGAGCTCCTCCCAGCTTCCAATAGAATTTCTAGGGAGGTTGTGGAGCCAATGCCTTGCCGGTCCTTTCAGCTTGAGCGGCAGGTATTTTATGGCATGGAGGTCATCACCTTGGGCCATGTGAATATGCAGAAGAAAATCTTCAATCCAAACAGCCGGGTAGTCGTTCCGTCGTATTGATCGATATTAATGGGTTTAAACCCCTCTGGGAACTAATGCTCCATGACCTCGTCTGTGAGACATTCTAGATGTGCGGGCCCTTGATATCGAGCCACTTCTTGTCGGGCGTTGGCTATCGTCCTAGACCGTGTCTGCTCCCGAGCTCTTTCGTGCCTGTCTAACCAGGCATCGTAGCCCTTCAAACCGGTAGGCGTGCGATCCCGTGGTACGTAAATGGATCGAGAAGCGGGTTTATTGGCCTGTATCTTATCACGCAAATTGAAGGGCTCAGGATGTTCGACAGCACTCTTGCCGTGAGGGCGAGTTTTTGCAGGTGGTTCTTTGTTTGCCCCTGCTGGCTAGTCTCGCCCTCCAGGGGGGCAGTCTTTAACAACCTGGTTTTCGCTCCGCGATTTTTCCTTCACGGGATTTGACTCCCGCCTTTTTCTTTTGGTGTTATTGGATTTTCTCTCCCTTTTGGGTATACGAAGATGGTCATTTAGCCTTGCCTTTCCTATCCAACCAGAGATTCTCTCCAGACCAACATTGCCACCCAAGATATTTTCTCAGGATTTTGCCACCGAAACCCTACTCTCCGATCCACCGGAAGGGAAACCCTAATTTATTCCGTCACAAAGGAACCCCAATTTCCTTTGATCTACTGCCTCCCAAACTTTTTCAAGAGACTCTCCTATATACATAAACCCTGGATATGCAAAAATATTGCCAAGTCATTTGCAATATTTTTCATTTAAAATTAATTCCTTTTTCTGCCAGTTAAAGGAATTAAATCCAGGAAAATATCTATCCATCTCCAAAGTTCATAAAAAACTTGTGGAGATATTCTTTGTGATCATATTGAGCTCTCATAAAAATATTGGCCATAGTTAAATAAGGGAAATTGCTTTTTCCTATTTAAAGCCAATATTGCATTTTGGGCACTTTCAAAAGGAACTACCATTTTGGTAGCCAGGAAAAATCCCAAATAATTTATGGAGCTTCTCCTATCCATATCTTCACCATTTTCATCAAGATCCCAAGCTCCATAGTTAAAATTTTGAGCACATCATCCAGTTCTTGTCTCTGGACTTATTTTGAGGTTGTGAAGCAACTATATTTTATATTGCTTCAAAATTCTTGAAATTAATCCAGGACCTCAAATTCCCTATATGATGTGAGCATGCAAAAATTCACATCATTTTATCTAGCCATTTTCTCCCAAAAATTCCATCTAGTTTCTGTCCAGCAGAAAGCTTTGTGAAGGAAGTACCACTTTGGTATATCCAAATGTGCTGAAATTTTTCTAGTACCTCCATGCTCCCAAATAACCTTCCTCCACAAAAATTCAGCTCATTTCACCAAGACAGTTGAGCACAACATCAAAACCTAGATGTTGGACCAAATTTTGCATTGTGAAGGAAGTGCATGCAAACAAGGTCCAAATGGCTTCAAATTTGGCCAGCACCTACTCCTTTCTACCACATTCCACCATGACAAGAATCCAACTCTATCCATTTAGCCATTTCTCCAGAAACCTCCATCTAAGTTTCTGTCCAGAAACTATTTTGGACAAGACTGAACCACCCAGGCCTATCCTAGCCCTTCCAGTGACATAACCCATGCATTTGAGCACTGAGTCACACACCATACATAGTTTGGTGTCAAAGACGTGGCCTGGGCACGAGGTGCACATGGTGACCACACTGTGGACGGGTCGAACGCGTGCTCTGCGCACTGGCTGCGTCTGATCGCATCGGCCAGGCCGTCTCTGGTCACCGCAACTTGTCCTCTGGAGCCGACGTCGTCGCCACCGTCTGCGTGCCCCTCTCCCGTAGCTTCCCCCCTTCGTTTGTGCCCTCGCCGGACGACGACAAGCGCCGCCGTACCATCCCGTACGTGCACAAGGCCGTCCACTTCCCCTTTGGCTTCTTCCTTGCACCATGTCACCCTGTGCAGTGTCAGGTCGGCAACACTCGCGGCCGAGCCATCACCTCCAAACGCGGTCACCGGGTCCCGGCCAGCTCATCTGCGGCCGTGCTCATCCACTCCCATTGCCGGCTATAAATAGCCACTTCCTGAGCCTCTCGAGCTCACCCCACAGCCTCTTCTCCCTCCTAGCCCTCTCCTCGCCTGAAGGAGCACGCGGCCATGCTCAATTTTGCCCCAAGGCCGCCATGGCTGCCGCCGGCCCCTGCTCGAATCCGAGCAAGCCAGCACCCCTCTCCCTCTCCTTTCCCCACCTGAGAATTTCGCCAGCCACGGCGGAGCCCTGCCCGAGGCCCTCCTCACCCCTCCATCGCCGTAGCCCTGAGCTGCCCATTGCCCAAAGTTGCCGTCCGCCATGGCTGAAGGTGCGCTCGCGGCCACCCTCCTCGAAGACTGCGCCCTACCGGCGAATTTTCCCGCGAGTGATCGCACTTCTCTCCAGTGAATCCGTCGACCCCCAGGCAAGCCGACTATCTGATATATGCTCTAAAGCATTGCTCTGTGTTATTCTTGCGTGTTTAATTAATGATCATGCCTGTGATAGAAATGATTAAACTCCTGCTAGTTTGAACTTGCTATTTATATTACTCGTTAATGCTCGTTATGTTATTGCACTAGTGACTCATGTGTAACAATATGGAGATAGGTTGTTATATTTTCATCATGCATTATGGTTGTTATTGCAATGATAAAGAATGTGACTTAATAATGACAACCTCCTCCGTCGTCTGGATCGAGTCATAGTGCCACTGAACCGAGCTCATCAGTGCAGCCACACTTGCCTTTATGGGAAGGCCCTGACTTGGTCTGTTGTCTTGCCTCCTGTCGGTACCACCAAAGAGGGAAGGTTATGCGCGCGTGCTACCATGGCACGGTAGGCGGCAATAACCTTGTGAGCCCAGTTGTTTGTATAGCCCGGGGTCCCCGTTTGGGACAGTTTGTTTGTCCACAACGGTGGCAGGTGTCAGGAGTGACACAGGGGCCACCCAGGACATGACCATGGGAGGGTATGATTGTCGGTGGGACCGTAAGAGTGCCAGGCAATAGACAAGTTTTGTTGGAGCAGCACCGGTCCACCCAAATGGGAGCATGAGGCCAGGAGCTCCATAGTGTGGGTAAAGTGCGCAACCTCTGCAGAGTGTAAATCTATTCGAATAGCCGCATCCTCGGTCATGGACACAGTCCGTACTAGGTCACACTATTTGGTCTGTGTCGAGTCTGGAGGAACAAACCATATGATGTTAATAATGAACCAGAGAAAGGTATGATTGGTCAGATTTATAGTGCAGATGCAGGGACATCGGATGATGTCAGGTATATAGGATGTTAGCCATGCGATGGCTATGAGATGAGTGGTCGGATGACCGCATGACTTGGATTTGATTTGGATCGGGTTTGGATTGGATCCTAAGATTCTTCGGAGTATGGATTATTTACTTGATATGTTGTATCTTCGTCATACTACCGTTACTTTGATAGTTAACATGCTAGATAATCCTGTTATGATATGATATTGCTAGATAATCCTGCTAAGACATGATAGTTAACATTGTTAAGATAACAAATTCATGCTTGAATCCCATGGAATTGCATTGCTTGGTGTATATGTTGGTTTGGTTTGCTTGCGAGTACATTCAAAAGTACTCAGCGGCCTTCAATGTGGCCAGGTTCACCTAAGGATCCGACATCCACTAGCGAGGAGCCGGAGTGTTCGCAGGCTAGAAGAGTAACCCAGTCAGATCCCTGTGGATTGGAGCCGCGCCAAGACCATGCTGCCTTAGATAGAGTTTTTCCGCTGCCATCACCCTTGTAAAATATCATGTAAGACTTATATATTCATTAATAGAAAGGCCTATGTTCATGATACTTGTTGTAAAAGCGCATGCCAGAGTGATCTCCTGGGCTGGTGTGTGCGGCGACCGTCTGGCTACAGTGGTATTCAGGCGGGACGCCACAACGGATGGTATCAGAGCCAGGCTAGCGGTAGGTTACCCTAGCCAGATTTCATTGCCTCTTGATTAGTAGAGAGCCCAGATGGATTTCAGCCATCTTTGCCAAACAGGCACGGCTACTATTGATCATAAGGCAACCCCGTAGGTTTTGGCTCCATCAGACCACAACTCTCGTGGCCTTTGCCCCCGGTGGGAAATGTCCGCACCAGGCTACGACCCGTGAGCCCTTAACCCCTAGGTAAACCAGATATCCCTACCTTGCTTGCTAACCATGGCATTTCTCTCCTCAAATCCAGTTTCCTTTGGGAAACGCCTGTAAATTCCGCCTTTCCTCGACAACCCTAGGATCGTTGACTAAGCCACTTTGGCTATGGTCGTGCGTCAAGTTTGATGTTCCCTAAGGAAGTAGTAGGAGCTTGACACCAATTGCTACCAGGAGCATTGTGTGGGTTTTGCTTCTAAATCCTTAGAGGTGCATCGAGTGCGCTATAATAGTTATACTAGTGAATCTTCGGCCACATGTGTAAGGTCCGCAAAATTTGAGCTTTATTTGCTTTTTGGTCTTTCATGGTTTTTGCTTTTTTTCTCGATTCCGTTCTCTTGCTCCGACTGGATCCATCCGCAAGAGCTATCAAAGAAGACCAACACACAACTTGGATAATACCCAATAATCCAAATTCAATAAGAGTCAAGCCAAGCCAACTGCCCGATATTCAGAACATTATCACCGGATCTGTCAAGAATGAAGAATGGGTCAGAAGCAGAATCTGCGTGCAATAGTTAAGGCCAGAATATACCTGAGAGAGTTTGCCTTAGAACAAATCATACCTAAGGAATAGTTAGATGAGCTATCGGGAATGGACACTAGCCAGAGCAAATTATTACATCCTCGACACAAGGATTGTTTCAGTCAGTGCGGGAACCTTGAGTCTTTTCTCAATGGACTCCAGAATCATTTATCACCCACGGAAGGCACGTGAATGTGCCGAGAGCCACAACAAAACTTTGGTATGTTGATACAAATTGCAAGGCATATTTTGGAATTCACCGGTGTATATGCAAATTTCCGGGCACTGTGAACAAGGTTTGCGAGGAATATGGATGAGTTCATGGCTGCCCAGAATCAATGAGAATTTCAAGTATGTGGAGGTTCAGCTAAACCGAATGGAATTATCCGCCAACTGCTTACTATCAGCATACATCTATATTAATCATCAACACGAAGTTAGCAACTGTTGCAATGATCAGACTAGCAGCAGGACATGCGGTGTGCATGACCCACGGAATACCTTCAGACAAGGTATGGCCTACACCAAGTGTTGGCTCCGCTATGGGTAAATTCCGGATGCTTCGAAAGGAAGCCAGAATCGGCCTCAGGACCGACCACATGTCACAGTGAAAGGCTTCTGGTAAAGAAACCCAGCCTCCCTCCGCAAGCTATCGGAAGGAGCTTACGACGCAAGACTCCCAACCTTCCTCGCTACACCCCTTGGTGACAAAATCTTCTAGGGTGCGGCACTCCCATTATCCTCAGCGTGCTACTGCGTAAAGCTTCCAGCATAAGGCACTCAACCTTCCTCTGTAAGTAACATGAGGAAAAACTTCTGAAGTACGATATCCAGCCTTCTTCGGCACACTACCCCGGTAGAAGCTTCGAGCGTAAGGAATTCAGCTTTCTTCAACACGCCATCGTGACCACCATAATTTTGTCAGAAGCATAAACTAGTCCAGACACACAACCGCCTCAGAACTCAGTGGGTATGAAAGGATTTGTCCTACCTATGCATATGTTGTGAGCATGCAGTCCAGTGGATCCGTTCATGCGAGCCACTCGTACACGGGAATGACTGTATTCAGAGAAACATTGGCCCCACACTTCAAAGAAGGATACGAACGCAGCAATCCCTACGAGATATGCAAGAGTAAGTTGTGATACGACCAAGGAGCCGTGTTGGCCAGTCATGATAGCTCCACAAATAAGAACCCTCGGGAATAAAGAAGTTTTGGACAAACAACCTCCGTGACGGTCAACCAGATACAACTTCACGGACAGAGTGATATTGCCAATCCTTATCAGACTCTTGCATATACGGCCACAACAATGCAGCCAGCATGTCATACTCATCATGAATATGGGCCATCAGCCAAGATAAGAGGCTATGCTCCGTAAGATGCGCCGAATAATAGCCAAACTATGCTCAGCTCAGTACTCATAGCAAGGACTGCAAAGGACATATATGGCCGAGCTGCCTCAGCGATCGACAGAGTTTGACGGTCTATATGGAAATAGGGTGATATGGAAATAATCATTCAGTCTCGAAAGAAAAGTAGAAATATGGTATGGGACATGGGGAATCACTTGTTATGATACATCCCATGCTAGCTCAGACCTCTGGATGAAGCAGCTAGCTCCAGACCATGGAAACCAAGTTATTTGTCGATACTACCCGCTACCCACGAGGCCTAGGCAACAACCCACAAGGACAAAGGGTTTGCCTGATAGGAAAGAGAAGGATTCAATGCAGCCATTTGAAAAAGCAACACCTGAGCCACCAGACAAGATAGTTATAAGGCCAGTGAACTGACGAAGACAAGACAGCTGACGGATCCAAGTCACACACAGGTATGTTTCCCCTTAGCCGGGAGGTAAGCCCGTAAATCTTGAGGACGAGATTGTCTTAAGGGGGGTAGGTTTGTAACACCCTGGTTTTCGCTCCTCGATTTTTCCTTCGCGGGATTTGACTCCCATCTTTTTCTTTCGGTGTTATTGGATTTTCTCTCGCTTTTGGCTATACGAAGATGGTCATTTAGCCTTGCCTTTCCTATCCAACTAGAGATTCTCTCCAGACCAATCTTGCCACCCAAGATATTTTCTTAGGATTTTGCCACCGAAACCCTACTCTCCAATCCACCGGAAGGGAAACCCTAATTTATTCCGTTACAAAGGAACCCCAATTTCCTTTGATCTACTGCCTCCCAAACTTTTTCCAGAGACTCTCGTATATCCATAAACCCTGGATATGCAAAAATATTGCCAAGTCATTTGCAATATTTTTCATTTAAAATTAATTCCTTTTTCTCCCAGTTAAAGGAATTAAATCCAGGAAAATATCTATCCATCTCCAAAGTTCATAAAAAACTTGTGGAGATATTCTTTGTGATCATATTGAGCTCTCATAAAAATGTTGGCCATAGTTAAATAAGGGAAATTGCTTTTTCCTATTTAAAGCCAATATTGCATTTTGGGCACTTTCCAAAGGAACTACCATTTTGGTAGCCAGGAAAAATCCCAAATAATTTATGGAGCTTCTCCTGTCCATATCTTCACCATTTCCATCAAGATCCCAAGCTCCATAGTTCAAATTTTGAGCACATCATCCAGTTCTTGTCTCTGGACTTATTTTGAGGTTGTGAAGCAACTATATTTTATATTGCTTCAAAATTCTTGAAATTATTCCAGGACCTCAAATTCCCTATATGATGTGAGCATGCAAAAATTCACATCATTTTATCTAGTCATTTTCTCCCAAAAATTCCATCTAGTTTCTTTCCAGCAGAAAGCTTTGTGAAGGAAGTACCACTTTGGTATATCCAAATGAGCTGAATTTTTTCCAGTACCTCCATGCACCCAAATAACCTTCCTCCACAAAAATTCAGCTCATTTCACCAAGCTAGTTGAGCACAACATCAAAACCTAGATTTTGGGCCAAATTTTGCATTGTGTAGGAAGTGCATGCAAACAAGGTCCAAATGGATTCAAATTTGGCTAGCACCTACTCCTTTCTACCACATTCCACCATGGCAAGAATCCAAATCTATCCCTTTAGCCATTTCTCTAGAAACCTCCATCTATAAGTTTCTATCCAGAAACTATTTTGGACAAGACTGAACCATCCAGGCCTATCCTAGCCCTTCAAGTGACATAACCCATCCATTTGAGCACTGAGTAACACACCAGACATAGTTTGGTGTCAAAAATGTGGCCTAGGCACTAGGTGCACGTGGTGACCACGCTATGGACGGGCCGAACGCGTGCTCTGCGCACTGGCTACGTCTGATCGCGTCGGACAGGCCGTCTCTGGTCACCGCAGCTTGTCCTCTAGTGCTGACGTCGTCGCCACCATCTGCGTGCCCCTCTCCCATAGCTTCCCCCCTTCGTTTACGCCCTCGCCAGACGACGACATGCGCTGCCGTACCGGCCCGTATGTGCACGTGGCCGTCCTATTCCCCTTTGGCTTCTTCCTCGCACCGCGTCACCCTATGTGGCGTCACGTCGGCAACGCTCGTGGCTGAGCCGTCACCTCCAAACGCGGTCACTAGGTCCTGGCCAGCTCATCCGCGGCCGTGCTCATCCACTCCCATCGCCGGCTATGAATAGCCACTTCCTGAGACTCTCGAGCTCACCCCACACCCTCCTCTCCCTGCTAGCCCTCACCTCGCCCGAAGGACCACACGGCCATGCTCAATTTTGCCGCAAGGCCGCCATGGCCGCCGCCGTCCCCTGCTCGAATCCGAGCAAGCCAGCACCCCTCTCCCTCTCCTTTCCCCACCTGAGAATTTCGCCGGCCACGGTGGAGCCCTGCCCGAGCCCCTCCTCACCCCTCCACCGCCGTAGCCCCAAGCTGCCCATCGTCCGAAGTTGCCGTTCGCCATGGTTGAAGGTGCGCTCGTGGCCGCCCTCCTCGAAGACTGCACCCTACCTGGATGGATGCGGCTCGTCACCCCGGTCACACCGGTGGCCAGAGCCTCGCCGGAGGTGGCCTGGGCCGCCCGGACGAGCGCCGGCGCCGGTGGCCTCCTGCTGCTCTGTTGCGTTCGTCGAGACAGAAGAAGCAGGGCGGGAAGAGAGAGAAAGGTCAACGCGAGCCACTTCGTCAGCCACTCAGCCATCGGGCCCGCAGGTTTAAGTGGACGCGTGTTTCTAAAAATGTGTTTTTCAGCGGAGGAAGCGTATTCCCGTGCTTCTTCAGCCGAGAATACGCCTTCACTACCGCGAAGACATACTTCTGAAAATGTGTTTTCTATTTAACCCCGCTGGCCGAAACCCCTAATTTGCGGGCGTTCACCCGTTAACAACAGAAATGAACAGATTCTCGTTTGTTTTCTGCCTAACGAACGAATGGCCACAACTTCGCAACCGTAACTCTGATTCAAGTGATTCCAAAGCCCACCTTCTCTGTTCGTCAAGCCCGTTCCGATGATACCACTTTCACCATGTTGGCACATTCTGAAAATGCCCATTTTTCCCCTGTCCTCTATTCAGCCCCTCCGAGAGGGAATCTTCTCCGGCGAATTTTCCCACGAGGTGATCGCACTTCTCTCCGGTGAATCCGTCGACCCCCAGGCAAGCCGACCATCTGATATATGCTCTAAAGCATTGCTCTGTGTTATTCTTGCATATTTAATTAATGATCATGCCTGTGATAGAAATGATTAAACTCCTGCTAGTTTGAACTTGCTATTTATATTACTCGTTAATGCTCGTTATGTTATTGCACTAGTGACTCGTTTGTAACAATATGGAGATAGGTTGTTATGTTTTCATCGTGCATTACGGTTGTTATTGCAATGATAAAGAATGTGACTTAATGATGGCAACCTCCTCCGTTAGCTGGATCGAGTCATAGTGCCACTGAACCGAGCTCATTAGTGCAGCCACACTTGCCTTTATGGGAAGGCCCTGACTTGGTCTGTTGTCTTGCCTCTTGTCGGTATCACCAAAGAGGGAAGGTTATGCACGCGTGCTACCCTGGCCCGGTAGGCGGCGAGAACCTTGTGAGCCCAGTTGTTTGTATAGCCCGGGGTCCCCGTTTGGGACAGTTTGTTTGTCCACGATGGTGGCAGGTGTCAGGAGTGACACAGGGGCCACCCAGGACATGACCCTGGGAGGGTATGATTGTCAGTGGGACCGTAAGAGTGCTAGGCAATAGACAAGTTTTGTTGGAGCAGCACTGGTCCACCCGAATGGGAGCATGAGGCCAGGAGCTCCATAGTGTGGGTAAAGTGCGCAACCTTTGCAGAGTGTAAATCTATTCGAATAGCCGCATCCTCGGTCATGGACACAGTTTGTACTAGGTCACACTATTTGTTCTGTGTCGAGTCTGGAGGAACAAACCATATGATGTTAATAATGAACCAGAGAAAGGTATGATTGGTCAGATTTATAGTGCAGATGCAGGGACATCGGATGATGTCAGGTATATGGGATGTTAGCCATGCGATGGCTATGAGATGAGTGGTCGGATGACCACATGACTTGGATTTGATTTGGATCGGGTTTGGATTGGATCCTAAGATTCTTTGGAGTATGGATTATTTACTTGATATGCTGTATCTTGGCCATACTACCGTTACTTTGATAGTTAACATGCTAGATAATCCTGTTATGATATGATATTGCTAGATAATCCTGCTAAGACATGATAGTTAACATTGTTAAGATAACAAATGCATGCTTGAATGCCATGGAATTGCATTGCTTGGTGTATATGTTGGTTTGGTTTCCTTGCGAGTACATTCAAAAGTACTCAGCAGCCTTCAATGTGGCCAAGTTCACCTAAGGATCCGACGTCCACTAGCAAGGAGCCGGAGTGTTCGCAGGCTAGAAGAGTAACCCAGTCAGATCCCTGTGGATTGGAGCCGCACCAAGACCATGCTGCCTTAGATAGAGTTTTTCCGGTGCCATCACCCTTGTAAAATATCATGTAAGACTTATATATTCATTAATAGAAAGGCCTGTGTTCATGATACTTGTTGTAAAAGTGCATGCCAGAGTGATCTCCTGGGCTGGTGTGTGTGGCGATCGTCTGGCTACAGTGGTATTCTGGCGGGGCACCACACAGGTAGCCTGACCTGCATGGTCATGCATGAGTAGCTCGTCATCCGCTGCCTCGTCATCGAAGTTGGGCAGCAGCCGCCGTTTCGAGAATGATTTGATGGCCTTATGTCAGGTCTCGAGCTCTGCTTCAGCAGCAAGGACTTTTAACCACTTGTCATTGAGCGCGTTTTCGTGGGTATGCAGCTCCTGCTGCTTTCTCTTCATGCTACGCGCAGTTGCGATTAATAGCCGCTGGAACTGTGCCTGCTCGGACGGGTTTATGGGTACCTCAAAGTCCTCTGGTCTGAGGCTAAGATCGTCGTTATATTCGGGGAGGTAATCCCTGTCCGACCCATCATCGTAGGCACCTTTGACTTCGGGGTCATCCTCCATCGGCATTCCTACGGGCCCGTCCTGTTGAGCGGGTGAGGCTTGATTTTCCTCGCCTAGGTTCTCGGTGGTGTCGGGGGTGTCACCGTCATCGCCGGCACCCGTAGTGTTGGTCATACTTCTTCTTCCATTATTGCCCTTTGTCCGCCTTTTGGGGTGATGGCGCTTAGGGTTTTCCTTGGGTTTCTCCTGAGGACTGTTTTTAGGAGTGTCGACCATGTACACGTTGTAGGTCGACGTTGCTGCCCAATCCCCTGTACGGGGTTTGGCCGTGGGTGGATTTGCTCCGGTATTGCCACAAACATCTTCGTCCATGTCAGTGGCTTCGTCAGAGCCGTAGTCAAGCGCATCGGTAAATCTTCAATCGTGGCGACTAAGTGGGTGGTGGGTGGGATGAAAATTTCCTGATCATCGGCTTTACATCCGATCTGATCATAGACGGCAGATGAGATTGCCAGGTTTTGGATGCAGTCCAGCACCTCGTTTATTTGTGAAAGCTCCTCTGTGTTCAGGACCTAGCTGTAGGCCGAGCCGATCTGAAGCGGTTTTCTCGGGCTGCCTGATGCGGCACCGTCATCCTGTTCGTCTAGGGCTGACCCCTGGTCGACGGGAGAAAAAATTACGTCGGCCATAGGCGACGAGACTGTCACTGCCGGGCCCATCGACGAGCTTGGCTTGAGAACAGCGTCCGAGGACACAGCGATTAGGGCGGGCGTGGCGATCACCAGATCTATCTCCGGGATCGGTTCTAGTGAGAGGTCGGACCCGAGGATCAGATCAGGAGCCAGTTCCGGGATCGTGACACCGGAGGGATCTTTGAGCTGATCCGAGGTCCACCCCGAAAGGACCAGGTAACCTTGGGCGTCTGCGATGTACTCCAGGCTTCCGAACATGACAACTTGACTTGGGGGGAAGTTCTCGACACGGCCCAGGCGGCCGGTCAGATCGGCGTGCAGCACAATGCTGCCGAAGGCAAAAAGCTGGCTGGGGACGAAGATTTCACCACAACCAATACTGTTATCGATCTGCAAACGAGCCATCAACCCTTGGCGATCAAACAGCAAGCTCTCAATGAAAGCACCAATGTCATTGTCAAAACCGGTAGATCTCGGGTAGGGGGGCCCGAGCTGTGAGATCGGATCGATGGGTAACAGGAGACAAGGGACATGAGGTTTTTACCCAGGTTTGGGCCCTCTTTGAGGAGGAAAAACCCTACGTCCTGCTCTTGCTTATATGATGGGTGTATCGAAGTACAGAGTTGATCTACCTCAAGATCATAAGTTGTGGACTAAACCCTACTGGTAATGGTGATGATGAATGTGGCTCTACGGACTAAACCCTCTGGCTTATATAGGCACTAGGGGTATCTAGGGTTACACATGGTCGGTTGCCATCTAGGGGTTACATGCCAAATCTAATAGATATACTTCGAGTACACGCCAAGTCCTCGGTGAAGCCCGATATGCTTGCGCCACAGGTTAGAGGCCTCCGGAGTCCTTCCTTATCAACGGGCTGTCAGTTCGGCCCATGGACTAGACCAGCTAGGTCGGGACCCCCTAGTCCAAGACACCATCAATCATTATAATGCATGTTATGCTAGGTTATTGCACATCCTGGTACACTACCAGAGGCATTCATCATCAGTCATCATGTTGTTCGTATGTTTTTGAGTTGTAAGTAAAATAAAAGTGTGGTGATCATTATTATTAGAGTGTGCCCCAACCTGTAAGGTTATGAAATGGAGGACACTTATGAGTCCACGAAAAAGAGGGGATGAGGTCCATGAGGCCATTTAAAAAAATGAATGAAAAAATGAAGAAAAAAAGAGAAAAAAAATAGGGGGCACACTACTATCCTTTTTCCACACTTGTGCTTCAAGGTAGCACCACGTATTTCATATAGAGAGTCTCCATAGTTTTCACTTTGATATACTAGTGGATTTTTTCATTATAAGAAGTTGACTTGCATATTCTGATGACGAGCTTCATCAAATGCCCAAGGTCTTCATGAGCAAGTAAGTTGGATGCACACCCACTTAGTTTCATATAGAGACCTTTCATACACTTATAGCTCTAAGTGCATCCGTTGCACCCTACTCCTTGCATTAACATTGATTGTAAGGTCTCTCCATTGCCTAACGATCTAGCCTCGTTGATGTGAGACTTTCCTATACCTTTTTGTGTTCTCCTACAAGCCCCAATCATCACTCTCTTGGCCATCCTAAGTGCTAAAGACCTTGGTTCACGCTCAAGTATTGCATGAAAGTTTAAAAAGTTGAAGCGAGAAAAAGTATGATTTAATTGCTTGGTTTGGCACCGGGGTTGTTCTTAATTTGATATATCTATGTAGGGAAGACCGAGCATGCCATGCTTATCGTGATTAAGTGTGTAGGGATCATTTTCTTAAACATCATTATTTCGAAAGGCAATAATTGTTTACTTGCATGTTTATGTACTATTGTTTTAATGTCAAATTGATAGATTATTTCCTTGAATAATTCATATCCCAATATTCATATCCAAGTTACATCGTTTGATCAAGAACATGTTGGGTAGCATTTCACATTAAAAATTATTTTTGTTATCATTTACCTACTCGAGGACGAGTAGGAATTAAGCTTGGGGATGCTGATACATCTCCAACATATTTATAAATTTTTATTGTTTCATGCTGTTATATTATCACTTTTGTATGCTTTATATGCCATTTTATATTATTTTTATGGACTAAGCTATTAACTTAGTGCCCAGTGTCAGTTCCTGTTTTTGCATGTTTTTTGTTTCATAGAAAAACCATACCTACCGAAGTCCAAACACGATGAAACTTTTCGGCGATTTTTTAGGGAACATAAGAGACCCTAGAAGCTTTGAGGAGAGACCAGAAAACACACGAGGGGGTCACAAGCCCTAGCGGCGCGCCCAAGAGGGTAGGCGCCAGGTGAGCTTGTGGGCCCTCTGATGCTCCGTTTGCCCTAATCTCTGGACTATAAATTCCATAATATTCCAAAACCTCCGAAGCGAGATCCGAAACAACTCTTCCACCGCCGCAAGCCTCTATTCTTGCGCGATCGCATTTGGAGTCCTTTTCTGGTACTCTGCCAAAGGGGGAAACCATTGGGGAGGCTATCTTCATCAACCTTGCGGCCTCCATGATGATGTGTGAGTAGTTCCTACAGGAACTACGGGTCCATAGCAGTAGCTAGGTGGCTTTCTCCCTCTCTCTTTTGATCTTCAATACAATGATCGCCTATGAGATCAATTCGATGCAATCTTTTGTGATGTGTTTGTTGGGATCTGATGAATTCTGGGTTCATGATCATATTATCCATTAATCTATTTTGAGTTCTAGAGCCTTCAGTAATGTGTAATTTTATATCTTTGTATTTTTCTCTGATCTATCCGTCTACTTTGGCCAAGTTTGATTGATTTATCTTCAGTGGGAGAGGTGCTTTGTATTAGGTTCAATCTTGCGGTGATCCTGTCCAGCAACAGAAAGGACAATGGAATGTATTTTTATTGTTACTACTAAGGATAAAATGAGGGGGTTTGAACATATTGATTCGTCTTACTTTGTCTACATTATGTCATCTTGCTTAATGCATTACTATGTTTGTATGAACTTAATACTTTGAGATGCATGTTGGATAGCGGTCTTAGGGTGGAGTAATAGTAGTAGACGTCAGTAACTTTAACAGACTACTTGTCACGGAAGTAATGCCTATATAATGATTATGCCTTGGATGATCTTCATAACTAAGCAAAATTCGATCAATTGCCCAACAGTAATTTGTTTACCCTTCGCTATTCTTCTTTTGAGAGAGATGCCTCTAGTGAACCTATGGCCCCCGGATCCATCCCCCATATATTTACTAGTTCCTACAATTGGTATCAATCTACTTTCAATATTTTAGTTACTATTATATTTCTTTATCTTTACTATCATTTGCGTTTAACTTTGTGGCTGGCAAGAACAAGGGGAGTGACGACACCCTTGCCTTTGTTGGGTGCAAGCATTTATTTTGTTGGTGTGTAGGTGCTACTAACGTTGTACGTGTGTTGCCTCCGACTGGTTCGATAAACCTTGTTTCTTCACTGAGGGAAATACTTTTTGCTGTTGTGCTACATCATCCTTCCTCTTCAGGGAAATCCAACAACTCCAGCAGGAGTAGCAGTCGTCATCACCAACCCTTCTCCATCAACAATTTCATGATGCTCACAATCATGTGTGAGTAATATCCTTGTAGGCATACAGGAGGTAGATGGGATATGGATGAGATTTCATATGTAATCATGTCAGATTTGTTAGGGCTTGATCCCCAGTATCCACTATGTTTTGAGATTGATGTTGCTATGACTTTGCTATGCTTAATGCTTGTCACTAGGGCCCGATTGCCATGATTTGAGATCTGAACATATTATGTTTTCGTAAATATATTTGTGTTCTTGATAATATCTGTAAGTTGTATGCACCTGTTATTGTTCTGAACCCTAGACCACAAAGTGATAATAATTGGGGATACTCTACGGGGATGACTGTAATTTGAGGAGTTCATATATTCACTATGTGTTAATGCTTTGTTTCGGTTCTCTATTAAGAGGAGCTCCTTAATTACCCTTAGTTTCCATTAAGACCCTGCAACCACTGGTGGGTAGGACAAAAGATGTTATGCAAGTTCTTATCGCAAGCACATATGACTATATACAGAATACATGCCTAGTATATGTATTGCTCTAGGTTATGACTGTTACATATTGAATCTCATCTGAACACCCCATCGCTACTCCATGCCTATGCTTTTCTGTTATTGTCTCTGCTAAAATCACTACTGTTACTTGGCTACTGTTCTGCAAACTTGTTATTACTACTGTTACTTTTACTTTGCTATCACTACTACTATATTGGTGTGTTACTAATAAATTTCTGCAAGAAAGTTATCTCTCAGGTGGGGTTCAATTGACAAGTCAACTACTAAGGCTTATAAATATTCTTTGGCTCCCCTTGTGTTGAATCATTAAATTTGGATGAAATACTACCGTTGTAGACTGTTGCGATACCCTATACTTGTGGGTCATCAAGACTATTTTCTGGCACCATTGCCGAGGAGCATAGCTCTATTTATAAGTTCCCTTGGGACTCAATTATCTGCTGCAATTTATATTTACTATGAAGAACCTCAAAGATTCCAGAACTAAGATCATGCCCTCTAAGATGAGGGGAGGTAAGGAATTGCCAACTAGTTCTACTCTTGATTCACCTACAGTTTTGAGTCAGCTTGTGACACCACCACCACATACTTTGCATACTGATACTTGTATGCATTGCTTCTGCTATTGATGATACTTGTGATGGTGCTTCTAACTTGCTTGATAAAACTGTTCCACTAGGTGAATTATTGAATGCTCATATTGCTAAAGCTAAAGAAACTGAAACTACTGAAAATTATGAATCACCTGCTACACCTAGTACTCCTATGAGAAATAAAATATTTGATGTGCCTGAATCATATACATTTGATGAGGAGTTTACTAGAGAGTTTATGGCTTATGATGGTAAGAATGGTTCAGAAGGTTTTATTGCTATAATTAAAGAAAAGGCCAAGAACAAAATGATGAAACATGATCCTAAATTTGTTACTTCTCCTATTTTTGTTGGTGATGAGGATTATGAATTCGCTGTTGATCCTGAAGTTATTACTTTAGTAGAGTCTGATCCTTTTCATGGTTATGAATCTGAAAAAGTTATTGCACACCTGACTAAATTGAATGATGTTGCGACCATGTTTACTCAAGAGGAAATATTCGATATTATTATATTGTTAAGTTGTTTCCTTTATCATTAAAAGGTGATTCTAAAATTTGGTTTCATAATCTTGCTCCTGGTTATGTGCGTAGTCCCTAGGATATGATTTATTATTTTACTGAAAAATATTTTTCCCTACCCATTTGAAACAAGCTCCTTTGTAGGAAATTTACAATTTCAAACAACTTGAGGAAGAATTTCTCCCTCAAGATTGGGGGAGGCTTCTCGCATTACTTAATGCTCTGCCAGATCAACCTGTTAAGAAGAATGAAATTCTTGATATCTTTTATAATGGACTAATCACCGAATCTAGGGACTACCTGGATAGCTGTGCTAGTTGTGTTTTCTGGGAAATGGCAATTGAGAAAGCTCAGGAATTATTGAATAACTTTTTGAAAAATGCCGATGATTGGACCCTTCCTGGACCAGCACCTAAACGAACTCCGATGAAAAGAGGTATTCTATTCTTAAGTCCTGAGGATAAGCAAGAAGCCAAGAAATCTATGAAGGAAAAGGCATTAAAGCTCAAGATGTAAAGAATTTACCTCCCATTGAAGAAATTCATGGACTTGACCCTCTAAAATAGGTAGTAGAGGTACATTCTCTCTATAAATTTGATGAAGGTGATATTCCCTAGAATAAGTCTGCAAGTCTATGCTTAGATAAATTTGATAGTTTTGTTGTTAAGCAACAAAACTTTAATATGCAAATAAGTGATCAACTGAAACAAAATGCTATTGTTATTGAATGCTTGAGTGATGTGCTAGTTAGAATTTATGATGATGTTAAAGGTTTATGTAAGCATTTCTCTACTGTTCACACTCAGGTTGAACAAGTTTCTAGATCACAACAAGATTTGTTTAGGGATATGCTAAAACAACAAAATAAACATGCTTACGGAGTAGGAACTAGAGGTGGTAAATTTACTCAAAATCCTTTGTATCCTGAAGGCCATCCTAAAAGAATTGAAGAGGATTCTCAAATGATTAATGATAGTGCACCTAGTTCACCTAAGAATAAGAAGAAGAAGAGTAAAACTAAAACTGTGCATGCTTCTAGTGAACCTATTATAGTAAAACCTGTTGAGAATCCTAATAATGTTTATATTTCTGATGCTGAAACTAAAGATGGTGAAGGGCCTGAACCTAGTGATAATGATAATGCTAATGATGTTAATGATGGAAGAATGGTAGAGAAAAAACCTGTTGAGAATCCTAATAATGTTTCTGTTGCTAGGAAGAATGGTAGAGAAAGAGAACAATGGGTACAAAAGCCCATATCTTTTCCTAGTAAGACTTTAGAATCTAAAGATGAGGAAGCTTTTAATCATTTTGTTCAATTAATTGCTTAGACCCTTGTTTTTGCAAGTTCCTTTGATAGATGCTATGAAAATGCCTCCGTATGGTAAGTACATGAAAGATATTGTTACTAAGAAAAGAAAAATTCCCGAGGCTGAAATTTCTACTATGCTAGCCCATTATTCTTTCAAAGGAAAAATTCCTGAAAAGCTAGGGGATCCAGGGACACCTACTATACCATGCTCTATTAAAAACAATTATGTTAAAACTGATTTATGTGATTTGGGAGCTGGTGTTAGTGTCATGGCCTTTTCTCTTTTAAAAGACTTGCCTTGAATAAATTGATAACCACTGAGATATCCTTGCAAATGGCTGACAAGTCGACAACTATTCCTGTTGGTGTTTGTGAGGATGTTCTTGTTGTGGTTTTTAATATTATGATCTTAATAGACTTTGTTATACTTGATATGCCCGAGGATGACAATATGCCTGTTATCCTCGGAAGACCTTTTCGTAACACTGCAGGGGCTATTATTCATTGTAATAAAAGCGAGGCCACCTTTCATGTTAATGGCAACGAGCATACGGTTTATTTCCCGAGCAATAAAGGGCATAGTCTCAACTCTATTGAAAAAATTATGACTATTACCGTTGGAGATTTGAATTCCCCATTCCAGTTCTAGAAAATAAATATCAAACTATTATGATTGGAACCATGCCTATTCAAGTGACATAACTTAGTGCTTTACAAAAATTCTTCGGTTTTATGCTGCACGGAAAAAGTTCATTAATAAGAATTGATCAACCTTGTTAATGGATTCTTTTTGAAAAGTGTATCATTGATGAATTCCGTAAGCACAACTTCATGTAACTTTACTTTGTCCTCTGTTTGAATTAGTTTCAATAAAGTTTAAAGCTTTTAATTTAGCCAATTTTGCATGTTTTCTGAATCCTCTTCACAATAAAAATGGCAAAAATAAAAGTTCTCAGAATGCCATGAAAATTTAACATGAATTTTTAGTCAATATTTAAAAAAAATTGGCACTGAAAACACCTTAGGTGGTTGCCCTAGGCAGCCACATGGACTAGTGGCGCAGTCTCCCCTCAGGCCGCGCGACATGTCCATGTGGGGGCCACAGCCACCCACTCACTTAGTGCCCGTGGCCCCTGCTACCTTCTTATTCCTCTAGGAAAATTTTCTTCCAGCTCCCAACTCGTGTTCTTGTTGTTTTGCAAACAATTTTCGATCTCTTTGCATGGAGCTCCGTTTTTGATACTTTTTGGAGGGGTTGCTCCTTGGTATATGACTCCTCCATTGGTCAAATTAGTTTTTCCTCTAGTGGTTTATACTTTGCTTATTTTGCTGCTATAGGTGACCATGAATATGAGCTTGCACATAAAATTTATTTGGTTCTAAGTAGTTTCGATGCATGGTTTAGTCACTAGAAGCCTGTGGGAGTAGCTGCTATCAATTATATTGAGTTTTGTTCACTTTTTATGAGTTGCTAAAAAATTTCTGAAAATGGAGGGGTTAAGGAGAAGCTTCTCAAGGAGTTCCGAAGGCTATTCGAGCCGGGGTTCCGGGAGAGCAGCTTGATACAAACTTCCCCCTCTTGTCGATGTGCAACCGTGCAAATGGCCATGAGAGACAATCATGAATGGAGCCGATATTAGACAAGAGTTTGAACAATTCATGGAGGGGGCATGCTTGACCGCCTTCCCTGCAAATAAGTGCTCACAATACCATCTCCTTACTAATACCTTTGTGCAAAATTTTAGATTCTTGCTCAAACAACATGGGTGATGCAGAACATCCTTCGGTCATCCCCATGGACACTACATCGACTCACCAAACAACAAGTGGACCCATAGCAATAGCTTGCGCACGTGCCATTGAAAGCAAGAAGAACTCACTCCTTTTCGAACTTGGCATGAATATGGATGAGACTTGGTTGCTACCTCACAGTGGAACCCTATGTGTCATTAGGTACGTGTACGACCCCCACCAAGGAGCAAGGGAACCTCACCAAGTCCAAGAAGAGGAGTGAGAAGAATGCATGGAAGGAGTGCAGCAGCGGGAAGAAGAACCGACGCCCAGGCAAACCAGTGCACATGCCCTCTCGGACCCCGTGCGCACGACCCCTCCAAAACTCCTCTGGATACTCCATGCACATAGGCCCCTAGACCCGTGTGTGTTGGTGTCCTAGATCACGGGGTGTTTGTCACGTTAGTCAGCCAGTTATGGGCCGGGCCGAGGACCCACCAAATACTAAGGAATAGGCCTCGTTGTAATCAAGACAAAGATCTCCTGGAAGCTTGGCGTACACTTCAAGCATATTTTTAATAGTTGGCATGTTTATCCCTACATTGTAACTGACCATGTGTAAACCCTAGGCACCCCCGGCGTCTATATAAGCTGTTGGGTTTAGTCCGTAGAGAGGCATTCATTCGCAAGGTCTTGAGCTTAGACAAAATCATATGATCTCGAGGTAGATCAATCTGTACATTGTCCCCCATGACAATCAATAAATAAGAAGCAGGACGTAGGGTTTTACCTCATCAAGAGAGCCCAAACCTGGGTAAAACATCGTGTCCCTACTTTCCTTGTTAACATCTAGCTCTGATCATCAAGCTTGGGACCCCCTACCCGAGATCTGCCGGTTTTAGCACCGACATTGGTGGCCCATGCAGGTCCCGCCGAGTGATTAGTTGGGCTTGAAGTTTCACCTGATCATCATATCTACTCCAGCATGTAACTTACGCCGGCCGCTAAAACTTCGGGTTAACCGAAATGTTCGAGCGCGCTATAACACCTCCTCATCACCGGGGTATAAAATCCGATGACCTGGATCTCGTGGTCAAAACCCTCGCCTCATCCTCCGATCTGGCAGAGGATCAGAGGACAACTGCTGCCGAGGGGCCAGCTCACTTCCCCTCAGATGACCATGGCCACGGCCAATTGGATCAAGCTTCGAGCTCGGCTCCGAGCTCGCATCATGATGGCTTCGGAAAAGCCGCAGTGCAGTCTCTACCAAAGGTGCATTTGAGCCACCAGCGAAGAGTTCTCCCTGAGCAACGGACTTTAGATTGGTCCAGATTCGGACTCGCTCTCCCACCGACCGCCCACATCTTCTATTATCCTGACTCTCCGGGTCCAGCAGATGCCTGGGACTTAGCATACGTCAAGCAAAAACCAAGGGAAACAATACGGCAATTCTGGGTTAGGTTCTTGTTTGTTAAAAAAAAGATCTAGATTGCTACGACATGGAGGCCATCTCAGCCTTCCGCCTCGGTTGTCGATATGAAGGAATTGCTAAAGTTTTTCCACGAAGGCGTGTCAGAACATTTCCCGAGCTATACGATATCATATCAAGATATTGCATTATGGAGGACGCCTGGCTGGCAGAATAGGAGCAAAAGGGTTCAACAGAAAACCTGTTTAACTCCGCAAATAAAAGGCACCCACGCCAAAGCAAAAAATGATGAGCGGCCCGCTCGTCATGAGCAGCACAAGAAACATCCCGCGAACAATCCCAAAACCAAGCTGGATGCAATCCTCGACAAACCATGTGTGATACACTCTGTTTCACTGAACACGAATCCAACTCACAAGCTTCGAGCATGCTGGGTTCTACGCTAGGTCGCAAAAGGGGGAACCGACCTCCTAGACAACCTCAGAGTAGTAAAAACCCGAGAAGACATGCCGAGCTGGGAAGAGTACCCATTCGACGAGGAAGAAAGCCTAATGATATATGAAACTCACCCCTCGCGAAACCAGCGAAAAAGAGCTATTTGAGAGGTAAACCACGTTTACCACATGATGACCTTAGACAGCAGATGCCTAGACACACTGATAACCTTTGGGCATGGAGACCAGCCGATGCCCAGCCCAAGCCGAGGAGTAGTGGGTCTAGTCCTCGATCCCATTATCGATGGCTATAGGTTAACAAAAGTCTTAATGGACGAAGGCAGCAGCCTGAACCTCATTTACGAGGACACACTGAGGAAATGCGGCTCGATAAGTCACAAATCGAGCCAAGCAGAACAACATTTAAAGGAATAATCCCAGAAAGGGAGGCATAATATAGTGGCAAAATCTCGCTCGGCTAGTGTTCGGCACTCCCGACAACTACTGCTAGAAAGAACTAATCATCAACATCGGGCCATTCCGAAGTGGCTACCACGTGCTTCTCGGTCGCGATGCGTTCGCCAAATTTTAGGCTGTCCCACACTATGCTTATATGAAGCTCAAAATGCCAGGGACAATCGACGAGATTATCGTCGAAAGTAATATGGACAGGTCCCTCAGAGCAGAAAATAAAATGGCAGCACTCTCGCTGGCGCTTGATGCCGAGGCTTTCACAGCCAAGGAATTAATAGCGCTTGATGAGGACATCCCTAGTCCTTTGCCATCGTTTTCCACTAGTGATGTTGCTGCACATGACAAGTCCAATGAAATCAGAATTGGACCAAATACAAGAGAACATGCGAAACTATTAGAACAACAGGTGAATTTACTCTTAGTTGAGTCTGACATTTGTGTTAATGAGAATTTTATACTGCCTAAGTCTTTGCATGTTTGTATGAACAGATTTGAAGAGAAGACAAGCTTGGCACGTGAAGATGAAGAATTGCAGCAAGAAGAATGCCTACTGATGTCTAATATCAGCAAGTGCAAGAGGGAGGAGAGGGAGGCAGGTGCACAACATAAAAGGAAGGAAAATCAGAACCAGACTCGGATTGACTGCCAGGAAGCCCGAAATTGATATACGTGCAGAATGCGTGTCCGTGCTCCAAATAAAGCGTGCAAATACAATTTGGAAAGCTTGAGTCATGTGCTTTCCAAACTGTATACCCGCAGCCCGCGATTCGCGGTGACCGAGTCGTAGTTGTCAAAACAATATGGCGGTTGTTTCTGCCAGTTCTCCAGATAGAGTCATTTAACTTAGGAAAGTTAGAGATATAGTTGATTTCGACCCCAACACTAGGTTGGACGCCCAGGGCTCTTTATATACCTTTGTAAGTCGTGGATTTTAGGGTTAGACCACGTTTTGATTAAACCTCTACCAGATTGAATTGCTTTAAGCATTCCTCTGAAATCATATTCCTCTTTGCATCGATCAAGAATAATTATCTACACCAAATTCGTTTCGATAGGGTGTATTTGCTACTAAAAGTCAAGTGCTATCTGTCGTTCCATTGGGAATTGGGAGATTGCAGAACCGCTTCGTGGTCGGTGGCTACATGCGCAAGTGTGTGGTGTTGCGAATATCCATAGGGTTGAAGATTCGTCGCATTGGCAACAGGGAACAGCCGGAGAGTTCGTGAGCGTCTCAGAAGTTATCCAACAAGTTCATCATCGACACCATCAGCTCACTGAGAAGATCGGGCCACCCCTTATCATCTTGGTATCAGATTTCCAGCGTTTACTCGGTGAGCATACATCAATCCCTTAGATTAGTTTTGTTTTAGTCCTACATAGAAAAAGCCATACAAAAATATTAGGTTTAGAGTTTGCTGCCATAGCCTAGATAGCATTGGTTCCAAGTTTTAGTTGCTGATCGTAGTCTTTATTTGCGTAACTTATTTTCTGATCTGAGTCATACTAGATTGTCCAGAATTTTTCTTTCACAAGTCGGAGTCGTTTGGTTGCTGTCAAGTCTGTTCTTTCTTGTCAGTTTAGTTACCTTAGATTAACAATCCGAATTAGATTGTGTTTCCGTTTGGTAACCATAGATAGCCTTTCTTCTTTTGCGTAGCAGTTTCCTATTGAGACTAGCATATCCTTTGCTCTACGGGCTGCTTAGATAGGAATTTGGAGAGTGCATCATTTGTTTTGGCAAATTCAGATTGGTTACTAATTGCTCAGGTTTCTGTTGATTAAAAAGAAAAAAAGAGGAAAACAAGAAAGAAAGAAAAGAAAACAGAAAAAAAAGAGAAAAAGAAAGCTCTACATGAAAGTTTGATACTGTTTTGGAGACGTGTTTCAGTAATTCTGCCATGTTCATTGCACTAGTAGATTGAGCAATCTTGTGCCCGTATAGTTTGAGCGTTTTGCTAGCGTCTCTCCTGCGCAATTGCAACACGAGCATCACTCTGACATACTATAATTTTGAGCTCAATTTCAGAGTTGCATTTGCCCCATTTATCTCCACCGTGTATGTTTCCGTGGGTCTTTTTTTCATACGATCAGCACTAGGATTTGTGAATCGGTGTTGTTAGGTATCCCAACCAAGCTCCACCATATACCCTAGTTTGTCGTGTGATAGTTTTCACCCTCGGTATTCGCTACATCACATCCATGAACGTTCTGCCCATACAAGTTGGTAAGCTTTTCTGATTCACTTTGGAACGGTAAGATACCTTGTTTCTTTCAGTTTTGAGTGAGTTGAGAGTTTTCCACATACACTATTTTTTCTGTGAGTACTAATCACCTAATCATGTCCGAAGAGTCTTTTGATGTACAGCAGAAAAAGGATCCTAAATTTGTGGTGCATTGGAATGAATATGAAGCTCTTCGTGATCATCTTCAACGACAAATTCAGGGTGCAACCGATCCTATAAATGAGAATGTGCAGAACATGGAGTTGGACCTGAAGGATGCTACTGAAACCATCACAGCAACACAATGACAAGTTACTAAAATTCAGGGGACTCTAGTTACCTTGCAGCAAGTTTTGGCTGCGTTGCAACAGTCCGTTGATCGCCAACAAAATCAGTAGCGTGATGATGATGATAGTGAAGCTAGTGTTTATGGTGGTGTCGCAGCTGCTAATGCTGCAAATGTTGAAGGTGCTGCAGCTCGTCGTGCACAATTACAGCAAGCTAATCGCGACCGGCAAGCTCCACACGAGCCGGTTGTTGCTGGCCAAGATGGTGGTCGTGGTAATGGAGGCCGTGGTGGTGGCCGTGCTGGTCTCATGCCCGTAGGTCGTGGATTTGCTCCTCTTGTTGCGCGTCGTCGATTTGATGATGATGCTTTTGCACAAGTAGCCAACCGTGATGATGATGGGGTGGGCAAACCAAAGTTCACCGTCCCCAAGTTTGTTGGTTCTACTAATGTTGAAGAGTACCTCAATTGGGAGCTAAAGGTGGAAAAATTATGGCGCATGCATGAGTACACCGAGGACAGAAAAATAAAACTTGCATCTTCTGAATTTGATGACTATGCTTTGCTTTGGTGGGATAATATTGTACAGTCCAGAATTGAAGATGGTGAACGTCCCATTGTTACATGGAGAGCTATGAAGGAAGAGATGCGTGCTCGCTTTGTTCCACGCAATTATATTCGTTCTCTCTATGATAGATTGCAGAATTTGAGGCAAGGTATTTCTTCGGTGGATGAATATTTTCAGGAGATGGAGCTTATTATGCAGTGTGCTAGAGTGCGTGAAGAGCCTGAACAAACAATGCAGCGATTTCTCTCTGGTCTGAACTATAACATTAAGCGTATTGTTCGGCTTCACCAATATTACGACATGACAGATTTGTTACACCAGGCACGTGAGGCCGAATTGCAAGTGGCTGAGGATGCTAAGTTTACATCTCGCACAACAGCGAGTAGAGGTCGTTTTACACCACGAACAACACCTAGTGTGGAGCCTACTCCTAGTTCCACTTCTGGCTTCCGTGGTAATGCTTCTTCCAAATCAGATTCGGCGATCTCTAATGCGAAGAAACTAGCGCAACCTGCTACTAGTGCTGCTGGTTCTACTAATTCTACAGCAAGAAATAGGGACATGAACTGTCATACATGTGGTGGAAGGGGTCATTTTAAGAGAGATTGTCCCAATAAAAAGGTTATGTTGATTAATGAGGATATAGTAGAATATGAAACCGGTGATGATGCTGACCCTGATTCTGAAATTTGGGAGGAAGATGAAGATGGTTCAATAGATGCTTATGCTACACACTATCCTACAATTGTTTGCTCGCCCAAAGTGCTAAGTGTTACTCCTAGTCCTGCAGAACAGCGGTGCAATTTGTTTCAAACAAAGGCTGTTGTTGGTCCTGGTAAGGCGTGCAAGGTTATAATTGATGGTGGTAGTTGTCACAATTTGGCTAGTAAGGAGTTATGCCAAAAGCTGAAACTGAAATATTTACCGCACACCAATCCATATTTTATTCAGTGGCTAAGTGATAGTGGAGAGATGAAGATCAGCCACATGGTGCGTGTGGAATTTCAGATTGGACCATACAAAGACACCATTGAGTGTGATGTGGTTCCTATGACCGTGTGTCACTTGTTGTTGGGACGCCCATGGCAGTATGATAGAGATGTTCGTCACAACGGGAGAGCCAACACATATCATTTGTATTGGCGTGGCAAGGAGGTTACTTTGAGGCCTATGACACCGCAGCAAATTGTAAATGAATCTCGTCAAAAAACTGAAGTGAATCTTGAAAAAGAGAGTGAGAGATTAGATAGGCGAGAGACTACACTTCCGGTGAGTGAGAGCCACAAACCAAATGTGAGCGGTAAAAATAAAAGTGAGGGAGTGAATTCCTTAGTTGTGTTAGCCACCAAATCTGATTTGAGAGAGTTTCGCGAGGATCCCACTGCTGTACCACTTGTGTTGATGTGCAAGGGTCAAATTTTGGTTTCTAACGACATGACCCCTCTCTCTATTGGTGTTTCTAATGTGTTACAGGAATTTAGCGATGTGTTTCTAGAGGAGGTACCCGCTGGTTTACCACCATTGCGTGGTATAGAGCATCAAATTGATTTGATACCAGGAGCATCACTACCCAATCGAGCACCATACCGCACCAACCCCGAGGAAACAAAGGAAATTCAGAAACAAGTACAAGAGCTTTTCGACAAATGTTATATTCACGTGAGCTTAAGTCCTTGTGTTATTCCTGTAATTTTAGTTCCTAAGAAAGATGGTACATGGCGCATGTGCGTAGATTGCAGAGCTATAAATAACATCACTATTCGATATCGTCATCCTATTCCACGTTTAGAAGATATGTTAGATGAATTGAGTGGTGCTGCTGTTTTCTCTAAAATTGATTTGCGTAGTGGTTATCATCAAATTAGGATGAAAGAAGGGGGTGAATGGAAGACAACCTTTAAAACAAAGTTTGGTCTATATGAGGGGTTAGTCATGCCTTTTGGGTTAACTAATGCACCTAGTACTTTCATGCGATTAATGAACCATGTTTTGAGGTATTTCATTAGTAAATTTGTGGTTGTATATTTTGATGATATACTTATTTACAGCCGCAATGAATCTGAACATAGTGATCATATTCGACAAGTTTTGCAAGTGTTGCGTGATGCTCAGCTTTATGGTAATCTTGATAAGTGCACATTTTGCAAAGATAAGGTCATATTTCTGGGATATGTTGTTTCAAAGCATGGAGTTGAGGTAGACGAATCTAAAATTGAAGCTATTAAAAATTGGCCTACTCCTCTGAATGTTAGTCAAGTACGAAGCTTTCACGGTCTTGCTGGTTTCTATAGACATTTTGTGAAAGATTTCAGTACCATTGCTGCACCTTTGAATGAGCTTACTAAAAAGGGTGTTGAGTTTGTGTGGGGCACAGCCCAAGATAATGCATTTGATGAGCTGAAACGTCGTTTGACTGCTGCACCTTTGCATGTACTTCCTGATTTCACTAAGCAATTTGAGATTGAATGTGATGCTAGTGGAATTGGTATTGGAGGTGTATTGTGCAAGAGGGTAAACCGATTGCATATTTTTCTGAAAAACTGAATGGTACACAATTGAACTATCTTGTTTATGATAAAGAATTGTATGCTCTAGTTCGTGTCCTTGAGGTTTGGCAACATTATTTGTGGCCAAAGGAATTTCTCATACATTCTGATCATGAGGCTCTGAAATATTTGAAAAGCCAATCCAATTTGAATAAACGTCATGCTAAATGGGTTGAATTTATTGAATCTTTCCCATACATCGTTAAATATAAAAAGGGTAAAGATAATGTGGTTGCTGATGCTCTTTCTAGGAAAAACATGTTGTTGACACAATTGGATGTTCAAGTTCCTGGTTTAGAGAGTTTGCGTGATTTATATCCTGCTGATCCTGATTTTTCAGCACCATACAAATTGTGTTCTGATGTAAAAGCATGGGAAAAATATCACATACATGATGGCTATTTGTTTAGAGCTAACAAACTATGTGTTCCAGAATCGTCCGTGCATTTGCTATTGTTGCAGGAATGACATGCCGGCGGTTTGATGGGTCACTTTGGACGTGAGAAGACTTTGCTTATGCTCGCTGATCATTTTTATTGGCCTAAGATGAGGCATGATGTGGACAGATTTGTGAAGCATTGCATTACTTGTAATAAGGCGAAGTCCAAGCTGAAACCTCACGGTTTGTATACTCCTCTCCCTGCTCCTACTACACCATGGTAAGACATAAGCATGGATTTTGTGTTAGGATTGCCTAGGACCAAGAGAGGACATGATTCAATTTTTGTGGTAGTTGATCGTTTTTCTAAGATGGCACATTTTATTGCCTGCCACAAAAGCAACGATGCATCGCACATTGCTAATCTATTTTTCAGGGATATCGTGCGCTTACATGGAGTACCAAAGATGATTGTTTCTGATCGTGACGTGAAGTTTATGAGCTACTTCTGGAAGACACTTTGGGGAAAGCTGGGGACAAAGTTATTATTCAGCACTACTTGTCATCCCCAAACAGATGGACAAACGGAGGTGGTAAATCGCACACTCTCCACGTTGTTGCGATCCATGATAAAAAAGAACCTGCGTCTGTGGGAGGAGTGTTTGCCGCATATGGAGTTTGCATATAACAGGGCGCTACATTCCACAACTCAGTTCTGTCCATTTGAGGTGGTCTATGGTTTTAAACCCATTACACCACTTGATTTGCTACCCCTTCCAATACAAGAGAGAGTGAACATGGAGGCATCCAAGAGAGCAGATTTTGTGAGGAAGATACACGAGAAGACTAAAGAAGCAATTGAAAAGAAGGGAAAGTACACAGCTGATCGTGTTAATAAGAAGAGAAAGGAGGTGATGTTTCAGCTGGGCGACATGGTGTGGGTACACTTCCGCAAAGATAGATTTCCTGAACGGCGCAAGTCCAAGTTGAAGCCAACAGGTGATGGACCATATAAAGTGCTTGCTAGGATTAATGATAATGCATACAAAATTGATCTTCCCACTGAAGAGTTTGGCATGAGTAATACATTCAACGTTGCTGATCCGACGCCATATAATGGAGATGACCTTGGCGTGTCGGGGTCGACGCCTCTTCAAGGGGGGGGGGGGAGGATGATGAGGACATCCCTAGTCCTTTGCCATCGTTTTCCACTAGTGATGTTGCTACACATGACAAGTCCAATGAAATCAGAATTGGACCAATTACAAGAGCACGTGCAAAACTATTAGAACAACAGGTGAATTCACTCTTAGTTGAATCTGACATTTGTGTTAATGAGAATTTTATACTGTCTAAGTCTTTGCATGTTTGTATGATCAGATTTGAAGAGAAGACAAGCTTGGCACGTGAAGATGAAGAAATGCAGCAAGAAGAATGCCTACTGATGTCTAATATCAGCAAGTGCACGAGGGAGGAGAGGGAGCCAGGTGCACAACATAAAAGGAAGGAAAATTAGAACCAGACTCGGATTGACTGCCAGGAGGCCCGAAATTGATATACGTGCAGAATTCGTGTCCGTGCTCCAAATAAAGCGTGCAAATACAATTTGGAAAGCTTGAGTCGTGTGCTTTCCAAACTGTATACCCGCAGCCCGCGATTCGTGGTGACCGAGTCACAGTCGTCAAAACAATATGGCAGTTGTTTCTGCCAGTTTTCCAGATAGAGTCATTTAAGTTAGGAAAGTTAGATATATAGTTGATTTTGACCCCAACACTAGGTTGGACGTCCAGGGCTCTTTATATACCTTTGTAAGTCGTGGATTTTAGGGTTAGACCACATTTTGATTAAACCACTACCAGATTGAATTGCTTTAAGCATTCCTCTAAATTCATATTCCTCTTTGCATCGATCAGAAATATTTATCTACACCAAATTCGTTTCAATAGGGTGTATTTGCTACTGAAAGTCAAGTTCTATCTGTCGTTCCATTGGGAATTGGGAGATTGCAGAACCGCTTCGTGGTCGGCGGCTACGTGCGCAAGTGTGTGGCGTTGCGAATATCTATAGGGTTGAAGATCCATCGCATTGGCAATGGGGGAATAGCCGGAGAGTTCGTTAGCGTCTCACAAGTTATCCAACAAGTTCATCATCGACACCATCAGCTCACTGAGAAGATAGGGCCACTCCTTATCAGCGCTACACTCAACTGTGGACAAGGATGATGTCATCCTCGACAAGAGACCGATGAAGTCCACATCGTTCAAGCCAGCCGACGAAATAGTAAAATTTCAAGTGCATCCCGAAGACCCAGCCAAAACGGCTTCTATCAGAGGACAACTAGAGCCTTCACTTGATGAGGCACTACGTGCTTTTCTCAAGGAAAATTGGGATATCTTTGCATGGCACCAATCAGACATGCCAGGCATTCCAAGAAATTAGGCAGAACACAGCGTCAACATCACCGAGGGCTTTAAGCCCGTAAAACAAGCACTCCAGAGATTCTTGGAGCCAAAACGACGAGCAATGAGGGAAGAGCTAGCCAAGTTGCTGGAGGCCGGGTTCATCTGAGAAATCAAACACCCTAAGTGGTTGGCCAACCTAGTAATGGTACCAAAAAGGACAAAGCATGGCGCCTTTGCGTCGATTTCAAGGACGTAAATAAGGCTTGCCTAAAGGATCCCTTCCCATTACCTCGGATCAACCAAATAATTGACGCCACAGCGGGGCACGACCTGCTCTGCTTATTGGACGCTTATTCCAAATATCATCAAATAAAGATGAAGGAATCCGACCAGGCTGCAACAGCCTTTATAACCCCCTACGGGCCATTTTGTTTCAATACAATGCCTTTTGTCTTCAAAAATGTCGGGGCTACATACTAGCGCATGATTCAAACATGCGTCGAATCGCAAATCGGCAAGATGGACGAAATATACGTCGACGACGTGGTCGCCAAGACCCGTCAGGCCAATACGCTCATTGATGACCTACGAGAGACATTTAAGAATCTCCGGGCGTATGACATAAAGCTAAATCTGGAAAAGTGCGTTTTCGGCGTCCCTTCCCGCAAACTGCTCGGATTTATCATTTCCCATAGAGGAATTGAAGCCAACCCTGACAAGATTAAGGCGCTGAACCGTCTAGAGGTACCAACATAACTCAAGCACGTCCAATGACTTGCAAGCTGCGTGGCCTCCCTAGTCGGTTCATATCATGACTCGGAGAGAAGGCCTTGCCACTGTATCGACTTCTTAAGTAAACAAAAATATTCGTATAGACAAAGGAGGCCGGCACCGCATTAGAAGTGATCAAGAAGCTTCTCGGCACCAATCCGATCTTGGCCGCACCTTACCTCGGAGAAACGATGTTGCTATATATCTCGGCAACAAATCAGGTGGTCAGTGCCGTACTGGTGGTCGAACGTAGCTCGAAGGGGCATAAGTTGCAAGTACATCGGCCAGTATACTACGTTTCTGAAGTACTGATGCCATGTAAAACCCGATGTTCGCATTATGAAAAAATTGCATATGCCGTGTTTATAGCATCATGGAAATTAAGACATTACTTTCAAGAATGCTCCATTATAGTGGCCTCAGAGGTGCCGCTCAACGATATCATTAATAACCATGATGCCACCGGCCGAATTGCAAAATGGGCTATCGAGCTCCTACCGTTTGAAATCTCTTACCGACCGCGCCGAGCTAGAAAATCTCAAGTCTTGGCAGACTTTGTGGCCGAATGGACGGAGGCCGAGCTCCCTAGAGAGCATAGTAAGTACTCTCATCGGACTATGTACTTTGATGGATCTAAAAATATCACCGGCCTAGGAGCTGGGGTAGTCCTCACTTCGCCAACCGGGGACAATATCAAGTATGTACTTCAAGTAATGTACACCAACTCTAACAATGCTGCAGAATATGAGGTGCTGCTACACGGACTCCAGATGGCCATGTCAATGGGGATCCAATGTCTAGAGGTCCGAGGTGATTCGAACCTCGCCATCTCCCAAGTTAACGGGGAGTTCGATGCCCAGGACCCAAAAATTATGGCTTACCGCAACGCGGTTATGGCAATCTCAGCCCATTTTGAGGGGCTAGAGTTTCATCATATTCCTCGGGATAGCAATCAAGCTGCTCACATACTTGCCAGGATGGGACCCAAATGTGATCCTGTGCCAGAGAACACCTTCCTCGAGAGGCTATTCAAGCCATCAGTGGTGTGGCAGAGCGAACCGCAACAAGCCGAACCCTCCGCTTCCAAGGTGATCTCCCCTACAACTGTTGAGCCAGACGAGGATATAATTGGGGGCTCGGCAATAGAAGAAAAAGCCTCAGTACATGAAATCATGGCAGTCATCGCACCATGGACCGAACCCATCCTAGCATATTTACTCTGTAAAGAGTTACCAGAGGATCAGACAGATGCTAGACGGATTGTTCGACGATCAAAAGCATAGAAAGTCCATGAAGGAGAATTGTACAAATGAAGCATTACACATGTCCTTCAAAGGTGCATATCCAAAGAAGAGGGCCGTACTCTCCTCTCCAAAATACATTCTGGCATGTGTGGTCATCACGCAGCACCTCGTACCTTGGTGAGCAAGGTTTTTCGAGCTGGATTTTATTGGCCCGCTGCCTGAGCAGACGCCAAGGAATTCGTGGATCGATGTGTAGGCTTTCAATCCTTCACCAATCAGAGCCACATGCCAGCTACCGCTCTCCGAACCATTCCTATCACATGGCCATTCGCAGTTTGGGGGCTTGACATGGTCAGCCCACTTAAAGGGGCATCCGACCACAAGAAATACCTCCTCGTCATGGTTGATAAGTTCACCAAATGGATTGAAGCCAAACCCGTTACCTCGGCAAAGGAGGGGCTAGTAATCGACTTCATCTCAGGCGTGGTACACCATTACGGTGTCCCGCACAGCATTACTACGGACAATGGATCCAATATCACAGCTGAAAAAGTCCAAACATGGTGCGCAAAAATGGGCAATAAGCTCGAGTTCTCCTTCGTATACCACCCACAGTCCAACGGGCAAGTTGAACGGGACTATGCACTAATCTTGAGCGGCCTCAAGCCGCACCTGGTCCATTCCCTCGGACAAGCCGATTGCAAATGGGTAGAGGAGCTTGACTCTGTCCTTTGGGGACTACGCACCACGCCAAACAGATCCACGGGCTACACACCATTTTTTATGGTATATTGCGTCGAGGCCATAATTCCTAGCGATCTCATCCATGACGCACCTAGGGTGTGCATGTATGAAGAAAAAGAGGCCGAGTTGGATTGGCAGGATGACCTCGACGCCCTCGAAGAAGAGCGCAATATCGCCCGAGCTCATTCCACGTTTTATCAACAATAGGCTCGGCATTACCAAAGTAGGGAGGTCCGAGCAAAGACTTACAACGTGGGGGATTTAGTTCTACGCCATCATCCAGACAAGAAAGACCAGCATTAGCTATCCATCAAATGGGATGGACCATTTATCATAGACAGGGTACTCACTTGAGGAGCGTATCGTCTTCGGGATCCAAAGAACAATCGCCTGGAGCCAAACCCATGGAACGCAGCTATGCATCGGTGCTTTCATGGTTAACAAACCATCTTCGACATATCTTTTCTCTTTTCACATATTTTTAAGCTTGTACCTCTTAAACTAAGTATATTAGCATCGAGTTGTAATCCTGCTACTTATGATTACATAACCATTGTTTCTATCGCACGGCGCACCTTGTGGCTCATGGCCACATCGTGCGCAGTTGTCAAGTAACATAGCGGCCTAACACATACAGTACCTCGGCCTGTTACAACATCTTCAAAAGAAACCGGGGGCTCCTGATGTAGGGTAGAACCCTAATTCATGATCTTTTCACACTGTGAGGTGGGGAAAGGAGCAAATCAAGAGAAGAATACAAGATGAACACTCAATTGACAAAGATCCAATCACATGTGTGCTAGATCCACATACACATAAGGGATACAAGGGTCCAAATCCAACAAAGAAGGCAAAATAGGAACTAGTTCATCCCAATCCAAGAGGAATTGAGGCCTTGGTATCCAAGAGGATCTTCCCTACAAGGGGTCTTGAATCCACTAGGGGATCTTCTCACATGGAGACCTTGATCTCCATGAGAGAGGTAGTGGATGAGCAAAACTCAATCTCTAGATGTGAGCTATCACTTTGCTAACCCTAAAACGGAGGTAGGGGACAAGTATATATAGTCTAGGTGAGGGAAGGCATACATGGGCCTCGGCCCGAGTCATGCACGCAGGCAAAGGCCAGATGATCCGGGTGGTGCCCGGATGATCCGGGCATCGTCCGGATGATCCGGGTGGTCACTCGGATGATCCGGCTGGGTCGCTGCAGCCGTGGTTGGCCCGGATGTTTGGGACCTAGTCCGAACGTCCGGCTTCGTCCGGATGATCCGGGTGGAGTCCTGGATGATCCGGCTTCGTCAGAGGGAGTGTTGTTGCCTTTGGTCACTCTACCCGAATCATCCGGGAGAGGGTCCAGATCGTCCGGGCGTTGTCTGAATCGTCTGGGAGAGGGTCCAGATCATCCGGGCATCGTCCAGATCATCCGGGCATCGTTCGGATCATCCGGGTATGTCCTGTCTTGAAGCAATTGCTCTTCGTCTTCGCGTTCTTCTTCCTCCATCGCTCGGCCTTGCTCCTTCGGTTCTCGATGGTTGGTTCCTCGGTATGTTAGTATGCAAAGTGTCTCCGCTTGAGGTAGTAGCCATGTCTCATGTGATTCGAAAGGGAGTTGAGCGAGGAGGGAGTTCGTCTCGGTCTTGATAGCCCTTGCATGAGCCCTTGTCATCAGTCCACTTGGTGCCTTGGGTGATGATGACGTGTCCATGGGGATGACCGAAGGATGCTCCGCATCATCTCCCCCCCTTGGGAAAGATAAGCTCGTGGATCGATAGCCTCATCACCATGGAAGGGAGATAGGTCCTTAATGTTGAAGATGTTGCTCACGTTGTACTTGTCATGTGGGATGTTGATCTTGTAGGCATTGTCGTTGTAGCGTGTTAGCACCTTGAATGGTCCATCGGCTCGAGGTAGAAGCTTGGACTTTCACTCGTTGCGAAAGCGGTCTTTGCATAGGTGTAGCCACACAAGATCTTCGGGGTTGAACACCATGGGGTGCTTGTTGATGTTTAGCTTGTTAGCGAGGCGGTGTACTTGGCGTTTGATTGTGTGCCGTGTATCTTCATGCATCTTTTTGAGGTAAGTCGCTCTTGCGCTCGCGTCCAAGTTTGCTCGCTCTTGTCGTGGTAACGGTAGGATGTCTAATGGTGACAATGGGTTGAAGCCGTAGACTACCTCGAAGGGGGAGTTGCCAGTTGTAGAGTGTCGTGCTCGATTGTTGGCATACTCGGCAATGGGAAAGCATTCTTCCCATGCCTTGATGTCTTCTTGATCAACACGCGAAGGAGTGTGGAAAGTGTCTGGTTGGTGACTTCCATTTGGCCGTCGATTTGTGCGTGATAGGCCTAAGAGAAGAGTAGCTTGATTCCGAGCTTGGACCATAGTGTCTTCAAAAAGTATCTTAGGAACTTGACGTCACGGTTAGACACAATCGTCTTGGGCACTCCATGTAATCGTAAGATTTCACTACAAAAGATATTTGCAACATGTGAAGCATCGTCTACCTTGTTACATGGGATAAAATGTGCCATCATAGAGAAATGGTCCACAACGACAAATACTGAATCTTTGCCATTTTGAGTTCTAGGCAAGCCAAGCACAAAATCCATACTAATGTCTTCCCATGGGTGATACGGAATAGGAAGTGGCATATGTAGACCATGAGATTGAGCTTGAGACTTAGCTTTGTGGCATGTTGAGCAGCGGTTGGTGTAGCATGCAATGTCACAAAACATCTTTGGCTAATAATACTTGTTCGAGAGTGTCGCAAATGTCTTGTCGCGGCCGAAATGTCCCATAAGACATCCGCTGTGAGCCTCTTGCGAAAGCAACAAACGAAGAGAAGGCTCGGGTACACAAAGTTTGTTGGCCCGCATAAGATAACCATCCTGAAGATAATATCCCTCCCAATAAGTGTTAGCTTGACATTTGGCATTAGGAATCGCAAACGAAGGATCATGCGCATACACATCTTTAATGTGCTCAAAGCCAATAACATTCAATTCAAGTTGAATAACCAACATGCACTTGCGGGAAAGAGCATCTGCCACTACATTCTCTTTACCCTTGATGTACTTAATGACATAAGGAAAAGACTCAATGAATTCATTCCATTTGGCATGTCGTTTATTCAACTTGGTTTGACCTTTAAGGTACTTAAGCGTCTCATGATCGGTATGTATGACAAACTCACGTGGCCGGAGGTAATGCTCCCAAACATGCAAGACTCTCACCAAAGCATATAACTATTTGTCATAGATGGGATAGTTAAGTTCAGCACTGGAAAGTTTCTTGCTAAAATATGCAATGGTCGCTTTTCTTGCATTAACACGCCACCTATGCCATTACCGCTAGCGTCGCAATGCACTTCAAATGTTTTATCAAAATTAGGTAAGGCAAGTATTGGGGCATGCGTAAGCAAGTTTTTAAGCTCATTAAATGGGGTATCTTGGGAAGGTCCCCAAACAAATTGTGCATTCTTCTTACTCAAAGCGTGCAATGGGGATGCAATAGTGATAAAGTCCTTAACAAAGTGACGATAAAATCCGGCTAGGCCAAGGAAACTACGCACTTGTGCAAAGTTGTTTGGTTGTGGTCAAGTTTTAATAGTGTCAATCTTAGACTCATCAACTTCAACACCCTTATAAGAGACTACAAAGCCCAAGAAAACAAGCTTATCGACACCAAAAGTGCATTTTTCCATGTGTGCGTAAAGTTGCTCATTTCGAAGAACTTGCAAGAGTCTCTAGGATGTGTGACATGTTCATTAGGAGATTGGCTAAAAACAAGGATATCATCGAAATATACCACAACACAAATGCCAATGTATTTTTGAAGAACATAATGCATGACACACATAAATGTGCTAGGCGCTTGAGACAATCCCATAGGCATGACTAACCATTCTTAGAGACCAAACTTGGTTTTGAAACCCGTTTTCCATTCGTCACCCTCTTGCATGCGGATTTGATAGTAGCCACTTTTAAGATTGATTTTGGAGAAAATAGTGGCACCACTAAGCTCATCTAGCATGTCATCAAGGCGTGGAATGGGGTGACGGTATCTAACGGTGATAGCATTAATGGGATGGCAATTGGAACACATGCGATAACTACCATCTTTCTTAAGCACAAGCATGACCGGAACGGCACATGGGCTTAGGCTCTCGCGTACATACCAGTTTTCAAGGAGATGTTGCACTTGCCTTTCAATTTCCTTGGTCTCATCAGGGTTAATGCGGTATGGTGCCTTGTTTGGTAATGGTGCACCCGGAATGAGGTCGGTGCGGTGCTCAATTCCGCGAAGTTGAGGAAGTCCCGGAGGTAGCTCATCGGGAACGACATCGGCGAACTCCTGCAATAAATGTGATAAAACCAAAGGTAGATGTTGTGAAGTATTAGTCCTCACCGCTTCATCTTTGCACACAAGTACAAAGTGAAGAACGCTCGATGGGCTCTCACTCACATCCCTCAAATCTCTTTTGGTGGCTATGAGAACTAAGTTTTTCTTGTCGCTCATCATGGAGTCACTCAATTTTAGCTTGTGGTGCTCACTCTCTTTTAGGTGGTCCACTCTCTCACTAGTCTCTCCACGATGGCTTGATGCTTGCTTGTCGGCAATCACTTGACTTGGTGACTGGGTTGAAGCACGTACTCCTTGCCCTTCATCTTGAAGCTATAGTGATTGGTCCGTCCGTTGTGTATGACTTCACGGGCGAATTGCCAAGGTCGTTCTAAGAGGAGATGGCACACGGACACTGGAACCACATCACACTCCAAGGTGTCTTCGTACGCGCCAATCTTGAAGGACACTTGGATGGTGTGCTCCACTTGAATGGTGCCAGAGTCACTTAGCCACTGGACCTTGTAGGGGTGAGTGTGCTTCTTCTTGAGCAATTGTAGCTTGGAACAAAGTTCTTCACTTGCCAAGTTGTGGCAACTTCCACCGTCGATGATCACCTTGACGGATCATCCTTGGATGCCCACTTTGGTATGGAAGATGTGGCAACATTGGTCCTCGTCTTGTTGTTATTGAAGTGTCAAGATCTTGGAGACAACGAGAGCGGTGCTCAGATCATTGTCGCAAAAGATTTGCGCATCTTCTTCTTCATTCACTTATCTGTGCATGGCCACGTGTTCCAAGGCTTCCATTTCTTCATCGCTTATGGAGTCGTAGGTGCCGTCATCATTGGCAATCATGGTGCACCGTGTGGGGCACTCAAATGTCTTGTGGCCATGGCCCTTGCAAGTGAAACATTGGATTGAATTTGTCTTGGCGGTAGCATCCATTGGAGTTGTAGATGAGGAAGCTCTTGACTTGTAGTTTCTTGTAGGAGGACGACTCAACGATGTGGAAGGTTGCTTGGAGCTTGACTTGTCACCGGTTGTGGGTGTAGCTCGAGTAGTAGGTGTAGAAGTCGTAGTTGTGGAAGCTTGATTATAGGAGCCGTAGTTCTTGGAAGAGTACTTGGAGTACTTGTAGTCATCTTGCATTTGGCGTTCCGCTTTTTGTTGCTTGGTGCACTAGCTCGAGGAGGTTGGAGTACGGTTGGAAATCCATGATTTTCTTGATTGGATGGTTGAGGCCATTCAAGAAGCGCACCATAGTTTGCTCCTCATCTTCCTTGACATTGGCTCGAATCATGGCAATCTCCATCTCTTGATAGTAATCTTCAACCAATTTTGTGCCTTGCTTGAGAACTTTTAGTCTCTTGAAGAGATCACGACTATAGTGGGTAGGCACAAAACGAGCTCGCATAACATCCTTCATTTGGTGCCAAGTCATGATGGGTGGGTTGCTCTTCTCTCGGCGTCGCTCTAGCTATGACTTGCTCCCACCAAATGAGAACATAATCCTCAAACTCAAGAGAGGCCATTGTGATCTTCTTTTCCTCTTCATACTTGTGAAGACGGAATATCTTGTCGACCTTCAATGCCCATGAGAGGTAGTGTTCGGGGTCGTTGCTACCGGAGAATTGAGCTTGCCATAGCGTTGCTCCTCATTATGTTGATGGTGATGGCGATGTCGCTCTTGTCTTGGAGGAGGATCTTCAACCTCTTGCTCCTCTTGCTCCGCTTGATTAGCTTTCCGTTGAGGCCGAGGAATTTGTGTCCGGTTCCTCCTTTCTTGGCGCTCCTCAAGACGCGTGGCTTCATCTTATAGCTCTTGTTGGAGTGCTTCTTCTTATTCTTCACGCACATGGTGACTACGCTCTTGGACGGCGTGAGTAGCTTCGCATAGAGCACGTTGTGCTTCAAGCACTTGTTCCTCACGGCGTTGTTGTTCTTGCCGTAGTGCGTCGCTGGCTCCCTCTTCTTGGCATTGGCATTAGCATTTATGAGCTTGCTCGTTGTTGATGGCATCTTGTTCTTGGCGATGATGTCATTCACGCTCTCGATCGTGGTCTTCTAAACCATTGCCATGGAATGGATTTTGTGAAGCTTGTTGATCTTGGTCGTCTTGAAGATGAGAACGAGGGTGTGGCAGACTTGCGTCTAAAGAGTGTAGGCTTGAGTGGCGCCGTCTTGATGACGAAGATGTGGAAGAACCACCGTTGACCATCATGGAACGAAACTCTTCCATTTGAGATGATAGCTTTTCGTCAAGTTAGTCCCTTGTTCTTGCTACAGATTGTCGCAAGTCGGTGGCGAGTTGTTCGATGCAGTCGCCCAAAGCTTCATTTTTTTGATGCAAAGCTCATTGAATGCCGAAGAGTTGAACCTTGGTGACGTAGTCGGTTGGTGCATCTTGCTCGTCGAAGAGTGGGTTGGAAGAAGTGCTTGGCCTATCCATCATTTCCGAGCAAATGTGAGTGGAAGAAGGAGAAGAACTAGACCAAATTTACCTTGTCCAATGTTGAAGATGGATTAATGATCACCCAATATGGTATTATGGAATCAGGATAATTGTACCGGATCTTGTCGATTTCACACCTGCGCAATAAAGCTATTGGAGGAGCTCGGTGATGATAAGTGGCACAAAATTGATGCAATTGTTAGCAAGATATCAATAATGTTGAGAATGATTCACAAAGTCGCAAGTGAAACAAGTAGACCAATAGCAAGTAATGGCACTCTAAAAAAAACACTTCCGTGATGATACATCTTTGTCACAGTAGGTCACGTTTTCTGTCATGCATGTACATCCGTGACGATTTTATGATAGAATCAAGATAGTCATACCTGTGTTGTCGTAGAAGTGTTCCATGACAATACTGAAATTATCATCACGGAAGTGTCCACTTCCATGACAATAAATGTCGCGTCGTGGAAGTGTTTTCGTCAAGGGTAACCGACACGTGGCATCCACCCTAATGGGTCGCCGTTAAGCTATTGGGTGCGGGTTTGGATCCGATAACCCGTTAACAGCCCGGACCAATGGCGATTTTCAACATGTAAAATTCTCATTCGCCAACGGAACCACGTGTCAACTCAGCGTTGGGACAGATGTGATCCATTCATTGGACGAGAGACGCCTATGATACGTCGACACGTGGCACGGCCCAATAGTGGCCCATTTATGTTAAAAAGGCTGGCCCGTTTGGCTTGGTCAAAAGTTAGCGGGCCGGCCCATGGAAAGCCTGTTAACGGCCTGTTCGCATACAACCCATTTACAGCCCGTGTACTCACGATCCATTATGGCCTTTCAAAATTCGGCCCAGTAGCGTCATGTGGGCCGTCCCATATAATTACAGCCCGCTGTCACTTTCGGCCCATCTATGGCCCATGATGTATTTCGGCCCATATGAGGCCGTTTGTATCTCTTGGCCCATTGACGGCCCATGGTGATTCTGGCCCATCATGAATAGTAAACTGCTTTGAGCCCATTAACGGCCCATGATCCAGTTGCGCCGTTTCCAGCCCTCTTTTCTTTCGGCCTTCTAAGGGCCCATAAATTCTTGCGCTCATTTCCGACCCTCGATTACTTACGGTCCGTTACCGGCCTGTTATGCTAATGGGCCAAATTCAGCCCGTGGTAACAATCGGTCCGTTTGTGGCCTGTTAACCAGTTAGGCCGTTTTCATCCTATCATGTAATCCGGCCCATTAACGGCCCATCATGCCTGTTGAAAGAATTAAGCCTGTGCTGTCTTCCGGCCTGTTAATGACCCGTTATGGTCTGGGCCCATAAACAAACTCTTTTAATTTTGGCCCATTTACGGTCCATATTGCGGTCCAGTTTTGGCCCATGAACAGTACGGCCCATGGATCCTACGGCGCGTAGTAGGCCCATGGATCCTACGGCCCGTAGGAGGCCCATGAATCCTACGGCCCGTAGGAGGCCCATGGTTACCACGGCTCGTATGTGGCCCATGGTTATTGCGGCCGCTAGCAAACCGAGGAAAAAGAACTGCAGTGACTACAAGTAAACAAATAAACAAGACTATAAGTAAATAAATAAACAAGCAAGTAACGCTAGGCTAATATGGCGATTACACACATTACATCCACTGGGCATCAAAGTTCGCCACCAGTGCAAATATAGGGAACAACAAAGCAGCATATTAGAAACACTGGGCGTCTAAGTTGGCCACTAGTGCAAATAAATGCGGCAGCAAAACAAGTCTACAAATGAAACCACTTTAGAAGAGCTCAAGAAACGATATCTTGGGCACCCACCATGCTGGCAAGAAGCTTATCAAGCTTATTAGCTTTCTCTTGTTTGGCGCTAAAATCCTCCATCTCTTGCTATTGCACCAGAAAGTGTGCATCTGAATTCTACAGGGACTTCCTCAGTCCTTCGGCTTCTTGTCGCAGCATAGCTGATTCAGGCAGCGAGTTTGAAGAGCTTGTGCCAGTGGTAGTGGCCAGTAACTCGAACACTACATCAAGGTAGGACTTTGGGGTTGTCTCACTGTCTTCAAGATAGTTTTTATCATCTTTCTTGGAGACCAACAGGGTTGTCTTACTATCTTGAACCTTACCTGCATTACTTCCTTTACCATTGCATAATGGTGTACTCTTCTCCAATATTCTGCCGGCATTCTAAAAGAGGAACAAGCAGACACATCACATGTTTAGAATGTAGTATATGAAACTCATTTTAGTAAACCAGTTCAATAGTAATGTTGACAGGATAACAACATGAAACAAACATATATTTATGTACTATGGTCACTATATTGTCTATATCATCCTAGTTTATGTTGCTAGATCAAGATAGAGACGCAGTCATATCTGGTCACTGTATTGTCTATATCATCCTAGTTTATGTTGCCAAATCAAGATAAAGACGCGGTTCAAGTCGTATCTATTTCAGACAAAGCAGCATAGACTGAATATAAGTGTGGGAAACTACATAGCACTAACAACACTTGTAATGTGCATGACATGAGAACATAACTATTTATACAATTGAAACTGAAATCAACATAGAGAAAGAAGTTACAACAGCAAACCAGTTAAAGAAACAGATTTAAAACATACCTGTTGCGCCATTGGAGTTTCATTTGGATCCTTCAAATTTAAAATTAGTTGGTATGAGTAAATACAATGATGCAAGAGCAAAGGAGTATGCACCATAGCTACGGAATGTGACCTGAGAATAGTTGTTCTTCTGCTTTAACCGTTGAGTTGGGATTCGCAGTGCTGGTCCTCGTGCTTTGGGCACTGCAGTTGCCTTACTAACTGCTCGTGTTTGGGTGCTCTGTGGTGGAGATGCTGCTGTGTCGAGCGGCACTGGGTTACTATCTGCTAGGGTTGGGGTTAGATGGGGTGTAGCTGGTTCACTGTCCAACTGTGTAGGGGTACAATCTGCGAGAGTCTGGGTTATGTGTGGTGGGGCTGGTTCTTGGGCAAGTACAACCGTGGTTCTATCTGCATCGACGTGCAGCAACGTCTTTTCTGAAGACCGTGTTTCTACTCCCTTAGATACTGCCATCACCCCCTCCAATTCAAATGGATGATAAACTAGGAAGGTAATTGAATGTACAGACATTGTATGATAGACAGGTGCAATGGATAGTGGGGAATAAAAGAGGGCATGAAATAATTCACATATATGTTGTCTAACCAAACAGGATAACATGACACAATTTCACATATATAATTGCTAACTAAATAGGATAGCATGACACAATTTCACATATATGATGGCTAACTAAATAGGATAGAATGACATAATTGAAAATATGATGACTATGTAAACATGATGACATGATATAACTATATGATGTCTTTATTAAATAGGTTGGCATGCCATAATTCACATACATGCTGTCTACAGAAACATGATGGCATGATATAATTCACGGATAGAATGACATAATTCAGAATATGATGACTATGTAAACAGGATGAGATGATATAACTATATGATGTCTTTATTAAATAGGTTGGCATGCCATAATTCACATATATGATGTCTATGTAAACATGATGGCATGATATAATTCACACATATGATTTATATACTAAGCAAGTAAGCAGATGGCAAATCGCATATATGATGTCTAAACTAAGAAGATGGCATACAATATTGTGTATATGATGTCTAAACTAAGCAATGCAAGACAACATATGCATGATATGAGCAATATAACCCTGCCAAGTTTGAGCATACAACTCAGGGGGAAAATAGGACTGGTCATCTATCTCTGAATCCTCCTCTGAGGAGCTATCTGTAACTAGCAAGATATCTGCTTTAGCAGGTAGCATTGTCGGCACTAAAGACCTTGTTTTCACTCCAGATTTTTCCGTCACCGATTCAAATGGCTGATGCACAGGAAGAGTAGTTGAATATACAAACATTGTCGACAAATGGAATACGTAATACAAAAATAAGGATGGCATGATATACTTCACACATATGATGCCTGGCTAAACAGCATGGCATTGCGTAATTCACATATATAATGAATTGCAACAAGATGGCATTGCATAATTAACATATATGGTAATTAGACACTAAACAGGTGGCATTCACACAAAGCATGTCTAAACTAAGCAAATGACATAGCAATGCAAGACACCATATGCATAATATGAGCAATATAACCCTGCCAAGTTAGAGCATACACCTCAGGGGGGAAATAGGATTGGTCATCTGTCTCTGAATCCTCCTCTGAGGAGCTATCTGTAACTGGCAAGATATGCGCTTTGTCAGATAGCACTGTCTGCTCTGAAGACCTTGTTTTCACTCCAGATTTTTCCATCAGCGTGTCAAATGGCTGATGCACAGGAAGAGTAGTTGAATGCACTAACATTGTTGACAAATGTAATACGTAATGAAAAAAAGGATGGCATGATATAATTTACATATATGATGAATGGATAAACAAGATGGCATTGCAAAATTCCCATATATGATGCCTGGCTAAACAAGATGCCATTGCATAACTCATATATATGATATAGAAACTAAACAGATGGCATTCACACAAAACATGTCTAAACTAAGCAGATGACATATATGATGTATAAAGTAAGCAATGCAAGATGCCATATGCATGATATGACCAACATCAACATGCCAAGTTATAGCAAAGACCTCAGGGAGTAAATAGGAGTGGTTTGCTCCCTCTGAACCCCCTCTGAACAGTTATCTTCCTCTTGATTACAATCTGTAATGGGGGGAGGGGGGCTGCCATTGCGACCACCATGGAGCAACGTCTGCATGACATTATATTGCCACACAAGGCTCTTCTCATTTGCTCTACATGTTCAGTAGCATTGTGTACAACAACTGACATGCATAGGAATAAAACATAGTGAGATTATGTAAGGAATGCATGCTGAAATCCAGAGTGATGGTAGCAACCAGTGGATAGACCCAAAACCAATGATAGCAGGCAGATAATAGCTTCAGTTAAAAAACATAGGTAATGGCTCCTTTACTGTTTTTTTCCCACCCAACATGAACACATAGTAGACACCCGTGATTAAGCAGATAGTAGACAGAGATACAATTCATTGCTGCCCCGATATGTACCCCACAACCATTTAAAAACTCAAGTTTGATTATTAGTTTGGACATGACTCGAAGTCTAAGAGGTGAACATGACGATAAAGTAGCAGGTAATATTAAGCGATGCATAACGTAAGCGGACACGAAAGAGTGCAAACTCTCTTGTGGACCCGTGTAGTCCTCAAGGTCATCTGCTCAGTTGATGATGGTAATGCAGTGGTGGTGGCTGCCGTCAGCGGGATGAAGATCTGAGGCGGAAAAGACGGTCTGGAGGGGGGATCTTTGCTACGGTGAACGCTTCCATTGTTGGAGTAGCTCAGCTGGGGCGGACGATAGCGCGGCAGGAGCGGGACAAACCACACAAAGTTATCTTTGACACCTATATGTAACAGAAGTAATTCTGTAAAGGCTCATTTTAATTGGAGGATTCTAACAACGCGGGGATAGGAAATACAGAGTAATAGGATAGGAATGCACGTGCAAAACAGAGCATTTGCTAACACAGGGTTTCAATCAATCTGGGTGTTTGGTTCACAGGAATTGGAAGATCATAGGAATGCAAAGAAGCATGATCATATTAAAGTCAAACCACATGAAAATGTACAGTTATAATGCTATTATGCTAATATCACTTAGTCTTCTTCCATGAATAGTAATTTATAAAGGAGGTCCAAGTGGATATTAAAATTCCTATGGTGTTTCTTTGAAAGAGACACTAAAGGAAAAAATCCTACAGTTTTCCCTTTCTCCATTCCTTTGAACCAATTGCATGAATAGTAGTACCATAGGAAACTTTCCAATTCCTATGTTTTTCCTTCACTTTTCCTTTCAACCAGTGGCGATTGGTGATTCTAGTAGGGAGGCTTGAACAGGCAAAAGCCTACACTCCAAAAATGTTTTTGTACTACTTGTACTACTTTGGACCCAGCCCACTGCTCCACTAGCTCAACTCCTAGGTCCATGTACACATGCAGACGCGCAAAAATAAATAATGATGGCTTTCGAGAGAGTCCGTCACGGATAGCTAACTTGCCTAGTACCTCACTGCTTGTCATATAGGAGAAATATTCGTATTTCTCATTACTAAGTGTACTCAGTGGACAATATATATTACATGTAGAGTAAAAAAGCGATGCGACAAGTGTACAGCCTCTTTGGCGAAGCCATGTCGATCTCAGCATCATTGGGTTGGTCGCTGAGGATGCTGCAGCTAATGTGGCTGTCGGAGGCGGGGAAGAAGATCTTATGCATCTAGAGATGGAGCCGGGGGTACTGCTCCGTTGTGATGGACGGATTGTCTCGTTGGAGCAGCTCCGGTGAGGTGTACGACGGCAAGGCTGAAGCAGGATAAGAGAGACAATGTTAACCTGAAGTGGGATTCTAATAGCATCTCCAATAGATGATGTAAAATACATCACCAAAAAGTGCTAGATGTAAAATACATCAACTGTTCATCTCTGAACTTAACTGTCGAAACTGAATATAACTGTCGAAACTGAATTTTATTGTCGAAACTGAAATGTACCGTCGAAACTGAATTTTGCTGTCGAGACTGAATTTTATTGTTGAAACTGGACGCACTACTAGCAGAGAAGCAGTGCACTAGTAGTTTTGGCCGCTCGAGCACTAGTGGAAGAGAAGCACTGATATAAATCGGTAGCCGCTCCAGCAGGGAACGTACTACCAGAGAACAGTGGGGGCAGCTGGTCGTGCAGCAGCAGCAGCGCCTGGAGCATCAGCGCGTGCGAGAGCCAGAGCAGCAGCTCGAGTAGCAGTAGTAGGAGCGCGAGCTAGAGCCGGAGCCGCTGCTCGTGCAGCAGCAGCGCGAGCAAGAGTAGAGCAGCAGCGCGAGCAAGAGCAAGAGTAGAGCAGCTGCGCGACCGAAAGCAAGAGCAGAGCAGCAGCTTGAGCAAGAGCCGGAGCAGTAGCAGCGCGAGCGAGAGCCGGAGCAGCAGCAGCACGGCCAGTGATAGCCAGAGCAGCACGGCCAGTGACAGTCGGAGCAGCAGCAGTAGCTCCTACTGATCTGGACGTCGCCGCCGAGGGAGCAACGCCATGGCGGAGAGACACTGTGGAGGAAGTGGCCGGTGACGGCGCCGTCGATGGAGCCGCGCCAGGGCAGCTCGGGATCGAGCAACGCAGCACCGTGAGATTGAATCAAGGAGAAAAAGCAGCACCGTGAACCTCTTTGGTGGCACCCACTAGGCCTCAGCTTCATCCGAGGAATCGGTAATGGTGCTGCGTTTCTAGTAGTGCAGGTGAAGACGACGCTCTGGGAATGGAGGTGGCACGATAGACGAGGCAAACGTCAGGGCAGCTCCTTGGAGGTGGAGGACGGGGCGGCTGAACCGGAGGGACGACGATATTGACAACGTATCCACATCCAGTGTGGTGGATGAGGGACGTCGAGTTGTTGCGGTGGATGATGTCGTCGGGGAAGAGGCCCCGGCTGGGCGGCGGTCGGGTGGCAGACGGACGAGGGTGGGGTTTCACGGGTTTTGGCGGCCTCGATGTACGAATGGGGGGCAGAGGGGATGGGAGGGGGAACCATGGCTTAGGGACGCACTTGTCCGAAATGTGGGGTAAGTTACGAAAGTATCCCTACCCGTTTGAACCATTGGACGTCGAGGCGGGATTTTCGGCTGAGGGATAGAAGGGGGATTTCGCGTGTCGGGGCGGCGCCACCGATTTCGGAGGTGGAGGGAGTTTTCGCACGCGTTGAAATTTCGAGATAACAAAGCGGGAGTTTCGCAGCACAAGAGACAAAGAGATAGCTTGAAATTTCGGGATAACAAGGCCCGGCTTGAAATTTCAGGAGAACAATCTTAACGTGTACAAAAAAACAAAAACAAAACAATTCGCACCACACAAGAGAAAGTCATGTCCCGTTTTACTATATGAATTACTACAAATTCCATTCAAAAACAACAACGAACAACTTAAAAATTCGGGAGAACAAGCTTAACGTGTACGGTACCAAATCAATTCGTACTTCCCTCAACAATAACAACAAAAAAACAATTTGTACCGTCTACCATATGGACTAAAATTGAGACCATTTTCCGTATTTGAATGGGATTGTTGTCAGGTTAGTTATACCATCATCTAAATACTATCTTCACAACACACGACATGAATATAGTAGTAAATTCCCATTTAAATATGAACTACATGTACCATATGATCTCGAATTCAAATATGTGTATCCATTTTATGTTGAATTCAAATCATAGTACATGTATGCTCTAGCTAGATGTTCGGAATCTAAACAATATTTGATATGTACAATGTGTTTAACACCCACAACACACACAGACACACACACACACACACACACACACACACACACACAACATTTAGATTTTAGCTGCGAAAGCCACCCATTATCTCCAATTTGAATAGTTCTGTCCATGCATGGATGAAATGTGGTCAAACGATGCCTACCAACGGTATCTCAAATTCAAAGCAATTTGGCCTTGTTCGATGTGTATATAGTATAGCATGCTCAATTCAAAACCACACCACACATATCTCCATTATATCATGCATGCATGGGTTTCAAACATCATGATCTGTTATTCAAATATTTGAATTCACTTTTATATTGATTATGATCTCACCAAGTCTTTTACACCCACACAGTCGTCTTCTCTTTATAGTTGTACCACTAACTTTCTCTCGTGCATGCATGCACACACACTCCCACTCGGCATTATCCATCGCACACACACACAATCTCTTTCTTCAGGTCGGTCTCCCACGATCCCTCAAGCCAGGTAGGTCTGTCCATCGCCCTCTCTTTCCCACACACACCGATCGATATACCCCTCTAGCTAGCAGGTCTGCCTACCACACACACATGTACACACAATCCCTTCCCCCTCTCACCATCCATCCTTCACACCCTAGCTACGAGGCACGCGTGCGCATGCACATACACACACAACCACACACACACACACGCGTGCGCGCGCGCGTGCGCGTGAGCGAGCGCGCTCTCACCCCCTCATCTCTTATTATCGGTCTCGCACTCGTACAGTACCTCTAACTAGTAGGACTCTCGCACCACACCCACACACACAAACCCCCCCTCTTCGTCACTTCGGGCCTTCTTTATCTCTCACATGCATGCGCACTGATCGATACTCCCCTCTGTATATATATAGCTAGGTCTTTCCCTGTTTTCCACACGAAACAATCGATCTATATCTAGTTAAGTCTCGCCCTCTTTCCCACGTACACATCGATCAATCTACCTCCCTAGATAGGACTGCCTTGCTACCACACACACATTTTCTATCCATCGACTCCCCTCTCATCATCCATGCCTTCTGCTTCATCTCTCAGACGTGCGCAACCGCGCACGTTCTTGACCCTCTCTTTAAATATCGATCTCGCACTTGTACACTCCTTCCCAGTCTCCGTCTAGTTGGCCTCTCGCACCATCTTCCAACACCCCCCTCTCCCAATGCATGTACGCTCGTAGAGTTCTTCCCTCTACCTATCTCTATCGATATCTCGCGCAGACGACCCCTCCCCTCCCTTCTCGTATATCACCCCATGCACATACATATATGTATATAGGCCTCTCTTTACACAAATTGCATTGACACATACACCCTCTATATCCCCCCCACACACACAAATTCACGAATCTCCCGTGATTTCTTGCACAGACCATCTCTCTCTCTCAGACACACAGACTAGGTGTACGAAAGATAAGAGGTGCATGCACGCACTCGTTCCCATATACAAATGCGCGGGTACACGGTGGAGCACATTTGTATAAGAAATGTGCGTGTAGAATGGCTTTAGATGAGTTCTCGGGTAGGCTGTTCAGCCAATGCCTTACCGGTCCCTTGAGTTTCAACGGTAGGTACTTAATAGCGTGGAGGTCATCTCCTCGGGCCATGTGAATGTGGAGGAGAAAATCCTCAATCACTACTAGGGAAAAGCCTAGTAGTAGCGCAGGTTAAACAGCTAGTAGTAGCGCGGGTGCCCGCGCTACTACTACGGCTCTACAGCTAACTTGTAGTAGTAGCGCGGGTGCACCCGCGCTACTACTACGTCTGTTAGTAGTAGCGTGGGTGCCACCCGCGCTACTACTACGTCTGTTAGTAGTAGCATGGGTGCCATCCATGCTACTACTATTAATTTCAAAAACAAAAAAATTTCTCGATGCCGTGCGTGCTGTCAATGGTAGCAATGTTTCGATCCAGCAACGGCAGGGGTCGCCGAAGGTGCGAAAGGGCAGCAGCAGACCAGATCCAGCGACGGTTGCTGCAGAGGGCCCGGATCCATGGCCGAGCAAGGCGGCGGCGTGGGGCTCCTCTTTGCAGCCAAGGCAGCGAGCTCCTGGTCGTCCATGGCCACGACCTGCACGGGCAAGGACATGGGAGGGTGAGTCAAACCAGAGGGAGAGAGAAAAAGAAAAACGAGGGAGAGAGCAAGGAGATGGAGGTAGCAGCGGGGTTGGTCGCCGGTGGTGAGGTGCTCCTGCGTGGTGGCATGGAGATGCGGGGAAGACCGACAAGCTCCGGGACGCCGGCGGCGCGAGGCAGCGGCCTCTTTTGGCGCCATGGAGGACGAGGCGCGCATGGGTAGGAGGTCCATGTGAGAGCCTATGGAGAGAGAGGGGGGAGAGTGACGAGGGAGAGGAAGGATTTGGGGGAGGAGATGGGGATTTCAGGGCTCTTCAAAAACCAGGTAGTTAGTAGTAGCGCGGGTTTATACCCCTCGCTACTACTATGGCTTGTCCCGGGGGCATGGTGGAGACCACTTAGTAGTAGCGCGGGTTTATACCCCGCGCTACTACTATCAACTTAGTAGTAGCGCGGGTTTTATACCCCTCGCTACTACTATGGCTTGTCCCGGGGGCATGGTGGAGACCACTTAGTAGTAGCGCGGGTTTATACCCCTCGCTACTACTATCAACTTAGTAGTAGCGTGGGTTTTATACCCCTCGCTACTAGTAATTAGCAGTAGCGCCTCCTTTTAGACCGCGCTACTGATAAGCTTCTGTGTATAAGGTTTTCCCTAGTAGTGAATCCATACGGCCGGGTCAGTTGTTCCATCGTAGGATTCTATATTGACGGGTTTGAACCCTTCAGGGAACTGATGCTGCATCACCTCATCTGTGAAGCACATTGGGTGTGCGGCGCCCCTGGCCCGGGCAATGTCACGCTAGAGATCGGTTTATCATCCGGGCACGGTGTTGCTCCCGAGCTCTATCATTTCTATCGCGCCAGGCTTGGTATCCGTCCCGCCCGGTGGGTGCGTATCCCGTGGATCCATAAATGGACCTCGACTGGAGCCCTCGTGCGTTCAGGTCGTGGCGCAGATCGTATTGGTCATCCGGTTGAACCGGGTCTTTGCATGCTCGGCGAGAGGGCGCGAGTGGGTATTCGGTTTCCCTGGCCGCCCTATCCCGTCCTCGATGGGGCACGGGTGGGAGTTCTGCTTCTCCGGCCGCTCTATCTCGTCCTCGAGGTGGCGCGGGTGGGTATTCGGCTTCTCCGGCCGCTCTATCTCGTCGTCGAGGGGGCGCGGGTGGGAGCTCGGTGTCCACAGCCGGCCTATCTCGTCCTCCAGGGGGGCGGTCGGGCTGGTTTGCGTAGGTTCGTCTTGGAAGCATGGGCTCGAAGGCCTCATCCTCGAATTCTGGGAGTAGGCGCTGCCGTGGGTAACTCTTGTATTGGCCCTGACGTTGATCGTCGAGGCCTTCTTCAGCAGCTAAGACCATCGTCCATCTGTCGTTGAGCGTATCATGTTCGACCTTTAGCTGTTGTTGTTCCATCTTCAAGCTTTGGGCAGTGGCGATGAGCTGTTCTTGTTCCAAGGGGTCCTCAGGGACGATAAAGTCTTCGGGTCCAAGGCTATCTTCCTCTTCGGATGGAGGGAGGTAATTGCTGTCCTCGGAATCATCGAGGTCCTCGGGGTCACCCTGGTCTTCGTGCCCTTCTGGGGCGTCGGGTCGCTGCTCGGGCGTGTTATCGCCGAGCTCCCCCAAGTTGTCCGGAGTCTCGTTATCTCCGGTTCCGTTCGTGTTTGTGTGATTTTCCTTGCCCTTTCGCCGCCCGCTAGCTCGCCGTCGTCGGCGTCTGGGCGGTTCTTCGGTGGGATCATCGCCGTCCTTCTTGGTTGTGTCACCGTCCTTCATGGGGGTGTCAACCATGTAAACGTCATAGGTGGAGGTGGCGGTCCACTTTCCGGTATTGGCAGTGGCAAGGAATGTATCCGTGTAGGGCGGGACGTCAATGTCCTCGTCCATGTCGTCAGCCTCCTCGGAGGCGTAGTCCAGCATATCGGTTAAATCTTCGACAGTGGCTAGTAAGTGGGTGGTGGGTGGGACACAAAATTCCCCGCAGCTGGCATCCTGTCTGACCTGCTCCTAGTCCGAGGACGGGCCATCCACGATCTTTATCATCTGGATCCGGTCTAGCATCTCGCTTAAAATCGAGGGGTCCACCGGATCTATGTTCGGGCAGCCATCGGAGCTGGGCTCCGGCGCGCCGATAACGGGAGTGTGTTCAGTCAAGGGTGACAATTGGTTTTCCGGCTCCGGGGTTGGATCTGAACTCAAGGCCAGATCCAAACTGAGGCCCGACCCGTGGACGGGGGCGGGGAAGGAGTCCGAGGTCAAGGCTTTGGGATTGGTAGGTTCCTCGGGTAAGGCCGAGAACCCAGTAAAGACCAGATCGCCTCGAGCATCGGCGATGTACTCAAGGCCGCCAAACCTGATTTCCTGTCCGGGGGCGAAGCTATCGACCTGGTCGAGGTGACTGGTCGGATCGGCGTGCAACACGATGCTGCCGAACGCGAAGAGCTGTCCGGGGACGAAGATGTCCCCGCTATGGATTCCGTTGCTGAAGAGAAGAGCTGTCCGGGGACGGCGATGTCCCCGCTGCAGATTCCATCGACGAAGAGCTGTCCGGGGACGGTGAGCCATTGATCCTTGGCGATCCATGACGTAACTCTCAATGAAAGCACCAATGTCGGTACCAAAACCGACAGATCTCGGGTAGGGGATCCAAACTATGGGTCAAGGAGTCGATGGTAACAGGGAACGTAGAGACAGCGATTTACCCAGGTTCGGGCCCTCTCGAGGAGGTAATACCCTACGTCCTGCTTGATTGTATTGATGTGATTGTATGAATGTTACAGAGTTGATCTACCTCAAGATCGACTGGGATAAACCCTAGGTAATGGATATGATCCTCTACGGACTAGGCCTTCTGGTTTATATAGACACCAGGAGGTCCTAGGGTTACACATGGTCGGTTACCATCAGGGGACAAACATGCCGGTTATGCCAATTGTTTCTTGGAGGAGACGCCAAGTCTTCGGAGGTTTCCTTCTGATACACGGGGTCGCCCACAATTCGGCCTTCCATCGACGAGTAGAGGGCGGCCCACCAGCCCGGCCTATGAGAGATAGGCCGGCAGCCCGAGTACCCCCTAGTCCGGGACACCCTCACCCACCACTTTGACTTTTGCCGTGCCGGGTCCATCCCATTGTTAAAAAAAAACTCCCACGCCTCCCGCGCGGCAAAAATGCCGCCCTACCCTTTCTTCAAGGAGTAGGCGGTAAACTTACAGCCTATCACCTCGCGTCGCACCAACAGACGGTCGGTCCGACCAGCTGCTCACCGAAGGGATGCGCATCAGCTTGATACATCACTGACATGTGCGACCACATGTGAGCAAACCGATAGTCCAAGCTCCCCGCCTACCGCCAAAAGCCTGGCCTATGGGGATTTCTAGCAAACTAGTAGTTGCGATTGGTCGCGTGGCAGTTTCATGTGTAGGGGAGGGGCATGGTGTGGAAGTAAATTTCCTTTTTTAGTTCTGTTTTCGTCCAATAACTTCCACCGTCGGATGCAGATCTTAGGGTTATTGGGGTGTTCGCCAGGAATAGGCTCGTAGTGAACTATTGACTAGCCTCTTCTTCACATCCACTACGTTGACACATAAGTATCATATCTCTCCCTCATCCCCACGCACACACCAACACTGATGACTCTCTCCAGACTTCTGGCACACACCATCTCTCTATAGGTCGATGTCACACACATACACTTGTACTCTAGGTTGAGTACGTACACAAAGAGGAGAGGTGCACACATGCACTCGTCCTCTCTCACACACATGCGCGGGTACTCTTTCTGACACACACCATCTCTCTCTTGGTCTATGTATACCACTCTCTCTCTCTCCCCCACACACACTGGTGGAGTACGTGCACGAAGAGAAGATGTGCACGCATGCACTCATTCCCTCGCACACACACGCGGGTACACGGTGGAACGCATTTTTGTATGAAGAGCCACCCCACATGATAATTTCACGTGTGTAGAGTCGTTCACTTAATGGATGGTCAATTAATACAGCGCATGCAAATTGAGTGGACGTGGGGGAGGAAGTAGTTGAGAATGACATTACTATCATCCACTACATGCATGCGAGTAGTTAAATCATGGGTTGCTGGTACTATGAGGCAACATCATCAATTTTTGCCTTGGTTACTGTTGGTGGCCTTTGTATTTAAAAATGAACGGAGTGGAGTAGGAGTAGTAGTATCTTTATCTTAGCCTAGTAGGGCTCTCCCACCGCCTACGCTCGCCTCCCCGCCTCGCCCATCGGATTCCCCCATGGAGAATCCCTTAGATCCCAGCATCCCGCGGGCTTCCCTCTCGCTGCGGCCCGCAGCACTGCCGCCTTTGAGAAAAACCCACATGTGTTTCAAAGGGGATCCATTGCTTTGGAATCACAGATCGGTGGCGCCGGAGGACATGCCGGGGCTGCGTTGCAGGTGGTGGGTAGCAAGGACAAATCGGATCGAGGAAGCATCGCATCGATTAGAGACAAGTTCAAAGGAGCTGCGCCTGGCGAAGCACAAGGTGGAGGTGCATGTCGATCTCAGGGGTGATGATAGAGGCGAAGGTGTCCCATCTTTCGATGAGAAGGTAGCTATCGTTTTGGTGGAAGTCGACTTTGACGATCCGAGTACGAACGTGCGAAGACGTCGCACCTTAGCAATCTAAACCAACTCCGAGAGGTTATTGACCACGCCGGAGCATGATCAGCCTGACCACGAGGGTCTATTTCCTACGAGCAAATGAAGAACAAGCAAGAAACTGAGATTGCAATCTAGATATTGCGAATATAATAGGAAAGCTTTATTAATCAAGTGGGGTTCTGTGACGTCTTGGTCTGGTTGTTGAACACAAACGAAGTACACGAAGTTGCAGCTATGGTGAACTTTTAATCTAAACAAATCCCAAGTCTAAAACGACGCCCTAAGGGCTGTATATATGGGGGAATAGGGGGGGAATTTTGTAACCCCTTGGAGCAGGGGTCCGAAACAAACCCTAGCTCTGTTTCCCCACACATACGGACTCTAAAAACGGCCTATACTGATGTATTTTGAAATTACATGGGCCTGGACCAAAAATAAGGTGGCACAGCACCTATATTAAGCTATGGACGAAATTTATGAAAGGGCATCTTGTATATTTCGTCCATATCCTTGTACGTCATCATGGTGGCGCCAAAGTGCTAAAAACTCCACCAGAAACTCCGTTCTTGTTCCCCTTGCACGCGCCATCCTCTCTATGCTTAATCATGCTCCAATGTCCATCCTTCTTGTCCATGCTAGGCCCTTCATTTGTAAGCAAAACAAACATATCCAATTTAGGCAGCATCATATTCTCATGAACATTAGAATTGTTACCAACAAACGAAAGTACCTGGTAATTTGATTGGCGTGCTCGAGCTCTAGTAATTGGTCCCATATATGTAATAGCAGGGGCTGTGGGTGTAACTGTGGTAGTGATGTCCTCATCATCCTCCCCTTCTTGGATTGAAGTGGTCCTCGACGGAAGCTCATATTCCTCACCCACATAAGGCTTCAAATCTACAATGTTAAAAGTGGGACTAACCCCAAAATCTGCAGGCAGCTAAAGTTTACATACATTAACATTTATTCTCTCTAACACCTTAAAAGGACCATCAGCACGTGGCATTAACTTTGACTTGCGCAAATCAGGAAACCTATCCTTACGCAAATGTAACCAAACAAGATCTCCAGGTGCAAAGACAACATGTTTTCTACCCTTATCTCCATCAAGTTTATATTTAGCATTCATACGCTCAATGTTTTCCTTAGTTAACTCATGCATTTTTAAGATCAATTTAGCACGTTGTTTAGCATCGAAATTAACCTTCTCCGAAGATGGAAGAGGTAACAAATCATTAGGTGCATGAGGTAGGAAACCATACACAACTTCAAAAGGGCACATCTTAGTAGTAGAATGCAGCGAACGATTATAAGCAAATTCAATATGAGGCAAGCATTCTTCCCACATTTTAAGATTAGTCTTTAAAACAGCCCTAAGCATAGTAGACAATGTTCTATTGACTACTTCAGTTTGTCCATCAGTTTGGGGGTGACATGTAGTACTAAAAAGCAATTTCGTCCCCAACTTAGCCCATAAACATCTCCAAAAGTGGCTAAGAAATTTAGTATCACGATCTGAAACAATTGTATTTGGCACACCATGCAAGCGAATAATTTCACGAAAGAACAAATCAGCAACATTTGCAGCATTATCACTTTTATGACATGGTATAAAGTGTGCCATTTTCGAAAATCTATCCACGACAACAAATATGCTATCCCTCCCCTTCTTTGTTCGAGGTAAACCTAAAACAAAGTCCATAGATATATCCTCCCAAGGAACACTAGGTACAGGCAAAGGCATATATAAACCATGAGGATTGAGTTGTGACTTAGCTTTTTGACATGTAGTGCAACGAGCAACAAAATGCTCAACATCCCGTCTCATCTTGGGCCAAAAGAAATGTGTAGCAAGTACATCCACCGTCTTCTTCACGCCAAAGTGTCCTATTAGTCCTCCTCCATGCGCCTCCTGCAACAACAAAAGATGAACGGAGCTAGCTGGAATGCATAGCTTGTTAGTACGGAACACAAATCCATCATTAATGACGAACTTGTTCCATGTTCTTCCTTCCTTACAATTCTGCAGCACATCTTTAAATTCAGCATCATGCACATATTGATCTTTGATGGTCTCCAAACCAAATATTTTAAAGTCAAGTTGTGAAAGCATAGTATAACGACGAGACAATGCATCAGCAATAACATTTTCTTTACCCTTCTTGTGTTTAATGACATAAGGGAAAGTCTCAATGAATTCAACCCATTTAGCATGTTTACGGTTCAGTTTTGCTTTTAATATGTTTCAAAGATTCATAATCAGAATGTATAACAAATTCTTTGGGCCATAAATAATGTTGCCTTGTTTCTAAAGTCCGAACAAGAGCATATAATTCCTTATCATAAGTAGAATAGTTCAGACTAGGCCTACTCAATTTTTCAGAGAAGTATACAACAAGTTTACCATCTTGTAATAACACACCTCCTAATCCAATTCCACTAGCATCACATTCAAGCTCAAAAATCTTATTAAATTCAGGAAGTTGGAGTAAAGGAGCATGTGTCAACTTATTTTTCAAAACCGTGCAGGCTTCTTCCTGTGCGGTACCCCAAACAAAAGGCACATCCTTCTTTTTAAGCTCATTGAGAGGCGCAGCAATGGTGCTGAAATCTCTCACAAAACGCCTATAGAAACCAGCGAGGCCAAGAAAACTCCTCACTTGTGTGACCGTTTTGGGCTGCGGCCAACTCTCAATAGCTTCAATCTTGGCTTTATCAACTTCAATTCCCTGTGGAGTAACAACATAGCCAAGCAAAAAAATACTCGGTCGGTGCAAAAGGTGCACTTTCCAAGGTTACCAAACAAACGTGCATCTCGTAGAGCAATAAAAACAACACGTAAATGTTCCAAATGTTCCTCCAAAGATCTACTATAAATCAGTATATCTTCAAAATAGACTACCACAAATCGTCCAATGAAAGCACATAAATCCTCGTTCATTAATCTCATGAAAGTACTAGGTGCATTAGTTAACCCAAAAGGCATGGCTAACCACTCATATAAGCCAAACTTAGTTTTAAAAGGTGTTTTCCATTCATCTCCCAATTTCATACAAATTTGATGGTATCCACTACGCAAATCAACTTTGGAGAATATGGTAGAACCACTCAATTCATCAAGCATATCATCTAGCCTAGGAATAGGATGACGATAGTGAATAGTAATATTATTAATGGATCTACAATCAACACACATACGCGAGGTACCATCCTTTTTCGGCACTAAAATAATAGGAACAACACAAGGACTAAGGGATTCACGTATATAACCTTTGTCAAGCAGCTCCTGTACTTGACGCATAATCTCCTTCATCTCCTCTGGATTGGTATGGTATGGTGCACGGTTTGCTAGGGATGCACCGGTAATCAAATCAATCTGATGCTCCATCCCTTGAATAGGTGGTAATCCCGGTGGCACGTCTTGTGGAAAGATGTCAGTGAACTCCTGCAAAATGTTAGTAACAGCAGGAGGCAAAGAGGAAGGCACGTCCTCGAAAGAAAATAATGCCTCTTTGCACACAAAAGCATAGCAAATAGATTTGCTGAAATCTAGATCATCAATATCAGATTTGGTGGCAAGTAAGCATCCACTTTTCAATTGAATTTGAGAAGCAACACTAGATGGTTTGTTATTAGGTTTCATTTTTTGCTCAAATTCTTTTGTCACAATCTGATTTTCACTCTTACTTTGCTCCTATTTTGCTTTACTAGCTCTATTCATATCATCTTTCAAAATGGATTCAGGAGTCATAGGAAGCAAAGTAACATGTTTATCCTTATGAACAAGAGTATACTGATTGTTTCTACCATGGTGTATAGAATTTTTTATCGAATTACCATGGTCTACCAAGTAATAAGGAGCATGCTTGCATGGGTACCACATCACAATCAACATAATCAGCGTATGTAGCAATACTAAAATGCACACGAACAGTATGTGTTACCTTTACCTTGCCGCTGTTGTTGAACCATTGGATGTAGTAAGGATGCGGATGTGGCCTTGTGGTGAGAGACAACTTCTCCACCATCTCCATGCTAGCCAAGTTGTTGCAACTCCCTCCATCTATGATGGCGCGAACTGAACGTTCTTTCACAACTCCCTTTGTATGGAACAAGTTGTGCCTCTGAGTTTGCTCAGCCTGTGTTACCTGCACACTCAAAACACGTTGAGCAACTAAACTTTCATACCTGTCAGCGTCTTCAGCAGCCATGTATTGTGTCTCTTGTTCAGAATCATGTCCACCTTGCTCTTCACTAGCAATAAGAGACAAAAGTCTACTCATCATAGTCACTAGCAGACTCATACCCACCATCCTCAGTAACAATCATCACACGCGGAGACGGACATTTGCTCGCATAGTGACCTCCACCCTTGCAACGATGACATATAACATCATGTGTTTGCCCTGTTGATGCCATGGATGAAGAAGAGCTCTGTGCGGGACCAGAAGGTGTGCTCTTGGCGGATGGTTGTGGTGGTGCCTGTTTTCTTGTATCCCGGTTGGAGTTGGCGGAGGACGTAGGCGGTGTTGCAGCAGGATGTATGGAAGTAGAAGATGTACGCAGTGTCCATGATGATGATCGACCTGCAGAAAAGTTAGTTCGCGCCAATGCCTGTCGATCCTGCACTTCACGTTCAGCTTTGCAAGCAAGATGGAATAAACGAGTGATATTGTTATAATCCTTATACTCTAAGATGATTTGAATCTCTCTATTTAGTCCACCCATAAAACGTGCAAGCATAGCTTCATTATCCTCAACAATACCACATCTAATCATGCCAGTTTGTAATTCCTGATAATATTCTTCTACAGATTTTTTTCCTTGTCTTAAGCGCTGTAATTTTTGAAGTAATTCACGTTGATAATATGGTGGAACCCAACAAGTACGCATAGCAATTTTCAAAGTAGCCCATGTAGTGGGGATATTATCATGATATAATCGACAATGTTCAGACCACCAAACACAAGCAAAACTAGTGAAAGCACAAACAACAGCAGCAAGATGTCTATCCTCAGTATATTGTAAGCATGTAAAACGTTGTTCAGTTTCTAACTCCCAAGTAAGATATACATCAGGAATGTATCTACCCTCAAATGGCGGAATATTCAATTTTAGTTTAGGGATATGGTCATTATCTCGTACCTGAGGAGGTGGTGCAGCCCTACCGTTGCGATCATATGCATGTGGACGACCTGGTGGTGGTGCTGGTGGTTGCACGTAGTTCTGATTTTGAGCAACCTCATCCTCATAATCATCCTCGTAATCATCGTCCTCGTCAACAGTAGCAGCAGGAGCCACAAAAGCATCAGCAGTAGTTGCAGCGGCACCAGAATGTTGGCCGGGCTCAATGGGAACACGCCGGGCTCGTCCTACTGGAGCGGGGCAACGTGGAGGTGGTCGTTGCTGGTGTTGCAATGGTGCTTAATCATGCTCCATTGTTCATCCTTCTTGTCCATGCTTAATCATGCTCCAATGTTCATCCTTCTTGTCCATGCTAGGCCCTTCATTTGTAAGCAAAACAAATGTATCCAATTTAGGCAGCATGATATTCTCATGAACATTAGAATCGTTACCAAGAAACGAAAGTACCTGGTAATTTAATTGGCATGCGCGAGCTCTAGTAGTTGGTCCCATATATGTAACAGCAGGGGCTGTGGGTGTAACTGTGGTAGTGATGTCCTCATCAGGTGAGATGCTAAGGGATGTCAGCATCCAGCAGTGTCGCGTTGATTTCGAGCTGGGGCTAATGGTAGAGATCATATTCACGGAGTCGACTGCGGAGGAGAGAACACGCATGCCTGCAGAATGGCATGAGAAGCCGGTGCAACTGTTCAAATGGGTGGTTGGAGAAGCCAAATCACTCAACAGCTGCAGTGGTGGCGCCGGAGATGCATCGTAGGTGAGGTGACCTGCCCTCCTTCCCCGCCAGTGATGCAGTGACCTACTCAGTTGTTGCTACAGTTAACACGCGGCACCATGGCGGTTTGCAACCGTGACAATCACTCCATCTATATGTATTGCAGTTCTATGAAAATACTCCATCTATATGTGTTGTATTTCTATGAAAATAGTTGGTCGTTTGGAAAAAGATGGTCATTGATTTATCACGAGTTTTTGAATGCTTGGTCATGAGAACTCATCGGGAGCCGTTTCGGGCTTCGAAACCAAAACCATCAATAAATTTCGAGCTTCTTTCCGGTCACATTCCAAAGTACCATGCTATAATTAATTGCAAACCTGTTCACATCGAGCAAACCTAAATGTGTTCCCACTTTGTAGCGTATTTGTACTAGGTTATAAAAAGGGAAACTAACTGCTGTAATATTACTGCACATTCCTCCTCATAAGCCTTTCTTGTTCGTCGTTCCTTGCGTCTGCCAAGGCCGGTGGGAAGAGCTCTGGGCTGAGAAATAACAAGGGAGCAATGACCAAGGCCGCGAAAAAAAAGAGGACCCGCCGCAACGCGGAGGCCTCGAAAGATCTCTCATGGGCAGGAGAGGCTCTCAGAAGCGCATTCGCCGTGGAGGCGAACATGCCAAGCTGGCAATGCTGGAGTGGTTAGCCCGCGACGACATGCCCACTCAGCTCAACAAGCAAATGGAGTTGATCGCCCGCTTGGTGAAGCTGCTGAAGGAGAGCAATGCCTCGGTTGGCAAGGCAATCGGCAAAATCCTCGAACTTGAGGAGAACAAGGCAAAGCTTCGCCACGAGCTCGACCTGTTGAGGGAGGAGATCGCCTGCTGGAAGAAGTTGCAAGAGAAGAGTAGAGCCTCGGTGAAGAAGCTGACCGCCGTCATCAGGGAACTTAGGGAGGACATGGCGAAGCTCCGCACTGAGAGCGTGACTGCTGTCAAGTAACATCATGCCGACGTGGAAGAGATCATGCACGCTCGCCTCGAGAAATCCCGCGCTATGGAAGCAATGAAGAAGATGGCGGATGAGAGGCGAGAGGAGATGAAGGTCGTGGAGGCGATGAAGCAGTTAGAACTCTGCGCCCAGCAACCCTTCATGAAGTAGAGAGCAGCGACCCAGACCATTGTCTGCGTCTTCCTTTTTTTCCGAGTAATCTTCCTTCTTCTTTTGCCACTGTGTCTTTCGGGCGTTGCCGCATGTGTCCTTCTAAACTATCCTCAATAGGTAAGACATTTATTATCCATTGCAATTGTCATCATATTATTTCGTTTGTACTAGCTAAATGTATACGAGTCAAAAACGGCTAAAAGTCACATTCTCTATGAGGCACGAATAAAACAATGCTAATGATGAGCGGGGCCGTGGGATCACAAGCAAACTAGATCATTTTTTATCGCCATATCGCACTGGGCTGCCGTGTTTCACACTCCTCTGTCGGGCTAGTACTCCAGTGGAAAACTAGAGTATACCACACGGTTCTTTCCTCCTCCTTAGGTCGTCGGCAACAATTATACTTCCTTTCGCCGCATGTGGGACAACCAACATCCGGGTCAACGTGTCATGCACCAGATTAGAGTGGGGAACAGAAGGGGAGATTTACCTCTCACAGTAATAATGACTATAACGAGCAGTCAAATCACAAGGCCCCACCTTCCAGCAGTAATGAGCCGTCAAATCACAAAGCCCCACCTTTCCCGCAGTAAGTTGAATCCGCTACTCCCTCATCATCCTCGCCTCTCTGTCAAAATGACCAGGCGAAACTGCCCCACCCTCACCTTTTAAATATAGTTTGTAGTATCGATGGATTACGCCATGGAGCAAAACTAACAAGCTCAAATTAAAGAAAAAGGTGGTACATATACGGCACGCTCGTCGCGTTCGCGTCGCACCTACATGGTCGGTCCGGCATGCCTCTCATGGAATGGAACGTGCGTCATCTTGCGTTTGCACTCACATGTGGGACCACAATTGAGCAACCGGCCATAGGCACACTCCCCTGCCCCCGCGCGTCGGTTGAGTTACTAGTACAGTAGAAAAGAGAGAACATCGATACTACTCCACTAGTATGATGCTGGATGTCGGACAGCCAGCATCTGGATCGATGTTTCGTGCACCAAATTACGCATAGTACTACGTGCTTAGATGGGGTGCTAAATTCTACTAGAAAAATTAACATATCTGTTTAATTCTTTAACAACTAAACTCCTTCATGCTTTGCGTAAACTTCTCTCAATTAAGTGATTTGCATAGGTCTGCGCGCTTCGCATTGGTTCTACCTGGGGTCACGAATTCCCTCTCTCTTCTCTTTACCTTGTCACATCAGATTTTTTTTGCATATGTGGCATTCTTAGCACCTGTACGCCATGGAGGGGAGACTCACCCCGGTCGTAGCGTCGCAAAAATAATGACTATAATGAGCAGTCAAATCACAAGGCCCCATCTTTCCAGCAGTAACGAGCCGTCAAATCACACAGCCCCACCATTCCAGCAGTACGTTGAATCCGCTACTCCCTCGTCCTCCTCGCCTCTCTGTCGAACCGACTAGGCGAAACTGCCCCGCCTAACGTGCGGGAAAAGCCCCGCCCTCGACATTTAAATATAATTTTGTATCGATGGATTGCGCCATGGAGCAAAACCAAAAGAAAACGGTGGTACATGTATATAGCACGCCCGTCGTGTTCGCGTCGCACCCCACACGGTCGGTCGGTCCGACACGCCGCTCACGGAATGGAACGCGCATTATCTTGTGTTTGCACTCACATGTGGGACCGCAATTGAGCAGCCGACCATAGGCACACTCCCCCATCCCCGCGTGTCGGCTGAGTTACTAGAAGGGAGACACGAGCGATCTCACTAGAGCAGTGTTGTACACATGTCGTTGCATGGGCGATCCCTGCACGACAGGGGAGATCAGTTCGTCCATGCATCTGACCAGAGTCCAGCAGACGGCTGGATGGCTATCGTCTACATATCGTGCAGGTTGTGTCATACTAACATACAGCTGTAGTTCTGTTGAGAAATGTAAAAAAAAGTAGGAGCACTAAGTATATTGCAATACCAATAAAATTCAAATCCATTATTGGTATGAATACAAATATAGTCCACTCACGCTAGGCGGCTAGGGCTACCTCTCCCCTCCATGCTTCATCGATGAGCCGGTGGATTCACCCCTTCCCTCTTCCCACCGCTCCGTCGGCCGGTGACGGGGAGGGGAATCCCGGTGCCTATGCCCCGGTTATTAGTTTATGTTAGGGTTTTTAGTCCTCGCACGCGCAACGCTCAGGCGGACGATGTTGGTGCTTCTTCTCCGAGTTTGTCTTCCGGGCTCCGATCCTCCTTGAGTTCGTTCGTCTAGACATAGTCGATGGAACTCCAACGTAGATTATTGCCGTCTCCTTTGGGGTGGTGAGGTTAAGGTTTCTTGTCATCTGGCAATATTTGGTGTCATGTGCTTCGGATCAATGTGAGGGTTAAACAACGACAACTGCATTCCTCCAGGGCGCTGGTTATTAGGAGCACATGCACAAAGACTACTCGGCTGCCATCAAGAAGGTGAAGCCGGCTACGTTAGGACATTGGCGACATCGATTGACGCCTTTTCTATGAGTTTGTCCTTCGAGCTTTGATCCTCGTCTAGTTTGTCCATCGGGACGTAGTCGATGGAGCTCCAACGTAGATTCATGTTGTCTCCTTGGGGCAGTGAGGTTAGCGTTTCTTGTCATATGGCAAAATTTGGTGTTATATTAATTAGGTGCTTCAGATCAATGATGACAACTACGCCTCCGGGGCGCTACTCCTTAGGGGCACCTGCACGAAGACTCCTTGACAGTCATTGACGAGGTCAAGCTGGCTCCGGTAGGATAGCAGCGACAACGACGCGTCGACGGCTCTTTCTGACTGCAGTTGGTTGTTCGCTGGTCTCAAAATTCGGATGTAGTTTTTATTAGAGATGCTTTGTACCACTTGCAAACATTTACAATAGACCCGGTCATTTTCGAAAAAAGGTTGCACATAGTTTATGTTCAAAATCAGAACAAAAATTGATGGCTCTTACATTTTTTTGCAAATGCTAACATCACGAATTTTCAAAAATTTGATTTCACTTTATGTTGGAAACAATACATTTCAAGCTCTAGCTAGCTATTCGAAATGAAAATTGTGCATGTTTTATAAGTATAACGTGGTAAGCAAACAAAATGTATGGTGTGCCCCCATTTAGATGTGAACTGCAAAAGCCACACGTTACCTCAAATTCAAAGTACTTAGTCCATGGATGCAATGTGTTCAAACGGTGCCATCGACATCTCAAATTCAAAAGAGTTCGAGCATGTTTGTTTTATATTCTCACCCATGATAATTTGACCTGTGTGGTTGTTCAATCAATAGAGGGCCAGGGACCAGAAGTGAACAATACAAAGTGTGACCTGGCATGTATGCAATTTTAAACGATTGTTTTTATGGAGAGAAAAAAAGAAAACTACTCCACTATATGTATATAAGTAGGAGCCTCCGCTCTTGCTTGCTAGGGTTGCTCTCTTCACACACTCTCATCCTCTCCAGATCTAAACACGACAGCGGTGGCCACACACTCTCTCTCTCTCTCTGCCACCTCTGGGCACAGATCCGGCCGGATCCCCTCCGCCAAGGAAGGGGTGAAGGTGCAACGTTCACGCGGTCGTCATCGGCGATGGAGCAAACCCACTGTCGGCGTGTCCCGATCCACGTGCCTTGTTGTTCTCCCCCACACAACGCCGGCTAGGGAGGGCCTTCGACCCATTCTTCCTCACAGTCATGGTGTAGGCAGATCCGGCCTCCCGCCGCCCACCTACCGAATTCCCGACGACCCTCAGGTATAAGTTCCTTGGAAACCGGCCTTGCTCTACTGCCCCAGGTCCCCACGTCGCTGCATGTGGATCTTTTTCTACTTCTCAGCCCCCCTCGTAGATATGCTCGATCGGCTCTTCCAAAGCCACCTAAATTTTTACTATTAGATGTAAAGCTACTTCATGCAGTCGAATCTACGACTTGGTTCAAAGCGGGAAGAACGGGGGGAAAGTTCTAGCATGAATCTAGGACTTTGTTCAAAGAGGAAAGATTGGGGGTGGGGGTAGTAGAGACTGGCTACCCAACCGGTCTCTTGGTTGAAAAGGGAAATAAAGGGAAAACACAGTACAAACGGGATATAGAACCGATCTACTGGTTGAAAAAGGAAAGAAAGTGGGGACTGGGGGACAAATTAACAGAGTATTTCCAGCACTAGATTTTCTGCCCTCACATAGTAAAAGGTGGCTATAGTGTACAAAAATGGGACCAACCCAGATATCCTATTTGGATGTTTGTTTGTATCACCACTTTATGCATTGGTGGAGGTACATGGTGCTGGTGCGCCCACTGTCTGATGCCCTTATGGCAATTTTTAACTGTTGTTAATCTAATGCTGTTGGTAGAATGCAACAATCTCACTGTTAAAGTAAGGACACGTTTAACCAATGTTGTTTTTAATGTAATGCCTCCAGTAATATGAAGCAATGACACTGTTTTAATGTCCTGCTATATTTCCCGTTAAGATAAGTAAGTTGCTTCTTTTCGTTAGAAATGCAATTTTCCTGGTCTGCCTACTGTCCCATGCCCTTATACCAACTCTTTAGCACCTGTTAATCTAATGTAGCTGGTAAAATCAAGCAATGGCACCATTATAGTAATGTCAAATTTAACAGTTTTCATTGTTAATCTTAATGCCCCCGGTAATACGAAGCAATGCTTCTACTTTAGAAATTGCTACTGTCCTTCTATGATTGCCATTAAGATAAGGAAGATTCTTCTTTTCATTTGACGTATGTTTCATCACTTGTTATTCACCCGCCTTTCTACCTTTTTTGCAAACAGAGATATACATTTCACCTCATTGCTATTGCGACCTTTTCGTGAACTACACAAAACACATCTTTTTTAGAAAGAGTGCCTTGTGCAGTTCTACTAAAATGTCACACGGGCAACATCTCTTGATTTTAGTGGAACCGCACAAAGGGTGATTGGAGTTCCTAACCTTCTCGTGGAACTGTGCGGGTAATCTCCTTCAACAGTTAATTAGCCTTTGCAAGATTAGCCGTCACCGTCACCACAATGGCACTTTGCACATATTTGTGTAACGAACATGGACGCTTGATTTTAGTTGAACTGCACAAAAGCGTATCCAAATTATAGTTGCACATTCCACGAGCTTGACGACCAAACTTGATGTTGGTCATTTTTAGTGAAACTAATGAAGAAGCTGCCAGCTCATGGGACCAAGTACTTCTCGCTAACTGCATGATGCAAACATTGCTACATTTTACGTGAACTGCACAAAAAGGTCGCATGAATTGAATCATCCATGTTGGTGACTGGTGCCAACCCATCTACTATAGCGTTGACTGTAGATATGGTTCCCATGACGAGGTATGTTCCTTTTTGGTGATACCCTTTGCCAGAACGATCCTGCATTGTGACTCTACATGCAGCTAGTGATCTTGTCCTAATGTTTTGGCACTGCCATGAGAAAGCAATAAAGGTATTATTTCGCACCTTAATCTAATGCCACTAATAATTTTAGGCAATGTTTTGGCACCGCTAGTGCCATTGATAAAATGAAGTAATAATATAGTTAAAATAGAGCTACTGTCTTCGCTATCATTTCATTTCCAATGTAGATAATGAAAGTGCTTCTCTTTGTTAGTATACGTTTCATCAAATAGTCCCATTCTTAAAGTAATGACACATTTAAGTATTTCTGCAAACAGGGATGCTTAATTTTAGTTGAACTGTACACAAAAAAGAGATTGGAATGACTCAAGGGCCTTCCTTGTTCATCACTTGTAGAAGGTGTATCCGGGAAATTGAGTCGATTTGCCCTATCAGGCCTACCATTGAGTCCACTTACCAGTCCCTATGAGGCCTACCATCGAGGCGGCGCAGGGCCCCTCTCTCCCTCGCACCACAGTGGGTGCCATAATTTTAGTTGAACTGCATAAAAAAAGAGATTGGAGTGACTGAAGGCCCCTCCTACTACCACACTGACTTTGTTCATAGTTTTTAATGAATTGCCTTCATGGCAAGATACGGGGACCTGAAGAATAACTTAATCTCACTAAGTCATCTCACACAGGTCAGTCCTGTCCTTCATCCACATGATCGTGCTTTGTCATACTATGCTACTGTTGTATTTTCTTTTAATAAAGCTATTGTATCGCAATATTTTCCCTTTAAGAAAATGAAGTTGCTTCTATTTATTAGTGTATGTTTCATCAACTAGTGCCACTATTATAGTAATCACGCTTTTTCATTATCTGCAAACAGGGTTATTCAGCTACACTTTAGTGGAACTGCACAAATGTTCGGATGGAACCCGCATATGCAGAGTGTGATTGCCACCTTCTAACATAAACGTGGCTTGGAATAGCACAGATGTTTGGATGGTTCCACAAGTTCTTGGTGACCCGCTTATGCAGAACATGTTAATCTGCCGGTGTTTGACATGCGTGGCCATAAACGGGACTGGTTTCAGTATTGCAGCAAATCCTTGAATCAAATAGCTTATATGAATTAGGTTTATGGTTTGCTGGATATATTGGCACTTTTCCAGGGATTATTCTTTTCTGAGAGAAGCATCAATCAATTTTTCTTTACCTGTACACATTCTCACAACTTTGTTTTAGTATTAAATTTAATATTGGCTCTGATCTGTGAATCATTCAGATGCATAGGCATCTTTGTTGTACTTATTATGGGAATCTTATGAGTTGGTTGTGAATCTTGGAAGTTGTGAAACACGGCATGATGATGCAGGGGACAACAACCATATCAAGCTCTTCAATACTCCCTCTGTTTCTTTTGACTTTGACCAAACTTATATAAAAAAATCAACATCTACAATACCAAAGTTATATGATATATGAAAGTTAATTTCGTGATGCATCTAATAATATTGATTTCATGATGTGAATGTTGGTATTTTTTCCTATCAAGTTAGTCGAACATTACAAAGTATGACTTTGACCAAATTTTACATGCAAACTAGAAAGTAAGTTTTAGGGTAGTTGGTATTTTTATAAGCCTTCCGTTGGTCTAGATCTAACGGTAGATAAGGGTAGTACTAGGTAACATGGGGTCAGTACTCAAGTTTATGTGGGGTCGCTTCTTAAGTGAGGGGTAAATTAGTTATTCGGAGGGATCCACTCATAGCGCGCCGCCACTCTCGTCCAATCCAAAACCGCCGCTCGCCGCTCCTCTTGCATTCCAAGACCACCACCGCTCCTCTCCTCTTCCATTCCAAAACCACCGCCGCTCCTCTTCCATTCCAAAACCACTACCGGCGAGTGAAGGTGCTCCGGAGAAGTAGATCGATGGAGGAGTACAACCGATACGTGACGATCGCAGACGGCGACCCTGTGAAGCTAGCCAGGATGATGGAGATACAGTCTTGGTTTGACAACTAGTGACAATTAGCGGCGACGGTGATGGCAATGGCCAAATATCTGAAAAAGAGCGATAAGGCGGTGATCCACCCGGATGGAGTCGCGGGGGAGTGCATAGAGCTGCCCCTCTGGACCATGGAGCAGACAGATTCGCCGAATCCGGTCGTGAGGCAGAGGTGGAGGGAGTATCGATCAAAGATCGAGCATCCAGAGGATCAAGGATCGAGCATCCACACGGTGTCGTTTGTGAGGGTGCCATCTCAGAGCGAGCCGGTGGAGTCTCCGTCGACCGTACCCAACCGCAAGAGGAGGAAAGCAGTTGGCGCGACGACGCTTCCCTGCTATTTTGCAGGGCTCCCTCGCCGTTCACCTCGTCTCACGGGGCGGCGGTCTGCCGCCGAGGAATAGGAGGGGAGTGCCCCGATGAATAATCAGAGGAGGAGCTTAGGGTTATTAGTATTTGCAGGTTGTGAATTGTGTTTTGTGTATTTTCGGTACTTTCAGAAATGAATGTCTTCTGAATTTCAGATCTTTGCAGTATTTAGCATATGAAGTATGTTCTAAATTCCAGAGATCTATTTTTAGTACTTTCAAAAATGTAGTTTCATATAAAAGTGCAGACCATGTGATTTTCATAGAAGAAACTGCAAGTTTCATTTTCACATAAGAAAATGCAAGTTTCAGAGGCGGACCATTTATATCAACACGCCCTTTTCTAACAGGGATAACAACATGTTCCAAATTTTATTCATGGTCGAAAATGGAACTAACAGCAAGCTAACATCATGCTGATCAACATTCATGCATAGCACATCTTCATATGATGCATAGTCAAAAAGATATGCTAGTTTCAAAATGCCCAGACAATGTTGAGAGTGCAAAAAATAGAGAAAACTAGGGAAGAAATTCTAGCTAGTGTTAGAGGTGGTGTGTGTGGATAACAAGGGGGGACCCACATATCAGTAATAGCAGAGCAAAAAAATTGGGGATATTTCACCTACACTAGGGAAATCGAACCCGGGCCGAGCAGGTGTGAGGGAGGTGGTGTAGCTACTGGGCTACTGTGGCGAACTCGACAGAAAGAAGGCGCACAACGTACCACTACACTTCCGCATCTTGCCTGGCCCCGGTTCATTCCTGTCCTATACATGGAGAGGCTGACAGTCGGGACCCACCAGGTCCATGGCCCTATGCAAGCAAGTGCCTCATTGGAAAAAAAGCTTTCTCTCAGAAATGGATATTCGTTTCTCCGAATGGTATACTGACGTTGGGGCCCACGGGTTTGTCAACGTAGTCAATAAACGAGATAAATTTACAATGAAGACTGTCATTGGGGAGCTAGCAGGTATAATTTTTTTAGAGGCCGAACAAGTATCAGCTGGGTTTTGGCCTGCCCAGCATAGGTTTTGTTTTTTGACATGCGCATCCCACGACATGCCGACACAGTGCTTTAAACTTATTGTTTTGAGCTCCAGCATGTATCTACTAGCCCATGGGCCACCCAGCCTAGGTTTTATTTTGTCTTAAATATCCGCAGCCCAAATTATGTTTTTTTAAGAAACGCAGAGCTCTTTTCTAGTTTTATATATATAAGAATAAGAATGCCATGTCCAACTTATGTTTTCCCTTCTAACTATATTATATATATTTAAATTATTTTTATGTTATTATATATTATTATCATATATTTAATAGATACTTATATGTATTAAAAAAATATCCCACGTCTTATTAACTTATAAAAAATAAATGCTTAACAGAAGTTCACAAGGAAAATCCTGGCGATTGCGTACAAAAGCTTGCTCAGATTTAAGGACCAATGTAATGATCACGCACTCATTTTTTTGAGCAATAACGTGCTAATTATCTAATTTTATACATAATAAAATGCCCAACCCTAGTTTATTTTTTGATAATATTGCTCTGTCCAACCCAACATTAGAATTACAACATGCCTAGCAAGTTCGTGTATTTGGAGAAAGTGCAAATGGCCTGTGATTTCTTAGAAAAGAAAATTAAATGGACCGCATAGATGCTACATTATTTGTTCACCCAGCCCAGCAAATGGACTGTAAATTCTAAAAAACATGGGTTGAATATGTGCCACATTTTTGCAGGCTGACGTGTGGGCCAATAGGTCGAAGCCTACGCAAGGCGTTATCACCTTAGTCAACAAATCATTCTCACATCCATAGCCATTGGATTTACATCCAACGGCTGGCATGCATCTTCAATCTCTCGTCTTCTTGCTCCAGTGCCGGCGAGACCGCCTGCTCCCGCCTCCGACGGCTACCGGCTCTGCTTAGCACGCCTCGCTGCGAAGCGCTACCACACCGCCGACCAGGCCATCCCTCCAACCCTCCACACCTCCTGTTATTCTCCGCCGACTGCAACCCCATGCCACACCATAACCAGTTAACCCTCGTAGTCCTCTCCGTCTGTGACTCCACTGCCGCGTCTTCCCCATCTCCTGGTCGTTCCCATCCGGGGCCTCGCCGTCGTCCACCGCCTTGGTGTGCTCAGCGTGGCATGGTCAACATGGTCAATAAACGAGAGTCATCGGAAGATGACTGTACGTGGAGAGGCTGACAGTGGGGACGCACCAGGTCCATGGACGCACACATGCAACTGCCTCCTTATTACGTGAAAAAAAATTTATTCCTCCCCCTGACAGCTGGGATCCACCAGCTACATCTTCGCTCTCAAGGAAGTGCCTCCTTATTACGTGGAAAAAAATGTTTCCTCCTCCTGACAGCTGGGACCCAGCAGCTACATCTTCGCACGCAAGGAAGTGCCTCCTTATTACGGGCAAAAAAATTTATTCCTCCTACTGACAGCTAGGACCCACCAGCTATATCTTCAGACGCAAGGAGGCTCACATGTGGGCTAATAGGTCGAAGCCTATAGAAGGCATTGTCAACTTAGTCAACAAATGATTCTAACATCTGTAGTCGTTGGATGTACATCCAACAGCTGGCATGCATCTTCAATCTCTCGTCTTCTTCCACCAGCGCCAGCGGGACCTCCTATTCCCGCCTCCGGCTGATAGCGGCGCTGCTTCGCACGCCTCGCTACAAAGCGCTACCCCACCGTCGGCCAAGTCATCCCTCCACCCCTCCACCCCTCCTGTTATTCTCCGCCGATTGCAGCCCCAGGCCGCACCGAACCAGTCAACCCTCGTACGTCGTACTCCTCTCCGTCTGTGACTCCACTATTGTATCTTCCCCATCTCCTGGTTGTTCCCGTCCTAGGCCTCGCCGTCATCTACTACCTTGGTGCTCTCGGCGCGGCGTGGTCAACGTGGTCAATGAACGACAGCCATCGAAAGAGGACTGTACGCGGTGAGGCTGACAGCTGTACCCACCAGCTACATCTTTGCACGCAAGGAAGTGCCTCCATATTACGCGCAAAAAAATGATTCCTCCCCCTGACAGCTGGGACCCACCAGCAATAGCTTTGCACCCAAGGAAGTGCCTCCTTATTGATGCAGAGCATCCTACGGGCATCCCCATGTACACTACATCTACTCCCCAAGCCCCAAGTGGAGATACGACGAGAGATCGAGCACGTGCCATTGGACATAAGGTGAACCCGCTCCTAAATGCTTCCCCTTTCCATTCATGCAAGACATGGTTGCTACCTAAGACAAAGACACTACATGTGCTCAGGAACCAAGGAGACGACCATGGAGATGCTCGAAGCATAGGACAAGTCCACATGGAATCGGATCAAGAAGTGCCTCAAGTGGAGTCGCCGCAGAGCTACAGCGTCCGGACCTCCGGCAGAAGCCCGGACATCCGGCGCCACCAACCAGAGAAGGAACACAGAAGAACAGAAGCCAGGAGACTCTACAGCGGCCGGACATCCGGCCGACCCCCAGACATCCGGCGCCTGGCGACAGGCCGGACATCCGGCATCGCCCCGGAAATCCGGCGCATGCTATCCAGAGAAGAAGATCTTCGGCCAGCTTCCTGGCCGGACATCCGGCGTCCAGCCCGGACATCCGGCACCCATGCTCAGCCACGGCCCAAGTGCCTTGTATCCTCCCTTTCTCACCCCCACTTCCTCCTAGACTATAAATAGACCACCCCCTTCCTCTTGTTAGGGTTAGCATTGTGATAGCTCATTTGAGATAGAGCTTTGCTCATCCACTACCTCTCCCATGGAGATCAAGACCTCCATGAGACCCATGTGAGAAGATCCTCTCAAGGATTCAAGACCTCAACTCCTTCAAGGATTGGGATGAACTAGCTACCTCTTTACCTTCTTGTGTTGGATTTGGACCCTTGTATCCCCCTTATGTGTATGTGGATCTAACACATGTGTGATTGGATCATGTCTATTTGAGTGTTCTTCTTGTGTTCTTCTTTGCTTTTGCCCTTTTCCCCCTCCAAGTGTGAAAAGATCATCACCATAGGGTTCCATCCTACATCATCTTGGATTAGAGCCACGTTGATTCACACCTTGGAGAATTTTCCCCTCATTTTCTAGCCCCAATTTTTTTGATTTTGCTCAATTTTGAAAATTCCCCACAAAAATAGCCATACCAAATTTTTTGTGATTTGTTGGTTTGATGATGTTTTGTTGATTTTGATCCATGGATTCGATGTATTTCGAGTGGATCTAGCTTCTCCACAATTTTCCCCAACTTCCATCCATGAAATGCGCCCAATTTTGACCTTGGAATAATCTATTTCCGCCCCCAATTCGAAAATTTCGGCCCCAAACGTGATCTGGAATCGTTGGGCTGGACATCCGGGCCACTGGCCGGACCTCCGGGCCATCGGGCCGGACATCCGGGTCCCCGGCCGGACATCCGGCACCTGGAGCATAAAAACTGACTCGTTTCTGGACTGACAGCCCCGGATTTCCGGCCTCACCGCCGGATGTCCGACCCCTGCAGATTTCAGCTTTTCGTGTTTCACCGTTTTGTCCATAACTAATTCATCCCGAGTCCGATTTCGACGTTCTTTAGCTCGTTTTGTAGCTATTGACAGCCCCCATCCCACAAAAATACTTACAACACCATTTAACTCCATCAATGTTTGTGCATTTTGGCATGTTTGCCTAGGCCCTCCACCATATCATTCGCAAAACCACCATCGCCTTCCGCAACCTAACACATTTTGATCCACATTGCATTTGAGGTTGTTTGAGTTATGGTTTGTGTCTCCTAAGGTGTTTTGGCTACTTAGGGACGGTGACTTCAACTACAACTCCGCTTTGCCAACTCCAAAACCACCACCGCTTTCCGCTACCACCATTTAACATTTGCCGTTTGAGATTTTGAGTTCGTGGTTTTTCCGTTTCGTAAGGTGTTTCGGCTAACTAGGAACAGTTCGACATCGAGAACACCGCCTCTCATCATCGCCACGGACTCGACATCGACAACAACCACTTCACCTTTGACACACCAACCGTAAGCAAGGATGGTAACTTCAATGACATCATTCTACATTCTCCTTGCCATTCCATTGTTAACCCCCGAGCCAATTTTGCGTCACTTGCCTACCGAGACTAGCCGTTTGAGTATTGCCGGGCAACGCTACTTGTGCACTTTAGTGATACATACGCCGCATAGTTTTCATAGCGTGCATATATCATCGTATCATCTCTTGTGTCATCAATTGTTCCCGCATATATAAAATTGCTATATTGGTTTGAGCATTTCGCATAGTGGCCATATAAAAAAAAAGAGTGCAAAAAGCTTTTAAGCAAAGAGAAAAAGAGAACAAAGACCTTGTAAGCAATAGCATCATAGCAATAGCATATCATATACCATCATTGATCATCTTGGATCATTGTGTGCGAGACACCGGGAACTATACATACATAGCATACTTGGGATAGAAGTTGACACATTTTGTTTCTATAGGTTGTGCACAAGTTCGTATCACGCCCAATAGTGCAATCGTGCTAGCGTCTCTCTAGAGTTGTGCAACATGAGCATTTTCCATGGATATCACATTTTGAGCTCATTCCTTGGTTGCACGACCCCATCTATCTATCTATCCGTGTGTGTGTTTCCGTGTGCCACCCACTTGCTATTGGTCTACTTGTTGCATTTGCGAATTTGTGAATCTTTTTCAACATTATTGACTCTTGCTAACAATTGCATCAAATTTTTGTTCCACTATCCTCACCAAGCTACTCCATAAGCTTATTGTGTAGGTGTGAGAATTGACAAGATCCGGTACCAATTGTGCTATTTCCATAATACCATATTGGGTGATCATTGATCCATCTTCAACATTGGAAAGGTACATTTGTTCTAGTTCTTCCCTTTCTTCCACTCATATTTGCTCTAGTCTTGTGATGGATAGGCAAAGCACATCATCTCCGGTCTTCGACGACAACGACGGCGAGAACAACTACATCACCAAAACTCCCCGCTTCAGACTACAACGACAAATGCAAGGTGCACAACATGCCTTGTGAGAGCGCATCAAGAACCTTGCCACCGACTTGCGCCAAACACTCGACGACAAGCTATCATCTCAAATGGAAGAGTTCCGAGACATGTTTTCCAACTACAAGTCTTCTTCCCCTTCGTCATCTTCAAGGCGACAGCGAGCAAGTCGCACATCTTCGGAGCGCCCTTCCGACAAAAGCGCAATTCGACCACGACCTCATATTCGAGACGACGAACAACATCGACATCAAGGTCAAGCGCGGCAACGTCACCATCAACATGAAGACGCTCGAGATGCGCAAACCTACAAGTCCAAACAAGCTCTACATCAAGCTACGGCCAACCTTCATGAGCACAATAGAAGACCGCGAGACGCGCGCCACCAAGTCCAAGGCGACCAACTACAAGCGAGGATGACCCTTCCATCTTCGGAAGTACCCCAAAGAAGATGGTCGAGCATGGACCATTCCCTTCGACCAAGGCAGCGAGCATGAACCTCTTCGACAACATGAAGACGACGCCCACATGGGACTCATACTCCAAGTCAAGCTACGAGACCGCACATGAGACTTTCTCTTTGGTCTCGGAGGAGAGCGATGATTTGCCACATCCTATGGCATTCATTTTTGGAGGCGTTATGGATGAGGAGGTTGAGCTTGGAACTACTCCCACAACCACGGCGGCGAATGAAGTTGAGTATGGAGACGGTTGCACCTCCATCTCTCTGGCAACCATATATGATGAGATGCCCCAATTGCCATGTGAGGAGAGCCACCACCATATGAGTGATATGAGTGACTCCACCATATGTGACATTGAGTGCATTTCTTATGAGAGGATGAGAGTGACCACCACTAGCCCCACACATGAGAACATGCCACACATCCTATGTGAAATTGAGAGGCATAACCACCATTTGAGTGACTCGACCAACCATATGAGTGAGAGCATCATAGCGGGAGTGAGTGAGCCACACCACTTAATGAGTGAGGTAGTTGAGAAGGCATGTGTGGCCGCTATGATATCTAATGACTTAACCTCTACTCATAGTGTGTTTTATTCTTTGGTGCTAGATCTCCTACAAGACGAAGCGCCAATCCTCGATGAGTCCATACCTCCAATGGACAAGATGATGGCCATGGTGGATGATGATACACCCCCACATGGTTCCATCAAGTCAATGATGTTGACATAGCATCAATCTTCGACACCTCACCTACACCACATGAGTGGAGCTGCAAAGGAAACATAGGTGAAGGTGCTTCGCTTGTCCCACTAGTGGACTATCTTGACATTGATTGCTTGCTTGATGTTGATCACCTTATGGATTCACCACATACTATGTCTTCTACATGCTTAGATATGCCACCCATTTATGATGAATATGATGATGAGCATGTCGAATTACCTAGTTGTGATGCTATGCTCCATAGGATATCATGTGAAAATTCTATTGGTCACGTCATGTTTGACAATCCATTAAACTTGTCATATGCTATGAGTGAGATTTCCCATATTGCATCATTGCAAACTCACCGTAGTGACTATGCATACCCCATTAAAATCAATTCCATTTGCACTTATGGCATAGATGACAAGATCATGGTCATTGGAATTTGCTTTTCTTGTGATGATATTGCTATACTCCCTTTGCATAATTTGTGCAACTCATCTACTATGCCATGCCATGAAAATAATTGTAGATTGCATGATTCCATCCCTTGTGTGCACCATATGCTTCACATTCATGACAATGCTCTAGATATGACTTGTGATGCATTACACACCTTGAGTCTCCATTATGATATACATAACAACAAACCTATCATGATGAATGACATGTTCGTATATCATGCATCTCATTTGTTTGAGCATTGGATATTTTGTGCTAACCGACACATGCACGTGCACATCATAATGGATGATGTGTACATATACCTACGCACACAATTTTTCCTTTGCCTTTGTTTTGTGTAGGTACTCATGAATATTTGTCAACTTCACAATCCCATGAGTTGACGAAACGAGCTCTTGAGAGCAACGATGCTTTGGGATTATTTGGAATGCTTCTCCGACCGTTTCCCTCGTGCAAGGACTACGCACATTACTTTTACTTGGCTCTCACACAGCTATGGGATATTTACCACTTGTCACCTTATGCTCATTTTACCATGTTCACTTTGCATGTTATGCCTCCTTCTATGCCTTTGCCATGCAATTGTGACCCTTGCTTGCATTTACACATGATTCACAATTCTACTATTTCTATGTGTACTTGCATGCTTGGTGGAGATCCTTGTTGCTATTGCCATGATTACCATATGCCCTATGCTATTGTTGCTTATTGTGTTGGGAGAGTCATGTTGTTCAAGTGCTATTTACATAGGACTTCTTACCAATACAATGATGATACTTTACTCATATCTTGTTCTCATGCTTGTGATATGTCATGTGCATTATGTATGCCCACTATTTGCACACATGACATGATTGCCATGATTACCTATAGTATGTTGCATCTTTGCACTACTAGCTTGCATGACTTGATTCATATGATCACTTGCTTTGTTGCATCACCCATGATTCATACTTGCTCGTTTCATTGGGTTGATGACTTATATGTTCATGCCTACCACATGATTTGTCTCGATGATTGTTACTTGTCTCCATTAGTTGCCTCTCTCATATTCTCTTGTAGTCAGTGCAACAATGCTATGCCTATTGATTTTGAGATTGCTCTACCTTTCTCATCCATGATTGGAGACTTGGACATCTTACTTATGATGCGTGCTTGTTTGAATGAGCTTAATGTCTTTGGTTGTACTCGCATCACATGCTTTCATAACATGCCACATTATCTTGTTCCTTCTTATGATATGAATGATGAAGACACTTGTTCGGTATCTCACCACATGAATGATAGGTCTTGCATTCACGCTAACCTCATTTGTTTTTCTGAGTGTTTGTCATGTTCTTTCTTTTTGAAGGTTTCACAAGGCGGTGTCGTCATGAGACAACTTGGTCATGTGAAGGCGTACACGATGTGCGACACCAAAATCTTCGGCAACATTCCTAAGGTGACCTCATTCCCTTTGAGCCATCTTCAAATAGACATATTGGATGGGCCATACTTTCATTGTTGTTTGCTCCTTCTTGTCTACATGATACATCTATTGGATGGAAGACCGACTTTGGAGATTGGCCCTATGGACCTTCAAGTTGAGGAGCGTTCGGAAATAGTGGATGCACCACCGGACCACAACTCATGCCACGACATCGAGCAATGGTATGCCACGGAACTTTTGCCATATTGCACCCACAACTACACATTTGTTGATGAGCATGTTAGATGGAAACACTACTTCCATAACAAGTTTGCTCTTTATGCATGGATTCACTTACATTATGATTGCCTTGTTGCATCGTGTATTCCCATGTGATCCATGATATATGAGCTTGTGCACTTTCGTAGCAAATTTGTTGTGATCTACCTTGATGGCATATTCATATGTAATGATCACACTGTCCACCATCAATTGCATGACATCATCATCATTGTGAACACCACTTGCCATGTTCATGCTCTTGATAAACCGTCACTTTATGACATCATTTTGCACATTGATCACATTAGCAATACCTTTGTGTGCATAACGAATGAATTTATTCCTATGAACGCTTTAAATCTCATTATATATCATTTTGTGAAGCTTCATGTGCCTTGTCACGAACAATCTTGTCGGACGAACTCATGCTTACTTGATGGACACCTTGTGTGCACTAACCATTATATTTCCAAGTGCCCTTTGTGTTTGCTCTTTTTGCATGTATACCATTCCCGATCCACCTTGGAGTAATTGGATTGCGCCATGACATCCACTCCATCCATCTACAAGTCCATCCACGACTACCGTTTCCATGGTGATGAGGTACACGATCCGAGGACGGATCTTTCCCAAGGGGGAGGGGAGATGATGCGGAGCATCCTACGGTCATCCCCATGTACACTACATCTACTCCCCAAGCCCCAAGTGGAGATACGACGAGAGCTCCTAAATGCTTCCCCTTTCCATTCATAAGGTGAACCCGCTCCTAAATGCTTCCCCTTTCCATTCATGCAAGACATGGTTGCTACCTAAGACAAAGACACTACATGTGCTCAGGAACCAAGCAGACGACCATGGAGATGCTCGAAGCATAGGACAAGTCCACACAGAAGCGGATCAAGAAGTGCCTCAAGTGGAGTCGCCGCAGACCTACAGTGGCCGGACATCCGGGAGGAGCCCGGACATCTGGCGCCACCAACCAGAGAAGGACCACAGAAGAATGGAAGCCAGGCGACTCTACAGCGGCCGGACATCCGGCCAACCCCCAGACATCTGGCGGCTGGCGACAGGCCGGACATCCGGCATCGCCCTGGAAATTCGGTGCATGCTATCCGGAGAAGAAGATCTTCGGCCAGCTTCCTGGCCGGACATCTGGCGTCCAGCCCGGACATCCGGCACCCACGCGCAGCCAGAGCCCAAGTGCCTTGTATCCTCCCTTTCTCACCCCCACTTCCTCCTAGACTATAAATAGACCACCCCCTTCCTCTTGTTAGGGTTAGCATTGTGATAGCTCATTTGAGATAGAGCTTTGCTCATCCACTACCTCTCCCATGGATATCAAGACCTCCATGAGACCCATGTGAGAAGATGCTCTCAAGGATTTAAGACCTCAACTCCTTCAAGGATTGGGATGAAGTAGCTACCTCTTTACCTTCTTGTGTTGGATTTGGACCCTTGTATCCCCCTTATGTGTATGTGGATCTAGCACATGTGTGATTGGATCATGTCTATTTGAGTGTTCTTCTTGTGTTCTTCTTTGGTTTGGCCCTTTTCCCCCTTCAAGTGTGAAAAGATCATCACCATAGGGTTCCACCCTACATCACTTATCCTCCCTGACAGCTGCGACCCACCTGGTCAAAGCATACGTAGCGTTGTATGTCTGGGCCCGAACGTGTACGTACATACTAGTCGATCAGTCTCTCTGCAAGGATGAACCGTGGCCGAGTAAGTAGCGGCACGTGTCGTAGTAGAGCCCCCGACGTAGCAATTCAGGCAGTCCCATCTAAATCGTGTATACGTACATACAGCCACAGGGCAAAAAATATGGCCACGTATGTACATGCGGGTGGGGTCTCGAATGTGTACTCGCGCATACGTATGGCCAGGGCTCGTGTACATGGAGAGGCAACGGGCAGCAGCAATGGCGTCGTGTTCATCGGCAGCCAACTGGCTAGGTCGGAATGGAGAAACAGCATAGTGTTCATCGGGAGGCAACCGGCTAGGTTGGAATGTGTCCTGTTCATCTGGAGCCAACCATCTTTGATGGAACTGCCAAAACGGGGTCCTGTTCATCAACTCGTGGTCTGGCGTACCGCAAAACAGAGGAAACGGACTTCTCTTCGACCGCCTACGGCCGAAACGGGGTCCTGTTCATCGGCTGGGGGTGTGGCGTACCGCAAAGCGGAGGAAACAGACTTTTGTTCAACCGCCTACGATCGAAACAGGGTCCTGTTCATTGGTTGGGGGTCTGGTGTACCGCAAAACAGAGGAAAGAGACTTCTGTTCAACTGCCCACGGTCGAAATAGGGTCCTGTTGCTCGGTAGGGCTCTGGCGTACCGCAAAACGGAGGAAACGGACTTCTCCCCAACTGCCTACGGTCGAAACGGGATCCTGTTCATCGGGAGGGGTGTGGCATACCGCAAAATGGGACTCCACATGCTACTGTTCATCCACCGTCGACTTCCTCTAGCCTCCACCGGGTACTGTTCATCCAGCGTCCACGGGGTCCTGTTCATCCACCCCCAACCGACTGGGGTGTGGCAGTCTCCTCGTGTTCCTGTTCATCTAGTGGCAACCGCCTACTTCCACGGGGTCCTATTCATCCAGCGGCAACCACGTTCACACGGCCAAGTACTGTTCATCCACAACCAACCCACCGGCTAGGGTGGGGCGTATGAGCGGGCGGCAGCAACGGGAACTGTTCATCCATAGCCAACCAACCAGCTGGGTCAACTCACCACGTCTCGCGCAAGGGGCTCGATCGATCCAAGTCTCGACTCGTTCTACATATCACGCGCGCGGCAGCAATAGGCACTATTCATTGAGAGTCAACCCAACACCGGCTAGCTACATCTCACACGGGGCTCGATCGGCTTCAGTAAGCAATGAAGGAATCGATCGGGTTCAGTTAGCAGCGAAGAGGGATCGATCGGGTTCAGTTAGTAGCGAAGGAATCGCTCGGGTTTAGTTAGTAGCGAAGGGATCGCTCGGCTTCAGTGTGTAGTGGGATCGATCGCTCGGGTTCAGTACGTGTAGTAGTGCGAGGGATCGATCGATCGCTCGGGTTCAGTAAGCGAATGCCTCCCTGCTACTTGTAGTCTGCGTTGGTATTTCCCAAAAGAGGAGAGGATGATGCAGTATAGTAGAGATAAGTATTTCCCTCAGTTAAGAACCAAGGTTATCAATTCAGTAGGAGAACCAAGCAAAATTCCATTAAGCGCACCTGCACACACAAGAGCAAACACTTGCACCCAACACAAATAAGAGGGTTGTCAATCCTCTTAGCGGTTATTTGCAAGGATTAATTATCGAGGTAAATAGGTACACTAAAATACTAATTAAAATAAAATTAAATAAATTGCAGCAAGGTATTTTTAGGTTTTTAATATAATAAAGATAGACCCGGGGGCCATAGTTTTCACTAGAGGCTTCTCTCTCGAGCACAGAAACATACGGTGGGTAAACAAATTACTGTTGGGCAATCTATTATATATAAAAAGTATTTTACGGGTTTACGGGCTAACCAGAGAAAAGAGAAATATACTAGAAAATCCCACAATAATCTAAAATATCGGGCCATTAATTAAACTAACTAGGCAATCACAACCATTGAATATCTGTTATAGCATATTGGCTTTAGAGTTCAATAAAATTACCCACCAGTGCCCTAGATGAAGTTTTCCATAACCCTTAATGTCAAAAAAAAAAGTTTTCCATAACCCTTTGATTTGTCTAACTACCAAGAGATATAGATTATACACATCACAAAACATTATAGTTTTCACGGTCAAGAGAAAACAAGTGACGAGGAGAAAAACCCGGATGACCTAGCATGTGCCTAGGCCGCTGTGGCCGGCGCCGCCGCAGAGTTGATTGCCTCGCTACCCTCGTCCGATCGCCCGAGCCTCCACCCTTGCATATGCAGTTCAGCGGTCTCCGTTTCGCCGCCGCCGCCTCCGTAGAGTTCGTCTAGCTACCGTCGGCCGATCGTCCGAACCTCCTCATGCATGCACTTCAACGGCTTACAGATCGAAGGAGCACTCAGCGGCCTCACGTCATACGTGCATGCATCGTCCCTGTATCTCTATGGCAAGGAGCTAGGTACGAATCAAAATATTACTTGTCTGTTGCCGCTCGAACATGCTAGCTACGATTTGCAGACTTGATTCATGCATACGAAATTAAAACTACATACTGGCACGTATGCATGCATCATCCTCATGTAGCAAGGAGAGCTAGGTAAAAAACTTGCCTCTTTTGACAAGTGCATGCACGCAATATCTACAAGATTAATCATAGAATTTCCTCATGCACACAACTCAGAGCTACGTACTGGTATGTGATAGGTATATTTGTATAGCTGCTTCATCTATGAAATCTCTATATTTTTTATTAGTATCAGCAATGTAAAACTAGAGTTGTTTATCTATCATCGATGTATATGTGGCAATGTGCAAGAAATATATGCCGCATGATGTGATGTTTACTCTGATTTTTTCCTCAACAAAACCGAGTTCCGAGAAAATTTGTCGGAGTGTCCTAGCTAATAGGAGGAAACAACTGGCATACTAGAAAATCACAGAAACCAATCGGTCATTAGAAATTCATAGGAAGGAATATTTTTGTAGATAAAGTTTTCTGTATCAAACATTAGTATACCATTTTGCATTGGCTACCCATTATGGCTTACAACCTTCAAACATGAGTTTTTGGTTGTCACTATTTGTGTCCATCCTAGAATATTTGGTTAACCGAAGTTCATTCTCACAACATTTTTTTATAGTAGTTTCCACTAAAGTTTCCCACCGGAAGTGAAGGTATTTCACACCCTCCTTTGCATATCTCATTATCATATACTCCCTCCGTTCCGTATTAGTTGTCACTTATTTAGCAAAACTTTGTATGATGTCTTGGTCTGACGGCGCAGCATTGGCCTAAACTACAAACGTGCTATAGGTTGCTAACTATGATGTTGATGCAAGGTATGCATAGATATTCTCCAATTCCAATCTGCATACTTAATAATGCATTGCTTTGCATGTTCATATTACTATTCTGCAATTTCAATCTAAATATATGCTGATGCATTATCATGTCCAAGTCTGCAAGCATCCCTAGAAAAATATGTCCAACCCTGCATGCATCCCTCAAAAGAAAAAGTTCAAAGTCTGCATGCAAAGGTACGCATCGATATTATCATATCCCAAATTTCAAATCTACGTATGCATAGTCCAGGTTTGCATGTTGATATTACTATTCTCAATACCGATCTACATACTTGCTGATGCATTAGTCCAAGTCTACATGTTGTTATTGCTAAGATGAGTTTGCAACTCAGTGTAACCAAAACAGACTGTGACATTGGATACTCATGGCATCCTCGCCGCCGATGACACACATCACCTAAAAAGGCAACAGAGTTGAGGAACCAGTGAAACAAGTGGGTCGAGGAATGAGCCAGCAACACAAGCGCAGCTGCGCGGGCATGGTATGGGACCGACCCTGGTGAACCTGTTAATTACCTATTAATTGTGTTCGGATAATTAAATAATTACAGATGTATGATTCGTTTTAGATCACATGGTGTTTTGATCTACATATGCTCAATTGCTTGGCGTTCTTGCATAGCACCTCAATTGGTTGTAGATAAGTGATTTTATTTTCAGTTACACATGCTCAATTGTTTGGTGTCCTCGTAATTTACATGATGTGGTTTAGTGTTATATTATGCCCTATCTTCGAAATGACCTAGCTTGGAATCTTACTGCAACAATATGGATGTGTTGTCTAGGTATTTGAAAATGTTTGATATGTCTATGGGACCTTCATGCTGTGGGTTGACACAGTTTCAGTTTCAAAAGGAAAATAAAAGAACATGGTAATCAGAGTTTCCAACCTAAGGTATGTAGTCACTTACGTTTTCTTATATAATGTGCGATTGAGGCTATTGCGCTGATGCGAAATCAGAGACGTGTACAGAAGCTGGTGGCCTTTTGATTTGTCAGTAATTCTGGTGTAAATATTCTTCATAGGACTGACAAAGTTGTGCTGGCAACGGACAAAGAGAAATTCAAAAGGATGGAAACACAGCTCCTCAGTCCCCACGTACACCAATTATTCTATGCACTCGGTTCATTTATGAGCACCTATTGTGCACTGCACTCCATAGATCTATGTATATGACTATTTTTTTGTCGATGTAGAAGACCAAATGATTTTGATATGCTTGCCGGCCGGTTAAAATCTCTTCTCACTTTAGAGTTTTTTCTCTAGTGTTCCCTCATAGATACAATTGGCATGTCCTTATATTTCTTATCATACTTCGAATATTACTTGGCACATAATTGAGTTGAACAATCATCTTGGAATTTAGTTTCTCATAACGCATGAACTACAAATTATGCATTAAGCCAGTCATTGCACATTACTGATGTAATTCTTCCTATTGCTACGACAATTATATATAACTATATTAGAGAATGCCTTCTATAAAATACACTGAAGAATATGATTGGTACTAAGTGATTTTGTATGTCCTCCACTCAATGCTTCTAAAGAGCACAGTAAGTATCTGAATTCTGTGATATATCCTTAGATCCCATGCTGATCTCAAAACATCCGATGTTCTTCCTTTAAGTTGTCAAAAGAAGCATGCCGTACTTGCCATATGTGCATTCATCATTGCTACCATCTAATAGATGGATCCTTATGCGTACTATGAGAAGATAAGTGTGAAGAATGTGAGCTAGGTTGCAAACTGTAACCCTAACCACTGAGGTATCGAGTCTTGACGATGGTATTTATCTACCTCTTGCATGGGAAATACAATTATATGGTCCAGTCATGTAATATAAATGGGGAATGTCCCCAATGAGTTGTCCTTGGTATTTCGTGGGACATCTAAATAGAATGTTTATGTACTTGGATATGTGCAGGTGGATGTTGAAGAGTTTCCATTATACTTATAACATGATATGAGCTTTAGCAAAGTAGAAGAGGCCATATTGTAACATTTATCATACTACACATGTCTAAACAGATGCTGGGATTGGTCAAAAGAAAACAACATGATTAGATTTTTGTTCAAAAGTATTTCAACATTCCAAAAAAATGCACTTTCCATTATCAATTCAAACAATGGTCAAGTTTACATCTTAGAATTATATGTACTAATATATAGTCACACACAAAAAATTCATAAACGACATGATTACATATGAAATAACATTTTTTTAGAAACTATCACTATGCTAAAGATGACACACTTGCATTAAATTCAACACTCTAAAGAAGATGCCCTCGCTTTAAGTTCAACACCCTAACGATGATGCCCTCGCATTTGCGAGGGCCACTCTGCTAGTTGATAGAAAAGCAAATGCTTATGACGGATTCATGGCAATGATCATGTATATAGGCATCACATCCGAGACAAGTAGATCGACTCCTGCCTGCATCTACTACTATTACTCCACTCATCGACCGCTATCCAGCATGCATCTAGAGTATTAAGTTAATAAAAACAGAGTAACGCCTTAAGCAAGATGACATGATGTAGAGAAGCAAATTAAAGCAATATGAGTAAACCCCATCTTTTTATCCTTAATGGTAACAATACAAATACGTGTCATGTCCCCTTCTGTCACTGGGATTGACACCGCAAGATTGAACCCATCACAAAGCACCTCTCCCATTGCAAGATAAATCAATCTAGTCGGCCAAACCAAATCGATAGATCGGAGAGAAATACAAAGCTATAACAATCATGCATAAAAGAGTTCAGAGAAGACTCAAATATTTCTCATGAATAATCTGATCATAAACTCACAATTCATTGGATCCCAACAAACACACCGCAAAAGAAGATTACATCGGATAGAACTCCAAGAACATCAAGGAGAACATTGTATTGAAGCTCAAAGAGAGAGAATAAGCCATCTAGCTACTAGCTATGGACCCGTAGGTCTATGGTAAACTACTCACACATCATCAGAAGGGTAGCAAGGTTGATGTAGAAGCCCTCCATGATTGATTCCCCCTCCGGCAGAGTACTGGAAAAGGCCTCCAGATGGGATCGCGGAAGAACAGAGGCTTGCGGCGGCAGAAAGGTTTTCTCTTCTAGCTCTCTGGGGGTTTCCCAATATTCGTGAATTTATAGAAGTGGAATTAGGTCAAACGGAGTCACGTAGGACTTACAAGGCAACACGGCGCGCCCCCCCTGGGGCGCGCCCTGTTGCCTTGTGAAGCCTCCGTGAGGCTTCTGGCCTCCTCCCGAAGCTTCCAAGGTTTCGTGGCATTTGGACTTCATTTGGTACTGTTTCTCTGAAATGCCAAAAACAAGCAGAAAACAGCAACTGGCACTGGGCACTAGGTTAATAGGTTAGTCCCAAAAAATGATATATAATGGCATATAATTGCATATAAAACATCCAAGATTGATACTATAATAGCATGGAACAATGAAAAATTATAGATACGTTGGAGACGTATCAAGCATCCCCAAGCTTAATTCCTGCTCGTCCTCGAGTAGGTAAATGATAATAACATAATTTTTGATGTGGAATGCTACCTATCATGTTTCATCATGTAATCTTTCTCTTACGGTATGAATAATAAGATCCAAATGATTCAAAGCAATAGTCTATAATTTGATATAAAGACATCAATATTCAGGCACACTAATAAACAATCATGTCTTTCAAAATAAAAAATGCTAAAGAACGTTATCCCTACAAAATCATATAATCCTGTCTTGTTCCATCTTTTTCACACAAAGTATTTATCATGCACTACCCCGATGACAAGCCGAGCAATTGGTTCATACTTTTTAACGCGCTTTAGCTTTTTCAACTCCCACTCAATACATGAGCGCAAGCCATGGATATAGCACTATGGGTGGAATAGAATATGGTGGTAGAGGTAAATAGGAGAAGTCAAAAATAAGAAGATAGTCTCACATCGATGAGGCTAATCAACGGGCTATGCAGATGCCCATCAATTGATGTCAATGCGAGGAGTAGGGATTGCCATGCAACGGATGCACTAAGAGCTATAAATGTATGAAAGCTCAACATGAAAACTAAATGGGTGTGCATCCAATTTTCTTGCTCATGAAGACCTCGGGCATTTGAGGAAGCCCGTCATCGGAATATACAAGCCAGGATCTATAATGAAAAATTCCCACTAGTATATGAAAGTGACAAAATAGGAGACTCTCTATACGAAAAACATGGTGCTACTCTGAAGCACAAGTGTGGAAAAGGATAGTAACATTGCCCCTTCTCTCTTTTTCTCTCATTTATTTTTTTCTTTTTTTCATGAATCTTTTTCGCCACTTTTTTTTAGAACAATCTCATGGACCTCATCCCCACCTTTTCGAGGACTCATTAGTCTCCATCATTCTTTCCTCACTGGGACAATGCTCTAATAATGATGATCATCACACCTCTATTTACTTACAACTCAACATTACAACTCGATACTAGAACAAAAATATGACTCTATATGAATGCCTCTGGCAGTGTACCAGGATGTGCAATGATGCTAGCGTAACATGTATAAAAATGATGAATGGTGGCTGAGCCACAAATACTATGTCAGCTATATGATCATGCAAAGCAATATGACAATGATGATGTATGTCATAAAAACGGAATGGTGGAAGTTGCATGGCAATATATCTCGGAATGGCTATGGAAATGCCATGATAGGTAGGTATGGTGGCTGTTTTGACGAAGATATAAGGAAGCTTATGTGTGATAGAGTGTATCATATCACGGGGTTTGGATGCACCGGCGAAGTTTGCACCAACTTTCGATGTGAGACAGGGCACTGCACGGTACCGAAGAGGCTAGCAAATTGCTGAAGGGTGAGAGTGCGTATAATCCATGGACTAACATTAGTCATAAAGAACTCACATACTTATTACGAAAGTTTAGTAGCCCTCGAAGCAAAATACTATTACGCATGCGCCGAGAGGGATAGATTGGTAGGACAAGGTCCATCGCTCGTCCCCGACCGCCACTCATAAGGTAGACAATCAATAATAAATCATGCTCCAACTTCTTAGCATAACGACAGATCATACGTGCATGCTTTGGGAATCACAAACCTTAACACAATTATTCTTACTAAACCACAATTATCTACTAATACCTCCCCCATATTACCATCTTAATATCGCAAAACTATTGCAAGGAATCAAATTTATCATATTCAGTGATCTACATGAAAGTTTTTATTATATCCCTCTTGAATACATATCATATCAGGACCAAATTCATAACCCGTGCATATTACCATTGCTATCATGAGACTCTCAAAATATATAAGTGAAGCATGAGAGTGCAACTATTTCTTTAAAATATAACCACCGCCATGCTCTAAAAGATATAAGTGAAGCACTAGAGCAACTGCCTAGGTCAAAAGATATAAGTGAAGCACATAGAGTATTCTAACAAATCACAAATAATGTGTGTCCCTCTACAAAATGTGTATTCAGCAAAGATGATTGTGACAAACAAAAAAGCAAATAAAGCAAGGAAACAATATCACAAGAAGCTCCAAGTAAAACACATATCATGTGATGAATAAAAATATAGCTCCAAGTGAGTTACCGATAGATTGTAGACGAAAGAGGGGATGCCTTTCGGGGCATCCCCAAGCTTAGACGCTTGAGTCTTCCTTGAATATTACCTTGGGGTGCCTTGGGCATCCCCAACATTAGGCTCTTGCCGCTCCTTATTCCTTTCTCCATCGTAGTCTCACCCAAAACTTGAAAACTTCAGCACACAAAACTCAACAGAAACCTCGTGAGACCCGTTAGTATAACAAATAAATCTTAAACTTTAGTTACTGTTGTAAATTGATTCATATTTAATATTGGAATAATGCTACTGTACTCCAACTTTTCCATGACTCATAACCCCCGATACGATCCATAGATTCATCAAAATAAGCAAACTATGCAACAAAAACAGAATCTGTCTAAAACAGAACAGTCTGTACAGATCTGAATTATGGTCATACTTCTGTAACTCCAAAAATTGTGAAACATTAGGACAACGTGGGAAATTCCTATATAAATACTGTGTAAAAAATTCAGAAGGTTCTGACACTCCAGCGAAAATTAGAAATTCCAGCACTGGACGCAAAAGTTTCTTTTTTCAAACAGCATCTATCATACTATCTTCCAAATCATCCCAAAGGCATTACTTGGCACAAACACTAATTAAAACATAAAAACACAATCATAACAGAAGCTATAATCATGCAACCACTCAAAAACTTATTTTATTCATTGGGTTCACTCCAAACAAGCTCTTTCTTTATAGCCATTAAGATAAGCTTGAGATTTCAATGATGCTCTCATGAAAGATAATAATAGAAACACAAAGAGAGCATCATGAAGCATATGAAAAACACACTTAAGTCTAACATACTTCCTATGCATAGTTATCAAGACAAGCAATATCTAGCATATGCAAATAGGAAGAATGAAGCATTAAAAATTTCAACACAAAGAGAGGTAATTTTTGCGACATGAAAATTTTTATAACCATATTTTCCTCTCTCATAATAATTACATGTAGGATCATAATCAAATTCAACAATATAGCTATCATATACAATTTTATCTTCATGATCCACATGCATAAAAGTTTTACAATCTTCCAAGATAGTGGGATTAACATCAACTAAAGTCATGACCCCTCCAAACCCACTTTTATCAAAAATTTCATAAGATTGATAATTCTCCAAAGTAGTGGGATCATTATTACCTAAAGTTGATCCTCTTCCAAACCCACTTTTAATAGTATTGCAAACATTATTATCAATAACATATTCAACATTTGGCTTAAATAAATTTTCAATATCATAAGAAGCATTATCACCCCAATCATGATCATTGCAATAAGTAGTGGACATAACAAAATTATCATCCCCAAGCTTGTAGTTTTGCATATTATTAGCACAATTCACATTAATAGAATTTATAGTAACATCATTGCAATCATGCTTTTCAATCAAGGAGCTATCATGAATCACTTTATAAATTTCTTCTTCTAACACTTCATCACAATTTTCAGATTCATGATTTTCAAGCAAAACTTCATAGAGAAAATCAAGAGCACTCAAATCACTAGCAATTGGTTCATTATAATTGGATTTTTTGAAAAGATTAGCAAGTGGATGAGGATCCATAGTGATCTTAAATTTTTGTTGTATTTTCTGTTCTTGAGTGTTGTCATGGCAATAAAAGCAAGCAAGCAAATTAAAATATTTTTGTGTTTTTGTAAAAAAAATTAGAAGTGGGGGAGATGAAAACGAGAGGAAAATGAAAATAAAAGGAAAATAAAATAAATGGAAGTGATTGATAGTTTGTGCGAAGGTACTTGATAGATTTTGATGATGTCTCCCCGGCAACGGCGCCAGAAATTCTTCCTGCTACTTGTAGTCTGCGTTGGTATTTCCCCGAAGAGGAGAGGATGATGCAGTACAGTAGAGATAAGTACTTCCCTCAGTTAAGAACCAAGGTTATCAATCTAGTAGGAGAACCAAGCAAAATTCCGTTAAGCGCACCTCCACACACAAGAGCAGACACTTGCACCCAACGCAAATAAGAGGGTTGTCAATCCTCTTAGCGGTTATTTGCAAGGATTAAATCTTATCGAGGTAAATAGGTAAACTAAAATACTAATTGAAATAAAAGTAAATAAATTGCAGCAAGGTATTTTTAGGTTTTTAATATGATAAAGATAGACCCGGGGGCCATAGTTTTCACTAGAGGCTTCTCTCTCGAGCACAGAAACATACGGAGGATAAACAAATTACTGTTGGGCATTTGATAGAAAAGCAAATGAGTATGACGGATTCATGGAAATGATCATGTATATGGGCATCACATCCAAGACAAGTAGACCAACTCCTGCCTGCATCTACTACTATTACTCCACTCATCGACCGCTATCCAGCACGCATCTAGAGTATTAAGTTAATAAAAACAGAGTAACACCTTAAGCAAGATGACATGATGTAGAGAAGCAAATTCAAGCAATATGAATAAACCCCATATTTTTATCCTTAATGGCAACAATAACAATACATGTCATGTCCCCTTCTATCACTGGGATTGAGCACCGCAAGATTGAACCCATCAGAAAGCACCTCTCCCATTGCAAGATAAATCAATCTAGTAGGCCAAACCAAATCGATAGATCGGAGAGAAATACAAAGCTATAACAATCATGCATAAAAGAGTTCAGAGAAGACTCAAATATTTCTCATGAATAATCTAATCATAAACTCACAATTCAACGGATCCCCACAAACACACCGCAAAAGAAGATTACATCGGATAGAACTCAAAGAACATCAAGGAGAACATTGTATTGAAGATCAAAGAGAGAGAAGAAGCCATCTAGCTACTAGCTATGGACCCGTAGGTCTGTGGTAAACTACTCACACATCATCGGAAGGGCAGCAAGGTTGATGTAGAAGCCCTCCGTGATTGATTCCCCCTCCGGCAGAGTACCGGAAAAGGCCTCCAGATGGGATCGCGGAAGAACAGAGGCTTGCGGCGGCGGAAAGGTTTTCTCTTCTGACTCTCTGGGGGTTTCCCAATATTTGTGAATTTATAGAAGTGGAATTAGGTCAAACGGAGTCACGTGGGCCCCACAAGGCAACATGGCGCCCACCTGGGGCGCGCCCTGTTGCCTTGTGAAGCCTCCGTGAGGCTTCTGGCCTCCTCCCGAAGCTTCCAAGGTCTCTTTTGTCCAGAAAAAAATCTCCAAAAAGTTTCATGGCATTTGGACTTCATTTGGTACTGTTTCTCTAAAAAGCCAAAATCAAGCAGAAAACAGCAACTGGCACTGGGCACTAGGTTAATTGGTTAGTCCGAAAAAATGATATATAATTGCATATAAAAACATCCAAGATTGATACTATAATAGCATGGAACAATCAAAAATTATAGATACGTTGGAGACGTATCACTCGCTCGTGTTAAGTTAGCGAACGCCTCACACACGCGCGCGTACGAGAGAAACGCGCAAACCACACTACATCGCTCGGCCCTGACCACCCACGGTAACCGGGAACTCCCTGAAAATTTCCTCGCCCTCAGTTCTACCACGATTTTTTTCGTCATGGACGGCCCAAAGAATTTCATGCGGGTGCATCTCCGGCCCGCCCAGGATGAAAAGCCCATTTTCTGTCATAATGTTTTGTCATAGAAGTAGGGGCCCACCACATCTATGATGATACATGTTTTTGTCACAATTATCATCATAGAAGTGTCACAACCATGACAGAAAAAGTTTTTGTTCAGGCCATAATGTTATAGATGTGTCTCTTTTGTAGTGTGGTAAACGGAAACACACATACGGATAGATAAGTGGGGTCGTGCAACCAAGGAATGAGCACAAAATGTGGAATCCACGGAAAACGCTCGTGTTGCACAACACTAGAGAGACGTAGCACGATTGCTCAAAGGGCGGATAAAAAACTTGTGCACAACCTATGAGAGACAAAACATATCGACTTTCTATGCCAAGTATATTATGTATGTATGGTTCCCGGTGAACTCGCACACGATGATCCAAGATGATCAATGGTGTCAATATGCTATGCAATGTGGCAATGCTATGGCTATTGCTTACAAGCTCGTTGTTTTTTTCTCCTTGCTTGAAAGCTTTTCTCTCTCTTCTTTTGCTTTTGATATTTTCTTTGTCCACTTATGTGAAATGCATGAACCAAGATAGCAATTATGTGACACGGGAACAATTGATGAGACAAAAGATGGTATGATGATATATGAATGCAATGATAGCTGTGCGGAATATGTATCACTAAAGTGCACAAGTAGCGTTGCCAGGCAATACACAAATGGCTAGTCTCGTAGGCAAGTGACGCAAAAGATGGTCTTGGGGTGAACAATGCAATGGCAAGGGAGAATGTTAAGATGTCATCGAAGTTACCATCCTTGCTTACGGTCATGGTGTCAAATGATTCAGCGATCGTTATCGATGTCGAGTCCGTGGCGATGATGAGTGGCGGTGGACTTGATGTCAAACCGTTCCCACTTAGCCCAATGTCACATCCCTAGTCTGGTAATGCTCTAGGCTAGCACTTGCATGTTTGCATCATGTTTAAATTCAAATAAATATGAAATGGGGATCCAGCAAACCCTAGCACCTCTCTGAAAAACTAGGATCAACTGAAAATATTTTCAATGAACCCAAAATGCCCTTAAGAAAAGTTCATGATTTCTGATAAAGGTGAAGACCTCTGCCAAAAATGATGAACATATTTCTAGGTCATTTCTGGATTTTTGAATTAAATCATAATGTATTTGAATTGGAGCATTTAATTGCTATAATTATTTTAAATGCTCCAATAATTCTGAAAACCATTGAGGGCTATTGGTAATAATCCAAATAGTGCCCACAAATATTTTTAGGATTTACTAAAATGATTTGGTATTTTTACTAAATCAAAACAGAGAAATAAAATCAGAAAACAGAAAGAAATAGAAGAGAGAGAGAGAGAAGTACCTACCTGGGCCACATACCTGCCGGCCCAGCCCAACTGGTCGTGCTAGTCATCTTCTCCACCGCGCCAGGAGGATGCGGGCGTGTGGCCAACGTGCGCGCACGGCCGTGCCGCCACGCCACCTGCATGTCTGCCTCCCCAGGCCACGTCGATGCCATGGACGACCTCCCTGTTGCCGTCTGTGTCGGGAGGACCTCGCCATTCACCCCTTGCTCTCTCCCTTGCCTCCCCGACAACATGGCCGACGCTGCCACAGCGCGCCGCCGGGCACCACCGCAGCCACATGCCGTCCCTCGACCAGCCGACGCGTCCTAGCTCTCCGCCTCGACCTCCTCTTCCTCCTCACTGAGCCACGCAAGTCGAGAAGCTCTGCTTCGTCCTCAGCGCTGTCGTCTTCAACCTCCGGCACACAAGATCGCCGCCGCCCGTATGTCACCGTCCGTGCTTCCCCGAGCCAGCCGAGCCGCCCGTTCGAACCACTGTGAGCCTCCGCTCCGATCACCCCTCTTCCCCGCGTCGTTTGCTCCCTCTAGCCGCCGTTCTGCCGATGACCGAAACGCGCCGCCGCCTGAGCTCGTCACCGACGACGCACCGGTGACCATTTGGTCCCGGGCTTGTGTCCATCGTGCTCGCCGCGCCGCGTAGATGTCGTAGGTGCTACACACGCATCGCCATAGCCACCGTTGCCGCATTTTTGCGCACACCCGAACGCCGGCCGCCGCACTTTGGTCGCCTCCGTCAGCTCCGGCCGCCCCAGGCCCGGCCACCACCACTGTTCGACGTGCCGCGGTTCCAGCTCCCCAACGCGCCTAGCCATGCTTCGAACGGTGCACCACAACCGTTTTTTGAAGCTCGCCACCGCGTTTGGCCTCGCCGGTGACTAGCCGCGGGTCAACTCCAGCGAGTTTGACCCCGGTTGACCGGGGTTGACTCCCCTCTGGGTCACTGACATGTGGGCCCAGGCCCCTAACTAAATTAGGTTTAGGATTAAGTTTAGTGCTAATTAACTCTGTTAATTAGATGTGCGACTGACATGCGGGTCCCACTGGTCAGTTTGACCTGGACTGCCAAGTTGACCTGCTGATGCCACAATGACGTAATGCTAATGCAATAAATCATTTTCTAGATTTAGATTAGTTTAAAATAAGCAGGAAATTCTAGAAAATGATATAAACTTCAAAAATTCATAGTAAATCAACCGTAGTTCAGATGAAAATAATTTATAGATGAAAAATTATCAGAAAAATATGAAGAATCTGTTTATGGCATTTTCATGCATGTTTGAACAACTTAAAGTTGCTATATATGACAATTTGAATAAATGGCATTTGAAATGCCTTATATGGAGTTTGAATTTGAACCTTGGGTTCAAACCAACTTCATTTAAATTGCTGCTAGTTGCATTAGCCCAAATCATCAGCATGTTTCCATGTCATGATCATGCATCATATTGTCACATTGCATTGATTGTGTTCCTTCTCTGTTGCCTGTGTTTGTTCCTTCTCGGTAGAAGACGGTTCCGACGTCGTGATCGTTAACACCGATGAAGAGCTAATAGCTATACTATTTTCAGAAGTGCCAGGCAAGCAAACCCCCCTTGAGCATTTCGATAAAATCCCACTCTCTCGCTCTTGCTCTCTTATATTGCATTAGGACAACAACGATTCAACTGTTACTTGTTGCGGTAGTTGAACCCATGCCTCTGCATGACCTGTCTTTGCCACAGTAAATAGTAAAACCCACTAGCATGAGTTGGAATTGCTTGAGCCATGTTGTGACTACTCATCCATGCAAGCTTATTATGCTTGCTAAGCTTAGAGTTGTGTCGGGTCTGATCCATCTGGGCGATGAATTGGAATGGTTGTGTTCATGTCCTACTATGTGAAAGCTAAGTGTGTGAACATGATTTGGTAAAGGTAGCGATGAGAGGCCATGTAGGAGTACAAGGTGGGTTGTCTCATTGAGACCGTCCTCAGGAACTGAGTTCTGTGTTTGTGATCCAAGACAGTTACCACCACACATTGGAATCCTTAATTGACTCTCTCAACTTATTAATCGCCTTGATCTTTGTCCAGGAGTCGCACCTAGTTTATGGTGTTTGTAGGATATGTGTTGGCAGCCATGCATAGCGCTGACCTTAGGGGTGGGCTATGATGCGGTAGAGACACCGAGGCATGGTGTACCTAGTGACACCCGAATGGTGCTCTTGGGAACCCTGCACTCATCGTTTGGGGCCGTGATAGAAACTTCGGCCGGACTTCCTTTGCGGATACAACCTCAAATAGGTGATAAACCTGGACTAGAGTCTTGCGTGGTTAGTCAGGTTGTGGCCGACACCCTCGCCAGGCTTTCGCTTGAAGGTTGCCGAGATACATGACGTGTACATGGTGGTAAGTGGTGGGAGCGTGTGTGAAAAAGTACACCCCTGCAGGGTTATCAAATTATTCAAATAGCCGCGTCCGCGGATATGGACTAGTTGGAAGCTTACATTGTTCATAGATAAGTTGAAATGGATACTCTAAAATGCACAAGATAAGTGTGAGTGCTATGGATGGCCTTCCCGTAGGGAGACGGGACCGGATCCATAGTGGTGTATTGTTGTGGTGACTATGTGGACTCGTGTGCGCTCTCTCACCCCAAAGAAGTTACTGGTGGTCGTAGTTCAGGATAGCCACCGAGTCAAAGCTGGCTTGCTGCAGTTAAACTCCACAACCCCATTGTTGATACTGATGCATATGTAGTTAGTTCTGATGTAAGTATTGCTGAGTACGTTTGTACTCATGGTTGCTTAATTTCTGTTTTGCAGACGAGACGTTAGTCTCACTAGTGGTTTCAACGACGAGTTCGATGTTGGCCGAGTAGCTTGGGAATCCCAGACAGAGGTCTGGCTCCTATGGAGGGTCTTGTAGATAGACATGCTTTCTAGCCCTCTTTCTTTCCAGCTGTCTGTACTCAGACATGTTTATGCTTCCGTTGCTTGTATGACTTTGTATGTTGGGTCATGTGACCCCCTGTTTGTAATATCATGTTATGTATGGCTCTTTAGAGCCTCTTAATTGAATACTTTGAGTCGTTGAGTTATGTTGTGATGCCATGTTGTATCTACACATATCATGCATATTGTGTGTATGTTTGAAATGCATTGGTATGTGTGGGATTCGACACCTAGCTGTTTGCCTTTGGTAGCCTTCCTTACGGGAAAATGCCTCCTAGTGTTTCCACCGAGCCTTGGTTGTTTGCTACTGCTCTGGAACACATGGATTGACCAACATCTATCCTTCTTTGCTCCTGTGTCTGTCCCTATGGGGAAATGTCACGCGGTGTTACTGGAGTCCTGATAGCTTGCTACAACCCAGTACACACGCTGATGACCGACACGTGCATTGCTGGGTTACCTATGTCTGTCCCTGTAAGTTTGTGCCACTTTGGTTTACGACTAGTCCTGTCGACCCGGGTTCTTTGTCATATGGATGCTAGTGACAAAATCATATACGTGAGCCAAAAGACACAAACGGTCCCGGCCAAGGTAAAGGTGGCAACCGCGGGTTACCGTGCGTGATGCCGCAAAGTGATATGATGTGTTACATGCTAGGTTGGTGTGACTTAGGATCGGGGTCCCGATAGCTTTGGTATCAGAGCCTGACTGCCTATAGGAATACTAAGCCCAACTGGTCGAAGTCGAGTCTAGAAATGCGTCAGTTATATAAGGGAATTGATTGCGGAAGGGAACGTAAGATTCTTTTTACTTCTCATCTTGCGTCCTTCTGATTCTGAGTCACCCTCTTCTTTTCTACGGGGTTAAGAAACTAGGCTTCTCACCTATCTATCAGGACGACGAGTTACTATGCCGGAGACTCATAGAAAAGGTGTTGTCTTCTCTGATCGGTGTGTCCATAAGAATTCAGTTATTATGTTGCCAGTTGTCTTGCAAGTTGTTTCATGTTTCATGCCCGTACAACCGTTATACTGTCCGAGTTGTCCTAGGTTTCTAAACAATCTGATGCATTTGCAAATCTTTCCTCTCCATTCCCGATGTTTTGGGGCCAGATTAACCACTCTAACCATTGTGTTGAGGCACTCCACTGCCTTGACATATATGTTGTAGTTCTTAGGACACTAGGGTATCTTAGTGAACCACCCAGTAATCCAGCCATGTTCTGGATTCCAGTGTGATAATTCTGGCCATCATTCTCGAAAGCATCTCATGATGCCATTTAGTTAGTAGGTATTCTATTCCTGGGTTCCTGAGCCCAAGATTCACTCTACTTATTTCATGTTGATAGAGGTTGTACCTCCTTTGGGTTGGTTAGTAACCTTGGTTAGTCCTCAAGGTCCGTGGTATATCATTCTTCCAAATACCATGAACCATCCATGGCAGAAGTTCTTTTGAACCAAAAGATCGCAACAAGAGTGCTCTTGATGAGTTCTCCATTCTACATTGTGAATCTGCCAATCCTCTCCTTCTGCATGGGTGTCCGGAAGAAATGTGTTGCACTTGTTCGACATGCTAATCCATGCATCCACAACTCAGAAAATCATATGTTTCTTTGAGTTGTGCTCTTTTCAATTGCACTCCAACCTTAGTCTATCAATTGATAGTCAGGAGTAGTAGTGCATTCATGTTCATCGATGCCTATTATTCCTGTGGTCCGTCAAGCCATCCTATCTCAGAATGACCAGGAGAAACAAACTCCAGTACCTCATCCATTTCTAGGTTTGGGTCGAAGCAGTTGTATTCTGCAGATCAAAATGCCAATCCAGCTTTTGTTCTGTTCTACCCTGGAGTATTACCCTATTTATGTCAAGAATATCATGGGAATTGCACAACCTCTCATGAATTCTTGATACAGTGATACTTCTTGCTGTCATTATTCATTTCTTGATCTCTGTGTTGTTGGTAACCGGAATACCGACAAGTGAACCATGATGTGTGAAATCAATACTCCTAGCAACCTTGTTGCTTGGTAGTTAATGGACAATAATTTCATTCTTAGCGTGTTGGTTATTGAATCATTCCAAGATTGATCGTGCTACCTAGTTCATTTTCCCTGGTGCACCCTTTGATCAATGAGTTAGGATTGTGTCAATCCCTCGCTCTTTTGATCATATCGTCTTGCCCTGAACAACAAGATTGTTCTCCAGCATAATAACATGTCGGTGGTTCGTGATTTTCCGAATATCTTCTCGGAAGTATCACCAGGTTCCCCTGACCGTTATGTTGAGCTTGTGATCAAGTTAGTTTTCCCAATAAACCACCCTTCTCCAAGGATCTGTGTTGGATACCCCTGAGCTGGTTGGGTAAGCTAAACAACAACTTGGAGAGTTGGAAGATAAAAGCTTTGCTTAACTTGGTTCATTCAAAGGGATATCTTTTGCATGTGTGTGTTGAAGAAAGATGATCTTTTCATCGATTGATCTTCGTGATCAGTTGTTGGATCTATTGTCTTATCCAATCTTTGATTTGAGTGTGGGCTATCATCAAATCAAAATCAGAACCAATGATTTTCGTAATGTTGTTTTACTCGTGGTTGTTTCCTTGAGCACACACCATTATATCTTTTGGTCAGACCAATGCTATCATCTTGTTCACATAGTTGTGGAATTCCATTCTCATGGAAATCTCGATGAATTGTTGTTGAGCCCATCAGCAACATTTTTATCTTCTCCATGATTCATGTTGAACATTTAAGCTAGTGTTGGAAACTTTTGAAAGCATTACCTTCGTGTCCCGCTCATGAAGTATATATATTTTTATGTAATAAGTGACTTCCTCTAAGTTCACATGCATTTGATGCAACTTGCCGTCGTGAATTCAAGAAAGTTGTTTTGCTTCAATTGGAATCGTCCCAAGTCAGTCATGCATGTGCGAAGTATTCTATGGTTTGATAGGCTCGCTACCTCCATTCCATATGTATTCCCTAGCACACCAAGCCACTGATTTACTTGTTCAAAGAGAAGAAGTTCCTTCTTAAGAATCATGACTTATGCTAGGACTTTGTTATCCTCGATGATGGTTCCCAACCAGAACTCGGTAGTGTTTTGTTGTAAGACTTGTATGTGTTCATGCTTGTCTTGGACAGTGTGTTTATATGTATCTTGCAAACCAGCTCATGATTTGGAGCGTGCTTTCGTAGTTCATTTCCCGAGAATCTCGCAACGTCATCTTGTCGATTTGTGTTGCAAACTTTCTTTTTCAGACATGTTGAGTCTGGAATATCCTGTTACCAACCAGATCTGAATCTCAGGCAAATATGATGGGTGGAACTTTTCCAAGATCTATGATGTAGGTTCCAGCAAGGTTGATGTTTTGGCCGACACACATAGCCGAAAGATCTATTATGGTAGTATCTTGATTGAGCAATTTGACCATCCTCTCCATGAGGATTTCATGCGACTTATTCTAGAAGTTGTCCCTTATGGATTTTGTGCTTCCAAAGTCCGACCAATACCTGATGGACATGTTAATGCTTTTAAGTATGATCGTGGTAGCTAGAGCATCAAGGAGAACATTAGAAGCGGAGTGCTAAATGTCTCTCGGTCGCTCATCTAGATTTTGTTTCCTTGGCCCAATCAAGGTAGAATCTGAGAAAGTGTTATCTTCCTTTGCATCTGCATCCTCCATCATTATTCATCATGGTAGTATGAAGTGTTGCCAGGATCTTGGCATAGATGTTGGTAAAACCTTGATGAGTATGGAAATGCTCAAGTTCTTGAAAGCACGCTCAGAAACCAGGTTATATCCTCGGTATTAATTGGAGTGTGCCTTCCGTTGCTGAGTTGTTCTATAACCATAGTTTCCTTCCAACCTGAGTATGCCATTCTTTCGAATTCCTTCAAACGATCATTTGTGATTATGCCTCAGCCTGGTATAAAGAGTTTCAATGATCTCTAAATCAAAAGTAATTCTTTTTGCCACTTAAGGGAATAATCCTATGAGTCACCTTCTCTAAGGTGCCCTGTTTGGTATGAAGGGCAATTATCTCCTCGCTACTTTGACACTTTTTCACCATCCTCTTAAGCGTGGAATTGTTGCCTGCCAAATTGAACCTTCGTCGTCTACTTCATTCCATCGTTCTCGAAGTGGGTTTGGTGTCTCAGCTCAAGAGATGTTCTTACATCTCATTCCATGAGTTGATCGTGAGTTGCTCGATCTTGATGAAGATCGAATCCTGTAGAGTTTCTTTCTGTCATCATCGTGTTGAATGAAGTTCTCAAAGCCAAGATGTCAACACTACAGGAATCAGGCACTTTGCCATCTGCCATGGCAGACGGCAAAGGAGCGTCTGGCGGATGGCAAAGCCCTTTGCTGTCAGCCAGCAGACGGCCCCACGTCCGGCTGAATGAACTACGGCAGAGGGCTGCTTTGCCGTATGCTTAAATAAAGCGGACGGCAAAGAAGTTTGCCGTCAGCTATACTAAGCAAGCAGACGGCAAATGCCTTGGATGGCAGAGGGATAGGGTTAGGCCCGTTAGGTGGCTAACGGCGTACTTTGCCGTCTGCCAGCAGACGGCAAAGGAGCAAAGTTCTTTGCCGTCTGCCAGCTGACATCAGCTGACGTTAGGCATCAGCTGGGGCCAATGCATACCCTTTGCCGTCTGCCAGCAGACGGCAAAGCACACCAGCCTTTGCCGTCTGCTGGCAGACGGCAAAGTGCCCAAATAGGCCAGCCCAGGTGCCCCCCAGGTTGCACAGGTAGCTGCCACGTGGGAGCTTTGCCGTCTGCTGGCAGACGGCAAAGAACTCTTTGCCGTAGCTAGCCAGCGCCGTGACCCTGCTTTGCCGTCTGCTAGCAGACGGCAAAGAGGTGGCAGACAGCAAAGAAGGTGCCCTAGCCAACGCCGTTCCACGGGGGGCCCACCATGCTTTTTTGCCTTTTGCCATTGGCCTCTTTGCCGTCAGCTGACAGACGGCAAAGAGACAGCTGACGGCAAAGACCCTCTTTGCCATCAGCTGGTTCTTTGCCGTCTACTTTGCCAAAGCGGACGGCAAAGAGCCTCTTTGCCGTCAGCTGGCAGATGGCAAAGAGGGGACAGATGGCAAAATGCCAGATTCCAGTAGTGCAAGATCAATATGAAGTCATGAATCAACAATCCCAAGAAGTGCAAGTTGGATCATGAAGACCGTGTTAGTTCCGTGTCGGCCTTTTCCTCTTACCTCACGTCTTGAATCTCGGGACAAGATTCTTGTTTAGTGGGGATGAGTTGTCACATCCCTAGTCTGGTAGTGCTCTAGGCTAGCACTTGCATGTTTGCATCATGTTTAAATCCAAATAAATATGAATTGGGGATCCAGCAAACCCTAGCACCTCTCTGAAAAACTAGGATCAACTGAAAATATTTTCAATGAACCCAAAATGCCCTTCAGAAAAGTTCATGATTTTTGATAAAGGTGAAAACCTCTGCCAAAAATGATGAACATATTTCTAGGTCATTTCTGGATTTTTGAATTAAATCATAATGTATTTGAATTGGAGCAATTAATTGCTATAATTATTTTAAATGCTCCAATAATTCTGAAAACCATTGAGGGATGTTGGTAATAATCCAAATAGTGCCCACAAATATTTTCAGGATTTACTAAAATGATTTGGTATTTTTACTAAATCAAAACAGAGAAATAAAATCAGAAAACAGAAAGAAATAGAAAAGGGAGAGAGAGAAGTATCTACCTGGGCCACTTACCTGCCGGCCCAGCCCTACTGGCCGTGCCAGTCGTCTTCTCCACCGCGCCAGGAGGACGCGGGCGTGTGGCCGACGCGCGCGCACGGCCGTGCCGCCACGCCACCTGCCTGTCTGCCTCCCCAGGCCACGTCAATGCCGTGGACGACCTCCCCGTTGCTGTCTGTCTCGGGAGGACCTCGCCATTCGCCCCCTGCTCTCTCCCTCGCCTCCCCGACACCATGGCCGACGCTGCTGTAGCGCGCCGCCGGGCACCACCGCAGCCACCTGCCGTCCCTCGACCAGCCGACCCGTCCTAGCGCTCCACCTTGACCTCCTCTTCCTCCTCACCGAGCCACGTAAGTCGGGAAGCTCTGCTTCATCCTCAGCGCCATCTTCTTCAACCTCCGGCACCCGAGATCGCCACCGCCCGTACATCGCCGTCCGTGCTTCCCCGAGCCCGCCGAGCCGCCCGTTCGAAGCACTGTGAGCCTCTGCTCCTATCCCCCCTCTTCTCCAAGTCGTTTGCTCCCTCTAGCCGCCGTTCTGCCGATGACTGAAATGCGCCGCCACCTGAGCTCGTCGCCGACGATGCTCCGGTGACCATTTGGTCCCGGGCGTGAGTCCATCGTGCTCGTTGCGCCGCGTAGATGCCGTAGGTGGTACGCACGCATAGCCACGGCCACCGCAGCCGCGTTTTCGCACACACCCGAATGTCGGCCGCCACACTTGAGGTCGCCGTCGTCAGCTCCGGCCGCCCCAGGCTCGGCCACCACCACCGTTCGACGCGCCACGGTTCCAGCTCCCCAACGCGCTTAGCCACGCCTCGAATGGTGCACCACAGCCATTTTCTGAAGCTCGCCGCCACGTTTGGCCTCGCCGGCGACTAGCCGCGGGTCAACTCCGGCGAGTTTGACCCCGGTTGACCGGGGTTGACTCCCCTCTGGGTCACTAACATGTGGGCCCAGGCCCCTAAATAAATTAGGTTTAGGATTAAGTTTAGTGCTAATTAACTCTGTTAATTAGATGTGCCACTGGAATGCGGGTCCCACTGTTCAGTTTGACCTGGACCACCAAGTTAACCTGTTGATGTCACAGTGACATAATGCTGACGTAATAAATCATTTTCTGGATTTAGATTAGTTTAAAATAACCAAGAAATTCCAAAAAATGATATAAACTTCAAAAATTCATAGTAAATCAACCATAGCTCAGATGAAAATAATTTATATATGAAAAAATATCAGAAAAATATGAAGAATCTGTTTATGGCATTTTCATGCATGTTTGAACAACTTAAAGTTGTGTATATGACAAGTTGAATAAATGGAATTTGAAATGCCTTATATGGAGTTTTAATTTGAACCTTGAGTTCAATCCAACTTCATTTAAATTGCTGCTAGTTGCATTAGCCCAAATCGTCAGCATGTTTCCATGTCATGATCATGCATCATATTGTCGCATTGCATTGATTGTGTTCCTTCTCTGTTGCCGGTGTTTGTTCCTTCTTGGTAGAAGACGGTTCCGATGTCGTGATCGTTGACACCGATGAAGTGCTAATAGCTATACTATCTTCAGAAGTGACAGGCAAGCAAAACACCCCTTGAGCATTCCGATAAAATCCCACTCTCTCGCTCCTACTCTCTTTTATTGCATTAGGACAACAACGATTCAACTATTACTTGTTGCGGTAGTTGAACCTATTCCTCTGCATGACCTGTCTTTGCCACAGTAAATAGTAAAACCCACTAGCATGAGTAGGAATTGCTTGAGCCATGTTGTGACTACTCATCCATGCTTGCTTGTTATGCTTGCTATGCTTAGAGTTGTGTCAGGTCTGATCCATCTGGGCGATGAATTGGAATGGTTGTGTTCATGTCCTACTGTGTGAGAGCTAAGTGTGTGAACACGATTTGGTAAAGGTAGCGATGAGAGGCCATGTAGGAGTACATGGTGGGTTGTCTCATTGAGACCGTCCTCAAGAACTGAGTTCTGTGTTTGTGATCCAAGACAGTTACCACCACACATTGGGATCCTTAATTGACTCTCTCAACTTATTAATCGACTTGATCTCTGTCCAGGAGTCGCAACTAGATTCTGGTGTTTGTAGGATATGTGTTGGCGGCCGTGCATAGCGCTGACCTTAGGGGTGGGCTATGATGCAGTAGAGACACCGAGGCACGGCGTACCAAGTGACACCCGAATGGTGCTCTTGGGAACCCTGCACTCATCGTTTGGGGCCGTGATAGAAATTTGGCTGGACTTCCTTTGCGGATACAACCTCAAATAGGCGATAAACCTGGACTAGAGTCTTGCGTGGTTAGTCAGGTTGTGGCTGACACCCTCGCCAGGCTTCCGCTTGAGGGTTGCCGAGATACATGATGTGTACATGGTGGTAAGTGGTGTGAGCGTGTCTGAAGAAGTACACCCCTGTAGGGTTATCAAACTATTCGAATAGCCGCGTCCGCGGATATGGACTACTTGGAAGCTTAAATTGTTCATAGATAAGTTGAAATGGATACTCTAAAATGCGCAAGATAAGTGTGAGTGCTATGGATGGCCTTCCCGTAGGGAGATGGGAGCGGATCCATAGTGTTGTATTGTTGTGGTGACTATGTGGACTCATGTGCGCTCTCTCACCCCAAAGAATTTACAGGTGGTCGTAGTTCAGGATAGCCACCGAGTCAAAGCTGGCTTGCTACAGTTAAACTCCACAACCCCAATCTTGATACAGATGCATATGTAGTTAGTTCTGATGTAAGTCTTGCTGAGTACCTTTGTACTCATGGTTGCTTAATTTCTGTTTTGCAGACGAGATGCTAGTCTCACTAGTGGTTTCAGTGACGAGTTCGATGTTGGCCGAGTAGCTTGGGAATCCCAGACAAAGGTCTGGCTCCTATGGAGGGTCTTGTAGATAGACAGGCTTTCTAGCCCTGTTTCTTTCTAGCTGTCTGTACTCAGACAGGTTTATGCTTCCGTTGCTTGTATGACTTTGTATGTTGGGTCATGTGACCCCTGTTTGTAATATCATGTTATGTATGGTTTTTCAGAGCCTCTTAAATGAATACTTTGACTCATAGAGTTATGTTGTGATGCCATGTTGTATCTACACATATCATGTATATTGTGTGTATGTTTGAAATTATTTTTTATGTGTTGGATTCGACACCTTGCTGTTTGCCTTTGGTAGGCTTCCTTACGGGGAAATGCCTGCTAGTGCTTCCACCAAGCCTTGGTAGTTCGCTACTGCTCCGGAACACATGGATTGACCGACATGTATCCTTCTTTGCTCCAGTGTCTATCCCTATGGGGAAATGTCACGCGGTGTTACTGGAGTCCTGATAGCTTGCTACAGCCCAGTACACACGCTGATGACCGACACATGCATTGCTGGGTTACATATGTCTATCCCTGTAAGTTTGTGCCACTTTGGTTTATGACTAGTCGTGTCGACCCGGGTTCTTTGTCATATGGATGCTAGCGACATAGTCATATACATGAGCCAAAAGACGCAAACGGTCCCGGCCAAGGTAAAGGCGGCAGCCGCAGGTTACCGTGCGTGAGGCCGCAAAGTGATATGATGTGTTACATGCTAGGTCGGTATGACTTAGGATCGGGGTCCCGACACCGAAACACCCTAGGAAATGGAAACCGCAACTCAAAATTTCAAGGAAATCTTGGCGAAATTGGTTGTAGCGAAAATGGGATGGCTACGGGTGTATTGGGTTATTTGTGGAAGGCTAATGGTGGTGGAATGTCGCTGGGTATGCGGAAAAGAGTGGTGGAGGTTTCTGTTTGTTTTTTTCTAGTTTCGACAGGCGAAGCCGGATGATCCAGGTGGGGTTCCGGATCATCCGGGAATGTTTGGATCATTTGGGAGCTCGTCCGGGCAGGTCAACCATGGTGATTTGTGCTCGGGATGAACACGAAAATTTGGGGAACAAGAAATTTTTTGGGCGATTTGGGGTGGATTTCATGGTGGGAAGGGTGGGAAAAGGTGTGGGGAAGATAGATCCACCTGTAACACATCAAATCCATGGATCAAAATCAACAAAACATCATCAAAACCAACAATTCAAAAAAAATTGGTATGACTCTTTTTGTGGGAATTTTCGAATTTGGGCAAAAAAAGCAAAAATAGGCTAGAAAGTGGGGGAGCTCCAAGATGTGAATCAAGCTTGCTCTGATCCAAGATGATGTAGGGTAGAAACCTAATTCATGATCTTTTCACACTTGAAGGTGGGAAAAGGAGAAAATCAAGATAAGAACACAAGATGAACACTCAATTGACAAAGATCCAATCACACATGTGTCAGATCCACATACACATAAGGCATACAAGGGTCCAAATCCAATAAAGAAGGCAAAACAGGAACTAGTACATCCCAATCCAAGAGGAATTGAGGCCTTGGTATCCAAGAGGATCTTCCATAGAAGGGGTCTTGAATCCACTAGGGGGTCTTCTCACATGGAGGCCTTGATCTCCATGGGAGAGGTAGTGGATGAGCAAAACTCAATCTCTAGATGTGAGTTATCACTTTGCTAACCCTAAAACGGAGGTAGGGGATGAGTATATATAGTCTAGGTGAGGGAAGGGATACATGGGCCTCGGCCCGAGTCATGCACGCAGGCAAAGGCTGGAAGATCTGAGCATCATCCGGATGATCCGGCTGGGTCGCTGCAACCGTTGTTGGCCCGGATGTTCGGGACCTGGTCCGGACGTCTGGCTTCGTCCGGATAATCCGGGTGGAGTCCCGCATGATCCAGCTTCATCAGAGGGCGTGCTATCGCCTTTGGTCGCTCTACCTGGATTGTTCGGGAGAGGGTCCGGATCGTCCGGGCATCGTCCAGATCGTCTGGGAGGCGGCCCGGATCATCGGGGTATGTCCTGTCTTGCGTCGTTTGCTCTTTGTCTTCGCGTTCTTCTTCCTCCATCGCTCAGCCTTGGTCCTTAGCTTCTCCATGGCTGGTTCCTTGGTACGTGAGTATGCAAAGTGTCTCCGCTTGAGGTAGTAGCCATGTCTCATGTGATTCTAAAGGGAGTTGAGCGAGGAGGAAGTTCACCTCGGTTTCGATAGTTCTTGCACGAGCCCTTGTCATCGGCCCACTTGGTGCCTTTGGTGATGATGATGTGTCCACGGGGATGACCGAAGGATGCTCCGCATCAGCTCCCTTGCAAGGCCTCGGCCCAGAGACCTCGGAGGGTTCCTCGGATCCCACTAATCCTCGGCTCTATATTTATATATGCAAGCATCGCCTTCCTGCGATTCGTTATAAAGCCACAATATGCATCAATTTTACTTGAGATTTTTTGCCAAGCTGGATTTCCTGGCTCTTGTGCTTACCCTCCACCAAGTGAGTACCTCGGACGGGTGAAGCCGAAAGCTAGCAGTCGCAAGAACATAGTTGGTCGGCAATGAAGGAAGTGAAAATAGAATCTCCACTCGGAGACAGGAGGGGATCTTTCGAATCCTCGGCCGCCGAGCAGTATTCCTCCATAAGGGGTCCTTGGATGACCGTGTTGGAGTATCGGCAAAACCAGTCACAGTTAAAACCAGTCATAGAGGAATTATTTTTTGCCAAAGATGCAACTTGCATTAAAAAGCAATAGAGCATAACTCTCTGCAACACTTATGTTTTGACCTTATGGCCGGATTGCCTTGTCCCTTCTAAGCATAGACCAAGATCCTCGGTCCAGCATTAGGAACACTCCTCAACCCCTAGCCGAGGAGGCAAAAGCCGATGGCGGGTTAACGAAGTATAAACATTTACGGATTTGAGACATAAGATGAAAAGTAAATAGATATATAAAAGCTACTACAAAGCGGCTTAAACTGTTTTACATATGGTCATTCTAGACCATCTATAAGGGTGTCCAAACAGCAATCCCGCTCGGACAGCCGAGCTGCAGGCATGACGTTTTCATAATTTATGTTGGGCCAAATTTCTTTCCCGTGTGGCCCCACCGGGCCAACTTCGGCTAGCCTCGCCGTCTCTAGAAGACAATAGCGTGTCTTGATCATGGCCCACGCTTCTCGACCACCTTCACGACAGGCCGATCTCTTCCATGCTCTAATCCGGCGCTTTGCGCCTTTCAGGCGATCGGCTAGCCCGGGAAGGCCACCGGGCACCACTTCAGCAGGCCATAAAGCCAGGAAGACCTTCTCCATAACCTGTGGCACTTGGCCATGGAGTCCACTAAGACCAACCATCGCATCCTTCAAGGATGGATAGCCGGTTCCACCAGTTTGGTCAGGAAGAACGGCTGTGCACACAATCATTAGGAGAATGCTATTTTTCCGAAAACAAACAAACTCTGAATAATAGGATTACTGACCAGCCAAAAATGTGCAAACCTCCTGATTCGCCTTCTAGGCATCAGGTAGTTGCACTCGGAGCTTTTCCATCTCCGCAGCTTGTTGGTCCCTTTCGGTGTGCAGCTGGTTGTATTCGTCAATCCTATGCGTATGAACCCGATCACCTACTTTTTCACGCACCTTGGCATCCTGAAGGGCTTCGTGAGCTCGCTTTAGGTCCGCTTCAAACTGACCTATGGTTTCCGCTGCTAGTGTAAGGAAAATGCATTAAATATAACAAACACGGGTTGCCTTAAAGATCTTGGTGTTTTATGATATTACCATGGGCTTCCCGGGTGAATTTTTTCACGTCATCCACCTCCTTTTTAGCCTTGGAAAGATCATCCTCAGCCTTTTTGAGCCTCTTCATGTAACACCCCAATTTTTGGCCCTTTCTTTTTCTTTTGATTTTCTTTGGATTCTGGTTTGGTTTTTCTTCAGGTTGGGCTCTATGGTCTTGAAACCTAGGAAAATCTTCTCTTCTTCCTCTCCCAAGTGGCTTGTCACTCTCAAATATTTCTCAATACCATGTCATTCCCATCTTAACCCAACCCTAATCTTTATTCCTTGGGAATATTCCTTTTTTCTATTAAAGGAATAACCTGTTTGCCCTAGGTTGTGAAGCAACCTATGTTTCTGTCTTTCCCAAAATTCCCACAAAATTCTCATAAATTCTTTGGATCATATCTTTCACAAATATGTCAAAACCCATCCTTGCCTAGTTCAAAAATAATTCAGGAATATTCATTTCCTATTTTGTCCAGTATGGCACTTGGTGAAGGAAGTGCCATTTATCTTTTCTTGTTTGCCCTCAAACTTTTTTACCACTCTTTCATATCCAAACAATTGCCACATGCCAAAATTCAACTCCATTTGCCTAGTAAATTTTCCTCAGCAAATTTCCAAAGTTTCTGACCAGAGAGAAGCTATGTGAAGGAAGTACTAGCTAGGCTTATCCTAATGAGTTGAAATTTTGGCAGAACATTCATATGATCAAATCATTACTGTCCATCAAATTTCATCTCCATCCAACTAACTATGTGAGCACACCATCCAATCTTTTCTTCTGGTCATAATTTCAGTTTGTGAAGAAACTATAATTTTTATTGCTTCATAAATTCTGAAATTCTTCCAGGACCTAAATATCCCTATATCCACTTATAATGCCAAAATTCACGTCATTTTGCCAAGTCATTTTCTCCACAAAATTCCCCCAAGTTTCTGTTCAGTGTGAAGAATTGTGAAGGAAGTACCATTTTTATTTATCCAAATTTTATGAAATTTTTATAGTGCCTTCATATGCCCAAATCATCATCCTACACCAAATTTCAGACCTATCCAACACTCCATGTGAGTGCAGCTTCATGATCTAGTTTCCTGGACCAGATTGGCAGTTGTGAAGCAACTATGATAAATCTTGGTCCAAATCCTTTCATATTTCACAGGACTATAGTCCTTCCTACCCTAAACCCCTGTGACATCTTTGATAGCCCATTGGTCAATTCATTTGACCACAATTTCATGCCCAAATTTGCTACAGCAAAATTCAGTTGATGCTACCCATCAGCACAGAGGTGCTTTAGCTTAACCAAGAATACAGTGTTACTCCAGCAAGTAGGGTCCACACGATAGACATGTTTTTGCTGGCCAGAATGCACCGCGTGCGCCTGTGCACGCGGTGACCACGCGACTGGGAGGCCATTGTCGCGCTCTGGATGTCGTTTTGCTTCGGGCCTCCTCTGCTCGCCGTGTCTGTGCGTCCAACCTTGTCTACGGCGATGCCTGATCCCCCCTGCGTCCACGCGTGCCCTGGCCCCCTCTTCTTTCTTCCCCGACGCGGCACGGTAGCCTTGCCCACGGCACTGTTCGGCAGTGGTGGCTTACCGGAATTCGCCCTTACTATGTCTGCCCTCCTCTGGCGCTCCACTACTTCTCTCCCATCGACATCCACGCATGCCCGCGTGCACACGCGTACGCGGTCGCACCAGAGCAGCGGCCACGCATCCACGGCGGTTCCCGGCCACGACGTCGTCGCCTCGGCTATGTAAGCCGACCCCGAGGCCTCCCGACCTCATCAACCTCTTACTCACTCCCTTAGCATCCTCCCCCATCACTCATTTGAGCTCGAGGAGCCCTCCTCCCCTCCCATTGCCGCCATGGCTGCCTTCGGGCTTCGCCTAAATTGGCTCAATGCCGAGCTCTCCTCCCTCTCATTCCACCACCAGAGAGCTCCCTCGACCTCCTAGAACCACCCCAGCCCCTCCTCTCCTCCTTCGGTGGGTTGTGCCTCCGAGCCCGAGCTCACCCGTCGCCAGCCTCCGCCGCGGGTGTCCAAGCCGACATCGCCACGTCCCTCCCCGGTGCGCGTGCAGCACCAGAATGGGTGCGGCACTCCTTTCCGAGGCCGCCTGTGCCCTCGCCTCGGCTAGAGGTGGCCGGAGATGGCGGGGCCAGCGCCGGCAGTGCCCCTGCCTCGCCTCTCCTCTGCTTTTGTCGGGAGGAAGAAGGAGAGAAGCAGGAGAGAGAGAGAGCACCGGCAGGGCCCGCATGTAAGTGACCCAGCGCCCGGGCCTGCCACTTAAGTGGACGCATATTCGGCGGAATACGTTTTCACCTAAGGAAAGCGTAATCTTGTGCTTCTTCGGGCAAAAGTGCGCTTTCACTTCTCTGAAAGCGTATTCCCGCGAAGTACGCTTTCTATTTTACCTCGCAGGCCGAATCTGTTAAATTGCGGGCGTTCGCCCGTTAAGCACAGAAATGAATATTTTTTATTTGATTTTCTGCCTAACGAACGAATGGCCGTATCTCCGCAACCGTAACTCCGATTCAGGTGATTCAAAAGCCCACGTTCTCTGTTCGTCGAGCCCGTTCCGTTGGTATCATTTTCATAATGGTTTCACACTGTGAAAATGCCCATTTTGCCCTTGCCCCCTAATCAGCTCCGCCGAGAGGGAAACTTTTCCGGTGATTCTTTCCGCGAGTTCAACGCACCTCTTCCCGATGGTTCCTTCATCCCCAGGCAAGCCACAACAGCCACTTGCATGATGGCATTGCAATAGCCATGGTTTTCACTTGAATGTTCGAAGAATTATTTGTTCATGCTATTATTTTGAATGCTATGTATATGCTTGTGAATCCATGCTCGTTTCTTCGGCCATGTTCATTTTCATCTAGTAAGTGAAATGATTAATCGCTAATGTTATTCTTATCATATTTTATTCTTGTAATCATTTCAGATGCTAGTGATAATGACATGCTCATATGGATGGTTTGATATGAAAATACTTGTGATTGTAATGATCATCGTTATGCCATGCTCATTTGCCTCCTGTAGACTAAATGATTTATCATTGTTGATGTTAAATGGTTATGTTGCCCATCCATGGTTACATTGATATCATGCTCATATGCATTGTTATTTCATTATGCTATGTTGTTATGACTCAGCTCATCACCATTCAAGGTAAACCTAACATTAATCGAACTTGAACAAATCTGTTGGCTGAGTCATGGTGCCACCGAATCGAGCTCACCAGTGCAACCACACTTGCATGGATGGGGAGGCCCTAATTCGGTCTATTGTCACGCCTCTCGCCGGTGCCTCCAACTAGGAAAGGTTATGTGTGCGTCCCACCATGATCAGGTAGGCGGCCATACCCTTGTGTGCCCGAGTTGTCTTGTACCCGGGTGTCCCCGTTTGGGACGATTTTGTTTTGGCCACGACGGTGGCAGCCACAAAGGTGGCAGATGTCATGAGTTGACATCGGGGCCACCCATGACATAGCCCAAAGGGGAGTTTGTCGGAGTGGCCGGGAGAGTGTCATGCAATCTATTGGTTCTGTCGTAATGTCGTTGGTCCACCTGTATGGGAGCACGAGGCCATGAATTCCGTGGTGTGGGTATAGTGTACTAACCTCTACAGAGTGTATAATCTATCGATAGTCGCGTCCTCGGTCATGAACATAGTTCATAGTAGGTCACACTATGGGTAAACAGAAATAATAACCTGCACACTAAGATCCTCATGATCGCACATGCAGAAGTTGGTGATCGTGTGAGGATCACTATGGTTGGTATTGCTGTGATCAAGTGAGGATCACGATGGTAAAATGTTGACGGTGATTACGAGGTAACCCCGAGATGGTAAGTTGGTCCGATGGACCATGGCAACAATCCATGTACACATCATGAATGATAGTATCATGTTCATGTTCATATCATGATTAACATGTATATGCCTTGTTCACTCTCATGTTATTCTAGTAGTATCATGTTCATCAATGATAATTAACCTGTAAATGTCATGTTGTTGTTTGTCTTGATTGCGTTGGTTGCTGTTAGCTTGGGAGTACATTCAATGTACTCACCTGGCGTGTCATGCCAGATTGCAGGTGACACCGTGATTGACTGCTTGAGGATCCCGAGTTTGCGCTCTAGGCCGTGTCCCAGCCAGAGTCCCTGCGGAGTGGAGTTCACCACCGTCCTCGTTGTTCTGCTGCTTGAAGTTATTCCGCTACGAGATGTTCCGCTACTAGCATAGGGCTACCTTAGCAGGCATAGTGTCGCCATGCCGACGTAATCCTTTGTAATATCGGACCCTTATACCCGATTATTTGTAATAAAGAGCTGATTTGTTCTATGCTAAGCAGTGTCGTATTCCGGAAAACTTGATCTCTGGGCTGGAATACGGTGTGTTCCGGTTTCTCTGAGCCGGGGTGCCACAACGCTTGGTATCAGAGCAGGTCTGGCTGTAGGACGCCCTTGTTCGGGCGAGCGTTAGAAACCGTTAGTATGGAGACTAGTCGGTTTGCTGCATTTGGTTGCTGCATTTGTTTGTCGCATAGCATGCATATAGACTTATTATCTTGTCGCTAACGGTTGATCTTGTGAGTGTAGGTGGCATCGGTTTCGATCCACTACTTGCACCCTCCAGTTTTGCATACTTGCTCTTTGGTGTTTGGTGTCATCTCCATCCCAGCAGAGTGATGCCAAGGTACCAAGTGGTGTCGATCACTTGCAGGATTGACGCCCAGGTATCACGCCAATATCTTTCCGCCAGCCCCACCTATTGTTTCGATGGTAGACATGTTTCTACCCCGGATCTTGCCATCCAACCCGCCGGTTTGACAACCCTTACTGATCTTTGTTACCAGAAAAGGGCAATGCCAGCAGACCCTACTTTCCACCGATATCCTACCCTATCACCCCATTCCTTGGACGAGCATGATTCCCTTCCGTCCACTTGATGATGTGGTCATGACATCCGTGTCTCGCCACATGATCACCGAGTCCGTCCTCACCTCTGAGCCGTCTAGATGCAACCGGTGTAAGCCCGCTCTTGGTGTAGCTCTGTTTACACCAACCTCTCCACCCGTTGATCCACCAACGTGCACACCGCCACAGCATGTTAGATCGTAGTACCGAAGTTTTCGCGAGATTTGTGTGCTTAAGTAGGCATGCATATTGTTGTGAATAGCAGTAAAATGTGATGCTGCTTGCTTATAATCTTGATGCTTTAGGTGTTTTTTTTTGAGCCGTTTCTTTTGCTTCTTTCTTTGGGCCCTTGGTGTCACCTTATTTCCCCTTATGAAAGTTGCTCCTCAACCGACGCCGGACTTGAAGAATCTGTAAGGATTTCAAATATTCGGAAGCTTAGCTAAACATTATGGAATTCTCAGCCCACTGCATTATATTGGGAATATCTGGTTTGAATACAAATGATATTCTGGATTGACTATCAGCATCAAGTCTACCTCAGTGTGCAACCATTACAACCGTAATGAACCAGCAGGAAGATGATTTGTGTGCAAGACAATGGTACATTTCCAGTCAAAGGAATATCAAGGGTATATATATATATAGGGTGGGTCTATTCTACCAACACCCTTAAGACCTTATTCTACCCAAAAAACGCTTATTCTACCAACACCTGGCTAGTGTCGCGCACCCGCAAACTTCCACCCCACCCCACTGCTCATCCCCAGCCCCACCTCCCCCACAACGCCCACTTCCTCCTCCCCCGATCCAAATCCCCCACCTACCTCCACCTTCTACCGCAACGCTGCCGGAGCAGCACCGCAGGCCGCCGCCGCCCCGCCCCGCCCCCGTCCACCTTTTGCTGCGCTGCCCGCCGCCACCTTCTGCCGCGCTGCCACCAGAGCACCACCCAAGCTGCCACCGCGCCCCGCCCAACCTCCCCCCCCATCCACCTTCTGCCAACGCCGACGCTGGAGCAGCACTCCCAGGCCGCTGCCGCGCCGCCCCTCCCCGCGCGGCCAGCGCTCCCCGAGCCACCTTCTCCACCCCCGCGCGAATCCTCATCGTTCGCTCGCACCACAACCTCGGCTTCCGGGAGAGCCCGCGTAGGATCCGATGAGCTGCTCTGCTGCTACTCTGAGCTGTGGCTCCTCCATCGCCGGCACACCGCACCACCTCCCATGCCACCGGTGGCCCGCATCAGCCTCATCCCGGCTAGATCCGCCTCCTCGCGGCTGGATCCACCACCAACGCCGGCGGCCTCAAGATCCTCATTCCGACTGAGGCCAGGCCGCCTTCGACCACCCCGGGCCGGATTTGGGGCTCTACTGCTTCCCCCGGCGCCACCGACTGCCAGTTCCCTGAGCGGCGTGTGCGGCTCACTGGGTTACAGCTGTGTGGTTCGCTGATGCCGCGGGAGAACTTGCAGGGGAGCCATGAACTCGCAGGGGAAGGAGGACATGCTCCGCTTGGCGTCAGTCGAGGCGATGTCACCGGTGAGCCGCCCCCTGTATTCCCCCTCTTCCTCCTCTCCTCCTCCACTGCGGGAATGAAACCGGGAGTGCAGTTCATCCCGCCGCTCGGCGCAGTGCATTGCGTGTGCAGAAGAAGCCCAGGGGGCAGATTGTTCATTTTTTGTGCGTGGAAGCACACTCTGATTGGCAATGGCATGCAGTTCACTTTTTGTTCTTTGCTGTTCCAAGATCTCGCCCCTAACCCTTCTGCTCCCTTCCTAATCTGCAGCCATGAGAGATTCCCCCCATGCCTAGTAATTCGACCTCCCACGGGGCGCGAGAGGTTCGGCTCACAGGACAATGCAGTTCAGTACAGTACGTGTGGGATTGCCCTAGTGCATTTCCGATTTCCATTTCGGGTTTTAGATGTGAAAAGTGTTGTGCAGTTCGCACCAAAGATGTGCCATATCAGTTCATTTTGCAGTTGACTTAGTATATTTTTCCTGCTGGGTATTCCGGCTTATTCTCGATCGATCGGCGATGCAGTTCTGTGGTTGTCGGTGTGCAGCTCAACGCTGGGATTGGTGGCGGTCCGGCAGGTGGCCAGCAGTGAGAGCGGCGTCGGGCAGGCAGTTGGCGGCGTTTGGTGCTGGGACGGCCGTGCACTTTGGTGGTGGGCAAACATATATTTTTTTGAAGTTCAGTACTGTTTCATGTGAGATTACGGTTCAATGTAAAAAATTCTGTAGTTCACTTGGTAAACGATAAAAAGAAGAAAAATATCTCAAAGAAGTTTACTGATATTTAGATGTATTTCACTAGTTATATACCCCGCGGTTCACTTTCGCAAGTTTGATTCTTTTTAGATGTAGTCCACTAGATTATGACCTGCGGTTCGCTTCCGAGAGTGATGTTGTTCACTTGCGCCCAACGTGGAAGCACGAAAAATTCTAGCGAAGCAACAAAAAAGTAATGTGGTTCACTTAGATATATGTCACGGTTCACTTGCCCTCATCTCTGCGGTTCACTCTCGATCATAAAAAAGTTAGAAAAAAGACAACAAAAACGCATGCGGTTCATTTTCGGTAGTGTTGTGGTTCACTTTCGATAGTATCGCGGTTCATTTACTCCCAACGTGAAGTGCAGAAAAAATGTTACGGAAACGATAAAAAAAAGTAATGCGGTTCATTTCTCGATATTGTTGCGGTTCACTTACGCCCGATGGGAACCGCATTGCACTTCTTTGTGTGTGAAAAATGATGTCTCACAAAAAAGAAACCATGCAGTTCGTTTGCCCGTCTGATGCAGTGCGGTTTTCAAACAGAAGCAGTGCGGTTTTCTCTCCGATGCGGTTCACTCGTCGATTTTGGTGTCGCAAAAAACAGAGTGTCCGCATTTCGGTAAAATCAAAACTGCTATTAAACTGTAAGGAATTGGAGAGCGTGTTCTACATGAAAAAGTTGCGCCTCGTTGATATCTTTCCAACGGCGTATCATTTGAATCATTCCGACCAGCGGTTTGTAAAAATTCGCAAAAAAACGGCCGCTGCCACTCGTCGTCCGCCGCACCATTTTTAAAATTAATTTAAAACCGTAAGGAATCTCATAATAATTTCTACATATGAAAGTTGCGCCTCGTCCGTAGCTTTCCAACGGCGTGTCACACACCTCATTTCGACAAACGGTTAAAAAACTGGAGCGAAAACAGTACCAAAAAATTGCAAAAAATTCGAAAAACAGATTTCCGCGATTTAGTAAATTTGAAACTGCTCTTAAACCGTAAGGAATTAGAGAAAGAAATATATATGAAAAAGTTGCGCCTTGATGATATCTTTCTAACGGCGTATCATTTGCTTCATTCCGACAAACGGTTTGCGAGAAAACGCGAAAATACGCTTGTTGCCACTCGTCGGGCGCCCACCGTTTTCGAAACTGCTCTTAAACCGCGAGGAATCTCGAAAAGTTTTCAATATGGCGAACTTGCACCTAATCCATAGCTTTCCAACGGTATATTACATGCCTCGTTCCGACAAACGGTTTAAAAACTGGAGTGAAAACAGTACAGAAAAAGTCGCGTGCAGTTTTTTCGACGAGAAGTTCACACGTCTCAGCACTGCAGTGCGCTTGTTTCAGAAAGTGCAGTGCCCTCGCGTTATATATATATATATATATATATATATATATATATATATATATATATATTTATATATATATGGCATTCAGTCTGCATACCACGGAGAGAAGCTTCTGGAGTAAGCAACCCAGTCTTCCTCCGCACGCTACCATAGAAACTTATGATGCAAGGCTCCTCAGTCTTCCTCAGTACGATATTTGGATGACTTCCAGTGTAAGATACTCTGTCTTCTCTAGTAAGTTACCACAGAAAGCTTCTGGCATAAGTCAGCAAATCTTCCTCAGTAAGCAACCAAGGGAAAAGCTTCTGAAGCACGGTACCCAGTCCTTTTCAGCAAGCTATCCCGGCAAAAGCTTCGAGCATAAGCTATCCAGCATTCCTCAGCACGCTACTCTCGATAGCTTCCAACACAAGCTATCCAGTCTTCGTCAGTAAGACACTACAAATAGCCATCGACATTGGTACAAGATGTTACCCAGTGAGTTGGTAGTATCGGGCAGTGCATCTCAAGAATCAGGTCCGCAACAGTTGGGTCAGAAGCACGAGCTAGTCAGGACCCAAGTGTCTACTTAGGGAATCAAATGCGCAGCCACACACACTTCCATATATATTGTGAGCATGCTGCCAAGGTCATGCAAGTCACACGTACAATGATGCAAGCATGGTGACAATCCGACAACCACAGGGTCCACACGCTAGACATGTTTTTGCTGGCCAGAACGCACCGCGTGCGCCTGTGCACACGGTGACCACGTGGCTGGGAGGCCATTGTCGTGCTCTGGATGTCGTTTTGCTTCGGGCCTCCTCTGCTCGCCGTGTCCGCGCGTCCTACCTTGTCTACGGCGATGCCTGATCCCTCCTGCGTCCATGCGTGCCCTGGCCCCCTCTTCTTTCTTCCCCGACGCGCCATCGTAGCCCTGCCCGCGGCACCGTTCGGCCGTGGTGGCCGACCAGACTTCGCCCCTACCGCGTCTGCCATCCTCTGGCGCACCACTACTTCTCTCCCATCGCCATCCATGCCTGCCCGCGTGCGCACGCGGTCGCGCCAGAGCAGCGGCCACGCGTCCATGGCGATCCCCGGCCACGACGTCGTCGCCCCGGCTATTTAAGCCGACCCCGAGGCCTCCCGACCTCATCAACCTCTTACTCACTCCCTTAGCATCCTCCCCCATCACTCATTTGAGCTAGAGGAGCCCTCCTCCCCTCCCATTGCCGCCATGGCCGCCGTCGGGCTTCGCCTAAATTGGCTCAATGCCGAGCTCTCCTCCCTCTCATTCCACCACCAGAGAGCTCCCTCGACCTCCTAGAACCACCCCAGCCCCTCCTCTCCTCCTTCGGTGGGCTGTGCCTCCGAGCCCGAGCTCGCCCGTCGCCAGCCTCCGCCGCGGGCGTCCAAGCCGACAACGCCATGGCCCTCCCCGGCGCGCGTGCAACACCTGAATGGGTGTGGCACTCCTTTCCGAGGCCGCCTGTGCCCTAGCCTCCGCCAGAGGTGGCTGGAGATGGCGGGGCCAGCGCCAGCAGCGCCCCTGCCTCGCCTCTCCTCTGCTTCTGTCCGGAGGAAGAAGAAGAGAAGTAGGAGAGAGATAGAGCACCGGCGGGGCCCGTGTGTAAGTGACCCAGCGCCCGGGTCCGCCACTTAAGTGGACGCGTATTCGGCGGAATACGTTTTCATCTAAGGAAAGCGTAATCTGGTGCTTCTTCGGGCAAAAGTGCGCTTTCACTTCTCTGAAAGCGTATTCCCGTGAAGTACGCTTTCTATTTTACCTCGCCGGCCAAATCTGTTAAATTGCAGGCGTTCACCCGTTAAGCGCAGAAATGAATATTTTTATTTGATTTTCTGCCTAACGAACGAACGACCGTATCTCCGCAACCATAACTCCGATTCAGGTGATTCAAAAGCCCACATTCTCTATTCGTCGAGCCCGTTCCGTTGGTATCATTTTCATAATGTTTTCACACTGTGAAAATGACCATTTTGCCCTTGCCCCTAATCAGCTTCGCCGAGAGGGAAACTTTTCCGGCGATTCTTTCCGCGTGTTCATCGCACCTCTCCCCGATGGTTCCTTCATCCCCAGGGAAGCCATGACAGCCACTTGCATGATGGCATTGCAATAGCCATGGTTTTCACTTGAATGTTTGAAGAATTATTTGTTCATGCTATTATTTTGAACTAGTAGAGTGGCCCTCGCAAATGCGAGGGCATCATCTTTAGGGTATAGAACTTAAAGCGAGGGCATCTTCTTTAGAGTGTTGAATTTAATGCAAGTGTGTCATCTTTAGCATAGTGATAGTTTCTAAAAAAATGTTATTTCATATGTAATCATGTCGTTTATGAATTTTTTGTGTGTGACTATATATTAGTACATATAATTCTAAGATGTAAACTTGACCATTGTTTGAATTGATAATGGAAAGTGCATTTTTTTCGAATGTTGAAATACTTTTGAACAAAAATCTAATCATGCTGTTTTCTTTTGACCAATCCCAGCGTCTGTTTAGACATGTGTAGTATGATAAATGTTACAATATGGCCTCTTCTACTTTGCTGAAGCTCATATCACGTTATAAGTATAATGGAAACTCTTCAACATCCACTTGCATATATCCAAGTATATAAACATTCTATTTAGATGTCCCACGAAATACCAAGGACAACTCATTGGGGACATTCCCCATTTATATTACATGACTGGACCATATAATTGTATTTCCCATGCAAGAGGTAGATGAATACCATCGTCAATACTCGATACCTCAGTGGTTAGGGTTACAGTTCGCAACCTAGCTCACATTCTTCACACTTATCACCTCATAGTACGCATAAGGATCCATCTATTAGATGGTAGCAATGTTGAATGCACATATGGCAAGTACGACATGCTTCTTTTGACAACTTAAAGGAAGAACATCGAATGTTTTGAGATTAGCATGGGATCTAAGGTTATATCACAGAATTCAGATACTTACTGTGCTCTTTAGAAGCATTGAGTGGAGGACATACAAAATCACTTAGTACCAATCATATTCTTCAGTGTATTTTATAGAAGGCATTCTCTAATATAGTTATATATAATTGTCGTAACCATAGGAAGAATTACATCAGTAATGTGCAATGACTGGCTTAATGCATAATTCTTAGTTCATGCGTTATGAGAAACTAAATTCCAAGATGATTGTTCAACTCAATTATGTGCCAAGTAATATTGGAAGTATGATAAGAAATATAAGGACATGCCTATTATATCTATGAGGGAACATTAGAGAAAAAAAGCTAAAGTGAGAAGAGATTTTAACCGGCCGGCAAGCATATCAAAATCATTTGGTCTTCTACATCGACAAAAAAATAGTCATATACACAGATCTATGGAGTGCAGTGCACAATAGGTGCTCATAAATGAACTGAGTGCATAGAATAATAGGTGTACGTGAGGACTGAGGAGCTGTGTTTCCATCCTTTTGAATTTCTCTTTGTCCGTTACGAGCACAACTTTGCCAGTCCTATGAAGAATATTTACACCAGAATTACTGACAAATCAAAAGGCCACCAGCTTCTGTACACGTCTCTGATTTCGCATCAGCGCAATAGCCTCAATCGCAGATTATATAAGAAAACGTAAGCGATTGCCTACCTTAGGTTGGAAACTCTGATTACCATGTTCTTTTATTTTCCTGTCGAAACTGAAACTGTGTCAACCCACAGCATGAAGGTCCCATAGATATATCAAACATTTTCAAATACCTAGACAACACATCCATATTGTTGCAGTAAGATTCCAAGCTAGGTCATTTCGAAGCTAGGGCATAATATAACACTAAACCATATCATGTAAATTACGAGGACACCAAACAATTGAGCATGTGTAACTGAAAATAAAATCACTTATCTACAACCAATTGAGGTGCTATGCAAGAACGCCAAGCAATTGAGCATATGTAGATCAAAACACCATGTGATCTAAAACGAATCATACATCTGCAATTATTTAATTATCCGAACACAATTAATAGGTAATTAACAGGTTCACCAGGGTCGTTCCCCTACCATGCCCGCACAGCCGCGCTTGTGTTGCTGGCTCATTCCTCGACCCGCCTATTTCACTGGTTCCTCAACTCTGTTGCCTTTTTAGGTGCTGTGTGTCATCGGCGGCGAGGATGCCATGAGTATCCAATGTCACAGTCTGTTTTGGTTACACTGAGTTGCAAACTCATCTTAGCAATAACAACATGTAGACTTGGACTAATGCATGAACAAGTATGTAGATCGGTATTGAGAATAGTAATATCAACATGCAAACCTGGACTATGCATACATATATTTGAAATTTGGGATATGATAATATTGATGCGTACCTTTGCATGCAGACTTTGAAATTTTTCTTTTGAGGGATGCATGCAGGGTTGGACATATTTTTTCTAGGGATGCTTGCAGACTTGGACATGATAATGCATCAGCATATATTTAGATTGAAATTGCAGAATACTAATATGAACATGCAAAGCAATGCATTATTAAGTATGCAGATTGGAATTGGAGAATATCTATGCATACCTTGCATCAACATCATAGTTAGCAACCTATAGCACGTTTGTAGTTTAGGCCAATGCTGCGCCGTCAGACCAAGACATCATACAAAGTTTTGCTAAATAAGTGACCACTAATACGGAACGGAGGGAGTATATGATAATGAGATATGCAAAGGAGGGTGTGAAATACCTTCACTTCCGGTAGGAAATTTTAGTGGAAACTACTATAAAAAAATGTTGTGAGAATGAACTTCGGTTAACCAAATATTCTAGGATGGACACAAATAGTGACAACCAAAAACTCATGTTTGAAGGTTGTAAGCCATAATGGGTAGCCAATGCAAAATGGTATACTATTGTTTGGTACAGAAAACTTTATCTACAAAAATATTCCTTCCTATGAATTTCTAATGACCAATTGGTTTCTGTGATTTTCTAGTACGCCAGTTGTTTCCTCCTATTAGCTAGCACACTCCGACAAATTTTCTCGGAACTCGGTTTTGTTGAGGAAAAATCAGAGTAAACATCACATCATGCGGCATATATTTCTTGCACATTGCCACATATACATCGATGATAGATAAACAACTCTAGTTTTACATTGCTGATACTAATAAAAAATATAGAGATTTCATAGATGAAGCAGCTGTACAAATATACCTATCATATACCACTACGTAGCTCTGAGTTGTGTGCATGAGGAAATTCTATGATTAATCTTGTAGATATTGCGTGCATGCACTTGTCAAAAGAGGCAAGTTTTTTACCTAGCTCTCCTTGCTACATGAGGATGATGCATGCATACGTGCCAGTATGTAGTTTTAATTTCGTATGCACGAAGCAAGTCTGCAAAATCGTAGCTAGCATGTTCGAGCGGCAACAGGCAAGTAATATTTTGATTCGTACCTAGCTCCTTGCCATAGAGACACAGGGACGATGCATGCACGTATGACGTGAGGCCGCTGAGTGCTCCTTCGATCTGTAAGCCGTTGAAGTGCATGCATGAGGAGGTTCGGACGATCGGCCGACGGTAGCTAGACGAACTCTACGGAGGCGGCGGCGGCGAAACGGAGACCGCTGAACTGCATATGCAAGGGTGGAGGCTCGGGCGATCGGACGAGGGTAGCGAGGCAACCAACTCTGCGGCGGCGCCGGCCACAGCGGCCTAGGCACATGCTAGGTCATCCGGGTTTTTCTCCTCGTCACTTGTTTTCTCTTGACCGTGGAAGCTATAATGTTTTCTGATGTGTATAATCTATATCTCTTGGTAGTTAGACAAATCAAAGGGTTATGGAAAACTTCTTTTTTGACATTAAGGGTTATGGAAAACTTAATCTAGGGCACTGGTGGGTAATTTTATTGAACTCTAAAGCCAATAAGCTATAACAAATATTCAATGGTTGTGATTGCCTAGTTAGTTTCATTAATGGCCCGATATTTTAGATTATTGTGGGATTTTCTAGTATATTTCTCTTTTCTCTGGTTAGCCCGTAAACCCGTAAAATACTTTTTATATATAATTGATGCTATGTATATGCTTGTGAATCCATGCTCATTTCTTAGGCCATGTTCATTTTCATCTAGTAAGTGAAATGATTAATCGCTAATGTTATTCTTATCATGTTTTATTCTGGTAATCATTTCAGATGCTAGTGATAATGACATGCACATATGGATGGTTTGATATGAAAATACTTGTGATAGTCATGATCATCGTTATGCCATGCTCATTAGCCTCTCGTAGACTAAATGATTTATCATTGTTGATGTTAAATGGTTATGTTGCCCACCCATGGTTACACTGATATCATGCTCATATGCATTGTTATTTCATTATGCTATGTTGTTATGACTCAGCTCATCACCATTCAAGGTAAACCTGACATTAATCGAACTTGAACAAATCTGTTGGCTGAGTCATGGTGCCACCGAATCGAGCTCACCAGTGCAACCACACTTGCCTGGATGGGGAGGCCCTAATTCGGTCTATTGTCATGCCTCTCGCCGGTGCCTCCAACTAGGGAAGGTTATGTGCACGCGCTACCCTGATCAGGTAGGCGGCCATACCCTTTTGTGCCCGACTTGTGTTGTACCCGGGTGTCCCCGTTTGGGACGATTTTGTTTTGGCCACGACGGTGGCAGCCACAAAGGTGGCGGATGTAACGAGTTGACATCGGGGCCACCCATGACATAGCCCAAAGGGGAGTTTGTCGGAGTGGCCGGGAGAGTGTCATGCAATAGATTGGTTTTGCCGGAATGTCGTTGGTCCACCTGAATGGGAGCACGAGGCCATGAATTCCGTGGTGTGGGTACAGTGTACTAACCTCTGCAGAGTGTATAATCTATCGATAGCCACGTCCTCGGTCATGGACACAGTTCATAGTAGGTCACACTATGGGTCAACAGAAATAATAACCTGCACACTAAGAACCTCGTGATGGCACATGCAGAAGTTGGTGATTGTGTGAGGATCACCATGGTTGGTATTGCTATGATCAAGTGAGGATCACGATGGTAAGATGTTGACAGTGATTACGAGGTAACCCCGAGATGGTAAGTTGGTCCAAGGGACCACGACAACAATCCATTTACACATCATGTATGATAGTATCATGTTCATGTTCATATCATGATTAACATGTATATGCCTTGTTCACTGTCATGTTGTTCTAGTAGTATCATGTTCATCAATGATAATTAACCTGTAAATGCCATGCTGTTGTTTGTATTGATTGCGTTGGTTGCTATGAGCTTGCGAGTACATTCAAAGTAATCACCTGGCGTGTCATGCCAGATTGCAGGTGACGCCGTGATTGATTGCTTGAGGATCCCGAGTTTGCGCTCTAGGCCGTGTCCCAGCCAAAGTCCTTGTGGAGTGGAGTTCACCATCGTCGTCGTTGTTCCACTGCTAGAAGTTATTCCGCTACGAGATGTTTCGCTACTAGCATAGGGCTACCTTAGCAGGCGTAGTGTCGCCGTGCCGATGTAATCCTTTGTAATATCGGACCCTTATACCCAATTATTTGTAATAAAGAGCTGACTTGTTCTATGCCAAGCAGTGTCGTATTCCAGAAGATTTGATCTCTGGGCTGGAATATGAGGTGTTCCGGTTTCTCTGAGCCTGGGTGCCACACTTCAATAGCTTGGTGTTCTCTTGATGAGTGGCCTACGAAAGAATAGAAGGATATCTCCTCAAATCGACCCTCAATTCTGCTACATGTGCCCAACTTAAGGCTCGGGGGCTACCGGGCTTTACACTTCACGGTATATTCAAACTCAATAGTTCCTCGGCCGAATATCTCCTTCGAATTTAAACAAAATTTAACCTTTAAGCAAGCCGCAAGCACATCGGCAGCCTCCTTAAGCCCCAGACGCGCCGCTCCGAGCTGAGCATCCAGAGATTAGAGGGCGTTGAACTCCTCCTCAGAAAACACTGGGTTCACCAGTCATGTTTTCTGCACTCGATGGCGCATCAGGCTTTAAACCTCAGATGCGGTGGCGGAATGGGTGGCCGAGGACTCCGGTTGAGGAGCAACTTGAGCCTCTTCAGTAGAATTTGGCTGCAGATGGGCCACCTCGGGAGCTGCATACCAGTTTGGGGAGGAGACCTGCAGGGTAGAGAAGGTCAGCAGCCCTACCAGCTGAAAATTCTGATCATAACAGTAGATAGAAATGACGCTTACATAGCGGGAAGTGCACGGACATCGTCCTCAAATGCCCGTGTTACTGTCGGACGAGAACCAGTCCTTGTCGGTGTACCAAGACATGGGTGCCTTAGTACCCTGACTTGTCCACGGACGGTTGCAGCCTTCCCGACGACAAGGGCTTGCCTGAGGATTTCTTTCCTTCAAGACTCAAGACTTGATGAACAAGACCACGAAGAAGAGCTCCAGGCAGGTCATCGAGAAGTACTAGTTTAGTACTGAAGAACAAGATTCTGGTTGCCGGCAAGCTACTTGCCGGTAGGCGAAGGCCGGCAAGCTACTTGCCGGTAGGCGAAGGCCCGACAAGCTACTTGCCGGCATGCGAAGGCCCGGCAAGCTCCGTGCCAACAGGCACTTTCTGTCTCATTACCGCTCCACCTCATCATTAACCAGACAAGAACGTATTGATAGGTGTCGAGCGGGCAGGTAGTCAAACACAACTGGTCAGGGCACGTGTCAGCATGCCACCTAAGGATTAGCTTTAATGACACCCGTACCTGGGTCGTGTCAAGATAATAGAAGGGCGGCTGGACAGGTGGTACAGAACCTTTTGCCATAGCATCGCCTCCCCAGCGTAGCACCTAACGGTGCATTTAATGCATTTTTCCTACCCCGTTAGAGATAGACTTGATGACAGTGCAATCACTATTCATACCCTGTAGTTACCATCTTAGCCACTGTGGTAACCCCTTGGCCTATAAAAGGAGGCCAACGGCTACTGTTAGAACGGTCGACACTTAGGTCAATTACGCGTAGCTACTGCATTTCCCAAGCACCTTGCCGAAAAAGTCGCGCTCCTTTGTACGTTGAGCTCAAACACAATCTAACCACCAAAGCAGGAGTAGGGTTTTACGCTCACAGCAGCCTAAACCTGGATAAATCGCTGTGTGTTCTTGCATCTACCGATCCTGCTCGTTGTACATGTCAACTCCCGTAGCCAAACCGCAAAGGGGTCATTTCGATCCCATAGATCGTCGTTCTCCACGACATCGTTGGCGTGCCACGCAGGGGGTCGTGTGTTACGAATCAGTGTCGGTAGTGTGAGTGCCAGCTTCGTCACTCTCGTCGATGGCGCGCAAGAAGAATGATGGAGCCATGACGGCTCCTTTCCACCTCCAAGCTGCCCTCGCAGGCATCCGCCGGCGGCGCAGGCGGCGCGGCCGGTGCAGGCGGTACTGCTGGGAAGGGTGGAGCAGGAGGCACTGGCAGCGGAGGCAGTCAGCTTCCTCACCACGCTGGTGAGCGTAGCCACAACACCAGAGATGGCGTAGATGGCCAATTCCCAAGACGTTCTGGTGAGCATAGTCACGGTAGCAATACGGGTCGAACCAGTGCAAGCTAGGACCAAGTCGCCGCGACGTCCAAGGATGGAGCGGCAACGTCCAACAACGCTGCGGTGGGACGTGTACCGCAACCATCGCAGGATGGGCGTGATGCGCTCCCCCGTGGTGCTGGTGGCCCTGGACGACGTCAAGCCGGCCCTGAGCGTCGTCCTCACGATATTCATGCACCACCACCATGCCAAACCGTTGGTGCGCATGTGCTGCTGAAGCAGGTACGCGACGAGCTTCCTGCTGGCTCTGCCAGGAGTTGAATGCCGTTCCGTTCCTTGCTCCCCGCCATGCCAACCACGGCGGCAGAAGCCATGGCGTGCGTTCAAATGCTGTGAAATTTCCCGCCAACTCCTGACAAGACGGATGAATGGAGGGCCACCATTCAGAGTCTCATCAGTTTTGCCAATCCCGGCAAGACACCGAAGGTGGGGCCGTCAAGGCGACCACCCACAGTGCCGGCAGGACCAACTGGCTGCTGTGCGGGAGATGCTGCACCAACGGTCTAGTCACCCCACATCAACAATCACTGCGGCGGCAAGCTCGCCGATCGGATGACCAGGACGTGGTGTCCATGGCGTTATTGGATCCGTGGGATCGCCAAGATCAGTGCCAAGTGCTCCAAGAGCGGCGCCTCGAGGACACCCGTACGACGATCGAGCGGCACCAGGAGGCACGCCGTCTATCAGACGACCGTGCCGGGCCGGCGGTGGACACGCCTGTGCCAGGGTACCCTGGGTGCTTACCTTACGAGGTAGGCTGCCCAGCGTTTACTCGTGAGCTGTGGCAGGTTGTCTGGTCATCCACCCATTCCTTCAAGCCGGAGCTGCCCGATAAGTACGACGGCAAGCTCAGTCCATCAGAGTTCCTTGGCATCTACACCATCGCGGTGCAGGCTGCCGGGGGTGGGACGACAAGATGCTGGCCAACTACTTCCCTTTGGCGCTCAAACCCAACGTCAGGTCGTGGTTGATGAACCTGCCGGAGGGCTCCATTTCTTCTTGGTCGGATTTGTGCCATCACTTCATTGGTGCTTACCAGGGTGGCCACAAGCTCCCTGGTCAGGCCAGTGATCTGCATGTGATACCCCTGAGAGATGGCGAACCCCTCCGCAAGTACATACAAAGGTTCAGTCGTGTGCACCACAACATTCCTGATGTTCATCCCGCAACTGTTGTTGCCGCATTCCATACGAATGTGCGCAATCGTAGAATGCAGTCTGAGATGAACATCGAGAAGGTCAGAACCATCAACGAGCTATATGCCTTGGCGGACAAGTGTACACGTGCTGAAGAAGGGAGGAGACTTCCTAGGGAAGATGCTGGTGCAAAAGTCGATTCTGAGGACGACGACGCATCAACCCTGCAGAAAAAGGGTCGGAAGCGCAACAGGAAGCGCAAAGGCAAGACAGGGATGGCCGTCGAAGGCTCTGGTGATGCCAACGCCACCAAGAAGCCCATGGCAAAGAGCTCCGGCAAGGAGGTTGCCAGATGCGCTGACTGTCGGGAGGCCGCGGCAGGCGACAAGACCGGCAAGACCAATGGGCCGTACTGCAAGATTCACCGTACCAAAGGCCACGACCTCCAGGACTGCCGGCAAGTGGAGCAACTTGCGGAGAAGCAGAAAGCTGAATACGAGAAGCGCGACAAGGAGAAGGGTCAAGATGGTGCTGGTGGGTCTGGCAAGCAAAACCGTGGTGGCCGCGGAGGCCGCCGCGGCAAGGCGAAGCAGCTAAAGGAGAAGACTGCTCATGGCCAGAAAGGAGATGATGGTGATGGGGATGAAGAGGAGTCCGACAATGAGTTCCAGAATGCAGTGGATGCCATGTGTGTTGATGGAGGCGCATCTTTGCACTCCTTGCACCGGCAACTGAAGCAGTGGGTCCGCGAAGTAAATGCAACGGAGCTGGCAATGGAAGCGCAAAAGCCACACAAGTGGTCACACGCGCCCATCGTCTTTGACGCCGAGGATCACCCTGATCGCACCACTATGGTCGGGTGCTTGCCGTTGCTGGTTTCACCAACAATCTGCAACCTGAATGTGACAAAGATGCTGGTTGACGATGGGGCCGGCTTGAACTTGATCTCTCCTAATGTGATCAAGAGGCTGCAGATCCCGGACAAGAATCTCGAGGAGATAGGCACTTTCCAAGGGATAAGTATTGGGAGGAATAAACCAAAGGGCCAAGTTACAATGCTGGTCACGTTCGGCAGCGAGCTCAACTACAAGACATAAAAGATTGTCTTTGACATCGTCTGCTACTTGTAGACTGCGTTGGTATTCCCCCGAAGAGGAGAGGATGATGCAGTATAGTAGAGATAAGTATTTCCCTCAGTTAAGAACCAAGGTTATCAATCCAGTAGGAGAACCAAGCAAAATCCCGTTAAGCACACCTGCACACACAAAAGCAAACACTTGCACCCAACGCAAATAAGAGGGTTGTCAATCCTCTTAGTGGTTATTTGCAAGGATTAATTCTGATAGTGGTAGATAGATAAACTAAAATACTAAATAAAATAAAAGTAAATAAATTGCAGCAAGGTATTTTTGATTTTAATATATGATAAAAGTTGACCCGGGGGCCATAGTTTTCACTAGAGGCTTCTCTCTCGAACGCATGGCATACGGTGGGTAAACAAATTACTATTGGGCAATTGATAGAAAAGCAAATAATTATGACGGATTCATGGCAATGATCGTGTATATAGGCATCACATCCGAGACAAGTAGACCGACTCCTGCCTGCATCTACTACTATTACTCCACCCATCGACCGCTATCCAGCATGCATCTTGGGTATTAAGTATGAAACAGAGTAACGCCTTAAGCAAGATGACATGATGTAGACAAAGTAAACTCAAGCAATATGATTAAACCCCATCTTTTTATCCTTAATGGCAATAATACAAATATGTGTCATGTCCCTTTCTGTCACTGGGATTGAGCACCGCAAGATTGAACCCATCACAAAGCACCTCTCCCATTGCAAGATAAACCAATGTAGTTGGCCAAACCAAATCGATAGATTGGAGAGAAATACAAAGCTATAATAATCATGCATAAAAGATTTCAGAGAAGACTCAAATATTTCTCATGAATAATCTGATCATAAACTCACAATTCATCGAATCCCAACAAACACACCGCAAAAGAAGATTACATCGGATAGAACGCCAAGAATATCGAGGAGAACATGGTATTGAAGATCAAAGAGAGAGAAGAAGATATCTAGCTACTAGCTATGGACCCGTAGGTCTATGGTAAACTACTCACACATCATCGGAAGGGAAGCAAGGTTGATGTAGAAGCCCTCCGTGATCGATTCCCCCTCCGACAGAGTACCAAAAAAGGCCTCCAGATGGGATCGCGGAAGAACAGAGGATTGCGGCGGCATAAAAGTTATTCAGGGTGGCTCTCTGTTGGTTTCCCAATATTTGAGAATTTATAGAAGTGGAATTAGGTCAAACGGAGCCACGAGGGCCCCACAAGGCATCAGGGCGCGCCCCCCTGGGGCCGTGCCCTGTTGCCTTGTGGAGGCTTCGTGAACCTTCTGGCCTCCTCTCCAAGTCTCCAGGGTCTCTTTTGTCCAGAAAAAAATCTCCAAAAAGTTTCGTGGCATTTGGACTTCATTTGGTACTGATTTCTTGAAAAACCAAAAACAAGCAGAAAACAGCAATTGGCACTGGGCACTAGGTTAATAGGTTAGTCCCAAAAAATGATATATAATTGCATATAAAAACATCCAAGATTGATACTATAATAGCATGGAACAATCAAAAATTATAGATACGTTGGAGACATATCAAGCATCCCCAAGCTTAATTCCTCCTCGTCCTCGAGTAGGTAAATGATAAAAACAGATTTTTTGATGTGGAATGCTACCTAACATGTTTCATCATGTAATCTTTCTCTTATGGTATGAATAATAAGACCCGAACGATTCAAAGCAATAGTCTATAGTTTGACATAAAGACATCAATACTCAGGCATACTAATAAACAATCGTGTCTTTCAAAATAAAAATGCTAAAGAACGTTATCCCTATAAAATCATATAACCCTGTCATGCTCCATCTTCTTAACACAAAATATTTATCATGCACTACCCCGATGACAAGCCGAGCAATTGGTTCATACTTTTTAACGCGCTTCAGCTTTTTCAACCCCCACGCAATACATGAGCGCAAGCCATGGATATAGCACTATGGGTGGAATAGAGTGTGGTGGTAGAGATCAATAAGGGGAAGCCAAAAATAAGAAGATAGTCTCACATCGAGGAGGCTAATCAACGGGCTATGGAGATGCCCATCAATTGATGTCAATGCGAGGAGTAGGGATTGCCATTTAACGGATGCACTAAGAGCTATAAGTGTATGAAAGCTCAACATGAAAACTAAGTGGGTGTGCATCCAACTTGCTTGCTCATGAAGACCTCCGGCATTTCAGGAAGCCCATCATCGGAATATACAAGCCAAGTTCTATACTAAAAAATTCTCACTAGTATATGAAAGTGACAAAATAGAGACTCTCTATATGAAAAACATGGTGCTACTTTGAAGCACAAGTATGGAAAAGGATAGTAACATTGCCCCTTCTCTCTTTTTCTCTCATTTATATTTTTTTTGGTGGGCTCTTTTTGGCCTCTTTTTTTCTTGGGCTCTTTTTGGCCTCTTTTTTTTATTTCCTCACTAGGACAATGCTCTAATAATGATGATCATCATACTTCTATTTACTTACAACTCAAAAGAAAATTACAACTCGAATCTAGAAAAAAATATGACTCTATATGAATGCCTCTGGCAGTGTACCAGGATGTGCAATGATACTAGCGTAACATTTATAAAAATGATGAAGGGTGGCTGAGCCACAAATACTATGTCAGCTATATGATCATGCAAAGCAATATGACAATGATGATGTGTGTCATAAAAACGGAACGGTGGAAGTTGCACGACAATATATTTCGGAATGGCTATGGAAATGCCATGATAGGTAGGTATGGTCGCTGTTTTGAGGAAGATATAAGGAGGCTTATGTGTGATAGAGCGTATCATATCATGGGGTTTGGATGCACCGGCGAAGTTTGCACCAACTCTCGATGTGAGAAAGGGCAATACACAGTACCGAAGAGGCTAGCAAATTGCGGAAAGGTGAGAGTGCGTATAATCCATGGACTCACATTAGTCATAAAGAACTCATATACTTATTGCGAAAGTTTATTAGCCCTCGAAGCAAAGTACTACTACGCATGCCCCTAGGGGGATAGATTGGTAGGAAAAGACCATCGCTCGTCCCCGACCGCCACTCATAAGGTAGACAATTAAGAATAAATCATGCTCCAACTTCTTAGCATAACGACATATCATACGTGCGTGCTTCGGGAATCACAAACCTTAACACCAATATTCTTACTAAACCACAATTATCTACTAGCACCTCCCACATATTACCATCTTAATATCGCAAAACTATTGCAAGGAATCAAAATTATCATATTCAGTGATCTACATGAAAGTTTTTATTATATCCCTCTTGAATACCTATCATATTAGGACCAAATTCATAACCCGTGCATATTACCATTGCTACTCATTAGACTCTCAAAAAGATATAAGTGAAGCATGAGAGTGCAACTATTTCTTTAAAATATAACCACCGCCGTGCTCTAAAAGATATAAGTGAAGTACTAGAGCAACTGCCTAGCTCAAAAGAAATAAGTGAAGCACATAGAGTATTCTAACAAACCACGAATAATGTGTGCCCCTCTCAAAAAGTTGTGTTAAGCAAAGATGATTGTGACAAACTAAAAAGCAAACAAAAGGAAACAAACTATATCACAAGACGCTCCAAGTAAAACACATATCATGTGATGAATAAAAATATAGGTCCAAGTGAGTTACCGATAGATTGTAGACGAAAGAGGGGATGCCTTCCGGGGCATCCCAAGCTTAGACGCTTGAGTATTCCTTGAATATTTATTACCTTAGGGTGCCTTGGGCATTCCGAAGATTAGGCTCTTGCCACTCCTTATTCCGTTATCCATCGTAGTCTCACCCAAAACTTGAAAACTTCAGCACACAAAACTCAACAGAAACCTCGTGAGATCCGTTAGTATAACAAACAAACCTTAAACTTTAGGTACTGTTGTAAATTGATTCATATTTAATATTGGCATAATGCTACTGTACTCCAACTTCTCCATGACTCATACCCCCCGATACGATCCATAGATTCATCAAAATAAGCAAACTATGCATCAAAAACAGAATCTGTCTAAAACAGAACAGTCTGTAAAGATCTGAATTAATGTCATACTTATGTAACTCGAAAAATTCTGAAAAATTAGGAAAACGTGGGAAATTCATATATCAATATTGTGTAAAAATTTCAGAAGGTTCTGACATTCCAGAGAAAACTCAAAATTCCAGCACTGGACGCAAAAGTTTCTGTTTTCAAACAGCATCAATTATACTATCATCCAAATCATCCCAAAGGTATTACTTGGCACAAACACTAATTAAAAGATAAAAACACAATTATAACAGAGGCTATAATTGTGTAAACACACAAAAATAGAAAGTAAAAATGAAAATTTATTTTATTCATTGGGTTGCCTCCCAACAAGCGCTATTGTTTCATACCCCTAGCTAGGCATAATGCATAGTTTCAAGTGTTGTCATCCTTCAAGTTAATTCCATAGGTGGCCCTCACAATAGATTCATAAGGTGCCTTAATTATCTTTCTATGGAAGTGTTCCATCCCTTTATTTAATGGAAATTCAAATCTTATATTACCTTCTTTCATATCAATAATAGCACCTATTGTTCGTAGAAAAGGCCTACCAAGTATTATGGGGCAAGAAGGATTGCATTCAATATCAAGAACAATAAAATCCACGGGCACATAATTTATATTTTCAAGAATAAGCACATCATTTATTCTACCCAATGGCTTTTTATTAGTGGAATCCGCAAGATGCAAATTGAGTGAACAAGGATCCATATCGATGAGACCTAGCACATCACACAAAGATTTTGGTATAGTGGAAACGCTAGCACCAAGATCACATAGAGCATTACATTCATAATATTTCATTTTGACTTTAATAGTGGGTTCCCATTCATCTTGTAATTTTGTAGGAATTGAAACTTCCAACTCAAGTTTTTTCTTCATGCGCTTTCATCATGGCTTCGACAATATGTTTAGTGAAAGCTTTATTTTGTTCATATGCATTTGGTGAATTAATCATGGATTGCAACAAGGAAATACACTCAATTAAAGAACAACTATCATAATTAAAGTCCTTGTAATCCAAAGTAGTGGGTGCATTACTATTTAAAGTTTTGACCTCTCCAAACCCACTTTTTTATTTTTATCATTAAGATTATCACCCTCCAAGCAATTAGGACTCCTTCTATCTAAAGTTGACTCTTCTCCAGTCCCTTTTTCATCAAGTTTTATATTACTAAATAGTGATTCAATAGGAGTGACACCAATCATTTTAATATCTTCATCATTACTATGATAGAAACCGGGTGGAATCGCCTTTTCTAGGAATTCTCGCTTAGCTCTCAACCTAGCGGTCCGTTCTTTACTTTCATTAATGGAGACATAGATAGCTTTAATAGACTCATTTATATCATGCTTGGGTGGCAAAATTTTAATTTTGAGATTTTCAACATCATGAGCAATTATATCCATGTTCCTTGCCAATTCATCAACTCTATTCAATTTTTCTTCTATCATAGCATTGAAATTCTTTTGCGAATTAATAAATTCTTTAATATTACTTTCAAGATCAGTAGGTATCCTATTATTATTATAAGAATTACCATAGGGATTACCATAATTATTAGAGGAATTTCCAGGAAACGGTCTAGGATTGAAATTACCCCTATAAGCATTGTTGTTGAAATTATTTCTAGAGACAAAATTCACATCAATAGCATCATTATTTTGCTCAATCAAGGTAGATAATGGAACATCATTAGGATCAATATGAGCACTTTTACTAGCAACCAATTTCATAAGAGCATCCATCTTATCACTCAAAGTATTAATTTCTTCAACAGAATTTACCTTCTTAACAGTTGGAGTTCGTTCAGTGTACCATTGAGAATAATTTGTCATAATATTGTCAAGAAGTTTTGTAGATTCTCCCAATGTAATTTCCATAAAAGTACCACCTGCGGCAGAGTCTAGCAAATTTCTAGAAACAAAGTTTAGTCCCGCATAAATTTTTTGTATGATCATCCATAAATTTAAGCCATGTGTTGGGCAATTTCTTATCATTAATTTCATTCTCTCCCAAGATTGTGCAACATGCTCATGCTCAAGTTGCTTAAAATTCATAATTTGATTTCTTAAAGAAATAATCTTGGCGGGAGGAAAATACTTGGTAATAAAAGCATCCTTACACTTATCCCAAGAATCAATACTATTTCTAGGCAAGGATGAAAACCAAGATTTAGCGTGATCTCGTAGTGAGAACGGAAATAATTTTAATTTGGCAATATCATTATCCACATCTTTTTTCTTTTGCATATCACAAAGCTCAACGAAAGTATTTAGATGGGATGTATCATCTTCATTACGACTACTAGAGAATAGTTCTATCATAACAAGATTAAGTAAAGCAGCATTAATGTCACATGACTCCGCACTAGGGAGGAGCAATAGGAGTACTAATAAAATCATTATTATTAGTATTGGAAAAGTCACACAATTTTGTATTTTCTTGAGACATCACGACGAAGCAAGCAAACAAGCAAATACAAATATTTTTGTGTTTTTGTAAAAAAAAATAGAAGTGGGGTAGATGAAAACGAGAGGCAAATGCAAATAAAAAGGCAAATAAAATAAATGCAAGTGAAGGATAGTTTGTGTGAAGGTACTTGGTAATTTTGATGATGTCTCCCCGGCAACGGCGTCAGAAATTCTTCCTGCTACTTGTAGACTGCGTTGGTATTTCCCCGAAGAGGAGAGGATGATGCAGTACAGTAGAGATAAGTATTTGCCTCAGTTAAGAACCAAGGTTATCAATCCAGTAGGAGAACCAAGCAAAATCCCGTTAAGCGCACCTGCACACACAAAAGCAAAGACTTGCAACCAACGCAAATAAGAGGGTTGTCAATCCTCTTAGCGGTTATTTGCAAGGATTAATTCTGATAGTGGTAGATAGATAAACTAAAATACTAAATAAAATAAAAGTAAATAAATTGCAGCAAGGTATTATTGATTTTAATATATGACAAAAGTAGACCCGGGGGCCATAGTTTTCACTAGAGGCTTCTCTCTCAAATGCATAGCATACGGTGGGTAAACAAATTACTGTTGGGCAATTGATAGAAAAGCAAATAATTATGACGGATTCATGGCAATGATCATGTATATAGGCATCACCCCCGAGACAAGTAGACCGACTCCTGCCTGCATCTACTACTATTACTCCACCCATCGACCGCTATCCATCATTCATCTAGGGTATTAAGTATGAAACAGAGTAACGCCTTAAGCAAGATGACATGATGTAGACAAAGTAAACTCAAGCAATATGATTAAACCCCATCTTTTTGTCCTTAATGGAAACAATACAAATACGTGTCATGTCCCTTTCTGTCACTTGGATTGAGCACCGCAAGATTGAACCCATCACAAAGCACCTCTCCCATTGCAAGATAAACCAATCTACTTGGCCAAACCAAATCGATAGATCGGAGAGAAATACAAAGCTATAATAATCATGCATAAAAGAGTTCAGATAAGACTCAAATATTTCTCATGAATAATCTGATCATAAACTCACAATTCATCGGATCCTAACAAACACACCGCAAAAGAAGATTACATTGGATAGAACTCCAAGAACATCGAGGAGAACATGGTATTGAAGATCAAAGAGAGAGAAGAAGCCATCTAGCTACTAGCTATGGACCCGTAGGTCTATGGTAAACTACTCACACATCATCAGAAGAGCAGCAAGGTTGATGTAGAAGCCCTCCGTGATCGATTCCCCCTCCGGCAGAGTACAGAAAAGGCCTCCAGATGGGATCGTAGAAGAACAGAGGCTTGCGGCGGTATAAAAGTTATTCGGGGTGGCTCTCTGTTGGTTTCCCAATATTTGAGAATTTATAGAAGTGGAATTAGGTCAAACAGAGCCACGAGGGCCCCACAAGGCATCAGGGCGCGCCCCCCTGGGGTCGCGCCCTGTTGCCTTGTGGAGGCTTCGTGAACCTTCTGGCCTCCTCTCCAAGTCTCCAGGGTCTCTTTTGTCTAGAAAATAAAATCTCCAAAAAGTTTCATGGCATTTGGACTTCGTTTGGTACTGATTTCCTAAAAAACCAAAAACAAGCAGAAAACAGCATCTGGCACTGGGCACTAGGTTAATAGGTTAGTCCCAAAAATGATATATAATTGCATGTAATTGCATATAAAAACATCCAAGATTGATACTATAACAGCATGGAACAATAAAAAATTATAGATACGTTGGAGACGTATCATTGTCAAGATGCCACTGCCATACAATGGGATTCTAGGCCGCCCGACGCTGGCAATGTTTATGGCTACGTCGCACTACGCGTACAATGTCATCAAGATGCCAGGGCCAATGGGTGTTCTCACCATCAAGTCTAACCAGAAAGATGCAATCATCTACGCCGACAAGCTCTACCGGGAGGCAGTGGCAGCATCTGCCGTGGAGGTACATGGTCCTGCTGGCAAAGCTCCCGGGGGAGGAAAGAAGAAGAAGACCGGCAAGACCTCTGATAAGGACTCCGGGAAGCGCACCTTAGAGTGCAGCATGCCTGTTGATGACCTAGCAGAGAACTCTACCAGCAAGAGCAAGAAAGCCAAGGCCTCTGCATCGGCGACCAAGCAAATCTCTGTGAGGGAAGATGGGACGAGTGGCACTTTTTCCATAAGTGCCACTCTCAATGAAAAATAGGAAAGCGCGCTCGTTACCTTCCTACAGGCGAATGTCGATGTATTTGCTTGCCAAGTATCTGACATCCCCGGTGTTCTTAGGGAGGTAATTGAGCACCACCTTGCTATATGTCCTCATGCAAGACCCGTCAAGCAAAAGGTCAGAAAGCAAGCCTTGGAGCGGCAAGAGTTTATTGCCGAAGAGATCAAGGAGTTGGAAGCAGCAGGCCTGGTCAGAGGAGTGCTACACCCCACGTGGTTAGCCAATCTAGTGGTGGTGCGTAAGGCGAGTGGGAAATGGAGGCTTTGTATGGACTTTACTGATATAAATAAAGCTTGTCCAAAAGACCCATTCCCTTTGCCACGCATCGACCAGATTGTAGACTCCACTGCCGGCTGTGAGTTACTCTCTTTTCTTGATGCCTATTCTGGTTATCATCAGATTTTTATGGCCAAGGAAGATGAGGATAAAACGCCATTCATCACTCCATGTGGCACGTATTGTTTTATACGTATGCCCTTCGGATTGAAGAGTGCCGGGGCAACATTTGCCAGAGCAGTTCGGATTGGTTTTGAGACCCAGTTGCACAGAAATGTGGAAGCCTAGATATTGTGGTCAAAACCAAGGACAAGTCAACACTGATCCAAGATTTGGAAGAGACATTTGAAAACTTGCGCAAACTCAACTTGAAGCTTAACCCCGAGAAGTGTGTGTTCGGCGTTCCGTCGGGCAAACTTCTAGGGTTCTTTGTGTCTCGGAGGGGGATTGAAGCCAATCCTGACAAGATCAAAGCAATTGAGTAGATCGAAGCACCAAAACGCGTCAAGGACGTCAGGCATCTTGCCGGCTGCGTTGCTGCACTTAGCAGGTTCATCTCCAAATCGGGAGAGCGCGCCTTGCCATTTTTCAAAATATTGAAAAAGGAAAGTCCAATGGCGTGGGCTCCGGAAGCGGAGGCCACGCTTCAAGATTTGAAGGAGTACCTGTCCTCTCCGCCAGTCTTAGTTGCGCCTAGGCCACAAGAGATGTTGTTGCTATACTTAGCGGCGACGAATCAAGTGGTTAGTGCTGCACTTGTGGCTGAAAGAGAGACAGTTAAAGAGGAGGCAGCAGCCGCAGAGCCACAGGCCGACAAGCCAGAATCTTCTCCGACAAGGTCAGGTGCCGACAAGTCTGAGATTGTGCAAGCAAGTGAACCAGATCAACAAGTTGTGCAAAATAAGAAAATGGTGCAGCGCCCAGTTTACTTTGTTAGCTCCCTCCTACAAGGGGCTAGGTCAAGGTATTGTGGTGTGCAGAAGTTGCTCTTTGTCCTTCTCATGGCCTCAAGGAAGCTGCGCCACTACTTTCAAGCACACCCAATCACCGTCATCACTCGCTTTCCTTTGCAACGTATTCTGAGAAATCCAGAAGCCACCGACAGGATTGTGGAGAGGGTGTTGGAGCTGTCAAGCTTTGACTTAAAGTTTGAGAGTACCTCAACAATTCAGAGGAGAGCTTTGGCGGAATTCATTGCAGAATGGACCCTGACACAAGACGAAGAAATACAAGAGACCTCTCTCCCCGGCAAGGAAACTGTTGACGATTGGATCATGTACTTTGAAGGTACTTTCACGCTGAAAGGCGCCGGTGCCGGCGTGCTAGTTATAGCACCCATCGGAGAGCACCTCAAGTACGTGGTTCACATGCACTTTCCCAGAGAGCAGGCCACCAACAACACTGCTGAGTACGAGGGATTGTTTGCCGGCTTGCGCATTGCAATCGACCTTGGTATTCGGAAGATAATTATCAGAGGCGACTCGCAGCTTGTGGTGAGATAGATCAACAAGGATTACTAGAGTCCCTTGATGGAGGCTTACGTTGATGAAATGAGGAAGTTGGAAGAGCACTTGACGGTCTGCAAGCAGAGCATGTTCCTCGTGCCCAGAATGAGATTACTGATGACCTATGGAAGCTTGCCACCAAGAGATCTCCTGTGGAGCCAGGAACTTTTGTGCTATGACTAACTCAGCCATCCGTTACACCATCAAGGTTGGCGAAGAGAAGAAAGCAAGATGTTGGTGGTTACTTTTCGGCAGAGCTGCTGGTAGCCGCCAAGAAAGTAGATACCACCGACAAGACACCCGCTGCTAATGAGCCGCAGCCTCCGGCACACCAAGTCCTTGCCGTCGAAGCAAGCGCTCCCGTAGAGGAAGATGTGCCTTTAGTCCTTGTCGTCGAGCCACAGGCTCCGGCATGGGCGCAGCCGATCGTCCAGTACCTTCAAACAGGAGAGCTTCCCGATGAGCAAGAAGAAGCGGAAAGAGTAGCCCGTCAATCAAGAATGTACCAATTTGTTGACAACACTTTGTACAAGAAAAGACCAAACGGGGTGAAATTGAAGTGCATTTGCCAGGAAGATGGACAGAGCCTGTTGGAAGAGATACATGAAGGAATGTGTGGCTCTCATATTGGGTCACGCACGCTTGTCGGCAAGGCATTCCGTCAAGGATTCTACTGGCCAACAGCCCTTTAAGACGCTTTGGCGGTGGTCATCAGATGTGAAGCCTACCAGTTCCATGCCAAGGACATACACCTGCCAGCTCAAGCCCTTCAAACCATCCCTCTTTCCTATCCTTTCTCGGTCTGGGGGCTCGACATCGTCTGGGCGCCCGTGTCAGATCTTGAGGGCACGCCGTGCTCCCCCTTGATCTCTTTCTTTTGTTCCTGTAATGAGCCAATGTAGCCCCCGATGGCGTGCAAAATGATGTCTTTTGTTTTAAGTACTTTATAATTTCCCGTAATGCATGTTTCCTCGCGAGGCCCCTCGTGAGACTTATTCCTCTTTCCTTGTTTGCCTTTGTGCTCTACGTCGTCAGGACCCAGCCCCCGAGCGGGCTACAGTCGTCGCTGGTATGTCAGGTCGTGTTGCCTGTACAAGGCCAGGAGGTGTAGGGCACTGAGGCGGTAAGGACTCCTGAGGCGCAATGCTCAGGAAGTCCCCCCTTGACGTGCAAGCGGCTTGCGCGGAGGAGCGAACATCAGCACTTAGCGAGGTTGCGGGGCGAGGAAACTTGAGAGGCGCTGCGAGCGGCTCGTGTGGTATTTTTGTACTTAGCTCTTGCGAGTGTCGGCTGCCGTGTCGTGGCTGCGGGGCGCGCTTCATGAGGCTCCTGCTCGTGAGGCCCCCCGCTTGCACTTGACGGGGATGGTCGCCGTAGGCTGGCTCACGAGGCAGCGCTCGCGAGGCTCCCTGGGGGTTTGTGATGGTGTCTTGTCATGAGTCGCCTCACAAGGCAGCGCTCATGAGGCCCTTGAGTGCCTTGTTCCTGTGATAACTTCGTATTGATTTCATAAAACACGGGGAACGGTGCAAGTTCGCTAACTTGCTCGTGGGTGTCACGCGAGGAGACAAGACACCAAGGACCTTGGTGAGGTGACGTGCACGGGAGCGGGCCCGCGAGCCAGAGCTCGATCACTTGGGTTTTGCAGCGCTGCTAGGACAGGCCTGAGCATAGGCACTGTGTCTAGCCCCCGCTCGTGAGATGCATAGGAGGAAGGTCGCGAGCGCGTACAGCTCCTGGGGTAAGCAACTTAGCAACACATGAGATATCTTAGGAAATAGAGCTTTACTGAAACATAGTAATAAGTTCATTACACAACCAAAAAGAGATATGACTGCCATGTTTAGCACGGATCAGCATGAGGTTGGTGTAGCCCGTGGGGCACACTCAAGTGATTGTTCTGCCAGCGCGGAGCATGGGGCTTCCACTAGGCGTGGGCATGATCACGGTTCAATCGTTCCGCCAGCGCTGAGGATAGGGCTTCCACTGAGACGTGGGCATGATTGTGGTTCGATCGTTCCGCTAGCGCAGAGCATGGGGCTTCCACTGAGATGTGGGCGGGAGCTCTCGCGGGCCCGTCAGGCGAACGCAATGAGAGGCTCCGGGGCATGTACAGCCCCACTTCGTTCGTACGCATGAGGGTCACGGGTAGAACTTGCGGAGGTGTTGGATATTCCAAGCGTTAGGCACAGGAAGTCCGTCCTCCATCTCCAGCCGGGCGGCGCCGGGCCTGGAGACATGAGTAACCCTGAAAGGGCCTTCCCACATGGGTGAGAGCTTGTGGAGTCCCTCTCTGGAGAGGATCCTTCTCTGGACGAGATCGCCAACTTTCAGGGTGCGTGGGCGTATGTTGTGGCTATGATAGTGACGCAAAGCCTGCTGGTATCTGGCGGCGCGGAGGGCGGCCTGGCGACGCACTTCTTCGAGGAGTAGTAGGTCGGCCTCTCGTGAGGCGTCCTGACGAGCCTCATCAAAGGCAAGGACTCGCGGAGAGCCGTGCCGGAGCTCAGACGGGAGGACCACTTCAGCTCCATAGATGAGGAAGAAGGGGCTCTCACCGGTAGGTTTGGTTGCCGTTGTGTGGATGGACCACAGCACAGACTACAGCTCGTCAAGCCAGCCTTTGCCGTAGGCTTCAAGCTTTTTCTTGAAGCTTCTCGTCTTGAGGCCCTTGAGGACCTCGGCGTTGGCACGCTCGGCCTGGCCGTTGCTTCGAGGGTGCGCCACAGAGGCGTAGCAGATGTGCGTGCTGAGGCTGGCGCAGTATGACTTGAAGAGGCCGCTTGTGAACTAGGAGCCGTTGTCAGTGATGATGCGGTTGGGGACGCCGAAGCGGATCATGAGGCCCTTGATGAACTTGACGGCAGATCCTGCTGGGATGGTACGCACTGGCTCGACCTCTGCCCACTTGGTGAACTTATCGATGACGACGTAGAGGTAGCGGTAGCCGCCAGCTGCGCGAGGGAAGGGTCCTAAGATATCCAGCCCCCAGATCGCAAAGGGCCACGAGAGCGGAATCGTCTGGAGGCCTTGCGTCGTCTGGTGGATTTGCTTGGCGTGGAACTGACAAGCCTCACAGGATTGGACAAACTCGGTGGCGTCGTGGAGCGTGGAGGGCCAGTAGAAACCGCTGCGGAACACCTTGCTGGCAAGGGTGCGCGACGAGGAGTGGTGGCCGCAGTCTCCTCCATGGATGTCGGCGAGCAGCTCGCGCCCTTCATCTTCAGAGATGCACCGCAGCAAGACGCCATTGGCGCACCTGCGGTATAGCTCGCCGTCTTGCAAGCACTAAGCGGTGGCCTTTCGGGCCACGCGCTCTGCTTCTGAGTCCTTTTCCGGGAGGGTGCCGTGAAACAAGTAGGCCATGAACTCCGCGGCCCAGCTATCTGCTTGAGGCTCCAGCACCAACAACAGGCGGGCTCCTAAGGCCGGGCCGCAGTCCGGTGCACCCATGGGCGGTGCGGGTGGGAGTTCTTCATCAAACAGCATGGTGCCCACGGCAGGTGGTGCAGCTGATGGCCTGAGGAGCCTTTCCTCGAAGATGCCAGGGCTCTGGGGCTCGCGGCGGGATGCTCGCTTGGCGATGTCATCGGCCTCCTTGTTGCCGCCGAGAGGAACGTGCTGCAGCTCCAAGCCAAGGAAACGCTTCTCAAGTATACATACCTCTTCTAAGTAGGCGGCCATGTGCTCGTCCTTGGGCTTGTAGCTTTTGTTGGAGAAGTTGACGAGGAGCTGAGAATCACCCTTGATGGTGAGGCACTTGATGCCCAAGGCAGAGGCGGCCTTGAGGCAGAGTTGGATGGCATAGTAGAGCTTGTCTCCCATTGGCGAGGTGAGCACAACGCCAACCCCTGCACCCTGTTGGGAGAAAGTGCCATCAAAGTGCATGGACCATCCGCCAGGTGCTTCGTCCCCAGGCAAGAGGGATTCAGCCTCGCGAGGCTCCTCCTGGGGTGGGTCCGTCCATTCTGCTACGAAGTCGGCCAAGGCTGTACCCTTGATCACCCTTGTGGTGCAGAACTATAGCTCGATGGCATGTAGCTCGATGTTCCATTCGGCAACGTGGCCGGCGGCGTTGGGGCTGCGCAGGACCTGCTCCAGGGGGTAAGACGAGATCACTTTGATGGGATGGCCCTGGAAGTAGTGGCGCAGCTTGAGGGAGGCGACGAGGAGCACAAGGAGGAGCTTCTGTTGCATGGGGTAAAGCTCGCGCGCATCTTGTAGCACCGTGCTAATGAAGTACACAGGGTGATCGACGAGGCGGGTGGTTGTTGCAGCAGCTTGGTCTTTGGGGGGGCCGAGGGGCTCATGAGGCGGCTCGCGAGGTGGAACACTGGAGGCCTCCTGAGGCAAGGCCTCGGCAGGTGACGGTACGGCCTCGGGAGGCGATGCATCAGGGGCCTCTTGAGGCGGGATCTTAGTAAGCGACGTCGTGACTTTGCGTGGCGCCGGTACGGCGAGCTTCTTCTGTGCGCAGACGTGCTCTTCTCAAACTGCCCCCAGGGCCGCGCTGGACGTCTAGGGAGTAGCCGCCAAGTATAGGAGCAAGGGCTCGTGAGAGCACGGCGCGACCATGATGGGCGGGCTCGTGAGGTACCTCATGAGCTTGAAGAATGGCAGGGCACGCTCGCCAAACTTGGAGATGAATCGCCCTAGGGAGGCCATGCATCCCGCCAGGCGCTGCATCTCCTTGAGGTTCTGGGGAGGGCGCATCTTCTCGATGGCCTTGATCTTCTCGGGATTGGCCTGGATGCCACGGTGGGAGACCAGGAAGCCGAATAGCTTGCCGGAGGGGAATCTGAAGACGCACTTGTCTGGGTTGAGCTTGAGGTTGACCTTGCGCAGGTTGTCGAACGTCTCCTGGAGGTCCGCGAGGAGGGACCAGGCCTCGCGAGTCTTGATGATGATGTCATCGACGTAGGCCTCGGCGTTTCTTCCCATCTGGGGCCCCAAGGCGATGCGCATCAGCCTCTGGAAGGTGGCTCCGGTGCTCCGGAGGCCGAATGGCATGCAGATGTCGCAGAATATGCCACAGGGGGTGATGAAGGCCGTTTTCTCCACGTCTTCGGCCGCCATCTTGATCTGGTGGTAGCCTGAGAAGGCATCTAGGAAGCATAGCAACTTGCACCCGGTGGTGGACAGCGGGAATGGATCTTGAGGGCAGAACTTGTTGAGGCTTGTGAAGTCGACGCACATGCCCTCCTTGCCGCACTTCTTGGGCACCACAACGAGGTTGGCGTGCCACTCTAGGTGGCACACATCATGGATGACTCGAACTTCTTGGAGCTTCTGAACTTCTTTCATGATGAAATCTTGCTTCTCTGGCGCCTGGCGTCGTGCCTTCTGTTTCACGGGGCGTGCATTGGGGCACACCGCCAAGTGGTGCTCGATCACCTCCCTCGGCACACCGGACAAATCAGATGCTGTCCAGGCGAACACATCTGAGTTTGCCCGAAGGAAGTTGACGAGCGGGTCTTCCTATGTGGGAGAGAGGCCTGTGCCGATGGTGAAGGCAGGGCCTGAGCCACTGCCGTCCACTGACAGCTTCTTCGTCTCGGCACGGTCCTGAGAGAACAGTTGCTTCTTCTTCGCGAGCGCGGCCTCGTGAGGCTCGGCGACATCCTCGTCGGCAGGGTAGGCGGTCGGCAGGGTAGGTGTAGGCGCTCTCGAGGGAGCGGACCACGTCCTTCTCGTCACTATAGACGGTGATGATGCCACTGTAGCCCGGCATCTTGAGGATGTTGTAGGCGTGGTGAGTTGCTGCCATGAACTTGGTGAGAGCGGGTTAGCCCAACATGGCGTTGTACGGTAGGCCGATATGCGCCATGTCGAAGTCAATAAGCTCATAATGGTAGTTCTTGCGGGTGCCGAAGGTGATAGGGAAACGCACTTGGCCCAGGGGAATGGTGGAGCCATCGGTCACTCCGGAGAAGGGCCTGGTGGGCATCAGCTGGTCGTAAGGTGCTTGGAGATGCTCAAAGGTCTCGATGGAGATCACATTGAGGCCGGCGCCTCTATCGATGAGTGTCTTGGTGATGGCGACATTGCTGATGGTGGGGGTGCATAGCATGGGGACCGTGCCAGTAGTGCTTGAGGACTTGGGGTGATCGTTGGAGTCGAAGGTGATTGGGTACTGCGACCACTTGAGGGGGCGATAAGCTTCAGGCCTCGGGAGGGCAGCATTAACCTCGCGAGAGAACAGCTTGAAGTGGCGGTTGGACGCGGGAGCCTGAGCTCCGCCTAGAATGCAGGCCACTCCGCGAGGCTCTTGGTAGCCCCCGGCATCTTGGTCGGGCTGGTTGCCATCGTTCCGTCGCGGCGGCGGTGGCAGCGGTGGAATGGCAACATTGGCCTGAGGGTTGGCCTCACGAGTCTGGTCGCGTCAGGCGGCCTCGCGAGGCTGGTCGCGCCAGCCCTGGCGGAAGATGCCATTGCCGTTGCTGTTTCCCCATCGGCCGTCGTTACGGCCACCTCCACGGCCGGTGCCGCGGTCGTTGCGGTCGCTGCGGCGGCCCAGACGCTCGTCGCGAAGCAGCTTGAGCTCGTGGCAGTCCTCGGTGCTGTGGGAGTGTGAGTTGTGGTAGGCGCAGAGAGGGCGGTTATCCCTTTTGGGCTCGTCACGCTCGCGGCCGCGCTTCTGCTCAGGCTCCGCTGCGAGGACGGCAAGGCCCTTGCGCTTGGTGTCCTTCGCCTTGGCTTTGGCGGCGTCTGGCGCCGCGTCGGGGTCGTTGTGGATGAAGAGGCGGCCTTCCTCGGCCTTGGCGCACTTGTCGGCGAGGTCGAACAGCTCAAGCACGGAGTCGAGCTCGTCGTTGATGGCGAGCTTCAAGCACATGCGGACGTCCTTGACTCCGTTGGTGAACGCGGAGACGATGGCGGCCTCGGAGGTGCGCGGGATCTTGTTGCGCACTTGGCTGAAGCACTGGATGTACTTGCGGAGTGTCTCGTCGGGGTGCTGGCGCACGCCGCGCAAGTCGTTGGGCGTGAGGGAACGCTCGTGCGTGCCCTTAAAGTTGGTGACGAACTGCCGGTAGAGCTCGCCCCACGAAGAGATGGACGCCTCGGGGAGGTTCATGAGCCACGAGCGTGGGCCGTCCTTAAGGGCCATGGGAAACCAGTTCACCATGACCTTGTCATCACCGTTTGTCGCCTCGATGGTCAGGGCGTAGAGCTGCAAGAACTCCGCGGGGTTGGGGGTGCCGTCATAGCGCGGAGGCAGGTCCGGCTTGAACTTAGTGAGCCACACCACGCGACGCAGCTCGCGGGTGAAGGCATGGCAGCCCACGCAGCTGGAGAGGACGCCGCCAGCGAGAGCGGCGCGGTTCTGGTGACCGGCCGCCGCGACTTCTTGGACGGTCCTGTCTTGGCGCTGGCGCTGTTGCTCGAGGAGCACACGCGCGTCGGGTAGCGCGCGCCGGACGATCTGGCAGCTGGGCTCGCCGTGGTCTAGAGAGGATGCGCCGCAGGATGGCTCGCGCGCCCGTGCTTCGCGGTGGCGCCGGGCGTCCTCGCCATGCAGAGGAGGCAGAGGTGGCGCGTCATGTGCCACGTCCCCGACGTGAGACGGCGGAGGACGGAGCGACTGAGAGGGCATCGTTGCGTCACCTGCGGCGTTGACGGGCTCCGTGATGCGGCCAAGCCAGGCGTCGTAGCCGGCGTCGGTGGGACGGTAGCGCAGGAGCTCATGCACCATGAGCAGCGCGGCCTGCAGAGCTGGCACATCGTGACGGGCGAGGGAGCAAGCCGTGGCGGTGTGGCTGTCTGCTTGGACGGACGGGTGGAGGGAGGACGCCTGCTGCTCCCTCGCAGTGGGGTCATTAGCGGCGCCGGCGGCGTGGCGTCGACGGTCGTCGCGGGCGACAGGCTCCGTCTGGGCCACCCTGGCAGCTCGGCGCACGTAGCGCTCACAGCGAGCGTTGGCCATGGAAGCGAGGAGGAGGAGAGAACCGGAGTCGCCCCCTACCTGGCGCGCCAAATGTCGGAGGCCGGACTCCGGGGAACTAGAGGTTCGAACACTGGAGGCACACTAGCTCTCTCCAACCAAAGGTGACCACGGCGAGAGCGCTACGCAGGAGCACGACAGGGGACACGACGGTTACCTAGGTTCGGGCCACCTTGCGGTGTAAAACCCTACTCCTGCTTGTGTTGGTATTGCTGTGAGCAAGAAGATGTTCGCGCGTACAAGGTAGATGGCAAAGGAATCGATCCTCTCTACAATGGTAGCTCTGCCCCTTTTATAGCCGCCTTGGTCCTCTTCCCCCAAAAACTAGGCGGGAAGGGTTGCCACACTTGGCGGGTTTTGAAAGGGGACAGGTGCTCAGTCTTATCTTGACTAAAGGCGGTCTTCGCCTGCAAAAGCATGATCTGTGATGTGCCGGTGGGCTCGGTAGTGACCTCCGCCCTGCGCGCCTGGCTGTCTCGGTCTTCTATCATCTAGTGGCCGACCGTGTGTGCCTCGCCCGCGTCTGCTCCTCTGGTGCTCCACTTGCTCTCTCACGTCACCGTCCGAGCTCGCCCTTGCGCCACGCGTCCGCGGTTCGCCAGAGCTTCGGCCATCTTGCCCGTGGCGGCACCTGAGTTCGGGCATCTCCGTTCGTCTATTTAAGCCGTCCCCGGTCACAACTCTCCTCACCCCTCCACCTCTACCTCTCCCAATCGTCACCCAGAGCCACCCAGCCGAGCCCCGGAGCCCTTCTTCTTCCTCTCCGGCCAGAGCTCCGCCGCTCGGCATCTTCCTTGGTCAGCTCGCTCCGGTGCATCTTCGGACGAGCCAAGGCCACCATTGAGCTCCCCTCGCCCCTCTGGTCCTCCCCAGTCTCTCTCCCAAGTTAATCGTCGCCGGAAACGTCGACCTCGCCGGCGCCCGAAGTCTGTTGCCGCCAGAGAGCTTGATTCCGACGTCGTCCGGCCACCATTCTTCGAGCTACGGGAACAGGTGTGTTCGCCGCAGAGTGCTCAATCCATCCCCCTCCTCTCCCTGCTCTGGCGCGGCCTCCTCGCCGCCGTCTGACGCCGGTAAGCGCCGCTGCTCTCTGTTCCCCCTCCCTCCCTTTAAATCTGACGGGGTGGCCCCACCCATCAGCCTCACCCCGCCCCGCCGAAGCGTTTTAAGTAGAGGCGTAAACCCCACTTTACGCTTTTGACGTCAGCCCCTGGAGGTTTTCTGAAATTCAGTTTAATTCAATTTTAATTCCAGATTTGACCAAACTTTGACCATGAATAACTCCTAAACTACAAGTCCAAATGAAATGATTCTTTTTGCATTATTTTTCTTTTGATCTCCTTTATTTTTTGGTAGAATTGGGTATTTTTCTCTTCTGTCTAGAATTTCTGGACAACAGTATTTGCTTTATGTGGTATTTATAAATGCTTTCAAAATTATTTTTAGAGTGTTTGTTGTGTGTTGGTGATGACCAGGACCTCTCCCTCTCTCTTTTGGAGCAAGGCAAGCCACACCCTCCATTTGCATGATTGCAATGCAATGTCATGGTTATTGGAATAAATTTGCTTAATATTGCATTATTTAGAAATGATTTCTTCATGGCATTATGATTGTGTAATATGTGAGTTTGCTACTGCCATGATGATGCTTGGATCTCTAGGACTAATGTTTTGTAGATTGAAGATGACATGTTACTTCGGGATTACTAGTAGCAGTAGTCATGCTTTATTCATGGTCATATTGAATATTATGTTATTGGAGTTCTTACTAATGATATGGGTATATTATGCTTTGGATTTTGAATGGATATTGCTATGATTTGAATCACAGGTTGATATGCAACAGTGGAGTAACAATTCTATCACGAGTATATTTTGGGGACAAATTCCATCATTTCGTTGGTCAGGTGCCACCGAATCGAGCTCACAAGTGCAGCCACACTTGCCTAGATGGGGAGGCCCTAATTCGGTCTATTGTCATGCCTCTCGCCGGTGCCTCCAACTAGGGATGGTTATGTGCTCGCGCTGCCCTGGCCCGGTAGGCGGTCATAACCTTGTGTGCCCGAGTTGTGTTGTACCCGGGTGTCCCCGTTTGGGACAAGTTTGTTTTGTTTGGCCATGACGGTGGCAGCCACAGAGGTGGCGGATGTCACGAGCTGACATCGGGGCCACCCATGACATAGCCCAAAGGGGAGTTTGTCGGGAGTGGCCAGGAGAATGTCATGCAATAGATTGGTTTTGTCGGAATATCGTTGGTCCACCTGAATGGGAGCATGAGGCCATGGGTTCTGTAGTGTGGGTATAGTGTACTAACCTCTGCAGAGTGTATAAACTATCGATAGCCGCGTCCTCGGTCATGGACACAGTTCATTGTAGGTCACACCGTTCAATCAACACTCACAATGACGGAATGACTTATATTATGGCTTATAGTCGTATGTGGGCAAGTATCAGTTTGGCAGGAGTTTGTTGATGACATCGGGATGATCTTGAGGATGATCATCGGATTGTGATGTGATCACGCGGTGATCGCAAGGATGTATTCATCACACGGTGATCGAGATGATATATTACTTGGTCAGATAGCCAAGAGTGCGATGGTCCATGTGACCCAGGATAATGGTTCATCAATGATTCTAGTCCTACCATATTACCTTGAGTAATATTTACTTCCACCTCATAGTAGTTGGTAATAAGTTAACTTGTTAATGCTATGTGTTGTCTTGCTTTGATGTTCTTGGCTGTTGCGAGCTTGCGAGTACATTCAAAGTACTCACCTGGAGTGTCATGCAAGTTTGCAGGTGATGCCGTGATTGATTGCTTGTCGGGGATTCCGTTCATGCGAGCTAGACTGTGTCCCAGCTAGAGTCCCTGCGGAGTGGAGTTCACCACCGTCGTCGTCATTCCGCTGCTACGAGTTGTTCCGCTGCTAGCATAGAACTACCTTAGCAGGCGTAGTGTCACCGTGCCATTGTAATCCTTGTAATAGCAGACCTTTGTACCTTTATCATTTGTAATGAGAGCTGATTTGTTCTATGCCAAGCAGTGCCGTATTCCAGAAGACTTGATCTCTGAGCTGGAATACGGGGCGTTCCGGTCCCTCTGAGCCGGGGTGCCACAACCGTTGGTATCAGAGCAGGTCTGGCTGTAGGACACCCTAGTTAGTGTGAGCGTTAGAAACCGGTAGTATAGAGTCCTGGTTGTTTGTTGCATTTGATTGCTGCACTTGGTTGTTGCATAGCATGCATATAGATTCCGTTTTTCTTCTGACCGTCTATTCCATGAGTGTAGATGGCCGCCATTCCTATTGAGTTCAACGCAGCCCCTGCACCGCTCAGCTTTGCATCCCTACTTCACGATGTATGTCATAGTCTCTATCCCAATGGAGAGATGCCGCAGTATCAAGTTTTTGAGGTTCCGCTTGGAGGCAGATTACTGGAGTATGTTGCCCATGTTTTCCTGGAAGCCAGGATCCCTATTGGAAGATGTACCTACAGATTCCATGGCGGATATGGTGCCACTCCAGATCGCGTAGTTCAACTCGCAGCCCTGGCAGGAATTACGGGTCTTCGTCATCAAGAGCTGGTGATGCAAGAAAACCGTGCTTACTCCTACTACCCTACCATAGCCGAGAACCCCAGGTGAGTCAGGTTCCCCTCTACTCGCCCTAATGATGATGTGGCCATCCCGTCCATGTCTTGCTTCATGACGGCTGAGTATATGCTGAGTGCGGAGCTAGTCCGAGACGCGACCCGGGCCAGGAGATTGCTCGGTGCTGCAATGGCTCCACCCCCACTGCCTTCTTCATCGACTTCTGCTCCTCCAACATCAACTGCTCCACCCACCTCTCCACCAGCTGCTTCGTCAGCTACCCAGCTTTAGTTCGTTCGTAGTGCAGTAGTATCTGTATAGCTCATGTTGCATCAGTGGTAGTGGCATGCATGTTGTGGTGTGTGTTGAGTAGTAATGGATGCAGTATCGCTGATGGACGCTTGTGTGCCTATTGTGTGCCATTGTTTAATTGAGTTGTTTTTCTTTGTGGTTTCTTTTGGGCCTTTGGTGTTACCTTATTTCCCCTTATGAAAGTTGCTCATCAATCACCACCGGAACCGAAGAAGAAATAAGGATCTTAATTATTGGAAGCTCGGCTAAACAGTATGGCACTCTCAGTTGAATGCATGGTATTGGGAATATAAATGATAGACTGGATTTATTATCAGCATCAAGCATACCTCAGTTGTACAACCTTTACAATAGTAATGATCAAGCCAGCAGGAAGACAAGTCAGGTACAAGGTCAATAGTATATTTTCCATCGAAGGTATGGATATATATAAAGTTTTGTCTCAGCCACGGGTGAAACTTGAAATACGTTATACTCCGGGAGAAAACCAGAAGGGGTTATGAGTTCAATGTTCAGCGAGGAAGACAGTCAGGTAATGTAACCAACAGCAAAGTGTTATGGGTATGTATACAACATTCAGTCCGCGGATCACAATACTAAGCTTCTGGTGGAAGGAGCTCAGCCTTCCTCCACACGCTACCAGAAGAAGCTTATGATGCAAGGCTCCTCAAGTTTCCTATGTACGACACATGGACAACTTCATGCCCGAGTTATCCAGTCTTCCACAGCAAGGTACCTCAGTAAATGTTTCCGGCATAAGGAAATGAATCTTCCTCAGTAAGCAACCAGAGGAGAAACTTCTCAGGCACGGAACCCAGCCTTCTCCAGCACGCTACCACGACTAAAGCTTCGAGCGTAAGGTATCCAACCTTCTTTAGCAAGCAATCCAGTCTCCTTCAGTACCGCACTACCCACCTTCTCCAGCACTGCTACAAGATATGACACAGTGAGATGACAGTATAGGACAGGGCAACTACGGGATCAGGTCCGCAACAGTTTTGGCAGAAATCAGTCAGGACATATGTCTGTTCCGGGAATCTTGTATTTAACTTCAGATTTTTGTATGAATGGGGAGCATGCATTCCAGATCATGCAAGTTACTCATACGAGGATACCAAAAGAAGGCCAGGATGCAACAACTCCATAATTCATATCAGAGGAAGCAGAGTCAGAGATACATCGCATGTGAATCAACAAATGGTGAAGCAAACAAGCTTGAAACAACAGTTTTGAACAGTCACTACAAAGGTCAGTTTCTCGGTACTGGGAAAGGTGGTATCATGGACTCTTGTTACATTATTGTCTGATCGGCCAGATCAACACACTCTGTACAGCAATATTGTAAGGATTCGTTTCAAGCGCAAGAAGAGAGTATGATGATAAAATATTGCACCCACAACAACTATGGTCACAAGAAGAACTGGGGATAAATACAGCTGTCGGTGTACTAAAGTTTGGGTCCTTTAGTACCCCATACTTGTGCATGGACGGTTGTAGCCATACCAGCGGCAAGGCCTGCCGGAGAGCAGCTGGAGACGAATACAAGATTATCAAGAAGGCATTCAAGCTAATGATCAGAAGATAGAAGACCGAAGGCCGGCTTCCCGGCAAGATCTTGCCGGGAAGGCTCGCGAAGACCCGACAAGGTCTCGCACCCGGCAAGATCCCACCGCCCTGCCACCGCTCCAGCGCAACGACCAGCCTGTCGTTTAGGGTTTGTCCTCCTGGATGCGTGTCATGGCACTAGCGGCGGATGGAGTTAAGCGGCGCTGATGGGACGGGTTCTTTTTCCGTCCCCAAGAAAGTAAGGGACACCTAAGTGGAGCATTAAATGCGTTTGTCCTAAGTCGTCAGTGATAAACATGTAAACCCTGTAGCAACTTTACACCTCTTGTACTTACTGTTCGCCACTGTTGGTGACCCCTTGGACGTATAAAAGGAGGCCCATGGCGAAGCTACAGGGGAGGAGGACCTTCTGGCCCATTCTGCATGCGTAGCTGCTCCTTGAACATACTATTCATCGCAAGCGCTCCGTGTACCTAAGCTCAAACACCCACAATAAACCAAACCAAGAGTAGGGTTTTACGCTTCTCAGCGGCCCGAACCTGGGCAAAGATCCCCGCGTTGATCGTTGGATCTGCTCTTTGTGCAAATCTTTTCCCTAGCCGAACCGTAAAAGGGATCCGAGCGATCCCATAGGTGTCGTACGCCGACATCTTTGGCGCGCCAGGTAGGAGCAAAGATTGCGCGAACCCGATCTAGCGGTCAGCGCGCCAGTTCTTGATCACTTTCGTCACCATGGCTAACAAGAAGAAGGGCGCTACGGCTGTTGATGCATCTGCGTCCAGCCTGCCCGTACCCACACAGACGGGCGACGGCGTGGGCGCTGGTGGAGGAGGTGGAGGTCTTGAGCCTCCACGACATTCTGGTGATCAAAGCCAGGCGAGCGGCGTCGCTCGCAACAGCGCCAGGTCTAAGGACGGAGCCGTGCTTCCTACGGGTGGCGCAGCGAACTCCAAGGACGGGACGGCGCCTTCCAAGACACTCACGTCGGCGCACGCGCCGCGGCCTTCTCAGGTCGCACGCGACGGGCAGCGCCGCGACGTTGGTGGTTCCAGGCGCCCTCATGGAAAAACCCCCGCGCATCACTCCCAAGATGCACGGGGCCGGTATGCACGCCAACACGCCGGTGGAAGCAGGGCACAGTCGCAAGATCATGATGGAGCTCCTTCTAACACAGTTAGGAGTCAGAGCACCTCACGTTCTTCGCACCTTTCGCCGCCGCCTACACCAGCAGAAGCGTTGGCACGAGCTCTGCTGCTCCTAGACTTCCCTCCCGCTCCGGAGAAGCTAGAAGAGTGGAGATCTGCTATTCAGAGCCTCATCGGCTTTGCTAATGATGACAGGCCGCAACAGGCGGGGCCTTCGCGGCGGCAGTCCACTGAGCCGGTGCGTGCTGATGACGAGAAGACCGGAGGCGGTACGACTACGATGCACTCCCCTCCGCTACGACAACAGCGGTCACTAACTCGGCTGACTGACGCCCGTGATGATGATTCCACGGCGTCATCTAATCAGTGGGTTCACCACGATCAACGTCAAGTTCTTCGGGAACGGAACAAGGAAGACGCTCGAACTACCATCGAGCGGCGGCGGGAAGCGCGCCGTCAATCCGACAGGCGCGCGGGACCCACTGTCGATGAGCCTGTGCCAGGGTATTCTGGTAGCCTGCCTTACGAGGTGGGTTGTCCAGCTTTTACTCGTGAGCTGCGGCGAGTCCAGTGGCCCAAGTCCCGAACCTTCAAGCCGGAGGTGCCGGAGAAATACGACGGCAAGACTCACCCGTCAGAGTTCCTGAGCGTCTACACCATTGCGGTGCAGGCTGCCGGGGCTCGAGACGACAAGATATTCGCCAACTACTTCCCGTTGGTGCTTAAGCCCAACGTCAGGTCGTGGTTGATGCATCTGCCGGAGAATTCCATTTCCTCCTGGGCAGATTTGTGTCATGAGTTTGTTGGCGCCTTTAGTGGAGGCCACCAGGCTCCCGGCCAGGAAAGCGATTTACATCTCATCCCCCAGAAAGAAGGCGAAACCTTGCGCAAGTACATACAGAGATTCAGCCGTATTCAGCACAACATCCTGGACGTTAGTCCTGCCGCTGTTATCAGTGCGTTCCATCAGAATGTGCGCAACCGCAAGATGCGGGAAGAGCTGGCAATGAACAAAGTCAGAGATGTCGCCGAGCTCTATGCTCTGGCTGACAGATGTGCTCGGGCCGAGGAGGGAAGGAGACTCCCCGACGAGGATGCTGGCGAGGAACGCGACTCTGAAGCCGAAGACGCCACCACCTCGGCGAAGAAAGGCCGACGGCATAACAGGAAGCGCAAGGGCAAGGCCGTGCTTGCCGTCGAGGGATCCGGCAACCCCAGCACCGCCAAGAAGATCAAGACTGATGGCCCCGGCAAGGAGGTTGCCGGGTGTGCCGCATGTCAGGCCTTGGTGGCTGCCGACAAGCCGGAGGGCTCCGACAAGCAGTACTGCAAGATCCATCACACCAAGGGTCATGATCTCCAAAACTGCCGGCAAGTTGAGCAGCTTGTCGAGAAGCAGAAAGCCGAGTATGAGAAGCGAGACAAGGAGAAGGCCCAGGATGGCGCTGAAGGGTCTGGCAAGAAACGCGGTGGTCGAGGAGGTCGCCGCGGCAAGGCCAAGCAACAGAAGGAGAGGCCCACCCGAGGCCGTGACAAGGAACAGGGGGGTGATGATGATGATGAAGAGGGCGACGAGTCCAGCGAGCACGAGTTCCAGAAAGCTATAGAAGCCATGTATGTTGACGGAGGCGCCTCGCTGCATTCCTCTCACCGCCGACTCAAACAGTGGGCGCGCGAGATTAATGCGACAGAGCCGTCGGTCGATGTCCGGAAACCATTGAAATGGTCCCACACGCCTATCATCTTTGACGCCAAGGATCACCCTGATCGCACAACTGCGGTCGGGTGTTTGCCATTGTTGGTTTCACCAACAATCCGCAACCTCAAGGTGACAAATATGTTAGTTGACGGTGGGGCCGGTTTGAACTTGATCTCGCCTGATGTGATCAAGAGATTGCAAATTGCTGATGAAGATCTCGAAGAAACGGGCACGTTCAAAGGGATCAACCCAGGAAGGAGCCAGCCGAAGGGCAAGATCACACTGCCAGTAACATTTGGTAGTGAGCTGAACTATAGAACAGAGAAGATCGTCTTCGACGTCGCCAAGATTCCATTGCCATATAATGGGATTCTTGGTCGCCCGGCGCTGGCCAAGTTCATGGCGGCATCACACTATGCCTATAATACTTTAAAGATGCCCGGGCCGATGAGCGTCATCACTATCAACTCCGACAAGAAGGTTGCGCTTATCTGCACCGACCAACTCTACCGGGAGGCAATTGCAGCACCTGCTGCCAAGGCACTTGCTCCTGCCGCCGAAGCTCCCAGGAGGAAGAAGACCGGCAAGACCTCTAGCACACACTCCGGCAAGCGCACCTCCTCGGAGTGCTGCGCTCCCGTTGAGGATGCGCTAGAGAGCTCCACCGGCAAGAGCAAGAAATCCAAGGCAGCTCCACCAGCAACTAAGAAGGTGCCCACCAAGGAGGATGGTATGGGAGGAACTTTCACCGTGAGTTCCACCCTCGATGAAAAATAGGAAAGCGCGCTCATTGCCTTCCTACGGGCGAATATCGATGTGTTTGCATGGCAACCATCTGATATCCCCGGTGTTCCCAGGGAGGTAATCGAGCACCACCTTGCTGTCTGTCCTCATGCGCGGCCCGTCAAGCAGAAGGTTAGGAAGCAAGCTTTGGAGCAGCAAGAATTTATTGCCGAAGAAATCAGGAAGCTGGAAGCGGCAAGTCTAGTTAGAGGAGTGCTCCATCCAACATGGTTGGCCAATCCAGTTGTAGTGCGCAAGGCGAATGGAAAATGGAGGCTGTGTATTGACTATACAGATATCAATAAAGCCTGTCCAAAAGATCCTTTTCCCTTGCCGCGCATCGACCAAATTGTGGACTCCACTGCTGGCTGCGATTTGCTGTCGTTTCTTGACGCTTATTCAGGGTATCATCAGATTTTCATGTCAAAGGAAGATGAAGAGAAAACCGCATTTATCACCCCATGTGGCACGTAATGCTTCATACGCATGCCTTTCGGGTTGAAAAGTGCTGGTTCAACATTTGCAAGAGCGGTCCAGATTGGTTTTGAGCCCCAGCTACATAGAAATATGGAAACTTATATGGATGACATAGTGGTCAAAACCAAGGACAAGGCCACTCTCATACAAGATTTAGAAGAGACGTTTGCAAATCTGCGCAGGATCAATCTGAAGCTCAATCCTGAGAAGTGTGTGTTTGGCGTTCCATCCAGCAAGCTTCTCGGGTTCTTTGTGTCTCAACGTGGAATCGAAGCAAATCCCGACAAGATCAAGGCAATTGAGCAGATTGAAGCACCAAGACGTGTCAAAGTTGTGCGTCGACTTGCCGGCTGCGTTGCTGCTCTGAGCAGGTTCATCTCCAAATCCGCTGAGCGCGCCCTGCCTTTTTTAAAAATCTTGAAAAAGGCCGGTCCAATGAAATGGACTCCGAAAGCGGAGGCAGCGCTGCAGGACTTGAAGAGGTACCTCTCCTCTGCGCCAACACTAGTTGCACCTAAACCACAAGAGCCGTTGCTGCTATATCTAGCGGCAACGAATCAAGTGGTTAGTGCTGCATTAGTGGCGCAGAGAGAAGTCGATGAGGAAGCAGCAGCAGCGGCAAGCCCGTCAAGCGACAAGCTGGGATTCTCCCCGGCAGAGTCTGGTGCCAACAAGGCAGGATCCGCGTAGCCGAATGAAGCAACGCAGAAGAAGAGGATGGTGCAGCGCCCAGTCTATTTTGTCAGCTCCCTATTGCAGGGGGCTAGGTCAAGATATTATGTCATGCAGAAGTTGCTCTTTGGCCTCCTTATGGCCTCGAGGAAGCCGCGCCATTATTTCCAGGCACATGAGATCACCGGCGTCACTCGCTTTCCGTTGCAGCGGATTTTACAAAATCCAGATGCGACTGGCAGAATTGTGGAGTGGGCATTGGAACTGTCAAGCTTTGGTCTCAAATTTGAAAGCACTTCAACTATTCAGAGCAGAGCCTTGGCGGAGTTCATTGCAGCATGGACACCAACGCCAGACGAAGAAATTCAAGAGACAACTATCCTTCGCAAGGAAACAGATCGAGAATGGATTATGTACTTTGATGGGGCTTTCTCGCTGCAAGGCGCCGGTGCTGGCGTGCTGCTTGTTGCGCCCACCGGAGAGCACCTCAAGTATGTAATTCAGATGCACTTTCCCCGGGAGAGATCAACAAACAACACTGCAGAATATGAAGGGCTGCTTGCCGGTCTCATGATCACGGCAGACCTTGGAATTAAGAAGCTCATCGTCAGAGGTGACTCACAGCTTGTCATCAGGAAAGTTAACAAAGACTATCAGAGCCCATTGATGGAAGCATATGTAGATGAAGTGAGAAAGTTGGATGAGCGTTTTGACGGTTTGCAAACAGAGCATGTTCCTCGAGCAGAGAACAATATTGCTGACGACCTGTCAAAACGTGCTGCCCTCAAGTTACCTGTGGAACCAGGAACTTTTGTGCTCCGCTTGACTCAGCCATCCGTAACACCATCGACGAGGCAAGACAAAAGAAGGAAGTTAAGTTCCGGCCTGTACTTTCCTGCAGAACTTCCAGAAGCCGCCGGCAAGGAAGTTGCCGGGAACGACACGGTTGCCGGTGAGCAGCAGCTTCGCACAGAACCTCAGGTTCTTGCCGCAGAAGCAAGCGCTCCCACGGCCGAAGATATGCCTTTGGTCCTTGTTGTCGAGCGACAAGCTCCGACATGGGCACAGCACATCGTCCAGTTCCTTCAAACATGAGAACTCCCTGAAGAACAGGAAGAAGCGGAGAAAGTAGCCCGTCAGTCTAGTATGTACCAGTTCGTGGACAACGTCCTGTACAGAAAGAGACCGAACGGTGTGAAATTGAAGTGCATTCCTCGGGAGGATGGACTGGAGCTGTTGGTAGAGATACATGGAGGCATATGTGGATCCCACATAGGCTCAAGAGCTCTTGTCGGCAAGGCATTCCGGCAAGGTTTCTTCTGGCCCACTGCTCTCCAGGATGCAACTGCACTAGTAACCAAGTGTGAAGCGTGCCAGTTCCATTCAAAGAAATTGCATCAGCCAGCTCAAGCTCTTCAGACAATCCCTCTTTCCTGGCCATTTTCGGTCTGGGGGCTCGACATATTGGGCCCCTTTCCCCGCGCTGTCGGGGGCTTCGAATACTTGTACGTTGCTATCGACAAGTTCACGAAGTGGCCGGTAGTGGAAGCAGTGAGAAAGGTGACAGCACAATCAGCCGTCAAGTTCTTTAAGGGAATAGTGTGCCGTATTGGTGTGCCAAACAGGATCATCACCGACAACGGCACGCAGTTCACGAGCCGCACCTTCATGCAGTACGTCCAAGACCTTGGCGGCAAAATCTATTTTGCTTCTGTTGCTCACCCGAGAAGCAACGGCTAAGCGGAGAGGGCAAATGCTGAAGTGTTGCGAGGTCTCAGAACAAGAACTTTCGACAAGCTGCGCAAGTGCGGAAGACGCTGGATTGATGAGCTGCCGGCGGTTCTTTGGTCAATCAGAATGACACCAAATCGAGCTACTGGCCAGACTCCCTTCTCCATAGTCTACGGGGCAGAAGCAGTTCTCCCCACGGAACTCATATATGGGTCACCTCGAGTGCTCGTGATGACCTTGAGCAAGAGCAGCTGCGCCAAGATGACGCCACGCTCCTTGAGGAAGATCGTCTCCGGGCCGCTGTGCGAGCTGCACGCTACCAGCAAGCCTTGCGCCGCTATCATAGCCGCAAGGTTCATGCCCGAAGCCTTGAGGAAGGCGACCTTGTTCTTCGGCGCGTTCAGTCGGCCAAGAATTCCAACAAGTTGACGCCGAAGTGGGAAGGCCCTTATCGGGTAGTATGAGTCACCAGGCCCGGCGCAGTCCGCCTGGAGACCGAAGATGGCATTCCAGTGAGCAATTCCTGGAATATCGAGCACCTTCGTAAGTTCTACCCGTAAGGCGCAGTTGCCGGGTCCCCCGGCAACCACCTTTTGTACAAGTTTTGCCGGCAAGGCATATGATCCTTTGTACAAAGCCAGGCGCAGACCCTGTGCACAGTTGAATAAACTTAAGCGTTTTACAATTCTTGTCGATTTTCATGTCATTTCTATATGCATGCTTGTCTGAGATATTGTATTACACCTGCTTCTGGTAAGCATTAATGAACCGCCAAGGTTCCATATCTCTATTTTCTCTTCTTTCTTTTTCTCAAAGGGCAGAAGGTTCCCTCGCGCGCAAGTTTGCCGGGGGGGTGATGGTATGGACACCGACAGGCGACGTTCAAGTTGACATTTTGCAATAAGGAGTACAGCAACAAAAAGCTAAGTTGGAAAACTTCTAAGCAAATTTTTTGTTGTAGACTTATTTTCCTTGAACGATTTCGGCTTTTGTATGGAAAACCTGCACGCGAAGGAACCTTGTCGTGATTGGTTGCGTGCTTACTTTGTTTCGAGTCTGCTCAACAATTTAAGTGGCTGCACTGAAAACGTCAAGATATCTTGTCGGTAGCGACACCTCCAGCTGGCTGCTAAGGATCCGTTCCTCAAAGCGCTCGCGGCAAGGGTGCGCGCACCGGCAAGATCCCAGTAAGTGTAGGGCAAGGACCATACAGAAAGAAATCAGACAAGGGAAATAGCATACATTCATCCAAAACATAGCAAGTTATATTACATTGATGGTCGCCGCAATTCTAACTTAAGATAAAACTGTCTTTGGCATGGAATGGTGGCGACAAAATGGAGCGAAGCGGCTAGTCCCTGCGCTGGCCTTCGATCCTCTTGAATTGGCTCACTCTGTCGACGATGGGCGCGACAAGCTCTTCGAGCGCCTTGAGATCTACATCCTTCGGCAAGCTAGCAAGGACATTGGCGAGGTTAATGCCAGGGTTCTTGTGCACCACTTTGACGAGCACCTTGCAGAGGACGGCCCGGCAGAGTTTGCGGGATTCGTTGGCCAGATGGGTTTCTCGAGTAGACTGGAGCAGCTTGAGGGCGTCAACGATGCTCTCGAAGAACATGGTCAGCTTGGCGCTCGAAGACACCCTATCGTCAGAAGAGTAGTTGAAGTTCTGCAGGCCCATGATGGACAGTTCTGTGGCAAGCCTTTCCGCGACGTCGACAAGGCGCTCAGTCCAGATCTTCACGCCTTTCTCAAAATCATTATAAGTGGCGGCGGTGCTGTTGAGCAGGCTTTTCTCGCTCTGGAGATCTTTGATCAAGGCCCTCTCGCGAGCTTTGCCGCTCTCAAGGGACTCCTCCAGCGTCGCCAGCTTTAGTTTCAGATCAGCGATGGATTCATTGGCTGAGGTGAGCTCCTTGGTCTTGTCGGACATGGCGGCTTGCATCTCCGCCAGGCTGAAGAGAGTCTTCTCTCTGTCGGCTTTGAGCGTTGAGATCTCCATGCCGTGGCCCTCAAGATCCGCTTCCAGCCTCTTCACTTGATCGCCCAGCTCGTTCTTGGCGGCCTCTGCAGCTTCGGCGGCATCGATGGCTTCCTTTAGCTTGCCGGCGTGGTCTATGGCCAAAGGTTTGAGTGTTTCCTTGTGTCTCTGCTCCAGCTCCTGGGTTCGCCACGCGACAAGCTTCTCGATCTCTTCATCCTTGCTGCGAAGCTTGGCGGCAAGCGCCTCCTCGCGAGCGGCAAGGTCTTCTTCATAAGCATCGAGCCCGACGCGGCGTTCCGTTAAGCGAGCTTCTTCTGCAGTAGCCCGCTGTGTAGCCTCCTCCTGTGCCTTCTCGGCGTCGGACTGCTTCATGAGGAACTCGTTCCAACTCTGATTCAGCTGCTCCCGGCCTGCTGTCAGCTCCTGGAAAGCCTCGGCGTACCAGACCTGCGTCTCCTCGACGCGCTTCTGGAAATCTGCCTCCGCTGCCTCAACAACTGCTGCCCTGGAGTCCAACTTCTCCTTTCGGGTGCGGTGAAGCGCCTGGAGTTTTTGGAAGTTGTCGCTCATGGCTTGGAGGAGCTGTTCTTCCCTGGACCTGTTGCTGCTAGCGCGTGGCTCATCACCGATCTTGAGTCCAGTGGCAGCGATGACATCTTCATCAAAAATCTCCCCTTCGGTTGGCACCCCAGTGCTTGCCGTCCCTGGTACGCTGACAAATAGGTTGTCGCCAACCTTAAGGTAACTGCTTGACGGGGGGGAGTCGGATGTTGACAGTTGATCCTCGACAACCGCCTCGCCGGCAACTGGGGGCTCCTCAACCGGTGTAGCGCCAGGCGCTCCTGCGGCAGGAATGTCGTCAGTGTGGTCGCCGGTCCCCTTGCCGGACCCCTTAGCAGACCCCTTGGTGGTTTCTTCCTGTGCGGCCTTGGCGGCCTCGTCGGCTGCGATTCTGTCGGCCTTGGTGGCAGCATCCTTGGCGGTCTCTTCGATGGCAGTATCAACATCCATCCGTTCCATCGAAGGGAGATCTGTAGACCAAGAAAGGAAACAAGATGAGACCAAGGTTGAAGTTCAAGAAGACAAAAATAAATAAATAAAGGACAAGTGCACCAAGGCAAACGTCTTACCTGTGTCGAGCTGTTGAGAGGTGGTTTCTCCTTTCCCAGCAACATTGGTTGCCGACGAAGGATTGCCAGTGCTGGTGCTTGCCAGCTCCTCTTCAACACGAATGGGCTCGCCAGTGGAAGCCCTTGCCGAAGGTTCATCTCTGGGCGGCGTGGTCGACGGAGGCGGCACATCGGGGACGGCCTCCAATGACTCTCCTTGTTGCCGTTCTTCTCCTGCAAGCCCGGTGATGTCAATAACGAAGATATTCTCCCCAACGCTCGCCAGCGGAAAATGGGTAGTGAGCTCACGCTGGGGGCTGGGTTGGAGACTGCATTGAGGGCTGGGCTCCGGGCTGATGACGATGGGCTCTGGCGCACCTACGGTGCTTGCCGAAGGCTCATCGCCCGTAGAAGTCTTCGCCTTCTTCGCCATCCTTTGCGCCAACGTTTCCATATATCCGTGGGGACAGGCCAAAGCAAAACAAATGAGTTAAGCAAGACCAGGAATTCAGAAGTTGAAAGATGCGGCAAGGACCCTTACTCTTCTCTATCCGGACTAAAAGAGGAGATGTCAAAGTCAACCTCCGCTTCAGTGTCCGTGCGAGGAGGTGGAGAAGGGGTCCTGGGATGCTTGGCTGTGGCAGAAGCAGTAGGTTGATGTGATCCTGCTGCTCCAGCCGTTAGTGCCGTCGTATGAGATGCCCCCGCCGCACCAGTTGTTGCCGTGGTCGCGCATGTCGTACGTCGCACGGGTTGCTGTTGGGCTTCTTGCCGCTGCGCAGCCTTGCCGGCCGCCCCCTTGCCGGGAACCTCATCACTCGAGGGAGGCTGATGTGTTGGGACGCCAGAGACGGCTTTCCGAAGAACACGTTTCTTCTTTTGAGCTGGGGGCCCCTCGTGCAGTTGCTCCTCGGCTGTGTCTTCGATAGAAGAGCTCCCGGCAACCAAGCCACTCTGTTCCCCGGCAACTTCACCTTGCTCAGCAAGGGTCTCCTCGAATGCTATTTCTTCTTCACTGGCTTCCTCTTCCACGAAGCCAAAGTTGCCGGCCTCCGCGGCTAGGTTCACCTCTTCCGCCCTGCTGGCGATGTAAGCCACTTCGTCATCAGTGGTGGGGCGGATAAGGGTTGGCTCTTCCCGGATGGCTTTCTCCGACAAGTTATCAAAGAACTCCTGTGCGTGCTCTGAAGATGGCTCTTCCCAAGTTCCGTCGAGGCTGTGAGCATTACACACCGGCATCATGGTGATGATTGAGCTCAGAGCAGAATTGTTGCACAGGGGAACTATGCCAGCCGGCAACTTAAATTTCCCGTCAGGCCTGAACAGTTTGTGGCAGAGAGCTGTGTGCTGCAAGACTGTCAAGTTGTTGTTCAGACCAGTGCACAGCCTCATGATATCTGCTGCATTCTTGAAATCCCAAGCTGGTCTCCCTTTGTTCTACAGAGGGGCGATGCGGCGGTGGAGGAAATCAGCGCCAACCATTTCAATTGTGAGCCTAGCAACCTTGAGACGGTGGATCCTGGTAATTGCGATTGCGAGCTTCTCATCTTGAGGATCGAGGCTACTCCAGTTCTTGCCGCGAACCACTTTCGTTTGCCTTGGCGAACAGAACGGCTGAGGATCTTTCTCCTGAATCCAGCACCACTCGGCCTGCCATTCATCCCACTTCTTGCGGTAGAGACCGTCTGGGTATATATATCCTTGTTCCATGCCCTTGTAATCCAGGTGATAGAACCAAAAAGAGCGTCTCCCGTTTCGATACGGGGAATGAAGTAGTGGCAAAAGAGGGCTGTGCTGGGAGCTACTCCGGCGAAATTTTCACAGAGATGAGCAAACACTGGCATGCATGTCACGGCATTCGGCGTGAAATCCAAGAGACGGAAGCCGTATGTGTACATGATGTCGATGAAGAAATCAGAAAATGGAGGGCAGAGTCCATAGTAAAAATAAGCAGCGAAGAAGGGGAATTTATCTGGGCCGCCCTTGGCAGAAGCTGGGAGTACGCTAGTCGTAGGGTGAGCCTTCGTCTCCTTCCCCCACATACACATGTACCGCTCGACCAGGGTGCGCTTGTCGAGCGTCGGGGCGAAGACGGCGTTTTCCTTCCGCATCTCCACCAGCTCGATCTTCTCCGTCTCTGCATCTGATTCGGCGGCTTTCGCCGCTTTGCCCTTGCTTGCTTTGGGCGGCATGGCGACTATGGGAGCGGAGGCCGAGAATGATGAGTGCGTGGGGATGGCGGATGGATGGGAGAGGCTGTGCTTCAAGCTCGAGGAAGAAGGCGATGGTGGTTTCCAGATTGGAAATGACGAGAGGTAAATGAGCAGCGCCTCTGCGGATTCCTTTTTATGGGGAAGGAGCGGAGGCTGCCTCTTTACCAATCAATGGGAATGCACATTTACGAGCGCACTACTGTTGCGGCCGTTCCGCGCATGTATCCCACGTCCCGCATTTAATGCGCGTCGTGGGGGAGCGCAGTAAATAAAATGATTATTATAGTTAACTCCTGCCACGCGTGCCCGTGCACTGTTTGGGCCTAGCCAAACAACGCCTCGCACCCGTGTATGGCCTAGGCCCGGGGGCTCCTGTCGGTGTACTAAAGTTTGGGTCCTTTAGTACCCCATACTTGTGCACGGACGGTTGTAGCCATACCAGCGGCAACGCCTGCCGGAGAGCAGCTGGAGACGAATACAAGATTATCAAGAAGGCATTCAAGCTAATGATCAGAAGATAGAAGACCGAAGGCCGGCTTCCCGGCAAGATCTTGCCGGGAAGGCTCGTGAAGACCCGACAAGGTCTCGCACCCGGCAAGATCCCACCGCCCTGCCACCGTTCCAGCGCAGCGACCAGCCTATCGTTTAGGGTTTGTCCTGCTGGATGTGTGTCATGGCACTAACGGCGGATGGACTTAAGCGGCGCTGATGGGATGGGCTCTTTTTCCGTCCCCAAGAAAGTAAGGGACACCTAAGTGGAGCATTAAATGCGTTTGTCCTAAGTCATCAGTGATAAACATGTAAACCCTGTAGCAACTTTACACCTCTTGTAGTAACTGTTCGGCACTGTTGGTGACCCCTTGGACGTATAAAAGGAGGCCCAAGGCGAAGCTACAGGGGAGGAGGACCTTCTGGCCCATTCTGCATGCGTAGCTGCTCCTTGAACATACTGTTCATCGCAAGCGCTCCGTGTACCTAAGCTCAAACACCCATAATAAACCAAAGCAGGAGTAGGGTTTTACACTTCTCAGCGGCCCGAACCTGGGTAAAGATCCCCACGTTGATCGTTGGATCCGCTCTTTGTGCAAATCTTTTCCCTAGCCGAACCGTAAAAGGGATCCGAGCGATCCCATAGGTGTCGTACGCCGACAACAGGTGGCCAAGCTCTTTTCGCAAGGGATTCCGACAAAGAAAATACTGACAATCTAGGAGTAAGTCTGAAAACAAAAGCATGATGGTTCTTGCACGACCGTCAGGGTCCGGATACACAAGATAGATTGAGACCATGATTCCATAAATATCAACATGGACATAGACTCAGAGGCCTATCCTGTTCCATAAGGACCTCAGGTCACGTTAACCGATTTATCCGGTTACACATGTTTAGAAGGGTTAGTGGGAAATATCCAAGTCTGCCTCATCAGATGCCAGATTCTTTAGTCCTTTCAGCATGTAGGCTGCAGCGACCGTGTTGCAATACCTCACGGCCTATTAACACCGATGACAATACCGACATCATGGGTAAGTCAAAAGCCGAGCACACAGTTCAGCTCAGGTGCTCTCACTGGTGGAACTGAGTACAAGGACAACCTGTCATGAGGGATATTTTTTCAGCAGCGCAACTGTCAGCCCAGACTCAGGATGCTATGGTTTGAGATTGCAAGCTCCAGACAAAGAGACGAATCCCGAGGCTGCAGTATCATCCACGGGCAGTCAGATCCCGTTAAGAGAACAACTACGATTCTCAGCATTGGTTGAACCCGGAAGACACACATCCATTTGAGCAAACCAATGGAAGAAATACAAAGGTTTCATGTTCACAGGAAATTTATTCTCAAGATATTACCGGCAGACATGAACCCATCCAAGTCAGCATAAGGTTTGACGTATGAGGTAAGACCCGTCAGAAATTCAAGTAAGGTGAAGCAAATCATCCTGAAGTCAGAAAGTCCGATCATATGAAATCCAAGGGGAATAATATACAAAGGAAAAAGGACGCCCGAGTTGGAAAGAGTTTCCTTAAGACATATTTATACTTGTTCCCTGAGGAACCAAATCTCGAGGACGAGATTTTTGTAAGGGGTGTAGGTTTGTAACACCCCGATTTTTGGCCCTTTCTTTTTTCTTTTGGTTTTATTTGATTTTTGCTCTGGTTTTCTTTTTGGAGCAGTTCTTTGGACTTGAAACCTGGGAGATCATCATTTCTTCTTCTCCCAAGTAGCATTTCATCCTTGTATCCTTCCCAAGATCATGGCATCTCTATTCTAGCCCAACTCCAAAATTCTTTTCTTAGGGAATATTCCTTTTCTTATTAAAGGAATAACCCTATTTGACCTAGGTTGTGAAGCAACCTATATTTCTGTCATTCCAAAAATTCCCAAATAATTCTCATAAATTCTTTGGATCATATATTCCCCAAATATGTCCAAACTCTTCCCTGCCTAGTTCAAAATTAATTCAGGAATATTCCTTCTCCATTCTGTCCAGTTTGGCACTTTATGAAGGAAGTGCTATTTATATTCTCCCGAATGCCCTAAAACTTTTTGGGCACTCTTTCCTATCCAAATCATTACCTCATGACAAAATTCAGCTCCATTTTCATAATAAATCTTCCTCGGCAAAATTCCAAAGTTTCTGTCCTAAGAGAAGCTTTATGAAGGAAGTCCTAGCTAGGAGTATCCATTTAAGTTGAAATTTGTCCAGGCCCTCTATGTGCTCAAATAATTCCCCTACACCAAATTTTAGCCCCGTCCAACAATCTATGTGAGTACCAATTCTAATCTTTGGTTCTGGTCAAATTTTCAGTTTGTGAAGCAACTACATTTTATATTGCTTCAAAAATTCTGAAATTAATCCTGGACCTAAATATCCCTATATCCTTTGAGTATGTCAAAATTCACATCCTTTTTGACAAGCCATTTTCTCCACAATATTCTCCCAAGCACCAGGAAGCCGCGGCCGACGAGAAGACCGGCAAGTCTGATGGGCCATATTGCAAGATTCACCGCACAAAAGGCCATGATCTCCAAGAGTGCCGGCAGGTTGAGCAACTTGCCGAGAAACAGAAGGCTGAGTATGAAAAGCGTGATAAGGAGAAAGGCCAAGATGGAGCTGGCGGATCTGGCAAGAGGGGTCATGGTGGCCGAGGAGGTCACCGCGGCAAGGCTAAGCAGCAGAAGGAGAAGCCTGCTTGAGGCCAAGATAAGAAAGAAGATGATGATGATGAGGATGATGATGAGGACGAAGATGAGTCCAGCGAACGAGAATTCCAAAAAGCAACCGAAGTCATGTGCATTGACGGGGGTGCATCTTTGCACTCCTATCACCTCCATCTCAAGCACTGGGCACGTGGGGTTAATGCAGCAGAACCGGCAGTGGGTGCTCAAAAGCCGCTCAAGTGGTCCCACGCGCCCATCATTTTTGATGCGGAGGATCACCCTGATCGCACAACTGCGGTCGGGTGCTTGCCATTGTTGGTTTCACCAATGATACACAACCTCCAGGTCACGAAAATGTTGGTTGACGGTGGGGCTGGCCTGAATATGATTTCACCAGAAGTCATCAAGAGGTTACAAATTCCTGATGAAGATCTCCAACAAATAGGCACGTTTCACGGGGTCAATCAGGGAAGGAGCCAACCCAAGGGGAAGATCACTCTACCAGTGACATTTGGCGGGGAATTGAATTACAGAACCGAAAAGATTGTGTTTGACGTGGTTAAGATTCCTCTGCCTTACAATGGAATTCTTGGTCGCCTAGCTTTGGCAAAGTTCATGGCAACATCCCATTATGCCTATAACACTCTCAAAATGCTAGGGCCAATGGGGGTCATCACCATCAACTCCGACAAGAAAGATGCACCCCCATCATCTCTCTAAGTGGGAAGGACCGTATATAATCGAAGAAGTTTATCGCTCCGGAGCCATCAAAATAAACAACCCCGAAGGCACTAATCCGAGAGTGGTGAATGGGCAAAGAATTAAGCATTATATTTCAGGTACTCCCATTAATGTTGAAACTAATATTATTGAAACAATTACACCGGAGGAATACATAAGAGAGACCTTCCAGAACACTCCAGAACCCTGAAAAGGAAGATTTATATGATACGGTAAGTAAATCGACTCCAAAAATTCCATAAAACACTTTCTGTCAGTTTTGGAATATTAGAAAAAATACAAAAATAAGAAACAGCCGAGGGGACCCACGAGGTGCACACGAGGCACTAGGGCGCGCCACCCCCGCTGGCGCGCCCTGGTGGCTCGTGGGCCCCTCGCGAGCCTTCCCGACTCCGTTTTCTTCTGGAATACTTGTTTTTCAAGATAAAAATTCTTTATATATACTCCCGGACGTTTTGACCACCGTATCGCAGAAATCTCCTCTGTTCTTGTTTTGTGCTATTTTTCTGACAGATCTAGATCGCTATGGCTCCACCAAGCTCTTCCAAGGACAAGTTCTATGAGAAGGTCTTCAATCCCTACCTACCGGAGGTGATGAAACACCCTCAAGCCATCGAGATGCGTGAGGGGGTGCTTTACATCTGGGATGTTCAAGGACCCAAGAAGACCGAGAGCGTGGAGGCCAGGCTCGAAGCGGTGGAGCAGGAGATCTTCAAGTGCCAAGGGATGGTAGAGCGTGGACTCAGCGCCAACCACTCCATGATCACGGAATTCACCCACGATCACAAGGTGGATGGCTAATCGATGGGGGACATCATCTTCAAGCTCAATGAACGAATCGATTGTCTCCAAGGCCAAATCTATGATCTTCAAAACCAAAATTATGAGTATGAGGCAAGATTCAAAGGTATGAGTTTAGCTGCAAGTTTCAGGACCCCGGAGACTCGTTCATCTTTTTATGATGAGGAACCTATGCCATGGAAGCCGGAGGACAAGCCCACCACTTCATCATCACTACCATCACCGAAGAAGGAAACTTGAGTACATGGGTATGGGCACTCCCCTTGGCTTGTGCTAAGCTTGGGGGAGGTGCCCCGGTATCGTATCACCATCACTTTTATTATCTTTACCTATTTTTAGTTCGATCCTTAGTGATTTTGTGATTTAGTTGAATAAAAGTTTAGTATGATCTATTTTCGAGTGCTAGTTTCGTGATCTATCTATCTATGTAATTGAGTTGAGAGTTATATAATAAAGAGTAGTTTGAGTTTTTGCTTCTTTACTTCTATGTTTCAATCCTAGCAGTGAAAATAACAAAAAAGATCATATGCTAATCTTATGGAAAGTAATGACATTACATAAAGAAAAGTATAAGTGGTGAAATTTATTGAAAGTTAACAAACATAGCATTGGTCAATGATGCAATTCATGAAATAATTAATAGGGAAGAGACGATTCACATACAAATATACTATCTTGGACATCTTTTATGATTGTGAGCCCCCATTAAGTATTTTATGTCAAATTGTTGACGTTGGACAAGGAAGACAACATAATGAATTTTGTTTTCTTATATTCACATAGAAGCTATATTGTCATAGATCCTTCAACATGTGGTGCTTGCTCAATATCTTTGCTAGCCAAAAATCCACACCAAGTAGAGATACTACTTGTGCATCCAAAACCCTTAAACCCCGTTTCATGTCATGAGAGTCGACTATATCTACCTATGGATTGAATAAGATCCTTCAAGTAAGTTGTCATCAGTGCAAAAAGCAATAAAAATTGCCTCTAAATATATGTATGAACTTTTATTGTAAGGGAAAATAAGCTTTGTACGAACTTGTGCTGGTAAAGAAATAAAAGCGACAAACTACATAATAAAGGTTGCTATCACAAGGGGCAATATAAAGTGACGTTCCTTTGCATTAAGAGCTTGTGCATCCAACAACAAAAAGCGCATGACAACCTTTGCTTCCCTCTGCGAAGGGCCTATCTTTTACTTTTATGTATTTACCTTTTATGCAAGAGTCAATAGTGTTCTCCTCTATTCCTTTTTATTTTTCTCTTTTGCAAGCATCATGTGGTGGGGAAAGATCTAGGCACATATATCCAGTTGGATATGAGTGATCATGAGTTATTATTGTTGACATCACCCTTGAGGTGAATAAGTTGGGAGGCGAAATTATAAGCCCCTATCTTTCTATGTGTCTAGCTGAAACTTTTTGCTCCATATATATGTTGTGAGTGTTAGCAATCATAGAAGACTATATGATGGTTGAGTATGTGGACTTGCTAAAAAGCTCCTACATGAGACCCTTTCTAAAAATATGATGAATTCTAATTGCATTGTTGATTGAGAACATAGTTTGTTAGTTTTCAAGAAAGTTTATGCCTTATACTTCATTGTTGGGATGAATTGTTACTTGCTCATGAGAAGTTTTATGATAATGAATATTGTTGTTATAATAATGATCATGATGCTGCTATGTCCATATTTTGTTTTTATCGACACCTCTCTGTCTAAACATGTCGACATGATTATCGATATCGGCTTTCGCTTGAGGACAAGCGAGGTCTAAGCTTGGGGGAGTTGATACGTCCATTTTGCATCATGTTTTACTACTGTTATTTATAGTGTTTTTTATCAATATAACACTTTGTGGAGCAATTCTAATGCCTTTTCTCTCTTAATATGCAAGATTTACACAAGGAGGGAGATTGCCGGCAGCTGGAATTCTGGACCTAAAAAAGCTATGTCAGAGATACCTATTCTGCACATCTCCAAATGAGCTGAAATTTCATGGAGATTTATTTTGGAACAAATAAAAAATACTGGAAGCAAGAAGTACCAGAGGGGGCCACCCAGGTGCCCACGAGGCACCAGGGCGCGCCACCCCCCCAGGCACGCCCTGGTGGCTTGTGGGGCCCCTAGCGAGCCTCCGATGCCCATTTTCTGGTATATAAGCCCATTTTCCCTAGAAAAAATAAGGATAAGACTTTTGGGATGGTGCGCCACCGTCTTGAGGCGGAACTTGGGCAGGAGCACTTTTGCTCTCCGGTGGAGCGATTCCTCCGGGGATACTTCCCTCCGGGAGGGGGAAATTGGAGTCATCGACATCACCAACGATCCTCTCATCGTGGGAGGACCAATCTTCATCAACATCTTCAACAACACCATCTCATCTCAAACCCTAGTTCATCTCTTGTATTCAATCTTTGTCTCAAAACCTCAGATTGGTACCTGTGGGTTGCTAGTAGTGTTGATTACATCTTGTAGTTGATGCTAGTTGGTTTATTTGGTGGAAGATTATATGTTCAGATCCAATATGCTATTCAATTCCTCTCTAATCTTGGACATGAAGATGATTTATGAGTAGTTACTTTTGTTCTTGAGGACATGGGAGAAGTCTTGTCATAAGTAATCATGTGAATTTGGTATTCGTTCGATATTTTGATGATATGTATGTTGTTGATTCTCTTAGTGGTGTTATGTGAACGTCGACTACATGAAACTTCACTATCTTTGGGCCTAAGGGAATGCATTGTGGAGTAGTAATTAGATGATGGGTTGCTAGAGTGACAGAAGCTTAAACCCTAGTTTATGCGCTATTCCGTAAGGGGCTGATTTGGATCCATATGTTTAATGTTATGGTTAGAGTTATCTTAATTCTTATTTCGTAGTTGCGGATGCTTGCGAGAGGGGGTAATCATAAGTGGGAGGCTTGTTCAAGTAAGAATAGCACCCAAGCACCGGTCCACCCACATATCAAATTATCAAAGTAGCGAACGCGAATCAAACCAACATGATGAAAGTGACTAGATGAAATTCCCATGTGTCCTCGAGAACGCTTTGCTTATTATAAGAAATCGTTCTGGCTTGTCCTTTGCTACAAAAAGGATTGGGCCACCTTGCTGCACTCTTTGTTACTATTGCTACTTGTTACTTGTTACAAATTATCTTGCTATCAAACTACTTGTTACCGATAATTTCAGTGCTTGCAGAAAATACCTTGCTGAAAACCGCTTGTCATTTCCTTCTGCTCCTCGTTGGGTTCGACACTCTTACTTATCGAAAGGACTACGATTGATCCCCTATACACGTGTCAGCCTGCTGGAAGGAGAATTAGTTTTAATGACACCCATCCAGGAGGCGTGTCAAGATAGTAAGAGGTAGCTGGGCGAGCGATGCAGAAATCTTGCCGGGGCTCCTCCTCCACACGACACCTGACGGCGCAATAAATGCATTTGTCCTAATCCGGCAGAGTTAGGTATGATAGCACTATTTGCTATCTAAACAACATGTAATGACTGTTTTGCCACTGTGGTTACCCCTTGAGCTATAAAAGGAGGGCCAAGGCAACCTTTACAAGGGTCGACACTTTGCTCATTCTGCATGCGTAGCTGCTCTTCCCGCACCTTGCCGGCAAGAACCGCACCTTGTACTTGAGCTCAAACACATCCAATACAAAGCAAGAGTAGGGTTTTACACCTCACAGTGGCCCGAACCTGGGTAAAATCCTTTGCGTTTGCTGTTGATTCTGCTCTTTGTGCTTGTGCATTCCCCTAGCCAAACCGCAAAGGGGCTAGATGGCCCCATAGATGGTCGTACGCACGACACACCACTACGGTCTAGTGTTTGCCATTGTTGGTTTCACCAACAATCCGCAACCTCAAGGTGACAAAGATGTTGGTTGACAGTGGGGCCGGCTTGAACTTGATCTCTCCTGATTTGATCAAGAGGCTGCAGATCCCCGACAAGGATCTCAAGGAGACTGGCAGTTTCCAAGGGATCAGTCCGGGGAGGAACAAGCCGAAGGGCCAAGTGACATTGCCGGTCACGTTCGGCAGCGAGCTCAACTACAAGATGGAGAAGATTGTTTTCAACGTTGTCAAGATGCCGCTGCCATACACTGGGATTCTGGGCCGCCCGATGCTGGCAAAATTTATGGATGCGTCACACTACACGTACAATGTCATAAAGATGCCAGGGCCGATGGGGGTCCTCACCATCAAGTCCAACCACAAAGATGCGATCATTTGTGCCGACAATCTCTACCGGGAGGCAATGGCAGCATCTGCCATCGAGGCACCTGCTCCTGCCGGAAAAGCTCCCGGGGAAGGAAAGAAGAAGAAGACCAGCAAGACCTCTGATAAGGACTCCGGGAAGCACACTTTAGAGTGCAGCATACCTGTTGAGGACATACCAGAGAGCTCTACCGGCAAGAGCAACAAAGCCAAGGCCTGTGTACCGGCGACCACGCAAGTCTCTACAAGGGAAGATGGGATGAGTGGCACTTTTTCCATAAGTGCCACTCTCAGTGACAAATAGGAAAGCGCTCTCGTTGCCTTCCTACGGGCGAATGTTGATGTGTTTTCTTGGCAAGCATCTAACATCCCCGGTGTTCCTAGGGTGGTAATTGAGCACCACCTTGCTGTCTGCCCTCATGCGAGACCCATCAAGCAGAAGGTTAGAAAGCAAGCCTTGGAGCGGCAAGAGTTTATTACCGAAGAGATCAAGAAATTGGAAGTAGCAGGCCTGGTCAGAGGAGTGCTACACCCCACGTGGTTAGCCAATCCAGTGGTAGTGCGCAAGGCGAATGGGAAGTGGAGGCTTTGTATAGACTTCACTGATAAAAATAAAGCTTGTCCAAAGAACCCTTTCCCTTTGCCGCACATCGACCAGATTGTAGACTCCACTGCCAGCAGTGAGTTAGTCTCTTTTCTTGACGCCTATTCTGGTTATCATCAGATTTTTATGGCCAAGGAAGATGAGGAGAAATTTGCATTCATCAGTCCGTATGGCACGTATTGCTTTTTACGTATGCCCTTCGGATTGAAGAGTGCCGGGGCAACATTTGCCAGAGCAGTTCAGATCGGTTTTGAGCCACAATTGCACAAAAATGTGGAAGCCTACATGGATGATATTGTGGTCAAAACCAGAGACAAGTCAACACTGATCCAAGATTTGGAAGAGATATTTGCAAACTTGCGCAAACTCAACTTGAAGATCAAGCCCGAGAAGTGCATGTTCAGTGTTCCGTCCGGCAAGCTTCTTGGGTTCTTTGTATCTCAGAGAGGGATTGAAGCCAACCCCAACAAGATCAAAGCAATTGAGTAGATCGAAGCACCAAGACACGTCAAAGATGTCAGGCGTCTTGCTGGCTGCGTTGCCGCCCTCAGCAGGTTTATCTCCAAATTGGCAGAGCGCGCCTTGCCATTTTCCAAAATATTGAAAAAGGCAGGCCCAGTTAACTGGGCTCCGGAAGCGGAGGCCGCGCTCCAAGATTTGAAGGGGTACTTGTCCTCTCCGCCAGTCCTAGTTGCGCCTAGGCCACAAGAAACGTTGCTGCTATACTCAGCGGCAATGAATCAAGTGGTTAGTGCTGCACTTGTGGTTGAAAGAGAGGCAGATGAAGAGGAGGTAGCATCCGTAGAGCCACGAACCGACAAGCCAGCATCTTCTCCGGCAAGATCAGGTGACGACAAGCCAGAGATTGTGCAAACAAGTGGAACAAATCAACAAGCAGTGCAATAGAAGAAGATGGTGCAGCGCCCAGTCTACTTTGTCAGCTCTCTCCTGCAAGGGGCTAGGTCAAGGTATTCTGGTGTGCAGAAGTTACTTTTTGGCCTCCTCATGGCCTCAAGGAAGCTGTGCCACTACTTCCAAGCACACCAAGTCACCATCCTCACTCGCTTTCCTTTGCAACGTATTTTGAGAAATCCAGAAGCCACTGGCAGGATTGTGGAGTGGGCGTTGGAGTTGTCAAGCTTTGATTTGAAGTTTGAGAGTACCTCAACAATTCATAGTAGCCTTGGTGGAATTCATTGCAGAGTGGACCCCAACACAAGACGAAGAGATACAAGAGACCTCTCTCTCGGCAAGGAAACTGTTGAATATTGGATCATGTACTTTGACGGTGCTTTCACGCTGAACGACGCCAGTGCCGACGTGCTGCTTATAGCACCCACCAGAGAGCATCTCAAGTATGTGGTTCAGATGCATTTTTCCAGGGAGCAGGCCACCAACAACACTGCTGAGTATGAGGGATTGCTTGCTGGCCTGCGCATTGCAATTGACCTTGGTATTCGAAAGATGATTATCAGAGGCGACTCGCAACTTGTGTTGAGACAGGTCAACAAGGATTATTAGAGTCCCTTGATGGAGGCTTATGTTGATGAAGTGAGGAAGTTGGAAGATCACTTTGACGGTCTGCAAGTGGAGCACGTTCCTCGTGCCCAGAATGAGATTGCTGATGACCTGTCAAAGCTTGCCGCCAGAAGATCTCCTGTGGTGCCAGGAACTTTTGTGCTACAACTGACTCAACCATCCATTACACCATCAAGGCTCGTGAAGAAAAGGAAACAAGATGTTGGTGGTTACTTTCTGGTAGAGCTGCCGGCAGCCGCCAAGAAAGTAGATACCACCGACAAGACACCCTTGGCCGGTGAGCCGCAGCCTCCGGCAAGCCAGGTTCTTGCCGTCGAAGCAATCGCTCCCGTAGAGGAAGAAATGCCTTTAGTCCTTGTCGTCGAGCCACAGGCTCCAGCATGGGTGCAGCCGATTGTCCAGTACCTTCAAACAGGAGAGCTTCCCTATGAGCAAGAAGACACAGAAAGAGTAGCCCGTCAATCAAGGATGTACAAATTTGTTGACAACATTTTGTACAGGAAAAGACCAAATAGGGTGAAATTGAAGTGCATTTGCCGGGAAGATGGACAGAGGCTATTCGAAGAGATACATGAAGGAATGTGTGGCTCTCATATTGGGTCACGCGCGCTTGTCGGCAAGGCATTCCATCAATGATTCTACTGGCCGACAGCCCTTCAAGACGGCTTGGCGGTGGTCATCAGGTGCGAAGCGTGCCAGTTCCACTCCAACGACATCCACCAGCTAGCTCAAGCCCTTCAAACCATCCCTCTTTCCTAGCCTTTCTTGGTCTGGGGGCTCGACATCGTTGGCCCCTTCCCCCGTGCTACCGGGGGCTTTGAATTCTTGTACGTTGCAATCAATAAGTTTACAAATTGGCCTGAGGTAGAGACAGTGAGAAAGGTGACGGCACAGTCAGCTATCAAGTTCCTTAAAGGATTGGTTGCTCGTTTTGGTGTACCCAATAGGATCATCACCGACAACGGCACCCAGTTCACGAGCCGCGCCTTCACAGCATATTGCCAAGAACTTGGAAATAAGATCTCCTACACCTCTGTTGCTCACCCAAGAAGCAATGGGCAGGTAGAGTGGGCAAATGCAGATGTGCTGCGTGGTCTCAGGACCAAAACTTTTGTACAAGTTTGCCGGCAAGGCATGTAATCCTTTGTATAGAGCCGGGTGCAGATCCCGTGCACAATGAATAAAAGCTAAGTGTTTCACAACTCTTTGTCAAAGTACATATTTATTTATATGTTTCAGGCAGTGTTGTGCTACATTTTACCTTGCATAGGATGATTAACGAACCGTCAAGGTTCCAGCCTCCTCTTTTCTCTTCTTTCTGTTTCTCAAAGGACAGAAGGGTTCCTTGCGTGCAAGTTTCCCAGGGGGGCTGACGGTATGGATACCAAGTGATGTTCAAGATATCGTTCTATGACAATAAGTACAACAAAGAAAAAGCTAAGTTTAAAAGCTTTGAAATAAATTCTTTGTTGTAGTTGCAATTTCTCTTTGAATGATTTTGGCCTTTGTATGAGAAACCTGCATGCTAAACAACCTTGTCGTGATCAGCTACGCTCTTACTTTGTTTCGAGTTTGCTCAACAACTTAAGTGGATGCGTTGTGATCGTCAAGTGTAACCTTGCTGGTAGCGGCACTTCCGACAAGCTGCTAAGGACCCGTTCCTCAAGCGCTCGCGGCAAGCGTGCGCGCACCAGCAAGATTCCAGCAAGCGTAGGGTACGGAAATCATGCAAAGACAGAATAAGACAAGATGAATAGCATGCATACATCCATTCAGAACATAAGTCATATTACATCAAAAGCATGGTACAGTTCTAAGATAGATTTGTCTTTTACATAGACTGCACTTGTGACAAGATGGTACGAGAAGAATTAGTGCATGTGCTGGCCCTCTATCCTGGGGATCTGACCGACCCTGTCGGTGATGGGCGCGACAAGCTCTTCGGCGGCCTTGGTGTCGGCTCCCTTTGGCAGGCTGGTGATTTGGAGAGATCAACGCTTGGGTTCCGGTACACCACCTTGACGAGCACCTTGAAGAGGACGTCCCGACAAAGCTTGCGGGATTCGCTGGCAACGTGTGCGGCTCGAGCTTCATGGTGCTTTCCAATGCCTCGATCAAGCTTTCGAAGAAAAGAGTAAGCCTGGTGCTGGCGGTGTCCCCTTCGGTGGTTGAGTAGTGGTATTCCGGCAAGCCCATGGCGGAAAGCTGTGTGGTGAGGTTCTCCGCAGCAACCACAAGATGATCAGTCCAAAGGTTGTAGGCGTTCTTGAGCTCGTTGAAGGTGTTGGCGGTGCTCGCGACCAAGGCCTTATCATCTTGGAGGTCCTTCATCAAGATCTTCTTGCGCTCGTTGGTAGCGTCAAGGGATTTCTCCAAGGAAGTCAGCTTCATCTTGCGATCTTCAATCGTGTTGTTGGCCTTGGTGAGCTCTTGGTTCTTGGCGGATATTGAAGTTTGCAGCTCTGCCAAGGTGTGAGTTGACTTCTCTGCGTCTGCTTTGAGTGCCAAGATCTCCTTGCCGTTGGCGCCGATATCTGCTTCGCGCGCTCGCACCTTGCCTTCTAGCCCAGTCTTGGCGGCCTCTGTGGCTTCGGCAGCATCGATGGCCTCCTTGATCTTGCTGGCATGCTCTGCAGCTTGAGCTTCGATGGCCTCTTTGTGCTTGCACTCCAGCTCCTGGGTTTGCTATGAAATGAGGGCCTGGATCTCATTATCTTTGCCAAGAAGCGTAGAGGCAAGCTCTGCTTCACGAGTGGCAAGCTCTTCTTCATGAGCGTCAAGGCCAACCTTGCGCTCGTTCAATCCTGCCTCGGTTGCCGCTATCCTCTGCGCAGCCTCCTCCTGTGCCTTGTCGGCCTCCGCCTTCTCCAAAACAGATTGTTCCTTGGCCTTGGCAAGTTGGGTTTGGCGTTCATGGATCTCTTGGAAGCATTCCGCATACCAGACTTGCGTTTCCTCCACCCGTCTCTTGAACTCCTCTTCCGCCTTGTCGAGGACGGTAGCCCTGGAGTCCAAGTTCTCCGTCTTGCTACGATAACACGCCTGGAGCTTCTGGAAGTTCTCGCCCATGGCCTTGAGGTGCTGCTGCTCTTTAGTCTCGTTGGTGTTGGCATGCGGCTCATCGACGACCTCGAGTCCAGCAGCGGCAATGATCTCATCATCCAACACTTCTCCTTCCGTGGGCGCCCCGATGCTTGACGTCCCAGGGAGGCTGACGAACAAGTTGTCGCCAACCTTCCGATATCTGCTTGAGAAGGGCTCTTCAGATGTTGAAGGGTGGTCATCCATGACTGCTTTGCCGGTCAGGATCGCCCTCATGGCCAAGCCAGCGCTTGGCACTCCTGAGACAGGGATGTCTTCAGGGGCCTCAGCACTCTTGTTGCCGCCGTCTTCGGCAGTGTCCTTGGCGGCCTCTTCATGAGCGGCCTTGGCAGCCTCCTCATCAGTCCTCCCAACGGCCTCATCAGCAACAATGTTGCTGGCCTCGTCAGCGGCGTCCCTCGCAATCTCCTCGATGGTGGAGTCGATGTCCATTTCATCAGATGGAGGCGGATCTGAAAGAATGGAGAAGAGCGAAAATTAGGATTCAGATCAAGTTCAAGAAAACAAAAAAGAAGATTAATAGAGAAAAGTACTTAATGGCAGAAGGCTTACCGGGCTGAGACTGTTGAGAGGGAACAGTTTCCTCTTCGACAACCTCGGTTGTCATCGCCTGGTTGCCGGCAGCTTCAGTTGCCGGCACTTCATCAGCGCGAACAGGCTCGTCTGTAGAAGTCCTTGCCGGAGAGCTGCTTGCCGGAGCAGCGGTTGACGGAGACGTCCCAGTTGGATCTGCCTCCGGGCGTTCCTCCTCATGGCGCTCTTCTCTTGCTCCCGTGCCGATGTCAGCGGTGAATATCTCGACACCAACACTTGCCAAAGGAAAGTGAATAGTGGCCTCACGCTGGGGGCTGCGCCGAGGACTGGTATCCACAACGTCGTCGCCTGGCGGTGTGCTTGTCGCCGGTTCTTACTCTGCTGCGGTCCTCGCCCTCTTGGCCATCCTTTGTGCCAAGGTCTCCCCGTCACTGTAAAATCAAGGCAAGGCGGGGCAACTCAGATTAGCAACAACAAGAAATCAATCAAGAATCGATGAAAGTGGACGGAGACACGTACTCTTCTTCCTCCTCCTCGTCACTAAGGATGGAGAGATCATACAAGCTCTCGGGTCTGGTGCCGGAGGAGGGAGGTGGGGTAGAAGTCCTGGCCCGCTTGGTTGCTGCGGGCACGGCAAGTCGAGAAGACTCGCCTCCTCCGGCGGCCAGTACGGCTGTTTTCCTCGTAGAGGTACGCCACACTCACTGCTGTTGTGGGGCTTGACATCGAGATCCTTGCCGTCTGGTGTCCTTGCCGGCTACCTCCTTGTCAGCTACTTCATCGCCTGAAGATGCTCCATGGACTGGCTCTCCGGAGAAAACTTTCTAGAGGACGCGGGTTTTCCTTGCCGGGACGGGAGGAACATGGGGCTCCGTGTGTACTTGCTCTTCGGCAGTCTCTTCGCCCTGTTCCCCGGCAGACTCCTCTTGCTCTTCGGCAAGTTCCTCTAGCGGCTCCTCTGCCGTTTCATCCTCGGATTCTTCATCTATATCGGCTGCCGCGGATCCAGAACCGTTGGCGCCTTCAGCCATTCTCGCCTCTGCCGCCCTGTTGGCAATGTGCGCCAACTCTTCAGGGGTGGTGTCACGGATGACGTCTTTCTCCTCTCTGACAGACCTCTCCACCAGTGTTATTGGGGATATTTCCCTGACATAGAGACCCGGCAGGAAGATGACCTGGCTAGAGAGCTATAAGGCTCAGCGGGTTATCTCGCTGCTGGGCCTTGAAGACTCCCAGTGGGCCGGCTTGACAGAGGCCCGGCGGGAAGAGGCGGCTCAGTGTGTGGGTCGGATTAAGAAGAAAGACTAGATAAGAAAGATTACCTTGAAGAACAAGTCAGTTAGAGTAAGAGTAGGATACGGGTTAAGATTACAACCCGGAATCTCATGTATACCTAGGGCTCAACCTGTCATATAAAGGGGAGCACCTAAGGCAGAAAGACTAAGTTGCAATCTCTCGAGGGCTAGGTTAGCGAATCCGCATCCCTATAATCGAGATCCAAAGCAATAAAATCAAGCAGGACGTAGGCTTTTACCTCCACCGTGAGGGTCCGAACCTGGGTAATCCCGTGTCTTCTCGTTCCCGATTAACCCCGTTAAGCTTCCACCTTTCCGCGATGGCCTCATCACTAAGTCCTTTCACGAGGGCATTTGCCGTGTTAAAACCACGACAGTTGGTGCCCACCGTGGGGCCTACGCACGGTGGAGTTGAGTTCTTGGCAGGAGCCCTCCCAGGGTTCGGGAAGTATGCGATCGGCCAAATGATGAAGAGCCGCCGTGGAAAGCTCTACATCGATGACTCAAACTGGGGCCCCGAGGCCGACTCGATCGAGTACGGGTACTAGGTCCCCTTCGGCAAGATCCATGTCTTCATCGGCATTGTCGGCGAGCCGGCCACTGGGTTGGAGGCTGTTACCAACACCGAATCGGCCCGCCGCGCCAGACCCCCACGGGCGAAACCCGGCCCGCCGAGAGCCGGCTGGACGCATGCCTTTGTCGGCTTCACCCAGGGGGGTGACTCTGTCTAAAAACTCGCTGTCCGGAGATGAGACGCTCGTGCAATCTGATGGTGAATCATCGATGGGGGAAACCGAGTCAATCCGTCCCCTGTATGACGGGAGGCTCGGAGGATGCACTGAGGAAGTTTTCCCTGAAACCCTCGAGCCGCCTCGGTTCGCTGCGGTTTACATGGTAGGCAGGCAAGACCCGCCTCACCTTCACGACCCGGTGGATCCAGCGGCCAGGCAGAATCTTACCATCGCCGGCTCAGGAGGGGCCGGCGCGGCCACCCCCAGCTCACAAAAGACCGGGGCGCTGGCGCTCGCGAAGCTGATAAACACTCTGGCGACTCTCCTGGCCGAGCCGGTAACAGTAGAGAACACAGTGGCACGCAACACAGATATCACGAAGTGCTGTCAGCAGATGACCTAGATCCAGGAGGATATCAATGCTGAAAATACCCGCATGGCGGAAGCACAAGCCCGGCTTGTCGAGGAGACAAAGCGCTTGGAAGAGGAAGCTCTCTATCTGAGCTGCCGGCAGGCGGAGTCAGAATTCGTTCACCGGAGGCGACATCAAAGCCGGCTTCCGGCCCAGATCGAGCCAACGCAGCTGTTTACCACGCCGAATGACCCGCGGGCTCCGGTGAACCCGGGGGCTGGTGTTATGTCCCGTGGAGGGCCACCACCGCGGCTGCCGGCTCAGCATAGAGAGACGGCTCAACATCAGACGTCGGTTCCGCAGCAGCAACTGCCGCCTCACCGGTTCCAGACCCCAATTGGACACTATTCCAACTCGGTGGACAATGTCCTGGCGGCGACTCACAACTTGGCGGCAATTCCGATTGAAGGGGACGGTCCGGCTCAGGTGGAGGCCAGGAATGCCAATGAGATGCTCAAGACAGCGGAAACGCAGCAGGCAAACTATTCTCATAGCCAGCACCAGCTTCACTCCACTCCACACTAGAGCCACACCAGGAGCCAACGCCCTGAGTCACCAGCAGTTTTGAGTAGCACGCAGCGTAGGAGGGCCGCACAACCGCTAGAGGATCAGCCGCCCCCCAGGATCCCAAACGCACAGGAGATCGTGGACACCGCTTGAGCTCTATGAGCATTGGAAGAGGAAAACACGCGGGCAGTTTATAATCAGCCCACAGCGCAGGACCATCCGACCACAGCCCAGGTGGCTGGTCGCCTTGGCAGCTCATCAAGTCGCATGATTGGAACTCCTTGTCTAGTCCCAGCACTGCGGGATGCACCCATGCCGCCAGACTTTAAGGGTCCTCGCAAGGTTCCTAATTATACAATAGATCTAGAGCCGGCCAGTGGATTGAGAGTTATGAGTTAGCAGTGGATCTATTGGGAGCTAGTGAAGCTGTGTGCACATGCTATCTACCTCTCATGTTGGAAGGTCCAGCACGTACCTGGTTGAAAAACTTGCCGGTGAATTCGATTAACACCTGGCAGGAGTTGAAGGAGCGCTTCATAAAAAAAATCAGGGAACCTGCAAATGGCCTACCACAATCATCGATCTTGAACATTGTGTTCAGCGTGAGGATGAGTCGGCACACCACTGGTCTCGACGAGTTGCGGAAGTCATCCATTCTTCGGATAGCATCACAGCGGCATAGGCGGTTCTTGTTCTGGAGCGGACTTGTAAATTTCAACCCCTGGTTCAGAAGTTAGGGCGGCTCAAGTGAAAGGTCCAGGGCATGGGCGATCTGATGGACGTCTTAACCCGGTATGCCAAGTCAGATAATACGAAGGACCCTACGTCTGATGATGACAAATCTGGCAAGAGCAAGAAAAACGGTGGCAAGGGTCACCAGTAGAACAATGGCAATGGGCAGGCCAATGGCAGCAACAAGCGCAAGAGTTATGAAGCCGGCTCCGATCTGGTAGCATATACCAATACTGGTGGAAATAACCAATGTCAGAACAACGGCTCTAGGAGGCCCTTTCCCGGTAACCACCCCTGCAGTTTTGAAGAGGCCCTCAAGGGTCCATGTCCTAAACACAGTGTTAATGGCAAGCCGTCTGCCCACTCCTGGGAGAACTGTTATATTATTGAAGAATTCTCCAAGAGGGTGTTTCAGAATCATCATACCTGGGAGAACTGGTTGGATGACCATAAGAACTTGGATACGGTCCGGAAGGATCGTGAGAGGAATCTTGATAAATTACCTGCACCGTTATGCTTTACCTTTCTGTATAATTACCATGCTAGATAATCCTGTTATAACATGATGGTTAATGTCATTAAAAAAATTAATCCATGCTTGAATGTCATGGATTGCTTTGCTTGGTGTATATGTTATTTGGTTTGCTTGCGAGTACATTCAAAAGTACTCAGCGGCCTTCAAATTGGCCAGGTTCACCTAAGGATCCGTCGAGGAGCCGGAGCATTCGCGGGCTAGAAGAGTAACCCAGTCAGATCCCTATGGATTGGAGCCTCCCCAGGACCGTGCTGCCTTAGTTAGTAGTTTTCCGCTGCCCCATCTTCGTAACCATGATGTATTTATTCCAGCCACAATGGCTAATAAATATATTCTTATTACAGTTGTGCCTATGTTCATGATACTTGTTGTAAACGCGCACGCCGAGTGATTTCCTGGGCTGGTGTGTGCGGCGACCGTCTGGCTACAGTGGTATTCAGGCGGGGCTCCACAACGGATGGTATATATGCCCTAAAACATTGCTTCTGCGTTATTCTTGTGTTTAATTAATAAATATGTTTGCATCCGAGTGCATAATAGTAGGTGGTATATGATCCTGATGAACCCTTGCTTACTTTTCTCTGATGACGGCACCACGCCTGTGTTCTGTGCTGCTTCCGGCCGTCCGGGGTGGATGCCGACTTTAAATTTCTCTTTTCAACAACTGGCCCGTCTTCTGAGCTGCTTTTCGGCCGTCTTGGGCAGCTGTTGAGTTTCTTTTTGTAGCAGTAACTCCATGCTCTGAGCTGCTTTCCGGCCGTCTTAGGGAAACTGCTACCTTATTTTTATCAACACCGTCTCATGCTCTGAGCTGCTTTTCAGCCATCTTGAGTCGGTGTCAGGTTATTCCAGTAACGTCCCAGATCTGAGTTGTAAAGACCGTTCTGGTGGCTACTGGTTTATTTGCCGGTTTCATGCAAGGGTTCGGATGATCGTAACTTGCAGCAAGTACTTGTAAAGTGATAAACTTGCCATTTAAACATTGTTTCAGAAATGACTCATTGTGATATTTTATGGAGATAGGTTGTTATGTTTCCATAGTTGTTACATCATGCATTGTTACTGTTATTGCAATGATAAAGAATGTGACTTAATAATGACAACCTCCTCCGTCGACTGGATCGAGTCATAGTGCCACCGAACCAAGCTCATCAGTGCAACCACATTTGCCTCTATGGGGAGGCCCTAACTTGGTCTATTGTCCTACCTCTTATTGGTACCTCCAAAGAGGGAAGGTTATGCGTGCGTGCTACCCTGGCCCGGTAGGTGGCGATAACCTTGTGAGCCCAAGTTATATGGATCCAGGGTTCCCGTTTTGGACAGTTTAGTTTTGCCATGACGATGGCAGGTGTTAGGAGTGACATAGGGGCCACCCAGGACTTGACCCGGAAGGGGTATGATTGTCGGTGGGAACATAAGAGTGCCAGGCAATAGACAAGTTTTGTTGGAGCAGCACCGGTCCACCCGAATGGGAACAGGTACTAAAGTACGAGGCCAGGAGCTCCATAGTGTGGGTAAAGTGCGCAACCTATGCAAATTGCAAATCTATTCGAATAGCCGCGTCCTCAGTCATGGGACACAGTTCGTACTAGGTCACACTATTTGGTCTATGTCGAGTCTGGAGGAGTTAATCGAATGATTGCTAAGAACAAACCAGATAAGGTAAGCTTTGTCAGATTTATAGCACAGATGCCTGGACATCGGATGATGTCGGGAAGTTGAGATGTTAGCCACGGGATGGCTATGAAGGAGATGGTTGGATGACCGTAAGAACTTAGTTACGGTCCGGAAGCATCGTGAGAGGAATCTTGATAAATTACCTGCACCATTATGCTTTACCTTTCTGTATAATTACCATGCTAGATAATCCTGTTATAACATGATGGTTAATGTCATTAAAACAATTAATGCATGCTTGAATGCCATGGATTGCTTTGCTTGGTGTATATGTTATTTGGTTTTCTTGCGAGTACATTCAAAAGTACTCAGCGGCCTTCAACGTGGCTAGGTTCACCTAAGGACCCGTCGAGGAGCCGGAGCATTCGCGGGCTATAAGAGTAACCCAGTCAGATCCCTGTGGATTGGAGCCTCTCCAGGACCGTGCTGCCTTAGTTAGTAGTTTTCCGCTGCCCCATCTTCGTAACCATGATGTATTTATTCCAGCCACAATGGCTAATAAATATATTCTTATTACAGTTGTGCCTATGTTCATGATACTTGTTGTAAACGCGCACGCCAGAGTGATTTCCTGGGCTGGTGTGTGCGGCGACCGTCTGGCTACAGTGGTATTCAGGTGGGGCACCACAACGGATGGTATATATGCCCTAAAACATTGCTTCTGCGTTATTCTTGTGTGTTTAATTGATAAATATGTTTGCATCCGAGTACATAATAGTAGGCGGTATATGATCCTGATGAACCCTTGCTTACTTTTCTCTGGTGATGGCACCACGCCTGTGTTCTGTGCTGCTTCCGGCCGTCCGGGGTGGATGCCGACTGTATATTTCTCTTTTCAACAACTGGCCCGTGTTCTGAACTGCTTTTCGGCCGTCTCGGGCAGCTGTTGAGTTTCTTTTTGTAGCAGTAGCCCCATGCTCTGAGCTGCTTTCCGGCCGTCTTAGGGAAACTGCTACCTTCTTTTTATCAACACCGTCTCATGCTCTGAGCTGCTTTTCAGCCGTCTTGAGCCGGGGTCGAGTTATTCCAGTAACGTCCCAGATCTGAGTTGTAAAGACCGTTCTCGTGGCTACTGGTTTATTTGCCGGTTTCATGCCAGGGTTCGGATGATCGTAACTTGCAGCTAGAACTTGTAAAGTGATAAACTTGCCATTTAAACATTGTTTCACTAATGACTCATTGTGATATTTTATGGCGATAGGTTGTTACGTTTCCATTGTTGTTACATCATGCATTGTTGCTGTTATTGCAATGATAAAGAATGTGACTTAATAATGACAACCTCCTCCATCAACTGGATCGAGTCATAGTGCCACCGAACCGAGCTCATCAGTGCAGCCACATTTTCCTCTATGGGGAGGCCCTAACTTGGTCTATTGTCCTGCCTCTTATCGGTACCTCCAAAGAGGGAAGGTTATGCGTGTGTGCTATGATGTCTACTACACAACTTGTTCTTGTAGACTCGTGTTGGGCCTCCAAGCGCAGAGGTTTGTAGTACAGTAGCAATTTTCCCTCAAGTGGATGACCTAAGTTTTATCAATCCATGGGAGGCGTAGGATGAAGATGGTCTCTCTCAAACAACCCTGCAACCAAATAACAAAGAGTCTCTTGTGTCCCCAACACACCCAATGCAATGGTAAATTGTATAGGTGCACTAGTTCGGCGAAGAGATGGTGATATTAGTGTAGTATGGATAGTAGATATAGGTTTTTGTAGTGCGAACAATAAAAAACAGCAAGGTAGCAAGTAACAAAAGTGAGCATAAACGGTATTGCAATGCTTAGAAACAAGGCCTAGGGTTCATACTTTCACTAGTGCAATCTCTCAACAATGCTAACATAATTGGATCATATAATCATCCCTCAACGTGCGATAAATAATCACTCCCAAGTTCCTATTAGCGGAGAACATAAGATAGAAATTGTTTGTAGGGTACGAAACCACCTCAAAGTTATCCTTTCCGATCGATCTATTGAGCTATTCCTATAAGTGTCACAAACAGCCCTAGAGTTCGTACTAAAATAACACCATATGATACACATCAACCAACTCTAATGTCACCTAGATACTCCAATGTCACCACAAGTATCCATGAGTTGATTATACGATATGCATCAAACAACTTCATAATCATAATATTCAATCCACACAAAGAACTCCAAGGAGCACCCCGAAGTTTCTATCGGAGAAAAGATAATGAAAACGTGCATCAACCCCTATGCATAGATTACCCCAATGTCACCACGGGAATCCGTGAGTTGAGTGACAAAACATATATCAAGTGAATCAATATAATACCCCATTGTCACCACGGGTATTCATATGCAAGACATACATCAAGTGTTCTCAAATCTGAATATTCAATCTGACAATAATGAAACCTCAAAGGGTAAAGATTCGATTCATCACAACAAAGATAGAGAGGGAAGAAACACCATATGATCCAACTATATTAACAAAGCTCGCGATACATCAAGATCGTGCTAAATCAAGAACGCGAGAGAGAGAGAGATAAAACACATAGCTACTGGTACAAACCCTCAGCCCCGAGGGTGAAGTACTCCCTCCTCGTCATGGAGACCGCCGGGATGATGAAGATGGCCTCCGATGATGATTCCCCCTCCAGTAGGGTGCAGGAAAAGGGCTGTAGATTAGATCGTGGAGGTACAGAGGCTTGCGGCGGCGTAAAAACTCATCTAGGTTAACTTTTGGGGGTTTATGAATATATATTACTTTTCAGCGTTGGAATCACGCAATGAGGTGCCATAGGGGGCCCATGAGGCACCAGGGCGCGCCTGGGGGGCAGGCGCGCCCAGGTGGCTCGTGGGGCCCCTGTGGCTCTTCTGCTGCTTCCCCGAAGCTTCCTGGGTCTGTTTCCTTCCAGAAAAAATCGTCAAAAAGTTTTGCTGCATTTGGACTTCATTTGATATGGATTTTCTGGAAAACCAAAAACAAGCAGAAAAGAGCAACTGGCACTGGGCACTAGGTCAATATGTTAGTCCATAAAAATCATATAAAATCCATATAAAAGTGCACCAAAATCATACAAAACTATAATAAACATGGCATGAATACTTCATAAATTATAGATACGTTGGAGACGTATCAACATCCCCAAGCTTAATTCCTGCTCGTCCTCGAGTAGGTAAATGATAAAAGAAATAATTTATGAAGTGTGAATGCTAGCATAGTGCATAAGTTTGATCAATAATAATTGCAATCACTTTTCCTTGCATCATAACAGCAACTCTTTCTCATAAAACTCATCATGATAAAGTAGCAATCAATTCGCATGTTATGGTTCATGCAATGCAATCTCTTGAAACTTAACAACCTATGTCCTTAGTCACCAAACAATTGCAATTCAACTTAATTTCAACAAAGTCTAAGTAAGAGCTCCACATACTCAATTATCATATAGTCCTCTATGATTGCTAGTACTCAAAGCATATTTTTAGAACAAATGGCATCCATCGAACACAGAGAAAGATAGGGGCTTAGTGTTTTGCCTCCCAACTTATTTATCATTGAGATAATTGTCAACAATAATAATTCATGATCAAATATATTTGACTGGCCATATGTGCCTGGATCTTTCCCCACCACATGTTGCTTGCCAACTAGAGAATAATTAAGGTTGAAATGAGAATGAATACTTATTGACTCTTGCATAAAGGTAAATTCATAAAAGTAAAAGATAGGCCCTTCGCAGAGGGAAGCAGAGGTTGTCATGCGCTTTTGATTTTTGGATGCACAAGCCCTTAATGCAAAGGAATGTCACGTTATATTGCCCCTTGTGATAGCAACCTTTATTATGCAGTCCGTCGCTTTCAGAAAAAATTGTCAAAACGTTTCGCTGCATTTGGACTTCATTTGATATGGATTTTCTGGAAAACCAAAAACAAGCAGAAAACAGCAACTGGCACTGGGCACTAGGTCAATATGTTAGTCCATAAAAATCATATAAAATCCATATAAAAGTGCACCAAAATCATACAAAACTATAATAAATATGGCATGAATACTTCATAAATTATAGATACGTTGGAGACGTACCATGCTACCCTGGCCCGGTAGGTGGCGATAACCTTGTGAGCCCAAGTTATATGGATCCAGGGTTCCCATTTGGGACAATTTAGTTTGGCCACGACGGTGGCAGGTGTTAGGAGTGACACAGGGGCCACCCAGGACTTGACCCGGAAGGGGTATGATTGTCGGTGGGAAGAGTACCAGCCAATAGACAAGTTTTGTTGGAGCAGCATCGGTCCACCTGAATGGGAACAGGCACTAAAGTATGAGGCCAGGAGCTCCATAGTGTGGGTAAAGTGCGCAACCTCTGCAGAGTGCAAATCTATTCAAATAGCCGCGTCCTCGGTCATGGGACAAGTTTGTACTAGGTCACACTATTTGGTCTATGTCGAGTCTGGAGGAGTTAATCGAATGATTGCTAAGAACGAACCAGATAAGGTAAGCTTTGTCAGATTTATAGCACAGATGCCTGGACATCGGATGATGTTGGGAAGTTGAGATGTTAGCCACGGGATGGCTATAAAGGAGATGGTTGGATGACCGTAAGAACTTGGATACGGTCCGGAAGGATCGTGAGAGGAATCTTGATAAATTACCTGCACCGTTATGCTTTACCTTTCTGTATAATTACCATGCTAGATAATCCTGTTATAACATGATGGTTAATGTCATTAAAACAATTAATGCATGCTTGAATGCCATGGATTGCTTTGCTTGGTGTATATGTTATTTGGTTTGCTTGCGAGTACATTCAAAAGTACTCAGCGGCCTTCAACGTGGCCAGGTTCACCTAAGGATCCGTCGAGGAGCCGGAGCATTCGCGGGCTAGAAGAGTAACCCAGTCAGATCCCTGTGGATTGGAGCCTCTCCAGGACCGTGCTGCCTTAGTTAGTAGTTTTCTGTTGCCCCGTCTTTGTAAACATGATGTATTTATTCCAGCCACAATGGCTAATAAATATATTCTTATTACAGTTGTGCCTATGTTCATGATACTTGTTGTAAACACGCACGCCAGAGTGATTTCCTGGGCTGGTGTGTGTGGCGACCGTCTGGCTACAGTGGTATTCAGGCGGGGCGCCACAACGGATGGTATCAGAGCAGCCAGGCTGACTGTAGGTTACCCTAGCTGGACTTCATTGTCTTGTGCTTAGTAGAAAGCCCCGATGGATATCAGCCATCTTTGCCAAATCGGCACGGCTACTGCTGATCATAAGGTAACCCCATAGGCTTTGCCCCATGTCAGACCTTATCTCTCATGGCCTTTGCCTCCAGTGTGAAATGTCCGCACCAGGCAATGACCCGTGAGCCCTCAACCTCTAGGTAAACCAGATATCCCTACCTTGCTTGCTAACCATGGTGTTTCTCTCCTTAAATCCAGTTTCCTTTAGGAAACGCCTATAAATTCCATCTTTCCCTGACAACCCTAGGATCATTGCCTAAGCCACTTTGGCTATGGTCATGCGTCGAGTTTGATGTTCCCTAAGGAAGTAGTAGGAGCTTGACACCAATTGCTACTAGGAGCGTTGTGTGGTTTTGCTTCTAAATCCTTAGAGGTGCATCGAGTGCGCTATACTAGTTATACTAGTGAATCTCTGGCCACGAGTGTAAAGTCCGCAAAATTTGAGCTTTATTTGCTTCTCGGTTTTTCGCGGTTCTTGCTTCTTTTCTCGATTCTGTTCTCTTGCCTCGACTGGATCCATCCGCAAGTACCGCTAAGAAGACCAGCATACAGCCTGGATAATACCCAATAGTCCAAACTCAGCCAATTCAAGTCAACCACATGATATTCAGAACAGCAACACCGGATCTGTCAAGAATGAAGAATGGGTCAGAAGTGGAATCTGCGTGCAACCAGCAAGGCCAGAATATACCTGAGAAAGTTTGCCACGGAACAGGCCACACCTAAGGCACAGTCAGATGAGCTATCGGGAATGGACAACTTCAGTCCTCTACACAAGGATTATTTCAGTCAATGGGGTGAACCTTGAGTCTTTTCCAAATGGACTCAAGAATCATTTGTTACCCACAGAAGGCATATTTCAAGAATGTGAATATACCAAGAGCAACAACAAAAATTCTGGTATGCTGATATACATTTCAAAGCATAGTCTGGAATTCCTCGAGGCATATACAAACTTTCGAGCACTGTGAACAAGGTTTGCGAGACATATGGATAAGTCCACGGCTATCCGGAGTCAGTGAGAATTCTGAATTCCTGGAAGTACAACTAAACCAAATGGAATTATCCGCCAACTGCTTACTACTAGTAACATCTGGTATTCTGGGTTAATTATCAACATAAAGTCTGCATCAGTTTGCAACCTTTACAGCAACAATGATCAGACCTGTAGAAGGACAAGCGGTGTGCATGACCAACGGAATATCTTCAGACAAGGTATGGTCTATACCAAGTTTGGCTCTGCTATGGGTAAATTTTGGGTACTAAGGAAGCCAGAACCGGTCACAGGTCCGACTGCGTATCACAGTGCAAGGTTTTTGGTATAAGAAACCCAGCCTTCCTCCGCAAGCTATCGGGAGGAGCTTACAACACAAGACTCCCAATCTTCCTCGCTACACCACTAGGGGGAAAATCTTCTGGGATACGGTACTCCAATCTTCCTTAGCCCGCTACCGCGGAAAGCTTCCGGCATAAGGCACTCAACCTTCCTCGGTAAGCAATATGAGGAAAAGCTTTGGGGGTACGATACTCAGCCTTCTTCGGCACACTACCCTGGTAGAAGCTTCGAGCATAAGGAATTCAGCCTTCTTCAACACGCCATCGTGCCCACAACAATCTTGTCAAAAGCTAGTCCCGACACACATCTGCCTCAGAACTCAATGGTTATGAAAGGATTCATCCTACCTTGCATATGTTGTGAGCATGCAGTCCAGTGGATCAGTTCATGCAAGCCACTCGTACACGGGAATAACTGTGTTCAGAGAAACATCGGCCCCATAGTTAAAAGAAGGATATGAGCACAGCAACCCCTACGGGATATGCAAGAGTAAGTTATGGTACGATCAAGGAGCCGTGTTGGCTGGTCATGATGGGCCCACAAAAGGAACCCTCAAGAACAAAGAAGTTTCGGATACGCAACCTCCATGACGGTCAACAAGATACAGCTTCACTGACAGAGTGATATCACCAATCCTTGGCAGACTCTTGCATATGCGGCCACAACAATGCACTATTTGCGGTTACAAGTGAGCTTGCCACACTCATCGTGAATACGGGCCATCAACCAAGATAAGAGGCTATGCTCTGAAAGATACACCGGATGCTAGCCATACTATGTCCAGCTCAGTGATCATCGCAAGGACTGCAAAGGATATATATGACAAAGCCACCTCAGTAACTGACAAAGTTTGACAGTCTGAATTCACTTGAGAATAAGACATTCAGATAGAATAGCTAAAAGCACATACACGTCGGCATCGACGGTTCATAGATGCCACGGTGTCATTGGAGTAGAAGATTACTGTCTATGATTACTTTGTGATCATGCCTGACATTTCAGTTGGGGACACGATGGTAATAGTTTGGTCATGTTGTTCCTTGGATTGTGGATCATCTAAGGACAAAGTCAGAATGCATAAGATAGAAGGAAACATCAGTACGGAACCCAGAGCCAGACTGAGCATTCTGACAAGGCAGAAAGAAAGTCACCCCTAGCCATTCGAGGCCATACGAGCACGTGAGCCCTGTACTCAGAAAGGATGTCTCGCCCTTGGCAGTCAGTGTACGAAGTATCGTAATAAAACCCGAAGCAGCTAGCTCCAGGCCATGGAAACCAACCTATTTGTCGACACTATGTGCTACCCACCAAGCCTAGGCAACAAACTATCTGGACAAAAGGTCCACCTGACGGGAAAGAAAAGGATTCAAGGTAGCTGTGTGAAAATACAACACCTGAGCCATTAGAAGAGGCAGTTAAAAGGCCGGTAAATCAATGAAGACAAGATAGATGATGGATCCAAGTCGCACACAGGTATGTCCCCCTTTGCCGGAAGGTAAGCCCAGAAATCTCGAGGACGAGATTTTCTTAAGGGGGGTAGGTTTGTGACACCCTGGTTTTCGCTCCTTGTTTTTTTTCCTTCACGGGATTTGACTCCCGTCTTTTTTCGGTGTTATTGGATTTTCTCTCGCTCTTGGGTATATGAAGATGGTCATATAGCCTTGCCTTTCCTATCAGACCAGAGACTCTCTCCAACCCAACTTGGCCACCCAAGATATATTCTCAGGATTTTGCCGCCGAAACCCTACCTTCCGAGTTACCGGAAGAGAAACCCTAATTCCTGCAGTTACAAAGGAACCCCAATTTTCCTTGATCTGTTGCCTCCCAAACTTTTCCCAGTGATCATCCTATCTATGTAAACCCTAGATATGCAAAAATATTGCCAAGTCATTTGCAATATTTTTCATTTAAAATTAATTCCTTTTTCTGCCAGTTAAAGGAAATAAATCCAGGAAAATATCTATCCATCTCCAAAGTTCATGAAAACTTGTGGAGAAATTCTTTGTGATCATATTGAGCTCCCATAAAAATATTGGCCATAATTAAATAGGGGAAATTTCATTTTCCTATTTAAAGTCAATATTGCAATTTGGGCACTTTCTAAAGGGACTACCATTTTGGTAGCCAGGAAAAATCCCAAATAATTGGTGGAGCTTCTCCTATCCATATCTTCACCATTTCCATCAAATACCCAAGTTCCATAGTTCAAATTTTGAGCAAATCATCCAATTCTAGTTTGTGGACCCATTTTGAGATTGTGAAGCAACTATATTTTATATTGCTCCATAGTTCTTCAAATTAATCCAGGACCTCACATTCCCTATATGATGTGAGCATGGAAAAATTCATATCATTTTGCCAAGCCAATTTCTCCTAGAAATTCCATCTAGCTTCAGTCCAGATTCTAGCTGTGTGAAGGAAGTACCATTTTGGTGTACCCAAATGGTATGATATTTTACCAGTGCCTTTATGCTCCTAAATCATCACTCTACACCAAAATTCAGCTCATTTCATTGAGCCATTTAACCCCAGCTTCAAAACCTAGCTTCTGGACCAAATTCTGCATTACAAAGGAAGTATATGCAAATAAGGTCCAAATGACCTCAAATTTTGCCAGCACCTACACCTTTCTACCACATTTCATTGTGACAAAGAACTAGCTTGAACCCTCCATCCATTTCTCCACAAGAATCCATCTCAGTTTCTGTTCAGAACTTGTGTAAGCTCAAATCAGTCAACTTCATGTCTCCATTTCCCTCCAAACCTCGATACGTCAACTCCAGAGGCATTAATGCATCTGTTTGACATGACCTAAAATCAAATAGGTGCTCTGGATGAGTGGTGCCGGTGGTGACCACGGGCGTAGCCCGCAGCAGTGGCGCTCTGCGCGTCCCTTGCCTCGGACAAGCCAGCTCGAGTTGCCGCGACTTGTCCGTTCGTGCCGACCAGCCTCCCCGTCGTCCACTCACCCCTCTCCAGTAGGTTCCCCCTCCGTTCCCTTCCTCGCCGCGCCGCGACAACGGCCGCAAGCCCCCCCCCCCCCCCCCCCCGAAGCCACTGCCGGCTTCGTCCCTCTCCCGGAGACCCTGCCAACATCGCCCCTCCCTCCGTGTGTCCCCAAGCACCAGTACATGGCTAAGGATGCCACGGTGGCCGTCCTCATCACCTCGCCTCGGCCGGCTATATAAAGTCCTCCCCGAGCCCCCTTGAGCTCACCAACCTCCTTCCCTCTCCCTCTGGTCTACTCCGGTGCCCTCGTCCGGCTGAATCCATCACCGGAGCATGGCAAATTAGCCGGAGTTCGCCCTCGGCCTCCGCCACAAATCCCCACCTCCGGCCATTCCCTGCCCCAACCCATCCCTCCACTGGACTCCCCACTCGCCGGAGATCACCACAGGGCCCTCGCCTAGTCTCCCAGGCCACCGGAGTGCCAAAACCAACCGGAGCAGCTGCCCTCGGCCGCCGCATGCAGCCACGCCAACGGCCACTCCCCGAGCTCCGTGCTACCCTCACCGGTCGAGCCGCTCGCCGGCGACTCCGTCCGCCCGTTCGCCTGCCGGAGTAGACCACTTGAGCACGAGAGCCACGCCGGAGCCGGCGCTCCTGCCGCCGCATCGGGGAGAAGCAGAGAAGGAGGAAGAAGGAGGGAGGAGGAGAGAGAGAAGCCAGCAGGGCCCGCATGTCAGCGACCCAGCGGCCGGGCCCACACAGTTTAAGTGGAAGTGCACTCGGCGCTTTTACGTTTTTCCCGAAGGGAAGCGTATTTTCCAAAATGCGCCTTCTATTTCAGCCCAGCCACCGAAATCCTTATATAGCGGTCGTTTGTCAGTTAAGGGCAGGAATGAACAGGGTTTCGTTTGTTTTCTGCCTAACAAACGAACGGCCAGAACTTTTCGCTCGTAACTCCGAATAAGGTGATTCCAATGCCCACATTCTCTATTCGTCGAGCCCGTTCCAATGGTATCATTTTCATGAGGTTGACACTTTCTGAAAATGACCATATTGCCGCTGCCCTATATTTAGTCTGTTCGGGAGAGAAACTTTGCCGGCAAATTTTTCCGCGAGGTGATCACACTTCTCTCCGGCGAATCTATCGACCCCCAGGCAAGCCGACCATCTGATATTTGCCCTAAAGCATTGCTTCTGCGTTATTCTTGTGTGTTTAATTAATAAATATGTTTACATCCGAGTGCATAATAGTAGGCGGTATATGATCCTGATGAACCCTTGCTTACTTTTCTCTGGTAACGGCACCACGCCTGTGTTCTGTGCTGCTTCCGGCCGTTCGGGGTGGATGTCGACTTTATATTTCTATTTTCAACAACTGGCCCATGTTTTGAGCTGATTTTCGGCCGTCTCGGGCAGCTGTTGAGTTTCTTTTTGTAGCAGTAACCCCATGCTCTGAGCTGCTTTCCAGCCGTCTTAGGGAAACTGCTACCTTCTTTTTATCAACACTGTCTCATTCTCTGAGCTGCTTTTCAGCCGTCTTGAGCCGGGGTCAAGTTATACCAGTAACATCCCAGATCAAAGTTGTAGAGACCGTTCTGGTGGCTACTGGTTTATTTGCCGGTTTCATGCAAGGGTTCGGATGATCATAACTTGCAGCTAGAACTTGTAAACTGATAAACATGCCATTTAAACATTGTTTCACTAATGACTCATTGTGATATTTTATGGAGATAGGTTGTTATGTTTCCATAGTTGTTACATCATGCATTGTTGCTGTTATTGCAATGATAAAGAATGAGACTTAATAATGACAACCTCCTCCGTCGACTGGATCGAGTCATAGTGCCACCGAACCGAGCTCATCTGTGCAGCCACATTTGCCTCTATGGGGAGGCCCTAACTTGGTCTATTGTCCTGCCTCTTATCGGTACCTCCAAAGAGGGAAGGTTATGCGTGCGTGCTACCCTAGCCCGGTAGGCGGCGATAACCTTGTGAGCCCAAGTTATATGGATCCAGGGTTCCCATTTGGGACAGTTTAGTTTGGCCACGACGGTGGCAGGTGTCAGGAGTGACACAGGGGCCACCCAGGACTTGACCCGGAAGGGGTATGATTGTCGGTGGGACCGTAAGAGTGCCAGGCAATAGACAAGTTTTGTTGGAGCAGCACCGGTCCACCCGAATGGGAACAGGTACTAAAGTACGAGGCCAGGAGCTCCATAGTGTGGGTAAAGTGCGCAACCTCTGCAGAGTGTAAATCTATTCGATTTGCCGCGTCCTCAGTCATGGGACGCAGTTCGTACTTGGTCACACTATTTGGTCTGTGTCGAGTCTGGAGGAGTTAATCGAATGATTGCTAAGAACGAACCAGATAAGGTAAGCTTTGTCAGATTTATAGCACAGATGCCTGGACATCGGATGATGTCGGGAAGTTGAGATGTTAGCCACGGGATGGCTATGAAGGAGATGGTTGGATGACCGTAAGAAGTTGGATACGGTCCGGAAGGATCGTGAGAGGAATCTTGATAAATTACCTTCACCGTTATGCTTTACCTTTCTGTATAATTACCATGCTAGATAATCCTGTTATAACATGATGGTTAATGTCATTAAAACAATTAATGCATGCTTGAATGCCATGGATTGCTTTGCTTGGTGTATATGTTATTTGGTTTGCTTGCGAGTACATTCAAAAGTACTTAGCGGCCTTCAACGTGTCCAGGTTCACCTAAGGATCCATCGAGGAGCCGGAGCATTCACGGGCTAGAAGAGTAACCCAGTCAGATCCTTGTGGATTGGACCCTCTGCAGGACCGTGCTGCCTTAGTTAGTAGTTTTCCGCTGCCCCATCTTTGTAACCATGATGTATTTATTCCAGCCACAATGGCTAATAAATATATTCTTATTACAGTTGTGCCTATGTTCATGATACTTGTTGTAAACGCGCACGCCAGAGTGATTTCCTGGGCTGGTGTGTGCGGCAACCGTCTGGCTACAGTGGTATTCAGGCGGGGCGCCACAACCGAGTCTGATCCTTTGCTCAAATTTAAGTCCGACAGAGATACGAAGCAAGTTGATTTTGTCCCGGGTGATTCATCTGAGCAGTTCACTGTTGGGGCAAACATGGACCCTAAATAGGAAAGCGCGCTCATCGATCGAGTTCATCTGTGAGAATCGGGACATCTTTGCATGGAAACCTTCTGACATGCCAGGTGTACCGAGAGAACTCGCTAAGCACTCCCTTAATGTGGATCCTAAGTTTAAACCTGTTCGACAGTACCTCTATTGATTCAATGAAGAAAGGCGGAAAGCTATTGGCGAAGAAGTGGCTCGGCTCCTAGCTGCTGGGTTCATTGTGGAGGTGTTTCATCCTGAATGGCTGGCTAACCCGGTTCTTGTTTTGAAGAAAAACGGGACTTGGCGAATGTGTGTGGATTACACGGATCCGAATAAGGCTTATCCTAGTGATCCTTTCGTGCTGCCCCGTATTGACCAGATCATTGATGCTACGGTGGGTTGTGAGTCATTATGCTTTCTGGATGCTTATTCTAGTTATCATCAAATCAAGATGAAGTAGGAGGACCAGGAAAAGATGGCTTTCATTACACCATTTGGAGCTTTCTGCTACACGTCCATGTCGTTTGGTCTGAAATGTGCACAGGCGACTTATCAGCGTTGCGTTCAGAATTCTTTCCATAAGTAGATTGGGCATAATGTTCATGCATATGTTGATGATATTGTGGTTAAATCTCGAAAGAAGGAGACCTTGTTGGACGATCTCAGGGAAACGTTTGACAACCTCCAAGTTTATCAGATGAAGCTTAACCCGGAGAAGTGTGTCTTTGGTGTTCCTGTAGGGAAGTTACTGGGATTCCTCATTTCTGAGCGTGGGATTGAGGCCAACCCAGAAAAAATCAAAGCAATCACATCCCTGGCCAAGCCGGCCAATCTCAATGCCATCCAGAAGCTGGCTGGGTGGGTTGCGGCATTGAGCCGGTTCGTAAGCCGGCTTGGCGAAAAGGCAATCCCACTTTACCAAATGCTTCGGAAGTCAGATAATTTTGTTTGGAGTGATGCTGCAGATCAGGCTTTTGAATCTCTTAAGAAGCAGTTATCTGAGCCGCCCATCCTTGCTGCCCCTCAGGAGAAGGAGCCCATGCTGCTATATATTGCAGCTAACAGTAAAGCTGTCAGTGTTGCAGTTGTTGTAGAGCGAAAGGAAGCAAGCAAAGAGTATCCAGTTCAGCGCCCGGTGTATTATATCAGTGAGGTTTTAACAGAATCCAAGCAGCGGTATCCGCATTGGTAGAAGCTGGTATATGGTGCATTCATGGCAAGCCGGATGTTGAAACACTATTTTCATGAGCACCCAATTACTATGGTCAGTTCAGCACCCCTTGGCGACATCATTTAGAACAGAGAAGCCACTGGCCGGGTTGCCAAGTGGGCGATTGAGCTGGGGCTGCATCATCTCAAATATATGCCGCGAACTGCTATTAAATCTCAAGCTTTGGTGGACTTCATCAATGATTGGACTAAATTACAGGCTCCAGAGGAGAAGCCGGGTACCACGTATTGGTCTATTCACTTTGATGGTTCTAGGCAATTAGAAGGCTCGGGGGCTGGAGTTGTGATAACTTCCCCACGAGGTGACAAATTTTTTTATGTCTTGTGGCTTATGTTTGCTTGTACTAACAATGCAGCTGAATATGAGGCCTTGCTTCATGGGCTCCATATGGCAAAGGAGATGAATTTGAACCGGGTCAGGTGCCTGGGCGACTCAGATTTGGTGGCTCAGCAAGTTTCTGGCACCTGGGATTCCAAGGATCCTCTCATGGCGGCTTATCGACGTGAAGTGACAAACATTGCTGGCTATTTCACAGGATATCAGGTGGATTACATTGATCACCGGCTTAATGAGTCGGCAGACGCATTGTCTCGTTTGGGGTCTCAACGGAAGCCTGTTCCATCCAATGATTTTCTGGATGTGTTGCACAACCCGTTAGTCAAGTTACTGATGGAGGAAGGTCATGCTGTTCCTGATCCAAAGGTGGCTCTAGTGGCCGCTACTCATGCTATACCTGATTGGACAGTTCCTTATCTGGCTTATCTAAGCCATGGTGAGCTCCCAGTGGAGGAAATCATCGCTCGGCAGATTATCAAGCGGTCCAAGTCTATGACTATTGTCAATGGCGAGTTGCATAGACGGAGTGTCACGGGTGTTTTCCAGCGTTGTGTTTCACCTGAGGAGGGCCGCGCAATTCTCAATGAGATCCACTCTGGTGATTGTGGTCATCATGCCGGCTCAAGGTCATTGGTCGCCAAAGCTTTTCGTCTTGGGTTTTACTGGCTCACAGCTCATGCGGATGCAGAGGATATTGTACGCAAGTGCGACGGTTGCCATAAGTATGCTCGTCATGCACATGTGCCGGCTCAAGAGTTGAGGATGATTCCAATAACCTGTCCTTTTGCAGTCTGGGGGCTTGATATGGTTGGGCCCTTCAAGAGATCCAAAAATAAACATACTCATTTACTGATAGTTGTGGACAAGTTTACCAAGTGGGTTGAAGCAGAGCCAGTCAGTCGTTGTGATGCTGCTACAGCAGTAAAATTCCTCAAAAAGCTGATTTATCGTTTTGGCTATCCACATAGTATCATTACAAACCAAGAAGCTACAAGCCAAGAACTTCATCATCTACAACCCCATCATATGTTATCACCAACACAAGTTCGATCCAATGTTTCACTTGCAAAGGCCCACAAGACATCCGAGTGCCCAACAAGACACACCATGATTGCTAATGATGATGGCACCTATGACTCCATGAGCGATGAAGAAATGGAAGCCTTGGAGCATGTGGCCATGCATTGCCTAGTGAATGAAGATGAAGATGCACAAATCTTTTGCGACAACAATCGGAGCCCCGCTCTCATTGTCTCAAAGATCTTAACACTCCAACAATAACAAGACGAAGATCAACGTTGTCACATGTTCCACACAAAAGCGGCCATCCATGGAAGGCTCGTAAAGGTCATCATAGATGGCGGAAGTTGCCACAATTTGGCAAGTGAAGAACTTTTCTCCAAGCTACAATTGGTCAAGAAGAAGCACCGACACCCTTACAAGGTCCAATCGCAAAGCCACTCCGGCACCATCCAAGTCAACCATACCGTGTAAGTCTCCTTCAAGAGTGGAACATATGAAGACACCTTGGAGTGTGATGTGGTACCAATGTCCGTGTGCCATCTCCTTCTAGGAAGACCTTGACAATTCAACCACGGCGTCATCCACAACGGACGAACAATTCACTATAGCTTCAAGATGAAAGGCAAGGAGTACGTTCTTCAACCAATGTCGCCAAGTCAAGTGATCGCCGACAAGCAAGCTTCAAGTCATCGTGGAGAGTCTAGTGAGAGAGTGAGCCACCCAAAAGAGAGTGAGCGCCACAAGAAACTTGATCATCTACAACCAAATGGCCTCCCTTCAAGAAGCTACAAGCCAAGAACTTCATCATCTACAACCCCATCAGATGTTATCTCCAACACGAGTTTGATCCAATGTTTCACGTGCAAAGGCCCACAAGACATCCGAGTGCCCTACAAGATGCACCATGATTGCTAATGATGATGGCAGCTATGACTCCATGAGCGATGAAGAAATGGAAGCCTTGGAGCACGTCGCCATGCATCGCCTAGTGAATGAAGATGAAGGTGCACAAATCTTTTGCGACAACAATCCGAGCCCCGCTCTCGTTGTCTCAAAGATCTTGACACTCCAACAACAACAAGACGAAGATCAACGTTGCCACATGTTCCACACAAAAGCGGCCATCCAAGGAAGACCCGTAAAGGTCAGCATAGACGGCGGAAGTTGCCACAATTTGGCAAGTGAAGAACTTTTCTCCAAGCTACAATTGGTCAAGAAGAAGCACCCACACCCTTACAAGGTCCAATCGCTAAGCCACTCCGGCACCATCCAAGTCAACCACACCGTGTAAGTCTCCTTCAAGATTGGAACATATGAAGACACCTTAGAGTGTGATGTGGTACCAATGTCCGTGTGCCATCTCCTTCTAGGAAGACCTTGGCAATTCAACCACGGCGTCATCCACAACAGACAAACAATTCACTATAGCTTCAAGATGAAAGGCAAGGAGTACGTTCTTCGACCAATGTCGCCAAGTCAAGTGATCACCGACAAGCAAGCTTCAAGTCATCATGGAGAGTCTAGTGAGAGATTGAGCCACCCAACAGAGAGTGAGCGCCACAAGCCAAATATGAGTCACTCCACGATGAGAGGCAAGAAAAACCTAGTGCTACTAGCCACCAAAAAAGACTTGAGGGATGTGAGTGAGAGCCCATCGAGTGTCCTTCACTTTCCACTTGTGTGCAAAGATGAGTGTCGATGCTAAAACCAGCGGATCTCGGGTAGAAGGTCCCGAGCTCTAGGTCTAGGAACAATGGTAATAGGGGACGAAGGGAGACGATGTTTACCCAGGTTTGGGCCCTCTCGAAGAGGTAAAACCCTACGTCCTGCTTTGATTGTATTGATGTGATGGAGTACAGAGTACAACATGATCTACCTCGAGATCGTATGATTGTGTTTTAAACTCTAAGGCAGGTAATCGTGTCTCTAAAGACTAAACCCCTCGGCTTATATATGCACCGGGGGTACCTAGGTTACACACATGGTCGGTTGCCAATGCGCTGACTATAGAGCAATCCTTGAAGTACATGCGAAGTCTTCGGAGGTTTCCATCTTGTTTACGCCGAGGTTCATAACTTTGGTAGTCCTTCCTTTAGTGATCGGCCGGCCATGAGCCCGGCCCATGGACTACGGGTGGTATAGGTTAGTACCACTTAGTCCAGGACACCATCAGTAGCCCCTGAACTGGTCTTCGAAGCTGAAGACTGCAGCCCTCTCCTCGGATTGGCTTCTTCGTTTGATGTCTTCGGCTTGGCAGGCGAGTTCCTTCTTTATTAGGTCATGTTTGAATCCGGAGTCTTGAATCACTTGTGAATCCTATGGTCTATTTTTACAGTCGACCTCAACAACCATGCATTTCAAACCTTCATCCTCGGCAAGGGAGGTACAGGGTCCCTTTTTTTACAAAGGCATTTACCCGCATCCGAGGTCCTGAGTTAACTTAGCCTCAAAGACTTGCCACGTTGGTACAACCAGTGAGAGGGTTCAAACCCTGATAGCCTTATCGAATCACCACCGCCTATTGTGGGGTTGAACTAGTTATCACAAAACGTTTCATGGCCCGAGGCTGCCTTTCATTGGCATGTCTCATCAATACAGAGATCGTGCCCCGGTTTTTAAGGGATATCATCAACAAGTTGATTTATCGATGCGCGTATAACAACACGAAGGGTTGGGAATAAGTGATTTACATGGTGCAACCAAGGGGGCTCTTGGTCTTTTACTGACCATTAAAAGCAAAGGGAAGTAAAACATTTTCCCCACGCTTCCACCCTCTACTCCATTGCCCAGAGCTCAAAGAACTCCGGCGCCCTCAGATCCATCTTCAAGCTCTCAACCCTCTCGAGTTCTTCCCCATCCTCCACCAACGATGACCGGCAAAGGGAATGAGGAAGCCGCTCTGGCCCCCGATGCCGATTTGAAGGGGCAGTGGTTGCCTTCCAACGTCATGAAGGGCATCATCGAGGAGCTCCGGGCTGGTGGGTACATACCTGTAGTCGCCAAGTGTCGAGCTCCGGTGACGGGCATGACAGGCGGATCTTCCTCCTCCATCCCTACTCCCAAGAAGGGGGAGAGGGTGGTCTTCGTTCCCCACTTTGTCCGAGGTTTGGGGTTCCCTCTCCATCCTTTCGTGAGGGGGTTACTATTTTTCTATGAGTTAGACTTCCATGACCTAGCCCCGAACTCCATCCTCCACATAGCCACCTTTATTACTATATGTGAGGCGTTTCTTCGCATCAAACCGCACTTTGGCTTGTGGCTGGAGATCTTCAGCATCAAGCCAAAGAGTAGTGGCTCCCAGCTCGCTAAATGCGGCGGGGCCATGATAAGCAAACTCCCAAAGTTGCTCTGGCCAAAGGGCACCATTGTTGAGAAAATCAAGTTGTGGCAGCGGAAGTGGTTCTACATCACCGACCTGCCCACCAAGGGCCAGACAGAGATCCCCACCTTCATGGCCGAGCCCCCGAAGAGGCTCGTCTCCTGGACAAAGAAGGGCCTCGACTGGGGAAACCCAGACGAGGTAAAGATTCTCCAGAAGAGGCTCAAGACAGTGATCGGACAAGGCATCAAGCTGGTGGACGTGGTCCATGTTATGCTTCATCGCCACATCCTACCTCTTCAACTCAGGGCCAATCCGATGTGGCGTTACAAACTTGAGGATGAGGTGACCATGCGACACTTCTTCCGTACCGACCTTGGCGGGATGTCAACGTCGCTTTTTAAGTCGTCCAAGAACACCTTCCCTGAAGAGGAGGGAGACATCAGCTATAATGCCGAGAATGGTCCATCCGAGGTATAAATAGTTTCACTTGTGTTCTTGTCCTTTTAATATTCTTCAACTTTCAATAAAGTGATCGGCTTGTCATTATATGATTAGACCTGCTGTGACAAGGCCCGAAGATGAGTTCTCCGGCGCCACTGCCCGAAGAGGCCAGGACCCCCCAGCTCGCAACGCTTTTGACCGAGGCACCGTACGTTGTCCCGGTCAAGGAGAAGGGGGAGCCGAAGAAGAAGAGGGGCATGTGCAGCCGAGGAGCTTCCTCAGATGCCAGGTCAGAAAACACCCACAGTTCCTTCGTCCAAGGAGAGGAGGAAGAGAAGGAAAAGGAGAAGGGGGAAGAGGAGGAGGGCGAGGAATCCTCCCCTAAGAGGAGGAGGGCGACGCCCGAAGACGTCGAGGAGGACGACCCTCCTCAGCTGTTCAAAAGGCTTCAGAAAGCCGACGCCGCCCAGCAAAGCCGGTCCTCGACCCCCGCCGAGGCTGCACATTCCGGCTCCTCCGGGGACGTGCCTCCCCAGCTGCCCAGAGAGAAGCCGTAGCCGAGAAGGTACCCTGTTTGATACATTGCACATAATAAATTTTAATTGACCTGTTCTTGATTTTGCCACATTGCTTGCCTTTACAGTCGGCAATGCCGCCTCCCCAGAGAGGAATCGGATAACACCATCCCTCCGCCCGAGCTGGCCGAGAGCTCCTCGGGTGCACATGTCCTTCTCTCCCTGTTCATGGTGAGCTGGGGGAGGTTTCTTCGCATCCGGACCCTCCTGTTTTAAACACAGAGTGTGGTAGCAATGCGCCCATGGCTGAGGTCCATACCTCAGTCACTGGGGACCAAGGGGAAGGGATCTCCCAAGACCCTTCCCTCGGCAAGGGATCTTCGCGGCAGCCGCCCTGGGGCACCGTGGATGATGTCCCACCTCTCTGCCTTTAGGAGTGAACCTCACTGTCTGGATTTTTCCAGACATGGGGTCCTTCCGAACATGAGGCGGGGCACCCTCCTTCCGCCGGCAGGGGCGGAGCTGCTATGGACGCCCAGGGTGCGAAGCTGCAACTTTGGGCAACCGCACCCTCGCCATCGGCTCAATGATGAAGAAGATGATGATGAATCTAGCGTCGACAGAGACGACTGTGGCTTTGTTGATGTAGATCCGCATGAGCGCCCCCCTGCCTGGCGTGCCAGATGTCGGGGTGCATGTGTAGAACACAAGCGTGACACCGTGGACGAGAGACGTCCTTTTGCTAGTTCGGGATCGGGGCACGAAGGCACGGACCTACACTACTCAATCATGCACAATACACACGGTGATTTACCAGGTTCGGGCCGCATGGTGCATAATACCCTACTCCTGCTTTTTGTGTGTTTGATGGGTGGATTAGAGCTACTAACCCTTCCCGGGAACGGGGAGGGCCAAATATCTCTGCTGGTGTTCTACCAAGTGTCCAACCTCTCGGCTATTTGCCTTTTTTCTCTCTCTTTCCCCCCTCCTCCTTTCTTCTTGGCCTGGTCCTCCTTTTATACTCCAAGGGGTACCACAGGTGGCTTTGAGGCTAAGGAAAGTAATCTCCATCCGACCTGGTAGGTGGACCCATTAAATGTGTGATGAGGTGTCATCGCCTTCTGTCTTCCGGGAATGGACCCCTGTCTTGTGAAAACCGACTTAGGTGACCCTTGCTGGAGGCGTGACACGTCTCAGTACAGGTGTGCACCATGCGGCAGCGTGGGAGAGTGAGTCACCCCTTGCGTCTTATCCACCGCCTAGTGCACCTGCCCACCGTCCGCGTGGCGCGAGAGCCCTACGAGCACAGAACCGCTGTGCCACGCGTAGGTGAGGCGGTAGCTTGCTGTCGAAGGCTAGCTGAGTGCGCACCAGCTGTGGGTAGCCATTGTCGGTTGAGGTCGTTCCCGAGTCTTGGCCATCCGTTGTTGCCGGATGTCTTGGTTGGGTACTTGATGAACTTGTGTGCGCCGGAGGTGAATCAAGATCTTCTTGTACAAAGATTTGCATGCCGCTGCCAAGCCCAAGGCTTGCTTGATAGATCTTCTTGTTGATATTCTTCTTCACGAAGATCTGCATACCACCACCAGGGAGGATGATGGCACGCAGCTCTTCTCTCTTGTTGAGCTGAATCCATGGCGACCATGAGGTGCACGGTTGGTGCGTGACGCATCTTGTCACGACACCGACAATGTTAGATTTGATTTACCAGCTAAAGATCCTTTTGTAAGAAATTTCCCCAGGAAAAAGAAAATGAAGAACTATACCGGAGAAGGCATCGTTGTGAACGCCAGAAGCTATGGTCTTGGTGTGTTTGCAACACCTTGATCACCACTACGGTGGAGCTAACCGGCCGAAAACAAGCGCTTCGTGGGAGGCAACCCACGTGAATAAAGTAGACAAGTAAGTTTTTATTTTTGTTTCAATAAAAGAGTGATTGAAGTTCTAGATAAAGAAGTAAGTTTGGAAGAGTTGTTCTAATGAAGGCTATGCTATGTGCAAATTAAATTTTATGTTGTATTGACATTTGGATGCCTGGAAATATGTCTATGTATTGTGTTGGAAGTAACCCCACAGAAAAACGAAGAAAAGAAAAAGTTTCGGAAGAAACAGATCAAAAGAAGGCCTTTTAGGCGAGCACTGCGGTCGTCTGGGCAGTCGCATGACTTCCTGGATGTTCCAACGCAAAACAACCGGAGACAACAGAGCAAACGACGACATTCCATGCGATGGCTTGCGCTCGTATGGGCGGTTGTTTGATATCTTCACAGAAAAGAGAAAGAAGTCACAGAGCGTTCGACGGCGTTCCATATGGGCACTACCGCCCATTTCAGCAGTTGTTTGAGGTATGCACAGACGCAGGTAAGCTATCAGTGTCGGGACCCCAGTTCTAGGTAACACAGATCTAGCATGTAACACATCATATCAATTTCGGCCTCACGCACGGTAACCCACGGCTGCCACCTTTACCTTGGCCGGGACCGTTTGCGTCTTTTGGCTCACATATATGATTATGTCGCTAGCATCCATATGACAAAGAACCCGGGTCAACATGATTAGTCGTAAACCGAGGTGGCACAAACGTACAGGGATAGATATAGGTAACCCAGCAATGCATGTGTCGGTCAGCAGCATGTGTAACCAAGTCATAGCAAAGCTACAACTACTACAGTAAACACCGCGTGACATTTCCCCGTGGGGACAGACACAGGAGCAAAGAAGGATACATGTCGGCCAATGCATGTGTTCCGGAGCAGTAGCAAGCTACCAGGGCTCAGTGGAAGCACTAGGAGGCATTTTCCTGTAAGGAAGGCTACCAAAGGCAACAACTAGGTGTCGAATCCCACACATACCAATGCATTCCAAACATACACACAATATGCACGATATGTGTAGATACAACACGGCATCACAACATAACTCTACGACACAAAGTATTTATTTAAGAGGCTCCGAAGAGCCATACGTAGCATGATATTACAAACATGGGTCTCATGACCCAACATACAAAGTCAGACAAGCAACGGAAGCATAAACATGTCTGAGTACAGACAACTACAAAAGAAAAAGGCTGGGAAGCCTGACTATCTACAAGACCCTCCATAGGAACCAGACCTCTGTCTGGGATTCCCAAGCTACTCGGTCAACATTGAACTCGTCGTTGAAACCACTAGTGAGACTAACGTCTCCTCTGCAAAACTTAAATTAAGCAACCGTGAGTAGAAAGGTACTCAGCAAGACTTACATCAGAACTAACTACATATGCATTGGTTATCAGTGAAGGGGGGTGTGGAGTGTACTGCAGCAAGCCAGCTTTGACTCAGAGGCAATCATGTATTACGACTACCAGTAATTTCTTTGAGGTGAGAGAGCGCACACGAGTCCACTAGTCACCACAACAATACACCACTATGGATCCTCTCCCGCCTCTCTACGAGAAGGCCATCCATAGCACTCACACTTATCTTGCGCATTTTAGAGTATCCATTTCAAGTTGTCTATGAACCATATAACTCTTCAAGTGGTCCATATCCGAGGACGCGGCTATTCGAATAGTTTGATAACCTTGCAGGGGTGTACTGCTTTACACACGCTCTCACCACTTACCACCATATACACATCATGTATCTCGGCAACCTTCAAGCGGAAGCCTGGTAAGGGTGTCGGCCACAACCTGACTAACCACGCAAGAGTCCAGGTTTATCGTCTATCCGAGAACTAACCCGTAACAGAAGTCCGGCCGAAGTTTCCATTACGGCCCCAAACGATGTGTGCAGGGTTCCCAAGCCCACCTCATCGGATGGAACTACGCTTGGTACACCGTGCCATACTGCCTACCGTAACAAAGCCTACCCCTCTGGTCAGCGCTAAGTACGGCCCCCAGCACATCCTACAAACACCAGAAACTAGTTGCAACTCCTGAACAGAGATCGAGACGATTAATAAGCCGAGAGGGTCAATTAAGTATCCCAATGTGTGGTAGTAACTGTTCTTGGATAACATACATAGAACTCAGTTCTTAAGGACAGTCTCAATGAGACAACCCACCATGTACTCCTACACGGCTTCTCATCGCTACCTTTACCAAATCGGGTTCACACACTTAACTCTCAACATCAGGATATGAACATAACATATATCTATTATATACTTAAAACAAGAGTCAAACAAGCCATCACGTTTATCCACATATGCTAATATTGTTACCACCGTTTGATCAAAATAATAATGGCTGAGATTTAAAAGTGTTTGCGTAACATGTTAAACATGTATGTGTCTGCATATTGAACCGTCACGTCTATATATACACACACATGCATAAGGTATGTCTATATAATGAGAATCCAAAACTGAAAAAAAAACCAGGCTGAGATTGACAGATTAAAAAATTACATAACAAACATGTACAACCAAACCCGTGTGTATATTCTGTTGAAAGAACGTGTTATTGATTAGGAAAATAGAGCCATAATTCATTAGGAAACATAGGGCCACTATACGTGCAAGGGAGTAATACGTATGCATGCACTTGAGTCTTGACCAAAAGCGAAGCTGCACGACTTTAGTATTTTTGTTATTGTAGTTAATCAGACTCGGCAAGAGGCAAAGCGACCAAGCAGGCCAGTATCCAACCCGAACACGTTGATATGCTCTTGGACTGCGTTTCTTCAAAACGATGGACTCTGCCTTTAATAGGATGCGAGAGGCCGGCATAAGAAAAAGAGAACTAGAGGCTGGCTTAATTAAGAAACAATGAAGGATAAAAAGGTGCCGGCCCCCAAAAGCTTTCAAAACGATCCTCAATGGCTCTACCACCAGCGCATACCTAATAATACTATATTCTCTAAAGAAACCTAATAATAATACTATATATAAATATTCTTGCGAGGAATATATATATGGAAAAATGTAATATACCTTTGATTATAATCGTACTTTGCCGTCCAATGAAAATGCAAGATCATATAAAAAAATTAAATGTCACTGCAAAGAAAATATGCCACTCTTTGGATATCAAGAATTAAAAAATGTAGCAATACGTAATGCTAAAAATTGATGCCATATACCTGGAATTAGAAAAAAAAAATTGAACACAGTACAGACGCAAGCGCTCATATACACGCGCATACACTCACCCCTATGAACGCACACACGCACACCCTACCCCTATGAGCACCTCCGAGAGACTGAGCCGGCATATCATCTTGAAATTTATGAAGTCACCGTAGGCACCTCGTCATCGACGGGAACGTCTCCTCCCACTGAATGCGCATCGCCGGAGTTCCTGAAATAAATCCAGGAATAACACATAAGTTTATAACACATAAGTTTTGTAAGAAATAACTTTGGATAGTGCACATGAAATAAAGACGTGAAATTTAGAGGGCCGATGGGGAGAGTACAAATTCAGCTCGGCGCTGTAGGTGTCGTACCGTAGGCTCACCGGGTCAGGGAAGACGGCCGTGAACTCATGGTCGGAGATTGGGGTAACCACCCAATCCCAGTCCGGCCGGAAGAGGTGTTGCAGCTCCTCCGTGAGGATCGCGGGCGAAGCCGACTTGCCACCCTTCACAGAGATGAGGGCCGTGAGAGAGAGGGGAGTATCCAGCACGGGAATCTCCATCTGGTAGAAGCCAAAGTCGTCCAAGGTGTGCCCGTAGAGACACAGCTCCCCCACCGCCTGGTTGCCCGGGCAGAGAAGGGGCGGATGGTCCGAGCTCTTGCATTTGTAGCAAGCTGGGGGCTGTTTGCAATCCACCTGGTACTGGCCCTCCATGCCACAATTGAAGCAGACCGTGCCCAATGAGCAAGGAGCCCGCGTGTCCTGAGCGGCCGCCGGTTGGGGGGGATGGGTCACCGAAGAGGCTTGGTCGGCGCCACCGTGGTGAGGCTGCATCCCCTTCTTCTTCTTCTTCTTGGCGAAGGCGCCCATGTTGGGGTTGCGCCCGCCCACTCCTGAGGGGGGTACTGGGGCTGGCGTTGGGGGGGGAGGATTGTACCGGTGAGGCAGCGAGCCTAGCTGCCGGTCAGAGCGGGCCAGACACCGGGATCGGCGATCACGCGGGAAGGAGCGGCGCTCCCGGCCACGCCAATGGTCTGGGGAGCGGGAGCGGTCCCGGGCGCGCGAGTCATGGCGGTCGGATGTCCCCTCCACTGCGGCCGCCTTGCCCTTGAGGGCAGCCGCACGGAGCTCGGCCTCACGCCGGCTCGCCGCAGGAGAGGGGTGGCGGCCCTCCGAGCCACGGGGAACATCCCGCTCCGTCGCTCGCCGCTTAGGCCGCGGCCCACCGTCATCGGCCTCATGAGCCATGGGATCGAGCGAGGGTGAGGGGGTGCAAGGGAGGAGGGGAGGATCTGCAGGAGGCGGCGGCGCACAGGAGTCGAATGAAGCAGAGGGAGGAACCTCAGGAAGAAACCCTAATGAAGGGGCAGGTGCATCTGACTGCAACCCGGCCTGTGGACGTGTAATCCCAACCAACAGGTCATCCGGAGACCCAACCAGACCCGCTGGGCCCGCAGCCAGGCCCATGACACGAGACAAGCCCCCCGACGTCTGAGGCCCAAGCGGCAGATGAAGCCCCAACCCATCTCGCACCTCCGCGAGAGGGCAGGGTAGGGTTTCCGCCTGTACGGATGGCTGGAGGCGGCGCGATGGTACCGGTCAGATAGCCCCGAGCACGGCGGCCGAGACACCGTCAGGACCGGCATGGAACGCCCGGAAATGACCCGCGAGGGGCATCGGAGAAGGACCCGGCCTCCGTGGCGCAGGGTCGAGGAGTGCCAGAGAAGCGCCGCAGCCGTCCGACGAGACGGCGGCAGGGGCAGAGGGCACCACCGCCCGGTACCACGAAGAAGCCGCCGCCCCAATGTCCACCCGGCCAGCCACACCCCACGCGCGCACACGCACACGCTGGCCCCGACGCCCAGCGTCGGGCCCCCGAACAAAATTCGAGGGAAGCAGGGGAGGGTGAGGGGGAGAACTTACCCGCGGCACCGCTGCCAGCACGAGGAGGATAAGCTCCGGCGCGACCGCCGCCGCAAGCCTGTCGCTGAAATGTCGCGCCTTCAGCCGAAGGCCAGCCGCCAACGCCCCAGCATCAGCGTGGTCCTCCTCCACTGCCCAATCTGCCCATTGCTGACCAGACCGCGAGAGGGCTGCGGGGGTAGGGACGGGCGATGGAGCAGGGGAGGGCGTGGCCAAGGTGGAAGACGAGCGCGTGGAGGGGCTGCCGAGGGCCACCGGCGAGGGGCGAGGGGAGGTGCCCGAGGGGGCGACGCCGTCGCCAGAGCACGCCATCTCCAAGGTGGCCTGGGCATTATTTCATCCAAGCCGATGAACATAGCCCTTTCATCCAAATGGCTATGGTGGATCACCTCGGGGGAAGGTGGGATATAGCTAGATATTATCCGCGCTAAATATTTGCGAGGCCAGGGCTTAGCATTTGCCCAGCGACCGGGAGGCTTCCAATTCTGGCAGACGATAATCCAACTCATGCCAGCCCTTTGCCTAGGCTCGTCTATTGCGGTTGGAACCGGGACCACGACCCTATTTTGGCTTGACCGGTGGTCGGGAGCCCATCCCTTTGACATTCGGTTCCAACCGTTGTTCAACATATGCGCTGACCCAAACCTGTCCGTCGCTTCGGTGCTTGCTAACCTAGGTAACATCGCCTTCTGGCGTACCTTTGGTTCCATAGAGCGGGACATGTGTGAGGAGCTCGTTGCTTGCGTAGCCCTTCACACTCCGGCTCTAGGTCCGGACACAGTTTGGTGGGAACTAGAACCAACGGGTCGGCTCTCCGCAAAATCTCTGTATCGGGCAATATTACCATCGCCGGGTCCAGACGAGCTCACCCTCCTTTGGGAGATTAAACTGTCGTTGAAGATTCGAATCTTCCTTTGGCAACTTCTTAGAGGTCGCCTTCCCTCCGGCACGGAGGTGCGTAAGCGGAATGGACCCTCCGACGACATCTGCCCCTTGTGTTTGGTCCCGGAGGACTCGAACCACATTTTCTTTGTTTGCCTTTCTACGAGGTCTTTATGGAGTTGCCTTCACGATGTGGTTGGTGGTAGTTGGTGCCATGTCAACGCACCGGATATGTTTGCGGAGGTGCTCGCTTTTCCCGGCTCTGGGTGTCCCTCCCATTGGGTGGTCGTTGGGACGCTCCTGTGGACATTATGGAATGTCCGCAATAAGTCAGTGATTGAACATGTTATTCTGATGCGGGTGACTGATGCCATTTTCAAACTCTATGGCTTTGTACAGCTCTGGCGGCCGCTTAGCAAGCGGCAAGACCGTCTCTCCATCGACAGGATGATCACCGAGCTCCGCTCCACCGCCTCCAGACTTGCTCCACCGCTCCCGCCGCAGCTCCCGCCTCCGCCTCCGGAGCTAGATTAGCTTATGATGTTTGTTCCTAGATTTTGGGGATTGTTGTGCTGCTCCCCCAGCAAGACTATTGTTCCCGTACTTGTGTGTGTGTGGGTTCGGTCTGGCCTCCGGAACCTTGTTACCATCTTTGTGCCGTGGTCGTTGCTTTATAATATAAAGCGGGGGAAACCCTTTTTCATCAATATTACAAAGGAATTTGTTAATCCAAATCCTTTGTCCCAAAGGGCCTTCTCGAAAAAAATCCTTAGGATTCAAAGCCTCCAATATTACTATTTGTATCAATTATTTTTTTCTTACGAAAGGGTGTGCAGTATTATATTTTGGGACCAAAAATTTGCAATAGTACGTGGGATGATATGAGGCTAAAATGTCTCATGGTCGATTGTGGTGCGAGTCCATACTATTATGTGTAGCTGAATGAGATTGTTTCTATAAATACAAAGTAAATAGAACTTTAATTTGGTGCACAAAAATTACACTCTACATTAAAAAATCCGCACTAGCAGATGAACTTTCCGATTATTTTTAAACAAAGAAGCAGTTTGATTTGTATATATATTGAGTGCATCTACAACTATATTTCTCTGAATATCACAACTCCAAAAGAAATTAGCACTTGGATGTGTATCTTAAATGCATAAGTATCTCTACATTCCAAGAAAAAAATGCAAGGAAGTTATTGTTTTATATGTATATCTAGACGGAAATATAAATATGAAATGGGAAATATTTAGATATTTTCAATAGATTCGTTGAATACATTGATGAATGATGATTATCGTGCTGTTGAGATCATAAGGTCAGTCAATATATAATGTCTAGGTAGTAGAGGATCATGTCTTAAAGGATCTTTTGCATGTAATTTAGCAAGGCATGGTTGGGTTGGCACATGTCTAGACACGATGATTAGCAAGGTACGCATAGAAGCTTGATTAGGGGGTGTCAAGGAACCTCTTATTTCTTTCTTTCATGTACAGTTCTTTCTTTTACAAAAAAGGTAATATAAATATAAGCAATGGGAGTACTCCCATTGTTTCCCACATAAATAACAACTTAGATTTATACCACGAAGACACTTAATTAGTAGCATCCTCACTTGATTCATGAATAAGTACTTAAGAATGATCCTGAATCGGGATGTATGATTTGTCGTTGCCAAGGATGAGCGGCGTAGAAATTTCTCAAGAATTGTTTTGGAATGAAAAAACACTATGATTTGTAGTAAAACACAGAAAGTCAAGATTATCACATAATTAAGTCTAAGGTTTTGGATGGTAGTCCAAAAAGCTCGATGATATATTAGTACCACAATAATATCTTAGATGAAGTAGAGACAGGTAAAATAGAGTAAATGCCAGAGAGAGAACTAAATGGCAAAAGAAATCTTATGGAATACTAGCCGCGCAAATGTGCGGGAAACCCCGCTAGTTCCACTTCATCCCAGATGAATCAGACCTAACACAACTCTAAGCAATAGCAAGCATGGCATGGATGAAGTCACAACATAGCTCAAGCAACTCCTAATCATTCTAGGAAGGTTTAGCTATTTACTGTGACAATGACAGGTCATGCAGAGGAATGGGTTCAACTACCGAAACATGTAACAGTTGAATCGTTGTTGTCCTAATGCAATAAATGAGAGCAGGAGCAAGAGAGTGGGATTGTATCAGAATGATCAAGGGGGTTTGCTTGCCTGGAAGATCAATAGTAGAGCACTGCTCCTCGGATAGGTAGTCGGTGCCACTCGCGGGAGCAACATATCGAGAAGGACAGTACCGAAGACAATCAATACACGACAAATGCAACAATATGATTAATGATCATGACATGTCAAGAATGCTATGGATTGTGCTATTGCATCTAGCAACAAATTAGATGAAGTCCATTTGAACCAAATGCAAACTCTAAAATAAGCATTTAAAATGCCATTTAGTTGTTTTCACTTATACAGTAGGTATAAGTTGGTTTTTCATGCATGAAAATGTTACAGATGGATTCTTTGGATATTTCATTCTGAGCTACGGTTGATTTTCAGTGAATTGTTTAGGTTTAGTTAATTTTCTGAAAATAAATAAATCATTTTGATTTATTTAAAATCCAGAAGTCATTACTACGCCAGCTGACTTCAGCAGTTGACTAGTCAAAAGTCAAACCTCACAGTGGCACAAAGGTTAACAGAGGGTCATTAAGTTTTAACTGCGTCATTAATAGTGGGGTCCCACATGTCATACACTCAGGGGTTAGTTAATGGGGTAATTAGCGTTAAGCTAATCACCTGACTAGCCGAGTCCCCCGGTTAGTGACCCAGGCCGGTGAGGTCATCGCCGGCGACCACGGGGCACGGCAGTGTCTGTGCTACAGGCCACGGGAGCAGCGGCCGTGGTCACTGGGGCGTAGCCCGTCCTCGCCCGCATCTAGGGGAGCAAGCTAGGGGTCACAGGGACGCCGAAGGTGATGGCAACGATGCCGGAGGCGGCGGTCGAAGCACGGTGATGACACGGGCGACCACTATGGGGCACGGGAAGGCCAGCTGAGGTGCGCTATGGGCTCCGGCGGACTCTAGGAGCACACTAGGCTCGTCGGTTTGAGCAGAGATGCACGGCAGTGCCATGCCCGATGTCCATGGCGGATGGTGGTGCTCGGTATGTTTGCTAGCACGGCTACGACATGGGAATGATGGAGCGGGTAGAGGGGAAATGGGCAGGGGCTCACGAGGACTCGGATGGAGGTGAAGGCGAGGTTGGGGGCACGTCGGTTTCCATGAATCGACGATGATGATCGGTGACGGTCGAGGAGGAAAACGTGCTCGTTGGCGGCGGAGCAGGGCTTCCCGCGTTGCTCAGCTCGGTGAGGAGGACAAGGACGACGATGCGGAGCTCGTGGGCACGACAGAGGGGTGAGGAGGTGGCTGTGGCCGCGTGGTTCACGGCGGCGCAGCCATGGATGCTTCGGCCATGGTGGGGAGTGGGCGAAGGAGACGAGGGGGAGAGGAATGGAGGGGTCGGCTCGATCGGAACGGCAACGGTGAGGTTATCCAGCGCGTCGATGTGGCTCGGGGGACAGGCAGGCGAGCAGGAGGTGGCGAGTTGTGGGCGTGCGCGCGTCGGGCATGCGTTGTGCGTTTGACTGGCGGGAGGAAGGGGATGACTGGCACTGGGCCAGTGGGATGCACACTGCTGGGCCAGGTAAGTTTTCTGCCATTCCATTATTTCTTTCTGTTTTCTAATTTGCGGTCTATTTTTGATTTAGTAGAAATACTAAACCATTTTTATTGCTTCTGATAAAAATTGTGTGGACTAGTTGGACTAATCCAGAGCCCCTCACAATTTTTCAGAATTATTGGAGCAGTAAAATTATCTATAGCATTTAATAGCTCCAATTCATATACTTGTTGGATTAATTCAAAGCCCATTTATGTCCTGGAAAAATGTGCATCATTTTTGGTTTAGGTTTTCACCTTGTGCCATAAATCATGAACATTTTTTAAGGGCATTTTGGGTTCATTGAAAATTATTTTATTTGAACCTAGTTTATTAATGTGGTTCTAGGGTTTATTCTATCACCATTTCAAATTCAAATGAAATTTAAACATGATGCAAACACATGAAAGGCTAGCCTAGTGCATACCAGAACTAGGGATGTGACAACTCGCCCCCACTCAAAGGAAGCTCGTCCCGAGATTCAGAAGGCGTCGGAAAAAGAGTGGGGTACTCCAGTCGAAGACGATCCTCTCGTTCCCAAGTAGCTTCTCTCTCAGAATGATGAGATCAATGAACCTTGAGAAACCTGATGTTCCGATGTCGAGTGGTACGCTCTGCTTGATCAAGAATACGAACAAGGTACTCTCGATATGTGAGGTTATCTTGGAGATCAAGCGTTTTGTGGACCACTCCACGGATGGGATCCGTGAAGCAACGCCTGAGTTGAGAGACGTGGAAGACATCATGGACTCAGGAAAGATGTGGGGGTAGTTCCAACTGGTAGGCAACCTCTCCTCGTTTAGTGAGAATATGAAAAGGACCAATGTTACGAGAAGGCAACTTGCCTTGATACCGAAACGATGGGTACCCTTAAAAGGGGTAACCCGAAGGTAAGCCTTCTCGACAACCTCATAAGTCACTTCCTTATGACGACGGTCATACTGGCTCTTTTGACGAGACTGGGCTGTTTTTAGATTCTCATGGATGATGCAAACTTGCTCTTCTGCCACCTAGATCATATCCAGTCCAAAGAAATGCCTTTCACCGGTTTCTGACCCGTTCAAAGGTGTTCGACATCTTCGTCCATACAGAATCTCGAAGGGTGCTTTCTCAAGACTGGATTGGTAGATGTTGTTATAAGCAAACTCAGCGAAAGGAAGACACTTCTCCCAATTCATACCGAAATAGATAACATAAGCTCTAAGCATGTCTTCGAGAATTTGATTGACCCTTTCCACTTGACCACTCGACTTACGGTGGAAAGCGGTGCTGAAGGAAAGATGGGTTCCCATGGCAGTCTGGAAACTCTCCCAAAATCGAGAGGTGAAAAGACTTCCAGGGTCTGAATTGATCTCTAGTGGAACACCATGAAGAGACACTATTCGAGAAATATACAAATCAGCCAACTGACTAGCAGTGATACAGTTGTAGGGTGAAACCCTAAGTGAAGACCTTTTCACACTTGGAGGGGAAAAGGGATGAACTCACAAGAACAAGAAGAGAAAATCACTCAAAAAAACCCCAATCACACATCCACTAGAGTAGCATACATGAGATCCACATGAATACAAGAACAATCAAAGGAAAGTAGCACAAAGGTAAGGTTCTTCCCACTCCAAACGAGATGAGGTCTTGATGATAGTCTACTCCAAGAGGAGGTCTTGATATCCCTTGGGATCTTCTCCTAGGAGGTCTTGATCTCCAAGAGGAGTGGTAGATGAGCAAAGCCCTCTATAATATCTTAATACACTTTGCTAACCCTAAAAAATGGTCTAGGCACGAGTTATATAGGTGAAGGGAGGTAAGCGACGAAGTGGGGGGTAAAACAGTCATCCACGACCAAATCGCTCGGAGGGGTCGTGCGCACAGGCTAAGTAGGCCCCGTTCGCACGGGGGTCCTGTGGGCACGGTACACTCCCGTGCGCACGGGGGAGCTACAGCGGCGAGGCCAATGGACACAGGGGTCTGGGGGCCATGCGCATGGGGTGCGCACAATCACTTCTAGTAGCCTTTCTGGGGTCCCGTGGGCACAGGGTCAGGGAGGCCCGTGCGCACAGGGTAGCCTGGGCGCGTCTGCCTTCTTCGCATTGCTTGCCTCCGTCTTCCTTGCGGCATTCCCGTCCTTCTTCTTGGACTTGACGAGGCTCCTTCGCTCCTTGGTGGGGGTCATCCTCATACCTCAAGATGCACAATGTTTCATGGTGAGGTAGCATCCAAGTTCCATCCATATTCATGTCAAATTTGAAGAGGAGTGAGTTCACCTCATTTTCGATAGCACGTGTGCGAGCTCTTGTCATGGGTCCACTTGGTGCTTGATAAGTTATTTTGGTATCCATGGGGATGACCGAAGGATGCTGCGCATCATCTCCACCCCTCCCCCCCTTGGGAAAGATCAGTCCTCGGATCGTTATCTTCATCACCATGGTAGGGAGATAGATCCTTGACGTTGAAGGTCTCGCTCATGCTGTACTTGTTGCGTGGGATGTCAATCTTGTAGGCATTGTCGTTGTAGTGTGCTAGCACCTTGAATGGCCCATCGGGGCGAGGTAGGAGCTTTGACCTGCGTTCGTTGGGGAAACGGTCTTTATGAAGGTGTAACCACACGAGATCTCCGGAGTTGAACACCATTGGATGCTTGTTTGTGTTGAGCTTGTTGGCGAGTCAGTGTACTTGTCATTCTATCGTGCGCCATGTATCTGCATGCACCTTCTTGATGTAAGTTGCTCTTGCGCTTGCGTTCAAGTTTGCTCGATGTTGTAGTGGTAGCGGTAGGATGTTCAATGGCGACAAAGGGTTGAAGCCATATACCACCTCGAAGGGAGACTTGCCGGTAGTAGAGTGTCGTGCTCGATTGTAGGCATACTCGGCAATTGGTAAGCATTCCTTCCACTCCTTGATGTTCTTTTTGATCAACACGCGGAGAACTGTAGAGAGCGTCCGGTTGGTGACTTCCGTTTGGCCGTCGGTTTGTGGATGATAAGCTAAAGAGAATAGTAGCTTGATTCCGAGCTTGGCGCATAGTGTCTTCCAAAAGTAGCTTAGGAACTTGACATCGCTGTCCGAGAGAATCGTCTTTGGCATTCCATGAAGTCGCAAGATTTCCCTACAAAAGAGATTTGTAACATGTGAAGCATCGTCGATCTTGTTGCATGGAATAAAATGTGCCATTTTAGAGAAACGGTCCACAACAACAAATACCGAATCTTTGCCATTTTGAGTCCTAGGCAATCCAAGCACAAAATCCATACTAATATCTTCCCATGGATGATACGGAATAGGAAGTGGCATATGTAGACCATGAGATTGAGCTTGTGACTTAGCTTTGCGGCATGTTGAGCACTGGTTGGTGTAGCGTGCGACATCGCGAAACATCTTTGGCTAATAGTACTTGTTGGATAGCGTCGCAAAAGTCTTGTTGCGACCAAAATGTCCCATAAGTCCACCGTCGTGAGCCTCTTGCAAAAGAAACAAACGAAGAGAAGACTCGGGAACACAAAGTTTGCACTTGATATACTTAATGACATAAGGAAAAGACTCAATGAATTCACTCCATTTGGTATGCCTTTTATTCCACTTGGTTTGACCTTTAAGGTATTTAAGTGTCTCGTGATTGGTATGTATGACAAACTCACGTGGTCGAAGATAATGCTCCCAAACATGCAAGACTCTCACCAAAGCATATAATTCTTTGTCATAGATGGGATAGTTAAGTTGAGCACCGGAAAGTTTTTCACTAAAATATGCAATGGGTCACTTTTCTTGCATTAAAATGCCCCCTATGCCATTACCAATAGCGTCACAATGCACTTCAAAAGTTTTCTCAAAGTTTGGCAATGCAAGAATTGGAGCATGTGTAAGCAAAGTTTTAAGCTCATGAAATGCGGTATCTTGAGAAGGTCCCCAAACAAAGGTGCATTCTTCTTACTCAAAGCATGTAATGGAGAAGCAATGGTGCCAAAGTCCTTAACAAAGCGACAATAAAATCCGGCTAGGCCAAGGAACCTACGCACTAGTTGCAAGTTGGTTGGTTGTGGCCAAGTTTTAATAGCTTCAATTTTAGACTCATCAACTTCAACACCTTTAGAAGAGACTACAAAGCCCAAGAAAACAAGCTTATCAACAGGAAAAGTGCATTTTTCCATGTTTGCATAAATTCGCGCATTTTGAAGAGCTTGCAAAACATCTCTAAGATGTGTGACATGATCATCAAGGGATTGACTAAAAACAAGTATATCATCAAAGTAGACCACAACACAAATGCCAATGTATTTACGGAGGACATAATGCATGACACGCATGAAAGTGCTAGATGCTTGCGATAATCCCATCGGCATGACTAACCATTCATATAGACCAAATTTTGTTTTAAAAGCCGTTTTCCATTCATCACCCTCTTGCATGCGAATTTGGTAATAACCACTTTTAAGATCAATTTTGGAGAAAATTTTGGCACCGCTAAGTTCATCTAGCATGTCATCAAAGACATGGAATGGGGTGACGATACCGAACGGTGATAGAATTAATGGGATGACAATCGGAACACATGCGGAAACTACCATATTTCTTAGGCACAAGTATGACCAGAACGGCACATGGACTTAAGCTCTTGCGTACATACCCATTTTCCATGAGATGTTGTACTTGCCTTTGTGTCTCTTTTGTCTTGTCGGGGTTGACGCGGTAAGGTGCCTTGTTCGGCAGAGGTGCGCTGGGGATGAGGTCGATGCGGTGCTCGATGCCGCGCATAGGAGGTAGTCCGGGGGGTAGCTCATTGGGAAACACATCCGCAAATTCCTGCAATAGATGAGATAAAACCAAAGGAAGATGTGAAGTATTAGTCCGCACCGCTTCATCTTTGCACACAAGTACAAAGTGAATAACACTCGATGGGCTCTCACTCACATCTCTCAAATCTCTTTTGGTGTCTAGGAGAACTAAGTTTTTCTTGTCACTCATCATGGAGTCACTTAATTTTGGCTTGTGGTGGTTCACTCTCTCACTAGTCTCTCCATGATGGTTCGATGCTTGCTTGTCGGCGATGACTTGACTTGCTGACATGGGTCAAAGCATGAACTCCTTGCCCCTCATCTTGAAATTGTAGTGGTTGGTGCGTCCGTTGTGCATGACATCACGATCGAATTGCCAAGGTCGTCCTAGGAGGAGGTGGCACACGGACATAGGAACCACATCGCACTCTAAGGTGTCTTCGTAGGCGCCGATCTTGAAGGATACTTGGATGGTGTGTTCCACTTGAATGATGCCGGAGTCGCTTAGCCATTGGACCTTGTAGGTGCGGGGAGCTTCTTCTTGACCAATTGTAGCTTGGAGCATAATTCTTCACTTGCCAAGTTGTGGCAACTTCCGCCGTCGATGATCACCTTGACGGAACATCCTTGAATGCCCACTTTGGTATGGAATATGTGGCAACGTTGATCCTCGTCTTGATGCTGTTGAAGTGTCAGGACCTTGGAGACAACAAGAGCGGGGCTCGAATCGTTGTAGCAAAAGACTTGGGCATCTTCATCTTCATTCACTTGTTGGTGCATGGCCACATGATCAAGTGCTTCCATTTCTTCTTCGCTCATGGAGTCGTAGGTGTCGTCATCATTTGCAATCATGGTGTGCCGTGTGGAGCACTCAAATGTCTTATGGCCTCGGCCCTTGCAAGTGAAACATTGAATCGAACTCGTCTTGGCGGAGGCTTCCGCTGGAGTAGTTTAAGAGGAAGTTCTTGTCTTGTAGGTGCTCAAAGGAGGATGACTCAAAGATGTCGACACTTGTTTGGAACTTGACTTGTCACCGGTGCTTGGAGGTGCTCGAGTAGTAGTCGAAGGTGTCGTCATGGTGGTAGCTTGATTGTAGGAGCCATAGTTCTTGGATGAGTACTTTGAGTACTTGAAGTCATCTTGCACTTGTCGCTCCGCCTTGGTCGCTTGGTGCACTAGCTCGAGGAGGTTGGAGTATGGTTGGAAGTCGGCGATCTTCTTGATGGGGTAGTTGAAACCATTCAAGAAGCGAGCCATGGTTTGCTCGTCATCTTCCTTGACGTTGGCTCGTATCATGGCAACTTCCATTTCTTGGTAGTATTCTTCAACCAACTTTGTGCCTTGCTTTAGGAGTTGTAACTTCTTGAAGAGATCCCGGCTATAGTGTGTAGGCACGAAACGAGCTCTGATGACATCCTTCATTTGGTTCCAAGTTGTGATGGGTGGTTCGCCTTTCCCTTCATTGCTCGATCACTTGCTCCCACCAAATGAGCACATAGTCTTAAAACTCAAGGGAGGCCATGGCGATCTTCTTTTCCTCGTCATAATTGTGAAGATGGAATATCTCGTCGACCTTCAATGCCCATGGGAGATATTCTTCAGGATCGCTGCTTCCGGAGAACTTGGGCATGGTGAACTTGACCTTGCCAAAACGTTGTTCTTCATCGTAGTGTCGATGGTGATGCCGGTCGTGTCATAGCGGTGGGTCCTCACCCTCATGCTCCTCTCGATTGGATTGGCTTGGAGGTCTTGGTGGCGGAATTCTTGCCCGGTTCCTCCTTTCGTGGCACTCCTCGAGGCAAGCGGCGTCATCTTATCGCTTTTGCCAGAGTGCTTCCTCTTGTTCACGCACTCCGCGGTTGTGCTCTTGAATGGCACGAGTGGCTTCTCGGAGTGCACGTTGGGCTTCAAGTGCTTGTTCCTCACGGCGTTGTTACTCTTGCCGGAGTGCATCGCCGTCTTGGTCATCTTGCCATTGACGTTGTCTAGCTTGCTCGTGGTCCGTGGCGTCTTGGTCTTGGCACAGTTGTCGTTCTCGATCTCGAAGGCGGTCTTGTAACCCATTGCCATGGAATGGATTTTGTGGAGCTTGATGATCGTCATGATCATTGCAACGATGAGAACGTGCTCGAGGAGGACTTGAGTGCAAAGAAGAATCCGAAGAGTGTCGACTCGAGTGGCGCCGTCTTGAAGACGAAGTTGTGGAAGAAGCACGATTGACCATCAATTTTTCAGGAAATTATTCCATTTGAGATGATAACTTGGCATCAAGGTAGTCCCAGGTTCTTTCTTCGGTGTGGCATAATTCGGTGGCGAGTTGCTCGATGCGGTCACCCGAAACTTCACTTTCTTGATGTAGAGCTCATTAGACGCTGAAGAGATGACCTTTGGTGACGTAATCATGCGCTTCATCTTGCTCCTCAAAGAGCGGTTTTGCCGAAGTGCTTGGCCTATCCATCATAGTCAAGTGGTGGTTAGTAGGAAATGAGAGAACAATACCAAAGTTACCTTTTCCGAAGATTGAGGATGTATCAAGTATCACTCAATGTGATGCTACAATAGTAGAATTGGTACCGGGTTTGTTTCGAACACCTACAAGCAAAGGCTTATCGAGGAGCTTGGTTAGGATGAGTGGCACAAAATTCAAGCAAGTGTTAGTCAAGATATCAAAAATGTTGAAAAGATTCACAAATTGCAAGTAAGGCAAGTAAATCAAAAACCCAAGTATATCACTTGGAAACACACACACAAAAGATAAGTGGGATCTGCGCAACCAAGGAATGAGCTCAAAATGTGGAACCACGGAGAATGCTCTTGTTGCACGGATACTAGAGAGACAATAGCTCGATTGCTCAAATGGGCTAGATATGCTTGTGCACCAACCTATGAGAGTAAAGTGCCGTCTCTTATCCCAATTATGTTATGTATGGATGATCCAAAGTGAAGTAACTATGCAAAATGGCTCAATGCTATTGCTTACAAGCTATTTGTTTCTCCTCTTTTGCTTAAAAGCTTTTCTTTCTTTTTTTTAACTATGCCAAAATGCTTGATGCGAGAGCTAATATATAAGACAAGTAAGCAAGATATGCACGGGAGAGACTTAAAGCATGAAGAGGATAGCAAGATGATTGCACGCTAAATGTAGCTATGCGGAGTAAGCGTGTCACTAAGGTGCACAAAGAGCGTGGCCCGGCAATTCTCAACTCGCTAGTCTCGATGCGTAAGTGACGCAAAATGGCTCGAGGCTATCGATGCAATGGCAAGGGATAAGTACTAGATGTCGTCGAGGTTACCGTCCTTGCTTACGGTAGGTAAGAAGATGAAGTGGTCGTTGTCGATGTTGAGACCATGGCGATGATGAATAGCGGTGATGTTGATGTTGAACCGTCCCTAATTATCTGAAACACCTTAGGAAATGAAAACCGCAACTCAAAATCTCAAACAAACATGTGTGGTATTGTGGAAGACGAAAGGTGGAGTATAGAGTGGAAAACTGGACCAAGTAGGCTAGGTAAAACCTCTCTGGTGAGGCCGTGCGCACGGGGTAAGTTATGCCCGTGTGAACGGGGTCCCGTGGACACGGGGCATTGGGCCCGTGCGCATGGGGTGCTCTGCTTGCGCAAGAACACATGCAAATCCATGGCAAAAACAAAAAAATTAGAGGAATTCGTCGGTGGGAAAGGTTGGGGATGGTGGGTATGGGTAGATCCAGTTGCCAAACAAGAAATTCGTGGACCAAATCAATAAAATCTCACAAGATCCAACAAATGCAAAAAAAAATTGTAGGGCTATTTTTGTGGGAAATTTTCGAATTGGGACAAAAAGCAACAAATTTAGGCAAGAATATCGGGGGTAGGGACTCCAAGATGTGAATCAACCTTGCTCATGATACCAAGATGGTGTACGGTGAAACCCTAAGTGAAGATCTTTTCACACTTGGAGGGGAAAAGGGATGAACTCACAAGAACAACAAGAAAATATCACTTAAACAAACCCCAATCACACATCCACTAGAGTAGCATACATGAGATCCACATGAATACAAGAACAATCAAAGGAAAATAGCACAAAGGTAAGGTTCTTCCCACTCCAAAGGAGATGAGGTCTTGATGATAGTCTTCTCCAACAGGAGGTCTTGATATCCCTTGGGATCTTCTCCTAGGAGGTCTTGATCTCCAAGAGGAGTGGTAGATGAGCAAAGCCCTCTATAATACCTTAATACACTTTGCTAATCCTAACAAATGGTCTAAGCACGAGTTATATAGGTGAAGGAAGGTAATGGACAAAGTGGGGGGTAAAACAGTCATCCACGACCAACTCGCTGGGAGGGGTCATGCGCACGGGCTAAGTAGGCCCCGTTAGCACGGGGGTCCCGTGGGCACGGTACACGCCCATGCGCATGGGGTAGCTACAGCGGCGAGGCCCGTGGACACGGGGGTCTGGGGCCCGTGCGCACGGGGTGCGCACAATCACTTCCGGTAGCCTTTCTGGGGTCCCGTGGGCACAAGATCGGGGAGGCCCGTGCGCACGGGGTCGCCTGGGCGCGTCTGCCTTCTTTGTGTTGCTTGCCTCCGTCTTCCTTGCGGCATTCCCGTCCTTCTTCTTGGACTTGACGAGTCTCCTTAGCTCCTTGGTGGGGGTCGTCCTCATACATCAAGATGCACAATGTTTCATGGTGAGGTAGCATCCAAGTTCCATCCATATTCATGTCAAATTCGAAGAGGAGTGAGTTCACCTCATTTTCGATAGCACGTGCGCGGGCTCTTGTCATGGGTCCACTTGGTGCTTGATGAGTTGTTGTGGTATCCATGGTGATGACCGAAGGATGCTCTGCATCAGATACTCTCTCGAACAGGAAGGAAGTGTGCCACTTTAGAAAGACGATCAATGACCACAAAGATAGCATTACTCCCTTTCTTAGTCCTGGGAAAGCCAGTGATGAAATCCATACCAACTTTGTCCCATTTCCACTCAGGAATAGCTAAAGGCTGAAGGGCGCTAGCAGGCCTCTAATGCTCTACCTTAACGCGATGACAAACGTCACAGTTAGCAATTAACTAAGCAATTTCTCTCTTCATCCTAGTTCACTAGAACCTCTGGCGTAGGTCCTGATACATCTTAGTACTACCAGGATGAATCATGAGAGGAGATTCATGAGCCTCCTTAAGGATCAATTTCCACAGATGTTGGCTCTTGGGAACCACCAAACGGTTCACAAGGAAAACAACACCTCGATCATCAATAGAGAAACAACCAGCAACTCCCTTTTTAATGTTTCGCTTGATCCGGGTAATACCCGTATCATACAGTTGGACAACTATGATCTGATCCTTAAGAGTACGTTTCACCACCAAAGTAGAAAGGAATCCGCGAGGAACAATGTGAAGGTTAAGCTTACGGAATTCCTCATGGAGAAGTGGTTGACCTTGTAACAACATGAGATTGTTACAATAGGACTTACGACTTAACGCATCGGCCATGACATTGGCCTTGTCTGGGGTGTAAGATATTCCTAAGTCATAATCCATAATTAACTCTACCCAACGCACTAAAAAACACTTCTGTGATGATATGTCTTTGTCACAGTAGGGCACGTTTTCTGTCATGCATGTACATCCGTGACGATTTTATGACAGAATCAAGATAGTCATACCTGTGCTGTCGTAGAAGTGTTCTATCACAATACTGAAATTATCATCACGGAAGTGTCCACTTCCATGATGATAAATGTCGCGTCATGGAAGTGTTTTTGTGACACCCTGGTTTTTCCAACTTTTCTTTTCAAGATTTATTTGAAAATTTTAGTTGGAATTTGGTTTGGATTTGATTCTGAATGGCTCTATGGACTTAAAACTTGGGAATATTTTTGATTTTCCTTCCCAAGTGAATCAATGCTCCCAAAAACTTCTCCCAAGTCATGCCATTCTCATTCCTACCCAATCTAAATTTTTATCCCAATTTAATTTTCCTTTCCCCATCAAAAGAATAGCTCTTTTGCTTTAGGTTGTGAAGCAACCTATATTTCTGTTCTTCCAAAAATTCCAAGAAAATTCTCATAAATTCTTTGGACCATATAAACCTTGGATATGTGAAAATATTCAAGATTTATTCCTCATGGTGAGCACAGCATCCAATCTTTGTTTCTGGTCATAATTTCAGTCTGTGAAGCAACTATATTCTAGATTGCTCCAAAAATTCTGAAATTAATCCAGGACATTCTCCTACCCATATGATCAGTCTCCACCAAAATTTTGGCCCATTTCATTCAGCCCTCTTCTCTATAAAATTCCTCCAAGCTTCTGTCCAGAAGGAAGCTTTGTGAAGGAAGTACCATTTGTGCTCACCCAAATGGTATGAAATTTTTATAGCATCTTGATACCACCCAATTACCCACAAATACCAAGTTTCAACTCCAGGAGCCCATCCATGTGAGTGCAACATCTTCAGCAATGTTTCTGGACCAAAGATGTGTTTGTGAGGCAACTACATTCAAAACTTATTCATTTGGCCTGAAATTTTCCCAGACTGGGCACCTTCCTACTACATTTCTGTGTGACTAATCTCCTCTCTCAAAACCCTAGCCATTTCTCCCCAGCTTCTTGCCCAGGTTTCTATCCAGAAACTTGTCTGAAAGCTCCAATGCTGTCCAGACTACTTCTTGCCAAACCAGCTGCACAGGGAGTCCTCAAGGAGTAGGGTCGACCGCGTAGACATGACCAGGCGTGCCAGAACGCACCGCAGGTGTCAATGCACGCGGTGACCACGTGTTTGGCTGGCCAAGCAGCGCGCTCTGCGCGCCGACCGCGTCGGACACGACCGTTCCGGCCACCTCGCGCTGCCCCTCCTTGTCCTGTCGTGCCGACGTCGTCGCCACCACCCACGTACCCCCTCCAGAACTCTCTCCCAACTCCGGCGAAGCTCGTCGCCGCACACGGCCAAGTCCACGCACGGGCCAAACTGGGCACCGCGGTCGCCGCCATGTCCGCACGCTCTTAATGGCTCCGCATGCGTCCTGTCACTCCTGTGCGCTCACGTCCACTCCAGCCCGCGCCACGACGGCCAGCGCAGTAGCCAGCTCGCCGTCCTCGCCGTGCCAGCGCAACCGTGGCGGCATCCGGCCACCACAGCCTCGCCCGGCTATAAAAGGAGCTCCCCCGCCCCGTCTCTCTTCACCACTCGCCTCCCGAATCTCCTAATCATTGCCTCGCAGCACCGGAGCATGCCGGAGAGCTCTTCTGCTTCATATCCGGCGAGGTGCTCCGCCGCTCTGCCCCAGCAACTCCAGCTCGTCTTCGTCCACCCCAGCCCCAACCAAGACCACCGTCGAGCTCGTGGAACTCCACTGATCCATCCCAGCCCCTCCCCTGCTCGAGAGCTCGCCGGAATCACCGGATCTGACGACGCCCGAGGCTTGCCGCCGCCTGAGAAGAAGGGGTCGGCGCCATTCGGCCACCTCCCGACGAACTGCGGGTACGGGCGTGCTCGCCGTCGTGCGCTCGATCCATCCCGACCCTCTCCCGGCGCCGCCGCAGCCTCCACGCCGGCCAACCATCGCCGGTGAGCCGCCGTCTCTTGTTCCCTCCCTCTCTCCGTTTAAACCTGGCGAAGGGGCCCCACTGGTCAGCGACCCCACGCGGGACCGAAGGGGTACGTAAGTGGAAGCGTATTTCCACTTTACGCCTTCGACGTGGCCGCCCCCTGGTTTTTCTGTTTTCTGTTTAAATTCAATTTAAATCCAGTAGTTTGATTGAACTTTGACCATCAATAACTTTTAAACCATAAGTCCAAATGAGATCATTCTTTTTGCATTATTTTTCTTATGAGCCTCTCTAGTTGCTGTAAAATTTTGGTATTTTTCTCTGCTGTCTAGAATTTCTGGACAGAGGAAAATGCTTTATGTGTTATTTGAAAATGTTTTCAAAAATGTTTTTCAGATTGATTTGAGTAGTTGGTGAAGGCTAGGAGTACTTTCCCACTCCCTTGGTGCAAGGCAAGCCACAACTCTCATTTGCATAATCGCATTGCAATATCATGATTTAAGTAATTATTTTAATGCTAAATATGAATTATTTGCAAATGGATTAATTCATGCAACACTTTGGAAATCTTGGATAGGCTACTGTCATGTTGATGATGAGATTATAGTCATTAGTAGATTTCAAGTTTGATGATGTCATGATACGGTTGGATTAAGAGATTACCGTCTATGATTATTTTGTGATTCCGTCCGGTACTTCATATATGGGATAAGTGGTAGTAGTCTGAGCATATTGCTCATTGGATTTGCTAGTGGGTTATTGTTATAGCTTGGACCACTTGTATACTGGAGTATCCGTTATGACGGAAGGATTACTTGGAGGATGAATTCCTTCATTCGTTGATCAAGTGCCACTGAACCGAGCTTTCCAGTGCAGCCACATCTGCCGAAATGGGACGGCCTTGACTTGGTCTATTCGCGTGCTCTTTTATCGGTACGACCAAAGAGGGGAGGTTATGTGTGCGTGCTGCCCTGATCAGGTAGACGACGATAATCTCGTGAGCCCGGTTTGGTTATTGAGCTCAGGTCCCCATTTGGGACAGTTTGTATGGCCACGACGGTGGCAGGTGTCAGGAGTGACACAGGGGCCACACAGGGCATGACTCGGATGAGGGATGATTGTCGGTGGTACGATAGAGGAGTCACGGGTTAGACAAGTTTCGTTGGACGAATGTCCATGGTGTGGGTAACGTGCGCAACCTCTGCAGAGTGTAAGAATCTATTCGAATAGCCGCGTCCACGTTATTGGACCCAGTTCGTACTAAGTCACACTGTCTGATCAACACCAATGAGGGAATGACGTGTTAATGATGGAATAACTCGTCTCAGTATAGTAAGATGACCGCTTGTTTGAAGGCCACCAGTATTGTTGAGGATGATCCCGGGGATGATCGTCAGATGTTTTTGAGGTGACCCTGAGTTGGTCACTAGAGTAAGAGGTTCAATCGAGTGGCCAGGAGCAAAGTGGTCCCTGTAGTGGTAACCAAGTAATTTTTGTAGATAGTTTAGCAATAGCATGTTATTATTTTCTTCCACCCTTTTAGTAATATTTGAATTTGATATAATCATGATTGCTATGACGTTGTTGTGCCTTGATGCTTTTGACTATTGTGAGCTTGCGGGTACATTAAAAGTACTCACCTGGCGTGTCATGCCAGTTTGCAGGTGTTGCCATGTTTGCATAGCCCGAGGATTTCAAGTTGCGAGCTAGGACGTGTCCCAGTCAGAGTCCCTGTGGAGTGGAGTCCACCATTATCGTTGATGTGCCCCTGCTAGGAACTGTACTGCTGCTAGCATAGAGCTATCATAGCGGGCGTAGTATTGCTATGTCTATGTAACCATTTGTAATATCTCAAACCCTTGTACCTCAACCATTTGTAATAAAGAGCTGATTTGTTCTATGCCAAGCAGTGTCGTATTCCAGAAGACTTGATCTCTGGGCTGGAATACGGGGTGCTCCGGTGACTCTGAGCCAGGGTGCCATAGTTTTCGTCAAGGGTGACCGACACATGGCATCCACCGTAACAGGTCGCCGTTAAGCTATCGGGTGCGGCTTTGGATCCGATAACCCGTTATCTACCCAGACCAATGGCAATTTTCCACATGTAAAATTCTCATTCGCCAACGGAACCACGTGTCAGCTTGGCGTTGGGATAGATGTCATCCATTCATTGGACGAGAGGCGCCTATGATACGTCGACACATGGCATGGCCCAATAGTGGCGCATTTAGGGTAAAAAGGCTGGCCCGTTTGACTTGGTCAAAAGTTAGAGGGCCGGTCCATGGAAAGCCTGTTACCGGCATGTTCGCATATAGCCCATTTACTGCCCGGGTACTCACGGCCCGTTATGGCCTTTCAAAATTCAGCCTAGTAGCGTCATGTGGGCCGTCCCATATGATTCCAGCGCATTGTCACTTTCATCCCATCTATGGCCCATGAGGTCTTTCGGCCCATATGAGGCCTTTTCTATCTCTGGGCCCATTCACGGCCCGTGGTGATTCTAGCCCATCAAGAACAGTAAATTGCTTTGAGCCCATTAACGGCCCGTGATTCAGTTGGGCCATTTCCAGGATGTGTTTACTTTCGTCCTTCTAAGGGCTCATAAATTATTGGGCTCATTCCCGGCCCTCGATTACTTACGGTCCGATACTGGCCTGTTATGTTAATGGGCCAAGTTCAGCCCATGGTAACAATCGGTCCGTTTATGGCCCATTAACACGTTGGGCCGTTTTCATCCTGTCATGTAATCCGACCCATTAACAACCCATCATGCTTGTTGATAGAATTAAGCATGTGCTGTCTTCCGGCCTGTTAACGGCCTGTTATGGTCTGGGCCCATAAAAGGACGGTTCCTATTTTGGCCCATTTACGGTCCATATTGCGGTCCGGTTTTAGCCCACGAATAGTACGGCCCATGGATCCTACGGCCCATAGGAGGCCCATGAATCCTACAGCCGATAGGAGGGCCATGGATCCTATGGCCCATAGGAGGCCCATGGTTACCACGGCCCGTATGTGGCCCATGGTTATTGCGGCCACTAGCAAACTGAGGAAAAAGAACTGCAGTGACTACAAGCAAACAAATAAACATGACTATAAGTAAATAAATAAGAAAGCAACTAACGCTAGGCTATTACGGCGATTACAAACATTACATCCACTGGGTATCAAAGTTCGCTACCAGTGCAAATAAAGGGAACAACAAAGCAGCATATTACATACACTGGGCGTCTAAATTGGCCACCAGTGCAAATAAATGCGGCGGCAAAACAAGTCCAAAACTGAAACAACTTCAGAAGAGCTCAAGAGACGTTATCCTGGGTATCCACCATGCTGGCAATAAGCTTAGCAAGCTTATTAGCTTTCTCTTGTTTGGCGCTAAAATCCTCCAACACTTGTTGTTGCACCAGAAATTATGCATCTCAATTCTACAGGGACGTCCTCAGTCCTTTGGCTTCTTGTCGCAGCACAGCTGATCGATGTCTTTCAGCTTGTAGTTGAGAGTCAAGAAACCGAACTGATTCAGACAGTGAGTATGAAGAGCTTGTGCCAGCGGTAGTGGCCAGTAACTCGAACACTACATCAAGTAAGAACTTTGGGGTTGTCTCACTGTCTTCAAGATAGTTTTCCTTATCTGTTTTATCAGCTTTGTGGGAGACCAACAAGGCTATCTCACTATCTTCAACCTTATCTGCATTACTTCCTTTACCATTGCTTAATATGGTACTCTTCTCCAATATTCTGTCAGCATTCTAAAAGAAGAAACAAGCAGACACATAACAGGTTTAGCATGTAGTATATGAAACTCATTTCGGTGAACCAGTTCAGTAGTAAGGTGGACAGGATTAAACTATCAAGTCTTCTATTGCAAAGTAGCAAATTATAAAAGCATCAAACAAACATATATCTATGTGCTATGGCCACTGCATTGTCTTGCCAAATCAAAATAGAGACACAGTTGAAATCATATCAGTTCAAGACAAAGTAGCATTGAAAGAATATAAGTGTGGGAAAGTACACGGCACCACAAGATTTCAGATGGGTACCACGGGTATACATGTACAACTAACAACACTATTGGCTCTGTTTTGATGCTAGTAATGTGCATGATATGAGAAGAGAACTGTCTACATAATTGAAATTGAAATCAACATAGAGCAATTTAGAAGAGCAAACTAGTTAAAGAAACATCTTTAAACATACTTGTTGTGCCATTGGAGTTCTGATTGGATCCGTCAATTTAAAAATTAGTTTGTATGAGTAAATACAGCGATACAAGAGCAAAGCAGTATGCACCATAGCTATGGAATCTTACCAGAGAACTGTTGTTATTCAGGTTTAAGAATTTGTTCTATAAGAAGAGAGTACAGTAAGATGCATGCATATAGTACTTCAAAATGAAATATGATCTCATAGACCCTACCAGATTCTTGGGTCTGGACCAATACAGAAAAAGGCGTTCCCCGTCATCGTCCCACAAATGTGTCTCCGGAGAAAGTAAGGAAATTTGATGAGTTTCCTTGCCAGTGAAGTACGTTTTCTTCAGGTAATTCCGATACTGCCGCAAAGCATTCTTGAAGATAGCACAGGTTACCTCATCCTGCATTTCCAAATCGGTCATTCTCTACACACAAAAATGGGAACATTTGTTGTCTTATAACCAGCAAGGAGGTAGAAAGTATGGGACAAAGCAAGGTAATTGTCATGAATACTTACACATAACTCCTGGAGGAACACCTGCAACTGGCTTTTTCCTTCATCTTCAGTATAATATTTCCATGATGCGAAGACACGCACATAGGATTTAACAACATCAAATGCGATAGACGCTAAACTACGGATGACTGGTTGTGCTTCGTCCATAGGAATAGGTGTACTAACTGGTGGAGTTGGGGTTCGCCGTGGTAGTCCTGGCACTTTGGGCACTGGAACTGCCTTACTAACTGCTCTTGTTTGAGAGCTCTGTGGTGGAGATGGTGTTGTGTCAACTGGAACTGGGTTACTATCTGCTGGCGTTGGGGTTAGATTCGGTGAAGCTGGTTCTCTGTCCATCGGAGTAGGGGTACAATCTACGAGAGTCTGGGTTATGTGTGGTAGGGCTGGTTCTTGTGCAAGTACAACCGGGGTGCTATCTCCATTGACAGGTAGCACTGTTTTATTTGAAGACCGTGTTTTTACTCCGATAGATACTGCCATCACCCCCTCCAATTCAAATGACTGATAAACAAGAAAAGTAGTTGAATGTACAGACCTTGTATGAGAGACAGATGCAATAGATAGTGAAGAAAAAAGAGGGCATGAAATAGTTCACATAGATGTTGTTTAACTAAACAGGATAGCATGACATAATTTCACATATATGATATCTATCTAAACAGTATAGCATGACAAAATTGAAAGATATGATGACTAACTAAAAAGGATGGCATGAGATAATTATATGATGTCTTTAGTAAACAAGTTCGCATGACATAATTCGCATACATGTTATCTAAGTAAACAGGATGGTATGATATAATTCACATATGTGATTTATATACTAAGTAGATGGCATTCGCATATATGATGTCTAAACTAAGCAGATGGTGTTGAATATTGTGTATGTGATGTCTAAACTATGCAATGCAAGACACCATATGCATGATACGAGCAGTATAACCCTGCCAAGTTAGAGCATACACCTCTGGGGGGGAATAGGACTGGTCATCTGCCTCTGAATCCTCCTCTGAGGAGCTATCTGGACCCAGCAAGAGATCTGCTTCGACAGGTAGCACTGTCTGCTCTGAAGACCTTGTTTTCACTCCAGATTTTTTCATCACCCACTCAAATGGCTGATTCACAGGAAGAGTAGTTGAATGTACAAACATTGTCGACAAATGGAAATGTAATGAAAAAAAAGGAATGGCAAGATATAATTCAAATATATGATGCCTGGCTAAACAGGATGGCTTTGCATATTTCACATATATTATGGCTGGCTAAAAAAGATGGCATTGCATAATTCACATATATGATATAGAAACTAAACAGGTGGCATTACAGAACATGTCTAAACTAAGCAAATGACATATATGATGTTGAAAGTAAGCAAAGCAAGGCACCATATGCATGATATCACCAACATCATCATGCCAAGTAAAAGCAAACACCTCGGGGTGTAAATAGGAGTGGTTAGCTCCCTCTGAATCCACCTCTGAACAGCTATCTTCCTCTGGATTACAATCTGGAGGAGGGGGGTGGGATTGCCATTGCACCCACCATGGAGCGATGTCTGCATGACATTGTGTTGCCGCGCAAGACTCTTCTCTTCTTCTCTACATTTTCAGCATGACTGTGTACAATAACTGACATGCATACGAAAAAAATATAGTGAGATTATGTAAGGAGAGCATGCAGAAATCTAGAGTGATGGTGACAACTAGTGGATAGATCCAAAAATAATGATAGAAGGCAAATGATAGCTTCATTTAATAAAAAGATAGATGATGGCTACTTTACTGTTTGTTTCCCACCCAAGATGAACGACATAGTAGATACCCGAGATGAACTAGATAGTAGATAGAGATACTATTCATTACTGCCTCGATATGTGCCCCACAAGCATTTTAAAACTCAAGTTTGAACATTAATTTGGACCTGACTTGGAGTCTAAGAGATGAACAGGATGATAAACTAGCAGGTAATATTAAGCAATGCATAAAGTAAGCAGAAACAAAAGAGTGTGACCTCTCTTGCGGACCCGTGTAGTCCTCAGGTTCATCTGCTGAGTCGATGATGGTGATGCAGTTGCGGTGGCTGCCGGCGGCGGGGAAGGAGATATGAGGCGGCGAAAGACGGTAAGGAGTCGTGATGTCTGGTATGGTGGACACTTCTATCGATGGAGCATCTCAGGTGAGGTGGAAGACGGTGCGGCAGGATCAGGACAAACCACACAAAAGTTTTCTTCGACACGTATCTGTAACTGAAGTAATTCTGTAAGGACTCCTTTGGCTTGCAGGATTCTAAAAACGCAAGGATATGAAAAACACCGGAATAGGATAGGAATTCACGTGGAAAACAAAGCATTTGTAAACACAGGATTTCTTTCAACTAGGGTGTTCGGTTCATAGGAATTGGAAGAGCACAGGAATGCAAAGAAACATGGCCAAATTAAAGTCAAACCACCTGAAAATGTGTACAGTTATAATGTTATTATGCCACTAATGCACTTAGTCTTTTTTCATGCATAGGATTTTGATAAGTAGGTCCAGGTGGATGTTAAAATTTCTGTGTTTTTCCTTTGAAACAGACACGAAAGGAAAAAAATCCTTCATTTTTGTTTTGCTCCATTCCTTTCAACCAAATGCATGAATGACTGAATAGTAGAGTACCATAGGAAAATTTCCTATTGCTATGTTTTTCCATCAATTTTTCCATTGAACCAAAATAGCCCTAAGGGATCGACATGAATGTAGAGTAAAAAGTGATGCGACAAATGTACAACCTCTTTAGCGTAGCCGTGTCGACCTCAGCATCATTGGGTCGGTCGCTGAAGATGTTGTGGCGGAGGTGGCTGTCGGAGCTGGGGAAAAAGATCTGAGGCATCTGTAGACGGCGTCGAGGGTACTGCTCTGTTCTGATGGATGGTTCCATCATTGGAGCAGCTCCGGCGAGCTGTACGACGTCGAGGCTGAAGCAGTACAAGACGGACATCGTTAATCTGAAGTGGGATTCTAATATCATCTCCAATAGATTATGTAAAATACATCACCAAAAAGTGCTATCTGTAAAATTTACATCACCAAAAAACACCCAACTCCAACAGATGATGTAAAAACTGTTGACTCTGAACTTAAGTGTCAAAACTGAATGCACTAGTAGCAGAGAAGCACTTCACTGGTAGTTTAGGCCACTCAAGAACTAGTAGCAGAGAAGCAGTGATCTAAATCAGTAGCCGCTCGACAGGGAACGCACTAGCAGATAGCAGCCGGAGTAGCAGCGCGAACGAGAGCCAGAGCAGCAACTCATGTAGCTGCAGCAGCCCGTGTACCATCATCAGCAACACGAGCGAGAGCAAGAGTAGAGCAGCAGCACGAGCGAGAGCAAGAGCAGAGCATCAGCATGAGCGAGAGCCGGAGCAGCAGCAGTAGCAGCTCCGGTTGGTATGGACGCCGCCGCCAAGGGAGCCTCGCAATGGGGGAGAGCCACCGTGGAGGATGTCGCCGGCGGTGCCGGCGTTGAGGGAGCCGTGCCATGGCGGAGCGGGATCGAGCACCGGCGGCGCTGTGAGGTCGAGTGAAGGAGAAGATGCGATGAGTGTACAACCTCTTTGGTGGCATCGAGTAGGCCTCGGCTTCATCCGAGGAGTCAGTGAGGATGATGCGGTTCCGGTGGGGCAGGTTAAGGTGGCGCTGTGGGAATGGAGCAGCCGCGATAGATGAGGCGATCGTCGGAGCAGCTCCTTGGAGGTGGAGGACGGGGCGGCTGAACCGGTGGGACGGCGAGATCGATGATGGATCCTCATCCGGTGCGGTGGATGAGGGACGTTGAGCTGTTGCGGTGGATGACGTCGTTGGGGAGGCTCCGGCTGGGCGGCGGTGGGGGGCGGACGGAGATGGGTGGGATTTCGCGGCTGGTGGAGAGAGGTTTTGGCGGCCTCGGTTTTTGAATGGGGAAAAGCAGGGGATGGGAGGGGGAAAACCATGATTTAGGGACGCGCTTGTCCGAAATGTAGGTAAGTTACAAAAGTACCCTCACCAATTTGAACTAGCGACTCTTTCCACTTAGGGGTAGAACGGGGTTTCGTGTGTCGGGATTTCGCAGGAGGAGGGAGTTTTCGCGCGAGTTCTAATTTCGGGATAGCAAGGCGCGGGTTGAGAAGGAGGGAGTTTTCAGAGCACAAAGAGACAAAGAGATATCTTGAAATTTCGGGATAACAATGAGTGGGATGAAATTTCAGGAGAACAAGCCTAAGGTGTACTGTACCAAATCAATTCGCACTTCCCTCAACGAAAAAACCCCAAAAAAAATTCAATTCGCACCACGCAAGAGAGAGTCTTGTCCCGTTTTACTGTATGAATTACTACAAATGCCATTCGAAACTTTGAATCCGTGTTATGCTCAATTAAAATATTTTGCTAAGTGTATAATTCATGTAACCTACTCAAATGAACATTTTAGTGCATTCCAAATGTATATACTACCGCTGCAATATGAACTAAATTTTAATTCGTTTCTCTATTTGAATAAGAATCTACAATGATGATTGTTGTCAAGTTAAACCATCATCTGTATATTATCTTCACAACACACCACACGATTACTGTCAAGTTAGGTATGAACTATGTGTACTATATGACTGGAATTCAAATTTTTGAAACCACTTTATGCTGATTTCAAATAATAGTATATTTCAAACTCTAGCTAGATCTTCATAATCAAAACCATGTTTCAAATATATGTTGTGTTTATCACACAATGTATGCATGGTGCCCCCCCCCCAGAACTATAAGTATTTAGATGTGAGTTGCAAAAGCCACACATTACCACAAATTCGTGGTGTGCATGGATGCAATGTGGTCGGACGATGCCTGCCATCGGTATCTCAAATTCAAATAAATGTGAGATTGTTCGATATATATATATATATATATATATATATATATATATATATATATATATATATATATATATATAATATAAATTGTATTTCAAAATATTTGATCGCTAAGCGCGGTCTTAATTTGTGCGCTAATATTCAGGGTACTGTTCACCGCGTGTAGCAAACACTGTTCACTATTCATGGAGTACTATTCATAATAGTATTTACTATTCATGTCACTATTTGCTACTATTCAAATAATTGGCGTTTGTCTGGCTGAATATTCGTTTACTATTCAAGACTATTTCAATTATATGCGCGTGTCTGGTAATCAACACGGCTAATATTTGCTTATCTTAAACCAATATGCAAGATCTATTAAGGGCTGGCGAGGCCTGTTTGTGCTGCGGTTTGTGAAATTCCTACTCGGTACTCACCATATTTGTCATTATGTTATATCAAATGTAGCTAGTTACGTTCACTTGACGGTTTTAATTGCAAACTTATGGGTTAAATTCTTATCGTCTTCCCAGGCAGTTCCACCCGAAGGGAACACTTCTCTACGGCAACAAGGTTCTCAATCAACGCCACTCTGGGCTACACAGAGAACAAACACGCAGAGGTTTCTCCTATAGGATCCCTAGCATAAGAACTCTTCCCATAAATTCATAAATAAAAATATCAAGTGAAACCAAAGAAACTACATCATTTCAACAACATAATTTACATATGGTTTTCCCTTTCGGGAGGCCCCAAAGGAATTACACACAGACTAGGGAATTACCTTAATATTTTTGGCGATCGCAGCGCCTTCTTGGCTATACTACTAAGTGGTGGTGGTGGCTAAAACGACTAAGGAAGGAGTGCACTGGCTCGAGAGCTTCGCTTCGCTCAGTCTGCTTCGCTCTTCTCCGACTTGTGTGTTGTGTGTCTTGCCTCCGAGCCCGGCGTCTCCTTTTATAGCCGCGAGGAGGCGTTCGGAGCCTTCTCCTCTTTATTTTAAATCGGCTTAGCTATGTGACGTGTCCACCTAGAGCGTGGATAAGGATGCCTTCACGAGAGCTCCTGACGGCCTCTCGGTCTTTGGGATATCTTTCACGTGGCTGCTTTGTGGAAAGCATTCAGGTGGGCTTGGTCTGGTGGCTAGCCTTCTGGCCTTCAGTGTCTTCTAGGATATGAGTAATATCATCAACAGATGATTTTTACTCACACCGCTGCACTCTTCTCTGACTGAATTTTTTTTATATGGGGGGTCTTCCCCGCCAATATAATTGATATACTATATCAATATTCGGGCTGCATCAATATTCATATTTCGCTTATCAATATTCGAGGATGTCCTCTGCGCCCGAATAATTGATAGCAATATCAATATAATTGCAATTGGGCTTTATTCAGGCTGCTGCCCATGCCCTGCGATATCCATATGATCATCCTCTAAGAGATGAAAATCATTTTTTGTATCACATTCTTTCTTTATATCTTCAAACCTTGTATTTATTTCAAGCCTTATTTCTTTTAATATTTCTTCCTTTAATTCCATCTTTAATTGTTCTTTCCAAACCTTTGATGTGTCTTCCCATTTTTCATCTATTTTCATGTCTATATATTCCCCGTCTAAAGGATCCACTCCTTTTACGAGGCATTCTTTATATGTTTTATATTTTGGAGAAATTTCTTCTTTTTCATATTTAGAGCTTGATTCTTCTATTTTCAAATTCCTGAGAACTGATGTTGCTGGATTGGCATTATTTACTCTGTTGCCCTTCTGAATATATTCTTTGGCTGATGGTTGTATATAATATTTGGGTCCTATGACAGCCTTTGCATATTTTTGAGCTTCTTCTACACAGGCATAACCTTTCCAGCTTATGTTATCTCCATTTTTCTTTGCTATTAAATTTTCTATACTTATTTCTTCATATGAAGTATATATTCCTGGCTTTTTTCCTTTAAACAAGACATATAACGTCTTGTGTTCTGGATATTCCATATTTTCTGCGGACGTTTGTCCTTTATTCATCATTTTTCCTTTATTTAGCATATTGAAATATTCGGCCAAACTATTCAGAATTGATAACATATATCCTTTGTCATCTCTTTTGTTGTTATATTGATTCTAGAAATTATCAAGGATGCATTCTTGAACTTCATCTAGAATAATATGCTTCTTGGGCCTGAAATTAAAGGTATTTGGCTCAAATATTTTCAAACTATTTTAAGTCCCAAAGCTGATTGCTTCAAACCCATGGGGGTGTAGTCCTCTCTTGATCATTTGTAAAAATAATGAACAAGAGAATATGTTATATCAATTATTATCTTTTCCTTTAATATGCTCAAATATTATTTTATAACCATTCCTTCTTTTATTTCCGTGCTTCCAGCAGCACCATATTCTTCTTCTTTATTATCCTTTAGCCTATCTTTTAGTATTTCTAGCTCTGCTTCTAGTTTATTTATTCTATTTTCTAGATTTCTAACCCTGCTATATAATATTCTATCTTCTGGTTCAAATTCTATTTCATGTCTCCATATTTGATTTTTGGCTTTTAGATAGGAAGCACAGGCTTGTCTTAGGCATATGCTGCATGTGGACCTATTTTCTTGGCTTCGATAATATATACAGAAAGCACATTTGATATTATAATCACCTTTTCCTTGAATCCAACCATGCTCACAATCTACTTGGTTCATCATTTCTATTTTCAAAAGATCCTGAATTAGGACACACCTCGTTACAAAATGAAAGATTGAGAGAAATAGAAAAATTAACGCTGACAAGCTGGAAAGGCATAAAAGAATTCTCTCAGCATTACTTATATAATGCTACCACCGCTAAGCAAGGTTTTAATGTAGGAGTAGTAGAAAGATATTTTAATAAGTTGCCTGACCCCCTAGGGTCAATAATATTTGAGGAATATAAAAAAGAATCAGCAGGAAATACTGTAAACATATCCCAAGCCATAACATTCATCTTTAAACAGCTAAGAAAGGTATGTACAGGTATACAAGCTCAAAGATCTATGAAGAAAACAGATTATAATTTCTGCAATAACATTGTCCAAATACCATTAACATATGGAGAAGAAAGGTATAAGAATAAAAAATATTATAAATCCCAAAGGAGAGATAATAGAAATTTTAGAACCAAGAAAAGATTTTTCTTAAGAAGGTCAGATAATAGAGCTCCATTTCTACATAAAAGAAATGTAAGAAGATATAATCCTAGAAAAACTTATGATAAAACATGCAGGTGTTTTATATGTAACTCTCCAGACCACCTAAGTAGAACCTGCCCTAATAAAGATCAGAAAAGATACTCTAGTAAATATGAAGAGCAAGAAAGAGTTTTAATTATAGATAGTGTTAATGAAAATATATTAGTATGTGATGATGAAATAAAAGATGATGAGTCAATATATTTAATCATTGAAACAGATGAAGTAGAAAATGAGACTCAAGAATATGATTCAAGTGAAGATGAAATAGACCTAATAGATGATTTAGCAGCTTTGAAAATAGAAATGATGAACCAAGTAGATTGTGAGCCTGATTGGATTCAAGGAAAAGGTGATTATAATATCAAATGTGTTTTCTGTATATATTATCCAAGCCAAGAAAATAGGTCCACATGCAGCATATGCCTAAGACAAGCCTGTGCTTCGTGTCTAAAAGCCAAAAATCAAATATGGAGACAGGAAATAGAATTTGAACCAGAAGATAGAATATTATATAGGAGGGTTAGAAATCTAGAAAATAGAATAAATAAACTAGAAGCAGAGCTAGAAATACTAAAAGATAGGCTAAAGGATAATAAAGAAGAAGAATATGGTGCTGCTGGAAGCACGGAAATAAAAGAAGGAATGGTTATAAAATAATATTTGAGCATATTAAAGGAAAAGATAATAATTGATATAACATATTCTCTTGTTCATTATTTTTACAGATGATCAAGAGAGGACTACACCCCCATGGGTTTGAAGCAATCAGCTTTGGGACTGAAAATAGTTTGAAAATATTTGATCCAAATACCTTTAATTTCAGGCCCAAGAAGCATATTATTCTAGATGAAGTTCAAGAATGCATCCTTGATAATTTCTAGAATCAATATAACAACAAAAGAGATGACAAAGGATATATGTTATCAATTCTGAATAGTTTGGCCGAATATTTCAATATGCTAAATAAAGGAAAAATGATGAATAAAGGACAAACGTCCGCAGAAAATATGGAATATCCAGAACACAAGACGTTATATGTCTTGTTTAAAGGAAAAAAGCCAGGAATATATACTTCATATGAAAAAATAAGTATAGAAAATTTAATAGCAGAGAAAAATGGAGATAACATAAGCTGGAAAGGTTATGCCTGTGTAGAAGAAGCTCAAAAATATGCAAAGGCTGTCATAGGACCCAAATATTATATACAACCATCAGCCAAAGAATATATTCAGAAGGTCAACGGAGTAAATAATGCCAATCCGGCAACAGCAGTTCTCAGGAATTTGAAAATAGAAGAATCAAGCTCTAAATATGAAAAAGAAGATATTTCTCCAAACTATAAAACATATAAAGAATGCCTCGTAAAAGGAGTGGATCCTTTAGACGGGGAATATATAGACATAAAAATAGATGAAAAATGGGAAGACACATCAAAGGTTTGGAAAGAACAATTAAAGATGGAATTAAAGGAAGAAATATTAAAAGAAATAAGGCTTGAAATAAATACAAGGTTTGAAGATATAAAGAAAGAATGTGATACAAAAAATGATTTTCATCACTCAGAGGATGATCATATGGATATCGCAGGGCATGGGCAGCAGCCTGAATAAAGCCCAATTGCAATTATATTGATATTGCTATCAATTATTCGGGCGCGGAGGACATCCCCTAATATTGATAAGCGAAATATGAATATTGATCCAGACCGAATATTGATATAGTATATCAATTATATTGGTGGGGAAGACCACCCATATAAAAAAATTCAGTCAGAGAAGAGTGCAGCGGCGTGAGTAAAAATCATCTGTGCATGATATTATTCATATCCCAGAAGACGCTGAAGGCCAGAAGGCTAGCCAGCAGACCAAGCCCACGTGAATGCTTTCCACAAAGCAGCCACGTGAAAGATATCCCAAAGACCGAGAGGCCGTCAGGAGCTCTCGTGAAGGCATCCTTATCCACGCTCTAGGTGGACACGTCAGATAGCTAAGCCGATTTAAAATAAAGAGGAGAAGGCACCCGAACGCCTCCCTCGCGGCTATAAAAGGAGACGCCAAGCTCGGAGGCAAGACACACAACACACAAGTCGGAGAAGAGCAAAGCAGACTGAGCGAAGCGAAGCTCTCGAGCCAGTGCACTCCTTCCTTAGTCGTTTTAGCCACAACCACCACTTAGTAGTATAGCCAAGAAGGCGCTGCGATCGCCAAAAATATTAAGGTAATTCCCTAGTCTGTGTGTAATCCCTTCGGGGCCTCCCGAAAGGGAAAACCATATGTAAATTATGTTGTTGAAATGATGTAGTTTCTTTGGTTTCACTTGATATTTTTATTTATGAATTTATGGGAAGAGTTCTTATGCTAGGGATCCTATAGGAGAAACCTCTGCGTGTTTGTTCTCTGTGTAGCCCAGAGTGGCGTTGATTGAGAACCTTGTTGCCGTAGAGAAGTGTTCCCTTCGGGTGGAACTGCCTGGGAAGACGATAAGAATTTAACCCATAAGTTTGCAATTAAAACCGTCAAGTGAACGTAAGTAGCTACATCTGATATAACATAATGACAAATATGGTGAGTACCGAGTAGGAATTTCACAAACCGCAACACAAATAGGCCTCGCCAGCCCTTAATAGATCCTGCATATTGGTTTAAGATAAGCAAATATTAGTCGTGTTGATTACCAGACACGCGCATATAATTGAAATAGTCTTGAATAGTAAACGAATATTCAGCCAGACAAACGCCAATTATTTGAATAGTAGCAAATAGTGACGTGAATAGTAAATACTATTGTGAATAGTACTCCATGAATAGTGAACAGTGTTTGCTACACGCGGTGAACAATACCCTGAATATCAGCGCACAAATTAAGACCGCGCTTAGCGATCAAATATTTTGATATAAATTTATATTATTGCTGCTATAGTTGGTATATATATAGCCGGTCTATTCTGCTAATATTAGCAGAATAGTTATTCTGTCCACACTTCCGAACTGCACGCTCAACGCGAGGGCACTGCACTTTCAGAAGCAAAGGTACTGCAATACAGAGAATAGTGAACTTCGCGTCGCAAAAAACTGCACGCGGTGTTTTTCGGTAATTTTTTAAGCCAGTTTTTAAACCGTTTTTTAGAACGAGGCGTGTAATATACCGTTGGAAAGCTATGGATTAGGCACAACTTCGCCATGTTGAACACTTTTCGAGATTCCTCGCGGTTTAAGAGCAGTTTCGAAAACGATGGGCGCCCGACGAGTGGCAGCGAGCGTATTTTCGCGTTTTTTCGCAAACCGCTTGTTGGAATGAAGCAAATGATACGCCATTGGAAAGATATCATTGAGGCGCAACCTTTTCATATATATTAATTTTCTAATTCCTTATGGTTTAAGAGCAGTTTCAAATTTACTAAATCGCGGAATTCTGTTTTTTAAATTTTTACAATTTTTCGGTACTGTTTTTGCTCCAGTTTTTTTAACCGTTCATCGAAACGAGTCGTGTGATACACCGTTGGAAAGCTACGGACGAGGCATAACTTTCATATGTAGAAATTATTATGAGATTCCTTACGGTTTTAAATTAATTTTGAAAATGGTGCGGCGGACGACGAGTGGCAGCGGCTGTTTTTTCGCGAATTTTTACAAACCGCTGGTCGAAATGATTCAAATGATACGCCGTTGGAAAGATATCGACGAGGCGTCACTTTTTCATGTAGAACACTCTCTCTAATTCCTTACGGTTTAAGAGCAATTTTGATTTTACCGAAATGCAGACAGTCTGTTTTTCGCGACACCAAAACCGACGAGAGAACTGCATCAGACAGAAAACCACACTGCACCAGACTAAAAACTGCACTGTATCAGACGAGCAAGCGAACTGCATGATTTCTTTTATTGAGACGTAAATTTTTCTCATGCAAGGAAGTGGACTACACTTCACAATGGACGTAACTGAACCGCAACACCATCGAGAAGTGAACCGCTCGAAAAAATTTTGTCCTTTCTGTAACAATTTTCTGCCCTTCACATTGGGCGTAAGTGAACCACGACACTACCGAAAGTGAACCACATGAGTTTTTGTTGTCTTTTTTCATACTTATTATTTTTTTACGCGCGTAGACCGACCGAGTGGACGGTAGGGAATGAGCGAGTGAACTACATCTAATAAGAAGCGAGCTTCTTTTGAGATGTTTTTGTTTTTGTTTACCAAGTGAACCATAGAGGAGTTTATAGCAGACTGCGTGAGAGAACAAAGTGAACCACATGGCAGAATCAGAAAGTGAAGCACATTACTCCTTTTTGTTGTCTCCAAACATTTACACACTTCACGTTGGGCGCAAGTGAACATCTCTCGGAAGTGAACCGCGGGGCAGAATCTAGTGGACTACATCTAAAAAGAATCGAACTTGCGAAAGTGAACCGCCGGGTATATAGTGAACCACATCTAAAAAGAAGTAAACTTCTTTGAGATAGTTTTCTTCCTTTTTGTCGTTTACCAAGTGAACCACAGAAGTACTTTACATTGAACCGTAATCTCACACGAAACAGTACTGAACTTCAAAGTGCATTAGGAGCGCATCTATACTGGTCACTCGTGGGTGCAGTTCATTTTTTTCTCTCACTTTTTGATATTTCTTCCCTCTCCTGCGAAAAATCTGTAAATTGAACTGCAAGAACAAGAATAGACAATTGTAGTGCACTGGAAAGCGAACAGCAACAAAACGCAAGCAAAAAACATGCCGGCGTCTCACGACCACTGTCTCGTGGGAGAATGAACCACCGTGCGGGGAATGTACTACATCAGATGCGGTAGCCAACTGCAACTGAGGGTGCAGCGAACCTCTCCGGAAGGACCTGCGAAATTGCACAACACAACAAAACCGCAGTTCCCATCCTGCATGCTCCCCTAGCAACTAAACAAATGTAGTTCACTTTTTTTTAATTCTCCAGCTGACGAAGGGCAATCTTCCCATCCTGCATGCTCCCCTAGCCAGTGAACTGCTCGTGCCGGGAGCCTCGCGCCTGCACAAAGAACTACGGTCGATGGAGGTAGGGGATCAGAGGTAGAGGAACAAGTTGGATCTCGCCGGTGAGGTCATCTCAAGAACAAATCTAGCCTCGCCTCCTTCCTCTGTCACATGGTGAGGTGGGGTGTCGGACTGCAGCACCACACGCGCTCGACTGCAGAAAGAGCACAAAGTGCACCGCGGGCCACTGCATGACCCATCCAGCTCCCTCGTCAGCTTGTCCAATGCCACACCGGTAACCAACGACTTCACCAGAAGGGAGAAGACGCAGGGAGTTCGGCGGCGAGGGCCTCGCCTAGCTCCAGGCACCTTTGCTGGCGATGTACCTCCTCGGGGGGGAGTGAGAACTGCAGGTGCCCGTGCGATGGACTGCAGTCACAGGTGAAATCCGGGGAGGGAAGAAGAGTAGGAGGGGCTATAGAGGGATCTCGATAGGATGGGGGTCACCGGTTCCCAGTAGGTCCCCGACGTGGTGGTCGACCCGGGCGGCACTGGCTGGATGGCAAATGGCGAGGGCGGCGAGAAAAGAGACAGGAAGGAGAGGCGCGAGGGAGAGGCAGGGTGGAGGAGCAGCGACGGTGGCTTGCCTGCCGGCCGGCGGCAGCCGAGGTTGGGCGTGGTGGCGCCATAGACGGCTGCTCCCCGTGAAGTAGTCGCGCGGGAGGGAGGATATGGCGACGGAGGGAGAGGAACTCGTTGGAGTGGCGCCGGCCAAATCAAGGAGCGCCTGGCAGTTGTGGCTTAGATCCCTGCAGCCAAGGCACGGATTTCATGGGCGGGTAGGGAGGAAGAGGCTGGAGCTGAAGGGCGGCGCCGGAGGTAGAGGTGGACCTGGCGGATCCCGAGACAGCCGGATCCGAGCCCGGGATGGCTGGATCAGGAGGTGGAAAGGGGGATGCTCGGGGCAGGGCGTCGGCCGGGGGCGGCACATAGGGTAGGGGTGGCGCGTTGGGTAGGGGGATCGGTGGCGGGGTGGCTCTGGTGGGGCACCGGCGCGTGGAAGAAGGTGGTAGGAGGAGGCAGTGGCTGGGGAGGAAGCAGGTTGGAGGCGGGGGTGGGGTTGTGGGATGCGATGGGGTAGGTGGGTCTACACGCAGATCGTCTGTGCTGGGCTGGTTGGTTCGGTTCGGGACCTGAGTGTTGGCAGAATAAGGTTTTTGATGGTAGAATAAGGTCTTAAGGGTGTTATTAGAATAGACCCACCCTATATATATATAGGACAGGACTATTCTGTTACTAGAAACAGAATATTATTCTGTGACTATCGGGCCCTATAAGGGCGCGACGCGCCAACCGGTACGCTGCAGAATCTCCCAGACCCGCTGCGACCTGCCCCACCCTAACCCGCCTTCTACCGCCGGAGGCAGTCATCGCAGGCGAGCGAGCGATGACGGCAGCCGGAGCGAGGGAGCCTGTGGCGCCGTGATGGGTCGCCGTCGGATCCACAACCGCCGCCTTCCTCGCCGGCGCAGCATCGCCGGATCGGTGCCCTCTTCCTACAGCCGCCGCCTCCCTGGAGCTGCTCGCCGGATTTGTGATCTCCGCCACCTGCCACCGCCTCCCCGGAGCTTCTCGCCGGATCTCCACCACCGCCGGCACGCCGCCGTCTCCCCAAGCTCCTCCAGCATTGCCTGCTTCAATAGCACCACCTTCCAAGCTAATTCCGACGTGCCGCCGCCGTGAGCAAGACGATGACAGATGCGAGAACATGCCTCTCCAGGTGATGCGTACTTCCCACTTGTTGTTTGCTCAATTTGTGATATGGTTGTTGACAGTACAAACACTCAGTTCAAAAATTGTTTTGAGATCTAGGTATGCCTGAAGCAAATCCCATGTGTGTGTCAGTTCATCAGTCCTAATTTGCAAAAATCATATACCCCTGTTGTACTGTAAGTTCGATGATACAGAAGTTGATAGTACATCGCATATGCTTGCATTAGTTCATTATGCCCCTGCCACTTGATACAAAAGTTGGATGTCAAAAAGGTTACTATCAGTACTTCTCATGTGCATGCATCAGTTCTAGTGAGAAACATAAAGATATCCATCAGTTCATTATGCCCCCTACCACGGCAAGTTCGAAGTTAAGTTTACTATCAGTACATGACATGTGGATGCATCAGTTCGAGTGAGACAGACTGGTACTGGGAAACTCATTACCCCTGTTACATAGTAAGTTCAATGAGACAGAAACTGACAGTACTTCCCATGAGGATGCATCAGTTCGAGTGAAAAAACATAAACATATGCAACACTCTATTACCTTGCTACTAGTGCAAGTTCGACATTCATATTACTTGCAGTACATGCCTTTTGCATTCATCAGTTCTAAGGGAAAAAAACAGGAAAAAACATGCATACGTTCATTAAATACCATAGAACTGATGCATCAGTCCTAACAGTACATGACATGCGCATGCATCAGTTCCAGTTAAAAGCCCACTACTGTAAGTTGGATTTCTAGGTTACGAGCAGTACATGACATTTCAAAGCAAGAAATATTAATCCTAAAGTTCCTGACATTTCAAAAAAATGTTGAATGACAATGCAGAAATATGCAAGGCAGCACACGCAGGAAGGGTTTCACGAGGAAGGAAGATATGAGGCGCCGCTAGGTTGGGTAACACCAGATGTACCCCTTGGATACTTCAACTGCACCGGTAGATTTGAAGTTACACAAGAATCAGTGGATGCACAGTCCGGTTCTTATATGCAGCAAACACCGCTTACCAGGGGTACAAGTTTTGCTACTACCGGCATGCAACGAGGTCCAAATTGTCCCCAACCATCAAGGTTTTCCTTCCCTGACGCAACCAAAAAGCCAAGGATGCACAGGCATCCACCAGTCGCTCCATCAATGTCAACCGTCCGTCCTGCAAAAGCGATTGCGACAGGAAAACAACACCTAAGAGACAATAATGTTCACCAATCTAGGATGGTGGGAAGTAACAGATATGAGCCGTATAGACATGAGCCACCTCATAACGCATCTGCACACCGATGACCAAACAATGAGAGGCACAGAGCTTCATCAACATTACTCCCGCCAAGAGATGCGCTCCTGCATGTGCCGAGGGTGACACCTCCCGCGCCCATAAACCAGGGAGAATAGAAAACACCAGTGGTAGCAAAGACATATACACATGTAAGTACCCCCTTAGAAAAACATATAAATAAACATGCGTATTCGAAAAGCAGAAAACAAAAAAATGTTTATAGAAATAGCATAGTAATGTGATCACCCATCTCACATTTTCTCACAGTCTTTTGTTTTGTTCACTGTTGCGTGCAGCATCCTACCATTGACACATACGTCCTGCCAAGGCTAGAGATGAGGTTTGAATCTTTCAAGGAGGCGAAGGATTTCTACAACGTGTACGCAAGGCACGCAGGATTCGCTGTGAGGGAAGGTTCTAAAGTTGACAACAGGTGGTACCTTTTGTGCATGTGCCATGGAAAGTATGAATCCAAGGTTTCAGAGGCAAACCGGCAAAGGAACAAGACAACTTGCAGGACTGACTGCAAGGCTAGAATGAGGGTCAAGTCTGAAAAGGATGGGACATTTGTCGTAAAGGACATAAAATGGGAACACAACCACAGGCTTGTGGTTAGCCCGCAAATGCTTGTGTTCTTGCACTCCCACAAAAACTTTGACAGCACAATAATGGAGTACATCATGTACCTGTAGTTCAAAGGCATCACCCACTCGAAAATCATGAGCATACTAGGCGGTGATGACCCCGGTGGCTACTTCCTCGAAATGACAGCCCGAGACCTGATTAACGCATAAGTTAAACCTTGTTTTCCTCCCATGCCCCCTTTATATCATCAGTTCTAACCGATTATGCAACGCATGTCATGATGCCAGTTCAACTCAAATTTTGCACAGACCTGTTGTAATTACTCTGCAGGAAAGCAAAGAATTCACGGATGGATGATGTCGACGATGTCCTCAAGACGGTCAACTTATTTAGGGAGATGAAAGCAATCAACAAGGAATTCTTCTATGACATACAGCTTGACGAGTCCGACAGAGTCAAAAACATTTTCTAGGTGAATGCAAGCTGCCGCGGGGCATATCAAGACTTCGGAGACTGTGTGACGTTTGACACCACGTACAAGACCAACAAGTACCATATGCCACTTGGGGTGTTTGTGGGCACTAACAACCATTTGCAGACCACATTCTTTGCTTTTGCCCTAATAAGAGATGAGGACGCAGATTCATTTAGGTGGCTATTCAAAACATTCCGGAAATGCATGAGAGGAAATGCTCCAACATGCATCCTAACAGGTACCACCGCCATCCAAAAAAAGAAAAAGAAATCGCATATTGCTAGTTCTATTCCATATACATACACCAACATCCCCTGACCACTCTTTCTCATTCTGATTTCCAGACTAGTGTCCGGCAATAGCTTTGGCGATACCAGATGTTTTCAAAAACACACTACACAAGCTATGCCGCTGGCACATCATGAAAAAGTACAAGGAGCACTTGGCGTACCTGTACAACCTCTACCCAAACTTCAAGAACGAGTTCACAGCAATACTCAACTGGCCCCTCATGCCAACTGAGTTTGAGGCTGCCTGGAAAGCTCTCATGGATAAGTACAACCTTCACGGCGATGCTACGATGGTGTCTATGTGGAACGAATGGGAGAAGTGGATATCAGCCTACTTCAAAGAAATTTTCTGTGCCAAAATGACATCGACACAGCATAGCGAGAGCATGAACCATGTTCTCAGAAAAAACTTTGTAAATGAGAGACAAAACATGCACTAGTTTGTAAGCCCAGTAAACAACTGTGTGAAAACAAGGAGGCAGATAGAGAATGAGGAGACAATGGCTAACAGGGTATAGCTCTATCACCTATCGCAAGATAAAAACGTGCTCACCAAAATAATGCTTTCTTACTAACACAAGTTTTTGCTGCGAGAAAACTAATAATTTGTTCATCACTCTTGCTTTGCGCAGAAAGAACAGAACACGCTGACTCTATACGGATTTGACACTCAGATGGCAAAGGTTTTCTCGCGAGGTGTGTACAGCGAGCTCCGAAAGAGGATAAAAATCAGCACTCTCTTCATGGGCCTACAAAGTACCTTGTGCGCTACAACAACCCGCAGAAAGAGTTTGCGTGGTCACAGCACAAATTCCAGGTGCTTGCAGACCCCGAGGGAGAAACATACGACTGAGAATGCAAGCTATGGGACCACACAGGTGAGGACAAAAAAAATATTACAAACTGTAGTAAATTATGTTGTCAGTTTTGTTTGACTGAAATGACAGAAACCATGCACCTCTTCCTGAAAAACAGGTCTTTTCTGCTTGCATCTCCTGTGCAGGATGGTGACAAAGAAGGCTGGCAGCGTTCCGGAGAGATACATCCTCAGGAGATACACCAAACGCCCGAGCACGCAGCCAACCTTCAATAGGAATGACTTGAGGATAGTAACATCGAACAAGGCCTCCCACTACTACATTGAAAGCGCAATCTTCCAGCTGAACATGCGTGTACACAGAAAATGCTTGAGAAGTGAAGTGCAAATGGCGAGGTCACGTGTCATTATGGAAGCTCTCGAACAAGAGCTCGACGCCATGGAATCTGCTGCGAACAGAGGCAATGCGGACAACAGAGCAGAAGCTATTGAGCTTGATGTCGCTACAATCCTATCTGAAATGAACCATTTGGGAGCTATCTACAGCTACAACGAGGAGGAGGACCAACAAGACCTTGACCATGTGCAAAGGCAGGAGCAGCAGCATGGGCAGACGCAGGCTAATGAGCTTGATGGTGCCCTAGGCGAAGAGCCTGACAACAGGAGATCCTACCACCAGTAGCAGCAAAGGGTAGTAAAACCGCCTATATTCTCATGCACAAAGGGGAGGAAGAATAAGACGCAAGCAGGGAAAGTAGCAGCCAACAAGCCGCCGCGCCCCGTTAGATGCGTGGAGTTCGGCCCGGATGGCAAACCTCTCAGGATAAGGGCATGCGGTGTCTGCAACGTTGTCGTGGGAACACGACGATCTATGGGATCGAGAGGATCCCTTTGTGGTTCAGAAGTGGGATCACAATACTACAAAGAGCAGGGCTAGTAGATATGAGCACAAGCAACGATTTATCTAGGTTCGGGCCGCTATGAGCATAAAACCCTACTCCTGTTCTGGTGGTTTGATTGTATGTGAGCTCAAGAGTTACAAAGAGTGCAGCTTGTCGGCAAGGTGCGCGGGAAGTGCAACTACAGCGTGTAGTTGAGCTAAGAGTTGACCGCTCTAAGTGTAGCCGTGGGCCTCCTTTTATAGGCCAAGGGGTTACCACAGAGGCTAACATGGTCATTACAGAGTATGAATAGTAACTTGCACCGTCACCACGTCTATCTCTAGACGAGGTAAGACAAGCGCATTAAATGCATCGTTAGGTGCTATGTCGGGGAGGCAAGGCTTTGGGTAAAAGACATGTACCACTGGTCCTGGCACCCTCTTGTCACCTTGACACGTCCCAGGGACGGGTGTCATTAAAGTTAATCCTGGCATGGCATGCTAACACGTGCCTTGGCCAGCTGTGTTGACTGCCTGCCTGCTCGACACCTATCACGCGTGCTTATCTAGCCGATGATGAGGTGGAGTGGTAACGGGACAGAACGAGCTTGCCGACATGGAGCTTGCCGGGTCGTTGCTTGCTGGCAAGGAGCTTGCTGGCGACCAGAGTCTTGGTCTCTACCTTGCCGGTACGGAGCTTGCCGGCAAGGGCGATCTTGATCTTCAGTACGAGAATAGTACTTCTCGATGACCTACCTTGAGGTCTTCTTCACGGACTTGTTTATTCCAAGTCTTGGGTCATAGTTATCCTCCGTCAAGCCCTTGTCGTCAAGGAGGCTACAACTGCTTGTGCACAAGTCAGGGTACGAGGGCACCCATGCTTTAGTACACCGACAGGAGCCCCTAGGCCTTGGCCACACGCGCATGCGAGGCGTCGTTGGGCCAGGCCCGAACAGTGCACAGGCACGCGTGGCAGAGGATAACTGTCATAATCTTCTCTGTTACCACGCCCCCCACGACGCGCATTAAATGCGGGCGTGGGAGAGGTGGAATGGAACGGGCATGGGGAGGTAGTGCGCCTGAAAAGCGCAGCCACGTAGGACGGTAAAGAGCCAACCCCCGCGCCTTCCCTATAAAAAGGAATCCGCGAGGGGCGCTGCTCATTGACCCCCTTCTCCCAATCTCACCATCGCCACCGCCTTTGTCTTCTTCCTTGCGCCAGAGCAAAAAAATACGCCCTCTGCTTCCGCCGCCGCGCAGCGCAGCTCTCCCCCGCCTGCTTCCACATTCGCCCTCCCCAGCGCAGCTATGGCTCCCAAGAGCCCAAACAGGCCGGGGAAGGCGGTCGATCCCGAGGAAGAATTGGCAGCGGCACGGAGAAACAGCGTCGTCTTCGAGCCGGTGCTGGATCAGAGCGACTTGGTGAGTCGATACTCGATCATGTGGTGGATTGAGACGAGCGCCCACACCGCGCCAGAGGTCCTTCCCGGCTCCATCAGGCCTGGGCCAGACAAGTACCCCTTCTTCGCTGTATACTTTTACTGTGGGCTCGTTCCTCCCTTCTCTGAGTTCTTTGTAGAACTGATGTATACCTACGGGTTTCGCCTTCTTAACTTCACCCCCAACGCCATGACTTGTATGGCTGTTTTTGCACATATGTGCGAAAACTAAGTAGGAGTATTGCCTAGTGTAGCCCTCTTCCGCCATTACTTATCCACGCATCGAAGCAGATGTTCTCTCCGGCTGCATCACTTGGATCCCCAGGGATGAGAACGCCTATCTTCTGGGGCTGCCCTATCATCAGTGGAACGAGTGGCGCGGGGAATGGTGTTGGATCAAGGAAAAGGATTTTCCGGAGTTCTGCCATCCCAGGACGGCAAGGGTGGAGCACAGCACAGATTGGAGCTCTTTTGCTGCTGACGACAAGAAGCTCACAATTGCCACCACGCGCATCCTCCACCTCAAGGCTGTCGGCCTCACTGCTGAAATGGTGAGGGCTGACTTCCTTCACCGCCGTATTGCTCCTCTCCAGAACAAGGGCAGGCCCACCTGGGTCTACAAGAACGCGGCAGATATCATGCGGGTCTGGTCTGGACTTCACGCCAACCTGACAGTGCTGCAGCAATGGGTCCTCTGTGAGCACCTCTTCTGCTCCAGCGGCAACTTCAAGCTATCGGCAAGGGTGGTGCCTTTATGCAATAGCTCCGCCAAGGATTCCGTCATCGCGGTGATGCCATCCTGCGATTCCTATGGCATTGAAGCGCTTTGGCAGGAGCCGCCCGAAGACGTGGTGCAAGGGTGGTTCGACACCTTGGTGGAGAGGCCCGTCAGAGAAGAGAAAGATCTCTTCCGCGACACCACACCAGAAGAATTGGAGCACATTGCCAACAGGGCGGTGGAGGCCAGAATGGCTGGAGGCGTCAGCGGCTCTGGGTCCATGACAGCCAATGTTGGTGAGGAATCTGGTGATGGAACGGTAGGGGAACCGCCGGAGAAACTTGCCGAAGGGCAGGAAGAACTTGCCGGGGAATGGGGCGGGGAGACTGTTACAGAACAAGTATCCGAAGAGCCCTCCGTTCCTTCCACTCCGGCAAGGAGAACTCGTGTCCTTCGGGGAGCTGCCTCCGGAGAGCTAGTCCGTGGCGTACCCCCAGGTGAGGAAGTTACCAGCGAGGAGGTAACTGGCAAGGTTGCCGGACGACAAGGAACTCAACGCCAAGCCGCTCAACAGCAGCGAACGCGGTGTACCTCTACGAGGAGCACAACTGCGTCAGCTGCTGGAGTGGGGGAGTCGTCTCGTCCTACTACGCCTGCGGCAACTAAGCGGGCCAGGACTTCTACCCCGCCGCCCTCTTCCAGCACCATGCCTGGGGGCTTGTATGATCTCTCCATCCTTAGCGATGAGGAGTAGGAAGAGGAGTATGCATCTCCAATTTTCTTTGTTAAATCTTGATTCATTGCTTGTGTTAATCTGACTTGTCTCGTCTTGCCTTGACTTGACAGCGACAGGGAGACATTGGCACAGAGGATGGCCAAGAGGACAAGGAACGCGGCATAGGACGAGCCAGCAATAAGAACGGCGCCAGGCGGTGAGGTCGTGGATATCAGCCCAGACTGTAGCCCCCGGCATGAGGCCACTACCCAATTTCCTTTGGCAAGCGCTGGTGTCGAAATATTTGCTGCTAACATCGGCACGGGAGCAGGAGAAGAACACCACGAGGAGGAGTGCCCGGAGGCAAATCCAGCTGAGGTGTCTTCGTCAACCGCTGCTCTGGCAAGCGGCTCTCCGGCAAGGGCCTCCACAGACGAGCCCGTTCGCACTGATGAAGCACCGGCAACCGAGGTCACCGGCAACCAGGCGACGACAACCGCGGTTGTCGGAGAGGAAACTGTTCCCCCTCAACAGTCTCAGCCTGGTAAGCTTTCTGCCATTGAGTACCTTTCTCTCTTAATCTTATTTTTTGTCTTCTTGAACTTGACCGGAGTCTTGACTTTCTCCTTCCTCCATCCTTTCGGATCTTCCTCTATCTGAGGAAATGGACATCGATTCCACCATTGAAAAGATCGCAAGGGACGCCGTCGATGAGGCCAGCAACATTGCTGCTGGCGAGGCCGTCGCGGGGACTGACGAGGAGGCCGCCAAGGTAGCTCACGAAGAGACCGCCAAGGATGCTGCTGACGAGGGCGGCAACGGTAGTGCTAAGGCCACTGGAGACATCTCTGTCCCAGGAGCGCTAGGCGCTAACTCGGCCACGAGGGCGATCCTGACTGGCAAGGCGGCCATGGACGATCACCCCCCGACACCTGAAGAGCCGTTCTCGAGGAGATACATAAAGGTTGGCGACAACCTATTCGTCAACCCCCCTGGGATGTCAAGCATCGGGGCACCTACTGAAGGAGAGATCTTGGATGGTGAGGTTACTTCTGCTGCCGGGCTCGAGGTCATCGATGAGCCGTATGCCAACACCAACGAGACCAAAGAGCAGTGGCTCCTCAAGGCCATGGCTGAGAACTTCCAGAAGCTTTAGGCATGCTACCACAGTCGCACAGAGAGCTTGGACTCCAGGGCAGCCGTCCTTGACAAGGCGGAGGACGAATTCAAGAAGCGCGTGGAGGAAACGCAGATCTTGTACGCGGAATGCCTCCAAGACCTTCAAGAACGTCATACTCAGCTTGCCAAGGCCCAGAAGGAATTTATTCTAGAGAAGGCCGAGGCCGACAAGGCACAAGAGGAGGCTATGCAGAAGGTAGCGGTAGAGGAAGCAAAGCTGAATGAGTGCAAGGTTGGCCTTGACGCTCATGAAGAAGAGCTTGCCACTTGGGAAGCAGAGATTGTCGCCACACTTCGTGGCAAGGATAATGAGATCTAGGCCCTCGTCTCACAGCAAACTCAAGAGCTGGAGTGTAAGCACAAGGAGGCCATCGAGGCTCAAGCTACAGAGCATGACAAAAGGATCAAGGAGACCATCGATGCTGCCGAAGCCGCAGAGATCGCCAAGACCGAGCTGGAAGGCATGGTGTGAGTGCTCGAGGCGAATATCGCCACCAACGGCAAGGAGATCCTGGCGCTCAAAGCGGAGGCACAGAAGGCAGCTCACACCTTGGCGGAGCTGCAGACTTCAGTGTCTGCCAAGAGCCAAGAGCTCACTGAGGCCAATGATACTATCGAAGATCACAAGATGAAGCTGATTGCCTTGGGGAAGTCCCTTGACGAAGCCAGAAAATGCGAGAAGACCTTGACGAAGGACCTCAAAAATGAGAAGGCCTTGGTCGCGAGCACCGCTAGAACTTTCAATGAGCTCAAGGACGCCTACAAGCTTTGGACTGACCGTCTCGTGGTTGCCGCGGAGGGCATTTCTGCACAGCTGTCCGCCATGGGCTTGCCGGAATACCACTACTCCACTGCCGAAGGAGACACCGCCAGCACCAGGCTCACTATCTTCTTTGAAAGCTTGATCAAGGCGCTGGAGAAACATCGCAGGGCTCGAGCTGCATACCTTGCCAGCGAATCTTGCAAGCTCTGCCGGGATGTCCTCTTTAAGGTACTCGTCAAGGTGGTGTACCGGAACCCAAGCATTGACCTCTCCAAGGTTTTTGCCAGTCTTCCGTGGGGAGCCGACACCAAGACCGCCGAAGAGCTCGTCACGCCCATCGCTGACAGGGTTGGCCTGATTCCCAGGACAGAGGATGGGGAAACCCACTAATCTTGTACCTATACTTTGTCTAGTGCACGATCATGTAAAAGACAGATTTATCTCAAGTTAGAACTGCACTTGGCTCTGATGTAATATAACTTGTGTTTTGGATGGATGTATGCATGCTATCTCTCGTCTTATTTTGTCTTTGCATGATTCTTGAACCCTACGCTTGCTGGAAACTTGTCGGTGCGCGCACTCTTGTCGCGAGCGCTGGAGGAACGGGTCCTTAGCAGCTTGCCGGAAGTGCCGCTGCCGGCAAGGCTACACTTGATGATCACAACGCAGCTACTTAAGTTGCTGAGCGGACTCGAAACAAAGTAAGAGCACATTCGATCATAACAAGGTTCCTTAGCATGTAGGTTTCTCATACAAAGGCCAAAATCGTTCAAGGAGAAGTTGCAACTACAACAAAGAATTTACTTTAAAGTTTTGCAACTTAGCTTTTTCCATGTTGTGCTTTTTGCCATAGGACGATATCTTGAACGTCATTTGGTATCCATACCATCACTCCCCCCGAAAAACTTGTACGTGAGGAACCCTTCTGTCCTTTGAGAAAAAGAAAGAAGAGAAAAGAGGAGGCTGGAACCTTGACGGTTCGTTAATCATCCTATGCAAGGCAAAATGTAGCACAAGGCTGCCTGCAACATATAAACAAATATGTACTTGGACAAAGAATTGTGAAACACTTATCTTTATTTATGTGCACGGGATCTGCGCCCGGCTCTGTACAAAGGTTTACATGCCTTTCCGGCAAACTTGTACAAAAGAGGTTGCCGGGCAGCCCGGCAACCGCGCCTCATGGGTAAAACTTGCGAAGATGCTCAATATTCCATGAGTTGAGCACCGGAGTGCCATCTTCAGTCTCTAGGTGGAATACGCCGGGCCTAGTGACTCGTACCACCCGGTAAGGGCCCTCTTACTTAGGCGTCAACTTGTTTTGACCCTTCGTGGATTGAATCCGACGAAGGACTAGGTCGCCTTCCTCAAGATTCCTGGCGTTCACTTTGCGGCTATGGTAGTGGCGCAAAGCTTGCTGGTACTGTCCAGCATGGACAGCAACCTGGAAATGATCTTCCTCAAGGAGCGTGGCATCATCTTGCCGCAGCTCATCTTGATCCTCCTCATCGAAGGCCAAGACTCGAGGTGACCCATATTTGAGCTCTGTGGGGAGCAACGCTTCTGCACCATAAACAAGGGAGAAGGGTGTCTGGCCAGTGGCTCGACTTGGCGTCGTCCTGATTGACCAAAGAATCACTGGCAACTCTTCCACCCAGCGCCTTCCACACTTGTGCAGCCTGTCGAAAGTTCTGGTCTTGAGACCACGCAGCACTTCTGCATTTGCCGTCTCTACTTGTCCATTGCTCCTCGGGTGAGCAACAGACACGTAGCAAATCTTATTTCCAAGTTCTTGGCAATATGTTGTGAAGGCGCGGCTCGTGAATTGGGTGCCATTGTTGGTGATGATCCTGTTGGGGACACCAAAACGGGCAACCAATCCTTTGAGGAACTTGATGGCTGAATGTGTCGTCACCTTCCTCACTGGCTCCACCTCAGGCCACTTTGTAAACTTGTCGATTGCAACGTACAAGAATTCAAAGCCCTCAGTAGCACGGGGGAAGGGGCCGGCGATGTCGAGCCCCCAGACCGAGAAAGGCCAGGAGATAGGGATGGTTTGGAGGGCTTGAGTTGGCTGGTGTATGTCCTTGGAGTGGAACTGGCATGCTTCGCATCTAATAACCACCGCCAAGGCGTCTTGAAGGGCTGTCGGCCAGTAGAATCCTTGACGGAACGCCTTGTCGACAAGCGCGCGTGACCCAATGTGAGAGCCACACATCCCTTCATGCATTTCTTCCAACAACCTCTGTCCATCATCCCGGCAGATGCACTTCAATTTCACCCCATTTGGTCTCTTCCTGTACAAAATGTTGTCAAAAAACGTGTACATCTTTGATTGACGGGCTACTCTTTCTGGAACCTCTTTCTCATCGGGAAGATCTCCTGTCTGAAGGAACTGGACAATTGACTGTGCCCATGCCGGAGCTTGTGGCTCGACGACAAGGACTAAAGGCATTTCTTCCTCTGCGGGAGCGCTTGCTTCGACGGCAAGGATCTGGCTTGCCAGAAAATGTGGCTCACCGGCCAAGAGTAACTTGTTGGCGGTATCTGCTTTCTTGGCGGCTGCCAGGAGCTCTGCCGGAAAGTAACTACCAACATCTTGCGTTCTCTTCTTCGCCAACCTTGATGGTGTAACGGATGGCTGAGTCAGATGGAGCACAAAAGTTCCTGGTTCCACATGCATCTTTTGGGCGGCAAGCTTTGATAGGTCATTGGCATTCCAATTCTGGGCGCGTGGAACATGCTCAGCTTGTAGACTGTCAAAGTGCTCTTCCAGCTTTCTCACCTCATCAACGTACGCCTCCATCACAGGGCTCTGGTAATCCTTGTTGACTTGCCTCACCACTAACTGCGAGTCCCCTCTGATAATTAGCTTCCGAATACCAAGGTTGATTGCAATGCGCAGACCGGCAAGCAATCCTTCGTAATCAGCAGTGTTGTTGGTGGCCTGCTCCCAGGGAACGTGCATCTGAAGCACGTACTTGAGGTGCTCTCCTATGGGTGCTATAAGCAGCCCGCCGGCACCGGCGCCTTTCAGCGTGAAAGCACCGTCAAAGTACATGATCCAATCGTCAACAGTTTCCTTGCCAGGGAGAAAGGTCTCTAGAACTTCCTCGTCTGGCATTGGGGTCCATTCTGCAATGAATTCCGCCAAGGCTCTGTTCTGAATCGTTGAGGTACTCTCAAACTTCAAATCAAAGCTTGACAGCTCCAATGCCCACTCCACAATCCTGCCAGTTGCCTCTGGATTTCTCAAGATGCATTGCAACGGAAAGTGAGTGACGACGGTGATTGGTTGTGCTTGAAAATAATGGCGCAGCTTCCTTGAACCCATGAGAAGGCCAAAGAGCAGCTTCTGCACACCAGAGTTCCTTGACCTAGCCCCTTGCAGGAGGGAGCTGACAAAGTAGACTGGGCGCTGCACCATCTTCTTCTTCACAACTTGTTGATCTGGCTGGCTGGCTTGCACACTCTCTGGTTTGTCGGTACCTGACCTTGCCGGAGAGGATTCTGGCTCGTCGGGTCGTGGCTCTGTGGCTGCTACCTCTTCCTCATCTGCCTCTCTTTCATCCACAAGTGCAGCACTAACCACTTGATTTGTTGTCGCTAAGTATAGCAGCAACGTCTCTTGCAGCCTAGGCGCAACTAGGACTAGCGGAGAGGACAGGTACTCCTTCAAATCTTGGAGCGCGGCCTCTGCTTCCGGAGTCCAGTTCACTAGACCTGCCTTTTTCAATATCTTGAAAAACGGCAAGGCGCGCTCTGTTGATTTGGAGATGAACCTGTTGAGGGCGGCAACGCAGCCGGCAAGACGCCTGACATCCTTGACGCCTCTCGATGCTTCAATCTGCTCAATTGCTTTGATCTTGTCGGGGTTGGCTTCAATCCCTCTCTGAGACACGAAGAAATCAAGAAGCTTGACGGATGGAACATCGAACACACACTTCTCGGGGTTGAGCTTCAAGTTGAGCTTGCGCATGTTCGCAAACGTCTCTTCCAAATCCTTGATCAGGGTTGACTTGTCTCTGGTCTTAACCACAATATCATCCGTGTAGGCTTCCACATTTCTGTGCAGCTGTGGCTCAAAACTGATCTGAACTGCTCTGGCAAAGGTTGCCTCGGCACTCTTCAATCCGAAAGGCATACGCAAGAAGCAGTATGTGCCACATGGAGTGATGAATGCGGTTTTCTCCTCATCTTCCTTGGCCATAAAGATCTGATCATAACCAGAGTAGGCATCAAGGAAAGAGAGTAAATCACAGCCAGCAGTGGAGTCTACAATCTGGTCGATGCGTGGGAAAGTTAAAGGGTCCTTTGGACAGGCTTTATTTATATCAGTGAAGTCTATACAAAGCCTCCACTTCTCGTTTGCCTTGCGCACTACAACTGGATTGGCTAACCATGTAGGGTGTAGCACTCCTCTGACTAGACCTGCTACTTCCAACTTCTTGATCTCTTCGGCAATGAACTCTTGCCGCTCCAAAGCTTGCTTCCTGACCTTCTGCTTGACGGGTCTCGCATGAGGGCAGACAGCAAGGTGGTGCTGAATTACCTCCCTAGGAACACCAGGGATGTCAGATGCTTGCCAAGCAAACACATCGACATTCGCCCGTAGAAAGGCAATGAGCTCACTTTCCTATTTGTCACCGAGAGTGGCACTTACAGAAAAAGTGCCACTCATCCCATCCTCTCTCGCAGAAACTTGCTTGGTCGCCGACGCGGAGGCCTTGGACTTCTTGCTCTTGACGGTAGAGCTCTCTGGTATGTCCTCAACGACTGTGCTACACTCTAAAGTGCGCTTCCCAGAGTCTGTATCAGATGTCTTGTCGGACTTCTTCTTCTCTTTCCTCCCCCGGGAGCTTGGCCGGCAGGAGTAGGTGCCTTGTCGGCAGATGCTGCCACTGCCTCCCGGTAGAGCTTGTCGGCGCAGATGATTGCGTCCTTGTGGTTCGATTTGATGGTGAGGACCCCCATCGGCCCTGGCATCTTGATGACATTGTAGGTGAAGTGCGACGCGGCCATGAACTTGCCCAGCGCCGGATGGCCTAGAATGCCATTGTAGGGCAGGGGCATCTTGACGATGTCGAAGACGATCTTCTCCGTCCTGTAGTTGAGGTTGCTGTCGAATGTGACCGGCAACGTGATCTGGCCCTTCGGCTTGTTCCTCCCTGGACTGATCCCTTGGAACGTGCCGGTCTCCTCAAGATCCTTCTCAAGGATCTGCAGCCTCTTGACCATGTCGGGAGAGATCAAGTTCAAGCCGGCCCCACCATTAACCAACATCTTCATCACCCTGAGGTTGCAGATTGTTGGCGAAACCAACAACGGCAAACACCCGACCGCAGTGGTGCGATCAGGGTGATCCTCGGCGTCAAAGACGATGGGCATGTGCGACCACTTGAGTGGCTTCTGCATTTCCATCATGGGCTCCGCGGCATTCACCTCGCGGATCCATTGCTTCAGTTGCTGGTGCGAGGAGTGCAAAGATGCGCCTCCGTCAACACACATGGCATCCATTGCATTCTGGAACTCCTTGTCGGACCCACCTTCGTCCTCATCATCATCATCTTGGCCTTATGCAGCCTTCTCTTTCGGTTGCTTGGCCTTGCCGCGGCGGCCCCCTCGGCCACCACGGTTCTGCTGGCCGGACCCACCGGCACCATCCTGGCCCTTCTCCTTGTCACGCTTCTCGTACTCTAGCTTCTGCTTCTCGGCAAGCTGCTCTACTTGCCGGCACTCCTGGAGGCCGTGGCCCTTGGTACGGTGGATCTTGCAGTAGGGCCCACCGGTCTTGCCGCTCTTGTCGCCCATCGCAGCCTCCCGGCAGTCAGCACACCCAGCAACCTCCTTGCCGGGGCTTTCTGCCTTGGACTTATTGGCAGTGTTGGCATCACCGGGGCTCTCCACTGCCATCACTGTCTTGCCTTTGCACTTCCAATTGCGCTTCCGGCTCTTCTTCTGCGAGGTCGATGCATCATCTGCATCGTCATCTTCAGAATCGACGTCGGCGCCAGCATCTTCCCCAGGGAGTTGCCTCCCTTCCTCAGCACGTGCACACTTGTCCGCCAAGGCGTACAACTCGTTGGTGGTCCTGACCTTCATGACATTCAACTCAGACCGCATTCTGCGGTTGCGTACATTCGTGTGGAATGCAATGCAAACAGCTGCGGGATGACCATCAGGAATGTTGTGGTGCACACGGCTGAACCTCTGTATGTACTTGCGGAGGGTCTTGCCATCTCTCTAGGGAATCACATGCAAGTCGCTCTCCTGACTAGGGAGCGTGTTGGTAGGCACCCACGAATTGATGGCATAGATCCGCCCAAGAGGAAATGGAGCCCTCCGGCAAGTTCATCAACCACGATCTGACGTTGGGCTTAAGCGCCAACGGAAAGTAGTTGGCTAGAAGCCTGTCATCGCCCCCCCCCCCCCCCCCCGGCAACCCGCACCGCAATGGTGTAGATGCCAAGGAACTCTACTGGACTGAGCGTGCCATCGTACTTGTCGGGCAGCTCTGGCTTGAAGGGACGGGTGGAAGGCTAGCAAACCTGCCGCAGCTCATGGGTGAACGCTGGGTAGCCTACCTCATAAGGTAAGCACCCAGGGTACCCTGGCACTGGCACGTATGCTACCGGTCCGGCACGGTCGTCTGACCTACGACGTGCCTCCCGGCGCCGCTCGATCTTCATTCCGGCATCCTCATCGCGCCGCTCGTGGAGCACTTGGCGCTGGTCTTTGCGGCTCCGTGGATCCGATGACGCCATGGACATGGTGTCCTGGTCATCCGATCGACGAGCTTGCCGCCGTGGTGGTTGCTGGTGTGGAGGCGACTGCACCATGGGTGCACCGTCCCTGGCACGGTAGCCAGATGGTCCTGCCGGCACTGCGGGTGGTCGTTTGGAGGGACCCACATCCTGTGTCTTGCCGGGATCGGCAAAACTGATGAGACTCTGGATAGTAGCCCTCCATTCTTCAATTTTGTCTGGGGTTAGCGGGAAGTTCAAAAGCATTTGAACTCGCGCCATAGCCTCTGTCGGCGTGGTTGGCATGGCGGGAAACACGAAACGGGACGGCGTTTGACTCCTGGCACGGCCAGGAGGGAGCTCGTCGCGCCCCTGCTGCCTCGGCGCATGTTCACCAATGGGTTGGCGTGGTGATGGTGGAACCTGAGCATTGTGAGAACGATTCTTAGGGCCGGCTTGACGCCGTCCAGGACCACCAGTGCCGTGGGGAAGCGTGGCACGCCCATCTTGCGATGGTCGCTGCACACGTCCTGCCGCAGCGTTGTTGGACGTCACCGCTCCGTCCCTGGACATCGCGGCAACGGGGTCCTAGTTCGCACCGGTTCGAATTGTAATACTAGGATGAACAGGCTCATCAGCGGATTGTTGGAGTTGGCCGTCTGCGTCGTCTCCGGTGTGGTGGCTGGGTTCGCCGGCATGGTGGGGATGCTGGACACCCGCACCGCTGGCGCCTCCTGCGCTGCCCATCCCAACCGTAGCGCCCGCGTCGACTGCGCCGCCTGCGCCGTCTACGGACGCTTGGGGAAGCCGCTTGGACGTGGTGGGAGCCGTCGTGGCTCCAGTCTTCTTCTTCGGCGCCATCGGTGAAGGTGATGGAGTCGGTACTCAAACTATGAAAACTGATTCATAATATGAGACCCCCTGCCTGGCGCGCCAAAGATGTTGTGGGAAAACGACGATCTATGGGATCGAGAGGATCCCTTTGCGGTTCGGAAGTGGGATCACAATACTACAAAGAGTAGGGCTAGTAGATATTCCAGGTTCAGGCCGTTATGAGCGTAAAACCCTACTCCTTTTCTGGTGGTTTGATTGCATGTGAGCTCAAGAGTTACAAAGAGCGCAGCTTGCCAGCAAGGTGCGCGGGAAGTGCAGCTATAGCGTGTAGTTGAGCTAAGAGTCGACCATTCTAAGTGCAGCCGTGGGCCTCCTTTTATAGGCCAAGGGGTTACCACAGAGGCTAACATGGTCATTACAGAGTATGAATAGTAACTTGCACCGTCACCACGTCTATCTCCAGACAGGGTAAGACAAGCGCGTTAAATGCACCGTTAGGTGCTATGTCGGGGAGGCAAGGCTTTGGGTAAAAGATCTGTAACACCAGTCCTGGCGCCCTCTTGTCACCTTGACACGTCCCATGGACGGGTGTCATTAAAGTTAATCCTGGCGTGGCATGCTGACACATGCCTTGGCCAGCTGCGTTGACTGCCTGCCTGCTCGACACCTATCACGCGTGCTTATCTAGCCGAGCACGGAGCTTGCCGGGCCGTTGCTTGCCGGCAAGGAGCTTGCCGGCAACCAGAGTCTTGGTCTCCACCTTGCCGGTATGGAGCTTGCCGGCAAGGGCGATCTTGATCTTCAGTATGAGAATAGTACTTCTCGATGACCTGCCTTGAGGTCTTCTTCGTGGTCTTGTTTATTCCAAGTCTTGGGTCATAGTTATCCTCCGTCAAGCCCTTGTCGTCAAGGAGGCTACAACTGCCTGTGCACAAGTCAGGGTACGAGGGCACCCATGCTTTAGTACACCGACAAACGTGGTGACCAAACATATTGCACGCACATGCCCACACCGCACAGATGCCATCATCGACAAGCAAAAGCTGGAAACAACTACCAACATGGTTCAGAAGCAGGGCGGAGCTGCCCAAGATTCTGCCACCACAGACAGCACACACAAGAGTTACATTTGCGGCAAGTGTGGGGGGGCTAATGGACACAATGCCCGCACATGCAAACTGGACAAGGGATGTCAAGAGTTCCAAAAAATCAAGAGAAGAAGAGTATGAAGAAGAAGAATTTGACGATAATGACGAGGAATCAGACGAAGAAAATGAAGATGACGGGATTGGCAATGAGGAAGATGAACCTGAAAATGAAGTTGCCGAGGCTCGAGCTGAAAAGGGCGTCTACAGAGGACACCATACGCAGCCGCCAGTGAGAAGGAGCTCAAGACTAAAGAATCCATAAACTGCGACTCTCGGTCCCCTCATAATCATATCAAAAAAGACTTTCGTTACCAAACTTATTTATGTTTATTTTCGATTTCCGTGTCAGTACTATAGTTAAAGATACCATTTGTGTTTTGCGGCTGCTGGATCAGTGACACTATTATGTAAATCATTCCATAAGCCTTTTCAATGCACTGTGACAATATATTTAACTGAACTACCTTTCTTTATCGTCAGTACTAATGTGGATTTGCATTTCTGTGTCGTCACTACTACTATGCATCAGCAACATAACCCATTAAAATTTTAAAAAAAATTCAAACTCTGATAGTATGTCGGTACTACTAAACCCACACGTCAGTCCTGGACTGAGCAACCAAGCACGCTTGCGCACACCTAAAAAACATTTGCAAACACTATGCTTGGCGTACATGTCCGTCCTAGTGCACCAAGCCCATCAGTGCAAAAAGAAATGAGCGTAAAAGATGACCAACTCAACTACGGCCCAACGGGCATGCGGGATATAAACTTTGACTTACAAGGACATGCAGGGCCCATCTAATTATAAAAAAGTTCAAATACTGATCATAAGTAAGTTCTAAAAATGTTAATTGTACAGTTAAAATAAAAATAAATTGCATCACTTTACAGTAAACATAGACTAGTCACCTTTAATTATTTTTAATAAAGTAAGTTAAATTAGTTTTTTTGAAAGTACAACATTGATTATTTATGCAGTACAAATTTAAATATGTGTTACATGTTATTTTTAAATAATAGAACTATTTTTACAAAATTTAATTTACAAAAAAATAAAGTCCAAATACTTAAAGTTAAAAAGTTTCATAAATATTGGTTGTGCAACACACCTTTAAAAGTTCAACATTGATTGTTTATGCAGTACAATTAAATATGTGTTACATGTTACACGCCTCAAATTTAATAATAGTACTAAATTTAAAAAATGTAATTTCCAAAACAAAAAAAGTTCAACTACTTAAAGTTAAAAAGTTTCATAAATATACGTTGCACAGTACTCCTTTAAAAATCAGTGGAGTATAAAAACATAGATAACAAATTAATTAATATTTTTCTAAAAATGTTTTCAAATTAAATTGATTTAAACCTTCATTTAAAAACAAGGTTTAAAAAAATTAGGAGCACACACAAAAAGAGTAAATCTGCTCCAAACAACGGCACAGGGCTGGCGTGACAAACTTTATACCTTGTGTGCCAGGACGGCCCTGTGCAGATGGTTGGAGCAGGCCCACTTGTGAATCTCCTCAAGGGAACACGATAATGTGTGCAAAAAATGCCATCTTATAAACAGGTAGACGAAGAACAAAACTAGTGAGGTGGGACTAAAAAAAACCTCTTGACCATGTTGCATGCCTTTGCCAAATGCGTACTAAAAGGTTCAGCCCGAGGTCAACCATCAGTCCAAGTATCGATAATCACGCGGTTCATATGTCATGATTACTGACTCTGCGATGTGCAACTGGGACAAGCAACTAAGTACACCTTGACAAGACGGGTCAGTGCCACCAGTTAATTCTCGTGCTAAAAATGAGGATTGAACTGTTGGGTTTTCCAGGGCACCGCCAGTGCTACCACTCGGCGGTTACCACGATGAACTGCAACGGCAAGCCCACGTCCACTACCCCCACTACCACAGCGAGCTCGCGTCCAACTGCCTCCCCCACGTCCCAAACCACGCCATAAAAAAAACCTCCGCCTCCATCTCTACCTCATTCCGAAATCACCATTGCCGCTCCATCTCCCCTAGCAACTCACCACAACATCTCTGTCTCCAAGGCCACCATCGCTGGAGGAGGGCAATGGCAGAGGAGCCATCTACCAAGCATCCCCGCGGTGAGACGTCCGACCACACCACCAAGCTCCACGACGTTGAGGTCCCCGGTGAGAAGCTCGACTACACCACCAAGCTCAAGGATGTTCAGGTGCACGGTAGGGAGCCGCTGGAGGTCGTATGCACCAGCAATCCAGACGAAGCCGACGAGATGATCAGGAGGCTCAGGATGAGGGCCGGCAGCTTGTTGGAGAGGATCATCGGCGTTGATGTGGAGTTTACCAGGGAAGACGAACCTCAGCAGAGGGCAGCAGTTCTGCAGTTATGCGTGGAGGACCTCTGCCTGGTATACCACATCACCACGGCCAAAGAAAGGTGAACCATCCTACTCATTCAACCTCTTCATGCATCTGTTTAATTAGTACTGCATCTTGAAAATTTCATTAAACTAGTTTCTCAACTAGATGTACTAGTGTAGTTTCTGAACTAGATGTACTAGTGTAGTTTCTGAACTAGATGCACTAGAATAGATTTTGAACTTGATGCACTAGATTAGTTTCTGAACTTGATACACTAGATAATTTTCTGAAATTGTTGCACCAAATTAATTTCTGAACTTGATGTACTACTGAAGTTTCTGATCTTGATGTACTAGTGTAGTTTCTGGACTTGATGTAGTAAAGTAGTTTATGAACTTGGTCTGATGTTACTTTCATCAGCAAAAAAGTAAGAACTTGGTGATGCATTGGTATATGTTTTTTTATTCAGCAAATAAAGCTAAATTAGTACTAAGCAGCAGATAGATCATTGACTCAACTGTAAATACCAAAAGAAAAATAACATGGTGTACTTGAATTTAATTTCTGAACTTTGTGTACTAGTTTATGAACTATATACTGAACTTTGTTGTACACCATTGCCGGCTTCAGCATTGAAGGTGACAAACGGATGCTGAAGAACTCTGGTTTGGAGATCAACCCCAACAAGTACATCGACATCCAACGCAAATGGACAGTTCCATACTCCGGAAAGGAGTACGACTCTTTGGTTGATGTTGCATCTAGCGTGATCCATGAATTCTACAAGAACATGAAGAAGAAGATCAACAGCGAGGAAGACCATAATGGGGGATCGGCCCGCTGCCAGAGAAGCTCATCAAGTACGCGGCGATAGATGCGTACACCACCTATGAGTCATGGAAGAAAATCATCACCATCAAAAAAGGTCTAGACAAGGCAAAAGAGGAGGAAGAGAATTTTGGAAACCCCTACGCCCGATACGGCTTCTAGGGATGAGGAAACATCAAAGTCTGGCGTTCGAGTTGCTTGTGCTTGTCCTTTCTCTTGTTTCAAGTTTGTAGTTTGCTTTTGTTAGGTTGAACCAGTTTGCTTATGTCATGTGTTTCAGGTTGAACAAGTTTGCTTATGTCATGTACGTAGTTTGCTTATGTGGTTGAACAAGTTTGCTAGCTTGCTATTTTGTTTATCCATCATGTCAAGTTGAAGTAGTTTGTGAATGGAACATTGTGGCTGCTCTTCAGCACTAGTTATGGAGCAACTACTCACACAAGGATCTTTCATGTGTAGTTTGGATTCAGCATGGTTTGGAAAACAAACATTCAAAACAATCAGTACAAATTGTCCTGCTTAACCACGCTTGTAAAAACAAAACCCTCAAGATAGCAATCTTGAAAGTTCAAACAAAAACCTTACTACTTCATGTACTGTTGTATCATAAAAGCATTTCGACTAATAACACATGTACAAGACATAGGTTAGATTCCTATGATCTAAGTTTATATGACCAAAGAACAACAATACTAGTGGACTTGGATGCCCAGTATACCTTAGTTGTGTATGTAAGTACTATCACACTAAATAGTGTCAGAACAACACTAGAAAAAACCACAACAAAAAAGGTGCCATCACACTAAAAGAACAAGTTCCAACCGAGGAGATCAATCAGTACTAATAAAAACATGCTTCTAGCAGGAAAGAAAATTAATACGTACTAAAAGAAAAAGGCTAAGAAACATCAGTTCGCATTTCTTAAGCCCTGACAGATTAAGCACACCAGTACTAGCAGCCTTGAACGCTCAGTACAACTTAGTTGGTATCATCACACTAAAAATAATCACAAGAAAAAGGTGCCATCACACTGGAAAAGGTGTCAATTCGAGCCGAGGAGAACAATCAGTACTTGTGGCACCCCGATCTGCATGGAGCAGGGGGCCTTCGCACGTCAGCCCAGGATAACACCTGACGCACGACAGGTCCATGGTACAACATTCCAAGCACCAAAATATATTTCATTTACATGAAATAGAGTATTACATCGCGGATGAATACAAGGGTTTGCTTAGCTCTAAGGCTATCTAAATGGCGGCGGAAGTCTTGGTTTAGCGGCACGTCGACTCTGGCCGGACTCCACAACTCACAGGACTGGCGAGGTTACGGTCTAGCACGACAAGTCTTCTCCTGCAATCTGGCCACCTGCAAGGCCAGGTGAGTACTTTGAATGTACTCGCAAGACAACCAAATACATAGCATCCAAACAAGCAGATGACAAAACCATCCCTATGCTCATACATAAATTTATCTCCTGGCAGAGGATAAGCATGGCATGATACTAGCAAGTAACATGGATCAAGTACATCTATACCAAATCATATCACAGCATATCATAGCATATCATGGCAGATCATGTCATAACATGGAATATCATGGCATGGCATAGTTGTATCTACAAGACATGCGTGATACCATGCTGGAAAGTAAATTACCATTACCTCCCGTGGGGAGTTAAAGTAATATGTTGTTCATTTACCAGTTTCACTACCATTGCCCCTCTGGGCTAGCTCATGACTCACCGAGATCTCATCTCATAATCATGTCCGAAACAACTCCATGACTTTTCGCGACTATCTCATAATCCAAGTCACCACATTTACTTTATAGCACATTCTTTAACAAGTTTATTATATCAGGTTTATCCTCCATGTCGACACAGACCAGATAGTGTGACCTAGTACGAACTATGTCCATAACCGAGGACGCGGCTATCGATAGTTTATACACTCTGCAGAGGTTAGTACACTGTACCCACACCACGGAACTCATGGCCTCGTACTCCCATTCGGGTGGACCAACGACATTCCGACAAAACCAATCTATTGCATGACACTCTCCCGATCACTCCCGACAAACTCCCCTTTGGGCTATGTCCTGGGTGACCCCGATGTCAACTCGTGACATCCGCCACCTCTGCGGCTGCCACCGTCGTGGCCAAACCGAACAAACAGTCCCAAACGGGGACAACCGCACGCAAACAACTCGGGTCCTCAAGGCTTATGGCCGCCCACCGGGCCAGGGTAGCGCGCGCACATAACCTTCCCTAGTTGGAGGCACCGGCGAGAGGCATGACAATAGACCGAATTAGGGCCCCCCATAAGGCAAGTGTGGTTGCACTGGTGAGCTCGATTCGGTGGCACTATGACACGATCCAGCCGATGGAGGTGGTTGTTGTTATTAACACATGTTCTTTTCATCTCCATCATTTTACCATATCATCAAGATTATATGTATGAATATCATAAATGAATTAACAACCATGTTTACCAAACTTATGAAGTGCATAGCATATATGACATATGTATCATGGCAGTGGTATGACGGGTTCATGATAGTATTGACAACATGGTATGAGATACATGCTCAGTATTAACATGATATTATCAATAAAAACATTATCGCTAACATGGCAGAAGATAGTATGAAGTTTGGTACTAGCATGACAGGGCAAGCAACACATATACCACAATTGTAGAACGAATATACTGCGGCTAGACACGCACAGGGTTCAAGCAAAGTCAACATGCAAGTCCGGTGCTCATGATAAGAGGTTGTCTTGCCTCGGGGTGGACGAATACGCCGGGTGAAAGTGCGACGATCCACTGGAAACGAGTCGCCGGAACCGGTGCTCTCGGGAGAGGCCTGGATTCGAAGAAGGGCACAGAGGGTATTTTCAATATGTGACAACATTATGAAAATGGCCTCATTAGAACGGGCTCGACGAACTGAAAACGTGGGAATTGGATTCACCTCAATCGGAGTTACGGTCGCGGAGAAATGCCCGTTCGTTCATTAGGCGATAAACAGACAAAAATCTGTCCGTTTTAGTCCTTAACTGGCGAACGTTCACAAAGTACTGGTTTCGGCGGCGGCTGGACTGAAAACGTCTTTTACAGAATACGCTTCCGCGTGGAGAAAGCGCATTTCGGCCATAGGCCGCGGTAGAGTACGCTTCCCTTTGCAGAAAACGTATTTTGCAAAATACGTATCCACTTAATCCAGTGACTGGGCCCGCCGAGTCAGCGCTGAGTGAATGACGAGCGGGGCCCACGGCATATTCTCTCTCCTCCTCACTGTCTTCTTCTCCAACGCGACAGAGAGCAGGGGAGGGGCTTCGGTCGCCGGTGTAGTGGGCGCCTGGCGCCGCGGGAGGGCCGGCCGGCGAGCGGAGGGGCTCCGCCACTCCACGCCGTGCTCGCAGGTGGCCGCGGAGTCGGCTGGGACGGCCCACAGCGCCGTCGCCATGGACAGGCCGCGGCGGCAGAAAGGCTTCGAGGGGAGGGCCGCGCCGGCGGGGTTCCCCGGAGGGAATGGAGGGCGGCGGCGACTCTGCAGCTCCAGGGGGACTCTAGGGCGCCGAAAGGAGGGAGGGGGAAGAGCTGCGGGCAGTAGCTAGCAGAGGGGATTGGCGGCGACCATTCTCGGCCATGGAGAGGAAGAGGAGCTCCGAGCTCGGGAAGGGGCTGAGGTGGCGAGGGGGAACTCGGGCACGCGCTAAAAAGCCTCGGGGAAGGCTCGGGAAGGGAGGAGGAACAGGCTACGCGGTGCGGGACGTGGCGGCACTCCGGCGACGGACGCGGCGTCGTCGTGCGTGGCCAACGGCTACGGGACGAGGAGCACAGGGGAACAGGCGACGCGGGCGAGGGCGTGGCACTCGGTGATGCGCTGGGCGACCGTGTGGTCCCCCCATTGGGGTCCAGAGACACAGTGCACGCGGTGAATAGGCGACGCATGCGCTCTCCGCGTGGTCACCGCGTGCCCACAGTACTCCCACGCGCACTGGACGGCCCAATTATGTCTGGCGAGTAGCTCACTCCCCCAGAAGCTGTTCGACGCTAAGCAACGATTCCCATGGCCCACGAGAAGAGCACAGGATGCACAAAGCTTAGCAAACAGCAAGGTGTTTGATAGATGTTGTGGGCAATGCACTGGCCCAAATGGCCTGAAATTTTCAGGAGGATAATGATACACTAAGGTAATCATTGAACCAAAATCTCAGGTCAGAAAGAGACGGCTAGCTGGTACTTCCTGAACAAAGTGTCCAGCTGACCAGAAATGGAAAAGAGGGTGCTGGGGAAAAATGGCTAGATGAAAATGGCCCAAATTTGGTGGAGACCAATTATTTGAGCATATGAAGGCACTGTAAAAGTTTCATACCATTTGGATAAATAAAAATGGTACTTCCTTCACAATGCTTCCCACTGGGCAGAAAATTGGGAAATTTCCTGAGGAAAAATGGCTAGGCAAATAAAGCTCAATTTTGGCATGAGGCAATAATTTGAGTATGAAAGAGGCAAATAAAGTTCAATTGGATCAAGGAATCAAGCACTTCCTTCACAAGGTTTCAGACAAGGCAGAAACTTGCATTGGATCATGTGCTCAAATTTTGAACTATGAAACATGGGGTTTTGATGAAAATGGTGAAGATATATCCAGGAGAAGCTCCACAAATTATTTGGGAATTTTCCTGGCTACCAAAATGGCAGTTCCTTTGGAAAGTGGCAGAGAGGCAATATTGACCTTGTCAAGGAAAAAGGGAATTTTCTTTATTTAAATTTGGCCAATATTTTTACCAGAGCTTGGGATAGTCACAAAAATCATCTCCAAAAATTTCTCATTAATTTTAGAGATGTCTAACTATCCCTCTGGATTTAATTTCTCAGAAAGGCATGAAAAGAAATAATCCCAGATGAAAAATATTGCATATGACTTGGCAATATTTTTGCACATCCAGGGTTTATAAGTGTAGGAAGATCTCTGGGAAGGTTTGGAGGATCAACAGAACAAAGGAAATGATAGCTCCTTTGTAATCACAAAGGCAGAGTTAAAATTCCCAATATTGGAATTAGGGTTCAGATGGGTTGGGGTGATGCAGATAGGTCTTGGCCAGCATCAAAGACATGGGCAAGGTTTTGAAAGTTTGAAAATTGCCTGGATTCATCAGATCATCCAGCAAACTCCGGAAAAAGATTTTGAAAAAGAAAGCTCGGAAAAGAATAACATCACAAAAATTAATAACCCAATTTTTGGGGTGTTACAGTACTACTAAAATCATGCTTCTAGCAAGCAAGAAAATTCATAAGCACTACAACAAAAAGGCTAATTCAAAAAAAATTGACCGCCGAAGGGATAGGCCGGCCCTACGCGGGAGGGTATGTGGACTCAAGCCCACAGCGAACCGAGGGCGAATCCGTCACAAACCAAACTACCTGGGACCAGCCGACCAGGGCCCACCGGTCATGATAGAGAGAGCGAGCGCCGTGTGTAAGCGCTCAAGTAAGTGTACAGAGGAGTTCGAAGGCTGAGCCTCGGCAGTGCTTATAAATCGGTCGCGAACCCTCTCGGTTAGCGAGGTGGGACTAAACTCATAGCGCACGCCCAGGAAGCAGTGCACAGCCGCGCGGACGAGCTATTTGGGCCAGAAGAGGGCACAATTATGCCTTCGCGTTCGAAGCCTACATCGTCTACAAATTCTACTAACCCCTAAGGCCCGTTGAAGGGACTAGAGAGGGGAAAAATAATTTAAACTACAACAAAAATGTTCAAAAACTGATTATACAAAAGTTAAAATACATATTCGCTGCCAATAAATTTATTTTAATATAAAATAAAATAAATTTATCTCTGCAGCATGACCAAAAGAATAAAAGACACTGCAAAAGAATGATACTTTAAAAGTTAATAAGGTATTTGTTAAATGTAGGTAATTTAAAACTGGGTATATTTTTTTTTTGAAGTTCAACTACTTGAATGCAAGAAGTTCCAACAAAATATTGTTTGTTCAGTATGTTCAATTTCTTTTTTAAATAAAAACTGACTAGAGCTCAATTAACAACTATGCCCTAAATAATTTAAATCGGCACAAAAGAACAGCCATTCGTTAAAGCACTTCAGTTCGAACATCTAATAGATAACAGTACTATAAAACCAACAAGCTTCAGTCCACTGATGCTGCATCCATAGTACCAACACATCAATTTTTCAAGCCTTCTTCTGTAGGAAAAACAATTCAGTTCTCACAGTACCATCAGTACAAAAAGAAGATACAAAAACTATACCAGTCCAACTTCGGTTGACACATATGAACATAAAATCAGACTCACTTTTGAGCAACAACTGCCAATGCAGTGAAAAAAGTGTTCAGTTCAACGGGGGTAAAAGCCTTCAGTTCGAACATCTAAAAGACAACAGTACTACAATCCTCAAGTAATACATAAAAGAGAAACAGATGTTCAAACACATTGTCATCACACAAATATTTTTATAAAAATGATGTGCCACACTGAGAAACATCACAAAGTATCCTAGTTATTACATAGTTGACAAGACATCCAAATCGTACATAAAAACATAACCCTACAATGTTTTCAAAGAGATAAATCACACAAGTATCCAATCACGACACAATGATCATCAATTCTTTTAAGCACCAGGAGCCAGAGCTTGAATCTCCTCAGGAAGCTCCGTCACCAAAATCTGGTTCCTCGGGTTGAACACAACTGTATACAGATTCTAAGCACTCCAATCTACAATACGGGGCTGCAAACAAATGAACAAATAATTAGAATGATAACAGAGAAAAAAGGAAAAGACAAACAGCCAAAGACATAAAGGGAAAGCTGAACTAGAACTCACATCATTATTTCGAATATTCTCGACGATCTTTTCACCATCATATGTTGCCGCAAACTTGAGAGCATAGTGGCCACACTCATTCGGCCCTTGTAAGGGAACAGTGACGAACCTTGGTCTCTTTGCAAGAACACTCCAGTTGGGCTGCTTGCTTGCATTATACTGACCCTCGCCATACACAGCCTTCATGACTTGCACCAATCTGCTGATCTATAAATTAAAAACCACCAATAAAGAACAAAACTACACATTTCAGGTCTCACAATAAGCAGAAACAAAAAAGCGGAAACATTAATCTAGTAGAGATAAAGCTTTAGCTAGCAGAAATCAACAACACTCACAATGTTCTCACAGTCTTTATGGTAGGTGTTCTTTGAAGGACGATGATTTTTCCCGTACGGTAATGGGTCAAGGATGTCAATTCTATTTCGGTACCGATTCATGGTGTACAAGGAATAGTGCGCCAAAGTCTTCCCCTTTAATAAAACCATAGGTTTGAATAAAGGCATCATGACCAAAAACCATGACAAAAAAAGATAGTAAATATTAAAAATAAAAACCTGCATCACAGCAAACAATAAAACCTAAATCAGCTAGTAGAGCTCTCAAGATTGGCAGTGAGTAAGTCTTCCCCATATCGAACATAGCTCCTGAACTCTCTCACTGCCCGTTCCACATTAAACTCATTTGTTTCATTACCGAAAAACGTATAGTCAAGCACAACCTGCAAAAAGGAAAAAACAAATACACACGGAAAATATATCAATAAGGAAAGTAATGAAAAAACTCAAAAAACAATAGGCAGATTAATTAAAGAGAAGAAACAGTCTAATTCGTTACCGTGATGAAATATGGACTCAGCAAGATCCTATCTCTAGATGTCAAATAAACATTTCTTTCGGGATCTTGCTTCCATTCCTCGATGAGGAAGTCCATTACATCCCCCTCCATCAACTGTCCAGGTGCAAAAACTTCCCGGAAATGATTGCCAGTGAAGGCAGTTACACTATTATCGGGCTGAGGTATCAGTGCGAATGTAGTACTACAGCACACACAAAACAAAAGCAGGAAAGGAAGATAAGACATTCATAGCAGTTCAAGTTATATATATTGAGCAGTTGAAGTTCTATATATCTAGAAGTGAGAAAAACAGAAAAGAAAAGAGAAGAAACATAAAGAGAAATACTCACTCGGCGTACTTCTCGCGTCCTTCATCACTAAGGATGAGATCATACAACCTGCGAGCCATGTCCAGGTGAGGGAATTTATAAGGATGTAGCTCCTGCACGGGGGAGCAAAACTTGATCGGAGCTCTAGGTGCACGCTTTGTGCTTGTAACATTGCCAGACTGCAACGCAGGATCCTTCCTAGCAACACCAGCTCTACGCCGCACTACTCCAGAAAGAGGGGAAATGCCCTTGGCAGCAGCACTCCTGGTGACCCTTCCCATGCCAGCAATCTTGTCAAACGCATCATCATCACTGTCTATCAACTGGACTATGGGATTCTTGGGTGTAATGGGGCTCTCTGAATCAGCAGCTGTAGAACCTTTGACAGCTCCCCACCGACCCTTCATAACACCAGATCTTGTCTTCTCTAGAGAACGCCCCTGGCTCAAATCAATAGCCACATGCTCCAGCTCCAAGAACTGGCTGCCAAATATTCTGTAGTCATGCTCCCCAAGATCCAACCGCTCACCTACAACAAAAAGGAGGAGCACAAAAATGGTATGTTCAACTACAAAATTAATAATAATACTAGTCAAGACATCAAGCAGGAAACAAAGACAAATGTCATGCATACGTACAAGGGTCAATGCCAAACAAACCCCGGAAGTTGACCTCAAACACATCGCTAGTCGCACAAGTATACAGAAGAGTCTTTCTAATGTCAGGAATGTCTTCAAATGTGTAATCCAACATTTCAACCACACCATCCTCCCGGCAATGGTAAGACTTGCAGTTTTGTAGCATAAAAATCCACAATCATGCCTGTTAACCAGAAGAAACAAAGGGTACATTAAAAATAAAAATACATGAATACGACAAAAATATGAAAGTAATAATTACAGGAACAAAAAACAAGTAATAAATTTCATGAAAAGGGACACTCACGTGTTTTGCTGCTGTGGCACATGAACAAACTCGCTAGAAAAATCATCAACACGCACCGGGGAGAACGGTTTGGCCCTATCTACGCTAGATTCCCTCCAGAGCCTCTTTATATTATCTGTCATGGTCCTGAAAAATCTAACAGCAGCATCCCAGGTTTCATCACGGAGGGCAATTAGTTTCAAATTACATTTTTTAGGATTTCGATATTTTAAATTTCATTGATTTTTTTGCGGGGAAAATTTCGTTGGATTTTAAATTAATATAAATTTATTTTTCAAATTAGTTTGAATCTTACTCGAAATTTTGGGATTAAAAACAGTTTGGACCCCACCGAAATATGCGAAAATTCGTTGAATTTTTTAACCGTGGCCAGAATATGGGCTGTAATGCTAACAAAAAGAACACGGGCTTCAAAAAAATCCTTAAGAATTAGCAAATGGGCTGTAAATTATTAAAAATAATGCCAAATGGGTTGTATGCTGTTTGCCACAGATTTGGAGGCTGACTTGTAAGCCTACTATGTTGACGCGTACGTAGGGCTTTGTGAACTTAGTCAACAAACAATTCTAGCGGCAGTGACCGTTGAATAACATCCAACGGCCGTGCTGCTTCTTCAATCTCTGATCTTCTTCCTCCAACCGCCCAAATCAGCGCCGGCAGGACCGCCTGCTCCCGCCTCCCATGGCCGGTTGTGCTGCCTTGCAGGCCTCACCACCCCCTCCTACTCCCACCGCTGGCCAGGCCATCCCTCTACTCACTCACGCCTCCTGTTATTTTCCGGCGACACAGGCCTCACACCACAGCCGAACCAGTCAACCCTCGTACTCCCCTCAGCGTGGGCATCCACTGTTGTGGCTTCGCCGGCTCCGGGTCGTTCCCTTCCTGGGCCTCGCCGTCGTCCACCGTGTTGGTGCTCTCGGCACGGCGTGGTCAACAAACGAGAGCCATCGGAAGAGGGATGTATGTGGAGAGGCTAACAGTAGGGACCCACATGGTCCATGGCCACACGCAAGCAAGTGCCTCCTTATTACGCAAAAAAAATGATTCCTCCCCCTGACAGCTGGGACCCACCAGCTATATCTTCGCACGGAAGGAAGTGCCTCCTTATTACGCAAAAAAAAAGTTTCCTCCCCATGACAAATGGGACCCACCGGATTTGGTGGCTGACTTGTGGGCCTACTAAGTTGACGCGTACGCTGGGCTTTGTCAACTTAGTCAACAAAGGATTCTAGCAGCAGTGACCGTTGGATGTTAATCCAACGGCCGTGCTGCTTCTTCAATCTCTGATCTTCTTGCTCCAGCCGCCCAAACCAGTGCTGGCGGGACCGCCTGCTCTAGCATCACGTGGCCAGCTGTGCTGCCGCACAGGCCTCACCACCCCACCCTACTCCCACCGTTGGCCAGGCCTTCCCTCTACTCACCCACATCCCCTGTTATTCTCCGACGATGGCAGCCTCACACCGCAGCTGAACCAGTCAACCCTCGTACTCCCCACTGCGTGGGCATCCACTGCTGCGTCTTCCCCGGCTCCGCGTCGTTCCCTTCCTAGGCCTCGCCGTCGTCCATCGCCTTGGTGCTCTTGGCGCGGCGTGGTCAACGTGGTCAATGAACGACAGCCATCGGAAGAGGAATGTATGCGGTGAGGCTGACAGCCGGACCCACCAGCTACATCTTCACACGCAAGGAAGTGCCTCCTTATTACGCGCAAAAAAAATTATTCATCCCCCTGACAGCTGGGACCCATCTGCTATATCTTCGCACGCAAGGAAGTGCCTCCTTATCCTCCCTGACAACTGGGACCCACCCGGTTAAAGCGTACGTAGCGTTGTTTGTCTAGTCGTGAACGTGTACGTACATACTAGTCGATCGGTCTCATGAACCGTGGCCACGTAAGGAGTGGCACATGTCATAGTAGAGCCTAATACGTAGCAGATCAGGCAGTCCCGTCTAAATCAAGTACACGTACGTACAGCCACGCTGCAAAAAATACGGCCACGTACGTACATACGGGCGGGGTCTCGAACGCGTACTCATGCATACGTACGGCCAGGGCTCGTGTACGTGGAGAGGCAACGGACGGCAGCAATGGCGTCCTGTTCATCGGCAGCGAACCGGCTGGGTTGGTACGGAGAAACAGCGTCGTGTTCATCGGGAGGCAACCGACTGGGTCGGAATGCGTCCTGTTCATCGGGAGCCAACCGGCTTGGACGTAACAGCCGAAACGGGGTGTTGTTCATCAACCCCCCCCCCACCGGCTGGGTGTCTGGCGTACTGCAAAACGGAGGAAACGGCCTTCTGTTCGACTGCCTACGGTCGAAACAGGATCCTGTTCATCGGCTGGGGGTCTGGCGTACCGCAAAACGGAGGAAACGGACTTCCGTTCAACCGCCTATGGTCGAAACGGGGTCCTGTTGATCGGGAGGGGTCTGGCGTACCGCAAAATGGAGGAAACAGACTTCTCCCCAACTGCCTACGGTCAAAACGGGGTCCTGTTCATCGGGAGGGGTGTGGCGTACCACAAAACGGGACTGCACGGGCTACTGTTCAACCACCGTCGACTTCCTCCAGCCTCCACCGGCTACTGTTCATCCAGCCTCCATGGGGGTCCTGTTCATCCACCCCCAACCGGCTGGAGGGTGGCGGCCTCCTCGGGGTCCTGTTAATCCAGCGGCAATCGCCTACTACCACGGGGTCCTGTTCATCCACCGGCTGGGGTGTGGGGCGTACAAGCGGACGGCAGCAACAGGAACTGTTCATCCATAGCCAACCAACCAGCTCGATCGATGCGTCTCGACTCGTGTCTACGTGTATCGTGCATGCGGCAGCAACATGCACTGTTCATCGAGAGGCAAACCCAACCGGTTACGTCTAGCACGGGGGCTCGATGCAATGCATCGATCGATCAGCTTCAGTAAGCAGCAGCAGTGATCGACCGCTCGGGTTCAGTTAGCGGCGAAGGAATCAGTCGGGTTCAGTTAGCAGCGAAGGAATCACTCAGGTTCAGTTAGCAGCGAAGGGATCGAACGGCTTCAGTGTGTAGTGGGATCGATCGCTCGGGTTCAGCACGTAGTAGTGTGAGGGATCGATCGATCGCTCGGGTTCAGTAAGCGAACGCCTCGCTCGGGTTCAGTTAGCGAACGCCTCACACACACGTGCGTACGAAAGAAATGCACAAACCACAATGCATCGCTCGGCCCCGACCACCCACCGATTGCCCACCGTAACCGGGAAACTCCCCAAAAATTTCCTCGCCCTCACTCCTACCACGATTTTTTACGTCATGGATGGCCCAAAGAATGTCATGCGGGTGCGTCTCCGGCCTGCCCTGGACGAAAAGCCCATTTTCTGTCATAATTTTTTGTCATAGAAGTAGGAGCCCGCCACATCTATGATGATACGTGTTTTTGTCACAATTATCGTCACAGAAGTGTCACAACCATGACAGAAAAAGTTTTCGTTCAGGCCATAATGTCATGGATGTGTCTTTTTTTTTGTATTGACCTCTCTGCCTGAGATTCAGATCTGTTTGGGTGAAGATATACTTGAGACTCTGGTGATCGGTGTAAATCTCGCAACGATTACCAAGAAGGTAATGTCGCCAAGTGTTAAGTGCATAGACTATGGCTGCAAGCTCTAGATCATGTGTATGATAATTATCCTCATGTGGATGCAACTGTCGAGATGCATAGGCAATCGTCTAGCTTCTCTTTCGCTTCTTCTTGTTTGTTCCTTTTGTTCTTCGTCGTCCCTTTTACTTCTTTTCTTTGCATCTTATCAAGTCTTGTTTCAAAAGCAGTTGACAATAAAAAGAATTCCAAATTGGTTCGTACGTGCCTTATCTTTGAACTAATGAAAGACCAAAATATTTCCATGTCTTCTCCTTGTATATAGTGTTTTCAGATTTCAGTTTAGTCCACGGCGACACTTGCACTATGTTATATTTTCCACATCATTCGGTCATGCAAGTGAAAGGCAGTAATGACGATGATTTGATGAAGTGGTCGTGGTGAAGAACAGCTGGTATGAACTCTCCTGTTTTTGTTTTTGTAAATATGTTTATCTTAGTGATCTTGTTTCAGCATATTACGGATAAACATGTGTGTGATGATGATTAGAGTCCATAGTTTCTTATGCCATGCTTAATTAGCTGGGAGTGGATAATATGGTATCTTGGGTGTCAACATGCATTAAATTGATTATGATGTGGTATATTAGGATGGTATCCTCCTCTGAAGAATTTAAGTGGCTTGACTTGCACATGTTCACGCATCTAATTGATTCAAAACCAATCTTTCCTCTATGATATTTATATTCAGAGTGTTTATATCCTCATGATCCTAATGTTCAATGTTGGTTATTCCAAATGCATGATTATGACTGTTGTCGCTCTCTAGTTGGTCGCTTCCCCGTCTAATGCTATCCATCATCTGTACTAAGCGAAAATACTGCTTGTGCATCCAAATCCTTAAACCAAAGTAATGCCGTTAAGAGTCCACTATATCTACCTATATACAGCATTACTCTGTCATTCCAAGTAAATTTGCATGTACCACCTCTAATGCTTCAAGTAAATATCTGTTTTGTGTGCCCATAAAGCTCATGGAGTGGTGGGGAGAGCGTAATCTTCTATGATAAACTAGATGACCCGTTGCGCCAATTGGCGCAGAGACCAACTGCAACCTGCAAGTTAAGTGGACTATAAGAAACATAAAATGAAAGTCAAGTGAACTATTTGAAGAGACTAACTAACCAACCACAACTCGAAAGTTAACTGAAGCGCAGAGACCAAATGCAGAGTGGAAGTTAACCCAACTATTCCTATCATACTCATTCTCTTTCTTTTATCAATGGAAAGACAGGCAAGCTACAAGTGATTATGTTAGTAATGCTTTTGTATTTGTCTTTCCCATGCCCATCTTAGGGCATGCGCAAGTGCCCAACTCAGCTTACTCGTCGAGATGGGAGTGCATGAGTTAACGGGTTGTTTCATTCATGCCAACATACTATTGGGTTCTGCAATGACTTCTTACCATCGTGACCCTTGGCCAGATGCCACACTTTCGGATGTATGCCCGGTATTTGGACTATGTGGTCTACCCGGATGGACTCGAGTCGCCTTAGTTATTCCAAGTAGGAGTCCCTGGTTCCGACTGTGCATGTCATGTACCGTAGGAGGTGTGATCGGGCTTTCTGTTGACTTGACTATTGGTTTGCCCTGAAGTTTAGGCGAACTATTTGAAGGGTGCTTATCGTGAATGGACTATGCACCCATGGCTGTAGTGGTCTCTCCAAATAGTTAACTTAACTTCTGTTTTACATTTCAAAAGATTTTGCTTAACTTCTCGGCTGCACTTGGTCTCTTTACAAGGCCATTTCGTAGTATTTTGGGATGTAAGCCTGGTCTTTCAGCGCTGCGGTTTGGCCAGATGGGGTGTTCTAAAATGCCTTCTCTCACTTTCAAAACCAACTTTGTGAAGTCATCAACATTGATGGCTAGCGATTTAACCTACTCTGGCCCCATTAGTTTATTGTTTTCTTTACGTGGTGCATGTAGTCTTAATGGAGAGGGGAAAATTAAATGAAGTCGCCATCACTGTATTTGTTACACAATATAATGGTAGATGATTCCAAACATATGTTGCGCCATGGAAACTCGATAGGCCACTCTTGTTGCTAGTTTAGCCGCAAGAAAAATATGCCAAAGGCGCAATGGATAAAACATGTTCCTTTTAATAAGCGTTCGTTAGAGTCTACTTAATATGGTTTGCTTGTCTTCTTTTTTGCGTTGTATCTTCTTTGTATATCTACCCATGACAAACAACGATGATCGTTTCGCACGTCCTTCTATGGCCGGCCAGGGCAACCTAACAACCGGGTCAACAGAAAGACCGACCACAAACTCCTATGGTACATGACCTAATGCGTCAGAACCGGAGACTCCTACCCAGAAGAACTGAGGCGACTCGGGACCATCCGCGGCCGACTCGGACGAGGCAATTGCGTGTCAGTCGCCTTCTACCCGGCCTTGACTTGCGGTACTGTCAGGGGCTTTTCTGCCCAGATGGCGTCCTCTAATTTTTTTTTGTTGTGCTCTCGCCCCGGGAAGGGATGGTCGGTTTGCATCTTGCGTGCACCATGGAGTTCGCCATTGCTTCAGACCCGGGCATCCCGTTCAGAGGTCGGCTTATGGTGGAGCCAATGGTTTGTGCACCAGGCATGCATGGTTGGTTTGGTGGGGCCCGGCTTGCATGTGTCCCATGCGGTTGGCCCTTTTTCTCCTTTGCAATGCATTTGACCATATTGTTTCCCCAAGGCAAGAAAAATAAATCAGCCAAACCACACCAATTGCATAGGCGAACATCGCGCTTTTAGATGGAGCATGTTTTTAATGGTTTGCTTACCTTTTAAGTAACATTAGTTAGAATCTATTATAATATGGTTTACCTGTTACTCATATGTGGCATGAGGCTAAACATGCTTCCTCGTAGTGATATTGGGACCTTTCTAAAGTCTTAATTTACTCACGCATTCATAGTATGTATAATCGCTCTAATTAATCTTGCTTAGCTCATCGCAATCCCATGCTCAAGTTCAGCCAGTGCGCAAGGCCAGCTATGGTATATCCATTATCCTAGCGTTCGCTCGCAGGTTTGGGTTGTTTACCCGGGCGGCAAACAAGTACCTCATATGTGTCCGGTGCATGGGGAGTGCATTACGTGTAGGTGGACGGTGTAGGCTTTTCACCCTCAGGATCGATCACATCAAATCACACGAACACACGAACAGAAAAACTTATAGCCAAGGGCACGTGTCACGCCCCTCTTTTCTCTCTTTTTATTCTCTGTTTTCTCCCGGTGTTACAAATCTTGCAGCCCTGATGTGTATATATATATATACACAAGGCCACGACCCACGTGAACCAAGTCCTACACGGACAAGCTACCTGGTCCAAATAGAACTCACGCTAACATAAGGAAAATCTACACCGACCTATCTATACTTTCCTATATTACTAGTACTACTAATTATCCGGCAACCTTGATCACGCTTATACTAATCCTAACCGAACACAACTAGTACCCACAACACGCAGACATGATTGGATTACTCCAACATTCACCCCCTAATCCAAACATCCAAGTCTTCTTTATACGACAAGACACGCAGACCATCATATCTTCATCTTGTCGCGCCGGTTGCCTCCGGTGATGCGACTTACCGAACCGCTTCTCTCTGCTCGTAATGACGGTCACAACTTCATCATCATCTTTTTCATGTCGACTTGTAGACTGAATCCAACGCTTTACTCGGACTACCAGCCACGCTGCCACATCTTAGCGTGCTACATGCAGACTAAACGCATAGCCTCATGCAGGAACTCAACTTAACTGGTGCGCGTCCTCTTCACGTTGATCTTCATCTTCTCGTCGGTTGCTTGTGCACGGGGAGACACATCTCTTCACCCAGCACATCTTCTCATTGTCGTCGATGTCACATCTTACCGAACGACACCTCCTATCCAGCGGCAACACAACTCGCCATATACGTGCAACTCAACTTCACCGTATATGAACTCGCCGGAACTCCTTGATCACGAATAGAAACACAAGGCACAATTTCCTTTTTCCATCCGCTCTCGCTCTCGATTCTCCTCCTCCAGTGACGCATCTCTACTGCAGCAGAAGACTCACACACCTGAGCTCTTGGACGCACCTTACAAGAACTCATCTGCACACTTTGATGACGGCTCGCAGCTTCGCCATCACTACCTTGCACCCTCCACCGATGATCTTGATGAACTACTCAGTGCCAACTCAACACCTCCATAACCATCAACGATCACCAGTGCCTTGTCGACGACCGCCCGTCGCCCTCCTCCAGGTCGTTCCGTCGAACAACAATCACCCGTCGCCTCGCTTGCGACAGCACACTCACCGCCTTCTCTTCGTCGCTCCACCAATCGACTATCGCCAGCTCCTCCTCGTCGCCGCACCAGCGACTGTATCGCCCTCTCCTCCTCGTCGTTGTACCCTCAACGACTATATGGCCTGCTCCTCATCGCTACACCGGTGACTGCATTGCCCACCCCGAGGCGCTAGTCGGGTTGCCACCCCGGGGCAAGCGCAACTTCAGCTCGACCTTGCTCTAGATACCAATTGTAGGCTTTTCACCCTCAGGATCGATCACATCAAATCACACGAACACACGAACAGAAAAACTTATAGCCAAGGGCACGTGTCGCGCCCCTCTTTTCTCTCTTTTTATTCTCTGTTTTCTCCCGGTGTTACAAATCTTGCAGCCCTGATGTGTATATATATATATACACACAAGGCCACGACCCACGTGAACCAAGTCCTACACGGACAAGCTACCTGGTCCAAATAGAACTCACGCTAACATAAGGAAAATCTACACCGACCTATCTATACTTTCCTATATTACTAGTACTACTAATTATCCGGCAACCTTGATCACGCTTATACTAATCCTAACTGAACACAACTAGTACCCACAACACGCAGACATGATTGGATTACTCCAATAGATGGGGTGTACGACTCTGGAAGCTAGATACGCATGACCGCTGGGACCTCCATGGTTGTCTCCCAGCATCGCATGGTAGACGCGGCTTCGGGTGGTGTCTCCGACATCTCGAAACATCGCTCCTCCATAGGCACCACGTCGGGAGAGGCGGCAAGAGCCACTGGTAGTGCAGGAGCAGCGCTATGGATGATTAGCATCGTCGACAAATGGGCCACAGGCGCTAGAGCGGCTGGGGTGGAGGAAAAAGGGGGAGGATATTGAGCCTCCACCTGGCGGGCCTAGGAGTTAACCTAAAATTGACGCTACTTCGTATGCGCAAGCCGAAAGAGATCCCAAAGGACGCCAGCCGACCAGGCATCGCAGCATCAAAAACCCGGGCATGCATAGGAAAATACGTTAGTCGGCCTAGGGAAACGACGGCAAAAGGCCGTGTCCTTTCTGTGGCCGTATGGTTGCTTGCCGCTTCTGGGGAAGCTATCCGGACCGTCCAACGCGTGATATGGCGCTAGGTGAAACTGCTCATTTTCCGCCTACCTTTTAGGCTCCCATGACGCAAACAAGCCCATGCGTCCGGGCACCCTACCCGTCAAACAAAGTTCGTGTATTCTTACATTAGTGAGTCAATCTTTCCTACATACATGTAAACACTTTGCCATTTCGCCCGGCTGTCTCCCACATACCCTGCCTTTCTGTTCAAACTCAGACCTAACCTGATGAGGAATGTAGCATGAAAATCAAAAAAATTCCTATGAAACAACCAAGATCTAATCTAGGAGATGCATAGCAATGAGGGGGGAGTGTGCCTACATACCCTTGTAGACCGAAAGCGTTAGCGTATGTAACGCAGTTGATGTAGTTGTACTCTTCGCGATCAAATCACAATCCAATCCGATCTAGTGCCAAACGGACAACACCTCCGAATTTAGCACATGTTCAGCTCGATGCCGTCCTTGTTAGGAATAAACCATGTGTGCGGATGTGCGTTGCGTGTGTGTGCGCGTTCGTGGCAGTGGTGTGTGCGTGCGTGCGTGTCGCGAGTCTGTGCTCGTGATCTAGTCGTAGTCATTTAGTAGCAGCCGGGACTGGACGCGTTAGAACGCGTCGTGGAGGGCGGCCAGGTGAGTTGAGTCGCTGGGCGCCGGACTCGTACGTGCATGCGTACGAAACGGCAGCGTAGGGCGCTGCGTCCCGCAGGCTACAAAGCCGGCCGTGATTTGAGTTAGTTAGTGCATCCAGGTTGTTACGCGACCGTGGTTCGCCAGAAAAACAACTGTGTTTCCTTCGTCTATCTCCGTTCGTCAAAACCACAGAGAACTACCTAGGGTTAGTCCCAACAATTGGTATACATAGCCTCGTTTGTTCCTGTGCTCGTGGCCATGGCGATCGTCCCGCACGGCGCAGGGGGTAGCACGGTGTCGATGGCGATGCCGATGTTCACACCGGACAACTACACGGTGTGGGCGATCAAGGCCGAAGCCATCCTCGATGCCCAAGACCTCTGGGAAGCGGTGTCGCCGGCGAGCGACGCGGGGAAGAACAAGACGGCGAGGGCAGTGCTGTTCGGTGCGCTCTCCGAAGACCTGCTGATGCAGGTATCGTCGAAGAAGACGGCGGCTGAGGTGTGGGCCAGCTTGAAGACGAGGTTCATCGGTGCCGATCGGGTCCAGGCGGCGCGGCTCCCCACTCTCCGCGGCGAGTTCGACAAGTTGCGCATGGAGGAGGGGGAGGCGCTGGACGCGTACGCCGGCAAGATCAGCGGCATGACAGCGAGGTATGCTGGCCTCGGCTCGACGCTCGACGACGCCACCATGGTAAAAAAAACTGCTCGATACGGTGCCCGATCGGTTGTACGCCGCGGTGGCCGGAATCGAGCAGTTCTGTGATGTGGACAAGATGGCGTTCGAGGAGGCGTTGAGCAGACTCAAGGCGTTCGACGAACACTTATGGCGGCGCACGCAGTCCGGCGGCGAACGGAGTGACGGCCAGCTTCTGCTCACAGCGGAACAGTGGGAGGCACGGCGACGTCAGCGCGACGGCGGCCACGACCACGACGACGACGGTGCGAGCAGCGTGGCCTCAGGCGCGAGACGGTGGCGCGGGAAGTGCTACAACTGTGGCGTCCGTGGCCACTTCTCCCGTGACTGTCGGCAGCCTAAGAAGGAGAAGGTGCTCCTCGCCGACGTCGACGAAGAGCCGGGCCTCCTGTAGGTCACGGTTTAGGGGGAGATTGTTAGGAATAAACCGTGTGTGCGGATGTGCGTCGCGTGTGTGTGCGCGTTCGTGGCAGTGGTGTGTGTGTGTGTGCGTGTTGCGAGTCTGTGCTCGCGATCTAGTCGTAGTCATTTAGCAGCAGCCGTGACTGGACGCGTTAGAACGCGTCGTGGAGGGCGGCCAGGTGAGCGAGTCGCTGGGCGCCGGACTCGTACGTGCATGCGTATGAAACGGCAGCGTAGGGCGCTGCGTCCCGCGGGCTACAAAGCCGGCCGTGATTTGAGTTAGTTAGTGCGTCCAGGTTGTTACGCGGCCGTGGTTCGTTGCTAGAAAAACAACTGTGTTTCCTTCGTCTATCTCCGTTCATCAAAACCACAGAGAACTACCTAGGGTTAGTCCCCACAGTCCTCTCCTTCTTGATCCAGCAAGCAAGAGAGAGGAGGTAGATGAGAACGGGACCAGCCCAACAGCGAGGTGGTGGTGGTGGCAGCGGAATTCTGGTAGGGCTTCGCCAAGCGCGTACCGGGGTAAGGTGGGAGGAGTTGGGAGAGGCAATGGCCAAGGAAGAAGGGGTGCAGCCCCCCTGCGCCTCCCCACTATATATAGGGATGAGGGAGGGGGCGGCCAGCCCTAGCCCCTCCTCCAAGGGAGGGGGCGGCGGCCAAGGGGGGAGGCTTGCCCCCCAAACCAGGTAGGGCGACTCCCCACCCCTAGGGTTCCCCCCCCAACCGCATGGGCCTAAGGGGGAGTGGCGCCTAGACCATTAGGGGCTGGTGCGCCCCCCTAGGGTCTGTGTGGCCCCTCCGGGGCTCGTGGGTCCCTCTGGTTCACCCCCGGAACCCTTCGATGCCCCCCGGTACACTCCTGGTGGACCCCCGAATTTTTCCGGAACCCTGAATAAAACTTCTCATATATAAATCTTTACCTCCGAACCATTCTGGAGCTCCTCGTGATATCCCAGATCACATCCGGGACTCCGAACAAGCTTGGGACTTTCCACTATTAATATCTCAATACTACCCTAGTGCTACCGAACGTTAAGCGTGCGACCCTACGGGTTCGGGAACGTGTAGACATGACCGAGACACCTCTCCGTTCAATAATCAATTGCGGGATCTGGATGCCCATATTGATTCCCACATATTGAACGAAGATATTTATCGAGTGAACCACGATGTCGAGGATTCAGTTAATCCCGTATGCAATTCCCTTTGTCCGGCGATATGTTACTTGCCTGAGATTCGATCATCGGTATCGCCATACATATTTCAATCACGTTACCGGCAAATCTCTTTACTCATTCGGTAATACAAGATCCCCGCGACTAAACTCATTAGTCACATGAAGCTTCTTGTGATGTTGTATTACCGAGAGGGCCCAGAAATATCTCTATGTCACACGGAGCGACAAATCCCAGTCTGGATCCATGCAACTCAACAAACACCTACGGAGATACCTGTAGAGCACCTTTATGATCACCCAGTTATGAAGTGACATTTGATAGCACACAAAGTATTCCTCCGGTATATGGGAGTGGCATGATCTCATGGTCTAAGGAATAGATACTTTACATGAAGAAAGTTGTAGCAAATAAACTAAGTGATACAATCTGATGCTAAGCTTACGGTTGGGTCTGTCCATCACATCATTCTCCTAATGATGTGATCCCGTTATCAAATGACAACTCATGTCTATGGTTAGGAAACCTTAACCATCTTTGATCAATGAGCTAATCTAGTAGAGGCTCACTAGGGACACAGTATTGTTTATGTATCCACACATGTATTTAAGTTTCCGGTCAATACAATTCTAGCATGAATAATAAGCATTTATCATGAACAAGGAAATATGATAATAACTATTTCATTATTGCCTCTAGGGCATATTTCCAACAGTTTCCCACTTGTACCAGAGTCAATAATCTAGTTTACATCATAATGTATTTAACACCCATAGAGTTCTGGTGTTGATCATGTTTTGCTCGTGGAAGAGGTTTAGTCAACGGGTCTGCCACATTCAGATCCGTATGTACTTTGCAAATTTCTATGTCACCATCCTTAATGTAATTACAAATGGAGTTGAAGCGGCGCTTGATATGCTTCGTCTTCTTGTGAAACGTTGGCTCCTTGGCAATGGCAATGGCGCCAGTGTTGTCACAATAGAGAGTCATAGTATCTGATGCCCTAGGTACCACTCCTAGATCGGACATGAACTCCTTCATCCAGACTCCTTCATGCGCTGCTTTCGAAGCAGCTATATATTCTGCTTCACATGTAGATCCCGCCATGACGCTCTGCTTGGAGCTGCACGAACTGACTGCTCCACCATTCAAAATAAATACGTACCCGGTTTGAGACTTTGAGTCATCCAGATCAGTGTCAAAGCTAGCATCAACGTAACCCTTTACGATGAGCTCTTTATCACCTCCATAAATGAGAAACATTTTCTTAGTCCTCTTTAGGTACTTAAGGATATTTTTGACCGTTGTCCAGTGATCTACTCCTGGATCACTCTAGTACCTAACTGCCAGACTTATGGCAAGGCACACATAAGGTCTGGTACATAGCATGGCATACATTATAGATCCTATGGCTGAGGCATAGGGGACGACTTTCATCCTTTCTCTTTCTTCTGCTGTCGTCGGGCTTTGAGTCTTACTCAACTTCACACCTTGCAACACAGGCAAGAACCCCTTTTTCGATTGGTCCATTTTGAACTTCTTCAAAATCTTGTCAACGTATGTTCTTTGTGAAAGTCCAATCAAACGTCTCGATCTATCTCTATAGATCTTGATGCCCAATATGTAAGCAGCTTCACCCAGGTCTTTCATTGAAAAACTCTTGTTCAAATAACCTTTTATGCTTTCCAGAAATTCTATATCATTTCCAGTCAATAATATGTCATCCACATATAGTATTAGAAATGCTACAGAGCTCCCACTCACTTTCTTGTAAATACAAGCTTCACCATAACTTTGTATAAAACCGAAAGCTTTGAGCACCTCATCAAAGCATATATTCCAACTCCGAGATGCTTGCACCAGTCCATAGATGGATTGCTGGAGCTTGCATACCTTATTAGCATCCTTAGGATCAACAAAACCTTTGGTATGCATCATATACAACTCTTCCTTAAGAAAACCATTAAGGAACGCTGTTTTCACATCTATCTGCCAGATTTCATAATCAAAAAATGCAGCAAATGCTAACATAATCCTAACAGACTTTAGCATCACTACGGGTGAGAAAGTCTCATCGTCATCAACCCCTTGAACTTGTCAAAAACCTTTTGCAACAAGTCGAGCTTTATAGATGGTGACATTACCATCAGCGTCTGTCTTCTTCTTAAAGATCCATTTGTTCTCAATGGCGTGCCGGTCATCGGGCGAGTCTACCAAAGTCCACACTTTGTACTCATACATGGATCCTATCTCGGATTTCAAGGGCTCAAGCCATTTGTCGGAATCCGGGCTCATCATTGCTTCTTCATAGTTCGTAGGTTCGCCGTTGTCTAACAACATGACTTCCAAGATAGGATTTCCATACCACTCTGGTGCGGTCATGTCCTGATTGACCTATGAAGTTCGGTTGTAGCTTGATTCGAAGTTTCATGATCATCATCATTAGCTTCCTCTCCGGATGGTGTAGGCATCACGGGAACTTCTTTCTGTGATGCGTTACTCTCCAATTCGAGAGAAGGTACGATTACCTCATCAAGTTCTACTTTCCTCCCACTCACTTCTTTCGAGAGAAACTCCTAATCTAGAAAGGATCCATTCTTGACAACAAAGATCTTGCCCTCGGGTCTGTAATAGAAGGTATACCCAATGGTCTCTATAGGTTATCCTATGAAGACACACTTCTCCGCTTTGGGTTCGAGCTTATCAGGCTGAAGCCTCTTGAAATAAGCGTCGGATCCTGAAACTTTAAGAAACGACAAATTAGGTTTCTTGCCAAACTAGCCAAACCATAATTCATACGGTGTCATCTCAACGGATTTAGACGGTGCCCTGTTTAAAGTGAATGCGGCTGTCTCTAATGCATAACCCCAAAACGATAGTGGCAAATCGGTAAGAGACATCATAGAACGCACCATATCCAATAGAGTACGATTACGACGTTCGGACGCACCATTATGTTGTGGTGTTCCAGGTGGCGTGAGTTGTGAAACAATACCACATTGTCTTAAGTGCGTGCCAAACTCGTAACTCAAATATTCACCTCCACGATCATATCGTAGAAATTTTATTTTCTTGTTACGATGATTCTCTACTTCACTCTGAAACTCCTTGAACTTTTCAAATGTTTGAGACTTGTGTTTCATTAAGTAAATATGCCCATATCTACTCAAATCATCTATGAAGGTAAGACAATAACGATATCCACCGCGTGCTTCAACACTCATTGGATAGCATACATTGGTATGTATTATTTCCATCAAGTCACTTGCCCGCTCCATTGTACCGGAAAACGGGGTTTTAGTCGTCTTTCCCATGAGGCATGGTTCACATGTTTCAAATGATTCATAATCAAGTGATTCCAAAAGTCCATCAGCATGGAGTTTCTTCATGCACTTTACACCAATATGACCTAAGCGGCAGCGCCACAAGTATGTGGTACTATCATCATTAACTTTGCAACCTTTGGCATTGATATTATGAACATGTGTATCACTACGATCGAGATTCAACAAGAATAAACCATTCACCATGGGTGCATGACCATAAAAGATATTATTCATATAAATAGAACAACCATTATTCTCAGATTTAAATGAATAACCGTCTCGCAATAAACAAGATCCAGATATAATGTTCATGCTCAACGCGGGCACCAAATAACAATTATTGTGGTTTAAAACTAATACCACGGTAGACGTAGAGGGAGCGTGCCGACGGTGATCAGATCAACCTTGGAACCATTTCCAATGCGCATCATCACCTCGTCCTTAGCAAATCTCTGTTTATTCCGCAACTCCTGTTTTGAGTTACAAATATTAGCAACCGAACCAGCATCAAATACCCTGGCGCTATTACGAGCACTAGTAAGGTACACATCAATAACATGTATATCAAATATACCTTTGTTGATGTTGCCAGCCTTCTTATCTGCCAAGTACTTGGGGTAGTTCCGTTCCCAGTGGCCATTCCCCTTGCAATAGAAGCACTCAGTCTTAGGTTTGGGTGCAGCCTTGGGTTTATTCACTCGAGCGGCAACTGGCTTGCCATTCTTCTTGAAGTTTCCCTTCTTTCCCTTGCCTTTCTTGATACTAGTGTTCTTTTTGACCATCAACACTTGATGCTCTTTCTTGATTTCTACTTCCGCGGCCTTAAGAATTGCAAAAGGCTCAGGGATCATCTTCTCCATCCCTTGCATATTATAGTTCATCACTAAGCTCTCGTAGCTTGGTGGCAGTGACTGAAGAACACTGTCAATCGCTACTTCATCCGAAAGAATAACTCCCAACTGATTCAAGCGGTTGAAATACCCAGACATCTTCAGTACGTGCTCGCTAACGGAGCTATTCTCCTCTATCTTGCAGCTAAAGAACTTGTCGGAGGCTTTCGGTGTACTAAAGCATGGGTGCCCTCGTACCCTGACTTGTGCACAGGCAGTTGTAGCCTTCCTGACAGCAAGGGCTTGCCGGAGGGCTACTGTGACTCAAGACTCAATGAACATGACCGTGAAGAAGACCTCCAGGCAGGTCATTGAGAAGTACTATTCTAGTAATGACGATCAACATTGCCCTTGCCGGCAAGGTGAAGACCAAGACTCTGGCTGCTGGCAAGCGAAGTCCCGGCAAGCTCCGCGCCAGCAGGCTCGTTCTGTCCCGTTACCGCTCCACCTCATCATCGGCTAGATAAGCACGTATGATAGGTGTCGAGCGGGCAGGCAGTCAAACGTAGCTGGCCAAGGCACGTGTCAGCATGCCACGCCAGGATTAACTTTAATGACACCCGTCCCTGGGACGTGTCAAGATAACAGTAGGGTGCAAGGACCGGTGGTACAAATCTTTTACCCAAAGCCTCACCTCCCCGACGTAGCACCTAACGGTGCATTTAATGCGCTTGTCCTACCCCGTCAGGAGATAGACGTGGTGACGGTGCAAGTCACTATTCATACCCTATAAATGACCGTATTAGCCACTATGGTAACCCCTTGGCCTATAAAAGGAGGCCCACGGCTACAGTTAGAACGGTCGACTCTTAGTTCAATTACACGCTGTAGCTGCACTTCCCGCGCACCTTGCCGGCAAGCTGCGCTCTTTGTAATCTTGAGCTCATACACAATCAAACTACAAGAACAGGAGTAGGTTTTTACGCTCTCAGCGGCCCGAACCTGGATAAATCGTTGCTTGTTCTCACATCTATTAGCCCTGCTCTTTGTAGTACATTGATCCCACAGCCAAACCGCATAGGGATCCTCTCGATCCCATAGATCGTCGTTTCCCCTGACATCTTTGGCGCGCCAGGCAAGGGGTCTTGTATTACAAATCAGTGTCGTAGTGTGAGTACCAGCCCCATCACCTTCGTCGATGGCGCCGAATAAGAAGGGTGGAGCCACGACGGCTCCCACCACCTCCAAGCGGCCTTCCCAGGCGTCCGCAGGCGGCGCAGCCGGCGCGGGCGCTATGGCTGGGACGGCCGGGGCAGGAGGCGCCGGCGGTGCGGGTGTCCAGCATCCCCATCGTTCCGGCGATCGCAGTTAGCACACCGGAGATGGCGCAGACAGCCAACTCCAACAACGTTCAGGTGAGCACAATCATCACAGTAATACAATTCGGACCGGTGCAAGCCAGGACCCCGCCGCCGTGACGTCCAAGTATGGAGCGGCGACGTCCAACAACGATGCGGCGGGACGTGTGCCGCGACCATCGCAAGATCGGAGCGCCACACTTCCCCGCGGTGCTGGTGGTCCTGGACGGCGTCAAGCCGGCCCTGAGCATCGTCCTCATGATGTTAAGGCTCCACCACACCAACCCATTGGTGAGCATGCGCCGCGGCAGCAGGTACGCGACGAGCTTCCTCCTGGCCCAGCCAGGGGTCGAACGACATCCCGTTCCGTGTTCCTCGTCATGCCAACCACGGCGGCAGAAGCTATGGCGTGAGTTCAAAATCTTTTGAACTTCCCGCCAGCTCTAGACAATATGGAAGAATGGAGGGCCACCATCCAGAGTCTCATCAGTTTTGCCGATCCTGGCAAAACACAGGATGTGGGCCCCTCCAGACGACCACCCATAGTGCCGGCAGGACCATCTGGCTGCCGTTCCGGAGACGGTGCGCCAACGGTGCAGTCGCCTCCACATCATTAACCACAGCGGCGGCAATCTCGCCGGTCGGGTGACCAGGACGTTATGTCCATGGCATTGTCGGATCCACGGGGCCGCCAAGACCAGCTCCAAGTGCTCCATGAACGGTGCGACGAAGACGCCCGTACGAAGATTGAGCGGCGCCGGGAGGCACGCCGTCTGTCAGACGACCGTGTCGGGCCGGCAGCATACGTGCCAGTGCCAAGGTACCCTGGGTGCTTACATTATGTGGTGGGCTGCCCAGCGTTTACTCATGAGATGCGGCAGGTTTGCTGGCCGTCCACCCGTCCCTTCAAGCCTGAGATGCCCAACAGATACGACGGCACGCCCAGTCCAGTAGAGTTCCTTGGCATCTACACCATCGCGGTGTAGGCTGCCGGGGGGCAGGACGACAAGCTTTTGGCCAACTACTTTCCGTTGGCACTCAAGCCCAACGTCAGATCATGGTTGATGAACTTCCCCGAGGGCTCCATTTCTTCTTGGTCGGATCTCTGCCATCAATTCGTGGGTGCCTACCAGGGTGGGCACAAGCTCCCTGGTCAGGAGAGCAATTTGCATGTGATCCCCAGAGAGATGGCGAGCCCCTCCACAAGTATTTACAGAGGTTCAGCCGTGTGCACCACAACATCCCCGATGTTCATCCCGCAGCTGTTTACACCGCGTTCCACACGAATGTGCACAACCGCAGAATGTGGTCTGAGATGAATATCGTGAAGGTTAGGACCATCAACGAGCTATATGCCTTGGCGGACAAGTGTGCACGTGCTGAGGAAGGAAGGCGACTCCCTGGGGAAGATGCTGGCGCCGAAGTCGATTCCGAAGACAACGACGCAGACGACGCATCGACCCCGCAGAAGAAGAGCCGGAAGCGCAACAGGAAGTGCAAAGGCAAGTCAGTGATGGCAGTCGAGAGCCCCGGTGAAGCCAATGCCACCAAGAAGTCCAAGGTAGAAGGCCCCGGCAAGGAGGTTGTCGGATGCGCTGACTGCCGGGAGGCTGCGGTAGGCGACAAGGGCGGCAAGACCGGTGGGCCGTACTGCAAGATCCACCATACCAAGGGCCACGATCTCCAAGAGTGCCGGCAAGTGGAGTAGCCTGCCGAGAAGCAGAAGCAAGAGTATGAGAAACACGACAAGGAGAAGGGCCAGGATGGTGCTGGTGGATCCGGCAAGCAGAACCGTGGTGGCCGAGGAGGCCGCCGCAGCAAGGCCAAGCAACCAAAAGAGAAGGCCGCTCAAGGCCAGAATGATGATGATGAGGACGAAGATGGGTCCGAGAATGAGTTCCAGAACACAGTGGAAGCCATCTGTGTTGACGGAGGCGCATCTTTGCACTCCTCGCACCGGCAACTGAAGCAGTGGGTCCGCGAGGTGAATGTCGCGGAGCCCATGATGGGAGCACAGAAGCCACTCAAGTGGTCGCACACGCCTATCATCTTTGACGCCGCGGATCACCCTGATCGCACCACTGCGGTCGGGTGTTTGTCGTTGTTGGTTTCGCCAACAATCCACAACCTCAAGGTGACAAAGATGTTGGTTGACGGTGGGGCCGGCTTGAACTTGATCTCTCCCGACGTGATCAAGAGGCTGTAGATCCCCACAAGGATCTTGAGGAGACAGGTACATTCCAAGGGATCAGTCCAGGGAGGAACAAGCCGAAGGGCCAGATCAAGCTGCCGGTCACATTCGGCAGCGACCTCAACTACCGGACAGAGAAGATTGTCTTCGATGTCGTCAAGATGCCGCTGCCATACAATAGAATTCTAGGCCGTCCGGCGCTGGCCAAGTTCATGGCTGCGTCGCACTTTGCCTACAACATCATCAAGATACTGGGACCGATGGGCGTTCCCACCATCAAGTCCAACTAGAAGGACACAATCATCTGCGCCGACAAGCTCTACCGGGAGGCAGTGGCAGCATCTGCCATCAAGGCACCTGCTCCTACCGGCAAAGCTCCCGGGGGATGAAAGAAGAAGAAGACCGGCAAGACCTCTGATAAGGACTTCGAGAAGCGCACTTTAGAGTGCAGCACGCCTGTTGAGGACATACCAGAGAGCTCTACCGGCAAGAGCAAGAAAGCCAAGGCCTCTGCATCGGTGACCAAGCAAGTCTCTGCAAGGGGAGATGGGACGAGTGGCACTTTTTCCATAAGTGCCACTCTCAGTGACAAGTAGGAAAGTGCGCTCGTAGCCTTCCTACGGGCGAATGTCGATGTGTTTGCCTCGACCCTCGAACTTTTCCGAAACCCTGAATAAAACTTCCCATATATAAATCTTTACCTCCGAACCATTCTGGAGCTCCCCGTGATATCCCAGATCACATCCGGGACTCCGAACAAGCTTGGGACTTTCCACTATTAATATCTCAATACTACCCTAGTGCTACCGAACGTTAAGCGTGCGACCCTACGGGTTCAGGAACATGTAGACATGACCGAGACACCTCTCCGTTCAATAATCAATTGTGGGACCTGGATGCCATATTGATTCCCACATATTCAACGAAGATCTTTATCGGTGAACCACGATGTCGAGGATTCAGTTAATCCCGTATGCAATTCCCTTTGTCCGGCGATATGTTACTTGCCTGAGATTCGATCATCGGTATCGCCATACCTAGTTCAATCACGTTACCGGCAAGTCTCTTTACTCGTTCCATAATAGAAGATCCCCGTGACTAAACTCATTAGTCACATGAAGCATCTTGTGATGTTGTATTACCGAGAGGGCCCAGAAATATCTCTCTGTCACATGGAGCGACAAATCCCAGTCTGAATCCATGCAACTCAACAAACACCTACGGAGATACATGTAGAGCACCTTTATGATCACCCTGTTATGAAGTGACGATTGATAGCACACAAAGTATTCCTCCGGTATGTGGGAGTGGCATGATCTCAAGGTCTAAGGAATAGATACTTGACATGAAGAAAGTTGTAGCAAATAAACTAAGTGATACAATCTGATGCTAAGCTTACGGTTGGGTCTATCCATCACATCATTCTCCTAATGATGTGATCCCGTTATCAAATGACAACTCATGTCTATGGTTAGGAAACCTTAACCATCTTTGATCAATGAGCTAATCTAGTAGAGGCTCACTAGGGACACAGGGTTTATGTATCCACACATGTATTTAAGTTTCCGGTCAATACAATTATAGCATGAATAATAAAAATTTATCATGAACAAGGAAATATGATAATAACTATTTTATTATTGCCTCTAGAGCATATTTCCAACAGTCTCCCAGTTGCACCAGAGTCAATAATCTAGTTTACATCGTAATGTATTTAACACCCATAGAGTTCTGGTGTTGATCATGTTTTTCTCGTGGAAGAGATTTAGTCAACGGGTCTGCCACATTAAGATCCGTATGTACTTTGCAAATATCTATGTCACCATCCTTAATGTAATTATGAATGGAGTTGAAGCGGCGCTTGATGTGCTTCGTCTTCTTGTGAAACGTTGGATCCTTCGCAATGGCAATGGCGCCAGTGTTGTCACAATAGAGAGTCATAGTATCTGATGCACTAGGTACCACTCCTAGATCGGACATGAACTCCTTCATCCAGATTCCTTCATGCGCTGCTTTCGAAGCAGCTATATATTCCGCTACACATGTAGATCCCGCCATGACGCTCTGCTTGGAGATGCACGAACTGACTGCTCCACCATTCAAAATAAATACGTACCCGGTTAGAGACTTTGAGTCATCCAGATTAGTGTCAAAGCTAGCATCAACGTAACCCTTTACGATGAGCTCTTTATCACCTCCATAAATGAGAAACATTTTCTTAGTCCTCTTTAGGTACTTAAGGATATTTTTGACCATTGTCCAGTGATCTACTCCTAGATCACTCTAGTACCTACCTGCCAGACTTATGTCAAGGCACACATAAGGTCTGTTACACAGCATGGCATACATTATAGAGCCTATGGCTGAGGCATAGGGGATGACTTTCATCCTTTCTCTTTCTTCTGCCGTCGTCGGGCTTTGAGTCTTACTCAACTTCACACCTTGCAACACAGGCAAGAATCCCTTTTTCGATTGGTCCATTTTGAACTTCTTCAAAATCTTATCAAGGTATGTGCTTTGTGAAAGTCCTATCAAACATCTCGATCTATCTCTATAGATCTTGATTCCCAATATGTAAGCAGCTTCACCCAGGTCTTTCATTGAAAAACTCTTGTTCAAATAACTTTTTATGCTTTCCAGAAATTCTATATCATTTCCAGTCAATAATATGTCATCCACATACAGTATTAGAAATGCTACAGAGCTCCCACTCACTTTCTTGCAAATACATGCTTCACCATAACTTTGTATAAAATCGAAAGCTTTGAGCACCTCATCAAAGCATATATTCCAACTCCGAGATGCTTGCACCAGTCCATAGATGGATCGCTGGAGCTTGCATACCTTATTACCATCCTTAGGATCAACAAAACCTTCGGGCTGCATCATATACAACGCTTCCTTAAGAAAACCATTAAGGAACGCTGTTTTCACATCTATCTGCCAGATTTCATAATCGAAAAATGCAGCAAATGCTAACATAATCCTAACAGACTTTAGCATCACTACGGGTGAGAAAGTCTCATCGTCATCAACCCCTTGAACTAGTTAAAAACCCTTTGCAACAAGTCGAGCTTTATAGGTGGTGACATTACCATCAGTGTCTGTCTTCTTCTTAAAGATCCATTTGTTCTCAATGGCGTGCCGGCCATCGGGCAAGTCTACCAAAGTCCACACTTGGTACTCATACATGGATCCTATCTTGGATTTCATGGGCTCAAGCCATTTGTCGGAATCCGGGCTCATCATTGCTTCTTCATAGTTCGTAGGTTCGCCGTTGTCTAACAACATGACTTCCAAGACAGAATTTCCGTACCACCTTGGTGCGGTCGTGTCCTAATTGACCTATGAAGTTCGGTAGTAGCTTGATTCAAAGTTTCATGATCGTCATCATAAGCTTCCTCTCCGGATGGTGTAGGCATCATGGGAACTTCTTTCTGTGATGCGCTACTCTCCAATTCGAGAGAAGGTACGATTACCTCATCAAGTTCTACTTTCCTCCCACTCACTTCTTTCGAGAGAAACTCCTTCTCTGGAAAGGATCCATTCTTGACAACAAAGATCTTGCCCTCGGGTCTGTGATAGAAGGTATACACAATGGTCTCTATAGGTTATCCTATGAAGACACACTTCTCCGCTTTGGGTTCGAGTTTATCAGGCTGAAGCCTCTTAACATAAGCTTCGGATGCCGAAACTTTAAGAAACGACAACTTAGGTTTCTTGCCAAACCTGCCAAACCATAATTCATACGGTGTCGTCTCAACGGATTTAGACGGTGCCCTGTTTAAAGTGAATGCGGCTGTCTCTAATGCATAACCCCAAACCGATAGTGGCAAATCGGTAAGAGACATCATAGAACACACCATATCCAATAGAGTACGATTACGACGTTCGGACACACCATTACGTTGTGGTGTTCCAGGTGGCGTGAGTTGTGAAACAATTCCACATTGTCTTAAGTGCGTGCCAAACTCGTAACTCAAATATTCACCTCCACGATCATATCGTAGAAATTTTATTTTCTTGTTACGATGATTCTCTACTTCACTCTGAAACTCCTTGAACTTTTCAAATGTTTGAGACTTGTGTTTCATTAAGTAAATATACCCATATCTACTCAAATCATCTATGAAGGTAAGACAATAACGATATCCACCGCATGCTTCAACACTCATTGGATAGCATACATTGGTATGTATTATTTCCATCAAGTCACTTGCCCGCTCCATTGTACCGGAAAACGGGGTTTTAGTCATCTTGCCCATGAGGCATGGTTCACATGTTTCAAATGATTCATAATCAAGTGATTCCAAAAGTCCATCAGCATGGAGTTTCTTCATGCACTTTACACCAATATGACCTAAGCGGCAGCGCCACAAGTATGTGGTACTATCATCATTAACTTTGCATCATTTGGCATCGATATTATGAACATGTGTATCACTACGATCGAGATTCAACAAGAATAAACCATTCACCATGGGTGCATGACCATAAAATATATTATTCATATAAATAGAACAACCATAATTCTTAGATTTAAATGAATAACCGTCTCGCAATAAACAAGATCCGGATATAATGTTCGTGCTCAACGCGGTCACCAAATAACAATTATTGTGGTTTAAAACTAATACCACGGTAGACGTAGAGGGAGCGTGCCGACGGTGATCAGATCAACCTTGGAACCATTTCCAATGCGCATCGTCACCTCGTCCTTAGCTAGTCTCTGTTTATTCTGCAACTCCTATTTTGAGTTACAAATATTAGCAACCGAACCGGTATCAAATACACTGGCGCTACTACGAGCACTAGTAAGGTACACATCAATAACATGTATATCAAATATTCCTTTGTTGATGTTGCCAGCCTTCTTATTTTCCAAGTACTTGGGGTAGTTCCATTTCCAGTTGCCATTGCCCTTGCAATAGAAGCACTCAGTCTCAGGTTTGGGTCCATCATTGGGTTTCTTCACTGGAGCGGCAACTGGTTTGCCATTCTTCTTGAAGTTTCCCTTCTTTCCCTTGCCTTTCTTGAAACTAGTGTTCTTTTTGACCATCAACACTTGATGCTCTTTCTTGATTTCTACTTCCGCGGCCTTAAGAATTGTGAAAAGCTCAGGGATCATCTTCTCCATCCCTTGCATATTATAGTTCATCACGAAGCTCTCGTAGCTTGGTGGCAGTGACTGAAGAACTCTATCAATCGCTACTTCATCTGGAAGAATAACTCCCAAATGATTCAAGCGGTTGAAATACCCAGACATCTTGAGTACGTGCTCGCTAACGGAGTTGTTCTCCTTTATCTTGCAGCTAAAGAACTTGTCGGAGGCTGTCGGTGTACTAAAGCATGGGTGCCCTCGTACCCTGACTTGTGCACAGGCAGTTGTAGCCTTCCTGACAGCAAGGGCTTGCCGGAGGGCTACTGTGACTCAAGACTCAATGAACAGGACCGTGAAGAAGACCTCCAGGCAGGTAATTGAGAAGTACTATTCTAGTACTGACGATCAACATTGCCCTTGCCGGCAAGGTGAAGACCAAGACTCTGGTTGCCGGCAAGCGAAGGCCCGGCAAGCTTCGCGCCAGCAGGCTCGTTCTATCCCGTTACCGCTCCACCCAATCATCGGCTAGATAAGCACGTATGATAGGTGTCGAGCGGGCAGGCAGTCAAACGTAGCTGGCCAAGGCATGTGTCAGCATGCCACGCAAGGATTAACTTTAATGACACCCGTCCCTGGGACGTGTCAAGATAACAGGAGTGTGCAAGGACCGGTGGTACAGATCTTTTACCCAAAGCCTCGCCTCCCCGACGTAGCACCTAACGGTGCATTTAATGCGCTTGTCCAACCCCGTCAGGAGATAGACGTGGTGACAGTGCAAGTCACTATTCATACCCTGTAAATGACCGTATTAGCCACTATGGTAACCCCTTGGCCTATAAAAGGACGCCCATGGATACAGTTAGAACGGTCGACTCTTAGTTCAATTACACACTGTAGCTGCACTTCTCGCACACCGGCAAGCTGCGCTCTTTGTAATCTTGAGCTCATACACAATCAAACCAAAAGAACATGAGTAGGGTTTTATGCTCTTAGTGGCCCGAACCTGGATAAATCATTGCTTGTTCTCACATCTATTAGCCCTGCTCTTTGTAGTACATTGATCCCACAGCCAAACTGCAAAGGGATCCTCTCCATCCCATAGATCGTCCTTTTCCCACGACATCTTTGGCGCACCAGGCAGGGGGTCTTGTATTACGAATCAGTGTCGTAGTGTGAGTACCAGCCCCATCACCTTCGTCGATGGTGCCGAAGAAGAAGGGTGGAGCCACGATGGCTCCATCACCTCCGAGCGGCCTTCCCAGGCGTCCGCAGGCGGCGCAGCCGGCGCGACCGCTACGGCTGGGACGGCCGGGGCAGGAGGCGCCGGCGGTGCGGGTGTCCAGCATCCCCATCGTTCCGGCGATCGCAGTCAGCACATCGGAGATGGCGCAGATAGCCAACTCCAACAACGTTCAGGTGAGCACAATCATCACAGTAATACAATTCGGACCGGTGCAAGCCAGGACCCCACCGATGTGACGTCCAAGGACGGAGCGGCGACGTCCAACAATGCTGCGGCGGGACGTGTGCTGCGACCATCGCAAGATGGGCGCGCCGTGCTTCCCCGCGGTGCTGGTGGTCCTAGACGGCGTCACGCCGGCCATGAGCATCGTCCTCATGATATTCAGGCTCCACCACCACCACGCCAACCCGTTGGTGAGCATGCGCCGCGGCAGCAGGTACCCGACGAGCTTCCTCCTGGCCCAGCCAGGAGTCGAACGGCGTCCCGTTCCGTGTTCCCCGCCATGCCAACCACGGCGGCAGAAGCTATGGCGCGAGTTCAAAATCTTTTGAACTTCCCGCTAGCTCCAGACAAGATGGAATAATGGAGGGCCACCATCTAGAGTCTCATCAGTTTTGCCGATCCCGGCAAAACACAGGATGTGGGTCCCTCCAGACGACCACCCACAGTGCCGGCAGGACCATCTGGCTGCCGTGCCGGAGACGGTGCGCCAATGGTGTAGTCGCTTCCACGTCAACAACCATAGCGGCGGCAATCTCGCCGGTCGGGTGACCAGGACTTTATGTCCATGGCATAGTTGGATCCGCGGGGCCGCCAAGACCAGCGTCAAGTGCTCCACGAACGGCGCAACGAAGACGCCCGTACGAAGATCGAGCGGCGTCGGGAGGCACGCCATCTGTCAGACGACCGTGCCGGACCGGCAGCATACGTGCTAGTGCCAGGGTACCCTGGGTGCTTACATTACGAGGTGGGCTACCCAGCGTTTACTCGTGAGCTGCGGTAGGTTTGCTGGTCGTCCACCCGTCCCTTCAAGCCTGAGATGCCCAACAGATACGATGGCACGCTCAGTCTAGCTGAGTTCCTTGCATCTACACCATCGCGGTGTAGGCTGCCGGGGGGCACGACGACAAGCTTTTGGACAACTACTTTCCGTTGGCACTCAAGCCCAACGTCAGATCGTGGTTGATGAACTTGCCCGAGGGCTCCATTTCTTCTTGGTCGGATCTCTGCCATCAATTCATGGGTGCCTACCAGGGTGGCCAGAAGCTCCCTGGTCAGGAGAGCAATTTGCCTGTGATCCCCCAGAGAGATGGCGAGCCCCTCCACAAGTATATACAGAGGTTTAGCCGTGTGCACCACAACATCCCTGATGTTCATCCCGCAGCTGTTTGCACCGCGTTCCACACGAATGTGCACAACCGCAGAATGTGGTCTGAGATGAATATCATGAAGGTTAGGACCATCAACGAGCTATACGCCTTGGCAGACAAGTGTGCACGTGCTGAGGAAGGGACGCGACTCCCAGGGGAAGATGCTGGCGCCGAACTCGACTCCGAAGACGACGATGCAGATGACGCATCGACCCCGCAGAAGAAGAGCCGGAAGCGCAACAGGAAGTGCAAAGGCAAGTCAGTGATGGCAGTCGAGAGCCCCGGTGACGCCAACGTCACCAAGAAGTCCAAGGCAGAAGGCCCCGGCAAGGAGGTTGCCGGATGCGCTGACTGCCAGGAGGCTGCGGCAGGCGACAAGGGCGGCAAGACCGGTGGGCCGTACTGCAAGATCCACCGTACCAAGGGCCACGATCTCCAGGAGTGCCGGCAAGTGGAGCAGCCTACCGAGAAGCAGAAGAAAGAGTATGAGAAACGCGACAAGGAGAAGGGCCAGGATGGTGCCGGTGGATCCGGCAAGCAGAACCGTGGTGGCCGAAGGGGCCGCCGTGGCAAGGCCAAGCAACCAAAAGAGAAGGCCGCTCAAGGCCAGAATGATGATGATGAGGACGAAGATGGGTCCGAGAATGAGTTCCAGAACGCAGTGGAAGCCATCTGTGTTGACGGAGGCGCATCTTTGCACTCCTCGCACCGGCAACTGAAGCAGTGGGTCCGCGAGGTGAATGTCGCGGAGCCCATGATGGGAGCATAGAAGCCACTCAAGTGGTCGCACACGCCCATCGTCTTTGACGCCGAGGATCACCCTGATCGCACCACTACGGTCGGGTGTTTGTCGTTGTTGGTTTCGCTAACAAGCCGCAACCTCAAGGTGACAAAGATGTTGGTTGACGGTGGGGCCGGCTTGAACTTGATCTCTCCCGACGTGATCAAGAGGCTGCAGATCCCCGACAAGGATCTTGAGGAGACAGGCACGTTCCAAGGGATCAATCCAGGGAGGAACAAGCCGAAGGGCCAGATCACGCTGCCGGTCACATTCGGCAGCGACCTCAACTACCGGACAGAGAAGATTGTCTTCGATGTTGTCAAGATGCCGCTACCATACAACGGAATTCTAGGCCGTCCGGCGCTGGCCAAGTTCATGGCTGCGTCGCACTTTGCCTACAATGTCATCAAGATACCGGGACCGATGGGCGTTCTCACCATCAAGTCCAACTAGAAGGACGCAATCATCTACGCCGACAAGCTCTACCGGGAGGCAGTGGCAGCATCTGCCGTCGAGGCACCTGCTCCTGCCGGCAAAGCTCCCAGGGGATGAAAGAAGAAGAAGACCGGCAAGACCTCTGATAAGGACTCCGGGAAGCACACTTTAGAGTGCAGCACGCCTGTTGAGGACATACCAGAGAGCTCTACTGGCAAGAGCAAGAAAGCCAAGGCCTCTGCACCGGTAACCAAGCAAGTCTCTGCAAGGGGAGATGGGACGAGTGGCACTTTTTCCATAAGTGCCACTCTCAGTGACAAGTAGGAAAGCGCGCTCGTTGCCTTCCTACGGGCGAATGTCGATGTGTTTGCCTGGCAAGCATCTGACATCCACGGTGTTCCTAGGGAAGTAATTGAGCACCACCTTGTTGTCTACCCTCATGCGAGACCCGTAAATCAGAAGGTCAGGAAGCAAGCCTTGGAGCGGCAAGAGTTCATTGCCGAAGAAATCAAGAAGCTGGAGGCAGCAGACCTAGTCAGAGGAGTGCTACACCCTACGTTGTTAGCCAATCCAGTGCGCAAGGCGAATGGGAAGTGGAGGCTTTGTATAGACTTCACTGATATAAATAAAGACTGTCCAAAAGACCCTTTTCCTTTGCTGCGCATTGACCAGATTGTGGATTCCACTGCCGGCTGTGAGTTACTCTCTTTTCTTGACGCCTATTCTGGTTATCATCATATCTTTATGGCCAAGGTAGATGAGGAGAAAACCGCATTCTTCACTCCATGTGGCACACACTGCTTTTTGCGTATGCCTTCTGGATTGAAGAGTGTTGGGGCAACATTTGCCAGAGCAGTTCAGATCGATTTTGAGCCACAGTTGCACATAAATGTGGAAGCCTGCATGGATGATATTGTGGTCAATACCAGAGACAAATCAACACTGATCCAAGATTTGGAAGAGACATTCGCAAACTTGCGCAAGCTCAACTTGAAGCTCAACCCCGAGAAGTGCGTGTTCGGTGTTCCGTCCGGCAAGCTTCTTGGGTTCTTTGTATCTCAGAGAGGGATTGAAGCCAACCCCGACAACATCAAAGCAATTGAGCAGATTGAAGCACCAAGACGCGTCAAGGACGTCAGGCGTCTTGCCGGCTGCGTTGCCACCCTCAGCAGGTTCATCTCCAAATCGGCAGAGCGCGCCTTGCGTTTTTCAAAATATTGAAAAAGGCAGGCCCAGTGAACTAGGCTCCGAAAGCGGAGGCCGCGCTCCAAGATTTGAAGGAGTACTTGTCCTCTCCGCCAGTCCTAGTTGCGCCTAGGCCGCAAGAGCTATTGCTGCTATACTTAGCGGCAACGAATCAAGTGGTTAGTGCTACACTTGTGGCTGAAAGAGAGGCAGATGAAGAGGAGGTAGTAGCCACAGAGCCACGACCCGACAAGCCAGAATCTTCTCCGGCAAGGTCAGGTGCCGACAAGATTGAGATTGTGCAAGCAAGTGATCCAGATCAGCCAGTTGTGTAGAAGAAGAAGATGGTGCAGCGACCGGTCTACTTTGTCAGCTCCCTCCTGTAGGGGGCTAGATCAAGGTATTCTGGTGTGCAGAAGTTGCTCTTTGGCCTTCTCATGAGCTCAAGGAAGCTGCACCACTACTTTCAAGCACACCCAGTCACCGTCGTCACTCGCTTTCCTTGCAACGAATTCTGAGAAATCCAGAAGCAACCGGCAGGATTGTGGAGTGGGCATTGGAACTGTCAAGCTTTGAGTTGAAATTTGAGAGTACCTCAACAATTCAGAGCAGGGCTTTGGCAGAATTCATTGCAGAATGGACTCCGACGCCAGACGAAGAAATTCCAAAGACCTCTCTCCCCGGCAAGGAAATTGTTGACGATTGGATCATGTACTTTGACGGTGCTTTCACGCTGAAAGGCGCCGGTGCCGGCGTGCTGCTTATAGCACCCATCGAAGAGCACCTCAAGTACGTGCTTCAGATGCACTTTCCCAGGGAGCAAGCCACCAACAACACTACTGAGTACGAGGGATTTCTTGTCGGCCTGCGCATTGCAATCGACCTTGGTATTCGAAAGCTGATTATCAGAGGCGACTCGCAGCTTGTGGTGAGGCAGGTCAACAAGGATTACCAGAGCCCTTTGATGGAGGCCTATGTTGATGAAGTGAGGAAGTTGGAAGAGCACTTTGATGGTCTGCAAGCGGAGCATGTTCCCCTTGCCCAGAATTGGATTGCCAACAACCTGTCAAAGCTTGCCGCCCAAAAGATGCCTGTGGAACCAGGAACTTTTGTGCTCCATCTGACTCAGCCATCCGTTACGCCATCAAGGCTGGCAAAAAAGAGAAAGCAAGACATTGGTGGTTACTTTCTGGCAGAGCTATGGCAGCCGTCAAGAAAGTAGATACCACCGACAAGATACCCTTGGCCGATGAGCAGCAGTTTCCAGCAAGCCAGATCCTTTCCGTCGAAGCAAGCGCTCCCGCGGAGGAAGAAGTGCCTTTAGTCCTTGTCGTCGAGCCACAGGCTCTGGCATGGGCATAGCCAATTGTCCAGTACCTTCAAACAGGAGATCTTCCCGATGAGCAAGAAGACGCAGAAAGAGTAGCCCATTAATCACGGATGTACAAATTTATTGACAACATTTTGTACAAGAGATGGTGGCTATCGTTTTTGGTAGAGTAGACTTTGACGATCCAACTATGAACGTGTGAGGACATCGCGCCTTAGCAATCGCTAAACCAACTCTGAGAGGATATTAACCACGCCGGAGCACGATCAACCTAACCACGAAGGTCTATATCCTGCACGCAAATGAAGAACAAGCAACAAATTGAAATTGCAACCTGATTATTGCGAATATAAGAGGAAAGCTTTATTAATGAAAGTGGGGTTCTGTGACGTCTTGGTCTGGTCGTAGAACACAAACGAAGGACGCGAAGTTGCAGCTATGGCGAACGTTTAATCTAAACAAAACCCAAGTCTAAAACAACGCCCTAATGGCTGTATTTATAGGGAGATAGAGGGGAATTTTGTCCATCCTTTGCAAGGTGGGACAAAATTCTGTCCTAAGTCGTTTTCCCTATTAATACACACTCTAAAAACTACCTATTAAGTGTATTTCGAAATTACATGGGCCTGGCCCAAAAATAAGGTGGCGCCACACCTATATTATGCTATGGACGAAATTTATGAAAGGCCATCTTGTATAATTCGTCCATGCCCTTGTATGTCATCATGGGGGCTTCAAAGTGCTGAAAACTCCATCAGAAACACCGTTCTGGTTCCCTTTGCGCGCGCCTTCATCTCCATGCTTGATCCTGCTCCAGTGTTCATCCCTCTTGTCCATGCTAGGCCCTTCATTAGTAATCAACACAAATGTATCTAATTTAGGCAGAATTATATTCGCATGAACACTAGAAATACTCCAAAGAAACGAAAGTACTTGATAATTTAATTGGCGTGCGCGAGATCTAGTAATTGGTCCAGTATGTATAGTAGCAGGGGTTGTGGGTGTAACTATGGTATTGATGTCCTCATCATCCTCCCCTTCTTGAATTGAAGTTGTCCTCGACGGAAGCTCATCTTCCTCACCCAAATAAGGCTTCAAATCTGCAATGTTAAAAGTGGGACTAACCCCAAAATCTGCAGGCAGCTCAAGTTTATATGCATTATCATTTATTTTCTCTAACACCTTAAAAGGACCATCAGCATGTGGCATTAGCTTTGACTTGCGCAAATCAGGAAACCTATCCTTACGCAAATGTAACCAAACAAGATCTCCAGGTGCAAAGACAACATGTTTTCTACCCTTATCTCCAGCAAGTTTATATTTAGCATTCATACGCTCAATGTTTTCCTTGGTTAACTCATGCATTTTTAAGATCAATTCAGCACATTGTTTAGCATCAAAATTAACCTTCTCCGAAGATGGAAGAGGCAACAAATCAATAGGTGCACGAGGTAGGAAACCATACACAACTTCAAAAGGGCACATCTTAGTAGTAGAATGCAGCGAACGATTATAAGCAAATTCAATATGAGGCAAGCATTATTCCCACGTTTTCAGGTTATTCTTCAAAACATCCCTAAGCATAGTAGACAATGTTCTATTGACTACTTCAGTTTGTCCATCTGTTTGGGGTGACATGTAGTACTAAAAAGCAGTTTAGTCCCCAACTTAGCCCATAAACATCTCCAAAAGTGGCTAAGAAATTTAGTATCACGATCTGAAACAATTGTATTTGTCACAACATGCAAGCGAATAATTTCACGAAAGAACAAATCAGCAACAATAACAGCATCATCACTTTTATGACATGGTATAAAGTGTGCCATTTTCAAAAATCTATCCACGACAACAAATATGCTATCCCTCCCCTTCTTTGTCCGAGGTAAACCTAAAACAAAGTCCATAGATATATCCTCCCAAGGAACACTAGGTACAGGCAAAAGCATATATAAACCATGAGGATTGAGTCGTGACTTAGCTTTTTGACATGTAGTGCAGCGAGCAACAAAACGCTCAACATCCCATCTCATCTTTGGCCAAAAGAAATGTGTAGCAAGTACGTCCTCCGTCTTCTTCATGCCAAAGTGTCCCATTAATCCTCCTCCATGCGCCTCCTTCAACAACAAAAGACAAACTGAGCTAGCTGGAATGCATAGCTTGTTAGCACGGAACACAAATCCATCATTAATGACGAACTTGTTCCATGTTCTTCCTTCTTTACAATTTTGCATTACATCTTTAAATTCAGCATCACGCACATATTGATCTTTGATGGTCTCCAAACCAAATATTTTAAAGTCAAGTTGAGAAAGCATAGTATAGCGACAAGACAATGCATCAACAATAACATTTTCTTAACCCTTCTTGTGTTTAATGACATAAGGGAAAGTCTCAATGAATTCAACCCATTTAGCATGTCTACGGTTCAGTTTTGCTTGACTTTTAATATGTTTCAAAGATTCATGATCAGAATGTATAAAAAATTCTTTGGGCCATAAATAATGTTGCCATGTTCTAAAGTCCGAACAAGAGCATATAATTCTTTATCATAAGTAGAATAGTTCACACTAGCCCCACTCAATTTTTCAGAAAAGTATGCAACAGGTTTACCATCCTGTAATAACACACCTCCTAATCCAATTCCACTATCATCACATTCAAGCTCAAAAGTCTTATTAAAATCAGGAAGTTTGAGTAAAGGAGCATGTGTCAACTTATCTTTCAATACCGTGAAGGCTTCTTCCTGTGCGGTACCCCAAACAAAAGGCACATCCTTCTTTGTAAGCTCATTGAGAGGTGCAGCAATGGTGCTGAAATCTCTCACAAAATACCTATAGAAACTAGCGAGGCCAAGAAAACTCCTCACTTGTGTTACCGTTTTGGGCTGCGGCCAACTCTCAATAGCTTCAATCTTGGCTTTATCAACTTCAATTCCCTGTGGAGCAACAACATAGCCAAGAAAAGATACTCGGTCGGTGCAAAAGGTGCACTTCCCAAGGTTACCAAACAAACGTGCATCATGTAGCGCAATAAAAACAGCACGTAAATGTTCCAAATGTTCCTCCAAAGATCTGCTGTAAATCAGTATATCATCAAAATAGACTACCACAAATCGTCCAATGAAAGCACATAAAACCTCGTTCATTAACCTCATGAAAGTACTAGGTGCATTAGTTAACCCAAAAGGCATGACCAACCACTCATATAAGCCAAACTTAGTTTTAAATGTTGTTTTCCATTCATCTGTCAATTTCATACGAATTTGATGGTATCCACTACGCAAATCAACTTTGGATAAAATGGTAGAGCCACTTAATTCATCAAGCATATCATCTAGACTAGGAATAGGATGACGATAACAAATAGTAATATTATTAATGCCTCTATAATCCACACACATACGCGATGTACCATCCTTTTTTGGCACTAGTATAATAGGAACAGCACAAGGACTAAGAGATTCACGTATATAACCTTTGTCGAGCAGCTCCTGTACTTGACGCATAATCTCCTTCGTCTCCTCTGGATTGGTACGGTATGGTGCACGGTTAGGTAGAGATGCACCAGGAATTAAGTCAATCTGATGCTCAATCCCTCGAATAGGTAGTAATCCTGGTGGCACGTCTTGTGGAAAGACATCAGCGAACTCCTGCAAAATGTTAGTGACAACAGGAGGCAAAGAGGGTGGCACGTCCTCGAATGAAAATAATGCCTCTTTGCACACAAAAGCATAGCAAACAGATTTGCTAAAATCTAGATCATCAATATCACATTTGGTGGCAAGCAAACATCCACTTTTCAATTTAATTTCAGAGACAACATGAGATGGTGGTTTGTTATTAGGTTTCATTTGTTGCTCAAATTATTTTGCCACAATCTGATTTTCACTCTTGTTTTGCTCCTGTTTTGCTTTACTAGCTCTAGTAAGATCATCTTTCAAAATGTGTTCAGGAGTCATAGGAAGCAAAGTAATATGTTTGTCTTTATGAACAAGAGTATACTGATTGTTTCTACCATGGTAAACAGAATTTTTATCGAATTGCCATGGTCTACCAAGTAATAGAGAGCATGCTTGCATGGGTACCACATCACAATCAACATAATCAGCATATGTGACAATACTTAAATGCACACGAACAGTACGTGTTACCTTAACCTTGCCGCTGTTGTTGAACCATTGTATGTAGTAAGGATGAGGATGTGGTCGTGTGGTGAGAGACAGCTTCTCCACCATCTCCATGCTAGCCAAGTTGTTGCAACTCCCTCCATCTATGATGACGCCAACAGAAATTTCCTTCACAACTCCCTTTGTATGGAATAAATTGTACCTCTGATTTTGCTCAGCCTGTGTTACCTGCACACTCAAAACACGTTGAGAAACTAAACTTTCATACCTGTCAGCGTCTTCAGCAGCCATGTATTGCGTCTCTTGTTCAGAATCATCTCCACCTTGTTCTTCACTAGCAATAAGAGCCAAGGTCTCCTCATCATAATCACTAGCGGACTCATACCCACCATCCTCAGTAACGACCATCACATGCTGGGATGGGCATTTGCTCGCATAATGACCTTGACCACTGCAACGACGACATATAACATCATGTGTTTGCCATGTTGATGACATGGATGAAGAAGAGCTCTATGCGGGACCGGAAGGTGTGCTCTTGGCGGATGATGGTGGTGCTTGTTTTCTTGTATCTCGGTTGGAGTTGGCGGCTGAAGTAGGCAGTGGTGCAGCCGGACGTGTGGAAGTAGATGATGTACGTGGTGTCCATGATGAAGATCAACCTGCAGAAAAATTAGTTCGCGCCAATGCCTGTCGATCCTGCACTTCACGTTCAGCTTTGCAAGCAAGATGGAACAAACAAGTGATATTGTTATACTCCTTATACTCTAAGATGGTTTGAATTTCTCTGTTTAATCCACCCATAAAACGTGCAAGCATAGCTTCATTACCCTCAACAATACCACATCTAATCATGCCAGTTTGTAATTCCTGATAATATTCCTCTACAGAATTTTTTCCTTGTCTTAAATGCTGCAATTTTTGAAGTAATTCACGTTGATAATATGGTGGAACCCAACGAGTACGCATAGCAGTTTTCAAAGCAGCCCATGTAGTGGGGATATTATCATGATATAATTGACAATGTTCAGACCACCAAACACAAGCAAAACTAGTGAAAGCACAAACAGCAGCAGCAACACGTCTATCCTCAGGATATTGTAAGCATGTAAAACGTTGTTCAGTTTCTAACTCCCAAGTAAGATATACATCAGGAATGTATCTACCCTCAAATGGCGGAATATTCAATTTCAGTTTAGGGACATTGTCATGATCTCGTACCTGAGGGGGTGGTGCAGCCCTACCGTTGTGATTGTATGCATGTGGACGACCTGGTGCTTGTGCTGGTGGTTGCACGTAGTTCTGATTTGCAGCAACCTCTTCCTCATCCTCGTAAGCACCCTCGTACTCGTCGTTCTCGTCAACAGTAGCAGCAGGAGCCACAGAAGCATCAACAGTAGTAGCAGCAACAACAGATTGCTCAACAGGAACACGTTGCGCTCGTCCTACATGATCGGTGCGCCGTGGAGGTCGTCGTTGTTGTTGTTGCAACGGTGCAGCAGGGGCAGCAAGTGGTGGTAGACGCGCGAGCACTTCATTGAACTTGGCCTCCAACTTGGTGTCAATTGTCTTCTCAATGCCATCTATTCTCTCCAGCGCCCGTCCAAAGCTGCTCATCACATCTTGTACCTGTTCACCCAGCATTTGTTGAAATTTATCATGTAACTCCTTCTTCGTCATGTTCTCCCAGTCGATTTGGTTCTCTTCTGATCCTGCCATGGTTAGCAGCAATAGAAACATACAAGAATATGTCCTACAGACTACTAATATGCTGTGGTGTGGTGGAAAATCACAAATCCGTCAAGCTAATCACAAATTCTTACCCGTTCTTACCAAGCAGCAGGTGGTGATCGGCAACCGCGGTAGTCACAACTCCTCAAAGCTTGGATAGAGCGATTGCTAGGTGGTGTCAAACGCACGACGTAGATGTATGTGGAGCTGGGAAGGCTTAATATATGGTAGCAAAAAGGGTCAGCAATAATCAATTCAGAGATGCAAAGTTGAATAAACGCTCAACGACGGTACAGTGCTGGTCCTAGGCTAGACCGTACTAGAGACGCGAGCCTGGAACACGAACAAAACCATGGCGCGGCACATAACAAGGGCGAAGCACACTCTGAATCTCTTTTTTCTTTTTCTCTCTTTTTTTCACTTTTTCAACTTTTTTCTCTTTTTTCTCTTTTTTTTGAGTTTGGAACTATTTTTCTTCTACGGGTGGCACGGAAGTTGGGGAGTCCGACGTGGTCACGACACGTAGTATGGCATGATCTGGAAATCAATAATAGAGAAGCAAATACCGGACTCGGACTAGGACTGGTGGCGGAGATGAATCTGGTGGAACTCGGACTGGTGGCTGATATATGTAGCGCCGGTGGAACACAGACTAGTGGCGAATCTGTGATGGAGGTGGATTCAGATTGGCGTGATGGCGGCGGATAGGTGGTGGTATATATGGACTCGAATTGGCGGCGGATATGCGATGGTGGTATATGGCAGCAGTGATGACGATGGTGCAGTGGCAGCGATGACGACGGTGCGGCGATGGCGTGACAACCTGTGAACAGAACTCGAAAGTCTAAGGGACTAGACGCTAAGACCAGCAACTCGACATGACGATGCAACCGCAAATTCAACAAAGCAAAACAATGAAAAGATTATGCAAAGGCTCAGATTGGTTCGGATATGATGAACTAACCCTATTTTTTTTGTGGCTTTTTCGTGGACTGTAGGTATGAAGACAGATGCGATCTAAACTACAAAAAAAAACTGGTAAAATCTCACCGAGCAATCTGGAAATCTGATACCACTTGATAGAGGCAAAGGTGTCCCGTCTTTCGATGAGATGGTGGCTATCGTTTTCGGTAGAGTAGACTTTGACGATCCGACTACGAACGTGCGAGGACGTCACGCCTTAGAAATCGCTAAACCAACTCCGAGAGGCTATTAACCACGCCGGAGCACGATCAACCTGACCACAAAGGTCTATTTCCTGCACACAAACGAAGAACAAGCAAGAAATTGAAATTGCAATCTGAATATTGCGAATATAAGAGGAAAGCTTTATTAATGAAAGTGGGGTTCTGTGACGTCTTGGTCTGGTCGTAGAACACAAACGAAGGACGCGAAGTTGCAGCTATGGCGAACTTTTAATCTAAACAAAACCCAAGTCTAAAACGACGCCCTAATGGATGTATTTATAGGGAGACAGAGGGGAATTTCGCCCACCCTTGGCAAGGTGGGACTAAATTCTGTCCTAAGTCATTTTCCCTATTAATACGGACTCTAAAAACTGCCTATTAAGTGTATTTCGAAATTACATGGGCCTGGCCCAAAAATAAGGTGGCGCAGCACCTATATTAAGCTATGGACGAAATTTATGAAAGGCCATCTTGTATATTTCGTCCATGCCCTTGTATGTCATCATGGGGGCTTCAAAGTGCTGAAAACTCCATCAGAAACACCGTTCTGGTTCCCTTTGCGCGCGCCTTCATCTCCATGCTTGATCCTGCTCCAGTGTTCATCCCTCTTGTCCATGCTAGGCCCTTCATTAGTAATCAACACAAATGTATCTAATTTAGGCAGAATCATATTCTCATGAACATTAGAATTACTCCCAAGAAACGAAAGTACCTGATAATTTAATTGGCGTGCGTGAGCTCTAGTAATTGGTCCAGTATGTATAGTAGCAGGGGTTGTGGGTGTAACTATGGTATTGATGTCCTCATCATGTGACCCATCTACCTAATGTCTATACTAGGATGAATACCTAACCAACCTCTCTAGCCGGACCAAACTTGGATGACTATGGCGGGTTGGCATCATGTGTTGTCGTCTATCCTATTCCCATAGTCATGGATTGATACATCCTTCACATAAAAAGATCGGACTTTCGCCGCTCCGACCCAACTACCTGGCCTTTCGATCCAGTCATCCGGATGAAGACCTGATCGTCCTTTCTACCCGACCGGGACTTGATCGACTGCCCTTTCGACAAGGAACACCATCTTGCAAGAGGAAACCATAAGCGAGAAGGAAATAAAAGTGATATTAACAATAAGTCAATAATACTAAAATCTACAACAAACATGGCCATCTAGCTTGCTCGGGCCAGCCCTACTCCACTCTTAGCAATAATATCTTCAATGTTTCATGTTCCCTACCTTTCTCCTTTCCATTTCCCTTTCCATTTCCTGGTCAGCTCACATGAAGCTTTTTCTGATGTTCACGCAGCGCTGCCAACATGACCCCATGGTGGATGGTTAAAGAATTATCAACAATGAATTCACGTGTTGTACCCGGGAACCCAGACCCTAGGCAGCCGACTACATCAACCGGGCAGCCGCTCCGGCGTCCAACGCCCACGTAAAAACCACCGGACCAACACATGCATCCAACGTCAAGGATGAACCAATCCGGACCACGCACATCAGGCTCGCAGGACCATTGAACCTACAACCCTAACAATAAACCCTGCTCCCAACCGCTTTTCCACTGTGGCTCATATTTAAAGGTTCGAACGCGAATAAGAACGAGGCCTAATGCAAATATACAATCACACAATGAGTCCAATATATAAGAACAACTAATATACAACCATCACAAGAGGCAAGTTATTTGTTCAGCGAAATTCATCATACAAGAATAACTATGCCTAGATATTGTACATTAATATATAACGACAACCTTAAACAAACATGAAGCTTGACCGACACGGAATACACTTCTTTCCTCGTGAAGGCTCTTTTGCATGCTCGTGCTACTATCGCCGATTTTGATGATATGATCACTAGGTCGAGCTATATGCTTCACCCTTCGTGATCCACAAGCAACTTCCTCTTGCAGGTTTCCATGTACCTGATTGCCTTTGTTGTGCGATGGTTAATTTGCATTATGTTCACCAGAAGGGGATGAGGCTTTCAATCAAGAAGCTCCCGAACCCGAGAAGGTAGATGAAGAAGAGCTTGCACCGGAGGACAAGAAGGAGGAGCCACAAGATGACGCACCAGGGAACATGCCCCATGCCACATATGCTGACGCCAAAAACCTCGGAGGCTCCATCAACAACATGAACAACCTCGCCAACGCCCTTCGAGACAACACCGAGTAAATGGCGTCCCACTTTTCCACTGGAGCCCATCATGGGCAAAGAAAACACAAAAAGTAGGAAACAAGGTAGATGCAAATCAATCAATGAAAGAGTAAAATGAATAGTAAGAAGAGAAAGGACGAACCTCAGTCAGCCGAAGAACAGACAGTGTGGCGGCGGACGAAGCAGACAGCCCGGCGGCGGACGAAGCAGATGGCGGCGACCGCAACCTCTCCCCGGCCTTCCCAAACGAAACAACAAACAACCATCGGCCGCCCCGACATCCCGTCGCTGCAGCGTTCTTTGAGCGCGTAGCAAAGGCCGCCTCAGTAATGGACGTTGCACTCACACCGACCAACACTACGACCAGCGACGAAGCTCATGGAAGGAGCAAAGCAAGAGGAAGCTCACATGCATCGGCAAGAAGACACCGATATGGGCAGCCGTGCGAAATAACCAAGCATGCGAAGCGCTTTTATAGCCGCGTCGGGCAGGGCAACTGTCATTACATGTCCCATCCCATGCCAGCCGGCCAGGGCCCGTGATGGCAAGGGTCCGGGCAGGCCAAGCCCCTCCACACCCGGGTAGGCCACCCATCCCACGCTAGCCGACCAGGGGGCTGACCGGGCGTCCGTCTAGCCGACTGAACGCCCATCCGCAAAGCTGGCTGAAACCTCTATCAGCTGGCTGGCATGGGCGTCGCTACAGTCAGCGCGTGTGAAGACGCCGATAGGCGGATCTGGCTAGGCTCTCGCGCGTGGGCTGGAGGCGCGCGAAAGTCTGCCACAGGATGGTGGCCCCGGACACGCCATCGGTCCACCTGTCATGGACCTTCTAGCCGGTCTGCACGGGTCCGAGCCATGACTCGCGGACTGTAGCGATCACGCGCCCTCGGTCCACATGTCGTGGACACGCGCCGACTGTACGCCCTCGGTCCACCTGTCATCGACCTTCCAGCCGGATCGCCCAGGTGTGAGCCGTCCGGGCAGATCGGATGTCTCGCGGCGGCCCCGAGAGACTCCCGGCGCAAGCTACCCGGGAACGGACTGCAGGGAGTCTCTCTTCGCCCCCGAGCTGCCCAAGAAAGCGGGTACACTCCACCATCCTTTATAGGAGTAATAATGTGTTCCTCTCGACAAGTATGACATCTACTTGTTTTAATATTGCAAAAAGAGCTGGTAATGCGATGCCCAGTCCCGAATTAATTAAACAAATAAAAAAGCACTCCTCCCCGGGGTATGTTGGTAGGCACCTGTGGATTTGGCTAGCCATGATTTGTGGAAAGACAAAGGTGGAGGGGGAGTGTTAAGCATGAGAATCGCTCTCACACATATTTATCATATAAGATGACAAGATTCTCTGTCGTAAACTGTTGACTGAAAAGTACACCTAACAAAATGAATTTATCTCTATTTTAAGCGATGAGCTCTGGTACATAAGCATGCTTCCCTCTACGAAGGGGCCTTCTTTTAGTTTATTGTTGAGTCATCATCTTCTAGTCAAGCACCAATATAGAGAGCGCTATTGTCATTCTTAGTTTAACATGCATTTGGTCTAATTAATGTTGGGTGTGAGTATGACTGGATGTTTTCTACGCTAAATTACAATGTTTAATAGCTGCTTGAATTTCTGAGGTGCTCTGAATCTATGTTTTGCGGTTCCAGAAAGAGCTAGCGAGATACCATTTTATCATATTATATCATGTTGATCATTTATTCATTTAGATACACACTCCATTAGTTAATTGCAACAAAATTTGATGCATGACAAAATTCTGATTTAGGTATCAGTAATAATGTGGAGTAATAATGTGGTAAGGAAACTAACATGCTATGCGGTCCTTTTTAAGAGAAAAGGAGATGAGGAGATTGTTGAACATTCATCAGCCTCTGAAGCTTATTGTGAATCAGACAAATATATATGTTGTTTACAGTGGATAAATATATATGTTATCATGACATGGCCATCTAATTATCCCATAAAGCCTTTCGATGTCTTAGTGGCTTTTTTCATACATATCGTACGTTTTGATATGGAGTTGGCACCCTCTTATGCTTTGATCACGCTCCGCCACCAGATGCAACCAATGAGAAAAGGTAGCAAGGAATACATACAACCGGTTCAAATGACGATCCAATAGTAAACTATTTATACCCCTATTTTCACCGGTTGTGGCTGTTTTTATTTTCACTTTGTGCTTCGATACTGAATGGTTGTGTGCATTGTAATAATGCTAATGCAGAGGCAAGGGGTAATGCTCCTTTTCCAATAAAATATAATCTTATAGCTACCCCTACACAGGATCCAACGGCATGATACCAAAAGGAACATAAAAACGTTGCCATGACAGTAAAATCTTTCGTATTCTACAATACCATATGTAACTAACAATAATCTTTAGCCAATGATCTTCCTTAAATCATTCAGTCAAAATTAACATCAGAGAAAACATCTCGTCGCAGCAAAGCACAAAATATGCCACGTGTGAAAATCGGAAGCCACTCAAAAATACTATCACTATCATACTTCCCAGATGCAATATTCGTAATCGAGGTGTTCATTAAATTTTACATTTATACCACCTCATAATTTTTTTTAAAATCATTCTTTTGGTATCCCCTATTTTACCTTTGTCCCCCACTTGCAATGTATTCAATCAAATAAAAATATACACGTATTGAACATTGGAACTTTATGGAAGAACTACCTTCCCTGCTCCAGTTTAGTGCACCATTTTCAGACGCTCTACAAGTGCAACAGTAGAAGTGAAATGCTACGAGGACTGAACAATCGGTTGGTCTGCGAAAGGGCCATATAACCAACCCCTGGCGATATGACCATAAGCAGCCTCCGTCAAGTGAATACCGTCCCAGCTCCAATGGGTCGATGGATCAGCACAAGCAGTGGCACCCGGCTCCCCACATTTGGCTGTGACATTGAAGTTGTAAACGGCTTTGGCAACAGACCCAGGAGACCCACAACATGCCCTAGGTAACTGCTTGTAAAATCCTGAATTGCAAAGCCGAAATGGTTAGGCCCCTGCATTGTGCCATTATCATCAACAACAAAGTATCTGCATACTTTCTAGTAGTTGAGACAGAAACCCCAAGACACTGAAATGGAAATTCTAGAGGACGAGTACAAGTTATCAAGAAACTGCACCACCAACCAATACTCTAAACTAATAAAGATACAAGCATCTTTTTGGGAAAAAAAATACAAGCATAAAGCATAACAAAGTTAACTGCCAACAAGTTAAGCAAGCAACAGACGGAAGCGAAGGTGGACCACCAAAAAAGATGGATCAGCTATGCAATTCATAGATGTTTGTACCGTGTTTATTCCGGTGATCTAAGATGAGGACCACAATCCTGAGGATAAGGCACCGGAGAGTCATGTATACCTCAGAAGGTCCGTCGCACCCGCACTAAGAAGCAATATGATCTTTCTGCGGTACGTCATACTCCCTCCATTCCACAATGTAGTGCGCCCGCGCTTCCCGAGATCTAAGTTTGACCATAAATTTAACGAACGAGACCGAGGGAAGCGCGGGCGCACTACATTGTGGAATGGAGGGAGTAGTAGCCGTAGAAAGGTCAAAAGAAAAAAGAAATTCATGGCGAATGAGAGGTATCTTTTGGAATAGTAGAGGTCTTCGGGACTTGGCTAAAAGACGGTTTTTCGGATACTTCTAGAGAATAGACTTTGGACTTCACCACTCTGGAGATTGGTCGTTCGAATTTTGCCACGCCTTTTTTGGACTTCTTATGTGGTCTTATTTTTCGAGGTTTTGTTACCCCCGGGGGGGAAGGTCTAGGGGCATTTTGTTAGGTGTGAATAATACTAACTTGAGGTTCTGAATATGGAGGTTGGTGACTTTGTGGTCAAGTTTCATGTTCACTCAAGAAGTAATGGCTTCTCATGGGCTCTTCTGGCTGTTTATGGGGAAGAACAGACCCAGCTTAAACCCGACTTCCTTGTGGAGCTTGCCCGGATTTGTGGTTTGAAATCTCCTCCCATGTTGGTGGGTGGTGATTTGAACATTATCCGGCGGCAGCAAGAGAAGAATAACAATAATTTCGATGTGAGATGATCATTTACGTTCAATGCCATTATTGAGAGCTTGGACCTGAGAGAGATAGCTTTATCAGTTGCCAATTCACTTGGGCTAATAATTTACCCTCACCGACTTATGAATTACTGGATTGTGTGTTGATGAGTGTTGTGTGGGAGCAAAATTTTCCCCTGGTGATGGTGCATGCTCTCTACAGAAGTATCTCCGACCACACTCCTCCTTTTGAATTCCGATGAGAAACTCATCTGGGAAACAAGTGGTCATTTTTTCCTTTGAAACATCTTGGTTTGAGAGGGAAGGTTCTCTCAATACTGTAGCTCATGAATGGTCAAAGGAGACTAGAGGAGTTACTTACTAACATTGACAAGTGGCAATTTAAAATCCGGCACCTTAGACGATTCCTTCAGAGTTGAGCTAAGCGCATTAGTGGTGAATACCAGAAAACAATCGTCTCCTCGCAACTGTTAATGCTTTGGACATTAAGGCGGAACCCGCGCCCCTCTTCGCAGCAGATCTTGAGGCTAAGCAAAAGGCAGACGAATTCTTGGGCAAGCTTTTGCATGATTAAGAAACCAAATGGGCTCGACGGGCAAAAGTAAGATCTATTCGGGAAGGTGATAATAGTACAAAGTTCTTCCATTTGATTGTCAATGGAAAACATAGAAAAAAGGAGAATCTTTCAGCTTGAACAAGATGAGGGGAACATTGTGGATCAGGACCATCTGAAAGCTTACATAACTAACTATTTTAAGCGTCTTTTTGGCCCTCCGTGATCTAATTTTGCATCCCTGATGAAAGATGCCATTGATGATATACCTCAACCCTCCACCAAGGAGAATGTTGTGTTGACAACACCTTTCCCGCAAAAGGAAGTTTTTGAGACCATATCTCAAATTGAGCGTAATAAAGCGTTGGGGTTCCCCGCGGAGTTCTATTAGAGATGTTTGGGGATCATTAAGGGTGATCTTCTTCCAATGTTTGAGGACTTATACAATGATGATCTTTCATTATTTCGTCTCAACTTTGGAATTATCACTCCTTTACCCAAGAAAGTGGATGTTGTTCGGATTGAGCAATTTAGACCCATATGCTTGCAGAACGTCAGTTTTAAAATCTTCTCAAAGGTGGGCACTAATAGATTTTCTACTATTGCTCATACGGTCGTGCACCCAAGGCAGACTGCCTTTATGACTGGTCGCAATATTCTTGAGGGAGTGGTTATCCTTCATGAGACGATCCATGAGCTCCACACTAAGAAACTCGATGCAGTTATCTTTAAGATGGACTCTGGTAAGGCCTATGACAAAGTAAAGTGATATTCTTGAGGGAGTGGTTGTCCTTCATCAGACAATCCATGAGCTCCGCACTAAGAAACTCGATAGAGTAATCTTTAAGGTGGACTTTGGAAAGGCCTACGACAAAGTAAAGTGGCCCATTCTTCAACAAGCCCTTCACATGAAAGGTTTCACATCTGAATGGAGGCAACAAGTGGCTTCTTACGTTCATGGCGGGGGTGTTGCGGTCAAGGTCAACGATGACATTGGTCATTATTTCCAGACCCAAAAGGGATTGAGGCAAGGTAACCCCATGTCTCCAATTTTATTTAATATTGTGGCGGACATGTTGGCTATTCTCATAGCAAGGACTAAAGAGTATGGTCAGGTTGGGGGCCTTGTTCCGCATCTGGTTGATGGAGGTGTGTCTATCCTCAAGTATGCGGATGACACAGTCATTTTTATGGAACATGACCTTCAAAAGGCGATTAATATGAAGTTGATCTTGTGTGTTTTCGAAAAACTTTCGGGTCTCAAAATTAATTTCCACAAAAGAGAGCTCTTCTATTTTGGTAAGGCCAAGAGGAGAGTCAGTACAGGCAACTGTTTGGCTGTGAGGTGGGATCCCTTTCATTTATGTACCTCGGGATTCCTGTTCATTACCGTAAGCTCACCAAGAAGGAATGGAAAATTAGTGAAGACCGCTTCGAAAAGATGCTCAGCAGGCTGAAGAGTAAGCTTTTGTGATATGGAGGGCGGCTTACCCGGAATAACGTTGTCCTTTCTAGTCTACCGATGTTCATGCTATGGTTTTTGAAATACCTAAAGGGGTGTTGAAAAGGCTAGACTTTTATCGATCTAGGTTCTTCTCGCAATGAAAGGAGCAGAAACGGAAGTACAAACTTGCTAAATGGGACATTTTGTGTAGGCCTTGTAAACAATGGTGGAAGCGTCTCAACTCTCGTACAGAGAGCCCGCGTTGATTATATTGATAGCGAGGGGGAAGCCTCGTGAGGTTTACAAGGGTGCGCCAGCCAGGGGCCTAACCGACTCTGGAGATTACATAGGCTAGAGATAAGAGATAGAGGAAGATTAAACCAAGGAATATCTCTAGCTAACTACTCCTAACAACCTCAATCGTGGGACACAAGGCACATGCCACGTTACACATCATCGTGACATATAATGCGTTGGCTAACATCCCCCCTTAATCTGAACTTCTCAAGTTGAGATTACGTTTAAATTCTTCAAATGGTCCTGGAGGCAAGGCTTTTGTAAAGCCATCAGCAACTTCATCTTTTGAGAAGACAAACCGAATCTCCAACTCTTTACTGGCAACTCTTTCCCTCACAAAATGATAGTCAATTTCAATGTGCTTGGTTGTTGCATGAAAAACAGGATTAGCAGACAGATATGTAGCACCAAGGTTGTCACAGCAAAGACATGGAGTTTGTGTGAAGCATATCCCAAGCTCCTTGAGCATAGACTTGACCCATATAATTTCAGCTGTTGCATTGGCCAAAGCTTTATATTCTGCCTCAGTACTTGACCGTGACACTGTGGCCTGTTTCTTTGCACACCAGGAGATCAAATTTGGTCCAAAGAAAACTGCAAAGCCTCCTGTTGATCTCCTATCATCCAAACAGCCTGCCCAGTCAGAGTCAGAAAAGGCAGTAACAAGTGTGGAGGATGATTTACTGAAAGTAAGACCAACACTTGAAGTATTCTTTACATATCTCAATATGCGTTTGGCAGCAGTCAAATGAACTGTAGTGGGTGCATGAAGAAACTGACAGACTTTATTGACTGCAAAAGAAATGTCAGTCCGGGTGAGTGCCAAGTACTGGAGACCACCTACCAAACTCCTGTATTTAGTGCCATCATCTGAATTCAAGGGATCACCCTCTAGAAGAGATAGTTTGTCTGAGCTGGAAATTGGTGTTGGAGATGGTTTACATCCTTGCAAGCCAGCCTTACTCAAAAGATCTGTGGCATACTTTTCCTGAGACAGATGAAGACCAACCTCAGGATTTCTCTTGACCTCAATGCCAAGGAAAAAATGAAGATCTCCTAGATCTTTAAGAGCAAATTCTGAGTTGAGATCTTGCAAAAGAGCTGTCACTGCCTCATTGGAAGAGCTTCTAACAATAATGTCATCAACATAAATGAGCACAAATATTATGATGGTTGACTTATTGTAAATAAACAAGGATGTATCAGACTTGGAGGGAACAAAACCAAGTTGCTGTAACTTCATGCTTAAACGAGAGTACCATGCTCGTGGGGCTAGTTTTAGTCCATATAGAGATTTATCAAGCCTGCAGATGTGAAATGGTTTATTTTGATCCACAAACCCAGGAGGTTTCTTCATGTACACTTCCTCTTCCAGAACACCGTGAAGGAACGCATTCTGCATATCTAGCTATCTGAGACTCCAACCTCTGGATACAGCAATGGAAAGGACAAGGCGAATGGTGACAGCTTTAACAACAGGACTAAAAGTATCCTCATAATCAAGACCATACCTCTGTTTGAACCCTTTAGCAACAAGTCTGGCTTTATATCGATCTATAGTGCCATTTGACCTTCTCTTGATTCTGTACACCCACTTACAATCAATCACATTTTTACCGGGATGAGAAGGAACAAGATGCCACGTACGATTGCGCTGAAGAGCATGAAATTCTTCATCCATAGCATGTTTCCACTTAGGATCAGCAAGGGCTTCAATGACAATGCGAGGTTCTCCTATGGAAGCAGCAGAAACAGCCAGACCATATTTATATTTATAATTGACAGGTTGCAATGTGCTGGATTTGAGACGTGTACAGGGCGGTGAAGACGCGGGTGCAGAAGATCCAGTAGCTGCGAGAGCCGGCTGAGCAGAGGATCCCGAGGAGATCGGCCCGTCCCGACTAGGCGGATCGTCTGTGGCAACGAAAGCTGATGGAGACGTCAAACCAGCCGCAGAAGATCCGGACGAGCCAGCCGAGGCAGGCTCGGATCCCGCGCCAGGCCCACCTGGCATAGGGGAGGCAGAGGGCGCCGCCCGCCTGGTGTAGACACGCGGGACCGGTGCGTACCGGGCGGTCGCCTGGTCCCCTGGCTCGGATTGGTGCGCCGCACCAGCGGTCGCCTGGTCGACTGCAGACCGACGTGTGGCGCACGGAGGTTGGCGCGAGGCTGGGGAAGGCGGGCTGGCACATGCGGCGCTGGGAGGCGAGGATCCCGAAGCCGATTCTGTCGGGTCTGACACGACCTGTTGCACCGATCCCAAGGTGGATTGCACCGGATCGCTTGCATGCGCAACAAAAACCTCCTGAACCTCATTTTCTGCAGAAATTTCATTATTGGATGCGCCATTTTCTGTGTTGTTTCCTCCTGTAGCAGCAAACTCAGGTAGAATATGAGAGACATTAGTCAATATAGGATCATCACTTGTATCATTGCCCACACTGTCAATGCCGGAAAATTGTGAAGGAAAAAGAAGAATTTCTTTTCGAAGGAGAGCACCGGCGTTGGGATGAAGCTTTTCGAAAGGGAGTTGTGTTTCATCAAACACAACATCACGCGAAATATAGACACGACCAGAGGAGATGTCAAGGCACTTGACACCCTTATGTTGAGCACTGTATCCAAGAAAAACACATTGTTTAGAACAAAACATAAGCTTACGAGTATTATAGGGACGGAGATTGGGCCAACAGGCACAACCAAACACTCGAAGGGTGGTATAGTCTGGTGTGATATGTAGAAGACGTTCAGTAGGAGTTTCATTGGAAATAGTGCGACTAGGCCACATGTTTATAAGGTGAACAGCAGTGAGAAAAGCTTCATCCCAGAATTTTAGTGGCATGAAGGCTGAAGCTAAAATAGCTAAACCAACCTCCACAATGTGTATGTGCTTACGTTCAGCTGATCCATTTTGTTGATGTGCATGTGGGCACGAGACATGATGAGAGATACCTATCTTTTGAAAAGAAGAGTTTAGTTTCTCATATTCACCACCCCAATCTGATTGCACGGCAATGATTTTACTATCAAATTTGCGTTCAACAAGAGCTTGAAAATTATGAAAGACTTGGAACACATCAGAACGTTTTTTAAGAAGGTAGATCCAGGTGTACTTGATATAATCATCAATAAAGCTCACATAGTAAGAATGTCTACCAACAGAAGTGGGTCCTGGACCCCATACATCAGAAAAGATAAGTTCCAAAGGTTTGGTAGACACACTAGTAGAGACAGGATATGGTAATTGATGACTTTTTGCTTTTTGACATGAATCACAAATAGTTTCTGAGTTTCTCTCCCCAAAAAATGGGAGTTTATTTCTACTAAGGATTTGATGAACAGTAGCAAACGAAGGATGACCTAAGCGACTGTGCCACCTTTCAGCAGAAAGCTTGATGGCACCATACACTTGTTTATTGAATTTGCAGTACTGAGGAAGCAACGCATAGAGCCCTTGCACGCACACACCCCTATGAAGAATTTTCTTCGTGGCCTGATCCTTGATCAAAAAGAAGGGTGAAATTCTAGAAAAACATTGTTATCAAGGGCAATTCTATGAACAGATAGCAAGGTTTTGGAAGCATTAGGCACATGCAAGATTTCATTGAGCTCAAGATTTTTGTGGGGTTCGGATAAGTGATTTACCAATATGACTAATCTCCATACCTGCACCGTTTGCAACGGTGTAAACCTGATCATGGCCACGGTACTTCTCATGCATAGTTAGCTTCTCCAACTGTCCGGTGATGTGATTTGTTGCCCCTGTGTCCATGTACCAATTTGTATCAACACCATATGAGGCATCGGCAGCGGCTGCAATTTTCTTGGGCTGAGAATTGTTATCGGCATAACGCCAATCACAATCTGAAGCAAGATGGTTAGTCCTTTTACAAATCTGACATTTACCCTCATAACCTTCATATCCCTGGAAATTGCGCCCCCTGTTGGAGGGAGGGCGCCTATTGTTGCCACCGGGGTTGTTCTGTTGGTAGTGACCGCCACCACCTCCTCCCTGGTAGTAGCCGCCGCCACCACCATTGAAGCCGCCGCCGTTGTTCTGGTGGTGGTAGCCGCCGCCGTTTCCAGCGTTGTAACCACCGCCGCCAACAGTGCCGTTTCCAGCCGCCAGCGCGTGAGCCACCGCCGCCGCCACCTTTCTGGTTGCGGTAGTTGCCTTTGCCGCCGCCCTGACACCCCTTAGATGCAAGGTAAGCCGAGGATTTGAAGCCCCCGGCACCGTTCCTGTGGAACATCTCAACCCGTTGGTCAAAGATTGCCACCAGAGAGAAAAGGGCGTCGACGGTGACGGGTTCGGTGCGGACGTCCAGTGCCGAGATGATCGGTTGGTAGTCCATGTCGTGGCCGGCGATGATGAAGGAGATGAGTTCCCCCTCCCTGAGTGGTTTGCCCGCCGCCGCGAGTTCATCGGAGAAGGATCGCATGTGACCAAAGTACGCCGAGGCCGACTGGGAACCCTTCTGTGCGTTGGTGAGGGCGGCGCGAAGATTGTTGGCACGCGACAGGGAGACCGTAGCAAACATGTTTGCAAGTGCAGTCCATATTGCATGTGAGGTCTCAAGCGATGCAACTTGGACTAAGACCTCCTTGGAGAGGTTTCGGAGAAAATAAGCGACGATCTGTTGATCTTGGACAAGCCAGGGGCGTAGGCAGGGTTGGACACAACCTGATCCTTGCCCTCTTTATCTTTGGTGATGATGATTTTGGGAGGCTCCTCGATGGTTTGATCTATGTAGCCATACAAGCCGGCGCCCATTATCTGGGATCGCGCTTGAGCTTTCGAGAGAACATAGTTCGTCCGGGTAAGCGGCTCGGAGGTGTTGTAGTTTGAGGCCAGAGAGAACGTGGGCAGTGGAGGTGGACATGGTTGGGATGGGGTGGGTGGGAAGTTGAAAATGATTGGCTTGATGTGATGGAAGAGGCCTGCTCTGTATACCATATACAGAGAGCCCGCGTTGATTATATTGATAGCGAGGGGGAAGCCTCGTGAGGTTTACAAGGGTGCGCCAGCCAGGGGCCTAACTGACTCTGGAGATTACATAGGCTAGAGATAAGAGATAGAGGAAGATTAAACCAAGGAATATCTCTAGCTAACTACTCCTAACAACCTCAATCGTGGGACACAAGGCACATGCCACATTACACATCATCGTGACATATAATGCGTTGGCTAACAGGCCTAAGGATCAAGGTGGATTGGGCATTGAAAACCTATTAACTCAAAAACAAGTGCTTACTCAGCAAATGGTTGTATAAGCTACTTAAGAGGAAGGTGTTTGGCAAGAGAAGTTGCATAACAAATACCTGAACTCCAAAACATCAGCCCAAGAAAATGCTAAGCCTACCGATTCACCGTTTTGGAGGGGCTTGATGAAGGTCAAGTCATCCTTTTTTAAGAGAGGTTCCTTTAAGATTGGTGACGGCCAATTGACAAGTTTTTGGGAAGACGGCTGGTTGGATGACACTCCATTAGCTCTACAATAGTCGACCCTGTATAATATTGTGTTCAGAAAAGAAGATTCGGTGGCTTCTATTCTTGGGGGATTCTGGACCTATTTTTCGCAGAAAACATATTTGGAAAACATTCCAAGATCAAAGTTGTAATGTCGTTTTTGCACAGGGCGGTAGTTCTTAGCAAAGATCTTGCTAAGCATAATTAGCATGGTAGAAAAAAAATCTTGTTTTTGTGATCAGGAGGAGACAATTCATCATTTATTTTTGTTATGGATGTTTACTACCGTTATCTGGCACACCAACCAGTATTCCATATTTGTTTGGAAACTGGTTGAGTGGTTTTCACCATAAGCTGAAGGGCCAAAATTCGTGTGGGAGTTTGTGCCATTCTCAGGGCAATATGGAAGCCAGAGTGACTGTTTTTTAACAGATCGTCTACTACTAATTTCTTGCAGGTTATCTACAGGGCTACGGCTTCAATCCGTATGTGGTCATCACTGCAGCATGTGGATGCATGTGCGTGCGGCCAGAGACAAGGACTAGTATGTGACAAACTGTACTTGGTACACACTTTTTCCATTGTGAAATACCTATCTTAACAACATTGGGAGAACTATACACAGTTAAAAAAGTGATGTTCTAATAATAGAAAACATGTGTTTGCAGTTCATGAAGTACATATGTGTTTTGAGTTAAGGTTAGAAGGATATTACAGTGGCTTGTACAACCCATAAACAAGATTGTAAAAGACTAAATGTAAAAATGACTCCCTTAATCTAGGTGACAGTATGGCTGGTAGCACATGACCACCAAACCAGAAAACTAACAATTGGGTAAGCTCTGAAGTAGTACTAACTGAAGTGATAGCTAGTACCCCTTGACAGACTAGATAAATGATCCTAGAGCATGGGATTAGTAACCTTGCTTCTAATATACTCCGAACATGAGTAAGGTGCTTTGTGGCTACAAGTTGTGTTCACCATTTTTGTATTATGCTATGTGCTCCAATCTACTATAGAAGGCTAAGGAACTTGTTGCTCTCTGCCCAGATCTGAACTATCTAATTTTATATATTGTGTGCCTTTGAAGGCGAACGGAGGGAGATCGCTGACTGGGTAACAGTTGACTTTACACCAGAGAGAAAGCACATGCACACTAAGATCCATCTGCGGTAATTACATCAGTAAGAACAAAACAACAGAACTCTTAGCTAAGGAAAGCCAATTTCAGTAGTGCTGTATCTATTAACCAAGGATATGAATATATGCATACAACCAATTTGCAAATCACTAAATTCCGATGCTTCCAGAGTTAGCTATGGCAAAAGTTAACAGTTCAGTGTTTGAGAACTAACCAAACTTCTCAGGTTGAAGAATGAACTGGACAACTGGTGTGTAGTAGTCGCCATATATGATCCGCACATTGGGGTACTTGGGCCGGAGCTTCTCTAGTGCTCTCTTGAGATGTGCATTGTGCACCCAGGAGAACGTGTTGTACTGACGGATGCACCCGCTCCGGGAGCCATACTCCTGGGCTGGCATATCGAGCATGTTCAAGTACACGGGAAAGCACCCAGTGGGCATCACCCCTGGCACAATAAGATTCGCTGCCCCCTCAGCGATCAATTCCTGCACCATACATGAACAATTAAAGTTGAAAGCACATTCGATGTGACAGCGAACAAATAACTTAAAGAAGCAATCACTACCTCGACGCCGTCGGAGATGCCCTGGATGACATCCGGCATGAACTTGTAGGCCTCTGCAAGGCCCTTGCCTGCAAACAGGGGCGCATTGTAGTCGTTGCCACCAAACTCGCCAACAACGAACAGCGAGTTGGCATAGAACTCCTTGCATTCTTCTGCAAAAACATCACGAGAACGAAAGGTTCACAAGCAAATTCCCAATTATTTCACAATCCGCCACCTACATAGCTGCAAAGGTGGGATTTTGACATTTACCCTTGGAGTTGCAGAAGAAAGGCTTGAGATCACGGAACCACTGGATTTGGGTCATGAGGGCACCCGAGTTCCAGACGACCGCGCCGAGGCCCCTAGCTTCGAAGTAGGGCGTGTCGAGCGCCGTCGCGCCGGTGATGGCGAAGTTGGCCCCGTGCTTGAAGTCCGAGTGATTGGCCTTGGACGGCGGCAGCAGCGACAACCCGAATTCTTGCGCTGCAATAACCGACCAAGCGCAGGAAACCCATCAGGAACGAATCTCGGAGGAATCAAGAAAAGCAAGCAAGAAATAACCAAATCAAACCGGGCACTCACCCAGGTGGTCGATGACTAGGCGGCCGTCGGAGCACCGGCCGGTGGGTTTGCCGAAGTAGGTCTGCCCGTAAGGCAGCCTCGCGGTGGTGAGGTTGTCTGGGACGCCGTTTGCTATCAGAAGATTGCCAGCGTCAGCCAGTGAGTCCCCGAAGTTGAACAGCGCTCGGTACTTCCCCTTGGCCGCCGCCTTAGCCGCGTCCACTTTCCCGGCCGACGCCGCCAGAAATACCGCCACGACCGCAATAGCGACGAGCGCCTCCCATCTACCCATACCGCCAGGCCAATAGCGACGAGCGCCTCCCATCTACGCGGAATGGAAGAGAGGAAGAAGAGAAGAAGGAGAAGGAAGACGAAATGGTGGGTGGGAGAGCTAAGAGGAAATAGCCATCGCGGTTAGGGTTGGGGGGTTCTTGTAGGCGAGGGCTGCGCTGGTGGCCTGGCCGGTGGCGGCTGCTCGTGTGGCGTTTTCTTGGCTGCCCGCGTCGCTCCCGCCGCAGGCGTGAGAGTTATTGCGGAGGTGGGAGCAGGAAGAAGATGGAAGCGAAGCGACCACGAAGCCGGCGAGCCTGTGGCTGTCGATTCAAAAGACAGCTATCACAGTGAGAAAAGGGCCTACACGGTTCGACTTTCGACCATTTTCCGGCTGCTTTGGTTGGGACTTGGGAGCTCGAAAATGCTCCGTCGCCGCTCGCCCGCTGACGCAGCGCCGATGCAGGAGCTGGCCCCTCCCAGCACACGCACAGCTCCTCGTGGGCTGCTCAATCCGCGCCCCCTAAGTCGTACACCTCCCCGCTTCTCCCCAATCATCATCGCTCACCCACTCCGTCATCAGAGGACAGCTCCAGCAGCTCGGAGGCTGCACCGCGATGAGCGCAGTCCCCGGCCACGTGTAGTGCGCACACCACCCACCACCCGCTCCGCCGTCGCTGCCCGACGGCAGCTGTTGCCAACCGTCGTGGCCGCCACCCCACCATCGGCCGTTGTGGCCGCTACCCCACCGTCGGCCGCCAGGGCCATCACTCGCTCCGCCACCGTGGTCCGAAGGCGGGAGGTGGCCGTCGTCGCCGCCATCCCACCGTCGGTCGCCGTGTCCGCCAACCCACCGTCGGCTGTCGGGGCCGCCACCCCACCGTCGGTCGCCGGGGCCATTACCCGCTCCGCCACCACGGCGCGAAGGCCAGACGCTCGGCATTTGCGTCAGCGAGCTTGCGCGCTACATCGAGTTCCTGCGGGAGGGGGAGGAGCTCCAGGTCGAGCACGCACAGAGGCTTACCATCGTCGTGGCCGTAGCAGAAGCCGCAGCAGTGGCGCGGAATGTGGAGATCTATGAGAAGTCTCGCCGCTTCGAGCAGGATCGTCAGGAGCAGCACAGGGCGTACAAGCTGCGCCTCGCTAAAGGTGCAGCAGCGGCAGGCAAAGGATTCCACTACTGCAGCTCGTCGGTAGGCTCCTCCTCCTCTGTCTCTTACTGAGCACGCTCGGCAGAGGAGAGGCATGCTGAAAGTAGTACAAAGTCCCTTGGTAGTAGTATTTAGGAGCTAATTTGTTCAGTTCATCTGACTATAGATATGGTTGAACTGTATTACGTACTTAAAATTAGCTAGTATAAATAGTTGAACTACCTATTTCAGTACGTGGTTGGCGACAATTGGGGGAAAGTTTGTTCGGTTCAGCTGTCGAGTTGAATTGTTTGTATAAAGAACGACTGCTTAATTTATGAATGAAATCTATGTTTAGTGAATTTCAGTTGCAAAATTAGACAGTACTACCGATTTTTAGCTGCAAAATTTGACAAATGGCAGTGTTACAAGGTTGACAAATGGCAATGTTACTAGATTGACAAATGACAATGTTTCCAATTTAACAAATGGCAATATACCCAATATGACAGATGCAAATTTTACCAAATTGTCTGTAGTAAGCACACGGGTCATCATACCATATCGTTTGTGATGAAGCGATGCACAAATCCTGCGCGCCAAATTTTTTCTTGACTTAGTGGCGAAGGAATCATAGCTCTCGCTTTGTATACGGGTGTTCAATCTGAAACGTTTGCGATGAGTGTTTTATTCAAAGAAAAAATTGATGTTTTTTATTATTCAGAGAAAAAACGCTCAGTTGATCAAACGATAGATTTCATTCAGTCACACTGTGACTTTACATTCATACGATCGAGATACAATATTAAACAAAAAAAAACTAATTGCGACGGCGCGGCGTGCTGCGCCGGCGTTGTCGTCCTTTGGGACACCGTTGTTCAAGTCTTCGAGCTAGCCCAGAATGGTCTGGACTTGCAAATCCAAGAGCCGGTCCTCGCGCGAATGACGGGCGGGGGGACGGCAACTCGCGGCGCTGCGAGGAAGCGGTCGAGGGCGGCGTCCCATGTCGCTGAGGGTGGCGCGGCGGGTGCAGCCGCACAAACAGGGACCGACGCGGCGGCGTGCACGAGCACAGGCACGGGCGCTGGCGCTGTCACGTACACGAGCTCGCGCGGGTCCACGGGGACCTTGCTGACATCCGCAGCTTCCAGCGCTGCGATTGTGCTCGGCGACCAGCCCGTCAATGCCACGGGGATGGTCGCTAGCACGGGCGCGGGGATGGGAGTTGGGACGGGCGCGGGGGCAGCATCTGCCTCGGCCAGCTCGTTCAGGGCCTTGTTCATGAGGTCCCATTCCTCCTTATGTTCTATCTCCTCCGGCTCGGAGTCGACTTCACCAAAATTGAAGACTAGTGGCATATGATCCTTGTGCGCCATTGTGTAGGTGGAGGTCTGGATGATAGGAGGCGGGCGAGAAGGGAGTGGGAGGCGAAGAGAGAGGATTGTGAGTAAGCCGGCAGTAAGGCCGCTTATTAAACAGCGGCTCAGACGCCATTAATGGAAAAGTTGGGAGCGAGGCGGGCGGCGATGGAGGTCAAAGGGCTCGCTTCTCCGTGAGCCTGCGTAGCGTACTGCTCGCATGGCTCCCGGTGAGCCTACGCAGCGGAGGACTGCTCGCACGTCTCCCGGTCAGCCTGCGCAGTGGACTTCGCTCGCACGCCTCCCGTGTACTCAAACAGCTGCCCGCACGACACCTCCTAGCCAATAAAAGTGGGATGCATGGCGGCACGTAAATGATCAGTAGAACGCCCATGATTTAAATAATATTGTACAACCGTTTGTGATGATAACGTGACAGCTATTTGTTCCAAAATGGCTTTGTTGGCTATTAATGTGTGCGCCTTCTCTCAAGTTGGACACGAAAAATACCACAATATATTTATGCTATATCATGACACCATGCCTAATTTCAAGAATTTCGTGTGAGTTTTGGATTTACTAGAACTTAAACCAATATTCTCAATGTTGGCTCTAGAAAAAAAATCAAAAAACTTACCTCAAATTGGAAAACAAACCTACAATGCCTATGTGTGCCATGTCATGACACCATGCTAAGTTTCATTAATTTCTGACAAGTTTTGGATTTACTGGAATTTAAAAACTAAGCTTATTACTGTTTGCGGCCGAGCCACGACGCCGAGATGTTTGAAAGTCATTCTCATTTCTTGTATGGGACCTAAACATGCACCCAAGGACACACATATCATTTTTCAACCCATTTTGGTGCACTGGAGCATGTGCTTGTAGTTCAAATTTGAATTATGCACATTAAATGCCTATAAAACTCAATTAATGTATAAAAAAGGCCAAACGAACCCTGAATAATTTAAAATTTTAACATGACACTCCTATTGGTTTATGTTGCATCTACAATAAAATCAAGGCGAGAAGAGGCATCGAATGTCGTATCGCACACAAAGGTGACACACGTTCCCTATCGAAACCACGAGGCTTCTTGTGAGAAGCTCCGGTTTGTAAGAAACTTGTAGCAAAACTTGTCCGAAATTGGACAAAAAAATTACCACGGCATATATGTGCCATGTCATAACACCATGCCAAGTTTCATGAATTTCTGACGAGTTTTGGATTTACTGGAATTTAAAAACCAAGCTTCTCAATGTTTGCTACGGAGCCACGACGCCGAGATGTTTGAAATTCACTCTCATTTCTTGCATGAGACCTAAACATGCACCCAAGGACACATGTTTTTTCAACCCATTTTGGTGCACTGGAGCATGGGTCTGTAGTTCAAATTTGAATTATGCACATTAAATGCATAGAAAACTCAATTAATGTATAAAAAAGGTCAAGCGAACCCTGAATAATTCCATATTTTAGCATGACACTCCTGTTGGTCTATGTTGTCTCTAGAAAAAATCAAGGCGAGAAGAGGCTATGAATGTCGTTTCACCCACAAAGGTGACATGTTCCCTTTCGGAACTACGAGACTTCTTTTGAGAAGCTCTTGCTTGTAAAGAGCTTGTACCAAAACTTATCCCAAATTGGACCAAATTTTTACCACGGCATATATGCGCCATGTCATGACACCATGCCAAGTTTCATGAATTTCAGACGAGTTTTGGATTTATGGGAATTAAAAAATAAAGATTCTCAATGTCTGCGGCCGAGCCACGACACCGAGGTATTTGAATTCATTCTTATTTCTTGCATGGGACCTAAACATGCACCCAAGGACACATATATGATTTTTCAGCCCATTTTGGTGTGCTGGATCATGTGCTTGTAGTTCAAATTTGAATTATGCACATTAAACGCCTAGAAAACTCAATTAATGTATAAAAAAGACCAAACAAACCCTAAATAATTCCATATTTCAGCACAACAGTCCTATTAGTCTATGTTTCCTCAAGAAGAAAAATTCAAGGCGAGAAGATGCATCGAATGTCGTATCGCCCACAAAGGTGACACACGTTCCCTATCAGAATCACGATGCTTCTTGTGAGAAGCTCCGGTTTGTAAGAAACTTGTAGCAAAACTTGTCCCAAATTGGACAAAAAAATTACCACGGCATATATGTGCCATGTCATGACACCATGCCAACTTTCATGAATTTCTGACGAGTTTTGGATTTACTGGAATTTAAAAACCAAGCTTCTCAATGTTTGCTACGGAGCCATGACCCCGAGATGCTTGAAATTCACTCTCATTTCTTGCATGGCTCCTAAACATGCACCCAAGGACACATATATGATTTTTTCAACCCATTTTGGTGCACTGGAGCATGGGCATGTAGTTCAAATTTGAATTATGCACTTTAAATGCCTAGAAAACTCAATTAATGTATAAAAAAAGGACAAACAAACCCTGAATAATTCCATATTTTAGCACGACACTCCTGTTGGTCTATGTTGCCTCTAGAAAAAAATCAAGGCGAGAAGAGGCTGCGAATGTCGTTTCGCCCACAAAGGTGACATGTTCCCTATCGGAACTACAAGACTTCTTCTGAGAAGCTCCTGTTTGTAAAGAGCTTGTACCAAAACTTGTCCCAAATTGGACCAAAATTTTACCACGGCACATATGCGCCATGTCATGATACCATGCCAAGTTTCATGAATTTCAGGCGAGTTTTGGATTTATGGGAATTAAAAAATCAAGATTCTCAATTTCTGCGACCGAGCTACGACGCCGAGGTGTTTGAAATTCATTCCCATTTCTTGCATGGGTCCTAAACATGCACCCAAGGACACATATATGATTTTTCAACCCATTTTGATGCACTGGATCATGTGCCTGTAGTTCAAATTTGAATTATGCACATTAAATGCCTAGAAAACTCAATTAATGTATAAAAAAAGCCAAACGAACCCTAAATAATTCCATATTTCATTACAACAGTCCTATTGGTCTATGTTGCCTCAAGAAAAAAATTCAAGGCGAGAACATGCATCGAATGTCGTATCACCCACAAAGGTGACACACGTTGCCTATCAGAACCACGAGGCTTCTTGTGAGAAGCTCCGGTTTGTAAGAAGATTGCAAAACTTGTCCCAAATTGGACAAAAAAATTACCACGGCATATATGTGCCATGTCATAACACCATGCCAAGTTTCATGAATTTCTGACGAGTTTTGGATTTACTGAAATTTAAAAACCAAGCTTCTCAATGTTTGCTACGGAGCCACGATGCCGAGATGTTTGAAATTCACTCTCATTTCTTGCAGGGGACCTAAACATGCACCCAAGGACACATATATGATTTTTCAACCCATTTTGGTGCACTGGAGCATTGGCATGTAGTTCAAATTTGAATTATGCACATTAAATGCCTATAAAACTCAATTAATGTATAAAAAAGGCCAAACGAACACTGAATAATTCCATATTTTAGCATGACACTCCTGTTGGTCTATGTTGCCTCTAGAAATAATCAAGGCGAGAAGAGGCTGCGAATGTCGTTTCGCCCACAAAGGTGACATGTCACTACTGCAGGATGGTCCTAACGTGACACATGTATACGAGACCAATCGACCAAACTGTGTGCGATTCATTAATCTCAAACGGTATCGTAATAAAAACGTCACCAATAAAACGAACTATGTGTGATTGCGGATCCATCAAGCACGATTCAGAAAAGAGTTGTGTGTGCGAATCGTGGCATAGAGTTAATCTATACGAACTGTTTGTGATGAGCCAAAACAACAGAAACGGTCAGCCAGATCAAGGTGTGTGCGATAGACGACATACAGTTCACTTGGATGAACTGTTTGCGATGAGCCAAAACAACAGAAACGGTTAGCCAGATCAAGGTGTGTGCGATAGACCGTACACACGTCACTTGAATGAACTGTTTGTGATGATCCAAAATAACACAAACGATTCACCTTAATAAGATGTGTGTGATACCCGGCATACAAGTCACTCGGATGAACTGTTTGCGATGATCCAGAAGAACACAAACGATTCGACGTAACAAGATGTGTGTGATACCCGGCAAACATGTCAGTAATCAGAATTTTGTGGGAAGACCGATAATAACACAGACCGACAATAACACAGACGATTCCTGCTAATGAGCACCGGATTCAGAAAATGATTGCACAAATTATTGTTCGTACTCATAAATAACCAACTAAACAACATAATAGCAACATTACATATCAGCAATGTTCAGAAAACAGCAAAATATAAACAGCTACTCGTCGGCGTTGTTGCGGGGCTGGCCTGTTGGTGCGTCGATGTTGAAATATTCTCTGCACTATTGCAAAATCCTCTCTCGGACGGAAGGATCCAGATTCGGGTCGGCGATGACCATGTCCTTGAACATTTCATAGGCCCGGCCATTCCTCTGCTCCAGCTCCATCATAGTAGCTCCGGGCTCAGGGAAAATCCCGTCCAAGGCCAAACGCGCGCGTGCAACGCTACCTTGACGGACATGTTCCAAGCGGCCGTAAACAACAAAGGCATCATCTGTGCGTGCTGCTAGAGCTCTAGCAGACTCTAACGAGGAAGCGGCCCTTACCACGGCCAAATCCGCGCGTGTCGCCAAGGCAATGACGGCCTCATCAGCGCGTGCCGCACTGGCCGCGTACTCAACTGCGCGTTCCGCGTACAGAACCGCGTGTGCCCCCAACATATCTTTTGCAGCCGCCAACTCTTCCGCGCTTGCCGCCAAGGCCTCCGCACCCTCATCCGCGCTTACCGCCGCCGTGGGTTCCTGCGCGCGTATCAGCTGCATCACCCCCGTGCCTTCCGTGATGGAGAGGGTGGTTCTAGTTTCTAAGGAGATGTGTAATGTGGAGGATTTTGTGGAGGCGAGGATAGAGGGGAGAAGAAGGCTAGATTTGGGGGCTGCAAGAGGAAAGAGATGATAGAGAGCGAAGAGAGGATATTTATTGTGTCCCTAACCGTTGCAGACAGTTGCTACAATTGTTTCGTGTGCGATTATGTGTGTAGAAAAACCTTTGAAAATGCAAACGAGTTGTTTGCGATGGCTAGGAGCATCGCACACGATGCGTGGTGCGAGTACTCGTGTGTGATGATTTGTAAGTTACACGTACGTTTCCTTATGTTAACATGTGTGTGATAACACGTGATACCACATACGGTTGTGTGCTGGGAATTGTGTGCTCCACTTAGTCTTCCCGCGCAAGCGCCAGCCACAGGGGTAAATTGTAAAATTCCCAATCCCCTAGCCAGCTGCTAGCTATAAATGACCACAACAATGGTCGGTGGCGGTGACTCATTATTGATCCCCTTGCTATCTAGTTTCCCGCACATATACCGGCATACCCGGCCCCAACGGCCGACGACAGGATGGAGTTGGGTGACAGCGGAATCGAGGATGCCGGCACGATGGTCGGCTTTGCGATCGACGGCCATGCCACCGCCTCTCCCGGCGATAGCCAGAGGAGGCAGGAAACGCGCTACGAGCAAGCCACCAGGTTAGTTAGGGTCGTCCTAAAAGCGGCTAGGGATCGCCAACAGGCAATACTGTGGGCTCGGCGCAGAGTGCATCGGATGGTGCGGGCACCGGAGCAGGAACCGCGACGATGCAAGGACAACTACAACAGTGGTGGCCATCGCACGAGGCGCAGGCTTATGTCCCAGATGGAGGAGGGCGTAGCGCCGGACATCGCCGGGCAGGTCTAGGGGCTGTGAAGGCAGCCCTGGCGAGAGCCAACGTCATCTCGTCGGCCGCCGGGATGATGTACGCAGACCCGGCGGTCGCGGCAGCCCTGGTGAGAGTTGCGCCCGAGGCAGTTCTGGTGATCACCGATGTCAAGGCTGTGCTAGCCTCGAACGATCAAGGTGTAGGTCATCGACTTGGCGACCTCCTCTTCTCCTGAGCCCAGGATCGACACGATGATGGACGATGGAAGCTGTGCGTGCTGGGTCCGCGTCAGGGGCAGTAGCTCTTTTGTAAATTACTCCTCGAACTAGGCACTGGACCAATTTCAGCATATATATGCTCGATGGATTTGTTCATGCATGTCAAATATGTCAATTGTATGGGCTGGCCTATCTATATATTATCTCATTTTGCAATATGGACAATTAATATGCAAATGCCTTTTGGACATCAGCGCTGATCGCCACTTCTAAAACATGGACATCCTCTACTCTACCGGGCATGCGCTTAAACTGAATGGACTGTGTGTGATAGTAATACTTTCCATGAAAATTTAAGAACCTGAAAAACAGCATTTGATGAGTAACATATAGTCGTGACACTATTCAACAAAAGGTGATACTAATACTTTCCATGAAAATTCCGAACTGAACAATTTTGACAACCATATGGTCCATGTCTACATACTTAAGATAGTAACAAGTAGCGCATTTTAAGAAGCAGAGGGCAAACAACCACAACTGTCCACTGGAAGCAGCTTGATCACGGCGACTCGACATCTCGTCAATGAAAAGGAAGATCCCTCATGTGCCTTCGTAGAGCATGAGTATAACAGTGTCTCCAATTTTCAAATGCGGATGCATTGCCAGGACAACTGAGAACCTATTAATTTGAATGGTTCCATTTGTGCGGGAAATGCAGTACCTTGCAATCACTTTGGCGTTCTTAGCAGTCACAAGTGTAATTCGACCACGCCGGGAAATCAATTCAGGAACAGCTGCAACGGGCAATTTCTGTTGCAATGAAGAATAGAAACCAATTGTAACATATCGTTGAAGCTATATATAGTTTATGGACAATAACATACAAATAAGACTTTGTATCAGCATTTTGTTCACACAATTGGTCTTGTTCAATGTGTGCACCAGTGGTAGATTTATTCCCATCCCAAATCCAGCGTTCATATGCTGTGCTAGGTCTTTCAGATTATCAACAAATTTTATGACATGCTCCAAGTCTTTCCAGTGAAATTTGGTATGCCGAGTAACATACAGTTTGTTAACTATGCATCCAACATATGTTAAAAGGTTGAAAGGGATTATTTAGTCAGAACGTGGCAGAAGAATAGTGGGCATAAATTGGTAATTGGAAGTTGTTACTGGCTAGGAACAGAGTCAGAGAATGAAATCCCAATTGGTTGCTCAAATAGTGATCATTTAGTCAGAACAAGTACTTTAATTTTGCTAATAAGTAATATGCCGACATGGAGAAAGTTGAAAGAACACTAACGTCGATCAGACTGTGGTCAGCTGATGACACTGGGGAAGTAAACATCCATGTTTATTTGACCAGACTGTGGTGCACGCACTAGAATTTATTGCCAGCTTTCAGTTCATAAAACTTAGAAAAAATTTTCCAAAGGTCCGCATCAAAATAGGAGTGACCATCTTTATCAACTTTTACCCTAACTGCCATTGTAAATCCATGCTGCATGGTCAATATGACATCCATGGATGTTGGGGAACGTTGCATGGGAAACAAAAATTTTCCTACGCACACGCAAGATCTATCCATGGTGATGAGCATCTACGAGAGGGAGAGTGGATCTACATACCCTTGTAGATCGCTAAGCGGAAGCGTTAATAAACGCGGTTGATGTAGTCGAACGTCTTCGCGATCCAAATCGCCGAGCGTCCCGCGATCCAATCACGATCCTTCCGATCTAGTGCCGAACGGACGGCACCTCCGCGTTCAACACACGTACGGCTTGATGACGCCTTCACCTCCTCGATCCAGCGAGCGATGGTGAAGTAGTGGTTGAGTTCCAGCAGCACGACGGCGTGGTGATGGTGGTGAGGAACAATCTCTGCAGGGCTTCGCCAAGCACTACGGAGATTATGACGGAGGAACTAGAGGGCTAGGGTTGCCGGCACACGGCTTGGGAAATCCTGATGTGTCCCGTGTGCTAGCCCTGCCCCTCTATTTATATGTTGAGCCTTGGGGTCTAAACTTGGAGTAAAAGCCTCCTCCGGGTCGGTTTTGCCCGCACAAGGTCGGTTTGGCCCGCAGGAAAAGAGTCCAATTCGGACCCTGCCGAATCGTGCACAGCCGCGCACAAGCGGTAGTACCGCTTCACACAAGCGGTAGTACCGCTCGGGCGGTAGTACCGCTTCACACAAGCGGTAGTACCGCTCCGGCGGTAGTACCGCTTCACCAAGCGGTAGTACCGCTTACGCGGCAGCAAAACTACTTTTGCACTTTCCAATACCTTGTGGGCTTTATCCCTTTGGCTCATATAAAGTGTTGCTGCACCCGAACACTTCGGTAAACATCCGGAACCCCTTCCGGTGAACTTCGGAACTCTTCCGGAGATCAAAACACTATTATCACATATATCAATCTTTACCTCCGGACTATTCCGGAGATCCTCGTCATGTCCGGGATCTTATCCGGGACTCCGAACAACTTTCGGTCACCAACATAACAACTCAATTATACTAATCGTCACCAAACGTTAAGTGTGTAGACCCTGCGGGTTCGAGAACTATGTAGACATGACCGAGACACCTCTACGGCCAATAACCAATAGCGGGACCTGGATGCCCATATTGGCTCCTACATATTCTACGAAGATCTTTATCGGTCGAACCTCTATGTCAAGGATTCAGTTAATCCCGTATGCTGTTCCCTTTGTTCTTCGGTATGTTACTTGCCCGAGATTCGATCGTCGGTATCACTATACCTAGTTCAATCTCGTTACCGGCAAGTCTCTTTACTCGTTCCGTAATACAAGATCTCGTGGCTAACACTTTAGTCACATTGCTTGCAAGGCTCATTGTGATGTTGTATTACCGAGTGGGCCCTGAGATACCTCTCCGTCATACGGAGTAACAAATCCCAGTCTTGATCCATGCCAACCCAACAGACACCCTCGGAGATACCTGTAGAGCACCTTTATAGTCACCCAGTTACGTTGCGACGTTTGATACACACAAGGTATTCCTCCGGTGTTAGTGAGTTGCATGATCTCATGGTCAAAGGAACATATACTTGACATGCAGAAAACAATAGCAATAAACTGACACGATCAAATGCTACGTTTACAGTTTGGGTCTTGTCCATCACATCATTCTCCTAATGATGTGATCCCGTTATCAAATGACATCTCATGTCAATGGCTAGGAAACCTTAACCATCTTTGATCAACGAGCTAGTCAACTAGAGGCTTACTAGGGACACAGTGTTGTCTATGTACCCACACATGTATTTGAGTTTCCAATCAATACAATTATAGCATGGATAATAAACGATTATCATGAACAAGGAAATATAATAATAACCAATTTATTATTGCCTCTAGGGCATATTTCCAACAGTCTCCCACTTGCACTAGAGTCAATAATCTAGTTCACATCACTATGTGATTTACATTGTAATGAATCGAACACCCATGCAGTTCTGGTGTTGTTCATGTTTAGCCCTTGGAAGAGGTTTAGTCATCGGATCTGCAACATTTAGATCCGTGTGTACTTTGCAAATATTTATGTCGTCCTCCTTGATGTAATCGCGGATGGAATTGAAACGTCGTTTTATGTGTCTGGTCCTCTTGTGAAATCTTGGTTCCTTGGCTAGAGCAATGGCACCAGTATTATCACAAAACAGAGTCATTGGGTTAAGCGCACTAGGCACTACTCCAAGATCTGTCATGAACTCCTTCATCCAGACACCTTCCTTCGCCGCCTCCGAGGCAGCGATGTACTCCGCTTCGCATGTAGAATCAGCTACCACGCTTTGCTTGGAACTGCACCAGCTAACCGCACCCCCATTAAGAATAAATACGTATCCGGTTTGCGACTTAGAGTCATCCGGATCAGTGTCAAAGCTTGCATCGACGTAACCCTTTACGACGAGCTCTTGATCACCTCCATAAACGAGAAACATGTCCTTAGTCCTTTTCAGGTACTTCAGGATATTCTTGACCGCCGTCCAGTGTTCCATTCCTGGATCACTTTGAAACCTTCCGACCATACTTATGGCAAGGCTGACATCGGGTCTTGTGCACAGCATTGCATACATGATAGAGCCTATGGCTGAAGCATAGGGGATGACACTCATCTTTTCTCTATCTTCTGCAGTCACTGGGCATTGAGTCTTACTCATCTTCACACCTTGCAAAACAGGCAAGAACCCCTTCTTGGACTGATCCATTTTGAACTTCTTCAAAATCTTATCAAGGTATGTGCTTTGTGAAAGTCCTATTAAGCGTCTCGATCTATCTCTATAGATCTTGATGCCTAATATGAAAGCAGCTTCTCCTAGGTCCTTCATTGAAAAACTCTTGTTCAAATATTCCTTTACGCTTTCCAGCATTTCTATATTGTTTTCAATCAGCAATATGTCATCCACATATAATATTAGAAACGCTATAGAGCTCCCACTCACTTTCTTGTAAATACAAGCTTCTCCGTAAACTTGTATAAACTCGAACGCTTTGATCACCTCATCAAAAAGAAGATTCCAACTCCGAGATGCTTGCACCAGTCCATAAATGGATCGCTGGAGTTTGCAAACTTTGTCAGCATTCTCTGGATCGACAAAACCTTCTGGTTGCATCATATACAACTCTTCCTTAAGGAAACCGTTAAGGAACGCTGTTTTGACATCCATCTGCCAAATTTCATAATCGAAAAAGGCAGCTATTGCTAACATGATTCTGATGGACTTAAGCATCGCTACGGGTGAGAAGGTCTCATCGTAGTCAACTCCTTGAACTTGTGAAAAACCCTTTGCCACAAGTCGAGCTTTATAGACGGTGACATTACCGTCCGCGTCCGTCTTCCTCTTAAAGATCCATTTGTTCTGAATGGCCTTACGCCCTTCAGGTAATACTTCCAAAGTCCATACTTTGTTTTCATACATGGATCCCATCTCGGATTTCATGGCCTCTAACCACTTCTCGGAATCCGGGCTCATCATCACTTCTCCATAGCTCGTAGGTTCATCGTTGTCTAACAACATGACCTCTAAGACAGGGTTGCCGTACCACTCAGGAGCAGTACGCGTCCTTGTCGACCTACGAGGTTCGATAGCAACTTGATCCAAAGCTTCATGATCATCATCATTAACTTCCTCTTCAGCTAATGTAGGCTCCACAGAAACAACTTTCTGCGCTGCGCTACTCTCAGGTTGAAGTAAAGGTTCAACAACCTCATCAAGTTCTATCTTCCTCCCACTCAATTCTTTCGAGAGAAACTCTTTCTCAAGAAATGTTCCGTTTTTAGCAACAAACACTTTGCCTTCGGATCTGAGGTAGAAGGTATACCCAACTGTCTCTTTTGGGTATCCTATGAAGACGCATTTCTCCGCTTTGGGTTCCAGCTTTTCAGGCTGAAGCTTTTTGACATAAGCATCACATCCCCAAACTTTAAGAAACGACAGCTTTGGCTTCTTGTCAAACCAAAGTTCATATGGCGTCGTCTCAACGGATTTCGATGGTGCCCTATTTAAAGTGAATGCAGCTGTCTCTAATGCATAACCCCAAAACGATAGTGGCAAATCGGCAAGAGACATCATAGATCACACCATATCCAATAAGGTTCGATTACGACGTTCGGACACACCATTACGCTGTGGTGTTCCAGGCGGTGTTAATTGTGAAACAATTCCACACTGTCTTAAGTGACTGCCAAACTCATAACTCAGATATTCTCCTCCTCGATCAGATCGTAGGAATTTAATCTTCTTGTTACGATGATTCTCAACTTCACTCTGAAATTGTTTGAACTTTTCAAATGTTTCAGACTTGTGTTTCATTAAGTAAATATACCCATATCTACTTAAGTCATCAGTGAAGGTGAGAAAGTAACGATAACCACCGCGCGCCTCAATACTCATCGGACCGCACACATCAGTATGTATGATTTCCAATAAGTCACTTGCCCGTTCCATTGTTCCAGAGAACGGCGTTTTAGTCATCTTGCCCATGAGGCATGGCTCACATGTGTCAAGTGATTCAAAATCAAGTGACTCCAAAAGTCCATCAGCATGGAGCTTCTTCATGCGTTTTACGCCAATATGACCTAAACGGCAGTGCCACAAGAAAGTGGTATTATCATTATCAATTCTATATCTTTTGGCATCAATGTTATGAACATGTGTATCATTACTATCGAGATTCAATAAGAATAAACCCCTCACATCGGGTGCATGACCATAAAAGATATTACTCATATAAATAGAACAACCATTATTCTCTGATTTAAATGAGTAACCGTCTCGCAATAAACAAGATCCAGATATAATGTTCATGCTTAACGCAGGCACTAAATAACAATTATTCAGGTTCATCACTAATCCCGATGGTAATCGAAGAGCGAGCGTGCCGACGGCGATCACATCAACCTTGGAACCATTTCCCACGCGCATCGTCACTTCGTCCTTTGCCAGCCTCCGTCTATTCCGCAGTTCCTGTTTTGAGTTGCAAATATGAGCAACCGCACCGGTATCAAATACCCAGGCACTACAACGAGAGTTGGTAAGGTACACATCAATAACATGTATATCATATATACCTTGTTTGTTGTTGGCCGCCTTCTTGTCAGCCAAATACTTGGGGCAATTCCGCTTCCAGTGTCCAGTTCCCTTGCAATGAAAACACACAGTTTCTGGTTTGGGTCCAGCCTTGGGTTTCTTCACGAGAGGAGCAACTGCTTTGCCACTCTGCTTGGAGTTACCCTTCTTACCCTTGCCATTTTTCTTGAAACTAGTGGTTTTATTGACCATCAACACTTGATGCTCCTTCTGAATTTCAGACTCAGCGGCTTTCAGCATCGCAAACAGCTCGGCGACTGACTTGTTCATCCCGTGCATGTTATAGTTCAACACGAAGCTCTTGTAGCTAGGTGGCAATGATTGAAGAACTCTGTCAGTGATAGCCTCTGGCGGAAGGGGCATCCCTAACTCAGCCAGACGGGTGGAGTACCCAGACATTCTGAGCACGTGATCACTGATAGACCCGTTCTCCTCCATCTTGCAAGCATAGAACTTATCGGAGATCTCATATCTCTCGATCCGGGGATTCTTCTGAAAGATAAACTTCAACTCCTGGAACATCTCATATGCTCCATGACGTTCAAAACGTCTTTGAAGTCCCGGTTCTAAGCCATACAACATTGCACATTGAACTATTGAGTAATCATCAGAACGAGCCTGCCAGGCGTTCACAATGTCTAGAGACTCAACTGGAGCGGGTGGATCACCAAGCGGTGCATCAAGGACATAAGCCTTCTGGGAAGCCGTAAGGATAATCCTTAGATTACGGGCCCAGTCCACAAAGTTACTTCCATCATCTTTCAACTTAGCTTTCTCTAGGAACGCATTAAAATTCAGGGGTGCTACTGCGCGAGCCATGATCTACAACATAAATATAGCAAAGACAACTTAGACTATTGTTCTTAGATAATGAGTTTAGTTAATCATATTTAAAAAACTCCCACTCAAATTGACATCCCTCCGATCATTCGAGTGTAACATGATCCAAATCCACCAACTCAAGTCCGATCATCACGTGAGTTGAGGTGGTTTCAATGGTGAACATCTTCATGTTGATCATATCTACTATATGACTCATGTTCGACCTTTCGGTCTCTTGTGTTCCGAGGCCATGTCTGTACATGCTAGGCTCGTCAAGTTTAACCCGAGTGTTCCGCACGTGCAACATGGCTTACACCCGTTGTATGCGAACGTAGAGTCTATCACACCCGATCATCACGGCGTGTCTCGAAACGACGAACTTTCGCAACGGTGCACACTTGGGGAGAACACAATTTATCTTGAAATTTAAGTGAGGGATCACCTTATAATGCTACCGTCGTCCTAAGCAAAATAAGATGCATAAAAGGATTAACATCACATGCAAATCATAAGTGACATGATATGGCCATGAACTTGTGCTTTTGATCTCCATCTCCAAAGCACCGGCATGATCTCCATCGTCACCGGCATGACACCATGATCTCCATCATCTTGATCTCCATCAACGTGTCGCCATAAGGTTGTCGCGCCGACTGTTGCTTCCACGACTATAGCTAACGTTTAGCGATAAAGTAAAGCATTACATAGCGCTTAATGATTGACACGCAGGTCATACAATAATTAAAGACAACTCTATGGCTCCTGCCAGTTGCCGTACTCATCGACATGCAAGTCGTGATATTCTATACAATACATGATCATCTCATACATCACATATATCTCATCATGTAATTGGCCATATCACATCACAACATACCCTGCAAAAACAAGTTAGACGTCCTCTAATTGTTGTTGCAAATTTTACGTGGCTGCTACGGGTATCTAGCAAGAACGATTCTTACCTACGCAAAACCACAACGTGGTGTAGTGATTGCTTTTTGATCTTCTAAAAGAACCCTCTTCATTGAACCGATTCAACTAAAGTGAGAGAGACAGACACCTGCCAGTCACCTTTATGCAACAAGTGCACGCAGCGGTGAAACCAGTCTCGCGTAAGCGTACGCGTAATGTCGGTCCAGGCCGCTTCATCTCACAATACCGCGGAATCAAGTATCAACTAGTAACGGCAAGCAATATGTATACACCCACGCCCACAACTCGTTTGTGTTCTACTCGAGATCTCATCTATGCATAGACCTAGCTCAGATGCCACTGTTGGGGAACGTTGCATGGGAAACAAAAATTTTCCTACGCACACGCAAGATCTATCCATGGTGATGAGCATCTACGAGAGGGAGAGTGGATCTACATACCCTTGTAGATCGCTAAGCGGAAGCGTTAATAAACGCGGTTGATGTAGTCGAACGTCTTCGCGATCCAAATCGCCGAGCGTCCCGCGATCCAATCACGATCCTTCCGATCTAGTGCCGAACGGACGGCACCTCCGCGTTCAACACACGTACGGCTTGATGACGCCTTCACCTCCTCGATCCAGCGAGCGATGGTGAAGTAGTGGTTGAGTTCCAGCAGCACGACGGCGTGGTGATGGTGGTGAGGAACAATCTCTGCAGGGCTTCGCCAAGCACTACGGAGATTATGACGGAGGAACTAGAGGGCTAGGGTTGCCGGCACACGGCTTGGGAAATCCTGATGTGTCCCGTGTGCTAGCCCTGCCCCTCTATTTATATGTTGAGCCTTGGGGTCTAAACTTGGAGTAAAAGCCTCCTCCGGGTCGGTTTTGCCCGCACAAGGTCGGTTTGGCCCGCAGGAAAAGAGTCCAATTCGGACCCTGCCGAATCGTGCACAGCCGCGCACAAGCGGTAGTACCGCTTCACACAAGCGGTAGTACCGCTCGGGCGGTAGTACCGCTTCACACAAGCGGTAGTACCGCTCCGGCGGTAGTACCGCTTCACCAAGCGGTAGTACCGCTTACGCGGCAGCAAAACTACTTTTGCACTTTCCAATACCTTGTGGGCTTTATCCCTTTGGCTCATATAAAGTGTTGCTGCACCCGAACACTTCGGTAAACATCCGGAACCCCTTCCGGTGAACTTCGGAACTCTTCCGGAGATCAAAACACTATTATCACATATATCAATCTTTACCTCCGGACTATTCCGGAGATCCTCGTCATGTCCGGGATCTTATCCGGGACTCCGAACAACTTTCGGTCACCAACATAACAACTCAATTATACTAATCGTCACCAAACGTTAAGTGTGTAGACCCTGCGGGTTCGAGAACTATGTAGACATGACCGAGACACCTCTACGGCCAATAACCAATAGCGGGACCTGGATGCCCATATTGGCTCCTACATATTCTACGAAGATCTTTATCGGTCGAACCTCTATGTCAAGGATTCAGTTAATCCCGTATGCTGTTCCCTTTGTTCTTCGGTATGTTACTTGCCCGAGATTCGATCGTCGGTATCACTATACCTAGTTCAATCTCGTTACCGGCAAGTCTCTTTACTCGTTCCGTAATACAAGATCTCGTGGCTAACACTTTAGTCACATTGCTTGCAAGGCTCATTGTGATGTTGTATTACCGAGTGGGCCCTGAGATACCTCTCCGTCATACGGAGTAACAAATCCCAGTCTTGATCCATGCCAACCCAACAGACACCCTCGGAGATACCTGTAGAGCACCTTTATAGTCACCCAGTTACGTTGCGACGTTTGATACACACAAGGTATTCCTCCGGTGTTAGTGAGTTGCATGATCTCATGGTCAAAGGAACAGATACTTGACATGCAGAAAACAATAGCAATAAACTGACACGATCAAATGCTACGTTTACAGTTTGGGTCTTGTCCATCACATCATTCTCCTAATGATGTGATCCCGTTATCAAATGACATCTCATGTCAATGGCTAGGAAACCTTAACCATCTTTGATCAACGAGCTAGTCAACTAGAGGCTTACTAGGGACACAGTGTTGTCTATGTACCCACACATGTATTTGAGTTTCCAATCAATACAATTATAGCATGGATAATAAACGATTATCATGAACAAGGAAATATAATAATAACCAATTTATTATTGCCTCTAGGGCATATTTCCAACAATGGAGTCATCAACAAAGTAAAGGCCAAGATTTACTTGTACACGTGTTCTTGCAAAGCAAGGGATGTACTGTGGGAAATGAAAATTAAGATCGTCACATGCAAATATGGGAATAATTGAGAGGACAGAACAATTGCTGAAAGCAAAGTACAAAAATGTAAAATTAAATAGATAATGTAACCAAAATTTCAGGCAAATATGAGAGTAACTGAAAGAACAATACATCATTTTTTTAAGGGAACAATACATCATTAATTTGCCTAATTTAGAAAAAAAATCCTCTTTGACGTCTATGGTGCATGTCGCACCTTTTATCCAAATATAACAATATATGGTATATGTTCATAAAACTAGGCCATGCCAACCGTGGTAGGATGAGATTGAACATACCGTGCGCTCCCTGAAGTCATCTGGTATGGTGAGATAGAACTTCTTGTCCGACTGGCCGCGACCACACTGGCCTGATTTTTGCTTGCACTATGGATACTTGAATGAAAACCCTCGAATCAACTATAAGAAAAATGAATCCACGGCGATTTCCGCTGGGTGATTAACATGGACAGACAGACTGCGATAAGAGATGAGCGAATATTTCGCTAAATTAATTACCTTGTTCTCCATGAGAGAGAAAAATAAACCATGGCCCAAGCCCGCGGAAAATCCCACAGAAAACCCCAATCGACCAGAATCGAGAAAGTCGGTGCCGATAGGCGCCTGCGAGGGGAAGAAACAAAATGCGGTGGCGTTTGTTGGCGACAGCCGGCTGCAAGGGGTGCCGTCAAGATCAAAGATTTGGGCATACCTGTCGAGAATGGGCAATGACGCGCAGATAGGCAGCGGTAAGCGGTAGAGGCGAAATCCTGTGTTGTTTGGCGCGAGACCGAAGCCCGCCGGCGACAGTCGTCACTACAAAAAAAACACTTCCATGATGATACGTTTTTGTCACAGTGGTCACGTTTTCTGTCATGCATGTACATCCGTGATGATTTTTTGACAGAATCAAGATAGTCATACCTATGCTGTCGAAGAAGTGTTCCATGACAATACTCAAATTATCATCACGGAAGTGTCCACTTCCATGACGATAAATGGCGCGTCATGGAAGTGTTTTCGTCAAGGGTAACCGACACGTGCCATCCACCGTAATGGGTCGCCGTTAAGCTATCGGGTTCCGGTTTGGATCCGATAACCCGTTAACAGCCCTAACCAATGGGGATTTTCCACGTGTAAAATTCTCATCGGCCAAAGGATCCATGTGTCTGCTCGCCGTCACGACAGATGTCATCCATCCTATGGACGAGACACGCCTATGGAACAGTGACACGTGGCACGGCCCAAAACAGGCCCATTTAGCTAAAAAGGTCGGCCCAGTCAAAATAAGCGGTCCGGCCCATTTACGGCCTACTTTCGTCTGGCCCATTAAAAAAATGGCCCATACGAGTTCAGCAAATTCGGCCCGTCAAAGTCCTGTTAACGATTTGACACCATTGCGGCCCATCGTCTGTTCCAGCCCGTTAACAGCCCGCTATGTCTTTGGGCTCATTTGCCGCCCGAGGTTCTTTCGGCCTGTTAGAGGCCCATTATAGAGATGGGCCAATTTCCAGGTTGTACGTCTTTTGGCCTGTTAGAGGCCCATTATAGAGATGGACCAAATTCTAGGCGGTACACATTTCGGCCTTTTAGCGGCCCATTAGGGATTTGGGCCAACTTCTAGCCCAACGTATCTTTCGGCCTGTTAACGGCCCACACCGTAGTTGGGCCATTTATAGTCCGACCTGACTTTCGGCCTCTTAGCGGCCCATGTTCTCCAGGGCCCAATTCCAGCCCGACATGACTTTCGGCCTGTTAAAGGCCCATTTTGTATATGAGCCCGCTTATGTCCCGATTGGCTTTCGGCCTGTTAACTGCCCGACATGGAAATGGGCCAAGACTCAACTGACGTTCATTTCGGCCTGCTAGTGGTCCGTGGGCTCGTTTCCATTATTGCGGCCCTATCGAGCTGTCGGCCTGTTAACGGCCTGGTAAGAGCCCATGTCACGAAGGGCCCACATTCGAGCCCAAAATCCATTTCTGCCATGGGATGGCCCATGCTTGTAACGGGCCTCGTAGATTGGACCATCCGAGCCATTATGGTCCCACGTAGATTGGGCCTGTTGGACCCTGTTTCAATGATAGCATATATAATAACAACGAATTATCCTATTCTACAATCCCCTTAAAAAAACCTACACTATACAATAAAGAGATTAAGGCATAGAAACGAAGAATAATCCTACACTATACAATAAAGAAATTGCAATAGATTACATCCACTAGTCATCATAGTTCGCCAACAGTGATAATAAAGCGTAAACAAATAGCAAATTACATAAACTGGGCACATACAGCTCATACATCATGGACGCGCATCAACACATCTTACCATTTGAACTATAATCTCTTCAGACAATAGAATTGGCCGGATTCAGATACCACAAATTTCAGTCCGCAAAATCTCCACTTTCTTTGTGGTTTCCTCAGTCTCTTGTTTCATTTTTTGACTGTTGCATCTTTTGTCTGCACCTCCAATCTCAACATGTTGATTAAATCCTGAGACTCGTATGCATGTTGTCTTGCCGCCTCTAGTTGATGCTCTAGAACATCAGCACATTCCAATTCCAATCCATAATCATTTGGTAACAGCCATGCCGCACTGCTCTGAGAGCTTTGTGTTGATGTCACTTTATCATGAAATGTTTCTGTAAGTACACATGACTACAACAAAATTATAGTTACAATAGTGAAGCGAGCAAGACAAACTATCTTGTACATGGCAAAACAGGACTAACAATAATGCACACATCATGAAGCATAAGCAGGTGATATTTTAAAAAGTATAAAGATGGTAGTCTGTGCTGGCCGCATACAGAAATCTCTCTTAGCTCACCAAAGGAGCATGATGTTGGGGCCAAATCCAAAACACAGACAGGTTACAAATTTAAACCACACATAGCTACTGAACATTAGATATATCTTGCGTAGAAGTAAGCAAGCGGTTAGCCATTGTGTAGCTCATATTAACTAGCTGGAACATTGTGTGCCATGTTTCAAAAGAGTCTTAGGGAGCATAATGAACTGCAGAGGGATTCATACAAACCTACTACAGCAAGCAAAACGATGCAATCATTAGGCTCGTATAAACTAGATAGTGAGGCTCATGCAGTAATAGTTGGTTAATGGACTTCAAAGCTTCAGGCACACTTCGCCAGAGTAATGAAATGGCAAGGCATTTAATTCTGTCAACTAATAGTTATACAAGTACCCTACATCAGGCAGCATTGTTTGGGCATCTAATTAACTGAGGACAAATAAAGCAATTGAAAAGAGCAATTTTGCCTGAAACAAAGAAGTAATTGAACTGTTGTGTTGGCAGCATGCATACATGCACGCCTCAATAACATCCTTGGCCTGGCTACATTTGAATCAACTGATGTATCTTCTATATAATGGAACAAGTAATGTAACATTGTTTGCCCCCTATGAAGTATCTCAACTAGTATGTACTCAAGATCCTAGTAATGATAGGGAGACTAATGATGTGAACATGCGTTTGGTTATGACATTTATGACATCGAGAACTCTACCATAGCAGGAAAGAGTTTCTCACTCTGTTCACTAATATAAGATGTTTTAGATATTTAAATGTAGACTACATCCGTAATGAAATGAGTGAACAGACACATTAAAATGTGTTTACATACATCTGATTTAGGAAAAAGTTAGAACATCTTATCTTATAATAGTGAGCGGAGGGGGTATTAATCAATGGCCCAATGACTGGGTTACAGGTGAAGAACCCTACGCAAGCACAATGTCAGACAAATAGGATGTCCTGATAATTGTAATACAGTGACTTACCGTAACTGGTTGTACAGGCTCAGCGCTGCTCCTCCTTCTCTTGCAAGGCTCCTTCCTAACATCTTGTACTTGGAAATCCTGAATCTTTGCTTCGTTGCACCCCCTCTGCAAGGTGACACAAACTAGTTATAGGTCTCCTTACATGGAAGATAAATATGCATACTTTCTAGTCTCTGGGCAACACCAAAGCATGAGTTTATAACAAAACGACACCACATAATGAAACATGCCACATCTCTAGCACACACTCAAATGAGCATTTACTATGTGTGCGCTATGTATAAACTAGGCGTACCTTCGTGAACTAGACCTCCACGTACTCTTGGGGAGCCTAGTTTAGTGCATAGGCATACCTTTATGTCACCTATGAGTTATACAAGCCCCCACTACAGCAGTCATTAGTGTTTAAATCATTGACAAGCTCCGTTAGGTCATGAACATCAAGTAATCAAAGCAAACAGTTCTAGTATGGCTGGCTGATACAGACAAGCAATTGAACACATGTGTGAGCAAATCTTGCACAACACTGAATTACATATCAAGAAAACAAGCATGAAGGGGGCATAAAGACCATCACTTGACTGACCAGATTTAGGAGGCATTTAAACATCATGTGCAACGTACGAACTAGCATAAACATTGCATATTTCAGATTCTATAATGAAATGCACATGTATTAGGTTATGCCATGTATGATGCCTAAATCTGCACTATAGCAGGCAGGAGTGATTCATCATTGCATGCACAATTGAATTGCAGGTTAAAGGCCAGTTCTTTTCCACCTTTTGAGAGCTTATTGTCAAAATAAGCCATAAAAGTTGTAAAGAACTCATTTTTGAGTTATGGGCTTGGGCTTAACTTATTTCCACCACCCATTCCTTCACAATGAGAAAAAGCTTGGGGGGGGGGGGTTGCTTCCCGTAGAAGCTCACTTAAATTGAAGGGGTATAGCGAAATGACTATGTTGTTTGCCCATATTACACTGAAAATGCCACTGCTCAGGCCCGCGTCACACCCGACCCCCAAGTAAAAACAAACACGCAAGCATTTGTTCCCCTGCCCGCCCGCATCTCCTCTCCCCTTTCCCTCTGCCTCGATACCCTGCCTGCAGTGCTAGGGTTCCTCCTGCGAGCTGCCACCACCGGTCCCATCTGCCCTGCTCCTCGACGATGCTCTCTCCAGCGAGGCTCCATGGCCTGCGGGTAGGGCTCCATCTACCCGACAGCTCCTCCCTCTGGCGCTGCCCCTCACTCTGCTGGTCCCCAGCAGCTGCTCCACTATGGTCCGTCCAACGCTCCACTCCGGCGGCTGCCGCCCAACTACGGCCGACGCCCCACTCCGGCAGAAAGCCCCTCGTCCCCCCTCCCCTCCTCCTAGGCCATGGCCATGAGGTGCTGTTGCGGGATGAGCTCATCCAACAAGGTGAGGATCTCCTCTGATTTTTTGCCAAATTTTCATTCTGATCTGCTATATGATGAATTTCTATGAGCTGGTGATGCTGCTGCTGCTATATGATGAATTGCTATGAGGTGCTGCTGCTATATGATGAATTGCTATGAGGTGCTGCTGCTATATGATGAATTGTTATGAGCTGCTGCTGCTATATGATGAATTGCTATGAGCTGCTGCTGCTGCTATATGATGAATTGCTATGAGTTGCTGCTGCTATATGATGCTTTCAGGTGGTGCTGCTATATGATAAAAACCAGCCACTTGGACCATGGAATTTTGATAGATAATGATTAATCATATAAATTTAGGCAATTATCCTCTGTTTGGAAGACATTGACCAAAGTAGATTGTGCCAAGTAGATGGTATCTTTGTACTTGCATTTTGAACAAATAATGATGGTCTGTTTTCCTGTCATATTAATTACTGCGATGGGTTCAATTTGTGATGTTTGCAAGTCAAATTTATTTTCATATGGGCAGCAAAATGACAAAATATAATGCAATAGACTTTTCACTGATCATACAATAGATAAGCTGAAAAAGCAGGCAATGAAAAGAACTGGTTGACTTATTATCTCGAGCTTATATTCATAGGAGCTTATTTTCATAGGATAACTCAAAATAACTAGCCCTAAGAACCCTGGCCAACAGCAATGCCAAACAAATAACATGTCACGATGATTGCAATGGAGTGACTTACCATACCATGCTGTATTGGCTCACCGCTACCCCTCATTTTTTTGCGATGTTCCATGAAAATGCCCCATACATCTTGTACTAAGAAATCATGTACTTTTTCATTGTTGCACCCCATCTGCAAGTTGACACAGCTAATTTGAGACATCTCTACATGATAATACATTGCATATCCCTTGCACATAATTAAACCACCAATTAACGATTGTGTGCGTCGCATAAAATAGCCATGACTTTGTGTACTAGACTTGCAGGCACTCTAAGGGAGCCTAATTTAGTGCACTGGCATTCCTTCATGCCAGCTATGACTTTGTGTAATGTATGATGTCTATATCTCTAATTTAGCAGCCAGTAGTGGTAATCATTGGCTACACAAAGGGATTACTGGGCAAAAATCCTAGCAAAGCACGCTGGCAGGCACACAACAATACAAGAGAGAGACGCACTTACAAGATCATAGCAATGCTTCGGTCTAAGAGTTTGGTTGGCCAAGGTGTTAGATCCAGAAGAAACATCGTCCTTGTGGCTCTTGCCACCTCCATAACATGTAACAGTGACCTGTTAGTATATTTGAAGTACATCTGGCAGGTGATGCTGGACGGGTTTAAAGGTGACAAGTACCTAGGTCGCGGCGGGTGCTTGGCATTGTGCCAGATGGTGGGAACCAGGTTAGAAACGTCAAGGGTGATGCCGCTGCGGTGGCTGTCGGGGTCCGGTAAGGAGATCTAGGACCGTGGACGTGGGTGTTTGTGAAGCGGCTCCGGTAGTGTGGACGACGGTATGGATGAAGCGGATCTGAGGCCATGGACGAGGGCGTCGGTGAAGCTGCTCCGATGGTAGGGTTGAGGATAGTGTCGATGATGCAGATCTACGGCCATGGACAAGGGCGTCGGGAAGCTGCTCCGATAGGGTGGGCGATCGTGTCGACAATGCGGATCTGAGGCCGTGAACTTGGGCGTCGGCGAAGCGGCTCCGGTTGGGCTGAGGATGGTGTCGGCGAAGTGGCTCCAGTAGGGTTGAGGACGGTGTCGACGAAGCGGATCTGAGGCCGTCGACAGGGGCGTCAGTGAGGCGAATCCAGGGGTGTGGACGAAGCGGCTCCGGTGCGGTGTAGGAAGGAGCCGCTGCAGATGCGTTGCGGTTGACGAGAGCACTGACGAAGTAGATCCGGCGCGGTGGACAAGGCCGGCAATGAATGGGCTGTGGTACAGTGGTGGATGAGCAGTCTACGGTTTCTAAGGGAGGTGGGAGGGGTAGATGCGGCCTCGGAAGCAGATCCGGCGAGGTGGACGACGCCGGCAGTGAATAGGCTCTGGTACGCCGGTGAATGAGCAGTCTAGGGTTTCGAGAGGGAAGGGGGTAGAATCACCGATGAAGTACGGACAGCGTGCTGTAAGATGCTCTGGTGCTGTGGAGTAGTCGTTTTTGCGGGAGGGGAGAGGAAATGGGGGTGTCGTGTGGCGGGCGGGGGCGGAAATTACCAAAGTAACCCCGACCTATTATGTAAATGAGGGTCATGTTGTTCTCCATGCACCAAGGACAAAAGGGGAATTTCACATGCTCCAGACTAGGTGGCGGAGATTTTGCCGCCCGCGGGACCGTTTGTATCCAGTTTCAACTAATTTTGGACCGTGCTAGCGGAAAGCCGGTGATGCGTGACTGTGTACATGGCGAACACGTCAGCAATAACTCGTATGAAGTCGACCCCAGAAAAAAAAGACAATAACCCGGATGATGCACCGATAACTTGTTACGATCACACGGGCGCGGCCAATCCTACGGGTGTAACTGAGGTGCGTTCATAAAAAACAGAGCAAATGCTCAGCCAATGTATTTCTCGTGTAAATATGTAATTTTGTGCCATTGGTTATTTATTTTAAACACAATGCATTGACGTGTTAATTTCAATTATATTGTACAGAAATAAATGGATAATATAGATGTGCAAGAAATGGATATTATAGTCCGCTACTTAAAAGTGTTACCTCATATGATTACATGGCCTCCATTTCATAAATTGCAGTACCCGTTGAATTCATATATGAATATTATGTATATTACTTCATAATAGAACCTTAAATCATCCAAAACTAATGAATTTGAATGCAATACTAACAATGGTGCATGTACATGATAACTACAGTGGTTGTTTGAAGAAATATCACTATAACTTTGGCATGCATGATTGAAAAAGGCTATTTGAAAAAAAGTATAACTTATGCGATATGTGAGTGTCCAATCTTTATAGTGTTGAATCGATATTGTATCTTCGGCCATGATACGAAGTAGATATTGATTATGTTCAAGCGAGGCACGTCCTTGACCGTTAGATAGTGATACGTGAATGAATTGTGCAATCTCTCTCACACACATCCAAATCTCCCTTCTCCGTGGGCATCTCAATTACACACGCGTGCTCCGTCTATTTCTCTCCCTCCGTCAAGGTTAGAAATCGTCTTTCTACCTCGTCCTACAAGTCTCTCACACAAAAACACAACGCACTCTCTCTGTCGAACATGGCCACCCCTTTAATTCCGCCCACCCACCGCCACTCATGTCTCAAAGTATAACTACATCTCGCACACATATCCCTAAGGTTAACTCGAGTCCCCGAAACCATATGAATCCATACAATGGGATTCCAACTGAGCACCTTTTGTTTTGAGATTTCGAGAGAGTTCGCACACACACACACACACACACACACACACACACACACACACACACACACACACACATTGTTTCTCTCTTCATTTATTTCGGGCATTTGCATGCACACTCGCATGTTTATCTCCCTGATGTTTTAGGCATGCCTCACAGACATGCTATCTACCTATCCCCTAATATAGATCTGTAACACACAAACTCCCTCCCTCCCTCTCTCTCTCTCTCTCTCTCTCTCTCTCTCTCTCTTTCTCTCTCTCTAAGTGCCTCTGGCACCCTCCCCCCTCCCAACACTGACAGGACCAGTGTGACACCTCGATCTTGATCTTAATATATCTACTGGCTTCTCTCTCAGACACACACACACACACTCGCTAGTTGTGTCTCTGTGCCTAGCACACACACACTCTCGATACGCCTTTCTCTCGCTCTCCCACCCCTCCCAACAAAGACAGGAGCAGGGTGACACCTCGATCTTGATCTTAATCTATCTATTGGCTTCTCTCTCAAACACACACACACTCGCTAGTGGTGTCTCTGTGCCTCGCGCACACACTCTCGATACATCTTTCTCTCCGTAGCCCCCGTAGATATGTAGATTTCTCGGTGGTTGTTGATGGTGGGGTCGGAGTCGTGCGCGCAGAGGTGTAATGACGATGATGCCGAATTGCAGCCTCGACGATGCTTTTCTCTTCGACAACATGTGTGCGTTCTTGTGTGTGTAGCCAGCTCGCCCATTGTGCCTTGTTTTTATGGGCCTGATGTGATGGTTTTCACCCGGTTTTCTGTTAATTAACCGGGTAACTCTTTTCTTTGTTATTAATGAATTCGAGATCCTACGGGGCAGACATAAAATATATCACTTTAAACCAATTATCACAGTAACTATATAAAAAGACAGATATCTCTTGCTTGTTCGAGAAAGAACATCTGGTGGAGTGGTTAGCGCCCGATGCTCGCAACGCCTTGTCCTGAGTTCGAATCCTGTTGGAAACTTTAGTTTCTTATAATTTTATATGTTTTCATATATACTTCTTTTCTCTACCCTACTGACAGTGGAACCCACAGATAAAACGAGAGCGGACACCTTGCTACGTAGGCAGATTTAACAGAGAGTACTTAGAATACAAGTTTAAGGATGGAATATTCATTTCTGAGCCCAGGCTCATCTGCACCCGCGCTGAAGAAAAAAATGAAAACAAATACTAGAAAAATTCAAACAATTCCAATTTTTTTTGCATGGTAGATAATTTGGTGTGTGAGGTCCGCTCCAATTTTCAGATTATTTGGACATCTGAGTATCTCTCGACAAAAAAGACAAATTTGGGGTCTTAAAAAAGTTTACTGTTCATGTACTGTTTTGACCCAATTTGTCTTTTTTTGCTGAGAGCTACTCAGATGTCCAAATGATCTGAAAATTGGAGCAGACCTGAGGCAACAAATTATCTACCATGTAAAAAAAATTGGGAATTTTTTGAATTTGTTTGAATTTCTTGTGGATTATTTCTTGACTGGGTGCAGATGAGCCTGGGCACCGAATCACTGCACTAATTTTTTAAGGATTGATTTGTTTCATTTTTTACTTTTTGTACGAATCTGTACCCACTGTGCAAGTTCATGTACTGTACATGCAATTAACTTTTTGTTTTTCAGAATCATACATGCAATTAACTCACATGGATTTGATGTGACTCTATAATTTCCAGCATAAGGGCATCTCCAACGGCAACCAGCAAATTTCCTCCTGCATCTGTCCGTGGACACGACGACATCCAACGCTAGCCGCATACATTTTGACAACAACTCGAACCAACCGGACAAAATTGGTGCAAACACGGCCGGATTTCATATAAACATGATAGATTTCATATAAAATTGCTGGATTTTTATATAAACATGACAGATTTCATTACATTTACATCAACTAAGCAGTGCTAGTCCGGCTCTGGACGATCCTCGGAAGAGAAGAACCGGGCAAGACACCGATTGTGTACGCAGTCATCACCTCGGTGGTGGCCTTCATGGGACCCAAGCGGTGGCGGCCTCCCGTGTTCTACTTGTCCTCGATGATGGCGGCAGACGCGGATGCGCTGGCCATCGACTCGTCGCTCTTCGCGCACCCGGCTTCTGTCTCTGCCTGCATGGCACGGCCGCAGGCATGGGAGGCGCGGTCGCAGGCACAGGAGGCGCAGGCACAGGCATGGGAGGCGCGGCCACAAACACGGGAGGCGCGGTCACAGACACGAGAGCGACGACGCCCGTGCTGGCGTGGAGCAACTCGCCACTCCTCATCGAGCTGGCCTAGAGCGGCGAGTTGCTAAACCACGCGCCGGCTTGGAGCGGCAACTGACTCCGTCGGGCTAGGCGAGGGAGGTGGAGCAGCAAGCTACCTCGCTCGTATCCGGCGGGCTCGGCGGGCCACCCGGCCTGCTTGTATGCCGAAGAACTGCTCCTCGGAAGCCATCAGAAGAGTGGAGAAAATGGTGAAGGAGGAGATGGGGGAGCATCGGAGGGGTGCGATTCTTGCCAGTCGTCTAGCCTCAGTTAAAATAGAGGGCGGACGGGAGGAGCTCGGCTAGCGTTGCGTTTAATGTCGACCTACTCATGAACGGACATGTGGCAGGAGTAGGTTTCTAAGCTTCCACGTGGGTTTAATGGAGGCGTTTGAATGCGGTGAGGAGGCGTGTTCATCCGGGCGTGCAGTGGGCAGTGCCCTCGGCCGGCGCACCACTCTCTACTACTCCGAGTAGTACTTTACAGCTAGTAAACCAGGATGGTATTTTTTTTGAGAAATAGAGGGTAAACTAGTAAACCAGGACAGTTCCCGTTACGGCTTGAATGCAGACGAGGGAGAGGGTAGCGGTTCCCGAAACGTTGAACGGCCAATGATGCATCCTCCTTCAATTAGCATGCTGAGGGAAGTAATTAATGGGAGAAGCAGAAAGGAGGCAGCACGATGTGAATGCGACATAGTTTGCACTCATATAAAGGCGCCCCTCCACTCCAATGCATCTACCAGATCGTACGCACATATGCACCTACACTAAGCCCAACAGTGCTCACTCCAATTGCCAAACCAAGTGACCAGAAGCCAGACCCATGGCGGCGATGCGTGTGAGCGGCCTGCGGCTATGCCAGATGATCCGAGACATCGGCCTGCTGCACGGCACCGTGGAACATCTTGCACTGGTGCTTTGGACCGGCTGGTTAATAGCCCGCTTCGACGCCAGCTACGACTCTCAGTTGGACAAGATGATCGTCGACACCATCAACAAGTTCACCATTGTCAAGAACCTCACGAATGACATCACTGTACTCCTCTAGCCCGCGCGCCCAGGATCCTCGTTGCCTGCCACCCTAATCGGCCTCCATGGTGAGAATCTCTTTCAAGCACTGGTGGCCCTGCGACTGCCCGCCGACGCGATGAAGAATGTCCACCTCGAGGTCGCGCTCACCGCGAGGTGCCTCGCCTTGCAAGCATTCATCGACCTACACCTCCATGTGTACGAGCAAGTCGTGTACATAGGCCTCTACAGGGCCAGTGAGGACGCTATGACATTGGCCTTCGTCAACCTGCTGGAAGCCTTGGACACCTTTGTTCAGAAGCACCTTGACCTCGCCACAAAAGTCGCTGCTCCTCAGCCGCCGGTCGGTGGTCCGGCGCACTGAGTCGAGGAGGAGGAGGTCGTTGATGGATGCATCTTTCTTCTTGACTCCTGTAACCACCACTGCGATCGCGTCGTCGTGGCCTTAATTCTTATTGTATTGCATTCTCATTCCAGTCGATAAAGACATGTGTGATCCCTTTGCTCACATTTGGCATCAATTATATGCATCACTGTAACTAGTAGTACCTCCGTCCTGGTTAATTGGTCACCTTCGTGTGTTTGTACCAAATTTTGACTTTAGATTTAACTAACAATATATTAATGCATGTCACAAAAAGTAATATCATTGGAAACTATGTTCAAGTATGAATCCAACGATATATTTTTTGGTGACATGCATTAATTGTTTGTTAGTTAAATCTATGGTTAAAATATGACACAAAGGGGATCAACAAACTAGGATGGTGGTACGATGCTTGACCCAACCTACCGAACTACTCGTAAATTCAAAACTACGACCGAACTTATAAATTCAAAACTACTCGTGCAGCACACCTGTCTCGTTCGCAAGTTCAAAACGAGAAACTGGAACACGTACAGCAAGCCTGTCCCATTTACGTCGCATCCCACAGTCGTTCCGGCCCGCTGGTCAACACGCATTGGCTAGGCATATATCACTGACATGTGGGACCGCATGTGAGGAAACTGACGATGCGCTAAATTGGCTAACTCCCCCGCTTACTACGTGGGAAAAGCCCCGCCCTAGCGCTTTCAATCGTCATTTCTATCTATCGATCGCGCCAAGGAGAAGAACCAAATGTTACAATTTATATTTAAAAAAAATAATGTTACAATTTATACTCCCTTAGTTTCTTTTTAGTGTGCATATAAAGTTTGGTCAAAGTCAAGCTTTGTAAAGTTTGACTAACATTATATTAAAAAATATCAACATTCACAATGTGAAATCAATATTATCAAATGCACCATGAAATGTATTTTCATACTATATAGTTTTAAAAGGAAAATCCTGCCGCGTTCGCGTCGCACGCCCACACGGTCGGGACTCGGGAGTACTCCACGGTCGGTCCGGCACGCCGCATAGCTAGGGAAGGCGTGTTACCTAGCATTTTCACTATCATGTGGGACCGTAGTTGAGCAAACCGACTATCGGCAAACCCCCACCCCTCCTGCCGCGCGTTGGCTGAGTTTGAATTGGAAGAAAGAAAGGAGGAGGGGAAGAGCTAGCGGTAGCACGGATGCCAAGAAATTTGGTGTCAGATGGGAGTCGTGTCGAAAGAGTAGGAGCACTCCGTACTAGTTTGTACTACTACCACTATACAACTACTACTGTACTAAAGTTATACTAGAGTACTAGTACTCCGGTACATGCACGACACAGCTTTGTAGGAACAAAATTCGGGCAAGATCTTGTTTCGGGTGATTTCTCTCTGTTCTCAGTCAATGTATTATGAATAATATGATGTGGGGGGCACCCATGAAGCCATGTGGCACATCTGGAGGTCTTGTTGCGAGCTTCTTGTGTGGATCGATCACACTGTCGCGCTGCTGGTTCGAGAAGAATGTGTCTGGGTACAATTAGGTTATAGTAGATCCAAATCCCAGCCACCTGGACCATTGTATCAACATCAATCAACGGTTTATATATCGTATACGTGCAAATGCATGCATTGACTACATAAAAATAATGAATATATAATATATAATACATAATACCGCATATTAGGTTTCTCTAAAGTCAAACTTTGTATACTTTCAGCAAGTTTGTAGAAAAATATATTAACATATACACCACCAAATATATATCATTTGATTCGTCATTGCATATATTTTCACATCATGTAAATTTGTTAGTGTAAATGTTCACATTGTTTTCTACGAACTTGGTCAAGGTTTATAAAGTTTGACTACAGTCAAAGCTATATGCGGAGTAAATAAAAACGGAAGGAGTAGTATAGATATAGATATATAAATAAAAAATGTAGTACTATAGTCTATAGATATAGATATATAGCTACCTTTTTTCTATATTAAAACTCGCATTTTTGTTTAGACATTGTTTAGCTTCGCTGCAATTTGCATCTGTGAGATGTGTAGGACTACCGCCTTGTTCAGATCCTCTATTAGGAACCCCACCATTATCTTTAATTAATTCATATTAGAAATTTAGATTGCATTATCTTAGTTCTTGTCGGTTCTTCGGTTGCTTGCAGGAACTCGATCTCGTTATTCAGGTTGATCGTGCATACGGCAAGATCAGTGACTATGGGAGATTGGTTTAATTAGCGATTGTCGATTCGTATCATCGCGTACGATATAGTTTGATCATCAACGTCAAAATCCACCAAATCAATAGCTATCCCCACTCTCATCGAAAGATTGGGTCGCCATCACATGGCTACCAGCTAGACAATTCCTTCTATAAAACATACACATGAACACCCATCTCAGTATCTAGGTCCACGCCTCCCTCTCCCTCGGAACACACACACCTCTCAACATGATCCATGTCTATTTGTCTCTCTCCCATCCCATCAAAAAAATAGGCACACTGCCATTCTCTCCTTCTCGCGGCCCCTGTCTATGTAGTTAGGTCTCCATGTGACACACAAGCATTGCTCTCTATCTCTACTATCTCCCTCTCTCTCCCACACATAACCTTACCCCCCCCCTCCGGCGAGCTATGCTGACGACCTCTACCTAGCTCTCACACTCGAAAACAGACGATGTCTGTGTGTCCCTTCATCGCACACACACTATCGCTCGCCCAATATCCCCGCCCCTGTAACCTTGTCGATCCCCTCTATGTCTATATCCTGTAACAGGTTGATGTTACACGCACCCCCTCACTCTCTCTTTCTCTCACGCACACGCACACACCCTCTTCCTCCCTTTGGGACACCTCTCTCTCTCTCTCTCCGACACACACACAGTCTTTCGAACACGCATATGCCCCTCCCTCTCTCTCTTTCACTCACGCACACGCACACACCCTCTTCCTCCCTTTCGGACACTCCTCTCTCTCTGACGCACACATAGTCTTTCGAACACGCATATGCCCCTCTCTCTCTCTCATGCACACGCACACACACACACCCTCTTCCTCCCTTTTGTACACCCCTCTCTCTCCGGCACACACACACATCAATCTTTCGAGCACGCATATGCCCCCCCTCTCTCTTTCTCTCACGCACACGCACACACCATCTTCCTCCCTTTCGGATGTTGGGATCTATGGTAGGGACACTCCTCTCTCTCCGACACACACACAGTCTTTCAAACACGCATATGCCCCTCTCCCTTTAGGTCTCTCTACCCCTCCGCCCCCTCCCCCCCACACACAAGTATTCTCTCTCTATATATATATCTAGCTATCTCCCGCAATAAGACATGGATAGTCTAAATTGGAATCAAGCAAAGGACCACACTTCTCTTGATTCTCTCTTGGAAAAATGAGCTCCAATTACAAAAATCGAATCCACTCTCAAACATAATATATGAACATAGGGTGAAATCTTCCACACAAATGTTTGTTGCATGCATGCATGTCAATGGTATGGATGTAGTACTACTCGTACATCCACACTGCCCAATTCACACAAATTACATTAAACCCTTCTCAAAATATGGTGTACATGTGATGTTTATTGTACTACTCCTACTAGCCAGCCCCCGACACGTTCCAACATATTGTGCTACTTGAGATTCTATTTTTCTTGGTCAGACGATTTGTAAGTGTAACCACGAAAAGGTCAACCCCCGCCCCCATTGGTACTATAGCTCCAAGCTACCATACGGACACAACACCCATCGGAGCACGCAGCCATTGCCGAAGCGGATGGCGCGGCGGCCTGGGAAGATGACAGAGTCTCCGACCTCGCCGAGGTGGAGCACGCCCTCGACGGCCACGAGTAGCACGCCTTCACTGGCAACGCGCCCACGCGGAGGACAATGTGATCCAGCGGCTCGCCCTCGTCGACCACGAGGGGGAGCACGTGCTCCAGCAGCACGCCCTGGTCGGTCACGAGGAGGTGCATCGCGTCCTCGCCGCTCACAAGGTGGACGAGCGCGTTCTCCAGCAGCATGCCCGCGAGCATCGCATCCTCTCCGCTCTCGACGAGGACGAGCGCGTGCTCCGGCAGCACGCCCGTGAACATCGCATCCTCGCCACTCAGGCGCACGAGTGTGTTCTCCAACAGCACGGCCGCGAGCATGGCATCCTCGCTCACGAGGTGGATGAGCGCGTGCTCCAGACAGTACCCTAGGAGTCGGGACACGAGCACCGCGCCCCCGGTGACGAGGAGTACTGCATGGTGGCCATTGCAGTTCAGGAAAATCCCATGACTCCGCCGCGCCATGGAGGAGCGCGAGCTCCAGTGGGCGCTCGAGGAGTCTCGCGCCGATATGCAGGTGGCGGCCGACATGCAAGAGTATCCTTCGAGCTCTCCTCCTACGACAACTCCTCCAGCGCGCCTGTCCTACGTCCTCTGCCTTAGCTCTGGCCGACAGACCTTTGGAGTTTAGTTGTATGGAACATGAATATTTGGATTAATCATACGACTACTTAAAAAAGAAGGGACAATTGCATTTTTGCCCCTAGTTGGAACCTACCCACGGGGTTTGCCCTTAGTTTTCGACTCTGCTCAGTTTTGCCCTTAGATTTGCCCCGGAGGTCGCCCGAATGCCCTTTGACCGTTTGACCAATACTTCGAAAATTCATAACAAATTCATATGAACTCAGAAAACTGCATAAGATATCAAAATGTTCAGATAAACATTACCTTTATGTGCATATCATTTGCATTCATGACAAAAGCATCGTTTAAACTACCCGAGGCTATTAATGTTATTAACATTATTAACAATAAAAAGGTATAAACAATACTTTTTCATGAATAAAAATTACATGCAAATGTTGGTGATGTTTTCTGAACATCCTCATATCTTATTTGCATTTTTTGAGTTCATATAAACTTGTTATGAATGTTCAAACAACTTTGACCATAATTTTAAAACTTCATAACAAGTTGATATGAACTCAGAAAAATGCAAATAAGATATCAGGATGTTCAGAAAACATCACCTACATTAGCATGTAATTTTTTATTCATGAAAAAGTATTGTTTATACCTTTTTATTTTTAATAATGTTAATAACATTAATAACCTCGGGTAGTTTAAATGGTACTTTTGTCCTGAATGCAAATGACATGCACATAAAGGTAATGTTTATCTGAACATTTTGATATCTTATTTGCATTTTTCTGAGTTCATATGAATTTTTTATGAATTTTCAAAGTATTGGTCAAACGATCAAAGGGCATTCGGGCAAGCTAGGAGGCAAATCTAAGGGCAAAACTGAGCAGAGTCGAAAAGTAAGGGCAAACCCCGTGGGTAGGTTCCAACTAGGGCAAAAATGCATTTGTCCCTAAAAAGAATGTCATTTCTAACAAAATGTGAAGGATTAAGACTAATGCAAAAAACAGCCTATGACTAACAGACATGAATAGATGATGTGACAGCATTGCATGCTGGAGAGTAACGCAATATATTGCAATTTATGGATTGCATGCATGCCAAGCTTATGTGCCATGATTACATGGCTAGGAAAGAAAATAGATAATGCGTTGTATAGATATTTAGGAATAGAAGATACTATCCACATGCACAGTTGCTCTCGAGCATATAAAGATCTTTAGAGTGCACTCCAATATTTTTTCAGAGGCTTAGGTGCACCGGATGCCGTGCCACGTTACAAAATGTTAGAAAAAAATAAGAAACAAATCTCGAGTTTGGCACGAGTGGGAAAATATCTGGTGCTACCGCACCTTATATGCTACCGTGATACGGACGCACCAGGGCCATTAGATCTGTGATCCAACGGACAACATCTCAGGATGTGGACCAAAGCGCTGTTTTGAAATTGTTTGGGAGTTTTCTGCAAAACTCGCACTGACCGATGCTGGCCACTCAATCCATGATCCAGTGGCTCAGAATCTTGTATCACAATAGCATTTAAAGGTGTGGTAGACGAGCACGATGGGGTGCAGCAGATACACTCCCCTCTCGGCGCACGCGGCGGAGGGGCGGTGGGGCCGTGAGGGGGTGAGGCGCACGTTGGGGGACGTGGTGTCATGGGTTCGAGCGGAGTCGTGGGAATCGCATGTGGCAGTGGTGGAAACGTGATGGTCGCCATAGTTCTGCGTCCATGGACAAACTGTCATGTCATCTGACACATGCATTGCATACTGATCATTGCAAGGAGTAGGAGAGAAAACTAGGCGGATAAATACTTCATTATATTCAAGCGAACCTACGCTACTACATTTGTTCAAAAGACATGCACACTAGCGAAATAGTTCATCTATCCATATATACAAAGAGGAAATATTTTTTTATATGAAAAACAGAGGAAATAGTTCATCCATCTATAGTGCCCTGCTGCTGCTTCTTCTTCTTCTTCTTCTTCTTCTTCTCCTCCTCCTCCTCCTCCTCCTCCTCCTCCTCCTCCTTCTTCTGCTTCTTCTTCTTCTTCTTCTTCTTCTTCTTCTTCTTCTTCTTCTTCTTCTTCTTCTTCTCCTGCTTCTCCTGCTCCTTCTCCTTCTCCTTCTCCTCCTTCTCCTTCTTCTTCTTCTTCTTCTTCTTCTTCTTCTTCTTCTTCTTCTTCTCCTTCTTCTTCTTCTTCTTCTCCTTCTTCTTCTTCTTCTTCTCCTTCTTCTTCTCCTTCTTCTTCTCCTTCTTCTTCTTCTTCTTCTTCTTCTTCTCATTTTCTGTGCAGGACGGCTTCGCTACAAGCTCCTTCGACCTTGCAGCTATCTTGAAACTCACACATGCATCGAGGGCTGCATACTTTACCCGCTCGTAGGTCAATGGATAAATCTCCCATCCAGACGACCTTAATTCCAGCGTCTCGTCGCCCTTCTCAAGCTTTGTCCCGAGTACATAATTTGCTACGTTGAATAAGGTTGGTGTTAGTTTGTTACAACCCTCTACAGGAATTTTGGATTGTAGGTCGGCGGACTATTTCACATCAAGGTTGTACGGCGCCAGCTTTTCTTTGTCCCCTTCGATGGCTGCTCCACAAAAGAATATGTCCTCCCGAGACAAGAAATCGTGGAGCTCACCTGGTATGGAGGGCGCGTGCATGATGTGATACACCAAAACTTCATCTCCGAGGCACAGCTGAAGGACGGCGGCACATTGAATCTCCCCAGTGACACGCGTGGTGTACTCTGCATCGAGACCAACGATCTTCATCTCCACATTTTCGAGGGAGTTGGATACATTGTTGATCCACTCCCGAACAACCCTTGAATGGTTGGTGACGGTGGCGGCTATCCTCAACGACCTCCGTTGATCACATGTTTGACGCTAAAACCTGCATACGGATCTCTTTCTCCATTTGGAACCGCCGGACCGGAGGGCTATGGTTTGGAGTATTAGGATTAGGTGGCTAAACCGAGTGGAAGAAGATGGTGGTTAAACAGAGTGGAAGAAGATGATTATTTAAAGGGGTTTCGGAGGTATGTGAAGAGGTTAAAACAGTGTGAATCCAGTGGGGTTTTGAATGCAAACGAAGGAGAGGTGAAGAAGCCGAGGAAAATCGGTTCCCGATGGAGAATTAATGGAGAAGTGGCATGCAGGCAGTTGATTAGACAGCTAGGTAGACCGGCCTGCAAAACGAAAAGCCTATGCGAGTAGGTGCCGGTTCGGATGGATATTGGCGCGTGCGTGCGACACACAACTTTTGCGTTCGAATACCCGCAGAGCTAACCATTTTGTTTCAGTTTTTTCCCATACTGTAGTTCTAGTCCACGTACACGTATCGGTTTGGCATTTCCCGTTACACTTTGCTTTAATTGCCGAGACATTTCTTTGGGGGGACAATAGACAGTTCATGTGCGTTATCAAAGAACATGGCACAGAGTTCGAGATCCCAAGCCTTCTTCTGGTGGTTTCTTGACGATTCTGCGTGTGTGCTATGTGTGTAACCTTTTCTTGTTAAGGAATATGTGGTTATCCTCAAAAAAGAAAAAAAGCCTTCTTCGCGTTTCCGCATGCACGAGAATTTTGGTCTGCTCACAATATGGATGCTACCTGGAGGATGAGAAGTGAATCTAGAGGCATGCTAGCACAACCTGCACTACAAAAAAAACACTTCCGTGATGATACGTCTTTGTCATAGTAGGTCAAGTTTTCTGTCATGCATGTATATCCGTGACAATTTTATTACAGAATCAAGATAGTCATACCTGTGCTGTCGTAGAAGTGTTCCATGACAATACTGAAATTATCATCACGGAAGTGTCCACTTCCATGACGATAAATGTCGCGTCATGGAAGTGTTTTCGTCAAGGGTAACCAACACGTTGCATCCACCGTAACGGGTCGCCGTTAAGCTATCAGGTGCGGGTTTGGATCCGATAACCCGTTAGCAGCCCTGACCAATGGCGATTTTCCACGTGTAATTTCTCATTCACTGGCGGATCTACGTGTCAGCTCGGCGTTGCGACAGATGTCATCCATTCATTGGACGAGAGACGCCTATGATACGTCAACACGTGGCATGGCCCAACAATGGCCCATTTAGGTTAAAAAGGCCGGCCCATTTGACTTGGTAAAAAATTAGCAGGCCGGCCCATGGAAAGCCTGTTAACGGCTTGTTCGCATACAACCCATCTACGTCCCGGGTACTCACGACCCGTTATGGCCTTTCAATATTCGGCCCAGTAGCGTCATGTGGGCCGTCCCATATTATTCCAGCTCGTTGTCACTTTCGGCCCATCTATGGCCCGTAAAGTCTTTCGGCCCATATGAGGCCTTTTGCATCTCTGGGCCCATTGACGGCCCGTGGTGAATCAGGTCCATCATGAATAATAAACTGCTTTGAGCCCATTAACGGCCCATGGTTCAGTTGGGCCGTTTCCAGCCCGTGCTCCCTTTCGGCCTTCTAAGGGCCCATAAATTCTTGGGCTCATTTCCGGCCCTCGATTACTTACGGTCCATTGCTGGCCTGTTATGCTAATGGGGCAAATTCAGCCCATGGTAACAATCGGTCCGTTTGTGGCCCGTTAACCCGTTGGGCCATTTTCATCTTGTCCTGTAATCCGGCCCATTAACGACCCGTCATGCCTCTTGATAGAATTAAGCCTGTGCTGTCTTCCAGCCTGTTAACGGCCCGTTAAGGTCTGGGCCCATAAACGGACGGTTCCGATTTTGGCCCGTTTACGGTCCATATTGCGGTCCGGTTTTGGCCCACGAATAGTACGGGCCATGGATCCTACGGCGCGAACGAGGCCCATGGATCCTATGGCCCATAGGAGGCCCATGGATCCTACGGCCCGTAGGAGGCCCATCGTTACCACGACATGTATGTGGCCCATGGTTATTGCGGCCACTAGCAAACCGAGGAAAAAGAACTGCAGTGACTAGAAGCAAACAAATAAACAAGACTATAAGTAAATAAATAGGAAAGCAACTAACGCTAGGCTATTACGGCAATTACACAAATTACATCCACTGGGCATCAAAGTTCGCTACCAGTTCAAATATTAGGGAACAACAAAGCAGCATATTACATACACTGGGCGTCTAAATTGGCCACCAGTGCAAATAAACGCGGCAGCAAAACAAGTCCAGAACCGAAACCACTTCAGAAGAGCTCAAGAAACAATATCCTGGGCACCCACCATGCTGGCAAGAAGCTTAGCAAGCTTATTAGCTTTCTCTTGTTTGGCGCTAAAATCCTCCAACTCTTGCTGTTTCTCCAGAAAGTATGCATCTAAATTCTGCAGGGACTTCCTCAGTCCTTCGGCTTCTTGTCGCAGCACAGCTGATCGTTGTCTTTCAGCTTGTAGTTGAGATTCAAGAAGCCGAACTGATTCAGGCAGCGAGTTCAAAGGGCTTGTGCTAGCGGTAGTGGCTAGTAACTCGAACACTACATCAAGGCAGGACTTTGGGGTTGTCTCACTGTCTTCAAGATAGTTTTTATCAGCTTTCTTGGAGAACAACAGGGTTGTCTGACTATCTTGGACCTTATCTGCATTACTTCCTTTACCATTGCATAATGGGGTACTCTTCTCCACTATTCTGCCGGCATTCTAAAAGAGGAACAAGCAGACACATCACAGGTTTAGCATGTAGTATATGAAACTCATTTTGGTAAACCAGTTCAGTAGTAAGGTTGACAGGATTATACTAACTTGTCTTCTATTGCAAGGTAGTACATAATAACAGAATGAAACAAACATATATCTATGTACTATGGTCACTGTATTGTCTATATCATCCTAGTTTATGTTGCCAAATCAAGATAGAGACACAATTCAAATCATATATGTTTAAGACAAAGCAGCATAGACAGAATATAAGTGTGGGAAACTACACAACACTAACAACACTTGTAATGTGCATGACATGAGAACATAACTGTTTATACAATTGAAAATGAAATCAACATAGAGCAAGAAGTTACAACAGCAAGCTAGTTAAAGAAATAGGTTTAAAACATACCTTTTGCCCCATTGGAGTTTCAATTGGATCCTTCAAATTAGAAATTAGTTGGTATGAGTAAATACAGTGATGCAAGAGCGAAGGAGAATGCACCATAGCTATGGAATCTGACCTGAGAACAGTTGTTCTTCTGCTTTAAGTGTGGAGTTCGGGTTCGCTGTGGTGGTCCACGTGCTTTGGGCACTGCAGTTGCCTTACTAACTGCTCGTGTGTGGGTGCTCTGTGGTGGAGATGGTGCTGTGTCAACTGGAAGTAGGTTACTATCTGCTGGGGTTGGGGTTAGATGGGGTGTAGCTGGTTCTCTGGCCAACGGGGTAGGGGTACAATCTGCAAGAGTGTCGGTTATGTGTGGTGGGGCTGGCTCTTGGGCAAGTACAACCGTGGTTCTATCTGCATCGACGGGTAGCACCGTCTTTTGTGAAGACCGTGTTTTTACTCCCTTAGATACTGCCATCACCCCCTCCAATTCAAATGGCTGATAAATAAGAAAAGAAATTGAAGGTACAGACATTGTATGATAGACAGATGCAGTAATTCACGTATATGTTGTCTAACCAAACAGGATAGCATGACACAATTTCACATATATGATGGCTAAGGCTAACTAAACAGGATATCATGACACAATTTTCAGATATATGATGGATAACTAAACAGGATAAAATGACATAATTCAACATATGATGACTATCTAAACAGGATGACATGACATAACTATATGATGTCTTTATAAAATAGGTCGGCATGAAATAATTCACATACATGTTGTCTAAGTATACAGGATGGCACAATATAATTCACCTATATGATTGATATACTAAGCAGCTGACACTCGCATATATGATCTCTGAACTAAGCAGATGGCATTGAATATTGTGTATATGATGTCTAAACTAAGCAATGCAAGACACCATATGCATGATATGAGAAATATAACCGTCGCAAGTTAGAGCATACACCTCAGGGGGGATATAGGACTGGTCATCTGTCTCTGAATCCTCCTCCGAGGAGCTACCTGTAGCCAGCGAGATATCTGCTTCAACAGGTAGCATTGTCTACTTTGAAGACCTTGTTTTCACTCCAGATTTTTTCATAACCGACTCAAATGGCTGATGCACAGGAAGAGTAGTTCAATATACAAATATTGTCAGCAAATGGAATACGTAATGAAAAAAGGATGGCATGACATAATTCACATATATGATGCCTGGCTACATAGGATGGCATTGCATAATTCACATATATGATGCCTTGCTAAAAAAGATGGCATTGCATAATTCACATATATGATATACTCCCTCCGTTCCTAAATATAAGTTGATAACCCACAAGTATAGGGGATCGCAACAGTTTTCGTGGGTAGTATTTCACCCCGATTTATTGATTCGACACAAGGGGAGCCAAAGAATATTTGCAAGTATTAGCAATTGAGTTGTCAATTCAACCACACCTGGAGATAAAATATCTGCAACAAAGTGTTTAGTAGCATAGTAATATGATAGTTTTGACAACAGTAGCAATAGTAACAATAATAACGGTAACAGTAACAGTAGCAGTTTTGTAGCAAGTGTAAAGCAGTAGCAACAAAGTAACTTAGCAGAAACCAATATGAGAAAGTCGTAGGCATTGGATCGGTGATGATAATTATGTTGGATGATATTCATCATATAACAGTCACAACCTAGGGCGACACACAATAGCTCCAATTCATCAATGTAATGTAGGCATGTATTCCGTATATAGTCATACGTGCTTATAGTAAGAACTTGCATGACATCTTTTGTCCTACCCTCCCATGGCAGCGGGGTCCTTAAGGAAACTAAGGGATATTAAGGCCTCCTTTTAATAGAGAACCGGAACAAAGCATTAACACTTAGTGAATACATGAACTCCTCAAACTACGGCAATCATCGGAAAGAATCCCAATTATTGTCACCTTGGGGTATGCGGATCATAACACGTAATAGGTGCATATAACTTGCAAGATAGGATCAAGAACACAAATATATTCATGAAAACATAAAGGGTTCGGATCTAAAATCATGGCACTCGGGCCCTAGTGACAAGCATTAAGCATAGCAAAGTCATAGCAACATCAATCTCAGAACATAGTGGATACTAGGGATCAAAGACCTAACAAATTGACTCGATTACATGATAAATCTCATCCAACCCATCACCGTCCAGCAAGCCTATGAAGGAATTACTCACGCCCGGTGGTGAGCATCATGAAATTAGTGATGGAGGATGGTTGATGATGACGACGGCGTCGAATCCCCCTCTCCGGAGCCCCGAACGGACTCCAGATCAGCCCTCCCGATGAAGAACAGGAGGTGGCGGCGGCTCCGTATTGTAAAACGTGATGAAACTTCTTCTCTTATTTTTTTCTCGGGGAAAGAGAATTTATAGCGTTGGAATTAGGTCAGACGGCTGCCTATGGGCCCCACAAGGCATCAGGGCGCGCCCTGGGGGGGTCGCGCCCTGTTGCCTTGTGGGCAGCAGGTGGCCCCCCTTCTGTTGATTCTTGCGCCAATAATTTTTATATATTCCAAAAAAATTCTCCAAAAAGTTTTGTCCAAATCTGAGAACTTTGATTTCTGCACAAAAACAACACCATGGTAGTTCTGCTGAAAACAGCGTCAGTCCGGGTTAGTTTCATTCAAATCATGCAAACTAGAGTCCAAAACAAGGGCAAAAGTGTTTGGAAAAGTAGATACGACGGAGACGTATCAACTCCCCCAAGCTTAACTCATTGCTTGTCCTCAAGCAATTTAGTTGACAAACTGAAAGTGATAAAGAAAAACTTTTATGAACTCTTTTGTTCTTGTATCCGTATATAAGCTTAAATAGTACCCAGGTTTTCAGCAAAGATCATGAACTAACCATGCTCATAATAACACTTTAGAATTATATTTACTCATATCAATGGCATAATCAACTAGCGAGAAATAATAACATATCTCAAATGCCAACAATTTGTCAAAACAATCATGATATAATATGATAACATGGTATCTCGCTAGCCCTTTCTGAGACCGCAAAACATAAATGCCGAGCACCTCCAAAGTTCAAGCAGCAACTAAACATTGTAATTCAGGGTAGAAGAGATCCAGTCATGATGCACACAACATTAACTATACTCAATGCATAAGGATGACAATAGTGCTCTCAGGATTGGCGCTTAGTGCAAGAAGGTGAGACTCAACAATAAAAGTAAAATAACATAAAGTAAATAACATAGTAGTAAATAGATAGGCCCTTCACAGAGGGAAGCAAGGATTTGCAGCGGTGCCAGAGCTCGAAGCTTAAATCAGAGATGAAAAATAATTTTGGGAGGTGTACTTTTCCTGTCAATGTCACGACCGAGAGTTTTCAATATCTTCCATGCTAAACACATTATAGGCGGTTCCCAAGCGGAAAAGTAAAGTTTACCCCCCTCCACCATACTAACACAAGCCATGGCTAGCCAAATCCTTGGGTGCCCTCCATACCAACAACTTTCTGGGGGAGTTTGTTTGCATTATATATTTTCAATTTTGAGCATAGGACTGGGCATCCCAAATACTAGCTTCTCTCATGCAATGACAAGTGAATAAACACTCATCTCGAGAATAACCCGCTTAGCATGGAAGATACTGACCGCCCCCTGTCGCTCCATGAGAGGTACGGGCACACAAAATGGATGTTTATTTGAATGATTAGAGGTGGCACATGCAAATTTACTTGGAGCAGCAGAGTAATACCACATATAGGTAGATATGGTGGACTCATCTGGAACAACTTTGGTTTAAGGATTGTGGATGCACAAGCAGTATTCCCGCTTAGTACAAGTGAAGGCTAGCAAATAGGTTGAGAAGCGACCAACTAGAGAGCAAAAACGGTCATGATCATGCATTGAGAATAATTAACATTGAATACTAGCATGAGTAGGATACAGACACCCTGAACATAAATATCGTGGAGGCTATGTTGGTTTTGAATCAACTACATGCATGAACATGTGCCAAGTCAAGCCACTTGAAACATTCAGAGGAGGATACCATATTAACATACTACATCATAACCATTTTAATGCATGTTGACATCCAACATAAATCATTGTCCACTCCTAGTTACTTAAGCATGGCGTGAGCAACTATAATATCTAATTGTCATCACAAACATGTTTACTCATAATATGCTGAATCATGGATACTGAGTTAAACATATTTACAAAAGCAAAAACAAGAAGAGTTCATACCAGCTTTTCCTTGCCACAGTCACTTCATCAAATCATCGTCATTATTGCCTTTCACTTGCACGACCGAATGATGTGAAAATAATAATAGTGCAAGTGTGCCGTGGACTAAGCTGAAATCTGCAAACATTTTATTCAAGGGAGAAGACAAGGTAATATTGGCTCTTCATTAGATTAACAATAAAGCATATGAGAACCACTCATCATTTTCATCGTGGTCTTCTCCCCACGACAACCCAACGAAAAGAAAACAAATTCAGAGAAACACACTGAAATATTTTTGGAGTTTTTAGTTTTTCTGAAGAAAGCAAATTAAAGAACAAAAACAAAAAGCGAGAAAACTATTTACACGGGAGAACTCCCAACAAGCAAAAGAAGAAACAAGAAATCTTTTTGGGTTTTCTTTTAATACTACAAACTAACAACCGGGAAAGAAAAACCGAAAAGAAGCGAGAAATATTTTTGAGTTTTTGAAGTTTTTCAAACACACAAGAAGAAGGAAAAAATAAAACTAACATGGATTTACAATGAAAAAGGATGAACACCGACAACTAGAATGAATGTGTGAACATGAATGTAATGTCGGTGAGAGATACGCACTCCCCCAAGCTTAGGCTTTTGGCCTAACTTGGCCTACTGCCATGGCTGTCCAGGATAGTAATCGAAGTGGTAGCTCGTGGAGGCGTTCTGAGCCGCCTCCTTAGCCAGACGAGCAGCCTCAACTATCGCGTTGTACTCGTGCACCTTGTTCTCATAAAGAAAATATCTCTGTTTGTTCTGAAAATCAAAGAGGACAGGAGCAGGCAAAACGACAAACACAGAACGATATTTATCAAATATCAAGTTATAATCATAACTGCGAGTGTTGCGCTTAATGAACTCATGGTTCTGCATTGCCTCAAAATTCAAATATTTATCAGGTAAAAGAGGATCATTGGGCCTGGGCGAAACCCCTAGCCTTGTAGCTACTCGGGAGGCATAAATTCCTCCATATAAATCACCATTACCCGAGTTACGGTGCAACCTACGTGCAATGATTGCCCCAAGATTATAATGTCTGCTACCTGTTAAGGTAGCGTGAATAAGGCTCAGGTTAGTAGCACAAAGTGCACTACAGTCTTGTTTACCAACAATGCATTTGCCATTAAAAAGTGGAAAGTAGCGAATAGCGGGAAAGTCAATGCTCTTTATCCTAGCTTGCGTAACTCCCCTATCCTCACTGCTACTTGTAGTCTGCGTTGGTATTTCCCCAAAGAGGAGAGGATGATGCAGTACAGTAGAGATAAGTATTTCCCTCAGTTAAGAACCAAGGTTATCAATCCAGTAGGAGAACCAAGCAAAATTCCGTTAAGCGCACCTGCACACACAAGAGCAAACACTTTCACCCAACGCAAATAAGAGGGTAGTCAATCCTCTTAGCGGCTACTTGCAAGGATTAAATCTTATAGAGGTAAATAGTTAAACTAAAATACTAATTAAAATAAAAGTAAATAAATTGCAGCAAGGTATTTTTAGGTTTTTTAGTATGATAAAGATAGACCCGGGGGCCATAGTTTTCACTAGAGGCTTCTCTCTCGAGCGCAGAAACATACGGTGGGTAAACAAATTACTGTTGGGCAATTGACAGAATAGCAAATAATTATGACGGATTCATGGCAATGATCATGTATATAGGCATCACGTCCGAGACAAGTAGACCGACTCCTGCCTGCATCTACTACTATTACTCCACCCATCGACCGCTATCCAGCATGCATCTAGGGTATTAAGTATGAAACAGAGTAACACCTTAAGCAAGATGACATGATGTAGAGAAGCAAATTCAAGCAATATTAATAAACCCCATCTTTTTATCCTTAATGGCAACAATACAAATACGTGTCATGTCCCCTTCTGTCACTGGGATTGAGCACCGCAAGATTGAACCCATCACAAAGCACCTCTCCCATTGCAAGATAAATCAATCTAGTAGGCCAAACTAAACCGATAGATCGGAGAGAAATACAAAGCTATAACAATCATGCATAAAAGAGTTAAAAAAATAATCATGCATAAAAGAGTTCAGAGAAGACTCAAATATTTCTCATGAATAATCTGATCATAAACTCACAATTGATCGGATCCCAACAAACACACCGTAAAAGAAGATTACATCGGATAGAACTCCAAGAACATCAAGGTGAACATTGTATTGAAGATCAAAGAGAGAGAATAAGCCAACTAGCTACTAGCTATGGACCCGTAGGTCTGTGGTAAACTACTCACACATCATCGGAAGGGCAGCAAGGTTGATGTAGAAGCCCTCCGTGATCGATTCCCCCTCCGGCAGAGTATCGGAAAAGGCCTCCAGATGGGATCGCGGAAGAACAGAGGCTTGCGGTGGCGGAAAGGTTATTTTTTCTGGCTCTCTGGGGGTTTTCCAATATTTGTGAATTTACAGAAGTGGAATTAGGTCAAATGGAGTCACGTGGGCCCCACAAGGCAACACGGCGCCCCCCTGGGGCGCACCCTGTTGCCTTGTGCAGCCCTCGTGAGGCTTCTGGCCTCCTCCCGAAGCTTCCAAGGGTTCTTTTGTCCAGAAAAAAATCTCCAAAAAGTTTTGTGGCATTTGGACTTCATTTGGTATTGTTTCTCTGAAAAGCCAAAAACAAGCAGAAAACAGCAACTGGCACTGGGCACTAGGTTAATAGGTTAGTCTCAAAAAATGATATATAATTGCATATAAAAACATCCAAGATTGATACTATAATAGCATGGAACAATCAAAAATTATAGATACGTTGGAGACGTATCAAGCATCCCCAAGCTTAATTCTTGCTCGTCCTCGAGTAGGTAAATGATAAAAACAGAATTTTTGATGTGGAATGCTACCTATCATGTTTCATCATGTAATCTCTCTCTTACGGTATGAATAATAAGATCCAAGTGATTCAAAGCAATAGTCTATAATTTGATATAAAGACATCAATACCCAGACATACTAATAAACAATCATGTCTTTCAAAATAAAAATGCTAAAGAACGTTATCCCTACATAATCGTACAATACTGTCATGCTCCATCTTCTTCACATAAAGTATTTATCATGCACAACCCCGGTTTTAGCCAAGCAATTGGTTCATACTTTTTAACGCGCTTCAGATTTTTCGACTCCCACACAATACATGAGCGCAAGCCATGGATATAGCACTATGGGTGGAATAGAATATGGTGATAGGGATAAATAAGAGAAGTCAAAAATGGAGAAAGTCTCACACCGACAAGGCTAATCAACGGGCTATGGAGATGCCCATCAATTGATGTCAATGCGAGGAGTAGGGATTGCCATGCAACGGATGCACTAAGAGCTATAAGTGTATGAAAACTCAACATGAAAACTAAGTGGGTGTGCATCCAACTTGCTTGCTCATGAAGACCTCGGGCATTTGAGGAAGCCCATCATCAAAATATACAAGCCAAGTTCTATAATGAAAAATTCCCACTAGTATATGAAAGTGACAAAATAGGAGACTCTCTATATGAAAAACAGGGTGCTACTTTGAAGCACAAGTGTGGAAAAGGATAGTAACATTGCCCCTTCTCTCTTATTCTCTCCTTTTTTTTCATGGCTCTTTTTCGCCTCTTTTTTTTTCTATATATATTTATTTTTTATTTTTTTAGAATGATCTCTTGGACCTCATCCCCACTTTTTTGAGGACTCATTAGTCTCCACCATTCTTACCTCACTGGTACAATGCTCTAATAATGATGATCATCACACCTCTATTTATTTACAACTCAACATTACAACTCGATACTAGAACAAAAATATGACTCTATATGAATGCCTCTGGCAGTGTACCAGGATGTGCAATGATGCTAGCATAATATGTATAAAAATGATGAACGGTGGCTGAGCCACAAATACTATGTCAGCTATATGATCATGCAAAGTAATATGACAATGATGATGTATGTCATAAAAACGAAACGGTGGAAGTTGCATGGCAATATATCTCGGAATGGCTATGGAAATGCCATGATAGGTAGGTATGGTGGCTGTTTTGAGGAAGATATAAGGAGGCTTATGTGTGATAGAGCGTATCATATCACAGGGTTTGGATGCACCGGCGAAGTTTGCACCAACTCTTGATGTGAGAAAGGGCAATGCACGGTACCAAAGAGGCTAGCAAATTGCGGAAGGGTGAGAGTGCGTATAATCCATGGACTCACATTAGTCATAAAGAACACACATACTTATTGTGAAAGTTTATTAGTCCTCGAAGAAAAGTACTACTACGCATGCCCCTAGGGGGGAGGTTAGTAGGAGTTAACCATTGCGTGCCCACGACCGCCACACAAAGGAAGACAATCAATAATAATTCATGCTCCAACTTCTTAGCATAACGACAGACCATACGTGCATGCTTCAGGAATCACAAACCTTAACACAATTATTCTTACTAAACCACAATTATCTACTAATACCTCTCACATATTATTATCTTAATATCGCAAAACTATTGCAAGGAATCAAATTTATCATATTCAGTGATCTACATGAAAGTTTTTATTATATCCCTCTTGAATACCTATCATATCAGGACCAAATTCATAACCCGTGCATATTACCATTGCTATCATGAGACTCTCAAAAAGATATAAGTGAAGCATGAGAGTGCAACTATTTCTTTAAAATATAACCACCGCCGTGCTCTAAAAGATATAAGTGAAGCACTAGAGCAATTGCCTAGCTCAAAAGATATAAGTGAAGCACATAGAGTATTCTAACAAATCGCGAATAATGTGTGTCCCTCTCAAAAAGGTGTGTTCAGCAAAGATGATTGTGAAAAACTAAAAAGCAAACAAAAGCAAACAAACTATTTCACAAGACGCTCCAAGTGAAACACATATCATGTGATGAATAAAAATATAGCTCCAAGTGAGTTACCGATAGATTGTAGACGAAAGAGGGGATGCCTTCCGGGGCTTCCCCAAGCTTAGACGCTTGAGTCTTCCTTGAATATTACCTTGGGGTGCCTTGGGAATCCCCAAGCTTAGGCTCTTGCCGCTCCTTATTCCTTTATCCATCGTAGTCTCACCCAAAACTTGAAAACTTCAGCACACAAAACTCAACAGAAACCTTGTGAGATATGTTAGTATAACAAACAAATCTTAAACTTTAGGTACTGTAGTAAATTGATTCATATTTAATATTGGCATAATGCTACTGTACTCCAACTTCTCCATGACTCATACCTCCGATACGATCCATAGATTCATCAAAATAAGCAAACTATGCAACAAAAACAGAATCTGTCTAAAACAGAACAGTTTGTAAAGATCTATTTAAAAGCCATACTTCTGTAACTCCAAAAATTCTGAAAAATTAGGAAAACGTAAACATTTCATACACCAATACTGTGTAAAAAATTCAGATTTTCTGACGCTCCAGTACAGAACTAAAATTCCAGCACTGGACGCAAAACTTTCTGTTTTCCCAACAACATCAATTATACTATCATCAACATCATCCCAAAGGCATTACTTGGCACAAACACTAATTGAAACAAAAAAACACAATCATAACAGAGGCTATAATTGTGTAAACACACAAAAACAGTAGGTAAAAGCAAAAAATTATTCATTGGGTTGCCTCTCAACAAGCGCTATTGTTTTATGCCCCTAGCTAGGCATAATGCATAGTTTCAAGTGGTGTCATCCTTCAAGTTAATTCCATAAGTGGCACTCATAATGGATTCATAAGGTGCTTTAATTATTTTTCTAGGGAAGTGTTCCATCCCTTGCTTTAATCTACATTGAAATCTTATGTTACCTTCTTTCATATCAATAATAGCACCAATAGTTCGAAGAAAAGGCCTACCAAGTATTATGGGGCAAGAAGGATTGCATTCAATATCAAGAACAATAAAGTCCACGGGCACATAATTTATATTTGCAAGAATAAGAACATCATTTATTATACCCAATGGCTTTTTAATAGTGGAATCCGCAAGATGCAAATTAAGGGAACAAGGATCCATGTCGGTGAGACCTAGCACGTCACACAAAGACTTAGGTATGGTGGAAATGCTAGCACCAAGATCACAAAAGAGCATTACATTCATAATCTTTAATTTTCACTTTAATAGTTGGTTCCCATTCATCTTGTAATTTTTGTGATGCCCCTGCTCGACCGTGCACTAATCATACACGCAAACATGCACGCTCGAGATCAGAGACTCACGGGAGGATATCACAACACAACTCTAAAATCAAATTAAACATAAATCTTCATATTACAAACTAGGGGTCACGAGGAACAGAATACATAAGTCATACACACAAATAATATCTAAGTACAGACATAGTTAGTCAAGTTTGCCTTAAGAAGGCTAGCACAAACAGCGCCACTGATCGAAAAGGCGAAGGCCTCCTGCCTAGGGCCTCCGAACTACTCCTGGTCGGCGGGCTTAACGTAGTAGTAGTGGCCTCCGGGGATCTCCTGCTCATGGGCTCCGTCGTCTGATCGCAGCAACCGGGTATGGGGAAAAAGATAGCAAAGCAACCGTGAGTACTCATCCAAAGTACTCGCAAGACTGACATAAGATCTATACTAATTATGCATCAGTATCAAAGGAATGGGGATATATCTTTGGACTAAACTGCAGAAATGCCAGAACAGAGGGGGAGAGGCCTAGCTTATCGAAGACTAGCATCTTGAAGCAATTATTGCAGCATTAGGAGAGAGTAGAACAAGATAATATATAACAATCATATTTAGTAATGCCCTGGGATTCTTCCTCGACTACCCTGTGAGAAAGTGATCCCGAGAGTAGTAGTAACAGTTTAATATTGTAACAGTATCCATTTGTAGTTGTAGAGGATCAGGATACAACTCTGAGCGTCCTGTTACCGTGGACACGGCTATTCGAATAGATAACTTCCCTGCAGGGGTGCACTACTGTTACCCAACACGCTCGATCACATCTGGCCGGACACACTTGCTGGGTAATGCCCGGCCTCTGGTGATCGACACGACGCAGTCCTACCTAGGCTCAGCAGAGATGTCAACACGCCGGTCTAAATCCTAAGTGCGAAGGGGTCTTGGGCCATCACCCTTTGCACTCCTGCACGTTGCGTGGGTGGTCGGGGCCCAGGCGCGACACTGTATACACAAGTGGCGTAACCAGCCCACCCCAACAATCAACCCGCATCTCTGAGCTGTGACATCCGAAGAACTTTCGGCTGATACATACGACGTAGAGGGTCCCATAACCATTATCCCCCGTGGTGGTAGTGCGTATAGGGCCAACGACCCACTCAGATCAAATACCCAAATCCGTTAGGCGTATTTAGTAACTCGCAGAGATGATCAGATTCCCTGTCGCTCCGACTTGATATCACACGGCTCGCGGGTGCTCTTGGAGCCGACCCGTCTTTAATATTATTCTCTCGCGGGCACCCTTGGGGCCAGCCCGACTTTAACAGTTTAAGTATTGCAATATGTAAACATTTTCGTGATCATCACCCGGAGTGATCACGGCCCGATATCAAGCATGGCAAACGGACAAGGGTGAAGGGCCACAGATGTATCAATAGCATAGCTAACTAAGCATTATGGGACAACATGTAGGTATAAACAGCAGGCGACAAAATCAGGCTATGCATCAGAATAGGAGCTATCGGAATAACAACAGAAGCAATTCTAATGCAAGCATAAGAGAGAAAGAGTGGGCGATATCTGGATGATCAAGGGGGTTTTGCTTGCCTGGAAGCTCTGCTGAGAGGGACTGGTTGTCTGAAGGCTGCTTGTCCGGAGCATAGTCGTACTCAGCTGCGTCGGCGGCGGTCTCGACGTCTATCGGGAGAGAAGGAGGGGGAAGAAACAATAAATTTACGGCAACAATGCAACAATGATGCATGACATGCCTAAATGTTAGGCAGAGGTGATATAATGCCTATCTAGTTGTTTTAGATAATTTAGGAATTTATCTGGAATTATTTTATTAAAGTGTTGCACTATTCATTTATCGAAATCGGGCAAAAAGTTCCTTGTTCATCTAGATAGGAGTGATGGTCAAGCATTTTACCACATATTCGGATTCTTCATATTTTTCTGATCGTTTTTCATATGTAAATTATTTTCATCCGAGTTACGGTTTAATTTATATGATTTTTCAAAGTTTTAATCATTTTCTGGAATTATTTAATTCGAATTATCCAAAACAGCGAATGGTGACGTCAGCAGTACGTCATGATGACATCAGCAGTCAACCCAGCCGGTTGACTGGTCAATCTGACAGGTGGGGCCCATTTGTCATAGACTATAACATTTTAACAGTAGATTAAATTAATTAATTAACCTAATTAGCCAGTGGGACCCACTGTCAGTGACTGCTTAGTTAACTAATTAACTAACAGATTAATTAACGGTTTAATTAACATTTTATTTATTTTTAAAAATGTTTAAAAGGGTGGGGCCCGCGTGTCAGTGGCTGGGCTGCCCAGTCAGCCGAGTTGACTCGGTCAACTGGGCTCGCGGGGCCCAGCAGTCAGTGTCACCGGGGGCCGCCACGTCGGACGCTGGCGTTTGGACGGCGGCGCGCCGGCGGCGAGGCTCCGGCGACCACGGGAACGGCGGAGGGGCTCGGGTTTCGCCCTCCGGCCACCAAATCGAGCGCGGAACGGCGGGATCGAATGCGGGCAGAGCCGCGCGTCGATCTGCGGCGGTGGAAGCAGTAGGGGAGGCCGGAGACGGGCCCTACGTCGATGGCGGGTGGCGATGGTTTCGGGCGAGGTGGGTTTCGGCGCTACGGGGCACGGCGAGGCTCGCAAGAGGCGGCGTTGGGTTCGCGAGGACGTGCTGAGCACGACGCTGTGCTCGGTTGAGCTTGACGGCGACGAGCACGGCGGCAGAGCAGAGCTCGGGCGGCAATGGCGGCAAGGCCTAGAGGTCGACCGAGAAGGAGAGAGGAGAGGGGAGAGGTAGTGGTGCTCACGGGGAGCCTGCATGTGTGCGTAATGGGCTCGGGGGAGGCTCGAGGTCGTCGGAATCGTCGCCGGAGTTGCGTTGGCCGTAGGAAGAAGACGAGGTCGGGGAAGACGCTGCGGTGGCTCCCGGCTTCAGTTCGTTGGCGCGGAAGAGGTAGCGGACGACGGCGGTCCTTCTTGGCATGGAGGCGAGGCGAGGAAGGTACGGTGGCTACGCGGGCGCGCGGCGGACGGCGACGGCAGAGGCGGCCATGGCGGGGAGGAAGAAAGCGAGCGAGAGGAGAGGGGTGGAAAAGATCTGTGCGGTCCAGGGGGGTGCCGCGGTGGCCTCTTTATCCACCCGCCGCCCTGTAGCGACGCGGGGCGGCGAGTGGACGCGGCTGCGACGGCGAGCTGGCTTGGGTGCGGGTGCGCGCGCGTGAGCAGTAGGAGGAAGGAGGAGGTGGCGAGGTGGGCTGGGCCGCGGTTTGACTTAGGCCCAGTTACAACGGCCTTTTTCTTTTATTCTTTTCTGTTTTCTGTTTTCTCCTTTTACTTTTCTGTTTTGCAAATAGTTTAGCCCCAATTTGAGTTTTGTAAAATATGTGACTTAGCTCAATAATTACAATGCAATATTAACTACTACCAGAAATTGGTTTGGAGATAATAGGATTTCATTTGCAATTTTATTAAATAAAATGGGATTTAAATATTGCTGTTTGGTACTGTTTTAGGATGTTAGACTCATCTAGGGGTTTTAGGTGATGTTGTTTTTCTTAACATAATTAGTTATGGATTATTTGCTAATTAATGAACATTTTTGTTTCCAAATTGGAACAACTTTTCATTTCACTTTAAATTTGAATTTCAATTTGAATTGGAATTTGAAATGAGATATGATGCAAATGATGATCAAGCACTATTAAGCATGGTGACTTGGCATTATCAAAAGGGTGTTCACTGTAGCTATTACATGGGGATGTTACAATTCTTCTCCTCTAAAAGAAATTCTCATCCCGAGAATTCAGAGGCAGGCTGAAAGAGAGCGGGGTACTCTTCACGAAGACGATCTTCGCGTTCCCAAGTGGCTTCATCTTCAGAATGATTCGACCACTGAACTTTAAGGAACTTGATTGCCTTCTGACGAGTTCGACGTTCAGTTTGATCAAGAACGCGGATCGGATACTCTTGATAAGAAAGATCCTCTTGCAATTCAAGCATTTCATGATCCACTGCTCGGATAGGATCCTTGAAGCAGCGACGGAGTTGCGACACATGGAAAACATCGTGAACTTGAGAGATGTTCGGCGGCAATTCCAATTGATAGGCCACTTCTCCACGTCTGGCGAGGATACGGAACGGGCCAATGTAGCGAGGAGCTAACTTGCCTTTGATCCCAAAACGGTGAGTGCCCTTCATCGGAGTGACACGAAGGTAAGCTTGTTCGCCAGGTTGATAGACCATTACCTAGTGTTTTCGATCATAGTTGCTCTTCTGACGAGACTGAGCAACTATCAAATGTTCACGGACAATGCGGACTTGTTCTTCAGCTTGTTGAATAATGTCCGGACCAACGAGTGACCGTTCCCCAGTTTCTGACCAATTCAGAGGGGTTCGACACTTACGTCCATAGAGAACTTCAAATGGGGCCATCTTCAGACTAGCTTGATAGCTATTGTTGTAAGAGAATTCGGCATATGGGAGAGATTCCTCCCATTTCTTACCGAATGAGATGACACAAGCTCTAAGCATATCTTCAAGCACTTGATTGACTCGTTCAACTTGTCCCTGGGACTGGGGGTGAAAAGCGGTGCTGAAAGACAGATGAGTCCCCATAGCTTCTTGGAAACTGTTGCAAAATCTTGAGGTAAAGAGGCTGCCCCGGTCTAAGCTGATTTCCAACGAAATACCGTGGAGTGACACAATTCTAGAAACATATAAGTCTGCTAACTGACTAGCAGTGATTGTCTCCTTGACTGGCAGAAAGTGAGCAACCTTTGAGAATCGGTCAATGACGACAAAAATATCACCATGACCTTTCTGTGGTCTGGGAAAACCCGTAATGAAATCCATTTCGACTTTGTCCCATTTCCATTCAGGAATAGCAGGTGGTTGCAGAGTTCCAGCAGGCCTTTGATGTTCTGCTTTGATGCGACGGCAAATGTCACACTCAGCAACATAACGAGCAATGTCTCGCTTCATACCAGGCCACCAGTATCTCTGTCGAATGTCTTGGTACATCTTGGTGCTACCAGGATGAATTGAAAGAGGGGTATCATGAGCTTCTTTCATGACGCGCGGGGTCAGATCCAGATTGTCCTTTCTAGGAACCACTAAGCGATTTTTGAAGAACAAGGTGCCATCAGCATCAATAGTGAAGAATGAGGGCCTTCCCCTTTTGAGATCGCGCTTAATCTTCTCGACCTCAGAGTCAACCTTCTGTATATGCTTGATGAGGTCGTCGAGGTGGTTCAACAACTAGGGTATTGAGATGACCTAGTGGGATAATGTGAAGGTTCAACTTGCGAAGTTCTTCATAGAGAAGAGGTTGTGTTTGCTGAACGATGAGGTTGTTCTAATAAGACTTGTGGCTCAAAGCATCGGCCATTACATTAGCCTTGCCAGGGGTATAAGAGATATCTATGTCATAGTCAACTATTGTCGGGGATATAACTCCACGATATGACCCGGTTCATGACGTTAAGTCGCCATGGACTTAAGTCATCTCTGACGTTAAGTCATCCCTGAGACTTAAGCCGCCCTGAGACTTAAGTCATCCTTGAGACTTAAGCCGCCCTGAGACTTAAGTCATCCCTGAGACTTAAGCCGCCCTGAGGCTTAAGCCGCCCTGAGACTTAAGTCATCTCTGGGCTTAAGCTGCCCTGAGACTTAAGCCGCTCGGAAGAAGAGAAGCCCAAGATGAGAAGCCCAAGATAAAAAGGCCGCGGTGAGTCGCCCGTGGTAAGAGGCCCGCGATAAGAAGCCAGAATAGATTAAGTCCAAGTCCTACTAGGACTCTACATGTAAGCCGCCCCTTCAACTTATATAAGGAGGGGCAGGGCACCCCAAGAGGGACAAGTTTTTAGAAGTCAAGATAGACAGATAAGTCTCGAGACAGATGTTTTGCCAGGTCTCGAGACAGACGTTTTAATAGCTCTCAAGACAGAGTCAGGAAAACAGCACCCTTGTATTCGAGACTATGATCATCAATATCAATCAAGCAGGATGTAGGCTTTTACCTCCACCGCGAGGGGCCGAACCTGGGTAAAACTCGTGTCTTCTCATTTCCGATCAACCCCGTTCAAGTTATCACCTAGCAGCGATGGCCTCACGACTAAGTCCTTTCACGAGTACATCTGCCGTGACAAAACCACGACAGTTGGCGCCCACCGTGGGGCCTTCGCATGGTGGTATTGTGTTCTTTGAGGGAGCTCCGCAAGGATCGAGAAACTCGCGATTGACTGGTTGAAGAAGAGCCAGTGCGGAAGGATCTACCTGGTCAACGAGCTGTAAAAACAGAATATACAAGATTTGAGCTCAAGAGAAGCTAGGGTTTCATCGTATGAGCCGCCACACACGTCTGTGACGATCTGTCCGAGGGCAGATCAATATCTGCTACGATTGAGACCGATAGAACTACAGCAACACACGCCCAGGCGGAGACATGATGGTTGCAGTGCCAAGACCTGCGCCCGCTAGCCCCGTTTGGCGCGTACAAGCAACAGTCCGAGTTCTACTCGCATGTGCTCAAGCCGCCCACCGAATCTTCACAACCAGCCTGGGATTGTTTTGTCTTAGACCAATTGAAAAGGTCAAGTGCGGCTGAGACTAGCACTGGTACGGCTTACAAAAAAAATCGTCAAATCAACTACAACCCGGGGGGAGGATGTGGTCGTGCGCGCGAACTCGGACTCCGCCACTGCGGTTGACGGCCGCACCTCGAGCCGCCGTGCCTCGCGACGAGCCGCCCCAGCACAGACCCCGCGTCGAGCCGCCGGACGCCGCCGTTGCCTCTGTGGCCTCGCTCCGAACCGCCCCCACGCGGACTTCACATCGAACCGCCGGTCCAGCTGCCGCCTCAGCCACGCGCCGCCGTCAGCCGCCTCCTCCTCCGACCGAGCCACCTCGCCGGGTGGCCTCGCCTCCGAGTCATCTCTGCCTGCCTTCGCACGACCCGCCGATGCGCCCTCGCAGCCGCCTCCATCTCCGCGCCTCGCGCCGCCCCAGCCGCCCGCGAGCAGCCGCGCCTCTCGCCTCGCCGACCCGCCTTCACCTTGAGCCGCCCGGCTGCCTCCGCTGCCTCCATGGCACGTCTCGAGTCAGCCGCAAACTTTCACCACCTCCACTGTTATGGCCATAGCCATGGCCTCGTCAAGCCGCCGTCTGTGAGCAGCCGCCGCCCGCAAGTCGCCGCTTGCCTCAGCCGCCGTCTGTGAGCAGCCGCTGCCCGCAAGTCGCCGGCCCTGCCCTCTCGCCGTTGCCGTGAGCCGCCTCCGCGGTGGCCGGTCTTGAGCCGCCGCCTCCGCCGTCGCTCGCCTACAAGCCATGGCCTCGTGCTGAACCGCCAACCTGTGAGCCGCCCCCGCCGGTGCGGCCTCGCCTTCACCGTCGCGCCCCTTTGCCACCTCTACCCCGAGCTGCGTCGAGCCGCTCGTCTCCACCGCGCCTTCACTGCCGCTTCGCGCCCGTCGAGCCGTCGGCCGTCTCTGAGGCCTCACTCCGAGGCGCCCTCGCCTACGGCCTCGCCTTCGCCTCCAAAGCCATCCCGCGCGGACCTTGCATCGAGTTGCCGCTCTGAGCCGCCACCCTTCGTCGCCGCAGCTTTGCCTGGCCGGTGCGCCTCGAGCCGGCCGCCCACTCCGCCGCCGCTGCGGTCACGGCTGTGCCGCAAGCCGCTCGGCCGCCTCCGCTGCCTCCGTCTCGCGTCGTCTCTGAGCCACCTTCGCCGTCGCGCCAACCGGGCCTCACCATGGATCGCCTCTGCGCCACGGTGTCGCCTCGCCTCGCCGGGCTATCACCGCCTCTGCGGCCAGGGGCCTCGCCTCCAAATCACCTCGCCGCTGCAGCCTCGTGTGCTTCCGCCAGCCTCGCCACGCGAGTCGCCCCGCCTCAGCTCGCCCCTGTCTGCCTCCGTCGACCCGGTAACGGATATGGCCACGACCTGGATTTCGCTGCTGCTGTTTGCGTCGCTCTGCGTCGAGTCGCCTGCCGCCTTGCCCCTGTCGCGAGCCGCCGTGCTGATCCGCCGTCCGAGCCGCCCTTGCCTCGACGCTCACCACCGTCGCCTCGAGCCGCCGCCTCCGGCTATGCCCCTGCTTGCTCTCTTGCCGGTTGAAGAAAGGGGAAGTGGGGAGTCAGCTGGAAGGTTGAAAAAGAAAAAAGAAAGAGGCAGGCTGCCCAAACCCACAAAAAAAGGGGGGAATGATGCCGACCACTGCCACACTACCCGATAGCCGCCTCATCGACGACTCTTCCGTTGCTCAAGCTGGCGACTCCCACAACTCCGCAATTACGCCGTGTAGGGTTGACTGCCGCTGCACTACAAGCCGGCTGGTTCAAGTCCCGTCAGCCGTCCAGCTACCCGAAAAAAAATACCAGGTGATATCTGTCCAGTCTATTTTCATAGCACATATTATTTTTGTTAAGAACAATTACTCTGGCTTGAGATATTTTTATGCAGGACAATTGTTCACTTCAAGGGCGATCGTCGTGCCACGGATACAGAGCTCGCGCCAAAAGTTATCATGCACCAGCATCCGACCCTGCCGCACTGCTGGACGAACGTGTATGCAAGCCGCCGCCTCTGCGGTTCAGTCTACACCAACCCATGGCCGACTTATGCGCTAGCGCCGGCTTACAACGCCGCGGCCGATTTATGCGTCCGCACCGGTTTCCAATGCCGCGGTCGACTCCCACATCTACATCAACACACCAGGGCCGCGCCCGCTCGCTTGAATTGCCCGACAAACGTGCACAAGCCACTGCCCCTACAGCCTGGTCTACTCCGACAAGCTGAAGCAAAAATATCTATTATCAGCCTCTGAGGACAAACAACAAGTGTTGCGAAGATCATCAACTCACCACACGCCTCTGGCTTTCGTAAATTCCAGCTTTCAGCTGTCAACTATATGCCGGCTTATGCCACGGCCAAGTATGAAGAATCTCAAGCCGACTCCTTGAGTCATCTTAAGACTCGGGGGCTACACAGACATGACTCGTCAGATTTGGTTGGTTTTCACAAATTCAAGAACCCCAGTCATTGCGAGGAAGACAACCCGGACCTGGGGGCTGTTGCCTTATTGGTGAAAAATTCAGGGTTGCCAAAGAGGACTAGTTGCCATGATGCGCAGTTCAAACATAGGTATCCTGCCTTCTTGGCAAAACATATAACAGGGTTACCAAAGAAGACTAGTCGCCATGATGCGCAGTCTAAACATGGGTATCCCGCTCAATTATGGTCACTTGGGGGCTTCCAACTCACCGAGTTTAGCTTTCTCACCCTCTTGACCCGGCAATAACGCCACATTATCTTGGTTAAACCTGCCTGTCTGCTTGATGCTACTCTGCTTAGGTGACCCGGTGTACTCTTGACAAGTCAATCATTTTTATGACCCTGAACTTGTCTTGGTTAAAACATCGGTTATGTCACGTGTGAGCCGGCTTACAGAGAGTGAGGATAAACCATGGGCTATCACGCCAGCTTCATTGAAGCAAGACTCGAGCCTCGAAAGCCGGTCTGATGTCGTGCCTCGAGAGCCGGCCTTTTTATACTCTGTTATCATACACATACATCATCATACATTGCATCATCATTGCATCATCATACAATGCATCATATATGCATGAACATATTTGTTGCAGGAGCCGGTTTTCAAACCGGGTTACATTGTAACTCTGCAGGAACAAAAAAATCTTTAATAGCCAAAATGGCTGGATCTTCATCATGGTTTATCATAACCAGTATTAACTGATTGAGATATCAATTCTCTTATTATCCCGGGGTACAATTCCAGCCAGGTCACATATAATACCTGGTCATTTAATTGACCGGGTTTTTGGTTATTCAAACATGTGCTTTGTAGAAGACTACAACACTTATGGATTTTCTCCCACATATTTGCCAGGTTGCACTGCAACCACGACCAAGGATTTCTTTCATCGCAAAGGCATCACAGAGTGGATATGATTTTATTCTACAATGGTAGAAAAAGTCCCGAGTCGCCGTAGGCACACGACCCGGCCCTTGGGGGCTACATTATTCAAATCAAGATTACATCAAGTATGAAAGTCCCATGACACTGCAAGCATGCACCACGGCACTTGGGGGCTAATGCATGGTCATTTTTACTAGTCTCATTGAAGACCCGGCCCATCACCTAATGATAAGCCGGCCCTTGGGGGCTACCAATTGCTCCTGTCAAAAATTCAAAGTACACAAGCCTTAATAGTGACCCGAAGCTTGGGGGCGACATCATATGATTTTCTTTTCAAAGGAGTACATGTAAGTCCCAAGTCGCTGCAAGCAAATGACCCGGCACTTGGGGGCTACAACGGTCAGTACAACGGTCAGTTGTTTAAATAGATCAAAAGGTCCAAGTTGAAGACCCGGCCCATCATATACTGGTGAGCCGGCCCTTGGGGGCTATACATGTGAAGTGCAAAACTTTCAGTTCATGATTGAAGACGCAGACGGACAACCCTGATTTTCTCCACAGTTGCAACATTTATATTTAAGCAAGTCTTAAGTTATCACTTTGCTCTACTCTTAAGACTTGGGGGCTACAGGTTATCTCCTCCAAGCTATTCAGACAAGCCAACTCAACATCATACGGATTTTTTATTCATTTTTCATCAAAGTCTGAAGCATTGAAAGTTGGCACAACATCAGACGGATTTTCTTTTTATCAAGCCAAGGCATTTGAAGACAATTCAAAAATATCGTAAGGGTTATTATTTTTGCATGGAACCAGCATCAACATATTGATATGGAAGAAACTCAGGAGCTTAGCGTGAATAAATCCAAGCTAATCTGGGGGCTAATGTCGGGGATATAACTCCACGATATGACCCGTTTCATGACGTTAAGTCGCCATGGACTTAAGTCATCTCTGACGTTAAGTCATCCCTGAGACTTAAGCCGCCCTGAGACTTAAGTCATCCCTGAGACTTAAGCCGCCCTGAGACTTAAGTCATCCCTGAGACTTAAGCCGCCCTGAGGCTTAAGTCATCTCTGGGCTTAAGCCGCCCTGAGACTTAAGCCGCTCGGAAGAAGAGAAGCCCAAGATGAGAAGCCCAAGATAAAAAGGCCGCGGTGAGTCGCCCGTGGTAAGAGGCCCGCGATAAGAAGCCAGAATAGATTAAGTCCAAGTCCTAATAGGACTCTACATGTAAGCCGCCCCTTCAACTTATATAAGGAGGGGCAGGGCACCCCAAGAGGGACAAGTTTTTAGAAGTCAAGATAGACAGATAAGTCTCGAGACAGATGTTTTGCCAGGTCTCGAGACAAACGTTTTAATAGCTCTCAAGACAGAGTCAGGAAAACAGCACCCTTGTAATCGAGACTATGATCATCAATATCAATCAAGCAGGATGTAGGCTTTTACTTCCACCGCGAGGGGCCGAACCTAGGTAAAACTCGTGTCTTCTCGTTTCCGATCAACCCCGTTCAAGTTATCACCTAGGAGCGATGGCCTCACGACTAAGTCCTTTCACGAGGACATCTGCCATGACAAAACCACGACAGCTATTGTCTCGAGCCATCTTTGTTGACGAAGGTTCAAATCTGGTTGAGTATACAGATACTTCAGACTTTGGTGGTCCGTGTATATCTCGCAACGATTACCGAGAAGGTAATGTTGCCATAGCTTCAGAGCATAGATAACTGCTGCTAACTCGAGATCATGCGTTGGATACTTATCTTCATGAGGACGCAACTGACGAGAGCCATAAGCAATCACCTTACGCTCTTGCATTAGGACACAGCCTAATCCTTGACGGGATGCATCGCAATATATCACAAAGTCCTTGCGAGTATCAGGGGGAGCTAGCACTGGGGCAGATGTCAACTTATCTTTAAGTGTCTAAAAACTTTCTTGGCACTTTTCCGTCCACTCAAACTTCTTGCCTTTGTGAAGCAAATCAGTCAGTGGCTTAGCAATTTTGGAGAAGTTCTCGACGAAATGGCGGCAATAGCTAGCAAGACCGAGAAAACTTCTGACTTGCTTAACATTCTTCGGGGGAGTCCAGTCAAGAATAGCCTGAACTCGTTCCAGGTTAACTGCAATGCCATCTTTGGAAATCACATGACCAAGATAAGTCACCTCAAATAACCAGAATTCACACTTGGAAAACTTGGCATAAAGCTGGTGTTCTCGGAGTTTCTCCAATACAAGCCGAAGATGTTCGGCGTGTTCTTCTTCATTCTTGAAAAATATAAGGATATCATCCAAATAAACCACGACGAACTTGTCGAGGTAGTCCATGAATATATAGTTAATCAATCGAGAGAAGGTTGCTGGAGCATTAGTTAATCCGAAGGACATGAAAGTGTACTCGTATGAACCATAACGGGTAACGAAGGCGGTCTTCGGAATATCCTCTTTACGAACTCGGATCTGATGATAACCCAACCTTAAGTCGAGTTTAGAGAACACAGAGGATCCAGCAAGTTGATCATAGAGATCGTTGATCTGTGGAAGTGGGTATTTGTTCTGGATTGTTGCTTGGTTAATAGGCCGATAGTCCTGGACCAATCGGTTCGTTCCATCCTTCTTCTTAACGAAGAGAGAAGGTGCTCCCCAAGCAGTGGAACTTGGATGAATGAAACCCTTTTTAAGTGACTTGTCGATTTCCTCCTTAAGTTCAAGGAGTTCATGCGGCGGCATCTTGTATGGGCGCTTGGCAATAGGAGTGGTGCCTGGTTTCAAGTCGATGACGAATTCAACGGCTCTAACAGGGGGTATCCCTGGAAGTTCTTCTGGAAAGACGTCCAGAAAATCATGAACGATTGGAACGTTCTCAATTCCCTCAAGAGGTGAAGCGTTCAAAGCATTTAGAGCATATATCTAAGCTTCAGCATTCCGGGTAACTTGGGCGGTGTAGTTCACTATCTCGTCAGAGGGGTGAAGGAGTTGGACGACTTTGGTGGCACAATTGATTGAAGCAATGTGAGCTTTCAACCAATCCATTCCCAGAATGAGGTCTATACTGGAAGAATTCAAAATGATGGGTGAAACAAGGAATACCAATCCTTCGATTTCGACAGTGACATTGTGTGCCATCATGGAGGTTTGACAACGGCCTCCAGGGGTGCGGACAACTATTGGTATGTTCATTGTTTCAAATGCAATGTCATGTGATAATGCAAATGCTTCTGACATGAATGAATGCGATGCTCCTGAATCAAATAAAATAGACGCGGGCACTGAGTTAATGAGAAGGGTACCCATCACAGTTTCAGGTTGATCCTGAACTTCTTCCATATCGACGTGGTAAGCCTGTCCACGACCATAAGCAGAAGACCCAGTATTATAGTTGCGGGTCTGGTTGTTGCCACGGCCAGTAGGAGGAAGCGCCAACTGATTCTGATTCTGGCGGCAGTCCTTGGCAAGGTGACCTGGGCGGCGACAATTGAAACACAGACCATCTTCAGGACGAAGAGGGGCAGCACGTGGTGGAGCAGCTTCAGCTCTTGGCTGCCTCGGTGGTGGAGGACGCAGACGGGGTGCAGCATAGGAAGGCTCAGCGCAGGGGCAGTTGGACGATACATGCTGTTGGGAATCCAGATTTTACGCCTTTGTCCGGAGCTTGGAGATGAGCCAATGTCACGATTGCGCTTGAGTGATTCCCTATGTTCCATCTGAGCGGTCTCAACCTGGATAGCCTTGTTCACCAGAGTGGCGAAGTCGGCAAAGTCATGAACAACAAGTGCAAGCTTGAGGTCTGGGTGGAGTCCGTCGCGGAATTTCTCCTGTCTGCGTGCATCTGCGGCAATTTCTTCTTCAGCATAGCGGGACAGGTTAAGGAACTCCCGCTGATAAGCTTCGACAGTCCTATTGCCCCGAGTGAGGTTGTGAAACTCCCTTTTCTTCTAGTCTATGATTCCCTGAGGAATGTAGCGGGCACGGAAAGCAGTCTGAAACTCGATCCAAGTAACGACTGTCCCAGCAGGTAGTGAACTCCTGTGGGTGTGCCACCATTGAGCAGTGGCACCCTTCAAGAAGTAGGACGCGAAGGTGACAAGGTTGGCGGGGGCAACATTTGCAGACTCCATATCGTAGGTGATGTCGCGAAGCCAGTCATCAGCATCCAGTGGCTGTTCAGAGTTGTGGAACACCGTAGGGCTGAGACGCACAAACTCCTGCAGAGTTATTGCGGCAGGTTGCTGATTCTGAGCATTCTGGTTCTGGTGCGGAAACAGAGCCATGATCCCAACCATGAACTGGCGGTTCAACTCAAATTGCTGCATCATAGCTGCCATATAGTCTGGCGGTGGTGGCTGCTCGGGAGCACGGCCATGACCACGACCACCTGGTCTAACCATCCTGCTAAAGATTTAACATGGGGTAGTTTAGTAAAAACAATTGCAAGTGTCTTAGAGACGAACATGATGTAACACGACAATGAATAAGTAGTGCAATAGATACATAACAGTAGTTAATTAAGACATACAGATCCATACACAAAGTCGATTACACGCGGACAGCACAAGTTCGGAAATTAAACAGCTAGACATACTAGGCGGCGCGCAGGCACGCGGTGAGGAATACAACAACGAGACACAACAAAGGCTACATCAACGTCGGGGAAAACCACTGAAACCAGGTAACTACAGGTGCGGACGATGAGTGTCCATGGTAGGAAGGTCCTGCGCTCCGTGAGCACTCTGATGCAGAACCCGATCTTGAACTGGAAGAAGAGGTCCACGTGCGGGTGTGTGACCTCCAACAGCAGGCCAATCAATACCTGTAGGCATCTGAGTCCTGCGCGGGTAGAGGATGTACTCTGGATGTATCCCTGCACGTACAGCTGGCAGCAACTGTGTCATAGCATCGTAGAGACGTGCTCGAGTGGCAAACAACTCGACGGCGAGAGCCCGGGCAGTGCGATCCAAAGCCTGAGTGCACTGAATCAAAACCTGTGGGTCATATCGACGTCGCTCGTAAGGGGCACAGACAGCTGTGTAGTATCTGGTATCATCTCCAGCAGGGGCATACGGGATGTATCGGAACTCGGAGTCATCCAAGCGACTATGCTCGCCACGAAGACGTGCGACAGCAGAATGGGCAGCATCATGGACTGCCATATCAATCGTCACGCCGATACCGTGAAAAGTGTGCAACTTAGTGACGGAGTCATTCCGCTGATCAAAGATACGAACATCGGCATGGTACTGCTCCTGGTTGAACTCGCGGTAATCCTCGTAAACCATGTACTCGGGGTACCAGCGGTAGCCCAGTATGGTCAGGAGGGCGATCAGGATAGCTGGAAAACCAGTCGCATCACGAGCCCAAGTCCGAAGTACAAGCTGCGTCGCAGGGCGCGGTGGAAACAAGCGATCCATCTGAAACAGAGGAAAATTCAAGATTGTCAAATGACAGTGAGTGAATTCATGCATCGTGCATTCAAGGAAGTAATTTGAAGATAATCAAAGCTCCGGGTGGACGTGATCCGAGAACCTAGAGTCAGAGTTAGTAAAATTTTAACCCGAATAGAAGAGAGAGTAGAATCCCAGAGTATAGAAGAGGAATAAAAGATCCTAATACCACCCATTGGCGACGTGGGCCCGTAAGCCACACAGCCATGTTAGTAAAATATAGTTTTTCAAAGACTAGACTCGACTTCGACCAAGGAATTGGAAGGGAGGCTTCCTACAGGCAGTCGGCTCTGATACCAACTTGTGACGCCCCTGCTCGACCGTGCACTAATCATACACGCAAACATGCACGCTCGAGATCAGAGACTCACGGGGGGATATCACAACACAACTCTAAACTCAAATTAAACATAAATCTTCATATTACAAACCAGGGGTCACGAGGACCCAAATACATAAGTCATACACACAAATAATATCTGGGTACAGACGTAGTTAGTCAAGTTTGCCTTAAGAAGGCTAGCACAAATAGCGACACTGATCGAAAAGGCGAAGGCCTCCTGCCTAGGGCCTCCGAACTACTCCTGGTCGGCGGGCTCAACGTAGTAGTAGTGGCCTCCGGGGATCTCCTGCTCCTGGGCTCCATCGTCTGATCGCACCAACCGGGTATGGGGAAAAAGATAGCAAAGCAACCATGAGTACTCATCCAATGTACTCGCAAGACTGACATCAGATCTATACTAATTATGCATCGGTATCAAAGGAATGGGGCTATATCTTTGGACTAAACTGCAGAAATGCCAGAACAGAGGGGGAGAGGCCTAGCCTATCGAAGACTAGCATCTTGAAGCAATTCTTGCAGCATTAGGAGAGAGTAGAACAAGATAATATATAAAAATCATATTTAGTAATGCCCTGGGATTCTTCCTCGAGTACCCTGTGAGAAAGTGATCCCGGGAGTAGTAGTAACAGTTTAATATTGTAACAGTATCCATTTGTAGTTGTAGCAGAACAATATACAACTCTGAGCGTCCTGTTACCGTGGACACGGCTATTCGAATAGATAACTTCCCTGTAGGGGTGCACTACTGTTACCCAACACGCTCGATCACATCTGGCCGGACACTCGTGCTGGGTAATGCCCGGCCTCAGGTGATCGACACGACGCAGTCCTACCTAGGCTCAGCAGAGAGGTCAACACGCCGGTCTAAATCTTAAGTGTGAAGGGGTCTTGGGCCATTACCCTTTGCACTCCTGCACGTTGCGTGGGTGGTCGGGGCCCAGGCGCGACACTGTATACACAAGTGACGTAACCAGCCCACCCCAACAATCAGCCCGCATCTCTGAGCTGTGACATCTGAAGAACTTTCGGCTGATACATACGACGTAGAGGGTCCCATAACCATTATCCCACGTGGTGGTAGTGCGTATAGGGTCAACGACCCACTCAGATCAAATACCCAAATCCGTTAGGCGTATTTAGTAACTCGCAGAGATGATCAGATTCCCTGTCACTCCGACTTGATATCACACAGCTCGCGGGTGCTCTTGGAGCCGACCTGTCTTTAATATTATTCTCTCGCGGGCACCCTTGGGGCCAGCCCGACTTTAACAGTTTAAGTATTGCAATATGTAAACATTTCCGTGATCATCACCCGGAGTGATCACGGCCCGATATCAAGCATGGCAAATGGACAAGGGTGAAGGGCCACAAATGAATCAATAGCATAGCTAACTAAGCATTATGGGACAACAGGTAGGTATAAACAGCAGGCGACAAAATCAGGCTATGCATCAGAATAGGAGCTATCGGAATAACAACAGAAGCAATTCTAATGCAAGCATAAGAGAGAAAGAGTGGGCGATATCTGGATGATCAAGGGGGTTTTGCTTGCCTGGAAGCTCTGCTGAGAGGGGCTGGTCGTCTGAAGGCTGCTCGTCTGGAGCGTAGTCGTACTCAGCTGCATCGGCGACGGTCTCGATGTCTATCGGGAGAGAAGGAGGGGGAAGAAACAATAAATTTACGGCAACAATGCAACAGCGATGCATGACATGCCTAAATGTTAGGCAGAGGTGATATAATGCCTATCTAGTTGTTTTAGATAATTTAGGAATTTATCTGGAATTATTTTATTAAAGTCATGCACTATTCATTTATCGAAATCGGGCAAAAAGTTCCTTGTTCATCTAGATAGGAGTGATGGTCAAGCATTTTGACCACATATTTGAATTCTTCATATTTTTCTGATCGTTTTTCATGTATAAATTATTTTCATCCGAGTTACGTTTTAATTTATATGATTTTTCAAAGTTTTAATCATTTTCTGGAATTTCTGGAATTATTTAATTCGAATTATCCAAAACAGTGAATGGTGACATCAGCAGTACGTCATGATGACGTCAGCAGTCAACCCAGCCGGTTGACTGGTCAATCTGACGGGTGGGGCCCATCTATCATAGACTGTAACAGTTTAGCAGTAGATTAAATTAATTAATTAACCTAATTAGCCATTGGGACCCACTGTCAGTGACTGCTTAGTTAACTAATTAACTAACAGATTAATTAACGATTTAATTAACATTTTATTTATTTTTAAAAACGTTTAACAGGGTGGGGCCCGCGTGTCAGTGGCTGGGCTGGCCAGTCAGCCGAGTTGACTCGGTCAACTGGGCCCGCGGGGCCCAGCAGTCAGCGTCACCGGGGGCCGCCACGTCGGACGCCGGCGTTTGGACGGCGGCGCGCCGGCGGCGAGGCTCCGGCGACCACGGGAACGGCGAAGGGGCTCGGGTTTCGCCCTCCGGCCACCAAATCGAGTGCGGAAGGGCAGGATCGAACGCGGGCAGAGCCGCACGTCGATCTGCGGCGGTGGAAGCAGCAGGGAAGGCCGGAGACGAGCCCTACGTCGACGGCGGGCGGCGATGGTTTCGGGCGAGGTGGGTTTCAGCGCTACGGGGCACGGCGAGGCTCGCAAGACGCGGCGTTGGGTTCGCGCGGGCATGCTGAGCACTACGCCGTGCTCGGTTGAGCTTGACGGCGACAAGCACGGCGGCGGAGCAGAGCTCGGGCGGCAATGGCGGCAAGGCTAGAGGTCGACAGAGAAGGAGAGAGGAGAGGAGAAATGTAGTGGTGCTCACGGGGAGCCTGCAGGTGTGCGTAATGGGCTCGGGGAGGCTCGAGGTCGCCGGAATCGTCGCCGGAGTTGCGGTGGCCGTAGGAAGAAGACAGGGTCGGGGAAAACGCTGCGGTGGCTCACGGCTTCGGTTCGTTGGCGCGAAAGAGGTAGCGGACGAGCGGACGACGACGGTCCTTCTTGGCACTGAGGCGAGGCGAGGGAGGTACGGTGGCTACGCGGGCACGCGGCGGACGGCGATGGCAGAGGTGGCCATGGCAGGGAGGAAGAAAGCGAGCAAGAGGAGAGGGGGGGGAAGATCTGGGCGGTCTAGGGGGATGCCACGGTGGCCTCCTTATCCACCCGGCGCCCTGTAGTGACGCGGGGCGGCGAGTGGACGCGGCTGCGACGTCGAGCTGGCTCGGGTGTGGGTGCACGCGCGTGAGCAGAAGGAGGAAGGAGGAGGTGGCGAGGTGGGCTGGGCCGCGGTTTGACTTAGGCCCAGTTACAGCGGCCTTTTTCTTTTATTCTTTTCTGTTTTCTATTTTCTCCTTTTACTTTTCTATTTTGCAAATAGTTTAGCCCCAATTTGAGTTTTGTAAAATATGTGACTTAGCTCAATAATTACAATGCAATATTAACTACTACCAGAAATTGGTTTGGAGATAATAGGATTTCATTTGCAATTTTATTAAATAAAATAAGATTTAAATATTGCTGTTTGGTACTGTTTTAGGATGTTAGACTCATCTAGGGGTTTTAGGTGATGTTGTTTTTCTTAACAAAATTAGTTATGGATTATTTGCTAATTAATGAACATTTTTGTTTCCAAATTGGAACAACTTTTAATTTCCCTTTAAATTTGAATTTCAATTTGAATTGCAATTTGAAATGAGATATGATGCAAATGATGATCAAGCACTATTAAGCATGGTGACTTGGCATTATCAAAAGGGTGTTCACTATAGCTATTACACGGGGATGTTACAATTTTATAGGAATTGATACTTCCAATTCAAGTTTTTCTTCTTGTGCTTTCATCATGGCTTCTACAATGTGTTTAGTGAAAGCCTTATTTTGTTCATATGCTTTAGGTGAATTAATCATGGATTGCAACAAGGAAATACATTCAATTAAAGAACAACTATCATAATTAAAGTCCTTGTAATCCAAAGTAGTGGGTGCATTACTATTTAAAGTTTTGACCTCTCCAAACCCACTTTTTTCATTTTTACGATCAAGATTATCACCCTCCAAGCGAGTGGGACTCCTTATATCTAAAGTTGACTCTTCTCCAGTCCCTTTTTCATCAAGTTTTATGTTACTAGATAATGATTCAATAGGAGTGACACCAATCATTTTAATATCATCATCATTACTACGATAGAAACCGGGTGGAATCGCTTTTTCTAGAAATTCTCGCTTAACTCTCAACCTAGCAGTCCTTTCTTTACTTTCATTAATGGAGACATAGATAGCTTTAATAGACTCATTTATATCATGCTTGGATGGCAAAATTTTAGTTTTGAGATTTTCCACATCATGAGTAATTCTATCCATGTTCCTAGCCAATTCATCAACTCTATTCAATTTTTCTTCTATCATAGTGTTAAAATTCTTTTGTGAACTAATAAATTCTTTAATATTACTTTCAAGATCATAGGGCATCCTATTATTATTATTATTATTATTATTATTATTATTATTATAAGAATTACCATAAGGATTGCCATAATTATTAGAGAAATATCCAGGAAACGGTCTAGCATTGAAATTACCCCTATAAGCATTATTGTTGAAATTATTTCTAGAGACAAAGTTCACATCAATAGCATCATTATTTTGCTCAATCAAAGTAGACAATGGCACATCATTAGGATCAATAGGAGCATTTTTACTAGCAACCAATTTCAATAAAGCATCCATCTTATCACTCAAAGTATTAATGCTATTTCTAGGCAAGGCTGAAAACCAAGTTTTAGCACGGTCTCGTAGTGAGAACGGAAATAATTTTAATTTGACAATATCATTATCCACATCTTTTTTCTTTTGCATATCACAAAGTTCAACGAAAGTATTTAGATGGGATGCAGCATCTTCATTAGGACTACCAGAAAATTGTTCTTTCATAACACGATTAAGCAAGGCAGCATTAATATCACATGACTCCACACAAGTGGCGGGAGGAGCAATAGGAGTTCTAATAAAATCATTATTATTAGTATTGGAAAAGTCACACAATTTTGTATTTTCTTGAGACATCGTGACAAAGCAAGCAAACAAGCAAATAAAATATTTTTGTAAAAAAATTTAGAAGTGGGGGAGATGAAAACGAGAGGCAAATGCAAAATAAATGGTAAATAAAGTAAATGCAAGTGAATGATAATTTGTGCGATGGTACTTGGTAATTTTGATGATGTCTCCCCGGCAACGGCGCCAGAAATTCTTCCTGCTACTTGTAGTCTGCGTTGGTATTTCCCCGAAGAGGAGAGGATGATGCAGTACAGTAGAGATAAGTATTTCCCTCAGTTAAGAACCAAGGTTATCAATCCAGTAGGAGAACCAAGCAAAATTCCGTTAAGCGCACCTGCACACACAAGAGCAAACACTTGCACCCAACGCAAATAAGAGGGTTGTCAATCCTCTTAGCGGCTACTTGCAAGGATTAAATCTTATAGAGGTAAATAGCTAAACTAAAATACTAATTAAAATAAAAGTAAATAAATTGTAGCAAGGTATTTTTAGGTTTTTTAGTATGATAAAGATAGACCCGGGGGCCATAGTTTTCACTAGAGGCTTCTCTCTCGAGCGCAGAAACATACGGTGGTTAAACAAATTACTGTTGGGCAATTAACAGAATAGCAAATAATTATGACGGATTCATGGCAATGATCTTGTATATAGGCATCACGTCCGAGACAAGTAGACTGACTCCTGCCTGCATCTACTACTATTACTCCACCCATCGACCGCTATCCAGCATGCATCTAGGGTATTAAGTATGAAACAGAGTAACGCCTTAAACAAGATGACATGACGTAGAGAAGCAAATTCAAACAATATGAATAAACCCCATCTTTTTATCCTTAATGGAAACAATACAAATACGTGTCATGTCCCCTTCTGTCACTGGGATTGAGCACCGCAAGATTGAACCCACCACAAAGCACCTCTCCAATTGCAAGAAAAATCAATCTGGTAGGCCAAACTAAACCGATAGATTGGAGAGAAATACAAAGCTATAACAATCATGCATAAAAGAGTTCAGAGAAGACTCAAATATTTCTCATGAATAATCTGATCATAAACTCACAATTCATCAGATCCCAACAAACACACCGCAAAAGAAGATTACATAGGATAGAACTCCAAGAACGTCAAGGAGAACATTGTATTGAAGATCAAAGAGAGAGAAGAAGCCTTCTAGCTACTAGCTATGGACCCGTAGGTCTGTGGTAAACTAGTCACACATCGTCGGAAGGGCAGCAAGGTTAATGTAGAAGCCCTCCGTGATTGATTCCCCCTCCGGCAGAGTACCGGAAAAGGCCTCCAGATGGGATCGCGGAAGAACAGAGGCTTGCGGCGGTGGAAAGGTTATTTTTTCTGGCTCTCTGGGGGTTTCCCAATATTTGTGAATTTACAGAAGTGGAATTAGGTCAAACGGAGTCAAGTGGGCCCCACAAGGCAACACGGCGCGCCCCCCTGGGGCGCACCCTGTTTCCTTGTGAAGCCCTCGTGAGGCTTCTGACCTCCTCCCGAAGCTTCCAAGGCTTCTTTTGTCCAGAAAACAATCTCCAAAACGTTTTGTGGCATTTGGACTTCATTTGGTATTGTTTCTCTGTAAAGCCAAAAACAAGCAGAAAACAACAACTAGCACTGGGCACTAGGTTAATAGGTTAGTCCCAAAAAATGATATATAATTGCATATAAAAACATCCAAGATTGATACTATAATAGCATGGAACAATAAAAAATTATAGATACGTTGGAGACGTATCAAGCATCCCCAAGCTTAATTCCTGCTCGTCCTCGAGTAGGTAAATGATAAAAACAGAATTTTTGATGTGGAATGCTACCGATCATGTTTCATCATGTAATATCTCTCTTACGGTATGAATAATAAGATCCAAGTGATTCAAAGCAATAGTGTATAATTTGATATAAAAACATCAATACTCAGGCATACTAATAAACAATCATGTCTTTCAAAATAAAAATGCTAAAGAACATTATCCCTACAAAATCATACAATCCTGTCATGCTCCATCTTCTTCATATAAAGTATTTATCATGCACAACCCCGGTTTTAGCCAAGCAATTGGTTCATACTTTTTAACGCGCTTCAGCTTTTTTGACTCCCACGCAATACATGAGCGCAAGCCATGGATATAGCACTATGGGTGGAATAGAATATGGTGATAGGGATAAATAAGAGATGTCAAAAATGGAGAAAGTCTCACACCGACAAGGCTAATCAACGGGCTATGGAGATGCCCATCAACTGATGTCAATGCGAGGAGTAGGGATTGCCATGCAACGGATGCACTAAGAGCTATAAGTGTATGAAAGCTCAACATGAAAACTAAGTGGATGTGCATCCAACTTGCTTGCTCATGAAGACCTCGGACATTTGAGGAAGCCCATCATCGGAATATACAAGCCAAGTTCTATAATGAAAAATTCCCACTAGTATATGAAAGTGACAAAATATGAGACTCTCTATATGAAAAAACAGGGTGCTACTTTGAAGCACAAGTGTGGAAAAGGATAGTAACATTGCCCCTTCTCTCTTTTTCTCTCCTTTTTTTCATGGCTCTTTTTTGCCTCTTTTTTTTCTATATATATATATTTTTATTTTTTTAGAACAATCTCATGGACCTCATCCCCACTTTTTCGAGGACTCATTAGTCTCTACCATTCTTACCTCACCGGGACAATGCTCTAATAATGATGATCATCACACCTCTATTTACTTACAACTCAACATTACAACTCGATACTAGAACAAAAATATGACTCTATATGAATGCCTCTGGCAATGTACCAGGATGTGCAATGATGCTAGCGTAACATGTATAAAAATGATGAACGGTGGCTGAGCCGCAAATACTATGTCAGCTATATGATCATGTAAAGCAATATGACAATGATGATGTATGTCATAAAAACGAAACGGTGGAAGTTGCATGGCAATATATCTCGGAATGGCTATGGAAATGCCATGATAGGTAGGTATGGTGGTTGTTTTGAGGAAGATATAAGGAGGCTTATGTGTGATAGAGCGTATCATATGATGGGGTTTGGATGCACCGGCGAAGTTTGCACCAACTCTCGATGTGAGAAAGGGCAATGCACGGTACCGAAGAGGCTAGCAAATTGCAGAAGGGTGAGAGTGCGCATAATCCATGGACTCACATTAGTCATAAAGAACTCACATACTTATTGCGAAAGTTTATTAGCCCTTGAAGCAAAGTACTACTACGCATGCCCCTAGGGGGGAGGTTGGTAGGAGTTAACCATCACGCGCCCCCGACCGGCACACAAAGGAAGACAATCAATAATAATTCATGCTCCAACTTCTTAGCATAATGGCAGACCATACGTGCATGCTTCAGGAATCACAAACCTTAACACAATTATTCTTACTAAACCACAATTATCTACTAATACCTCTCACATATTACCATCTTAATATCGCAAAACTATTGCAAGGAATCAAATTTATCATATTCAGTGATCTACATGAAAGTTTTTATTATATCCCTCTTGAATACCTATCATATCAGGACCAAATTCATAACCCGTGCATATTACCATTGCTATCATGAGACTCTCAAAAAGATATAAGTGAAGCATGAGAGTGCAACTATTTCTTTAAAATATAACCACCGCCGTGCTCCAAAAGATATAAGTGAAGCACTAGAGCAACTGCCTAGCTCAAAAGATATAAGTGAAGCACATAGAGTATTCTAACAAATCGTGAATAATGTGTGTCCCTCTCAAAAAGGTGTGTTCAGAAAAGATGATTGTGACAAACTAAAAAGCAAACAAACTATTTCACAAGACACTCCAAGTGAATCACATATCATGTGATGAATAAAAATATAGCTCCAAGTACCGATAGATTGTAGACGAAAGAGGGGATGCCTTCCGGGGCTTCCCCAAGCTTAGACGCTTGAGTCTTCCTTGAATATTACCTTGGGGTGCCATGGGCTTCCCCAAGCTTAGGCTCTTGCCATCCTTATTCCTTTATCCATCGTAGTCTCACCCAAAACTTGAAAACTTCAGCACACAAAACTCAACAGAAACCTCGTGAGATCCGTTAGTATAACAAATAAATCTTAAACTTTAGGTATTGTAGTAAATTGATTCATATTTAATATTGGCATAATGCTACTGTACTCCAACTTCTCCATGACTCATACCCCCCGATACGATCCATAGATTCATCAAAATAAGCAAACTATGCAACAAAAACAGAATCTGTCTAAAACAGAACAGTTTGTAAATATCTATTTAAAAGCCATACTTCTGTAACTCTAAAAATTCTGAAAATTAGGAAAACGTAAAAAATTCATACACCAATAGTGTGTAAAAATTTCAGATTTTTCTGACGCTCCAGTACAGAACTAAAATTCCAGCGCTGGACGCAAAACTTTCTGTTTTCCCAACAGCATCAATTATACTATCATCAACATCATCCCAAAGGCATTACTTGGCAAAAACACTAATTGAAACATAAAAACACAATCATAACAGAGGCTATAATTGTGTAAACACACAAAAACAGTAGGTAAAAGCAAAAAAATATTCATTGGGTTGCCTCCCAACAAGCGCTATTGTTTTATGCCCCTAGCTAGACATAATGCATAGTTTCAAGTGTTGTCATCCTTCAAGTTAATTCCATAAGTGGCTCTCATAATGGATTCATAAGGTGCTTTAATTATTTTTCTAGGGAAGTGTTCCTTCCCTTTCTTTAGTGGAAATTGAAATCTTATGTTACCTTCTTTCATATCAATAATAGCACCAATAGTTCGAAGAAAAGGCCTACCAAGTATGATGGGGCAAGAAGGATTGCATTCAATATCAAGAACAATAAAGTCCACGGGCACATAATTTCTATTTGCAAGAATAAGAACACCATTTATTCTACCCAATGTCTTTTTAATAGTGGAATCCGCAAGATGCAAATTAAGGGAACAAGGATCCATGTCGGTGAGACCTAGCACATCACACAAAGACTTAGGTATGGTGGAAATGCTAGCACCAAGATCACAAAGAGCATTACATTCATAATGTTTAATTTTCACTTTAATAGTTGGTTCCCATTCATGTTGTAATTTTGTTGGAATTGATACTTCCAATTCAAGTTTTTCTTCATGTGCTTTCATCATGGCTTCTACAATGTGTTTAGTGAAAGCCTTATTTTGTTAATATGCATTAGGTGAATTAATCATGGATTGCAACAAGGAAATACATTCAATTAAAGAACAACTATCATAATTAAAGTCCTTGTAATCCAAAGTAGTGGGTGCATTACTATTTAAAGTTTTGACCTCTCCAAACCCACTTTTTTCATTTTTACGATCAAGATTATCACCCTCCAAGCAAGTGGTACTCCTTCTATCTAAAGTTGACTGTGCTCCAGTCCCTTTTTCATCAAATTTTATGTTACTAAATAATGATTCAATAGGAGTGACACCAATCATTTTAATATCATCATCATTACTACGATAGAAACCGGGTGGAATCGCTTTTTCTAGAAATTCTCGCTTAGCTCTCAACCTAGCAGTCCTTTCTTTACTTTCATTAATGGAGACATAGATAGCTTTAATAGACTCATTTATATCATGCTTGGATGGCAAAATTTTAGTTTTGAGATTTTCCACATCATGAGTAATTCTATCCATGTTCCTAGCCAATTCATCAACTCTATTCAATTTTTCTTCTATCATAGTATTAAAATTGTTTTGCGAACTAATAAATTCTTTAATATTACTTTCAATATCAGAGGGCATCCTATTATTATTATTATAAGAATTACCATAAGGATTGCCATAATTATTAGAGAAATTTCCAGGAAACGGTCTAGCATTGAAATTACCCCTGTAAGCATTATTGTTGAAATTATTTCTAGAGACAAAGTTCACATCAATAGCATCATTATTTTGCTCAATCAAAGTAGACAATGGCACATCATTAGGATCAATATGAGCATTTTTACTAGCAACCAATTTCAATAAAGCATCCATCTTATCACTCAAAGTATTCATTTCTTCAACAGAATTTACCTTCTTACCAGTTGGAGTTCGTTCAGTGTGCCATTGAGAATAATTTGCCATAATATTATCAAGAAGTTTTATAGCTTCTCCCAATGTAAGTTCCATAAAAGTACCACCTGCGGCAGAGTCTAGCAAATTTCTAGAGACAAAGTTTAGTCCCGCATAAATTTTTTGTATGATCATCTATAAATTCATACCATGAGTTGGTCAATTTCTTATCATTAATTTCATTCTCTCCCAAGATTGTGCAACATGTTCATGCTCAAGTTGCTTAAAATTCATAATTTGATTTCTTAAAGAAATAATTTTAGCGGGAGGAAAATACTTGGTAATAAAAGCATCCTTACACTTATCCCATGAATCAATGCTATTTCTAGGCAAAGATGAAAACCAAGTTTTAGCACAGTCTCGTAGTGAGAACTGAAATAATTTTAATTTGACAATATCATTATCCACATCTTTTTTATTTTGCATATTACAAAGTTCAACGAAAGTATTTAGATGGGATGCAGCATCTTCATTAGGACTACCAGAAAATTGTTCTTTCATAACAAGATTAAGCAAGGCAGCATTAATATCACATGACTCCGCACTAGTGGCGGGAGGAGCAATAGGAGTACTAATAAAATCATTATTATTAGTATTGGAAAAGTCACACAATTTTGTATTTTCTTGAGACATCGCGACAAAGCAAGCAAACAAGCAAATAAAATATTTTTGTGTTTTTGTTAAAGAAAATTAGAAGTGGGGGAGATGAAAACGAGAGGCAAATGCAAATAAAAGGTAAATAAAGTAATTGCAAGTGAATGATAATTTGTGTGAAGGTACTTGGTAATTTTGATGATGTCTCCCCGGCAACGGCGCCAGAAATTCTCCCTGCTACTTGTAGTCTGCGTTGGTATTTCCCCGAAGAGGAGAGGATGATGTAGTACAGTAGAGATGAGTATTTCCCTCAGTTAAGAACCAAGGTTATCAATCCAGTAGGAGAACCAAGCAAAATTCCGTTAAGCGCACCTGCACACACAAGAGCAAACACTTGCACCCAACGCAAATAAGAGGGTTGTCAATCCTCTTAGTGGCTACTTGCAAGGATTAAATCTTATAGAGGTAAATAGCTAAACTAAAATACTAATTTATTGCATTCTGAGCACTTTTATTTTTGGGCCTTTTTTTATTGCACGGATAATTCAGAAAACAGGATAATCATGGCATTTTATTTTATTTAAACTAAGAATAACAAAGACCAAACTAAGATTACAGAAAGTTGTGCTTACTAAATTCATCGATCACATGCCCTTCAAAAAGAATCCATTAATAAGGTTGATCAAGTCTTATTAACAAACTGTTTCCGAGTGACATGAAACCAAAGAATTTTCGTATAACACTAAGTTACCTCAACGGGGATATGCATCTCCCCAACAATAAGAATCTCATATTTCTTTTTGACAGTAGGAAGAGGAAATTTGAATCCCCCAATAGTGATTGTCGAAACCTTCTCAATACAATTGATACCATTCACTGAAGTTTGTTTCTTCGGGAAATAAACCATATGCTCATTACCATTGACATGAAAAGTGACCTTGCTTTTATTGCAATCAATAACAGCCCCTGCAGTATTCAAAAGGGGTCTACCAAGGATAATCGACATGTTGTGGTCCTCAGGCATATCAAGTATAACAAAGTCTGTTAAGATAGTAATATTTGCAACAACAACAGGCACATCCTCGCAAATTCCAATAGGTATAGCAGTGTATCTATCAGCCATTTGCAAAGATATTTCAGTGGGTGTGAGCTTATTCAAATCAAGTCTTCTATATAAAGAGAAAGGCATAACACTAACACCGGCTCCCAAATCACATAAAGCAGTTTTGACATAACTTCTTTTAATGGAGCATGGTATAGTAGGTATTCCCGGATCTCCTAACATTTTAGGTACTCCAGCCTTAAAAGAATAATTTGCAAGCATGGTGGAAATTTCAGCTTCAGGTATCTTTCTTTTATTTGTGACAATATCTTTCATGTATTTGGCATAAGGAGACATTTTCAACATATCAATCAAGCGAGTGCGCAAAAAGACAGGTCTAAGCATTTCAACAAAGCGTTCAAAATCTTCATCATCCTTATTTTTAGATGGTTTAGTAGGAAAAGGCATAGGTTTTTGAACCCATGGTTCTCTCTCCTTTCCATGTTTTCTAGCAACAAAGTCTCTTTTATCATATCTTTTATTCTTAGGCGGTGGGTTATCAAGATCAACAGCAGGTTCTATTTCTACATCATTATCTGATTGAGCATCAACATGAACATCTTCATTATCATTATCATTGTCATTATCATTATCACTAGGTGCATGTTCATTACCAGATTGTGTCTCAGCATCAGAAATAGAAGCATCATTATGATTCTCGGGAGGTTTTTCTATCTCAGGTTCACTAGAAGCATGCAAAGTTTTATCATTTTTTCGTTTTCTTTTTCTTCTTAGATGGACTAGGTGCATCAATATTATTTCTTTGAGAGTCTTGTTCAATTCTTTTAGGATGACCTTTAGGATATAGAGGATCCTGAGTCATGCTACCTCCTCTAGTAACAACTCTAACAACATGGTCATTCTTTTTCATCTCATCAAGCAAATCATTTTGTGACTTAGCAATTTGTTCTAACTGAGTCTGAACCATAGAAGCATGTTTACTCAAGCATTTAACATCGTCAACAGTTCTAAACATCAAATCACTCAAGCATTCAATCATGATGGCATTCCGTTTTAGTTGATTGCTAACATACAAATTAAAGTGTTCCTGTTTAATGATGTAATTATCAAATTCATACAGGCATTGGCTAGCAGATTTATTATAAGGAATATCACATTCATCAAATCTAGTGAGAGAATTAACCTCCACTACCTGTGTTGGGATGTCGAGCCCATGTATTTCTTCAATAGGTGGTAAATTCTTAACGTCTTCAGCTTTAATACCTTTTTCCTTCATAGATTTCTTGGCTTCTTGCATATCTTCTGGACTGAGGAATAGAATACCTCTCTTCTTCTGAGTTGGTTTAAGTGGTGGTCCAGGATGTGTCCAATCATCGACATTTCTCAATATATTATTCAATAGTACTTCAGCTTGTCCAACAGTTCGTTCCCTGAAAACACAACCAGCACAACTATCTAGGTAGTCCCTAGAAGCATCGGTTAGTCCATTATAAAAGATATCAAGTATTTCATTTTTCTTAAGAGGATGATCAAGCAAAGCATTAAGTAATTGGAGAAGCCTCCCCCAAGCTTGAGGGAGATTCTCTTCTTCAATTTGCACAAAGTTAAATATTTCCTGTAAGGCAGCTTGTTTCTTATGAGTAGGAAAATATTTTTCAGAGAAGTAATATATCATATCCTGGGGACTACGCACACAACCAGGAGCAAGAGTATTAAACCATTTCTTAGCATCACCCTTTAATGAGAAAGGAAACAACTTAAGAATGTAGTAATAGCGAATTTTTTCCTCATGAGCAAATAGGGTGGCAATATCGTTCAACTTAGTAAGGTGTGCCACAACAGTTTCAGTTTCATAACCATGAAAAGGATCAGATTCAACCAAAGTAATTAACTCAGGATCGACAGAGAATTCATAATCCTTATCGGTAACAAATATGGGAGAGGTAGCAAACTTAGGATCATATTTCATTCTCTCCCTCATAGATTTTTCTTTCATTTCAGCAAGCAATTTTATAACCTCATCTCTATCATTACAAGCAAGAATTGCTCTAGCTGTCTCCCTATCAAAGACATGTTCATCAGATGTTTCAGGTATTTCAACTCTAGTAGGAGAGCTAGGCATAATAGGTGAATCATAATTCTCAAGAGTTTCAACATTTTCAGCATTCTCAATTTCTTTAGCTTTAGAAAGTTGTTCGTCAAGAAATTCACCAAGTGGCACAGTATTTTCAAGCATAGTACTAGCAACATCATAAGTGTCATTCATAGTAGAAGTAGTATCATCAATAACTTACGACATATCAGAATGAATAGCAGGTGCTGGTGTCGCAAGCCTACTCAAAACAGAAGGTGAATCAAGTGCGGAGCTAGATGGCAGTTCCTTACCGCCCCTCGTCTTAGAGGGAACGATCTTGGTCTTAGCGTCTTTCAAATTCTTCATAGTGATCAACAGATATAAATCCCAAGTGACTCAACAAATAGAGCTATGCTCCCCGGCAACGGCGCCAGAAAAAGGTCTTGATAACCCACAAGTATAGGGGATCGCAACAGTTTTCGCGGGTAGTATTTCACCCCAATTTATTGATTCGACACAAGGGGAGCCAAACAATATTTGCAAGTATTAGGAGTTGAGTTGTCAATTCAACCACACCTGGAGATAAAATATCTACAGCATAGTGTTTAGTAGCATAGTAATATGATAGTTTTGATAGCAGTAGCAATAGTAACAATAATAACAGTAACAGTAACAGTAGCAGTTTTGTAGCAAGTGTAAAGCAGTAGCAACAAAGTAACTTAGCAGAAACCAATATGAGAAAGTCGTAGGCATTGGATCGGTGATGATAATTATGTTGGATGATATTCATCATATAACAGTCACAACCTAGGGCGATACACAATAGCTCCAATTCATCAATGTAATGTAGGCATGTATTCCGTATATAGTCATATGTGCTTATAGTAAGAACTTGCATGGCATCTTTTGTCCTACCCTCCCGTGGCAGCGGGGTCCTTAAGGAAACTAAGGGATATTAAGGCCTCCTTTTAATAGAGAACCGGAACAAAGCATTAACACTTAGTGAATACATGAACTCCTCAAACTACGACAATCACCGGAAAGAATCCCAATTATTGTCACCTTGGGGTTATGAGGATCATAACACGTAATAGGTGCATATAACTTGCAAGATAGGATCAAGAACACAAATATATTCATGTTCAGATCTGAAATCATGGCACTTGGGCCCTAGTGACAAGCATTAAGCATAGCAAAGTCATAGCAACATCAATCTCAGAACATAGTGGATACTAGGGATCAAAGCCCTAACAAATTGACTCGATTACATGATAAATCTCATCCAACCCATCACAGTCTAGCAAGCCTATGAAGGAATTACTCACACCCGGTGGTGAGCATCATGAAATTGGTGATGGAGGATGGTTGATGATGACGACAGCGTCGAATCCCCCTCTTCGGAGCCCCGAACGGACTCCAGATCAGCCCTCCCGATGAAGAACAGGAGGTGGCGGTGGCTCCATATCGTAAAACGCGATGACACTTCTTCTCTTATTTTTTTCTCAGGGAAAGAGAATTTATAGCATTGGAATTAGGTCAGACGGCCGCCTATGGGCCCCACAAGGCATCAGGGAACACACTAGGGGGAGGGGGTCACTCCCTGTTGCCTTGTGGGCAGCAGGTGGCCCCTCTTCTGTTGATTCTTGCGCCAATAATTTTTATATATTGCAAAAAAATTGTCCAAAAAGTTTCGTCCAAATCCGAGAACTTTGATTTCTGCACAAAAACAACACCATGGTAGTTCTGCTAAAAACAGCGTCAGTCCGGGTTAGTTTCATTCAAATCATGCAAACTAGAGTCCAAAACCAGAGTAAAAGTGTTTGAAAAAGTAGATACGACGGAGACGTATCACAAGTCTTTGTAGAGATTTCACTATAGACCACATACGGATGTAGATAGATGCATTTTAGAGTGTAGATTCACTCATTTTGCTCTGTATGTAGTCCATAGTGGAATCTCTACAAAGACTTATATTTAGGAATGGAGGGAGTAGAAACTAAACAGGTGGCATTCACACAAAGCAGGTCTAATCTAACCAGATGACATAGTAATGCAAGACACCATATGCATGATATGAGCAATATAACCCTGCCAAGCTAGAGCATAAACCTCGGGGGGGGGGATAGGACTGGTCATCTGTCTCCAAATCCTCCTCTGAGGAGCTATCTGTAACCAACAAGATATCTGCTTCGACAGGTAGCACTGACTGCCGTGAAGACCTTGTTTTCACTCCAGATTTTTCCATCACCGACTCAAATGGTTGATGCACAAGAAGAGTAGATGAATGTAGAAACATTGTCGACAAATGGAATACATGATGAAAAAAATAGTATGGCATGATATAATTCACATATACGATGACTGGCTAAATAGGATGGCATTGCATGATTCACAAATATGATGCCTGGCTAAACAAGATGGCACTGCATAATTCACATACATGATATAGAAACAAAACATGTGGCATTCACACTAATCATGTCTAAACTAAGCTGATGACATATACAATGTATAAAGTAAGCAATACAAGGCGCCATATGCATGATATGACCAACATCAGCATGCCAAGTTAGAGCAAACACCTCAGGGGGTACATAGGAGTGGTCTGCTCCCTCTGAATCCCCCTCTAAACAGTTATCTTCCTCTAGAATACAATCTGGAATGGGGGAGGGGGGGTTGCCACTGCGCCCACCATGGAGTGGCATCTGCATGACATTATATTCCCATGCAACGCTCTTCTCTTTTTCTCTACATGTTCTGTATGATTGTGTACAATAACTGACATGCATAATAAAAAAACATAGTCAGATTGTGTAAGGCCTAAGGGGTGCATGCAGAAATCCAGACTGATGGTAGCAACCAGTGGATAGATCCAAAACTAATGGTAGCAGGCAGACGATAGCTTCAGTTAAAAAAGACAGAAATGGCTCCTCTACTGTTTGTTGCCCACCCAACATGAACCACATAGAAGACCCGAAATGAACCAGATAGTAGACAAAGATACTATTCATTGCTGCCTCGATATGTGCCCCACAATCATTTTGAAAACTCAAGTCTTAGCATTAGTTTGCACCTGACTCAGAGTCTAAGAGGTGAACAGGACGTTAAAGTAGCAAGTAATATTAATTGATGTATGATGTAAGCAGACACGAAAGAGTGCGACCTCTCTTCCGGAACTGTTTAGTCAACAGGTTGATCTGCTCAGTCGATGATGGTAATGCAGTTGGTGTGGCTGCCGGCAGCGGGGACGAAGATCTGAGGGGGCAAAAGAAGGTCTGGAGTGGGGATCTCTGCTGCGGTGGACGCTTCCGTCGATGGAGCAGCTCAGGTGGGGTGGACGAAGGCACGGCAGGAGCGGGACAAACCACACAGAGTTTTCTTTGACACCTATCTGTAAATGAAGTAAATCTGTAAGGGCTCCTTTGAACTGGAGGATTCTAAAAACGCATGGACTGCAAAATAGAGCATTTGCAAACACAGGATTTCTGTCAAACTGGGTGTTTCGTTCATAGGAATTGGAAGAACACAGGAATGCAGAGAAACATGGTCAAATTAAAGTCAAACCACATGAAAATGTAAAGTTCGAATCTTATTATGCCACTAATGCACTTAGTCTTGTTCTTCATGCATAGGAATTTGTAAAGGACGTCCAAGTGGATATTAAAATTCCTACGTTTTTTCTTTGAGAGAGACACCAAAGGAAAAAAAGAATCCTCCAGTTTTGCTTTGCTCCATTCCTTCTAACCAAATGCATGAATAGTAGTACCATAGGAAACTTTCCAAGTCCTATGTTTTCCTTCACTTTTTCTTTGAACTAGTGGCGATTCTAGTAGGCAGTCTTCAACAGCTGAAGCCTGCCCTCAAATAATGTTTTTGTACTACTACTATTTTGGACACAACCAACTAGCTCAACTCCTAGGCCCATCTACACATGCACGGCTCCAACACGCAGAAATAAAAAATGATCGCTTCCGAGAGAGTCCAACACGGATAGCTAACTTGCCTACTACCTCACTGCTTGTCATATGGGAGAAACCATTCGTATTTCTTGTTACTACGTGTTCTCAGTGGGTGTTCTTGCCTGCATGAACTGGATATTTTTCGAAAGAAACCTAAAGTTTTTCAATATATACTACATGTGCTCTGTTGTACTCTGAAGAAATTTGAACTTATATGGACAACATAAGTAGGTCCATTATTCTGGTTAAAAATTTATATTTAAAAAAAACCAAACAATTCAGTAATAGTACATGTTCCCGTTATCTAAAATTTTGTGAGTTTATTTGGTCCACATGATTATGAGATAATGGCTATCTTGCTAAACCGATTCAAATTGTGGTTCAAAAGAGCATTTAGTTTTCTCCCTGTTAACTTTGAGACCACCCTCCATTTCTTTCTAGATTTGCAACTGCTTTGAACCAAAGGATCCCTAAGGGATCGACGTGAATGTAGAGTAAAAAAGTGATGTGACGAGTGTACAACCTCTTTGGCGTAGCCTTGTCGACCTCGGCATCATTGGGTTGGTCGTGGAGGATGGTGCGGATGGTGTGATTGTCGGAGGTGGGGAAGAAGATCTGAGGCGTCTGGAGACAGCGCCGAGGGTACTGCTCTGCTGTGATGGACGGTTCCGTCGTTGGAGCAGCTCCGGTGAGGGGTACGATGGCGAGCCTGAAGCAGGACAAGACATACAACGTTAATCTGAAGTGGGATTCTAATAGCATCTGCAATAGATGATGTAAAATGCATCAGCAAATAGTGCTAGATGTAAAATGCATCAGCCGCGCTACGGTTGCTCCAACAGATGATGTAAAAACTGTTGAATCCGAACTTAACTGAAGAAACTGAATTGTACAGTCGAAACTGAATTTTACTGACGAAACTAAATTTACTGTCGAAACTGTTTGCACTAGTTGCAGAGCACTGCAATAGAAGTTTAGGCCGCTCGAGCACTAGTAGCTCCCGAAGCAGTGATCTAAATCAGTCGCCGCTCGAGCAGTGAACGCACTAGCAGAGAGCAGCTCGTGCAGCTGCAGCAGCTATGCCCGGAGCAGCAGCGCGAGCGAGAGCTAAAGCAGCAACTCGTGTAGCTGCAGCAGGTCGTGTAGCAGCAGCAGCACGAGCGAGAGCAAGAGCAGACCACAACAGCAACACGAACGAGAGCAAGAGCAGAGCAGCAGCGCGACCAACAGCAAGAGCAGAGAAGCAGCGCGAGTGAGAGCCGAAGCAGCAGCAGCTCCTGCTGGTGTGGACGTCGCCGCCGAGGGAGCAACGCCATGGGGGAGAGACGCTGTGGAGGAAGTGGCCGGCGACGCCGCCGTCGAGATAGACCCGCCATGGCGGCTCGAGATCGAGCACCGGCAGCCCTGTGAGATCGAATAAAAGAGAAAATGCAGCGATGAGTGTAGAACCTCCTTGGTGGCGCCGAGTAGGCCTCAACTTCATCAGAGGAATTGGAGAGGGTGCTGCGGTTCCGGTGGGGCAGGTGAAGACGACGCTGTGGGAATGGAGGTGGCGCATTAGACGAGGCGAATGTCGGGGCAGCTCCTTGGAGGTGGAGGACGGGGCGGTTGAACCGGCGGGACGACGAGATCAACGACGGATCCTCATCCGGAGCGGTGGATGAGGGACGTCAAGCTGTTGCTGTGGACGACGTCGTCGGGGAAGAGGCTTCGGCTAGGCGGCGGTAGGGTGGCGGACGAAGGAGGGTGGGGTTTCGCGGGTTTTGGCGGCCTCGGTGTACGAATGGGGGTAACGCAGGGGAAGAGAGGGGGGAGCCATGGCTTAGGGACGCGCTTGTCCGAAATTTGGGGACGTCGAGGTGGTATTTCCGGCTGAGGGGTAGAAGGGGGATTTCGCGTGTTGGGCGGCGCGACCGATTTTGGATGAGGAGGGAGTTTTCGCGCGCGTTGAAATTTCGGGATAACAAGGCGCGGGTTGAAGAGGCGGGAGTTTCGCACCACAAGAGACAAAGAGATACTCTGGCTTGAAAATTTCGGGATAACAAGGCGCGGCTTCGAATTTCAGGAGAACAAGCTTAACATGTAAAAAAAGATAAAAGACAATTTGTACAAGACATGAGAGAGTCATGTCCCATTTTACAATATTACTACAAATGCCATTCAAAACCAACAACAAATAACTAACAAATTCTATAGAACAAGCTTAGCGTGTATAGTACCAAATCAATTTGCACTTCCCTCAACAACAAAAACAACAACAAATCAACAACAACAAATAAACAAATCAAAACACTCCCGCAAAAAAAAAAACAAATCAAAACATTGTCGTCTACCATATTGACTCAATTTGAATCAATTTTCCCTATTTGAATACGATTGTTGTCAAGTTATACCATCATTTAAATATTATCTTGATAACACAATACATGCATGTAGTAGTAATCCTATTTAAATATGAACTACATGTACCATACGACCTCCAATTCAAATATTTGTATCCATTTTATGTTGAATTCAAATCACAGTACATTTCATGCTCTAGCTAGATGTTCGGAATGATCTAAACCATGTTTTCATATGTATAATGTGTTTAACATACACAATGCATGCCCCCCCACACAACATTTAGATGTTAGCTGCGAAAGCCACACATTATCTCAAATTCGAATAGTTATGTCCATGCATGGATGCAATGTGGTCAAACGATGCCTGCCATCGGTGTCTCAAATTCAAATCAATTTTGGCTTGTTCGACGTGTATATAGTATTGCATGTTCGATCCAAAACCACACACATATCTCCATTATATTCATGCATGCATGGGTTACAAACATCATGATCTCTTATTCAAATATTTGAATCAACTTTTATATTGATTATCATCTATGTGAGTCTTTTACACCCACTCACACGCTCCTCCTCTCTTTGTGGATATATACCACTAACTTTCCTATCGTGCATGCATATATATATGCACACACACTCCCCACTCGGCATCCTCTACATCACGCACACACGTTCTCGTTCTCTAGGTCAGTCTCCCATGATCTCTCTAGGTCTCTCCATCTGCCTCTTTCCCACACACACCAATCAATATACCCCTCTAGCTAGGTCTGCCTAGCTACCACACACAAACATGTACACATATGGTCCTAGCCTCCTCTCACCATCCATGCCTCCCGCCCTAACTTTGAGGAACGCGCGTACTGTCGCCCCTTCTATTGTTATCCATCTCGCACTCGTACACTGTCTCAAGCTAACTAACTAATAGGCCTCTTGCACCATCTCCTAGGTAGGTAGCTAGCTAGCTGCATCCCTCCCCCCCACACACACCTCTCCCTCTCTTCGTCAGTCTGGGAGTTCTTTATCTCTGACACATGCATGCATGTGCACCAATCGATTTCCCTCTATGTGTAGCCAGGTCTCTCTCGCTATTTTCCCACACAAACCGACCGATCTATATCTCTAGTTAGGTCTCCCCCTCTTTTCCCACGTACACACATCGACGGAACTATGACCTCTCTCGATAGGACTGCCTACCACAAACATATATTAATTGTCCCTCCCATCTCATCATCCATGTCTTCCTCTTTATCTATCAATCAGATGCGCGCGCCCACGCACGTTCTCGTCCCCTCTCTTTAATTATCGATATCGCACTTGTACTCCTTCCTTATCTTTGTCTACCTGGCCTCTCGCACCATCTTCAAGCACTCCCTCTGTCCTAGCACTTGTACGCTCATAAAGTTCTTCCCTCTATCCATCTCTATCGATATCTGGCGTAAACGATATCCTTCCCCTCTCTTGTCGTATATCGCCCCTGCAAATACATATACTATGTATGTAGGCCTCCCTTTGGCACAAACATATGTATAGAGGCATGTCGCACACACCATCTCTCTCTCTCTCTCTCTCTCTCTCTCTGAGACACCCACTAGGTGGAGTACATGTATGAAGAGAAGAGGTGCACGCACGCACTCACTCCTTCCCTCATACAGACACACGGGTACACGGTGGAGCACATTTCTATAAGAAGAGGCAGCCCACGTGATTGATAATTTGACGCGTGTAGAAAGGCTTTTTAGATGATGTGGCACTAGTACTTCTGGTACGTGCAAAGCAACCAAGTTGGATTTCCAATAGCATGGCACTACTTCGTAGGAAACAAAATACGAGGAAGATCTTGTTTAGGGTGATGTCTCTCTTTTTCAGTCAATATATTTATGAATAAAATGATGTGGTGGGGGGCCACGTGGCACATGTGGAGGTGTTGTTTGCCAGCTTCCTGTGTGGATTTGATCACACTGACGTGCCGATGGTTCTAGAAGAACATGTACACTTTTTTTTGAGGGTGGGTACACTTAGGTTACTGTAGACGCGAATCCGAAACACCTAGACCGTTGGATCAACATCAATGAACGGTCGATATCACGTCACACGTGAATGATTGAGAATTTCAAAACTAATTATAGAAATAGCCAGTAGCGGGCTCCTCTTTTTTTGGTCTGAGAGGTTGCGGGCGTCTGGCTCTGCCACGATGGCCTCCGAGAGCGCGAGCCCACGTACGCGTCCGAGAAACGTATGCAAACCATCGGCCAAACTCCCATGCCTCCGCTCCAGTAAAAAAAAACTCCCTCGCTTCCCGTGCTGGAAAAACACCGCCCTCATCTTTCTAATGGGGATTTCTATCGACCGATCTCATTAAGGAGTGAAAGCAAGTGTTACACTTTACATAGTATTAAGTTAGGCGGTAAACTTTACAGCCTGTCGCGTTCGCGTCGCACCAACACACGGTTGGTCCGGCCCATGGCTCACCGAAGGGACGCGCATCGGCTTGGTGTGTCACTGACATGTGCAACCGCATGTGAGTAGTAGCACGAACAGACGGTCGGTCCGGCCCGCCGCTCGACACGCGTCGGTTTGATACATCACTGACATGTACGACCACATGTGAGGAGTAGCAAACGAACAGGCCAAGATCCCTCGCCTATCGCGCGCCAAAATCCCGGACTTTTTTAATAATTCTATAGATCGCACCAAGGAGCAGACCATGGCTATGGATCCCTCAGTTGCGAATGCTCGCGTGGCAGTTTCATGTGTGGGGAGGGGCGTGGTGTGGCAGTTTTGTAAAATGCCATGGCATTTCTTTTTTTACTGCTGTTTTCGTCCAATAACTGGCACCTTCGGATGCAGATCTTACAGTTACTAGGGCGTTCGGCAGGAATAGCCTAGCGGCGAACTATTGACTTTTTTTTCACACGCATTACATCGACACATATCATCTCTCTTCCTCTTTCCCACGCACACACCTACGCTCATGAGTCTCTCGGGACTTCTCGCACACACCATCTCAAGCTCTCTAGGTCGATGCCACACACATACACTTGTACTCTAGGTTTAGTACGTCGTACATGAAGAGAAGAGGCGCACGCACGCACTCGTCCTCTCTCACACATGCATCTGTAGGTATGAATCATAGTGTTCTCAACCATCCAATTCGCTCTATCAAAGGTTCACGTTGCTCCTTGGCCTTCAGATTCAAAGGTTCAAAACGCGGAGGCTCGGCTGGAGGCACGAGGTTTTGCTTAATGTGGGTACCACACACGACACCAACACGACACGAGATTGGTCTACCTGGTGCGCAGTTGGGTGAGTACTAGTCGTACTACTTTGATGTGTCGCGTCAACTGACAGAAGTATGCAACACTTCCTTAACAAACAAACATATAAGCAGCTTATATTTAGGTTTATTTCTTACCCAAAAGATCTTATATCCAACAGACACAAAATATCCCTTGGACTGTTGGGAATTACTTCAACTGCTGATGTGATGTTGAAGTAATTGCTGCATCGCCACCAAAATCCACCATCTCTTAAGGTAAAGTAGACCAAACTAAACCCTACATTAGCATATTACCAAGATAACTAGAAGGCATTGTGGAATCATTTAGGAGGTGAGCTTGTCAATCCGAATGTGGAGGGACACCGTCCTCGACGACCCATCCCCGGCCAGCAGCTTGGGCAGCACTATCAAGAAGGTCAGCTCCTCCACAGCGACGGTACCGGGCTCCTTGCTGCTTGTCACCTCGATTTCCACCTTGACGGCGTCGGTCCTGCTGTTGGGCGCCCCCGGCGGCCCGTTCTCCCACACCTTGGCTGCGTAGTGCGGCGGTGGGGACGCCCCCACTCTGATGCAGACGACCGACACAGTGATAGGCGCGCCGATGCCGAGCGCGCCACCGACCACGAAAAACGCACGGCCGTCCTCCTCCGCGAACAGCGAGCGCCGCGGCTCCAACACCGGCACCTGCAGCTAGAGCACCTTGCCATACTAGATCCTGTGCATGGGCATGGGGTGCACGGTGATGAGGTGGTTAGGGAGCGCCGGCGGCGGGCACTTGCATGGTGCGAGCGAACACGCGCTCTGTTGACCGTGGAGCTTGTGGTAAGTGACGTAGAGCCCACAGCCTTCGTGCGGGCACTCCACCCTCGCCGAGGAGAGGATAGAGTCCATCACCGTGTTGCGCACATCGAAGCCGCCGCTACGCTCGCACTTCTGGCACTGCCGCTGGTTCCCGGGCCGCTCGCCGCGGTAGTCCGCGCAGGCCATGTGCCCTCCCTTGCACTGCACAAATGAATCGAACACCACATCAATCAAGAAAACTGCGCCTTGCTCGATCAACCAAACGGACGAGATGTATTCGAACCTCATACACTAGAGGCTTCAAGGGGCGGAGGCAGAAGGGGCAGTGGAGCATGGTGAGGTCCATAAAGATGTCCATCGTCGGGTCCTATTCCGTCGGCATGATCTCGCTCTCCTCGTGCACCACCATCTCTCGCTTTAGGGCCGGGGCATTATTAGAAAGTTTTACCATCACATGTTCATACTTCAAGGTGCATTAAATCAACACATGAAAGGATCAAAAGGAAACTCATGGCATGCATGCATGCATTGTAATTTATGCATCGGTAAACACAACTTCTTGAGAAAATCGAGTGTACTGCTTTGATGTGTCGCGTCAACTCGTACAACATGGAGAAGCTTGATTACTACGCCCTCTCCCTCACCCATGTACAAGGAGAAGCTTTTGCTTACAACACACTCTCCCTCCCCCACGTGGTGGACATGCAGCAGTTCATTCGGTGTCAGATTGCCAGAAGCATATACTAGTATTATTGTGGTAGTACGACTTCCCGAAGAGGCGAAGAGCCAAGCGCAACCCGAATGTGGCAGTTGTGAATGCTCGCATGGCAGTCTCTCATGTGTAGGGGAGGGGTGAGGTGTGGCAATTTTGTAAAATGCCATGGCATTTGTTTTTTTATTGCTGTTTGCGTCCAATAGGTGCCACCGTCGGATGCAGATCTTACGGTTATTATGGCGATCGCTAGTTATAGGCTCGTGGCGAACTGTTGACTAGTATCTTTTTGACACGCATTTACATTGATACGGCTTGAATGCCAATGAGGGAGAGGGTAGCGGTTCCCGAAATGTTGAACGGTCAATGATGCATCTTCATTCAATTTTCCACAATGTAGTGCGCCCGCGCTTCCCGAGATCTAAGCACTGGTACAATGAGCTGCTATACAAACGGTTTTTAACCCCTTTCCACGACAGAGTTTTAAACCGTCGCCTTGCATGTGTGTGCGATAGGGGGGTCTTCCCACACGACCCAGAAACCATTCGCAATAGGGAGCACGCAAGCATACGTTTCACAGAACTAAGCGTATGCATGCCCGCATCTTTCCCAAACGCTCCGTCCTTGCTACTCATTTGTGCTCGCATTACCATCGCACTCAGTATTCTGTTCTACAACGTTTGCGATGCTCACCCCATCACAAACAGTTCACAATTGTACACCGTATGTGAAGCTTGAATATCCCACACATTTGTATGTACATAAACGTTTGAGATGTATAAAATGTCCCAAACGATTCATCCGTATTACCCGTGTCGGATGAAGGCCTATCGCACACATTCTTCTATGAGCAAACGTTTACGATGCACACGACATCATAAACAGTTCATAATTGCCTAGCGTGTGAGATAAGGTCACTTTCACAAACATTTATTAAGAAGGAACTGTGTGCGTTCTTGTTGTTAATCTCACACATTTTTTCTTGTCTGATCGTGTGTGCAGTAGAGTTTCATCGCACACGTACTGATCTGAGAAACGTGTCTGATCTTGACATTTTTCTTTCGCAAACCGTGTGCAGTGTAATGGCCTGCAGATCATAATTTATCCCTAATTTAATCCCTGCATTTAAAATTCACAGAATTTGAAATTGAAACAAATTTTCAATATGAAAGTTGGCAATCACTTATTTCACATCGAACCATGTTTATTACAAATACAAGTTCAAGGACGAATGAATAATTCGATGCACATGTAGATGTACTGAAGAACTATAGAAGCAGCAAGGAAAGAATGATGAACCACAATTGTACTAAAGACTGTAAAGAGAGAGGTGGAAGACATTATGGTTGCTGGAGAAGGTGAAGCGGAATGCCCATATTGTGCCCTCCTCCATGCCTAATGCGCGCATGACTCTAAGCCAACCCCTTGTGATGGCCACCCGCCCATCCTTCACTGTCTTCATTAGGACTTCTCGATGCTCATTGTAGTCTCGATGAAATACTTTAACCTTCATTTCATGTCCACCAATCATGTACTTTGCGAGGTAATCTTGAGTAAACTGCTTTGGGAACCACTGCAAATGAAAAAGATGCAGACATTGTTGTCTAACAACTGATTATGGGTAGTAAAAATAGAAGGCTACAGAGTTCGTAGTTACCATCCTACAGCTCACTGTTGTGTTGGATAGAGCGTAGACAAATAATTTAATTGCCATCGGTCGTATCTTTTTGCTAATAATTCTTATCAGTTTCCTCACTTGATGCTGGTTCATGAATATCTCATTGCCCCATAAGCAAAAAGGGTCGAGGCGTGGATCTGTGCCTCGGAGATATGTACCTACAAGCAACAAGTCAATATTAGAAGCTAAAAAGTGTCCAGCCGTGGATTTGTATGCACTACATTATAGAATGGAGGCAGTATAAGCCGAGGGATGAAACTAACCTCGGTGGAAAATGCTGGCCACTCCCGTTGTTGTCCTACGTAAGTACATGGAAAGGCGAGATAAGTATTACAGGCTTAACATCAACCAAATATAGCCATGGTAAACAACAACATCTCAAAATGACAGCTTGAATGTGTTGGTTTCAGCATGATGTTAAAGCAGATAAAAAATGGAAGGGAATGTTAACTACAACAGGCTTAACAGGGACCAAATATTGTAATTCAAACTGCTACTGTTGAAAATGAATAGAACATAGCTCATGCTTAAACATCACACTGCATAAATGTGTAAAACTGAAATAAAGGGCATGTGTTAACTTCACCAGGCATAACATGAACCAAATATAGCCGTTCAAACTGGTATTGATGAAATCAAACTGCACAGTTCATACTTGCACATAATGAACATCACATTGTGAATAACTGAAATAAACAAGGCATATATGCTCACTATAACAACCTAATATAGCCATTGAAAACTGGACAGAGGCTCACTGCAACCAACCTAACAAGCAAATACAGATAAACAAGGCACCTGCTTGAAAAATGGACAAAAGCTCACTGCAACCAACCTAACAAGCAAATACAGATAAACAAGGCATCTCCTTGAAAACTGGACAAATGCTCACTGCAACCAACCTAACAACCAAATACAGATAAACAGGGCATCTGCTTGAAAACTGGGCAAATGCTCACTGCAACCAACCTAACAACCAAATACAGATAAACAAGGCATCTACTCACTATAAACAACCGAATATAGCCATTCGTGAAACTGAAGTGGACAATTCATACTTAAACATCAGATAGCCATATTGAACATTACATTTTTGCATAACTGAAATAATTAAACACGACACAGTTAAAACATCGCATGGCAAAAGCTACTACAACAATGGGTACGAGTTAGCTAGCTAGAAAAAGTAAGATTTGCTTATAGGATATTGCCTCACTTGTCATGGACGGGATCCATCCACTTGGAAGAGCACAGACCCAGGGTGCGATCGCTGATGTCGCAGATGGGCTGTCTCATCTTGGAAGAGCCGTAGTGGGTGCCCTTTGCGTGGTTGTGGTCGATGAGATCTGACTTGGCAGCTGAGGATCCCAAGCCACCACCGTAGAACGTGTCCTTCAGAAATGACATAATGGGCTCGATGGCGTACAAGGATCGCAAATACTTAACAGTGAGGTGGAGGAGATAAGCGGCGGGGCCTTCGAAGAGATCGACGGCGGTTGAACCAGAGGCGTTGGGGATGGACCACTTAACCTGTGACATGGCCCGCGTGAAGCCTTCGCTGTTGACGAGCTTGATGTCGTAGCCGGCTGTCTTGAGATTCAGTAATACGTGAGCCCGCTGACGTGAAGCCTTCGCCATGGCGACGTAGTCAACGTCCTCGCCGGCTTCCGCGGCGAGGTGTTCCTCCGGGATCGACAGGTCGGCACGAACGGCGGCCACCCCGACATCGTCCGGCGGAGAGGCCATGATAGACCTCCTTTTGGCCGTACGCTCCTCGGGCTCCCCAGGATATGTGGTCGGGCTTAGGCTGCGACTCTCTGGAGTAGGGGATGGGGATCTGGGGGGGGGGGAGGGACACCGCAGGCCTCATCTAAAAACTCAGGGCGGCGAGGGTATGGGAATTGGTGGGTAACCTAAACTTATCTAAGCTAGGAGGCACGGGCAGACCGGCAGAGGTTGGTGGCGGTGGCGGCTTCGGCGGCGGTGGCGAGCTAGGGTTCAAGCGGGGGGGGGGTGTAGAGTGTGGAGGGGGGACGGGGTTAGGGCGGGTGGTGTTTGAGGATATGCCGTGGCTACTGAAAATTTTAGTAATGGTGGGTGGAGATGGTGGTGGACAAGGGAGGGCGACGGTTCAAATGCCTCGGCTACTGGAATTTTACTATGAGGTCGGTGGTGGAGGTGTGAGGGCGATAATTGTGTATGTTAATAAGGAAAAGCCTCAGAACCACCAATTTTTGCATTGCTCAAGGCGGGTAGCTTTTTTTGAGATTTCTAGCTAGCTGGTTTATCGCACACGGTTCGTCCTAATTTTCAGACGCATACGTGGAATTCTCATCCTAAATATCCTGTACATAGTACCCTTCACCCTTGCTGGCGCTTGCGAAGTCGTGGCGATTTTACAAGGCACGAGCTTCGCACACGGTTAAGCCAGTGCACCCGTGTCCGTTCCGCGTACGTTCGCATGCAGTTTTTCATCCGAGGCTGCTATTTTATATAGCACCATTTGGCAACAAAAAAACGCGAGAGAGGGTTAGAAGACAACCACAACAGCATGTGGCCCAAATATATAAGTATGAAAAGGGTGGTGTGTGATGTTCAAATTCCCAATGCACAACTTTGACGCGCAGGCCCACGGGTAGGTGCGTCGTCGAAGATCGGGTGAGAGGGGCCAGAAGACAACAACCACCTGGAAGGGGCGAAATATATGTAGGAATAAAGGGTGTGATGTTTAAATACACAATGCACAACTTTGATGTGGCACCTCCCTCGCAAACCGAAAAGCCCCCTTGGATATCTATAATGACGGGTTAAGGTCATAGCTAGGTGCCTGCCCCACCCCCACTTCATGTCGGCGGGACGCATGCACGTACTCATACTTTGGTCGAACATGCATGCATGACCTACCATAAGACAGACCAAGTGAATCTATCTTGGTCAAACAACCACTATTGTTGTTGGTGAAAAAGGGATATAATAGACCACTCGGGCCCATAGATTGGACCATCACCATAAACCGCACGAGAGGGGACACAAAACCAGCACCACCTGCATGGGGCCCAAATTGATGTACGTTGGAAGGGTGATGTGTTTTAAATACCCATTAATGTACAATTTTGATGTGGCACCTACCTCACAAAATGGACAACCCCCATGAAAGGTAGGTAGTAATTAAGGACGATGTCGACATACGTAGGGTGTCGATCCAACCCACCATTTCGAGAGCATGGGAGGGAATCCTGAGAACGCATGAGCTCGAACTTTGCTCGGACATGTCACCATGACCCACGGTAACATGAACCAGGAGGAATCCATTCATGGCCAAACCCCCTCGTTGTCGGCCAAAGGGATGATATATATAGACCAGGCCCACAGATAGGCGTGTCGTTGAAAACCGCACATGGGAGACGGGGTCGATCAGAAGACCCTATACGTACCTTGCATGCGGCCCAAATATATGTATATATGGGTGGTGTGTGATGTGTTCAAATCCCCAATGCACAACTTCGATGGGGCACCAGCTGCATTACAAACCGAACATCGTAGCCCGAGGAAGCCACGTTACGTATGATGTCGGTTCCCCAACTTCGAGCCGGCGGGAGGCAATCAAACAAATGTTCCCCAACTAAATTTGATCTGACATGTCGTGACCTATACCAAGAGGAAACCGTCATGGTCAAACCCTTCTCGTACATTGACAGGTCACTACAGACAAATTTTCAAAACAAGTACGTTGTGGGTCAAAGGATAGAACATGCGGGCCCACAGGTCTCGAACATGGTGGGTCAAAGGATAGAACGTGGCGGGCCTACAGATCAATCTCGATCATTCTTTGATTTTTCAAAACAACAAATAACAAATAACATCATTCTCCAAATTTTCAAAACAAGTACGTTGTGGGTCAAAGGATAGAACATGCAGGCCCACAGATCTCGAACGTTGTGTGTCAAAGGATAGAACATGGCGGGCCCATAGATCAATCTCGATCATTCTCCGATTTTTCAAAACAACATATAACAAAAAACATCATTCTCCAAATTTTCAAAACAAGTATCTCAAGATTTATTTAATCAACATGACATGTCACTACAGACACATTTAGATGCTAAATGTCTGTAATGACTGTATCATGGCGCTTAAATGAAGCTTGAGATATAGCAACTTCTCACCCGGTTACCCATCCTTAGACTGCTCCAGCCCTAAGCTCGCTTAACTTATGCGTTCTATTCGACTAGGCTAGCGGATGGGAAGCTGCCCCTTGCTGATAAGAGTTGCCTCCTCGCATTTAAGGCGTTTACCGATGGTCACCGCGTGGGACCTACTCCTTACTATCACACACGTTTGTGCTTTTAGAAATTGTGTGCAATCTTTACATACCAGACCACTTCCATTCAAACTTACATTATTTTTTTACTACTCCCTCCGTACCGGTGCATAAGTCACATTACGAAAATCAAATAATCCCAAAACTCTAAGGCGCGGTGCATTAACTACCCACCTCATTTTCTGTTTTTTGCCATGAAAAAAGAAATTAGCCAATAGGAGACGTGGGGCGTGTATGCATTCAATTAGTTGAGACGACTTAACACAACATGCAGTGGTCAATTCTCTGCATGCAATGGCATTAATTAGCAAATAAACATCAAGTTCTCTCGTTTTCCCCTCACTTTGGTCGCGGTGCACAATCTAAGATGACTTATACACCTGGACGGAGGGAGTACTTAAAACCACTAGCCGGAAGAAGCAAAAGCTTTGCCTTTTCATTAATTAAGAACAAGATAGTTGCCCAGTTAATTGTAGAAAACCAGGCTAAAACCGATACAAATAGGGCCTAAACCTACGGGAACTCTTGGCTGAGCATGAATTGGTACATGCCTTCATCCACGCATCTGATACGCTCGCGGAACTGCTGTACTGCAATATCGATCTCCGCCCAGGATATTTCATCGGCGATGGTCAATTCAAAGCCGCGACGAGTATTTTGATCTACTTCATCGTTGGCGGCACCTAGGGGGCCGAGGAGGTCGAAGAGCCAATCGACCAGCCCGTGGCGTTGTGGCGGCGGATTCTGGCAGTGCGAACTTCGTCCGGCGCAATTATGGCGCTGACGGCGTCTGCCCATTCCTGGCGGGGAATCGGGATGCTTACCGGCCCTGGAAACGGCCTTTCGAGTGGTTGAGTCAACAGGATGCTGACACGGCTCCGCTCAGATAGTGCGGCGCACCACATTTGATGCGCGGCGGCATTCTTCCGCTCTTGCGCGGCAACGCTTTGCCACTCTTGCTCCGCTCTGCTCCATGGGAGGCGACGAACACATGTGTAGACATTGGCCTGCTCAAGCACTAGGGCGCGATGGTACCGCTCACGCTCGGTGGCGCGCTGCCTCTCTTGCTCAGCGGCGCACGGCCGTTCTGGCTCTCTGGCCTGATCCGGCTCGTTCTCCTCGTCGAGGAGGTTGATGACGGCGGTGGCGCTTCGCCGGATTGGCATGCTTGGAATGGTATACTGCGGCATGGCCGGTGTGTCGCCGCCTAGCCTCCTATGCCCACTGACACTAGCAGCAGGAAACCAAAGGGGGGGAGTGGCGGGAAACCGATTGGGGGGGAGTGGCGGGAAACCGATTGGGGGCGTGGCGGGAAACGGTAGCGTGTTTGGATATATAACACCATTAATATGGAAAACTTGGAAAAGAAGGATGCGCGAGCTAGCACGACGCGTGCGCACAGTGCTTACCCACGGGTTGAACAGAACTGCTTTAAATTATTCAGGGTTCATTTGGCATTTTTATACATTATAATAGAGTTTTCTAGGCATTTAATGTGCAAAATTCAAATTTGAACTACAAATACATGCTCCAGTGCACCAAAATGGGTTGAAAAATCATATATGTGTCCTTGGGTGCATGTTTAGGTCCCATGCAAGGAATGGGGATGAATTACAAACATCTCGGCGTCCTGGCTCGGCCTCAAACATTGAGAATCTTGGTTTTTAAATCCCCATAAATCCAAAACTCACCTGAAATTCATGAAACCTTACATGGTGTCATGACATGGCACATATATGCCATGGTAAAAAAACTGACCAATTTGGGGCAAGTTTTGGTACAAGCCTCTTACAAACTGGAGCTTCTCGCAAGAAGCCTCCGATAGGGAACATGTCACCCTTGTGGACGAAACGACAATTGATGCCTCATCTCGCCTTGTATTTTTTTCTACGGGCAACATAGACCAATAGGAGATTTGTGCTGAAATATGGAATTATTCAGGGTTCGTTTGGCCTTTTTTATACATTAATTGAGTTTTCTAGGCATTTAATGTCCATAATTCAAATTTGAACTACAATGACATTATACAGTGCACCAAAATGGCTTCAAAAACCATACATGTGTCCTTGGGTGCATGTTTGGGTCCCATGCAAGAAATGGAGATGAATTACAAACATCTCGGTGTACTGGCTCGTCCTCAAACATTGAGAATATTGGTTTTTAAATGCCCGTAAATCCAAAACTCACCCGAAATTCATGAAACTTGGCATCGTGTCATGACATGGCACATATATGCCATGGTAAAAAAATTGTCCAATTTGGGGCAAGTTTTGGTACACGACTCTTACAAACCGGAGCTTCTAGCAAGAAACCTCGTGGTTCCGATAGGGAACGTGTCACCCTTGTGGGCGAAACGACAATCGTCGCTGCCTCTTATCGCCTTGTATTTTTTTCTTCTACAGGCAACGTAGACCAACAGGAGATTCACGCTGAAATATGGAATTATTCACGGTTCGTTTGGCCTTTTTATACATTAATTGCGTTTTCTAGGCATTTAATCTCCATAATTCAAATTTGAATTACAAGCACATGCTCTAGTGCACCAAAATGGCTTCAAATACCATACATGTGTCCTTGGGTGCATGTTTAGGTCCCATGCAAGAAATGGGAATGAATTACAAACATCTCAGCGTCCTGGCTCGGCTTCAAACATTGAGAATTTCGGTTTTTAAATCCCCGTAAATCCAAAACTCACCCAAAATTCATGAAACTTGGCATAGTGTCATTATATGGCACATATATGCCGTGGTAAAAAAATTGTCCAATTTGAGACAAGGCGCACACATTAATAGCCAACGTGAGCATTTTGGAACAAATAGATGACACGTTAATATCGCAAACGATTTTATTGTTTGAACCATGGGCATTCCACTAACCATTTATGTGCGGCCACGTGTCCCTCTTTTTTATTGGAGAGTACTACCTCGGTCCTGGTTTATTGGTCCTCTTTGTATTTTGTGCAAAAATTTGACCATACTAGGTGGCGTGCGTGCAGCTGTTTGATTAGACGGGTCGACTGCGAGAAGTCCGCCGTGCGGAACGACGGGACACGTGCGAGCAATCCGCCGGGCAGGCTCGACGGGACCCGTGCGAGCTGTCTGCCGTGCAGGCTCACCGGGAAGCGAGCTCTTTGACCTCCACCCGCCACCTCTCTCTTAACTTCTCCATTAATGGCAGCCGAGCCGCTGTTTAACATGCGTTCAATGCACCTGGACGGAAGGTGTTAGCTTGTGATCCCATGGCCCCGCTCAACGCTAGCTGGCATTGTTTTATTCGTGCCTCGCTGAGAACGTGACTTTTAGCCTGTTTTCGACTCGTATACATGTACCTACGAGGTTAGGAACGAAATAATACGACGACAAATTGACAATGGCAACGGATAATAATTGTCTTACATATCCCAGATAATTTAAAATGCCACATGCAGCAACGCCCGAAAGACACAGGGGAAAAAGAGAAGAAGAAAAAAAAGGAAGAAGGAAGTTGCTGCTCTCTACTTCTCGATGGATCGCTGGGCGAGGAGTTCTTCCAGCTCCTTCTTCACATCCTCATGACTTTGCTTAACAGCAGGCAAGGATTCCTCCACCTGTAGCTCGTGCTCTATGCGGAGCTTCTTCAAGTCATCCCCAAGTTCATGGACAACGGCTGTCAGCGTCATCCGCGAGGCAACGCTCTTCTCATACAGCTCCCTCCAGCCGGCGGCCTCCTCCTTCTGCTTGTCGAGGTCCCCGTGGAGCTTCGCATTGTCACCCATGAGTTTCATGACGAGGCCGGTCGCCTTATCAACCGAGGCATCGCTAATCTCGAGCAGCTTCTCCAAGCCAGCGAGCAGCTCCTGCTGGTTAATTAGGCCAGCGAGAATGTCGTCGTCGCTGGCTAAGGACTTCAGCCCCGCCAGCTCATTGAATTTGCCGATGCGGCGAGTGCACTTGTGAGAGCCCTCGCCTGCCCGTGAGAGCTCGTTCGAGGGCCCCGCGGTGCGGCAGGACATCTTAGCTACGGCTGCTGCGTTGCGGCGGGACCTCTCTAGTGCTTTTGCGGCCTTGGTCTTTGCTCCCTGGTTATATGTCAACCTAGAACTCCTCCTACCGGCCATGGCAGACGCAAGGAACAACTTAAGAGGAAAGACCTGTTTTTTTGGTGATGAGGAGAGGAATGTGCAGTAATTTTCGAGTGGGTACTAGTTTTTATAGCCCAGTGCTAAGTGGGAACACGTTTAGGTTTGATCGATGTGAATAGATTTGCATTTACTCATTGCGTGGTAATTTGATCGGTGTGAACACGTTTAGGTTTGATCGATGTGTCAGCGTGTCTGATGGATGGGCCGTCTCACCTCCCATGCGTGCCAGACGGTTGACCAGAACTGCTATACGTAGGTGGTTGCTCGCCATTTAGGCGGCCGCGGCGTGCTATGCTCACGTCCCTTCGCGCGCTCTACTCGACGTTGAGGCGGCCGCGGCACGCTCTGCTCGCGTCCCTCCGCGAGCACTCTTTCAGCGGTTGGGGCCGGCGCACAATCACGTTTTGGGTGCCATATGCATGCGGTTGCGTCCGCGCGCGTCGCCACGATGCAGTTAATACGTGTGGCACGATGCAGTTACACGCTGCAACAACTGCCTTCCGCGCGCGCCGATACTCCAGGCCGTTCGGCCTCCCCATTTATTCCCACGGCCATTATAACCTTAGTCTCTTCAACCTTTCGATCACGCCCCACAACACAACAAGCACACCCACGATGACACATAGAGAGAGAGAGAGGATATCCAGTGGCGCTCCAATGGAGTACGGCATGCATCGTGTGGACACCCACGTGAGGGAAAAGGAACTCACGGTGGTGTACACCATCGACCCGGCCGTGGTGGGGGACTCCATCAACACCATGGAGCAGTTGCTTGCTAAGGACGACAAGTACAAAGTGGTCGGCTTCGACCTCCAGTACACCGGCGGTCGTCCCAGGGTTGATCAGGCAGTTGCCATTGCCCAGTTGTGTGTGGGTCATCATGTCCTCGTCTACCACTACTGCCTGGCCACAAGTGCTTGCGAGCGTTTCACCAGGTTTGTCAAGAGCCCCGACTACAAGTTCGCTACGGTGGACACCGTCAACGATGTAAAAGCGCTCCAGATTTTGGGCTTGGCCTGCCCGAAGCTTGTCGACATCCGTGGCCACTACAGGGTCTGGGGCAGCATGAAGATGGACTCCCTGGGTGAACTCGCCGTGGCCATCATCGAACCCTACTACGAAAACATGAAGGAAGGTTCCAAGAGAAATCCTGGATCCTGGCACGGTGCCTGGGTGCGGAGACTGGATGAACCTCACCTCAAGTTTGCAGCCAAGAGCGTGTACACATGCTACGAGATGCACAGGCGGATCGTCGACATGAGGGAGTGCCTCCTTCCTGTAGACGATGAGGGATCGGGCCACCAGCAGAGCAACAGTGGCAAGCGTCACAAGAAGAAGTAGATGATGATTAGATATGATCATTTATCCTAGATTATTATGCATGTAATTGTTTACTTTGGTGTGTGCAAATGTTATGTGTGTAGTCAGTTATGTAATTGGATGTTTATATTGGTTATGCAATCATGTCCTTATAAGTATATATGTTGTTGTTCTATAGACAGAGAGCGTAGATGTTGTGCAGACTGAGCAAATCACATTGCACACGGATTAAACTAGGGAACCCGTCAGTGATAATTTCATCAGTCGCTGACAATTGTTTACCAGCAAGCGTTTGCCCACAACACACACGGGTTATTAGCAGGAATCGTCTGTGTTGTTATCGGTCTTCCCACACATTTATGATTACTGACCTGTTTGCCGCGTATCACAAACATCTTGTTAAGTTAAACCATTTCTGTTGTGTTGGGTAATCGCAAACAGTTCATCCGAGTGAACCGCATGCCATATATCACACACACCTTGATCTGCCTGACCGTTTCTGTTGTGTTGGGTAATCACAAATAGTTCATCCGAGTGAACTGTATGCCGTATATCGCACACACCATGAACTGGCTTCCCGTTTATGTTGTGTTGGGTAATCACAAACAATTCATCCGAGTGAACTGTATGCCGCGTATCGCACACACCATGAACTGGCTGACCATGTTTGTTGTTCTAGCTTATCGCAAATAGTTCATATGGATCAACTGTATGCCACGTATCGCACACGCGTCTCTAATCTGAATCATTTTTTATGTCTCCGGCATCACAAATAGTTCGTCTTATCGGGGACGGTTTTTTACGACACCGTTTGCGATACATGCATCACACATAGTTTGGTCGCGGGGTCTTTGATTCATGTGTCGCGTTAGCGGTCGCCTGTAGTAGTGAAGTTTGACCATAAATTTAACCAACGAGACCGACTGCGGCGGGAGCAAAAATTATACTACTAGTAGACTAGTCACAGTGAAGAGTAACTTACACTAGTAACATACACGCTATCCTAGACTATGTTACTACCTAGTAACATGCACATGTTACTAGTCTACGTTACTGCCTCTATAGTGGGGAGTAACATATGTGTAGTTTCATGCAACACTGAGTAACTTCAGAAGTAACATCGAGTCCAACTCAGCAAATTTGCCTATGTGGCAATGAGTTAATGAGGAGAGAGGTAGTTTGAGTAACTTAGCTAGTTACCGTAACATCACATATCCCAATACAATATGAGTCTATAACCTAATAAATGAAGTTTTGCATGACACCACACTTATGTTACTATCCACTATGAAGGTAGTAACATAGTCTAGGGATATGTGTATGTTACTAGTGTATGTTACTCTCCACTACGGCTATGAGTAACAACACACATACCAAGACAAAATGAGTCTATAACCTAATAAATGAAGCTTTGCATGACACTAGACATATGATTTTTGCTCCCGCCGCAGTCGGTCTGGTTGGTTAAATTTATGGTCAATCTTAGATCTCGGGAAGCGCGGGCGCACTACATTGTGGAATGGAGGGAAGCATGCAGAGGGAATTAATTGGAGAAGCAGAATGGAGCCAGCACGATATGAATGCAATGCAGTTTACACTCTCATATAAGGCGCCCCTCCACTCCAATCCATCTACCGAATCGTATGCACCTACTAGTACTACGCACCTAGTCTGCGCAACACTGCTCACTCCAATCCAAGACCAAGTGACCAGAAGCCACAACCACCCATGGAGGCGATGGACGCGAATGGCATGCGGCTGTGCCAGATGATCCATGATGCCGGCCTGCGGCCCAGCACCGAGCAACGTCTCCAAATGGTGCTGGCGACCGTCAGCATCATAGCCCTCGGCAACGACGGCTTCGCCTCTCACATGGGCGAGATGATGGTCCGCTCCATCCGCAAGTTCACCACCTTCAAGAAGCGCGCGGATGACCTTGCCGTACTCCTCCAGCCCGCGCGCCCAGGCTCCTCATTGCCTGCCACCCTCATCGGCCTCCATGGTGACAACCTCTTTCACGCACTGGTGGCCCTGCAGCTGCCCGATGTCGCGACGAAGAATTTCCACCCCGAGGCCGCATTCGCCGTGCAGCGCCTCATCGAGCAAGAAACCATCGACCTACACATCCATATCTACGAGGAAATCATCTAAATAGGCCACTACAGGGCCAGGGATGACGTTAAGACATTGGCCTTCTTCGACCGGTTGGAAGCCTTGGATGCCATTGTTCAGAAACACGTTGACCTCACCACGAAAGCCGCTGCTCCTCAGCCGCCGTTCGATGGGCCGACGCCCTGAGTCGAGGAGGAGGAGGTCGTCGATGGATGCATCTTTCTTCTTGCCTCCTGTAACCAGCACTGCATCGCGTACTGTATCGCATTATCATTCCAGTCGTAAATGACATGTGTGATCCCTTGCTCTCATTTCGCGTTAATTATATGTATCACTGTCTTCGCCCTGGTTTATTGGTCACCTTCGTGTTTTGTGCCAAATTTTGACTTCAGATTTAACTAACAATAAGTTAATGCATTTCACAAAAAACAATATCGTTGGAAACTACTCCCACCTTTCCAGTTTATAGGGCTCAATATCAAAATCTCTTCAACCAAGGTAGATGGTTAGTGGTGGAATAAATTTCGTAGTTTGCATAAGTACTTAATTAGTACGCTCGTTTTCCTCAAAAAGTTATGTTTACCGATGCATTAATTACAATGCATGCGTGCATGACCACTAAATGTCCATGAACTTCTACATGCATTGGTGAGTTTTCTCTTGATACTTGCATTGGGTGATTTAATGTACCTTGAAACCCTAAACCAGAAGGGAGGGAGTATGTTCAAATACGAATCCAACGATATATTTTTGGTGACATGCATTAATATTTTGTTAGTTAATTCTATGGTCAAAATTTGGCACAAAGGGGACCAACAAACCAGGACGGAGGTAGTACTTACCTATTGCATCAACTTCGTAATTTACATACGATGCATGACCCAACCTACCAAACTATAGTATATATATGGGTGTGAAAACCAAACTTATAAATTCAAAACTAAGCGTTATACGTCACAAGTTCAAAATGAGAAAGTCGAAGAAGTACAACACGCTTGTTCCATTCGCGTCGCACCCCACACTGTCGTTCCTGCCCGTCGCTCAGCGCGCATTGGCTTGGCGTATTATCACTGACATGTGGGCCCGATGTGAGAAAACCGACGATGCGCCAAACTGGCAAACTCCCCCGCTTATTGCGCGGGAAAATCCCCGCCCTAGCGTTTTTAATCGTTGTTTCTATCTGTATACCATGCCAAGGAGCAGAAGCAGAACCAAATGTTACGTTTCCTACAAGTTCAAAAGGAAAAGCCTGCCGCATCGCGTGGCACCCCCACACGGTTGGGAGTACTAGGGTCGGCCCGGCACGCCACTGAAGCTAGGGAACGCGTGTTGTCTAGCATTTTCACTGTCATGTCGGACTGCAGTTGAGCAAACCGACTGTCGGCAAATCCCCTCCCCGCCCACCGCTCGTCGGCTGAGTTAGAATTAGAAGAGAGAAACGAGGAGGGAGAAGAGCTTGCTGTAGCACAGACGCCGTTGTCCGATGGGACTCGTGTTGATAGAGTAGGAGTACCCCGTACTCGTTTGTACTCGTACGTACTACCTCCGTCCTGGTTTATTGGTTCTCATTGTATTTTGTGCCAAACTTTGACCTTAAATTTAACTAACAAAATGTTAATGCATGTCACAAAAAATATATTATTGGAAACTATGTTCAAATACGAATGCAACGATATAATTTTTAGTGACATGCACTAACATTTTGTTAGTTAAATCAATGGTCAAAATTTAGCACAAATTACGAAGGGGACCAATAAACCAGGACGGAGGTAGTACTACGACCACTCGTTGGGTGTGTGTGACCTATACCTGTCGTCACTTTGCAGCTGTGCTTCATAGTACATATTTTTTCATGCATTTTTCCTACTTGCTGAGATGTCTGCTCGGCTCCGCGATCGTCGGAAATATTTCTACGTGCTTCCTTTCGCTGACATGTGGGACATAGAGCATCTGGGTCCACCTGCAAGCACTCGGGGCATCTCCAACGCTGAGCGCCAACCGGTAGGTATGTGTCCTCGGACAGTAATGCGGCAGCGGGCCATCCAACCGTGCCGGCGTATGAGTACATTTCAAACCGGATGAATTACATGCAAACCACCCGCAAAAGAATAAATAAATGAATTACTACATGCAAACCGGATGATTTTCATAGAAACTGGAGCACCTTCATTACATTTTGGACATATTTCATTGAAAAAAATGACCAGTCCTAAACCAGTCTAAGGGCCTCTTTGATTCCCAGGATACTGAAAATACAGGAATGGGGAAAGTATGGGACTGGAGTGCTAAATCCAATAGGATTAGCAAAGAGTGTTCAACGCCACAGGAAAAACAAAGGAATTGTAAATAAAATGGTTGGAGAGGAGTAGGAGTACTACTAGCTAAGCTGTGACGATGCTCTTGCTCCGCTGATGGCGATAAACTGAGAGGGGGAGGAGGAAGCGGTGGCGTGTTTTTACATGCTAAGGCTAGACTATAGTACATTGTTTTTTATCGCCATATCGCCTGCTGACTGCCGTGTTTCGCACTCCTCCGACGTATACTAGTACTCCAGTGCTAAACTAGAGTATACCGCACGGTTCTTTGCTCCTTATTGCATTGTCGGCAACAATTATTCTTCCTTTCGCCGACATGTGGGACAACCAGCATCCGGGTCGACGTGTCATGCACCAGATTAGACTGGGGAACGGAAGGGGAGCCTCACCCGGTCGTAGCACCGCAGTAATAATGACTATAAATGAGCAGTCATATCACAAGGCCCCACCTTTCCTGCAGTAATGAGCCGTCAAATCACATAGTCCCACTCTTCCAGCAGTAAGTTGAATCCACTACTCCCTCATCCTCCTCGCCTCTCTGTCAAACCGACTAGGCGAAACTGCCGCATGTACCGCGCGGGAAAAGCCCCACCCTCGACTTTTAAATATAATTTTGTATCAATTGATTGCGGCATGGAGCAAAACCAAAAGAAAAAGGTGGTACATGTATATAGCACGCCCGTCATGGTCGCGTCGCACCCCCACGGTCTGTCCGGCAGGCTGCTCACGGAATGGAACGCGCGTCGCGTTACTACTAGAATACTAGAAAAGAGAGACGAGCGATGGTAACATACGACTGAGTTACTTTTTTTAGGCAGGCTGAGTTACTACTAAGTACTACAGTACAGTAGAAAAGAGAGACGAGCGATAGTAACATACGGGCTGTAGATATGTTGAGAAATAAAAAAAAAGGCCGAGACACCGGCTGTATAGTACTGTACTGTACCAATAAAATTTGAATCTATTTTGGTATGAATACAAATCTACTCCCCCACCCTAGGCAGCTAGGGCAACCTCCCCGCTCCATGCTTCACCGGTGATCCCATGGATTCGCCCCTCCCATCTTCCTGCCGCTCGGGCCACTGGTGGCGGGGAGGGGAATCCAGGTGCCTCCGCTCCAATTAGTAGTTTACATTAGGGTTTTTTAGTCCACGCACGCGCAACCCTCACTCAGATGGGGGCACTTCTCCTTTGAGTTTGTCTTTCGGGCTCCGATCCTCCTCGAGTTCGTCCGTCTAGACATAGTGGATGGAACATGAGCGTATTGTCATGTGGAGAGATTAGGTGTCAAGTGCTTCGGATAATTACAAGGGTTCAATGACGACAAGGGTGTGTTTTGGTAGGGTGTATGAAGGGTGCATGAGAGCAAAAGTTCCATTCTCAACCCAGTTTTGGGTGTTTGGTAGGGTGTATGAGAGCAAAAGTTCCCTTCTCGACCCACTTTTGGGTGTTTGGTAGAGTGTATGAAGGGTGCATGAGTCCACTCTAGCTTAACACAAATACAGTAGGAGCATGCATGAAGAGGGATGCTGAGATGAGCATGCACAAAGAGGGAACAACTATGCTGAGATGAGAATGCAACCAAACACACAATACGGCTCTACGGCTCTGGTCCTTATGGGCATCTGCACAAAGACTTCCCGTTTATCGTCAAAAAGGTCAAGCCGACTCTGGTAGGACAGCGGCGATATCGATCGACACATCTTGTATGAGTTTGTCTTTCGAGCTCTGATCCTTGTCGGGGCATAGTCGATGGAGCTCCAACGTAGATTCATGTCGTCTCCTTGGGGCGGTAAGGCTAGGGTTTCTTGTCGTGTGGCAAAATTTTGTGTTATATGAATTAGGTGCTTCACATTAATTACGACTACTATGGCTTCGGGTCGCCGCTCCTTAGGGGCAAGTGCACAAACACTTCCCGACTGTCATCGATGAGGTCAAGCCGGCTCAGGTAGGATGGCAGCAACAGCGGTGCGTTGGTGGCTCGTTGTGACGGTAGTAGGTCATTCGGTGGTCTCGGAATCTCGATGTAATTTTTATTATGTTTGAGATGCTTTGTAGTACTCATGGTGAACTTTTTATAATAGATCTGGTCATTTTCACAAAAGGGTTGCATATGTTGTAGTATGTTCAAAAGCAGAACAAAGATCGATGGCCCTTTACATTTTCTCTGCAAATGCTAAGATCATGAGTTCAAACATTTGATTCCACTTTATGTTGAAAACAAATACAGTTCAAGTTCTAGCTAGCGATTCGGAATGTAAACCGTGCATGTGTTTATACGTATATCAAACAAAATGTATGGTATTCCCCCATTTAGATGGGAACTGCAAAAGCCATGCATTACGGCAACTTCAAAGTACTGAGTCCATTGATGCAGTGTGGTCAAACGGTACCATCGATATCTCAAAGCCAAAAGAGTTCCAGCTTGTTTGTTCTCTCTCTCTATATATATTCACCCATGTGGTTGTTCAATGAATGGAGGGCCGGGGTCCACAAGTGAACAATACTACTAGTACTCCTGGACGCCATGGAGTTTTGTTCACTGTAGCACGTTAAATACAGAGTTTCTTTTCTTTAATGTCACGTACACAAATTGAAACGACTGTTGTGGAGAGAAAAAGAAAATCACTCCACTATATATGGGCAGGAGCCTCAGTGCTTGCTTTACTAGGGTTGCTCTCTCCACTCTCTCACCCTCTCTAGATCTAAACAAGACAGCGGTGGCACTCTCTCTCTGCTCACCGCTGGTCACAGATCCGGCCGGATCCCCTCGGCCGGCGTAGGGGAGTAGGTGCATCGTTCACGTGGTCGTCGGCGGCTAGGGAGGAGACCCATAGCTGCCGGCGCGTCCCGATCGGCTGCCCGTGCCGTTCTCTCCGACACAGCGCCGGCTCGGGAGGGCCTTCGACCCCTTCTTCCTCCATGCCGTATTGTGGCCAGATCTGGCCTCCGGCCTCCCTCCTAGCCACATCCCGACGACCCTCAGGTATAACTTCCTTCGAAAATGGCCTTGCTCTACTACCCCAGCTCCCCACATGGCCGCATGTGGATCTTTTTCTACTTCCATCAGCTGTTCCAAAGCCACCTTAATTTTTACTATTATTAGAGGTAAAGCTACTAAATGCAGTCGAATCTAGGACTTGGTTCAAACAGGGAAGAAAGGGGGGAAAGGTGTAGCATGAATCTAGGACTTGATTCAAAGAAGAAATAGAAGGGGGAAAGTTGTAGAGACTGGCTACCCAACCGGTCTCTTGGTTCAAAAGGGAAATAAAAGGAAAACGTAGTACAAACTAGATAAGGAACAGATCTATTATTGGTGGAAGAAGGAAAGAAAGTGGCAGCTGGGGGACAAGTCAATAGAGTATGTCCATGATTAGATTTGCTGTCCTCACATAGCAAAAGGTGACTAAAGAGAACTAAATTTGGGACCATCCCAGATCTTGGTTGGATGTTTGTTGCTCGGGGCAACAAACTCGGCCTCACCACATTATGCCTCCTTGTAGGTACATGGTGCTGATGCATCCACTGTCTGCATGCCCTTGTACCAACTTTTTGCTGTTGTTAATGTATTGGCGCTTGTAAAATGAAGCAATCGCACTGTTAAAGTAAGGACATGTCTAACCAATGTTGTTGTTAATCTAATGCCTCCAGTAATATGATGCAATTAAACTGTTTTACAAATGCTACTCTCCTGCTAGATTTCCCATTATGATAAGTAAGTTGCTTCTTTACGCTGGTTAATGTCCTGGTGTCCCCACAGTCCCATGCACTTATACCAACTATTTAGCTGTTGTTAATCAAATGTAGCTGGTAAAACGAAGCAATGCCACCATTAATGTAATGGCATATTTGACCAATGTCATTGTTGATCATAATGCTTCGAGTAATATGAAGCAATGCTGCCGTTTTAAAATTTCTACTGTCCTTGCATGATTGCCACGAAGATAGATGCTTCTTTTCATTTCGTGTATGTTTCATATCTTGTTATTGACTAGTAACTGTTTTCTTTCTATCTTTTTGTGCAGATAGGGATATCCATTTCACCTTGTTGCTATTGTGACCTTTTGGTGAACTGCACAAAACACTTTGTTTTTTTGAAAGAGTGTCTTGTGCAGTTCTACTAAAATGTCACATGGGCAATGTCTCTCAATTTTAGTGGAACTGCACAAAGGGTGATTGGAGTTCCTAACCTCTTCGTCTAACTCTGCCGGTAATCTCGTGCAATAGTTTATTAACCTTTGCAAGATTAGTCGTCACCGTCACCACAATGGCACTTGATTTTAATGGAACTGCATAAAAGGATAAGCAAATTATAGTTGCACCTTCCATGAGCATGACAGCCAACCTTGACGTTGCTCAATTTTAGTGCAACTAATGAAGGAGAAGCTGCCAGCTCATGGGACCAAGTACATCTTGCTAGCTGCATGATGCAAACATTGCTTCATTTTAGGTGAACTACACAAAAAGGTCGCATGAATTGAATCATCCATGTTGGTGACTGGTGTCAACCCGTTTACAATGGCGTTGACTGCAGTTATGGTTCCCATGACCGGGTATGTTCCTTTTTGGTTGATTTTGACTCTGCATTGAGCTAGTGATCTTGTGCTACTGTTTTTGCACTGCTATGAGAAAGCAATAATGATATTGTTTTTGCATTTTAATGTAATGCCACTAATAATTTGAGGCAATGTTTTTGCACCGCTGGTGCCACTGATAAAATGAAGTAATAATACAATTATAATAGAGCTACTGTCTTAGCTATCATCTCATTTCCAATGTAGATAACTTGCTGAAGGCATATCCGGGAGAATTGAGTCCATTTGCACTGCATCAACCACATAGCATGTGCACTTAACTAGTTGAGTCCATGAGGCGTACTGATGAGGACATCACTACCACAATTACACCCATAACCCCTGTTACTACACACACTGGACCAATTACTAGAGCTCGCGCCCGCCAATTAAATTACCAGGTACTTTTGTTTCTTGGAAACCCTTCTAATGTTCATGAACATATGGTGCTACCTAAATTAGATACTTTTGTTTTCCTTATGAATGAAGGGCTTAGCATGGACAAGCGGGATGGCCATTGGAGCGGGATCAAGCATGGAGCGGAAGGTGTATGCGCGGGAGACATCAATGGTGCTTCAAGTGATGATTTCAGGACTTTGAAGCCACCATAATGAGTGCATGAAGGCTTGGACTAAATATACAAGATGCCACTACATAAATTTCGTCCAGAGGCTATTATAGGTGCTGCGTCACCTTATTATTGGGCCAGGCCCATGTAATTTCGAAATACTTCAGTATAGGCTGTTTTTATAGTCCGTATGTGTGGGGAAACCAAGTTAGGGTTGGTTTCGGACCCCTCCTCCAAGGGGTCACGAAATTCCCCCTATTCCCCCATATATACGGCCCTTAGGGCGTTGTTTAGACTTTGGGTTTTGTTTAGATTAAAAGTTCGCCATAGCTGCAACTTCACGTACTTCGTTTGTGTTCAACGACCAGACCAAGACGTCACAAAACCCCACCTGATTAATAAAGCTTTCCTCTTATATTCGCAATATCCAGATTGCAATCTCAGTTTCTTGCTTGTTCATCGTTTGCTTGCAGGAAATAGACCCTCGTGGTCAGGTTGATCATGCTCCGGCGTGGTGAATAACCTCTCGGAGTTGGTTTAGCGATTGCTAAGGCGTGACGTCTTCGCACGTTCGTAGTCGGATCGTCAAAGTCAACTTCCATCGAAACGAAAGCTATCTTCTCATCGAAAGATTGGGACCCTCGCCTCTATCAAGTGGTATCAAATTTCCAGGTTGCTCAGTGAGATTTTCCTGTTTTTCGTAGTTTAGAACGCATCTGTTCTTCATACCTACAGTCCACGAAAAAGCCACACAAAAATTAGGGTTAGATCATCATATCCGAACCAATCTGAGCCTGTTGCAATTTTCTGTTCGGTGTTTTGCTTTGTTGAATTTGCGGTTACATCATCGTGTCAAGTTGCTGGTCGTAGCGTCTAGTCCTTTAGAGTTTCGAGTTCTGTTCACAAGTTGGCACGCCGCCGCGGCACCATCGTCATCACCGCTGCCATATACTGCCACCGCACTGTCTCCATCACCGCTGCCATATACCACCACCGTACGTTTTTCATCACCACTTATCCACCACCAATCCGAGTCCGTATACCACCACCAATCTGAGTCCATATACCACCACCAATACGAGTCCACATATACCATCGCCTATCCACCACCAATCCGAGCCCATCACCAATTCAAGTTGCCTTGTTTGAGTAGGTTTCAGATTTCATCAATCTTTCTCTGTCCGTAGAAGAGGGGTGATATCCAAAAAAAAAAGTCTGGAAACCACCCTCCGTTTAGGCCCAAAATTTTCCAAAAACGCAACTGTCAAAAAAAATTCTGGCTTTTCCAATTTTTGGTCCTTGCAGCCGAAAAAAAGAAATAATTAGTCAAAAAAAATTCGTGCCTATCCTGTTTTCGGACCTTGGGAAGAATTTTGAGACACTCGTCATTATAGTGGTTTTCTGAAGAAAAAAAGAGCGCAAAAAAAAGAGAAACAATTCAGAGTGTGCTTTTCCCTTGATTACGTGCCGCGCCGTGATTTTGTTGGTGTTCTAGGTTCGCGTCTCTAGTACGGTCTAGCCTAGGACTAGCACAGTACCGTCGTTGAGCGTTGATTCAACTTTGCATCTCTGAATTGATTGTTGCTGACCTTTTTGCTACCATATATTAAGCCTTCCCAGCTCCACATATCCTCTACGTCGTGCGTTTGACACCACCTGGCAATCGCTCTATCCAAGCTTTGAGGTGTTTTGACTACAACGGTTGCCGATCACCACCTGCTGCTTGGTAAGAATGGGTAAGAATTTGTGATTCACTTCATGGATTTGTGACTTTCCACCACACCACTTCATATTAGTAGTCTGTAGGACATATTCTTGTGTGTTTCTATTGCTGCTAACCATGACAGGATCACAACCCGACCCGATCGACTGGGATAACATGATGCAGAAGGAACTACATGATAAATTTCAACAAATGCTGGGTGAACAGGTACAAGGCGTGATGAGCAGTTTTGGAAAGGCACTGGAGAGGATAGATGACATTGAGAAGACAATTGACACCAAGTTGGACACCAAGTTCGATGAACTGATCGCACATCTACCACCACCACCTGCTGCCCCTGCTGCACCGTTGCAACACCAACAACGACCACTTCCACGTCGCCCCACTCCAGTAGGACGAGCGCAGCGTGTTCCCCTTGAGCCCGGCCAACATTCTGGTGCCGCTGCAACTGCTGCTGATGCTTTTGTGGCACCTGCTGCTACTGTTGATGAGAACGATGCTTACGAGGATGATTATGAGGATGAGGTTGCTCAAAATCAGAACTACGTGCAACCACCAGCACACCACCAGGTCGTCCACATGCATATGATCACAACGGTAGGGCTGCACCACCCCCTCAGGTGAGAGATAATGACCATATCCCTAAACTAAAATTGAATATTCCGCCATTTGAGGGTAGATACATTCCTGATGTATATCTTACTTGGGAGTTAGAAACTGAACAACGCTTTACATGCTTACAATATCCTGAGGATAGATGTGTTGCTGCTGCTGTTTGTGCTTTCACTAGTTTTGCTTGTGTTTGGTGGTCTGAACATTGTCGATTATATCATGATAATATCCCCACTACATGGGCTGCTTTGAAAATTTCTATGCGTACTCGTTGGGTTCCACCATATTATCAACGTGAATTACTTCAAAAATTGCAGCGCTTAAGACAAGGAAAAAATTCTGTAGAAGAATATTATCAAGAATTACAAACTGGCATGATTAGATGTGGTATTGTTGAGGATAATGAAGCTATGCTTGCATGTTTTATGGGTGGACTAAACAGAGAGATTCAAACCATCTTAGAGTATAAGGATTATAACAATATCACTCGTTTATTCCATCTTGCTTGCAAAGCTGAACGTGAAGTGTAGGATTGACAGGCATTTGCGCGAACTAACTTTTCTGCAGGTCGATCTTCATCATGGACACCGCGTACATCTTCTACTTCCACACGTCCTGCTACAACACCGCCTACGTCCTCCGCCAACTCCAATCGGGATACAAGAAAACAGACACCACCACAACCATCCGCCAAGAGCACACCTTCTGGTCCCGCACAGAGCTCTTCTTCATCCATGGCATCAACAGGGCAAACACATGAGGTTATATGTCGTCGTTGCAAGGGTGGAGGTCACTATGCGAGCAAATGTCCGTCTCCGCGTGTGATGATTGTTACCGAGGATGGTGGATATGAGTCCGCTAGTGACTATGATGAGGAGACTTTGGCTCTTATTGATAGTGAAGAGCAGGGTGGACATGATTCTGAACAAGAGACACAATACATGGCTGCTGAAGACGCTGACAGGTATGAAAGTTTAGTTGCTCAACGTGTTTTGAGTGTGCAGGTAACACAGGCTGAGCAAAATCAGAGGCACAACTTGTTCCATACAAAGGGAGTTGTGAAAGAACGTTTGGTTCGCGTCATCATAGATGGAGGGAGTTGCAACAACTTGGCTAGCATGGAGATGGTGAAGAAGCTGTCTCTCACCACAAGGCCACATCCGCATCCTTACTACATCCAATGGTTCAATAACAGCGGCAAGGTAAAGGTAACACGTACTGTTCGTGTGCATTTTAGTATCGCTACATATGCTGATTATGTTGATTGTGATGTGGTACCCATGCAAGCATGCTCCTTATTACTTGGTAGACCATGGCAATTCGATAAAAATTCTGTACACCATGGTAGAAACAATCAGTATACTCTTGTTCATAAGGATAAACAAATTACTTTGCTTCCTATGACTCCTGATTCCATTTTGAAAGATGATATGAATAGAGCTAGTAAAGCAAAACATGAGCAAAATAAGAGTGAAAATCAGATTGTGGCTAAAGAATCTGAGCAACAAATGAAGCCTAATAACAAACCATCATCTCATGTTGCCTCTGAAATTAAATTGAAAAGTGGATGTTTGCTTGCCACCAAATCTGATATTGATGATCTAGATTTCAGCAAATCTGTTTGCTATGCTTGTGTGTGCAAAGAGGCATTATTTTTATTTGAGGACGTGCCTTCCTCTTTGCCTCCTACTGTTACTAACATTTTGCAGGAGTTCGCTGACGTCTTTCCACAAGACGTGCCACCGGGATTACCACCTATTCAAGGGATTGAGCATTAGATTGACTTGATTCCCGGTGCATCACTAGCAAACCATGCACCATACCGTACCAATGCAGAGGAGACGAAGGAGATTATGTGTCAAGTACAGGAGCTGCTCGACAAAGGTTATATACGTGAATCTCTTAGTCCTTGTGCTGTTCCTATTATTTTAGTGCCGAAAAAGGATGGTACCTCGCGTATGTGTGTTGATTATAGATCCATTAATAATATTACTATTCGCTATCATCATCCTATTCCTAGGCTAGATGATATGCTTGATGAATTGAGTGGTTCTACCATATTCTCCAAAGTTGATTTGCGTAGTGGTTACCATCAAATTCGTATGAAATTGGGAGATGAATGGAAAACAACATTTAAAATTAAGTTTGGCTTAAATGAGTGGTTAGTCATGCCATTTGGGTTAACTAATGCACCTAGTACTTTCATGAGATTAATGAACGAGGTTTTACGTGCTTTCATTGGACGATTTGTGGTAGTCTATTTTGATGATATACTGATTTATAGCAGATCTTTGGAGGAACATTTGGAACATTTACGTGCTGTTTTTATTGCTCTATGTGATGCACGTTTGTTTGGTAACCTTGGGAAGTGCACCTTTTGCACCGACCGAGTATCTTTTCTTGGCTATGTTGTTACTCCACAGGGAATTGAAGTTGATAAAGCCAAGATTGAAGCTATTGAGAGTTGGCCGCAGCCCAAAACAGTCACACAAGTGAGGAGTTTTCTTGGCCTCGCGGGTTACTATAGCTGTTTTGTGAGAGATTTCAGCACCGTTGCTGCGCCTCTCGAATGAGCTTACAAAGAAGGATGTGCCTTTTGTTTGGGGTATTGCACTGGAAAAAGCCTTCACGGTATTGAAAGATAAGTTAACACATGCTCCTTTACTCCAACTTCCTGATTTTAATAAGACTTTTGAGCTTGAATGTGATGCTAGTTGAATTGGATTAGGAGGTGTGTTATTACAAGATGGTAATCTTGTTGCATACTTTTTTGAAAAATTGAGTGGGCCTAGTCTAAACTATTCTACTTATGATAAAGAATTATATGCTCATGTTCGGACTTTAGCAACATGGCAACATTATTTATGGCCCAAAGAATTTGTTATACATTCTGATCATGAATCTTTGAAACATATTAGAAGTCAAGCAAAACTGAACCGTAGACATGCTAAATGGGTTGAATTCATTGAGACTTTCCATTATGTCATTAAACACAAGAAGGGTAAAGAAAATGTTATTGCTGATGCATTGTCTCGTCTCTATACTATGCTGTCACAACTTGACTTTAAAATATTTGGTTTGGAGACCATCAAAGATCAATATGTGCATGATGCTGATTTCAAAGATGTAATGCAGAATTGTAAAGAAGGAAGAACATGGAACAAGTTCATCATTAATGATGGATTTGTGTTCCGTGCTAACAAGCTATGCATTCCAGCTAGCTCCGTTCGTCTTTTGTTGTTGCAGGAGGCGCATGGAGGAGGATTAATGGGGCACTTTGGCATGAAGAAGACGGAGGACGTACTTGCTACACATTTCTTTTGGCCAAAGAAGAGACGGGATGTTGAGCGTTTTGTTGCTCGCTGCACTACATGTCAAAAAGCTAAGTCACGACTCAATCCTCATGGTTTATATATTCCTTTGCCTGTACCTAGTGTTCCTTGGGAGGATATATCTATGGACTTTGTTTTAGGTTTACCTCGAACAAAGAAGGGGAGGGATAGCATATTTGTTGTTGTGGATAGATTTTCGAAAATGGCACACTTTATACCATGTCGTAAAAGTGATGATGCTACCAATGTTGCTGATTTGTTCTTTCATGAAATTATTCGCTTGCATGGTGTGCCAAATAAAATTGTTTCAGATCATGATACTAAACTTCTTAGCCACTTTTGGAGATGTTTGTGGGCTAAGTTGGGGATGAAATTGCTTTTTAGTACTACATGTCACCCCCAAACTGATGGACAAACTAAAGTAGTCAATAGAACATTGTCTACTATGCTTCGGGCTGTTTTAAAGACTAACTTGAAGATGTGGGAAGAATGTTTACCTCATATTGAATTTGCTTATAACATTCATTCCATTCTACCACTAAGATGTGCCCTTTTGAGATTATGTATGGTTTTCTACCTCGTGCACCTATTGATTTGCTGCCTCTTCCATCTTCGGAGAAGGTTAATTTTGATGCTAAACAACGTGCTGAATTGATCTTGAAAATGCATGATTTAACTAAGGAAAACATTGAGCGGATGAATGCTAAATACAAACTTGCTGGCGATAAGGGTAGTAGACATATTGTGTTTGAACCGGGAGATCTTGTTTGGTTACATTTACGCAAAGATAGGTTTCCTGATTTGTGCAAGTCTAAGCTTATGCCACGTGCTGATGGTCCTTTTAAGGTGTTAGAGAAAATAAATGATCATGCATATAAACTTGAGTTGCCTGCAGATTTTGGGGTTAGTCCCACATTTAACATTGCAGATTTAAAGCCTTATTTGGGTGAGGAAGATGAGCTTCCGTCGAGGACGACTTCAATTCAAGAAGGGAAGGATGATGAGGACATCACTACCACAATTACACCCATAACCCCTGCTACTACACACACTGGACCAATTACTAGAGCTCGCGCCCGCCAATTAAATTACCAGGTACTTTCGTTTCTTGGAAACCCTTCTAATGTTCATGAACATATGATGCTGCCCAAATTAGATACTTTTGTTTTACTTATGAATGAAGGGCTTAGCATGGACAAGAGGGATGGCCATTGGAGCGGGATCAATCATGGAGCGGAAGGTGTATGCGCGGGAGATATCAATGGTGCTTCAAGTGATGATTTTAGGACTTTGAAGCCACCATAATGAGTGCATGAAGGCTTGGACGAAATATACAAGATGCTGAGGGTGTCCCGGACTAGGGGGTACTCGGGCTGCCGGCCTATCTCCCATAGGCCGGACTAATGGGCCGCTCTTTACTCATCGAAGGAAGGCCGGATTGCGGGCGACCCCGTGCACCTGAAGGAAACCTCCAAAGACTTGGCGTCTCCTCCAAGAAATATTTAGCGTAACCGGCATGTTGATCCCCTGATGGCAACCGACCATATGTAACCCTAGGTCCCTCTGGTGTCTATATAAACCAGAGAGTTTAGTCCATAGAGGCAGAAGAACCACTATCATCTTACCCACCTAGGGTTTAGCCCATCCGATCCCGAGGTAGATCAGCTCTGTAATCGTCATACAATCACATCAATACAATCAAGCAGGACGTAGGGTTTTACCTCTTCAATAGGGCCCGAACCTGGGTAATCGCTGTCTCTGCGTTCCTTGTTATCCATTGACTCCAAGATCCACAGTTCGGACCCCCTACCCGAGATCTGCCGGTTTTGGTACCGACATTGGTGCTTTCATTGAGAGCTCCGCTGTTGGGTCGTCAAGGATCAATGGCTCGCCTAGTCATCAGCGACGGCATCCGCAGCGGGGACATCTTCGTCCCCGGCCAGCTTTTTGCGTTCGGCACCATTGTGCTGCATGCCAACCCGACCGATCCCCTTGACCAGGTCGACAGCTTCGCCCCTGAGCAGGAGATCAGGTTCAGCAACCTAGAGTACGTTACCGACTCTCGGGGCGATCTGATCTTTACTAGGTTCTCAACTTTACCTGAGGAGCCTAATAATCCCGAGGCCTTAACTTCGGATCTTCTCCTCGGCCCCGTCTCCAGGCCGGTCCTCAGTTCGGATCTGGCCTCGAGTTCGGATCCGATCCCGGCGCCAGAGAACCAGGGGTCACCCTTGGCTGAACACACTCCCGGTGCAGGCACACCGGAGTTCAACTCCGAAGGATGCCCAAGGATGAATCCGGTGGACCTCTCGCTTTTAAGCGAGATGTTAGATCGGATCCAGAAGATGAGTATCACGGATGGCCCATCCTCGGTCCATGAGCAGGTCGGACTGGAGGCCAACCGCGGGGAATTTTACGTCCCACCCACCACCCACTTAGTAGCCACTGTCGAAGACTTAACCGACATGTTGTACTACGCCTCCGAGGAGGCCGACAACATGGACGAGGATATCGACGTCATGCCCTATATGGCTCCCTCCCTTGCCACTCCCAACACCGGAAAGTGGACCGCCACCTCCACCTACGACGTTTACATGGTCGACACCCCCAACCCCAAGAAGGATGGCGACGGCCCCGATGAGGAACCACCCAAACGCCAACGAAGGCGAACCAGGGGACGAGGAAAGGGCAAGGAAAACAACACAGGCACAAACGGCACCGGAGATAATGACACTCCGGACAACATGGGGGAGCTCGGCGATAACACCACCCCCGAACAGCACCATGACGCCTCTGAAGGGCACGAGGACCAGGGTAACCCTGAGGACCCCGAGGACTCTGAGGACAGCAACTACATCCCTGCTTCCGAAGAGGAGGATAGCCTCAGACCCGAGGATTTTGTCGTCCCCGAGGACCCCCTGGACCAGGAAAGATTCAAGCAGTAGTTCATAGCCACTGCCCGAAGCTTGAAGAAGAAGCAGCAGCAGCTAAAGGCCGAACAAGATACCCTTAACGATAGATGGACGATGGTCTTAGCAGCCAAAGAGGGCTTCGACAATCAGCGCCAGGATCAATACAAAAGTTACCCACGACGGCGTTTGCTTCCGTCATTTGAGGACGAGGCCCTTGAGCCCATACCTCCCAGACGAACTCAGACAAGCCAGCCCGACCGCCCCCCTCGAGGACCAGACAGGATGGCTGGAGAAACCGAATACCCACACGCGCCCCCTTGCCAGGCGGGCAAGGACCCGGTCCAACCGGATGACCCATATGATCTGCGGCACGACCTAAACGCCAGAGGGAGACAGTCAAGATCCATTTACGGGTCCAGAGGACACATGCCCGCTGGACGGGACGGATACCAAGCCTGGCATGATAGGAATGATAGAGCCCGGGAGCAGCACCGTGCTTGGATGATGACCGATCTCCGGCACGACATGGCCCGGGTCAGGGGCGCCGCACACCCAATGTGTTTTACAAACGAGGTGAAGCAGCATCAGTTCCCCGAAGGGTTTAAACCCGTGAACATAGAACAGTACGATGGGACAACTGACCCAGCCATGTGGATCGAAGACTTTCTTCTCCATATTCATATGGCCTGAGGAGATGACCTCTACACCATCAAATATCTGCCATTAAAACTTAAAGGACCGGCAAGGCACTGGTTGAATAGCCTACCCGAAAACTCCATCGGGCGCTGGGAGGAGCTCGAGGATGCATTCCGAGCCAACTTTCAAGGCACCTATGTTCGGCCGCCGGATGCCGACGACCTGAGCCATGTCGTTCAGTAGCCCAGGGAGTCAGCTCGGCAATTCTGGAATAGGTTCTTGACTAAGAAGAACCAGATCATCAACTGTCCGGATGCCGAAGCAATCGCCGCATTCAAGCACAGTATTCGGGACGAATGGCTCGCTCGCCAGCTCGGCCAGGATAAGCCGAGAACAATGTTGGCCCTCACCTCCCTAATGGCCCACTTTTGCGTGGGTGAGGATAGTTGGTTAGCTCGTAGAAGCAACCACCCCGAAGACCCTGGCACTTCAGAGGCCTGGGACGGGAACGGGAAACCCCGGCGCAACAAGAATAATAAGCGCCGGCACAAAAACAATGGCAGTGAAGTCGATGACGCTGCAGTAAATGCCAGGTTCAGCGGCTCAAAATCAGGACCGCGGAAGAAGCCCTCTAAAGGGAACTGGGACGGCCCGACCGCATAGGACAGAATCCTGGATAGGCCCTGCCAGATCCACGGTACCCCGGACAAGCCCGCCAACCACACCAACCGTAACTGTTGGGTAATCAAACAAGACGGCAAGCTCACAGCCGAGGAACAGAGCAAGGGTCCCCGCAGCGAGGATGACAACAAACCTCGCGGGCCGAACAATGGAGGCCAAAAGCAGTTCCCTCCCGAGGTAAAAACCATGAACATGATTTACGTGACGCATATACCCAAGAAGGAGCGGAAACGAGCACTTCGGGATGTCTACGCCCTAGAGCCGGTGGCCCCGAAATACAACCCATGGTCGGCTTGCCCGATCACTTTTGACCGTCGAGGCCATCCGACCAGTATCCGTCATGGAGGAATGGCGCCTTTGGTGCTCGACCCCATCGTGGATGGATATCACCTCACCAGAATCTTTATGGACGGAGGCAGCAGCCTCAACCTAATTTACTCAGATACAGTGAGGAAGATGGGAATCGACCCGTCAAGGATCAAACCCAGTAACACCACCTTTAAAGGTGTAATCCCAGGCATCGAGGCATGCTGCTTGGGATCCGTGACATTGGAAGTAGTCTTCGGTTCGCCCGACAACTTCCGCAGCGAAGACTTAATCTTCTACATTGTTCCCTTCCGCAGCGGTTACCACGCACTCCTCGGCCAGACAGCGTTTGCCCGCTTTAACGCCGTCCCGCACTACGCATATCTGAAGCTCAAGATGCCAGGAACGAAGGGTGTTATTACCGTCAATGGTAACACCGAGCACTCGCTCCGAACAGAGGAACACACAACGGCTTTAACCGCCAAAGTCCAGGCCGCCAAAGAAGCGTCGCAGGCCTAGTCTACCATCAAGGCACTCGATGCACGCAAACGCGCCCGAGCTGCGGCCTCGGTCCCGGAGCACTCCCGTCCTCACCCTAAATAGGGATACGCGCCCCACAGCACGACCCACCCAGCCGTGAAATACGTGCCTCGAGTGCACAACTTCGCGCTCAAGATTCCATGGGAAGCTGTGGGGGCAAACGACTCAAGGGCCGAGAGCTCGGTTCGACCAAGCCACGGCCAAAGATGTTCTCGGAACACTACTAAATAATAGGCACCATCTAGGGCCTGATCAGCGTTAAGCTGATACAATGCGGTGACTTCTCAAAACCCTTTCCCAAGGGCTCGTCTGCCGAACATTATTATTTCCGCCAAGCATACAGTCGACAACTCCAATCACATGGAAGCTTCATAAAGAGCAAAGGCGCAGACGTGCGGCAGGGCGTAGTAGGGACGTCAAACCACTCATGAAGGCCCTGTGTAAACCTTTCCTCTAATGTATTTATTTCTTAAAGTATCTGTAAAAGTTACTTCGGTGGTCCAGATTGACGGATAGACGTCACGAATTCAAAGGAAATAACGACCATTTTTCCCGGTCATACTGCAGTCAATTATGTTGCGCTTTCCTTTCCGCTTTTCGGCCGATGTAAACTATTATGATACGTTCCTTTTTAGATGTGATCGGCTAATAGACCAGGGGCTCAACCACAATCATGCCCCGAACATCATTCCGGCACCAATTTTATTACATGTGCTCGGCGTCATGGATATTGCATTATGAATCAGTTCCGAATTATGTCTTTGGTCAATGGTTAGGTCGCCTGGCTCCTGTGTTTGCCCTCTTACGTTCCACATCGTTCGGCTAGGAGGGTAAAGGGAGAACCACTGTGATTGTACTTCTAGCTAGCCTGGTTAAGTACCTCAGTGGAGAAAGCCAAAAACCGACTGTCATAATAAGCGAGAACTGGTCGGCAATCCGATGACAAGTGTCAAACTAAAAATCAATGGAGGTTAATCCGTGTCAAACGAAGGGTTTGCTGTTACAGGAACCAAGTGATAATGGTATCAACCTTAGTATGCCCAGATATCACATATACTGGGGGCTAGTCACCAGCCCCCGCAGTCAAGCTCCTATGGCTAAGTGAAAGCACTAAAGCCGCATAGTCCGATTGCCTCATTTTCCTTACACATAACCGCCTCCGGGCACCGAGACGTCGGCTAAGGGTTAAGGTGTTAAGATAAAACACCCCATGCAGTATCTATAAGGGGGCTGAAGCCGACAACTGGCAACTTTCAGTTTAAAAACGGCCGCACAGGAGTCAAAATAAACATATAAGGCATTTACAGCCAACCAGTTGCATTTCAATAGCACAAAAGTTTCAACTCCTCGGATACAAGGAAAATAAATTTACTCATAAATTACATCTTTCGAGCACTGGGCCTCTATTGCCTGAGCACCATCCATCACGATGGGAAAGTATTGCTCGGGGCGCCTGTGCTCCTTCCCAGGGGGCGGAGGTCCGGTGGCCACCTCGGCTGGCTTGATCTTCGGCCAGTGCACCATGGTTTTGCCAAAGGCCATCCGAGCTCCCTCAATGCATACGGAGCGCTTCCAGGCATCAATCCGGGGTGTGGCATCGTGGAGCTTCTGCACTAAGCCGAAATAGCTGCTTGGCAGTGGCTCCAAAGGCCACAGCTTGATGCAGAGGTCCTTCATCGCTGGCTCTGCGATCCGATGCAACTCCATCAGCTGCTTCATCTGGTTGTTGAGGAGGGGAGGGTGTTCGGGTGCTTGAAACTGCGCCCAAAATAGCCTCTGCTTGGCATGTCCCTCCTGGGCTGCAAAGAACCTAGCCGCATCTGATGCACTCCTCGGGAGATCCGAAAGGCGCCTGGGGAACGCCACACTCGCGTGAGCAAAGCGAACCTGTTAGCACCAAAGGCACTCTGCAGTAAGTATGGCTTACCATCTGCAATAAGTTTAACTTAGCGGAGTTCCTCTTGGTAGCCTCGCGCCTCCATCCGCGCTTCCTTAGCCGCTGATCTGAGTGAGGTTAGCTCGGTGGCCTGATCCTTATTCTTCTGCTCAAGGACCTCACATTTTGTGATGGCATCCTTGAGCTCTTGCTGCACTTCAGACACTCTGGCTTCGTGCTTCTGGCTAGCGATTCTTACCGTAGCCAGTTCGGCAGCTGTCTGTTCGGCCGCAGCCTTCTGCTCTGGGGCTTCTAGCTGACCCTTCCTCAGCTCGGCCTTGAGGTTCTCGACCTCCGCGGCAGCGGCTGCAGTAATATCAGTTGCACCCCATTTAGGTTAATTACTTAAACCTTACTTCAAAACTGCTGTAGTAAACAGTGTAGTTCGGACTTGCCTTGCGCCTCGTAGAACCGCTTATTCAGTAGGCCGAGGTCGTCCTCAGAGCTCTTGAGCTTCCGATTCAGCTTAGCCAACTCCTCGGCGTTGGCGGCTGCCGCCGAGGATGACACCTGCACATTACACTAAGCACATTAGGATCCGAGTTATCGATTTTCGATCCTCTGACCGGCTTTATTCAAGCAAGTCAGAGTCTCGGGGGCTACTGTGTATGAGGTTACATATTCATATAAAAGAAATTTTCTAAGGAAAAGGCATTACATGGCCTACCTTGAAGCCCGTGAGAGGGCCGCCGAAGGCCTCCTTTAGTCCGTTGTCCACGGATCGAAGACTTTGCAACACCGCGCCCATAAGGGCACGGTGCTCTTCGGTGATAGAGGAGCTGGTTAAAGCTTCCTCCATCTCGTCCGGCCAGCCGGTCGAAACCCGCTCTGGAGCGGGCGGGGGTGGCGGGGGCACCTCGGCTCCTCCTTCTGTGGAGACCGGAATGTTTGACTCCGGCTGGCTTGACGGCTCCGGAGCCACTCTTGGGAGAGCTCGGATTGTCCGGGCTCCCCCTCTTCGTTCACCAGAGGGACTACCCACTCCTAGTCTTCGATGGCCAAGGTATGCACCTAGGCCATAACGGTGTCGCCCCCGCCCCCTGTGTGCGGCACGGGAGGGGTCCTCCTTGACAGAACCTCCTCGACCTCCTTGACGATCGGAGGAGGCGAGGCGCGCGATTCGGTCCCGCTCTCCGCCAGCGCGGCCGGTGGAGAATCCCCCTCTGTCGGTGTAATGAGAACCAGGGTCTCATCAACCTTCTTAGCATGGGTCATTCCCGTCTAGGATTGTTGCCTGGCAACCCCGGCAAGGCCAAGCTTCCTGACGAATACCATATCTGGCAAGCATTATATTAACAAGCAAGAACAAGAGCTCGTTGGGGAGAAGCTTCTTCCCAGCGGCATGATCTCCTAGCAAGACAAGACCCGGCAAGGCTTGCCGGGGGACAGCTGGGAACAAACACAAGAATATCAAGAAGGCATTCAATCTAATGATCAGAAGACCGAAGGCTGGATTCCCGGCAAGATACTTGCCGGGAAGGCTTGCGAAGACCCGGCAAGGCCTCGCGCCCGGCAAGGCCTCACACCCGGCAAGATCCCACCGCTCCAGCACAGTGCCACCGCTCCAGCGCAGCGACCAGCCTGTCGTTTAGGGCTTGTCCTCCTGGATGCGTGTCATAGCACTAGCGGTGATGGGGTTAAGCGGTGCTGATGGGACGGGCTCTTTTAACGTCCCCGAGAAAGTAAGGGACAGCTAAGTAGAGCATTAAATGCGTTTTGTCCTAAGTCGTCAGAGATAATCATGTAATACTGTAGTAACTTTACACCTCTTGTACTGCTGTTCGCCATTGTTGGTGACCCCTTTGGACGTATAAAAGGAGGCCCAAGGCGAAGCTACAGGGAAGAGGACCTTCGGGCCCATTCTGCATGCGTAGCTACTCCTTGAACGTACTGTTCATCGCGAGCGCTCCGTCTACTTGAGCTTAAGAACACCCACAATAAACTAAAGCAGGAGTAGGGTTTTACGCTTCTCAGCGGCCCGAATCTGGGTAAAGATCCCCCAGTTGATCGTTGGATCCGCTCTTTGTGTACATCTTTTCCCTAGCCGAACCGTAAAAGGGATCCTCACGATCCCATAGGTGTCGTACGCCGACATCTTTGGCGCGCCAGGTAGGGGAAGAGATTGCGCGAACCCGATCTAGCGGTCAGCGCGTCAGTTTTTGATCGTCTTCATCGTCATGGCGCCCAAGAAGAGGCGGGGGCGGCTGAAATTCCTTGCGAAAGCTAAGTCTTAAAACTTTAATAGCTTTCTGCTGCGTAGTCTTATCCTTGATGGTGTTTTTGTATAACCTGTGCGCGGGGGAGCGCTCTTAAAACACTCTGCGCTCCTGGTTGTTCTGGGTCCGCCCAGCAACACAAATGCAGCTGTAGTTGTTTCTAGAGCGTTAAGCTCCCGAAGAGGCGGCGTCCTCGATAGGCTGCTAGACAGGACCCGGTCCTAAGCGCCATTGACCAGGACGTGCGCATTCGGGAGGTATTCCGGCAAGCGTAGGGATTCATTGTACAAAAATGCAATCATTTAAGGAAAGGGCTTAGCAAGTTTTATTTTAAGGTTTCTGCGTGAACCCGTATGCCGAGGAGCCTTCCCGGGGCTAGTTGCGCTCCTTGTCGCCTCGAGTCCGCTCGGCGATGTGAGCAGCTGCACTAAAGCTGGGAAGGAAAAACCTTTTTCGGGAGGCGGCGTTCCCGGCAAGCCACTAAGGACCCGCTCCTCAAAGCGCTGCTGACTGGATCGTGCGCACCGAAAAGTGTTCCGGCAAGCAAGGGAATATTCGGCAGAAGTCAAAATTACAACAAATTAGTCATAAAGCCAGAAGCTAATTAATTTGTTGTGTTAAAACGCTGTCGTGGCATTACATGTCCGAATCAGTGTTGCAGGTATACAGGTGGGCGATTACTTTGCCGCCTTCCCGGCAACATCCTTGCCGGAAGCCGGCGTTGAGAACGTCAAAGTTCTCCGCTGAAGTCATAAGCCTTCCCGGCAACATCTTTGCCGGAGGCCGGCATCGAGAACGTCAAAGTTCTCTACTGAAATCGCAAACTTTTCCAGAAATATTCTTCAGCGGAAGAATAGCAAACCTTGTCGTCGAGCCATGTGCTCCGACAAGGGGGCTTTCAACCTTGTCGTCGAGCCATGCGCTCCGACAAGGGGGCTTTCAAACTTGTCGTCGAGCCATGCGCTCCGACAAGGGGGCTTTCAACCTTGTCGTCGATCCATGCGCTCCGACAAGGGGGCTTTCAACCTTGTCGTCGAGCCATGCGCTCCGACAAGGGGGCTTTCAACCTTGTCGTCGAGCCATGCGCTCCGACAAGGGGGCTTTCAACCTTGTCGTCGAGCCATGCGCTCCGACATGGGGGCTTTCAACCTTGTCGTCGAGCCATGCGCTCGGACAAGGGTGCTTTAAACCTTGTCGTCGAGCCATGCGCTCCGACAAGGGGGCTTTCAACCTTGTCGTCGAGCCATGCGCTCCGACAAGGGGGCTTTCAACCTTGTCGTCGAGTCATGCGCTCCGACAAGGGGGCTTTCAACCTTGTCGTTGAGTCATGCGCTCCGACAAGGGGGCTTTCAACCTTGTCGTCGAGCCATCCGCTCCGACAAGGGGGCTTTCAACCTTGTCGTCGAGCCATCCGCTCCGACAAGGGGGCTTTCAACCTTGTCGTCGAGCCATGCACTCCGACAAGAGCTATTTTTCTTAAACAACTATACTTCCAGAAGGAAAGGGCATGGCAGTCATGACCCACGCCAAATTTGGCCCCACCTCCAGCATCGAGATCTTTAAGTTCTCCGCTGAAGTCATAAGCCTTCCCAGCAACATCTTTGCCGGAGGCCGGCATCGAGAACGTCAAAGTTCTCTGCTGAAATCGCAAACTTTTCCAGAAATATACTTCCAGAAGGAAAGGGCATGGCAGTCATGACCCACGCCAAATTTGGCCCCACCTCCAGCATCGAGATCTTTAAGTTCTCCGCTGAAGTCATAAGCCTTTCCAGCAACATCTTTGCCGGAGGCCGGCATCGAGAACGTCAAAGTTCTCTGCTGAAATCGCAAACTTTTCCAGAAATATTCTTCAGCGGAAGAATAGCAAACCTTGTCGTCGAGCCATGTGCTCCGACAAGGGGGCTTTCAACCTTGTCGTCGAGCCATGCGCTCCGACAAGGGGGCTTTCAACCTTGTCGTCGAGCCATGCGCTCCGACAAGGGGGCTTTCAACCTTGTCGTCGATCCATGCGCTCCGACAAGGGGGCTTTCAACCTTGTCGTCGAGCCATGCGCTCCGACAAGGGGGCTTTCAACCTTGTCGTCGAGCCATGCGCTCCGACAAGGGGGCTTTCAACCTTGTCGTCGAGCCATGCGCTCCGACATGGGGGCTTTCAACCTTGTCGTCGAGCCATGCGCTCCGACAAGGGGGCTTTCAACCTTGTCGTCGAGCCATGCGCTCGGACAAGGGTGCTTTAAACCTTGTCGTCGAGCCATGCGCTCCGACAAGGGGGCTTTCAACCTTGTCGTCGAGCCATGCGCTCCGACAAGGGGGCTTTCAACCTTGTCGTCGAGCCATGCGCTCCGACAAGGGGGCTTTCAACCTTGTCGTGGAGTCATGCGCTCCGACAAGGGGGCTTTCAACCTTGTCGTCGAGCCATCCGCTCCGACAAGGGGGCTTTCAACCTTGTCGTCGAGCCATACGCTCCGACAAGGGGGCTTTCAACCTTGTCGTCGAGCCATGCACTCCGACAAGAGTTATTTTTCTTAAACAACTATACTTCCAGAAGGAAAGGGTATGGCAGTCATGACCCACGCCAAATTTGGCCCCACCTCCAGCATCGAGATCTATAAGTTCTCCGCTGAAGTCACAAGCCTTCCCAGCTACATCTTTGCCGGAGGCCGGCATCGAGAACGTCAAAGTTCTCTGCTGAAATCGCAAACTTTTCCAGAAATATTCTTCAGCGGAAGAATAGCAAACCTTGTCGTCGAGCCATGTGCTCCGACAAGGGGGCTTTCAACCTTGTCGTCGAGCCATGCGCTCCGACAAGGGGGCTTTCAACTTGTCGTCGAGCCATGCGCTCCGACAAGGGTGCTTTAAACCTTGTCGTCGAGCCATGCGCTCCGACAAGGGGGCTTTCAACCTTGTCGTCGAGCCATGCGCTCCGACAAGGGGGCTTTCAACCTTGTCGTCGATCCATGCGCTCCGACAAGGGGGCTTTCAACCTTGTCGTCGAGGCATGCGCTCCGACAAGGGGGCTTTCAACCTTGTCGTCGAGCCATGCGCTCCGACAAGGGGGCTTTCAACCTTGTTGTCGAGCCATGCGCTCCGACAAGGGGGCTTTCAACCTTGTCGTCGATCCATGCGCTCCGACAAGGGGGCTTTCAACCTTGTCGTCGAGCCATGCGCTCCGACAAGGGGGCTTTCAACCTTGTCGTCGAGCCATGCGCTCCGACAAGGGGGCTTTCAACCTTGTCGTCGAGCCATGCGCTCCGACATGGGGGCTTTCAACCTTGTCGTCGAGCCATGCGCTCCGACAAGGGGGCTTTCAACCTTGTCGTCGAGCCATGCGCTCGGACAAGGGTGCTTTAAACCTTGTCGTTGAGCCATGCGCTCCGACAAGGGGGCTTTCAACCTTGTCGTCGAGCCATGCGCTCCGACAAGGGGGTTTTCAACCTTGTCGTCGAGCCATGCGCTCCGACAAGGGGGCTTTCAACCTTGTCGTGGAGTCATGCGCTCCGACAAGGGGGCTTTCAACCTTGTCGTCGAGCCATCCGCTCCGACAAGGGGGCTTTCAACCTTGTCGTCGAGCCATACGCTCCGACAAGGGGGCTTTCAACCTTGTCGTCGAGCCATGCACTCCGACAAGAGTTATTTTTCTTAAACAACTATACTTCCAGAAGGAAAGGGTATGGCAGTCATGACCCACGCCAAATTTGGCCCCACCTCCAGCATCGAGATCTATAAGTTCTCCGCTGAAGTCACAAGCCTTCCCAGCTACATCTTTGCCGGAGGCCGGCATCGAGAACGTCAAAGTTCTCTGCTGAAATCGCAAACTTTTCCAGAAATATTCTTCAGCGGAAGAATAGCAAACCTTGTCGTCGAGCCATGTGCTCCGACAAGGGGGCTTTCAACCTTGTCGTCGAGCCATGCGCTCCGACAAGGGGGCTTTCAACTTGTCGTCGAGCCATGCGCTCCGACAAGGGGGCTTTCAACCTTGTCGTCGATCCATGCGCTCCGACAAGGGGGCTTTCAACCTTGTCGTCGAGCCATGCGCTCCGACAAGGGGGCTTTCAACCTTGTCGTCGAGCCATGCGCTCCGACAAGGGGGCTTTCAACCTTGTCGTCGAGCCATGCGCTCCGACAAGGGGGCTTTCAACCTTGTCGTCGAGCCATGCGCTCCGACAAGGGGGCTTTCAACCTTGTCGTCGAGCCATGCGCTCGGACAAGGGTGCTTTAAACCTTGTCGTCGAGCCATGCGCTCCGACAAGGGGGCTTTCAACCTTGTCGTCGAGCCATGCGCTCCGACAAGGGGGCTTTCAACCTTGTCGTCGAGCCATGCGCTCCGACAAGGGGGCTTTCAACGTTGTCGTTGAGTCATGCGCTCCGACAAGGGGGCTTTCAACCTTGTCGTCGAGCCATCCGCTCCGACAAGGGGGCTTTCAACCTTGTCGTCGAGCCATACGCTCCGACAAGGGGGCTTTCAACCTTGTCGTCGAGCCATGCACTCCGACAAGAGTTATTTTTCTTAAACAACTATACTTCCAGAAGGAAAGGGCATGGCAGTCATGACCCACGCCAAATTTGGCCCCACGTCCAGCATCGAGATCTTTAAGTTCTCCGCTGAAGTCATAAGCCTTCCCAGCAACATCTTTGCCGGAGGCCGGCATCGAGAACGTCAAAGTTCTCTGCTGAAATCGCAAACTTTTCCAGAAATATTCTTCAGTGGAAGAATAGCAAACCTTGTCGTCGAGCAATGGGCTCCGACAAGGGGGCTTTCAACCTTGTCGTCGAGCCATGCGCTCCGACAAGGGGGCTTTCAACCTTGTCGTCGAGCCATGCGCTCCGACAATGGGGCTTTCAACCTTGTCGTCGATCCATGCGCTCCGACAAGGGGGATTTCAACCTTGTCGTCGAGGCATGCGCTCCGACAAGGGGGCTTTCAACCTTGTCGTCGAGCCATGCGCTCCGACAAGGGGGCTTTCAACCTTGTCGTCGAGGCATGCGCTCCGACAAGGGGGCTTTCAAGCTTGTCGTCGAGCCATGCACTCCGACAAGAGTTATTTTTCTTAAACAACTATACTTCCAGAAGGAAAGGGTATGGCAGTCATGACCCACGCCAAATTTGGCCCCACCTCCAGCATCGAGATCTTTAAGTTCTCCGCTGAAGTCATAAGCCTTCCCAGCAACATCTTTGCCGGAGGCCGGCATCGAGAACGTCAAAGTTCTCTGCTGAAATCGCAAACTTTTCCAGAAATATTCTTCAGTGGAAGAATAGCAAACCTTGTCGTCGAGCCATGTGCTCCGACAAGGGGGCTTTCAACCTTGTCGTCGAGCCATGTGCTCCGACAAGGGGGCTTTCAACCTTGTCGTCGAGCCATGCGCTCCGACAAGGGGGCTTTCAACCTTGTCGTCGAGCCATGCGCTCCGACAAGGGGGCTTTCAACCTTGTCGTCGAGCCATGCGCTCCGACAAGGGGGCTTTCAACCTTGTCGTCGATCCATGCGCTCCGACAAGGGGGCTTTCAACCTTGTCGTCGAGCCATGCGCTCCGACAAGGGGGCTTTCAACCTTGTCGTCGAGGCATGCGCTCCGACAAGGGGGCTTTCAACCTTGTCGTCGAGCCATGCGCTCCGACAAGGGGGCTTTCAACCTTGTCGTCGAGCCATGCGCTCCGACAAGGGGGCTTTCAACCTTGTCGTCGATCCATGCGCTCCGACAAGGGGGCTTTCAACCTTGTCGTCGAGCCATGCGCTCCGACAAGGGGGCTTTCAACCTTGTCGTCGAGCCATGCGCTCCGACAAGGGGGCTTTCAACCTTGTCGTCGAGCCATGCGCTCCGACAATGGGGCTTTCAACCTTGTCGTCGATCCATGCGCTCCGACAAGGGGGCTTTCAACCTTGTCGTCGAGGCATGCGCTCGGACAAGGGTGCTTTAAACCTTGTCGTCGAGCCATGCGCTCCGACAAGGGGGCTTTCAACCTTGTCGTCGAGCCATGCGCTCCGACAAGGGGGCTTTCAACCTTGTTGTCGAGCCATGCGCTCCGACAAGGGGGCTTTCAACCTTGTCGTTGAGTCATGCGCTCCGACAAGGGGGCTTTCAACCTTGTCGTCGAGCCATCCGCTCCGACAAGGGGGCTTTCAACCTTGTCGTCGAGCCATACGCTCCGACAAGGGGGCTTTCAACCTTGTCGTCGAGCCATGCACTCCGACAAGAGTTATTTTTCTTAAACAACTATACTTCCAGAAGGAAAGGGCATGGCAGTCATGACCCACGCCAAATTTGGCCCCACCTCCAGCATCGAGATCTTTAAGTTCTCCGCTGAAGTCATAAGCCTTCCCAGCAACATCTTTGCCGGAGGCCGGCATCGAGAACGTCAAAGTTCTCTGCTGAAATCGCAAACTTTTCCAGAAATATTCTTCAGTGGAAGAATAGCAAACCTTGTCGTCGAGCCATGTGCTCCGACAAGGGGGCTTTCAACCTTGTCGTCGAGCCATGCGCTCCGACAAGGGGGCTTTCAACCTTGTCGTCGAGCCATGCGCTCCGACAATGGGGCTTTCAACCTTGTCGTCGATCCATGCGCTCCGACAAGGGGGCTTTCAACCTTGTCGTCGAGGCATGCGCTCCGACAAGGGGGCTTTCAACCTTGTCGTCGAGCCATGCGCTCCGACAAGGGGGCTTTCAACCTTGTCGTCGAGGCATGCGCTCCGACAAGGGGGCTTTCAACCTTGTCGTCGAGCCATGCACTCCGACAAGAGCTATTTTTTTAAACAACTATACTTCCAGAAGGAAAGGGCATGGTAGTCATGACCCACGCCAAATTTGGCCCCACCTCCAGCATCGAGATCTTTAAGTTCTCCGCTGAAGTCATAAGCCTTCCCAGCAACATCTTTGCCGGAGGCCGGCATCGAGAACGTCAAAGTTCTCTGCTGAAATCGCAAACTTTTCCAGAAATATTCTTCAGCGGAAGAATAGCAAACCTTGTCGTCGAGCCATGTGCTCCGACAAGGGGGCTTTCAACCTTGTCGTCGAGCCATGCGCTCCGACAAGGGGGCTTTCAACCTTGTCGTCGAGCCATGCGCTCCGACAAGGGGGCTTTCAACCTTGTCGTCGAGCCATGCGCTCCGATAAGGGGGCTTTCAACCTTGTCGTCGAGCCATGCGCTCCGACAAGGGGGCTTTCAACCTTGTCGTCGAGCCATGCGCTCCGACAAGGGGGCTTTCAACCTTGTCGTCGAGCCATGCGCTCCGACAAGGGGGCTTTCAACCTTGTCGTCGAGCCATGCGCTCGGACAAGGGTGCTTTAAACCTTGTCGTCGAGCCATGCGCTCCGACAAGGGGGCTTTCAACCTTGTCGTCGAGCCATGCGCTCCGACAAGGGGGCTTTCAACCTTGTCGTCGAGCCATGCGCTCCGACAAGGGGGCTTTCAACCTTGTCGTCGAGTCATGCGCTCCGACAAGGGGGCTTTCAACCTTGTCGTCGAGCCATACGCTCCGACAAGGGGGCTTTCAACATTGTCGTCGAGCCATGCACTCCGACAAGAGCTATTTTTCTTAAACAACTATACTTCCAGAAGGAAAGGGCATGGCAGTCATGACCCACGCCAAATTTGGCCCCACCTCCAGCATCGAGATCTTTAAGTTCTCCGCTGAAGTCATAAACCTTCCCAGCAACATCTTTGCCGGAGGCCGGCATCGAGAACGTCAAAGTTCTCTGCTGAAATCGCAAACTTTTCCAGAAATATACTTCCAGAAGGAAAGGGCATGGCAGTCATGACCCACGCCAAATTTGGCCCCACCTCCAGCATCGAGATCTTTAAGTTCTCCGCTGAAGTCATAAGCCTTCCCAGCAACATCTTTGCCGGAGGCCGGCATCGAGAACGTCAAAGTTCTCTGCTGAAATCGCAAACTCTTCCAGAAATATTCTTCAGCGGAAGAATAGCAAACCTTGTCGTCGAGCCATGTGCTCCGACAAGGGGGCTTTCAACCTTGTCGTCGAGCCATGCGCTCCGACAAGGGGGCTTTCAACCTTGTCCTCGAGCCATGCGCTCCGACAAGGGGGCTTTCAACCTTGTCGTCGATCCATGCGCTCCGACAAGGGGGCTTTCAACCTTGTCGTCGAGCCATGCGCTCCGACAAGGGGGCTTTCAACCTTGTCGTCAAGCCATGCGCTCCGACAAGGGGGCTTTCAACCTTGTCGTCGAGCCATGCGCTCCGACAAGGGGGCTTTCAACATTGTCGTCGAGCCATGCGCTCCGACAAGGGGGCTTTCAACCTTGTCGTCGAGCCATGCGCTCGGACAAGGGTGCTTTAAACCTTGTCGTCGAGCCATGCGCTCCGACAAGGGGGCTTTCAACCTTGTCGTCGAGCCATGCGCTCCGACAAGGGGGCTTTCAACCTTGTCGTCGAGTCATGCGCTCCGACAAGGGGGCTTTCAACCTTGTCGTTGAGTCATGCGCTCCGACAAGGGGGCTTTCAACCTTGTCGTCGAGCCATCCGCTCCGACAAGGGGGCTTTCAACCTTGTCGTCGAGCCATACGCTCCGACAAGGGGGCTTTCAACCTTGTCGTCGAGCCATGCACTCCGACAAGAGTTATTTTTCTTAAACAACTATACTTCCAGAAGGAAAGGGCATGGCAGTCATGACCCACGCCAAATTTGGCCCCACCTCCAGCATCGAGATCTTTAAGTTGTCCGCTGAAGTCATAAGCCTTCCCAGCAACATCTTTGCCGGAGGCCGGCATCGAGAACGTCAAAGTTCTCTGCTGAAATCGCAAACTTTTCCAGAAATATTCTTCAGTGGAAGAATAGCAAACCTTGTCGTCGAGCCATGTGCTCCGACAAGGGGGCTTTCAACCTTGTCGTCGAGCCATGCGCTCCGACAAGGGGGCTTTCAACCTTGTCGTCGAGCCATGCGCTCCGACAAGGGGGCTTTCAACCTTGTCGTCGAGCCATGCGCTCCGACAATGGGGCTTTCAACCTTGTCGTCGAGCCATGCGCTCCGACAAGGGGGCTTTCAACCTTGTCGTCGAGTCAGGCGCTCCGACAAGGGGGCTTTCAACCTTGTCGTCGAGCCATGCACTCCGACAAGAGCTATTTTTTTAAACAACTATACTTCCATAAGGAAAGGGCATGGCAGTCATGACCCACGCCAAATTTGGCCCCACCTCCAGCATCGAGATCTTTAAGTTCTCCGCTGAAGTCATAAGCCTTCCCAGCAACATCTTTGCCGGAGGCCGGCATCGAGAACGTCAAAGTTCTCTGCTGAAATCGCAAACTTTTCCAGAAATATTCTTCAGCGGAAGAATAGCAAACCTTGTCGTCGAGCCATGTGCTCCGACAAGGGGGCTTTCAACCTTGTCGTCGAGCCATGCGCTCCGACAAGGGGGCTTTCAACCTTGTCGTCGAGCCATGCGCTCCGACAAGGGGGCTTTCAACCTTGTCGTCGAGCCATGCGCTCCGAGAAGGGGGCTTTCAACCTTGTCGTCGAGCCATGCGCTCCGACAAGGGGGCTTTCAACCTTGTCGTCGAGCCATGCGCTCCGACAAGGGGGCTTTCAACCTTGTCGTCGAGCCATGCGCTCCGACAAGGGGGCTTTCAACCTTGTCGTCGAGCCATGCGCTCTGACAAGGGTGCTTTAAACCTTGTCGTCGAGCCATGCGCTCCGACAAGGGGGCTTTCAACCTTGTCGTCGAGCCATGCGCTCCGACAAGGGGGCTTTCAACCTTGTCGTCGAGCCATGCGCTCCGACAAGGGGGCTTTCAACCTTGTCGTCGAGTCATGCGCTCCGACAAGGGGGCTTTCAACCTTGTCGTCGAGCCATCCGCTCCGACAAGGGGGCTTTCAACATTGTCGTCGAGCCATGCACTCCGACAAGAGCTATTTTTCTTAAACAACTATACTTCCAGAAGGAAAGGGCATGGCAGTCATGACCCACGCCAAATTTGGCCCCACCTCCAGCATCGAGATCTTTAAGTTCTCCGCTGAAGTCATAAGCCTTCCCAGCAACATCTTTGCCGGAGGCCGGCATCGAGAACGTCAAAGTTCTCTGCTGAAATCGCAAACTTTTCCAGAAATATACTTCCAGAAGGAAAGGGCATGGCAGTCATGACCCACGCCAAATTTAGCCCCACCTCCAGCATTGAGATCTTTAAGTTCTCCGCTGAAGTCATAAGCCTTCCCAGCAACATCTTTGCCGGAGGCCGGCATCGAGAACGTCAAAGTTCTCTGCTGAAATCGCAAACTTTTCCAGAAATATTCTTCAGCGGAAGAATAGCAAACCTTGTCGTCGAGCCATGTGCTCCGACAAGGGGGCTTTCAACCTTGTCGTCGAGCCATGCGCTCCGACAAGGGGGCTTTCAACCTTGTCGTCGAGCCATGCGCTCCGACAAGGGGGCTTTCAACCTTGTCGTCGATCCATGCGCTCCGACAAGGGGGATTTCAACCTTGTCGTCGAGCCATGCGCTCCGACAAGGGGGCTTTCAACCTTGTCGTCAAGCCATGCGCTCCGACAAGGGGGCTTTCAACCTTGTCGTCGAGCCATGCGCTCCGACAAGGGGGATTTCAACCTTGTCGTCGAGCCATGCGCTCCGACAAGGGGGCTTTCAACCTTGTCGTCGAGCCATGCGCTCGGACAAGGGTGCTTTAAACCTTGTCGTCGAGCCATGCGCTCCGACAAGGGGGCTTTCAACCTTGTCGTCGAGCCATGCGCTCCGACAAGGGGGCTTTCAACCTTGTCGTCGAGCCATGCGCTCCGACAAGGGGGCTTTCAACCTTGTCGTCGAGTCATGCGCTCCGACAAGGGGGCTTTCAACCTTGTCGTCGAGCCATCCGCTCCGACAAGGGGGCTTTCAACCTTGTCGTCGAGCCATACGCTCCAACAAGGGGGCTTTCAACCTTGTCGTCGAGCCATGCACTCCGACAAGAGTTATTTTTCTTAAACAACTATACTTCCAGAAGGAAAGGGCATGGCAGTCATGACCCACGCCAAATTTGGCCCCACCTCCAGCATCGAGATCTTTAAGTTCTCCGCTGAAGTCATAAGCCTTCCCAGCAACATCTTTGCCGGAGGCCGGCATCGAGAACGTCAAAGTTCTCTGCTGAAATCGCAAACTTTTCCAGAAATATTCTTCAGTGGAAGAATAGCAAACCTTGTCGTCGAGCCATGGGCTCCGACAAGGGGGCTTTCAACCTTGTCGTCGAGCCATGCGCTCCGACAAGGGGGCTTTCAACCTTGTCGTCGAGCCATGCGCTCCGACAAGGGGGCTTTCAACCTTGTCGTCGATCCATGCCCTCCGACAAGGGGGCTTTCAACCTTGTCGTCGAGGCATGCGCTCCGACAAGGGGGCTTTCAACCTTGTCGTCGAGCCATGCGCTCCGACAAGGGGGCTTTCAACCTTGTCGTCGAGCCATGCGCTCCGACAATGGGGCTTTCAACCTTGTCGTCGATCCATGCGCTCCGACAAGGGGGCTTTCAACCTTGTCGTCGAGGCATGCGCTCCGACAAGGGGGCTTTCAACCTTGTCGTCGAGCCATGCGCTCCGACAAGGGGGCTTTCAACCTTGTCGTCGAGCCATGCGCTCCGACAAGGGGGCTTTCAACCTTGTTGTCGAGCCATGCGCTCCGACAAGGGGGCTTTCAACCTTGTCGTTGAGTCATGCGCTCCGACAAGGGGGCTTTCAACCTTGTCGTCGAGCCATGCACTCCGACAAGAGTTATTTTTCTTAAACAACTATACTTCCAGAAGGAAAGGGCATGGCAGTCATGACCCACGCCAAATTTGGCCCCACCTCCAGCATCGAGATCTTTAAGTTGTCCGCTGAAGTCATAAGCCTTCCCAGCAACATCTTTGCCGGAGGCCGGCATCGAGAACGTCAAAGTTCTCTGCTGAAATCGCAAACTTTTCCAGAAATATTCTTCAGTGGAAGAATAGCAAACCTTGTCGTCGAGCCATGTGCTCCGACAAGGGGGCTTTCAACCTTGTCGTCGAGCCATGCGCTCCGACAAGGGGGCTTTCAACCTTGTCGTCGAGCCATGCGCTCCGACAAGGGGGCTTTCAACCTTGTCGTCGATCCATGCGCTCTGACAAGGGGGCTTTCAACCTTGTCGTCGAGGCATGCGCTCCGACAAGGGGGCTTTCAACCTTGTCGTCGAGCCATGCGCTCCGACAAGGGGGCTTTCAACCTTGTCGTCGAGTCAGGCGCTCCGACAAGGGGGCTTTCAACCTTGTCGTCGAGCCATGCACTCCGACAAGAGCTATTTTTTAAACAACTATACTTCCATAAGGAAAGGGCATGGCAGTCATGACCCACGCCAAATTTGGCCCCACCTCCAGCATCGAGATCTTTAAGTTCTCCGCTGAAGTCATAAGCCTTCCCAGCAACATCTTTGCCGGAGGCCGGCATCGAGAACGTCAAAGTTCTCTGCTGAAATCGCAAACTTTTCCAGAAATATTCTTCAGCGGAAGAATAGCAAACCTTGTCGTCGAGCCATGTGCTCCGACAAGGGGGCTTTCAACCTTGTCGTCGAGCCATGCGCTCCGACAAGGGGGCTTTCAACCTTGTCGTCGAGCCATGCGCTCCGACAAGGGGGCTTTCAACTTTGTCGTCGAGCCATGCGCTCCGAGAAGGGGGCTTTCAACCTTGTCGTCGAGCCATGCGCTCCGACAAGGGGGCTTTCAACCTTGTCGTCGAGCCATGCGCTCCGACAAGGGGGCTTTCAACCTTGTCGTCGAGCCATGCGCTCCGACAAGGGGGCTTTCAACCTTGTCGTCGAGCCATGCGCTCTGACAAGGGTGCTTTAAACCTTGTCGTCGAGCCATGCGCTCCGACAAGGGGGCTTTCAACCTTGTCGTCGAGCCATGCGCTCCGACAAGGGGGCTTTCAACCTTGTCGTCGAGCCATGCGCTCCGACAAGGGGGCTTTCAACCTTGTCGTCGAGTCATGCGCTCCGACAAGGGGGCTTTCAACCTTGTCGTCGAGCCATACGCTCCGACAAGGGGGCTTTCAACATTGTCGTCGAGCCATGCACTCCGACAAGAGCTATTTTTCTTAAACAACTATACTTCCAGAAGGAAAGGGCATGGCAGTCATGACCCACGCCAAATTTGGCCCCACCTCCAGCATCGAGATCTTTAAGTTCTCCGCTGAAGTCATAAGCCTTCCCAGCAACATCTTTGCCGGAGGCCGGCATCGAGAACGTCAAAGTTCTCTGCTGAAATCGCAAACTTTTCCAGAAATATACTTCCAGAAGGAAAGGGCATGGCAGTCATGACCCACGCCAAATTTAGCCCCACCTCCAGCATTGAGATCTTTAAGTTCTCCGCTGAAGTCATAAGCCTTCCCAGCAACATCTTTGCCGCAGGCCGGCATCGAGAACGTCAAAGTTCTCTGCTGAAATCGCAAACTTTTCCAGAAATATTCTTCAGCGGAAGAATAGCAAACCTTGTCGTCGAGCCATGTGCTCCGACAAGGGGGCTTTCAACCTTGTCGTCGAGCCATGCGGTCCGACAAGGGGGCTTTCAACCTTGTCGTCGAGCCATGCGCTCCGACAAGGGGGCTTTCAACCTTGTCGTCGATCCATGCGCTCCGACAAGGGGGCTTTCAACCTTGTCGTCGAGCCATGCGCTCCGACAAGGGGGCTTTCAACCTTGTCGTCAAGCCATGCGCTCCGACAAGGGGGCTTTCAACCTTGTCGTCGAGCCATGCGCTCCGACAAGGGGGCTTTCAACCTTGTCGTCGAGCCATGCGCTCGGACAAGGGTGCTTTAAACCTTGTCGTCGAGCCATGCGCTCCGACAAGGGGGCTTTCAACCTTGTCGTCGAGCCATGCGCTCCGACAAGGGGGCTTTCAACCTTGTCGTCGAGCCATGCGCTCCGACAAGGGGGCTTTCAACCTTGTCGTCGAGTCATGCGCTCCGACAAGGGGGCTTTCAACCTTGTCGTCGAGCCATCCGCTCCGACAAGGGGGCTTTCAACCTTGTCGTCGAGCCATACGCTCCGACAAGGGGGCTTTCAACCTTGTCGTCGAGCCATGCACTCCGACAAGAGTTATTTTTCTTAAACAACTATACTTCCAGAAGGAAAGGGCATGGCAGTCATGACCCACGCCAAATTTGGCCCCACCTCCAGCATCGAGATCTTTAAGTTCTCCGCTGAAGTCATAAGCCTTCCCAGCAACATCTTTGCCGGAGGCCGGCATCGAGAACGTCAAAGTTCTCTGCTGAAATCGCAAACTTTTCCAGAAATATTCTTCAGTGGAAGAATAGCAAACCTTGTCGTCAAGCCATGGGCTCCGACAAGGGGGCTTTCAACCTTGTCGTCGAGCCATGCGCTCCGACAAGGGGGCTTTCTACCTTGTCGTCGAGCCATGCGCTCCGACAAGGGGGCTTTCAACCTTGTCGTCGATCCATGCCCTCCGACAAGGGGGCTTTCAACCTTGTCGTCGAGGCATGCGCTCCGACAAGGGGGCTTTCAACCTTGTCGTCGAGCCATGCGCTCCGACAAGGGGGCTTTCAACCTTGTCGTCGAGTCATGCGCTCCGACAAGGGGGCTTTCAACCTTGTCGTCGAGCCATGCCCTCCGACAAGAGCTATTTTTTTAAACAACTATACTTCCAGAAGGAAAGGGCATGGCAGTCATGACCCACGCCAAATTTGGCCCCACCTCCAGCATCGAGATCTTTAAGTTCTCCGCTGAAGTCATAAGCCTTCCCAGCAACATCTTTGCCGGAGGCCGGCATCGAGAACGTCAAAGTTCTCTGCTGAAATTGCAAACTTTTCCAGAAATATTCTTCAGCGGAAGAATAGCAAACCTTGTCGTCGAGCCATGAGCTCCGACAAGGGGGCTTTCAACCTTGTCGTCGAGCCATGCGCTCCGACAAGGGGGCTTTCAACCTTGTCGTCGAGCCATGCGCTCCGACAAGGGGGCTTTCAACCTTGTCGTCGAGCCATGCGCTCCGATAAGGGGGCTTTCAACCTTGTCGTCGAGCCATGCGCTCCGACAAGGGGGCTTTCAACCTTGTCGTCGAGCCATGCACTCCGACAAGGGGGCTTTCAACCTTGTCGTCGAGCCATGCGCTCCGACAAGGGGGCTTTCAACCTTGTCGTCGAGCCATGCGCTCCGACAAGGGGGCTTTCAACCTTGTCGTCGAGCCATGCGCTCTGACAAGGGTGCTTTAAACCTTGTCGTCGAGCCATGCGCTCCGACAAGGGGGCTTTCAACCTTGTCGTCGAGCCATGCGCTCCGACAAGGGGGCTTTCAACCTTGTCGTCAAGCCATGCGCTCCGACAAGGGGGCTTTCAACATTGTCGTCGAGCCATGCGCTCCGACAAGGGGGCTTTCAACCTTGTCGTCGAGCCATGCGCTCCGACAAGGGGGCTTTCAACCTTGTCGTCGAGCCATGCGCTCCGAGAAGGGGGCTTTCAACCTTGTTGTCGAGCCATGCGCTCCGACAAGGGGGCTTTCAACCTTGTCGTCGAGCCATGCCCTCCGACAGGAGCTATTTTTCTTAAACAACTATACTTCCAGAAGGAAAGGGCATGGCAGTCATGACCCACGCCAAATTTGGCCCCACCTCCAGCATCGAGATCTTTAAGTTCTCCGCTGAAGTCATAAGCCTTCCCAGCAACATCTTTGCCGGAGGCCGGCATCGAGAACGTCAAAGTTCTCTGCTGAAATCGCAAACTTTTCCAGAAATATTCTTCAGTGGAAGAATAGCAAACCTTGTCGTCGAGCCATGTGCTCCGACAAGGGGGCTTTCAACCTTGTCGTCGAGCCATGCGCTCCGACAAGGGGGCTTTCAACCTTGTTGTCGAGCCATGCGCTCCGACAAGGGGGCTTTCAACCTTGTCGTCGATCCATGGGCTCCGACAAGGGGGCTTTCAACATTGTCGTCGAGCCATGCGCTCCGACAAGGGGGCTTTCAACCTTGTCGTCGAGCCATGCGCTCTGACAAGGGTGCTTTAAACCTTGTCATCGAGCCATGCGCTCCGACAAGGGGGCTTTCAACCTTGTCGTCGAGCCATGCGCTCTGACAAGGGAGCTTTCAACCTTGTCGTCGAGCCATGCGCTCCGACAAGGGGGCTTTCAACCTTGTCGTCGAGCCATGCGCTCCGACAAGGGGGCTTTCAACCTTGTCGTCGAGCCATGCGCTCCGACAAGGGGGCTTTCAACCTTGTCGTCGAGCCATGCGCTCCGACAAGGGGGCTTTCAACCTTGTCGTCGAGCCATGCGCTCCGACAAGGTGGCTTTCAACCTTGTCGTCGAGCCATGCCCTCCGACAAGAGCTATTTTTCTTAAACAACTATACTTCAAGAAGGAAAGGGCATGGCAGTCATGACCCACGCCAAATTTGGCCCCACCTCCAGCATCGAGATCTTTAAGTTCTCCGCTGAAGTCATAAGCCTTCCCAGCAACATCTTTGCCGGAGGCCGGCATCGAGAACGTCAAAGTTCTCTGCTGAAATCGCAAACTTTTCTAGAAATATTCTTCAGTGGATGAATAGCAAACCTTGTCGTCGAGCCATGTGCTCCGACAAGGGGGCTTTCAACCTTGTCGTCGAGCCATGCGCTCCGACAAGGGGGCTTTCAACCTTGTCGTCGAGCCATGCGCTCCGACAAGGGGGCTTTCAACCTTGTCGTCGATCCATGCGCTCCGACAAGGGGGCTTTCAACCTTGTCGTCGAGGCATGCGCTCCGACAAGGGGGCTTTCAACCTTGTCGTCGAGCCATGCGCTCCGACAAGGGGGCTTTCAACCTTGTCGTCGAGTCATGCGTTCCGACAAGGGGGCTTTCAACCTTGTCGTCGAGCCATGCACTCCGACAAGAGCTATTTTTTAAACGACTATACTTCCAGAAGGAAAGGGCATGGCAGTCATGACCCATGCCAAATTTGGCCCCACCTCCAGCATCGAGATCTTTAAGTTCTCCGCTGAAGTCATAAGCCTTCCCGGCAACATCTTTGCCGGAGGCCGGCATCGAGAACGGCAAAGTTCTCTCCTGAAATCGCAAACTTTTCCAGAAATATTCTTCAGCGGAAGAATAGCAAACCTTGTCGTCGAGCCATGTGCTCCGACAAGGGGGCTTTCAACCTTGTCGTCGAGCCATGCGCTGCGACAAGGGGGCTTTCAACCTTGTCGTCGAGCCATCCGCTCCGACAAGGGGGCTTTCAACCTTGTCGTCGATCCATGCGCTCCGACAAGGGGGCTTTCAACCTTGTCGTCGAGTCATGCGCTCCGACAAGGGGGCTTTCAACCTTGTCGTCGAGCCATACGCTCCGACAAGGGGGCTTTCAACCTTGTCGTCGAGCCGTGCACTCCGACAAGAGCTATTTTTCTTAAACAACTATACTTCCAGAAGGAAAGGGCATGGCAGTCATGACCCACGCCAAATTTGGCCCCACCTCCAGCATCGAGATCTTTAAGTTCTCCGCTGAAGTCATAAGCCTTCCCAGCAACATCTTTGCCGGAGGCCGATATCGAGAACGGCAAAGTTCTCTGCTGAAATCGCAAACTTTTCCAGAAATATTCTTCAGCGGAAGAATAGCAAACCTTGTCGTCGAGCCATGTGCTCCGACAAGGGGGCTTTCAACCTTGTCGTCGAGCCATGCGCTCCGACAAGGGGGCTTTCAACCTTGTCGTCGAGCCATGCGCTCCGACAAGGGGGCTTTCAACCTTGTCGTCGAGCCATGCGCTCCGACAAGGGGGCTTTCAACCTTGTCATGGACCCATGCGCTCCGACAAGGGGGCTTTCAACCTTGTCGTGGAGCCATGCGCTCCGACAAGTGGGCTTTCAACCATGTCGTCGAGCCATGCGCTCCGACAAGGGGGCTTTCAACCTTGTCGTCGAGCCATGCGCTCTGACAAGGGTGCTTGAAACCTTGTCGTCGAGCCATGCGTTCCGACAAGGGGGCTTTCAACCTTGTCGTCGAGCCATGCGCTCTGACAAGGTGGCTTTCAACCTTGTCGTCGAGCCATGCGCTCCGACAAGGGGGCTTTCAACCTTGTAGTCGAGTCATGCGATCCGACAAGGGGGCTTTCAACCTTGTCGTCGAGCCATACGCTCCGACAAGGGGGCTTTCAACCTTGTCGTCGAGCCATGCACTCCGACAAGAGCTATTTTTCTTAAACAACTATACTTCCAGAAGGAAAGAGCATGGCAGTCATGACCCACGCCAAATTTGGCCCCACCTCCAGCATCGAGATCTTTAAGTTCTCCGCTGAAGTCATAAGCCTTCCCAGCAACATCTTTGCCGGATGCCGGCATCGAGAACGTCAAAGTTCTCTGCTGAAATCGCAAACTTTTCCAGAAATATTCTTCAGCGGAAGAATAGCAAACCTTGTCGTCGAGCCATGTGCTCCGACAAGGGGGCTTTCAACCTTGTCGTCGAGCCATGCGCTCCGACAAGGGGGCTTTCAACCTTGTCGTCGAGCCATGCGCTCCGACAAGGGGGCTTTCAACCTTGTCGTCGAGCCATGCGCTCCGACAAGGGGGCTTTCAACCTTGTCGTCGAGCCATGCGCTCCGACAAGGGGGCTTTCAACCTTGTCGTCGAGCCATGCGCTCCGACAAGGGTGCTTTAAACCTTGTCGTCGAGCCATGCGCTCCGACAAGGGGGCTTTTAACCTTGTCGTCGAGCCATGCGCTCCGACAAGGGGGCTTTCAACCTTGTCGTCGAGCCATGCGCTCCGACAAGGGGGCTTTCCACCTTGTCGTCGAGCCATGCGCTCCGACAAGGGGGCTTTCAAACCTGTCGTCGAGCCATGCGCTCCGAGAAGGGGGCTTTCAACCTTGTCGTCGAGCCATGCGCTCCGACAAGGGGGCTTTCAACCTTGTCGTCGAGCCATGCGCTCTGACAAGGGTGCTTTAAACCTTGTCGTCGAGCCATGCGCTCCGACAAGGGGGCTTTCAACCTTGTCGTCGAGCCATGCGCTCTGACAAGGATGCTTTAAACCTTGTCGTCGAGCCATGCGCTCCGACAAGGGGGCTTTCAATCTTGTCGTCGAGCCATGCGCTCCGACAAGGGGGCTTTCAACCTTGTCGTCGAGCCATGCGCTCCGACAAGGGGGCTTTCAACCTTGTCGTCGAGCCATGCGCTCCGACAAGGGGGCTTTCAACCTTGTCGTCGAGCCATGCGCTCCGACAAGGGGGCTTTCAACCTTGTCGTCGAGCCATGCGCTCCGACAAGGGGGCTTTCAACCTTGTCGTCGAGCCATGTGCTCCGACAAGGGGGCTTTCAACCTTGTCGTCGAACCATGCCCTCCGACAAGAGCTATTTTTCTTAAACAACTATACTTCAAGAAGGAAAGGGCATGGCAGTCATGACCCACGCCAAATTTGGCCCCACCTCCAGCATCGAGATCTTTAAGTTCTCCGCTGAAGTCATAAGCCTTCCCAGCAACATCTTTGCCGGAGGCCGGCATCGAGAACGTCAAAGTTCTCTGCTGAAATCGCAAACTTTTCCAGAAATATTCTTCAGTGGAAGAATAGCAAACCTTGTCGTCGAGCCATGTGCTCCGACAAGGGGGCTTTCAACCTTGTCGTCGAGCCATGCGCTCCGACAAGGGGGCTTTCAACATTGTCGTCGAGCCATGCGCTCCGACAAGGGGGCTTTCAACCTTGTCGTCGATCCATGCGCTCCGACAAGGGGGCTTTCAACCTTGTCGTCGAGGCATGCGCTCCGACAAGGGGGCTTTCAACCTTGTCGTCGAGCCATGCGCTCCGACAAGGGGGCTTTCAACCTTGTCGTCGAGTCATGCGCTCCGACAAGGGGGCTTTCAACCTTGTCGTCGAGCCATACGCTCCGACAAGGGGGCTTTCAACCTTGTCGTCGAGCCATGCACTCCGACAAGAGCTATTTTTCTTAAACAACTATACTTCCAGAAGGAAATGGCATGGCAGTCACGACCCACGCCAAATTTGGCCCCACCTCCAGCATCGAGATCTTTAAGTTCTCCGCTGAAGTCATAAGCCTTCCCAGCAACATCTTTGCCGGAGGCCGGCATCGAGAACGTCAAAGTTCTCTGCTGAAATCGCAAACTTTTCCAGAAATATTCTTCAGCGGAAGAATAGCAAACCTTGTCGTCGAGCCATGTGCTCCGACAAGGGGGCTTTCAACCTTGTCGTCGAGCCATGCGCTCCGACAAGGGGGCTTTCAACCTTGTCGTCGAGCCATGCGCTCCGACAAGGGGGCTTTCAACCTTGTCGTCGAGCCATGCGCTCTGACAAGGGGGCTTTCAACCTTGTCGTCGAGCCATGCGCTCCGACAAGGGGGATTTCAACCTTGTCGTCGACCCATGCGCTCCGACAAGGGGGCTTTCAACCTTGTCGTCGAGCCATGCGCTCCGACAAGGGGGCTTTCAACCTTGTCGTCGAGCCATGCGCTCTGACAAGGGTGCTTTAAACCTTGTCGTCGAGCCATGCGCTCCGACAAGGGGGCTTTCAACCTTGTCGTCGAGCCATGCGCTCCGACAAGGGGGCTTTCAACCTTGTCGTCGAGCCATGCGCTCCGACAAGGGGGCTTTCAACCTTGTCGTCGAGTCATGCGCTCCGACACGGGGGCTTTCAACCTTGTCGTCGAGCCATTCGCTCCGACAAGGGGCTATCAACCTTGTCGTCGAGCCATACGCTCCGACAAGGGGGCTTTCAACCTTGTCGTCGAGCCATGCACTCCGACAAGAGCTATTTTTCTTAAACAACTATACTTCCAGAAGGAAAGGGCATGGCAGTCATGACCCACGCCAAATTTGGCCCCACCTCCAGCATCGAGATCTTTAAGTTCTCCGCTGAAGTCATAAGCCTTCCCAGCAACATCTTTGCCGGAGGCCGGCATCGGGAACGTCAAAGTTCTCTGCTGAAATCGCAAACTTTTCCAGAAATATTCTTCAGTGGAAGAATAGCAAACCTTGTCGTCGAGCCATGTGCTCCGACAAGGGGTCTTTCAACCTTGTCGTCGAGCCATGCCCTCCGACAAGAGCTATTTTTCTTAAACAACTATACTTCAAGAAGGAAAGGGCATGGCAGTCATGACCCACGCCAAATTTGGCCCCACCTCCAGCATCGAGATCTTTAAGTTCTCCGCTGAAGTCATAAGCCTTCCCAGCAACATCTTTGCCGGAGGCCGGCATCGAGAACGTCAAAGTTCTCTGCTGAAATCGCAAACTTTTCCAGAAATATTCTTCAGTGGAAGAATAGCAAACCTTGTCGTCGAGCCATGTGCTCCGACAAGGGGGCTTTCAACCTTGTCGTCGAGCCATGCGCTCCGACAAGGGGGCTTTCAACCTTGTCGTCGAGCCATGCGCTCCGACAAGGGGGCTTTCAACCTTGTCGTCGATCCATGCGCTCCGACAAGGGGGCTTTCAACCTTGTCGTCGAGGCATGCGCTCCGACAAGGGGGCTTTCAACCTTGTCGTCGAGCCATGCGCTCCGACAAGGGGGCTTTCAACCTTGTCGTCGAGTCATGCGCTCCGACAAGGGGGCTTTCAACCTTGTCGTCGAGCCATCGCTCCGACAAGGGGGCTTTCAACCTTGTCGTCGAGCCATGCACTCCGACAAGAGCTATTTTTCTTAAACAACTATACTTCCAGAAGGAAATGGCATGGCAGTCATGACCCACGCCAAATTTGGCCCCACCTCCAGCATCGAGATCTTTAAGTTCTCCGCTGAAGTCATAAGCCTTCCCAGCAACATCTTTGCCGGAGGCCGGCATCGAGAACGTCAAAGTTCTCTGCTGAAATCGCAAACTTTTCCAGAAATATTCTTCAGCGGAAGAATAGCAAACCTTGTCGTCGAGCCATGTGCTCCGACAAGGGGGCTTTCAACCTTGTCGTCGAGCCATGCGCTCCGACAAGGGGGCTTTCAACCTTGTCGTCGAGCCATGCGCTCCGACAAGGGGGCTTTCAACCTTGTCGTCGAGCCATGCGCTCCGACAAGGGGGCTTTCAACCTTGTCATGGAGCCATGCGCTCCGACAAGGGGGCTTTCAACCTTGTCGTTGAGCCATGCGCTCCGACAAGGGGGCTTTCAACCTTGTCGTCGAGCCATGCGCACCGACAAGGGGGCTTTCAACCTTGTCGTCGAGCCATGCGCTCTGACAAGGGTGCTTTAAACCTTGTCGTCGAGCCATGCGCTCCGACAAGGGGCTTTCAACCTTGTCGTCGAGCCATGCGCTCCGACAAGGGGGCTTTCAACCTTGTCGTCGAGCCATGCGCTCCGACAAGGGGGCTTTCAACCTTGTAGTCGAGTCATGCGCTCCGACAAGGGGGCTTTCAACCTTGTCGTCGAGCCATACGCTCCGACAAGGGGGCTTTCAACCTTGTCGTCGAGCCATGCACTCCGACAAGAGCTATTTTTCTTAAACAACTATACTTCCAGAAGGAAAGGGCATGGCAGTCATGACCCACGCCAAATTTGGCCCCACCTCCAGCATCGAGATCTTTAAGTTCTCCGCTGAAGTCATAAGCCTTCCCAGCAACATCTTTGCCGGAGGCCGGCATCGAGAACGTCAAAGTTCTCTGCTGAAATCGCAAACTTTTCCAGAAATATACTTCCAGAAGGAAAGGGCATGGCAGTCATGACCCACGCCAAATTTGGCCCCACCTCCAGCATCGAGATCTTTAAGTTCTCCGCTGAAGTCATAAGCCTTCCCAGCAACATCTTTGCCGGAGGCCGGCATCGAGAACGTCAAAGTTCTCTGCTGAAATCGCAAACTTTTCCAGAAATATTCTTCAGCGGAAGAATAGCAAACCTTGTCGTCGAGCCATGTGCTCCGACAAGGGGGCTTTCAACCTTGTCGTCGAGCCATGCGCTCCGACAAGGGGGATTTCATCCTTGTCGTCGAGCCATGCGCTCCGACAAGGGGGCTTTCAACCTTGTCGTCGATCCATGCGCTCCGACAAGGGGGCTTTCAACCTTGTCGTCGAGCCATGCGCTCCGACAAGGGGGCTTTCAACCTTGTCGTCAAGCCATGCGCTCCGACAAGGGGGCTTTCAACCTTGTCGTCGAGCCATGCGCTCCGACAAGGGGGCTTTCAACCTTGTCGTCGAGCCATGCGCTCCGACAAGGGGGCTTTCAACCTTGTCGTCGATCCATGCGCTCCGACAAGGGGGCTTTCAACCTTGTCGTCGAGGCATGCGCTCCGACAAGGGGGCTTTCAACCTTGTCGTCGAGCCATGCGCTCCGACAAGGGGGCTTTCAACCTTGTCGTCAAGTCATGCGCTCCGACAAGGGAGCTTTCAACCTTGTCGTCGAGCCATCGCTCCGACAAGGGGGCTTTCAACCTTGTCGTCGAGCCATGCACTCCGACAAGAGCTATTTTTCTTAAACAACTATACTTCCAGAAGGAAATGGCATGGCAGTCATGACCCACGCCAAATTTGGCCCCACCTCCAGCATCGAGATCTTTAAGTTCTCCGCTGAAGTCATAAGCCTTCCCAGCAACATCTTTGCCGGAGGCCGGCATCGAGAACGTCAAAGTTCTCTGCTGAAATCGCAAACTTTTCCAGAAATATTCTTCAGCGGAAGAATAGCAAACCTTGTCGTCGAGCCATGTGCTCCGACAAGGGGGCTTTCAACCTTGTCGTCGAGCCATGCGCTCCGACAAGGGGGCTTTCAACCTTGTCGTCAAGCCATGCGCTCCGACAAGGGGGCTTTCAACCTTGTCGTCGAGCCATGCGCTCCGACAAGGGGGCTTTCAACCTTGTCATGGAGCCATGCGCTCCGACAAGGGGGCTTTCAACCTTGTCGTTGAGCCATGCGCTCCGACAAGGGGGCTTTCAACCTTGTCGTCGAGCCATGCGCACCGACAAGGGGGCTTTCAACCTTGTCGTCGAGCCATGCACTCTGACAAGGGTGCTTTAAACCTTGTCGTCGAGCCATGCGCTCCGACAAGGGGCTTTCAACCTTGTCGTCGAGCCATGCGCTCCGACAAGGGGGCTTTCAACCTTGTCGTCGAGCCATGCGCTCCGACAAGGGGGCTTTCAACCTTGTAGTCGAGTCATGCGCTCCGACAAGGGGGCTTTCAACCTTGTCGTCGAGCCATACGCTCCGACAAGGGGGCTTTCAACCTTGTCGTCGAGCCATGCACTCCGACAAGAGCTATTTTTCTTAAACAACTATACTTCCAGAAGGAAAGGGCATGGCAGTCATGACCCACGCCAAATTTGGCCCCACCTCCAGCATCGAGATCTTTAAGTTCTCCGCTGAAGTCATAAGCCTTCCCAGCAACATCTTTGCCGGAGGCCGGCATCGAGAACGTCAAAGTTCTCTGCTGAAATCGCAAACTTTTCCAGAAATATACTTCCAGAAGGAAAGGGCATGGCAGTCATGACCCACGCCAAATTTGGCCCCACCTCCAGCATCGAGATCTTTAAGTTCTCCGCTGAAGTCATAAGCCTTCCCAGCAACATCTTTGCCGGAGGCCGGCATCGAGAACGTCAAAGTTCTCTGCTGAAATCGCAAACTTTTCCAGAAATATTCTTCAGCGGAAGAATAGCAAACCTTGTCGTCGAGCCATGTGCTCCGACAAGGGGGCTTTCAACCTTGTCGTCGAGCCATGCGCTCCGACAAGGGGGCTTTCAACCTTGTCGTCGAGCCATGCGCTCCGACAAGGGGGCTTTCAACCTTGTCGTCGATCCATGCGCTCCGACAAGGGGGCTTTCAACCTTGTCGTCGAGCCATGCGCTCCGACAACGGGGCTTTCAACCTTGTCGTCAAGCCATGCGCTCCGACAAGGGGGCTTTCAACCTTGTCGTCGAGCCATGCGCTCCGACAAGGGGGCTTTCAACCTTGTCGTCGAGCCATGCCCTCCGACAAGGGGGCTTTCAACCTTGTCGTCGAGCCATGCGCTCGGACAAGGGTGCTTTAAACCTTGTCGTCGAGCCATGCGCTCCGACAAGGGGGCTTTCAACCTTGTCGTCGAGCCATGCGCTCCGACAAGGGGGCTTTCAACCTTGTCGTCGAGCCATGCGCTCCGACAAGGGGGCTTTCAACCTTGTCGTCGAATCATGCGCTCCGACAAGGGGGCTTTCAACCTTGTCGTCGAGCCATCCGCTCCGACAAGGGGGCTTTCAACCTTGTCGTCGAGCCATACGCTCCGACAAGGGGGCTTTCAACCTTGTCGTCGAGCCATGCACTCCGACAAGAGTTATTTTTCTTAAACAACTATACTTCCAGAAGGAAAGGGCATGGCAGTCATGACCCACGCCAAATTTGGCCCCACCTCCAGCATCGAGATCTTTAAGTTCTCCGCTGAAGTCATAAGCCTTCCCAGCAACATCTTTGCCGGAGGCCGGCATCGAGAACGTCAAAGTTCTCTGCTGAAATCGCAAACTTTTCCAGAAATATTCTTCAGTGGAAGAATAGCAAACCTTGTCGTCGAGCCATGGGCTCCGACAAGGGGGCTTTCAACCTTGTCGTCGAGCCATGCGCTCCGACAAGGGTGCTTTCAACCTTGTCGTCGAGCCATGCGCTCCGACAAGGGTGCTTTCAACCTTGTCGTCGATCCATGCGCTCCGACAAGGGGGCTTTCAACCTTGTCGTCGAGGCATGCGCTCCGACAAGGGGGCTTTCAACCTTGTCGTCGAGCCATGCGCTCCGACAAGGGGGCTTTCAACCTTGTCGTCGAGTCATGCGCTCCGACAAGGGGGATTTCAACCTTGTCGTCGAGCCATGCACTCCGACAAGAGCTATTTTTTTAAACAACTATACTTCTAGAAGGAAAGGGCATGGCAGTCATGACCCACGCCAAATTTGGCCCCACCTCCAGCATCGAGATCTTTAAGTTCTCCGTTGAAGTCATAAGCCTTCCCAGCAACATCTTTGCCGGAGGCCGGCATCGAGAACGTCAAAGTTCTCTGCTGAAATTGCAAACTTTTCCAGAAATATTCTTCAGCGGAAGAATAGCAAACCTTGTCGTCGATCCATGTGCTCCGACAAGGGGGCTTTCAACCTTGTCGTCGAGCCATGCGCTCCGACAAGGGGGCTTTCAACCTTGTCGTCGAGCCATGCGCTCCGACAAGGGGGCTTTCAACCTTGTCGTCGAGCCATGCGCTCCGAGAAGGGGGCTTTCAACCTTGTCGTCGAGCCATGCGCTCCGACAAGGGGGCTTTCAACCTTGTCGTCGAGCCATGCGCTCCGACAAGGGGGCTTTCAACCTTGTCGTCGAGCCATGCGCTCCGACAAGGGGGCTTTCAACCTTGTCGTCGAGCCATGCGCTCCGACAAGGGGGCTTTCAACCTTGTCGTCGAGCCATGCGCTCTGACAAGGGTGCTTTAAACCTTGTCGTCGAGCCATGCGCTCCGACAAGGGGGCTTTCAACCTTGTCGTCGAGCCATGCGCTCCGACATGGGGGCTTTCAACCTTGTCGTCAAGCCATGCGCTCCGACAAGGGGGCTTTCAACCTTGTCGTCGAGCCATGCGCTCCGACAAGGGCGCTTTCAACCTTGTCGTCGAGCCATGCGCTCCGACAAGGGGGCTTTCAACCTTGTCGTCGAGCCATGCGCTCCGAGAAGGGGGCTTTCAACCTTGTCGTCGAGCCATGCGCTCCGACAAGGGGGCTTTCAACCTTGTCGTCGAGCCATGCCCTCCGACAAGAGCTATTTTTCTTAAACAACTATACTTCCAGAAGGAAAGGGCATGGCAGTCATGACCCACGCCAAATTTGGCCCCACCTCCAGCATCGAGATCTTTAAGTTCTCCGCTGAAGTCATAAGCCTTCCCAGCAACATGTTTGCCGGAGGCAGGCATCGAGAACGTCAAAGTTCTCTGCTGAAATCGCAAACTTTTCTAGAAATATTCTTCAGTGGAAGAATAGCAAACCTTGTCGTCGAGCCATGAGCTCCGACAAGGGGGCTTTCAACCTTGTCATCGAGCCATGCGCTCCGACAAGGGGGCTTTCAACCTTGTCGTCGAGCCATGCGCTCCGACAAGGGGGCTTTCAACCTTGTCGTCGATCCATGCGCTCCGACAAGGGGGCTCTCAACCTTGTCGTCGAGGCATGCGCTCCGACAAGGGGGCTTTCAACCTTGTCGTCGAGCCATGCGCTCCGACAAGGGGGCTTTCAACATTGTCGTCGAGTCATGCGCTCCGACAAGGGGGCTTTCAACCTTGTCGTCGAGCCATCCGCTCCGACAAGGGGGCTTTCAACCTTGTCGTTGAGCCATGCACTCCGACAAGAGCTATTTTTCTTAAACAACTATACTTCCAGAAGGAAAGGGCATGGCAGTCATGACCCATGCCAAATTTGGCCCCACCTCCAGCATCGAGATCTTTAAGTTCTCCGCTGAAGTCATAAGCCTTCCCAGCAACATCTTTGCCGGAGGCCGGCATCGAGAACGTCAAAGTTCTCTGCTGAAATCGCAAACTTTTCCAGAAATATTCTTCAGCGGAAGAATAGCAAACCTTGTCGTCGAGCCATGTGCTCCGACAAGGGGGCTTTCAACCTTGTCGTCGAGCCATGCGCTCCGACAAGGGGGCTTTCAACCTTGTCGTCGATCCATGCGCTCCGACAAGGGGGCTTTCAACCTTGTCGTCGAGCCATGCCCTCCGACAAGGGGGCTTTCAACCTTGTCGTCGAGCCATGCGCTCCGACAAGGGGGCTTTCAACCTTGTCGTCGAGCCATGCGCTCCGACAAGGGGGCTTTCAACCTTGTCGTCGAGCCATGCGCTCCGACAAGGGGGCTTTCAACCTTGTCATCGAGCCATGCGCTCTGACAAGGGTGCTTTAAACCTTGTCGTCGAGCCATGCGCTCCGACAAGGGGGCTTTCAACCTTGTCGTCGAGCCATGCGCTCTGACAAGGGTGCTTTAAACCTTGTCATCGAGCCATGCGCTCCGACAAGGGGGCTTTCAACCTTGTCGTCGAGCCATGCGCTCCGACAAGGGGGCTTTCAACCTTGTCGTCGAGCCATGCGCTCCGACAAGGGGGCTTTCAACCTTGTCGTCGAGCCATGCGCTCCGACAAGGGGGCTTTCAACCTTGTCGTCGAGCCATGCGCTCCGACAAGGGGGCTTTCAACCTTGTCGTCGAGCCATGCGCTCCGACAAGGGGGCTTTCAACCTTGTCGTCGAGCCATGCGCTCCGACAAGGTGGCTTTCAACCTTGTCGTCGAGCCATGCCCTCCGACAAGAGCTATTTTTCTTAAACAACTATACTTCAAGAAGGAAAGGGCATGGCAGTCATGACCCACGCCAAATTTGGCCCCACCTCTAGCATCGAGATCTTTAAGTTCTCCGCTGAAGTCATAAGCCTTCCCAGCAACATCTTTGCCGGAGGCCGGCATCGAGAACGTCAAAGTTCTCTGCTGAAATCGCAAACTTTTCCAGAAATATTCTTCAGTGGACGAATAGCAAACCTTGTTGTCGAGCCATGTGCTCCGACAAGGGGGCTTTCAACCTTGTCGTCGAGCCATGCGCTCCGACAAGGGGGCTTTCAACCTTGTCGTCGAGCCATGCGCTCCGACAAGGGGGCTTTCAACCTTGTCGTCGATCCATGCGCTCCGACAAGGGGGCTTTCAACCTTGTCGTCGAGGCATGCGCTCCGACATGGGGGCTTTCAACCTTGTCGTCGAGCCATGCGCTCCGACAAGGGGGCTTTCAACCTTGTCGTCGAGTCATGCACTCCGACAAGGGGGCTTTCAACCTTGTCGTCGAGCCATGCACTCCGACAAGAGCTATTTTTTTAAATGACTATACTTCCAGAAGGAAAGGGCATGGCAGTCATGACCCATGCCAAATTTGGCCCCACCTCCAGCATCGAGATCTTTAAGTTCTCCGCTGAAGTCATAAGCCTTCCCGGCAACATCTTTGCCGGAGGCCGGCATCGAGAACGGCAAAGTTCTCTGCTGAAATCGCAAACTTTTCCAGAAATATTCTTCAGCGGAAGAATAGCAAACCTTGTCGTCGAGCCATGTGCTCCGACAAGCGGGCTTTCAACCTTGTCGTCGAGCCATGCGCTGCGACAAGGGGGCTTTCAACCTTGTCGTCGAGCCATCCGCTCCGACAAGGGGGCTTTCAACCTTGTCGTCGAGTCATGCGCTCCGACAAGGGGGCTTTCAACCTTGTCGTCGAGTCATGCGCTCCGACAAGGGGGCTTTCAACCTTGTCGTCGAGCCATACGCTCCGACAAGGGGGCTTTCAACCTTGTCGTCGAGCCGTGCACTCCGACAAGAGCTATTTTTCTTAAACAACTATACTTCCAGAAGGAAAGGGCATGGCAGTCATGACCCACGCCAAATTTGGCCCCACCTCCAGCATCGAGATCTTTAAGTTCTCCGCTGAAGTCATAAGCCTTCCCAGCAACATCTTTGCCGGAGGCCGGCATCGAGAACGGCAAAGTTCTCTGCTGAAATCGCAAACTTTTCCAGAAATATTCTTCAGTGGAAGAATAGCAAACCTTGTTGTCGAGCCATGTGCTCCGACAAGGGGGCTTTCAACCTTGTCGTCGAGCCATGCGCTCCGACAAGGGGGCTTTCAACCTTGTCGTCGAGCCATGCGCTCCGACAAGGGGGCTTTCAACCTTGTCGTCGAGCCATGCGCTCCGACAAGGGGGCTTTCAACCTTGTCGTCGAGGCATGCGCTCCGACAAGGGGGCTTTCAACCTTGTCGTCGAGCCATGTGCTCCGACAAGGGGGCTTTCAACCTTGTCGTCGAGCCATGCGCTCCGACAAGGGGGCTTTCAACCTTGTCGTCGAGCCATGCGCTCCGACAAGGGGGCTTTCAACCTTGTCGTCGAGCCATGCGCTCCGACAAGGGGGCTTTCAACCTTGTCGTCGAGCCATGCGCTCCGACAAGGTGGCTTTCAACCTTGTCGTCGAGCCATGCGCTCTGACAAGGGTGCTTTAAACCTTGTCGTCAAGCCATGCGCTCCGACAAGGGGGCTTTCAACCTTGTCGTCGAGCCATGTGCTCCGACAAGGGGGCTTTCAACCTTGTCGTCGAGCCATGCGCTCCGACAAGGGGGCTTTCAACCTTGTCGTCGAGCCATGCTCTCCGACAAGGGGGCTTTCAACCTTGTCGTCGAGCCATGCGCTCCGATAAGGGGGCTTTCAACCTTGTCGTCGAGCCATGCGCTCCGACAAGGGGGCTTTCAACCTTGTCGTCGAGCCATGCGCTCCGACAAGGGGGCTTTCAACCTTGTCGTCGAGCCATGCGCTTCGACAAGGGGGCTTTCAACCTTGTCGTCGAGCCATGCGCTCCGACAAGGGGGCTTTCAACCTTGTCGTCGAGCCATGCGCTCTGACAAGGGTGCTTTAAACCTTGTCGTCAAGCCATGCGCTCCGACAAGGGGGCTTTCAACCTTGTCGTCGAGCCATGCGCTCCGACAAGGGGGCTTTCAACCTTGTCGTCGAGCCATGCGCTCTGACAAGGGTGCTTTAAACCTTGTCATCGAGCCATGCGCTCCGACAAGGGGGCTTTCAACCTTGTCGTCGAGCCATGCGCTCCGACAAGGGGGCTTTCAACCTTGTCGTCGAGTCATGCGCTCCGACAAGGGGGCTTTCAACCTTGTCGTCGAGCCATGCGCTCCGACAACGGGGCTTTCAACCTTGTCGTCGAACCATGCGCTCCGACAAGGGGGCTTTCAACCTTGTCGTCGAGCCATGCGCTCCGAGAAAGGGGCTTTCAACCTTGTCGTCGAGCCATGCGCTCCGACAAGGGGGCTTTCAACCTTGTCGTCGAGCCATGCCCTCCGACAAGAGCTATTTTTCTTAAAGAACTATACTTCCAGAAGGAAAGGGCATGGCAGTCATGACCCACGCCAAATTTGGCCCCACCTCCAGCATCGAGATCTTTAAGTTCTCCACTGAAGTCATAAGCCTTCCCAGCAACATCTTTGCCGGAGGCCGGCATCGAGAACGTCAAAGTTCTCTGCTGAAATCGCAAACTTTTCTAGAAATATTCTTCAGTGGAAGAATAGCAAACCTTGTCGTCGAGCCATGTGCTCCGACAAGGGGGCTTTCAACCTTGTCATCGAGCCATGCGCTCCGACAAGGGGGCTTTCAACCTTGTCGTCGAGCCATGCGCTCCGACAAGGGGGCTTTCAACCTTGTCGTCGATCCATGCGCTCCGACAAGGGGGCTTTCAACCTTGTCGTCGAGGCATGCGCTCCGACAAGGGGGCTTTCAACCTTGTCGTCGAGCCATGCGCTCCGACAAGGGGGCTTTCAACATTGTCGTCGAGTCATGCGCTCCGACAAGGGGGCTTTCAACCTTGTCGTCAAGCCATCCGCTCCGACAAGGGGGCTTTCAACCTTGTCGTTGAGCCATGCACTCCGACAAGAGCTATTTTTCTTAAACAACTATACTTCCAGAAGGAAAGGGCATGGCAGTCATGAATCATGCCAAATTTGGCCCCACCTCCAGCATCGAGATCTTTAAGTTCTCCGCTGAAGTCATAAGCCTTCCCAGCAACATCTTTGCCGGAGGCCGGCATCGAGAACGTCAAAGTTCTCTGCTGAAATCGCAAACTTTTCCAGAAATATTCTTCAGCGGAAGAATAGCAAACCTTGTCGTCGAGCCATGTGCTCCGACAAGGGGGCTTTCAACCTTGTCGTCGAGCCATGCGCTCCGACAAGGGGGCTTTCAACCTTGTCGTCGATCCATGCGCTCCGACAAGGGGGCTTTCAACGTTGTCGTCGAGCCATGCCCTCCGACAAGGGGGCTTTCAACCTTGTCGTCGAGCCATGCGCTCCGACAAGGGGGCTTTCAACCTTGTCGTCGAGCCATGCGCTCCGACAAGGGGGCTTTCAACCTTGTCGTCGAGCCATGCGCTCCGACAAGGGGGCTTTCAACCTTGTCGTCGAGCCATGCGCTCTAACAAGGGTGCTTTAAACCTTGTCGTCGAGCCATGCGCTCCGACAAGGGGGCTTTCAACCTTGTCGTCGAGCCATGCGCTCTGACAAGGGTGCTTTAAACCTTGTCATCGAGCCATGCGCTCCAACAAGGGGGCTTTCAACCTTGTCGTCGAGCCATGCGCTCCGACAAGGGGGCTTTCAACCTTGTCGTCGAGCCATGCGCTCCGACAAGGGGGCTTTCAACCTTGTCGTCGAGCCATGCGCTCCGACAAGGGGGCTTTCAACCTTGTCGTCGAGCCATGCGCTCCGACAAGGGGGCTTTCAACCTTGTCGTCGAGCCATGCGCTCCGACAAGGGGGCTTTCAACCTTGTCGTCGAGCCATGCGCTCCGACAAGGTGGCTTTCAACCTTGTCGTCGAGCCATGCCCTCCGACAAGAGCTATTTTTCTTAAACAACTATACTTCAAGAAGGAAAGGGCATGGCAGTCTTGACCCACGCCAAATTTGGCCCCACCTCCAGCATCGAGATCTTTAAGTTCTCCGCTGAAGTCATAAGCCTTCCCAGCAACATCTTTGCCGGAGGCCGGCATCGAGAACGTCAAAGTTCTCTGCTGAAATCGCAAACTTTTCCAGAAATATTCTTCAGTGGACGAATAGCAAACCTTGTCGTCGAGCCATGTGCTCCGACAAGGGGGCTTTCAGCCTTGTCGTCGAGCCATGCGCTCCGACAAGGGGGCTTTCAACCTTGTCGTCGAGCCATGCGCTCCGACAAGGGGGCTTTCAACCTTGTCGTCGATCCATGCGCTCCGACAAGGGGGCTTTCAACCTTGTCGTCGAGCCATGCGCTCCGACAAGGGGGCTTTCAACCTTGTCGTCGAGTCATGCCCTCCGACAAGGGGGCTTTCAACCTTGTCGTCGAGCCATGCACTCCGACAAGAGCTATTTTTTTAAACGACTATACTTCCAGAAGGAAAGGGCATGGCAGTCATGACCCATGCCAAATTTGGCCCCACCTCCAGCATCGAGATCTCTAAGTTCTCCGCTGAAGTCATAAGCCTTCCCGGCAACATCTTTGCCGGAGGCCGGCATCGAGAACGGCAAAGTTCTCTGCTGAAATCGCAAACTTTTCCAGAAATATTCTTCAGCGGAAGAATAGCAAACCTTGTCGTCGAGCCATGTGCTCCGACAAGCGGGCATTCAACCTTGTCGTCGAGCCATGCGCTGCGACAAGGGGGCTTTCAACCTTGTCGTCGAGCCATCCGCTCCGACAAGGGGGCTTTCAACCTTGTCGTCGAGTCATGCGCTCCGACAAGGGGGCTTTCAACCTTGTCGTCGAGTCATGCGCTCCGACAAGGGGGCTTTCAACCTTGTCGTCGAGCCATACGCTCCGACAAGGGGGCTTTCAACCTTGTCGTCGAGCCGTGCACTCCGACAAGAGCTATTTTTCTTAAACAACTATACTTACAGAAGGAACGGGCATGGCAGTCATGACCCACGCCAAATTTGGCCCCACCTCCAGCATCGAGATCTTTAAGTTCTCCGCTGAAGTCATAAGCCTTCCCAGCAACATCTTTGCCGGAGGCCGGCATTGAGAACGGCAAAGTTCTCTGCTGAAATCGCAAACTTTTCCAGAAATATTCTTCAGCGGAAGAATAGCAAACCTTGTCGTCGAGCCATGTGCTCCGACAAGGGGGCTTTCAACCTTGTCGTCGAGCCATGCGCTCCGACAAGGGGGCTTTCAACCTTGTCGTCGAGCCATGCGCTCCGACAAGGGGGCTTTCAACCTTGTCGTCGAGCCATGCGCTCCGACAAGGGGGCTTTCAACCTTGTCGTCGAGTCATGCGCTCCGACAAGGGGGCTTTCAACCTTGTCGTCGAGCCATGCGCTCCGACAAGGGGGCTTTCAACCTTGTCGTCGAGCCATGCGCTCCGACAAGGGGGCTTTCAACCTTGTCATGGAGCCATGCGCTCCGACAAGGGGGCTTTCAACCTTGTCGTGGAGCCATGCGCTCCGACAAGTGGGCTTTCAACCTTGTCGTCGAGCCATGCGCTCCGACAAGGGGGCTTTCAACCTTGTCGTCGAGCCATGCGCTCTGACAAGGGTGCTTTAAACCTTGTCGTCGAGCCATGCGCTCTGACAAGGGGGCTTTCAACCTTGTTGTCGAGCCATGCGCTCTGACAAGGTGGCTTTCAACCTTGTCGTCGAGCCATGCGCTCCGACAAGGGGGCTTTCAACCTTGTAGTCGAGTCATGCGCTCCGACAAGGGGGCTTTCAACCTTGTCGTCGAGCCATACGCTCCGACAAGGGGGCTTTCAACCTTGTCGTCGAGCCATGCCCTCCGACAAGAGCTATTTTTCTTAAACAACTATACTTCCAGAAGGAAAGAGCATGGCAGTCATGACCCACGCCAAATTTGGCCCCACCTCCAGCATCGAGATCTTTAAGTTCTCCGCTGAAGTCATAAGCCTTCCCAGCAACATCTTTGCCGGAGGCCGGCATCGAGAACGTCAAAGTTCTCTGCTGAAATCGCAAACTTTTCCAGAAATATTCTTCAGCGGAAGAATAGCAAACCTTGTCGTCGAGCCATGTGCTCCGACAAGGGGGCTTTCAACCTTGTCGTCGAGCCATGCGCTCCGACAAGGGGGCTTTCAACCTTGTCGTCGAGCCATGCGCTCCGACAAGGGGGCTTTCAACCTTGTCGTCGAGGCATGCGCTCCGACAAGGGGGCTTTCAACCTTGTCGTCGAGCCATGCGCTCTGACAAGGGGGCTTTCAACATTGTCGTCGAGTCATGCGCTCCGACAAGGGGGCTTTCAACCTTGTCGTCGAGCCATCCGCTCCGACAAGGGGGCTTTCAACCTTGTCGTTGAGCCATGCACTCCGACAAGAGCTATTTTTCTTAAACAACTATACTTCCAGAAGGAAAGGGCATGGCAGTCATGACCCATGCCAAATTTGGCCCCACCTCCAGCATCGAGATCTTTAAGTTCTCCGCTGAAGTCATAAGCCTTCCCAGCAACATCTTTGCTGGAGGCCGGCATCGAGAACGTCAAAGTTCTCTGCTTAAATCGCAAACTTTTCCAGAAATATTCTTCAGCGGAAGAATAGCAAACCTTGTCGTCGAGCCATGTGCTCCGACAAGGGGGCTTTCAACCTTGTCGTCGAGCCATGCGCTCCGACAAGGGGGCTTTCAACCTTGTCGTCGATCCATGCGCTCCGACAAGGGGGCTTTCAACCTTGTCGTCCAGCCATGCCCTCCGACAAGGGGGCTTTCAACCTTGTCGTCGAGCCATGCGCTCCGACAAGGGGGCTTTCAACCTTGTCGTCGAGCCATGCGCTCCGACAAGGGGGCTTTCAACCTTGTCGTCGAGCCATGCGCTCCGACAAGGGGGCTTTCAACCTTGTCGTCGAGCCATGCGCTCGGACAAGGGTGCTTTAAACCTTGTCGTCGAGCCATGCGCTCCGACAAGGGGGCTTTCAACCTTGTCGTCGAGCCATGCGCTCTGACAAGGGTGCTTTAAACCTTGTCATCGAGCCATGCGCTCCGACAAGGGGGCTTTCAACCTTGTCGTCGAGCCATGCGCTCCGACAAGGGGGCTTTCAACCTTGTCGTCGAGCCATGCGCTCCGACAAGGGGGCTTTCAACCTTGTCGTCGAGCCATGCGCTCCGACAAGGGGGCTTTCAACCTTGTCGTCGAGCCATGCGCTCCGACAAGGGGGCTTTCAACCTTGTCGTCGAGCCATGCGCTCCGACAAGGGGGCTTTCAACCTTGTCGTCGAGCCATGCGCTCCGACAAGGTGGCTTTCAACCTTGTCGTCGAGCCATGCCCTCCGACAAGAGCTATTTTTCTTAAACAAGTATACTTCAAGAAGGAAAGGGCATGGCAGTCATGACCCACGCCAAATTTGGCCCCACCTCCAGCATCGAGATCTTTAAGTTCTCCGCTGAAGTAATAAGCCTTCCCAGCAACATCTTTGCCGGAGGCCGGCATCGAGAACGTCAAAGTTCTCTGCTGAAATCGCAAACTTTTCCAGAAATATTCTTCAGTGGACGAATAGCAAACCTTGTCGTCGAGCCATGTGCTCCGACAAGGGGGCTTTCAGCCTTGTCGTCGAGCCATGCGCTCCGACAAGGGGGCTTTCAACCTTGTCGTCGAGCCATGCGCTCCGACAAGGGGGCTTTCAACCTTGTCGTCGATCCATGCGCTCCGACAAGGGGGCTTTCAACCTTGTCGTCGAGGCATGCGCTCCGACAAGGGGGCTTTCAACCTTGTCGTCGAGCCATGCGCTCCGACAAGGGGGCTTTCAACCTTGTCGTCGAGTCATGCCCTCCGACAAGGGGGCTTTCAACCTTGTCGTCGAGCCATGCACTCCGACAAGAGCTATTTTTTTAAACGACTATACTTCCAGAAGGAAAGGGCATGGCAGTCATGACCCATGCCAAATTTGGCCCCACCTCCAGCATCGAGATCTTTAAGTTCTCCGCTGAAGTCATAAGCCTTCCCGGCAACATCTTTGCCGGAGGCCGGCATCGAGAACGGCAAAGTTCTCTGCTGAAATCGCAAACTTTTCCAGAAATATTCTTCAGCGGAAGAATAGCAAACCTTGTCGTCGAGCCATGTGCTCCGACAAGCGGGCTTTCAACCTTGTCGTCGAGCCATGCGCTGCGACAAGGGGGCTTTCAACCTTGTCGTCGAGCCATCCGCTCCGACAAGGGGGCTTTCAACCTTGTCGTCGAGTCATGCGCTCCGACAAGGGGGCTTTCAACCTTGTCGTCGAGTCATGCGCTCCGACAAGGGGGCTTTCAACCTTGTCGTCGAGCCATACGCTTCGACAAGGGGGCTTTCAACCTTGTCGTCGAGCCGTGCACTCCGACAAGAGCTATTTTTCTTAAACAACTATACTTCCAGAAGGAACGGGCATGGCAGTCATGACCCACGCCAAATTTGGCCCCACCTCCAGCATCGAGATCTTTAAGTTCTCCGCTGAAGTCATAAGCCATCCCAGCAACATCTTTGCCGGAGGCCGGCATCGAGAACGGCAAAGTTCTCTGCTGAAATCGCAAACTATTCCAGAAATATTCTTCAGCGGAAGAATAGCAAACCTTGTCGTCGAGCCATGTGCTCCGACAAGGGGGCTTTCAACCTTGTCGTCGAGCCATGCGCTCCGACAAGGGGGCTTTCAACCTTGTCGTCGAGCCATGCGCTCCGACAAGGGGGCTTTCAACCTTGTCGTCGAGCCATGCGCTCCGACAAGGGGGCTTTCAACCTTGTCGTCGAGGCATGCGCTCCGACAAGGGGGCTTTCAACCTTGTCGTCGAGCCATGCGCTCCGACAAGGGGGCTTTCAACCTTGTCGTCGAGCCATGCGCTCCGACAAGGGGGCTTTCAACCTTGTCATGGAGCCATGCGCTCCGACAAGGGGGCTTTCAACCTTGTCGTGGAGCCATGCGCTCCGACAAGTGGGCTTTCAACCTTGTCGTCGAGCCATGCGCTCCGACAAGGGGGCTTTCAACCTTGTCGTCGAGCCATGCGCTCTGACAAGGGTGCTTTAAACCTTGTCGTCGAGCCATGCGCTCTGACAAGGGGGCTTTCAACCTTGTGGTCGAGCCATGCGCTCTGACAAGGTGGCTTTCAACCTTGTCGTCGAGCCATGCGCTCCGACAAGGGGGCTTTCAACCTTGTAGTCGAGTCATGCGCTCCGACAAGGGGGCTTTCAACCTTGTCGTCGAGCCATACGCTTCGACAAGGGGGCTTTCAACCTTGTCGTCGAGCCATGCCCTCCGACAAGAGCTATTTTTCTTAAACAACTATACTTCCAGAAGGAAAGAGCATGGCAGTCATGACCCACGCCAAATTTGGCCCCACCTCCAGCATCGAGATCTTTAAGTTCTCCGCTGAAGTCATAAGCCTTCCCAGCAACATCTTTGCCGGAGGCCGGCATCGAGAACGTCAAAGTTCTCTGCTGAAATCGCAAACTTTTCCAGAAATATTCTTCAGCGGAAGAATAGCAAACCTTGTCGTCGAGCCATGTGCTCCGACAAGGGGGCTTTCAACCTTGTCGTCGAGCCATGCGCTCCGACAAGGGGGCTTTCAACCTTGTCGTCGAGCCATGCGCTCCGACAAGGGGGCTTTCAACCTTGTCGTCGAGCCATGCGCTCCGACAAGGGGGCTTTCAACCTTGTTGTCGAGCCATGCGCTCCGACAAGGGGGCTTTCAACCTTGTCCTCGAGCCATGCGGTCCGACAAGGGTGCTTTAAACCTTGTCGTCGAGCCATGCGCTCCGACAAGGGGGCTTTCAACCTTGTCGTCGAGCCATGTGCTCCGACAAGGGGGCTTTCAACCTTGTCGTCGAGCCATGCGCTCCGACAAGGGGGCTTTCAACCTTGTCGTCGATCCATGCGCTCCGACAAGGGGGCTTTCAACCTTGTCGTCGAGCCATGCCCTCCGACAAGGGGGCTTTCAACCTTGTCGTCGAGCCATGCGCTCCGACAAGGGGGCTTTCAACCTTGTCGTCGAGCCATGCGCTCCGACAAGGGGGCTTTCAACCTTGTCGTGGAGCCATGCGCTCCGACAAGTGGGCTTTCAACCTTGTCGTCGAGCCATGCGCTCCGACAAGGGGGCTTTCAACCTTGTCGTCGAGCCATGCGCTCTGACAAGGGTGCTTTAAACCTTGTCGTCGAGCCATGCGCTCTGACAAGGGGGCTTTCAACCTTGTTGTCGAGCCATGCGCTCTGACAAGGTGGCTTTCAACCTTGTCGTCGAGCCATGCGCTCCGACAAGGGGGCTTTCAACCTTGTAGTCGAGTCATGCGCTCCGACAAGGGGGCTTTCAACCTTGTCGTCGAGCCATACGCTCCGACAAGGGGGCTTTCAACCTTGTCGTCGAGCCATGCCCTCCGACAAGAGCTATTTTTCTTAAACAACTATACTTCCAGAAGGAAAGAGCATGGCAGTCATGACCCACGCCAAATTTGGCCCCACCTCCAGCATCGAGATCTTTAAGTTCTCCGCTGAAGTCATAAGCCTTCCCAGCAACATCTTTGCCGGAGGCCGGCATCAAGAACGTCAAAGTTCTCTGCTGAAATCGCAAACTTTTCCAGAAATATTCTTCAGCGGAAGAATAGCAAACCTTGTCGTCGAGCCATGTGCTCCAACAAGGGGGCTTTCAACCTTGTCGTCGAGCCATGCGCTCCGACAAGGGGGCTTTCAACCTTGTCGTCGAGCCATGCGCTCCGACAAGGGGGCTTTCAACCTTGTCGTCGAGCCATGCGCTCCGACAAGGGGGCTTTCAACCTTGTCGTCGAGCCATGCGCTCCGACAAGGGGGCTTTCAACCTTGTCGTCGAGCCATGCGCTCCGACAAGGGTGCTTTAAACCTTGTCGTCGAGCCATGCGCTCCGACAAGGGGGCTTTCAACCTTGTCGTCGAGCCATGTGCTCCGACAAGGGGGCTTTCAACCTTGTCGTCGAGCCATGCGCTCCGACAAGGGGGCTTTCAACCTTGTCGTCGATCCATGCGCTCCGACAAGGGGGCTTTCAACCTTGTCGTCGAGCCATGCCCTCCGACAAGGGGGCTTTCAACCTTGTCGTCGAGCCATGCGCTCCGACAAGGGGGCTTTCAACCTTGTCGTCGAGCCATGCGCTCCGACAAGGGGGCTTTCAACCTTGTCGTCGAGCCATGCGCTCCGACAAGGGGGCTTTCAACCTTGTCGTCGAGCCATGCGCTCTGACAAGGGTGCTTTAAACCTTGTCGTCGAGCCATGCGCTCCGACAAGGGGGCTTTCAACCTTGTCGTCGAGCCATGCGCTCTGACAAGGGTGCTTTAAACCTTGTCATCGAGCCATGCGCTCCGACAAGGGGGCTTTCAACCTTGTCGTCGAGCCATGCGCTCCGACAAGGGGGCTTTCAACCTTGTCGTCGAGCCATGCGCTCCGACAAGGGGGATTTCAACCTTGTCGTCGAGCCATGCGCTCCGACAAGGGGGCTTTCAACCTTGTCGTCGAGCCATGCGCTCCGACAAGGGGGCTTTCAACCTTGTCGTCGAGCCATGCGCTCCGACAAGGGGGCTTTCAACCTTGTCGTCGAGCCATGCGCTCCGACAAGGTGGCTTTCAACCTTGTCGGCGAGCCATGCCCTCCGACAAGAGCTATTTTTCTTAAACAACTATACTTCAAGAAGGAAAGGGCATGGCAGTCATGACCCACGCCAAATTTGGCCCCACCTCCAGCATCGAGATCTTTAAGTTCTCCGCTGAAGTCATAAGCCTTCCCAGCAACATCTTTGCCGGAGGCCGGCATCGAGAACGTCAAAGTTCTCTGCTGAAATCGCAAACTTTTCCAGAAATATTCTTCAGTGGACGAATAGCAAACCTTGTCGTCGAGCCATGTGCTCCGACAAGGGGGCTTTCAGCCTTGTCGTCGAGCCATGCGCTCCGACAAGGGGGCTTTCAACCTTGTCGTCGAGCCATGCGCTCCGACAAGGGGGCTTTCAACCTTGTCGTCGATCCATGCGCTCCGACAACGGGGCTTTCAACCTTGTCGTCGAGGCATGCGCTCCGACAAGGGGGCTTTCAACCTTGTCGTCGAGCCATGCGCTCCGACAAGGGGGCTTTCAACCTTGTCGTCGAGTCATGCACTCCGACAAGGGGGCTTTCAACCTTGTCGTCGAGCCATGCACTCCGACAAGAGCTATTTTTTTAAACGACTATACTTCCAGAAGGAAAGGGCATGGCAGTCATGACCCATGCCAAATTTGGCCCCACCTCCAGCATCGAGATCTTTAATTTCTCCGCTGAAGTCATAAGCCTTCCCGGCAACATCTTTGCCGGAGGCCGGCATCGAGAACGGCAAAGTTCTCTGCTGAAATCGCAAACTTTTCCAGAAATATTCTTCAGCGGAAGAATAGCAAACCTTGTCGTCGAGCCATGTGCTCCGACAAGCGGGCTTTCAACCTTGTCGTCGAGCCATGCGCTGCGACAAGGGGGCTTTCAACCTTGTCGTCGAGCCATCCGCTCCGACAAGGGGGCTTTCAACCTTGTCGTCGAGTCATGCGCTCCGACAAGGGGGCTTTCAACCTTGTCGTCGAGGCATGCGCTCCGACAAGGGGGCTTTCAACCTTGTCGTCGAGCCATACGCTCCGACAAGGGGGCTTTCAACCTTGTCGTCGAGCCGTGCACTCCGACAAGAGCTATTTTTCTTAAACAACTATACTTCCAGAAGGAAAGGGCATGGCAGTCATGACCCACGCCAAATTTGGCCCCACCTCCAGCATCGAGATCTTTAAGTTCTCCGCTGAAGTCATAAGCCTTCCCAGCAACATCTTTGCCGGAGGCCGGCATCGAGAACGGCAAAGTTCTCTGCTGAAATCGCAAACTTTTCCAGAAATATTCTTCAGCGGAAGAATAGCAAACCTTGTCGTCGAGCCATGTGCTCCGACAAGGGGGCTTTCAACCTTGTCGTCGAGCCATGCGCTCCGACAAGGGGGCTTTCAACCTTGTCGTCGAGCCATGCCCTCCGACAAGGGGGCTTTCAACCTTGTCGTCGAGCCATGCGCTCCGACAAGGGGGCTTTCAACCTTGTCGTCGAGCCATGCGCTCCGACAAGGGGGCTTTCAACCTTGTCGTCGAGCCATGCGCTCCGACAAGGGGGCTTTCAACCTTGTCGTCGAGCCATGCGCTCCGACAAGGGGGCTTTCAACCTTGTCATGGAGCCATGCGCTCCGACAAGGGGGCTTTCAACCTTGTCGTGGAGCCATGCGCTCCGACAAGTGGGCTTTCAACCTTGTCGTCGAGCCATGCGCTCCGACAAGGGGGCTTTCAACCTTGTCGTCGAGCCATGCGCTCTGACAAGGGTGCTTTAAACCTTGTCGTCGAGCCATGCGCTCCGACAAGGGGGCTTTCAACCTTGTCGTCGAGCCATGTGCTCCGACAAGGGGGCTTTCAACCTTGTCGTCGAGCCATGCGCTCCGACAAGGGGGCTTTCAACCTTGTCGTCGATCCATGCGCTCCGACAAGGGGGCTTTCAACCTTGTCGTCGAGCCATGCCCTCCGACAAGGGGGCTTTCAACCTTGTCGTCGAGCCATGCGCTCCGACAAGGGGGCTTTCAACCTTGTCGTCGAGCCATGCGCTCCGACAAGGGGGCTTTCAACCTTGTCGTCGAGCCATGCGCTCCGACAAGGGGGCTTTCAACCTTGTCGTCGAGCCATGCGCTCTGACAAGGGTGCTTTAAACCTTGTCGTCGAGCCATGCGCTCCGACAAGGGGGCTTTCAACCTTGTCGTCGAGCCATGCGCTCTGACAAGGGTGCTTTAAACCTTGTCATCGAGCCATGCGCTCCGACAAGGGGGCTTTCAACCTTGTCGTCGAGCCATGCGCTCCGACAAGGGGGCTTTCAACCTTGTCGTCGAGCCATGCGCTCCGACAAGGGGGCTTTCAACCTTGTCGTCGAGCCATGCGCTCCGACAAGGGGGCTTTCAACCTTGTCGTCGAGCCATGCGCTCGGACAAGGGGGCTTTCAACCTTGTCGTCGAGCCATGCGCTCCGACAAGGGGGCTTTCAACCTTGTCGTCGAGCCATGCGCTCCGACAAGGTGGCTTTCAACCTTGTCGTCGAGCCATGCCCTCCGACAAGAGCTATTTTTCTTAAACAACTATACTTCAAGAAGGAAAGGGCATGGCAGTCATGACCCACGCCAAATTTGGCCCCACCTCCAGCATCGAGATCTTTAAGTTCTCCGCTGAAGTCATAAGCCTTCCCAGCAACATCTTTGCCGGAGGCCGGCATCGAGAACGTCAAAGTTCTCTGCTGAAATCGCAAACTTTTCCAGAAATATTCTTCAGTGGACGAATAGCAAACCTTGTCGTCGAGCCATGTGCTCTGACAAGGGGGCTTTCAGCCTTGTCGTCGAGCCATGCGCTCCGACAAGGGGGCTTTCAACCTTGTCGTCGAGCCATGCGCTCCGAGAAGGGGGCTTTCAACCTTGTCGTCGAGCCATGCGCTCCGACAAGGGGGCTTTCAACCTTGTCGTCGAGCCATGCGCTCCGACAAGGGGGCTTTCAACCTTGTCATGGAGCCATGCGCTCCGACAAGGGGGCTTTCAACCTTGTCGTGGAGCCATGCGCTCCGACAAGTGGGCTTTCAACCTTGTCGTCGAGCCATGCGCTCCGACAAGGGGGCTTTCAACCTTGTCGTCGAGCCATGCGCTCTGACAAGGGTGCTTTAAACCTTGTCGTCGAGCCATGCGCTCCGACAAGGGGGCTTTCAACCTTGTCGTCGAGCCATGTGCTCCGACAAGGGGGCTTTCAACCTTGTCGTCGAGCCATGCGCTCCGACAAGGGGGCTTTCAACCTTGTCGTCGATCCATGCGCTCCGACAAGGGGGCTTTCAACCTTGTCGTCGAGCCATGCCCTCCGACAAGGGGGCTTTCAACCTTGTCGTCGAGCCATGCGCTCCGACAAGGGGGCTTTCAACCTTGTCGTCGAGCCATGCGCTCCGACAAGGGGGCTTTCAACCTTGTCGTCGAGCCATGCGCTCCGACAAGGGGGCTTTCAACCTTGTCGTCGAGCCATGCGCTCTGACAAGGGTGCTTTAAACCTTGTCGTCGAGCCATGCGCTCCGACAAGGGGGCTTTCAACCTTGTCGTCGAGCCATGCGCTCTGACAAGGGTGCTTTAAACCTTGTCATCGAGCCATGCGCTCCGACAAGGGGGCTTTCAACCTTGTCGTCGAGCCATGCGCTCCGACAAGGGGGCTTTCAACCTTGTCGTCGAGCCATGCGCTCCGACAAGGGGGCTTTCAACCTTGTCGTCGAGCCATGCGCTCCGACAAGGGGGCTTTCAACCTTGTCGTCGAGCCATGCGCTCGGACAAGGGGGCTTTCAACCTTGTCGTCGAGCCATGCGCTCCGACAAGGGGGCTTTCAACCTTGTCGTCGAGCCATGCGCTCCGACAAGGTGGCTTTCAACCTTGTCGTCGAGCCATGCCCTCCGACAAGAGCTATTTTTCTTAAACAACTATACTTCAAGAAGGAAAGGGCATGGCAGTCATGACCCACGCCAAATTTGGCCCCACCTCCAGCATCGAGATCTTTAAGTTCTCCGCTGAAGTCATAAGCCTTCCCAGCAACATCTTTGCCGGAGGCCGGCATCGAGAACGTCAAAGTTCTCTGCTGAAATCGCAAACTTTTCCAGAAATATTCTTCAGTGGACGAATAGCAAACCTTGTCGTCGAGCCATGTGCTCTGACAAGGGGGCTTTCAGCCTTGTCGTCGAGCCATGCGCTCCGACAAGGGGGCTTTCAACCTTGTCGTCGAGCCATGCGCTCCGACAAGGGGGCTTTCAACCTTGACGTCGATCCATGCGCTCCGACAAGGGGGCTTTCAACCTTGTCGTCGAGGCATGCGCTCCGACAAGGGGGCTTTCAACCTTGTCGTCGAGCCATGCGCTCCGACAAGGGGGCTTTCAACCTTGTCGTCGAGTCATGCACTCCGACAAGGGGGCTTTCAACCTTGTCGTCGAGCCATGCACTCCGACAAGAGCTATTTTTTTAAACGACTATACTTCCAGAAGGAAAGGGCATGGCAGTCATGACCCATGCCAAATTTGGCCCCACCTCCAGCATCGAGATCTTTAAGTTCTCCGCTGAAGTCATAAGCCTTCCCGGCAACATCTTTGCCGGAGGCCGGCATCGAGAACGGCAAAGTTCTCTGCTGAAATCGCAAACTTTTCCAGAAATATTCTTCAGCGGAAGAATAGCAAACCTTGTCGTCGAGCCATGTGCTCCGACAAGCGGGCTTTCAACCTTGTCGTCGAGCCATGCGCTGCGACAAGGGGGCTTTCAACCTTGTCGTCGAGCCATCCGCTCCGACAAGGGGGCTTTCAACCTTGTCGTCGAGTCATGCGCTCCGACAAGGGGGCTTTCAACCTTGTCGTCGAGTCATGCGCTCCGACAAGGGGGCTTTCAACCTTGTCGTCGAGCCATACGCTCCGACAAGGGGGCTTTCAACCTTGTCGTCGAGCAGTGCACTCCGACAAGAGCTATTTTTCTTAAACAACTATACTTCCAGAAGGAAAGGGCATGGCAGTCATGACCCACGCCAAATTTGGCCCCACCTCCAGCATCGAGATCTTTAAGTTCTCCGCTGAAGTCATAAGCCTTCCCAGCAACATCTTTGCCGGAGGCCGGCATCGAGAACGGCAAAGTTCTCTGCTGAAATCGCAAACTTTTCCAGAAATATTCTTCAGCGGAAGAATAGCAAACCTTGTCGTCGAGCCATGGGCTCCGACAAGTGGGCTTTCAACCTTGTCGTCGAGCCATGCGCTCCGACAAGGGGGCTTTCAACCTTGTCGTCGAGCCATGCGCTCCGACAAGGGGGCTTTCAACCTTGTCGTCGAGCCATGCGCTCCGACAAGGGGGCTTTCAACCTTGTCGTCGAGTCATGCGCTCCGACAAGGGGGCTTTCAACCTTGTCGTCGAGCCATGCGCTCCGACAAGGGGGCTTTCAACCTTGTCGTCGAGCCATGCGCTCCGACAAGGGGGCTTTCAACCTTGTCATGGAGCCATGCGCTCCGACAAGGGGGCTTTCAACCTTGTCGTGGAGCCATGCGCTCCGACAAGTGGGCTTTCAACCTTGTCGTCGAGCCATGCGCTCCGACAAGGGGGCTTTCAACCTTGTCGTCGAGCCATGCGCTCTGACAAGGGTGCTTTAAACCTTGTCGTCGAGCCATGCGCTCCGACAAGGGGGCTTTCAACCTTGTCGTCGAGCCATGCGCTCTGACAAGGTGGCTTTCAACCTTGTCGTCGAGCCATGCGCTCCGACAAGGGGGCTTTCAACCTTGTAGTCGAGTCATGCGCTCCGACAAGGGGGCTTTCAACCTTGTCGTCGAGCCATACGCTCCGACAAGGGGGCTTTCAACCTTGTCGTCGAGCCATGCACTCCGACAAGAGCTATTTTTCTTAAACAACTATACTTCCAGAAGGAAAGAGCATGGCAGTCATGACCCACGCCAAATTTGGCCCCACCTCCAGCATCGAGATCTTTAAGTTCTCCGCTGAAGTCATAAGCCTTCCCAGCAACATCTTTGCCGGAGGCCGGTATCGAGAACGTCAAAGTTCTCTGCTGAAATCGCAAACTTTTCCAGAAATATTCTTCAGCGGAAGAATAGCAAACCTTGTCGTCGAGCCATGTGCTCCGACAAGGGGGTTTCAACCTTGTCGTCGAGCCATGCGCTCCGACAAGGGGGCTTTCAACCTTGTCGTCGAGCCATGCGCTCCGACAAGGGGGATTTCAACCTTGTCGTCGAGCCATGCGCTCCGACAAGGGGGCTTTCAACCTTGTCGTCGAGCCATGCGCTCCGACAAGGGGGCTTTCAACCTTGTCGTCGAGCCATGCGCTCCGACAAGGGTGCTTTAAACCTTGTCGTCGAGCCATGCGCTCCCACAAGGGGGCTTTCAACCTTGTCGTCGAGCCATGCGCTCCGACAAGGGGGCTTTCAACCTTGTCGTCGAGCCATGCGCTCCGACAAGGGGGCTTTCAACCTTGTCGTCGATCCATGCGCTCCGACAAGGGGGCTTTCAACCTTGTCGTCGAGCCATGCGCTCCGACAAGGGGGCTTTCCACCTTGTCGTCGAGCCATGCGCTCCGACAAGGGGGCTTTCAACCTTGTCGTCGAGCCATGCGCTCCGAGAAGGGGGCTTTCAACCTTGTCGTCGAGCCATGCGCTCCGACAAGGGGGCTTTCAACCTTGTCGTCGAGCCATGCGCTCTGACAAGGGTGCTTTAAACCTTGTTGTCGAGCCATGCGCTCCGACAAGGGGGCTTTCAACCTTGTCGTCGAGCCATGCGCTCTGACAAGGGTGCTTTAAACCTTGTCGTCAAGCCATGCGCTCCGACAAAGGGGCTTTCAATCTTGTCGTCGAGCCATGCGCTCCGACAAGGGGGCTTTCAACCTTCTCGTCAAGCCATGCGCTCCGACAAGGGGGCTTTCAACCTTGTCGTCGAGCCATGCGCTCCGACAAGGGGGCTTTCAACCTTGTCGTCGAGCCATGCGCTCCGACAAGGGGGCTTTCAACCTTGTCGTCGATCCGTGCGCTCCGACAAGGGGGCTTTCAACCTTGTCGTCGAGCCATGCGCTCCGACAAGGGGGCTTTCCACCTTGTCGTCGAGCCGTGCACTCTGACAAGAGCTATTTTTCTTAAACAACTATACTTCCAAAAGGAAAGGGCATGGCAGTCATGACCCACGCCAAATTTGGCCCCACCTCCAGCATCGAGATCTTTAAGTTCTCCGCTGAAGTCATAAGCCTTCCCAGCAACATCTTTGCCGGAGGCCGGCATCGAGAACGGCAAAGTTCTCTGCTGAAATCGCAAACTTTTCCAGAAATATTCTTCAGCGGAAGAATAGCAAACCTTGTCGTCGAGCCATGTGCTCCGACAAGGGGGCTTTCAACCTTGTCGTCGAGCCATGCGCTCCGACAAGGGGGCTTTCAACCTTGTCGTCGAGCCATGCCCTCCGACAAGGGGGCTTTCAACCTTGTCGTCGAGCCATGCGCTCCGACAAGGGGGCTTTCAACCTTGTCGTCGAGCCATGCGCTCCGACAAGGGGGCTTTCAACCTTGTCGTCGAGCCATGCGCTCCGACAAGGGGGCTTTCAACCTTGTCGTCGAGCCATGCGCTCCGACAAGGGGGCTTTCAACCTTGTCATGGAGCCATGCGCTCCGACAAGGGGGCTTTCAACCTTGTCGTGGAGCCATGCGCTCCGACAAGTGGGCTTTCAACCTTGTCGTCGAGCCATGCGCTCCGACAAGGGGGCTTTCAACCTTGTCGTCGAGCCATGCGCTCTGACAAGGGTGCTTTAAACCTTGTCGTCGAGCCATGCGCTCCGACAAGGGGGCTTTCAACCTTGTCGTCGAGCCATGTGCTCCGACAAGGGGGCTTTCAACATTGTCGTCGAGCCATGCGCTCCGACAAGGGGGCTTTCAACCTTGTCGTCGATCCATGCGCTCCGACAAGGGGGCTTTCAACCTTGTCGTCGAGCCATGCCCTCCGACAAGGGGGCTTTCAACCTTGTCGTCGAGCCATGCGCTCCGACAAGGGGGCTTTCAACCTTGTCGTCGAGCCATGCGCTCCGACAAGGGGGCTTTCAACCTTGTCGTCGAGCCATGCGCTCCGACAAGGGGGCTTTCAACCTTGTCGTCGAGCCATGCGCTCTGACAAGGGTGCTTTAAACCTTGTCGTCGAGCCATGCGCTCCGACAAGGGGGCTTTCAACCTTGTCGTCGAGCCATGCGCTCTGACAAGGGTGCTTTAAACCTTGTCCTCGAGCCATGCGCTCCGACAAGGGGGCTTTCAACCTTGTCGTCGAGCCATGCGCTCCGACAAGGGGGCTTTCAACCTTGTCGTCGAGCCATGCGCTCCGACAAGGGGGCTTTCAACCTTGTCGTCGAGCCATGCGCTCCGACAAGGGGGCTTTCAACCTTGTCGTCGAGCCATGCGCTCGGACAAGGGGGCTTTCAACCTTGTCGTCGAGCCATGCGCTCCGACAAGGGGGCTTTCAACCTTGTCGTCGAGCCATGCGCTCCGACAAGGTGGCTTTCAACCTTGTCGTCGAGCCATGCCCTCCGACAAGAGCTATTTTTCTTAAACAACTATACTTCAAGAAGGAAAGGGCATGGCAGTCATGACCCACGCCAAATTTGGCCCCACCTCCAGCATCGAGATCTTTAAGTTCTCCGCTGAAGTCATAAGCCTTCCCAGCAACATCTTTGCCGGAGGCCGGCATCGAGAACGTCAAAGTTCTCTGCTGAAATCGCAAACTTTTCCAGAAATATTCTTCAGTGGACGAATAGCAAACCTTGTCGTCGAGCCATGTGCTCTGACAAGGGGGCTTTCAGCCTTGTCGTCGAGCCATGCGCTCCGACAAGGGGGCTTTCAACCTTGTCGTCGAGCCATGCGCTCCGACAAGGGGGCTTTCAACCTTGACGTCGATCCATGCGCTCCGACAAGGGGGCTTTCAACCTTGTCGTCGAGGCATGCGCTCCGACAAGGGGGCTTTCAACCTTGTCGTCGAGCCATGCGCTCCGACAAGGGGGCTTTCAACCTTGTCGTCGAGTCATGCCCTCCGACAAGGGGGCTTTCAACCTTGTCGTCGAGCCATGCACTCCGACAAGAGCTATTTTTTTAAACGACTATACTTCCAGAAGGAAAGGGCATGGCAGTCATGACCCATGCCAAATTTGGCCCCACCTCCAGCATCGAGATCTTTAAGTTCTCCGCTGAAGTCATAAGCCTTCCCGGCAACATCTTTGCCGGAGGCCGGCATCGAGAACGGCAAAGTTCTCTGCTGAAATCGCAAACTTTTCCAGAAATATTCTTCAGCGGAAGAATAGCAAACCTTGTCGTCGAGCCATGTGCTCCGACAAGCGGGCTTTCAACCTTGTCGTCGAGCCATGCGCTGCGACAAGGGGGCTTTCAACCTTGTCGTCGAGCCATCCGCTCCGACAAGGGGGCTTTCAACCTTGTCGTCGAGTCATGCGCTCCGACAAGGGGGCTTTCAACCTTGTCGTCGAGTCATGCGGTCCGACAAGGGGGCTTTCAACCTTGTCGTCGAGCCATACGCTCCGACAAGGGGGTTTCAACCTTGTCGTCGAGCAGTGCACTCCGACAAGAGCTATTTTTCTTAAACAACTATACTTCCAGAAGCAAAGGGCATGGCAGTCATGACCCACGCCAAATTTGGCCCCACCTCCAGCATCGAGATCTTTAAGTTCTCCGCTGAAGTCATAAGCCTTCCCAGCAACATCTTTGCCGGAGGCCGGCATCGAGAACGGCAAAGTTCTCTGCTGAAATCGCAAACTTTTCCAGAAATATTCTTCAGCGGAAGAATAGCAAACCTTGTCGTCGAGCCATGGGCTCCGACAAGGGGGCTTTCAACCTTGTTGTCGAGCCATGCGCTCCGACAAGGGGGCTTTCAACCTTGTCGTCGAGCCATGCGCTCCGACAAGGGGGCTTTCAACCTTGTCGTCGAGCCATGCGCTCCGACAAGGGGGCTTTCAACCTTGTCGTCGAGTCATGCGCTCCGACAAGGGGGCTTTCAACCTTGTCGTCGAGCCATGCGCTCCGACAAGGGGGCTTTCAACCTTGTCGTCGAGCCATGCGCTCCGACAAGGGGGCTTTCAACCTTGTCATGGAGCCATGCGCTCCGACAAGGGGGCTTTCAACCTTGTCGTGGAGCCATGCGCTCCGACAAGTGGGCTTTCAACCTTGTCGTCGAGCCATGCGCTCCGACAAGGGGGCTTTCAACCTTGTCGTCGAGCCATGCGCTCTGACAAGGGTGCTTTAAACCTTGTCGTCGAGCCATGCGCTCCGACAAGGGGGCTTTCAACCTTGTCGTCGAGCCATGCGCTCTGACAAGGTGGCTTTCAACCTTGTCGTCGAGCCATGCGCTCCGACAAGGGGGCTTTCAACCTTGTAGTCGAGTCATGCGCTCCGACAAGGGGGCTTTCAACCTTGTCGTCGAGCCATACGCTCCGACAAGGGGGCTTTCAACCTTGTCGTCGAGCCATGCACTCCGACAAGAGCTATTTTTCTTAAACAACTATACTTCCAGAAGGAAAGAGCATGGCAGTCATGACCCACGCCAAATTTGGCCCCACCTCCAGCATCGAGATCTTTAAGTTATCCGCTGAAGTCATAAGCCTTCCCAGCAACATCTTTGCCGGAGGCCGGTATCGAGAACGTCAAAGTTCTCTGCTGAAATCGCAAACTTTTCCAGAAATATTCTTCAGCGGAAGAATAGCAAACCTTGTCGTCGAGCCATGTGCTCCGACAAGGGGGTTTCAACCTTGTCGTCGAGCCATGCGCTCCGACAAGGGGGCTTTCAACCTTGTCGTCGAGCCATGCGCTCCGACAAGGGGGCTTTCAACCTTGTCGTCGAGCCATGCGCTCCGACAAGGGGGCTTTCAACCTTGTCGTCGAGCCATGCGCTCCGACAAGGGGGCTTTCAACCTTGTCGTCGAGCCATGCGCTCCGACAAGGGTGCTTTAAACCTTGTCGTCGAGCCATGCGCTCCCACAAGGGGGCTTTCAACCTTGTCGTCGAGCCATGCGCTCCGACAAGGGGGCTTTCAACCTTGTCGTCGAGCCATGCGCTCCGACAAGGGGGCTTTCAACCTTGTCGTCGATCCATGCGCTCCGACAAGGGGGCTTTCAACCTTGTCGTCGAGCCATGCGCTCCGACAAGGGGGCTTTCCACCTTGTCGTCGAGCCATGCGCTCCGACAAGGGGGCTTTCAACCTTGTCGTCGAGCCATGCGCTCCGAGAAGGGGGCTTTCAACCTTGTCGTCGAGCCATGCGCTCCGACAAGGGGGCTTTCAACCTTGTCGTCGAGCCATGCGCTCTGACAAGGGTGCTTTAAACCTTGTTGTCGAGCCATGCGCTCCGACAAGGGGGCTTTCAACCTTGTCGTCGAGCCATGCGCTCTGACAAGGGTGCTTTAAACCTTGTCGTCAAGCCATGCGCTCCGACAAGGGGGCTTTCAATCTTGTCGTCGAGCCATGCGCTCCGACAAGGGGGCTTTCAACCTTGTCGTCGAGCCATGCGCTCCGACAAGGGGGCTTTCAACCTTGTCGTCGAGCCATGCGCTCCGACAAGGGGGCTTTCAACCTTGTCGTCGAGCCATGCGCTCCGACAAGGGGGCTTTCAACCTTGTCGTCGATCCGTGCGCTCCGACAAGGGGGCTTTCAACCTTGTCGTCGAGCCATGCGCTCCGACAAGGGGGCTTTCCACCTTGTCGTCGAGCCATGCGCTCCGACAAGGGGGACTTTCAACCTTGTCGTCGAGCCATGCGCTCCGAGAAGGGGGCTTTCAACCTTGTCGTCGAGCCATGCGCTCCGACAAGGGGGCTTTCAACCTTGTCGTCGAGCAATGCGCTCTGACAAGGGTGCTTTCAACCTTGCCGTCGAGCCATGTGCTCCGACAAGGGGGCTTTCAACCTTGTCGTCGATCCGTGCGCTCCGACAAGGGGGCTTTCAACCTTGTCGTCGAGCCATGCGCTCCGACAAGGGGGCTTTTAACCTTGTCGTCGAGCCATGCGCTCCGACAAGGGGGCTTTCAACCTTGTCGTCGAGCCATGCGCTCCGACAAGGGGGCTTTCAACCTTGTCGTCGAGTCATGCGCTCCGACAAGGGGGCTTTCAACCTTGTCGTCGAGCCATGCGCTCCGACAAGGGGGCTTTCAACCTTGTCGTCGAGCCATGCGCTCCGACAAGGGGGCTTTCAACCTTGTCATGGAGCCATGCGCTCCGACAAGGGGGCTTTCAACCTTGTCGTGGAGCCATGCGCTCCGACAAGTGGGCTTTCAACCTTGTCGTCGAGCCATGCGCTCCGACAAGGGGGCTTTCAACCTTGTCGTCGAGCCATGCGCTCTGACAAGGGTGCTTTAAACCTTGTCGTCGAGCCATGCGCTCCGACAAGGGGGCTTTCAACCTTGTCGTCGAGCCATGCGCTCTGACAAGGTGGCTTTCAACCTTGTCGTCGAGCCATGCGCTCCGACAAGGGGGCTTTCAACCTTGTAGTCGAGTCATGCGCTCCGACAAGGGGGCTTTCAACCTTGTCGTCGAGCCATACGCTCCGACAAGGGGGCTTTCAACCTTGTCGTCGAGCCATGCACTCCGACAAGAGCTATTTTTCTTAAACAACTATACTTCCAGAAGGAAAGAGCATGGCAGTCATGACCCACGCCAAATTTGGCCCCACCTCCAGCATCGAGATCTTTAAGTTCTCCGCTGAAGTCATAAGCCTTCCCAGCAACATCTTTGCCGGAGGCCGGTATCGAGAACGTCAAAGTTCTCTGCTGAAATCGCAAACTTTTCCAGAAATATTCTTCAGCGGAAGAATAGCAAACCTTGTCGTCGAGCCATGTGCTCCGACAAGGGGGCTTTCAACCTTGTCGTCGAGCCATGCGCTCCGACAAGGGGGCTTTCAACCTTGTCGTCGAGCCATGCGCTCCGACAAGGGGGCTTTCAACCTTGTCGTCGAGCCATGCGCTCCGACAAGGGGGCTTTCAACCTTGTCGTCGAGCCATGCGCTCCGACAAGGGGGCTTTCAACCTTGTCGTCGAGCCATGCGCTCCGACAAGGGTGCTTTAAACCTTGTCGTCGAGCCATGCGCTCCCACAAGGGGGCTTTCAACCTTGTCGTCGAGCCATGCGCTCCGACAAGGGGGCTTTCAACCTTGTCGTCGAGCCATGCGCTCCGACAAGGGGGCTTTCAACCTTGTCGTCCATCCATGCGCTCCGACAAGGGGGCTTTCAACCTTGTCGTCGAGCCATGCGCTCCGACAAGGGGGCTTTCCACCTTGTCGTCGAGCCATGCGCTCCGACAAGGGGGCTTTCAACCTTGTCGTCGAGCCATGCGCTCCGAGAAGGGGGCTTTCAACCTTGTCGTCGAGCCATGCGCTCCGACAAGGGGGCTTTCAACCTTGTCGTCGAGCCATGCGCTCTGACAAGGGTGCTTTAAACCTTGTGGTCGAGCCATGCGCTCCGACAAGGGGGCTTTCAACCTTGTCGTCGAGCCATGCGCTCTGACAAGGGTGCTTTAAACATTGTCGTCAAGCCATGCGCTCCGACAAGGGGGCTTTCAATCTTGTCGTCGAGCCATGCGCTCCGACAAGGGGGCTTTCAACCTTGTCGTCGAGCCATGCGCTCCGACAAGGGGGCTTTCAACCTTGTCGTCGAGCCATGCGCTCCGACAAGGGGGCTTTCAACCTTGTCGTCGAGCCATGCGCTCCGACAAGGGGGCTTTCAACCTTGTCGTCGATCCGTGCGCTCCGACAAGGGGGCTTTCAACCTTGTCGTCGAGCCATGCGCTCCGACAAGGGGGCTTTCCACCTTGTCGTCGAGCCCTGCGCTCCGACAAGGGGGCTTTCAACCTTGTCGTCGAGCCATGCGCTCCGAGAAGGGGGCTTTCAACCTTGTCGTCGAGCCATGCGCTCCGACAAGGGGGCTTTCAACCTTGTCGTCGAGCAATGCGCTCTGACAAGGGTGCTTTCAACCTTGCCGTCGAGCCATGTGCTCCGACAAGGGGGCTTTCAACCTTGTCGTCGAGCCATGCACTCCGACAAGAGCTATTTTTTTAAACGACTATACTTCCAGAAGGAAAGGGCATGGCAGTAATGACCCATGCCAAATTTGGCCCCACCTCCAGCATCGAGATCTTTAAGTTCTCCGCTGAAGTCATAAGCCTTCCCGGCAACATCTTTGCCGGAGGCCGGCATCGAGAACGGCAAAGTTCTCTGCTGAAATCGCAAACTTTTCCAGAAATATTCTTCAGCGGAAGAATAGCAAACCTTGTCGTCGAGCCATGTGCTCCGACAAGCGGGCTTTCAACCTTGTCGTCGAGCCATGCGCTGCGACAAGGGGGCTTTCAACCTTGTCGTCGAGCCATCCGCTCCGACAAGGGGGCTTTCAACCTTGTCGTCGAGTCATGCGCTCCGACAAGGGGGCTTTCAACCTTGTCGTCGAGTCATGCGCTCCGACAAGGGGGCTTTCAACCTTGTCGTCGAGCCATACGCTCTGACAAGGGGGCTTTCAACCTTGTCGTCGAGCAGTGCACTCCGACAAGAGCTATTTTTCTTAAACAACTATACTTCTAGAAGGAAAGGGCATGGCAGTCATGACCCACGCCAAATTTGGCCCCACCTCCAGCATCGAGATCTTTAAGTTCTCCGCTGAAGTCATAAGCCTTCCCAGCAACATCTTTGCCGGAGGCCGGCATCGAGAACGGCAAAGTTCTCTGCTGAAATCGCAAACTTTTCCAGAAATATTCTTCAGCGGAAGAATAGCAAACCTTGTCGTCGAGCCATGTGCTCCAACAAGGGGGCTTTCAACCTTGTCGTCGAGCCATGCGCTCCGACAAGGGGGCTTTCAACCTTGTCGTGGAGCCATACGCTCCGACAAGGGGGCTTTCAATCTTGTCGTCGAGCCATGCGCTCCGACAAGGGGGCTTTCAACCTTGTCGTCGAGCCATGCGCTCCGACAAGGGGGCTTTCAACCTTGTCCTGGAGCCATGCGCTCCGACAAGGGGGCTTTCAACCTTGTCGTGGAGCCATGCGCTCCGACAAGTGGGCTTTCAACCTTGTCGTCGAGCCATGCGCTCCGACAAGGGGGCTTTCAACCTTGTCGTCGAGCCATGCGCTCTGACAAGGGTGCTTTAAACCTTGTCGTCGAGCCATGCGCTCCGACAAGGGGGCTTTCAACCTTGTCGTCGAGCCATGCGCTCTGACAAGGTGGCTTTCAACCTTGTCGTCGAGCCATGCGCTCCGACAAGGGGGCTTTCAACCTTGTAGTCGAGTCATGCGCTCCGACAAGGGGGCTTTCAACCTTGTCGTCGAGCCATACGCTCCGACAAGGGGGCTTTCAACCTTGTCGTCGAGCCATGCACTCCGACAAGAGCTATTTTTCTTAAACAACTATACTTCCAGAAGGAAAGAGCATGGCAGTCATGACCCACGCCAAATTTGGCCCCACCTCCAGCATCGAGATCTTTAAGTTCTCCGCTGAAGTCATAAGCCTTCCCAGCAACATCTTTGCCGGAGGCCGGCATCGAGAACGTCAAAGTTCTCTGCTGAAATCGCAAACTTTTCCAGAAATATTCTTCAGCGGAAGAATAGCAAACCTCGTCGTCGAGCCATGTGCTCCGACAAGGGGGCTTTCAACCTTGTCGTCGAGCCATGCGCTCCGACAAGGGGGCTTTCAACCTTGTCGTCGAGCCATGCGCTCCGACAAGGGGGCTTTCAACCTTCTCGTCGAGCCATGCGCTCCGACAAGGGGGCTTCCAACCTTGTCGTCGAGCCATGCGCTCCGACAAGGGGGCTTTCAACCTTGTCGTCGAGCCATGCGCTCCGACAAGGGTGCTTTAAACCTTGTCGTCGAGCCATGCGCTCCGACAAGGGGGCTTTCAACCTTGTCGTCGTGCCATGCGCTCCGACAAGGGGGCTTTCAACCTTGTCGTCGAGCCATGCGCTCCGACAAGGGGGCTTTCAACCTTGTCGTCGATCCATGCGCTCCGACAAGGGGGCTTTCAACCTTGTCGTCGAGCCATGCGCTCCGACAAGGGGGCTTTCCACCTTGTCGTCGAGCCATGCGCTCCGACAAGGGGGCTTTCAACCTTGTCGTCGAGCCATGCGCTCCGAGAAGGGGGCTTTCAACCTTGTCGTCGAGCCATGCGCTCCGACAAGGGGGCTTTCAACCTTGTCGTCGAGCCATGCGCTCTGACAAGGGTGCTTTAAACCTTGTCGTCGAGCCATGCGCTCCGACAAGGGGGCTTTCAACCTTGTCATGGAGCCATGCGCTCCGACAAGGGGGCTTTCAACCTTGTCGTGGAGCCATGCGCTCCGACAAGTGGGCTTTCAACCTTGTCGTCGAGCCATGCGCTCCGACAAGGGGGCTTTCAACCTTGTCGTCGAGCCATGCACTCTGACAAGGGTGCTTTAAACCTTGTCGTCGAGCTATACGCTCCGACAAGGGGGCTTTCAACCTTGTCGTCGAGCCATGGGCTCCGACAAGGGGGCTTTCAACCTTGTCGTCGAGCCATGCGCTCCGACAAGGGGGCTTTCAACCTTGTCGTCGATCCATGCGCTCCGACAAGGGGGCTTTCAACCTTGTCGTCGAGCCATGCCCTCCGACAAGGGGGCTTTCAACCTTGTCGTCGAGCCATGCGCTCCGACAAGGGGGCTTTCAACCTTGTCGTCGAGCCATGCGCTCCGACAAGGGGGCTTTCAACCTTGTCGTCGAGCCATGCGCTCCGACAAGGGGGCTTTCAACCTTGTCGTCGAGCCATGCGCTCTGACAAGGGTGCTTTAAACCTTGTCGTCGAGCCATGCGCTCCGACAAGGGGGCTTTCAACCTTGTCGTCGAGCCATGCGCTCTGACAAGGGTGCTTTAAACCTTGTCATCGAGCCATGCGCTCCGACAAGGGGGCTTTCAACCTTGTCGTCGAGCCATGCGCTCCGACAAGGGGGCTTTCAACCTTGTCGTCGAGCCATGCGCTCCGACAAGGGGGCTTTCAACCTTGTCGTCGAGCCATGCGCTCCGACAAGGGGGCTTTCAACCTTGTCGTCGAGCCATGCGCTCCGACAAGGGGGCTTTCAACCTTGTCGTCGAGCCATGCGCTCCGACAAGGGGGCTTTCAACCTTGTCGTCGAGCCATGCGCTCCGACAAGGTGGCTTTCAACCTTGTCGTCGAGCCATGCCCTCCGACAAGAGCTATTTTTCTTAAACAACTATACTTCAAGAAGGAAAGGGCATGGCAGTCATGACCCACGCCAAATTTGGCCCCACCTCCAGCATCGAGATCTTTAAGTTCTCCGCTGAAGTCATAAGCCTTCCCAGCAACATCTTTGCCGGAGGCCGGCATCGAGAACGTCAAAGTTCTCTGCTGAAATCGCAAACTTTTCCAGAAATATTCTTCAGTGGACGAATAGCAAACCTTGTCGTCGAGCCATGTGCTCCGACAAGGGGGCTTTCAGCCTTGTCGTCGAGCCATGCGCTCCGACAAGGGGGCTTTCAACCTTGTCGTCGAGCCATGCGCTCCGACAAGGGGGCTTTCAACCTTGTCGTCGAGCCATGCGCTCCGACAAGGGGGCTTTCAACCTTGTCGTCGATCCATGCGCTCCGACAAGGGGGCTTTCAACCTTGTCGTCGAGCCATGCGCTCCGACAAGGGGGCTTTCCACCTTGTCGTCGAGCCATGCGCTCCGACAAGGGGGCTTTCAACCTTGTCGTCGAGCCATGCGCTCTGAGAAGGGGGCTTTCAACCTTGTCGTCGAGCCATGCGCTGCGACAAGGGGGCTTTCAACCTTGTCGTCGAGCCATGCGCTCTGACAAGGGTGCTTTAAACCTTGTCGTCGAGCCATGCGCTCCGACAAGGGGGCTTTCAACCTTGTCATGGAGCCATGCGCTCCGACAAGGGGGCTTTCAACCTTGTCGTGGAGCCATGCGCTCCGACAAGTGGGCTTTCAACCTTGTCGTCGAGCCATGCGCTCCGACAAGGGGGCTTTCAACCTTGTCGTCGAGCCATGCACTCTGACAAGGGTGCTTTAAACCTTGTCGTCGAGCTATGCGCTCCGACAAGGGGGCTTTCAACCTTGTCGTCGAGCCATGGGCTCCGACAAGGGGGCTTTCAACCTTGTCGTCGAGCCATGCGCTCCGACAAGGGGGCTTTCAACCTTGTCGTCGATCCATGCGCTCCGACAAGGGGGCTTTCAACCTTGTCGTCGAGCCATGCCCTCCGACAAGGGGGCTTTCAACCTTGTCGTCGAGCCATGCGCTCCGACAAGGGGGCTTTCAACCTTGTCGTCGAGCCATGCGCTCCGACAAGGGGGCTTTCAACCTTGTCGTCGAGCCATGCGCTCCGACAAGGGGGCTTTCAACCTTGTCGTCGAGCCATGCGCTCTGACAAGGGTGCTTTAAACCTTGTCGTCGAGCCATGCGCTCCGACAAGGGGGCTTTCAACCTTGTCGTCGAGCCATGCGCTCTGACAAGGGTGCTTTAAACCTTGTCATCGAGCCATGCGCTCCGACAAGGGGGCTTTCAACCTTGTCGTCGAGCCATGCGCTCCGACAAGGGGGCTTTCAACCTTGTCGTCGAGCCATGCGCTCCGACAAGGGGGCTTTCAACCTTGTCGTCGAGCCATGCGCTCCGACAAGGGGGCTTTCAACCTTTTCGTCGAGCCATGCGCTCCGACAAGGGGGCTTTCAACCTTGTCGTCGAGCCATGCGCTCCGACAAGGGGGCTTTCAACCTTGTCGTCGAGCCATGCGCTCCGACAAGGTGGCTTTCAACCTTGTCGTCGAGCCATGCCCTCCGACAAGAGCTATTTTTCTTAAACAACTATACTTCAAGAAGGAAAGGGCATGGCAGTCATGACCCACGCCAAATTTGGCCCCACCTCCAGCATCGAGATCTTTAAGTTCTCCGCTGAAGTCATAAGCCTTCCCAGCAACATCTTTGCCGGAGGCCGGCATCGAGAACGTCAAAGTTCTCTGCTGAAATCGCAAACTTTTCCAGAAATATTCTTCAGTGGACGAATAGCAAACCTTGTCGTCGAGCCATGTGCTCCGACAAGGGGGCTTTCAGCCTTGTCGTCGAGCCATGCGCTCCGACAAGGGGGCTTTCAGCCTTGTCGTCGAGCCATGCGCTCCGACAAGGGGGCTTTCAACCTTGTCGTCGATCCATGCGCTCCGACAAGGGGGCTTTCAACCTTGTCGTCGAGGCATGCGCTCCGACAAGGGGGCTTTCAACCTTGTCGTCGAGCCATGCGCTCCGACAAGGGGGCTTTCAACCTTGTCGTCGAGTCATGCACTCCGACAAGGGGGCTTTCAACCTTGTCGTCGAGCCATGCACTCCGACAAGAGCTATTTTTTTAAACGACTATACTTCCAGAAGGAAAGGGCATGGCAGTCATGACCCATGCCAAATTTGGCCCCACCTCCAGCATCGAGATCTTTAAGTTCTCCGCTGAAGTCATAAGCCTTCCCGGCAACATCTTTGCCGGAGGCCGGCATCGAGAACGGCAAAGTTCTCTGCTGAAATCGCAAACTTTTCCAGAAATATTCTTCAGCGGAAGAATAGCAAACCTTGTCGTCGAGCCATGTGCTCCGACAAGCGGGCTTTCAACCTTGTCGTCGAGCCATGCGCTGCGACAAGGGGGCTTTCAACCTTGTCGTCGAGCCATCCGCTCCGACAAGGGGGCTTTCAACCTTGTCGTCGAGTCATGCGCTCCGACAAGGGGGCTTTCAACCTTGTCGTCGAGTCATGCGCTCCGACAAGGGGGCTTTCAACCTTGTCGTCGAGCCATACGCTCCGACAAGGGGGCTTTCAACCTTGTCGTCTAGCAGTGCACTCCGACAAGAGCTATTTTTCTTAAACAACTATACTTCCAGAAGGAAAGGGCATGGCATTCATGACCCACGCCAAATTTGGCCCCACCTCCAGCATCGAGATCTTTAAGTTCTCCTCTGAAGTCATAAGCCTTCCCAGCAACATCTTTGCCGGAGGCCGGCATCGAGAACGGCAAAGTTCTCTGCTGAAATCGCAAACTTTTCCAGAAATATTCTTCAGCGGAAGAATAGCAAACCTTGTCGTCGAGCCATGTGCTCCGACAAGGGGGCTTTCAACCTTGTCGTCGAGCCATGCGCTCCGACAAGGGGGCTTTCAACCTTGTCGTCGAGCCATGCGCTCCGACAAGGGGGCTTTCAACCTTGTCGTCGAGCCATGCGCTCCGACAAGGGGGCTTTCAACCTTGTCGTCGAGGCATGCGCTCCGACAAGGGGGCTTTCAACCTTGTCGTCGAGCCATGCGCTCCGACAAGGGGGCTTTCAACCTTGTCGTCGAGCCATGCGCTCCGACAAGGGGGCTTTCAACCTTGTCATGGAGCCATGCGCTCCGACAAGGGGGCTTTCAACCTTGTCGTGGAGCCATGCGCTCCGACAAGTGGGCTTTCAACCTTGTCGTCGAGCCATGCGCTCCGACAAGGGGGCTTTCAACCTTGTCGTCGAGCCATGCGCTCTGACAAGGGTGCTTTAAACCTTGTCGTCGAGCCATGCGCTCCGACAAGGGGGCTTTCAACCTTGTCGTCGAGCCATGCGCTCTGACAAGGTGGCTTTCAACCTTGTCGTCGTGCCATGCGCTCCGACAAGGGGGCTTTCAACCTTGTAGTCGAGTCATGCGCTCCGACAAGGGGGCTTTCAACCTTGTCGTCGAGCCATACGCTCCGACAAGGGGGCTTTCAACCTTGTCGTCGAGCCATGCACTCCGACAAGAGCTATTTTTCTTAAACAACTATACTTCCAGAAGGAAAGAGCATGGCAGTCATGACCCACGCCAAATTTGGCCCCACCTCCAGCATCGAGATCTTTAAGTTCTCCGCTGAAGTCATAAGCCTTCCCAGCAACATCTTTGCCGGAGGCCGGCATCGAGAACGTCAAAGTTCTCTGCTGAAATCGCAAACTTTTCCAGAAATATTCTTCAGCGGAAGAATAGCAAACCTTGTCGTCGAGCCATGTGCTCCGACAAGGGGGCTTTCAACCTTGTCGTCGAGCCATGCGCTCCGACAAGGGGGCTTTCAACCTTGTCGTCGAGCCATGCGCTCCGACAAGGGGGCTTTCAACCTTGTCGTCGAGCCATGCGCTCCGACAAGGGGGCTTTCAACCTTGTCGTCGAGCCATGCGCTCCGACAAGGGGGCTTTCAACCTTGTCGTCGAGCCATGCGCTCCGACAAGGGTGCTTTAAACCTTGTCGTCGAGCCATGCGCTCCGACAAGGGGGCTTTCAACCTTGTCGTCGAGCCATGCGCTCCGACAAGGGGGCTTTCAACCTTGTCGTCGAGCCATGCGCTCCGACAAGGGGGCTTTCAACCTTGTCGTCGATCCATGCGCTCCGACAAGGGGGCTTTCGACCTTGTCGTCGAGCCATGCGCTCCGACAAGGGGGCTTTCCACCTTGTCGTCGAGCCATGCGCTCCGACAAGGGGGCTTTCAACCTTGTCGTCGAGCCATGCGCTCCGAGAAGGGGGCTTTCAACCTTGTCGTCGAGCCATGCGCTCCGACAAGGGGGCTTTCAACCTTGTCGTCGAGCCATGCGCTCCGACAAGGGGGCTTTCAACCTTGTCGTCGATCCATGCGCTCCGACAAGGGGGCTTTCAACCTTGTCGTCGAGCCATGCGCTCCGACAAGGGGGCTTTCCACCTTGTCGTCGAGCCATGCGCTCCGACAAGGGGGCTTTCAACCTTGTCGTCGAGCCATGCGCTCCGAGAAGGGGGCTTTCAACCTTGTCGTCGAGCCATGCGCTCCGACAAGGGGGCTTTCAACCTTGTCGTCGAGCCATGCGCTCTGACAAGGGTGCTTTCAACCTTGTCGTCGAGCCATGTGCTCCGACAAGGGGGCTTTCAACCTTGTCGTCGAGCCATGCACTCCGACAAGAGCTATTTTTTTAAACGACTATACTTCCAGAAGGAAAGGGCATGGCAGTCATGACCCATGCCAAATTTGGCCCCACCTCCAGCATCGAGATCTTTAAGTTCTCCGCTGAAGTCATAAGCCTTCCCGGCAACATCTTTGCCGGAGGCCGGCATCGAGAACGGCAAAGTTCTCTGCTGAAATCGCAAACTTTTCCAGAAATATTCTTCAGCGGAAGAATAGCAAACCTTGTCGTCGAGCCATGTGCTCCGACAAGCGGGCTTTCAACCTTGTCGTCGAGCCATGCGCTGCGACAAGGGGGCTTTCAACCTTGTCGTCGAGCCATGCGCTCTGACAAGGGGGCTTTCAACCTTGTCGTCGAGCCATGCGCTGCGACAAGGGGGCTTTCCACCTTGTCGTCGAGCCATGCGCTCTGACAAGGGTGCTTTAAACCTTGTCGTCGAGCCATGCGCTCCGACAAGGGGGCTTTCAATCTTGTCGTCGAGCCATGCGCTCCGACAAGGGGGCTTTCAACCTTGTCGTCGAGCCATGCGCTCCGACAAGGGGGCTTTCAACCTTGTCGTCGAGCCATGCGCTCCGACAAGGGGGCTTTCAACCTTGTCGTCGAGCCATGCGCTCCGACAAGGGGGCTTTCAACCTTGTCGTCGATCCATGCGCTCCGACAAGGGGGCTTTCAACCTTGTCGTCGAGCCATGCGCTCCGACAAGGGGGCTTTCCACCTTGTCGTCGAGCCATGCGCTCCGACAAGGGGGCTTTCAACCTTGTCGTCGAGCCATGCGCTCCGAGAAGGGGGCTTTCAACCTTGTCGTCGAGCCATGCGCTCCGACAAGGGGGCTTTCAACCTTGTCGTCGAGCCATGCGCTCTGACAAGGGTGCTTTCAACCTTGTCGTCGAGCCATGTGCTCCGACAAGGGGGCTTTCAACCTTGTCGTCGAGCCATGCACTCCGACAAGAGCTATTTTTTTAAACGACTATACTTCCAGAAGGAAAGGGCATGGCAGTCATGACCCATGCCAAATTTGGCCCCACCTCCAGCATCGAGATCTTTAAGTTCTCCGCTGAAGTCATAAGCCTTCCCGGCAACATCTTTGCCGGAGGCCGGCATCGAGAACGGCAAAGTTCTCTGCTGAAATCGCAAACTTTTCCAGAAATATTCTTCAGCGGAAGAATAGCAAACCTTGTCGTCGAGCCATGTGCTCCGACAAGCGGGCTTTCAACCTTGTCGTCGAGCCATGCGCTGCGACAAGGGGGCTTTCAACCTTGTCGTCGAGCCATCCGCTCCGACAAGGGGGCTTTCAACCTTGTCGTCGAGTCATGCGCTCCGACAAGGGGGCTTTCAACCTTGTCGTCGAGTCATGCGCTCCGACAAGGGGGCTTTCAACCTTGTCGTCGAGCCATACGCTCCGACAAGGGGGCTTTCAACCTTGTCGTCGAGCAGTGCACTCCGACAAGAGCTATTTTTCTTAAACAACTATACTTCCAGAAGGAAAGGGCATGGCAGTCATGACCCACGCCAAATTTGGCCCCACCTCCAGCATCGAGATCTTTAAGTTCTCCGCTGAAGTCATAAGCCTTCCCAGCAACATCTTTGCCGGAGGCCGGCATCGAGAACGGCAAAGTTCTCTGCTGAAATCGCAAACTTTTCCAGAAATATTCTTCAGCGGAAGAATAGCAAACCTTGTCGTCGAGCCATGTGCTCCGACAAGGGGGCTTTCAACCTTGTCGTCGAGCCATGCGCTCCGACAAGGGGGCTTTCAACCTTGTCGTCGAGCCATGCGCTCCGACAAGGGGGCTTTCAACCTTGTCGTCGAGCCATGCGCTCCGACAAGGGGGCTTTCAACCTTGTCTTCGAGGCATGCGCTCCGACAAGGGGGCTTTCAACCTTGTCGTCGAGCCATGCGCTCCGACAAGGGGGCTTTCAACCTTGTCGTCGAGCCATGCGCTCCGACAAGGGGGCTTTCAACCTTGTCATGGAGCCATGCGCTCCGACAAGGGGGCTTTCAACCTTGTCGTGGAGCCATGCGCTCCGACAAGTGGGCTTTCAACCTTGTCGTCGAGCCATGCGCTCCGACAAGGGGGCTTTCAACCTTGTCGTCGAGCCATGCGCTCTGACAAGGGTGCTTTAAACCTTGTCGTCGAGCCATGCGCTCCGACAAGGGGGCTTTCAACCTTGTCGTCGAGCCATGCGCTCTGACAAGGTGGCTTTCAACCTTGTCGTCGAGCCATGCGCTCCGACAAGGGGGCTTTCAACCTTGTAGTCGAGTCATGCGCTCCGACAAGGGGGCTTTCAACCTTGTCGTCGAGCCATACGCTCCGACAAGGGGGCTTTCAACCTTGTCGTCGAGCCATACGCTCCGACAAGGGGGCTTTCAACCTTGTCGTCGAGCCATGCACTCCGACAAGAGCTATTTTTCTTAAACAACTATACTTCCAGAAGGAAAGAGCATGGCAGTCATGACCCACGCCAAATTTGGCCCCACCTCCAGCATCGAGATCTTTAAGTTCTCCGCTGAAGTCATAAGCCTTCCCAGCAACATCTTTGCCGGAGGCCGGCATCGAGAACGTCAAAGTTCTCTGCTGAAATCGCAAACTTTTCCAGAAATATTCTTCAGCGGAAGAATAGCAAACCTTGTCGTCGAGCCATGTGCTCCGACAAGGGGGCTTTCAACCTTGTCGTCGAGCCATGCGCTCCGACAAGGGGGCTTTCAACCTTGTCGTCGAGCCATGCGCTCCGACAAGGGGGCTTTCAACCTTGTCGTCGAGCCATGCGCTCCGACAAGGGGGCTTTCAACCTTGTCGTCGAGCCATGCGCTCCGACAAGGGGGCTTTCAACCTTGTCGTCGAGCCATGCGCTCCGACAAGGGTGCTTTAAACCTTGTCGTCGAGCCATGCGCTCCGACAAGGGGGCTTTCAACCTTGTCGTCGAGCCATGCGCTCCGACAAGGGGGCTTTCAACCTTGTCGTCGAGCCATGCGCTCCGACAAGGGGGCTTTCAACCTTGTCGTCGATCCATGCGCTCCGACAAGGGGGCTTTCAACCTTGTCGTCGAGCCATGCGCTCCGACAAGGGGGCTTTCCACCTTGTCGTCGAGCCATGCGCTCCGACAAGGGGGCTTTCAACCTTGTCGTCGAGCCATGCACTCCGAGAAGGGGGCTTTCAACCTTGTCGTCGAGCCATGCGCTCTGACAAGGGTGCTTTAAACCTTGTCATCGAGCCATGCGCTCCGACAAGGGGGCTTTCAACCTTGTCGTCGAGCCATGCGCTCTGACAAGGGTGCTTTAAACCTTGTCGTCGAGCCATGCGCTCCGACAAGGGGGCTTTCAATCTTGTCGTCGAGCCATGCGCTCCGACAAGGGGGCTTTCAACCTTGTCGTCGAGCCATGCGCTCCGACAAGGGGGCTTTCAACCTTGTCGTCGAGCCATGCGCTCCGACAAGGGGGCTTTCAACCTTGTCGTCGAGCCATGCGCTCCGACAAGGGGGCTTTCAACCTTGTCGTCGAGCCATGCGCTCCGACAAGGGGGCTTTCAACCTTGTCGTCGAGCCATGCGCTCTGACAAGGGTGCTTTCAACCTTGTCGTCGAGCCATACGCTCCGACAAGGGGGCTTTCAACCTTGTCGTCGAGCAGTGCACTCCGACAAGAGCTATTTTTCTTAAACAACTATACTTCCAGAAGGAAAGGGCATGGCAGTCATGACCCATGCCAAATTTGGCCCCACCTCCAGCATCGAGATCTTTAAGTTCTCCGCTGAAGTCATAAGCCTTCCCGGCAACATCTTTGCCGGAGGCCGGCATCGAGAACGGCAAAGTTCTCTGCTGAAATCGCAAACTTTTCCAGAAATATTCTTCAGCGGAAGAATAGCAAACCTTGTCGTCGAGCCATGTGCTCCGACAAGCGGGCTTTCAACCTTGTCGTCGAGCCATGCGCTGCGACAAGGGGGCTTTCAACCTTGTCGTCGAGCCATCCGCTCCGACAAGGGGGCTTTCAACCTTGTCGTCGAGTCATGCGCTCCGACAAGGGGGCTTTCAACCTTGTCGTCGAGTCATGCGCTCCGACAAGGGGGCTTTCAACCTTGTCGTCGAGCCATACGCTCCGACAAGGGGGCTTTCAACCTTGTCGTCTAGCAGTGCACTCCGACAAGAGCTATTTTTCTTAAACAACTATACTTCCAGAAGGAAAGGGCATGGCATTCATGACCCACGCCAAATTTGGCCCCACCTCCAGCATCGAGATCTTTAAGTTCTCCTCTGAAGTCATAAGCCTTCCCAGCAACATCTTTGCCGGAGGCCGGCATCGAGAACGGCAAAGTTCTCTGCTGAAATCGCAAACTTTTCCAGAAATATTCTTCAGCGGAAGAATAGCAAACCTTGTCGTCGAGCCATGTGCTCCGACAAGGGGGCTTTCAACCTTGTCGTCGAGCCATGCGCTCCGACAAGGGGGCTTTCAACCTTGTCGTCGAGCCATGCGCTCCGACAAGGGGGCTTTCAACCTTGTCGTCGAGCCATGCGCTCCGACAAGGGGGCTTTCAACCTTGTCGTCGAGGCATGCGCTCCGACAAGGGGGCTTTCAACCTTGTCGTCGAGCCATGCGCTCCGACAAGGGGGCTTTCAACCTTGTCGTCGAGCCATGCGCTCCGACAAGGGGGCTTTCAACCTTGTCATGGAGCCATGCGCTCCGACAAGGGGGCTTTCAACCTTGTCGTGGAGCCATGCGCTCCGACAAGTGGGCTTTCAACCTTGTCGTCGAGCCATGCGCTCCGACAAGGGGGCTTTCAACCTTGTCGTCGAGCCATGCGCTCTGACAAGGGTGCTTTAAACCTTGTCGTCGAGCCATGCGCTCCGACAAGGGGGCTTTCAACCTTGTCGTCGAGCCATGCGCTCTGACAAGGTGGCTTTCAACCTTGTCGTCGTGCCATGCGCTCCGACAAGGGGGCTTTCAACCTTGTAGTCGAGTCATGCGCTCCGACAAGGGGGCTTTCAACCTTGTCGTCGAGCCATACGCTCCGACAAGGGGGCTTTCAACCTTGTCGTCGAGCCATGCACTCCGACAAGAGCTATTTTTCTTAAACAACTATACTTCCAGAAGGAAAGAGCATGGCAGTCATGACCCACGCCAAATTTGGCCCCACCTCCAGCATCGAGATCTTTAAGTTCTCCGCTGAAGTCATAAGCCTTCCCAGCAACATCTTTGCCGGAGGCCGGCATCGAGAACGTCAAAGTTCTCTGCTGAAATCGCAAACTTTTCCAGAAATATTCTTCAGCGGAAGAATAGCAAACCTTGTCGTCGAGCCATGTGCTCCGACAAGGGGGCTTTCAACCTTGTCGTCGAGCCATGCGCTCCGACAAGGGGGCTTTCAACCTTGTCGTCGAGCCATGCGCTCCGACAAGGGGGCTTTCAACCTTGTCGTCGAGCCATGCGCTCCGACAAGGGGGCTTTCAACCTTGTCGTCGAGCCATGCGCTCCGACAAGGGGGCTTTCAACCTTGTCGTCGAGCCATGCGCTCCGACAAGGGTGCTTTAAACCTTGTCGTCGAGCCATGCGCTCCGACAAGGGGGCTTTCAACCTTGTCGTCGAGCCATGCGCTCCGACAAGGGGGCTTTCAACCTTGTCGTCGAGCCATGCGCTCCGACAAGGGGGCTTTCAACCTTGTCGTCGATCCATGCGCTCCGACAAGGGGGCTTTCGACCTTGTCGTCGAGCCATGCGCTCCGACAAGGGGGCTTTCCACCTTGTCGTCGAGCCATGCGCTCCGACAAGGGGGCTTTCAACCTTGTCGTCGAGCCATGCGCTCCGAGAAGGGGGCTTTCAACCTTGTCGTCGAGCCATGCGCTCCGACAAGGGGGCTTTCAACCTTGTCGTCGAGCCATGCGCTCCGACAAGGGGGCTTTCAACCTTGTCGTCGATCCATGCGCTCCGACAAGGGGGCTTTCAACCTTGTCGTCGAGCCATGCGCTCCGACAAGGGGGCTTTCCACCTTGTCGTCGAGCCATGCGCTCCGACAAGGGGGCTTTCAACCTTGTCGTCGAGCCATGCGCTCCGAGAAGGGGGCTTTCAACCTTGTCGTCGAGCCATGCGCTCCGACAAGGGGGCTTTCAACCTTGTCGTCGAGCCATGCGCTCTGACAAGGGTGCTTTCAACCTTGTCGTCGAGCCATGTGCTCCGACAAGGGGGCTTTCAACCTTGTCGTCGAGCCATGCACTCCGACAAGAGCTATTTTTTTAAACGACTATACTTCCAGAAGGAAAGGGCATGGCAGTCATGACCCATGCCAAATTTGGCCCCACCTCCAGCATCGAGATCTTTAAGTTCTCCGCTGAAGTCATAAGCCTTCCCGGCAACATCTTTGCCGGAGGCCGGCATCGAGAACGGCAAAGTTCTCTGCTGAAATCGCAAACTTTTCCAGAAATATTCTTCAGCGGAAGAATAGCAAACCTTGTCGTCGAGCCATGTGCTCCGACAAGCGGGCTTTCAACCTTGTCGTCGAGCCATGCGCTGCGACAAGGGGGCTTTCAACCTTGTCGTCGAGCCATGCGCTCTGACAAGGGGGCTTTCAACCTTGTCGTCGAGCCATGCGCTGCGACAAGGGGGCTTTCCACCTTGTCGTCGAGCCATGCGCTCTGACAAGGGTGCTTTAAACCTTGTCGTCGAGCCATGCGCTCCGACAAGGGGGCTTTCAATCTTGTCGTCGAGCCATGCGCTCCGACAAGGGGGCTTTCAACCTTGTCGTCGAGCCATGCGCTCCGACAAGGGGGCTTTCAACCTTGTCGTCGAGCCATGCGCTCCGACAAGGGGGCTTTCAACCTTGTCGTCGATCCATGCGCTCCGACAAGGGGGCTTTCAACCTTGTCGTCGAGCCATGCGCTCCGACAAGGGGGCTTTCCACCTTGTCGTCGAGCCATGCGCTCCGACAAGGGGGCTTTCAACCTTGTCGTCGAGCCATGCGCTCCGAGAAGGGGGCTTTCAACCTTGTCGTCGAGCCATGCGCTCCGACAAGGGGGCTTTCAACCTTGTCGTCGAGCCATGCGCTCTGACAAGGGTGCTTTCAACCTTGTCGTCGAGCCATGTGCTCCGACAAGGGGGCTTTCAACCTTGTCGTCGAGCCATGCACTCCGACAAGAGCTATTTTTTTAAACGACTATACTTCCAGAAGGAAAGGGCATGGCAGTCATGACCCATGCCAAATTTGGCCCCACCTCCAGCATCGAGATCTTTAAGTTCTCCGCTGAAGTCATAAGCCTTCCCGGCAACATCTTTGCCGGAGGCCGGCATCGAGAACGGCAAAGTTCTCTGCTGAAATCGCAAACTTTTCCAGAAATATTCTTCAGCGGAAGAATAGCAAACCTTGTCGTCGAGCCATGTGCTCCGACAAGCGGGCTTTCAACCTTGTCGTCGAGCCATGCGCTGCGACAAGGGGGCTTTCAACCTTGTCGTCGAGCCATCCGCTCCGACAAGGGGGCTTTCAACCTTGTCGTCGAGTCATGCGCTCCGACAAGGGGGCTTTCAACCTTGTCGTCGAGTCATGCGCTCCGACAAGGGGGCTTTCAACCTTGTCGTCGAGCCATACGCTCCGACAAGGGGGCTTTCAACCTTGTCGTCGAGCAGTGCACTCCGACAAGAGCTATTTTTCTTAAACAACTATACTTCCAGAAGGAAAGGGCATGGCAGTCATGACCCACGCCAAATTTGGCCCCACCTCCAGCATCGAGATCTTTAAGTTCTCCGCTGAAGTCATAAGCCTTCCCAGCAACATCTTTGCCGGAGGCCGGCATCGAGAACGGCAAAGTTCTCTGCTGAAATCGCAAACTTTTCCAGAAATATTCTTCAGCGGAAGAATAGCAAACCTTGTCGTCGAGCCATGTGCTCCGACAAGGGGGCTTTCAACCTTGTCGTCGAGCCATGCGCTCCGACAAGGGGGCTTTCAACCTTGTCGTCGAGCCATGCGCTCCGACAAGGGGGCTTTCAACCTTGTCGTCGAGCCATGCGCTCCGACAAGGGGGCTTTCAACCTTGTCGTCGAGGCATGCGCTCCGACAAGGGGGCTTTCAACCTTGTCGTCGAGCCATGCGCTCCGACAAGGGGGCTTTCAACCTTGTCGTCGAGCCATGCGCTCCGACAAGGGGGCTTTCAACCTTGTCATGGAGCCATGCGCTCCGACAAGGGGGCTTTCAACCTTGTCGTGGAGCCATGCGCTCCGACAAGTGGGCTTTCAACCTTGTCGTCGAGCCATGCGCTCCGACAAGGGGGCTTTCAACCTTGTCGTCGAGCCATGCGCTCTGACAAGGGTGCTTTAAACCTTGTCGTCGAGCCATGCGCTCCGACAAGGGGGCTTTCAACCTTGTCGTCGAGCCATGCGCTCTGACAAGGTGGCTTTCAACCTTGTCGTCGAGCCATGCGCTCCGACAAGGGGGCTTTCAACCTTGTAGTCGAGTCATGCGCTCCGACAAGGGGGCTTTCAACCTTGTCGTCGAGCCATACGCTCCGACAAGGGGGCTTTCAACCTTGTCGTCGAGCCATACGCTCCGACAAGGGGGCTTTCAACCTTGTCGTCGAGCCATGCACTCCGACAAGAGCTATTTTTCTTAAACAACTATACTTCCAGAAGGAAAGAGCATGGCAGTCATGACCCACGCCAAATTTGGCCCCACCTCCAGCATCGAGATCTTTAAGTTCTCCGCTGAAGTCATAAGCCTTCCCAGCAACATCTTTGCCGGAGGCCGGCATCGAGAACGTCAAAGTTCTCTGCTGAAATCGCAAACTTTTCCAGAAATATTCTTCAGCGGAAGAATAGCAAACCTTGTCGTCGAGCCATGTGCTCCGACAAGGGGGCTTTCAACCTTGTCGTCGAGCCATGCGCTCCGACAAGGGGGCTTTCAACCTTGTCGTCGAGCCATGCGCTCCGACAAGGGGGCTTTCAACCTTGTCGTCGAGCCATGCGCTCCGACAAGGGGGCTTTCAACCTTGTCGTCGAGCCATGCGCTCCGACAAGGGGGCTTTCAACCTTGTCGTCGAGCCATGCGCTCCGACAAGGGTGCTTTAAACCTTGTCGTCGAGCCATGCGCTCCGACAAGGGGGCTTTCAACCTTGTCGTCGAGCCATGCGCTCCGACAAGGGGGCTTTCAACCTTGTCGTCGAGCCATGCGCTCCGACAAGGGGGCTTTCAACCTTGTCGTCGATCCATGCGCTCCGACAAGGGGGCTTTCAACCTTGTCGTCGAGCCATGCGCTCCGACAAGGGGGCTTTCCACCTTGTCGTCGAGCCATGCGCTCCGACAAGGGGGCTTTCAACCTTGTCGTCGAGCCATGCACTCCGAGAAGGGGGCTTTCAACCTTGTCGTCGAGCCATGCGCTCTGACAAGGGTGCTTTAAACCTTGTCATCGAGCCATGCGCTCCGACAAGGGGGCTTTCAACCTTGTCGTCGAGCCATGCGCTCTGACAAGGGTGCTTTAAACCTTGTCGTCGAGCCATGCGCTCCGACAAGGGGGCTTTCAATCTTGTCGTCGAGCCATGCGCTCCGACAAGGGGGCTTTCAACCTTGTCGTCGAGCCATGCGCTCCGACAAGGGGGCTTTCAACCTTGTCGTCGAGCCATGCGCTCCGACAAGGGGGCTTTCAACCTTGTCGTCGAGCCATGCGCTCCGACAAGGGGGCTTTCAACCTTGTCGTCGAGCCATGCGCTCCGACAAGGGGGCTTTCAACCTTGTCGTCGAGCCATGTGCTCCGACAAGGGGGCTTTCAACCTTGTCGTCGAGCCATGCCCTCCGACAAGAGCTATTTTTCTTAAACAACTATACTTCAAGAAGGAAAGGGCATGGCAGTCAAGACCCACGCCAAATTTGGCCCCACCTCCAGCATCGAGATCTTTAAGTTCTCCGCTGAAGTCATAAGCCTTCCCAGCAACATCTTTGCCGGAGGCCGGCATCGAGAACGTCAAAGTTCTCTGCTGAAATCGCAAACTTTTCCAGAAATATTCTTCAGTGGAAGAATAGCAAACCTTGTGGTCGAGCCATGTGCTCCGACAAGGGGGCTTTCAACCTTGTCGTCGAGCCATGCGCTCCGACAAGGGGGCTTTCAACCTTGTCGTCGAGCCATGCGCTCCGACAAGGGGGCTTTCAACCTTGTCGTCGATCCATGCGCTCCGACAAGGGGGCTTTCAACCTTGTCGTCGAGGCATGCGCTCCGACAAGGGGGCTTTCAACCTTGTCGTCGAGCCATGCGCTCCGACAAGGGGGCTTTCAACCTTGTCGTCGAGTCATGCGCTCCGACAAGGGGGCTTTCAACCTTGTCGTCGAGCCATACGCTCCGACAAGGGGGCTTTCAACCTTGTCGTCGAGCAGTGCACTCCGACAAGAGCTATTTTTCTTAAACAACTATACTTCCAGAAGGAAAGGGCATGGCAGTCATGACCCACGCCAAATTTGGCCCCACCTCCAGCATCGAGATCTTTAAGTTCTCCGCTGAAGTCATAAGCCTTCCCAGCAACATCTTTGCCGGAGGCCGGCATCGAGAACGGCAAAGTTCTCTGCTGAAATCGCAAACTTTTCCAGAAATATTCTTCAGCGGAAGAATAGCAAACCTTGTCGTCGAGCCATTGGCTCCGACAAGGGGGCTTTCAACCTTGTCGTCGAGCCATGCGCTCCGACAAGGGGGCTTTCAACCTTGTCGTCGAGCCATGCGCTCCGACAAGGGGGCTTTCAACCTTGTCGTCGAGCCATGCGCTCCGACAAGGGGGCTTTCAACCTTGTCGTCGAGTCATGCGCTCCGACAAGGGGGCTTTCAACCTTGTCGTCGAGCCATGCGCTCCGACAAGGGGGCTTTCAACCTTGTCGTCGAGCCATGCGCTCCGACAAGGGGGCTTTCAACCTTGTCATGGAGCCATGCGCTCCGACAAGGGGGCTTTCAACCTTGTCGTGGAGCCATGCGCTCCGACAAGTGGGCTTTCAACCTTGTCGTCGAGCCATGCGCTCCGACAAGGGGGCTTTCAACCTTGTCGTCGAGCCATGCGCTCTGACAAGGGTGCTTTAAACCTTGTCGTCGAGCCATGCGCTCCGACAAGGGGGCTTTCAACCTTGTCGTCGAGCCATGCGCTCTGACAAGGTGGCTTTCAACCTTGTCGTCGAGCCATGCGCTCCGACAAGGGGGCTTTCAACCTTGTAGTCGAGTCATGCGCTCCGACAAGGGGGCTTTCAACCTTGTCGTCGAGCCATACGCTCCGACAAGGGGGCTTTCAACCTTGTCGTCGAGCCATACGCTCCGACAAGGGGGCTTTCAACCTTGTCGTCGAGCCATGCACTCCGACAAGAGCTATTTTTCTTAAACAACTATACTTCCAGAAGGAAAGAGCATGGCAGTCATGACCCACGCCAAATTTGGCCCCACCTCCAGCATCGAGATCTTTAAGTTCTCCGCTGAAGTCATAAGCCTTCCCAGCAACATCTTTGCCGGAGGCCGGCATCGAGAACGTCAAAGTTCTCTGCTGAAATCGCAAACTTTTCCAGAAATATTCTTCAGCGGAAGAATAGCAAACCTTGTCGTCGAGCCATGTGCTCCGACAAGGGGGCTTTCAACCTTGTCGTCGAGCCATGCGCTCCGACAAGGGGGCTTTCAACCTTGTCGTCGAGCCATGCGCTCCGACAAGGGGGCTTTCAACCTTGTCGTCGAGCCATGCGCTCCGACAAGGGGGCTTTCAACCTTGTCGTCGAGCCATGCGCTCCGACAAGGGGGCTTTCAACCTTGTCGTCGAGCCATGCGCTCCGACAAGGGTGCTTTAAACCTTGTCGTCGAGCCATGCGCTCCGACAAGGGGGCTTTCAACCTTGTCGTCGAGCCATGCGCTCCGACAAGGGGGCTTTCAACCTTGTCGTCGAGCCATGCGCTCCGACAAGGGGGCTTTCAACCTTGTCGTCGATCCATGCGCTCCGACAAGGGGGCTTTCAACCTTGTCGTCGAGCCATGCGCTCCGACAAGGGGGCTTTCCACCTTGTCGTCGAGCCATGCGCTCCGACAAGGGGGCTTTCAACCTTGTCGTCGAGCCATGCACTCCGAGAAGGGGGCTTTCAACCTTGTCGTCGAGCCATGCGCTCTGACAAGGGTGCTTTAAACCTTGTCGTCGAGCCATGCGCTCCGACAAGGGGGCTTTCAACCTTGTCGTCGAGCCATGCGCTCTGACAAGGGTGCTTTAAACCTTGTCGTCGAGCCATGCGCTCCGACAAGGGGGCTTTCAATCTTGTCGTCGAGCCATGCGCTCCGACAAGGGGGCTTTCAACCTTGTCGTCGAGCCATGCGCTCCGACAAGGGGGCTTTCAACCTTGTCGTCGAGCCATGCGCTCCGACAAGGGGGCTTTCAACCTTGTCGTCGAGCCATGCGCTCCGACAAGGGGGCTTTCAACCTTGTCGTCGAGCCATGCGCTCCGACAAGGGGGCTTTCAACCTTGTCGTCGAGCCATGTGCTCCGACAAGGGGGCTTTCAACCTTGTCGTCGAGCCATGCCCTCCGACAAGAGCTATTTTTCTTAAACAACTATACTTCAAGAAGGAAAGGGCATGGCAGTCAAGACCCACGCCAAATTTGGCCCCACCTCCAGCATCGAGATCTTTAAGTTCTCCGCTGAAGTCATAAGCCTTCCCAGCAACATCTTTGCCGGAGGCCGGCATCGAGAACGTCAAAGTTCTCTGCTGAAATCGCAAACTTTTCCAGAAATATTCTTCAGTGGAAGAATAGCAAACCTTGTGGTCGAGCCATGTGCTCCGACAAGGGGGCTTTCAACCTTGTCGTCGAGCCATGCGCTCCGACAAGGGGGCTTTCAACCTTGTCGTCGAGCCATGCGCTCCGACAAGGGGGCTTTCAACCTTGTCGTCGATCCATGCGCTCCGACAAGGGGGCTTTCAACCTTGTCGTCGAGGCATGCGCTCCGACAAGGGGGCTTTCAACCTTGTCGTCGAGCCATGCGCTCCGACAAGGGGGCTTTCAACCTTGTCGTCGAGTCATGCGCTCCGACAAGGGGGCTTTCAACCTTGTCGTCGAGCCATACGCTCCGACAAGGGGGCTTTCAACCTTGTCGTCGAGCAGTGCACTCCGACAAGAGCTATTTTTCTTAAACAACTATACTTCCAGAAGGAAAGGGCATGGCAGTCATGACCCACGCCAAATTTGGCCCCACCTCCAGCATCGAGATCTTTAAGTTCTCCGCTGAAGTCATAAGCCTTCCCAGCAACATCTTTGCCGGAGGCCGGCATCGAGAACGGCAAAGTTCTCTGCTGAAATCGCAAACTTTTCCAGAAATATTCTTCAGCGGAAGAATAGCAAACCTTGTCGTCGAGCCATGTGCTCCGACAAGGGGGCTTTCAACCTTGTCGTCGAGCCATGCGCTCCGACAAGGGGGCTTTCAACCTTGTCGTCGAGCCATGCGCTCCGACAAGGGGGCTTTCAACCTTGTCGTCGAGCCATGCGCTCCGACAAGGGGGCTTTCAACCTTGTCGTCGAGTCATGCGCTCCGACAAGGGGGCTTTCAACCTTGTCGTCGAGCCATGCGCTCCGACAAGGGGGCTTTCAACCTTGTCGTCGAGCCATGCGCTCCGACAAGGGGGCTTTCAACCTTGTCGTCGAGCCATGCGCTCCGACAAGGGGGCTTTCAACCTTGTCATGGAGCCATGCGCTCCGACAAGGGGGCTTTCAACCTTGTCGTGGAGCCATGCGCTCCGACAAGTGGGCTTTCAACCTTGTCGTCGAGCCATGCGCTCCGACAAGGGGGCTTTCAACCTTGTCGTCGAGCCATGCGCTCTGACAAGGGTGCTTTAAACCTTGTCGTCGAGCCATGCGCTCCGACAAGGGGGCTTTCAACCTTGTCGTCGAGCCATGCGCTCTGACAAGGTGGCTTTCAACCTTGTCGTCGAGCCATGCGCTCCGACAAGGGGGCTTTCAACCTTGTAGTCGAGTCATGCGCTCCGACAAGGGGGCTTTCAACCTTGTCGTCGAGCCATACGCTCCGACAAGGGGGCTTTCAACCTTGTCGTCGAGCCATACGCTCCGACAAGGGGGCTTTCAACCTTGTCGTCGAGCCATGCACTCCGACAAGAGCTATTTTTCTTAAACAACTATACTTCCAGAAGGAAAGAGCATGGCAGTCATGACCCACGCCAAATTTGGCCCCACCTCCAGCATCGAGATCTTTAAGTTCTCCGCTGAAGTCATAAGCCTTCCCAGCAACATCTTTGCCGGAGGCCGGCATCGAGAACGTCAAAGTTCTCTGCTGAAATCGCAAACTTTTCCAGAAATATTCTTCAGCGGAAGAATAGCAAACCTTGTCGTCGAGCCATGTGCTCCGACAAGGGGGCTTTCAACCTTGTCGTCGAGCCATGCGCTCCGACAAGGGGGCTTTCAACCTTGTCGTCGAGCCATGCGCTCCGACAAGGGGGCTTTCAACCTTGTCGTCGAGCCATGCGCTCCGACAAGGGGGCTTTCAACCTTGTCGTCGAGCCATGCGCTCCGACAAGGGGGCTTTCAACCTTGTCGTCGAGCCATGCGCTCCGACAAGGGTGCTTTAAACCTTGTCGTCGAGCCATGCGCTCCGACAAGGGGGCTTTCAACCTTGTCGTCGAGCCATGCGCTCCGACAAGGGGGCTTTCAACCTTGTCGTCGAGCCATGCGCTCCGACAAGGGGGCTTTCAACCTTGTCGTCGATCCATGCGCTCCGACAAGGGGGCTTTCAACCTTGTCGTCGAGCCATGCGCTCCGACAAGGGGGCTTTCCACCTTGTCGTCGAGCCATGCGCTCCGACAAGGGGGCTTTCAACCTTGTCGTCGAGCCATGCCCTCCGAGAAGGGGGCTTTCAACCTTGTCGTCGAGCCATGCGCTCTGACAAGGGTGCTTTAAACCTTGTCGTCGAGCCATGCGCTCCGACAAGGGGGCTTTCAACCTTGTCGTCGAGCCATGCGCTCTGACAAGGGTGCTTTAAACCTTGTCATCGAGCCATGCGCTCCGACAAGGGGGCTTTCAATCTTGTCGTCGAGCCATGCGCTCCGACAAGGGGGCTTTCAACCTTGTCGTCGAGCCATGCGCTCCGACAAGGGGGCTTTCAACCTTGTCGTCGAGCCATGCGCTCCGACAAGGGGGCTTTCAACCTTGTCGTCGAGCCATGCGCTCCGACAAGGGGGCTTTCAACCTTGTCGTCGAGCCATGCGCTCCGACAAGGGGGCTTTCAACCTTGTCGTCGAGCCATGTGCTCCGACAAGGGGGCTTTCAACCTTGTCGTCGAGCCATGCCCTCCGACAAGAGCTATTTTTCTTAAACAACTATACTTCAAGAAGGAAAGGGCATGGCAGTCAAGACCCACGCCAAATTTGGCCCCACCTCCAGCATCGAGATCTTTAAGTTCTCCGCTGAAGTCATAAGCCTTCCCAGCAACATCTTTGCCGGAGGCCGGCATCGAGAACGTCAAAGTTCTCTGCTGAAATCGCAAACTTTTCCAGAAATATTCTTCAGTGGAAGAATAGCAAACCTTGTGGTCGAGCCATGTGCTCCGACAAGGGGGCTTTCAACCTTGTCGTCCAGCCATGCGCTCCGACAAGGGGGCTTTCAACCTTGTCGTCGAGCCATGCGCTCCGACAAGGGGGCTTTCAACCTTGTCGTCGATCCATGCGCCCCGACAAGGGGGCTTTCAACCTTGTCGTCGAGGCATGCGCTCCGACAAGGGGGCTTTCAACCTTGTCGTCGAGCCATGCGCTCCGACAAGGGGGCTTTCAACCTTGTCGTCGAGTCATGCGCTCCGACAAGGGGGCTTTCAACCTTGTCGTCGAGCCATACGCTCCGACAAGGGGGCTTTCAACCTTGTCGTCGAGCCATGCACTCCGACAAGAGCTATTTTTCTTAAACAACTATACTTCCAGAAGGAAATGGCATGGCAGTCATGACCCATGCCAAATTTGGCCCCACCTCCAGCATCGAGATCTTTAAGTTCTCCGCTGAAGTCATAAGCCTTCCCAGCAACATCTTTGCCGGAGGCCGGCATCGAGAACGTCAAAGTTCTCTGCTGAAATCGCAAACTTTTCCAGAAATATTCTTCAGCGGAAGAATAGCAAACCTTGTCGTCGAGCCATGGGCTCCGACAAGGGGGCTTTCAACCTTGTCGTCGAGCCATGCGCTCCGACAAGGGGGCTTTCAACCTTGTCGTCGAGCCATGCGCTCCGACAAGGGGGCTTTCAACCTTGTCGTCGAGCCATGCGCTCCGACAAGGGGGCTTTCAACCTTGTCCTGGAGCCATGCGCTCCGACAAGGGGGCTTTCAACCTTGTCGTTGAGCCATGCGCTCCGACAAGGGGGCTTTCAACCTTGTCGTCGAGCCATGCGCTCCGACAAGGGGGCTTTCAACCTTGTCGTCGAGCCATGCGCTCTGACAAGGGTGCTTTAAACCTTGTCGTCGAGCCATGCGCTCCGACAAGGGGCTTTCAACCTTGTCGTCGAGCCATGCGCTCCGACAAGGGGGCTTTCAACCTTGTCGTCGAGCCATGCGCTCCGACAAGGGGGCTTTCAACCTTGTAGTCGAGTCATGCGCTCCGACAAGGGGGCTTTCAACCTTGTCGTCGAGCCATACGCTCCGACAAGGGGGCTTTCAACCTTGTCGTCGAGCCATGCACTCCGACAAGAGCTATTTTTCTTAAACAACTATACTTCCAGAAGGAAAGGGCATGGCAGTCATGACCCACGCCAAATTTGGCCCCACCTCCAGCATCGAGATCTTTAAGTTCTCCGCTGAAGTCATAAGCCTTCCCAGCAACATCTTTGCCGGAGGCCGGCATCGAGAACGTCAAAGTTCTCTGCTGAAATCGCAAACTTTTCCAGAAATATTCTTCAGCGGAAGAATAGCAAACCTTGTCGTCGAGCCATGTGCTCCGACAAGGGGGCTTTCAACCTTGTCGTCGAGCCATGCGCTCCGACAAGGGGGCTTTCAACCTTGTCGTCGAGCCATGCGCTCCGACAAGGGGGCTTTCAACCTTGTCGTCGAGCCATGCGCTCGGACAAGGGGGCTTTCAACCTTGTCGTCGAGCCATGCGCTCCGACAAGGGGGATTTCAACCTTGTCGTCGAGCCATGCGCTCCGACAAGGGGGCTTTCAACCTTGTCGTCGAGCCATGCGCTCCGACAAGGGGGCTTTCAACCTTGTCGTCGAGCCATGCGCTCTGACAAGGGTGCTTTAAACCTTGTCGTCGAGCCATGCGCTCCGACAAGGGGGCTTTCAACCTTGTCGTCGAGCCATGCACTCCGACAAGGGGGCTTTCAACCTTGTCGTCGAGCCATGCGCTCCGACAAGGGTGCTTTCAACCTTGTCGTCGAGTCATGCGCTCCGACACGGGGGCTTTCAACCTTGTCGTCGAGCCATTCGCTCCGACAAGGGGCTATCAACCTTGTCGTCGAGCCATACGCTCCGACAAGGGGGCTTTCAACCTTGTCGTTGAGCCATGCACTCCGACAAGAGCTATTTTGCTTAAACAACTATACTTCCAGAAGGAAAGGGCATGGCAGTCATGACCCACGCCAAATTTGGCCCCACCTCCAGCATCGAGATCTTTAAGTTCTCCGCTGAAGTCATAAGCCTTCCCAGCAACATCTTTGCCGGAGGCCGGCATCGGGAACGTCAAAGTTCTCTGCTGAAATCGCAAACTTTTCCAGAAATATTCTTCAGTGGAAGAATAGCAAACCTTGTCGTCGAGCCATGTGCTCCGACAAGGGGGCTTTCAACCTTGTCGTCGAGCCATGCGCTCCGACAAGGGGGCTTTCAACCTTGTCGTCGAGCCATGCGCTCCGACAAGGGGGCTTTCAACCTTGTCGTCGATCCATGCGCTCCGACAAGGGGGCTTTCAACCTTGTCGTCGAGCCATGCGCTCCGACAAGGGGGCTTTCAACCTTGTCGTCGAGCCATGCGCTCCGACAAGGGGGCTTTCAACCTTGTCGTCGAGTCATGCGCTCCGACAAGGGGGCTTTCAACCTTGTCGTCGAGCCATCGCTCCGACAAGGGAGCTTTCAACCTTGTCGTCGAGCCATGCACTCCGACAAGAGCTATTTTTCTTAAACAACTATACTTCCAGAAGGAAAGAGCATGGCAGTCATGACCCACGCCAAATTTGGCCCCACCTCCAGCATTGAGATCTTTGAGTTCTCTGCTGCAGGCGGGACCGGGGGCTCCTGTCGGTGTAATGAGAAACAGGGTCTCATCAACCTTCTTAGCATGGGTCATTCCCGTCTAGGATTGTTGCCTGGCAACCCCGGCAAGGCCAAGCTTCCCGGCGAATACCATATCTGGCGAGCATTATATTAACAAGCAAGAACAAGAGCTCGTTGGGGAGAAGCTTCTTCCCAGCGGCATGATCTCCTAGCAAGACAAGACCCGGAAAGGCTTGCCGGGGGACAGCTGGGAACAAACACAAGAATATCAAGAAGGCATTCAAGCTAATGATCATAAGACCGAAGGCTGGATTCCCGGCAAGATACTTGCCGGGAAGGCTCGCGAAGACCCGGCAAGGCCTCGCGCCCGGCAAGGCCTCACACCCGGCAAGATCCCACCGCTCCAGCACAGTGCCACCGCTCCAGCGCAGCGACCAGCCTGTCGTTTAGGGCTTGTCCTCCTGGATGCGTGTCATAGCACTAGCGGCGATGGGGTTAAGCGGTGCAGATGGGACGGGCTCTTTTTCCATCCCCGAGAAAGTAAGGGACAGCTAAGTAGAGCATTAAATGCGTTTTGTCCTAAGTCATCAGAGATAATCATGTAATACTGTAGTAACTTTACACCTCTTGTACTGCTGTTCGCCACTGTTGGTGACCCCTTTGGACGTATAAAAGCAGGCCCAAGGCGAAGCTACAGGGAAGAGGACCTTCGGGCCCATTCTGCATGCGTAGCTGCTCCTTGAACGTATTGTTCATCGCGAGGGCTCCGTGTACTTGAGCTTAAGAACACCCACAATAAACTAAAGCAGGAGTAGGGTTTTACGCTTCTCAGCGGCCCGAACCTGGGTAAAGATCCCTGCGTTGATTGTTGGATCCGCTCTTTGTGTACATCTTTTCCCTAGCCGAACCGTAAATGGGATCCTCACGATCCCATAGGTGTCGTACACCGACATCTTTGGCGCGCCAGGTAGGGGAAGAGATTGCGCAAACCCGATCTAGCGGTCAGCGCGTCAGTTTTTGATCGTCTTCATCGTCATGGCGCCCAAGAAGAGGCGGGGGCGGTTGAAATTCCTTGCGAAAGCTAAGTCTTAAAACTTTAATCGCTTTCTGCTGCGTAGTCTTATCCTTGATGGTGTTTTTGTATAACCTGTGCGCGGGGGAGCGCTCTTAAAACACTCTACGCTCCTGGTTTTCTGGGTCCGCCCAGCAACACAAATGCAGGTGTAGTTGTTTCTAGAGCGTTAAGCTCCCGAAGAGGCGGCGTCCTCGATAGGCTGCTAGACAGGACCCTGTCCTAAGCGCCATTGACCAGGACGTGCGCATTCGGGAGGTATTCCGGCAAGCGTAGGGATTCATTGTACAAAAATGCAATCATTTAAGGAAAGGGCTTATCAAGTTTTATTTTAAGGTTTCTGCGTAAACCCGTATGCCGAGGAGCCTTCCCGGGGCTAGTTGCGCTCCTTGTCACCTCGAGTCCGCTCGGCGATGTGAGCAGCTGCACTAAAGCTGGGAAAGAAAAACCTTTTTCGGGAGGCGGCGTTCCCGGCAAACCGCTAAGGACCCGCTCCTCAAAGCGCTGCTGACAGAATCGTGCGCACCGGAAAGTGTTCCGGCAAGCAAGGGAATATTCGGCAGAAGTCAAAATTACAACAAATTAGTCATAAAGCCAGAAGCTAATTAATTTGTTGTGTTAAAACGCTGTCGTGGCATTACATGTCCGAATCAGTGTTGCAGGTATACAGGTGGGCGATTACTTTGCAGCCTTCCCGGCAACATCCTTGCCGGAAGCCGGCGTTGAGAACGTCAAAGTTCTCCACTGAAGTCATAAGCCTTCCCGGCAACATCTTTGCCGGAGGCCGGCATCGAGAACGTCAAAGTTCTCTGCTGAAATCGCAAACTGTTCCAGAAATATTCTTCGGCGGAAGAATAGTAAACCTTGTCGGAGAGCCATGTTGTCGAGCCATGCGCTTCGACAAGGGGGCTTTCAACCGTGTCGTTGAGCCATGCGCTCCGACAAGGGGGCTTTCAACCTTGTCGTCGAGCCATGCGCTCCGACAAGGGGGCTTTCAACCTTGTCGTCGAGCCATGCGCTCCGACAAGGGGGCTTTCAACCTTGTCGTCGAGCCATGCGCTCCGAGAAGGGGGCTTTCAACCTTGTCGTCGAGCCATGCGCTCTGACAAGGGGGCTTTCAACCTTGTCGTCGAGCCATGCGCTCCGACAAGGGGGCTTTCAACCTTGTCGTCGAGCCATGCGCTCCGACAAGGGGGCTTTCAACCTTGTCGTCGAGCCATGCGCTCCGACAAGGGGGCTTTCAACCTTGTCGTCGATCCATGCGCTCCGACAAGGGGGCTTTCAACCTTGTCGTCGAGCCATGCGCTCCGACAAGGGGGCTTTCAACCTTGTCGTCGAGCCATGCGCTCCGACAAGGGGGCTTTCAACCTTGTCGTCGAGCCATGCGCTCCGACAAGGGGGCTTTCAACCTTGTCGTTGAGCCATACGCGCCGACAAGGGGGCTTTCAACCTTGTCGTCGAGCCATGCACCCCGACAAGAGCTATTTTTCTTAAACAACTATACTTCCAGAAGGAAAGGGCATGGCAGTCATGACCCACGCCAAATTTGGTCCCACCTCCAGCATTGAGATCTTTGAGTTCTCTGCTGAAGGCGGGCCCGGGGGCTCCTGTCGGTGTAATGAGAACCAGGGTCTCATCAACCTTCTTAGCATGGGTCATTCCCGTCTAGGATTGTTAGCTGGCAACCCCGGCAAGGCCAAGCTTCCCGGCGAATACCATATCTGGCAAGCATTATATTAACAAGCAAGAACAAGAGCTCGTTGGGGAGAAGCTTCTTCCCAGCGGCATGATCTCCTAGCAAGACAAGACCCGGCAAGGCTTGCCGGGGGATAGCTGGGAACAAACACAAGAATATCAAGAAGGCATTCAAGCTAATGATCATAAGACCAAAGGCTGGATTCCCAGCAAGATACTTGCCGGGAAGGCTCGCGAAGACCCGGCAAGGCCTCACACCCGGCAAGATCCCACCGCTCCAGCACAGTGCCACCGCTCCAGCGCAGCGACCAGCCTATCGTTTCGGGCTTGTCCTCCTGGATGCGTGTCATAGCACTAGCGGCGACGGGCTTAAGCGGTGCTGATGGGACGGGCTCTTTTTCCGTCCCTGAGAAAGTAAGGGACAACTAAGTAGAGCATTAAATGCGTTTTGTCCTAAGTCGTCAGAGATAATCATGTAATACTGTAGTAACTTTACATCTCTTGTACTGCTGTTCGCCACTATTGGTGACCCCTTTGGACGTATAAAAGGAGGCCCAAGGCGAAGCTACAGGGAAGAGGACCTTCGGGCCCATTCTGCATGCATAGCTGCTCCTTGAACGTACTGTTCATCGCGAGCGCTCCGTGTACTTGAGCTTAAGAACACCCACAATAAACTAAAGCAGGAGTAGGGTTTTACGCTTCTCAGCGGCCCGAACCTGGGTAAAGATCCCCGCGTTGATCGTTGGATCCGCTCTTTGTGTACATCTTTTCCCTAGCTGAACCGTAAAAGGGATCCTCACGATCCCATAGGTGTCGTACACCGACACCCTCCGAGACTCGATCGGTAGGGAGGTCACGCAGCGGGCTGCAATGTTAGAAGCAGAAGCGTGATCAATAGCAAACTTAGTTCGGCTGAAAATGCATAGGCGAATCTTAGGATTCGTACCTTTGGGCCAGCGGTTTGACCCTGGGGGTCCTCCAAGGAACCTCTTCGGAGGCCTTAGAGTCCTCGGCAGAGGCCGAGCTGTTGTTGGATAGGGCCACCTTGGCCCTACATGGTCTTTTGGGGGCGGGATGAGGCTGCTCTTCCTCGGCGTCCTCGGACACCGCCCTCTTCCTTGTTCGGGAGGAATCACTTTCCTCCCCATCCTCTCCCCGCTCCTCCTCTTGTGTGGAGGGAGCATGGGTGTCCCCGGATCTAGTGTCCGGGGGTCCTCGGGCTTGTAGACCCACATGGGGGAGGCCCGGTCTTGAAAGGGGAGGATGCGGCGGCAAAGCATGATCTAAATCACGTTGGGCAGCTCAACCCCCCACTCTATCATCTTGGATATCCGGCTCTGCAGCAGCGCCACCTCCTTGTTTGACCCCCAGTCAAGGCCCTTCTTGGTCCACGAGACCAACCTCATGGGGGGGGGGGGTCCGGATCTAAAGGCGGGGATCGCACCCCAATCCGCGCTCCGTGGCTCCGTGATGTAGAACCACTCCTTCTGCCAGATCTTGATGGTTTCGATGAAGGTGCCCTCTGGCCACTCAACCCGGGGAAGCTTGCTGACCATCGCTCCACCGCAGTCCGCCTGCTGGCCGTCAACGATCTTCGGCTTGACGTTGAAAATCTTCTGTCACAGGCCGAAGTGTGGCCGGACCCGAAGAAAGGCCTCACAGATGATGATGAAGGCCGAGATGTGCAGAAAAGAGTTCGGGGCAAGATCGTGGGAATCGAGCCCATAGAAAAACATCAGGCCCCGGACGAAGGGGTGGAGAGGAAAGCCTAACCCTTGGATGAAATAGGGGAGGAACACCACCCTCTCGCCGGGCCTCAGCGTGGGGATGACTTGACCCGCCTCCGGAGCGCGGTGAGCGACATCGGCGGGAAGGTAACCCGCGTTCTTCAGCTCTAGGATGGCGCTCTCGGTGATGATGGAGGCCTCCCACTTGCCCTTGGACCCGGAACCAGCCATGGCTGAATTGAATGGGTGGCCGGAGAGGTTCTTGGAAAGGAGAACAGATCTGGGTGCTGGAGCTCAAGAGATTGGGAGGGCAACGGCGAAGGAAGAAGTGAGAGCGTGCGAAGGAAATGGTTGCCTCTCCCCTTTTATGGGCTGCAGTAAAACCAAGGGTCCTTTTACTGCGCCGCAGGCTTCGCTATTTCCCCGTATAATCGTGCTATTATGCGCGCGTGGGATAGTGCAAATCATTGATCATATCCCTTAAAAACAGGGCACGATCTCCATATCGATGGGACACGCCTATGAAGGAACCGCCTCGAACTACAAATCGAGTTTTCATAAACCAACTCGTGGTCGTGGTGGGTCGTGACCCTTCGGTAAAAGTTGTCAGATGGGGTCACTATTCACACCTATGCGACTAGCCTTCGGGGCTAAGTTATCGGTACACTTCGACGACCGAAGCATAATTCAGGGAACATATGGTTTTACAGCCCTTGAGGACTTGATTCAGAGGGGTTGCAGGCTTGGCACAAGTACCACAGGAGGGAAGGAACTGGTCCACAAATTCGGTGGTGTTCGGCATATACCTCGGCTTCGAAGACTAGCTCGGGGGCTACTGAGGGTGTCCCGGACTAGGGGGTACTCGGGCTGCCGGCCTATCTCCTATAGGCCGGACTAATGGCCCGCTCTTTACTCATCGAAGGAAGGCCGGATTGCGGGCAACCCCGTGCACCAGAAGGAAACCTCCGAAGACTTGGCGTCTCCTCCAAGAAATATTTAGCATAACTGGCATGTTTATCCCCTGATGGCAACCGACCATATGTAACCCCAGGTCCCTCTGGTGTCTATATAAACCAGAGGGTTTAGTCCATAGAGGCAGAAGAACCACTATCATCTTACCCACCTAGGGTTTAGCCCATCCGATCTCGAGGTAGATCAGCTCTGTAATCATCATACAATCATATCAATACAATCAAGCAGGACCTAGGGTTTTACCTCTTCAAGAGGGCCCAAACCTGGGTAATCGCTGTCTCTGCGTTCCTTGTTATCCATTGAATCCAAGATCCACAATTCGGACCCCCTACCTGAGATCTGCCGGTTTTGGTACCGACAGATGCCACTTCATAAATTTCGTCCAGAGGCTATTATAGGTGCTGCGTCACCTTATTATTGGGCCAGGCCCATGTAATTTTGAAATACTTTAGTATAGGCTGTATTTAGAGTCCGTATGTGTGGGGAAACCAAGTTAGGGTTGGTTTCGGACCCCTCCTCCAAGGGGTCATGAAATTCGCCCCTATTCCCCAATATATACAACCCTTAGGGCGTCATTTAGACTTTGGGATTTGTTTAGATTAAAAGTTCGCCATAGCTGCAACTTCGCGTAGTTCGTTTGTGTTCAACGACTAGACCAAGACGTCACAGAACCCCAGCTGATTAATAAAGCTTTCCTCTTATATTCGCAATATCCAGATTGCAATCTCAGTTTCTTGCTTGTTCTTCGTCTGCTTGCAGGAAATAGACCCTCGTGGTCAGGTTGATCATGCTCCGGCATGGTCAATAACCTCTCGGAGTTGGTTTAGCAATTGCTAAGGCGCGACGTCTTCGCACGTTCGTAGTCGGATCGTCAAAGTTAACTTCCACCAAAACGAAAGCTATCTTCTCATCGAAAGATCGGGACCCTCGCCTCAATCACATACCGTCGAGGTGGCGTGGGCCCCCTCTCTCCCTCGCAGCATGGCGAGCGCCATAATTTTAGTTGAACTACACAAAAAAAGAGATTGGAATGACTCAAGCCCCCTCCTTCTACTGCCACACCGAAGTTGTTGATAGATGTCAACTAATCACCATCATGGCAAGATACGGGGACTTGAAGAACAAGTTGATCTCACAAAGTCATCTCACACTGGTTAGTACTATCCTTCATCCACATGATTGTGCTTTGTCATACTGTGTTAGCGTTGTATTTTTTTATATAAAGCTATTGTATCGTAATATTTATTCCCATTAAGAAAATAAAGTTGCTACAACTAGTGCCACTATTATTGTAATCATGCTTTTTCATTATCTGTGCAAACAGGAATACTCAGCTACAGATGTTGGGATGGTCAAAGCATTCACCAAGTTCTTGGTGACCCGCTTATGTAGATATTGGAAGTGGTAGTGCCACCAGTTATCCAGAAAATGTTCATCTGCCAATGTTTGACACGCGTGGGCGTAAACGGGACTGGTTTCAATGTTTCAGCAAATCCTTGAATCAAATTGCTTACATGAAGCATCGATCGATTTTATTTATTTGTTAACATTCTCACAACGTTTTAGTTAAACAGTAACTATTGGTTCTGATCTGGGAATCATTGATATGCGTAGGCATCTTTGTTGTACTTATTATTTGAATCTTATGAGTTGGCTGTGAATCTTGCAAGATGTGAAACACGACATGATGATACAGAGGACAGCAACCCTAACAATATGTTCAAACTTGGTAGTATTGTCTGTCTGAAAGCGCGGCAAATGAGTTGTTTGCGTGCGTCCTGAGAATAATAATTCTAGTTGTTTTGCATGTTGATTTTATGGCACTAATAGAACGAGCCAATGCTTTGCTTGTTTTAAAAATAAAATTTAAGTAAAGCAAACACACTAAACACTCGCTATTACAGTGCCAATGCCGACCCTCTCGTGAACGGACGTGTGGACGGAATAGGTTTCTCGGCTTCCACGCCAGTTTAATGGAGGCGTTTGAATGGGTTGAGGGGGCGTGTAACGGGCGAGGGAGGCGGGGTTAGTAACTGCTGCCACCTATACCCATTACGTTCACCGGCGATTGCAACTCCCCAAGAGTGGAAAAACGAACTGCTACCGCCGCCTACCCCTATGTTCACTGGCGACAATTCCCCAAGATTGGAAAAACGAACTGCTGCTGCCGCCCCTCAGTACCCCACTACACACCGATCCCCAGTGTAAATAAGGAGCCCTCCGCTGTCCATATCTCCCCATCGTCTTCATCTTCCCCCCTGCCCCCAATCCCCACAAAACGAGAACCGCCACAAGAACTCTACGTGAGAACATACTCCAATGGCGATCCGAGGGGTGAGCCTGCTGGATATGGACTCCAGCAAGGAGTTCACCTTTGAGTTCGCCGTTCAGACCCATGGCAGCACCAAGTTGAATGTGATGTACACCAACGATCCGGACTCGGTGAAGCTCTGCGTCACCAAGTTGAAGCCGTACCTACAGGACGAGAAGCACAAGGTCACAGGACTAGACCTTGTGCCCATCCATCCGTCTCCTGACAGGGACCAGGGGATCACCGTCTCCTAGGTATGCGTGCGGGATGAGGTTCTAGTCTACCACTACTGTAGGGCCATCAGGGGTTCTGGAGCATTCGCCCATTTCATCGGCACCGCCAACTGCACCTTCGCTATGGTGGAGAGCAGGAAGAACGCCACTGTGCTTTATGATTCGGCCATCTGGTGCAAGAAGCTCATCGACATCCAGAAGCAATACAAGATCATCGGCAACGGGAAAAGGAGGACTCCGTGGTTGACCTCACCGTGGCCATCATCGACCCCTGGTACGCCAACATGAAAGAAGACGTGGATACAAAGGACCTAAACACATGGGAGGTACCTCTGAATCTAGCCTACATCAGCTACGCGGCCAAGGACGCATACGCATGCTACGGCATGTACACACGGATCTTGGACATGAGGGCATGTCTGCTTCCCGTGACCGAGGAGTACACGGATAGCCGCAATGTTGTCGGTACCAAAACCGGCAGATCTCGGGTAGGGGATCCGAACTATGGGTCAAGGAGTCGATGGTAACAGGGAACGTAGAGACATCGGTTTACCCAGGTTCGGGCCCTCTCAAGGAGGTAATACCTTACGTCCTGCTTGATTGTATTGATGTGATTGTATGAAGGTTACAGAGTTGATCTACCTCGAGATTGACTGGGCTAAACCCTAGGTAATGATATCTCTCCTTCTACGGACTAGGCCTTCTGGTTTATATAGACACCAGGAGGTCCTAGGGTTACACATGGTCGGCTACCATCAGGGGACAAACATGCCGATTATGCCAACTGTTTCTTGGAGGAGACGCCAAGTCTTCGGAGGTTTCCTTCTGATGCACGGGGTCGTCCACAATCCGGCCTTCCATCGACGTGTAAAGGGCGGCCCACCAACCCGGCCTACGAGAGATAGGCCGGTAGCCCGAGTACCCCCTAGTCCGGGACACCCTCAGTAGCCCCCGAACTAGTCTTCGAAGCCGAGGTAGACGCCGAACACCATTGGCTTCGCGGACCAGTTCACTTTCCTCTCGATAACGAAGTATAATAATAACTTAGCCCCGAAGGCTAGCCGCTTCGGCGTGAACAGTGTTCTCATCTGACAACTTTTACCAAAGGGTCACACCTTGCCACGACCGCAAGTTGGTTTATGACAAACTCGATTCGTGGTTCGAGGCGGTTTTCATTGGCACGTTCCATCGATATGGAGATCGTGTCCTGTTTTCAAGGGATATGATCAATAATCCGCCTCACCCCACGTGCGCATAATGGCACGGTTACATGGGGAAATGGCGGGGACTGCGGCGCAGTAAAAGGACCGTGAGTTTTTACAGCCCATAAAAGGGGCGCAACCTTTATTCCTTTCGCACGCTCTCTTTTCCCCCTTTCGCCATTGCCTTCCCCATCTCTTGAACTCCAACGTCCAGATCCGCTCTCCCTCCTAAGAACTTTTCCATCCACCCGCCTAATTCAGCAATGGCGGGTTCCGGGTCCAAGGGCAAGTGGGAGGCGTCCGTTGTCACTGAAAGCGCCATCATGGAGTTGAAGGGCGCGGGATATCTCGCCGCCGACGTAGCCCACCGTGCTCCAGAGGCCGTCCAGGCCGTCCCCACGCCGCGACAGGGCGAAAGGGTGGTGTTCATCCCCCACTTCCTCTGAGGTTTGGGATTTCCCCTTCACCCCTTCGTCAGGGGTCTCATGTTCTTTTACGGGCTTGACTTCCACGATCTCGCGCCGAATTCCTTTCTCCATATCTCAGCCTTCATCATCATTTGTGAAGCCTTTCTCCGGATCCGGCCACACTTCGGCCTGTGGCTAAAGGTCTTCAATATCAAGCTGAAGATCATCGACGGCCAACAGGCGGACTATGGGGGTGCTATGGTCAGACGGTACCTTCATCAAGACCGTCAAGGTATGGCAAAAGGAGTGGTTTTATATCACAGAGCCGAGGCACACAAATTGGGAAGCGATTCCGGCCTTCCGCTCCGGCCCCCCTACAAGGCTGGTCTCATGGACCAAGAAGGGCCTCGACTGGGGGCCGAATAAGGAGGTGGTGCTGCTGCAGAGCCGGATTGCCAAAATGATAGAGAAGGGCATCGCGCTGGTCAACGTGAGCCAGATCATGCTCGGCCGCCGAATTCTCCCTTTCCACCGTGCGCAGCTTCTTCCGCACCTCCCACGCCCAACTATGGAGGGCGCTATTCAAGCCGCAGAAGGACTGGCCGGCCGAGGAGGAAGACGTCGGACTTGATGCCGCAAATCCCCCACAGGAGGTATGAGCAATTTTGTATGTTTTATCTGAACTGTTCCCTTTTGACAAGGTACTCAGCTTTGCTACTTTTCATCCGTAGAATTGGCTGAAGAAGGCCCAGCGGATCGACAGTCCGACGCCGCTGCCAGAGGGACCCAGGACGCCCCTCCTGACGGCCATGTTGGCCATGGAGCCGTACGAGGTGCCGGAAAGGAAGGAGAAGAAGAACCAAAATGGGGAGGCCAGAGAGGGCCTCCGCTCCCGAAGACCCCCGGGTGCTAGATCCGGGGACACCAATGCTCCCTCCGCGCAAGAGGAGGAGAAGGAGCAGGGAGAGGACGGGGAGGAGGACGATTCCTCCCGAACAGGGAAGAGGGCGGCGTCCGAGGATGCCGAGGAGGAGCCTCCTCAACCCACTCCCAAAAGACCGTGCATGGCCAAGGTAGCCTTGTCCAGCGATAGCTCGGCTTCTGCCGAGGACTCTGAGGCCTCCGAAGAGGTTCCTCAGAAAATTCCCAGGGCCAAGCCGCAGGCTCAAAGGTACGCGCTCTAGCGACTGCCTGACCGTCTTTAGCCGAACTGGGTTTGATACTGATCAAGTTTCCGTGTGCAATTTTGCAGTCCGCTGCGCGATCTCCCCACCGACCGAGCTTCGGAGGGGGATTCTCCACCGGCGGCGCTAGCGGAGAGCGGCTCTGGATCCCGCGCCTTGCCTTCCCCAATCGTCAAGGATGCCGAGGAGGTCCTGTCGAGGAGGACTCCTCCCGTGCCACATACAGGGGGAGGAGGCGATACTATCTTGGCCGAGGTGCACGCCTCGGTCGCCGAAGACCTAGAGGGGAGGGCCCCTCTGGTGAACAAAGAGGAGCTCGGACGAGCCGAGCTTTCTCCGAGGACGACTCCGGAGACGTCAAAGCGTCCAGAGTCAGGCGCCCCAGACTTCGAGAGGGAAGGAACCGGAGCGCCACCACCACCCCCGCCCGCCCCATAGTGGGCGTCAATCGGGTGGCCGGACGAGATGGAGGATGCTCTAACCAGCTCCTCTATCGCCGAAAAGCACCGTGTCCTCATGGGCGCGGTGTTGCAAAGTCTTCGGTCCGTAGATAACGGACTGAAGGAGGCATTTAGTGGCCTTCTTACCGGCTTCAAGGTGAGCAAAGTAATGATTTTTCCTTAGAAAAATTCATTTGTGTAAATGTATAGCCTCATACATAGTAGCCCCCGAGACTCTGACCGGTTGAGAAAAGCCGGTCGGAGGATCAATAATCGATATCTTGGATACTAACATGCGTAGAATAATGCACAGGCATCATCGTCGGCCGCAGCCGCCAACGCCGAAGAGTTAGCCGAGCTGAATCGGAAGCTAAAGAGCTCCGAGGATGATCTGGGCCTAGTGAACAAGAGGTTCGACGAGGCGCAAGGTAAGTCCGAGCTGTGATAGTGAATACAGCCGTAGGTTTGTAAGCAATGTTCGAAGTATCCTAACGGAGATAACCGATTGTACTGCAGCCGCCGCCGCGGAGGTCGAAAGCCTCAGGGACGCACTAAGGACAGCTCAGGTGGATGCGGCGACGCAAAAGTCGGCAGCCGAACAGGCGGCTGCCGAGCTGGCGGCGGCGAGAACGGCAAGTGAAAAGCACGAGGCCAGGGTGCTGGAAGTGCAGCAGGAGCTCGGGGATGCCGTCACAAGGTGTGAGGCCCTCGAGCAGAAGAATAAGGAGCAGGCCGCCGAGCTGACCTCGTTGGCAGTGGTGGCTAAGGAAGCGCGGACAGAGGCACACGGCTATCAAGAAGAGCTGCTCCAAGTTAGGCTGATCGCGGACGGTAAGCCGTACTTGCTACAATGTGTCTTTGGAGGTAACAGGTTCGCGTTGCTCATGCGGGTCTGGCGTTCCGCAGGCGCCTTTGCGGACCTCCCGAAGAGTGCGGCGGATGCGGCGAGGTTCTTCGCCGGCCAGGAGGGTTGGGCCGAGCAGAGGCTTTTCTGGACGCAATTTCAAGCGCCCGAACACCCTCCCCTCCTCAACAACCAGATGAAACAGCTGATGGAGCTGCATCGGATGGCAGAGCCGGTGATGAAGGACCTCTGCGTCAAACTATGGCCGTCGGAGCCGCTGCCGAGCAGCTACTTCGGTCTGGTGCAGAGGCTGTACGGCGCCCCTTCTCGGGTCGACGCCTGGAAGCGCTCCGCATGCATCGAGGGTGCTCGGATGGCCTTCGGCAAGACAATGGTACATTGGCCGAAGCTAAAGCCCGCCAAGATGGCCACCGGACCTCCTCCGCCAGGGAAAGAGCATAGGCGTCCCGAGCAGTACTTTCTCGCCGTGATGGACGGTGCTCGGGCAGTAGATGCCCAATGCCCAAAAGATGTAATTTATGAGTAGATGTAGTTTCCTTGTAACCAAGGAGTTGAAACTTTTATGTGAATGCAAATTGTTCGGCTATGAACAAAGATGCCTGATTATGTTAATTTTGACTCCTGTGCGGCGGTTTGTAATCGGAAAGTTACCAGTCGTCCGCTTCAGCCCCCTTGCAAATATTGCATGGGGTGTTTTCTCATAATACGTAAACCGTTAGCCGACGTCTCGGTGCCCGAAGGCGGTTGTATGTACGGAAAACCAGGCAATCAGACTATGAGGTTTTAGTGCTTTCACTTAGCCAGAGGAGCTTGATGGTGGGGGCCGGTAACGAGCCCCCGGTATTTGTGATATTCGGACGGGCCGCGGTTGACACCATCATCACATGGTTTCTGTAACAGAGAACCCTTCGTATAAAACGGACTAACCTCCAACAATTTTAGGCTAACGCCAGTCATCAGATCGCCGACCAGTTCTTGCTTATTGGGACAGTCAGTTTTCGGCTTTCTCCACTGAGGTACTTAACCAGGCGAGCTAGAAGTACAATCGCAGTGGTTCTCCCTTTACCCTCTTAGCCGAACAGTGCGGAACGTAAGAGGGTAAACACAGGAGCCGGGCAACCCAACTATTGACCAAAGACTCAATTCGGAACTGATTCATATAATGCAATATCCGTGACGCCGAGCACATAAAATAAAAAGAAGTGCCGGGATAAAGTTTAAGGCGAGATCTATGTTCAAGCCCCCGGTCTATTAGCCGGATTAAAATGCATGTATCGTGATAGTTTACTTCGACTAAAAAAGGCGGAAAGGAATAAGCAACGTGAATGACTGCACGAGTATACCATAATAAATTGGTCTTTATTTCCTTTGAATGTGTGACGTCCAACCGTACAATCCGGATTGCCAAAGTAACTTTAATAGATACTTTTAAAGAAATGTATATATTGAGAGTAAAGGTTTACACAGGGCCTTCATGAGTGGTTTGACGTCCCTACTACGCCCTGCTGCACGTCTGCGACTTTGCTCTTCAAGAAGCTTCTGTGGAAGCGAAGCTGGCCGCCGTGTATTCGGTGGAGGTAGTAATCTTTGGCGGGCGAGCCCTTGAAAAAGGGTTTTGAGAAGTCGCCGTGGTATATCAGCTTGAAGCTGATCAGGCCCTAGATGGTGCCCGTTGATGATGTCGATGCGAAGACATCTGTTGTCTAGTTGTCGGTCGAACCGAGCTCTTGGCCTTTGTTTTATGTGTCCCCACAACTGCCCATGGAATTTCGAGCGCGAAATTGTGCACTCGAGGTACGTATTTCGCGACTAGGTGGGCCATGCTGTGGGGCGCGTATCCCTATTTGGGGTGAGCATGGGAGTGCGCCGGGGGTGAGGCTGCAGCTCGGGAGCGCTTGCGTGCGAATAGTATCTTGGCAGTGGACTGGGCTTGCGACGCCTCTTCGGCAGCTTGGACTTCGGCGGCGAGAGCCGCAGTGTGTTCCTCTATTCGGAGCGAGCACTCGGTATTACCGTTAATGGTAATAACGCCCCTTGGTCCTGGCATCTTGAGCTTCAGGTGCGCATAGTGCGGGACGGCGTTAAAGCAAGTGAAGGCGGTCCGTCCGAGGAGTGCGTGATAACCACTGCGGAAAGGAACAATATCGAAGATCAAGTCCTCGGCACGGAAGTTGTCGGGCGAGCCGAAGACTACTTCCAAAGTCACGGATCCCGAGCAGCGTGCCTCGACGCCAAGAATTACACCTTTAAAGGTGGTGTTGCTGGGTTTGATCCTTGACGGGTCAATCCCCATCTTCCTCACGGTATCTGCGTAAAGCACGTTAAGACTGCTACCTCTGTCCATCAGGACCCTAGTGAGGTGAAATCCGTCCACGATGGGGTCGATTCCCAGAGCCGCCGTTCCTCCATGGCGTATACTGGTCGGATGATCTCGACGGTCAAAAGTGATCGGGCAAGCCAACCACGGGTTGAATTTCGGGGCTATCAGCTCTAAGGCGTAGACATCCCGAAGCGCGCGTTTCCAGTCCTTCTTTGGTATGTGCGTGACATAGATCATGTTCACGGTTTTGACCTCTGGAGGGAACTGTTTTTGGCCTCCATTATTTGGCCCGCGAAGTTCCTCGTCGTCCTCGCTCCGGGGGCCCTTGCCCTGTTCTTCAGCTGTGGCTTTGCCGGCCTGCTTGATTACCCAACAGTTACGGTTGGTGTGGTTAGCTGGCTTGTCAGGGGTGCCGTGAATCTGGCAGGGCCTATCCAATATTCTGTCCAGCGCAGACGGGGCATCCCGGTTCCCTTTAGAGGGTTTTTCCCGCTGTCCCGATTTTGAGCCGCTGAATCCGGCGTTTACCGCTGTGTCATCGGCTTCACCGCCGTTGTTTGAGTGCCGGCGCTCGTTGTTTCTATTGTGCCGCGGTTTGCCGTTCCCGTCCCGGGCTTCTGAAGTGCCGGGGTCTTCGGGGTGGTTGCTTCTACGAGCCAACCAACTATCTTCACCCGCGCAAAAGCGGGTCATTAGGGAGGTAAGGGCCGACATTGTTCTCGACTTGTCCTGGCCGAGCTGGCGGGCGAGCCACTTGTCCCGGATACTGTGCTTGAATGCCGCAATTGCTTCGGCATCTGGGCAGTCAACGATCTGGTTTTTCTTGGTCAAAAATCGGTTCCAGAATTGTCGGGCTGACTCTCCGGGATGCTGAATAACATGGCTCAGGTCATTGGCATCCGGTGGTCGAACATAGGTTCCTTGAAAGTTAGCTCGGAATGCATCCTCGAGCTCTTCCCAGCTCCCGGTGGAGTTTTCGGGTAGGCTGTTCAGCCAATGCCTTGCCGTTCCCTTGAGTTTCAATGGTAGGTACTTAATAGCGTGGAGATCATCTCCTCGGGCCATGTGAATGTGGAGGAGAAAATCCTCAATCCATATGGCCGGGTCAGTTGTCCCATCATAGGATTAGATGTTGACGGGTTTGAACCCTTCGGGGAACTGATGCTGCATCACCTCGATTGTGAAACACATTGGGTGTGCGGCGCCCCTGGCCCAGGCCACATCGCGCCGGAGATCGGTTATCATCCGGGCACGGTGCTGTTCCCGAGCTCTGTCGTTTCTATCGCGCCAGGCTTGGTGTCCGTCCCGCCCGGCGGGTGCGTATCCTGTGGATCCGTAAATGGACCTCGACTGGAGCCCGCGTGCGTTCAGGTCGTGGCGCAGATCGTATTGGTCATCCGGTTGAACCGGGTCTTTGCCAGCTCGGCGAGAGGGCACGAGTGGGTATTCGGTTTCCCTGGCCGCCCTATACCGTCCTCGAGGGGGCACGGGTGGAAGTTCGGCTTCTCTGGCCGCTCTATCTCGTCCTCGAGGGGGCGCGGGTGGGAGCTCGGTTTCCACAACCAGCCTATCTCCTCCTTGAGGGGGCCGGTCGGGTTGGTCTGCGTAAGTTCGTCTGGGAGGTACGGGCTCGAAGGCCTCATCCTCGAATTCTGGAAGGAGGCGCCGCCATGGGTAACTCTTATATTGGCCCTGACGTTGATCGTCGAGGCCTTCTTCGGCGGCTAGGACCATCGTCCATCTTTCGTTGAGTGTATCCTGTTCGGCCCTTAGCTGTTGTTGTTTCATCTTCAAGCTTCGGGCAGTGGCAATGAGTTGCCGCTTGAATTTTTCTTGTTCCAGGGGATCCTCTGGGACGATAAAGTCTTCGGGTCCGAGGCTATCTTCCTCTTCGGATGGAGGGAAGTAATTACTGTCCTCGGAATCATCGAGGTCCTCGGGGTCACCCTGGTCCTCGTGCCCTTCAGGGGCGTTAGGTCGTTGCTCGGGCGTGTTATCACCGAGCTCACCCAAATTATCCGGAGTCTCGTTATCTCCGGTGTCGTTTGTGTCTGTGTGATTTTCCTTGCCCTTCCCCCGCCCTCTGGCTCCCTGTCGTCGGCGTCTGGGCGGGTCTTCGGTGGTGTCGTCGCCGCCCTTCTTGGTTGTGTCACCGTCCTTCATGGGGGTGTCAACCATGTAAACGTCATAGGTGGAGGTGGCGGTCCACTTTCCGGTATTTGCAGTGGCAAGGAAGGTATCCGTGTAGGGCAGGACTTCAATGTCCTCGTCCATGTCGTCAGCCTCCTCGGAGGCGTAATCCAGCATGTCGGTTAAATCTTCGACAGTGGCTACCAAGTGGGTGGTGGGTGGGACGCAAAATTCCCCGCGGCCGGCATCCTGTCCGACCTGCTCCTGGTACGAGGACGGGCCGTCCGCAATATTTATCATCTAGATCCGGTCCAGCATCTCGCTTAAAATCGAGGGGTCAACCGGATCTATGTTCGGGCAGCCATCGGAGCTGGGTTCCGGCGCTCCGATAACGGGAGTGTGATCGGCCAAGGGCGACCCTTGGTTTTCCGGCTCCGGGGTCGGATCCAATCTCAAGGTCCGATCCGAACCAAGGCCCGCCCCGAGGACGGGGGCGGGAAAGGAATCCGAAGTTAAGGCCTCGGGGTTGGTGGGTTCCTCGGGTAAGGCCGAGAACCCAGTGAAGACCAGATCGCCTCGAGCATCGGCGACATACTCAAGGCGGCCGAACCTGGTTTCCTGCTCGGGGGCGAAGCTGCCGACCTGGTTGAGGCGACCGGTCGGATCGGCGTGCAACACAATGCTGCCGAACGCAAAGAGCTGGCCGGGGACGAAGATGTCCCTGCTGCGAACTCCGTTGCTGAAGAGAAGAGCTGTCCAAGGAAGATGATGTCCCCGCTGGAGGTTCCATTGTTGAAGAACTGTCCGGGGACGGCGAGCCATCGATCCTTGGCGACCCACGGCGGGACTCTCAATGAAAGCACCAATGTCGGTACCAAAACCGGCAGATCTCGGGTAGGGGATCCGAACTATGGGTCAAGGAGTCGATGGTAACAGGGAACATAGAGACAGCGGTTTACCCAGGTTCGGGCCCTCTCAAGGAGGTAATACCCTACGTCCTGCTTGATTGTATTGATGTGATTGTATGAAGGTTACAGCGTTGATCTACCTCGAGATCGACTGGGCTAAACCCTAGGTAATGATATCTCTCCTTCTACGGACTAGGCCTTCATGTTTATATAGACACCAGGAGGTCCTAGGGTTACACATGGTCGGTTACCATCAGGGGACAAACATGCCGATTATGCCAACGGTTTCTTGGAGGAGACGCCAAGTCTTCGAAGGTTTCCTTCTGATGCACGGGGTCGTCCACAATCCGGCCTTCCATCGACGTGTAGAGGGCCGCCCACCAACCCGGCCTACGAGAGATAGGCCGGCAGCCCGAGTACCCCCTAGTCCGGGACACCCTCAAACGTCATGATCAAGCGTGCCAGGAAGATCTAGATGGTGTAGTTTGTCTGTTTAAGCACCTTTATCATCTGAGTGTTTCATGCATTAGCCTATGTGTCATAATTATCTGTTTTATCTGTAGTATTTCATCTAAGAACCCATGAACCTGTTTGCTTTTTTTTTCGAGTGGCTATGAATCTGTTTGCTTATGTATGTAATAAGAGTACTAGTTCACAGGGCTGCCGTGTTTCCTTTTTTTAGGTCAAGTAGGTATCAACTGGGTTGTGGCTGCCCAGCCTAGGTTTCTTTTCTTAGGACATCCGCGGCCCACAACATGCTTATGGGGATCCACCAGTTGTATCTTTTTTTGTGCATTTTTTTGAAGTCTGCGTGTGGTTTTCTGTAGGTTGCACAGTCGTTCGTTTTGCCTAGATTATCAGATAACTTCACCCAGCAGGTCTCGTGCACAGACATCTGGGACCAACCACCTATCCATTTGTATTTCTTTATTTTGTTCAATCTTTCGTCCTCTCCCTATAGGGGCTGGCGGCGCTGCCGCGCATGCCTCGACGACCCATCCTAGTCTATGCATGGCGCTGGCCAGGCCATCCCTCTACTCCCCCACATCTCCTTTTATTCTCCGGCGGCGGCAGCTCAACCGGCCCACCCTGCACACGAACCTGTCAACCCTCGTACTCCCCTCTGCCTGCATCTTCCCTGGCTCCGGTTCGTTCCGGTCCGAGGTCTCGACGTCGTCCTCCGCCTTGGTGCTCTCACCGCGGCGCCACCGTCTGTCACTCTCAACATGGTCAACAAACGAGAGGAATCGGGAGATGAATGTACATGGACAGGCTCACAGTCTGGTCCCATTAGGTCCATGGCCGTACGCAAACAAGTGCCACCTTATATATTGCAAAAAAATGCTTCCTCCTTATGGTATGTTGACGTGTGGGGCCCACGAGATTGTCAACGTAGTCAAGGTGGCTGTCATCCGGGACCTAGCAAGTAATCATTTTTTTCAGAGGTCGAACAAGTAACAACTGGGCTGTGGGCTACCCAGCCTAGGTTTTGTTGTTTAACATGCGCAACCCACGACATGCTGACACAGTTGATCCAGAAGGTTTCAACTTTTTTTTCCAGGTCCAGCAAGTATCAATCGGCCTCTGGGCCTCCCAGCTTAACTTGTTTTATAACATCAGCAACCCAACTTATGTTTGTTTCTTGAAGACAACTCACAGCTCAGTTCTATTTTTCTATAAGAATGCCAAACTAAAATTATGTTTTCCCTTCTGTAATAGTATATATATTTATATTTTATTTTATTACATATACTCCGTACATATATTAGAAGAACATAAGGTTCCCGTTTGACCTGTCCTTCGTCCAACCTTTGTATAGACCTTCCCACTTCCTTTATTTTTGTTTTTTATTAATCCTATCTCTGATTTTTCTCGCACATGTTTTACCTAAAACCAACTCAATTCTCCCACGTCTAGCCTAAAAAATAATAATACCCCACATCTTATAAACTCTTCAAAATAAATAATATTTTATTTGGTAAATCGATAAGTTCTTACCAAATAATAATTATTATTTAACAGTAAGTTGGCAAGTTAATTGCTGGTGTTTGCGTACATAAGCTTGCTAAGATTTTACGGACCAATGTAGTAATAGACGTGCAATCACGTGTTTATGCTCCGCAAATTATGTAGTTTTATAATAAAATGCCCAACACTGGTTTATGTTTTTATAACATTTCTCCGACCTGCCCAAAATGATATTTTCGCCTAGCCCAGCAAAACCGTGTATTTTGAAAAATAATACAAGTAGGCTGTAAATGCTAACAAAATATATAAATGGGCTGCATAGACGCTACATTATTGTTTCACCCAGCCCACCAAATGGACTGGCTGACACGTGGACCAATAGGTCGAAGCCGACGCAAGGCGTTGTCAACTTAGTCAAAAAAAGTTTCTGACCGCCTTATCTGTTGGATGTACATCCAACGTCCAACATTCTTCTTCAATCTCTCGTCTTCTTCCTCCAGCACTGGCGGGACCGCCTGCTCCAGCCTCCGGCGTCGAGCAGCGCTGCTTCGCGCGCATCGCTGTGAAACGCTACCCCACCGACGGCCAGGCCATCCCTCCACTCCTCCGCAATTCCTGTTATTCTCCGCCGAGTGTAGCCCCACCCTGCACCCGAACCAGTCAAGTCTTGCACTCATCTCCGTTTGCGACTCAACTGCCGCGTCTTCCCCATCTCCGGGTTGTTCCCGTCTGGGGCGGTGGGGCCTCGCCGTCGTCCACCGCCTTGGTGCGCTTGGCGCGGCGTGTTCAACATGGTCAACAAATGAGAGTCATCGGAAGACGACTGTACATGGAGAGGCTGACAGCTGCGACCCACGAGGTCCATGGTCGCACGCAAGGAAAGTGCCTCCATATTACAGGGAAAAAAATAGTTTCCTTCCCCAGACAGCTGGGACTCACCAGCTACATCTTCGCACGCAAGGAAGTGCCTCATTATTACGCGCAAAAAGAAGACCCCTCCCCTGACATCCGAGACCCACCAGCTACATCTTCGGACGCAAGGAAGTACCTCATTATTACGCGAAAAATAAATGATTCCTCCCACTGACAGCTGGGACCCACCAGCTATATCTTCGCACGGAAGGAAGTTCCTCCTTACTACGCGAAAAAAAGATTCGTCCCCATGACAACTGGGACCCACCAGATTTGGAGGCTGACTTGTGGGCCTACTAAGTTGACGCGTATGCAGGGCTTTGTCAACTTAGTCAACAAACGATTCTAGTAGCAGTGACCATTGGATGTTCATCCAACGGCCGTGCAGCTTCTTCAATCTCTGATCTTCTTGCTCCAGCCGCCCAAACCAGCACCGGCGGGACCGCCTGCTCCTGCCTCCCGTGGCCGGCTGTGCTGCTGCGCAGGCCTCACTGCCCCACCCTACTCCCACCGCTGGCCAGTCCTTCCCTCTACGCACCCACATTCCCTGTTATTCTCCGGCGACGGCAGCCTCACACCGCAGCCAAACCAGTCAACCCTCATACTCCCCTCTGCGTGGGCATCCTCTGCCACGTCTTCCCCGGCTCCGCGTCATTCCCTTCCTAGGCCTCGCTGTCGTCCACCACCTTGGTACTCTCGGCGCGGCGTAGTCAACGTGGTTAATGAATGACACCCATCGGAAGAGGACTGTACGCGGTGAGGCTGACAGCTAGACCCACTAGTTACATCTTCGCATGCAAGGAAGTGCCTCCTTATTATGCGGGAAAAAAATTATCCATCCCCCTGACAGCTGGGACCCACCTGGTATGTCTTCGCACGCAAGGAAGTGCCTCCTTATACTCCCTGATAGCAGGGACCCACCCGGTCGAAGTGTACGTAGCGTTGTTTGTCTGGTCGCGAACGTGTACGTACATACTGGTCGATCGGTCTCTCTGCAATGATGAACCGTGGGCTTGTAAGGAGCGGCACGTGTCATAGTAGAGCCCCGACGTAGTAGTTCAGGCAGCCCCGTCTAAATCGTGTACACATACGTACAACCACGCTTCAAAAAATACGGGCACGTACGTACGGGCGGGGTCTCGAACGCGTACTCGCGCATACGTACGGCCAGGGCTCGTGTACATGGAGAGGCGATGGTGGTGGTACATAGCAATGGCCTCCTGTTCATCGGCAGCAAACCGGCTGGGTCGAAACGGAGGAAACAGCATCGTGTTCATCGGGAGGCAACCGACTCGGTCGGAATGAGTCCTGTTCATCGGGAACCAACCGGCTTGGACGGAACAGCCAAAACGGGGTCCTGTTCATCGACTCAGGGTTTGGCGTACCGCAAAACGGAGGAAATGGCCTTCTATTCGACTGCCTACGGTCAAAACGGGGTCCTGTTCATCGACTGGGGGTCTGGCGTACCGCAAAACGGATGAAACGGACTTCTGTTCAACCGCCTACGGTCGAAACGGGGTCCTGTTGATCGGGAGGGGTGTGGCGTACCGCAAAACGGAGGAAACGGACTTCTCTTCGAGTGCCTACGGTCGAAACGGGGTCCTGTTCATCAGGAGGGGTGTGGCGTACCGCAAAACGGGACTCCACAGGATACTGTTCATCCACCGTCGACTTCTTCCAGCCTCCATCGGCTACTGTTCATCCAGCCTCCACGGGGTCCTGTTCATCCAGCCTCCACCGGCTACTATTCATCCAGCCTCCATGGGGTCCTGTTCATCCACCCCCAACCGGCTGGGGTATAGCATACCGCGGCACGACCTCCTCGGGGTCCTGTTCATCCAGCGCCAACCGCCTACACGGCCGGGGTCCTGTTCATCCAACCCCCACCGGCTGGGGTAGGGCGTACGAGCGGGCGGCAGTAACGGGAACTGTTCATCCACAGCCAACCAACCGACTCGATCGATGTTTCTCGACTCGTGTCTACGTGTATCACATGCGCGGCAGCAACGGGCACTGTTCATCGAGAGGCAACCCAACTGGCTACGTCTCGCACATGTACGGGGGCTTGATGCAACACATCGATTGATCGGTTTCAGTAAGCAGCATGCAGCAGCGAAGGAATCGCTCGGGTTCAGTTAGCAACGAAGGAATCGCTTGGGTTCAGTTAGCAGAGAAGGGATCGATCGATCGGCTTCAGTACGTAGTGGGATCGATCGCTTGTCTTCAGTACGTAGCTGGCTAGTGCGATCACTCGGGTTCAGTAAACGAACACCTCACTTGTGTTCAGTTAGCGAACGCCTCACACACACGCGCATACGAGAGAAACGCGCAAACCACACTACATCGCTCGGCCCCAACCACCCACCGTAACCGGGAACTCCCCGAAAATTTCCTCGCCCTCACTTCTACCACGATTATTTACGTCATGAATGGCCCAAAGAATGTCATGCGGGTGTGTCTCCAGCCCGCCCAGGACAAAAAACCCATTTTCTATCATATTTTTTTGTCATAGAAGTAGGATCCCACCACATCTATGATGATACGTGTTTTTGTCACAATTATTGTCATAGAAATGTCACAACCATGACAGAAAAAGTTTTCGTTCGGGCCATAATGTCACGGATGTGTCTTTTTTTTGTAGTGCTGGAGCATGTAGTGAATCCAGAGTCATGTTAGTAGTACTAGTGGTAGTACAGATGTAGTACTTGTTGGTCAAAATATTATTCATCCAGTCCTCACAGTGAAGTGACAAGATCCTGCGCCCGAGGTGACATTAGTCCAGGCGGCGTGTTCGGGTTACCAAAGTCAGCCTCACCCTGTGCAGTCACTGTCACCGCCGCTGTATAGCATGCATGCCTCGCCTCATCTCCATCTCCCCTAGCACCACTCCATCTCCACCTCCATCTCCATCTCGCCGGAGATCCCGAGGTCACTCTTCTTCATCTCACAGTGCCCCCGCGTACCCTCGCCTCGCTCACCTCCCCCAGTACCACTATTCTACTCGCTAGCCGCTCCAGCACCGAGAGCCTTCTCCCCCGTAAATCAAGCCCCAAAAAACCCCCACCTTCCAAACTCCACCATGGCCGAACCCGAACCGCGCTGCATCTGTATGAGTTGCGGCTAGAGCGATCTCCCCAGGGACATCCTCCACCTCTGTTGTTCGCGTATGGATATGTCCAGCGCCGTGCGGCTGGCTGCATGCTCGAGGGACCTGCACACGGCCATTGTCGAAGCGAGGCCTGAGATTTTCAAGACACCCTGCTTGCTGCTATCAGATGTTGCGGGATGGCCTGCTCACCACTATGCTCACAACTGTCACCATGATACAGAGGCGCACATCATGCCCCTCGACTTCGATCCGACCACCATCACCCGAAACTTCTTGTCAAGTATGTACTAGGTCGACATGAACTCCCACTGGATGGCTGCCGTCGGAGAATACCGGAACAAGTGGGTGCTCATGAACGTCCACACTTCCAATGAGATTATCCTTCCTCCCTTGGATCATATAGGGATTTGCCATCGCGGCCCACTTCCTGTAGATGACCAAGTTAGCTGGACGGACCTTGTTTTGCTGAAGGTTGTAATCTGCCAAGTGCCCACGGCATCTGGGAATTACACAGACTTCAAGCAAATTGCCTTGTTCGACCGCGGAGTCGCCTATCTTTGCGGTGGTGCCGGCTGTAGGTGGACACAACTCCCCTCACAGTGCTGCATCGATGGTGATCCACAGTTCTGTGATGCTATTGAACACAATGGAATCATCTACACAATCGACAATGCAGATGGCACCACGTATTGCTGGGACGCCTCGTGTAAGTTGTTTTCGTCTAATTTTACTGATAACGCCCCGCTACTTGTTGACTGCGTTGGTAATTCCCCAAAGAGGAGAGGATGATGCAGTATGGTAGAGATAAGTATTTCCCTCAGTTAAGAACCAAGGTAATCAATCCAGTAGGAGAACCACGCAAAATGCCGTTAAACACACCTGCACACACAAAAGCAAACACTTGCACCCAACGCAAATAAGAGGGTTGTCAATCCTCTTAGCGGTTATTTGCAAGGATTAATTCTGATAGTGATAGATAGATAAAGTAAATTACTAAATAAAATAAAAGTAAATAAATTGCAGCAAGGTATTTTTGGTTTTAATATATGATAAAAGTAGAACCGGGGGCCATAGTTTTCACTAGAGGCTTCTCTCGAACACATAGCATACGGTGGGTAAACAAATTACTGTTGGGCAATTGATAGAAAAGAAAATAATTATGACGGATTCATGGCAATGATCATGTATATAGGCATCACGTCCAAGACAAGTAGACCGACTCCTGCCTGCATCTACTACTATTACTCCACCCATCGACCGCTATCCAGCATGCATCTAGGGTATTAAGTATGAAACAGAGTAACGCCTTAAGCAAGATGACATGATGTAGACAAAGTAAACTCAAGCAATATGATTAAACCCATCTTTTCATCCTTAATCGCAACAATACAAATATGTGTCATGTCCCTTTCTGTCACTGGGATTGAGCACCGCAAGATTGAACCCATCACAAAGCACCTCTCCCATTGCAAGATAAACCAATCTAGTTGGCCAAACCAAATCGATAGATCGGAGAGAAATACAAAGCTATAATAATCATGCATAAAAGAGTTCAGAGAAGACTCAAATATTTCTCATGAATAATCTGATCATAAACTCACAATTCATCGGATCCCAACAAACACACCGCAAAAGAAGATTACATCAGATAGAACTCCAAGAACATCGAGGAGAACATGGTATTGAAGATCAAAGAGAGAGAAGAAGCCATCTAGCTACTAGCTATGGACCCGTAGGTCTGTGGTAAACTACTCACACATCATCGGAGGGGCAGCAAGGTTGATGAAGAAGCCCTCCGTGATCGATTGCCCCTACGGTACAGTACCAGAAAAGGCCTCCAGATGGGATCGCGGAAGAACAGAGGCTTGCAGCAGCGGAAATGTTTTCTCTTCTATCTCTCTGGTATATTGGGAATATTTGGGAATTTATGGCGCTGGAATTATTTCAAGAGGGGCTACGAGGGGCCCACAAGCCTGGGAGGCGCGCCCTACCCCCCAGGGCGCCCCCTCCGAGCTTGTGGCTCCCTTGTGGCTCCTCTGGTCTTCTCCCAAAGCTTCGTGGGTCTTTTCTGGTCCAAAAAAACATAAGCCAAAGTTTTTTTTCTCGTTTGGACTCTTTTTGATATTGATTTTCTGAAAAGACAAAAACAAGCAAAAAACAGCAACTGGCACTGGGCACTGGGTTAATAGGTTAGTCCCAAAAAAGATATATAATGGCATATAATTGCATATAAAACATCCAAGATTGATACTATAATAGCATGGAACAATAAAAAATTACAGATACGTTGGAGACGTATCAAGCATCCCCAAGCTTAATGCCTGCTCGTCCTCGAGTAGGTAAATGATAAAAACAAAACTTTTGATGTGGAATGCTACCTATCATGTTTCATCATGTAATCTCTCTTAGGATATGAATAATAAGATCCAAATGATTCAAAGCCATAGTCTATAGTTTGATATAAAGACATCAATACTCAGGCATACTAACAAACAATCATGTCTTTCAAAATAAAAATGCTAAAGAAAGTTATCCCTACAAAATCATATAATCCTATCATGCTCCATTTTCTTAACACAAAATATTTATCAGGCACTGCCCCGATGACAATCCGAGCAATTGGTTCATACTTTTTAACGCGCTTCAGCTTTTTCAACCCCCACACAATACATGAGCGCAAGCATGGATATAGCACTATGGGTGCAACAGAGTATGGTGGTAGAGATTAATAAGGGGAAGTCAAAAATAAGAAGATAGTCTCACATCGAAGAGGCTAATCAATGGGCTATGGAGATGCCCATCAATTGATGTTGATGCGATGAGTAGGGATTGCCATGCAACGGATGCACTAAGAGCTATAAGTGTATGAAAGCTCAACATGAAAACTAAGTGGGTGTGCATCCAACTTGCTTGCTCATGAAGACCTCGGGCATTTGAGGAAGCCCATCATCGGAATATACAAGCCAAGTTCTATAATGAAAAATTTCCACTAGTATATGAAAGTGACAAAATAGGAGACTCTCTATATGAAAAACATGGTCCTACTTTAAAGAACAAGTATGGAAAAGGATAGTAACACGGCCCCTTCTCTCTTTTTCTCACATTTTTTTTCGTGGGCTCTTTTTGGCCTCTTCTTTTTTTATATATATATTTCCTCACTAGGACAATGCTCTAATAATGATGATCATCATACTTCTATTTACTTACAACTCAAAAAATTACAACTCGAAACTAGAACAAAAATATGACTCTATATGAATGCCTCTGGCGGTGTACCCGGATGTGCAATGATACTAGCATAACATGTATAAAAAATGATGAACGGTGGCTGAGCCACAAATACTATGTCAGCTATATGATCATGCAAAGCAATATGACAATGATGATGTGTGTCATAAAAACAGAACGGTGGAAGTTGCATGGCAATATATCTCGGAATGGCTATGGAAATGCCATGATAGGTAGGTATGGTGGCTGTTTTGAGGAAGATATAAAGAGGCTTATGTGTGATAGAGCGTATCATATCATGGGATTTGGATGCACCGGCGAAGTTTGCACCAACTCTTGATGTGAGAAAGGGCAATGCATGGTACCGAAGAGGCTAGCAAATTGCGGAAAGGTGAGAGTGCGTATAATCCATGGATTCTCATTATTCATAAAGAACTCACATACTTATTGCCAAAGTTTATTAGCCCTCGAAGCAAAGTACTACTACGCATGCCCATAGGGGGATAGATTGCTAGGAAAAGACCATCGCTCGTCCCCGACCGCCACTCATAAGGTAGACAATCAAGAATAAATCATGCTCCAACTTCTTAGCATAACGACAGATCATATGTGCATGCTTCGGGAATCACAAACCTTAATACCAATATTCTTACTAAACCACAATTTTCTACTAGAACCTCCCACATATTACTATCTTAATATCGCAAAACTATTGCAAGGAATCAAACTTATCATATTCAGTGATCTACATGAAAGTTTTTATTATATCCCTCTTGAATACCTATCATATTAGGACCAAATTCATAACCCGTGCATATTACCATTGCTATTCATTAGATTCTCAAAAATATATAAGTGAAGCATGAGAGTGCAACTATTTCTTTAAAATATAACCACCGCCGTGCTCTAAAAGATATAAGTGAAGCACTAGAGCAACTGCCTAGCTCAAAAGATATAAGTGAAGCACATAGAGTATTCTAACAAATCACGAATAATGTGTGTCCCTCTCAAAAAGGTGTGTTCAGGAAAGATGATTGTGACAAACTAAAAGGCAAACAAAAGAAAACAAACTATATCACAAGACGCTCCAAGTAAAACACATATCATGTGATGAATAAAAATATAGCTCCAAGTGAGTTACCGATAGATTGTAGATGAAAGAGGGGATGCCTTCTGGGGCATCCCCAAGCTTGGACGCTTGAGTCTTCCTTGAATATTACCAATCTTAGGCTCTTGCCGCTCCTTATTCGTTTATCCATCGTAGTGTCACCCAAAACTTGAAAACTTTAGAACACAAAACTCAACAGAAACCTCATGAGATCCGTTAGTATAACAAACAAATCTTAAACTTTAGGTACTGTTGTAAATTGATTCATATTTAATATTGTCATAATGTTACTGTAATCCAACTTCTCCATGACTCATACTCCCCGGTACGATCCATAGATTCATCAAAATAAGCAAACTATGCAACAAAAACAGAATCTGTCTAAAACTGAACAGTCTGTAAAGATCTATTTAAAATCCATACTTATGTAACTCCAAAAATTCTGAAAAATTAGTACAACGTTGGAAATTCATATATAAATACTGTGTAAAAATTTCAGATTTTTGTGACGTTACAGTACAGAATCAAAAATCAAATACTGGACACAAAACTTTCTGTTTTCCAACAGCATCAATTATACTATCATCCAAATCATCCCAAAGGCATTACTTGGCACAAACACTAATTAAAAGATAAAAACTCAATCATAACAGAGGATATAATTGTGTAAAACCACAAAAAGAGAAGGTAAAACAAAAAAATATTTTATTCATTGGGTTGTCTCCCAACAAGCGCTATTGTTTTATGCCTCTAGCTAGGCATAATGCATAGTTTCAAGTGTTGTCATCCTTCAAATTAATTCCATAGGTGGCCCTCATAATAGATTCATAAGGTGCCTTAATTCTATTTCTAGGGAAGTGTTCCATCCCTTTCTTTAATGGAAATTGAAATCTTATATTACCTTCTTTCATATCAATAATAGCACCTATGGTTCGTACGAAAGGCCTACCAAGTATTATAGGACAAGAAGGATTGCATTCAATATCAAGAACAATAAAATCCACGGGTACATAATTTCTATTTGCAAGAATAAGCACATCATTTATTCTACCCAATGGTGGTTTAATAGTGGAATCCGCAAGATGCAAATTAAGGGAACAAGGATCCATATCGGTGAGACCTAGCACGTCACACAAAGACTTTGGTATAGTGGAAACGCTAGCACCAAGATCACAAAGAGCATTACATTCATAATATTTAATTTTTACTTTAATAGTAGGTTCCCATTCATCTTGTAATTTTCTAGGAATTGAAACTTCCAACTCAAGTTTTTCTTCATGAGCTTTCATCATAGCTTCTACAATGTGTTTAGTAAAAGCTTTATTTTGTTCATATGCATTTGGTGAATTAATCATGGATTGTAACAAGGAAATACACTCAATTAAATAACAACTATCATAATTAAAGTCCTTGTAATCCAAAGTAGTGGGTGCATTACTATTTAAACTTTTGACCTCTCCAAACCCACTTTTTTCATTTTTATCATTAAAATTATCACCCTCCAAGAAATTGGGACTCCTTCTATCTAAAGTTGACTCTTCTTCAATCCATTTTTCATCAAGTTTTATATTACTAAATAATGATTCAATAGGAGTGACACCAATCATTTTAACATCTTCATCATTACTACGATAGAAACCGGGTGGAATAGCTTTTTCCAGAAATTCTCGCTTAGCTCTCAACCTAGTAGTCCTTTCTTTACTTTCATTAATGGACATAGATAGCTTTAATAGACTCATTTCTATCATGCTTGGGTGGCAAAATTTTAAATTTGAGATTTTCCACATCATGAGCAATTCTATCCATGTTCCTAGCCAATTCATCAACTCTATTCAATTTTTCTTCTATCATAGCATTGAAATTATTTTGCGAATTAATAAATTATTTAATATTACTTTAAAGATCAGAGGGTATCCTATTATTATTATTATTATTATTATTATTATTATATGGATTTCCATAGGAATTACCATAATTATTAGAGGAATTTCCAGGAAACGGTCTAGGATTGAAATTACCCCTATAAGCATTGTTGTTGAAATTATTCCTAGAGAAAAAATTCACATCAATAGCATCATTATTTTGCTCAATCAAGGTGGACAATGGCACATCATTAGGATCAATATGAGCACTTTTACTAGCAACCAATTTCATAAGAGCATCCATCTTATCACTCAAAGTATTAATTTCTTCAACAGAATTTACCTTCTTACCAGTTGGACTTCGTTCAGTGTGCCATTGAGAGTAATTTGTCATAATATTGTCAAGAAGTTTTGTAGCTTCTCCCAATGTAATTACCATAAAAGTACCACCTGCGGCAGAGTCTAGCAAATTTCTAGAAATGAAGTTTAGTCCCGCATAAATTTTTTGTATGATCATCCATAAACTTAAACCATGTGTTGGGCAATTTCTTATCATTAATTTCAATCTCTCCCAAGATTGTGCAACATGCTCATGTTCAAGTTGCTTAAAATTCATAATTTGATTTCTTAAAGAAATAATCTTAGTGGGAGGAAAACACTTCGCAATAAAAGCATCCTTACACTTATCCCAAGAATCAATAATATTTCTAGGCAAGGATGAAAACCAAGTTTTAGCACGATCTCGTAGTAAGAACGGAAATAATTTTAATTTGACAATATCATTATCCACATCTTTTTTCTTTTGCATATCACAAAGCTCAATGAAAGTAATTCGATGGGATGCAGCATCTTCATTAGGACTACCAGAAAATTGTTCTTTCATAACAAGATTAAGGAAAGCAGCATTAATGTCACACGACTGCGCACTAGTGGCAGGAGGAGCAATAGGAGTACTAATAAAATCATTATAATTAGTATTGGAAAAGTCACACAATTTTGTGTTTTCTTGAGACATCGCGACGAAGCAAGCAAACTAGCAAACAAGCAAATAACAATATTTTTGTGTTTTTGTAAAAAAAAATTAGAAGTGGGGGAGATGAAAACGAGAGGTAAATGCAAATAAAAAGGCAAATAAAATAAATGCAAGTGAATAATAGTTTGTGCAAAGGGACTTGGTAATTTTGATGATGTCTCCCCGGCAACGGCGCCAGAAATTCTACTTGTAGACTGCGTTGGTAATTCTCCGAAGAGGAGAGGATGATGCAGTATAGTAGAGATAAGTATTTCCCTCAATTAAGAACCTTGGTTATCAATCCAGTAGGAGAACCACACAAAATCCCGTTAAACACACCTGCACACACAAAAGCAAACACTTGCACCCAACGCAAATAAGAGGGTTGTCAATCCTCTTAGCGGTTATTTGCAAGGATTAATTCTGATAGTGATAGATAGATAAAGTAAATTACGAAATAAAATAAAAGTAAATAAATTGCAGCAAGGTATTTTTGGTTTTAATATATGATAAAAGTAGACCCGGGGGCCATAGTTTTCACTAGAGGCTTCTCTCTTGAACACATAGCATACGGTGGGTAAACAAATTACTGTTGGGCAATTGATAGAAAAGCAAATAATTATGACGGATTCGTGGCAATGATCATGTATATAGGCATCACGTCCGAGACAAGTAGACCGACTCCTGCCTGCATCTACTACTATTACTCCACCCATCGACTGCTATCCAGCATGCACCTAGGGAATTAAGTATGAAACAGAGTAACGCCTTAAGCAAGATGACATGATGTAGACAAAGTAAACTCAAGCAATATGATTAAACCCCATCTTTTTATCCTTAATGGCAACAATACAAATACATGTCATGTCCCTTTCTATCACTGGGATTGAGCACCACAAGATTCAACCCATCACAAAGCACCTCTCCCATTGCAAGATAAACCAATCTAGTTAGCCAAACCAAATCGATAGATCGGAGAGAAATACAAAGCTATAATAATCATGCATAAAAGAGTTCAGAGAAGACTCAAATATTTCTCATGAATAATCTGATCGTAAACTCACAATTCATCGAATCCCAACAAACACACCGCAAAAGAAGATTACATCGGATAGAACTCCAAGAACATCGAGGAGAACATTGTATTGAAGATCAAAGAGAGGGAAGAAGCCATCTAGCTACTAGCTATGGACCCGTAGGTCTGTGGTAAACTACTCACACATCATCGGAGGGGCAGCAAGGTCAATGAAGAAGCCCTCCATGATCGATTCCCCCTCCGACAGAGTACCGGAAAAGGCCTCCTGATGGGATCGCAAAAGAACAGAGGCTTGCGGCGGCGGAAAGGTTTTCTCTTCTGTCTCTCTGGTATATTGGAATATTTGGGAATTTATACAAGGGGCCCTCAAGCCTGGGGGCGCGCCCTACCCCCCAGGGTGCGCCCTCCGAGCATGTGGCTCCCTCGTGGCTCCTCCGGTCATCTCCCGAAGCTTCATGGGTCTCTTCTGGTCCAGAAAACAATTAATCCAAAGTTTTTTTCTCGTTTGGACTCTTTTTGATAATGATTTTCTGAAAAGACAAAAACAAGCAAAAAACAACAACTGGCACTGGGCACTGGGTTAATAGGTTATTCCCAAAAAAATGATATATAATGGTATATAATTGCATATAAAACATCCAAGATTGATACTATAATAGCATGGAACAATCAAAAATTATAGATACGTTGGAGACGTATCACGCCATGACATTGTTTGAACTTTTGTGATGATTGGCATATCCCTGTTACAGCAGAATTTGAGTAGAACTATGGCAATGTATTAGAGACTCCATAAATCAGGAAATAAAATAGGGAGATTTGGAAGTCCAAATGGTAATCTCTATATTTGGAAGTAGTTAAATCATGTGATTGTGACCATGTCTATACAGCCAATTTGTACCCTTGAATAATCAAATGGTTAGGAAGATATGGATATTCTCCTATCTTTATAGTAATCTTTATACTACTAAATATGAGTGTATATCAATAGCCATGTTAGTTTCCTCATTTTCATGATTTAGAAACATGCATAACACTGTTGGTTTCATCTAACCATACATTAGTAGGGAAGTAAAAGTGCATATGGAAAACTCTATACTTGGAAGTAGTGAAATCCTGTCATGCTTACCATGTCTACATGCCTATATTCGCCCTTCAGCAATCAATGGATAGAATATTATCCTCACAAAAAATTTGCACACTGAACATGAGTATATAACAATGCATGCTGTGTTAGTTTCCTCTGAAGAATTTATTTGTGAGAACAGAACATGACTACATAACATGCATGGCTATTTTAGTTTCCTCTGAAGAATCGACTGTGAGATAACATGAGTATAACCATAACCATGCATGGTACTACTATATTTTCGACCCCAGTATACATTTCCCTCTATTTTCCTCTCAGTTCCAAAAGGGACAGATCAATGTTGTTTCTTACATTATCCTACTCATACTCTGAACAATGCTGATCTTACATTAACAATGTCTGTCCTTTTTGTCTCGTTTTTGATATGTTGCAGTGTCCATACAGATCCTGCCCTTTGTAATCACACCACCTTTGCCGCAAACAGGGAAGCACAACTGGTTGCTCGCTCTATCAAACGACGACGAAAGACTGATGATCATTCGCACGCATCAGCCGTCAAGTTTATATTGCAAAACCCCACTATGTACTAGCAGCGTGAAATACGTGAGTATTCGGAGAATGGCTATTACGTCTGTGAGCAGGATACCAGCTTGTTGGGGCCTTCAGGATTTTTGAGTTGGAGGCGGCTCTACAGCCATGGTTCACACTCTTTGTTTCTCGGACTCAATTATCCGATTAACCAGGAGATCACCTTCAAGGATCCTAATGGCAGAGAGGCTCTGTTTGCTAGGGAAAACTGTGTGTACATGGTGAAACGGTCTATGGGATCAGCTGCCCCTGATTGTCAATGATACAGCATGCAGCCAAAAGAAGGTGAGAATGAGAAAGGCATCTGGATTAACTTTGATCCTTGGATGTCTCAACTCCGAAAGACAGTGATGTGGTTCAAGCGTTGAGGTTGGTAGGTAATGGGGCTGTTGCATCGAAAGGGTGGAGTCCTAGTGTATACGAATCACTCGTGGCTGAAGGGGAGCTGCAAATTATTATGGCGGTGGATTATCCCTCTTCGAATGACTTGTTGTCTTAGCTGCTTGTTCTGGATGGGTGATGTTCTCTTTTGTTATGCAGACTCCTTATAATTTGGTCATCCTTGTCTATGTCACTATTACTATGTACTAGTTCGCTCTGTTTAGAACTTTGTGATTTGTGTCTGGAAGTGTTTGGATCACGATAGTCTGAGCGCTTCAGATGGGTGTGTTTTGGTGGTTTAGCAAGACTTGTGAACTTTCATGTCTCGCTCTTTATATCAGTAGTAGACGCTAGTCAGTGTTTGCATGTTGTATATATCGTTGGTTCGAACTGTTTTTTGTTTCAAACTACCGATATGCTAAATGTGGGCATCACCATTCTCCAGTGTTTAGTGTTTATATCCTTGTTTCAAGTTATAATTTGAGCCCAGTGACTTTTCGATGATGTACACTTGTTTGGGCCATGTGAGGTGTCGTTGAATATGGGCCGAGTAGTAACGCGATGCCAAACATGCCAATTATGAACTCTGATGCCGGGCGCTAAAAAAAAGAAATATTAGTCCGACATGTGGGCGCCACCCATGTTTTCGTGTGCTTGCGCGGCAAGAGCGTACTGGTGCGCATTCGAAATTCATGCTACCTTTTCATCCCGAATCCCCCGCCCCTTCCCCACCTCTGGAATCTCGATTCCTACTCCAGTTCCCCCAAATCCGTCTCCTCAACTCCCTGTACTCAAGTGCATTATCATGTCGCCGGTCAACATGGATTTCCTAGCCGGAGATCCAGAGGCCCGTCCTGCCTTCGGGCGCTGTGTGCTGCCGCTCAATAGTGGCATGGCAGTGCTTGACGACCAGTTTGCCGGCAAAGTGCTGATGGTAACCATCAATGGCGACCGGCCTCCCGTCTTGCCGGACGACCTGGTCAAAGCTCTTGGAATTGCGCACAGCATCCAAATAATTGACTTGCTCGTCGAAGTCTATCCGCCACCGGCTGATTTTTTTGTCAGGTTCCGGGCAACTTTTGACTGCAGTCGTGTGTTCAAATCTTCCCGGCATTTGTTCTACAATGATGTGCTGATGAGCTTCGATCGGTGGCACCCAGGATGGGCTCGGTGCCCTCTGAGCTTGAGTTTTTAACAAAGCTTGCCTTGCACGGCATGCCTCGACGGGCTTGGAACAGCGAGTCCATGAATGAGCTTATCAATGACCTAGGAGGTGAGGTCTTAAGTATGTTTGTTCCTCCAGATAGCTGGGCTCTGATATGTCTCCATTGTATCTACTTTTCCAAACAATTTTGCTCTTGTTTTGGACTCTAGTTTGCATGATTTGAATGAAACTAACCCAGACTGACGCTGTTTTCAGCAGAACTACCATGGTGTTGTTTTTGTGCAGAAATTAAAGTTCTCAGATTTGGACGAAACTTTTTGGAGAATTTCTATGAAATATATAAAAATTATTGGCGCAAGAATCAACAGAAGGTGGGCCACCTGCTGCCCACAAGGCAACAGGGCGCGACCCCCCTAGGACGCGCCCTGATGCCTTGTGGGGCCCACAGGCGGTCGTCTGACCTAATTCCAACGCTATAAATTCTCTTTCCCCGAGAAAAAAAATAAGAGAAGAAGTTTCATCGCGTTTTACGATACGGAGCTGCCGCCACCTCCCATTCTTCATCGGGAGGGCTGATCTGGAGTCCAATCGGGGCTCCGGAGAGGGGGATTCGATGCCGTCGTCATCATCAACCATCCTCCATCACCAATTTCATGATGCTCACCATCGGGCATGAGTAATTCCTTCGTAGGCTTGCTAGACGGTGATGGGTTGGATGAGATTTACCATGTAATCGAGTCAATTTGTTAGGGCTTTGATCCCTAGTATCCAGTATGTTCTGAGATTGATGTTGCTATAACTTTGCTATGCTTAATGCTTGTCACTAGGGCCCGAGTGCCATGATTTCAGATCTGAACCCTTTATGTTTTCATGAATATATTTGTGTTCTTGATCCTATCTTGCAAGTTATATGCACCTATTATGTGTTATGATCCGCATACCCCAAGGTGACAATAATTGGGATTCTTTCCGGTGGTTGCCGTAGTTTGAGGAATTCATGTATTCACTAAGTGCTAATGCTTTGTTCCGGTTCTCTATTAAAAGGAGGCCTTAATATCCCTTAGTTTCCTTAAGGACCCCGCTGCCACGGGAGGGTAGGACAAAAGATGTCATGCAAGTTCTTATTATAAGCATGTATGACTATATGCGGAATACATGCCTACATTACATTGATGAATTGGAGCTATTGTGTATCGCCCTAGGTTGTGACTGTTATATGATGAATATCATCCAACATAATTATCATCACCGATCCAATGCCTATGACTTTCTCATATTGGTTTCAGCTAAGTTACTTTGTTACTACTGCTTTACATTTGCTACAAACTGCTACTGTTACTGTTACCATTACTATTGTTACTATTGCTATTGCTATCAAAACTATCATATTACTGTGCTACTAAACACTTTGCTACAGATATTTTATCTCCAGGTGTGGTTGAATTGACACCTCAACTGCTAATACTTGCAAATATTCTTTGGCTCCCCTTGTGTCGAATCAATAAATCTGGGAGAAATACTACCCGCGAAAACTGTTGCGATCCCCTATACTTGTGGGTTATCAAGACCTTTTTCTGGCGCCATTGCCGGGGAGTATAGCTCTATTTGTTGAGTCACTTGGGATTTATATCTGTTGATCACTATGAAGAATCTGAAAGACTCTAAGACCAAGATCGTTACCTCTAAGACGAGGGGAGGTAAGGAACTGCCATCTAGCTCTGCACTTGATTCACCTTCTGTTTTGAGTAGACTTGCGACACCACCACCTGTTATGCATTCTAATATGTCGCAAGTTATTGATGATACTACTTCTGCTATGAATGAAACTATTGATGATGCTAGTACTATGCTTGATAATACTGTGCCACTTGGTGAATTTCTTGATGAACAAATTGCTAAAGCTAAAGAAACTGAAAATGTGGAAACTCTTGAAAATTATGATTCACCTATTATGCCTAGCTCTCCTACTAGAGTTGAATCACCTGATGAACATGTCTTTGATAGGGAGATGGTTAGGGCCATTGTTGCTTGTAATGATAGAGATGAGGTTATAAAATTGCTTGCTGAAATGAAAGAAAAATCTATGAGGGAGAGAATGAAATATGATCCTAAGTTTGCTACCTCTCCCATATTAGTTACCGAAAAGGATTATGAATTCTCTGTCGATCCTGAGTTGATTACTTTGGTTGAATCTGATCCTTTTCATGGTTATGAAACTGAAACTGTTGTGGCACACCTTACTAAGTTGAATGATATTGCCATCCTATTTGCTCACGAGGAAAGAATTCGCTATTACTATATTCTTAAGTTGTTTCCTTTCTCATTAAAGGGTGATGCTAAGAAATGGTTTAATACTCTTGCTCCTGGTTGTGTGCGTAGTCCCCAGGATATGATATATTACTTCTCTGAAAAATATTTTCCTGCTCATAAGAAATAAGCTGCCTTACAGGAAATATTTAACTTTGTGCAAATTGAAGAAGAGAATCTCCCTCAATCTTGGGGGAGGCTTTTCCAATTACTTAATGCTTTGCCTGATCATCCTCTTAAGAAAAATGAAATACTTGATATCTTTTATAATGGACTAACCAATGCTTCCAGGGACTACCTAGATAGTTGTGCTGGTTGTGTTTTCAGGGAACAAACTGTTGGACAAGCTGAAGAACTATTGAATAATGTATTGAAGAATGATAATGAGTGGACACTTCCTGAACCACCACCTAAGACAACTCCGAAGAAGAGAGGTATTCTATTCCTCAGTCCAGAAGATATGCAAGCAGGTAAGAAATCTATGAAGGAAAAATGTATTAAAACTGAATATGTTAAGAATTTACCACCTATCGAAGAAATACATGGGCTCGACATCCTGACACAGGTAGTGGAGGTAAATTCTCTCACTAGATTTGATGAAGGGGACATTCCGTATAATAAATCCGCTAGTCAGTGCTTGTATGAATTTGATAATTACATCATTAAACAGGAACACTTTAATATGTATGTTAGCAATCAACTAAAACTGAATGCCATCATGATTGAATGCTTGAGTGATTTGATGTTTAGAACTGCTAATGATGTTAAATGCTTGAGTAAACATTCTTCTATCGTTCAGACTCAGTTAGAACAAATTGCTAAGTCACAAAATGATTTGCTTGATGAGATGAAAAAGAATGACCATGTTGTTAGAGTTGTTACTAGAGGAGGTAGCATGACTTAGGATCCTCTATATCCCGAAGGTCATCCTAAAAGAATTGAACAAGACTCTCAAAGAAATAATATTGATGCACCTAGTCCATCTAAGAAGAAAAAGAAAAAGAAAAATGATAAAACTTTGCATGCCTCTAGTGAACCTGAGATAGAAAAACTTCCCAAGAATCATAATGATGCTTCTATTTCTGATGTTGAGACACAATCTGGTAATGAACATGCACCTAGTGATAATGATAATGATAATGAATATGTTCATGTTGATGCTCAACTAGGTAATGATGTAGAAATAGAACCTGCTATTGATCTTGATAACCCACTGCCTAAGAATAAAAGATATGATAAAAGAGACTTTGTTGCTAGAAAACATGGAAAGGAGAGAGAACCATGGGTTCAAAAACCTATGCCTTTTCCTACTAAACCATCAAAAAATAAGGATGATGAAGATTTTGAACGCTTTGTTGAAATGCTTAGACCTGTCTTTTTGCGCACTCGCTTGATTGATATGTTGAAAATGTCTCCTTATGCCAAATACATGAAAGATATTGTCACAAATAAAAGAAAGATACCTGAAGCTGAAATTTCCACCATGCTTGCAAATTATTCTTTTAAGGGTGGAGTACCTAAAAAGTTAGGAGATCCGGGAATACCTACTATACCATGCTCCATTAAAAGAAGTTATGTCAAAACTGCTTTATGTGATTTGGGAGCCGGTGTTAGTGTTATGCCTTTCTCTTTATATAGAAGACTTGATTTGAATAAGCTCACACCCACTGAAATATATTTGCAATTGGATGATAAATCCACTGCTATACCTATTGGAATTGGCGAGTATGTGCCTATTGTTGTTGCAAATGTTACTATCTTAACATACTTTGTTATACTTGATATGCCTGAGGACCACAACATGTCGATTATCCTTGGTAGACCCTTTTTGAATACTGCAGGGGCTGTTATTCATTGCAATAAAAGCAAGGTCACTTTTCATGTCAATGGTAATGAGCATACGGTTTATTTCCCGAAGAAACAAACTTCAGTGAATGGTATCAATTGTATTGAGAAGGTTTCGACAATCACTATTGGGGGATTCAAATTTCCTCTTCCTACTGTCAAAAAGAAATATGAGATTCTTATTGTTGGGGAGATGCATATCCCCGTTGAGGTAACTTAGTGTTATACGAAAATTCTTTGGTTTCATGTCACTCGGAAACAGTTTGTTAATAAGACTTGATCAACCTTATTAATGGATTCTTTTTGAAGGGCATGTGATCAATGAATTTAGTAAGCACAACTTTCTGTAATCTTAGTTTGGTCTTTGTTATTCTTAGTTTAAATAAAATAAAATGCCATGATTATCCTGTTTTCTGAATTATCCGTGCAATAAAAAATGGCCCAAAAATAAAAGTGCTCAGAATGCAATAAAATTTTAACATGATTTTTTCTGGAATATATAAGAATTTTTGGCATTGAAAACAACCCAGGGGGTGCACCTGTTGCCCACAAGGCAAGAGGGCGCGGCCACCCCCACAGGGCGCGCCAAGATGCCTTGTGGGTCCCACAGGGACCCACTCACTTATCCATTCAGCCCACTTCATCTCCCACCTCCAGAAAAAAAATCTTTGTAGCTCTCTCTCTCTCTTGTGTTCTTGCTCCCAAACCTGAGATTTTCGATCTCTTTGCTCGGAGCTCCGTTTCCAAAACTGTTTTGAGGGATTGCTCCTTGGTATGTGACTCTCCCATTGCTCCAATTAGTTTTTCCTTTAGTGGATTATATTTTGCATAAATTGCTGCTATTGGTGCTATTGAAAATGAGCTTGCATGTTGAATTCTTTGAGTTCTAAGTAGTTTGAATGCTTGATATAGCCTCTAGGCACTTATATGAGTAGTTGCTATCAATCTTGCGAAGTTTTGTTAACATCTTTTTGTGGTCCAAATTTTTTTAGAAATTTGTTTTTAGGAAAATGAACTTTCTTCGGAGGGGTTCTTCGAGCCGGAGCTCCAAGGGTGTCCTTGGGGATGCCCATGACCATGACCTCAACATTCCGCGTAGGACGGAGGTCCGACCGTGCGAGTGGCCGCACAACACCTTCATGAACGAAGCCGGGTTCCGTCAAGAGTTCGCACAATTTGTTGCAAACGCCGGGCTGACCGACTTCCTCATAGATGAGTGTGACCAGCACCACATCCTTACAAATTCCTTTGTTCAAATTTTTTATTTCGTGCCTAGGCTCGATATCCCCATGGTGCGTTTTGATTTATATGCTGAACATCATGAGTTAACGCTAGATGAGTTTTGCGAGATATGCTTGATCCATTCTGATGGGGATTTGAGGGAGCCTCGGCCTGAGGAGTTCGAGGACTTCCTTCGCACTTTGACTGTGGAGGAATTTAGGGGCGTTTCAAAAGCCCATGTTACTAGCTTGCATTTTCCTGCTGTGCACTACTTTGCTTTATTCATAGGGAAATGTTTGACTGCTAGGGAGGAAGGTGGTACACTCAGTGCCCCTGACCTCGCCATCTTGCGTCGTGCTATTTACGGTGATAAGACTTTTAGCTTGGGAGCTATCATTGCACGCCGCTTACACACCAACATGACTAAGGGTAAGGTCCATGGCGGTATTTATGCTTCGTGTCTTGCGAAATGTTTTAATGTTGCCATCCGCCCAAATGACTACTTGCTGCCCAAGGCTTATTTAGACCAACAGTGCATGATCGATCACCACTTTATTGATGAACCTGAACCTCCTCAATATATTCATTATAACCTAGTTTTCAGCGAGAAAACTCGCGATATTATTCCATTGCCTGCACCTTCTTAATTTGAATCTCATGCCAGGAACGGATACACCATCATGCCGGCGGACATCACAGCTTACAGGAATGAGCTGGCAGCAGCGGAGAACGAGGTCCAGCAGTGGGACCCTCAGGTGCCTCTGCCCCAGTACTATCCACCCGGTCCTGATGGATACTACGGGTGGTGATTTCCAAGCTAGGCCAAAAGCCTAAGCTTGGGGGAGTACGTATCTCTCACCGACATTACATTCATGTTCACACATTCATTCCAGTTGTCGGTGTTCATCCTTTTTCATTGTATATCCATGTTAGTTTTATTTTCGCCTTCTTCTTGTGTGTTTGAAAAACTTCAAAAACCCAAAAATATTTCTCGCTTCTTTTCGATTTTTCTTTCCCGGTTGTTAGTTTGTAGTATTAAAAGAAAACCCAAAAATAATTCTCGTTTCTTCTTTGCTTGTTGGGAGTTCTCCCGTGTAAATAGTTTTTCTCGCTTTCTGTTTTTCTTCTTTAATTTGCTTTCTTCAGAAAAACTAAAAACTCCAAAAATATTTCAGTGTGTTTCTCTGAATTTCTTTTCTTTTTGTTGAGTCATAGTAGGGAGAGGACCACGATGAAAATGTTGAGTGGGTCTCATATGCTTTATTGTTGATCTAACGAAGAGCCAATTTTACCTTGTCTTCTCCCTTGAATAAAATGTTTGCAGATTTCAGCTTAGTCCATGGCACACTTGCACTATTATAATTTTCACATCATTCGGTCGTGCAAGTGAAAGGCAATAATGACGATGATTTGATGAAGTGACTGTGGCAAGGAAAAGCTGGTTTGAACTCTTCTTGTTTTTGTTTTTGTAAATATGTTTAACTCAGTATCCATGATTCAGCATAGTATGAGTAAACATGTTTGTGATGACAATTAAAGATTATAGTTGCTCATGCCATGCTTAAGTAACTAGGAGTGGACAATGATTTATCTTGGATGTCAACATGCATTAAAATGGTTATGATGTAGTATGTTAATATGGTATCCTCCTCTGAATGTTTCAAGTGGCTTGACTTGGCACATGTTCATGCATGCAGTTGATTCAAAACCAACATACCCTCCACGATATTTATGTTCAGGGTGTCTATATCCTACTCATGCTAGTATTCAATGTTAATTATTCTCAATGCATGATCATGACCGTTTTCCCTCTCTAGTTGGTCGCTTCTCAACCTATTTGCTAGCCTTCACTTGTACTAAGCGGGAATACTGGTTGTGCATCCACAATCCTTAAACCAAAGTTGTTCCAGATAAGTCCACCATATCTACCTATATGCGGTATTACTCTGCTGCTCCAAGTAAATTTGCATGTGCCACCTCTAATCATTCAAATAAACATCCAATTTGTGTGCCCGTACCGCTCATGGAGCGACAGGGGGTGGTCAGTATCTTCCATGCTAAGTGGATTATTCTCGAGATGAGAGTTTATTCACTTGCCATTGCACGAGAGAGGCTGGTATTTGGGATGCCCAGTCCTATGCTCAAAATTGAAAATATATAATGCAAACAAACTCCCCCGGAAAGTTGTTGGTATGGAGGGCACCCGAGGATTCGGCTAGCCATGGCTTGTGTTGGTATGGTGGAGGTGGAGTAAACTTTACCTTTCTGCTTGGGAACCGCCTATAATGTGTTTAGCATGGAAGATATTGAAAACTCTCGGTCGTGACGTTGACGGGAAAAGTACACCTCCCAAAATTATTTTTCATCTCTGATTTAAGCTTCGAGCTCTGGCACCACTGCAAATCCCTGCTTCCTTCTGCGAAGGGCCTATCTATTTACTTTTATGTTATTTACTTTATTTTATTTTACTTTTATTGTTGAGTCTCACCTTCTTGCACTAAGCGCCAATCCTGAGAGCACTATTGTCATCCTTATGCATTGAGTATAGTTAATGTTGTGTGCATCATGACTAGATCTCTTCTACCCTAAATTACAATGTTTAGTCACTGCTTGAACTTTGGAGGTGCTCTGCATTTATGTTTTGCGGTCTCAGAAAGGGCTAGCGAGATACCATGTTATCATGTTATATCATGATTGTTTTGACAAATTGTTGGCATTTGAGATATGTTATTATTTCTCGCTAGTTGATTATGCCATTGATATGAGTAAATATAATTCTGAAGTGTTATTATGAGCATGGTTAGTTCATGATCTTTGCTGAAACCTGGGTACTATTTAAGCTTATATATGGATACAAGAACAAAAGAGTTCGTAAAAGTTTTTCTTTATCACTTTCAGTTTGTCAACTGAATTGCTTGAGGACAAGCAATGAGTTAAGCTTGGGGGAGTTCATACGTCTTCGTCGTATCTACCTTTCCAAACACTTTTGCTCTTGTTTTGGACTCTAGTTTGCATGATTTGAATGCAACTAACCCGGACTGACGCTGTTTTCAGTAGAACTACCATGGTGTTGTTTTTGTGCAGAAATCAAAGTTCTTGGATTTGGACAAAACTTTTTGGAGAATTTTTATGGAATATATAAAAATTATTGGCGCAAGAATCAACAGTAGGGGGGCCACCTGCTGCCCACAAAGGCAACAGGGCGCGACCCCCCCAGGGCACGCCCTGATGCCTTGTGGGGCCCACAGGCGGCCGTCTGACCTAAGTCCAACGCTATAAATTCTCTTTCCTCGAGAAAAAATAAGAGAAGAAATTTCATCACGTTTTACGATACAGAGCTGCCGCCACCTCCTGTTCTTCATCGGGAGCTCTGATCTGGAGTCCGTTCGGGACTACAGAGAGGGGGATTCGACGCCATCGTCATCATCAACCATCCTCCATCACCAATTTCAAGATGCTCACCACCGGGCGTGAGTAATTCCTTCGTAGGCTTGCTGGACGGTGGTGGGTTGGATGAGATTTACCATGTAATCGAGTCAATTTGTTAGGGCTTTGATCCCTAGTATCCACTATGTTCTGAGATTGATGTTGCTATGACTTTGCTATGCTTAATGCTTGTCACTAGGGCCCGAGTGCCATGATTTCAGATCTGAACCCTTTATGTTTTCATGAATATATTTGTGTTCTTGGTCCTATCTTGCAAGTTATATGCACCTATTACGTGTTATGATCCGCATACCCCAAGGTGACAATAATTGGGATTCTTTCCGGTGATTGCCGTAGTTTGAGGAGTTCATGTATTCACTAAGTGCTAATGCTTTGTTCCGGTTCTCTATTAAAAGGAGGCCTTAATATCCCTTAGTTTCCTTAAGGACCCCACTGCCACAGGAGGGTAGGACAAAACTTGTCATGCAAGTTCTTATTATAAGCACGTATGACTATATGCGGAATACATGCCTACATTACATTAATGAATTGGAGCTACTGTGTATCGCCCTAGGTTGTGACTGTTATATGATGAATATCATCCAACATAATTATCATCACCGATCCAATGCCTATGACTTTCTCATATTGGTTTCTGCTAAGTTACTTTGTTACTACTGCTTTACATTTGCTACAAACTGCTACTGTTACTGTTACCGTTACTATTGTTACTATTGCTACTGCTATCAAAACTATCATATTACTGTGCTACTAAACACTTTGCTGTAGATATTTTATCTCCAGGTGTGGTTGAATTGACAACTCAACTGCTAATACTTGCAAATATTCTTTGGCTCCCCTTGTGTCGAATCAATAAATCTGGGTGAAATACTACCCGCGAAAACTGTTGCGATCCCCTATACTTGTGGGTTATCAGGCTCTGACGGTTATGGCATGGATGAAGAAGTTGTCCACCATACTGAAGGTGATTGGTGTTGAGATACCGGTGCTGGAACCGGGGTTGTACTATTCGTCGCCACCAAGGCCGCCGTGGACCACGTTAGGTATGTACCTGTATCAAGTCTTCGTGCATGTCGAAGAAGTGGTCAATCCATCAATAGAAGTCCTACTGCCGTGGCTGGTGGCGGGGTCCGTCGACGACGTTCATTACAGGAGTCAATGTCAGACTTTCCCTGTGTTGCTTGGAACGATGGATGGCACAGGGCCTACTCAATCGCGCGGCGGATGCCACTGCTTCTTTGGGAGAAGAGGCCGGGCTGGCTGCCTGGATGTGCTCTAATTTGAGGTAACAACTGAATCTTCTCAGATACTACTTATATCCGAGCTATAGGTGTCAAGCTCTCATGTGCCAATACATTTGATTATGACCTGTTCTATTTTTGTACCTGATTTTTTTCGGAATGGGTGTACGTCAACTTAATGTGCTAGCAGAAGTTATTGTGTTTGTCTGTCTTTTTTCTTTGCACAACATTCAAGATATTTCCATGTCATTGATCAAGACGATGAATGGTGATGTGCGAGTTTGTTGGTTTCAAGATAGCCCTACCCATAGTGATCCCCTGCTTCCACCCCTATTGTGCGGCCCACGTGAAATTTTTGTATGCAAGCTCAATGTGTTATGATGTTGTATATGATTGTGTCAACTATATAAGTTTGTACTGAGCATCAGCAATGCATATGGCTGAAAGATGTATGCACGAGCATTGACTGATCGGTTTCTCTCTCTCTCTCTCCCACTAACAAGTGGGACCCGCTGCATTATTTCTTCGCTCGTGACAACTTTTAATTAGGTTTCACTGGACTCTACATTTTTTCTTGACTTAAAATTTGAGTTCAGTGACTTTAAAAAAATATACACAAGCCTTGTTTGGGCCATTTTAGGTGTCATTGAATGTGGGAGTACCTACGTAAAGTTCTACTATACTACACATGCCTTGTTCGTTGAACATCAGCAATGCAACTAGGCCGAAAGACGCGTGCCAGCCGAGGTTTTCTTTTGAACTAAAATAAGCGTAGCGCAGCCTATGTTTTTTTATAAAAAAAATGCACAACTTAGTTCTATTTTTATACAAGAATGGCAAGCCCAACATAAAGTTTTTCAATAAAATTCCTAGCTTAGAATTAATTTTTTATAGGCAATGCTCTGTCTAGACCAACATGTTTTTTCACCCATCCCGGAAAATGGGTCTATTTCTACTAAAAGCAAATGGGTTGTAAACTAACAGATATAATAAATGGGCTGCATGTCCGCAATATTATTTTTTCACCCATCCCAGTAAATAGGTGTATTTGAACAAATAATCAAATGGGCTGTAAATTCTCAAAAATAGTAAATAGGCTATTATTTTTTTCACCCAGCCCAGGAAATCGATGTATTGGATAACAAAATCAAATGGGGTGTAAAAACAAAATAAATGGAAGGCATGTCCGCAAGAGCTTTCGAAGCTGACTTTGTTGGCCCACGCCGAGGAGTTCTCAAAGAAAAAATGTTGGCCCACGAGGACGAAGCCTGGGCAAGGCGTTGTCCATTTAGTCAACAAAATGATTTAATGGTCAAAAAGAAAAGTCAACAAACTATTCTGACAACTGTAGCCGTTGGATTGACATCCGACGGCCATCTTGCTTTTTCAATCTCTGATCTTGTTGCTCCAGCCACCAAAAGCCCAAAACCATCGCCGGCGGGAGCGCGTACTTCTGCCTCCCGTGGCCAGCTGTGCTGCCGCGCAGGCCTCGCCTACCATCCCTACTACCACCGGTGGCCAGGTCATACCTGTACTCACCCACACCTTCTGTTATTCTCCCACGACGGCAACCTCACACCGCAGCCGAACCAATCAACCCTCGTACTCCCCTCCCTGTGGGCATCCACTTCCGAGTCTTCCCCGTCTCCGGGTCGTTCCCACCCTTAGCATAGCCGTCGTCCGCTGCCTTGGTGCTCTCGGCATGGCGTCATCAACGCGGTCAACGAACGACAGCCATCGGAAGAGGACTGTACATCGAGAGGTGGACAGCTGGGACCCACGAGGTCCATGGTCACGCGCCACGAAGTGCCTCCTTATCACGCGCAAGAAAAATAACTCCTCCCCCTGATAGCTTCGACCCACCAGCTACATCTTCGCACGCAAGGACGTGCCTCCATATTACGCGCTAAAAAAATGACTCGTCCTCCTGACACCCGGGACCCACCAGCTATATCTTCACACGCAAGGAAGTACCTCCTTATTACGCGAAAAATAAATTATTCCTCCCCTTGATAGCTGGGACCCACTAGGCATATCTTCGCATGGAAGGAAGTGTCTCCTTATTACCCGAAAAAAAGATTCCTCCCCATGACAACTGGGACCCACCAGATTTGGAGGCTGACTTGTGGGCCTACTAAGTTGACGTGTACGCAGGGCTTTGTCAACTTAGTCAACAAATGATTGTAGCAGCGATGACCGTTGGATGTTAATCCAATGGCCATGCTACTTCTTCAATCTCTGATCTTCTTGCTTCAGCCGCCCAAACCAGCACCAGCGGGACCGCCTGTTCCTGCCTCCCGTGGCCGGCTGTGCTGCCGCGCAGGCCTCACTGTCCCACCCTACTCCCACCGCTGGCCAGGCCTTTCCTCTACTCACCCACATCCCCTGTCATTCTCCGACGATGGCAGCCTCACACCGCAGCCGAACCAGTCAACCCTCGGACTCCCATCTGCGTGGGCATCCACTGCCGCGTCTTCTCCGGCTCCGTGTTGTTCCCTTCCTAGGCCTCGCCGTCATCCACCGCCTTGGTGCTCTCGGCATGGCGTAGTCAACGTGGTCAATGAACGGCAGCCATTGGAAGAGGACTGTACGCGGTGAGGCTGACAGCTGTACCCACCAGCTACATCTTCTCACGCAAGGAAGTGCCTCCTTATTATGCGCAAAAAAATGATTCCCCCCTTACAGCTGGGACCCACCTGCTATATCTTCGCACACAAGGAAGTGCCTCCTTATCCTCCCTGACAGCTGGGACCCACCCAGTCGAATTGTACGTAGCGTTGTCTGTCTGGTCGCGAACATGTACGTACATATTGGTCGATCGGTCTCTCTGCAACGATAAACCGTGGGCATGTAAGGAGTGGCACGCGTCGTAGTAGAGCCCCCGACATAGCAGTTCAGGCATCCCCATTTAATTCGTGTACACATACGTACAGCCACACGGCAAAAAATACGGTGACGTACGTACATACGGGCGGGGTCTCGAACGCGTACTCGCACATACGTATGGCTAGAGCCGCGCATATGTATGGCTGCACTAGATGGCAGCAACGACCTCCTGTTCATCGGCAGCCAACCGGCTGGGTCGGAACGGAGAAACAACGTCGTGTTCATTGGGAGGCAACCAACTGGGTCGGAATGTGTCCTGTTCATCGGGAGCCAACCGGCTTGGATGAAACAGCCGAAATGGGGTCCTGTTCATCGACTCGGGGTCTGGCGTACCGCAAAACGGAGGAAACGGACTTCTGTACAACTGCCTACCATCGAAACGGGGTCCTTTTCATCGGCTGGGGGTCTAGCGTACGCAAAACGGAGGAAACGGACTTCTGTTCAACCGCCTACGGTCGAAACGGGGTCCTGTTGATCAGGAGGGGTGTGGCATACCGCAAAATGGAGGAAACAAACTTCTCTTCGAGTGCCTATGGTCGAAACGGGGTCCTGTTCATCGGGAGGGGTGTGGCGTACCGCAAAACGGGACTCCACGGGCTACTGTTCATCCACCGTCGACTTCCTCCAGCCTCCATGGGGTCCTATTCATCCACCCCCAACTGGCTGGGGTGTGGTGGCCTCCTCTTGGGGTCCTGTTCATCCAGCGCCAACCACCTTCACACGGCCAGGGTACTATTCATCCACAGCCAACCCACCGGCTGGGGTGGGGCGTATGAGCGGGCAGTAGCAACGGGAACTGTTCATCCACAGCCAACCAACCGGCTCGATCGATGCGTCTCGACTAGTGTCTACGTATATCGCGCGCACGGCAGCAATGGGCACTGTTCATTGAGAGGCAACCCAACCGGCTATGTCTCGCACATGGGGGCTCGATGCAATGCATCGATCGATCGGCTTCAGCAATAAGCAGCATGCAGCAGCGATCGATCACTCGGGTTCAGTTAGCAGCAGTAGCGAAGGAAACAGTCAGGTTCATTTAGCGGCGAAGGAATCGCTTGGGTTCAGTTAGCAGCGAAGGGATCGATCGATCGGTTTTAGTACATAGTGGATCGATCGCTCGTGTTCTGTACGTAGCTAGCTAGTGCGATCGCTCGGGTTCAGTAAGTGAACGCCTCACTCGGGTTCATTTAGCAAATGCCTCGCACACACGCGCGTACAAGAGAAACGCGCAAACCACACTGCATTGTTCGGCCCCGACCACCCACCGTAACCGGGAACTCCCCAAAAATTTCCTCGCCCTCACTTCTACCACAATTTTTTACGTCATGGACGGCCCAAAGAATGTCATGCAGGTGCGTCTCCGGCCAGCCCAGGACGAAAAGCCCATTTTCTGTCATAGAAGTAGGAGCCCACCACATCTATGATGATATGTGTTTTTGTCACAATTATTGTCATAGAAGTGTCACAACCATGACAGAAAAAGTTTTTGTTCGGGCCATAATGTCATGGATGTGTCTTTTTTTGTAGTGCGTCAAGCTAAGGGGTGGTCGCGGCGATAGAAGTTGACATGCAAAGTTGCGAAGGAGTGCAGCGCGAGTGAGGAGTGAGGAAGAAGGGGGGAGGGGTGAGGGTTTTCTTTTTTGATGTGTTGGTGAGGGATTTCTACGCCAAAATAATGTGCTGTGGAGGCAACGTTTCGTAAACACAACCCGTGTGTGATTGATGTTACCAAGATTGGAAGGGACTCCAAATTTCCTTAGACGTTCGTCCTTGAGTTTTTTTTCTACGTTCAACATACACCCTAGAATGCACCTTGTTCAAATTTGGCACTTTTCTGGGCTCATTTACTATATTTGGGCCATTATTTGCATTTTCTAGGCATTTATGCACATAATTCAAATTCGCACAATCGGTGCATGAAAAGGTGCACACTAACGGTTTGAAAAATCAAGCTTGTGGTATTTAGTAAATTTCAATGCCTTTTACAAGGGAATGGGGAGAGATTTCAATGATATGTGTGGCAAGAGTGAACCACAAACGTGTCGTTTATTGGTTTTTCAACTCTAGAAAAATGAAAAACATGCCTCAAAAACAAGATACCTAGCATGGCGCCATGGTATGACCTCAGCATGCTGTGGTAATTTTTTGAGAAGGTTTGGCTAATGTCGTTATACACGCTCTTCATAAATCGAACCATCACACAGGAAGTTTCGTGGTTTCGAGAGGGAAATCACCAAGTTTGAAGGGGAATCCAAATATCCTTCGTCGGTTGTCCTTGAGTTTTTTCTATGATCGACATACCCCCTAGAATGCACCGTGTTCAAATTTGGCTCTTTTCCGGGCTAATTTAATATATTTGGGCCATTATGTGCATTTTCTAGGCATTAATGCACATAACTCAATTTCGCACAATCGGTCCATGAAATAGTGCACAAAAACGGTTTGGAAAATCATGCTTGTGGTATTTAGTAAATTTTTATGCCTTTTACAAGGAATGTGGAGAGATTTCAAGGACATGTGTGGCAAGAGTCAACCACAAACGTGTTGTTTATTGTTTTTCAACTCTAGAAAATGAAAAACGTGCCTGAAAAACAGGACACCTAGCATGGTGCCATGATATGACCTCGGTATTCTCTGGTAAAAAAATGGTAAATTCTGGCACAAGTTGTAATGAGAACTCCTTGAAAATGAGAGCATCTCACAAGAAGAATCACCGTTTCCGAAATGGCAAATGGCAATTTGGACTTGAATTTACGGTGACTTCATCGTTTCGTGTCCAAACTATTTACACGGTGCACAAGCACCATCAGCCGCTAGATTTGATTTTTTTGCACATTTCACGACTCGTTTGCTATATTTAAGCACTTTATAGCATTTACCTGACATTTAGCGCATATAAATCAAATCCCAGCTACAGCTACACAGGTGTGACGAGAGGGATGTGGATTGCCGTTTGATTGTGGTGCATCCTACGATGCACATGCGCGATCTGCGTGGCTGGGGTTCCGGCCAATCAGAACGCAACGCACAATTGGGTCAGTGCACACGATTCTCATATGCAATGAAAATGAACCGTGTGTGATAATAAATCACCAGGATTGGAAGGGAATCTAAATTTCCTTAGTCAATCGTCTTTGTTTTTTTCTATGATCCACATACACCCTTGAATGCACCTTGTTCAAATTTGGCACTTTTCCGGGCTCATTTACTATATTTAGGCCATTATGTGCATTTTCTAGGCATTTATGCACATAATTCAAATTCGCACATTCAGTGCATGAAAAGGTGCACAATAACGGTTTGAAAAATCAAGCTTGTGGTATTTAGTAAATTTCCATGCCTTTTACAAGGGAATGGAGAGATATTTCAATGATATGTGTGGCCATAGTCAACCACAAATGTGTCGTTTATTGGTTTTTCAACTCTAGAAAACTGAAAAACATGCCTCAAAAACAAGATACCTGGCATGGTGCCATGGTATGACCTCAACATGCTGTGGTAATTTTTTGAGAAGGTACTGCTAATGTCGTTATACACGCTCTTCATGAACCGAACCATCACCCAGGAAGTTTTGTCGACCTTTGTAAAGGCTGCCCTGGCCCTCCGTTTATAGATCAAGGGGTAACCACAGTGGCAAAACAGTCTTTACATGTTAATTAGATAGCCAATAGTGCTATCATACCTAACTCTACCGGATTAGAACAAATGCAATAAATGCGCCGTTAGGTATCATGTGGAGGAGGAGCCCCGGCAAGGTTTCTGCACCGCTCGCCCAGCTACCTCCTATAATTTGGACACGCCTCCTGGACGAGTGTCATTAAAGTTAATCCTCCTTCCAGCGTGCTGACACGTGCCCCGACAAGTTTCACCAAACCACCTGCCCGCTCGACACCTCATCGATTAGCGACTAGCTGCCCGATGAGGTGGAGCGAGGAACATATAGCAAGGGCTTGCCAGCACGGAGCTTGCCGGGCCTTCAACTTGCCGGTGCATATCTTGCCAGCAAGTGCTGCCTCCATCTTCAGTACTAGCTGAGTATTCTTGATGGCGCGTCTTGATATCTTCTCCATGGTTTTGCAACCAAGTCTTGAATCTTGATGTTGATAATCTCCCAGCAAGCCCTGGCCATCAGGAAGGCTACCATTGTCTGTGCATTAGGGTATAAAATACCCATGTTTTATACACCGACAGAGACTCTCTATATGAAAAACATGGTGCTACTCTGAAGCACAAGTGTGGAAAAGGATAGTAACATTGCCCCTTCTCTCTTTTTCTCTCATTTTTTTCTCTTGTTTTTGTTGGGCTCTTTTTGGCCTCTTTTTTTCTTTTTTTTCTTTTTCATCCGGAGCCTCATCCCGACTTGTGGGGGAATCACAGTCTCCATCATCCTTTCCTCACTGGGACAATGCTCTAATAATGATAATCATCACACTTTTATTTGCTTACAACTCAATATTACAACTCGATACAAATATGACTCTATATGAATGCCTCTGGCAGTGTACCAAGAGTGCAATGATACTAGCGTAACATGTATGAAAATGATGAATGGTGGCTGAGCCACGAATACTATGTACGCTATATGATCATGCAAAGCAATATGACAATGATGATGTGTGTCATATGAAAAGAACGGTGGAAGTTGTATGGCAATATATCTCGGAATGGCTACGGAAATGCAATAATAGGTAGGTATGGTGGCTGTTTTGAGGAAGATATAAAGAGGCTTATGTGTGAGAGAGCATATCATATCACGGGGTTTGGATGCACCGGCGAAGTTTGCACCAACTCTCAAGGTGAGAAAGGGCAATGCACGGTACCAAAGAGGCTAGCAAATTGCGGAAGGGTGAGAGTGCGTATAATCCATGGACTCACATTAGTCATAAAGAACTCACATACTTATTGCAAAAGTCTATTAGCCCTCAAAGCAAAGTACTACTACGCATGCCCCTAGGGGGGAGGTTGGTAGGAGTTAAACATCGCGCGCCCCCGACCTCCACACAAAGGTAGACAATCAATAATAAATCATGGTCCAACTTCATCACACTAAGGACTATATGTGCATGCTTCGGGAATCACAAACCTTAACACCAATATTCTTACTAAACCACAATCATTCACTAGTACCTCCCACATATTACCATCTTAATATCGCAAAACTATTGCAAGGAATCAAACTTATCATATTCAGTGATCTACATGAAAGTTTTTATTATATCCCTCTTGAATACCTATCATATTAGTACCAATTTCATAACCCGTGCATATTACCATTGCTAATTATTATACCTTCAAAAAGATATAAGTGAAGCATGAGAGTACAACTATTTCTTCAAAATATAACCACCACCGTGCTCCAAAAGATATAAGTGAAGCACTAGAGCAACTTCCTAGCTCAAAAGATATAAGTGAAGCACATAGAGTATTCTAACAAATCACGAATAATGTGTGTCCCTCTCAAAAAGGTGTGCTCAGCAAATATGATTGTGGCAAACTAAAAAGCAAACAAAAGCAAGCAAACTATAACACAAGATGCTTGAAGTAAAACACATATCATGTGATGAATAAAAATATAGCTCCAAGTGATATACCGATAGATTGTAGACGAAAGAGGGGATGCCATCCGAGGCGTCCCCAAGATTAGACCCTTGAGTCTTCCTTGAATATTACCTTGGGGTGCCTTTGGCATCCCCAAGCTTAGGGTCTTGCCGCTCCTTATTCCTTCATCCATCGTGGTCTCACCCAAAACTTGAAAATTTCAGCACACAAAACTCAACAGAAACCTCGTGAGATCCGATAGTATAAGTGTATAACAAATAAATCTTAAACTTTAGGTACTATTGTAAATTGATTCATATTTAATATTGGCATAATGCTACTGTACTCCAACTTCTCCATGACTCATACCCCCCGATACGATCCATAGATTCATCAAAATAAGCAAACTATGCAACAAAAATAGAATCTGCCTAAAACAGAACAGTCTGTAAAGATCTATTTAAAAGACATACTTATGTAACTTCAAAACATCTGAAAATTTAGGACAACGTAAACAATTCACTAGCAATACTGTGTAAAACATTCAGAATTTTTTCACGCTCCAGTACAGAACCAAAAATCTAGCACTGGACTCAAAATTTTCTGTTTTCAAACAACATCAATTATACTATCACTGTCGGTACCAAAACCGGCAGATCTCGGGTAGGGGGTCCGAGCTGTGGATTGTGTAGTCAATGGGTAACAGGGAGCGTAGAGACAGCGATTACCCAGGTTCGGGCCCTCTCGAGGAGGTAAAACCCTACGTCCTGCTTGATTGTATTGATGTGATAATATGGCGATTACAGAGTTGATCCACCTCGAGATCGGATGGCTAAACCCTAGGTGGGTAAGATGATGGTTCTCTCTCTATGGACTAAACCCTCTGGTTTATATAGACACCAGAGGGGCCTAGGGTTACATATGGTCGGTTGCCACCAGGGGATAAACATGTTGCTAATTATTTCTTGGAGGAGATGCCAAGTCTTCGGAGGTTTCCTTCTGGTGCACGGGGTCGCCCGCAATCCGGCCTTCCTTTGATGAGTAAAGAGCGGCCCACTAGTCCGGCCTGCGAGAGATAGGCCGGTAGCCCGAGTACCCCCTAGTCCAGGACACCCTCAGTAGCCCCCGAACTAGTCTTCGAAGGCGAGGTATATACCGAACACCATCGGCTTTGTGGACCAGTTCCTTCCCTTTCCGTGATACTTGTGTTGCCTAGCCGCATGCTCCCCGAACTATGCTTCAATTGCCGAGGAGTACTGATAACTTAGCCCCGAAGGCTAGTCGCATTGGTATGAATAGTGACCCCATCTGACAACTTTTACCCAAGGGTCACCGCCCGCCACAACCACGAGTTGGTTTATAAAAACTCGATTCGCGGTTCGAGGCGGTTCCTTCATTGGCGCATCGCATCGATATGGAGATCGTGCCCTATTTTCAAGGGATATGATCAATAATTTGCCTCATCCCACGCACGCATAATGGCATGATTACACGGGGAAACGGCGAGGACTGCGGCGTAGTAAAGGGACCTTAGGTTCTACATCCCATAAAAGGGGAGCGGCTCCATTTCCTTCGCACACTCTCACCTCTCCCTTCGCCGTTGCCCTCCCAATCTCTTAAGCTCCAGCACCCAGATCTGCTCTCCCTTCCAAGAACCTCTCCAGCCACCCGTTCAATCCAGCAATGGCCGGTTCCGAATCCAACGGCAAGTAGGAGGCTTCCATCGTCACCGAGAGCGCTATCTTGGAGCTGAAGAGAGCGGGCTATCTCCTAGCCAATGTCCCTCACCACGCTCCAGAGGGGGGCCAGGTCATCCCCACGTCGCGGCAGGGCGAGAGGGTGGTGTTCCTACCCCATTTCATCCGAGGTTTGGGTTTTCCCCTCCACCCCTTCGTCAGGGGCCTCATGTTTTTCTACGAGCTCGATTTCCACGATCTTGCCCCAAATTCCTTCCTGCACATCTCGGCCTTCATCATCATCTGCGAGGCCTTTCTTCGGGTCCGACCACACTTCGGCCTGTGGCTGAAGATCTTCAACGTCAAGCCGAAGATTGTTGACGGCCAGCAGGCGGACTGTGGGGGACCGATGGTCAGCAAGCTTCCCCGGGTGGAGTGGCCAGAGGGCACCTTCATCGAGACCGTCAAGATCTAGCAGAAGGAGTGGTTCTACATCACGGAGCCAAGGAGCGCGGATTGGGGGCGATTCCTGCCTTCCGATCCGGACCCCCCACGAGGCTGGTCTCATGGACCAAGAAAGGCCTCGACTGGGGTTCAAACAAGGAGGTGGCGCTGCTGCAGAGCCAGATAGCAAAGATGATAGAGTGGGGGGTCGAGCTGCCCAACGTGATCCAGATTATGCTCTGCCGCCATATCCTCCCCTTCCAGGACCGGGCTTCCCCCATGTGGGCCTGCAAGCCCGAGGACCCCGCCACCATGCTCAGCTTCTACCGCACTTCCCATGCTCAGCTGCGGAAGGTGCTATTCAAGCCGCAGAAGGACTGGCCGGCCGAGGAGGAAGACATCAGCCTTGACGCCGCAAACGCCCCTCGAGAGGTATGTTAAGTCTTACTCCTGCATTCGGATTATTCCCTTTTGATAAGGTACTCAACTTTCTAATTTCTCATCCGCAGAGCTGGCTAAAGAAGGCCGAGCGGATCGACAGACCGGCCCCGCTGCCAGAGGGCCCCAGGACGCCCTTGCTGACGGCCATGTTGGCCGTGGAGCCATACGAGGCGCCAGAGAGGAAGGAGAAGAAGAAGGAAAAGAACAGGGAGGCCAGAGAGGGCCTCCGTTCCCGAGGACCCCCGGACACTAGATCCGGGGACACCCATGCTCCCTCCACACAAGAGGAGGAGAGGGAGCAGGGAGAGGAGGGGGAGGAAAGTGATTCCTCCCGAACAAAGAAGAGGGCGGTGTCCGAGGACGCCGAGGAGGAGCAGCCTCACCCCACCCCCAAGAGACCATGCAGGGCCAAGGTGGCCCTGTCCAACAAAGAAGAGGGCGGTGTCCGAGGACGCCATCGAAGACCAGGAGGGAAAGAGCCCTCTGGTAAATGAAAAGGAGGATCTCGGACGATCCGAGCTCTCTCCGAGAATGGCTCTGGAGCCGTCAAGGTACCCGGAGTCAAGCTTTCCGGACTCCTCGTGAGGAGGAGCCGAGGAGCCCCCGCCACCCCCGCCCGCCCCAGAGTGGGCCTCCACTGGGTGGCCGGACGAGATGAAGGACGCTTTAACCAGCTCCTCTATCGCTGAAGAGCACCGTGTTCTTATGGGCGCGGTGTTGCAAAGTCTTTGGTCCGTGGATAACGGACTGAAGGAGGCCTTCAATGGCCTTCTCACAGGCTTCAAGGTAGGCCAAGTAATGTTTTTCCCTTAGAAAATTTCTTTTATATGAGTGCGTAACCTCATACACAGTAGCCCCCGAGACTCTGACTGGCTTGAGCAAAGCTGGTCAGAGGATCGAAAATCTATAACTCGGATCCTAATGTGCGTAGAGTGATGTGCATGCGTCATCCTCGGTGACAGCTGCCAACGCCGAGGAGTTGGCCGAGATAAATCGGAAGCTCAAAAGCTCCGAGGACGACCTCGGCCTACTGAACAAACGGTTTGACGAAGCGCAAGGCAAGTCCGAACTATAATGTTTACTACAGCAGTTTTTTGTTGTTGAGTAAGGTTTGAAGTAAGTAGCCTAAACGGAGTCAAATGATATGACTGCAGCTGCTACCGTGGAGGTCGAGAACCTCAAGGCCGCACTGAGGAAGGCTCAGCTGGAAGCGGCAGAGCAAAGGTCGGCGGCCGAACTGGCTACGGTGAGAACTGCTAGCCAGAAGCACGAGGCCAGAGTGGCTGAAGCGTAGCAAGAGCTCAAGGATGCCCTAACAAAATGTGAGGCCCTTGAGTAGAAGAATAAAGAGCAGGCCACCAAGCTAACCTCATTAGGGTCAGCGGCCAAGGAAGCGCGGATGGAGGCGCGCGGCTACCAAGAAGAACTCCGCCAAGTGAAACTCATTGCGGATGGTAAGCCGTACTTGCTGCAAAGTGTCTTTGGTGGTAATAGGTTCGCTTTGCTCATGCGAGTGTGGCGTTCCCCAGGCGCCTTTGCGGACCTCCCGAGGAGTGCAGCTAACACGGCCAGGTTCTTCGCTGCCCAGGAGGGTCGCGCCGAGCAGAGGCTGTTTTGGGTGCAATTTCAAGCACCCGAACACCCTCCCCTCCTCAACAACCAGATGAAGCACCTGATGGAGTTGCATCGGATGGCGGAGCCGGCGTTGAAGGACCTCTGCGTCAAGCTATGGCCTTCGGAGCCGCTGCCGAGCAGCTACTTCGGTTTGGTGCAGAGGCTGTACGACGCCACTCCCCGGATTGATGCCTGGAAGCGCTCCGTATGCATTGAGGGAGCTCGGATGGCCTTCGGAAAAACCATGGTGTACTAGCCGAAGATCAAGCCAGCCGAAGTAGCCACTGGACCTCCGCCTCCTCTGAAGGAGCATAGGCGCCCCGAGCAGTACTTTCCCATCGTGATGGATGGTGCTCGGGCAATAGAGTCCCAATGCTCAAAAGATGTAATTTATGAGTAGATTTAGTTTCCTTGTATCCGAGGAGTTGAAACTTTTGTTTTGTTGAAATGCAACTAGTTGGCTGTAAATATAATGCCTCATGTGTTTTATTTTGAGTCCTGTGCGGCCGTTTAAAACTGAAAGATACCAGTCATCGGCTTTAGCCCCCTTATAGATACTACATGGGGTGTCCTTCCTGAACACCTTAACCCTTAGCCGACGTCTCGGTGCCCGGAGGCGGCTATGTGTAAGGAAAAATGAGGCAATCAGACTTTGAGGCTTTATTGCTTTCACTTAGCCATAGGAGCTTAACTGCGGGGGCTGGTGACTAGCCCCCAGTGTATGTGATATCCGGACGGACCGCGGTTGACACCATTATCACGTGGTTCCTGTGATAGAGAACCCTTCGTTTAACACAGACTAACCTCCAATGATTTTTAGTTTAACACTAGTCATCGGATCGCCGACCAGTTCTCGCTTATTATGACAGCCAGTTTTCGGCTTTCTCCACTGAGGTACTTAACCAGGTTAGCTAGAAGTCCAATCGCAGTGATTCTCCCTTTACCCTCCTAGCTGAACATGTGGAACGTAAGAGGGCAAACACAGGAGCCGGGCAACCCAACTATTGACCAAAGACACAATTCGGAACTGATTCATATAATGCAATATCCATGACGCCGAGCACATATAATAAAAATTGGTGCCGGAATGATGTTTGAGGCAAGATTTAAGATCGAGCCCCCGGTCTATTAGCCGGTCACACAAAAAAAGGAACATATCGTAATAGTTTACTTTGGCCTAAAAAGCGGAAAGGAATATGCAATACGAATTACTGCACAATTACCAGAAAAGAATTGGTCTTTATTTCCTTTGAATTTGTGACGTCTATCCGTACAATCCGAACTGCCGAAGTAACTTTTACAGATACTTTAAGAAATAAATACATTAGAGGAAAGGTTTACACAGGGCCTTCATGAGTGGTTTGACATCCCTACTGTGCCCTGCCGCACGTCTGCGCCTTTGCTCTGTACGAGGCTTCCGTGTGAGTGTAGCTGTCGATTGTATGCCCGGCGGAAGTGGTAATGTTCGGCGGATGAGCCCTTGAGGGCTTTGAGAAGTCGCCTCGCTGTATCAGCTTAACGCTGTTCAGGCCCTAGATGATGCCTATAGTTTCGTAGTGTCCCGAGGACATCTTCGGCCGTGGCCTGGTCGAACCGAGCTCTCGGCCCTTGAGTTGTTTTGCCCCCACAGCAGCCCATGGAATCTTGAGCGCAAAGTTGTGCACTCGAGGCACGTATTTCATGGCTGGGCGGGTCTTGCTGTGGGGCGCGTATCCCTATTTAGGGTGAGTACGGGAGTGCTCCAGGACCGAGGCCATAGCTCGGGCGCGTTTGCGTGCATCCAGTGCCTTGCTGGTAGACTGGGCCTGCGATGCTTCTTCGGCGGCTAAAGCCGCTGTGTGTTCCTCTGTTCGGAGCGAGCGCTTGGTGTTACCGTTGACGGTAATAACACCCTTCAGTCCTGGCATCTTGAGCTTTAGATATGCGTAATGCAGGACGGCGTTAAAGCGGGCGAACGCTGTCCGGCCGAGGAGTGCGTGGTAACCGCTGCGGAAGGGAACAATGTCGAAGATTAAGTCTTCGCTGTGGAAGTTGTCGGGCGAACCGAAGACTACCTCCAATGTCACGGATCCCGAGCAGCGTGCCTCGACGCCTGGGATTACACCTTTAAAGGTGGTGTTGCTGGGTTAGATCCTTGACGGGTCGATCCCCATTTTCCTCACTGTATCTGAATAAATCAGGTTGAGGCTGCTGCCTCCGTCCATGAGGACTCTGGTGAGGTGAAATCCATCCACGATGGGGTCAAGCACCAGAGCCGCCGTTCCTCCATGACGGATACTGGTCGGGTGGTCTCGACGGTCGAAAGTGATCGGGCAAGCCGACCATGGGTTGAATTTTGGGGCCACCGGCTCTAAGGCGTAGACATCCCGGAGTGCCCGTTTCCGCTCCTTCTTCGGTATATGTGTGACGTAAATCATGTTCACGGTCTTTACCTCGGGAGGGAACTTCTTTTGGCCTCCATTGTTCGGCCCGCGAGGTTCATCATCATCCTCGCTGCGGGGACCCTCGCTCTGTTCCTCGGCTGTGACCTTGCCGGCCTGTTTGATTACCCAACAGTTACGGTTAGTGTGGTTGGCGGTCTTATCCGGGGTACCGTGAATCTGGCAGGGCCTATCCAAGATTCTGTCTAGTGCAGACGGGCCGTCCCGGTTACCTTTAGAAGGTTTTTTCCGCGGTCTTGATTTCGAGCCGCTGAACCGGGCGTTTATCGCTGCATCATCGGCTTCACTGCCGTTGTTTGTGTGCCGGCGCTTATTATTCTTGTTGCGCCGGGGTTTCCCGTTCCCGTCCCGGGCCTCTGAAGTGCCAGGGTCTTTGGGATGGTTGCTTCGACGAGCTAACCAACTATCTTCACCCGCGCAAAAGCGGGTCATTAGGAAGGTGAGGGCCAACATTGTTCTCGGCTTATCCTGGCCGAGCTGGCGGGCGAGCCACTCGTCCCGAATACTGTGCCTGAAAGCGGTGATTGCTTCGGCATCTGGACAGTCAACGATCTGGTTCTTCTTAGTCAAGAACCGGTTCCAGAATTGCCGAGCTGACTCCCCGGGCTGTTGAATGACATGGCTCAGGTCGTCGGCGTCCAGCGGCCAAACATAGGTGCCTTAAAAGTTGGCTCGGAATGCGTCCTCGAGCTCTTCCCAGCTCCCGATGGAGTTTTCGGGTAGGCTGTTCAACCAATGCCTTGCTGGTCCTTTGAGTTTCAACGGTAGATATTTAATTGCGTGGAGGTCATCTCCTCGGGCCATATGAATGTGGAGAAGAAAATCTTCGATCCACACGGCTAGGTCAGTTGTCCCATAGTATTGTTCTATATTCACGGGTTTAAACCCTTCGGGGAACTGATGCTGCATCACCTCATCTGTGAAACACATTGGGTGTGCAGCGCCCCTGACCCGGGCCATGTCGTGCCAGAGATGGGTTGTCATCCGGGCACGGTGCTGCTCCCGAGCTCTATCGTTCCTATCACGCCAGGCTTGGTATCCGTCCCGTCCAGCGGGCGTGTATCCTCTGGATCCATAGATGGATCTTGACTGGATCCCTCTGGCGTTCAGGTCGTGGCGCAGATCATGTGGGTCGTCCGGCTGAACCGGGTCCTTGCCCGCCCAGCGAGGGGGCACGGGTGGGTATTCGGTTTCTCCAGCCGTCCTATCCCGTCCTCGAGGGGGGCGGTCGGGCTGGCTTGTGTAAGTTCGTCTGGGAGGCATGGGCTCAAGGGCCTCGTCCTCGAATGACGGTAGCAAACACCGTCGCGGATAGCTTTTGTATTGATCCTGGAGCTGATTGTCGAAGCCCTCTTCGGCTGCTAAGACCATTGTCCACCTATCGTTAAGTGTATCTTGTTCGGCCTTTAGCTGCTGCTGCTTTTTCTTCAAGCTTCGGGCGATGGCTATGAGTTGTTGCTTGAATCTTTCCTGTTCCAGGGGGTCCTCTGGGACGACGAAATCCTCGGGTCCGAGGCTGTCCTCCTCTTCGGACGGAGGGAGGTAGGTACTGTCCTCGGAGTCCTCGAGGTCCTCAGGGTTGCCCTGGTCCTCGTGCCCTTCAGGGGCGTCGTGGTGCTGTTCGGGGGTGTTGTCGCCGAGCTCCCCCATGTTATCCGGAGTGTCATTATCTCCGGTGCCGTTTGTGTCTGTGTTATTTTCCTTGCCCTTTCCTCGCCCTCTGGCTCGCCTTCGTCGGCGTTTGGGCGGTTCCTCGGCGGGGCCGTCGCCATCCTTCTTGGTCGTGTAGCCATCCTTCTTGGGGGTATCGAACATATAAACGTCGTAGGTGGAGGTGGCGGCCCACTTTCCGGTGTTGGAGGTGGCAAGGGAGGGAGCCATATAAGGCGGGACATCGATATCCTCGTCCTTGTCATCAGCCTCCTCGGAGGCGTAGTCCAGCATGTCGGTTAAATCTTCGACAGTGGCTACTAAGTGGGTGGTGGGTGGGACGCAAAATTCCCCGCGGTCGGCCTCAAGTCTGATCTGCTCATGGGCTGAGGACGGGCCATCCGCGATACTCATCTTCTGGATCCGATCTAACATCTCGCTTAAAAGCGAGAGGTCCACCGGATCCATCCTTGGGCATACTTCGGAGTCGAACTCCAGTGCGCCGGCGTCGGAAGTGTGTTCGGCCAAGGGTGACCCTTGGTTCTCTGGCGCCGGGGTCGGATCCGAACTCGAGGCCAGATCCGAACTGAGAACCGGCCCGGAGACGGGGCCGAGGAGAGAATCCGAGGTTAAGGCCTCGGGATTATTAGGCTCCTCAGGTAAAGTTGAGAACCCAGTAAGGACCAGATCGCCCCGAGAATCGGCGACGTACTCCAGGTTGCCGAACCTGATTTCCTACTCAGGGGCGAAGCTGTTGACCTGGTCAAGGTGACTGGTCGGGTCAGCGTGCAGCACAATGCTGCCGAACACGAAGAGCTGACCGGGGAAGAAGATGTCCCCGCTGCGGATGCCATTGCTGATGAAAAGGCGAGCCATTGATCCTTGGTGACCCAACGGTGGAACTCTCAATGAAAGCACCAATGTTGGTACCAAAACCGGCAGATCTCGGGTAGGGGGTCCGAGCTATGGATCGTGGAGTCAATGGGTAACAGGGAGCGTAGAGATAGCGATTACCCAGGTTCGGGCCCTCTCGAGGTAAAACCCTACGTCCTGCTTGATTGTATTGATGCGATAATATGACAATTACAGAGTTGATCTACCTCGAGATCGGATGGCTAAACCCTAGGTGGGTAAGATGATGGTTCTCTCTCTATGGACTAAACCCTCTAGTTTATATAGACACTAGAGGGGCCTAGGGTTACATATGGCCGGTTGCCACCAGGGGATAAACATGCCGCTAATTATTTCTTGGAGGAGACGCCAAGTCTTCGGAGGTTTCCTTCTGGTGCACGGGGTCGCCTGTAATCCGGCCTTCCTTTGATGAGTAAGGAGCGGCCCACTAGTCCGGCCTGCGAGAGATAGGCCGGCAGCCCGAGTACCCCCTAGTCCGGGACACCCTCAATCACCCAAATCATCCCAAAGGCATTACTTGGTACAAAGACTAATTAAAAGATAAAAATCACAATCATAACAGAAGCTACAATTGTGTAAACTCACAAAACAGAAATAAAAGGCTAAAATTTAAGATACATATTGGGTGGCCTCCCAACAAGCGCTATTGTTTTATGCCCCTAGCTAGGCATAATGCATAGTTTCAAGTATTGTCATCCTTCAATCCCAAATCCTTTTTTTATCAAATCTTCATGCTCTCATTAATTCTCAATTTTCATGCTCTTCTTTTCTAGTGGGGGAACTTAAATACTTGAAGGGACTTTGTTCGGTGACTTTAACATTCATAACTTCAAACTCAGAATCATCACCATAAACATCTTCATACAAAACATGTATCTCATCATCAATCGGATCTCTAGCCATACCTTCGAACCATTCTTCACTAAATCCCTCATCAATTCCCTTGGTAATCCAGTCAAATTTATCACAAGCATTATGGTACAAAGTTTTAATTACTTCAGCATAGGGAACTCTTCTCCTAATGTTTTCTCCATAAGCAAAATAATCCTTAGATTCCAACCTACGTATAGTGTCTTTATCATGAAGAATTTCCTCTATAGGGGGATGCTCAAAATCTATTTTATAGAAATAAAAGATGTCCCTAGCTTCTTTAATTATATAATCAAATTCATGCATAAGGATGATTGTAGCGATCTTTTTAATTGTAGGATTGTGGATATTGGGAAGCCCATAGAATATCTTTTGCAACGCGGGATGAATGTGCAAAAAATTTTGTTCTGACTTAACCACAAGCATAGCAATAGCATCCACATAGCAATTTGTTTTGTCAAGAATAGACTCTTTCATTATGGGTATGACTCCCGTACAGTTGAAAAACTCTCGCACAACATTTTTACCGATAATATTCCCGCTGCCCACATGATAGGTTTTAGTTTTAAAAGTAGGTGGAGCTTTGTTCTCAAGAGGATCATGATTAATATCAAAAGATTTAAATTTTTCCTCAAGATATTCATTAGTACTATCCTCACTAGCACTTTCTACAATAACCTTTTCGAACTCAGACATGATGGCAATTTCAAGCAAGCAAACTAGCAAACGAAAATATTTTTGTGTTTTTATAAAATTGTTTTAGAAGTGGGGGAGATGAAAACGAGAGGCAAATGAAAATAAGAGCAAGTAGATGATAGTTTATGCGAAGGTACTTGATAGGTTTTGGTGATGTCTCCCCGGCAACGGCGCTAGAAATTCTTCCTGCTACTTGTGAGCTGCGTTGGGATTTCCCTGAAGAGGAGAGGATGATGCAGTACAGTAGAGATAAGTATTTCCCTCAGTTAAGAACCAAGGTTGTCAGCACCTACACACACAAAAGCAAATATTTGCACCCAACGCAAACAAGAGGGTTGTCAATCCCCTTGGCGGTTACTTGCAAGGATTAATTCTGATAGTGATAGATACAAAATTAAATTGCAAAATAAAAGAAAGGAAATAAAATTACAGCAAGGTATTTTTGGATTTTAATATATGATAAAAGTAGACCCGAGGGCTATAGTTTTCACTAGAGGGTTCTCTCTCGAACGCATAGCATACAGTGGGTAAACAAATTACTGTTGGGCAATTGATAGAAAATCACGTAGTTATGACGGATTCATGGCAATGATCATGTATATAGGCATCACGTCCGAGACAAGTAGACCGATTCCTGCCTGCATCTACTACTATTACTCCACCCATCGACCGCTATCCAGCATGCATCTAGGGTATTAAGTTAATGAAAACAGAGTAACGCCTTAAGCAAGATGACATGATGTAGACAAAGTAAACTCAAGCAATATGATTAAACCCCATATTTTTAGGGATAATTAATTTTATGCCCCTAGTTGGGTCCCACTCGTCTGTTTTACCCCTAACTTCAGAAACTCACCTGTTCTGTACAAGCCACTTTGCAATTCTTATGCTTTTGCCCTTTGACCCTTTTACCGTCACTTTGAAAAAATCATAACAAATTCATACTAACTCAGAAAAATACAAATAAGATATCAAAATGTTCACAAAAACATCACCTATATGTGCATGTGATTTTCATTCTTAACAAAAGTGTTGGAAAGTCCTCATCTTAGTTTTAGCTCATATGACCTTAGCATGAACAGTACAATCTAAAAAAATTCAAAAAATTCTAAATTTTTTTGGTGGCAAACATTGACCAATGTTTTGAGTGCTTGCCAAGTTTCATAACAGAATGACATTCGTGCAAGTCGTGGCAAAAAAACAAAATTTTGAAGCATTGATTTTATTTTTTTTGCCACGACTTCCTCGAATGTCATTCTTTTATGAAACTTGGCAAGCACTCAAAACATTGGTCAAGGTTTGCCACCAAAAAAAATTAGAAATTTTTGAATTTTTTTAGATTGTACTGTTCATGCTAAAATCATATGAGCTAAAACTGAGATGAGGACTTTCCAACACTTTTGTCAAGAATGAAAATGACATGCACATATAGGTGATGTTTTTGTGAACATTTTGATATCTTATTTGAATTTTTCTGAGTTAGTATGAATTTGTTATGATTTTTTCAAAGTGACGGTCAAAGGGTCAAAGGGCAAAAGCATAAGAATTGCAAAGTGGCTTGTACAGAACAGGTGAGTTTCTGAAGTTAGGGGTATAACAGACGAGTGGGACCCAACTAGGGGCATAAATCTAATTATTCCATCTTTTTATCCTTAATGGCAACAATACAAATACATGTCTTGTTCCATTCTGTCACTGGGATATAGAACACCGCAAGATTGAACCCATGACAAAGCACCTCTCCCATTGCAAGATAAATCAATCTAGTTGGCCAAACCAAACGGATAGATCAGAGAGAAATACAAAGCTGTAAAAATCATGCATAAATAAGTTTAAAAAAGACTCAAATATTTCTCATGAATAATCTGATCATAAACCCACAATTCATCGGATCCCAACAAACACACCGGAAAAGAAGATTACATCGAATAGAACTCCAAGGAGATCGAGGAGAACATTATATTGAAGATCAAAGAGAGAGAAGAAGCCATCTAGCTACTAGTTGTGGACCCGTAGGTCTGTGGTAAACTACTCACACATCATCGGAAGGGCATCAAGGTTGATGTAGAAGCCCTCCGTGATCGATTCCACCTCCGGCAAAGTACCAAAAAAGGCCTCCAGATGGGATCGGGGAAGAACAGAGGCTTGCGGCGGCGGAAAAGTTATTCGAGGTGGCTCTCTATTGGTTTCCCAATATTTGAGAATTTATAGAAGTGGAATTAGGTCAAACGGAGCCATGAGGGGCCCACAAGGCATCAGGGCGCGCCCCCTAGGCTGCGCCCTGTTGCCTTGTCATCTCCTCGTGAGGCTTCTAGCCTCCTCCCGAAGCTTCCAGGGTCTCTTTTGTCCAGAAAAAATCGTCAAAAAGTTTCGTGGCATTTGGACTTCATTTGGTACCGATTTCCTGAAAAACCAAAAACAAGCAGAAAACAACAACTGGCACTGGGCACTAGGTTAATAGGTTAGTCCCAAAAAATGATATAAAATAGCATATTATTGCATATGAAACATTCAAGATTGATACTATAATAGCATGGAACAATCAAAAATTATAGATACGTTGGAGACGTATCACGCCCCCTGCTCCACCCTTTCGAGTAGTACTGCCTGCACCGGCCGCGGCGCCTGCGCCGCCGGCGGACGCCTGCGAGGGCAGCTTGGAGGTGGAAGGAGCCATCGCCGCTCCAGCCTTCTTGTTGGGCGCCATCGACGAAAGTGACGAAACTGGCACTCACAATACCAACACTGATCCGTAACACACGATCCCCTGCCTGGCGCGCCAAAGATGTCGTGGAGAAATGACGATCTATGGGACCGAGAGGGCCCCTTTGTGGTTCGGCTATGGGATTGGCGCACTACGAAGAGCAGGGCTGGTAGATGCAAGAACACTCGGTGGTTTATCCAGGTCCGAGCCGCCATGAGCGTAAAACCCTACTCCTGCTTTGGTGGTTGTATTGTGGATGAGCTCAAGTTACATGGAGCGCAGCTTGCCGGCAAGGTGCGCGGGAAGTGTAGCTACTACGCGTAATTGAACTAGGTGTCGACCGTTCTAACTGTAGCCGTGGGCCTCCTTTTATAGGCCAAGGGGTTACCACAATGGCTAAAATGGTCATTACAGGGTATGAACAGTGATTGCACTGACATCAAGTCTATCTCTAACGGGGTAGGACAAGCGCATTAAATGCACCGTTAGGTGTTACGCTGGGGAGGCGATGCTTTGGCAAAGGTCCTGCACCGTTCGTCCAGCTGCCCCTTCTGCTATCTTGACACGACCCAGGGACGGGTGTCACTAAAGTTGATCCTTAGGTGGCATGCTGACACGTGCCCTGACCATCTGTGTTTGACTTCCTGCCCACTCGACACCTATCATACGTGCTTATCTAGCTGATGATGAGGTGGAGCGGTAATGAGACAGAAAGAGCCTGCTGGCATGGAGCTTGTCGGGCCTTCGCTTGCCGACAACCAGAGACTTGGTCTTTCACCTTGCCGGTGCGAAGCTTGCCGGCAAGGGTAATCTTGAACTCCAGTACTAGAATAGTACTTCTCGATGACCTGCCTGGAGGTCTTCTTCATGGTTTTGTTAATCTAATCTTGAGTCTTGAGAGCGACAACAGTCCTCCGGCAAGCCCTTGCCGTCGGGAAGGTTATGACCGTCCGTGCACAAGCCAGGATACTCGCAGCTTGTGGTGAACCAGATTAACAAAGATTATCAGAGCCTGTTGATGGAAACATACGTCGATGATGTGAGGAAGTTGGAAGAGCACTTTGACAGTTTGCAAATGGAGCACATCCCCCGTGCTCAGAATGATATTGTAGAAGAATTGTCAAAGCTTGCCGCCAAGAGGTCTCCTGTGGAACCAGGAACTTTTGTGCTACAACTGAATCAGCCATCTGTTACACCATCGACGGAGGCAGCCAAGAAGAGAAAGCCACAAGCTCCGACATGAGCGTAGCCGATTGTTCAATACCTCCAAACAGGAGAACTTCCCAAAGAGCAGGAAGAAGCCGAAAGAGTAGCCTGTCGATCAAGTATGTACCAATTTGTTGACAACACTTTGTACAAAAAGAGACCGATGGGGTGAAATTGAAGTGCATTTGCCGGGAAAATGGACAGAAGATGTTGGCAGAGATACAGGAAGGAATGTGTGGTTCCCATATTGGGTCACGCGCGCTCATCGGCAAGGCGTTCCTACAAGGATTCTATTGGCCGACAGCCCTTCAAGACGCCTTGGCGGTAGTCACCAGATGCGAAGCATGTCAGTTCCACGCAAAGAACATACACTAGCTGATGAGGCACAAACTAGCAAGATGCTAATTCATGCGCGTAGATGTTCCGATCTTTCATGGCGATGCTTGATGAGCAGTTCGTCCCCCGTGTTCCTCTTTGCAACCTCCAATAACAATCTCGACCTGTGCACGATCAGTACACGAACAAAGATAATGATCCTCTCGGATCAGCACGTAGACGTCGATGCAATGATCAACCCTCCATCGCAAGTAAATTTCCCTGATGGAAAATCAAGAACAACACACACGATATGGTCGTCCATAACTTGGACGTTTTCTGTATATTCTCATTACTCACGAAATAAACTCTGAAACAAAAGCTGATCTCGTACATGGCCGAAGCCTGGCTTTTTATATGCTAAAAACAAGTACGTAACTCTAAACCAACCAATTTGGATCCTAATCCTCTCACGTCACGGGCTAACAATAATAACAATAAAAAAATACTAACTAGACATGGACTCACGTACCAGATTAGGTAGCTAGGAGTAGCACGTAAACACAAACCCAAAAAAAAAAGGAATCCTAACAAATTATTCTGCCTATCACCAATTGACGTGGCGGCGTACGAAATTTGGGCTCCACCAAAGCTGGCGCTGGTTACTCCTTTTTTTTTTGCGAATAGAAACTTGTATTACTCAAACTCCAACAGTGTTACAATCTGAAGCAACAAGTTCCAAAACTCTGGGAGGTCCAGAACCTAACCAAGTCATGGTTCTACCTTCCTCTCTAGCAAAGATAGCTAAACAATCACTAACTTTATTTTGGGCTCTACGAATATGAGTAATACTAGTCTTCCGAAGACTCATCATCAGCTTGATCTCTCTAATAAGATAAGCATAAATTGATCTGTCGATGTCATTTGTGTGCACCAGCTTGACTACTTCCAAGGAATCAACCTCCAATTCGATAGGTAGCTCAGTTATCATAAGGGTAGAAGATAAACCCTCCATACACGCGCAAAGTTCTGCTTCCAAGGCATCACGGCATCTATACAACGTACGACATGCAGAAAAGATGATTGCACCATTAGAATCTCTTAAAACCATACCAACACCCGCTCTTCCATCCATGGTGAAGGAACCATCAGAGTTCAACTTAACTTTCCCAGCGCTTGGCGGCACCAAGATGGAACTACTTCTGTGGACAAAACTGAAGATTTTGGTATAGGCACAACATAAACTGGGGTTTTACCTTTGCAAGGATCGAGGACTGAATTGTTTTTGATGTTCACCAAGGTCTCCAAATAACTGCACAGGAAATGCTTTGACACTTCTACAGGTGGCGGATTCTTATCATGAACGACCTCATTCCGGACAAACCAGCTACGCCAAAGTGTCATCAAGATCATGTTTCTCGTCTCAGCAGGCACCCGGTCAAGCAAATGTAACAACCACTCCCTTCCAGAATTTTGAATCTCGACCAACTTTGGAAGCGACCAAACGGAGGACATGCAGCGCCACAAATCCCTTGCTAGCGGACACCGGCAAAATGGGTGAAAGTTGTCCTCCTCTTCAACACCACACACTGGGCATATAGCTATAACTTCAAGGCTACGCTTACACTTATTTTTTATTTTTCCATGTCGGTAGGGAGTCAGTAGACACCCGCCAAGCAAAATTAATAACAGTGGGAGGAACATTGCAAGCACGCAGCATTCTCCAGTATGCTCGGTCACCTTCAGGCCTACTGCTCGATCCAACAGCTTCGGCACGGAATGCCTCTTCGAGTGCTAGATTGTAGGCACTTTTAACCGAAAAGTTGCCCAGCTTCCCTGGTCCCCATGCAAGAGTGTCATCTTCAAGCCTTGGGGACTATCTAATTTTCATAATCTCATCAACGTCACAGGGCAAGAAATATTTATGAAGTATGTCCTGTTTCCACGCCCCATTTTCATTGAGCAGGTCTGAAACGAAGCGTATTCTGCATCTACCTTGCGGAGAGATCGGTTTATAAGAATGTGGTCTGGGAATCTAGTTGTCTCTCCAAACACGCACACTTCTTCCATTCCCAATTCTCCAAATCAGTCCCTTCTTCAACAAATCCAAGCCATGACTAATAGCAGTCCACGAAGATGATGCATTACCAGCAAAAACCGTATCTACCAAGTTTCCATTCGGATAGTAGCGGGCCTTCAATACCCTAGCACATAAACTCTCGGGCTTCCCAATCAATCGCCATGCTTGCCTCGCAAGTAATGCTTGGTTGAACATACGAAAGTCTCTGAACCCGATACCGCCTTTGTTCTTTGGTTGCAACAAATATTTCCAAGCCTTCCAATGAACCTTTCTCTTCCCATCTTTTGACCCCCAATAGAAGTTTCTCACCATTCGGGTGAGATCATCACAAACAGAAAACGACAACTTAAACACACCCATGATATAAGTAGGTAACGCTTGAGCCACCGACTTAATTAACACTTCTCTCCCGGGTTGTGCAAGAAACCCATCACCCCACTGAAGCAGCCTTTTGGTCAAGCTAGTTTGTAAATTTTGGAACCAGCCCTTGGACACACGCCCCTCTGGTGTAGGAAGTCCTAGATATTTTTCCTCAAAGCATGAACTAGTTATCTTAAGGACCTCCCTCACCTGCTCCTGGGCGTCCGTTGGACAAGCAGATCCAAATAAAATTGAGCACTTATCATAATTCAATAATTGACCAGTAGCTTGTTCATAGAGATCAAGACTCTCTTTAATTTTCAGTGCTTGTTCATGAGATGCTTGGAAGAACAGAAGCGTATCATCAGCAAACAACAAATGTGAAATACCAGGTGCATGTCGGCACACCTTAACAGGGGAGATATTGTTTAACTGCACTTCCTTCTGTAGTATAGCAGACAGACCGTCAGCAACAAACAGGAACAGAAACGGGGAGAGTGGATCACCTTGCCGAAGCCCGCGCGACGGTGCAAATGAATCCAAGAGGGTCCCATTAAATTTTACTGAATATATCACCGATGTGACACAAACCATGATCCAGTCAACCCATCGATGTGAGAACCCCAACTTTTGCATCACTTGCTTCAAGAAATCCCAGTCCACCCTATCATATGCCTTTGACAAGTCCAGTTTATAAGCACAAAAACTTTTAGTAGGATCTTTCTCTTGTTTAATATGATGGATGCACTCAAACGCAATCAACGCGTTATCCGTGATCATTCTCCCAGGAACGAATGCACTTTGCTCTGGAGAGATAAAAGCATCCAAAATCAGCCTCAACCTATTAACCAAGCACTTTGAAATTACCTTGTAAATAACATTACACAGGCTTATAGGCCTATACTCAGTTAACTTCGTAGGATTTGTAACTTTTGGAATTAACACAATGGATGTAGAGTTGACACTATCCGGCATCACGCCCGAAGCAAAAAATTCCTTGACTGCGGCCATAACGCTCACTTTCAAAGTGTCCCAATTACGCTGAAAAAACCGGGCCGGGAAGCCATCCGGTCCGGGGGCCTTCAAGGGGCCAATTTGAAACATTGCATCCGCTATCTCATTATCAGTAAAGGGCTTGATAAGTCTCTCATTATCTGCTGCGGTAACTTTTGGAGCAATTAGGTCAAGTACCGCCGAAGCATCAAAACTAGAATCATTCGAGAACACTGCCTGGAAATACTCATTGATCATCGAGCTCATGGTTTGCATATCTGAGTGAACGACCCCATTACAGTCCTTGAGCTCACGAATTTTATTTTTCCTTGCCCTCCACACGGCTTTATGCCAAAAACAAGTACGCAACTCTAAACCAACCAATTTGGATCCTAATCCTCTCACGTCACGGGCTAACAATAACAATAAAAAAACAAATCCTAACTAGACATGGACTCACGTACCAGATTAGGTAGCTAGGAGTAGCACGTAAACACAAACCCAAAAAAAGGAATCCTAACAAATTATTCTGCCTATCACCAATTGACGTGGCGGCGTACGATATTTGGGCTCCACCAAAGCTGGCGATGGTTCCTCCTTGATCTCTCGTTCTATCTTGTAACGCGGCCGATGCAATTTCCTTTGCCATTTGTTTTGAAAGCTACCTAGATCTCTTGCCATCTTATGTGTATGTGACCTTCCTTGTATCTTTTCTTTAATTAAACATGATCGTACACCGCTAGACACCATGTGCATACGACCATGCACTGAGGTGCCAATCTCTCTTGAATCCAATAAATGTGTCACATAGCTGATCTTTGGTCTGCTAATTATACAACTTATTCCCGGTCCGCACAATTGACGTACACGCCCATCATTTCCTTGATGAAACCTGGCCACATGCATGACATTATTTTCTGTAACTTTTTCATGGCTCGACTCCGTAACTGGCTCAACTTGAGTAGCGTCAACAACCAATGGTGCTTTGTACATATCATCCTCCCTCCCTTCAAACAAAACCGTCCTCGGTTTCGAGTCGAAATCCATCACAACCTTCCTCTCCGGAACTTGCCTCTCTATGGTGATTGCACTGTTCATCATCGGCTTTAGCACGTGCTTCCTTCCACCATGCATGAATGTGTACGTGTTCGATCTCCCGGCATGCACGTCATCATGATCGAACTGCCACGGTCTCCCTAATAGCAACTGACAGGCGTTCATTGGTAAGACATCACAATCCACATTGTCAATATAATCTCCGACGGCAAATGTTACGCGTACCTTGTGTGTGATTTTTAATTTACGGAATTGTACAACCACTCGACGTGGTGCGGCCGTGGATGCCGCCACATGGACATACCCAAAGCTTGCACTAGATCTTTGCTAATGGCATTGGTAAAGCTGCCACCATCAATTATCATCTTGCAAGCACGATTTTTGATCTTACACTGTGTTTTAAAAACACTCCATCGCTGCCCCTTTGCACCACCATCCTCCTGCACCTTCTCCACCAAAAGATTCAGCCCCTCTACTGGTGCATTGATTTCTTCCTTTATTTCTTCTTGTTCTTCTATTCTTTTCAGCACACGACTTTTTTAATCCTTCGTGAACACATCCACTGGAATAGGAATAAAACAAATTCTTTGATCCTTCCATGATAAAGATAAACTATTTTTCTTGACATTCCGAACAGCCCCGACGCGCGTGCGCCATGGGTTCCCAAGTAGCAGATGGCACGACACCATGGGCACTGGACAAACGTGAAAAAATTCCGCACAACAATATTTTCCCAAATCAAAAATTAGCAAAATCTGAGCGCGTACGGTCTTTCAAGAGGCGACATATTCAGCCCCAATTTTTCCACCACCTCGATGCTCACCATGTTGACCGCCGAACCTTCATCAATCGTCAAATTGACACACCGCTCCTTCACGACGCAACGAGTGTGAAAAAGAGCAACCTCGCCGATGCCTTCCTCCTCCATCAATATGTTCTTGCTCAACATGTTGATGCTCGCCTCTGCAGACAATATTGCAAACTGAATCGCCGTGACTAACCTTTGCTCTGAATACCACTTGATGAGGCACAAACTAGCAAGATGCTAATCCGTGCGCGTAGATGTCCCGATCTTTCACGGTGATGCTTGATGAGCAGTTCGTCCCCCGTGTTCCTCCTTGCAACCTCCAATAACAATCTCGACCCGTGCACGATCAGTACACGAACAAAGATAATGATCCCCTCGGATCAGCACGTAGACGTCGATGCGATGATCAACCCTCCGTCGCTAGTAAATTTCCCTGGTGGAAAATCAAGAACAGCACACACGATATGGTCGTCCGTAACTTGGACGTTTTCTGTGTATTCTCATTACTCACGAAATAAACTCTGAATCAAAAGTTGATCTCGTACATGGCCGAAGCCTGGCTTTTTATATGCCAAAAACAAGTACGCAACTCTAAACCAACCAATTTGGATCCTAATCCTCTCACGTCACGGGCTAACAATAACAATAAAAAACAAATCCTAACTAGACATGGACTCACGTACCAGATTAGGTAGCTAGGAGTAGCACGTAAACACAAACCCAAAAAAAAGGGATCCTAACAAATTATTCTGCCTATCACCAATTGACGTGGGGGCCTACGAAATTTGGGCTCCACCAAAGCTGGCGATGGTTCCTCCTTGATCTCTCGTTCTATCTTGTAACGCGGCCGATGCAATTTCCTTTGCCATTTGTTTTGAAAGCTACCTAGATCTCTTGCCATCTTATGTGTATGTGACCTTCCTTGTATCTTTTCTTTAATTAAACATGATAGTACACCGCTAGACACCATGTGCATACGACCATGCACTGATGTGCCAATCTCTCTTGAATCCAATAAACATGTCACATAGCTGATCTTTGGTCTGCTAATTATACAACTTATTCCCGGTCCGCACAATTGACGTACACGCCCATCATTTCCTTGATGAAATCCGGCCACATGCACGACATTATTTTCTGTAACTTTTTCATGGCTCGACTCTGTAATTGGCTTAGCTTGAGTAGCGTCAACAACCAATGGTGCTTTGGACGTATCACTAGCTAGCTCAAGCTCTTCAAACTATCCCTCTTTCCTGGCCTTTCTCGGTCTGGGGGCTCGACATCCTCGACCCCTTTCCCTGTGCAACCAGGGGCTTTGAATCCTTGTACATTGCAATCGATAAGTTTACAAAGTGGCCTGAGGTAGAGCCAGTGAGAAAGGTGACGGCACAGTCAGCAATCAAGTTCCTCAATGTTAGACAAAACTAGGGTTTGGAACAATGCTCGATACCCTGGACGGGTACGGCTGTCTTGTATTTATATGAGGTCACGTACAGGTATAGGTATATGTTACAACACGTATATCTACTATATACCTAGTCTAACACCCTCCCTCAATCTTAACTATGTCCTGAAACACTCAGGAGGTTAAGATTGCGTCGGCATCCTTCAAAGGAAGGTAAGAGCAAGGGTTTAGTGAAAATATCAGCAAGCTGATCCTTAGAAGAAACAAACTTGATCTGAAGTAGCTTCTGCGCAACACGTTCCCTCACAAAATGATAGTCAACTTCGATGTGTTTCGTTCGGGCATGAAATACCGGATTTGATGAAAGATATGTAGCACCGATGTTATCACACCAAAGAACAGGCGGCTGAGCTTGAGAGACCTTCAACTCTCTAAGCAATGACTGCACCCATATGATTTCAGCTGTGGCATTAGCAACTGCTTTGTACTCAGCTTCAGTACTACTCCGAGACACTGTAGCATGCTTGCGAGCTTGCCAGGCGATCAAGTTAGGACCAAAGAACACAGCATGTCCCCCCGTGGATCGCCGATCATCAGGACTACCAACCCAATCGGCATCAGAAAAGGCTGAGATCATACCAGAAGGCGCAGGTTGCAGATGGAGACCATATGAACTAGTGTGACGAACATAGCGCAGAATGCGCTTAGCAGCTGACCAATGAAGATCACGCGGTGCATGAAGGTACTGACACACACGATTAACTGCAAATGATATGTCTGGTCGAGTAATGAGCAAGTACTGCAGACCACCAACAATCCTGCGGTACTCAGTGGCATCATCAGAGGAGAGCAAGTCTCCATCAAGGGCTGACAGTTTGTCTGTGGCAGACATAGGAGTCGTAGCAGTCTTGCACTGCAACATACCCGCACGGCGTAATAGATCCTGAGAGTACTTCTGCTGAGTGAGAGTCAAGCCACTGTCAGAATGAATAACCTCAAGACCCAGAAAATAATGTAGTCTCCCAAGATCCTTAACGGCAAAATCAGCACCCAGAGAAGACACGAGCCGATCTGCAGCAGTGACCGACGAACTGACAAGTATGATATCATCAACATAGACCAGAATGTACATGGTCACCTCAGGTCGCTGAAGAATGAACAGGGACGTGTCAGCTGTAGACGGCACAAACCCATGTGCACGAAGAGCAGCGCCAAGTCGTGCATGCCACGCACGAGGAGCCTGCTTAAGACCATAGATGGCCTTGACAAGACGACACAGATGATGTGGCTGAGCAGGGTCAACAAAACTTGGTGGCTGACGCATATATACCTCTTCTTCCAAAACTCCATGGAGAAAGGCATTCTGAACATCGAGCTGACGAAGTGACCATCCTCGAGTAACAGCCAATGAAAGAAGAACACGAATAGTCGTGGGCTTAATAACAGGACTGAACATGTCTTCGTAATCAAGGCCATACCTTTGTTTGAAGCCTTTAGCAACTAATCGTGCCTTGTACCTTTCAATGGAGCCGTCAGTATGTTTCTTCACCTTGAACACCCATTTAGAGTCAATGATGTTGACACCAGATGGAGGTGAAACCAGGCGCCAAGTATTATTCTTCTGAAGAGCATGAATCTCCTGCTCCATTGCAACGCGCCAGTGAGGAATGCCAAGCGCTGCCTGAAAATGTCGCGGTTCAGCCGTAGGGTCGGCCTCAGCATGAGCAACACAGGCCGCAAGCCATGCGACAGTGCCATCAGTGCGCTTAAGAGGCTTAAAGATGCCGCTCTTACTGCACGTATGAGGACGCAGTATGACAGGTGCAGGTGTCGGAGAAGCCGTCACTGCAGGAGAGACGACGTCTGGCAACACACACGGCGAGGGAGGCACGCCTACGGGCGAGTCCACATGCTCCGCCTGTGGGGAAGGCAGGGCCGACGCTGGAACCGGGGTGACCGGCGGAGACGGGCCAGTCGAGGACGGCCCATGCGAAGCGGAGATCGGGGAGGCCGCCGGCCTGGGCGACAGCGCCGCACGGGCAGCTGGGCTAGGCGAGGCCACCGACTCGTCTGATCCATGTGCATGGCGCATGCACGTACGATCGACGTCGGGGGCATCCGACGTAGCAGCGGCAGCTGGCGCAGCTGAGACCACAGCATCGTCAAGAAGCTCAAGTCGGGCACCCCGTCCAGTTCCTGCACCATGGTTAGGCAACAACAGAGGAGAGTATGCGGCATCTACAAATTGATCAGGCAAAACTGGAAAGGAGTGCAATGAGGTAGTGGTGGTATCGGTGGGTGGTGTGAGCGTGGAAAACGGGAAAACAGTCTCATCAAACACAACATCACGGGATATGTAAACACGATTCGTCGGAACGTGGAGACACTTGTAACCTTTGTGAAGAGGACTGTACCCGAGAAACACACATTTTTTAGATCGATACTCGAGTTTATGATTATTATATGGACGAAGATGTGGCCAACACGCACAACCGAACACTTTGAGAAAGGAGTAATCTGGAGTTTCATGAAGTAACACTAATAGAGGAGATTTCATGTGAAGAAGTCGTGTGGGAAGCCTGTTTATCAAAAAACAAGCAGTAACAAATGCATCACTCCAGAACCGAAATGGTACAGAGGCATGTGCAAGTAGTGTTAAGCCAGTTTCAACTATGTGACGGTGCCTGCGCTCAGCTGCACCGTTCTGCTGATGTGTATGAGGACAGGACATATGATGCGAGATACCAAGCTTCTGAAAGAAGGTATTTAGATTGCGATATTCACCCCCCCAATCAGATTGAACATGGACAATTTTGTGCTTAAGCAACCGCTCAACATGTGCTTGAAATTGCATAAAGACATGAAACACATCAGATTTGCGCTTAATAAGATAAATCCAAGTAAAGCGACTGAAAGCATCAATGAAACTGACATAATAGTTGTGACCACTAACAGAAGTTTGGGCATAGCCCCACACATCCGAAAACACAAGTTCAAGAGGAGCCTTGACAACACGACTCGATACAGAGAAAGGTAATTGATGACTCTTGCCTTGTTGACAGGCATCACACACTAGAAACTCCTTATTTCTCGACTCAACAGGAAGATTATGGCGATGGAGCACATGGCGCACAATGGGAGTGGCAGGATGACCGAGGCGAGAGTGCCACTGCGACGACGACACCCGGACACCACTGAAAACTTGAGAAACAGATGGCACATCAAGAGCATATAGGCCATGGCGAGCTCGACCACTAAGAAGAACGTCCCTCGTGTCTCGGTCCTTAAAAAAAATGGAAAGGATGAAACTCAACAAGCACATTGTTGTCACGAGTTAATTTAGGAACTGAGAGCAAATTACGTGTAACTGACGGAACACGAAGAATATCAAGGAGACGCAAGTTTTTAGTGGTACGTGAGAGAAGAGATGCCTGACCAACATGTGAGATGTGCATACCTGATCCATTGGCGGTGCGGACCTGATCATGACCAGTGTAGGGCTGGCGAGTGGCCAGCTTGTCGAGCTGGCTCGTCAGATGGTCCGTGGCGCCTGTGTCCATGTACCAGGCAGGATCCACAGGATAAGAAGGAGTAAACCCAGGCTCCTGTGTTGCTAGAGCAGCTTGTTTCTCATTGCCTTTTCCATTGTTCCCAATGCCAAGGAAGTCACGTTTGAAGCGACGATGGCAACGAGACGCCAAGTTCCCCTCGATGCCGCAGAGCTGACACTCAACCCCGCCACCACACGCCTGGCAGTGGAGCCGCTTGCGCCCAGCCGTGGGGGGAGCGGGAGCGGACGGACGGGGCTGGTGGGTTGGTGACTGCGTCGGAGGCTGCTTGGCACCACGAGGCCCCCCACGGTGAGCAGCATTAGCTGACGAGCCATCAGTATAGGCCCCAACGGAGCGACGAGCAGAGAGCCGCTGTTCCGTGTTCAGGAGGCGCGCGTAGAGATCACGTGGTGGCATTGGTGTGTCACGTCCATTAATATTTTCCACCAGGGAGTCATAGTCCTCATCAAGGCCATTGAGAATGAATGAGGTGAACTCCTCATCACTGAGAGGCTTCCCGATGGAAGACAGTGTATCAGCCAAATTTTTGACCTTGTTGAAAAAGGCCGTGACAGAGAGATCATGCTTCTTGATCTCACCCAGCTGATTACGAATCGCGGATGAACGTGCCAGCGACTGCGAGGAGAAGCTGGAGTCAAGCGTGGCCCATGCATCCCTCGACGTTGCGGCAAAGACCACCATGCCGGCCACGGAGGGAGTGAGCGAAGACTGAATATCACCCAGAATGGCTTGATCCTGGGCGATCCACCGACGGTGAGCAGGGTTGGGCACCATAACGGAGCCACCATCGACCGAGGGCATCGGAACCACGGCCGGAGGACACGGTAGTGTACCGTCAACATACCCCTCAAGATAGTGACTACGCATCAGCGGCAACACCTGAGCGCGCCACAAAAGATAGTTATCAGCAGAGAGCTTCACCGTCACCAGATGGGCAAAGTGGAACGGTCCTGGTTCAGCCACCGGTGCGGAGAGCTGCGAGTCATACGACGGAGGAGCACTGTACGAAACCAGTGCATCAGCTGAGGGAGGCGCGCGGTATTGTTGATGATGACCGTAGGGCGCCGTGGAGGACACGCCGTAGGGCAGCAGCTGAGGCGCGACGTACGACGCCGGGGCAGCGTAGGGCGCACCATATGGCGCCTCATAGGGCACCGCGGAGGACGGCGCATACGGCGCCGACGACAGCGTGACGTACGGCGCGGGATAGGGCCCGCCATAGGGCACCTGTGCGTGAGCGCCATAGGAACCCGGTGCCTGAGGTGCGTCGTGGGACGGGACCGGGACAGGAGCGGCCGACGAGATCGGCGGAGGCACCACGGGCGACCGGGGAGGCGCAGGTGGATGCGATCCTGACGCGGCCGACCGAGCCTAGGCGAGCGGGGCGGACGCCATGAAAGGCGACTCCGTCGCCAGGGTGGAAGGAGGCGGCGCGGCGGCAGAGGAGGCGGAAGCGCGGCGCGGATCGAACGCGTCGCTCTGATACCATGTTAGACAAAACTAGGGTTTGGAACAATGCTCGATACCCTGGACGAGTACGGCTGTCTTGTATTTATATGAGGTCACGTACAGGTACAGGTATATGTTACAACACGTATATCTACTATATACCTAGTCTAACACTCAAAGGATTATTGGTGGCCCATTTTGGCATACCCAACAGGATCATCACCGACAACGGCACCCAATTCACGAGTCGTGCCTTCACAGCATACTGTCAAGACCTTGGAAGCAAGATCTGCTACGCTTCCGTTGCTCACCTGAGAAGCAATGGACAAGCGGAGAGGGCAAATGCAGAAGTGCTGCGTGGTCTCAAGACCAGAACTTCTGACAAGCTACACAAGTGTGGAAGACGCTGAGTGGAAGAGTTGCCGGTGGTTCTTTGGTCACTCAGGACGACACCAAATTGAGCCACCGGCCAGACGCCCTTTTCCCTTGTATATGGTGCAGAAGTGGTGCTCCCCACAGAACTCAGATACGGGTCACCTCGAGTCTTGGCCTTTGACTAAGAGGATCAAGAAGAGCTGCGACAAGATGATGCCATGTTCCTTGAGGAAGATCGTTTCCGGGCTGCTGTTTGTGTTGCACGGTACCAGCAAGCTTTGCGCCACTACCACAGCCACAAAGTTCATGCCAAGAACCTTGAGGAAGACGACCTTGTTCTTCATTGGATCCAGTCCGCGAAGGGGAAAAACAAGTTGACGCCGAAGTGGGAAGGACCTTATCGGGTAGTGCGAGTCACTAGACCTAGCGCAGTCCGTCTAGAGACCGAAGATGGCACTCCGGTGCTCAACTCATGGAATATTGAACATCTTCGCAAGTTCTACCCATGAGGCGCAGCCTATTTTGTACAAGTAGGTCGGCAAGGCATGTGAACCTTTCTACACAGCCGGGCGCAGACCCCGTGCATAGTTGAATAAAAGCTAAGTGTTTCACAACTTTTTGTCAAAGTACATATTTATTTGTGTATATTGCATGTGTTGTTGTGATACATTTTGGCTTGTATGAAATGATTAATGAACCATCAAGGTTCCAGCCTCCTCTTTTCTCTTCTTTCTTTTTCTCAAAGGACAGAAGCGTTCCTCGCGTGCAAGTTTCTCGAGGGGAGTGACGGTATGGATGCCAAATGACGTTCAAGTTATCATTCACGACAAGAAGTGCAGCAAAGAAAGCTAAGTTGCAAAACTTTGAAACAAAATTTCTTTGTTGTAGCTGCTTTTTCTTGAACGATTTTAGTCTTTGTATGAAAAACCTGTACGCGAAGGAACCTTGTCGGGATTGTTCGCGCTCTTATTCCTGTTTCGAGTTCGCTCAACAGTATATGTCGAAAAGCGGCACCTCCGGCAAGCTGCTAAGGACCCGTTCCTCAAGCGCTAATGGCAAGGTTGTGCGCACCGGCAAGTTTCCGCCAAGCGTAGGGTACAAAACATACAAAGGCAGAATCATATAAGGGAAACGGCATACATTCATTCAAGCACAAGTTATATTACATCAAACACGCGGTGCAGATCTAACTTAAGATAAATTTGTCTTTTACATGATCGCGCCTGCAGCAAGGAATGGCGACAAGACTAGTTCTTGAGCCCGCCCTGGGTCCTGGAGACTTGGCCAACCTTATCGGCAATTGGAGCCACAAGCCTTTCAGTGGCATTGGCGTCCGTCCCTGCCGGCAAGCTTGTGAGGGCTTTGGAGAGATCAATCCTGGGGTTGCGGTGCACAATTTTGACGAGCACGTTGCAAAGCATGTCACGAGCAAGCTTGCGGGACTCACTGGCAAAGGAGGCGGCCCTCTCTTTGTGATATGTATCCGAAGCTTCGAGGAGGCCCTCGAAGAACGAAGTCAATCTGACACTTGTGGCCACCTTCTCGTTGACAGTGAAGCCCCAGCTCTTCAAATCCATAGCAGCCAGTTGGACAGTGAGGCGTTCAGCAATGGTGGTAAGCTTACCGGTCCAGAGGGAAAGTGAGCCCTTCAGTTGGGTGAACTTCTCCTCGCTGTCCGCCAACGAGCCTTGCACTACTTCGAGCTCCTCTGTCAAGATCTTTTCTCTGGCCTTGGCAGCATAAACATTTCCTTCCATAGTGGAAAGCTTCAACTGAAGATCAGCTTTGGCGTCGGTGGCAGCACTGAGCTCCTTGGTCTTGGAAGATAGAGACGTTTGCAACTCCGCCAAGGTGTGAGTTGTTTTCAGCGCTGATTCTTGGAGATCTCGGAGCTCCTTGCTATTGGTGGCAAGATTTTCTTCGAGCTTCTTCACCTTGGCCTCCAGCTCTACCTTGGCAGTTTCAGCGGCTCCGGTAGCGTCGACAGCCTCCTGCAGATTGCTGGCGTGCTCCAGTACTTGAGTTTGATGGCCTCTTTGTGAGTCTGCTCAAGTTCCTAGGTTTGCTGTTTAAGCAAGGTCTAGAGTTCATCATCCTTGGCGCGGAGCTTGGTGGCGAGCACTGATTCCTAGGCGGCAAGATCTTCTTCTTGAGCATCAAGCCCGACCTTGCGCCTGGTCAGATCGGCGTCAACTGCGGCAGCCTTCTTGGCGGCCTCATCCCGCTCCATTTCAAACTCAGCCTTTTCCATGATGAATGCGTTCCTATCTGCGGTAAGCTCGGCATGCTGGTCTTTGATCTCTTGGAGCCTTTCAGCATACCAAGACTGAGCCTCATCTGCGTGCTGCAAGAGTTCTTGCCGGCCTCCTTCAACAAGCTATTTTTGGAGATGAAGCTTTTCCCATCGCCTGCTGAAGCATTGCTGGGCAGCTTCAAACCCTTCTTGCATATCCATCATAAAGGAATAGTCCTCGGCATCGTCATCGTTGTCGTGCTCTTCATCGGTCGTGTTGGATGGAGGAATGACGAGTTCCTCTTCAACATCCGTATCTGTTGGCGCTGCAACAGTGGACGAGCTGGGGACGTCTTCCCATTGGATATTTGCAAGCCTCTGAGGTCTTCTTGCTGGAGGTGCTTCAGGCGCTGCGGGCTGGTTGGCAGTAGTTGATGCAGGATTGTTAGTTGCTTCCACCTCCGCGCTCGTGCCAGGGCTTGGCGCTCCTGAAGCTGAACTGGCACCTGTGGCCTCAGAAGCTTCAGTGGTAGCTGCCTTGGCGGTTTCCTCCACAGTGACCCTTGTCGGCTTCCGCCGTGGCAACTTTGGCGGCTTCCTCCACAGCATTCCTATCGGCTTCGGTCGCGGCAAGTTTGGCAGCCTCTTCGTTAGTAGCATTTGCGGCTTCGTCAGCCGCGATTCTGCTGGCCTCTTCGGCGGCGTCCTTGGCGATCCCTTCAACATTGATATCAACTTCCATATCTTCAGCTCGAGGTGGATCTGCGAAGGAAATGGAGGAGAGAACATCAAATTCAAATTCAAGGTCAAGTTCAAGAAAAAAAAAGAGAAAACAACAGTGGATAAGAGGCACTCAAAAGCAAGTGGATTACCTGTTTGATCTTGTTGAGAAGAGACGTTCTCTTCTCCGACGACTTCGGTTGTCGTCGCTTGGCTGTCGGCAGTTTCACTTGTCGGCACGTCCTCAGTGCGAGCAGGTTCACCAGTGATGGCCCTTGCTGGTGAGCTGCTCTCTGGAATGTTGGTTGACGGAGATGTTACCATGGGATCTGCCTCCGGGCACTCCTCTTCTTGGTGGTCTTCTCCCATCTCCTTGTTGGGCTCAGAGGTAGGAACATCAGCACCAGAGCTCGCAAGTTGGTACTGCATTGTGGCCTCATGCCGGGGGCTGGGCTGGGGGCTGTCGACGATGACATCCGAAGATGCCACGCCCTGCCCAGCGTTTGTCGTGGGCTCGCCTTCTGTTGCAGCCTTTGCCCGGTTCGTCCTGTGCACCAGCGGCTCCCTGTATTTGCAAGAGCAAGATAAAATCAAGCCAAATCAACAAAGACAAGGAAATCAAGAGATTCGTGAAGACAGGCAGAAGCACTTACTCATCTTCCTCGCCCTCGCTAAGGGCGGAGAGGTCCCACACGGCTGCGCTCCCGGCGACAGGGGCATGAGGCGGAGGAGACGCCCTGGCTCATTTAGTTGCCAGAGGAGCTGTGGGCTGTGAAGACCCTGCTTCCCCAGCAGCTTCCCGTCGGGAAGATGTGAGACGAGTCTGTGGCTGCTGAGTGGTTTGTCGTCGAGCACATTGTTGCTGGCTAGCCTTGGAGGTCGTTTCCTTCGCGACAGGGTCGTCACCTGACGAGGGGCGGCGCACCGATTCTTGGCTGACCTCTTTCCGGAGGACGTAAGTCCTCCTCTTCGGAGCAGTAGGAGCTGGGGGATTCTCCTGCTCTGGTTCTCCGGCGACTTCGTCACCATGATATCCGGCAGGCTCCTCTTGACGCTCTCCGGCCAGCTCTTCATCAACTTGCTTTTCTTCCGCTTCGGCTACCGCGGATCGAGAACCGCTGGCACCTCAAAACCTCTTGATTTCCTCCACCCTGCTGGCAATGTACACCAACTCTTTGTTGGAGGTATCACGAATGAGGTCCTTCTATTCTCGAGTGGGCTTCTCATCCAAATTGTCGAGCCATGCCTTCACCTCGTCGGCAGTGGGCACCCGCCAAGTACTTTCTACTTCTTGGGCATTGCACGTTGGCATCATCGCCAAGATGGAGTCCTTGGTGAATTTAACTCATAAGGGCACGACGCCGGCCGGCAAGTGGAATTTGCCGGTGGTGCAGAACAGTTGATGGCAGAGGCAAGCATGATGCAGCACCGTCAAGTTGTTCCTGAGCCCGGTGTGCAACCTCATCCTGTCGGTGGCGTTCTTGTATTCCCAGACAAGCCACTCGTTCTTCTGCAGAGGGGCGATGTGGCGCCGAAGGAAATCCGCGCCAACCATCTCGATGGTCAGGCCGGCACCCCTGAGATGGACGATGCGGTCCACGGCGAGCTTGAGCTTGCCGTCGCACTTGCTGAGGGTGCTCCAGTCTTCTCCTCATTGGACCCTCTCCATCCGGGGAACGCAGTAATCTGGGAAGTCCTTCTCTTTGCTCCAGCACCATTCAGTCCTCCATACCTCCCACTTCAGGTGCAATTGGCCTTCAAGATACACTTGCTTGCTGCCAGACCTGGGGATCCAAGTGATGCTGCTCAAGAGGGCATCTCCTTTGATGCGGGGAATGAAGAAGTGGCGAAACAGAGCTACGTTTGGGACGACCCCGACGAAATTTTCTCACATAGGAGCAAACATGGACATGCAGGTGACGGCATTCAGAGTGAAATCGATAAGCCTAAACCCATAAGTGCGCATGAGCTCATCAAAGAATGCTGAAAAAGGAGGAACAAGGCTGCAATAGAAATATGCGGTAAATGATGGGGTCACCTACCACTGGTATGGTCATGGACCTGACATCTAAGGCCCACCTAGGGTCCCACACCAACGTTGGGAGGTCCCTGGACCGCAGGCGCATTCGGATGCACATAGCAAGGAATCCACTCGGATACCCGACATCACTCGGACGTCTTCCCTCCGGTCGGCCCGCCTTCACCACTCGGACAGAGAAGGCGTAAGGGCGACGTGGGATCTCCAACGGTCGAGTAGTCTTAAGACAGACTTCAAGTATAGTTATAACCAGCGTTACCTGTAACTACCGCAGTCGTGGTTATTAACACCTGTAACTGCCATAGTTATGGTCATTAACACCCTTGTAACATGGGAGTAAAGAGGTGGAGGCGCACTCTATATAAGCCGCCCTCTTCCTACTTTGCAAGGGTTCAGCATCCTCTATAAGCACATATCACAAGTGAAAACAAGCCTCAGGGCATGAGATGTAGGGCTATTACCTCCTCCGAGCGGGGCCTGAACTCGTAGAATCCGAGTGCAACACCTGCGCCGTAGCTAGGCTCCGCCCCTCTTTCGTACCCCCTAGTACTCATTGTCAGGCTCATAACGCCGATAGTTGGCGCCCACCGTGGGGCAGCGCATCTAGCGATTTCACGGCGCAGGTGGAATTTCATCATCATCATGTTGGTCGGCGGCGAGATCCGGTTCGGAGCGCTCAGCTTCATCACCGACGACTCGGCACGGCTTAGGAAGGCCCCGCTGGACGTGGAGTCGCTGCCCATCCGTGGCGCGGCGCACTTCCACGCATTTTCGCATGGAGTTCTTCTCCGTCAGCCATCGGTCCCTTATCGAGTGGTTCCTCTCCTTCTTGTTGGCCGCTGTCGCAAGCGCTCCGGGTGCTCGCGGCTCCAGCGTTGAATCAAGCATGCCGTGGCCCTTCAAGCCGCAGCTGGGCATGTGGTGGCGCTCGAGCCTAACAAGCCCGCCCTTGACCTTCTTGACAGACTCCACGATGACTCCATCGAGGGGTCCGAGTGTGAGAGCGTCGAGTCCACAGCCGAAGTCCTCATGGCCGGCCCGGGGCCGTGCGGCCCGCCGGGGTACACAGATCCCCATGATGGACACGTGGGCACCTCGCATGACAATGACAACCTAGCGGATGAGCACTACCCCCCGCCATGAGCCTTACATTCCCCAATCTCTCACTCGGGAGCAGAGCGATGAGCTTCGTCGGAAGAATGAGTAGGCCCTGCGTACTCCCATCACGGGGACGACTCCCGAGGCCCTGGCCATGGAGTCGGTGCATTTGGCCACCCTGGCCGAGCGAGACCGCCTGGATCGGCTGCAGAGGGAGCGGACGATCGTGCTCGTCAGCAGCCCAGTTCCAGTTGGCACAAGCGCTGGTTGTTCCCGAATGATCAACCCCGGAAGTACCAAGTTCTCAACACTCTGCTGCAAAACCTGGCGGCGACGACCATGATCGCTGATTCCATTCAGCCCTCCGGCTCCGCTGCCGGGGAGGGGATTCGCTAGATCCAAGTCTTGCTGAAGACAGCCTTGTCATAGAATGCGGCGGTGTCACAATCCCATGATCGCATCCATAGCGCATCGGTGCGCGCCAAAACCTTTCAGTCGGCCCATAGTCCACTCAGCCCAGGGAGGCGCCGGGTGTCATCCTCCTCGAGAGACCAACACAGAGAGCGGAGGCATGACCAAGTCGCTTCCCCCCGGCGACATGACGATTATGATCGAACCCGGATGCCCCCTCTGCGGGACATCACATACGGGCGCCAGCTCTATGATGACAGACGTCCTCACGGGGACGATCGGAGGCCAAGTCTCTCGTGCCGTCCGGGTGACCTCCGAGACCCGTGGTTCAATGCGAGATCTATCCTCGCTCAGAACCTGGTCGACATGGGACGAGCCCTGAGAGAAGGCCCGGACAACGATGTTCTGAGTGGATCCACACCCTCCGGACCCGAGTGTTTCAGCCGATACATTCGAGCTGTAGACATCCTGAACAATTTCAGATGGGCGACAGGGATCAGTAAGTTCACTGGCGAGTCGAAGCCAGAGATTTGGTTGCAGGATTACCGAGTGGACGTCCAGTTCAATGGCGGCAACGGCAATGTGGCCATGAAACATCTGCCGCTGATGCTTGAGGGATCGGCTAGGGCAGGGCTCAACCAGCTGACGCTCGGCAGTATATACTGCTGGGATGACCTGGCCCGGTTGTTCGTCAAGACTTTTGAGGGCACGTACAAGCGGCCGGGTAGATTGTCAGAGCTGCAGCATTGTGTTCAGAAGCAAAATGAGACTCTCCGGGAGTACATCCAGCGGTGGACCACCCTGCATAACACGGTGGAGAATGTCACTGAGCACCAGGCGATCTGTGCCTTCAAAGCCGGCATTAGATATCGAGAGCTGGCCCTGAAATTTGGCCGAACTGAGATCCCGACTCTCAGTCGGGCAATGGAGATAGCCAATCGGTACGCTAATGGCGAAAAGGAAGACCAACTGAGGAGCGGCAAAGGCTGAGACGCAGATGCAAACCAGTCGGACAACAATAAAAACAAGAAGCAGAAGCGCAAGGCCGAGGCAGCCAGCAATGCCGAGGCCGCGGCCCTGGCCGGCCAAAGCAAAGGCAAAGGCCAGCCAAAGTAGAAGAAGGAGTGGGCTGGCAAGAAGAAAGCTGCCCCAAAAAAGCGACATCCTTGATCAGCCCTGGCAGATTCACACGAAGAGGGATGAAGATGGCAACCTGATTCTGCCGAAGCATACCACTCGGGAGTGCCGACTGCTCAAGCAAGAGATGCGGCAAGATCCCTCGGAGGGAAAGGATGAGGATGAAGACGACGACTGGGGCAAAGGCGCCTCTGGGTACCCCAACGTCGAGAAGGTCCTGATGATCTTTGCTGTCGTCGAGAGCAAGAGTTGCCTCAAGGTGATAAACCGAGAGGTCAATATGGCGGTTCCGACTGTCACTAAGCTCCTCGACTGGGCCAAGACTCCTGTCACCTTTGATCAGTCGGATCACCCGGCCCACATACCGACCCCTGGGCGGTAGGCGCTGGTGGTCGATCCTGTTGTTGGAGGTGTCCGACTACGCAAAGTCCTCATGGTCGGTGGCAGCGGGCTAAACATCATTTACGCCGATACTCTAGAGGCAATGGGCATTCCGATGTCCCGACTGAGCAAGAGCAACATGCAATTCCACGGGTTCATCCCCAGGAAGAAGGCAAAATCACTCTGGCAAATTGCCCTTGACGTCGTATTCGGCGGAGAGAAGAACTTCAGAAAAAAAGGTTGACCTTTGAGGTGGTAGACTTTCGGAGTGCTTATCACGCCATGTTGGGTAGGCCTGGCTACGCACGATTCATGGCCAGACCATGCTACGTGTATATTAAACCCAAGATGCCAGGCCCGAAAGGTGTGATCACCATCACGGGAAACTGAAAGATAGCTGAAGAGTAACTGCAGAAGGGCTCCTAGATCGCTGATGAGCAAATGGCAGTGGCAGAGTGGGACGAGTACAAAAAAGCGGTCGATTCGAGTGACCTGCTCAAATCCAAGAAGCCGACTATGGAATCCGCTTTCCAGTTGGCCGACGAGTTGAAGCAGGTTCACGTCCACCCGACGGACCCGAATGTTGCCCCGACCAACATCTCCATGATGCTTGACAGCAAATAGGAAGGTGAGCTCATCCAGTTCCTCCGTGAGAACTGGGACATCTTCGCATGGAAGCCTGTTGACATGTTGGGTGTTCCCAGGGAACTGGCTGAGCACCGACTCCGTGTCAACCCGAAGATGAAGCCCGTCCAAGAACACCTTCGATGCTCTACCACCGAGAAGCGCAAGGCGATTGGTGACGAGATCGCGCGGCTCTTAGCCGCAGAGTTCATCCGTGAGATATACCACTACGAGTGGCTCGCCAACGTCGTTTTGGTTCCCAAGAAGGATAAATCTCTCCGAATGTGCATTGACTTCAAGCACATCAAGCGGGCCTACCCGAAGGACCATTTCCTTCTCCCTCGCATAGACCAGATAATAGACTCTACTGCGGGGTGCGAGCGTTTGTCATATCTGGATGCGTACTCCGGGTACCACCAAATCCGAATGTATGGTCCGAATGAAATAAAAACTGCATTCATCACCCCATTCGGGTGTTCTTGTTACATCACGATGCCATTCGGACTGAAAAATGCGGGCGCAACTTTCATGCGCATGGTCCAGAAGTGCCTGCAGAAGCAGATCAGTCGGAACGTGGAGGCCTACATGGACGACATCGTGGTCAAGTCCAGGAAAGGTTCCAACCTCCTGGCAGACCTCACAGAGACCTTCGCGAACCTGCGCCGTTATGGGATAAAGCTCAAACCAGCCAAGTGCACCTTCGGGGTGCCAGCCGGCAAGTTGCTCGGATTCCTCATTTCTGAATGTGGGATCGATGCTAACCCTGAGAAGATCGGCGCAATTGTCCGAATGAAGCAACCGCAACATTTGCACGACGTATAGAAACTCACGGGCTATCGGGCGGCCCTGAGCAGATTCATTTCACAACTCGGCGAGAAGGCCCTGCCACTCTACCAACTAATGAAGGAATCAGAAACATTTGAGTGGACGACTGAAGCGCAGGCCGCGTTCCAAGAACTCAAAGCCCTGCTTTCCACCCAGCCGGCGCTGGCTGCTCCGGGCAGCCAAGAGCCTTTGCTCTTGTTCATCACGGCCACGAGCCAAGTTGTTAGCACCGTGCTCATCGCGGAACGTGAGGAACAAGGCAAAGCCTTCAAGATTCAACGGCCAGTCTATTACATCTGTGAGGTTCTGACCCCCTCTAAGCAAAGGTACCTGCACTACCAGAAGTTGGTTTACAGGATTTATCTGACTGCGAAGAAGGTGGCTCATTACTTTCAAGAACACTCGGTCATGGTGAGAAGCGATGATCCTCTGTCGGAGATTCTTAACAACAGAGATGCCACAGGCCAAGTGGCCAAGTGGGCCATCGAACTCCTCCCGTTGGACATAAGGTTTGAGGCCAAGAAAGCTACCAAGTCGCAAGCTCTAGTGGATTTCCTAGCCCAGTGGATTGAGCAGGAACAGCCGACACCGAGTGTCCCCGAGCATTGGACTATGGTCTTCGATGGCTCCAAGATGCCCAACAGCTCGGGGGCTTTAGTGATCCTAGTATCCCCCAAGGCCGACCGTCTCAGTTATGTACTTCAGATTCATTTTGATTCCTCAAACAATGAGGCAGAGTATGAAGCTCTTCTGCATCGACTGCGTATGGCAATCTCCCTTGGAATCCGCCGACTGATAGTCTATGGTGACTCGGACTTGGTAGTGAATCAAGTGATGAAGGAATGGGACATTCGAAGCCCAGCTATGACAGGCTACTGCAATGCCATTAGAAAGCTGGAGAAGAACTTTGAAGGACTGGAGCTCCATCACATCCCTCGACTCAAAAATCAGGCGGCCGATGACCTAGCCAAGATCGGTTCCACTCGAAAAGCGGTCCCAAAGAATGTGTTCCTATAGCACCTACACTCGCCCACGATCAAAGAAGATCTTTTGTGGAGGAGCCCCCATAGCTAGTCGGACCGTTGAATCCGACTAAAGTTGACATTCCAGCAGTTGTCGATTTACTCCATGAGGTGCTTGTTATCACTCCCGAGTGGACCTAAGCCATACCTCGCATACCTGCTCAGGCAGGAACTCCCTGAGGATGAGGTGGAGGCACGCTAGATCGTCCATTAGTCGAAGGCCTTCACTGTCATGGGAGATCAGCTCTACATGAAGAGTACCTCTGGAGTCACTCAGCATTGCATTTCGCCGGAGAAACGACAACAGATCTTGCAGGAGATTCACTCGGGAACCTGTGGGCATCATGCTAACTATCGCACGCTAGTTGCCAAGGCATTCTGGGCAGGTTTCTATTGGCCCAGAGTCAACGAGGCTGCCCGAGACATTGTCGACCATTCTGGGCAGGTTTCTACGCGAACTAGTCGCACAAGTCGGCATCAGCTCTGAAGACGATCCCGCTCACATGGCCATTCACCATCTGGGGACTCGACATGGTCGGTCCACTCCGGACCAGATCCAGCGGATTCACCCATCTATTGGTGAGAGAATTCCTTATTTGGCTCTTTCTTAAAATTTGCTTCCCTATTTGGCCCAAAATAAATTTTTCTCCCCTATTTGACACCTAAAGTAAATTTTGTTCCTTATATGACACTTCCGTCCATTTTAGTCACTAACGGGGTTAAGTGTGAGATGAAAAGACCATTTTGTCCATAGTGCATTATGTAACTATCCTGGATGAAGTAAAAATACAATCAGTCCACTCATGTTTTAGGGTTCAACAGATGTTGCCCATGTATATGTATGATCCAATATTTTGTTCCTTAGGCAAACTGGTCTATGCATGTAAAAGTCGTACAAAACATCCGTAGTACTAGCGAGTGCAACTGCAGAGTGGACGGCCCACGACACTGAGGCGGGCTCTGTCTTGGGCGTCCACGCAGACATGACGCCACAGGCGCGACTGCCCAAAGTTGTGCCTGAGTTGCGGACGGTGCCGGCATCGCCTGCGGTGTGCCCCAGTCACAATTAAAGATGCGCCAGCGGTAGTCAGACATATCACAGTGACACCCAAGCTCGCGAGTGAGGCCATGGAGGATGCGGAGCGGTGGAGCAGCGGTGGCGCCTTTGAGGCCGGACGCGACCGGCAATCTGGGCGATGTGTGCAACAGGTAATTGGTGGAGGGCAGCGCATGTGGCGGGTAGACGAGGTTGGCACATGTCTCGACTCGTGTACCTTCTGACGAGACGTGGCTTGAAGTACGGCGGAGTACTTTCCGGCGAGATGCATGTACAAGCTAGCCGCAGCTGATTACCTTCCGGCCGCCGATCGGGAGACTCGGGTACAAGTAGTACGTAAGCAGCTGGATTGATTTGCACTAGATGTACTTGCACGTACTAAGTACAAGTCACCGGTTAGTACCGGTTAGTAGATCTATAGCACAACTCGAGACACACGCACGCGAGAACAGGTCACGCCGACTGATCGCCACGGGAGTGTGTCGCTCCCTTTAATCTCTTGATATACATGCGCAGCATCTGTTGAACATCCCTAAAATATGGGTGAACTGATTATTTTTTTACTTCATCCAGGATAGTTACACAATGCACTAGGGGCAAAATGGTCTTTTCGTCTCACACTTAACACCGTTAGTGCCTAAAACGAACGGAAGTGTCATATAAGGAACAAAATTTATTTTAGGTGACAAATAGGGAAGAAAATTTATTTTAGGCCAAACAGGAAAGCAAATTTTAAGAAAGGGCCAAATAAGGAATTCTCTCTCTATTGGTAGAAGTGGACAAGTTTACTAAGTGGATTGAAGCAAAGCCTAAAAAGAAGCTAGACTCTCCGACTGCAATCAAGTTCATCAAGGAGATAATCTTCAGGTTCAGAGTTCCCCATAGCATAATCACGGACAATGGGTCAAACTTTGACTCAGACGAGTTCCACGAGTTTTGCTACTCTCAAGGCACTCGGGTCGATTATGCTTCCGTGGCTCACCCGCAGTCGAATGGACAAGCGGAACGGGCGAATGGGATGTTACTCCAAGGGCTAAAGACACGCCTCATGCGCGACCTGAAGCATGCCGTAGGAGCCTGGGTCACTGAGCTACCATCGGTCCTCTAGGGCCTGCGGACGACCCCGAATCGGTCCACGAGCCGCACTCCTTTCTTCATGGTGTACGGTTCAGAAGCTGTCCTGCCGAGTGATTTACCGCATAACCCCCCTCGAGTGGATTTGTACTCGGAGGCAGAAGCTGAAGAAGTAGGTCAGGATGGCCTCGACCTCCTTGAGGAAGAGCGTGAGCTGGCGCAAATCAAGTTGACTGCATACCAGCAAGATCTGCGCCATTATCACGATAGGCACGTAAGAGGGCGCGCTTTCCAGGAAGGCAATTTGGTCCTCCGACTGGACCAGCAGAAGTCTCACAAGTTGGTGCCTCCATGGCAAGGGCCCTTTGCGACATCGAAGGTCCTAAACAATGGAGCTTATCGGCTCTATAACTTCGCCAAAGATATAGAAGAGCCCCGAGCTTGGAATGCAGATCTGCTCCACAAATTCTTCGCCTAGAATAAAATTCTCGCCATTGTAATAGTTTTCCAAGAAGAATTAGATGAATAAAAGTCTTACTTTTCCTGTACATCATCTAATTTGGCCCAGTGCCCGGTTTTCACTCCAGTGATTAATTGCGTTCAGAAACTAACACACTCTCACTCCCAGTGGGTGAGTCAGTTGGCTTAGCTGCGAACCAGATTTTGCCTAAGTTTAAAAACTATCCGAGTGCAGAGATGCTCCACACTCGGGGGCTTAGCTGCGAACCAGATTTCGCCTAAGTTAAAATCATCTCCGAGTGAGAGCTTCCTCTTCACTCGGGGGCTTAGCTGCAAACCAGATTTCGCCTAACTTTAAAAATTATCCGAGTGCGGACATGCTCCACACTCGCGGGCTTAGCTGCGAACGAGATTTCGCCTAAGTTTAAAAATTATCCGAGTGCGGACACGCTCCACACTCGGGGGCTTAGCTGCGAACCAGATTTCCCCTAAGTTAAAACAGTCTCCGAGTGAGAGCTTTCTCTTCACTCGGGGGCTTAGTTGCAAACCAGATTTCGCCTAAGTTTAAAAATTATCCGAGTGCGGACACGCTCCACACTTAGGGCCTTAGCTGCGAACCAGATTTCGCCTAAGTTAAAACCATCTCCGAGTGAGAGCTTCCTCTTCACTCGGGGGCTTAGCTGCGAACCAGATTTTGCCTAAGTTTAAAAACTATCCGAGTGTGGACACGCTCCACACTCGGGGGCTTAGCTGCGAACAAGATTTTGCCTAAGTTTAAAAACTATCCGAGTGCGGACACGCTCCACACTCGGGGGTTAGCTGCGAACCAGATTTCGCCTAAGTTAAAATCATCTCCGAGTTAGAGCTTCCTCTTCACTCGGGGGCTTAGTTGCGAACCAGATTTTGCCTAAGTTTAAAAACTATCCGAGTGCGGGCATGCTCGACACTCGGGGGCTTAGCTGCGAACCAGATTTCACCTAAGTTAAAACCATCTACGACTTAGAGCTTCCTCTTCACTCTGGGGCTTAGCTGCGAACCAGATTTATCCTAAGTTTAAAAACTATCCGAGTGCAGACACGCTCCACACTCGGGGGCTTAGCTGCGAACCAGAGTTTGCCTAAGTTAAAATCATCTCCGAGTGAGAGCTTCCTCTTCACTCGGAAGCTTAACTGCGAACCAGCCTTCGCCTATGCTTAGAAAACTGCATCAGCAAAATGAATAAAGCAAGGATTCAGATATCCAACTGAAGCTTTGATCCATTCGAAACGAAAATAAAGTGCATGAGCCCAAGACTCATCAAGGTTTAATGGTTACATTAACCACTTGGCATTCCAAGGCAAATTGAGACTTAAATGTTTTCTGATCACTCCTCAGCGGGGGGACTGGCTGGGTCAACGAAGGTGTCGAGGTTGATGCCATCCGCGATCCGAGCGGCGGCCTTGATGAACGTCTCCATGAAATCCTCAAACTTGAGCTTCTTCATATTGGCGACCTTCAGGGACTTCAGTTTCTCCTCGTTGACATCCTTGCAGTGGACACGGATGAGTGCGAGCGTCACGTCAGCTCCACAGCGGGCAGCAGATTTCTTCCAGGCTTGCACTCGGCTCAGAATCTCCTTCAGTCGGGTCATCATAGACTCCACGTCATTCTGAAGCTCCTCACCCGGCAGGAGTTCTTGGTCAATCTTGGCCAGGGTAGACCGCAGCCAGATGATATACCCCGAAACGCTCTCGAGACGTTCCTCCAAGCGAAGAATGGCCATAGCGGCACTGTCCCGGAGGAGCTGCCTCGAGGGGTCCAAGTCCTTCGCGACTCGGTCAGTATCCAACTCAAGGTTATAGCAGAATTCTGTTGAGAAAAATGACTCGGGATCAGTGTTACCAAAAGTTCGGGAGCAAGTAAGATTCACTCGGTAACCTGGCTTACCTTCAAGTTTTTTGCCCATCTCCTCGCCGAACTCCTGGACGTACTACTCAAGCTCTGCCTTCTTCTCGAGGAATTTCTTGATCTGAGCATTCAGCATTTTCTTCTCCTCTTCGAAGGCACTCGCCTGAGTATTGTACTTGTTCTCCCACTCAGCATACTGCTGCTTCAGCTTTGCAATCTCGCCCTTCGCCGCCTCGACGGCAATCTTCAGATTCTTGTTCTCCTCCTCGAGTTTGCCGACTGATGCCAGCTTCTTCTCGGCGGCCTTGGTCTTACTCTTGGCCTCCTTCTGTGCCAGCACCAACTGCTTGTCCGTGTCCTCAAGAGCATGCTTCATGGTTTCTAAAGAAATACAAGTCCTGAGCCTCTTTACAAGTGATGCATTCTCGCTATGAACATTTGTTAAAGCGAATCGACTCGGATCAAGAGAAAAAACAAGATGCGGTGAACAGTCGGACTTTGAAATTTACCTCCTAAAACCTTCTTTTCCTTCTCGAGGCAGTCGCTCTTGTGCTTCTCAGCTTCCAGGTCCACTCAGAGCTGTAGCACTTCCTTCTCCATGGCGGCGTAGTGGGACCTGAGCTCGCAAGCCCTCTGTCACAAGACAATGGAATCGTCAGTCGAATGGGAGGCAACACTCTTCTTAAAGGAGGAACATGCTCGATCAATACCAGATCCTCAAGTACCCTCTTACCACTGAGTCAGCAATGAAGAAGAATGAGGACAACAACACACTACCAGATCCTCAAGTACCCTCTTACCACTGAGTCAGCAATGAAGAAGACCGAGGATAACAACACACTGGTCTTCATCATCGACTCCAAGGTAGACAAGCCCGATCAGTTCGAGGCTTCGTGATCTACCAAGCCTCCCACCCGGTTAGCCGAGTGGGAGGTCACACTCTGAGTGTTATAAAAAAAACTCTAAGACTACCACCGACTGATTCCAGTCAATGGCAGTCTCGGGGACTACACCTAGTGGGTGCACTCAGCGTGCCCCCACTGGAACCGATTAACTTGGAAAGAAGCTTTGGCTATTCCGAGTGAAAGACGGTAATGGAACCGATTAACTTTGAAAAAAGCTCTGGCTAATCCGAGTGAAAGACGGTAAAGGAAAACAATTCGAAAACTCTAAGACTCCCGCCGACTACTTCCAGTCGACGGCAGTCTCGGGGACTACACCCAGTGGGTGCACTCAGCGTGCCCCCACTGGAACAACAACACCCAGTGGGTGTGCCCCGCGCAAACCCACTGACAGAAACACAACCATCCATTCAAAAGACGAAGAGGAAAACAAAAAAGCAACTCCAAGACTCCGACTGGAAATCGTACTTACGATAGTCCTTACTCGGACATTGGTCTGCAGCGCCTCACTCGCATGATACGCCTCCTTCAGCCAGTCGTTCATCAACTTCACCTGGATCAAAGCCTCCTTGCTCGCACCCACCTGGTCCTCTAGGACCCTGTGCAGCATGAAAGCGGCGGTAGGAGCCAGGTGTGGCACGGGCACAGACTGAGGCACGGGCGCCGCGGTCACAAGCGCATAACTGGACTGAGCCGGAGGACTTGGGCCTGTGGGTTTTGCAATGACCTTGGCAGGTGAGATGCGTCCCTTTCGGGCGGGAGGTGCCTCCTGCATGACCACATCAGCGTCGGTCACCGCCCTCTTGTCAGCCCCTAGGTTCGATGGGTTGGCCTCATCTTCATCGTCCAACTAAACGATCTCAGTCGGCGCTGCACGAACACACGGGATAAAGTATCAATACAAAAGCCAACCGGATGAAACTCAGAAGTTCAACTCGTCCGGTGGATCCACACCTTTGGAAGTGGCAGCGTCCACCACATTGCCCTCGACCTGACCTTGCTTGGGGGCGTTCGGATCCAACGAAGTCGTCGATGTCTCATTGCTGCAATCACAAAGGCACTCAGCCGTCAGACGAGTGAAAATTGTACGAAGAAGGAACGGGACCTCCGACACTTACGTTGAAGCCACAGGCACCGCCACCTTAATCTTCGGCATGGCGGCCTTTCGGGGCTTGGTGGCGATCGGCTTGGGCTGCTTCTCGGCTGTGTCCGCCGCCTCGGATCGCCCCCGCTTCGTACTGCGTGTAGCAGGGCCCGAGCTGGTCGGCTGCAGATCACTCGACACTCGAGCACCGCCCGCCTAGCCACTCAGATCATTCTGCGCCTTCGTGCGGTGCTCCTTGGGGACGGACTCGGACGGGGAAGACCTGGCCTCCTTGCCTGACTCGGTGTCGCTCTCCTCCCCCTCGTCGCTCCCCTCCTCCTCCTCCTCCTCCTCCTCATGGCTGCTCTCGGGGTACTGACGCTCTGTATCACTTGTCACATCCACTGGCGACCGGACAACCACCGGCACTAGGGAAATCATTTGCTGAAAACTCTGAGAAAAAGAAGATTGCAAAGTCAAGTCACAGATGCACCAGAAAGAAACTTATAGGCAATCCGACTGATCAAAAATGGAGTTACCTCAATCGGCGGAGTGTCCTTGCTGTATGGGGGCACTCTTCTAGCCCCGCGCGGGTTGTCGCGGGCCAAAGTGATGGCCTTGATCTTTCCTGCCATGGCCTTCTCGGCCAGCTCCTCCGGGTGCACTCGGGTGGGGTCACTCGGACCCTCATACAGTCACATCGGATGCGACCTGGCCTGCAGCAGCTGGATCCGCCAAGTGAGAAATGTCTCCAGCAGATCCATCCCATTGACCGCGGCATTCACAACTCCAACCAGGGCGTCTATCAGGATTCCAACGTCCACCTTCTCCTCCTTGGCCACCTTGAGGGACGGAGGCGCTGCGACCCTCGCTCCTGAGTACGGGGGAAGACTAGTCGGAGACCCCACACTCGGGACATCCTTGTAGTAGAACCAACTATCCTGCCACCCCTTCATCGAGTCCGGGAAGCTCATCTTGGGGAAAGCACTCCGCCCCCAGACCTGTATGCCCAGTCCTCCGCATAGCTGCGTCACATGGGTCTTTTCACCGTCCGGCAAGTCCTTCTTCACGGTCATCGACCGACACGTCAAGATGTGCTTAAACAGCCCCCGGTGTGGGTGACAACCGATGAAGCTCTCACACAGAGAAACAAAGGCCGACTGATACACAATGGCATTTGGGGGAAGATGATGAAGTTGCGCCCCTAAAAAGCTCAAGAAACCTCGAAAGAAAGGGTGGGTAGGCATTGAGAAACCTCGTTCGATGTGGGTGACGAGCAGGACGCGGTCGTCCCCCTGCGGCGCCGACTCAACCTCGCCCACATCCGGCCGCCTCCACCCGTCTGCCGGGATGAGTCCCTCTTCGGCGAGCTCCTCCAGCCGCTTCGTCGTAACACGCGAAGGGATCCAATCCCCCGCGATGCGGCCCGCCGGCGGGCCGAGCTCGACGACGCAGCCTTCCCCGCCATCTTCGCCTTTTCCAGCCTGGTAGTGGAATCCTTCCCCATCGTCTCGGGCACTCTGGCACAGTGGATTAGAGGAAGCGAGGGAGGTGGAATGCAGGGCAGGGGAGAAAGGGGATCTGAAATTACCCCAGCGCGGTGAAAACCTTTTATACCAATGGAAGAGTCAAACCGCATATTCTTAGCCGCAGATCCCTGGATCAACGGTGTCCACAGCGGTCGCACACGCAGGTGAAACACGGCACGTGGCGGATTTTCGGGGCGGAGAGCAAGGCGTCGTGCCCCACTTTCCCCACTAAGCTACGGCGTAACCGCTTCCGTGCGCACACGACCGATTTCAAATCCTAAAGTTTCCGGAGCAAATTGATCCGATTGATTGCTCGCTGTTCCTTTCCTAAAGGACACCCGTCGGCCCGACTGACCACCCTCCGGGGGATGCCGTGCACTTGGACATGTAAAACACCTGACTGAAGTCATCTTCAGGGTCGCAACGGGATGAGCTCGACACCCCTCCGCGGGTTGACTTGGCCCTTTCACTAGGCTCCAAGGCGCAAGCCTCATAAATTTAGACTCGGAGCTGGCCCGCATTGGCGTTCCTCTGGGATAAGGAGTGGCATCTCTCTAGAGAGTCAGTCCACGCATCGGCGTCGTCACTTGAGTTTCATGGCATGTCCTCACTCGGGCCTCAAGTCCATCTCTCCCGAGAGACACGCGAATACCACCAAGTTTTGCCTAGCGATCAACACTATCCGATCACTCGGAAAACCTTTAGTCCAGAATCCGCCACGGCTTCACTCAAGGATAGCTGTTTGAGAATGGATGTCGAATGCCTCCAAAGCACTCGGACCGATCCGAAAGATCAACTCACTCATCCTGCGAAGCCTCAACCGATTCAGGGGCTAATGATGGGGTCACCTACCACTGGTAGGGTCATGGACCTGACATCTATGGCCCACCTAGGGTCCCACACCATCATTGGGAGGTCCCTGGACCGCAGGCGCATTCAGATGCGCATAGAAAGGAATCCACTCGGATACTCGACATCACTCGGACATCTTCCCTCCAGTCGGCCCGCCTTCACCACTCGGACAGAGAAGGCGTAAGGGCGACATGGGAGCTGCAACGGTCTAGTAGTCTTAAGACAGACTTCAAGCATAGTTATAACCACCATTACCTGTAACTGCCGCAGTCGTGGTTATTAACACCTGTAACTGCCATAGTTATGGTCATTAACACCCTTGTAACGTGGGAGTAAAGAGGCCGAGGCGCACTCTATATAAGCCGCCCTCTTCCTCCTTTGCAAGGGTTCAGCATCCTCTGTAATCACATATCCCAAGAGAAAACAAGCCTCAGGGCATGAGATGTAGGGCTATTACCTCCTCCGAGAGGGGCCTAAACTCATAGAATCCGAGTGCAACACCTGCGCCGTAGCTAGGCTCCGCCCCTCTTTCGTACCCCCTAGTTCTCATTGTCGGGCTCATAACCCCGATAGTAAAGAAGGGGAATTTGTCTTCAGAAGGTGGGAGATCGCCGGGAAGAACATGCGGCGCACCTTGATCTGGAGTCTCTTTTCCCCACATGTAGGCATACCTCTCTACGAGGTCGTTCTTCTTCAACACCGGTGGAAAGACGACGTTCTCCCTCCACCGCTTCACGATGGCTTCTTTCCTCTTCTCCGCCTCCGGGTCGGCCGTCTTGGTCACTTTCTTTGGGGCCATGGTGACTGGAGAGATAGGGATTTGGAGGAAGATGCAAGTGGAGTAGGGTGGCGGCGGAATGTTTTGCTTTGGTTCAAGGAAGAAGAAGGGAGTGGTTTGCTAGATTGGAGGCGAAGGAAGCGGATGAGCAGCGCCCTCGTGCGAGTACCTTTTTATGGGGAAGGCGCGGGGCTGGCTCTCCACTGTCCATCATGGCAGCGCTTTTGCATGCGCATTACCACAAGTCACCGCTTCAATCCACCTCTCCCACGTCCTGCATTAAATGCGCGTCATGGGCGTGGAGTACGAAAACCATCATCACAGTAGTAATTTTGTGCCACGTGTGTCTGTGCATCGGTTTGGGCCTAGACCAACGACACCTCACACATGCGTGTGGCCCAGGCCCGGGGGCTCCTGTCGGTGTATAAAAGCATGGGTGTTTTCATACCCTGACTATGCAAAGACAGTGGTAGCTTTCCTAGCGGCAATGGCTTGCCGGGGAATGATTGTTATCAAGACTCAGGACTTGCCTAACAAGACCATGAAGAAGACCTCGAGGCAGGTCATCCAGAAGTACTAAGTATGCACTGAAGATCAAGACTACACTTGCCGGCAAGCTACACACGGGCAAGGCGAAGGCCCGGCAAGCTTCCTCTGCCACACGACCGCTCCACCTCATCGATCAGCTGGTCACTTATCGATAGGTGTCGAGCGGGCAGGCAGTTTGGTGAGGCTTATCAGGGCACATGTCAGCATGCCGCCTGAAGATCAACTTTATTGCCACCCGTCCCGAAGGCGTGGCAACGGAATAGGAGGTAGCTGGGCGAGCGGTACAAGAACCTTGCCGGGGTTCGCTCCCAGCGTGACACCTAATGGCGCATTGAATGCTTTTGTCCTAACCCGTCTGGTTAGGTATGATAGCACTGTAGCCACTATTTACATCATGTAATTACTGTTTTGCCATTGTGGTGACCCATTCTATCCGTAAAAGGAGGCCCATGGCAACCTTAACAAGGATCGACACTTTGCACAAGTCCATTACGTAGCTGCACTTCCCGCGCACCTTGCCGGCAAGCTGTGCTCTCTTGTACTTGTGTTCCACAGATAATACAATCAAAGCAGGAGTACGGTTTTGCACCTCACGGTGGCCCGAACCTAGGTAAATCTGCTGTGTGTTCTTGCATTGCTGAAACTGCTCTTTATGCATGTCGATTCCCACAGCCAAACCGCAAAGGGATCATCTTGATCCCATAGATTGTCGTACGCACGACAATCACCGACAATGGGTCAAACTTTGAGTCGGCCGAATTCCGAGAATTTTGCTATACCCAGGGCACTCGAGTCGATTATGCCTCCGTGGCTCACCCGCAGTCGAATGGTCAAGCGGAACAAGCGAATGAGATGGTTCTTCAAGGGTTGAAGCCATGCCTCATGTGCGATCTGGAGCATGTTGCAGGAGTGTGGGTCACCGAGTTACCGTCAGTCCTCTGGGCTTATGGACAACTCTAAACCGATCCACTAATCGCACTCCGTTCTTTATGGTATACTGCGTAGAAGCCGTCCTTCCGAGTAATTTAGTTCAGAACTCTCATCGGGTGGAATTATACTCAGAAGTAGAAGCCGAAGTGGCGCGTCAAGTTGGCCTCGACATACTTGAGGAAGAGCATGAGCTGGCACTCATCAGATCCACTGCCTACCAGCAAGATTTGCGGCGATACCACGACAGACAAGTCAGAGGACATGCCTTTCAGCAGGGTGACCTAGTTCTTCGACTGGATCAACAGAAGCCGCACAAGCTGGCACCCCTGTGGGAAGGACCCTTTACAATCTCAAAGGTGTTGAACAATGGAGCCTACCAGATCTACAACTTTGAGAAAAGCGTAGAAGAGCCTCGTTCTTGGAACACGGACCTCCTCCGCAAGTTCATTACTTAAGAACGATCTTTTGATGCTGTAATGAGATTTCTGAGTGACATTCAAGGAATAAAGGTCTTACCTTCTTCTGTATTTCATTGAGTTCTGTCAAAGGCCATGGTTCACTCAGGTGACGTGCAACTCTCGGGGACTTAAAATACTTCCGAGTGAGAGCATCCCTCTCACTCGGTGGCTTAGCTGCAAATCAATTTTGCCTAAGTGTAGAACATTCTTCGAGTGAAATCACCCCTTTCACTCGGGGGCTTAGCCACAAATCAATTTTGCCTAAGTTTAAAACATTTTCCGAGTGGGAGCATCCCTCTCACTCGGGGGCTTAGCTGCAAATCAATTTTGCCTAAGTTTAAAACATTTCCCGAGTGAGACATCCATCTCACTCGGGGGATTAGCCGCAAATCAATTTTGCCTAAGTGTAAAACATTTCCCGAGTGAGAGCATCCATCTCACTCGGGGGCTTAGCTACAAATCAATTTTATCTAAGTGTAAAACATTTCCCGAGTGAGGGCATCCATCTCACTCGGGGCCTTAGCTGCAAATCAATTTTGCCTAAGTGTAAAAGATTCTTCGAGTGAGAGCACCCCTCTAACCCGGGGGCTTAGCTGCAAATCAATTTTGCCTAAATGTAAAACAGTCTCCGAGTGAAAGCATCCCTCTCACCCGGGGGCTTAGCTGCAAAATCAATTTTGCCTAAGTAGAAAACACATCAGCAAACAAAGCAGGGATTAGAACATCTGAATAACTTCGACCAGTTCGAACCATGAAAGCAAAAACGCGAGTGCATGAGCTCTAAACTCAATCAAGTTTAATGGTTACACAACCACACGGCATACCGAGGCAAATTCATTCAGAATCAAAGTTTTTCAAGCCTCTGGTGTGGGACTAGCGGGATCAACAAACATGTCCTGGTCATTGCCATCTGCAATCCGGGTGGCAGCCTCTATGAATGTCTCCATGAAGTCTTCAAAATTTAGCTTCTTCTTGTTGGTGACTTTGAGAGACATTAGTTTCTCCTCGTCGACATCTTTGCAGTAGACCCGAACGAGGGAGAGCACCACATCCGTGCTGCATCGAGCTGCAGACCTCTTCCAAGAGTCCACTCGGCTGGGCGTGGCCTTCAGTGAGTCCATCACAGACTCCAGATTATCTTCAAGAATCTCCCCCGGGAACAGCATTTCCTCAACGCTCTTCATGGCCAGCTTCAGTCGGCTCATATACTTCGCCACGCATTCGGTGCGCTCGCTTAGTCGGAGGAGGGATAGAGCTGTACTATCTCTCAGGAGGAGCCGTGTGGGATCGAGGTCCCTCTTAATCCTTTCAGTCTCTGCAGTAACATCTACGCCGAAGCCTGGATCCAAATGAAGGACAAAGGTCAGTATCAACGAGAGTATCATGAGACAGGAAGCATTCGGATTCAAGTATCATACCATCAGGTTTCTTGTTCATGTCCTTGATTTCTTCCTCGATGAGCTGTTCAAGATCGGCCTTCTTCTGGAGGAGCTCGGTGACCTTGTCGCTAAGCTTCTTCTTCTCCTCTGTGAGAGCATTCGCCTGATTCTTGAACTTTTCATCCCACTCGACATAGCTCTTCTTTAGCTCTGAGATTTCTCCCTTCATCGATTCGGTCGCGATCTTGAGGGTCTTGTTCGCTTCTTTGAGCTCCAAGACAGTCTTCAGAGAATCTTCGGCTGCTTTAGTCTTCGTGTTTGCACTCTTCTAGGCTTTAGCAAGCTTGTTGTCCTTGTCTTCAAGAGCCTGCTTCATAGTTTCTAAAGAAATACATGTCACAGCCCTAGAATATGTTTGTAATTAGTTGCATTAAAACATCCATGCATCATGTTTAAATTTTAATTAAATTTGAAATGGGGATGATCAAACCCAAGCACTAAATGAATTCAAATAGGTTCAACTAAAAATAATTTTCAGTGAACCCCAAATGCCCTTAAAAAATGTTCATGATTTAAGGAAAAAGGTGAAAACCTGACCATAAATGGTGCACATTTTTCCAGGACATATATGGGCTCTGAGTTAATCCATATTGTATTTGAATTGGAGCAAATAAATGCTATAAATATTATTTATTGCTCCAATAATTCTGGAATTATGTGTGGGGCTCTGGAATAATCCATTCGGCATCCACAATATTTCCTAGAATTTTTAAAAGGCGATTTAATTCTAAAACTAAATCAAAACAGAGTTAAAAAAATAGAAAACAGAAGAAAAGTAGAAAAGGAACTTACATGGGTTACCTTGCTACAGTAACGAGCCCAGCCCACCTCCCCTGCCAGTCCTCTCCTTCCTCTGGACAGTAGGCGCTGAGCGCGTGCTTGCCGCGCATGTCCACGCTCCCAACCACCTCCTGCTTCCACCTCGGGGCCCCGACCCTTCCAACCGCGCCACGTAGATGCCCAGTGCTTCCTCTCCCTTATCCCCCTTGCAGCTCTCTCTTTCCCCTCCTCCAGTTCTCTTCCCCGAGATGCCCGAGAGCGCCCGCTCGCCGCTGTTCAAATCCAAAATAGCCACCATCCACCTCAGGCCGCCTCGCCGTGTCCTTCTGCTTTGCTGACCTCATCTTCGTCTCCACGACGATAGACGCGTCCAGGGAAGCCTCGAGACGACGCCATCGAGCTCGTCCCCGCCACCACTGCCCGATGATCGCGTCGCTCGATTCGTCGCCTACCCGTCGTCCCCAAGCTAGATGAGGCACCCAAAAGAATCACCGTGAGATCCTCTTCCTCCCCCTCGTATCTCTGGCTAGGCCACACCCTCTGGCCGTAGTTCCCCTTTGGCCGAGGCTTGCTGTCCGCCATGGTTGTCGCTCATGAGCCGTGCGTGCTCCCCAGCACCCGTGCGTGCAACAGACACACTCCAGAGCATCTGCATCATCGCGACCAACCCCTAGCTTGCTCCAGCCGCATTCCGGCGAAGTTTGAACCTCGGCCGCCGCAGCTGTCGCCGTCGCCGTTGCCACAGACCAACCTCAGCACCACCACGGCCACCATTTGACGCGCCTCGACGCACCGGTTCCAACGCGCCCAGCCGCACGAGCTCCCGTCGCTGGAGCAGGCCGGATGAGCGACGTCGCCGCGTCTGCTCTGTGCCACTGATTAGCCGCCGATGTGGCAACGTCATTAGTGTCTAATGACGCCACTAATTAACCCTGGCCCGCTGACATAGGGCCCCACTCTGCTAAACTAGCACTGGTTAATTTAGGTCAAAAATGACAAATCTGACCTGTGGACGAAATCAATTCACAAACTGAACTGTCCTGAAAAAAATTTCACCCAGCTGACCCTTTTGTGTGGCACCCGACAGTTAGGCGTCACACTACACTGTGCAGCGCCTCACTGTTTGGCGGCACACATCTGGCCAGCGTGGCACCCCGGGGCCAGGCCCGGCCCCACCCCTGGTTGTGCAGCGCCTAGGCAAAAGGCGCTATACTACCATGTGCAATGCCTAGACGAAAGGCGCTACACATAAGAGAAACAGAGGGTTTCTGCTGCCTAAAATTTGCTAAGTCAATGTGTAGCGCCTGAGAGCTAGGCGCTACACTATACAGTGTAGCGCCCGACGTCTAGGCGTTCCATATGCATATGTAAGCGCACGGGAGCACAAAAATCGTCTTTGCCACGAAGACAGAGACGACACGACAAAATGATCAATGGACCAACCTTGTTAAAATAAACAAAGCCGCTTTTTGCTTGGAACTCTGCGCGCGGCTCAGTGCACGGACTAGGCATACATCAGCCACAGTCCCAGCCCAGACGCAGAAGCTTCAGCTAGCAAGGCAGAGGAGCAAGGCTTAGCTGGCCTGTACGTACATACAGGCATGTGTGCCAGCTGATTCATGTGCCTGCACTGCGGTCATAGGCAAACTCGTGATCAAGTCCCCAGCTAGCAGAAACCGATGCAGCTAGCTAGCTCCAGCTTTTCTCTTCTCCCCCTGACCTCGTAATCATTGGACGGTCAGGCCGGAGATCGTGACGCTGTCGGAGGTCGGAGGCAGGAGCCTGAGTCAATGTCCGTACGTCGCAGCACTGGTGCAGCGCCTAGTAGTGTAGCGCCTAGATCTTAGGCGCTACACAATAACTTAGCAAATTCTAGGCAGCAGAAACCCTCTGTTGCTCTCATGTGTAGCGCCTTTCGTATAGGCGTTGCATATGGTAGTATAGCGCCTTTCGCCTAGGCGCTGCACAACCAGGGGTGGGGCCGGGCCTGGTCCTGGGGTGCCACGCTGGCCAGATGTGCAGCGCCTGTCAGTTAGGCGCTGCACAGTGTAGTGTGACGCCTAGCTGTCGGGCGCCACACAAAAGGGTCAGCTGGGTGAAATTTTTTCCAGGACAGTTCAGTTTGTGAATTGATTTCGTCCACACGTCAGATTTGTCGTTTTGCCTTAATTTAGTTTAAGTTAGAATAACCCCCTGTTTACCACCCAGTCACTAACCAGTGGGACCCACTAGTCAGGTTTGACTTTGCTGACCCTGTTGACCTGGTGACCCAGTGCTGACGTCATAAAGCTTTTCTGGACTTGGAATAAGTCAGAAATGATTTATTTATTTCAGAAATTAGTTAAAACTTCTAAAAATTATAGAAATTAAACCGTTACACATAAGAAAATAATTTATATATGAAAAATTATTAGAAAAATCCAAAGAATCCATCTGTAGCTTTTTCATTCATGATTAAGCAACTTATACCTACTGTATAAGTGAAAACATCTAAATGGCATTTAAAATGCTTAACTTGGAGTTTGCATTTGAACCCTTGGTTCAAATGGACTTCATTTAAATTGTTGCTAGATGCATTAGTACAATCCATAACATTCTTGCCTTGTCATGATCATACATCATGTTGTCGCATTGCATTGATTGTGTTCCTTCTTGTTTGTCGATGTTTGTTCCTCCTCGGTAGGCGACATTTCCGACATAGTGACTGTTGACACTGATGAAGTGTAGTATCATCTTCAGAAGTGCCAGGCAAGCAAACCCCCTTGAGCATTCTGATACAATCCCACTCTCTCACTCCTGCTCTCTATTATTGCATTAGGACAACAACGATTCAACTGTTACTTGTTTCAGTAGTTGAACCCATTCCTTTGCATGACCTGTCATTGTCACAGTAAATAGCTAAACCTTCCTAGCATGATTAGGAGTTGCTTGAGCCATGTCGCAACTTCATCCATGCCATGCCTGCTATTGCTCAGAGTTGTGTCAGGTTTGATTCATCTGGGATGAATTGGAATGGTTGTGACCATGTCCTACTGTTGAGAGTTAAGTGTGTGAACACGTTTTGGTAAATGTAACTATGAGAGGCCATGTAGGGGTACATGGTGGGTTGTCTCATTGATACCATCCTTAGGAATTGAGTTATGTGTATGTTATCCAAGAACATGTACTACCACACATTGGGATACTTAATTGACCCTCTCGGCTTATTAATCGCCTTGATCTCTGTCCAGGAGTTGCAACTAGTTTCTGGTGTTTGTAGGTCATGCTATGGGTCTACCAAGTGGCACCCGGTACAGGTGGGCTTGGGATAGACTAGGCATAATGGCCCGGTGTACCAAGTGGCACCCAGATGGTGGACTTGGAAACCCTACACACATCGTTTGGGGTCATGATGGAAACTTCGGCCGGACTTCCCTTGCGGGGTCAGCCTCAGATAGGCGATAAACCTGGACTAGAGTATTGTGTGGTTAGTCAGGTTGTGGCTGACACCCTCACCAGGCCTCCGCTTGAAGGTTGCCGAGATACATGACGTGTATATGGTGGTAAGTGGTAAGAGCAAGTGTAAAGAACTACACCCCTGCAGGCTAAATGATCTATTTGAATAGCCGCGTCCTCGGATATGGACTACTTGGAGACTTATATGATTCATAGACAACTTGAAATGGATACTCTAAAATGCGCAAGATAAGTGTGAGTGCTATGGATGGCCTTCTCGTAGGGAGACGGGAGAGGATCCATAGTAGTGTATTGTTGTGGTCACTAGTGGACTCGTGTGCGCTCTCTCACCTCAAAGAAGTTACTGGTAGTCGTAGTACAGGTTAGCCAAGAGTCAAAGCTGGCTTGCAGTAGTTAAACACCACAACACCCTTTATTGATAACTGATGCATATGTAGTTAGTTTTGATGTAAGTCTTGATGAGTACCTTTGTACTCACGGTTGCTTAATTATGGTTTTGCAGAAGAGACTTCAGTCTCACTAGTAGTTCGACATTGACTGAGTAGGTTGGGAATACCAGACAGGGGTCTGGTTCCTATGGAGGGTCTTATAGATAGTCAGGCTTCTCAGCCTTTTTCTTTTCTAGTTGTCTGTACTCAGACATGTTTATGCTTCCGTTGCTTGTATGACTTTGTATGTTGGGTCATGAGACCCATGTTTGTAATATCATGTTATGTATGGCTTTTCAAGCCTTATCTCTACTTGAGTTGTAGAGTTATGTTGTGATGCCATGTTGTACAACACATACATGCATGTTATGCGTACGTGTAATATGTATTGCTATGTGTGGGGTTCGACACCTAGTTATGTGCCTTTGGTAGCCTTTCTTATAGGGAAATGCCTCCTAGTGCTTCCACTGACCCTTGGTAGTTCGCTACTGCTTCGGAACACATGGATTGACCGACTTGTATCCTTCTTTGCTCCTGTGTCTGTCCCCACGGGGAAATGTCACGCGGTGTTTAATATAGTCCTTGTAGCTTTGCTACGACTTGGTTACACTCGCTGCTGGCCGACACGTGCATTGTTGGGTTACCTATGTCTGTCCCTGTACGTTTATGCCACCTTGGTCTATAACTAATCATGTCGACCCGGGTTCTCTGTCATATGGATGCTAGCGACATAATCATATACGTGAGCCAAAAGACGCAAGTGCTCCCGGCCAAGGTAAGGTTGCAGCCGTGGGATGCCGTGCGTGAGGCCGCGAAGTGATATGATGTGTTACATGCTAGATCTGTGTGACCGAAGATCGAGGTCCCGACAGATTTGGTATCAGAGCCTGACTGGCTGTAGGATTACCAAGCCCCTTGGTCGATGTTGAGTCTAGAAATGCTTTAGTTATATAGGGGAATTGATTGTGGAAGGGAACATAAGATTCTTTTTACTCCTTTCCTTGTGTCATTCTAATTCTGAGTCACCCTCTTCTTTTTTATGGGGTTTAGAAACTAGGCTTCTCATCTATCTATCAGGATGATGAGTTATTATGCTGGAGACTTATAGGAAAGGTGTTGTCTTCTCGGATCGATGTTTCCATAAGAATTCAGTGTTATGTTGTCAGTTGTCTTGCAAGTTGTCTCATTTTTCTTACCCGTATAGCCGTTATGCTGTCCGAGCTATCCAAGGTTTCTAAATAGTCTGATGCATTTGCAAATCATTTCTTCCTATTCCGATGTCTTTTTGGCCAGACTAGACACACAAATTGTTGTGTTGAGGTATTCCATTACCTTAACATATCTGTTGAAGTTAATAGGAAACCATGTTAACTTAAGTCAACCACCTAGAGATTCAACCTTTGTGTTGTATCCCCAGTGTGATAATTCTGGCCATCATTCTCGAAAGCATCTCGTGATGCCATTTAGCTAGTAGGTATTCTATTTCTGATTCTTGAACCCATGATTCATTCCACTCATCTCTGATTATAGTGATTGTTGCTCCTTTAGGATAGTTAGTAACTTTTATTTTAGTCTTCATAGTCTGTGGTGCATCATTCTTCCAATACCATGAACTAGCCATGGCAGAAGTTCTTTTGAACCAAAAGATCACAACTAGAGTACCCTTGATGGGTTCTCCATTCTATAGTTGTGACTCTGTCAATTCTTTGCTTCTGCATGGGTTATCCGGAAGAAATATGTTGAAATTGTTCGACGTGCTAATCTATGCATCCACAACTCAGAAAATCATGTGTTCCTTTGAGTTGTCCCTCTTCAGCTGTATTCTGACCCTAGCCTATCAATTGGTAGCTAGTCAGGAGTAGTCGTGCATTCGTGTTCATCGATGCCTTTTACTCTTGTGGTCTGTCAAGCCATTCTATTTCAGAATGACTATGGAGAAACAAACTCCAACACCTTATCCATTTTCTAGGATTGGGTCAAAGCAGTTGTATTCCGAAGATCCAAAATGCTAATCCAGCTTCTAGTCTGTTCTACCCTGGAGTATTACCATCTTTATGTCAACAATGTCATGGGAATTGGACAACTTCTTATGAACTCTTGATACAGTGATACTTCTCACCGTCATCATTCATTTCTCAGTCTCCGTGTTGGTTGTAACCGGAATGCTGACAAGTGAACTGTGATGTTTGAAATTAATACTCCTAGCAACCCGTTGCTTGGAAGTTAATGGACAATAATCTCATTCTTAGCGTGTTGGTTATTGAGTCATCATTCTAAGATTGATCGTGCTACCTAGTCCATTTTTCTTGGTGCACTTTTCGATCAATGAGTTAGGATTGTGTCAATCTCTCGCTCTTTTGATCATATCGTCTTGCCTTGAAAAGCAAGATTATTCTCGAGCTTAATAACATATCGGAAGTATTACCAGGTTGTCCCCTGACCATTATGTTGAGTTCGCAATCAAGTTGGTTTCCCAATAAACCATCCCTTCTCCTAGGATCTGTGTTGGATACCCCTGAACTAGTTGGTTAAGCTAAACAACAACTTGGAGAGTTGGAAGACAAAAGTTTGTCAAACTTAGTTCATTCAAAGGGATGTCTTTTGAGTGTGTGTGTGTGTGTGTGTGTGTGTTGAAGAAATATGATATTTTCATCGATTGATCTTCGTGATCAGTTGTTGGATCTATTGTCTTATCCAATCTTTGATTTGAGTGTGGGCTATCATCAAATCAAAATCAGAACCAATGATTTTTGTAATGTTGTTTTACTCGTGGTTGTTTCCTTGAGCATACACCATTATATCTTTTGGTCTGACCAATGCTATCACCTTGTTCACATAGTTATGGAATTCCATCTTTATGGAAATCTCGATGATTTGTTGTTGAGCCCATCAACAACATTTTATCTTCTCCATGATTCATGTTGAACATTAAGTTAGTGTTGGAAACTTTTGAAGCATTATCTTTGTGTTAGTTCATGATGCATATGTTGATGAAAGAAGTGACTTCCTCTAAGTTCACGTGCATTTGGTGCAAGTTGCCGCTGTGAATTTGAGAAAAGTTTGTTTTGCTTCCTCTGGAATCATCCCAAGTCAGTCATGCATGTGCGAAGTATTCTGTGGTTTGGTAGAATAATTACCTCCACTCCATATGTATTTCCTAGCACACCAAGCCACTGATTGATTTGTTCAAGCATAAGAAGTTCATTGATAAGTGCACAAGGACTTTGATATCCTTGATGATGGTTCCCGGCCAGAAATCGGTAGTGCTTTGTTGTAAGGTTTCCATGTGGTCATGATTGTCTTGGACAGTAGTTCACATGTATCTTGCAATCCAACTCATGTTTTGTAGTTGTTGCCGTAGTTCATTTCCGGAGAATCCTGCAACGTCATCTCATCGATTTGTGTTGCGAACTTTCCTTTTCAGACATGCTGAGTCTGAAATATCCTGTCACCAATCAGATTTGAATCTCACGCAGATATGATGGTTGGAACGATTCCCAAGAATTATAATATTGGTCTCCGTAACCCGGTAAAGTGGATGTTGTGGCTGACACACCAAGCTGGAAGACCTGTTATTACAATATCTTGTATCAGCAACATTAGCTACTTTCCCATGAGGATCTCGTATGACTTATTCTGGAAGTTGTTCCTTATGGATCCTTTGTGTGTCCGAAGTCCGACCTTACTTGATGTTCTAGATACCAAACAGTACCTATAAATGGGTTACGCTAGTACATCAAGGAGAACATTAGAAGCGGAGTGCTAAATGTCTCTCGGTCGATCATCCAGATTTTGGTTCCCTAGCATCGGTAAGGTGAAATCTGAGAAAGTGTTTTCCTCCTTTGCGTATGCATTCTCCATCTTTATTCATTGTGGTAGTATGAAGAGTTACCAACATCTTTGGCACAGATGTTGGCAAAACCATGATGAAGATCGAAATGCTCAAGTTCCTGAAAGCACGCTCAGACACTAGGTTATATCTTCGGTATCAATTGGATTGTGCCTTCAGCTTGCCGATTGTTCTGTAACCATAGTTTCCATTCTAATATGAGTATGCCATTTTTTCGAATTCCATCAATGATCATTTGGTATTTACTTGGGTCTGGTATAAAGAGTTTCAATGATCCCTGTATCAAAAGTAATTCTTTTTGCCTAACTTTGGAAATAATTCAACGAGTCACCTCTTCTAAGGTGCCCCGTTATGGTACTAGGGGCAACTAATTCCTTGCTACCTTGACAACCATTCACCATCTTCTTTAAGCATGGAATTGTTCCCTACCAAATTAAACCTTTGTCATCTGCTTCTTTCCATCTTCCCTGATGTGTGTTTTGGGTCTCAGCTCGAGAGATGTTCTTACGTCTCAATCCATGAGTTGATCATGAGTTTCTTGATCTTTGTGAAGATCATTCCCTGTAGAGTTTCCCTCTCTTTCCGTCATCGTGTTTTGGTGAAGATCTCGAAAGAAAAGGCGTCAAGATCAAAACGATGTATAGAGTCAATGACTTCGAGAAGAACAATTGGATCATGAAGATTGTTTTAGTTCCGTATCCCCCCCTTTCCTCTTACCTTACGCCTTGAATCTTGGGACGAGATTCTTGTTTAGTGGGGGTGAGTTGTCACAGCCCTAGAATATGTTTGTAATTAGTTGCATTAAAGCATCCATGCATCATGTTTAAATTTTAATTAAAGTCGAAATGGGGATGATCAAACCCTAGCACCAAATGAATTCAAATAGGTTCAACTAAAAATAATTTTCAATGAACCCCAGATGCCCTTAAAAAATGTTCATGATTTAGGGAAAAAAGGTGAAAACCTAACCATAAATGGTGCACATTTTTCCAAGGCATATATGGGCATTGAGTTAATCCATATTGTATTTGAATTGGAGAAAATAAATGCTATAAATATTATTTATTGCTCCAATAATTCTGGAATTATGTGTGGGGCTCTGGAATAATCCATTCAGCATCCACAATATTTCCTAGAATTTTTAAAAAATGATTAGTTCTAAAACTAAATCAAAACAGAGTTAAAAAAAATAGAAAACAGAAGAAAATAGAAAAGGAACTTACCTGGGCTTACCTTGCTACAGTAACCGGCCCAGCCCACCTTCCCTGCCAGTCATCTCCTTCCTCTGGACAGTAGGCACCGAGCGCGTGCCTGCCGCGCGCGTCCACGCTCCCGGCCACCTCCTGCTTCCACGTGGGGGCCCTGACCCTTCCAGCCGCACCACGGAGATGCCCAGTGCTTCCTCCCCCTTATCCCCCTCGCAGCTCTCTCTTTCCCCTCCTCCAACCCTCTTCCCCGAGACATCTAAGAGCGCCCGCTCGCCGCCGTTAAAATCCAACATAGCCACTGATAGAGGCGAGGGTGTCCCGTCTTTCGATGAGAAGGTAACTATCGATTTGGTGGAGTCGACTTTGACGATCCGACTACAAACGTGCACGACATTGCGCCTTAGCAATCGCTAAACCAATCTCCGGAAGGTTACTGACGATGCCGAAAGCACGATCAGCCTGACCACGAAGGTATATTCCTGCAAGCAATCGAAGAACAAGCAAGAATATGATAAAGCAATCTGAATATTGCGAATATAGATGAAGTGTTGATAAAGGTGGGGTTCCAAAAGCGGTCTTGGTCTGGTCGTTGGACACAAACGAAGTACACGAAGTTGCAGCAATGGCTAACTTTTAACTAAATAAAACCCAAGGAAAAAGCTACTAGATTGATCTACTTATATAGGAGCAAGGGGTGGCGACCAAGGAGGTGGGAGGACGTCCCAAGGCAGCCTAAAACTAACCCTAGGTCATACAAGGCCCATGGGCCCAAGTGGATGTGATGCAACACCTTTGGACTTGTAGTTTGACTCGGATTCTGCTGCAACGTCAGATTGTTTCATCAATATCTCAACGCTCCGAACGAGTTTGAAGGTCAATATAATTGGGTTGGAAAGTGAACGAAATAAAATTTCCAACAAAAAAAGAATCACCTAATTCGGAGTCCGGATGAAAGAGTTTTTGGCGTTTTGAGTGAGGTATGTCTGTGCAGTCCGAATCTGAGTCCAGAACGTGGGGAACTTGGACTCTATCTTCTCTTGGGACAAAAGTGACGTGGGAGGACTTTTTGAACAGCACAAAAACATGTCCTTTGACGCGAGTCGACTTCTTTAACAACACCTAATCATTTCCTTTTCCTTTGTCTTCACATGTAGTTCGTACAAGTGTTCAGCAATTCTGCATTTAGGTATGCAATAAAAATAGATGAAGTATTTTTGTTCCGAATAACATAAATAAATTATTGCATAATTCTTATAAGAAATCACCTCACAAATATGAATGTATGCAATATTTTTTGTTATATCCAAGGTAGTCATGTCCTCATCATCCTCCCCTTCTTGAAAACAAAGCCGTCCTCGGCGTTGCTTAATCTGAAGTGTGGCTAACAAAAGAGACATTGTGTATATGTTGTATATGTATATGTCATCCATGTTTACTTCCCTCGGTTTTTGCACATGTGACACATTTATACGTGAGTAACTTTCATATGTCGTGAAATATATAGCCAAAATATTATCACAAGAAGTAAAAGGCATGGAAATATTGCAACTCAGTTTGCACATATAAGTGAAGCTCTTATTCATTTCTAAAGTTTGACAATGTTCATCATTAAACCATCCCAACATCGGTGTATAAACTTTAATTGTTTCAGAATTACATGCTACTACATACTTAAATAAGCACAAATGCAACAAGTCATTCAACATAAAATCATCACCAAGATTAGAGGTCATATCAAAATGACTAAACATTGGCACAATTATTTTCAGTTCTTTCAAGCTAGCATGATCATCAATCGTGATGCAAATCCTATGCACAGAAAATTCATTGTCTACACCATACTCTCCAATCAAGTTAAAAGTAAAATTAGAGGTGTAAACACTTTGCAATGATTTCAAACATGTGATTTCAATTATTTTTATTTTCGCATGTGACAAAGGCATGGGTGAATTCAAAACCACATAATACAAAGAATTAGCATGCAAACTTGTAGATAACACGTCCTCATGGCTAATCAATTGTACTTGATCTAAATCAGATTTAGTCTTCGAGTCACATGGTCCTTTCTCATCAAAATTTAATTCAATGGGTGCACTCAAAAGTGTTGGTATTTCAGCTGTTTGCTCACATGCCACATTCATAACAGTAACACCATTCTCTAAAATAGGTGGTGTGCTCAAATCAACAGGTAACTCAACACATGATGTATTCAAGTCAACTAAGTACTCATCATCCTCCTGTGAAGTTCTGTCATCAATACCTTTATTTTTACCTTGTCGCAATGACTCAGATGATGTAGGTACGGACGATGGCAATGTACCATACACCTGAGACGATGTCGCGCTCACAATCTGAGGTGTGGCTGCTCCACCTCAGGCCACCACTGCCTGATGATCACGTCGCTCGATTCGTCGCCTATCGGTCTTCCCCGAGCTAGATGAGGCGCCCAAAAGACTCACCATGAGCTCCTCTTCCTCCCCCTTCGTCTCTCTGGCTGGGCCACGCCCTTTGGCCATAGTTCCCCTTTGACCGAGGCTTGCCGTCCGCCATGGCTGTCGCTCGCGAGCCATGCGTGCAACAAACACACTCCAGAGCGTCTGCATCATCGAGACCAACACCTAGCTAGCTCCCTAGCTCGCTCTAGCCGTGTTTCGGCGAAGTCTGAACCCCGCCCCCCGCAGCTATCGCCGTCGCCTTTGCCACAGACTACCCTTAGCACCACCACGGCCACCATACGACACGCTTCGACGAGCCCAGCCGCACGATCTTATGTCGCCGGAGCTGGCCGGACGAGCGACGCCGCCGCGTCTGCTGTGTGCCATCGGTTAGCCACCGACGTGGCAACGTCATTAGTGGCTAAGAGCATCTCCAACAGACGTGCTACCGCGCGGCGCGCTAAGTTTTTTTTTTGCAGCGCCGAAATAGCGTTATTACGCGCCGGAGAGGGTGGTTGCTTTTCCGGACGCTGCAAAATTTAGCGTGCCGCTGTAGCGCTTCACCAGGCGCGGTAAAATAGAGCGCGCGCGACTAGCCGACACTTGGAAAAAAACTTGAACAACACATATGAAAAAATTGAAACAACACATAGTTCAAATTCTCATAGCATAGTTTCTCACATAGTCCAAACTACAAGCCAGTTCATAGATGCTAGATACAAATAGATAAAACGATACTAATAAATCGATGCTAATAAAAATACTCGTCCTCCTCCTCGGTGGTGTCGTCCGACGACGTAAATGCGTCGACCCATCGAGAATCATCGGAGTCCTAGGTCGACGCTTCTCCCAGCTCGATCTGGGGTTCTGCCGCCTCCTTCCGCGCACGCTTGTCTGCTCGACGTGCGGCTCGCTCCGCCCTCCTCTGCGCCCAGAACTCGTTCTTGGCGACGACATCCTGCGGGAAGCGCTCGCGCCACACCGCCATGGCGTGCTTGTCCATCTCGGAGATGAGGAGGCGGCGCTCCCACCTTCGCTGGAGGCGGCGATCCTCCTCGGTGACTAGTCGCGAGGGAGGCACGAGTTCCTATGCCTGCTCGCGCGTCCACACATTGGGGAAGTTCATCTGCACCCGTGGCCTCCCGAGGCGCCACACCGCTGCGTCGTACGCGCGGGCGGCCTCGTGGGCGGTCTCAAACGTTCCGAGCCCAAGACGTATGTCGTCGTCGGAGCGGATCTCTGCATAATACACGTCGGAGGGGCGGAGGCGGACCCCGCGGAAGCCCGAGCTGCTCCGGGGGCGCGGCGGCATGGTGAAGAGGCGGGGGAGAAGGAGTGCCGGCGGCGGGGGAGAAGGCGCGGTAGCGGAGGGGCGCTGGAAGAGGCGAGGAAGAGGCGCGGGAGGAAGTGCTGGCGGTTGGCACATGCGCAGGCGCGGCGCGGCTTTTAACAGCGCGCGGGGCGTCACGCGCCAAAATTGCCGTGTGCGCGGCCGCTTTTTCCCGCGCGCGCGCCAATTTTTTTAGCGCGCCTGCTGGAGCACGCCGCGCGGCCTCTCGCGTGCCAAAACGACGCTTTTTCCCGCGCACGGCTTATATAGCGCGCCTGTTGGAATGACGCCACTAATTAACCCTGACCCACTGACACAGGGCCCCACTCTGCTAAACTAGCAATGGTTAATTTAGTTTAAGTTAGAATAACCCCCTGTTTACCACCTAGTCACTGACAAGTGGGACCCACTGGTCAGGTTTGACTTTGCTGACCCTGTTAACTTGCTGACACAGTGCTGATGCTGTGCTGATGTCATAAAGCTTTTCTGGATTTGGAATAAGTCGGAAATGATTTATTTATTTCAGAAATTAGTTAAAACTTCTAAAAATCATAGAAATTAAACCGTAACTCACATGAAAATAATTTATATATGAAAAATTATCAGAAAAATCCAAAGAATCCATCTGTAGCTTTTCATGCATGTTTAAGCAACTTATACCTTCTGTATAAGTGAAAACATGTAAATGGCATTTAAAATGCTTAACTTGGAGTTTGCATTTGAACCCTTGGTTCAAATGGACTTCATTTAAATTGTTGCAAGATGCATTAGTACAATCCATAGCATTCTTGCCATGTCATGATCATACATCATGTTTTCGCACTCCATTGATTGTGTTCCTTCTTGTTTGTTGGTGTTTGTTCCTCCTCGGTAGCCGACGTTTCCGACATAGTGACTGTTGATACTGATGAAGTGTAGTATCATCTTCAGAAGTGCCAGTCAAGCAAACCCCCTTGAGCATTCTGATACAATCCCACTCTCTCGCTCCTGCTATCTTTTATTGCATTAGGACAACAACGATTCAACTTTTACTTGTTTCGGTAGTTGAACCCATTCCTTTGCATGACCTGTCATTGTCACAGTAAATAGCTAAACCTTCCTAGCATGATTAGGAGTTGCTTGAGCCATGTTGTGACTTCATCCATGCCATGATTGCTATTGCTTAGAGTTGTGTCAGGTTTGATTCATCTGGGATGAATTGGAATGGTTGTGAACATGTCCTACTATTGAGTGTTAAGTGTGTGAATATGTTTTGGTAAAGGTAGCGATGAGAGGCCATGTAGGAGTACATGGTGGGTTGTCTCATTTAGACCGTCCATAGGAACTGAGTTATGTGTATGTTATCCAAGAACAGTTACTACCACAAATTGGGATACTTAATTGACCCTCTCGGTTATTAATCACCTTGATCTCTATCCAGGAGTTGCAATGATAGCCCGCAAGTGCACAGGGTTAAGTTGTAGCCTTTCCGAAGTAAGAGTATCGATCCCACAGGGAGCATAGGAATCAGGCTTTTGCCCCTTGTAGAGAATTATGTAACTTTGTGCCTTCTAATAATTGTAGACTTGAAGCAGAGTGAGGGCGGATTTAAATAAGAATTGAGTGAAATGGTGACTTGTAACTGAATAACATAAAAGTAAATGAAAGACAATGATGGTAAATAATAGTGAAAAAATAGAATTAAAAAGGCGTTCTCAGGGAGTCTGGAATCCCCATTAGTATGTTTCGAGTACTACTATGCATAAGCATAGCATGGAAAGGATACTTGAGCCACTATTCATGTTTATACTGAGTGGAGCTGGGTACAGAACACGTTCTACTCGTGGTAGAATTCGTGCCACGCACGCCACCATCATAGTCTCCCCCTGTGGGTTACAACTCATGATAATTAAGGGTTTCCCCATGGACGCGTCCTCACTAAGAGTTCTCCGTAAATCCCTGGTCACTTGTAAAGGTTAGGAGCAGTAGGCTTTTACTGTCACCTCGAATTACCTCCAAATCCTAAACCTATGCAAAGATAGTGATATACTTCGTGGCCAATATAGGCACAAATGCTGAGTGGGGCCCCTTCACAACATTCACGAAGTTATTAAACTAAGCATTCAACATAGGATCTCGTATCCATAATAAACGTTTCAGATCCTACACATACCAAGGTTCATCCATATCCCCGAGAACTAGGGGTATACTCACACATAAGAACAACAATCATCATGGTAATGGTAATGGAATACATGGGCGAATGATTCAGCCATTACACCGAAGGATACACTAGGGTTCTTGATGTTGCAGATGATAAGGAGGCGGATGATGATGATGATGATGAAGGTGGTGATGATGTAGATGTTGATGATGATGCCGTTCCTCGCGCGGTGAGAGGAATCCCCTTCTTCTCCCGGTCGATCCTCTCTCCGGATGGGCTCCGGCGGCTATGGTTCTGCCTTCTGGATGAGTTTCTGGAGTCTCTGTTCGTCCCCTCCACGATCCACTTCGACGGGATGAAAATAACTGATCCCCCATCGGTGGCGGCGCGCCAAACGACCGCTCATGCGAGCGCGCGTGGTCGCATGGAACGCCGTCGTTCGCTCTGAAAGCGCGACGATGGGTGTTTCTTTGGCCTTCTTGCTTGATTTTTTTATGGAAAGTGTTTATCACCTTTAATGTGTGATTCCATTGCCATTTTCAAGGATTTTCTCCCTTAAATGAATATTGCTCCAAAAGACGTTACCTGAGGGATTATCAATAAAAAGAAGTGCGTGAACGCGGTAAAATTCCACAAAGCCCACCTTGTAGGCACAAAATATATAGGAATAACGTCACGTAAATTGGACTCATTAACTCCCCCAAGCTTAAGTCTTGCTCGTCCCTGAGCAAGTACCGTGGCTTGTAAAGAATGAGGTCACCCTTGTGTTTATAAGATACGGATATCAAAAGGTATGAGTCCATTACTCCCAAGAGGAATGTTTGTTGATGCGTATATGTGTCAAACAATAGCCCATACTTACTCTGGTAATGATCATGCAGGCATCCACATCTTGTCATTTAATTTTACTGAGGAAAAGTAACAACTTCATATCCTAGTTGATTGTTGTTTCAATCGGGCAAGTAGTTTCTTTTTCCCTCATTTTTCTTGTAAAACGGTTTTTATCACAAAGGGTTCAGTCTCTCCTCATTGAATCATACTGAAGGCTCAGTGAAACTTTAAGTGTAAGCCAGCCTTATTCTCAGAGAGACTTCATTTCCAAAGGTATTTTAGTAGAGGATTAATTTGTTTGCTTGCCCTGAAGTAAGTTGAACCCTTCAATGAGCTAGCATATATAGTTGTTTTTATCTCCCTTCAAAAATTTATACAACTAAGATGTGGGGGACTTATAATCATCATGTAAGTAAATATGCACTACTATTTAGATCACAATAACTATCAAGCATGTTCTTCAAACAAAAGTAATGATCTCACACATCAAGATATCCCTAAACTCATTGGAAGGGATCATTCCTTATTCACAAGGAAAAAATGATAATTCAACCTTATTGGAAATAAAGCTTATTCTCTAATCTCACGGAAAAGTAAATGCAGAAAGGGTAAAGATACAAAGTGCACATGAATCTCCCCCAAGCTTACAATCAAGCCAGGGAGATCCAGGCACAAAGCGTTTCATGCTCACTCCTGGAATCCCTGGAAGGCAGCACAGATGCTCTTAAGCTTGTTCTTCAGTTCCTCGATCACGGCTTGCTGATAATCTATGACCTCGGTCAAAAACTCAAGTTGTGCAGTGTTGTTGTTAAGTATCAATCATAAGCCCAATTTTATGGAAAAGACCATCTACTCTTGCTTCCAAATCCTTGCTCATCAACCAGTAAGAATGAATTCCATCTCCGATCACATTAACACAAGCCTTGGAAAGTTTCTCCAACTCCCGAATATTTTCCTTCATCTCCTCTAGGGTTGGTGGCTCCTTTCCCCACTCGGATTGAGGACGCCCTAGAGGAAATAACGGAATAGATCCATGGATATTGAATTGATAGGGATTAGGAGGATACCCATCTGGAATAGTGTCATCATCTCCCTTTTTTGCTTGTTCTTCCTCCTCGATCTCCACCACCTCGACCTTCTCCTCCATATCCTTCTTCTCCTCACAAGGTTCTTCCTTGATGCTAAGCTTCCTTAGGTCTTCCCATCCTGAGGGCTCAACATCATCCAAGTTGGGGAAGGGGATGATATGAGCACAGGTGGACGAGGTCTTGTTGCTCATGGCAGCGATCGTGCTTGTTACCTGCAACTAATAGCTTTTTGGAGGAGATGGGAAGCAAAGAAGATGAGAGATTAGATTGTTTTAGGTTTATGGATATCCCTTCCTCCTTTTTATAAAGGCTAATCCTCGAGGTAATCACGAGATATGAGATAAAAAGATAATTAGAAAGAAATCAAAACAAAATCGGGAAAGAATCGCGCCAGCCGGATCAACGATGGCCTTCCATGCGGGCGCTTGCGACCGTACCACCGGTCGTTTGACCCACTGCTGGATCTTTCTTCTCTTTTTTTACCTGCCGCAGAGAATGGACCGAACGACCGCTCATACGGGCGCTTCCGTTCGTCGGGAACACCGTCTTTGACTCTGTTCTCGCAGCGGCCGCCGAGGGCATCCCAAACGACCGCTCATGCGAGCGCCTACGCCCATATGGTACGCCGTCTTCATCTCTGTCTCCCATGGCTCCTCCGTCTCTTTTTCATATGACCGCCCAAATGGGCGCTCGCGGTCATTTGGAATGCCGTCTTTGGTTCTGTTGGCAGCTCTGCCAGTTTCTTCCTTAGAAAAAAATTTCATCCCTGAAAGATTAGTGGCAAAGCTCCAAACTATACACGAAAATTCCAAGCTCTAAGACATGAGATTTAACAAGTCTATCAAAACAATATAATTTTTATCTAGATATTCACATCTATCTTACCGGAGTGCTGATCTATACTCGTTGTTCCTTATGGAGAGCTTCGACTTGCTCGATCGTGAGGAAACTTACCTCTTCTATATCCCGCTCTTCCTTTTGGTCATCCGCAAGGTATATCTTTAAGCATTGTCCATTCACGATCCAGGGGCCATTTTTCCCTCCTTTAAGATGAATAGCTCTAGAATTGTACACCTCTTCTATCTCATAGGGCCCTTCCCAGCGAGACCTAAGGTTCCCTGGAAACAACTTGAGACAAGAGTTAAATAGGAGGACCTTGCCCCCCGCAGTGAAATTTCGTTTCAGTATCTTATGATCATGCCACATTTTAACCTTTTCTTTGAACAACCTGGCACTCTCGTAAGCACTGTTGCGAAGTTCACCTAGAGCATGCATATCCTACAACCTCTTTTCTCCAGCTTCTTTAAGATTAAGATTTATATTTTTGATTGCCCAGAAAGCTTTATGCTCTAATTCTAAGGATAGATGACAAGCCTTACCGTACACCTTTTTTTATGGTGACATCCCCATGGAATTCTTGTAAGCGGTGCAGTAAGCCCAGAGTGTTTCATTCAGCTTTGCTGCCCAATCTTTCCTGGACTTCTGCACCGTGTTTTGCAGTATTGTCTTTATTTCCCTGTTAGAGAGTTCCACCTGCCCACTAGTTTGTGGATGATATGGTGAAGCTATTCGGTGAGTCACCCCGTACTTAATCTACAGCCACAAGAATATGAGTGTACCCATCTGAGGCAGGAAAAGGTCCTAAACAGTCCAATCCCCAAACATCAAAAGGTTCACAAACTAGACTATAGTTCATAGGCATTTCCTGTCTCCTTCTAATGTTACCTATGCATTGACACGTGTCACAATTTTTAGCAAACCTGTGAGCATCTCCGAAGAGTGTAGGCCAGTAAAATCCCGATTCAAGCACCTTGGCGGCAGTCCTATCTCTAGCATGGTATCCTGCATAAGGGCTACTATGGCACCCTTCCAATATAGCATTCATTTCATGTTCTGGGACACAACGACTTATCAGGTCATCTAGTCCATGCCGATAGAGAAATGGGTCATCCCAGAAATAATACTTCAGATCACTGAAGAACTTTTTCCTTTGATGATAACTCATGTCGGGCGGCATGTACTTTCCTACAAGAAAGTTAGCATAATCTGCAAACCAAGGTTCTATCTTTTTAATCATAGCCAAACTCTGAACTGGAAATGATTCATTTATAGGCATTGGATCATAAGGTATTCTTTCCATGCGTGATAGGTGGTCTGCTACTGGGTTGTCCTCTCCTATGCAATCTACTATCTGCAAATCAAATTCCTGAATTAGTAATATCCACCTAATCAAGCAGGGTTTAGCGTCCTTCTTTGCAAGGAGGTAGCGTAAAGCACGGTGATTGGTGTGGACTATCACTTTTGAGTTAATAATATAAGGACGAAATTTTTCACAAGCAAAAACAATAGCTAGCAATTCTTTTTCAATGGTTGCCAAGTGTACTTGGTCTTCGTCCAAACTCCTGCTAGCATAAAAGATCACGTTAAGTTTTTTATCAGCTCGCTGTCCTAGAACAGCACCAACAACATAATTGCTAGCATCACACATGATCTCGAAGGGCTCATCCCACTTTGGAGGTTGGATGATGGGGGCTGTGATCAAGGCATCTCTTAATTTGTCATAAGCCTGCACATAGATCTTATCAAAAGAATAAGGCACATCTTTGTGCAATAGGTCAGTCAGAGGTTTAGATATTTTGGAGAAATCTTTGATAAATCTTTTATAGAAACTAGCATGTCCCGTAAAAGTTTGCATACCATTCGCATCTTGAGGGTAAGGTAAATTTTCTATTACCTCAATTCTATCTTGGTCTATCTCAATACTCTTTCCCAAGACTCTATGTCCCAGCACCACACCTTCACTGACCATAAAATGACTCTTCTCCCAATTCAGCACAAAACTTATTTCCTCACATCTCTGCAAAACCTTTGTGAGATTATAGAGACAATTCTCAAAGGACGTGCCTTGGACAGAAAAACTGTCCATGAACACTTCAACAATTTTTTCAATATAATCATGAAAAAATTTAGATATGCACTTTTGAAATGAGGGTGGTCCATTGCATAGACCAAATGGCATTCTATGATACGTATATGTACCATACGGGCAAGTGAAGGTAGTGTTTTTCTTGATCTTCTGGTCGGATCGGTATTTGAGAGAACCCAGAATATCCATCAAGGTAATGGGTAGTGATCCTTCTTCATATATTTATTTAATTTCCTGAAATCAACACACATTCCATATCCAATAACAGCCCTAGTAGGGACTAGGTCATTGTTTTCGTTAGTTACTAAGGAAACTCCTCCTTTGTTAGGAATGCAATGGACCGGACTTACCCATTTGCTATCAGATATATGGTAAATTACCCCTGCATCAAGGAGACGTATTATTTCTTTTCTTACCACATTTTTGGACACCAGATGGAGTCTCCGTTGGCTCTCAATTACGGGTTTAGCCCCTTCTTTAATAGGTATTGCATGAGAATATATAGAAGGATGTATCCCTTTTACATCCCGGATTGAGTAGCCCAAAGCCTTTCGATGCTTACTCAGCACTGCTAAGAGTTTCTCTTTCTCTTTACCTGGAAGGTCAGCATTAACAATAATAGGGAATCTTTCTGTATTATCCATAAACTCATACCTCAACCCTTTGGGTAATGGTTTTAAAGTTGGAGGAGGTAAATCCTCATCTCCCTTTCTTTCAAGTGCTTTATAAACTTTATTAAGACGCGGGCATACTATTGGTGTAGTATCCATTATCATCTCGATCTCCTCTTTCTCTTCATATTCATATGAGGATCCTGAACTCACCAATACCCGTTCAACTTCATCTTCTGGTGTTTGGAGATGGATTTCAGCTAGTCAATTTAGTTCCTGCTCCTCATTATCTCGAACTTCCTCTTCATACAGCTTACTTAATATAGAGGAAAATGGGAACTTTATCATCTCATCTCCCCACTTCATGGAGATAGATTTCTTCTTTATGTAGGCTCCTACAACATTCAAAAAGGAGGTTCCAAAAACAATAGGACAATCTTTATCCTTAGAGATCATTTGTACATAAATATCAATGGGATCAATGAGAGAGCCTATTATTATGTTGACATCTTTAAGGATGCCACAAGGTTTCCTTTCAGTTTTATCTGCAAGCTTGATAATAACATCAGTAGGCTCAAGGGTGCAAGGAGCAATCTTATCATAAATTTTAGCATAAAGACTATAAGGAATAATATTAACTGGTGAACCGGGGTCACACAACCCAAAATATGTCTTGCATCCAAAGGAACATGATAAAATTTGCTTACCCGCATTTTTACCTTTGGTACACCCTTTAAGATAAGAAGTGGTATCCCTATCCAAATAGACCTCTTTATTCACCACCGGAATAGGTGTAGCAAGTTCTTTAATTATGTTGACATAGGGTGGAGTCCCACATTGTTCCATCTTAACATTCTTCTTCCCCTTTTCTGTGGGTGTTCCTTCTAGCTTTTTATCATTTGGCTCCCAATAGGCTTCTTTTCGCCTTTCAGGCGGAGTAGTCTTTTTATTTATGGCTTCCACCATGCAAATAGCCTTAGACTCCCTGCTGAATTTTAAGCACTTCTTCTCTCGCAAGTTCAAGAACTTAGAATTTTTTTTCAAAACATGCAGCATGGGGTCAGTTCCAATATTTAGCTCACGACGTAAATCTTTTACTTTTGAAGTTCTAAGGAAAGATTTAATTCTATCATAAATAGGATCAACTTTACTCTTTTCCTTTGAACAAAGGTACCAATTCTCAGCATTGTACCTCATCCTGTCAAGTAAACTCCAAGCATCTGATATCTCGGTTCCCAAAAAGGAACCTTTAGAGGCAAGATCTAAAGCTTGTTTACTTTGTGAATTAAGCCCACCATAAAAGAAGTTGACTATTAAAATGTCAGGATAATGCTGTTCAGGGCATGCAAGAAGTATTTCACGATACCTTATATATGCATCAACTAGCTTCTCACCTTCCCACTGTCCAAAACTGCTTATCTTCCTCCTGATTGTATATAGCTTCCCTTGAGGAAAATAATAAGAGGAAAATGCAGCCAACAATTTTGGCCAGCTTCTCTGTGTATTTATATCTTGGCATCTTAGCCATCTTGTAGCTGCTCCCTGGAGAGAATAGGGAAATACTTTTGTTGATCTCGTCATTGGTTAACTCCTGCAACTGAAGAGTTCCGCATGCAAGATTAAAATTGTCAGTTTTGCTCATAAGGACATTCACTTGCATCACCTCGGAATATATTTTCTTTTATCATAGCAATTAACCGAGGGTTTATCTCATATACTTTACCAGGTAGGTCAGGACCAGTTATTATAAAGTTCTCTCAGCACCTACCTGATAAACTTGTTCTTGAAGGACCATGGCTGCCCTTTGTCTGCAAAAACTGTTAGATCACAAAATAATTCAAAACTCAAGTCAAGACCCAAAAGCATTCAGCTCGCCGGCAACGGCGCCAGAAAAAGCTTGATAGCCTGCAAGTGCATAGGGTTTAGTTGTAGCCTTTTGGAAGTAAGAGTATCAATCCCACAGGGAGCACAAGAATCAGGCTTTTGCACCTTGTAGAGAATTATGTAACTTTGTGCCTGTAGATAATTGTAGACTTGAAGCAGAGTGAGGGCAGATTTAAATAAGGATTGAGTGAAATGGTGACTTGTAACTGAATAACATAAAAGTAAATGAAAGATAAGGATGGTAAATAACAGTGAAACAACAGAATTAAAAGGCATTCTCCGGGAGTCTGGAATCCCCATTGGTATGTTTTCTAGTACTACTATGCATAAGCATAGCATGGAAAAGATACTTGAGCCACTGTTGACGTTTATGCTGGGCGGAGCCGGGTACAGAACACGTTCTACTCATGGTAGACTTCGTGCCACGCACGCCACCATCATAGTCTCCCCCTGTGGGTTACAACTCATGATAATTAAGGGGTTCCCCTTGGACGCGGCCTCACTAAGAGTTCTCCGTAAATCACCGGTCACTTGTAAAGGTTAGGAGTAGTAGGCAATTACTGTCACCTCGAATTACCTCCACATCCTAAACCTATGCAAAGACAGTGATATACTTCGTGGCCAATATAGGCACAAATGCCGAGTGGGGCCCCTTCACAACATTCACGAAGTTATTAAACTAAGCATTCAACAAAGGATCTCGTATCCATAATAAACGTTTCAGATCCTACACATACCAAGGTTCATCCATATCCCCGAGAACTAGGGGCCTACTCACACATAAGAACAACAATCATCATGGTAATGGTAATGGAATACATGGGCGAATGATTCAACCAATACACACAGGATCCACTAGGGTTCTTGATGTTGCAGATGATAAGGATGCGGATGATGGTGATGATGATGATGAAGGTGGTGATGATGTAGATGTTGATGATGATGCCATTCCTCGCGTGGTGAGAGGAATCCCCTTCTTCTCCCGGTCAATCCTCCCTCCGGATGGGCTCCAGCGGCTAGGGTTCTGCCTTCTGGATGAGTTTCTGGAGTCTCTGTTCGTCCCCTCCATGATCCGCTTCGACGGGGTGAAAATAACCGATCCCCCAAAGGCGGCGGCACGCCAAACGACTGCTCATGCGAGCGCGCGCGGTTGCATGGAATGTCATCGTTCGCTCTAAAAGTGTGATGACGGTTGTTTCTTTGGCCTTCTTGCTTGATTTTTGATGGAAAGTGTTTATCACCTTTAATGTGTGATTCCACTGCCATTTTCGAGGATTTTCTCCATTAAATGAATATTTCTCCAAAAGACGTTACCTGAGGGAGTATCAGCAAAAAGAAGTGCGCGAACGCGGTAAAATTCCACAAAGCCCACCTTGTAGGCACAAAATATATAAGAAAAACATTACGTAAATTGGACTCATCGTGCAACTAGTTTCTGGTGTTTGTAGGTTGTGCTATTGGACTACCAAGTGGCACCCGGTACAGGTGGGCTTGGGATAGACTAGGCACAGTGGCCTGGTGTACCAAGTGGCACCCGGATGGTGGACTTGGGAACCCTACACACATCGTTTGGGGCCGTGATGGAAACTTCGGCCGGACTTCCCTTGCGGGTTCAGCCTCAGATAGGCGATAAACCTGGACTAGAGTCTTGCGTGGTTAGTCAGGTTGTGGCCGACACTCTCGCCAAGCCTCCTCTTGAAGGTTGCCGAGATACATGACATGTATATGGTGGTAAGTGGTGAGAGCATATGTGAAGAAGTACACCCCTATAGGGTAAATGATCTATTCGAATAGCCACGTCCTCAATTATGGACTACTTGGAGACTTATATGGTTCATAGACAACTTGAAATGGATACTCTAAAATGCGCAAGATAAGTGTGAGTGCTATCGATGGCCTTCTCGTAGGGAGACGGGAGAGGATCCATAGTAGTGTATTGTTGTGGTGACTAGTGGACTTGTGTGCGCTCTCTCACCTCAAAGAAGTTACTGGTAGTCGTAGTACAGGTTAGCCAAGAGTCAAAGCTGGCTTGCTGCAGTTAAACAACACAACCCCCTTTATTGATAACTGATGCATATTGTCGGTGTCAAAACCGGAAGATCTTGGGTAGGGGGGGCCGAGCTATGAGATCGGATCGATGTGTAACAAGAGACACGGGACACGATGTTTTATCCAAGTTTGGGCCCTCTTTAAGGAGGTAAAACCCTACGTCCTGCTCTTGTTTATATGATGGTTGTATCAAAGTATAGAGTTGATCTACCTCGAGATCATAAGTTATGGTCTAAACCCTAGGGGTGATGATGAATGCGAATGCCTCTACGGTCTAAACCCCTAGCTTATATAGGCACCATGGATATCTAGACTTACACATGGTCGGTTTGCATCTAGGGATTACATGCCGAATCTAATATACTAGGGGTACACGCCAAATCTTTGGTGAGGCCCGATATGCTAGTTCTATAGGCTGGAGGCTTCCGGAGTCTTTATTCTTCAACATTCCTCTAGTCCGGCCCATGGACTAGACTGGCTAGGCCGGGTCCCCCAGTCCAGGACACCGTCAGTAGCCCCCGAACTGGTCTTCAATGCCGAGGATGACAATCTTCTTCGGGCGTATTACATCGGCTTGGAGTCTTCGGGTTGACAACCGAGTTCCCCTTCGTGATTTGAATTTGGCTCTGAGCACTCTTCGGCTTCGGCCCAACACCCACTATCTTGAATGCCACGCCGCCTTGGAAATTGAGCCACTTCACGGCCATATGTCAAAGCGTCGTTCCGCCTTGCCTTTATTTACGGGTACCTAGCCCAAATTTACGCCCAAAGTGCATCTTGATCTTCCCCTTTCACCTCTCAATGCAAATCTCTTCTCCCAAAGTCTAACTTCGAGAGTTCTGGCAATGGCGAGAGATGCCGGCTCTTTCAAGCGCCCCCATGGTCCCCTCAAGGGTGACTAGGGCAGCTACTTCGTCACGCATTTCTAGTTGAATCGACTCTCCACCCAAGGTTATCTGCCTGATTCCGATCTAGCCTCCACCCGCCCAGGCTTAATATCCATGGACGGGAAGGCACACGCTGATAGCCACCTAATTCCTCACGGGGACGAGCGGGTGTGCTTTGTTCCTTTTCTTCTGCACGGCCTGGGGTTTCCTATTCATCCCTTTCTCCGAGGTCTGCTTGAGTTTTATGGGATCAACCTCCACCACCTGACTCCCAATTCGATCCTACATATTGCGGGATATGTTGCCCTCTGCGAAATGTACCTTGGGTGCACGGCTCACTTCGGGCTATGGAGGAAATATTTCTGCGTCATGCCCTATTCCCGGGACGGGAAGTTACACGAAGTAGGGGCGGCTGAGGTGTGCCGTATAGCCGGGACCGGCTACCCCACAGGCACTCCTCGAGAAGATGCCGATACGTGGGCGTCCAAATGGTTCTACATGGACGACGTTCCCTTGCATGAAGCAGTTCGGCCCGGGCTCCCGATCTTCACTTCGGATCCTCCGAAGAAATGGGTCAGCTGGAGACCATGGAGCCCCGCCCAGAAGGACGACACAGAAGTGGCCTCTATAGCTGCCAAGGTGAGGTGTCTGATGAACACCATCCTCACTATCAAAGATGTGATGGAAACGGCCATCAGCCGAAAAGTCCAACCTCTTCGGCAACATCAGCACCTGCCATGTATGTATAACAGCGACAACGACGCTACCCGATCAATCCGGGAAAGCTTCCAAAATGACGCGGCCTTTGGCGCAGCCCTGGCCGACATATACAAGGGAGAAGCTGCAGACTTTGCTAAGCGGAAGTTCATAGACGGCTTGTCTAGTTATAACCCTGCCGAAACGATAAGTTTACTCTAAACTTCCTCGTCTATCCGAGCAGTTTGCTTTTGTTCTTTCATAATGGTTGTTCGTTATATCCGAACAGAAATGGAGGCGCTGGGTCGAAACTCTGGACTGTCCGACACCCGAACCGGAGAAATATATCATCGAGACGACAATCCTGCCTCCCATGAAGATGAAGAAATATGCACCCTATATGAAGAGGGCACCTTTTTTCAAGAGAGCCTTGATGGCTCAAGAGTGGCCATCATCCCGGACCTACCGGGGACACGACCGTCCTCATCGGTAAAACCTCCCCCTTCTTCCTCTCGAAAGAGAGCTTCAACTTGCGGGACCCCAAGCACCCTGACTCCTCTTCCTAAGGGCGAACGCTCAAAGCGCCCGCGTAGTAGTATGGCCCCCCAGGGGGCCCTTCAATTGCCGCACAAGGTGCCCCTAACATGAAGTGGTTATGGAGGTGGAGCTTGACGCTCCACCCCCAAACAGGTAATCGCTTATCCATATTACGCTCCTTTTCGGAGATCGAGGATCACTAGCTTGACAATTTACTTTCTGTGCAGGCCATCCGCTGAAGCACCATTAGCTGAAGGGGCAAATACCTCGGCTCCAAGGAACAACGGGGAGTCGATCTCAGACACAGGGGATATTCCCGAAGTACCACAACCTGCCACTTCGGGGACTTGCTCGGCCACCACCTCCGAGGTTGAAAGTGCAATGAATCATAGGTGCTGGAGAGCTTCTCTAAGGAGTCCTTTCTTCTCTAGCCAAGAGTTTAACACCCTCAGTTCGGTGGACGCCTACCTCGGCGCAACTCGTAACCTTTTTGAGAAGGCGGTGGATGTCTTATCCAAAGGCTTACAGGTAATTTGTTTTCCGAGTTCTCTTTTTTAACTTGCAATAATCCGACCGCCGTACTAGGCAGTAGCCCCCAAGACACTTGTCAGATGGTACACTCGACAGGTGGATTCGTTTAGCCATAGAGCGTGGCATGAGCGCCAGAGCCCTTAGCCCCCGAGCCGTGATGTGGGCACGAGTGACCATGCAGAGGCTTGATAAACCTTGCTGTCAACTTGCAGTCATCTTGGGAGAAGAATGCGAGCCTGTCCGAGGAGTTGACTCAAGCCAAAGCACAGCTTGGAGCTGCGCAGGCCAAAGTGGCGCATGTAAAAACCTTTACCAGAGAAGCGCACGGTAAGTGCATCTGGTGTATGGTGTTTTGTAGTAAAGGATACTAGGTCCATGCCTAATTTTATTATAATTCATAGCAGCGGAAGTTATTGGCCAGCTGGAAAAGGACCCGAAAAAGGCCCATGAGGACCTGATATATGCCAAGTCACAGTAGCAGGACAATCATCTTGTTTTGTCTCGGAGCAAGGAGGAGACAAATGAGATGAAAGCAAAAAACGCTCAGCAAGCCGAGGAGATCGACCGACTCAGAGCTCAGCTGGCTGCTTCCGAGGCGAAGGATAAGAAAGCGGATGAAGAAATATCCGGTGAGTACTTCCTGCCTTTTAAAAAGAGCTTACACTACAAAAAAAAGACACATCCGTGACATTATGGCCCGAACAAAAACTTTTTTCTGTCATGGTTGTGACACTTCTATGCCAATAATTGTGACAAAAACACGTATCATCATAGATGTGGTGGGCTCCTACTTCTATGACCAAAAACTATGACAGAAAATAGGCTTTTCCTCCTGGGCAGGCCGGAGACGCACCCGCATGACATTCTTTGGGCCATCCATGACGTAAAAAATCATGGTAGAACTAAGGGCGAGGAAATTTTCGGGGAGTTCCCGTTTACGATGGGTGGTCGGGGCCGAGCGATGTAGTGTAGTTTGCGCGTTTCTCTTGTACGCGCGCGTGTGTGTGAGGTGCTCGCTAACTGAACCCGATGCGAGGTGTTCGCTTACTGAACCCGAGTGATCGATCGCCCTCTCATGACATACTGAACACGAGCGATCGATCCCTCGCACTAAGTACTGAACCCAATCGATCCCTTCACTGCTAACTGAAGCCGATCGATCCCTTCGCTACTAACTGAACCCGAGCGATTCCTTCGCTACTAACTGAACCTGATCGAGCCCTTATTGCTGCTTACTGAAGCCGATCGAGCCCCCATGTGAGACGTAGCTAGCCGGTTGGGTTGCCTCTCGATGAACAGTGCCCGTTGCTGCCGCGCGCGCGATACACGTAGACACGAGTCGAGACGCATCGATCGAGCTGGTTGGTTGACTATGGATGAACAATTCCCATTGCTGCCGCCCGCTCGTATGCCCCACCCTAGCCGGTGGGGGTTGGATGAACAGGACCACGGCTGTGTAGGCGATTGGCACTGGATGAATAGGACCCCGAGGAGCATAACTATCCGATTGCAACATGATTTCAACAAAACGAGGAAAGTATCGGAAATACCACTATCTAGTACATCTAATCTGCTCCCTCAAGTGTGAAACACAAAGGTGCTCCGAAATGAACAAGTAATACGTATGGATGATCGCCGAAAGCAAAATCTAATGCGGACGCTTACGAACATACTCCAAAATTAGCTCTCCAAAGCAAGGAAAAATGGCAAAGCCAGAAAAGTTCTCCAGGAAATCACACTAACTGTTTTTCTGCATAGACTCGTATGATTATGAATCAAAAGGGAGGCCATGCCACGGTACGCCATACCCCAGCCGGTTGGGGTGGATGAACAGGACCCTGTGGAGGCTGGATGAACAGTAGCCAGTGGACACTGGATGGACAGGACCCCATGGAGACTGGATGAACAGTAGCCGATGGAGGCTGGAGGAAGTCGACAGTGGATGAACAGTAGCCCATGGAGTCCCGTTTTGTGGTAGGCCACACCCCTCCCGATGAACAGGACCCCGTTTTGACCGTAGGCGCTCAAAGAGAAGTCCGTTTCCTCCGTTTTGTGGTACGCCACACCCCTCCTGATCAACAGGACCCCATTTCGACCGTAGGCGGTTGAACAGAAGTCCGTTTCCTCTGTTTTGCGGTACGCCAGACCCCCATCCGATGAACAGGACCCCGTTTCGATCGTAGGCGGTCGAACAGAAGGCCGTTTCCTCCGTTTTGCAGTACGCCAGACCCCGAGTCGATGAACAGGACCCCGTTTCGGCTGTTCCGTCCAAGCAGATTGGCTCCCGATGAACAGGACGCGTCTCGACCCAGTTTCCTCCGTTCCGACCCAGCCGATTGGCTGCCGATGAACAGGAGGCCGTTGCTGCCGTCCGTTGCCTCTCTCCATGTACACAAGCCCTGGCCGTATGTTTGCGCGAGTACGCGTTCAAGACCCCGCCCGTATATGTACGTACATGGTCGTATTTTTTGCCGTGTGGCTCTACGTACGTGTACACGATTTGGATGGGGCTGCCAGAACTGCTACGTCGGGGGCTCTACTACGACACGTGCCGCTCCTTACACACCCACGGTTCATCGTTGCAGAGAGACTGATCGACCAGTATGTATGTACACGTTCGTGAGCAGACAGACAACACTAGGTACGCTAGGACCAGGTGGGTCCTAGATGTTAAGGAGGATAAGGAGGCACTTCCTTGCGTGCGAAGACATTGCAGGTGGGTCCCAGCTGTCAGGGGGATGGATACTTTTTTTTTCGCTTAATAAGGAGGCACTTCCTTGCATGCGAAGATGTAGCTGGTGGGTCCAGCTGTCAGCCTCACCGCGTACATTCCTCTTCCGATGGCTATTGTTCATTGACCACGTTGACTACGCCGCGCCGAGAGCACCAAGGCGGTGGACGACGGCGAGGCCTAGGAAGGGAACGACGTGGAGCCGGGGAAAACGCGGAAGTGGATGCCCACGTGGAGGGGAGTACCAGGGTTGACTGGTTCGGCTGCGGTGTGAGGCCGCCTTCGCCGAAGAATAACAAGGGATGTGGGTGAGTAGAGGGAAGGCCTGGCCAGCGGTGGGAGTAGGGTGGGGCAGTGAGGCCTGCGCGGCAGCACAGCCGGCCACATGAGGTAGGAGCAGGCGGTCCCGCCGGCGCTGGTTTGGGCGGCTGGAGCAAGAAGATCAGAGATTGAAGAAGCTGCACGGCCGTTGGATGAACATCCAACGGTCACTACTGCTAGAATCGTTTGTTGAATAAGTTGACAAAGCACTGCATACGCGTCAACTTAGTAGGCCCACAATTTAGCCTCCAAATCTGGTGGGTCCCAGTTGTCATGGGGACGAATCATTTTTTTCGCGTAATAAGGAGGCACTTCCTTCCGTGCGAAGATATAGCCGTTGGGTCCCAGCTGTCAGGGGAGGAATCATTTATTTTTCGCGTAATAAGGAGGTACTTCCTTGCGTGCGAAGATGTAGCGGGTGGGTCCCGGATGTCAGGGGAGGAGTCATTTTTTTTGCGTGTAATAATGAGGCACTTCCTTGCGTACGAAGATGTAGCTGGTGAGTCCCAGCTTTTAGGGTGAGGAAACTTTTTTTCACGTAATAAGGAGGCACTTTCCTTGCGTGCGACCATGGACCTCGTGGGTCACAGCTGTCAGCCTCTCCACGTACAGTCGTCTTCCGATGACTCTCATTTGTTGACCATGTTGACCACGCCGCGCCAAGCGCACCAAGGCGATGGACGACGGCGAGGCCCCACCGCCCCAGATGGGAATGACCCGGAGATCGGGAAGACGCGACAGTGGAGTCGCAGACGGATATGAGTGCGAGACTTGACTGGTTCAGGTGCGGGGTGGGGCTACACTCGGCGGAGAATAACAGGTGGTGCGGAGGCGTGGAGGGATGGCCTGGCCGTCGGTGGGGTAGCATTTCACAGCGAGGCGCGCGAAGCAGCGCCGCTGGACGCCGGAGGCTGGAGCAGGCGGTCCCGCCAGCGCTGGAGGAAGAAGACGAGAGATTGAAGAAGAATGTCGGCCATTGGATGTACATCCAAGAGATAAGGCTGTCAGAATCTTTTTTTGACTAAGTTGACAACGCCTTGCGTAGGCTTCGACCTATTGGTCGACATGTCAGCCAGTCCATTTGGTGGGCTGGGTGAAACAATAATGTAGGGTCTATGCAGCCCATTTATTTATTTTGTTAGCATTTACAACCTATTTGTATTATTATTCGAAATACACGGATTTGCTGGGCTGGGTGAAAATATCATTTTGGGCTGGATGGAGAAATGTTACAAAAACAAAAACCGGTGCTGGGCATTTTATTATAAAACTACATAATTTGCGGAGCATAAACACGTGATTGTACGTCTATTACTGCATTGGTCCGTAAAATCTTAGCAAGCTTATGTACGCAATCACCAGGAATTAACTTGCCAACTTATTGTTAAACAATTATTATTATTTGGTAAGAACTTATCGATTTACTAAATAAAATATTATTTATTTTGATGTGTTAATAAGATATGGGGTATTACTATTTTTTAGGCTAGACGTGGGACAATTGAGTTGGTTTTAGGGAAAACCTGTGGGAGAAAAATCAGAGATAGGATTAATAAAAAAACAAAAATAAAGGAAGTGGGAAGGTCTATACAAAGGTTGGACGAAGGACAGGTCAAACGGGAACCTTATGTTCTTTCTAATACATGTACGGAGTATATGTAATAAAAGAAAATATAAATATATATACTATTATAGAAGGGAAAACATAAGTTGAGTTCGGCATTCTTATAGAAAAATAGAACTTCTTTTTTTGAGCAGTATAGAAAAATAGAACTGAGCTGTGAGTTGTCTTCCAGAAACAAACATAAGTTGGGCTGCTAATGTTATAAAACAAGCTAAGCTGGGAGGCCCAGAGGCCGATTGATACCTGCTGGAGCTCAAAAAAAAGTTGAAACCTGCTGGATCAGCTATGTCAGCATGTCATGGGCTGCGCATATTAAACAACAAAACCTAGGCTAGGCAGACCACAGCCCAGTTGTTACTTGTTCGGCCTCTGAAAAAATGATTACCTGCTAGGTCCCGGATGACAGCCACCTAAAAACAAGGTCCGCGATGACTGTCTTCCTTGTAAATTTCTCTCGTTTATTGACTACGTCGACAATCTTGTGGGCCCCACACGTCAACATACCATAAGGAGGAAGCATTTTTTTTGCAATATATAAGGAGGCACTTGTTTGCGTACGGCCATGGACCTGGTGGGCCCGGACTGTGAGCCTCTCCACGTACAGTCATCTCCCGATTCCTCTCGTTTGTTGACCATGTTGAGAACGACCGACGGCGGCGCCGCGGCGAGAGCACCAAGGTGGAGGACGACATCGGGACCTCGGACCGGATTGAACCGGAGCCGGGGAAGACGCAGTCATAGGGGAGTACAAGGGTTGACTGGTTCGGGTGCAGGGTGGGCCGGTGGAGCTGCCGCCGCCGGAGAATAAAAGGAGATGTGGGGGAGTAGAGGGATGGCCTGGCCAGCGCCATAGGCTAGTATGGGTCATCGACGCGTGCGCGGCAGCGCCGCCAGCCGCTGTAGGGAGAGGACGAAATATTGAACAAAATAAAGAAATACAAATGGATAGGTGGTTGGTCCTAGATGTCTGTGTACGAGACTTGCTGGGTTCACCTGAGAAGGGGAATATGTTGGGAGGAAGGAGATTCAAAGCACACCAGCCGTTGGATTTCAATCTAATGGCTGCCAGAAGGACTGACGGAAGAATTATCAAACTTAACTTGTTCTCGTCGTTCGTGATCAAAGATGACCACCCCGAGTGAAGTTATCTGATAATCTAGGCAAAATGAATGACTGTGCAACCTACAGAAAACCGCACTCAGACTTCAAGAAAAAACGCACAAAAAAATGATCGCGTTAAGCATGTTGTGGGCCACGGATGTCCTAAGAAAAGAAACTTGGGCTGGGTAGCCATAGCCCAGTTGATACCTACTCGACCTAAAAAAAAGGAAACACGGCAGCCTAGTGAACTAGTGTCACAGCCCTCGAATATTGCTTGTAAATAGTTGCATCAGAGAGCATCATGCATCATGTTTAAATTCAAGAAATTTTAATTGAGGGAATTTTCAAAGCCTCAGTTTAATAAAGGCCAAAGAACCCTAAAAATTGCATTCACTGATTCCAAAAATTCCTTCTTTAATGTTTGGAAATTTTGGCAAGGGTTTTAAGCCCAACCAAAAATTATGAACATTTTTAAGGAATATTTTGGGCACTGAATTTAAATCATATTGTATTTGCATTTGATGTTATATTCATATATTATAGAATATAATTTCAAACAGTTTTGAAATAAATTATGTGCATTTGGCTAGGTTCATATCTGCAACATAAAATATTTCAGAAGTTTTGGCATGAGTTTTGAATTCATTTTGAATTTAAAAGAGTGGCAAAGAAATAAATAAAAACAAAACAGAAATAATACAGAAGTATAAAAAGGAAAGGACTAGCTGGGCCTTACCTGGCAGAAGAGGCCCAGCCCACCAGGGACTGAGTCGTCTTCTTCCTTCTGCCAGGAGGACAGACAGGTGCGGGGCGAGCACCGACGCTACCCTGGCCACCTCCTGCTTCCCCGGCCCTTCTAGCGACGCCACGACAACGCCCTTGACCCCCTTGTCCACTCCTCTCTCTTTGGTCTCGCCCCTCTCGTCTAACCCGCACTCCCGAGCACACTCGAAACCATCTGCCGGCGACCGCTGCTCGTTTCCGTAGCCACCGCTGTCGTTTTGCCTCGCCGTCATGTCCAATGGATCCGCCTCGACGCCCTCGTCCTCTCCATCGATCCACGCGACACCGGACGCCCCTGAACACCGTCGCCACCGTCATCTTCAACCTCTGGCTTCTGAGATCGGTGGCAACGCCACGACGCCATCTGGCCTTCCCCGAGTCCGCTGAGCCCTCCAATCAACGCGATGTGAGCCCTGGTCCTTTACCCCCAGCCCCGCCGTCGATTTCTTCCTCTAGGCTGTAGTTCCACCGTGACCGAGCTCCGCCGCCGCCTGCCTTGTCGTGCGCCACCATTGCAGCCCGCGTCCGTTGTTGCTGAGCACGGCAACAAGCTCCTAGTGCCTCCAGGAGGCCGCCTAGCCCTTTTTCTCGCTCGCCCGTGCCCCGTAGCACCGCTGCCTGCATGTGCCCGAGTGCCACCTCCACCCTGCTCGACGCCGGCGATGCTACAACCCTCCTCTGCACCTGATACTTGCACGACCCAACACGCCTCTCTGCGGGTGTTTGAAAGAGCCTAGGCGAGCTTCGAACGGCCGCTAGAATCGGCCGGCCGCTGGAATCGGCCGGCCGGAGTACCTCCGCCGTCAGTTTTGCTCGCCGGCGTTAAGCTGCCGACGTGGCACACTTAATTAGTGCTAATGACATGCTAATTAACCACCCTGTGACACTGATAGCTGGGCCTCACTGCCTAATTAACCATAGGATTAATTCCCTGTTTAGTTTAATTTAAACCCAGCTGACCCCACCTGTCAGGTTTGACCAGAGCCGACGTCAGCATTGACCGGTCCCACATGTCACTGACTGTGGTTGATTGTGATGACGTGTGCTGATGCAATAATTGTTTTTTGGATTTTAAATAAATCAGAAATTATTTATAAAACTTCTAAAAATCATGTGAGACGTAGCTAGCCAGTTGGGTTGCCTCTCGATGAACAGTGCCCGTTGCTGCTGCGCGCGCGATACACGTAGACACGAGTCGAGACGCATCGATCGAGCTGGTTGGTTGACTATGGATGAACAATTCCCATTGCTGCCGCCCGCTCGTATGCCCCACCCTAGCCGGAGGGGGTTGGATGAACAGGACCACGGCCGTGTAGGTGATTGGCACTGGATGAATAGGACCCCGAGGAGGCCGTGCCACGGTACGCCATACCCTAGCCGGTTGGGGTGGATGAACAGGACCCCGTGGAGGCTGGATGAACAGTAGCCAGTGGACACTGGATGGACAGGACCCCATGGAGACTGGATGAACAGTAGCCGATGGAGGCTGGAGGAAGTCGACAGTGGATGAACAGTAGCCCATGGAGTCCCGTTTTGTGGTAGGCCACACCCCTCCCGATGAACAGGACCCCGTTTTGACCGTAGGCGCTCGAAGAGAAGTCCGTTTCCTCCGTTTTGTGGTACGCCACACCCCTCCTGATCAACAGGACCCCATTTCGACCGTAGGCGGTTGAACAGAAGTCCATTTCCTCTGTTTTGCGGTACGCCAGACCCCCATCCGATGAACAGGACCCCGTTTCGATCGTAGGCGGTCGAACAGAAGGCCGTTTCCTCCGTTTTGCAGTACGCCAGACCCCGAGTCGATGAACATGACCCCGTTTCGGCTGTTCCGTCCAAGCAGGTTGTCTCCCGATGAACAGGACGCGTCTCGACCCAGTTTCCTCCGTTCCGACCCAGCCGATTGGCTGCCGATGAACAGGAGGCCGTTGCTGCCGTCCGTTGCCTCTCTCCATGTACACAAGCCCTGGCCGTATGTTTGCGCGAGTACGCGTTCAAGACCCCGCCCGTATATGTACGTACATGGTCATATTTTTTGCCGTGTGGCTCTACATACGTGTACACGATTTGGACGGGGCTGCCAGAACTGCTACGTCGGGGGCTCTACTACGACACGTGCCGCTCCTTACACACCCACGGTTCATCGTTGCAGAGAGACCGATCGACCAGTATGTATGTACACGTTCGTGAGCAGACAGACAACACTAGGTACGCTAGGACCAGGTGGGTCCTAGCTGTTAAGGAGGATAAGGAGGCACTTCCTTGCGTGCGAAGACATTGCAGGTGGGTCCCAGCTGTCAGGGGGATGGATACTTTTTTTTTCGCTTAATAAGGAGGCACTTCCTTGCATGCGAAGATGTAGCTGGTGGGTCCAGCTGTCAGCCTCACCGCGTACATTCCTCTTCCGATGGCTATTGTTCATTGACCACGTTGACTACGCCGCGCCGAGAGCACCAAGGCGGTGGACGACGGCGAGGCCTAGGAAGGGAACGACGTGGAGCCGGGGAAAACGCGGAAGTGGATGCCCACGTGGAGGGGAGTACCAGGGTTGACTGGTTCGGCTGCGGTGTGAGGCCGCCTTCGCCGAAGAATAACAGGGGATGTGGGTGAGTAGAGGGAAGGCCCGGCCAGCGGTGGGAGTAGGGTGGGGCAGTGAGGCCTGCACGGCAGCACAGCCGGCCACATGAGGTAGGAGCAGGCGGTCCCGCCGGCGCTGGTTTGGGCGGCTGGAGCAAGAAGATCAGAGATTGAAGAAGCTGCACGGCTGTTGGATGAACATCCAACGGTCACTGCTGCTAGAATCGTTTGTTGAATAAGTTGACAAAGCACTGCATACGCGTCAACTTAGTAGGCCCACAATTTAGCCTCCAAATCTGGTGGGTCCCAGTTGTCATGGGGACGAATCATTTTTTTCGCGTAATAAGGAGGCACTTCCTTCCGTGCGAAGATATAGCCGTTGGGTCCTAGCTGTCAGGGGAGGAATCATTTATTTTTCGCGTAATAAGGAGGTACTTCCTTGCGTGCGAAGATGTAGCGGGTGGGTCCCGGATGTCAGGGGAGGAGTCATTTTTTTTGCGTGTAATAATGAGGCACTTCCTTGCGTACGAAGATGTAGCTGGTGAGTCCCAGCTTTTAGGGTGAGGAAACTTTTTTTCACGTAATAAGGAGGCACTTTCCTTGCGTGCGACCATGGACCTCGTGGGTCACAGCTGTCAGCCTCTCCACGTACAGTCGTCTTCCGATGACTCTCATTTGTTGACCATGTTGACCACGTCGCGCCAAGCGCACCAAGGCGATGGACGACGGCGAGGCCCCACCGCCCCAGATGGGAATGACCCGGAGATCGGGAAGACGCGACAGTGGAGTCGCAGACGGATATGAGTGCGAGACTTGACTGGTTCAGGTGCGGGGTGGGGCTACACTCGGCGGAGAATAACAGGTGGTGCGGAGGCGTGGAGGGATGGCCTGGCCGTCGGTGGGGTAGCATTTCACAGCGAGGCGCGCGAAGCAGCGCCGCTGGACGCCGGAGGCTGGAGCAGGCGGTCCCGCCAGCGCTGGAGGAAGAAGACGAGAGATTGAAGAAGAATGTCGGCCATTGGATGTACATCCAAGAGATAAGGCTGTCAGAATCTTTTTTTGACTAAGTTGACAACGCCTTGCGTAGGCTTCGACCTATTGGTCGACATGTCAGCCAGTCCATTTGGTGGGCTGGGTGAAACAATAATGTAGGGTCTATGCAGCCCATTTATTTATTTTGTTAGCATTTACAACCTATTTGTATTATTATTCGAAATACACGGATTTGCTGGGCTGGGTGAAAATATCATTTTGGGCTGGATGGAGAAATGTTACAAAAACAAAAACCGGTGCTGGGCATTTTATTATAAAACTACATAATTTGCGGAGCATAAACACGTGATTGTACGTCTATTACTGCATTGGTCCGTAAAATCTTAGCAAGCTTATGTACGCAATCACCAGGAATTAACTTGCCAACTTATTGTTAAACAATTATTATTATTTGGTAAGAACTTATCGATTTACTAAATAAAATATTATTTATTTTGATGTGTTAATAAGATATGGGGTATTACTATTTTTTAGGCTAGACGTGGGACAATTGAGTTGGTTTTAGGGAAAACCTGTGGGAGAAAAATCAGAGATAGGATTAATAAAAAAACAAAAATAAAGGAAGTGGGAAGGTCTATACAAAGGTTGGACGAAGGACAGGTCAAACGGGAACCTTATGTTCTTTCTAATACATGTACGGAGTATATGTAATAAAAGAAAATATAAATATATATACTATTATAGAAGGGAAAACATAAGTTGAGTTCGGCATTCTTATAGAAAAATAGAACTTCTTTTTTTGAGCAGTATAGAAAAATAGAACTGAGCTGTGAGTTGTCTTCCAGAAACAAACATAAGTTGGGCTGCTAATGTTATAAAACAAGCTAAGCTGGGAGGCCCAGAGGCCGATTGATACCTGCTGGAGCTCAAAAAAAAGTTGAAACCTGCTGGATCAGCTATGTCAGCATGTCATGGGCTGCGCATATTAAACAACAAAACCTAGGCTAGGCAGACCACAGCCCAGTTGTTACTTGTTCGGCCTCTGAAAAAATGATTACCTGCTAGGTCCCGGATGACAGCCACCTAAAAACAAGGTCCGCGATGACTGTCTTCCTTGTAAATTTCTCTCGTTTATTGACTACGTCGACAATCTTGTGGGCCCCACACGTCAACATACCATAAGGAGGAAGCATTTTTTTTGCAATATATAAGGAGGCACTTGTTTGCGTACGGCCATGGACCTGGTGGGCCCGGACTGTGAGCCTCTCCACGTACAGTCATCTCCCGATTCCTCTCGTTTGTTGACCATGTTGAGAACGACCGACGGCGGCGCCGCGGCGAGAGCACCAAGGTGGAGGACGACATCGGGACCTCGGACCGGATTGAACCGGAGCCGGGGAAGACGCAGTCATAGGGGAGTACAAGGGTTGACTGGTTCGGGTGCAGGGTGGGCCGGTGGAGCTGCCGCCGCCGGAGAATAAAAGGAGATGTGGGGGAGTAGAGGGATGGCCTGGCCAGCGCCATAGGCTAGTATGGGTCATCGACGCGTGCGCGGCAGCGCCGCCAGCCGCTGTAGGGAGAGGACGAAATATTGAACAAAATAAAGAAATACAAATGGATAGGTGGTTGGTCCTAGATGTCTGTGTACGAGACTTGCTGGGTTCACCTGAGAAGGGGAATATGTTGGGAGGAAGGAGATTCAAAGCACACCAGCCGTTGGATTTCAATCTAATGGCTGCCAGAAGGACTGACGGAAGAATTATCAAACTTAACTTGTTCTCGTCGTTCGTGATCAAAGATGACCACCCCGAGTGAAGTTATCTGATAATCTAGGCAAAATGAATGACTGTGCAACCTACAGAAAACCGCACTCAGACTTCAAGAAAAAACGCACAAAAAAATGATCGCGTTAAGCATGTTGTGGGCCACGGATGTCCTAAGAAAAGAAACTTGGGCTGGGTAGCCATAGCCCAGTTGATACCTACTCGACCTAAAAAAAAGGAAACACGGCAGCCTAGTGAACTAGTGTCACAGCCCTCGAATATTGCTTGTAAATAGTTGCATCAGAGAGCATCATGCATCATGTTTAAATTCAAGAAATTTTAATTGAGGGAATTTTCAAAGCCTCAGTTTAATAAAGGCCAAAGAACCCTAAAAACTGCATTCACTGATTCCAAAAATTCCTTCTTTAATGTTTGGAAATTTTGGCAAGGGTTTTAAGCCCAACCAAAAATTATGAACATTTTTAAGGAATATTTTGGGCACTGAATTTAAATCATATTGTATTTGCATTTGATGTTATATTCATATATTATAGAATATAATTTCAAACAGTTTTGAAATAAATTATGTGCATTTGGCTAGGTTCATATCTGCAACATAAAATATTTCAGAAGTTTTGGCATGAGTTTTGAATTCATTTTGAATTTAAAAGAGTGGCAAAGAAATAAATAAAAACAAAACAGAAATAATACAGAAGTATAAAAAGGAAAGGACTAGCTGGGCCTTACCTGGCAGAAGAGGCCCAGCCCACCAGGGACTGAGTCGTCTTCTTCCTTCTGCCAGGAGGACAGACAGGTGCGGGGCGAGCACCGACGCTACCCTGGCCACCTCCTGCTTCCCCGGCCCTTCTAGCGACGCCACGACAACGCCCTTGACCCCCTTGTCCACTCCTCTCTCTTTGGTCTCGCCCCTCTCGTCTAACCCGCACTCCCGAGCACACTCGAAACCATCTGCCGGCGACCGCTGCTCGTTTCCGTAGCCACCGCCGTCGTTTTGCCTCGCCGTCATGTCCAATGGATCCGCTTCGACGCCCTCGTCCTCTCCATCGATCCACGCGACACCGGACGCCCCTGAACACCGTCGCCACCGTCATCTTCAACCTCTGGCTTCTGAGATCGGTGGCAACGCCACGACGCCATCTGGCCTTCCCCGAGTCCGCTGAGCCCTCCAATCAACGCGATGTGAGCCCTGGTCCTTTACCCCCAGCCCCGCCGTCGATTTCTTCCTCTAGGCTGTAGTTCCACCGTGACCGAGCTCCGCCGCCGCCTGCCTTGTCGTGCGCCACCATTGCAGCCCGCGTCCGTTGTTGCTGAGCACGGCAACGAGCTCCTAGTGCCTCCAGGAGGCCGCCTAGCCCTTTTTCTCGCTCGCCCGTGCCCCGTAGCACCGCTGCCTGCATGTGCCCGAGTGCCACCTCCACCCTGCTCGACGCCGGCGATGCTACAACCCTCCTCTGCACCTGATACTTGCACGACCCAACACGCCTCTCTGCGGGCGTTTGAAAGAGCCTAGGCGAGCTTCGAACGGCCGCTAGAATCGGCCGGCCGCTGGAATCGGCCGGCCGGAGTACCTCCGCCGTCAGTTTTGCTCGCCGGCGTTAAGCTGCCGACGTGGCACACTTAATTAGTGCTAATGACATGCTAATTAACCACCCTGTGACACTGACAGCTGGGCCTCACTGCCTAATTAACCATAGGATTAATTCCCTGTTTAGTTTAATTTAAACCCAGCTGACCCCACCTGTCAGGTTTGACCAGAGCCGACGTCAGCATTGACCGGTCCCACATGTCACTGACTGTGGTTGATTGTGATGACGTGTGCTGATGCAATAATTGTTTTTTGGATTTTAAATAAATCAGAAATTATTTATAAAACTTCTAAAAATCATAAAAAAATAATCTATAACTCAGATGAAAATAATTTATATATGAAAAATTATCAGAAAAATATGAAGAATCTGTTTATGGCATTTTCATGCATGTTTGAACAAATTAAAGTTGCTGTATAAGAAAATTTGAATAAATGACATTTGAAAGGTCTTATGTGGAGTTTGAATTTGAACCTTGGTTTCAAACCAACTTCATTTAAATTGTTGCTAGTTGCATTAGCCCAAATCACATCATGTTGCCATGTCATGATCATGCATCATATTGTTGCATTGCATTGATTGTGTTCCTTCTCTGTTTGCTGGTGTTTGTTCCTTCTCGGTAGAAGACGATTCCGACGTTGCGATCTCTGACACCGATGAAGAGTAGTTTCATCTTCAGAAGTGCCAGGCAAGCAAACCCCATTGAGCATTCCAATACAATCCCACTCTCTCGCTCCTGCTCTCTTTTACTGCATTAGGATAACAATGATTCAACTGTTACATGTTGCAGTAGTTGAACCCATTCCTTTGCATGACCTGTCATTATCACCAAGTAGCTAAACCATCCTAGCATGCTTAGGAGTTCTTGAACTTTGTTGTGACCTCATCCATGCTATGCTTGCTATGTTTAGAGTCGTGTCGGGTCTGATCCATCTAGGTGATGAATTGGAATAATCATGTCCTAATGATGTGACTTAAGTGTCATGACCTGTTTTGGTCAGGATAGTGATGAGAGGCCGTGTTGGAGAACATGGTGGATTGTGTTGTGATACGGCTCATAGGAACTGGGTTTCGTGGCTATCAGAACCTACCTTGCGGTTACATGGACATGTGCGGGTCAGGTATGCGGGCAGGTGGCGCATGGCGCGTGTGCCCGGGTGGCACACGGCATGGCACAGTGTCTGGGCTGGACGCAGATACGTGTTCCAAGAGGGAACGTTACTGATGGGATGAGGACATTGGTTCCTTTGAGTCATGGTAAAATGATCTATTTGAATAGCCACGTCCTCAGATACGGACCACTTGGAGACTTATATGGTTCATAGACAACTTTAAGTGGATACTCTAAAATTCCCAAGATAAGCGTGCGTGCTATGGATGGCCTTCTCGTAGGGAGACGGGACAGGATCCATAGTGGTGTATTGATGTGGTGACTATGTGGACTCATGTGCGCTTTCTCACCTCAAAGAAAATACTGGTAGTCGTAGTACAGGATAGCTACTGAGTCAAAGCTGACTTGTTGCAGTTAAACTCCAGAACCCCATTATTGATACTGATGCATAAGTAGTTAGTTCTGATGTAAGTCATGCTGAGTACCTTTGTACTCACGGTTGCTTAATTTATGTTTTTGCATAGGAGACTCCAGTCTCACTAGTAGTTCCACGTGGGCTTCGACGAGTAGCTTGGGAATCCCAGACAGAATTCTGGCTCCTATGGAGGGTCTTGTAGATAGTCAGGCTTCTCAGCCTTTTTCTTTTGTAGTTGTCTGTACTCAGACATGGTTATGCTTCAGTTGCTTGTATGACTTTGTGTGTTGGGTAATGAGACCCATGATTGTAATATCATGTTATGTATGGCTCTTCAGAGCCTCTTAAATAAATGCTTTGAGTCGTAGAGTTATGTTGTGATGCCATGTTGTATCTACACATATCGTGCATATTGTGTGTATGTTTGAAATGCATTGGTATGTGTGGGATTCGAATCCTAGTTATCTGCCTTTGGTAGCCTTTACTACAGGGAAATGCCTCCTAGTGCTTCCACTGAGCCCTGGTAGTTCGCTACTCCTCCGGAACACATGAATTGACCGGCATGTATCCTTCTTTGCTCCTATGTCTGTCCCTACGGGGAAATGTCACGCGGTGTTTTACTGGAGTCCTTGTAGCTTGCTACGACTCGGTTGCACACGCTAATGACCGACACGTGCATTGTTGGGTTACGTATGCATGTCCCTGTACGTTTATGCCACCTTGGTTTGTGACTATTCATGTCGACCCGGGTTCTCTGTCATATGGATGCTAGCATCACAATCATATACGTGAGCCAAAAGACGCAAACGGTCCCGGCCAAGGTAAAGGAGGCAGCCGTGGGTTACCGTGCGTGAGGCCGCAAAGTGATATGATGTGTCTTATGCTAGATCGGTGTGGCTTAGGATCGGGGTCCCGACAGCTTTGGTATCAGAGCCTGACTGCCTATAGGATTACCAAGCCAAACTGGTCGAAGTTGAGTCTAGTATTGCTTTAGTTATATAAGGGAATTGGTTGTGGAAGGGAACGTTAGGCTCTTTTTACTCCTCATCTCATGTCCTTCTGATTCTGAGTCACCCTCTTGTGTTCTACGGGGGTTAAGAAACTAGGTTTTCTCATCTAACTATCAGGATGATGAGTTACTATGCTGGAGACTTATAGGAAAGGTGTTGTCTTCTCAGATCAATGTTTCCATAGGATTCAGTTGTTGAGTTGTCAGTTGTCATGCAGGTTGCATTTTTCATGCCCGTACGGCCGTTATGCTGTTCGAGTTATCCAAGGTCTCTAAATAATCTAACGCATTTGCAAATTCTTTCTTCCTGTTCCGATGTCCTTTTTTAGCCAGACTAACCACACTAATCGGTGTGTTGAGGTACTTCGTTGCCTCGACATATATGTTGAAGTTATTAGGACACTAGGGTATCTTAGAGAACCACTCAGTAATCTAGCCATGTTTTGTGTTCCCAGTGTGATGATTCTAGCCACCATTCTCGACAGTGTTCATGATATCATTTAGTCATGTAGGCATTCTATCTCTGGGTTCTTGAACCCATGATTCATTTCGTTCATTCTTGTTGATAGTGTTTGCTCGTTCCTTTAGGATATTAGTAACCTTTGTGATAGTCTTCAAGGTTCGTGGTTTATCATTCTTCCAATACCACGAACCATCCTTGGCAGAAGTTCTTTTGAACCAAAGGATCACAACAAGAGTGCTCTTGACGAGTTCTCCATTCTACAATGTGAATCTGCCAATTCTTTTCTTCTGCATGGGTTATCCGGAAGAAATATGTTGAGCCTTGTTCGACATAGTAATATATGCATCCACAACTCAGAAAAATCATATGTTCCTTTGAGTTGCCCCTCTTTAGTTGTATTACGACCCTAGTCTATCAATTGATAGTCAAGAGTATGTGTGCATTGGTGTTCACCGATGCCTATTATTCTTGTGGTCCGTCAAGCCATTCTATTTCAGAATGACTAGGAGAAACAAACTCCAGCACCTCATCCATTTCTTTGATTGGGTCAAAGCATTTGTATTCCACAGATCAAGAATGCCAATCTAGCTCTTGTTCTGTTCTACCTTGGAGTATTACCCTCTTTCATGTCAAGAATGTCATGAGAATTGCACAACCTCTTATGAATTCTTGATACAGTGATACTTCTCACCATCATTATTCATTTCTTGGTCTCCGTATTGTTGTAACCGGAATACCAACAAGTGAATTGTGATGCGTGAAATCAATACTCCTAGAAACCCTATTGCTTGGTAGTTAATGGACAATAATCTCATTCTTAGTGTGTTGGTTATTGAATCTTCTAAGACTGATCATGCTACCTAGTCCATTTTCCCTGGTGCACTCTTCGATCAATGAGTCAGGATTGTGACAGTCCTCGCTCTTTTGTTCATATCATCCTGCCCTAAAAAGCAAGATTGTTCCCGAGCTTAGTAACATATCGGTGGTTCGTGATTTTTTGAATATCTTCTCGGAAGTATTACCAGGTTGTCCCTGACTGTTATGTTGAGTTCGTGATCAAGTTGGTTTTTCTCTAAACCACCTCTTCTCCAAGAACCTGTGTTGGATACCCCTGAGCTAGTTGGTTAAGCTAAACAACAACTTGGAGAGTTGGAAGATAAAAGCTTTGTCTGACTTAGTTCATTCCAAAGGGATATCTTTTGTGTGTGTATGTGTTGAAGAGAGATGATATCTTCATTGATTGACCTTCATGATCAATTGTTGGATCTATTATCTCATCCAAACTTTGATTTGAGTGTGGGCTATCGTCAATCAAAATCAGAACCAACGATTTTCGTAATGTTGTCTTACTCGTTGATATTTCCTTGAGCATACACCATTATATCTTTTGGTCTGACCGATGCTATCATCTTGTTCACATAGTTGTGGAATTCCATCTTAATGGAAACCTCGATAATTGTTGTTGAGCCCATCGGCAACATCTTTATCTTCTCCATGATTTTGATGAACATTAAGCTAGTGTTGGAAACTTGTGTAAGCATTGTCTTCGTGTCCCGTTCATGAAGTACATGTTTTGGATGAGAGAAGTGACTTCCTCTAATTCACGTGCTTTTGATGTAAGTTGCCGTCGTGAATTCGAGAAAGCTTGTTTTTGCTTCCTATGGAATCATCCCAAGTCAGTCATACATGTGCGAAGTATTCTATGGTTTGATAGGCTCGCTACCTTCATTCCATATGTATCTCCTAGCACACCAAGCCACTGATTGAATTGTTCAAGGAGAAGAAGATCCTTCTTAAGAGCTAACCTAGGGCTTAATCAAGGACTTCGTTATCCTCGATGATGGTTCCCAACCAGAACTCGGTAGTATTTTGTTGTAAGACTTCTATGTGGTCATGATTTTCTTGGACAGTGCGTTCACATGTGTTTTGCAATCCAGCTCATGTTTTGGAGCTTGCTACCATAGTTCATTTCCTGAGAATCTCGCAACTTCATCTCATCGATTTGTGTTGCAAACTTTCCTTTCAGACATGCTGAGTCTGAAGTGTCCTGTGACCAACCAGATCTGAATCTCAGGCAGATATGATGGTTGAAACTTTCCCAAGATCTATGATGTAGGTTCCGGCAAGGTTGATGTTTTGGCCGACACACCTAGTCGGAAGATCTATTATTGTAGTATCTTGATTGAGCAATTTGAACATCTTCTCCATGAGGATTTCGTGCGACTTATTCTAGAAGTTGTTCCTTATGGATACTTTGTGTTTCCGAAGTCCGACCTTTACTTGATGTTCTAGATACCAAACAGTACCTATAATTGGGTTATGCTAGTACATCAAGGAGAACATTAGAAGCAGAGTGCTAAATGTCTCTCGGTCAATCATCCAGATTTTGTTTCCTTGGCCCAGTCAAGGTAAAATCTGGGAAAGTGTTTGTCTTCCTTTGCATCTGCATCCTCCATCATTATTCATCATGGTAGTATGAAGTGTTGCCAGGATCTTTGGCATAGATGTTGGTAAAACCCTGATGAATATGGAAATGCTCAAGTTCTTGAGAGCATGCTCAGACACTAGGTTATATCCTCGATATCAAGTGGAATGTGCCTTCCATTTGCCAAGTTGTTCTATAACTCTAGTTTCCTTTTCAATCCGAGTATGCCATTCTTTCAAATTCCTTCAAAGATCATTTGTGAATTTGCCTCAGTCTGGTATGAAGAGTTTCGATGATCCCTGTATCAAAAGTAATTCTTTTGCCTGACTTATGAGATAATTCAATGAGTCACCTCCTCTAAGGTGCCCCGTTTGGTATGAAGGGCAATTAACTCCTCGCTACTTTGAAACCCATGCACCATCTTACTTAAGCGTGGAATTGTTGCCTACCAAATTGAACCTTCGTCATCTACTTCTTTCCACCGCTCCTGATGTGTGTTTGTGTCTCAGCTCAGGAGACGTTCTTACGTCTCACTCCATGAGTTGATCATGAGCTTCTTGATCTTCATGAAGGTCGATTGTTGTAGAGTTTTTTCATTCTTTTGTTGTCATGTTTGAGTGAAGATCTCAAAGCCAGATGTCAAATCAAGATGAAGCAATGGTCAACATCCTCATGAAGTGCAAATTGGATCATGAAGATTGTCTTAGATTGTGTCCACTCTATCCTCTTACCACACGTCTTGAACTCGGGACGAGATTCTTGTTTAGTGGGGGTGAGTTGTCACAGCCCTAGAATATTGCTTGTAAATAGTTGCATCAGAGAGCATCATGCATCATGTTTAAATTCAATAAATTTGAATTGAGGGAATTTTCAAAGCCTCAGTTTAATAAAGGGCAAAGAACCCTAAAAATTGCATTCACTGATTCCAAAAATTCCTTCTTTAATGTTTGGAAATTTTGGCAAGGGTTTTAAGCCCAACCAAAAATTATGAACATTTTTAAGGAATATTTTGGGCACTGAATTTAAATCATATTATATTTGAATTTGATGTTATATTCATATATTATAGAATATAATTTCAAAAGGTTCTGAAATAAATTATGTGCATTTGGCTAGGTCCATATCTGCAACATAAAATATTTCAGAAGTTTTGGCATGAGTTTTGAATTCATTTTGAATTTAAAACAGTGGCAAAGAAATAAATAAAAACAAAACAGAAATAATACAGAAGTATAAAAAGGAAAGGAATAGCTGGGCCTTACCTGGCAGAAGAGGCCCAGCCCACCAGGGGCTGAGTCGTCTTCTTCCTTCTGCCAGGAGGATAGACATGTGCATGGCAAGCACCGACGCTGCCTTGGCCACCTCCTGCATCCCCGGCCCTTCTAGCGATGCAAGGACGACGCCCTCGACCCCCTCATCCACTCCTATCTCTCTGGTCTCGCCCCTCTCCTCTAACCCGCGCTCCCGAGCACACCCGAGACCAACTGCCGGCCACCGCTGCTCGTTTCCGTAGCCACCGCCGTCGTTTTGCCTCGCCGTCATGTCCAATGGATCTGCCTCGATGCCCTCGTCCTCTCCGTCGATCCACGCAACACCGGACGCCCCCGAACACTGTCGCCACCATCATCTTCAACCTCCAGCTTCCGAGATCGGTGGCAACGCCACGATGCCATCCGGCCTTCCCCGAGTCCGTTGAGCCCTCCAATCGACGTGATGTGAGCCCTGGTCCTTTACCCCCTAGCCCCGCCGGCTGTAGGTCCACCGTGGCCGAGCTCCGCCGCCTCCTGCCTTGTTGTGCGCCACCATTGCAGCCCGTGTCCGTCGTTGCTGAGCACGTCAACGAGCTCATGGTGCCTCCAGGAGGCCGCCTAGCCCTTTTTCTCACTCACCCATGCCCCGTAGCACCGCTGCCCGCATGTGCCCGAGCGCCACCACCGCCCAGCTCGACGCCGGTGACGCTACAGCCCTCCTTTGCACCTGATACTTGCACCACCCGACGCGCCTCTCTGCAGGCGTTCGAAAGAGCCTAGGTGAGCTTCGTACGGCCGCCGGAATCGGCCGGCCGGAGTACCTCCGCCGTCGGTTTTGCTCGCCAGCGTTAAGCCGCCGATGTGGCACACTTAATTAGTGCTAATGACATGCTAAGTAACCACCCTGTGACACTGACAGCTGGGCCCCGCTGCCTAATTAACCATAGGATTAATTCCCTGTTTAGTTTAATTTAAACCCAGCTGACCCCACCTGTCAAGTTTGACCAGAGCCGACGTCAGCATTGACCGGTCCCACATGTCACTGACTGTGGTTGACTGTGATGACGTGTGCTGACACAATAATTGTTTTTTGGATTTTAAATAAATCAGAAATGATTTATTTATTTCAGAAAATGTTTAAAACTTCTAAAAATCATAGAAAATAATCTATAACTCGGATGAAAATAATTTATATATGAAAAATTATCAGAAAAATATGAAGAATCTGTTTATGGCATTTTCATGCATGTTTGAACAAATTAAAGTTGCTGTATAAGACAATTTGAATAAATGGCATTTGAAATGTCTGATGTGGAGTTTGAATTTGAACCTTGGGTTCAAACCAACTTCATTTAAATTGTTGCTAGTTGCATTAGCCCAAATCACATCATGTTGCCATGTCATGATCATGCATCATATTGGTGCATTGCATTGATTGTGTTCCTTCTCTGTTTGCTGGTGTTTGTTCCTTCTCGGTAGAAGATGATTCCGACGTTGCGATCGTTGACACCGATGAAGAGCAGTATCATCTTCAGAAGTGCCAGGAAAGCAAACCCCATTGAGCATTCCGATACAATCCCACTCTCTCGCTCCTGCTCTCTTTTACTGCATTAGGACAACAATGATTCAACTGTTACATGTTGCGGTAGTTGAACCCATTCCTTTGCATGACATGTTATTATCACCAAGTAGCTAAACCATCCTAGTATGCTTAGGAGTTGCTTGAGCTTTGTTGTGACCTCATCCATGCTATGCTTGCTATGCTTAGAGTCGTGTCGGGTCTGATCCATCTAGGTGATGAATTGGAATGATCATGTCCTAATGATGAGACTTAAGTGTGTTGACTTGTTTTGGTCAGGATAGTGATGAGAGGTCGTGGTGGAGAACATGGTGGATTGTGTTGTGATACGGCTCATAGGAACTAGGTTTCGTGGCTATCAGAACCTACCTTGCGGTTACACGGACATGTGCAGGTCAGGTGTGTGGGTACGTGGCGCATGGTGCGTGTGCCCGGATGGCACACGGCAAGGCACAGTGTCCAGGCTGGACGCAGATACGTGTTCCAAGAGGGAACGTTGCTGATGGGACGAGGACGTTGGTTCCTTTGAGTCATGGTAAAATGATCTATTTGAATAGCCGCGTCCTCGGATACGGACCACTTGGAGACTTATATGGTTCATAGACAACTTTAAGTGGATACTCTAAAATGCACAAGACAAGCATGAGTGCTATGGATGGCCTTCTAGTAGGGAGACGGGAGAGGATCCATAGTGGTGTATTGATGTGGTGACTATGTGGACTCGTGTGCACTTTCTCACCTCAAAGAAAATACTGGTAGTCGTAGTACAGGATAGCCACTGAGTCAAAGCTGGCTTGTTGTAGTTAAACTCCACAACCCCATTATTGATACTGATGCATAAGTAGTTAGTTCTAATATAAGTCTTGCTGAGTATCTTTGTACTCACGGTTGCTTAATTTATGTTTTTGCAGAGGAGACTTCAGTCTCACTAGTAGTTCCACGTGGGCATCGACGAGTAGTTTGGGAATCCCAGATAGAGGTCTGGCTCCTATGGAGGGTCTTGTAGATAGTCAGGCTTCTCAGCCTTTTTCTTTTGTAGTTGTCTATACTCAGACATGGTTATGGTTCTGTTGCTTGTGTGACTTCGTGTGTTGGGTCATGAGACCCTTGATTGTAATATCATGTTATGTATGGCTCTTCAGAGCCTCTTAAATAAATACTTTGAGTCATAGAGTTATGTTGTGATACCATGTTGTATCTACACATATCATGCATATTGTGTGTATGTTTGAAATGCATTGGTATGTGTGGGATTCGACACCTAGCTATCTGCCTTTGGTAGCCTTTCCTACAGGGAAATGCCTCCTAGTGCTTCCACTGAGCCCTGGTAGTTCGCTACTACTCCGGAACACATGGATTGACCGGCATGTATCCTTCTTTGCTCTTGTGTCTGTCCCTATGGGGAAATGTCACGCGGTGTTTTACTGGAGTCCTTGTAGCTTGCTATGACTCGGTTGCACACGCTGATGACCGACACGTGCATTGTTGGGTACATTTGTGCCACCTTGGTTTATGACTATTCATGTCGACCCGGGTTCTCTGTCATATGGATGCTAGCATCACAATCATATACGTGAGCCAAAAGACGCAAACGGTCTCGGCCAAGGTAAAGGCGGTAGTCGTGGGTTACCATGCATGAGGCCGCAAAGTGATATGATGTGTCTTATGCTAGATCAGTGTGTCTTAGGATCGGGGTCCCGACAACTAGTATCTTATTACATACATAAGCAAACAGATTCATAGCCACTCGGAAAAAAACCAAATAGGTTCATAGGTTCTTAGACGAAATATTACGGATAAAACAGATAATTACGACACATAGGCTAATGCATGAAACACTCAGATGATAAAGGTGCTTAAATCGACAAACTACACCATTTAGATCTTCTTGGCATGTTTGATCATGACGCTGCGGCTCTCCGTGTACTCCTCGGTCACGGGAAGCAAACACGCCCTCATGTCCAAGATCCGCCTGTACATGTCGTAGCATGCGTATGCGTCCTTGGCCACGTAGGTGATGTAGGCTAGATTCAGAGGTACCTCCCACGTGTTCAGGTCCTTCGTATCCATGTCTTCTTTCATGTTGGCATTGCAAGGGTCGATGATGGCCGCGGCGAGGTCAACCACACAGTCCTTCTGCTGCCCGTTGCCGATGATCTTGTATTGCTTCTGGATGTCGACGAGCTTCTTGCACCACATGGCCAAATCGTACAGCACAGTGGCATTCTTCCTGCTCTTCACGATAGCGAAGGCGCAGTCGGCGGTGCGGAGGAAAGTGGCGAACTCTCCACAAGGCCTCGTGACCCTACAGTAGTGGTAGACAAGAGCTTGGTCGCGCATGCATACCTGGGTGACGGCGATCCGCTGGTCCCTGTCAGGAGATGGATGGATGGGCACAAGGTCTAGTCCCGCGACCTTGTGCTTCTCCTCCTGTAGGTACTGCTTGAACTTCGCGATGCAGAGCTTCATCGATTCCGGATCGTTGGTGTACATCACATTCAACTTGGTGCTGCCATGGGTCTGAACGGCAAACTCAAAGGTGAACTCCCTGCTGAAGTCCATATCCAGCAGGCTCACCCCTCGGATCGCCATCGGAGTCTCTTCTCATGCAAAGTTGTTGTGGCGGTTCTCGTTTTGTGGGGATTGGGGGCAGGGGGAAGATGAAGACGATGGGGAGATATGGACAACGGAGGGCTCCTTATTTACACTGGGGATCGGTGTGTAGTGGGGTACTGGGGGGCGGTAGCAGCAGTTCATTTTTCCAATCTTGGGGAACTACAATCGCCGGTGAACGTAGGGGGTAGGTGGCGGCAGCAGTTCATTTTTCCACTCTTGGGGAACTGCAATCGCTGGTGAACGTAATGGGTATAGGTCGCAGCAGTTACTACCCCCTCCTCCCTCCCCCGCTGCACGCCCCCTCACCCATTCAAATGTAGCTAGTAAACCGGTGTGGAAGCTAAGAAACCTATTCCGGCCACACGTCCGTTCACGAGCGGGTCGACATTGGCACTGTAATTACGAGTGTTAGTGTGGTCGCTTTACTTAAATTTTATTCTTAAAACAAGCAAAGCATTGGCTCGTTCTATCAGTGCCATCAAATCAACATGCAAAACAATTAGAATTATTATTCTCTAGACGCACGCGAACAGCTCATTTGCCGCACTTTCAGACAGACAATACTACCAAGTTTGAAAAGATTGTTAGGGTTGTTGTCCTCTGCATCATCATGCTGTGTTTCACATCTTGCAAGATTCACAACCAACTCATAAGATTCAAATAATAAGTACAAAAAATATGCCTATGCATCTGAATGATTCACAAATCAGAGCCAATAGTTACTGTACAACTAAAACATCGTGAGAATGTAAACAAATAAATAAAATCGATCTATGCTTCATGTAAGCAATTTGATTCAAGGATTTGCTGAAACATTGAAACCAGTCCCGTTTACGTCCACGCATGTCAAACATTGGTAGATGAACATTTTCTGGATAACTGGTGGCACTACCACTTCCAATATCTGCATAAGCGGGTCACCAAGAACTTGGCGAATGCTTTGACCATCCCAACATCTGTAGCTGGGTATTCCTGTTTGCACAGATAATGAAAAAGCATGATTACTATAATAGTGGCACTAGTTGTAGCAACTTTATTTTCTTAATGGGAAAAAAGATTGCGATACAATAGCTTTATATAAAAAAATACAACGCTAGCAGAGTATGATAAAGCACGATCATGTGGATGAAGGACAATACTGACTAGTGTGAGATGACTTTGTGAGATCAAGTTGTTCTTCAGGTCCCCATATCTTGCCATGATGGCGATTTGTTGACATCTATCAACAGCTTTAGTGTGGTAGTAGAAGGAGGGGCCTTGAGTCATTTTGATCTCTTTTTTTGTGCAGTTCAACTAAAATTATGGCGCTCGCCATGCTGCGAGGGAGAGAAGGGGCCCGCGCCACCTCGACGGTAGGCGTCATGGACTCAACTAGTTCAGTGCACATGCTATGTGATTGATGCAGTGCAAATGGACTCAATTCTCCCGGATACGCCTTCAGCAAGTTATCTACATTGGAAATGAGATGATAGCTAAGACAGTAGCTCAATTATAACTGTATTATTACTTCATTTTATTTATCAGTGGCACTAGCGGTGCCAAAACATTGCCTCAAATTATTAGCGGCATTACATTAAGAATCAAAAACAATATCATTATTGCCTCCTCATAGCAGTGCAAAAATAGTAGCACAAGATCACTAGCTGAATACAGAGTCAAAATCAACCAAAAAGGAACATACCCGGTCATGGGAACCATAACTGCAGTTAACACCATTGTAGACAGGTTGACACCAGTCACCAACATGTATGATTCATTTCATGCAACCTTTTTGTGCAGTTCACCTAAAATGAAGCAATGTTTGCATCATGCAGCTAGCAAGATGTACCTGGTCCCATGAGCTGGCAACTTCTCCTTCATTAGTTGCACTAAAATTGAGCAAGGTCAAGGTTGGCTGTCATGCTCATGGAAGGTGCAACTATAATTTGCTTATCCTTTTGTGTAGTTCCACTAAAATCAAGTGCCATTGTGGTGACGATGACGGCTAATATTGCAAAGGCTAATAAATTGTTGCGTGAGATTACCCGCAGAGTTAGACGAAGAGGTTAGTAACTCCAATCACCCTTTGTGCAGTTCCACTAAAATCGAGAGACATTGCCCATGTGACATTTTAGTAGAACTGCACAAGACACTCTTTAAAAAAAACAAAGTGTTTTGTACAGTTCACCAAAAGGTCACAATAGCAACGAGGTGAAATGGATATCCCTATCTGCACAAAAAGATAACAAGATATAACTGGTCAAAAAAAGATAACAAGATATGAAATGTACACGAAATGAAAATAAGCATCTTACTTATCTTCATGGCAATCATGCAAGGACAGTAGAAATTTTTAAACGGTAGCATTGCTTCATATTACTGGAAGCATTATGATCAACAATGACATCGGTCAAATATGCCATTACATTAATGGTGGCATTGCTTCGTTTTACCAGCTATACTTGATTAACAGTAGCTAAATAGTTGGTATAAGGGCTTGGGACAGTGGGGACACCAGGACATTCACCAGTGTAAAGAGGCAACTTACTTATCATAATGGGAAATATAGCAGGAGAGTACCATTTGTAAAACAGTTTAATTGCATCATATTACTGGAGGCATTAGATTAATAATAACATTGGTTAGACATGTCCTTACTTTAACAGTGCAATTGCTTCATTTTACAAGCGCCATTACATTAACAACAGCAAAAAGTTGGTATAAGGGCTTGCAGACAGTGGACGCATCAGCACCATGTACCTACAAGGAGGCATAATGTGGTGAGGCCGAGTTTGTTGCCCCGAGCAACAAACATCCAACCAAGATCTGGGCTGGTCCCAAATTTAGTTCTCCTTAGCTACCTGTTACTACGTGAGGATAACAAATCTAATCCTGGACATACTCTGTTGACTTGTCCCCCAGCTGCCACTTTCTTTCCTTCTTCCACCAATAATAGATCTGTTCCTTATCCAGTCTGTACTGTGTTTTCCCTTTATTTCCCTTTTGAACCAAGAGACGGGTTGGGTAGCCAGTCTCTACTACTTCCCCCCCTTTTATTTCCTCTTTGAATCAAGTCCTTGATTCATGCTACAACTTTCCCCCCTTTCTTCCCGGTTTGAACCAAGTCCTAGATTTGACTGCATGAAGTAGCTTTACCTCTAATAATAGTAAAAATTAAGGTGGCTTTGGAACAGCTGATGGAAGTAGAAAAAGATCCACATGCAGCCACGTGGGGAGCTGGGGCAGTAGAGCAAGGCCGTTTTCGAAGGAAGCTATACCTGATGGTTGTCGGGATGTGGCTAGGAGGGCGGTGGGAGGCCAGATCTGGCCACAATACGGCATGGAGGAAGAAGGGGTCGGAGGCCCTCCCGAGCCGGCGCTGTGTCAGAGAGAATGGCATGGGCAGCCGATCTAGACGCGCCAGCAGCTGTTGGTCTCCTCCCTAGCCGCTGACGACCACGTGAACGATGGACCTACTCCCCTACCCCGGCCGGATCTGTGACCAGCGGTGAGCAGAGAGAGAGTGTGGCCATCGCTATCTTGTTTAGATCTGGAGAGGGCGAGAGAGTAAAGAGAGCAACCCTAGTAAAGCAAGCGCTGAGGCTCCTGCCCATATATATAGTGGAGTGATTTTCTTTTTCTCTCCACAACAATCGTTTCAATTTGTGTACGTGACATTAAAGAAAAGAAACTCTCTATTTAATGTGCTACAGTGAACAAAACTCCACGGCGTCCAAGAGTACTAGTACTATTGTTCACTTGTGGACCCCGGCCTTCCATTCATTGAACAACCACATGGGTGAATATATATAGAGAGAGAACAAACAAGCCGGAACTCTTTTGGCTTTGAGATACTCCCTCCTTTCCAGTTTACAGGGCTCATCTCAAAAATTACGTTTTCCCGTTTTATAAGTCTCAATTCTACTATTTACCATCACATGTTTGGATTTTGAGTTACATTAAATCACCCAATGCAAGTATCAAGAGAAAACTCACCAATGGATCTAGAAGTTCATGGACATTTAGTGGTCATGCATGCATGCATTGTAATTAATGCATCGCTAAACATAACTTTTTGAGAAAAAAGAGAGTACTAATTAAGTACTTATGCAAACTACAAAATTTACTCCACCACTCACCATCTACCTTGGTTGGAGAGATTTTGAAATTGAGCCCTATAAACAGGAAAGGAGGGAGTATCGATGGTACCGTTTGACCACACCATCAATGGACTCACTACTTTGAAGTTGCCGTAACGTGGCTTTTGCAGTTCACATCTAAATGGGGGAATACCATACATTTTCTTTGATAACTACCCTATACGTATAAACACATGCACGGTTTACATTCCGAATCGCTAGCTAGAACTTGAACTGTATTTGTTTTCAACATAAAGTGGAATCAAATGTTTGAATTCATGATCTTAGCGTTTGCAAAGAAAATGTAAAGGGCCATCGATCTTTGTTCTGCTTTTGAACATACTATAACATATGCAACCCTTTTGTGAAAATAACCAGATCTATTATAAAAAGTTCACCATGAGTACTACAAAGCATCTCAAACATAATAAAAATTACATCAAGATTCCGAGAGCACCGAACGACCTACTACCGTCAGAACGAGTCACCGACGCACCACTGTTGCCGCCATCTTACATGAGCCGACTTGACCTCATCGATGACAGCCGGGAAGTGTTCGTGCACTTGCCCCTAAGGTGCAGCGACCCGAAGCCATAGTAGTCGTAATTGATCTGAAGCACCTAATTCATATAACGCAATATTTCGCCACACGACAAGAAACCCTAGCCTCACCGCCGCTAGGAGACAAGATGAATCTACGTTGGAGCTCCATCGACTATGCCCCGACGAGGATCAGAGCTCAAAAGACTAACTCATAGAAGATGTGTCGATCGATATCGCCGCTATCCTACCGGAGTCGGCTTGACCTTTTTGACGATAAACGGGAAGTCTTCGTGCAGATGCCCATCGGGACCAGAGCCGTAGAGCCGTATTGTGTGTTTGGTTGCATTCTCATCTCATCATAGTAGTTCCCTCTTTGTGCAAGCTCATCTCAGCATCCCTCTTCACGCATGCTCCTAGTGTATTTGTGTTAAGGTAGTGTGGACTCGTGCAACCTTCATACACTCTACCAAACACCCAAAAGTGGGTCGAGAATGGAACTTTTGCTCTCATGCACCCGTCATACACCCTACCAAACACCCAAAAGTGGGTCGAGAACGGAACTTTTGCTCTCATGCACCCTTCATACACCCTACCAAACAACCCTTGTCGTCTTTGAACCCTTGTAATTATCCGAAGCACTTGACACCTAATCTCGCCAAATGACAATACGCTCATGTTCCATCCACTATGTCTAGACGGACGAAATCAAGGAGGATCAGAGCCCGAAAGACAAACTCAAAGGAGAAGTGCCCCCCATCCGAGTGAGGGCAGCGCGTGCGTGGACTAAAAAACCCTAATGTAAACTACTAACTAGAGCGGAGGCACGGGGATTCCCCTCCCCGCCACCAGTGGCCTGAGTGGCGGGAAGAGGGGAGGGGCGAATCCACGGGATCACCGGTGAAGCGTGGAGCGGGGAGGTTGCCCTAGCTGCCTACGGTGGGGAGAGTAGATTTGTATTCATAGCGAAATAGATTCGAATTTTATTGGTACTGTACAGTACTATATAGCCGGTGTCTCGACATTTTTTTTTGATTTCTCAACATATCTACAGCCCGTATGTTACCATCGCTCGTCTGTCTTTTCTACTATAGTAGTAGTAACTCAGCCTGCCTAAAAAAAGTAACTCAGCCGTATGTTACCATCGCTCGTCTCTCTTTTCTAGTACTGTAGTAGTAGTAACGCGACGCGCGTTCCATTCGGTGAGCGGCGTGCCAGACCAACCGTGGGGGTGCGACTCGAACGCGACGGGCGTGCTATATACATGTACCCCCTTTTTTCTTTTGGTTTTGCTCCATGCCGCAATCCATCGATACAAAATTATATTTAAAAGTTGAGGGCGGGGCTTTTCCTGCGTGGTACGCGTGGTAGTTTCGCCTAGTCGGTTTGGAGAGGCGAGGAGGATGAGGGAGTAGCGGATTCAACTTACTGCTGGAAGGGTGGGACTGTGTGATTTGACGGCTCGTTACTACAGGAAAGGTGGGGCCTTGTGATATGACTGCTCATGTATAGTCATTATTACTGCGGTGCTACGACCGGGTGAGGCTCCCCTTCCGTTCCCCACTCTAATCTGGTGCATGACACGTCGACGTAATAAGGAGCAAAGAACCGTGCGGTATACTCTAGTTTAGCACTGGAGTACTAGTATACGTCGGAGGAGTGTGAAACACGGCAGCCCAGTGAACTAGCAGGCGATATGGCGATAAAAAACAATGTACTACAGTGCAACCTTAGCTTGTAAAAACACGCCACCGCTTCCTCCTCCTCCTCTCGGTTTACCGCCATTAGCGGAGGAAGAGCATTGTCACAGCTTAGCTAGTACTCCTCTCCAACCTTTTTTTTACAATTCCTTTGTTTTTCCTGTGGCGTTGAACACTCTTTGCTAATCCTATTGGATTTAGCACTCCACTCCCATACTTTCCCCATTCCTGTATTTTCAGTATCCTGGGAATCAAAGAGGCCCTTAGACTAGTTTACGGCTGGTTGTTTTTTTTCAATGAAATATCTACAAAATGTAATGAATGTGCTCCGGTTTCTATGAAAATCATCTGGTTTGCATGTAGTAATTCCTTTATTTATTCTTTTGCGGGGGGTCTGCATGTAATTCGTCTAGTTTGAAATGTACTCGTACGTCGGCATGGTTGGATGGCCCGCCGCCGCATTCTCTCTGATGACTCGTCCCTACCGGTCGGCGCTCAGCGTTGGAGATACCCCGAGTGCTTGCAGGTGGACCCAAATGCTCTATGTCCCACATGTCGGCGAAAGGAAGCACGTAGAAATATTTACGTCGACCGCGGAGCCGAGCAGTACATCTCAGCAAGTAGGAAAAATGCTTGAAAAAAATATGTACTATGAAGCGTAGCTGCAAAGTGATGACAGGTATAGGTCGCACGCACCCAACGAGAGGTCGTAGTACATACGAGGACAAACGAGTATGGAGTACTCCTACTCTATCAACACGAGTCCCATCGGACAACGGCGTCAGTGCTACAGCTAGCTCTTCTCCCTCTTCATTTCTCTCTTCTAATTCTAACTCAGCTGACTCACAGCGGGCGGGGTGTGGATTTGCCGATAGTTGGTTTGCTCAACTGCGGTCCCACATGGCAGTGAAAAATGCTAGACAACACGCGTTCCCAAGCTTGAGCGGCGTGCCGGACCGACCCTAGTACTCCCGACCGTGTGGGGGTGCCACGCGACGTGGCAGGCTTTTCCTTTTGAACTTGTAGAAAATGTAACATTTGGTTATGTTTCTGCTCCTTGGCATGATAGACAGATAGAAACAATGATTAAAAATGCTAGGGCGAGGATTTTCCCGCGCAATAAGCCGGGGAGTTTGCCAGTTTGGCGCATTGTCGGTTTTCTCACATCGGGCCCACATGCCAGTGATAATATGCCCAGCCAATGCGTGCTGAGTGGCGGGCCAGAATGATAGTGTGGGGTGCAACGTGAATGGGACAGGCGTGTTGTACTTGTTCCACTTTCTCGTTTTGAACTTATGATGTGTAACGCTTAGTTTTGAATTTATAAGTTTCGTTGTCGCGCCCATATATATACTACTATAGTTTGGTAGCTTGGGTCATGCATCGTATGTAAATTATGAAGTTGATGCAATAGGTAAGTACTACCTCCGTCCTGGTTTGTTGGTCCCCTTTGTGCCAAATTTTGACATAGATTTAACTAAAAAAATATTAATGCAAGTCACCAAAAAATATATTGTTGGATTTGTATTTGAACATAGTTTCCAACGATATTGTTTTTTGTGACATGCATTAACTTATTGTTAGTTAAATCTGAAGTCAATATTAGGCACAAAACACAAAAGGTGACCAATAAACCAGGGCAAAGACAGTGATACATATAATTAACGCCAAATGAGAGCAAGGGATCACACATGTCATTTATGATTGGAATGATAATGCGATGCAGTAACACATTAAGGCCACGATGCGATGCAGTGCTGGTTACAGGAGGCAAGAAGAAAGATGCATCCATTGACGACCTCCTCATCCTCGACCCAGGGCGCCAGCTCACCGAACGGCGGCTGAAGAGTAGCGGCTTTCATGGCGAGGTCAGCGTGCTTCTGAACAATGGCGTCCAAGGCTTCCAGTCGGTCGAAGAAGGCCAATGTCTTAGCGTCGTCCCTGGCCCTGTAGTGGCCTATGTAGACGATTTCTTCGTAGACATGGATGTGTAGGTCGACGGTTTCTTGCTCGGCGTGGCGCTGTGCGGTGAGTGCGGCCTCGAGGTGGACATTGTTCGTTGCGACATCGGGCAGCTGGAGGGCCACCAGTGCGGGAAAGAGGTTGTCACCATGGAGGCCGATGAGGGTGGAAAGCAACGAGGAGCCTGGGCGCGCGGGATGGAGGAGTACGGCAAGGTCATTCGCGCGCTTCTTGACGGCGGTGAACTTGCGGATGGAGCGGACCATCATCTCACCCATGTGAGAGGCGAAGCTACAGTTGCCGAGGTCTATGACGCTGGCGGTTGCCAGCACCATCTGGAGACGCTGCTCGGTGCCGGGCCGTAGGCCGGCGTCGTGGATCATCTGGCACAGCCGCCTGCCGCTCATATCCATCGCCTACATGGGTGGTTGTGGCTTCTCGTCACTTGGTCTTGGATTGGAGTGAGCAGTGTTGTGCAGACTAGGTGCATACGATTCTGTAGATGGATTGGAGTGGAGGGGCGCCTTCATATGAGAGTGTAAACTGAGTGCATTCATATCGTGTTGGCTCCATTCTGCTTCTCCAATTAATTCCCTCTGAATGCTAATTGAATGAGGATGCATCATTGATCGTTCAACGTTTCAGGAACCGCTGCCCTCTCCCTCGTTGGCATTCAAGCCGTATCAATGTAAATTCATGTCAAAAAGAGACTAGTCAACAGTTCGCCACGAGCCTATAACTAGCGATCGCCACAATAACCGTAAGATCTGCATCCGACGGTGGCACCTATTGGACGCAAACAGCAATAAAAAAACAAATGCCACGGCATTTTACAAAACTGCCACACCACGCCCCTGCCCTACACATGAGACTGCCACACGAGCGTTCATAACTGCCACATTCGAGTTGCGCTTGGCTCTTCGCCTCTTCAGGAAGTCGTACTACTACAATATATGCTTCTGGCAATCTAACACCGAATGAACTGCTGCATGTCCACCGCGTGGGGGAGGGAGAGCGTGTTGTAAGCAAAAGCTTCTCCTCATCCTACGAGCCACCGCGCGCATGGGGGAGGGAGAGGGCGTAGTAATCAAGCTTCTTCTTGTTGTACGAGTTGACGCGACATATCAAAGGAGTACACTTGATTTTGTCACAAAGTTGTTTTTACCGATGCATAAATTACAATGCATGCATGCATGCCGTGAGTTTCCTTTTGATCCTTTCATGTGTTGATTTAATGCACCTTGAAGTATGAACATGTGATGGTAAAACTTTCTAATGCCCCGTCCCTAAAGCGAGAGATGGTGGTGCACAAGGAGGGCGAGATCATGCCGACGGAACAGGACCCGACAATAGACGTCTTTATGGACCTCACCATGCTCCACTGCCCCTTCTGCCTCCGCCCCTTGAAGCCTCTGGTGTACGAGGTTTGAATACATCTCGTCTGTTCGGCTGATTGAGCAAGGCGCAATTTTCTTGATTGAGTTGGTGTTCGATTGATTTGTGAAGTGCAAGGGAGGGCAACTAGCCTGTGCGGACTGCCGCGGCGAGCGCCCCGGGAACCAGCGGCAATGCCAGAAGTGCGAGTGCGGCGGCGGCTTTGACGTGCACAACACGGCGATGGACACCATCCTCTCCTCGGCGAGGGTGGAGTGCTTGCACGAAGGCTGTGGGCTCTACGTCACTTACCACAAGATCGACAGTCACCAGAGTGCGTGTCCGCTCGTGCCGTGCAAGTGCCCCGTGCCCGGCTGCGGCTACGAAGGCCCGCCGCCGGCGCTCCCCAATGATGCGGAGCATCCTACGGTCATCCCCATGGACCCACCTTCGTCTCCCCAAGTGCCAAGCGGACCAATGACAGGAGCACGTGCACGAGCTATCGAGACCGAGGTGACATCTCTCCTAAATGACATTCCGTATGACCAAAGTGAGACATGGTTACTACCTCATTCCGGAATGCTATGTGTGCTTAGGTACCAAGAAGATCCTCTCGGAGAAGCCCGGAAAATTGGACAAGTCGCCAAGTACACGGATGAAGGAGCTCGAGAAGAGGAAGCGCAGCTGAGCATCAGCCGCTGGACATCCGGCCTACGGCCCGAACATCCGGCCCCTGGAGACTTCAACTTCACTCTCAGATCAGCAGCTGACGACCCCCTAGGCCCCGGACATCCGGCCCCCTGCCGGAAATCTGGCCCCTCCTGTACCGAGAGCAGCTGGAATCGGCCGAAGACCGGCGGGACATCCGGCCCTTACCCCCGGACATCTGGCCCCTACCTGAACCGCCGGACATCCGGCCTGACACCTGGACATCCGGCCCCTGCGCAGACTTAAACGGGCCAATAGCCCATGTACCCCTCCAACTCGTCCCAACTTGTACTAGCACTATATAAAGACCTCCCCCTCCTCCATCTAGGGTTAGCAAAGTAGTTGGCTCTTGAGATAGAGCTTTGCTCATCCATACCTCTCCCATGGAGATCAAGACCTCCGTGAGACCCATGTGAGAAGATCCACTCCGGATTCAAGACCTCAACTCCTCTACGGATTGGGATGAACTAGCTACCGTGTATCCTCTTGTGTTGACTTTGGATCTTGTATCTCTACTATGTGTGTGTGGATCTAGTGCATGTGTCACCACTACAGTCGACCGCTAACGCGACACATGAATCAGAGACCCCGCGACCAAACTGTGTGCGATGCATGAATCACAAGCGGTGTTGTAAAAAAACCGTCGCCAATAAGACGAACTGTTTGTGATGCCAGAGACATAAAAAACGATTCAGATTAGAGACGCATGTGCGATACATGGCATACAGTTGATCCATACGAACTGTTTGCGATAAGCCAGAACAACAAACACGGTCAGCCAGTTCATGGTGTGTGCGATACACGGCATACAGTTCAGTCGGATGAATTACCCAACACAACAGAAACGGGTAGCCAGTTCGATGTGTGTGCAATACACGGCATACAGTTCACTCGGATGAACTGTTTGTGATTACCCAACATAACAGAAATGGTCAGGCAGATCAAGGTGTGTGTGATATACGGCATGCGGTTCACTCGGATGAACTGTTTGCGATTACCCAACACAACATAAATGGTTCAAATTAACAAGGTGTGTGTGATACGCGGCAAACAGGTCAGTAATCCGAAATGTGTGGGAAGACCGATAACAACACAGACGATTCCTGCTAATAACCCGTGTGTGTTGTGGGCAAACGCTTGCTAGTATACAATTGTCAGCGATTGATGAAATCATCACCGACGGGTTCCCTAGTTTAGCCCATGGCCGATGTGATTTTCTCTGTTCGCACAACATGTTGTAGGGTGGAACCCTAAGTGAGGACTTTTTCACACTTGGAGGGGGGAAAAGGGATGAACTCACAAATCACAAGAGGCAAATCACTCAACAAACCCAAATCACACATCCACTAGAGTAGCATACATAGATCCACAAGCATACATAGACAATCAAAGGAAAATAGCACAAAGGTAAGGTTCTTCCCACTCCAAAGGAGGTGAGGTCTGGATGATCTAGATGAGATCATTCTCCCTTAGGAGGTCTTGATGATCCTATGATGGGGATCCTTCTCCCTAGAGAGGTCTTGATTCCCCAAGAGGAGATACAAGGAGCAAAGCTCAACTCAAATGTCTCAATATACTTTGCTAACCCTAACAAATGGTCTATCCATGGAATATATAGTAGGTGGGAGGTAAGTGACGAAGTGAGGGCAAAACAGACCAAAGTCAGCCACCACGCTGGGTGGCCCATGCGCATGGGGTAAGTGGGGCCCGTGCACACGGGGTCTCGTGTGCACGGTACATGCCCGTGTGCACGGGGTGCTACAGCGGCAACGCCCGTGCGCATGGGGTCCGGGGGGCCCGTGGGCACGGGGTGTCCAGTAGGTTTGCCGCATCCCGTGCGCACGGGGTCTTTGGGGCCCGTGCGCACAGGGTGTCTAGAGACTTTCTGGACAGTCCGTGCGCATGGGGTCCAAAGAGCCCATGGGCACGGGGTCGCCTGGGCATTCCTTCTTCTTCCCGTTGCTTGACTCCCGTCCTTCTTCCTGGACTTGACGAGGCTCCGTAGCTTCTTGGTGGTCGACTCCATCACTCCTAATGATACATAGAGTTCCTTTGTGAGGTAGCATCCAAGTTCCATCCATATCCATATGAAAGTTGTAAAGGAGTGAGTTCACCTCGTTCTCGATGGCACGTGTGCGAGCTCTTGTCATAGGTCCACTTGGTGCTTGGTGAGTTGGTGAGGTCCCATGGGGATCATCGAAGGATGCTCCGCATCATCTTCCCCCCCTTGGGAAATATCCGCCCTCGGATCAATATCTTCATCACCATGGTAGGGGGATAGATCCTTGACGTTGAAGGTGTCACTCACGTTGTACTTGTCTCGTGGGAGGCCGATGTTGTATGCATTGTCGTTGATGCGTGCTAGCACCTTGAATGGCCCATCGGTGCGAGGAAGAAGCTTTGACTTGCGTTCGTTGGGGAAGCGGTCTTTGCGAAGATGTAGCCACATGAGATCACCGGGGTTGAACACCATGGGATGTTTGTTTGCGTTGAGCTTGTTGTTGAGTTGTTGTACTTGGCATTCTATCATGAGCCTTGTGTCTTCATGCACCTTCTTGATATATGTTGCTCTTGCGCTTGCGTCCAAGTTCTCTCGCTCTTGTAGTGGTAGCGGTAGGATGTCCAATGGCGATAAAGGGTTGAAGCCATAGACCACTTCGAAGGGAGACTTGCCGGTGGTAGAGTGTCTTGCTCGGTTGTAGGCGTACTCGGCGATCGGTAGGCATGCTTCCCATTCCGTGAGGTTCTTCTTGATCAACACGCGAAGTAATGTAGAGAGCGTCCGGTTGGTGACTTCCATTTGACCATCGGTTTGTGGGTGATAGGCCGACGTGAATAGGAGCTTGATCCCGAGCTTGCCGCATAGTGTCTTCCAAAAGTAGCTAAGGAACTTGACGTCGCGGTCCGAAACAATCGTCTTGGGCATTCCATGAAGTCGCAAGATTTCCCTACAAAAAAGATTTGCAACATGTGAAGCATCGTCGTTCTTGTGACATGGAATAAAATGTGCCATTTTAGAGAAACGGTCAACAACTACAAATATCGTGTCTTGGCCATATTTTGTTCTAGGCAAGCCAAGCACAAAATCCATACTAATGTCTTCCCATGGATGATATGGTATAGGGAGTGGCATATGTAAACCATGAGATTGAGCTTGTGACTTAGCTTTGCGACATGTGGAGCATCGATTGGTGTAGCGTGCTACATCGTGAAACATCTTTGGCCAATAGTACTTGTTGGAGAGCGTGGCAAAAGTCTTGTCGCGACCGAAATGTCCCATAAGTCCACCGCCGTGAGCCTCTTGCAAAAGCAACCAACGAAGAGAAGACTTGGGAACACAAAGTTTGTTAGCACGCATAAGGTATCCATCCTTGAGATAATATCGCTCCCAATAAGTGTTAGCAAGACATTTGGCATAAGGAGTTGCAAAAGAATCATCATGCTCATATAAATCTTTAATGTGCTCAAAGCCAATAACATTCAATTCAAGTTGAGTAACTATCATGTACATGCGTGAAAGAGCGTCCGCTACAACATTCACCTTTCCCTTGATATATTTGATGATGTAAGGGAAGGACTCAATGAATTCACTCCATTTAGCATGCCATTTATTTAATTTAGTTTGACCCTTTAGGTACTTAAGCGTTTCATGATCGGTATGGATGACAAATTCATGAGGTCGGAGATAATGCTCCCAAACATGCAAGACTCTCACCAAAGCATACAACTCTTTGTCATAGATGGGATAATTAAGTTGAGCACTGGAAAGCTTTTCACTAAAATATGCAATGGGTAACTTTTCTTGCATTAAAACGCCACCTATGCCATTACCACTAGCGTCACAATGCACTTCAAATGTTTTCTCAAAGTTTGGCAAGGTAAGAATTGGAGCATGTGTAAGCAAATTCTTAAGCTCATGAAATGCGGTATCTTGGGAAGGTCCCCAAACAAAAGGAGCGTTCTTCTTACTCAAAGCATGTAATGGTGAAGCAATAGTGCTAAAGTCCTTAACGAAGCGACGGTAAAATCCAGCTAGACCAAGGAAGCTACGCACTTGTTGCAAGTTGGTTGGTTGTAGACAAGTTTTAATAGCATCAATTTTAGACTCATCAACTTCAACACCCTTAGAGGAGACAACAAAGCCCAAGAAAGCAAGATTATCAACACCAAAAGTGCATTTTTCCATGTTAGCATAAAGTCTCTCGTCTCTAAGAACTTGCAATACGTCCCTAAGGTGCTTGACATGATCCTCAAGAGTTTCACTAAACACAAGAATGTCATCAAAATAGACCACAACACAAATGCCAATGTATTTGCGAAGAACATAATTCATCACACGCATAAAAGTGCTAGGTGCTTGCGATAAACCCATAGGCATGACTAACCATTCATACAAGCCAAATTTGGTTTTGAAAGCCGTTTTCCATTCATCACCTTCTTGCATGCGTATTTGGTAGTAACCACTTTTAAGATCAATTTTGAGAAAATGGTGGCTCCACTAAGTTCATCAAGAATGTCATCAAGGCGTGGAATTGGGTGACGATATCTAACGGTGATAGCATTTATGGGACGGCAATCGGAACACATGCAATAGATACCGTCTTTCTGAGGCACAAGAATTACCGGAACTGCACATGGACTCAAGCTCTCGCGTACATACCCATTCTCCATGAGATGTTGGACTTGCCATGGGATTTCTTTGGTCTCTTTGGGATTGACGTGGTATGGTGCCTTGTTTGGTAGAGGTGCGCCGGGAATGAGGTCGATGTGGTGTTCGATTCCGCGTAGAGGAGGTAGTCCGGGAGGCAGCTCATCGGGAAACACGTCCTTGTATTCCTGCAAGAGATGAGACAACACTAGAGGAAGATGTTGTGAAGTATTAGTCCGCTCAGCTTCACCTTTGCATAAAAGCACAAAGTGAGCAACACTTGATGGGCTCTCACTCACATCCCTCAAATCTCTTTTGGTGGCTAGTAGAACTAAGTTTTTCTTGTCGCTCATCGTGGAGTCACTCAATTTTAGCTTGTGGCGCTCACTCTCATTGTGGTGGTTCTCTCTCTCAATAGTCTCTCCACGATGGCTCGATGTTTGATTGTCGGCGACGACTTGAGTTGGAGACATTGGTCGAAGAACGAATTCCTTGCCCTTCATCTTGAAACTATATTGGTTGGTCCGTCCGTTGTGGATGACGCCGCGATCGAATTGCCAAGGTCTCCCAAGTAGGAGGTGGCATACGGACATGGGAACCACATCACACTCCAAGGTATCTTCGTAGGCGCCGATCTTGAAGGATACTTGAACGGTGTGCTCCACTAGAATGGTGCCAGAGTCGCTAAGCCATTGGACCTTGTATGGGCGAGGGTGCTTCTTCTTGACCAATTGGAGCTTGGAGCATTATTCTTCACTTGCCAAATTGTGGCAACTTCCGCCATCGATGATGACCTTGACTGAACGGCCTTGGATACCCGCTTTGGTATGGAAGATGTGGCAACGTTGGTCCTCGTCTTGATGTTGTTGAAGTCTCAAGACCTTGGAGACAACAAGAGCGGGACTCGCATCATTGTTGCAATAGATTTGTGCATCTTCATCTTCATTCACTTGTCGGTGCATAGCCACATGCTCGAGGGCCTCCATTTCATCTTCGCTCATGGAGTCGTAGGTGCCGTCGTCGTTGCGAATCATTGTGCATCGAGTTGGACACTCGAAAGACTTGTGGCCTCGGCCCTTGCAAGTGAAGCACTTGATGTCACTTGTCTTGTTGGCATCCGTAGGAGGTGTCGATGACGAAGGCTTTATCTTGGAGTTGCTTGTAGTAGTAGGAAGACGACTCAAAGATGTCAAAGGTTGCTTGGAGCTTAACTTGTCGCCGGTACTTGAGGTAGTGCGAGTCGTGGAAGGAGTTGTCGTAGCCGTGGAAGCTTGATTGTATGAACAGTAGGTCTTGGAAGAGTACTTGGAGTACTTGTAGTCCTCTTGCACTTGTCGCTCTGCCTTGGTTGTGTCGGAAGTCGGGCTTCGGGGACCCAAAGGTTCGAACACTGGGGCGAGCTTATTCTACCACTTAGTCTCCAACCACGGCTAAGCGACGGCAAGGCTACGGCAAGAGCGCGCTAGCGAGGGACAGACCGTGGACTCAGTGGTTTTCCTAGGTTCGGGCCACTTTGCGGTGTAAGACCCTACTCCTGCTTGGTTGGTATTGCTCTGGTGCGAGAGAGAGAGAGAGTACAAGGTCGAGGGCGATGGGAACCGGCGTCCTCTCTACAATGGCTGCTCTGCCCCCCTTATAGCCGCATCGGTCCTCTTCCCCCGTGAAACTTAGGCGGGAAGGGCTGCCACACTTGGCGGGTTTTGAAAGGGGACAGGCGCTCAGGCTATCCTGACTAAAGGCGGTCTTCGCCTGCCAAAGCGTGATCCATGACGCGCCGGTGGGCTCGGTGATGACCTCCGCCCTGCGCGCCCGCCGTCTTGGTCTTCCTTCGCCGATCGGGCAACCTTTGGGGTCGCTTTGGGGAGTAGGTATCTGGCCCTGCTCCCTTAACACAAAAGAGGAATCCATCTTCATCCACGCCTGCTGGCGCGGCCTCTGTCGCCTCTCGTCGCCGCGTGCGTCACCCACGTGATGGGCCCCAGACCGCGCGGCTCCACTGAACGGCCTACATCTCGTGCGCCCTCGGGAGGGGGCCTCGGGAGGCCACCTCAGGAGGTCGCCTCGCGAGAGGACCTCACGAGGCCGCTGGCGGAGGTGCTGAGCCTCGCTTGCCCGCTCCCTAAGGAGGGGGCCTCGGGATGCCAAGGCCTCATGAGGAGCCCTCGTGAGGTGCTTGGTGATGATGGCCTGCAGGGCCCACGCCAGGCGTTGCGCCCTGGGCCAAAGGCAGACGGGCCTGGATACCCCGGGTTCCATGGGCTCGACAGTAGCCCCCGGTCCCGCGGCGCGCATATTCCCGCCTACAGGGGGGCGAAACGGCGTGGGCCCTAATCGCCTGCGGCCAGGCGCAACGCGTGGCGCACGATGTGACTCGGGACGCCTCCACTTCTCCCACGACGTCTCGGTAACCACCAGCGCTGACATAAAGTCCGCCGCGGGCGATGCGAGACCATCATTGCCTTCTTTCTCACGTTCCATCTCCTTGCGACTTCCTTCCCGCGCACGGCTCCTTCTTCCTCTCCCAAGACTCCGCCGCCCTAAACCCTTGCCGCGCCGCCATGTCGCCCCCGGGCAGGGAGGAAGAGGCGGCGGACACAAAGGTTGCGGGGGTGGCGCCAGAGCCTGCTCTGAGTAGGCCCACAATTTTCAACGCCGAGGGGCTCAGCAAGGTGCTCCCAATGACCGTAGCTGCTTCCAACGAGTGGGGGGGCAATCGCATCTGGCCGGCTTCGCGCCCGACCGCCGACCTCGATGCCACCTCTGCCGTCCTCTTCCTTCCCGCGCTCTTTGCATGCCTGCTTCCTCCATTCTTCGATTTCTTCAATGCCGTCCTCTCCCACTACCAAGTCCATGCGCTGCATCTCGAGCCGAATTCCGTCCTTCTCCTTTCCGCATTTGCCTTTTTATGCGTGGCCTTCCTGGGTGTGACTCCCTCAGTGGCGCTCTTCCGCCACTTCTTCAGCTTGCGGCTGACCGCGGCGAACCAATGTTCCGGGTGCGTCTCATTCCGCATCGCCGACGAAGTGGCGGGCGATGGTATCGACATGGGGCTTACCAAGGAGGTTGAGGGCTTCAGGCGGCAATGGTTGTACATGGACGCTGCCCAATACAGCCCCTGCTGCAGCTGCCCATGTCCCCGGTGGTGAGAAGCTCCGGGTGGGGGCAGGAAAGGCTCACTGACCCGAGGCTGGCACGGGTATGGAAGAGGTTGGCCGAGCTGAGGGCCGCGAAAGTCACGGTGGTCACGGTCGTGATGGAGTTCCTCCGGCACCGCATAGCTCCCCTCCAGCGACACTCCCGCCCGATGTCGGCTTTCACTGGCCTGGAGGACCCGATGCGGTTGAGCGCGGACGGCTTGCTGCCAGAGGTGCGGAACGGGGTGCTCCATGCCCTGACCGGCGAGGAGGCGAGCGAGCCGCCCATGGACGGGCTTCCCTTGTATCGCTACAAGAACAAGGAGGCGCTGGCCGGCTCGATGCCGCACTTCGACCAGTGGGGACCGCTTCCAGAGGGCCCCGAAGGACCCCAGGACAACCCCTTTTTTGTGGTCCCGAGTTCAGGCGGCCGCGGCGACGCCAGGGCCTCGACGGGCGCTGCGGAAGGCGGAGGCGGCCCGGCTCGGCGGACCCGCTGCCGACTCATCCGTGGGCTCAAAGATGATGATGACGTCACCCTGCCTGGGGCCTCGGCCGCCGTGCCCGGCCATGCGGAGGGCGCGGGAAGCCCCCGTGCGGCAGCTGCGAAGCTGCAGAGCTCCGGAAGTGGTGGCGAGGGCGGACCCCGCGGCCCTCCCGCGAGGGGGGCCGGTCACGAGAAGGGGCCCAAAGAAGGCGGCGGTGACATTCCTCCGTGGCCGTTGAGGAAGAGGAGATGGTTTGCCAGGGACCAGTAAGTGTTCGGCCTCCCTTCTCCTGTGCCCGGCGCGTTGCGCGCGCCTGAGCCCTTGTTTCTCTCCTCTTTTTCAGGACCTCCTCGAGCAAGAAGAGGAAGAAGGAGAGGTCCCCCGGCCTGGCGGGGGCTTCACCGCCGGTTGCCAGGGTTGGGGGGCGTGAAGAGGGCGCCAACAGCCTCGACATCGAGGCAGGCCTCGCGAGGGCAAAGGGGCAGGAGGCTCCTCCCGAGGCACAGACGAACGTGGCTCGGGGGTCCCAAGAAGGCGAGCCTCAGGAGGCATCGTCAGGAGGCGGCTCCGTGGTTCCCGGGCGCCAATTGCCAGGGCGGGCATGGCAGCGACAGAGGCGGAGACGCCGGTTCTCCCACCTGGCACCACCGGAGGTGGTGGCGTCGCGGGGGGCCGGCAGGACTTGCCAGGACGTGGGGCCTCTTCCGGGGGGCCACCGGGCCCGCGGGGTGGGTCGCTACGGCGGGACGAAGAGGGGGCCCCCGCGAGCTCCCCGCTCCTGACCGGCGGCGCCGAGCCCCCGCGAGAGGGCGGCGCGGGGGCGCACACCGGCTGGGCCCTGCAGCTTGTGAGTAGCACCGCCGTGCTCAAGCGTGGGGCCCTGCAAGGCGCCATGGCTGCCCTTGACCAGCTGGAAGCGGACCTCCGGGCGGAGGAGGCACGCATCATCGAGGAGCGCCAGCGCCTCGCGGGGAGGTGGCGCCAGCTTGATGTGGCCATTAAACTGGGCCGCCGTCGAGACGACGCCGCGCGGGAGAAGCGCGAGAAGGCCACCCAGGACGCGAAGGAAATCTTCGAGAACGCCTTCAGGGAGGCCGATGTTGCCGACAGGCGGCGCGAGGTGGCGGAGACCCGCAGGAAGGAGCTCCAGGACCAGAACGCCTTACTGGAGCAACAATTCCAGGCACGGAGAGGCGCCATCTCTGCCCTCGAAGAGGGGCTGGCGGCCTGCGAGGCGGACCTTGGCGTCCGCGAGCGGGAGCTCGCGCGGTCGGCGTCTGCGCAAGACTTGGTGTCGGGGGGATGATCCCCGAGTAGGCAACGGAGCCCGGAGCCCCCTTCTTTTCAAAACATCGGGGCAGGGCAAGCTCCTCGCTCCGGCGGGTCTGCACGCCGGCTCCCCAGCGCGAGCCGGCTCGGCATGGCGACCCGGCCTGGCCGGCTGGCCCATGCCGGCTGGCCGCTAGAGGGCAAACCCTCACGACAAGGCAAGTATGGCAACAGCGCCCCTCCTTTGCACCGACACATGCGGGCATGGCTGCAGCACTCACTACGCCCTCGCCCGGGGCGGGCGGTGTCCGGGCGGCGTGATCCTGCTGCTAGGCGGCGCCGACCGCCCTATGACGAACGATAGGACCCGCCACAGTGCCGCGCTGCCGACCGAACCCGTGCCCGGCGGAGCCGGCGCACCCGGCGGACCTGGCGGACCTGGCGGACCCGGCGACCCCCACCACCGGCTCCTAGACAATGACACCAGGGCCCCGCACCCGTGCATTTTTACCCATGTAACCCTGGGGGGTCGAGCTATAAGACACCCCAGGAGGCCTCCATGCAGGGGGGTTTTCAGTTCGCTCTCTCTCAGTCTTCCACACCCCGTAGCAACACCCACACACTCACAGGAGAGGCCGAACGGCGGCCTAGCCCCTTCTTCCTCCTCCGCCCACACAGCTCCAAGAGCAACCTTGTAGCCCTTGTGCACTTCATACTCCATTAGGCAGGATTAGGGGTGTTACCTCTCCGGAGGGCCCCGAACCTGGGTACGTCTCGTGTCTCACACTTGCGCGTGCCAACCTTGCCTCCGGAACCCACTGGCGTCCTCCTATAACCCCACCTCTTTAGCCATCTTATGGCATCTGCCGTGAGAATACCACGACAGTTGGCGCCCACCGTGGGGCTGCTCGCGGCGCCGGCCAGAGTCAAGTTCCGGACGAGGCCCTTCACCAGCTCCGGTGCGCGCATCATGCATGGTTTGGTCCGTGCGCCTCGCACGGCCAACCCGGCCGGCTGCAACGCTGCGTCGGGCGCGGACGTCGCCGGCCCCGCAGGCTGCCTAGTCGTCCCTTTCGGCGCGCTGCGTGTTTTCATCGCGCTCGTCCCCGACGTGTTCCCCAGCGGGGTGCGCAGCTTCGCCGACTTCCCCGTCCCCGTTGGCTGCGCCGTTTCCGACGATGTCGCGGCTCTCTGCACCCGCGCGAAGGTGCTGACCATCGGCACTAGCGCCGGCTCCCCGCGCGACAATTAGAAGGCCACCGCGTCCGCCGCTGCAGCCCCACTGCGCCGGGTCGACCCGCTTCGCGAGACGATCCGGAGCCTCCAGGCCCCGATCACGCCCGACGCCGACATGGCGGCTGCAGCGGCTCAGCTCAACGAGGACCGTCAGCACCTGCTGGTCGAGGCCACGACGCTCGCGGCTGTCGGGGTTGTGGAACCCGGGGTACCACGACCCGTCTGCCCACGGCCCAGGGCGCGGCGCCTGGCGAAGGCGCAGATAGGCGGCCCACCAACGGGCGCCCCAGAAGAAAGTCACCTCACGAGGCTCCGGCCTCCTGAGGCCCCCCTCACGAGGCCGCCTCACGAGGCCCCCTCACGAGGCGGTCTCCCCGAGGCTGCCTCCCGAGGCATCCTCGCGGGGCGGCTTTCCGAGGTGGCCTCCCGAGGCCCCCTCACACAGGCGCTCGGGACGAAGGCCGTTCGACGTGCCGCGCAGTCTGGAGCCCATCACGTGGGTGACGCACGCGGCGACAAGCAGCAGCAGAGGCCGCGCCAGCAGGCGCGGATGAAGATGATTTCCTCTTTCGTGTTAAGGGAGCAGGGCCAGCTATCTACTCTCCAAAGCAACCCCAAAGGTTGCCCGATCGGCGAAGGAAGACCAAGATGACGGGCGCGCAGGGCGGAGGTCATCACCGAGCCCACCGGCGCGTCATGGATCATGCTTTGGCAGGCGAAGACCACCTTTAGTCAGGATAGCCTGAGCGCCTGTCCCCTTTCAAAATCGCCAAGTGTGGCAACCCTTCCCGCCTAAGTTTCTAGGGGGAAGAGGACCAAGGCTGGTATAAGGGGCAGTGATGCCGTTGCAGAGGGGGACTCAGAAGGTCTCTCCGTACCAGTTCTTCCTCCTCCTCCACCTTGTACGCAAGAACTCTCGCACCCATTGCAATCCAAAGCACAAGCAGGAGTAGGGACTTACACCGCAAGGTGGCCCGAACCTGGAAAAACCGCTGACTCCTCGCCCCGTCCCTCGCTAGCGCGCTCTCGCCGTAGCTTAGCCGTGGTAGGAGGCGAAGCGGTAGAACGAGCTCACCCCAGTGTTCGAACCTTTGGGTCCCCGGAGCCCGACTTCCGACATTTGGCGCGCCAGGTAGGGGTGTGCTACCGTTCTTCTGCTCCGCCCTCAGCTCCACCAACCCCATGGCCGACGCACGTCGCGAGCGCGCTGAGCGCAGGGCTGGCCGCGTGGCTCAGACAGAGCCGGTGGCCCGCGGCAATTGCCGCCGCCCCGAAGCCGAGGCTGCTGCCGCCACCGACCCAGCTGCCCGCGAGCAGCAGGACTCCTCCCTGCACCCCTCCGTGCGGGCGGACGGCCGCACCGCCACGGCCTCCTCCCTCGCCAACCGTGGGCCGCCGAACCCGCAGGCCGCGCTGCTCATGGCGCGTGAGCTGCTCCGCTACCGTACGGGTGACGCCGGCTACAACGCCTGGCTTGGCCGCATCACCGAGCTCCTCAACGTCGCCGGGGATGCTCCGGCGCCTTCTCACTCACTCCGCCCTCTGCCGTCTCGTGCTGGGGACCTGGCGCACGGCGCTCCCCCGCCACCTCCTCTGCGCGACGAGCATGCCGGGCCCCAACGCAGCGCGCGGGCTCGTGATCCGTCCCGCGGCGCGTCCTCGCCAAACCGAGATGAAGCCAGCTGCCAGATCATCCACCGCGCCCCCCGACGCGCGAGTGCTCCTCGAGCGGCAGTGCCAGCGCCAGGACCAGGCCGTTCAGGACGTTGCAGCGGCCGGGCGTCAGAACCGCGCCGCCCTCACTGGCGGCGTCCCCTCGAGCGGCGTGGGCTGCCGTGCCTTCACCCGCGAGCTACGTCGCGTGGTCTGGCCCACGAAGTTCAAGCCTGAGCTGCCGCCACGCTATGACGGCACCCGCAACCCCACGGAGTTCCTCCAGCTCTACGCGATGAGCGTCGTGGCGGCGAATGGTGACGACAAGGTCATGGCGAACTGGTTCCCCATGGCCCTCAAGGACGACCCGTGCTCCTGGCTCATGAACCTCCCCGAGGCTTCCATCTCGTCGTGGGCCGAGCTCTGCAGCCAGTTCATCGCCAACTTCAAGGGCACACAGGGCCGGTCCCTCACCATCAACGACCTGTGGCGTGTTCGGCAGTACCCAGACGAGACCTCCGCAAGTACATCCAGCGCTTCAGTCAGGTGCGCAACAAGATCCCGCGCGCCTCCGGCGCGGCCGTCATCTCTGCATTCTCCACCGGCGTCACAGACGTCAAGATGCGCGAGAAGCTCGCCATCAATGGTGAGCTCGACTCCATGCTCGAGCTGCCTGACCTCGCCGACAAGTGCGCCAAGGCTAAAGAAGGCCGCCTCTTCGTCCACAACGACCCCGATGCGGCGCTCGACGCCGCCAAGGCCAAGATCAAGGACGTCAAGCGCAAGGGCCCTGCCGTGCTTGCGGCGGAGCCCGAGCAAAAGCGCGGCCGCGACCTCGACGAGCCCAGAAAGCACAACCGGCCACTCTGTGCCTTTCACAACGTCCGCTCCCACAGCACCGAAGACTATCAGGAGCTCAAGCTGCTCCGCGACGAGCACCAGAGCTGCCGGGACGACCGCAATGGCCGCGGCGCCGGCCGTGGAGGTGACCGCGGCAGCAATCGTTGGATCAGCCGCAACGGCAGCGGCAACTTCCGCCAGGGCTGGCGCAACCGGCCTCATGAGGCCGTCTAGCGCGACCAGCCTCGTTAGTCCGCCGGGCGCGACCAGCCTCGTGAGGCTGCCTGGCGCGATCAACCTCGTGAGGTAAACCCGCAGGCCAACACCGCTTTCCCGCCGCTGCCGCCGCCACCCCGGAGGAACGACGGCGACCAGCCCGACGAGGGTGCTGGGGGCTACCAGGAGCCTCGCGCGGTTGCCTGCATCCTCGGCGGGGCTCAGCCTTCCGTGTCCTCGTCTACGGAGCTAAGGCGGTCCTTCCTTCAGAGCTTAAGCATGGCTCCCCGCGAGTCCTTGCCTTCGACGAGGCGCGTCAGGGTGGCTCCCGGGAGACTGATCTACTGCTCCTCGAGGAGGGCCGCCGCCAGGCCGCTCTTCGCGCTGCGAGGTACCCGCAGGCCCTGCGTCGCTACCTCAGCCGCAACATCCGCCCTCGCACTCTCGAGGTCGGCGACCTCGTCCTACGCAGGACCCTCTCCAGAGAGGGACTCCACAAACTCTCACCCATGTGGGAAGGCCCTTTCAGGGTTGCTCATGTCTCCAGGCCCGGCGTCGTCCGGCTGGAGACGGAGGACGGAGTTCCTGTGCCTAACGCCTGGAACCTCCAACACCTCCGCAAGTTGTACCCGTGGCCCCCATGAGTACGAACAAAATGGGGCTGTACACGCCCCGGAGCCCCTCATTGCGTTCGCCTGATGGGCCCGCGAGAGCTCCAACCCACGCCCAAGTGGAAGCCCCATGCTTCGCGCTGGCGGAACGATCGAACCGCGATCATGCCCACGCCAAGTGGAAGCCCCATGCTCCACGCTGGGGACGGAGGATGGAGTTTCAGCGTATGACGCGCGGAACGTCCGACCCCTCCGCAAGTTCTGCTCGTGGCCCCCACGAGTACGAACGAAACAGGGTTGTACACGCCCCGGAGGCTCTTATTGCGTAAGCCTGATGGGCCCGCGAGAGCTCCAGCCCACGCCCAAGTGGAAGCCCCATGCTCCGCGCTCGCGGAACGATCGAGCCGTGATCATGCCCACGCCCAAGTGGAAGCCCCATGCTCCGCGCTGGCGGAACAATCAACTGAGGGCGCCCCATGGGCTACACAAACCTCAAGCTGACCCGTGCCAGACACGGCAGCCGCATCTCCTTTTGGTTGTGTAATCAACCGTATTATTTCATCAGTTCTTTCATGGCGAGCCGTGCGCGCTCATGGCGTCCCTCCTGAGCTTCATGCGAACGGGGGATGGACACGGTGCCTGTGCTCGGGTCAGTCCCAGCAGCGCTGAAAAACCCAAGTGATCGAGCTCTGGCTCGTGGACCTGCTCCTGTGCACGTCACCTCACCGAGCTCTGGCTCGCGGGCCTGCTCCCATGCACATCACCTCACCAAGGTCCTTAGTGTCTCATCTTCTCCCATGATAGGCACGGTGCCTGTGCTCGGGTCCGTCCCTGCAGTGCCGCTAAACCCATGTGATCGAGCTCTGGCTCACGGGCCTGCTCCCATGCACGCCACCTCACCAAGGTCCTTGGTGCCTAACTTTCTCGCGTGACGCCCATGAGTGGGTCAGTGAGCGCGCGCGGCTCCCCCATCACAAGACCTTGTGCCTTGCAATTGTCTCAGGAGTAGGTCACACGGAAGGCCTCGCGAGCGTGCCTCGCGAGGTAACCCGGCGGAAGGATGTCCCCCAGAGCCTCAGGAGCACGGCTTCCGGAGCCAAGCCCGACAGAGCCACGCCAGCCGGAGGCCTCACGAGCGGAGACCTCGTGAGGCACACCCTACAAGTGGCGGCTCGCCCGACGCCGCTCTCCGAAAAAGCTAAGTATCATAAACACCTCAGGAGATGTTTTCACCGCCCCTCAAGCTCTCCTCTCACCGCTGCCGCACTGAGCGTTGAGTTTCCTTCTTCTGTGTGAGCCACTTGCACGTCAAAGGGGGGCTTCTTGAGCATCGCGCCTCAGGAGCTCTTACCCCCTCGTAGTGCCCTACACCTCCTGGCCTTGTCCAGGCATCGCGACTGGACATACCAGCGACGGCTGTAGCCTGCTCGGGGGCGGGGTCCTGACGACGTAGAGCGACAAGGCAAGCAAAGAAAGGGAGATAAGCCTCACGAGGAGGTCTCGTGAGCCGCTCTCATCGTTTTTCAAGCTCTCTCTTTATTTTTGCGATTTTGACTGAGCGCCCACATTTTCTCTTTTGCGCGAGCCGCTTGCACGGCAAAGGGGGGCTTCCTGGGCATCGCGCCCCAGGAGCCCTTACTAGCTCCTAGGCCCCTCACCTCCTGGCCTTGTCCAGGCATCGCGACCGGACATACCAGCGACGGCTGTAGGCCCGGTCGGGGGCTGGGTCCTGACGCCGTAGAGCACCAAGGCAAACAAGAAAGAAAAGCGAGGCCTCACGAGAGGACTTCAAGAGGAAATAAGCATGCATTACAGCAAGTCATAAGGTACTTAATGCAAAGGACATCGTTTTTCCTCACGCCATCAGGGGCTACGTTGACTTGTTATAGGAATAAAAGGAAGAAGGGTGCCCTCGGCGCCGCCTCGCCTTCAATGCATGCAAGGAATCAAGGCAGAACACACGGGCGAGGCAATGATGGCCCCGCGCCGAGCATGAGCAGGCTTTATGTCAGCCTGGGCAGTTGCCGAGGCGTCATGGGGAAGTGGAGGCGTCGCCCATCACATCGTGCACCACGCATCGTGCCTGGCCCGGATGCGGTTAGGGCCCGCGCCGTTTCGCCCCCTTAGGCGGGAACATGCGCGCCACGGGCCCGGGGGCTACTGTCGGGGTTGTGGAACCCGGGGTACCACGACCCGTCTGCCCGCGGCCCAGGGCGCGGCGCCTGGCGGAGGCCCAGATAGGCGGCCCATCAACGGGCGCCCCAGAGCAAAGTCACCTCCCGAGGCTCCGACCTCCCGAGGCCCCCCTCACGAGGCCAACTCACGATGCCCCCTCACGAGGCGGTCTCCCCGAGGCTGCCTCCCGAGGCATCCTCGCGGCGCGGCTTTCCGAGGTGGCCTCTCGAGGCCCCCTCCCACAGGCGCTCGGGATGAAGGCCGTTCGGCGTGCCTCGCGGTCTGGAGCCCATCACATGGGTGACGCGCCCGGCGATGAGCAGCAGCAGAGGCCGCGCCAGTAGGCGCGGAGGAAGATGATTTCCTCTTTGGTGTTAAGGGAGCAGGGCCAGCTATCTACTCTCCAAAGCAACCCCAAAGGTTGCCCGATCGGCGAAGGAAGACCAAGACGACGGGCGCGCAGGGCGGAGGTCATCACTGAGCCCACCGGCGCGTCATGGATCATGCTTTGGCAGGCGAAGACCACCTTTAGTCAGGATAGCCTGAGCGCCTGTCCCCTTTCAAAATCGCCAAGTGTGGCAACCCTTCCCGCCTAAGTTTCTAGGGGGAAGAGGACCAAGGCTGGTATAAGGGGCAGTGCTACCGTTGCAGAGGGGGACTCAGAAGGTCTCTCGCTAGCGCGCTCTCGCCGTAGCCTCGCCGTAGCTTAGCCATGGTAGGAGGTGAAGCGGTAGAACGAGCTCAACCCAGTGTTCGAACCTTTGGGTCCCCGGAGCCCGACTTCCGACAATGGCGACGCTGCGCCGGCTGGAGTCCGCCCAGCGGGAGTACGACAGCGTCCACGGTTTCACGCGGGCCGCCGCCGAGCCCAGCCGGCTCGTGGAAGTGCGGATCCATCGAGGAGCAATCGGTCGTGCGCTAGGCGCATGCTGGCCCGTCTACGACACACCCGTTAAGAACATATGCGCGGCGCAGGCGGCCATGGCGGATCTCGAGTTCCTGGAGGGCGAGGAGCTGCTGCAGCAGCAGCAGCACATCCGCGACCTCATCACCGCGGCGAACGAGCAGCAGCAGCGGTTCGACCCGTCCCAGCCATCCGCCTCCACTACAGGAAATACCGCGAACCCGGAGATGGCCCTCCGGGACGCGCAACGGACGTCCTCCCACGCCACTAGCGCGAGCCGCTCTGGCCGGCATCGGTCTGGTCGGAGCCGGCACAATCGCGCCACAACCGCTGGAGACGGCATTGCCGACGAGACGGCTGGCGACGGCCGGGTTCAGCCGCCGGAGCCCCCCGTGAAGCCGGCCCGGCGGCCCGAGCCGGCCCGAGAAGCCCCCGCATCCCGAGGTCCCGTAGCTGACCGGCTCGGTCCCCACGTGCCCTACGACGAAAACAACGCCCGCCAGCCCCTCGACCGGCTGGTGCGCTCCACGGCCCTGGAAGAGGAGAGCTCTGTCGGCCCGGCGTGCTTTGGCCCCCGCATTCGCGAGGAGCCATTCCCCAAAGGCTTCTCGCTACCCCGCGACTCCCCCAAGTACAATGGCGTCAATAAGCCGGAGGACTGGCTGACTGACTACACCACGGCCGTCGGCATAGCCGGTGGCAACCGGCGCGTAGCCATGCGATACGTCCCCCTCATGTTGCTCGGCTCGGCCCGGACGTGGCTTAACAGCCTCCGAGCCGGCAGCGTGAACTCCTGGCTGGATTTCGAAGACGCGTTCATTCGCAATTTCACCAGCACCTACAAGCGTCCCGGCAAGCCTCGCTAGCTCTCCAGGTGCGTCCAGAAGCCGGGCGAGCCCCTTCGCGATTTCCCCACGTGGTGGACGGAGCTCCGCAACTCCTGCGAGGGCGTCCACGAGGTCCAAGCCATCCAGTACTTCATCGACGGATGCCTAGACGACACTTTGGTCAAGCATCAGTTGGTGTGCGACGAGCCGGAGACCCTGGCGGATCTCATGGCCGTGGCGGACAAGTATGCTACGGCCGACTCCGTGATGAATGTGAAGGTCACGATCGATGCAGACGGCAAGCTCCTCCCGGCCCAGCCGGCTCCCCCCAAGCCGGCTGGCGACAACAATCAGCGCCGGCAAGACAACAACAACAGCAACAACAACGGCAAGCGTAGGAACGACCAGCCGGCGCCCCGCTACGACAACCGGCAGGTCGCCGCGGTGGAAGGGGAGCAGCCGGCTGAGCAAGGCTCCAGCCAGCGCCCGCGCACCGGCAAGGCGGCCAGGCAGCCCAAGCTGTCCTTCGAGCAGATGCTCGACGCCCCCTGCAAGCACCACAGCGGCACGAAGCCGTCAACGCACACGCTCCGGCAGTGCAGTTTCACCCAGCGCCTGTTGATGGGCAACCTTCCACCCCCGCCACCCGGAGCCGGCCCGCAGCAGCCGCCGCTTCCCCCGCCCCCGCCGCCACCCGGCGCCCTCGCCGACAACCCCTTCCCGCGCCCGGACGCGTCCTACGTCGTCTTCACCAGCGAGGGGGATGACAAGCACGCCAAGCGCAAGCACGCGCCCGAGGTGAACGCCGTCGTCCCTTCGGTTCCCCAGTACATGCATTGGTCCGACCTGCCGGTGAGCTGGACCCGGGAGGACCACCCGGCCGTCATGCCCACGCCGGGTGGCTACGCCCTTGTGCTCGACCCCACCTTCGTCTCCGAGTAGCGCACCTGCCGCTTTTCACGGGTGTTGATCGACGGCGGCAGCAGCATCAACATCCTGTACCGCGACACCATGACCAAGCTCGGCATCGAGGCGCGACAGCTGTAGCCGACCCGGACGGTGTTCCACGGCATCGTGCCGGGTCTCTCCTGCTCTCCGGTCGGCCGGATCCGGCTTGACGTCCTGTTCGGCTCCAGCAGCCATTTACGCCATGAGCCGATCTCGTTCGAGGTGGTTGACCTGGCCAGCCACTACCACGCGCTGCTGGGCCGACCCGCGATGGCCAAATTCATGGCGGTCCCCCACTACGCATACCTGAAGTTGAAGATGCCGGGTCCCAAGGGCCTCATCACCATCATCGGCGACTACAAGAAGTCCCTCGAGTGCGCCAAAGCCGGCTTCCAGCTGGCCGAGTCGCTGGTCATCGCCGAGGAGAGGCGCCAGCTCGACCGGATCATGGCGCTGGCTAACGCGCAGCCAGCCATGCCGACTCCGCCCAAGCCGGCCAAAGACACGAAGAGAGTCCCGCTCAACCCGGCCGACCCCAGCTCCAGCAAGTACGTCGTCGTGGGCACCGGCCTCGACAGTAAATAGAAAGGCGAGCTCGTCGATTTCCTCCGTGAGAATCAGGACATCTTCGCATGGTCTCCCAAAGACATGCCGGGTGTCCCGAGGGAATTCGCTGAGCACAAACTTCACGTCCGCAAGGACGCCAAGCCTGTCCGACAGCCGGTACACCGTTTCTCCGAGGAGAAGCGAAGAACCATCGGTGAAGAGATCACTCGGCTGCTCAATTGCGGCGCCACCTTCCAGCACTGCATGCAGAAATGCATGCTGCCCCAACTCGGCAGAAATGTGCACGTCTACGTCGACGACATCGTGGTGAAGACCAAGCAGCACCTCACGCTCCTGGCCGACCTCAAAGAGACCTTCGCCAACCTGCGCCGGTTCCAGATCAAGTTCAACCCGGAGAAATGCGTCTTTGGCGTGCCAGCTAGCCAGCTCCTCGGCTTCCTCGTCTCGGAGCGCGGCACTGAAGCCAAACCGGAAAAGATCAAGGCAATCGAGCACATGCGCAAGCCGGCCCGGCTGCACGACGTCCAGAAGTTCACCGGCTGCTTGGCCTCTCTCAGCTGGTTCGTCAGCCGGCTGGGGGAGAGGGCCTTGTCCCTGTATCAGCTGATGAAGAAGACGACGGCGTTCGAGTGGAGCGACCAAGCGGACGAAGCTTTCCGCGACCTCAAGCGCATGCTGTCCACCGCACCCGTCCTGGCCGCGCCGGCTGAGAAAGAGCCACTCCTGCTGTACGTCGCTGCCACCTCCCGCGCGGTCAGCACGGTGCTGGTCGTCGAGCGCCCTGAGGAGGACAAGGTGCAGCCGGTCCAGCGACCAGTGTACTTCCCGAGCGAGGTGCTCTCCGCCTCCAAGCAGAGCTACCACCACTACCAGAAGATGTGCTACGGCGTGTACTTTGCCGCCAAGAAGCTGAGGCAGTACTTCCAGGAGCATACCATTACCATGGTGAGCACGGCCCCCATCAGCGAGATCATGGGCTGCCGGGATGCCTCTGGCCGGGTGGCCAAGTGGGCCATCGAGCTAGCCGGCCACACGATCCTCTACGAGCCCCGCACCACCATCAAGTCTCAAGCGCTGGCCGACTTCCTCGTCGACTAGACCGAGACCCAGTACCTACCGCCGGCACCTGAGTCGACTCACTGGCGCATGCACTTCGACGGCTCCAAGATGCGTAACGGCTTGGGAGCCGGCATCGTGCTGTCTTCCCCCAAGAACGACCGGCTGCAGTACATGCTGCAGATCCATTTCGCCGCCTCCAACAACGTCGCCGAGTACAAAGCTCTCGTGCACGGTCTCCGGCTGGCCAGGGAGATCGGCATCCGGCACATCCTCTGCTACGGCGACTCGGACCTGGTGGTGCAGCAAGTTTCCGGCGACTGGGACGCCAAAGACGCCAACATGGCCAGCTACCGCTTCCTGGTCGAGCAGCTCTCCGGCGGGTTCGACGGTTGCGAGTTCCTCCACATCCCACGTGTGGACAACGAAGCAGCCGACGCCCTGGCCGAAGTGGGCTCCACCCGGCAAGCCATCCCATCCGGCGTCTCCCTCGAGCACCTGCGGAAGCCATCCATCAAGCCATCTCCCGAGTCGGAATCCATCTTCGTCCTGGACGACCCCGACGCACCCCCACCCGACCCTAGAGTCCCCGGCCCAAGCTCGGGGACTGCCATCTCCGGCTCGGGGACTGCCCGCTCCGGCTCGGGGACTGCCGTCTCCGGCTCGGGGGCTTCCGTCTCTGGCTCGGGGACTGCCATCTCCGGCTCGGGGGCTACCGGCTCTGGCTCGGGGGCTGCCGTCCCGGATCCCATCCCGGCGGCCGTCCTCACGGTGGTGACGGCGCCGTCCTGGGCTCAGCCGATCCTCGCCTTCTTGGAAGACAGCGACCTTCCCAACGACGAAACCGAAGCCCGGCAAGTGCAGCGGCGAGCGTCCGCCTACAGCATCATCAACCACGAGCTCGTCAAACGTAGCACGACTGGCGTGTTCCAGCGCTGCGTCGAGTAGGACAAAGGGATCGAGATCCTCCTCGACATACACCAGGGCGAGTGCGGCCACCATGCCGCCTCGAGGTCCCTGGTTGCCAAAGCTTTCCGCCATGGCTTTTACTGGCCCACGGCCCTGCAAGACACCGAGGAGCTGGTCCTCAATCGCGAGGGCTGCCAACGCTTCAGCAAGTGCAACCACCAGCCGGCCACAACCCTCCAAACCATCCTGATCACGTGGCCCTTTGCCGTTTGGGGGCTCGACATGGTGGGGCCCTTCAAGACCGCCCGAGGTGGCATGACGCATTTGCTAGTTGCCGTCGACAAGTTCACCAAGTGGATCGAGGCAAGACCGATCAAGAAGCTCGATGGGCCCACGGCCGTCCGGTTCATCAAAGATATCGTGGTTCGCTACGGCGTTCCCCAGAGCATCATCACGGACAACGGCACCAACTTCGCCAAGGGCGCGCTGGCCCACAACTGCTCTGCATCTGGCATCCGGCTCGACTTGTCCTCCGTCGCACATCCCCAGTCGAACGGCCAGGTCGAGCGGGCAAACGGCCTCATCCTAGCCGGCATCAAGCCGCGACTCGTCGAGCCGCTCGTCCGCTCACCCGGCAGCTGGCTCGATGAGCTGCCGGCCGTCCTCTGGAGTCTCCGGTCGACACCCAACCGCTCCACCGGGTTCACTCCGTTCTACAGAGCCGAAGCAATCATACCAACCGACGTCGAGTTCGACTCGCCCCGGGTGACCATGTACACAGAAGCCGAGGCAAAAGAGGCACGCGAAGACGACGTCGACCTGCTCGAGGAGGCGCGCCTCCTGGCCCTCAGCCGGTCAGCCATCTACCAACAAGGCCTGAGCCACTACCATAGCAAGAAGATCAAACCCCTCGCATTTTGCGAGGGCGACCTCGTGCTCCGGCTCGTCCAGCGGACAGCCGGCCAGCACAAGCTCTCCTCCCCCTGGGAGGGCCCCTTCATCGTCAGCAAGGCTCTCTGCGACCGGAACGCATACTACCTCATCGACGCGCAGAAGCTGAACAAGCGTAAGAGAGACGCAGCCGGCGAGGAGTCCAGCCGGCACAGGAACGCAGAGCTCCTTCGTCCATTTTACAGTTGAACTCATGCATGTATGTATCACCACCTTTTGGGTTTAATGAAAGCAGCAAGCCCCCCCGTTTTCGTTTCTCCCACCGAGTCGGCATAGCCGGCTCGGGGGCTCGGGGGCTTCTTTTTCCGTTTTTACTAAGCTCTGTGTCTATACACCTCCCCGTTTTCGATTCTCCCGCCGAGTCGGCGCAGCCGGCTCAGGGGCTAGCCGGCTAGACCGCGCCTCGCCATTCTTCCTTAAGTCCGTTCCGAAGCGTACGAACCGCCAAAGCCCTCTCTTCGCCAGCCACAGCTGGCTCCCGGCTGTCCGGTTGGCAAGAGCTAATGGCCGGAAGCATCGTCACGCGAGAACGGCTAAGGAGGAGGGCCCGGCTCGGCCAATCCGGCGCAACCCGCCCTCTCTCACTAATTCGCCGCATGACCGGCTGTGCGCCAGCCGGCTACGCCGTCTGCCGCCAGCCAGCCCAATGGGTGTTTCGCTCGCGCTCAACGTCCGAAAAGGCCTAAGTATTGTACGTCTGCTCTCAAAGCCGAATCCCCGTCCTAGCCATAGCAGCCACCCGGCTGTCCGGCTAGCGGGAAGGAAGTCCAAAGAAAAGACGAACAGGAAAGGGCCCAAGGCCGGACAGCAAAAAGTGAAATCGCATGCAAAATTTATATACTGCAAGGGCCCTCGGCCACAAGTTCATTACATGTAACTACACCCCAAGTGGGTGGACCTGCTACCTAACTGAGTTCGAGTATAGCAAAGTTGAAGATAAAAAGAAAAATCCTAAGCGGCACCCGCGTCATCGCCGGCCGGCGCCGGCTCAGCTGAGGTGGACGCGGCCGCCGGGTCGCGCCCACAGCTCTCCGGCCTCTCGGTCCGTGGCGGCGTCGTCCGAGTCGGCCTCTTCATCAACGTGGCCGAGCTGCCGTCCGGGTCGTTGAGCAGCAGGCCGAACTCGTCGGCGGGGAGCGCCTCGCCGTCCTTCGTCCGCTCCAGAACGAACTGGTCGTGTGGGGCGAACGAGGCCAGGTAGCTGGCCCGCCCGGCGATCCGCTGCGCCCGCGCCGCCAAGTCCTCCTCCGCGCCGGCTCGCTGCGCCGCCAGACGGTCGAGGTCCACGCCCGGGTAACAGGACACGACGAAGCGCAGCGCCATCTCCGCAACGGCCCGGGCCGCGGAGGCCCTCCACGCGCCGAGTCGCTCCAAGCCGGCCTCCAGCCACCGCGCGAGCCGGGTGACGCTGTTCGGTGCCACAGCGTCCGACCAGAGGCTGCCCACCATGCTCACCCTGGCCTCGAACAGCCGGCGCATGTGCCCCTCCACGGCCCCAAGACGGGCCTCCCCGGCGAGGACGATCTCCGAGAGGGTCCAGGCAGGGTAAACGTTGACCTCCGCCCCTGCCGCGCGCTGGTACGACCGGAAGGCATGCACGGCCGCATCGGCCGCCTCCTGCGTCTCTGGGAAGACCCCTGGCGAAAGAGGGAAACAAGTTAGCCAGAAGAAAACAACTTGCCGGCTAAGCCAGCCGGACCAAAGAAAAGACGACACTCACGGGCGAAGGCCTCATCGAGGTGCTGCGCCTCGCTCAGCATCCCGTGCTCCTGCAGGGCCGACACGCGGGCCTGAGCCTCGAGATCTTTCTCGAGTTGGGCGCTCCTCCGCCAGCCGGCACAGCTCTGCCTAGTGGGCATCCTCCGCCTTGGCCTTGTCGGCCGTCAGTCGGTCCACCTCCGCCCGGAGTCGGTCACGGTCGGCGACTGCAAGATCGCGCTGCAGGCTGGCTTCGGCTAGCCGACTTCGGAGACCTGCCACCTCGGCCGCGTCGGCTGCATGACGAGATTCTGGGTCAGACGCCGGAAGCAAGGAAAAGAAGAAAAATGACAAGCTTCAAAGATTCGACCCGGCTGCTCCGCGGTCCGGCCCGAACCTCGGGGGCTACACCCAGCGGGTGCGCTGGCGCGCCCCCACAGAAGAAATGCAGGTCGTACCTTGAACCCGGCGTAGCTCCCCTTCCTTTTCGGCGAGCTGGGATTTGGCCTCGCGGAACCGCTCCCGAAGCCGGTTGTATGCGCTGGCCCGGAGGTCATACAGATGCTGTGCGCAGACAAGAAATTAGAAGAACGCAAAAGACAAGCTATAAGATTCGACCCGGCTGCTCCGCAGCCCGGCCGAACCTCGGGGGCTACACCCAGTGGGTGCACTGGCGCGTCCCCACTGATTCAACAACCAAGGCAAGCAGAGAAGAAAAAACTCACCGCAATCGCCTCCTCCAGCCTCCGCGCAGCCTCCTGCTCTTCCCGAACGAAGGCCTGCAGGCGCTCGCTCTGACCACGAAGCTGCGCGCGCAAGGCATCCGCCGCGTCGTCCTCCCAGGTTCGCAGCCCGACCACAACCTCGCCAGAACTCGCCCACGGCTGCTGGATCGCGGTCCCGGCGCCGGATCCGCTTCCACCCGGCCGCTCGGAGTTCGTGGCGGCTTGGGGTGGCACGACCACCAGGGTACCGGCGTCCCCGGTCGCGACCTCCAGGGCCGGCGTCCGCTGCGCTTGGCCGGATAGCGCGGAGTCTGCCTCGCGCCCCCTCCCGTGGCCCTCGCCTCCCCCTGCCGGGTGGGCCCGGGGCGGCGTGTCTACGACGATGTTCTCATCGACGTCCGACTCACCGTCGACCGGCTCCGACCGACCCGCTGGCTCACCCGCCCCCTCCGGCCGTGGCTCGATGATGGTGGCGTCCGGCGTCAACCCCCTCTCCATCTCCGGCTAGGCCAGGCCCTCGGCTGTCCTGGCCCGCTTCGCGGAGGCCATCTCGCATGCCCGGGCCGAGGCCTCCGCCATCTCTTTCTCGACCTCCGCCCAATCCCGCCAGGCATCGCGGCACGCCGTGTCAAGATCTTGGCCGGACTGGCGGGCCGTGAGGTCCTCCTCCGCGGTCCGGTCCGGCTCGCGGTCGATGGCGCTGCTCCTGGTCTTCCTCCAGACGGCCTCGCCCGCCGCGGCCTCCGCTGCCACCACCGCCAAGATAAGGGCGGATCTGTGCACGGCAGGTTTGTCACGGGGAAGGCATAAGCAGGAAACAAGCAAGGAATTAGAAAACGACAAAACACACTTACCCAATGGCTTTCGGGACCTCCCGCCTCTGGCCCTCTGACGGGGCGAGCCGGCGCTTCTTCTTGACGACGGCCCTCTCACGCGCCAGACCCGCCGCCGCCGGGCGCTTCTTAGCCGGCCTCGTCTCGACCGCCTCCTTCCCATGCGGCCGGCTGCCGGACGCCGCCGCGCGGGCCGGTCTGGCGCCGGCCGTCTTCCGCAGCCGTCTTGGGGGGTCGACGCTGGCGTCCTCCCCAGCCGAGGGCGCTGCACCGTGGGCACCGGTCAGGCCCTCCTCATCATCATCTGGCTAGTCATGCAGAAGTTCTGGAGGCGGAGACTTACCCGCATGCTACGGCGTCGGCCAGGCGCCCTTCGACCGCCCCCTCCTCCGCCTCGGCGCCGACGTCCTCCACTTCCGAGTCGGTCAGGTGGGCCAGCAGGATCTAGAGATTCGGCCCGTCATGGTTCCGCTGGTTGGCGAATAGCTGCGGCCGTCCCGTCGCGTCAGGACACAAGAATAGCGTTGAAGCGGCAATGAATAATGACCAAGGACTTACCGCCGGTGCCGGATTCCCCTGGTGGTAGGGCTCCTTCCCGAAGCCCCATTCCTCCTCCTTCAACCCCACCTTGGAGATGTAGTTCACCCGCTGGGCGATCCCGGCCGGCGTCAGCTCCTTGGTCGACATCCGGGTCGGGTCATGCCGGCCGCTCATGTCGCAGATCCGCTGCGACCGGCGCTGCAGCGGCAGAACCCGGAGGGCGATGAAGGCCGCGATGAGGTCAGTCGGCTCCAGCCCCTCGCGATCCGTCATTTCCCCGACCCGGCGGCAGATGTTCAGCATCTCTTGCGGAGGTTTTTTAGGGCAGTAGCCCGAATTCGGCTTGGCGAGCGGCACCATGTTAACAAAGGGCGGAAGATTTATGACGTCCACCACCGGGGCGGCGTTCCGGATGTAGAAGAAGGTCGTCTACCACTTCTTTGCCGAGTCCTCGAGGGCAGCTTGGGAAACGGCCCGTTAGGCCGGCCGGTGACCACTGCAGCCCCGCAGTCCGACATGGCGCCGGATGATGCCCCCTGCTGCTTGAGGAAGAACATCTTCGCCCATAGCTCCACAGTCGGCAGCATGCCGAGATAGCCTTCGCAGAGCGTGGCGAAGCCGGCGACCTGCAGCACGGCGTTGGCGCCGAGGTGATGCGGCTACAGCCTGAAGAAGTCAAGGAAGCTCCAGAAGAAAAGACTCGCGGGGAGGCCGAGCCGCACTCGAAATGAGAGTAGAAGAGGACATGCTCGCCCGCCCGCGGCTACGGCACCCTCTCCGAGCCGGGCGCGCGCGCGACCAGTGCCTCCGCCGGCGGTAGCCGCTTCGTACGACGAAGGTAGCAGATGTTCGTCTTGGTTGTGATAGAGCCCTCCCACGAGCCTTTCGGCAGCGCCATTGGAGGGCTCTACGGGCATGGGGATGCAGCGATGAAGGGGAGCAAGAAGGGAGAGCTGCGCGCTGCAGGCCTCTGGTCGCGGCGCGCGTGGCGGCAGCACTTCGCTCGGGCATGGCGGAGAAGAAGCAGAAGCAGAGGAGAAGCGAGGGGCGGGGGTGTGCGTGGAAGCGTTTCCGTCGCGCTCTCCCCTCTCCTCATTTATAACCGCGAGAGATCATGGGGGAGTGGGATCATTTGCGCCCACGATCCCCACTCCCCCGCACTGTGCGCGCATGTTCCCCATGCGTAGTTACTGCACGGGAAAGCGCAACCGCCAAGGGTCGCCGCAGTAAATCCCTCGCATGCGGGCCGAGGGCGCGTCGTGGCGGGCCCGGTCCGCAGTCGCGTCCCGTCGCGCGCGTGGGCTGGCAGGCCTCGCCCACCGCGAGGCAGCACGTGGCGGTCCGTCAAGCTGCGGTGGGCGCGAATCGTCGTGCAAAGCAGGACTCGTCTGGCAGACATTTCCATTTCCCGCCCGGGCCGGGGTGCCGCGACCTTGCTTCCGGAAGCCGGCCCCCAGCGGGTGTTCCCGGCGTCTGCTGTCGCGTTGCTGGCATGCGGCCGGGCGGAGCCGCTCGGCCGGACTACCTCGCTTCACCAACAAATCGACTCCTCAGGGGGGTAAGCTGCGAAGGCCCCCCTGCCTGAAGTCGGCGAACCTTCACAGCTTCGGGGACTACTGTCGGGGGGATGGTCCCCGGGTAGGCAACGGAGGCCGGATCCCCCTTCTTTTCAAAACATCAGGGCAGGGCAAGCCCCTCGAACCGGCTGGCCTGCGCGCCGGCTCCCCAGCGCGAGCCGGCTCGGCATGGCGACCCGGCCTAGCCGGCTAGCCCATGCCGGCTGGGCGCTAGAGGGCAAACCCTCACGACAAGGCAAGTATGGCGACAGCGCCCCCTCCTTTGCGCCCACCCATGCGGGCATGGCTGTAGCACTCCCTGCGCCCCCGCCCGGGGCGGGCGATGTCCAGGCGGCGTGATCCTGTTGCTAGGCGGCGCCGACCGCCCTATGACGAACGACAAGACCCGCCACAGTGCCGTGATGCCGACCGAACCCGTGCCCGGGCGGGCGCTAGAGGGCAAACCCGGCGCACCCGGCGCACCGGACGGACCCGGCGGACCCGGCGACCCGGCGGCCCCCACCGCCGGCTCCTAGACAATGACACCAGGGCCCCGCACTCGTGCATTTTTACCCATGTAACCCTGGGGGGTCGAGCTATAAGACCCCCCAGGAGGCCTCCATGCAGGGGGGTTTTTAGTTCTCTCTCTCTTAGTCTTCCACACCCTGTAGCAACACACACACACTCACAGGAGAGGCCGAACGGCGGCCTAGCCCCTTCTTCCTCCTCCGCCCACACAGCTCCGGGAGCAACCTTGTAGCCCTTGTGCACTTCATACTCCATTCGGCAGGATTAGGGGTGTTACCTCTCCGAAGGGCCCCGAACCTGGGTACGTCTCGTGTCTCACACTTGCGCGTGCCAACCTCGCCTCCGGAACCCACCGGCGTCCTCCTATAACGCCACCTCTTTAGCCATCTTATGGCATCTGCCATGAGAATACCACGACACTTGGAGCGCGAGCGGCTGTAGACGTTGGAGCGAGAGGTGTCCGCTGCCCAAGGCTCCTACGCCGAGCGCCTAGACAAGGCCAACGCCAATCTGGCGGCCAAGGCGGAGAAGATCTAGGAGGACGCTGACAGGAGGGTCGCGATGAGCCACGAGGCGCTTGCGAATGAGAACAGCAAGAAGCTGAAGCGACAGGAGGACCGCTTCAAGGCCAAGCGCGAGGAGTTCCAGCACGAGATCACGGGCCTCAAGGAGATGCTGGTCGAAGCCGAAAGGCGGCGGGAGACTGCGCTGAAGGCCCGGGCCGACGCCGAGGCCGAGCTGGCCTCCCTTCGGCAACACGTGGGGGGTGTCGCCGCGGTCGTGGAGCAGGCGCGGAACGAGGTGGCCCGAGCGCGGGGGTGGCAACTCCAGCGCTCTAAGATGTTCTATGCCCTCAAGGTCCGGGCCCGCCGCGCCTTGGGCTCCATTTGCATGGAGGACGTCAGTAGCCCCCTCGAGACCCATGACGGCAGCTACCTCGACTTCTTCACCAAGCTCGTGGAGCGGCTCGAGGTGGGCGGCAAGAAGGTGGGCGGAATCATCGAGAAGGAGAACCGCGATCTCCTCACCCAGGCCACCACGCGCATCTTCAGCCATTTTCTCGACGCCGACCCCAATTTTTGCTTCGGCAAGGTGATAGCCCCCGTCCCGGAGGAGGTCCTCGACACCCTTGGGAAGGCGGTGGAGGATCATGTGGACGCCTTGCACAAGCACTTCGCCCCTGGCAGTAACGAGAGCTCAAGCGGAGTCGACGGAAGTGAAGAGCATGGTGGCAGCAGCGGTGAAGGCGACGCGCCGTCTTAGGCCTTTCCCCATATCCTGCGTATAGTTGATCATGACCCTGTGGGGGCGTGAGGAATATGCTTTTATATTTCAAGTACTTTGTTTGTGGTTGTATTGAATGCCCGTGCCCTTGTAACGCTCTCTCTTGAGGCCTGTTTTGCTCCTTTTGCCCGTCATGATGCTCTGCGTCGTCAGGACCTAGCCCCCGAGCGGGCCTCAGCCACCGCTGGTATGTCCGGTCATGGTGCCTAGACAAGGCCAGGAGGTGAGGGGCAGCGGGAGCTAGTTAGGGTTCCTGAGGCGCGATGCTCAGGGGGCCCCCTTTTGACGCGCAAGAGGCTTGCACCAAGAGAAACGCTGGCGCTCATGAGGCTGCCGGAGGGGAAGGCTTAAGAGACGGCGAGGGCGGCTCGCGAGGCGGGAGACTTAGCTCTATACAGGGTAGTGTTTGGGGGGCCATCTCTTGTAGGGTACGCCTCGTGAGGGTTCCGTTCGCGAGATCCTCTGCTGAGACGGCCGCCGAGGGCTCGCTCCCGAGGCGGGGCCCGCTGGCTTCTAGAGGCCCTGAGGGGGCCACGTCGCGAGGCATCCTCGCAAGGCCTTCCGGGGAACCTGCCCCTGAGATGACTACATGCAGAGTGCTTGACGACATGGGAGCAGCACACGCTCATCAATTCGCTCATGGGTATTACACGAGGAGACAAGACACCAAGAACCTTGGTGGGGTGGCGTGCACGGGAGCAGGCCCGCGAGCCAGAGCCCGGTTGCTCGAGTTTTTCAGCGCTGCTGGGGCTGACCCGAGCGCAGACACCGTGTCTAGCCCCCACTCGCGTGAGGCTCATGAGGGAGGTCATGAGCGTGCGAGGCTCGTGAGGCTCATGTGAGGAACGGGATTTTACTGATGTAAAATAGCAGCCTGTTACATAACTAAAACAAGATGCGGCTACCGTGTTCGGCACGGGTCAGCTTGAGGTTGGTGCAGCCCGTGGGGCGCCCTCAATTGATCGTTCCGCCAGCGCGGAGCATGGGGCTTCCACAGGGGTATGGGTATGATCGCAGGTCGATCGTTCCGCCTCCGCGGAGCATGGGGCTTCCACTTGGGCGTGGGCGGGAGCTCTCGCGGGCCCATCAGGCGAACGCAATGAGAGGCTCCGGGGCGTCTATAGCCCCATTTCGTTCGTACGCGTGAGAGTCATGGGTAGAACTTGCGGAGGTGTTGGATCTTCCAGGCGTTAGGCACAGGAACTCCGTCCTCCGTCTCCAGCCGGGCTGAGCCGGGCCTAGAGACATGAACAACCCTGAAAGGGCCTTCCCACATTGGTGACAGTTTGTGGGGCCCCCCTCTCTGGAGAGGATTCTGCGCAGGACGAGGTCGCGGACTTCGAGAGTGCGAGGGCGACAGAGGCCGCGGCTGTGGCCGCGACGCGAGGCCTGCTGGTTCCTCGCGGCGCGAACGGCGGCCTGGTGGCGGTCCGCCTCGAGGTGCAGCAGATCGGTCACTCGCGAGCCATCCTGACGCACCTTGTCAAAGGCAAGGGCTCACGGGGAGCCGTTCTTCAGCTCCAGTTGGAGGACCGCCTCGGCGCTATGGACGAGGAAGATGGGTCTCGCCGGTAAGCTTGCTTGCCGTCGTGCGGGCGGACCATAGCATGGACTGCAGCTCATCGAGCCAGTTCCTACCGCTCGCGAGCCATGCTCACGAGGCTCGGTGTTCGACGTGTCTTCTTCTCGCGAGGCCGGCTCGCGAGAGGCCGCCTGCGAGGTCCTCGCGCAACTCGCCTCCTGAGGAGCTGCATGTTGACAAATTCATGATGGGGGGAGCGGCACGCGCTCGCTAACTCACCCATGGCCGTTGCGTGAGGAGATAAGGCACCAAGGACCTTGGTGAGGTGGCGTGCACGGGAGCAGGCCCGCGAGCCAAAGCTCAGTCGCTTGGATTTGATGGCACTGCAGGGACGGACCCGAGCACAGACACCGTGCCTAGCCCCCGCTCACGGAATCGGCCAGGGGAGGGGTCACGAGCGCTTGGCGCTCTCCGGTCGGCATCGAACTTAACATGCAATTAAGCAGGTAACATAACTGATCAAGGTAAAATCAGCAAAATTTGTTACACAACCAAAAGGATAGGGGCTAGGCTGCTGCGTCCGGCACGGATCAGCTCGAGGTTGGTGCAACCCGTGGGGTGCCCTCAGCCGCATTTAAACAAAATCACCTTGGCAGAAGGGTTCCGGCAGCGAGGCGCGGGAGGCGCGGCAAGAAGGAGTGTCGGCCACGTAAGGCGACGCATCGAGCGCACCTGGCAGGACCACGCTGGGGCGACGTCAGACCGCTTGGCGAGGTGCGCCCAGGGAGTCCGCTCCATCGGGGCCAGGGGGCTCATGAGGCCCTGGGGGCTCGCGAGGAGCAGGAAGCTCACGAGGCTCTGGCACGAAAGGCGCCAGCCTCTAGAAAGAGGCGCCGGCGTTCCTCAGCTCAAAAGGCATGCGCATGCCACCGACGGTGGGGCCAATGCCCTGGCTAATCCGAGGTAGCCGGAAGGGATCTTGAGGGTAGAACTTGTTGAGGATGGTGAAGTCAACGCACATGCGCTCCTTGCCGCCCTTCTTGGGAACGACGACTGGGTTGGCGAGCCATTCGGGATGGCGCACGTCGCGAACGACCCCAGCTTCCTGGAGCTTCTGAACTTCCTTGACGATGAAATCTTGATTCTCTGGCGCCTGGCGCCGTGCTTTCTGCTTGACGGGGCGTGCATTGGGGCACACCACTAAGTGGTGCTCGATCACCTCCCTCGGCACGATGGACAAGTCAGATGCTTTCCAGGCGAAGACATCCAAGTTTGCCCGAAGGAAGGTGACGAGCGCGCTTTCCTATGCAGGAGGGAGGCCTGTGCCGATGGTGAAGGCTGGGCCGGAGCCGCTGCCGTCCACCGACTCCTTCTTCGTCTCGGCGTGGTCCTGAGAGAACAGCTGCTTCTTCTTCGCGGGCGCGGCCTCAGGAGGCTCGGGCGCATCCTCGTCGGCCGGGTGCGTGACCGCGGCGGCCTTGTAGGCACGCTCGAGTGTGCTGGCCGCGTCCTTCTCATCACAGGTGACGATGATGATGCCGCTGTAGCCGGGCATCTTGAGGACGTTGTAGGCATGATGGGTGGCCGCCATGAACTTGGTGAGAGCTGGGTAGCCCAAGATGGCGTTGTAAGGCAGGACGATGTGCGCGACGTCGAAGCCGATGAGCTCGGTGTGGTAGTTCTTGCGGGTGCCGAAGGTGACGGGGAGGCGCTCTTGCCCCAGTGGGATGGTGGAGCCATCGGTCACTCCGGAGAAGGGCCTGGTCGGCATCAGCTGGTCGTAGGGCACCTGGAGCATCTCGAAGGTCTCGATGGAGATCACGTTGAGGCCGGCACCCCCGTCGATGAGGGTCTTGGTGAGCGCAACATTGCTGATGGTGGGGGTGCACAGCATGGGGAGCGCGCCTGCGGAGGCCGTGGATTTGGGGTGGTCCTTGGAGTCGAAGGTGATGGCGTACTGCGACCACTTGAGGGGTCACGCGGCCTCGGGCCTTGGGAGGGCGCCATACACCTCGCGAGAGAGCTGCTTGAAGTGGCGGATGGACGCGGGGGCTTGGGACCCGCCAAGGATGCAGGCGACCGCGCGAGGCTCCTGGTAGCCCCCAGCACCCTCATCAGGCCGGTTGACGTCGTTCCTCCGGGGTGGCGGCGGCAGCGGCGGAAGACCGGCATTGCCCTGAGGGTCTGCCTCACGAGGCTGGTCGCGCCAACCCTGGCAGAAGTTGCCACTGCCGTTGCGGCTGTCCCAACGGTTGCTGCCGCGGCCACCTCCACGGCCGGCGCCGCGGCCATTGCGGTCGTCTTGGCGGCATTGGCGCTCGTTGCGGAGCAGCTTGAGCTCATGACAGTCTTCGGTGCTGTGGGAGCGCATGTTGTGGAAGGCGCAGAGCGGCCGACCGTCCTTCTTGGGCTCGTCGCGGTCACGGCCGCGCTTCTGCTCGGGCTTCGCCGCGAGCACAGCCGGGCCCTTGCGCTTGACGTCCTTGCTCTTGGCGTTGGCGGCGTCGAGCGCCGCGTCGCGGTCGTTGTGGATGAAGAGGCGGCCTTCCTCAGCCTTGGCGCACTTGTCGGCGAGATCAAGCAGCTCTACCACGGAGTCGAGCTCACCGTTGATGGCGAGCTTCTCGCGCATCTTGACGTCCATGACGCCGGTGGAGAATGCAGAGATGACGGCCGCGTCGGAGGCGCGCGGGATCTTGTTGCGCACCTAGCTGAAGCGCTGCATGTACTTGCGGAGGGTCTCGTCCGGGCGCTGCCGCACACGCCGCAGGTCGTTGATGGTGAGGGAGCGGTCATGTGTGCCCTTGAAGTTGGCGACAAACTGGCTGCAGAGCTCGGCCCATGAGGAGATGGACGCCTCGAGGAGGTTCTTGAGCCAGGAGCGCGGGCCGTCCTTGAGGGGCATGGGGAACCAGTTTGCCATGACCTTGTCGTCGCCGTTCGCTGCCTCGACGCTCAGCGCGTAGAGCTGAAGGAACTCCGCGGGGTTGGGGGTGCCGTCGTAGCGCGGAGGCAACTCAGGCTTGAACTTCGCGGGCCAGACCATGCAACGCAGCTCGCGAGAGAAGGCACAGCAGCCCACGCCGCTTGAGGGGACGCCGCCAGCGAGGGCAGCGCGGTTTTGACGCCTAGCCGCCGCAAAGTCTTGAACGGCCTGGTCCTGGCGCCGGCGCTGCCGCTCGAGGAGCACACGCGCGTCAAGGGGCGCGTGGTGAATGATCTGGCAGCTGGCCTCATCTCGGTCCGGCGAGGACGCGCCGCGGGACGGCTCGCGAGCCCGCGCGCCGCGCTGAGGCCCGCCGTGCTCGTCGTGCAGAGGAGGCGGCGGGGGAGCGCCGTGCGCCAGGCCGCCAGCGCGAGAGGGCGGAGGGCGAAGCGAGTGGGAAGGCGCCGGAGCGTCCCCGGCAGCGTTGACGAGCTCGGCGATGCGACCTAGCCAGGTGTCGTAGCCGGCGTCAGCTGGACGGTAATGGAGCAGCTCGCGCGCCATGAGCAGTGCGGTCTGCGGGTTCGGCGGCCCGCGGTGGGCGTGGGAGGAGGCAGTGGTGGTGTGGCCATTCGCTTGCATGGAGGGGTGCAGGGAGGAGTCTTGCTGTTCGCGGGCAGCGGGGTCGGTGGCGGCAGCAACCTCAGCTTTGGGGCGGCGGCGATTGCCGCGGGCCACTCGCTCCGTCTGAGCCACGAGGCCAGCCCTGCGCTCGGCGCGCTCGTGACGTGCATCGGCCATGGGGTTGGTGGAGCAGAGGGCGGAGCGGAAAAACAGTAGCGCACCCCTACCTGGCGCGCCAAATGTCGGAAGTCGGGCTCCGGGGACCCAAAGGTTCGAACACTGGGGTGAGCTCGTTCTACTACTTCGTCTCCTACCACGGCTAAGCGACGGTGAGAGCGCACTAGCGAGGGACAGACCGTGGACTCAGCGATTTACCCAGGTTCGGGCCACCTTGCGGTGTAAGACCCTACTCCTGCTTGGTTGGTATTGCTCTGGTGCGAGAGAGAGAGTACAAGGTCGAGGGCGATGGGAACCGGCGTCCTCTCTACAATGGCTGCTCTGCCCCCCTTATATCCGCATCGGTCCTCTTCCCCCGTGAAACTTAGGCGGGAAGGGCTGGCACACTTGGCAGGTTTTGAAAGGGGACAGGCGCTCAGGCTATCCTGACTAAAGGCGGTCTTCGCCTGCCAAAGCGTGATCCATGACGCGCCGGTGGGCTCGGTGATGACCTCCGCCCTGCGCGCCCACCATCTTGGTCTTCCTTCGCCGATCGGGCAACCTTTGGGGTCGCTTTGGGGAGTAGGTATCTAGCCCTGCTCCCTTAACATAAAAGAGGAAACCATCTTCATCCGCGCCTGCTGGCGCGGCCTCTGTCGCCGCGCGCGTCACCCACGTGATGGGCCCCAGACCCCGCGGCTCTGCTGAACAGCCTTCGTCTCGTGCGCCCTCGGGAGGAGGCCTTGGGAGGCCACCTCAGGAGGTCGCCTTGCGAGAGGACCTCGCGAGGCCGTTGGCGGAGGTGCTGAGCCTCGCTCACCCGCTCCCTGAGGAGGGGGCCTCGGGAGGCCAAGGCCTCATGAGGAGCCCTGGTGAGGTGCTTGGTGATGATGGCCTACAGGGCCCACGCCAGGCGTTGCACCTTGGGCCAAAGGCAGACGGGCCTGGATACCCTTGGTTCCATGGGCCCGACAGGTTGCTTGGTGCACTAGCTCGAGGAGATTGGAGTACGGTTGGAAGTCCGCTATTTTCTTGATGGGATGGTTGAGGCCATTCAAGAAACGCGCCATAGTTTGTTCATCATCATCCTTCACATTGGCTCGTATCATGGAAACTTCCATTTCTTGATAGTATTCTTCAACCGTTTTGGTTCCTTGCTTGAGGAGTTGGAGTTTCTTGAAGAGGTCGCAGTTGTAATGTGTAGGCACAAAACGAGCTCTCATGACATCCTTCATTTGATTCCAAGTCACGATGCGTGGCTCGCCCTTCTCTTGACGTCTTGAGATCACTTGCTCCCACCAAATGAGAACATAGTCTTGGAACTCTAGAGATGCCATGGTGATTTTCTTTTCTTCTTCGAAGTTGTGAAGGCGAAAAATCTTGTCGACCTTCAAAGCCCATGATAGATATTCTTCGGGATCGTTGCCGCCGTGGAACTTGGGATGGTGAACTTGAGCTTGCGATACGTTGTTCCTCATCATGTCGTCGTTGGTTAGGTCGATCTTGCCGTGGTGGTGGATCGTCATCCTCATGCTCCGCTCGATTTGCTTGGCGCGGAGGTCGTGGAGGTGGAATCCGAGGTTGATTTCGTCTTTCTTGGAGCTCCTCATGGTGAGCTTCCTCGTCTCGTTGGTCATGTCGTAGCGCTTCTTCTTGTTCACGGACACGGCGGTCGTGGTCGTGTACGGCTCGGGTTGCTTCTCGGAGAGCACGTTGTGCTTCAAGTGCTTGGTCTTCTCGGCGTTGTTGTTCTTGCCGGAGGGCGTCGCCGCCTTGGTCATCTTGCCTTGGGCGTGATTTAGCTTGACCTTGTTCTTGCCTCGCTTGACGTTCTCGTGCTCGAAGTCGGTCTTGTAGCCCATTGCCATAAAATGGATTGTGTGGAGCTTGATGATCGTCATGATTGTTGCTCCAATGAGAGCGTGCTCGAGATGGACTTGAGCATGAAGAAGAATCCGAAGAGTGTCGTCGTCTTGAAGAGGAAGTTGTGGAGGTGGCGCGGTTGGCCATCATGCCTCGCAATTCCTCCATTTGAGATCAAAGCTTGGCATCAAAGTATTCCCTTGTTTGTGTTTCGGAGTGGCGCAAGTCGGTGGCGAGTTGTTCGATGCGATCTCCCAAAGCTTCACTTTCTTGGTATAGCGCTCGTTGGACGGCGAAGGGATGACCCTTGGTGACATAGTCACGCGTCTCATCGTGCTCTTCAAAGAGCGGGTTCTCCGATGTACTTGGCTTATCCATCATAGTCAAGTGGTGGTGAGTAGGAAATGAGAGAACAATACCAAAGTTACCTTTTCCTATGATTGAGGATGTATCAAGTATCACTCAATGTAATGCAACAATAGTAGAATTGGTACCGGGTTTGTTTCTCACACCTACAAAGTAAGGCTTATGGAGTAGCTTGGTTAAGATGAGTGGCACAAAATTGAAGCAAGTGTTAGTCAAGATATCGAAAATGTTGAGAAGATTGACAAATTGCAAGTAATACAAATAGATCAACACCCTAGTAGAACACTTGGAAACACACACACGAAGATGAATGGGATCCACACAACCAAGGAATGAGCTCAAAATATGGAACCACGGAAAATGCTCTTGTTGCACGGATACTAGAGAGACACTAGCTCGATTGCTCAAATGGGCTAGATACGCTTGTGCACCAACCTAAGAGAGTAGCGTGCTTGTCTTCAATCCCATGTATGATATGTATGTATGGTCCAATATGATGTACTATGCAAAAGGCTCATTGCTATTGCTTACAAGCTCTTTGTTTTTTTTACTATGCCAAAATGCTTGATGCTAGAGCCGCTATCTAAGAAAAGTAAGTAAGATATGCACGGGAGAGACTTATGGCACAATGATGATAGCAAGATAAATGCACGCTAAATGTAGCTATGCGGAGGAGGCATGTCACTATGGTGCACAAATACGTGGCCCGACAATTCTCAACTTGCTAGTCTCGATGGGTAAGTGACACAAAATGGCTCAAGGCTATCAATGCAATGGCAAGGGGTAAGTACAAGATGTCGTTGAGGTTACTGTCCTCGGTTGGTATGAAATGAAGTGGTCGATGTCGAAGTCGAGGTCGGGGCAATGATGAATGGCAGTGATGATGATGTAGAACCGTCCCTAAGTAGCCGAAACACCTTAGGACATGACAACCGCAACTCAAAATCTCAAAGAAACATGTGTGTTAGTGTGGAAGACGAAAGTGTTGCAAATGTGTGTCAAAACTGGACTAGAACATGATGTATCTGCTCTCTGGTGAGGCCGTGTGCACAGGGTAAGTTGGGCCCGTGTGCACGGGGTATCGGGCCCGTCCGCACGGGGTCTGCGGCTACGGAAGAACAGCGCAAGATCCGTGGCTAAAATCGCAGAAATCGTGGAAAAGGCATGGGGGGATGTATGGGCAAGGGAGGGAAAGGGTAGATCCAGTTGCCAAACACGAAATTTGTGGACCAAATCAACAAAATCTCACAAGATCCAACAAAAGCAAAACAAATTGGTATGGCTATTTTTGTGGGGATTTTCGAAATTGGGACAAAACAAAGCAAAATCAGGCTAGAAAGTGGGGGGTAGGGACTCCAAGATGTGAATCAACCTTGCTCATGATACCAAGATGTTATAGGGTGGAACCCTAAGTGAGGACTTTTTCACACTTAGAGGGGGGAAAAGGGATGAACTGACAAATCACAAGAGGCAAATCACTCAACAAACCCAAATCACACATCCACTAGAGTAGCATACATAGATCCACAAGCATACATAGACAATCAAATGAAAATAGCACAAAGGTAAGGTTCTTCCCACTCCAAAGGAGGTGAGGTCTTGATGATCTAGATGAGATCCTTCTCCCTTAGGAGGTCTTGATGATCCTATGATGGGATCCTTCTCCCTAGAGAGGTCTTGATTCTCCAAGAGGAGATACAAGGAGCAAAGCTCAACTCAAATGTCTCAATATACTTTGCTAACCCTAACAAATGGTCTATCGACGGAATATATAGTAGGTGGGAGGTAAGGGACGAAGTGAGGGCAAAACAGACGAAAGTCAGCCACCACGCTGGGTGGCCCGTGCGCACGGGGTAAGTGGGGCCCGTGCGCACGGGGTGCTACAGCGGCAAGGCCCGTGCACACGGGGTCCGGGGGGGCCGTGGGCACGGGGTGTCCAGTAGGTTTGCCGCATCCCGTGCGCACGGGGTCTTTGGGGCCCGTGCGCACGGGGTGTCCAGAGACTTTCTGCACAGGCCGTGCGCACGGGGTCCAAAGAGCCCATGGGCACGGGGTCGCCTGGGCATTCCTTCTTCTTCCCGTTGCTTGACTCCGTCTTCCTTGCGATGCTCCCGTCCTTCTTCGTGGACTTGACGAGGCTCCCTAGCTTCTTGGTGGTCGACTCCATCACTCCTAATGATACATAGAGTTCCTTTGTGAGGTAGCATCCAAGTTCCATCCATATCCATATGAAAGTTGTAAAGGAGTGAGTTCACCTCGTTCTCGATGGCACGTGCGCGAGCTCTTGTCATAGGTCCACTTGGTGCTTGGTGAGTTGGTGAGGTACCCATGGGGATGATCGAAGGATGCTCCGCATCACAACATCTATGCTTTGTCTACACAATAGCAACATATATACTCATAAGAACATTGTTGCATAACCAAATAAATCCAATTACATAAGTGACTACACACACCAAAGTAAACAATTACATGCACACTAAACTAGGAGAAACAATCATCTACTTCTTGTTGCGACGACGCTTTCCATTGCTCTGCTTCCGGCTGGATCCCTGGCCGTTTTGGGGAAGAAGGAGGCACTTCCTCATGTCAATGATCCGCCTGTACGTCTCGAAGCTCGTGTATGGCTCCTTGGCCGCGTACATGACATGAGCTTCATCGAGTTTCTCATCCAGGCCGAGTGCCAGGCACGCTTGTCCTTGTTGCCGGAATCCTTCATGTCTCTGTTGTAGGGGTCGATGATGGCCTTGGCGAGGTGAACCAGTGAGTCCTTCTCATGCTTCTTGCTGCCCCAGATCTTGTATTGGCCCTGGATGTCGACAAGATTCTGGCAGGCGATGCCCAAATTCTTGTGCACCTTTACATCGTTGGTGATGTCCACCGTAGCGAACACGTAGTGGGGGCTGTTGACAAACCTGGCAAAATGCTCGCAAGGCCTTGTGGCCTGGCAGTAGTGGTAGGCAAGCACGTGATTGCGCACGCGCATCTGGGCGACAGCGACCTTGTGACGAGTCCCGGCACGAGCACGGGTGTACTCGAGGTCGAACCCGACCACCTTGTACTTCTCTGCAGCAAGCAACAACTCCATAGTGTGGATGGAGTTCTCCACCCAGATCGGGTTGTCCATGAACCTTCTGTGGGTGTCCACTACGGCATGCATGGTGAATTGCCGCTTGTCGTCGGCAGCCGAAAAGACCGCCATTGGAGCCGTGCAGGATACCCTCTCTGTATTTTTCGTCGTGGGTGTGCTTCTTGCAATACTGGGGCGCGATCGAAAGGTTGAAGAGACACAAGGGTTAAATGGCCGCTGTAATAAATGGGGGCCGGACGGGCCGTAATCATCACGTCTTGTCACCGCGTTCCTAGTGGAGGATTCCAGTGCACGCTTGAGCTGTTGAGCACCCCACACGCGTTTTGTTTGACCACGCGTCGGCTCGAAGAGGCGCCAAGTTTACCCGTGGGTGATGAGGTCAAAGTTACATAGATGGGTAATGATGAACACTCGAGTGCGATAATTCTGGGCACACAGTTGAGGAAACCAACTGTGTACAATAATGTCGAAGATCGCTGTCGTGTCCGCAATATAGATCGTTTGCGATCGAGATCGACAGGGGAAACACATTCGAGAATGGTAAATAAAATCAAGTCCATTGAGGTCCAGATATTAATCATCTATTGCATATGAATGTCAAAATAGTACTACCAACATACGAGTCTCATACGATGCCATTTCAACGATTGTACCACAAAAGCCCGAAATATTACAAGGTTCAAATTCCAGAGTTAGAAGGCTCAAATTCGAAGATTAATTAAAAGGTTCAAACTGATATTAGAAATGAAATTTAGCTCATGCAGCAGTAGATGCCCGCGCTGATCAGCTGAACTTGGACATATGAGAGGTTCAAATTGATATTACAACTTGTAACACCCGTTTGGAAACCTCAACATTTCTGCAATGGGATCAGCCACTAAGAAGTCATGTATGGGCTTGACATAATAACTTACGATTACTCTGTCAGCTGATCTTCCAAAATGAAATTCAGCTTCTGCAGAGCCTTTTCCATTCTGCCGTAGCCGCCGGCGCTGATCAGCAAACCATTCAGTTTTGCGAAACAAATGTAGGGCAAGCCTCATTACCTTTAGCACCCTTGCTCTCACAACAAAGAACCTGACGAATATAATCTCCGGTAAGGTCCCTCGTTAGGAGTTCAAAGTAATTTCTGAGAGATGCAGAGCAAGGCATTTGATGTGGTTGTTATATTGTATCACATTATCCACTACCGGGCCTATTCTTATCTGCAAAAGCAGAGAAGGTATTATTGCCTACATGCAGTTTTGAACACTACTACAGGCCTCTTTGATTTGCAGGATTTCTAAAATACACAAATAGAGTGACATGCCATCTTCGATCCTACATGATTAAATGGGCATTTGATTACAATCTAGAAAAACGTAGGCTTCTTCCCAAGAGGTTCGAGTGGATGGAAATTTACCTACGAAAAGTAGTACAGATGAATCGAAAGGAGAAATGCATATGGATTGTAACCTTATGAATCAAGCAACCACTGGAGGGAAAAAACATCAATGTACTGAAATCCTCCAAAATTTCTTCAGAAATCGTAGTACATTCGTCATTGTAAACTTGGGAAAAGGTACCAAAAAATTGAAATCCCTTATGGTTAACATTTAACAGGAAAGGGGCATCACCTCGATATATTCTCCAGGCACGGAAGCATCTCAGGAAACTGGCAACTTCGTCCAGGTTGGGGCCGATAGATTCTACTGCGAAGACCTTCACTATGCGCAGATACGTTGTCAAGTTTGTCGGGTTCATTTTCTGGATGACAGACGAACATACATCTTCAAAATTAGAAAAAAAGTTAATTCAAGAAGGAGAAGAAGAAGGCGAATGTTGTACCTGAACGGGTGTGGATCCAATAACAAGTTCGGAGAATTTGATAGATGAGTAGCCCACCACTGTCAATTTCGGCGCAGAAATGACACTGATTCTTGTTGGACATTGTTGATCTACTACAAGTAATCTCTCAAGTAAAGGTGTGTCCTCAATGACCATACTGTGATACACCTTCTGTGATCTCTTGTTGCAGCACCAGCAACACACATAAATTGTCTGGAGAGTCATGGAGGTGATGTGGAAGCTACTCAACCCATTGATCGCCTGAAGACGAAGGTACTCGAGTGCAGTACAGCCACGGAGCAGGCGCTCCATGTCATCCTTGGGGATGCAGACGGCGACGAGCTCGAGTGCGTCAGTCGATGGAGAAAAAGAGCGGGCGCGTCATTAATCGGGGGCAAATGGCAGTTCATGAACCTGGCGACCCGCTGCGTGGGTGCGAGGCGGAGCGCGGACGGTGGTAGCAAGCGCATATGTCCATCATTAAAACTAAGCTCCTCGAGGTGATCTAGGGCGGGGGATCGGAACCACTCATCAAGCTTGGCTCGGTCCTTGCCGTTGGAATGGAACTTGCCCGTGATAAGGCCTCTGATTGGGCCAAGGTGCCTGCCGAGGATCTCGGACAACGCGTCCAAGCTTTTGCGATAGCCATGGCAGAGCTTGTGGACGTCGATGAGGTCGAGAGGGGTGGAATGCCATAGGGGGTGCCACCGCAGGGAAAGGACGGCTGTATGCGCGCCATATTTGATTGGGAGGAGGGAGATGATGATGATCAACATATCATCGGGGAGGCTGCTGATGATGTCTAGGCCCGCCGGAGTCGCTTGCGGTTCTTGCTCGACCCGCCTCCGCTTGTTGGCAGCCTCGTCCTCCACCACCGGAGTCTCCTCGGTGGCGACGCTATCTGATAGGACTGGAGGAGTGGGAGGATAGGGAATATTAAGTTAGAGCAGGGCAGAAGAAAAGTGTATTGGTAACTAGAAGTTACTAGGTAGGAACAGACTTAACAGAGTCAGAAAATGGAATCCCTATTGGTTGCTTAAATACTACACAATTACTTTGATATTGCTAGGTAAGTCAACATGCAGATACTTGAAAAGAACACTTACTTGGAACAAAGTCCGGACGGATGATATCGTCAGGGAAGTTAGCATATATCATATGACCAGGCTCTTTTAGGTTCAGTGCAATTTTAGTGCCAGCTTTCACTACATAAAACTTAGAAATTTCTGTCCAAAGGCCCGCGCTAAAATAGGAGTGACCATGTTCATCAAGTTTTACAGAAGCAATGATTGTAAATCCATGGTTTGTGTTCAATATGACATTCCTGGAGTCTTCAGTTATGTAAAGGCCAAGATTCTGTACTATAGTTGCTGTTGCAAAGCAAGGGATGTACTACAGGAAATGATAAGATTGTTAAAGAATAGGGTAACATGAAAATATGGGAGTAATTGAAAGAACAATACACAGCAGTTGAAATCAAAGGACACAAATTTATAGTTAAACAGATAGTGTAACCATGATGTCATGCAAATATGAGAGTAATCGAAAGAACATTACAGCATTCATTTGCCTAATATGAAGAAGAAAAAATCCCCTTTGACGTATATACTGCATGTGGCACCTTTTATCCAAATGTAGCAATATATACTATATGTTCAGAAAAGTAGGCCATGCAACCGAGATAGGGTGAGATTGAACATACCGTGCGATTCCTGAAGGCAGCTGGTACAGTGAGATGGAACTTCTCGGCTGTCTGGCCGAGGCCGCATAGGTCTGATGTCTCCTTGCACTATACACTCTATGAATGAAAGAAAACCCTCAAATCAGCTAGAAGAAAAATGAATCCACGACAATTTTGGTCGGGTGATTAAAAGGGGCAGATGAACTGGGATAAGAGATGATCGAATATTTCAGTAAATTAGTTTCCTGGTTCTCCATGAGAAAAAGCTCCAATACCACAGATTCCCCAATCGGGCGGAGCTGGGTCGACAGCGAGCCGCGTTGAGAAAGTCGGTGGCGATAGGCGGCGGCAAGCGGCAATGGCGAAATATGGTGGGGTTTGCCGGCAGCCAGCGTCGGCGACAGGCGTCGAGCTAAGTGGTTGCCGCAGCGATAGGCGGTGACATGCTGAGTCGCGGAGGAGTGCAGGTGCGACTGGGGACGGGGAGGGAGGTGGCGGGCGGGGGTGAGGGTTTTGTGACGTGGGGGGTGGTGAGGGTTTTCTTTTTTCCTTTTTGAATTGGTTGGTGAGGGTTTTCTGTCTCAGAGGCCAGAATGCGTTTCGGAGGCAACGGTTTGGTAGACTCAACCGTGTGCGATTAACATCACTTTGTGTGTGGTGTGGCCGTGTGGGAAATCATATGTTGGTATAAGAGAAGCATAATATATATATATATATATATATAGGGATTGACTATTCGTCACCCTGGGTGAGGAATAGTTATTCTTCACCCCCCTCTATTTTAACGTCAATGCACCGTAATTTTACGTTCTGTAAATTTTGTCTTATTTCAGACGTAAAAAGAGAACGTAAGAAAATATATAATCGTCGTAAAAAATATTTTATGTTTCGTAAAATTACAGATGTAAAAACATAGTGTAAAATGTACATAAAATGTAATTTTTTTGGTCTTATGACCTATATTTTTTTTCTTATGCCAAATTTTACGCAGTGAATCAATATGAATGAAATTATTTGTATTTTAAATGTAATTTATTTATGAAATGATCGTAAGATTACCTTGGGTGAAGAATAACTTATTCTGCACCCTGGGTGATGAATAGACTTTCTATATATATATATATATATATATATATATATATATATATATATATCATCCCAGCTATTCTGCAACCCATTCCTGAATAAGCTATTCAGGAACCGTTCCTAACTGCTCGAAAACAGATAAGCTAACTGTGCGTCATATACTAGTTAACTGCCGGGCAGACTTTTTCTGGCACCGTTTTTTTGCACTGTTTTTTGATCGTAATTTTTGAACCATTTATCAGAATGATGCAAATGATATACCGTTGGATAGCTACTGAATAGGCGAAACTTTTGTATGTTGATCGTTTTTCCAAAATCCTTACGATTTTTAAACAAAATTGAAAAAGCTGAAAATTCTTCAAATGAGTTTTCGGTGTTTTTGTGAAAGAAATTTTTAAAATGTTTGTCGGAATGATGCGTATGATATACCATTGGAAAGCTATGGATTAGCCCGAACTTTGGTATATAGAACTTGTTCTCAGATTCGCTACGGTTTAAGAGCAGTTTTCAAAAAACTAACATCATTTTCGTCACTTTTTGCCCGAACGGCTACAGTACATGCTAACTGCTCGCGTGGAATAGCTAACTGACATATGTTGACAAATCTAACTGCCGGGACTGAAGAAATTGTTTTTTTTCTTTCATTCTTTTATCATCGGGTCAAGTTAACCACAAGGAGTGAAATAGCTAATTGCCATGGATTGCGACAGTTAGCACCTAGTTAACTGCAGGACCGAAGATACTAATTTTTTTTCATTCTCTTTTTCCTGAAAGTAAAAGAAACCGCTGGGAGTGAAATAGCTAACTGCCGGGAATCATGGAAATTAGCACCAAGTTAACTGCCCGGACTGAATGTACTACAAATTTTCTTTCATTCTTTTTTTCCTAGGTCACGCTAACTGTCGGGGACTGAATAGCTAACTGTGTTGCGGCGAGCAAGCTAACTGCCGGAATTGTAACTATTTTTCTTTTTTTGTTACTTTTTGCCCGAATCACGCTAACCGTCGAGAGTGAAATAGTTAACTGCCCGACCCTGATAAGCTAACTGTCTTGGATCTACAGTTTTTGCAAGGTGACTCTCATTTTTTGGGAGCAGTTAGCAATAAAAATGGTGGAATATTGCTAATAGATAATTGACGGAATACATTTTGCATGAATAGTCAAAATTGCCAGGCCAGCATTTTTTTAAACACAAACAGAAAGCAACAGTTAGCAGCGGCAATTAGCACCAGTTAGGAGTGCTAAGCAACGACAATTAGCAGCATCTAGTTAACTGTTGACTTGGCCGTGGGTAACTGCGGAGCTACACGAGCAGCACATGGCCATATGGTTAACTGTAGTAGACCGACGCCTTTTTGTAGGATGAAGATGGCGAGCTTGACACCAATCTTAGCACCATTTGCATCGTGGTGGTCGCCGCGGAGCAGTGGCAGAGGACGAGGACCTCCCATCCCCTCTCCCTCGGCAGAGCTTGGTCCATGACCGTGACTAGGCAGCGGCAGTTTACGGCCGTTGTGGGGGGTGGGGCGGCCATGGAGTCGGCTCGTAGGGGGAGGCCAGCGCCATCGGCGAGAGGTGGCCCAGCCGGAGCAGTTAACTGCGTGTCATGCCCGGAGCAAACTGCATGCGTGCACGCACCTAACTCCAGCGTGGCCCGATGGAATTTTTTTTGCCACCGGAGCATTGCTCGTCGAGAGAGGAGGAAGTGGAGCCATCACCACGCACTGTACTGCGGTTGCGAGCGACGATGACTCGCACACACACCCTTTCGAAGGTGCTCGTCGTGCCCCCGTTGCCATCTCGCGCGCTGGCCGGAGGGTGGTGCTCGCCGGCCAAATCCGGCAGGTAGAGAGTAGGGCCGACACCCACTGCTGCGGGGGCAAAGAGGACAGGCTGGGGGTCATGTCCGCCGGATTTGTGACAGAGAGGAGAGGTTGGGGCGGCGCCCGCCAGATCCATGGCGGAGAGGGAGGTTGGGACGGCATCCGTGCAGATCCATGGTGGAGAGAGAGGTTGGGCGGTCTTAGAGGTTAGGGAAGGTGGGGTGCAACGCTGGAGGTCGGGGGAAGCGCACGCCCCGGTGGGTTGGTGGGCGTCGGCGTGCCGGCGATGTAGGAGGTGGTTAGGGGCTGGAGGGGCAGGAGGTGGTGGGGCACGGTGCGGCGGGGTAGGAGGTGGTTGGGCACGGGGGAAGGTGAGGTGGAGTGTTTCTAGATGGGCTGTGTGGGGGCGCGGCGCCCGATGGAGGTTGGTGGTGCGGCGCACCGCGGCGGCAGGAAGAAGGCGAGTCAGGGTTTGGAAGGGGATCGGGGAAGAAGGTGGGGAGGAGTGGGTATAGCCAGTCGATTTTAACCACAGGTGCCCCGGTTAATTAGTTTCTGCGTTCGGGCAGGCGGAGTGAGGGGGTTGCTGAATAAGCTTATTTAGGAACTCTAGAGGGAGGTTACAGAATAGTCCCACCCTATATATATATATATATATATATATATATATATATATATATAAGCATACTCAGGCATAGATAATAAGCGTACTCAAGCATTGTTCAACCATAGTTCAACCGATATTAAGCATACTCAAGCATATAACTAAGACACTACATAGCCATAGTTCAATCCCACATCTCATCTGCTGGCAGGCCTGCACGAAGGTGAAGCTTCTCCAGGTACTCAGCGTACGCGGTGTGCGCCACCCTACAAGAATACTTCTGCTTGAAGGAGCCAATGGCTCCTCCTCTTGCATGCGCCAGAACACTTTCATACTCGTGATGAAGCTTTTGCTTGCAAAACAGGCATCCAAAGCCCATATTCCAGGTCCTCACACGCCTGTTATGTAGTCCCGCATAAAGCTCCCTGAGCTTTTGCCTCTTGTACCTCCTCTGGGCATCTTCATCCTCGCTGTCGACATAGTCAGATAGCACCTATACATATAGTAAAAAATGTGGCGTCAGTATATTTTATAATAATGCGAATTCAGCAGGCAGAGTTTATGAAACATAATATATCCTGTGACAGCGTGAACCCTAAATCATCAAGTGATCTTGATGAAAGAAATGCATAAATAGAGAGCACACAACTTAGTGCAACAAAATTAAGAGTCTGATTGGTTTGCTACAAACATTTGGCAGAATCAAAAGTTTGGTTTGCTACCGACATTTGGCAAAAATCAAAAGTTGCCAACACTTGCCAACCTTTTGTGAGATTGGCAATGAACAATGGAATGCAAACTAATCACTAGCGAACATTTGTGAGTTGCCAAAATTTGGCATGCCGACGACTTTTGGCATCAAACCAATTTACATGCCGTAAGTAGGATCAAAATTTGGCATGCCAACAACTTTTGGCATCAAAATCAATTGTCAAGATCTGGCTAGGAATTATTAGCAACACTAACCCTAGTCAGATTATTTTTTTAGAAGAACAGGGAGGCTCCTCCCCGATTGCATTACTCGAATGAAACCTTCATAGTGTCATACATCAGCTCACTAACAGGTAATGTTCGAAAGCAACAGTTAAAGGGAAATACACAACGACAGAAGTATGAGGATTACAAATAATTTGTATAGAAGAAACAATTAATCACTTACCATTTGTACCATTCAAATAATCAATACACTACACGGATCTATCGAATCTAACTCAGATTTCATGGATTGAGAGAGCATAACCATAGGATTTGTATTCCAAAAAGGGGAGGCAGGACTAACCTGAGAAACCGTAGGATATATTTGCCACATAAATGGGTATAGATGATTAACCGGTTCTCCGTCGTCGTCGGAGTCGTCACTGGAGTGGTCGTCGGAGTCGTCGCTGGAGTCGTTGTGGACCTCCGGCTCTCGCGGTGGAAGCACAACGCCGTCGCCATCACGCTTCTGCTCGCGCGAGACCTCGTCGGCGGTGACGGCAACCTCTGTCTCCAGCTTCACGCCATGCTCAGGTGCTTTCGCAGCCCCGGCGTCGCCACTCCCTTCGATGGTGCGCATCGGCGGCATCCTCATACACTGACGGCGGTGACAATTGAGAGCGGCATCGAGGATGCAGGCAGAGAGAGAGGATTGTGTGTGCAGCAAGAATGGGGGGTGCGGCCGCCTATTATAACCAGCGGCTCGGGCGCGCCATTAATATGGAGCAGTGGGGAGCGAGGCAGGCGGCGGTCAAAGGGCTGGCTCGCCTCCCAGTGTACCTGGGAAGTGGACTGCTCGCATGCCTAGCTTCATTTCACACAGCTACTCGCACACCTCCCGTTGACACTGCGCAGCGAACACGAATCCTGTCAATTCACACACCTGCCCGCACGCCTCTCGGTCTGCCTGCGTGGCGGACTGCGCGCATGTGTCCCTTCAACTCACGGCTGCTCGCACGGCACATGGGACGCATGGCGGCACATATATTGTTTTTCTTTTTTGATGATTAATTCTACTGCTTTATTACTTAACCGAAGCATGGCACGTACATTGTTGGTCTAACGCCCACGGTACGAATAAATAATCCGTTTGTGATATTGGTTGCCAATTATTAATAATCTCCCGTTTGTAAGAATAATATATCAAAACTTGTCTCAAATTTGAAAAAGCAATACAATATCACAGTCTATTGGTGTCCATATGACACCATGATAAGTTTCATGAATTTCAACTAAGTTTTGGATTTACTGGATTTAAAAAATCAAGATTCTCAATGTTTGAAATTTCTTGCATGGGGACTAAACATGCACCCAGAGACACACATATGATTTTCCAATCCATTTTGGTGCACTATCATATGTGCTTGTAGCTCAAATTTGATTTTTGCACATTATATCCCTAGGAAATCAATCTATGTATAAAAACGTTCGAATGGTGATCTCTGATTTTTCTTCCTTCCAAATTTTAACACGACACTCCTTTGGTCACATATGTTCACCACGGAAAAAGTTTAACGTGCCTCGTAGTGGCGGTGGTGGTGCGGTGTGTGTGTATCGGGGGGGGGGGGGGGTCTGGCAGTACATTGCGAGTCGTGAGCCATCGTTTGGGGTTGACCGTTTTGTGAGGCAGGTGCCACATCAAAGTCATGAATTGGTTATTTAAAACATTACACGGCCATTTCAAACATACATGTTTGGGCCACATGCATGCATGGTGGTCCTCGGACACTCCCTCGTGCGGTTATCAGCGATGCGCCCATTTGTTAGCCTGCGAAGGTTATCACTTTTCACCGACATTAAGAGACATTTGACCAAAGGTGGATCCATCTTGGGATTAGTTACGGTGTGGATCATGGTGAGATTCCAGATCAAAGTTCGAGCGCGTGTGCGTACACATGAATCCCTCCCACCGGCTCGAAGTGAGGGGGACTACGACACATCATGGACCTCTGTGTAGGGCATTTCCGGTTTGCGACGCATGTGCAATATTTTTCATTTAAAATTAATTCCTTTTTCTGCCAGTTAAAGGAATTAAATCCAGGAAAATATATATCCATCTCCAAAGTTCATGAAAACTTGTGGAGATATTCTTTGTGATCATATTGAGCTCCCAAAAAAATATTGGCAATAATTAAATAAGGGAAATTGCCTTTTCCTATTTAAAGCCAATATTGCATTTTGGGCACTTTCCAAAGGAACTACCATTTTGGTAGCCAGGAAAAATCCCAAATAATTTTTGGAGCTTCTCCTATCCATATCTTCAACATTTCCATCAAGAACCCAAGCTCCATAGTTCAAATTTTGAGCACATCATCCAATTCTTGTTTCTGGATTTATTTTGAGGTTGTGAAGCAACTATATTTTATATTGCTTCAAAAATCTTGAAATTAATCCAGGACCTCAAATTCCATATATGATGTGAGTATGCAAAAATTCACATCATTTTATCTAGCCATTTTCTCTCAAAAATTCCATCTAGTTTCTGTCCAGATCCAGGCCTTGTGAAGCATTTCCAAATGAGCTGAAATTTTTCCTGTACCTTCATATCTCCAAATCATCACCCTACACCAAAATTGAGCTCATTTCATCGAGCCAGATGAGTGCAGCTTCAAAGTCAAGTTTCTGGACCAAATTTTGCATTGTGAAGGAAGTGCATGCAAAAATGGTCCAAATGGCCTTAAACTTTGCCAGTGTATACACCTTCCTACCTTATTTCGTTGTGACAAAGTTTCAGCCTCATAACCTTATCCATTTCTCCACAAGAATCTGTCCAAGTTTTATGTCAGAATCTTTGTGAGCTCCAATCAGTCAACTATTGCCCCCACCTCCATCCAAAATCCTCATAGGTCAACTCACTGACCTCTGATCTGTCTATTTAACATGGTTTCCTGGACAGTTCCTGGCTTGGCCACATTGCTAGGGTGGTGACCACCCATTTGGCATGCCACCAGAGAACTCCGCTCAGTTCCAGAGCCATTCTCGCCGGATGCAGCCAGCCCCAGCTTGTCCGGCCATGTCTAGTGGGTTCGCGACGTCCACGCGCCCCTCTCCAGCCCTTTCCCCTCTCCGATTTCTTCCTCCTCACGCCACGGCAGCGCCGCCGCGACACTGTCCCGCCCGTGACGCCGTCGTCTTCTTCTTTCCCGTTGGCTGCTTCCTCCTCGAGATGTTGCCTCCCTCTGCCCCTCGTCAGGTCGGCCGCTCCCCGACGCCAGGAACCGGCCAGCCACGTCCTCTCCGAGCGCCAGGACGGCGATAAGCTTGCCACGACGGCCGAGCTTATCCGGTGGCCGCGGGCAGCTATAAAATCCGCAGCCGAGCCCCTCCCCGAGCACCCACGGTACCTCCAGCCACCCCCTCTCCCTCCTAGAGTCCTCCCCGGCCCTAGCCTGAACTCGAAGAGCTCCATTTTCCCTCCTCTGGCCGCCATGGCCGTCGCCCTCCCTCACCTAAATTCTCTTCCCCTGAGCCCCGTTGCTCCGTCTAGCCGCCGCAGCTGACCACCACCATCCCCACGGCTACCTCTCCGCCCTTGTTTTGCCCCAGGGCAGACCAGAGCCCGAGCCCCAAGCTCGCCGTAGCCGCCGTCTGCCTTGCCATCGTGTCGCTCGCCTCCGGTGGTCCCCGTGGCCGAGACGACCACCGACGGGCGCGGCGTGGAGCGGGGCATCCGCTCCGGCCGTCGGCTTGGCCCCTCGTGCGGCGGAGCGGCCGGAACCACGGCGGCCGGCTGCCCTCTACTTCCAAATCGAGAGGAGGAAGAAGGAGCCAGGGGAGGAGAGAGAAAGCAGGTGGGGCCCGCTTGTAAGCGACACAGACGGTGGGCCCCGTCCTCTAAGTGGCCACGCATTTGCAAAAGTGCGCTTTCCTCTTTAGAAAGCGTATTGTGCCATGGCTGCATGGCAGAATGCGTTTTTCTGCATCGAAAGCGTATTCTATAAAACTACGCTTTCAGTCCCAGCAGCCGGCCGAACCGGTTATAATGCAGACGTTCACCCGTTAAGGGCTGAAATGGACACTGTTTTGTCTGTTTTATCGCTTAACGAACGAACGGCCATTTCTCCGCAACCATAACTCCGATTCAGGTGAATCCAAAGCCCACCTTCTCTGTTCGTCGAGCCCGTTCCGATGAGGTCATTTTCATAATGTTTCCACACTGTAAAAATAACCATTTTTCCCTTGCCCTATATTCAGCCCTCCGAGAGGGAATCTTTTCCGGCGAATTCTTCCGCGAGGTGATCGCACTTCTCCAGGAGTATTCCTTCACCCCCCCAGGCAAGCCGACCATCTGATATATGCCCTAAAGCATTGCTCCGTGTTATTCTTGCGTGTTTAATTAATGATTATGCTTGTGTTAGAAATAATTAAACTCCTGCTAGTTTGGACTTGCTATTTACATTACCTGCTATTGCTCATCATGTTACCGCACTAGTGACTCGTTCTAATGCATATGGAGATAGGTTGTTATGTTTTCATAGTTGTTACATCATGCATGGTTACGGTTATTGCAATATTATGAAATGTGACTTAATAATGATAACAACCTCCTCCGTCGGCTGGATCGAGTCATAGTGCCACCGAACCGAGCTCATCAAGTGCAACCACATTTGCCGCTATGGGACGACCCTGACTTAGTCTATTGTCTTGCCGCTTGTCGGTACCACCAAAATAGGGAAGGTTATGCGTGCGCGCTAGCCTGGCCCGGTAGGCGGCGATAACCTTTTGAGCCCAGTTGTTTGTTTGTGCGCGGTCCCCGTTTGGGACAGTTTTGTTTGGCCACGACGGTGGCAGGTGTCACGGGGTGACACATGGGCCACCCAGGACATGACCCTGGGAGGGTATGATTGTCGGTGAGATCGTAAGAGTGTCGGGCAATAGACAAGTTTTGTTGGAGCAGCAACGGTCCACCCGAATGGGAATATGTACTAAAGTACGAGGGCGGGAGCTCCATGGTGTGGGTAAAGTGCGCAACCTCTGCAGAGTGTAAATCTATTCGAATAGCCGCGTCCTCGGTCATGGACAGTTCGTACTCGGCCACTATTTGGTCTGTGTCGAGTCTGGAGGAACAGACTATATAACGTATTGTTAAGACTGAACCAGAGAGTGGTAAGTGTTGTCAGACTTGCAGTGCAGATGCATGGACATTAGATGATGTCAAAGGTTTGAATGCTAGCCATGAGATGGCTATGAGATGAGTGGTCGGGTGACCGCAAAGCTTGGATCAGATTTGGATCGTGAGCATATTCGGAGTTTGGATCATTTACCTGATATACTTTACTTTACTGCATTTACTTCAGTAATTATCATGCTAGATAATCCTGCTATGACATGATGATTAATGCTGCTAGATGTTTAATCTTGCTAGATAATCCTATCATAACATGATAGTTAATACTGTTAAGATAACAAATGCATGCTTTAATGCCATGGTTTGCTTTGCTTGGTGTATATGTTGGCATGGTTTGCTTGCGAGTACATTCAAAAGTACTCAGCGGCCTTCAATGTGGCCAGGTTCACCTAAGGATTCGACGTTCACTAGCGAGGAGCCGAAGTGTTCGCGGGCTAGAAGAGTAACCCAGCCAGATCCCTGTGGATTGGAGCCGCACCAAGACCATGCTGCCTTAGATAGAGCTTTTCCGCTGCCATCGCCCTTGTAATATACCATGTAAGACTTATATATCCATTAATAGAAATGCTTGTGTTCATGATACTTGTTGTAAAAGCGCATGCCAGAGTGATCTCCTGGGCTGGTGTGCGCGGCGACCGTCTGGCTACAGTGGTAATCAGGCGGGGCGCCACAACGGATGGTATCAGAGCCAGGCTGACTGTAGGTTACCCTAGCCAGATTTCATTGTCTCTTGATCAGTGGAAAGCCCAGATGGATTTCAGCCATCTTTGCCAGACAGGCATGGCTACTATTGATCATAAGGCAACCTCCTAGGCTTTTGGCTCCATCAGGCCCCAACTCTCGTGGTCTTTGTCTTCAGGATGAAATGTCCGCACCAGGCAACGACCCGTGAGCCCTGAACCCCTAGGTGAACCAGATATCCCTACCTTGCTTGCTAGCCATGGCATTTCTCTTCTCAAATCCAGTTTCCTTTGGGAAACGTTCATAAATTCCATCTTTTCCCGACAACCCTAGGATCGTCGACTAAGCCACTTTGGCTATGGTCGTGCGTCGAGTTTGATGTTCCCTAAGGAAGTAGTAGGAGCTCGACACCAATTGCTACCAGGAGCATTGTGTGGTTTTGCTTCTAAGTCCTTAGAGGTGCATCGAGTGCGCTAGGCTAGTTATACTAGTAAATCTTTGGCCACATGTGTAAGGTCCGCAAAATTTGAGCTTTATTTGCTTTTTGGTTTTTCGCGGTTTTGCTTCTTTTCTCGATTTCGTTGTCTTGCTCCGACTGGATCCATCCGCAAGAGCTGCCAAAGAAGACCAGCATACAACTTTGATAATACCCAATAATCCAAATTCAGTAAGAGTTAAGCCAAGCCAAATGCCCGATATTCAGAACATTATCACCGGGTCTGTCAAGAGTGAAGAATGGGTCAGAAGCAGAATCGGCGTGCAATAGACAAGGCCAGAATATACTTGAGGGAGTTTGCCTCAGAACAAATCACACCTGAGAAACAGTCAGATGAGCTCTCAGTAATCGACACCAGCAAGAGCAAATTATTCCGTCCTCGACACAAGGATTGTTTCAGTTAGTGGGATGAACCTAGAGTCTTTCCTCAATGGACTCAAGAATCATTTATTATCCACAAAAGACATATTTCAAGAACGTGAATGTGCCGAGAGCAACAACAAAACTCTGGTATGTTGATACAAATTTACAAGCATACTTTGGAATTCATCGGTACACATACAAAATTTTCTGGGCATGACGAAAAAGGTCTGCGAGAATACTTGGATAAGTTCACGACTGCCTGGAATCCATGAGAATTCCAAACACCTGGAAGCTCAGCTAAACCGAATGGAATTATCCGTCAACTGCTCTCTACCGGCAACACTTGGTTTGAATGCAAAGGGTATTCTAGATTAATTATCAACCCAAAGTCTGCATCAGTTGTGCAACCTTTATGACAACAATGATCAGATCAGCAGAAGGACTAGCGGTGTGCATGACTAATAGGATGTCTTCCGACAAGGTATGGACTATACTAAGTTTTGGCTCCGCTATGGGTAAATTCCGGATACTCCAGAAGGAAGCCAGAATTGGCCACAGGTCCGACCGCATATTACAGTGAAAGGCCTTGGGCATAAGCAACTCAACCTTCCTCCGCAAGCTATCGAGAAGAGCTTGCGAGGCAAGACTCCCAACCTTCCTCGCCACACCACTTGGTGAGAAAACCTTCTGGGGTACGACACTCCCATCTTCCTCAGCAGGCTACTGCGGAAAGCTTCCGGCAGAAGGCACCTGACATTCCTCAGTAAGCAACATGAGGAAAAACTTCTGAGGTACGATATCCAGTCTTCTTCGGCACACTACCCTGACAAAATCTTCGAGCATAAGGAATTCAGCCTTTTTCAACACGCCATCAACCATCTTGTCAGAAACACGAACTAGTCTGGACACATATCCGCCTCAGAACTCGGTGATTATAAAAATATTTATCCTACTTTGCATATGTTGTGAGCATGCAGTCCAGGGGATCAGTTCATGCGAGCCACTCGTACACGGGAATGGCTGTGTTCAGAGAAACGTCGGCCCCATACTTCAAAGAAGGATGTGAACACAGCAATCCCTACGAGATATGCAAGAGTAAATTGTGAATACAACAAACTGGGGTATGACCAAGGAGCCATGATGGTAGGTCATGATAAGTTCCCCAAAAGGAACCCCCAAGAACAAGGATGTCTTGAAGTAAAGCTCCACAGACAAGGTGATATTGCCAATCCTTGTCAGACTCTTACATATACGGCCACAACAATGCAGCCAGCATGTCATCGTGAATACGGCCCATCAACCAAGATCAGAGGTTATGCTCCGAAGAATGCACGGAATGATAGCCATACTATGTCAGCTAAGTGGTCATAGCAAGGACCACAGAGGCTATATATGGTAGAGCCACCTCAGAGATTACCGTCTATGATTACTTTGTGATCATGCCCGACATTTCAGTTGGGAACCTCCTGAGAATGAAGTCAGAATGCAAGAGACAGGAAGAAAGCATCCGTACAGAACCCACAGCCAGATTGGGCATTCTGACAAGGCAAGAGAGCCACTCCTAGCCACTCCAGGCCATACGAGCACGTGAGTCCGGTACCCAGAAAGAATGTCTTGCCCTTGGCAGTCAGTGTATGAAGTATCGCAATAAAACCCGAAGCAGCTAGTCCCAGGCCATGGAAACCAGACTATTTGTCAATACTCGGAGCTACCCACCAACCCCAGCCAACAAACTACCAGCACAAAGGGTTTGCCTCACAGGAAAGAGAAGGATTCAATGCAGCCGTCTGAAAAAGACAGCACCTGAGCCATCAAAAGGGGCAGTTAAATGGTCAGTAAACAAGTGAAGACAAGATAGTTGATGGATCCAAGTGGCACACAGGTATGTCCCCCTTGCCGTGAGGTAAGTCCGGAAATCTCGTGGACGAAATTTTCTTAAGGGGGGTAGGTTTGTGACACCCTGGTTTTCGCTCCCTATTTTTTTTCCTTCGCGGGATTTGGCTCCCGTCTTTTTTTCGACGTTATCGGGTTTTCTCTTGCTCTTGGGTATATAAAGATGGTCATTTAGCCTTGCCTTTCCTATCCAACCGGAGATTCTCTCCAGTCCAACCCTGGCCACCCAAAATATATTCTCAGGATTTTGCCGCCGAGACCCTACCTTCCGAGTCACCGGAAGGGAAACCCTAATTCCTTCCGTTACAAAGGAACCCCAATTTCCTGTGATCTATTGCCTCCCAAACTTTTCCCAGTGATCATCCCATATCTATAAACCCTGGATATGCAAACATATTGCCAAGTCATTTGCAATATTTTTCATTTAAAATTAATTCCTTTTTCTGCCAGTTAAAGGAATTAAAACCAGGAAAATATCTATCCATCTCCAAAGTTCTTGAAAACTTGTGCAGATATTCTTTGTGATCATATTGATCTCCCATAAAAATATTGGCAATAATTAAATAAGGGAAATTGCCTTTTCCTATTTAAAGCCAATATTGCATTTTGGCACTTTCCAAAGGAACTACCATTTTGGTAGCCAGGAAAAATCCCAAATAATTTTTGGAGCTTCTCCTATCCATATCTTCACCATTTCCATCAAGAACCCAATCTCCATAGTTCAAATTTTGAGCACATCATCTAATTCTTGTTTCTGGATTTATTTTGAGGTTGTGAAGCAACTATATTTTATATTGCTTCAAAAATCTTGAAATTAATCCAGGACCTCAAATTCCATATATGATGTGAGTATGCAAAAATTCACATCATTTTATCTAGCCATTTTCTCTCAAAAATTCCATCTAGTTTCTGTCCAGATCCAAGCCTTGTGAAGCATTTCCAAATGAGCTGAAATTTTTCCTGTACCTTCATATCTCCAAATCATCACCCTACACCAAAATTGAGCTCATTTCATCGAGCCAGATGAGTGCAGCTTCAAAGTCAAGTTTCTGGACCAAATTTTGCATTGTGAAGGAAGTGCATGCAAAAATGGTCCAAATGGCCTCAAACTTTGCCAGTGTATACACCTTCCTACCTTATTTCGTTGTGACAAAGTTTCAGCCTCATAACCTTATCCATTTCTCTACAAGAATCTGTCCAAGTTTTATGTCAGAACCTTTGTGAGCTCCAATCAGTCAACTATTGCCCCCACCTCCATCCAAAATCCTCATAGGTCAACTCACTGACCTCTGATCTGTCTATTTAACATGGTTTCCTGGACAGTTCCTGGCTTGGCCACGTTGCTAGGGTGGTGACCACCCATTTGGCATGCCACCAGAGAACTCCGCTCAGTTCCAGAGCCATCCTCGCCGGATGCAGCCAGCCCCAGCTTGTCCGGCCATGTCTAGTGGGTTCGCGACGTCCACGCGCCCCTCTCCAGCCCTTTCCCCTCTCCGATTTCTTCCTCCTCACGCCACGGCAGCGCCGCCGCGACACTGTCCCGCCCGTGACGCCGTCGTCTTCTTCTTTCCCGTTGGCTGCTTCCTCCTCGAGATGTTGCCTCCCTCTGCCCCTCGTCAGGTCGGCCGCTCCCCGACGCCAGGAACCGGCCAGCCACGTCCTCTCCGAGCGCCAGGACGGCGATAAGCTTGCCACGACGGCCGAGCTTATCCGGTGGCCGCGGGCAGCTATAAAATCCGCGGCCGAGCCCCTCCCCGAGCACCCACGGTATCTCCAGCCACCCCTCTACCTCCTAGCGTCCTCCCCGGCCCTAGCCTGAACTCGGAGAGCTCCATTTTCCCTCCTCTGGCCGCCATGGCCGTCGCCCTCCCTCACCTAAATTCTCTTCCCCTGAGCCCCGTTGCTCCGTCTAGCCGCCGCAGCTGACCACCACCATCCCCACGGCTCCCTCTCCGCCCTTGGTTTGCCCCAGGGCAGACCAGAGCCCGAGCCCCAAGCTCGCCGTAGCCGCCGTCTGCCTTGCCATCGCGTCGCTCGCCTCCGGTGGTCCCCGTGGCCGAGACGACCACCGACGGGCGCGGCGTGGAGCGGGGAATCCGCTTCGGCCGTCGGCTTGGCCCCTCGTGTGGCGGAGCGGCCGGAACCACGGCGGCCGGCTGCCCTCTGCTTCCAAATCGAGAGGAGGAAGAAGGAGCCAGGGGAGGAGAGAGAAAGCAGGTGGGGCCCGCTTGTAAGCGACACAGACGGTGCGCCCCGTCCTTTAAGTGGCCACGCATTTGCAAAAGTGCGCTTTCCTCTTCAGAAAGCGTATTGTGCCATGGCTGCATGGCAGAATGCGTTTTTCTACATCGAAAGCGTATTCTATAAAACTACGCTTTCAGTCCCAGCAGCCGGCCGAACCGGTTATAATGCGGACGTTCACCCGTTAATGGCTGAAATGGACACTGTTTTGTCTGTTTTATCGCTTAACAAACGAACGGCCATTTCTCCGCAACCATAACTCCGATTCAGGTGAATCCAAAGCCCACCTTCTCGGTTCTTCGAGCCCGTTCCGATGAGGTCACTTTCATAATGTTTCCACACTGTGAAAATGACCATTTTTCCCTTGCCCTATATTCAGCCCTCCGAGAGGGAATCTTTTCCGGCGAATTCTTCCGCGAGGTGATCGCACTTCTCCCAGAGTATTCCTTCACCCCCCAGGCAAGCCGACCATCTGATATATGCCCTAAAGCATTGCTCTGTGTTATTCTTGCGTGTTTAATTAATGATTATGCCTGTGTTAGAAATAATTAAACTCCTGCTAGTTCGGACTTGTTATTTACATTACCTGCTATTGCTCATCATGTTACCGCACTAGTGACTCATTGTAATGCATATGGAGATAGGTTGTTATGTTTTCATAGTTGTTACATCATGCATGGTTATGGTTATTGCAATATTATGAAATGTGACTTAATAATGACAACAACCTCCTCCGTCGGCTGGATCGAGTCATAGTGCCACCGAACCAAGCTCATCAAGTGCAACCACATTTGCCGGTATGGGACGGCCCTGACTTAGTCTATTGTCTTGCCTCTTGTCGGTACTACCAAAATAGGGAAGATTATGCATGCACGCTACCCTGGCCCGGTAGGCGGCGATAACCTTGTGAGCCCAGTTGTTTGTTTGTGCGCGGTCCCCGTTTGGGACAGTTTTGTTTGGCCACGACGGTGGCAGGTGTCACGGGGTGACACAGGGGCCACCCAGGACATGACCCTGGGAGGGTATGATTGTCGGTGAGACCGTAAGAGTGCCGGGCAATAGACAAGTTTTCTTGGAGCAGCACCGGTCCACCCGAATGGGAATATGTACTAAATTACGAGGCCGGGAGCTCCATGGTGTGGGTAAAGTGCGCAACCTCTGCAGAGTGTAAATCTATTCGAATAGCCGCGTCCTCGGTCATGGACAGTTCGTACTCAGCCACTATTTGGTCTTTGTCGATTCTGGAGGAACAAACTATATAACGTATTGTTAAGACTGAACCAGAGAGTGGTAAGGGCTGTCAGACTTGTAGTGCAGATGCATGGACATCAGATGATGTCAAAGGTTTGAATGCTAGCCATGAGATGGCTATGAGATGAGTGGTCGGGTGACCGCAAAGCTTGGATAAGATTTGGATCGTGAGCATATTCGGAGTTCGGATCATTTACCTGATATACTTTACTTTACTGCATTTACTTCAGTAATTATCATGCTAGATAATCCTGCTATGACATGATGATTAATGCTGCTAGATGTTTAATCTTGCTAGATAATCCTATCATAACATGATAGTTAATACTGTTAAGATAACAAATGCATGCTTGAATGCCATGGTTTGCTTTGCTTGGTGTATATGTTGGTATGGTTTGCTTGCGAGTACATTCAAAAGTACTCAGCGGCCTTCAATGTGGCCAGGTTCACCTAAGGATTCGACGTTCACTAGCGAGGAGCCGGAGTGTTCGCGGGCTAGAAGAGTAACCCAGTCAGATCCCTGTGGATTGGAGCCGCACCACGACCATGCTGCCTTAGATAGAGCTTTTCCGCTGCCATCGCCCTTGTAATATACCATGTAAGAGTTATATATCCATTAATAGAAATGCTTGTGTTCATGATACTTGTTGTAAAAGCGCATGCCAGAGTGATCTCCTGGGCTGGTGTGCGCGGCGACTGTCTGGCTACAGTGGTAATCAGGCGGGGCGCCACAGGGATGTCCGGTTAATTTGCGAGGCACATGTGCCACATCAAAGTTGTGAATTGGGCATTTAAATATCACACCACCCTTTTCATACATATAGTTGGGCCACTCGCAGGTGGTTCGTATGTGGTCTCACCCATCTCGCGCCACAAGCACAAATTTGTGGGCCCGCACACGGTCCACCTTAGATCGGAACCGAAAGGGGGGTTCGACCATGATGGACTCCTATAGGTTTAGTGTTACGATAGGGTGTGCTATGTCAGACCTAACTATTTGGGGGCATGCATTCATAGCTAGGATTCCCCTCCCGCCGACACGAATGGGGGGGGGGGGGTGGCGGACTAGCAATAATGTGGGCATTGTGAGACAGGTGCCACATCAAAGTTGTGCATTGGGTATTTGAACATCAAACCAGCCTTTTCATACATATATTTGGTCCACATGCAAGTGTGTTGGTGTTCTGACCCTTTCCAACATTTTTTTGGCCACGCAACACACACGGTTCCCACAGACTACCCGTGTGCCACGCCCGTGCCCCTGTCACCCACATCAGCACAGTAGATTGGGCTCCACGAGGCTTCGCTCGCAATCTCAAAAATATCTACCCGCCTGGAGGGTTTTTCTGTTTGATAGCACACGATTATTATGTTTTGACCGTGTGCGATGCTGTTTGCCCCCGGCCCCTCGCTCCCGCCTGCATCCCTCAGAAATATCTACCCGCGTGGAGGGTTTTTCTGTTTGATAGCACACGGTTATTATGTTCCGACTGTGTGTGATGTTGTTTGCTCCCGCTCCTGCCTGCATCCCTCAAAAATATATAGCCGCCTAGAGGGTTTTTCTGTTTGATAGCACATGGTTGTTATGTTTGGACCGTGTGCGATGTTTGTTGCTCAATCCCTTCATCCAAATTTTCAGTAGCCCCGGCATTTTACTCCTGCCTAGTAAAATTTTCAGTACCCGCGTCATTTCCTCAAACACCACCTTGCTCCCCCCTCCACACACACACCCCAAAAACTCCGCGCGCTCGCACACACACACACACACACCACCCCTTCCTCGCTCGAAACCCTAGCAAGGTCGCCGCCACCGCCGCCGCCACCGTGCCGCCTCCATCGTTAACATCTGCCGGTTTGCCCGTGCAGGTTACCCACCGATCTCCATACCCTAGCCGCCCTGAGATTCTTAGATGATGCCTACCAAACGCCCCCTTTCCCATAGATCCCCATCCCTATCCCCCTCCCCCACTCCAGAGCATCGCAGCCTAAGCCCGCCTACGCTTCCCGTGGAGCCCTAGGAGCTAATGGCCCAAAAGAGGTTCATCGCGGCCTCTTCGCCCGACGTCGGCGAGGTGGCCGCCGAGGAAGCTGACGACAATTACTAGCCGCAGGCTCTCAATCAACGGGCTAGTGTATGCTGGCATGTCGCGGACGCCGGCTACGACATCGAGGTCGCAGACAGCGACGGCCTGACGCGGGCTATGTCACAGGTTAAGTGGAGGGAACCCTCAGCTGCCAAGTTAGACCTCATTGACGGCGGCCACGAGGAGGGAACCCTCTCCACCTCTTCCAAGGGGAAAGAGCACATCTACGACATCAGGTAGGGCACCCTACAGTCGTGCTCTTCCAAGGGGAAGGAGCACATCTGCGACAACATGGATCGCACCCAGAGTCCGCGCTCTTCCCATGCGAAGGAGCCCATCTATGACAAGTGAGGAAACCTATGATTTGTTTTGCCGTGCCTCTTCACAGGGGGGAACCCATGATTTGTTTTGTCGAGCCCCTTTTGAAGTGAGAATATGTCCAGTTTTAATTGTTGTGTTTGGTTGTTTGCAGTATGCCTTGTTTATTTCAGTTATTCACAGTGTGATGCTCTATATGTGCAGCCTTTTTACTGTGCAGTACAATTTCATCAATACCAGTTTCAACAATACCAATATGAATGACTATATTTGCTTGCTGTTAAGCCTGTTATAGCTAGCATATGCCTCTTTTAACATTTTTTGGTTGTTCGGTTGTTTGTAGTTAGCATATGTCTAGTTTCAATTGCTATCTTTGGTTGTTAGTAGTATGCCTTGTTTATTTCAGCTATTCACAAAGTGATGTTCTATATATGCAAGTATGAACTGTGCAGTTCAATTTCATCAATACCAGTTTCAACAATACCAATATGAATGACTATTTGGTTGCTGTTAAGCCTGTTGTAGCGAGCATATGCCTCTTTTAACGGTTTTTGGTTGTTTGGTTGTTTGTAGTTAGTATATGTCCAGTTTCAATTGCTATCATTGGTTGTTCGTAGTATGCCTTGTTTATTTCAGTTATTCACAAAGTGATGTTCTATATGTGCAAGTATGACTTTGCAGTTCAATTTCATCAATACCAGTTTCAACAATACCAATATGAATGACTATTTGCTTGCTCTTAAGCCTGTTGTAGCGAGCATATGCCTCTTTTTATGGTTTTTGGTTGTTCGGTTGTTTGTAGTTAGCATATGTCCAGTTTCAATTGCTATCTTTGGTTTTTCGTAGTATGCCTTGTTTATTTCAATTATTCACAAAGTGATGTTCTATATGTGCAAGTATGAACTTTGCAGTTAACACACCTTTCCACTTCTTGTTTTGTTTAACTAGCATGCTTAAACCTGCACACTGAAGCTATCATTTGGAGATTATGTTGTCTACCATGGATATATTTGGTTGATGTTTAACCTGTTGTGTTTAACATGCCTTTTGATGTACTTACACAGGACAATATTGGGAACGACTATTGTTTTCCATCGAGGTTAGTTTCATCCCATGGCTTTTATATACTCACTGTTCAGGATATCGGCAGCTGGTACCATATAGGCCGGGCGCTGATAAGGAGTTAATCGGCGAATCAGACATTTAACTGAATATATCTGTAACCCATTTATCGGTAGGTTAACTAGGGCCATATCTAATATATCTGAGGCTACATAGCAACATGCATTGTATTGAATGTCTAAATATGCAATCCTAGGATACATAGCAATAAGGAAGAGTGTTACCTTAATGTTCTGATGCTGTCTAGATATACATAGAAGAGCAGCAACAGCAACAACACAACCGCAGTTAACTGTAGTTAATCGGCCTATATTTGTAACAATGTAATAAACTCCCTCCGCCCCATAATATAAGATGTTAATTCATCCAATATGTGAGTATATTGGATGTAATAAGATCTTATATAATGGGACGGAGGGAGTGTTGTACTACATCATTGTGCAATTACTGTTTAGCTTCTAATATTAACTTGGTGCTTTTAGGTACATATGTCATTGGTAAAGATCCGCGCTTCGACCCTTTTGTGTATGGGGCAATGAGATAGTCATGAACCTGCATCTAGTGATGAAACTGATAAAGATTGTTAGTAAAATGGTTCAAAAGATGGCAATTAAACTATTTGTTTACAGTTTATCCAAGACAACAGTGAACTGCAGGATGGTAAGTAAGAACTCTGCAGCCTTCTTTTTACTGCCCATTATGAGTTGTGTTAGATGACAATGTCTGAATCTTTTTCCTTTGCAGTGGTTCCCAAAGCAGTTTACTCAAGATTACATCTCAAACTACATGATTGGTGGACATGCAAAGGTTAAAGTATTTCTACCAGAACACAATGACGATCTAGATGTCGTCATGAAGACAGTGAAGGATGGGCGGTCGGCTATCACAAGGGGTTGGACTAAAGTCGTGCGTGGCTTCTGCATGGAGGAGGGCACAATATGGGCATTCCGCTTTGCCTTGTTCAGCAACCAGAATGTCTTTCGCCTCTTTCTATACCGTCTTTAACAGTACAAGTATACAACCCTGGTTCATCATTCTTTATTTGGTGCATATGTAATTCTTTTTTTTGATGTAACTCTTGAACATATGTACCTGTGAATCAAATAATGCATTAGTTGTTGAACCTGATGGATATGAATAAAGTTATAGCCTACTTTCAAATTCAAATTCAGTACAATTTTAAATAGCAACGATTAAATTAGGGTGAAAATATGCTCTGCAGGTCATTACGGCGCACATGGTCTGTAAAGCACATCATGTGTGATATACATCATAATCTGACATGGTTCATAGAGAGGAAACGTGTGCAACCATGCACACAGTTGCCGTTTGCAAAGCGTGTGTGATGTTAGACTATATCACAAACGGTGCGAGCAAACTTAATGTTTGTGATAGTCGCCTTATCGTACACGCTTTACAATCATGAACTGTTTCTGATGTCGTACGCATCGTAAACGTTTGCACCACAGAATAGCGTGTGCGATAGTTATCCTGTACGACACTGGTTCGACAGTCCGATGTTTTGTAATCCTATCCGACACTCGTACAATGATTAACTAATCTTCTTGATTATATATCGCATACGGTTCGGGAGAAGTGAATGTGTGTGATAGTCTCCTTATCATACACATTTTACAATCGTGAACTGTTTGTGATGGGGCGCGCATCGTAAACATTGCACCACAGAAACCGAGTGCAATGGTAATGCGAGCACACACGAGTAGCAAGGATGGAGCATTTGGAATATTCTATAGATCACAAACAGTTGTGTGACGAGTCGCGTTTGGGATAGATCGGGCATCGCATACGCTTAGTTCTGTGAAACGTATGCTTGCGTGCTCCCTATCGCCGACGGTTTCTGGGTCGTGTGGGAAGACCCCCCCCTATCGCACACACATGCATGGCGACGGTTGAAAACTCCGTTGTGGAAAGGGGGTAACAACCGTTTGTATAGCAGCTCGCTGTACCAGTGTGTGATTTGGATTGTGTCAATTGAGTGTTTTGTTCTTGTGTTCTTCTCTCAATTTGCCTTTTCCCCTCCAAGTGTTAAAAGATCGACGAACTAGGGTTCCACCCTACATCATCTTGGATCAGAGCCACGTTGATTCACACCTTGGAGTCTTTTCCCCTCATTTTCTAGCCCCAATTTTGTTGATTTTGTCCAATTTCAAAAATTCCCCACAAAAATAGCCATACCAATTTTTTTTGTGATTTGTTAGTTTGATGATGTATTGTTGATTTTGATCCATGGATTTGCTTGGTTTCGAGTGGATCTAGCTTTTCCCCGCCTTCTCCATCAATTCCATCCACAAAATCTCCCCAATTTTGCCATGAATTTTCTTTTTCCCCACTAGTTCATCGATTTCATCCGCGGATTGGAGACCCCGGACATCCGGCCCGAGAGCACGGGCATCCAGCCCGCAGGCCCGGACATCCCGCCCCTGTCAGCCAACACTTCACCCCCTCCATCTTTTCTCTGATTTATCATCGTTTTCCACCGTTTCTTCCGCAATACCATCGCATACTCGTGTGACTCCACCACCGACTTCTGCAACCACCGCAAATTTTGTCACATTTGCCACTTGAGATTTTGAGTCGCGGTTTTCCGTTTCCTAACGTGTTTCGGCTACTTAGGAACGGTTCGACATCGTCATCACCGCCGCTCAATATCACCACGAACTCGTCATCGACAACGACCACTTCATCATTGTGACACCATCACCGTAAGCAAGGACGGTAACCTCGATGTCAACTTGTTCATTCCCTTGCCATTGCATTGTTAACCCCTGAGACCATCTTTTGCGTCACTTTCCTACGAGACTAGCCATTTGAGTATTGCCGGGCAATGCTACTTGTGCACTTTAGTGATACCATTCCGCATAGCTATCATAGTGTGCACATATCATCATATCATCTCTTGTGCCAAAATCTTGTTCCCGCAAATACATCATTGCTATCTTCGTAAGAGCATTTTGCATAAGTGGCCAAAGGAAAATATCAAAAGAAAAAGAAGCTTTTAAGCAAAGAGAAAAGAGCAACAACAAGCTTGTAAGCAATAGACATAGCATCGCCACATTACATATCATATTTGATCATCTTGGATCATCGTGACCGAGTTCACCGGGAATCATACATACGTAGCATACTTGAGATAGAAAGTCCATACATTTTGTCTCTTATAGGTTGTGCACAAGTTCGTATCTGCCTATTGAGCAATCGTGCTAGCGTCTCTCTAGTGTTGTGCAACACGAGCGTTTTCCATGGATTCCACATTTTGGGCTCTTTCCTTGGTTGCATGGCCTCGTTTATCTTCCGTATGTGTGTTTCCGTGTGCTAATCATTGCTATTGGTCTACTTGTTTCACTTGCAAGTTTGTGAATCTTTTTCATAATTATTGATATCTTGCTAACAATTGCAGAAATTTTGTGCCACCATCCTAACCAAACTCCTCCAAAAGCTTTACTTGTGTAGGTGTGAGATTGACACGATCCGGTACCAATTGCACTATTTCCATAATACCATATTGGGTGATCATTGATCCATCTTCAACATTGGATAAGGTACATTCGTCTAGTTCGTTTCTTTATTCTACTAACACTTGTTTGAGAATCATGGATAGGCCGAACACTTCTATCAACCCCATCTTTGATGAGCAAGACGACGCACCGAACAACTACGTCACCAAGGCTCACCTCTTTGTCATCCAACGAGCATTACATCAAGAGAGTGAAGCATTGGGCGAACGAATTGAACAACTCGCCTCTGACTTTCGACAAACCCTTGATGACAAGCTATCATCTCAAATGGAAGAGTTCCGCACCATGATGGTCAACCGCGATTCTTCTACCTCGTCTACTTCAAGATCAAGACAGCGCCATTCGAGCCGACACTCTTCGGACACTTCTTCGGATGTAAGTCTTCCACGAGCACGCTCTCATTGTCCCCAAGAACATGACAACCAGCAAGCTACAAGAAACCCATTCCATGGCAATGGTTTGCAAGACCGCCTTCGAGAGCGCGAACGACAAAACCGGCAAGCACGAGCCAACGTGGACCAAGATCAAGTTCCACAATGACAATGTCAAGTACACCAAGACGGCGACGATCTACAACAAGAACGACAACGTCGCGAGGAGCAAGCACTCGAAGCTCAACGCGCCTTACGCGAAGCAACTCGCAACGTCGCCGAACGTAACCGCCGTGTGCGCGAACAAGAAGAGGCCCTCCGATGAGAGCGACAAGACGATGCCGCACGACTTCAGGAGCGACAAGAGATGAGGAACCGTGCATGAATTCCACACCCTCACCGTCAAGTCAATCAAGATGAGCCCAACAAGCAAGAGCTACAAGATCAACCTCCACGGCAAGAGCATCATCGCAACCGCCGACAACGCAATGAGGAGTGCTACGGCAAGCTCAAGTTCAACATGCCTAAATTCTCCGGTGGAAATGATACTGAAGAATACCTTTCATGGGCATTGAAGGTCGACAAGATATTCCGTCTTCACAATTACGAAGAGGAAAATAAGATTGCCATGGCATCTCTTGAGTTCCAAGACTATGTTCTCATTTGGTGGGAGCAAGTGATCGAGCGACGCCAAGAGAAAGGCGAACCACCCATCACCACTTGGAATCAAATGAAGGATGTCATGAGAGCTTGTTTTGTGCCTACACACTATAGCCGTGACCTCTTCAAGAAACTACAACGCCTCAAGCAAGGCATCAAGTCGGTTGAAGCATACTACCAAGAGATGGAAATTGCAATGATATGAGCCAACGTCAAGGAAGATGATGAACAAACTATGGTGCATTTATTGAATGGCTTCAACTATCCAATCAAGAAAATTGCGGACTTCCAACCATACTCCAACCTCCTCGAGCTAGTACACCAAGCAACCAAAGTGGAGCGACAAGTAAAAGAGGACTACAAGTACTCCAAGTACTCTTCCAAGACCTACAGTTCATACACTGAAGCTTCAACGACTACGACACCTCCTACTACGACTCGAGCTACACCAAGTATCGGCGACAATTCAAGCTCCAAGCAACCAATGACATCTTCGAGTCGTCTTCCTACAAGTACATCCAAGCTTAAGCCTTTGTCATCGACTCCTACACCGGATGATACCGCCAAGACAAGCGATATCAAATGCTTCACTTGCAAGGGCTGAGGCCACAAGTCTTTTGAGTGCCCCACTCGGCGCACCATGATCGCCAATGCAGACGGCACCTACGACTCCATGAGTGAAGAAGAAATGGAAGCCCTTGAGCACGTGGCCATGCACCGACAAGTGAATGACGATGAAGACGTTCAAGTCTTTTGTGATAACGATTCGAGCCCCGCTCTTGTTGTCTCCAAGGTCTTGACACTTAAACAACATCAAGATGAAGACCAACGTTGCCATATCTTCCATACCAAAGCGGGTATCCAAGGACGTTCCGTCAAGGTCATCATCGACGGCGGAAGTTGCCACATCTTGGCAAGTCAAGAGTTATGTTCCAAGCTACAATTGCTCAAGAAGAAGCACCCTCGCCCCTACAAGGTCCAATGGTTAAGCGACACCGGCACCATTCAAGTGGAGCACACTGTTCAAGTGTCCTTCAAGATTGGCGCGTTTGAAGACACCTTGGAGTGTGATGTGGTTCCCATGTCCGTATGCCATCTCCTCCTTGGAAGACCTTGGCAATTTGACCGCGGGGTCATCCACAACGGACGGACCAATCACTATAGCTTCAAGATGAAGGGCAAGGAATTCGTTCTTTGACCAATGTCACAAAGTCAAGTCATCGCCGACAAACAAGAATCTACCCATTGTGGAGAGACTAGTGAGCGAGTGAACCGCCAAAAAGAGAGTGAGCACCACAAGCCAAAAATGAGCGACTCCACGATGAGCGACAAGAAAGATTTAGTGCTTTTAGCAACCAAGAGAGATTTGAGGGATGTGAGTGAGAGCCCATCAAGTGTTCTTCACTTTGTGCTTGTGTGCAAAGATGAAGTGGTGCAGACTAATACTTCACAACATCTTCCTTTGGTATTGTCTCACCTATTGCAGGAATTCGCGGACGTCTTTCCCGATGAGCTACCTCCCGGACTTCCTCCCCTTCGCAGAATCGAACACCGCATCGATCTCATACCCGGCGCACCCCTACCGAAAAAGGCACCTTACTGCGTCAACCTGGACGAGACAAAAGAGATACAACAGCAAGTCCAACATCTCATGGAGAATGGGTATGTACGCGAGAGCTTGAGTCCATGTGCCATTCCGGTAATTCTTGTGCCTAAGAAAGATGGTACCTATCGCATGTGTTCCAATTACCGCCCCATAAATGATATCACCATTAGATATCGCCATCCCATTCCACGCCTGGATGACATGCTTGATGAACTTAGTGGAGCCACCATTTTCTCAAAAATTGATCTCAAAAGTGGCTATTCTCAAATTCGCATGCAAGAAGGTGATGAATGGAAAACGGCTTTCAAAACCAAATTTGGCTTGTGTGAATGCTTCGTCATGCATATGGGTTTATCGCAAGCACCTAGCACTTTCATGCGTGTGATGCATTATGTTCTTCGCAAATACATTGGCATTTGTGTTGTGGTATACTTTGATGACATTCTTGTCTTTAGCCAATCGCTTGTTGATCATGTGAAAAACCTTAGAGACATCTTGCAAGTCCGTAGAGACGAGCGCCTTTATGCTAATATGGAAAAATGCACTTTTGGTGTTGATAAGCTTGTTTTCTTGGGCCTTGTATTGTCCTCTAAGGGTGTTCAAGTTGATGAAGGCAAAATTGATGCTATTAAAACTTGGCCACAACCAACCAATTTGCTTCAAGTGCGTAGCTTCCTTGGCTTAGCCGGATTTTATCGATGCTTTGTGAAGGATTTTAGCACTATTGCATCACCATTGCACGCATTGAGTAAGAAGAATGCACCATTTGTTTGGGGACCCTCCCAAGATGCAGCATTTCATGAGCTTAAGAACTTGCTTACACATGATCCATTACTTGCATTACCAAACTTTGAGAAAACTTTTGAAGTGCATTCTGACGCTAGTGGTAATGGCATAAGTGGTGTGTTGATGCAAGAGAAGCGACCCATTGCATACTTTAGCGAAAAACTATCCGGCGCGCAACTTAACTGCCCCATCTATGACAAAGAGTTATATGCTTTAGTGAGAGTCTTGCATGTGTGGGAACATTATCTCCGACCACGTGAATTTGTCATCCATACGGATCATGAAACGCTTAAATACCTAAAGGGTCAAACCAAATTGAACAAGCGTCATGCTAAATGGAGTGAGTTCATTGAGTCATTTCCTTATGTTATCAAGTACATCAAAGGCACAAAAAATGTTATGGCAAACGCTCTCTCATGCAAGTGCATGCTCGTTACTCAACTTGAGTTGAATGTTATAGGATTTGAGCACATCAAAGACTTGTATGCGCATGATGCATCATTTGCGATTCCTTATGCCAAATGCATAACTCATAAAACTTGGGAGCAATACTATTTGACAGATGATTATCTTATCAGAGCTAACAAACTTTGTATTCCCGAGTCTTCTCTTCATTTGCTACTTTTGCTAGAAGCTCATGGTGGAGGACTTATGGGACATTTTGGACGCGACAAGACATTCGCCACACTCTCCAAGAACTATTTTTGGCCAAAGATGTTTTGCGATGTTTCACGCTACACCAACCGATGCTCTACATGCCACAAAGCTAAGTCCAAAGCTCAATCTCATGGTCTATATATGCCACTTCCTATTCCGTATCACCCATGGGAAGATATTAGTATGGATTTTGTGCTTGGTTTGCCTCGAACTCAAAACGGCAAAGATTCGGTATCTATTGTTGTGGACCGTTTCTCTAAGATGGCACATTTGATACCATGCAACAAGATAGATGATGCTTCACATGTTGCCAATATCTTTTGTAGGGAAATCTTGAGATTGCAAGGAGTGCCCAAGACGATTGTATCGGACCGCGACGTCAAGTTCCTTAGCTACTTTTGGAAGACACTATGGGCCAAACTCAGAATCAAGCTACTATTCTCTTCGGCATATCATCCACAAACCAACGGCCAAACGGAGGTCACCAACCGGACGCTATCCACACTCCATCGCGTGTTGATCAAGAAGAACATAAGGGAGTGGGAGGAATGCTTGCCCATCGCCGAATACGCCTACAACTGAGCAAGACACTCTACTACCGACAAGTTGCCCTTCGAGGTCGTCTACGGTTTCAACCCATTGTCACCATTGGACATCCTCCCGCTACCACTACAAGAGCGAATCAACATGGACGCGAGTGCACGAGCGAGCTACCTCCAGAAAATGCATGAAGATACAAGGCACACGATAGAGCACCAAGTACAACGACTCGCGACCAAGGTCAACATCAACAAGCACCCCATGGTGTTCAACCCCGGAGATCTTGTGTGGCTACACCTTCGCAAGGAACACTTCCCCAACGAACGCAAGTCCAAACTACTTCCTCGAGCCGACGGACCGTTCAAGGTGCTAGCACACTACAACAACAACACCTACAAGATTGACATCCCTCGCGACAAGTACAATGTGAGCGACATCTTCAACGTCAAGGACTTATCTCCCTTCCACGGTGATGTGGATTACGATCCGAGGATGGATCTTTCCCAAGGGGGGGGAGATGATGCGGAGAATCCTACGGTCATCCCCATGGACCCACCTTCCTCTCCCCAAGTGCCAAGTGGACCAATGACACGAGCACGTGCACGAGCTATTGAGACAGATGTCACATCTCTCCTAAATGACATTCCGTATGACCCAAGTGAGACATGGTACTACCTCATTCTGGAATGCTATGTGTGCTTAGGTACCAAGAAGATCCTCTTGGAGAAGCCCGGAACAATGAACAAGTCACCAAGTACACGGATGAAGGAGCTCAAGAAGAGGAAGTGCAGCTGAGCATCAGCCGCCGGACATCCGGCCTACGGCCTGGACATCCGGCCCCTGGAGACTTCAACTTCACCCTCAGATCAGCAGCTGACGAGCCGACATCCGGCCCGTCCACCCCGGACATCCGGCCCCTCCTGTATAGAGAGCAGCTGGAATCGGTCGAAGACCAGCCGGACATCCGGCCCTTACCCCCAAATATCCGGCCACTGCGTAGACTTAAACGGGCCAACAGCCCATGTACCCCTCCAACTCGTCCCAACTTGTACTAGCACTATATAAAGACCTCCCCCTCCTCCATCTAGGGTTAGCAAAGTAGTTGGCTCTTGAGATAGAGCTTTGCTCATCCATACCTCTCCCATGGAGATCAAGACCTCCATGAGACCCATGTGAGAAGATCCACTCCGGATTCAAGACCTGAACTCCTCTACGGATTGTGATGAACTAGCTACCGTGTATCCTCTTGTGTTGACTTTGGATCTTGTATCTCTACTATGTGTGTGTGGATCTAGTGCATGTGTGATTTGGATTGTGTCAATTGAGTGTTTTGTTCTTGTGTTCTTCTCTCAATTTGCCTTTCCCCCCTCCAAGTGTGAAAAGATCGACGAACTAGGGTTCCACCCTACATCACCCAACCACCTCAGCACCATGCACCCCATGCCCGTGCACAAGATCCAGTACGGCAAGGTGCTCCAGCTGCAGGTGCCGGTGTCGGAGCCGCGGCGCTTGCTGTTCACGGAGGAGGACGGCCGCTCATTTTTCTTGGTCGGCGGCGCGCTCGGCATGGGCGCGCCTATCGCCGTGTTGGTCGTCTGCTTCAGAGCGGGGCATCCCCACCGCCGCCCTACGCGGCCGAGGTGTGGGTGAACAAGCCGCTGGGGGTGCCCAATGGTAGTACCGACGCCGTCAAGGTGGAAATCGAGGTGACAAGCAGCAAGGAACCCGACGCCGTCGCCTTGGAGGAGCTGGCCTTCTTGATAGTGCCGCCCAAGCTATTGGCCGGGGCTGGGTTGTCGAGGACGGTGTCCCTCCACATTTGGATTGACAAGCTCACCTCCTAAATGATTCCACAATGCCTTCTTGTTATCTTAGTAACATGCTAATGTAGGGTTTAGTTTGGTCTACTTTACCTTAAGAGATGGTGGATTTTGGTGGCGATGCAGCAATTACTTCAACATCACATCAACAGTTGAAGTATTTCCCAACAGTACAAGGGATATTTTGTGTCTGTTGGATATAAGATCATTTGTGTAAGAAGTAAACCTAAATATAAGCTACGTATATGTTTGTTTGTTAAGGAAGTGTTGCATACTTCTGCGAGTTGATGCGACACATCAAAGTAGTACACTACTAGTACTCACCCGACTGCGCAGCAGGCAGACCAATCTCGTGTCGTGTTGGTGCCGTGTGCGGTACCCACATTAGCAAAACCTTGCGCCTCCAGCTGAGGCTCCACATTTTGAACCTTTGAATCTGAAGGCCAAGGAGCAACGTGAACCTTTGATAGAGCGAATTGGATGGTTGAGAACACTACGATTCGTAGCTACAGATGCGTGTGTGAGAGAGGACGATCGAGTGCGTGCGTGCACCTCTTCTCTTCATGTACGACGTACTAAACCTAGAGTACAAGTGTATGTGTGTGGCATCAACCTAGAGAGCTAGAGATGGTGTGTGCGAGAAGTCCCGAGAGACTCGTGAGCGTAGGTGTGTGCTTGGGAAAGAGGGAGAGAGATGATATGTGTTGATGTAATGCATCTGAAAAAAGTCAATAGTTCGCCACTAGGCTATTCCTGGTGAACGCCCTAGTAACCGTAAGATCTGCATCCGACGGTGCCAGTTATTGGTCGAAAACAGCAGCAAAAAAAGAAATGCCATGGCATTTTACAAAACTACCACACCACGCCCCTCCCCACACATGAAGCTGCCACGTGAGCGTTCGCAACTGAGGGAGCCATGGTCTGCTCCTTGGTGCGATCTATACTGTTATTAAAAAGGCCGGGCTTTTGGCGCGCGGTAGGTGGGGGATCTTGGCCTGTCGGTTTGCTACTCCTCACATGCGGTCGTACATGTCAGTGATGTATCAAGCCGATGCGTGTCTCTTCGGTGAGCGACGGGCCGGACCGACCGTCTGTTCGTGCTACTGCTCACATGCGGTTGCACATGTCAGTGATGCACCAAGCCGATGTGTGTCCCTTCGGTGAGCGGCGGGCCAGACCGACCGTGTGTTGGTGCGACGCGAACGTGACGGGTTGTAAGTTTACCGCCTAACTTAATATGTAAAGTGTAACACTTGCTTTCACTCCTTAATGAGATCGGTCGATAGAAATCCCCATTAGAAAGGCGAGGGCGGAGTTTTTCCAACAAGGGAAGCAAGGGAGTTTTTTTACTAGTGCGGATGCATTCGATTTTGGCTGACGGTTTGCATACGTTTCTCGGACGCGTACGTGGGCCCGCGCTCTCGGAGGCCATCGTGGCGGAGCCAGACGCCCGCAACCTCTCGGACCAAAAAAGAGGATCCCGCTGCTGGCTATTATTATAATTAGTTTTGAAATTCTCAATCGTTCATGTGTGACGTGATATCAGCCGTTCATTGATGTTTATCCAACGGTCTATGTGTTTCGGATTCGTGTCTACAGTAACCTAAGTGTACCCACCCTAAAAAAAAGTGTCTACGTTCTTCTAGAACCATCGGCACGTCAGTGTGATCAAATCCACACGGGAAGCTGGCAAACAACACCTCCACGAAGCTGTTCCATGCTATTGGAAATCCAACTTGGTTGCTTTGCACATACCAGAAGTACTAGTGCCACATCATCTAAAATGCCTTTCTACACGCGTCAAATTATCAATCACATGGGCTGCCTCTTCTTATAGAAATGTGCTCCACCGTGTACCCATGTGTGTGTATGAGGGAAGGAGTGCGTGCGTGCGTGCACCTCTTCTATACATATGTTTGTGTCAAAGAGAGGCCTACATAACATAGTATATGTATGTGTAGGGGGCGATGTACGAGAAGAGAGGGGAAGGATCGTTTATGCCAGATATCGATAGAGACGGATAGAGGGAAGAACTTTACGAGCGTACAAGCGCTAGGACAGAGGGGGGGTGCTTGAATATGGCGCGAGAGGCCAGATAGATGAAGATAAGGAAGGAGTACAAGTGCGATATCGATAATTAAAGAGAGGGGACGAGAACGTGCGTGGGCGCGCGCATCTGATTGATAGATAAAGCGGAAGGCATGGATGATGAGATGGAGAGGGACAATTAATGTGTGTGTGATAGGCGGTCCTATCGAGAGAGGTCGTAGTTCCATCGATGTGTGTACGTGGGAAAAGAGGGGTAGACCTAACTAGAGATATAGATCAGTCGGTTTGTGTGGGAAAATAGCGAGAGAGACCTGGCTACACATAGAGGGAAATCGATTGGTGCACATGCATGCATGTGTCAGAGATAAAGAACTCCCAGAGTGACGAAGAGAGGGAGAGGTGTGTGTGTGTGGGGGGGGGGGGTCCAGCTAGCTACCTAGGAGATGGTGTGAGAGGACTATTAGTTAGTTAGCTTGAGACAGTGTACGAGTGCGAGATGGGTATAAACAGAGGGGGCGACAGTGCACGCGTTCCTCTGAGTTAGGGCGGGAGGCATGGATGGTGAGAGGAGGGTAGGACCATATGTGTACATGTTTGTGTGTGGTAGCTAGGCAGACCTAGCTAGAGGGGTATATCGATCGATGTGTGTGGGAAAGAGGCAGATGGAGAGTCGTACAGAGATCGTGGGAGATCAACCTAGAGAACGAGAATGTGTGTGCGCGATGTCGAGGATGCCGAGTGGGGAGTATGTGTGCATATATATATGCATGCACGATAGGAAAGTTAGTGGTATATATCCACAAAGAGAGGAGGAGTGTGTGTGTGGGTGTAAAAGACTCACATATAGATGATAATCAATATAAAAGTGGATTCAAATATTTGACTAAGAGATCATGATGTTTGTAACCCATGCATGCATGAATATAATGGAGATATGCGTGTGGTTTTGAATCGAACATGCAAACTATATACACATCGAACAAGCCCAAATTGATTTGAATTTGAGACACCGATGGCAGGCATCGTTTGATCACACTACATCCATGCATGGACATAACTATTGGAATTTGAGATAATGTATTGCTTTCCCAGCTAACATCTAAATGATGTGTGTGTGGGGGGGGGCATGCATTGTGTGTGGGGGGGCATGCATTGTGTGTGTTAAACACATTATACATATGAAAACAGGGATTAGATCATTCTGAACGTCTAGCTAGAGCATGAAATGTATTGTGATTTGAATTCACCATAAAATGGACACAAATATTTGAATTGGAGATCGTATGGTACATGTAGTTCATATTTAAATAGGATTACTACAATATGCATGTATTGTGTTATCAAGATAATATTTAAATGATGGTATAACTTGACAACAATCGTATTCAAGTAGAGAAAATTGATTCAAATTGAGTCAATATGGTAGACGATAGTGTTTTGATTTGATTTTTTTTGCGAGAGTGTTTTGTTTTTTTGTTGTTGAGGGAAGTGCGAATTGATTTGGTACTGTACATGCTAAGCTTGTTCTACCAATTTTTTTAGTTATTTGTTGTTGGTTTTGAATGGCATTGGTAGTAATATAGTAAAACGGGACATGACTCTCTCTTGTCTTGTAATAATTGTCTTTTGTTTTGTTTTTTTGTACACGTTAACCTTGTTCTCCCAAAATTCGAAGCCGCACCTTGTTATCGCGAAATTTTCAAGCTAGAGTATCTCTTTGTCTCTTGTGGTGCGAAACTCCGCCTCTTCAACCCGCGCCTTGTTATCTCAAAATTTCAATGCACGCGAAATCTCCCTCCTCATCTGAAATCGGTCGCGCCGCCCAACACGTGAAATCCCCCTTCTACCCCTCAGCCGGAAATACCGCCTCGACGTCCCCTGGTTAAAACCGGTGTGGGTACTGTTGGTGTACTAAACCATGGGTGCCCTCGTACCCTGACTTGTGCACAGGTAGTTGTAGCCTTCCTGACGGCTAGGGGCTTGCCAGAGGGTTGCTGTGACCCAAGACTTAGATTAAACAAGACTGTGAAGAAGACCTCAAGGCAGGTCATTGAGAAGTACTATTCTAGTACTGAAGATCAACATTGCCCTTGCCGGCAAGCTTCGTATCGGCAAGGTGAAGACCAAGCCTTTGGTTTCTGGCAAGCTCCTTGCAGGCAAGCAAAGGCCTGGCAAGCTCCGCGCCAGCAGGCTCGTTCTGTTCTGTTACTGCTCCACCTCATCATCGGCTAGATAAGCACGCATGATTGGTGTCGAGCGGGCAGGAAGTCAACATAGCTGGCCAAGGCACATGTCAGCATGCCACGCAAGGATTAGCTTTAATGACACCCGTCCCTGGGATGTGTCATGATAATAGGAGGGTGCCAGGACCGGTGGTACAGATCTTTTGCCCAAAGCCTCACCTCCCCGACGTAGCACCTAACGGTGCATTAAATGCGCTTGTCTTACCCCGTTAGGAGATAGACATGGTGACGGTGCATGTCACTATTCATACCCTATAAATGACCGTATTAGCCACTGTGGTAACCCCTTGGCCAATAAAAGGAGGCCCACGGCTACACTTAGAACAGTCGACTCTTAGTTCAATTACACGGTGTAGCTGCACTTCCCGCGCACCTTGCCGGCAAGCTGCGCTCTTTGTAAGCTTTGAGATCATACATAATCAAACCACAAGAACAAGAGTAGGGTTTTACGCTCATAGCGGCCCGAACCTGGATAAATCATTGCTTGTTCTCACATCTATTAGCCCTGCTCTTTGTAGTATATTGATCCCACAACCGAACCGCAAAGAGATCCACTCGATCCCATAGATCGTCGTTTTCCCACGACATCTTTGGCGTCCCAGGCAGAGGGTCCTATATTATGAATCAATGTTCGTAGTGTGAGTATCGGCCCCATCACCTTCGTCGATAGCGCCGAAGAAGAAGACCAGAGCCACGATGGCTCCCACAACCTCCAAGCGGCCTTCCCAGGCATTCATAGATGGCGCAGGTGGCGCAGTCGGCGCGGGCGCTACGGTTGGGACAGCCGGGGTAGGAGGCACCGGCGGTGCGGATGTCCAGCATCCCCACCGTGCCGGCGATCTCAGCCACCACACCGGAGTTGGTGCAGATGGCCAACTCCAAAAACCCGGTGGTGAGCCTAGCCATCGTAGTCATACAATTTGGACCGGTGCGAGCCAGGACCCCGTCGCCACAACGTCCAAGGACAGAGCGGCGACGTCCAACAACGCTGCGGTGGGACGTGTGCACACTACAAAAAAAAGACACATCCATGACATTATGGCCCGAACGAAAAGTTTTTCTGTCATGGTTGTGACACTTTTATGACAATAATTGTGACAAAAACACATATCATCATAGATGTGGTGGGCTCCTACTTCTATGACAAAAAATTATGATAGAAAATGGGCTTTTCGTCCTGGGCGGGCCTGAGACGCGCCTGCATGACATTCTTTGGGCCGTCCATGATGTAAAAAATTGTGGTGGAAGTGAGGGCGAGGAAATTTTCGGGGAGTTCCCGGTTACGGTGGGTGGTCGGGGCCGAGCGATGCAGTGTGGTTTGCGCGTTTCTCGGGTACGCGCGCGCGTGTGCGAGGCGTTCGCTAACTGAACTCGAGCAAGGCATTCGCTTACTGAACCCGTGCGATCGATCGATCCCTCACACTACTACACATACTAAACCCGAGCGATCGATCCCACTGCGTACTGAAGCCGAGCGATGCCTTCACTGCTAACTGAACCCGAGCGATCCCTTTCGCTGCTAACTAAGCCCTAGCAATCCCTTCGCTGCTAACTGAACCCGATCGATCCTTCTCACTGCTTATTGAAGCCGATCGAGCCCCCGTGCGAGACGTAGCCAGCCGGTGTTGGGTTGCCTCTCGATGAACAGTGCCTGTTGCTGCCACGTGCGCGATACATGTAGACACGAGTCAAGACGCATCGATCGAGCCGGTTGGTTGGCTGTGAATGAATAGTTCCCGTTGCTGCCGTCCGCTCGTACGCCCCACCTCAACCGGTGGGTTGGCTCTGGATGAACAGTACCTTGGCCGTGTGAAGGTGGTTGGCGCTGGATGAACAGGACCCCGAGGAGGCCGTGCCGCGGTATGCCATACCCCGGCCGGTTGGGGGTGGATGAACAGGACCCCGTGGAGAATGGATCAACAGTAACCGGTGGAGGCTGGAGGAAGTCGACGGTGGATGAACAGTAGCTGGTGGAGGCTGGAGGAGGTCGGCCGTGGATGAACAGTAGCACGTGGAGTCCCATTTTGCGGTATGCCACACCCCTCCCGATGAACAGGACCCTCGTTTTGACCGTAGGCAGTTGGGGAGAAGTCTGTTTCCTCCATTTTGCGGTATGCCAGAGCCCTCACGATCAACAGGACCCCGTTTCGACCGTAGGCACTCGAACAGAAGTCCATTTCCTCTGTTTTGCGGTACACCAGAGCCCTCCCGATCAACAGGACCCCGTTTCGACCGTAGGCGCTTGAACAGAAGTCCGTTTCCTCTATTTTGCAGTACGCCACACCCTGAGTCGATGAACAGGACCCCGTTTCAGCTGTTCCGTCCAAGCCGGTTGGCTCCCGATGAACAGGACGAGTTCCGACCCAGTCGCTTGGCTCCTGATGAACATGACGCTGTTTCCTCTGTTCCGACCCAGCCGGTTGGCTGCCAATGAACACGAGGCCATTGCTACCGTCAGTTGCCTCTCCATGTACATGAGCCCTGGCCGTACGTATGCGCGAGTACGCGTTCCAAACCCCGCCCTTATGTACATACGTGGCCGTATTCATTACCGTGTGGCTGTACGTATGTGTACACGATTTAGATGGGACTGTCTGAACTACTACGTTGGGGGCTCAACTACGGCACGTGCCGCTACTTACTCTGCCACGGTTCATCCTTGCAGAGAGACCGATCGACTATACACGTTCGTGACCAGACAGACAACGCTACGTACACTTCGACCGGGTGGGTCCCTGCTGTCAGGGAGGATAAGGAGGCACTTCCTTGCGTGCGAAGATATTGCAGGTGGGTCCCAGCTGTCAGGGGGAGGAATCATTTTTTTGCGCGCGTAATAAGGAGGCACTTCCTTGCGTGCGAAGATGTAGTTGGTGGGTCCAGCTGTCAACCTCACCGCGTACAGTCCTCTGCTGATGGCTGTCATTCATTGACCATGTTGACTACACCGTGCCGAGAGCACCAAAGCGGTGGACGACGGCGAGGCCTAGGAATGGAACGACGCAGAGCCGGGGAAGACGCGGTAGTGGATGCCCACGTGAAGGGGAGTACGAGGGTTGACTGGTTCGGCTGCGGTGTGAGGCTACCATCGCCGGAGAATAACAGGGGATGTGGGTGAGTAGAGGGAAGGCCTAGCCAGTGGTGGGAGTAGGGTGGGGCGATGAGGCCTGCGCGGCAGCACAGCCGGCCACGGGAGGTAGGAGCAGGCGGTCCCGCCGGCGCTGGTTTGGGTGGCTGGAGAAAGAAGACCAAAGATTGAAGAAGTAGCACGGCCGTTGGATGAACATCCAACGGTCACTGCTGCTAGAATCGTTTGTTAACTAAGTTGACAAAGCCCTGCATATGGGTCAACTTAGTAGGCCGACAAGTCAGCCTCCAAATAAGGTGGGTCCCAGTAAGCAAGGGGAGGAATCATTTTTCTTGTGCGTAATAAGGAGGCACTTCCTTGCGTGCGACCATGGACCTCGTGGGTCCCAGCTCTCATCCTCTCCATGTATAGTCCTCTTCCGATGGATGTCGTTTGTTGACCGTGTTGACAACGTCATGCCGAGAGCACCAAGGCGGTGGACGACGGCGAGGCCTAGGAAGGGAACGGCCCGGAGCCGGGGAAGACGCGGGAGTGGTTGCCCATGTGGAGGGGGGTACGAGGGTTTACTGGTTCGGCTGCGGTGTGAGGATGCCATCGCTGGAGAATAACAGGAGGTGTGGGTGAGTAGATGGATGGCCTAGCCAGCTATGGGAGTAGGGTGGGGTGATGAGGCCTGCGCGGCAGCATAGCCGGCCACGGGAGGCGTGAGCAGGCGGTCCCGCCAGCGCTGGTTTGGGTGGTTGGAGCAAGAAGATCAGAGATTGAAGAAGAAGCACGTCCGTTGGATTAGCATCCAACGGTCACTGCTGCTAGAATCGTTTGACGACTATAAGTTGACAAAGCCCTGCATACGCGTCAACTTAGTAGGCCCACAACTCAGCATAACATCTATGGCGGACAGCATATAGCCCATTTGCTATTTTTCCTAAACTTACAGACCAATTGCTAATTATTACGTAATTTATTGCAGCCCATATTATATTTTTAGAATACCTGACCATTTTCTCCAAGGACAGGATAAAAATTTTCAATGATATTTCGTTGAAATTGCCGAACTATTTTTAATCCCGAAATTTCGAGCCTGATAATAACTAAATTTAAAATATATTTAAATTATGTTAAAATCGAATGAAATTTGAAATATCAAAAAATAAAAGAAAATTCACAATTTGAAACTAATTGCCCATTTTCTTTGTTTTTATATATATACAAGCCATTTCATATTACTTATATGATTTATAGCCCTTTTTGTCTGGGCAGGCCGAATGTATCCCTCGTCGTCTTGAAAGATTTGCAGCCCAGCAGGACGGAGAAAAAGAAATCGGCCTGTGTAGGCTATTCTACGAAAAAAAGGTGCGCTAGTCATTTTCACCGAGAAAAAAAAACAGCTGGGCTCGTCATGTAGTAAACAAAAAATAAAAGCATGGACTAGACGAGCCATAGACACGGCACAGCCCAGTTGATAACCTACTCCGTCTCAACAACAACAACAAAACTGCTCGAGCAACTGGGTCCCACGTGTCAGCCGCTCCAAGTGCAATTCTCTCGTAGTACGTTGACAATGTCGTAGATCCAAGATGTCAACAAACAATGGGAGGAAGCATTTTTTTCATGTAATAAGGGGGAGCTTCCTTGCGTGCGAAGATGTAGCTGGTGGGTCCCAGCTGTCAGGGAGTGGAATCATTTTTCTTCCGTGTAATAAGGAAGCACTTCCTTGTGTGCAACCATGGACCTTGTGGGTCCCAGCTGTCAGCCTGTCCACGTACAGTCTTCTTCCGATGGCTGTCGTTAGTTGACCACGTTTACGACGCCGTGCCGAGAGCACCAAGGCGGTGGACGACTGTGAGGCCTAGGGAGGGAATGACCCGGAGCCGGGGAAGACTCGGTAGTGGATGCTCACGTGGAGGGGAATACAAGGGTTTACTGGCTCGGCTGCGGTGTGAGGCTGTCGTTGACGAAGAATAACAGGAGGTGTGGGTCAGTAGAGGGATGGCCTGGCAAGCGATGGGAGTAGGGTGGGGCGGTGAGGCCTGCACGGCAGAACAGCCGGCCACGGAAGGCGGGAGCAGGCGACGCCAGCGCTGGTTTGGGCGGCTGGAGCAGGATGATCAGAGATTGAAGAAGCACGCCGGCAGTTGGATTGACTTCTAATGGTCTCACGCTGGTAGAGTCAATTTGTTGACTAAGTTGACATAGCCTTGCGTACACATCAACTTAGTAGGCCCACAACTTAATATATAAACTTTTTTTTTTGCGAATATAATATATAAACTAATAAAACTATATATATATATATAAAGTAGAGATGACAAAAATAGAACTGGGCTGTGCGTTTTCTTCAGTAAAAAATAGCTGGGCAGCTGATGTTCTAAGAAAAAATAAAACCAAGACAGGGCGACCCAGAGGCCAGTTGATACCTGCTAGATTCTTGTGGCCGCATGTCTTCATGGGCTGCGCCTACTAATAAACAAAACATAACCTGGGTACTCTACAGCCCAGTAAATATTTGCTCGACCTCAAAAAAAAAAATACTACCTGCTGGATCCCAGTTTTCAGTCTCTCCTTGTAGAATTCTCTCGTTTATTGACCACGTTGAAAATTTCATGGGTCTCAGGCATTAGCATATTTTTTGCATCGTGATAATAAGTGTGTGCACTTGCTTGTGTACGGCCATGGACCTGCTGGGTCCGTACTATTAGCCTCTGTATGGACAACCCTCTTCTGGTTCCACGGACGAATTTCATGCAAATCGGATAATTTTCATTGAAACCAGACTAAATTCATTACATTTTACATGTTTCTTTTTCTTATGGAACACTTTACACATTTTAACTAAACGATAGTCGACGAGGCCTTTTTTTAGTCCAAAAATGATCGCTGGAAGCGGTGACTCCCGTTTCTCACGCCTGTTAAATTTTTTGGTTAACTTAGAACTCGAACGAGAGAACATGTCATATGGGGTTTTTTTTAGTGATACTGTATGTGGTATGTGGGTTAGAGGGATGGCATGGGAGGCGCTTCCCGCGATCGAGGTCCCGACACTTAACTGTTCTTAAATGCCCAAATCCATCGCTCCTCTGTTTAACAATTTGCAGCTGGGCTTGGTGTGCCACAGCCCAGTCCCGACGTGCTGCGTCCAACTGTCAGCTTGTGAAACCTGATGGATCCCCTGCGTACTGGAAGATGTTAGTATAATTTTGGAGAACTGGGAATTCAAATGGCAGGTGCTTTTGCTACTTATATCAGGTGCCTGAAAATTTGTTTTGCAACAATTACTTCAGCGTTATATCCACGTCGACCCTCGACATGATGGTTGGAAGGAAATGCCAAGTTTAGACCGACAGATCCTTAACACCAACACCAACTTGCAGACGACCAGGTAGAACAAGTACTACCAAACTAACTTATAATCTTTTTAGTCATGGCCCTCGTTTTCGTCTGGTAGAAGATCTTGCAGACGACCAGCTCCCACTCCTTCTCTTGCTCGAGGTCCCCGAGGTGGTACTAGTGAATCACCCAGTTGGTCCTCTACTGGTCGAAGTTCTTGTTGGTGTGCAGCACCAGAACCTTTTTGCTACCCCTCTGCTGGCCGTTGACCATCACCAGCATGGTATTGCCAGTCTTGTGCCACATCGCGTGCATGCCGCACTCCGATTATATCTTGCGACGCGTCCGTGTACCCCTTTTGAATGCCCTGGAGTTGCGCTGGAAGAAATGCTTGCTTAGGCCACTCAGTGTGATACATGCAGTATTAGCGATATACAATCCCAGGCCGGGCAGCATACATCAAAAATTTGTAAAAAGAAAAGAATATATTTTGTGCAAGTAGACGGTCGATCGGTATCTCACCTGGAAGTTTCTCAGGATGGGTGGAGCATATGCCATGCTCGCTGTCGATGGTCGGTATGAACAAATCGATGAGAGGGTGAGATTTCGCGCTGTCAGCACTCACTTTAGCCTCAAGGTGCTCGATCAGCTCTAGATCCGTGGGATCGAACTTGACGCCAGCTGGCAGCACCGGCCAATCTATCTTGGACTTGCAGCGGTTAATTCCAGTTAAATGTTACTCAATGTATGATCAATCAACTGTTTAAGTAAATGATGAAAGATTTCGACAGATAAGTGGTACTCCAAATCTAAAATCCACGACACCCGAACAAACTGGGGTCTCGGCTTCATTATTACATGCATACTCTAAAGACTTGAAAAGCCCCATAAAGATCGAAATCATCATACAGGGCGACGGGACAAATTCTCACAGGAGCGGCCTTGCTGGTTCCACCCTTCATGCGGCTAGCTTGAAGAGCTTCCTTGTTGAGATCAAATTTCTCAGTGTCTTCCTTTTGACTACTTGCAATGAAGTATAGCAGCTCCACTAGCTCATCGCCCATCGTACCAACTGGATTGGAACAAGGCAGTGGCTGGGAGGCGGGGAGACCGGGAGAGAATGGGAGAGAACAGGAGAGTGCTGCTAGACTACCAGAGGGGTGAGGCTCACTTTGGTGAACCGAACATGCGGCCGGGACTCTTGTGTCACCTCACGCACAGCGTGTTCTCACGTCAATTCAATGTGAGGACATGATGAATAATTTGACCGACGTGTACTAGTACTACTAGTCCTACAAGTACTACTTACCTAGTACGAGTAGCGCAATATACGGTATAGAGGACTACTAGTAGTACAAACTTTAGAAATGGTGTACATTCATCCAATCTCCAGGTTGCTTCCATATTGCTTTAAATAATATCAGAGGGGCGTTGCTAAAGCCTTAGTTTTAAGGGCATTATGCAAGAGTGTTTAGAAGGAGCTTACAAACAGGTGCCTACAAAGTTACAAGGCTGTGCGACAGACTTGTTGGCTACATGAGTAATACAAAATATAATTCCCATTGGACAACACTTTCACGAACAAGTACGCACTTGAAGCTTAATTGCTATATATGGCTTCTGCACAGCATCTCCAGCATCATTATCAAAATACATGCTACGCAGGTGATGTAGGATGCACTTGATCCCAGAAAGGTATTTAACCATCAAACTAACTACAATACAAAATAACCAACAGAATAGGATCATGCGACAACTAGTAGGATACATGGCTCAGTCTAGATATCACTACGAATCAAGTTGTGTATATTAGCTGTAGGCATAAACCACATCGCCGCATGTCGGGTTTGCAAAAGCCATTCATCGCGTGGAAGCTTGATGCCTTTCACTCACTGAAGTTAATCTGGCAACAAGCTGTGTCGACGAATCTCTGGATATGGTGCTTCATGAAATCCATGGTACGATGTGTAAACACAGTTCCCCCTGGCGAATGGAACTTGCATAGCACGATAATCATCGCCGATGATATGTTCGATGATTGGTTGGATGATCGGATAATTGATCCCGAGGAACAGGGAGTGGTTGCCGAGGTTGTAAACCCGATTGAATACGCCTGGCCCAACGGAGCACAGATCTTTCTCGAAGACGAAGCAGCCATAGCCATCACAGTCGCGAAGGCCCCACGCATTGTACTGCATGTGGTTTGATGAAATGGTTTGGTCACTTTGGTACGTGCGAATGAGCATCAAATGCCCACCGTTAGCTGAATGAGTGATAAACCACCACCCATTGACATTTACATTTCCAGGTGCTAGAATTATAAAGGCCAACGTATTTGCGTCTGCTGTAACAAATCAAATTGGAGACCAAAAGGACAAAAATATACAATCATGTTCAGAGTATGTGTGGAATTAAGATTATTATAACAGTGACACAGATCATAGCCAGAGAATTACAAGGCCGTGGTCATAATCATACCCTAATTTTTAAAGAATGCCAATGGCTTTCATATTCTAGCAATATGTCATGGTTCAAAGATGATGTAAAAATGAGAGGAAAATAGCTATGCGTGGTTAGATGCCAACTGTTCTCATATCAACTCTAACAATAACATGCGTGGTTATAAAAATCTTGGAAATGAGAGTAACATATAGCAATCATGTGGTTATACTCATAATATCTATTCTAACAATCATTAGATGCCAATTGTTCTCATATCAACTCTAACAATAACATGTGTGGTCATAAAATCTATGAAATGAGAGGAACATATAGCAATGATGTGGTTATACTCATAATATCTATTCTAACAATCATTAGATGCCAATTGTTCTCATATCAACTCTAACAATAACATGTGTGGTCATAAAAATCTAGGAAATGAGAGGAACATATAGCAATGATGTGGTTATAGTCATACTATCTATTCTAAATTTCTAACAATCAATAGGCAGTCGTATTCATACGGTAAAGATGAGATGAGATAGAACAATTACACGGCGATATATTCCACCAGTATATGCAGCCAATCTATCCGTCCACCGCGTAAACAATGCCATCGTGCACTATAGCATCAGACAGAAATGGAGGGTAAACAGGATTGATGATGAGCCATAACCATGTATGGCGACCGGATTCCGGATAGGCTAATCCCCCGTCGAACATGGCAATGAGCTTGTAATCTATGTAGTCTTCTGATGGTGTGGGTACTTTGCAGATTACAACCTTCAACAAACGGAGGTCCAACCAAGTGCCCGACGCCTCTCGTGCGTAGTAGGCAGGAGTGTCCGGCGGGCCGCGAGGCTCGATGTCGGCAGTATCCAACGATGGAAGGGTGATCTCTTGCTGGGTGTTGATATCCATGAGACACCATGGACTACCCGATTGGTGGATGAGGACGATCCAGTTGGCCTTCATACCTGCCCAGTAGTGGCGGCGCATGAAGGGCAGGTGGGCGAGGAGTTGTAGCATGTCGAGGGGCATGACGGCAACCTCTATAGGATCGTCACGTCGGTGTCTGGGCCAGTTGCGAGGATCGAGCATCAGTAAGCAGGGTGTCTTGAAAAGGGCCGGTCGGCTGCCGATGAGTAGACGGTGAATAGACACCGAGCATGCAGCCAGACGCATGGTGTTGTGTAGGTCCATACGATTACAGATCTGCTCCTAGAGAACATCGGGGAGGGAATTCCAATCGTGGCTCTGCGTGTCAGTCGGTTCTGCCATTGGGTTTTTTAGGTCGCTGAGTGATTGGGGTTTTCGGTGCGTGCGGGCTAGCGGGGAAGTGGATGTGGGCGGGCGAGAGAAGAAGATGGAGTGTGTGGGCGAGCAGTGAGCGGGGGGAGATGGTGCGCGCAAGCGACCGAGGAAGATGGCGCGGGCGGGCGAGCAGTGAGCACTGGAAAATGGTGTGCAGATGAAGATGGCGAAGGGACATCCATGGGGAAGAGAGCAGGAAGAAGAGGGAGAGACGGGGAAGAAGGTGCATTAAATCTCAATTCAACTAGTACTACTAGTATACACGAGTGTAAATAGTTAAGCAGATGACATGTGGGTCTACGTCAAGCGGGCCCATATGCCAGTCAACGGAAGAGAGAGGTGCGTACGCGTAATTGCGGAAGTGTGCTCCACTGGCAGACATGATGGCACTACAGGGTAAGGCTGATTTAGTAACACCAGCACGCTGGGTCAGCTTATTAATCAAGTGTCCCATCTGCTGCAGCGTGTATTGTCACTTCACTATGAAGACTAGTAGTTGAATAGACCGATGGGTAATAATGGATCGCAAAGACTTCCTATCTACTCTCATCCTATCCAACATTAAGAACCATTGGCCAAGGCTCCCGGCGCCAATTACGTAGTAGTACCTACTCCCTCATTTCGGTTTATATACAACTCAATAAAAAAGATTCATCAACCAAGGTAATAGTAGATGATGAGTGCCAGAAGAATTTTTTGTAGTACTACTGTAGTACTTTGCAAAAGTACTCAATTAATGGGCTCATTTTCCTCAAGAAAATTGTGTTTATGAACGTATTAATTACAATGCATGCATGCACGTGTGAACAACAAATGACCAGGACTTTTACATGCATTGGAGTAATTCTTGCATGCAACGTTTTAATGAAGCTTGAAATGTGAATATGTGAATGGGAGGGACTAGAACCCCCACGCATGTATGCAACACTCACACGTACACATGCACGCATGCAACACTCACGCAGCCATGCATGCAGCACACAGCACACGATGCAACACACACGCTCACGCTCAAGTGCTCAACCTACACGTGCATGCACACACATACACAGCCAGGGTGGTTCGCGCGCAAGGGTTGGACTCCTGTAGCGCCTGCGTAAAGTTTTGTTTAACTTATTTCTTTGCTCTGCCAACTGACAGGTGGGACCCAGAAACCATGTGCCAATTTAACCAGTCAAGAAAGTGCCACGTAGACTATTTGGTCGGTCAGCAGAGTGCAATACGGTGCTCTACGGTGAGCTAGTGACCGTATAATCACCGCAAAACATATATAGTGACCGTAATGAGCGTATGATGAAGTCTAGTGACCGTATTGTTACAAATACAGTGACCGCCACTGTATTTATCTCGTTTGAAATTAAGCCATATTAACCGAAAAGGAGGCAGTATGGACTACTAGTACTACTGTGTCCCGTCAACTCGCAGAACAAGGAGAAGCTTGCTTACTACGCCGTCTCCTTCGCCCGCGCGCGTGGTGGCTCGCAGGACGAGGAGAAGCTTGCTTAGTACGCCTATGCCATCTCCCTCACCCACGCGTGCCGTGGCTCGCAGGACGAGAAGAAGCTTTTGACTACAGCGCGCTCTCCCTCGCCCTCGCTCACGCGGTGGACGTGTGGCAGTTCATTCGCTATCAGATTGCCAGAAGCATATAGTACTGTAGTACCATCATTGTTGAACTTGGACCTCCCGAAGAGGCGAAGAGCCAAGTGCAAGGTTTATAGGAGTACAAGTAGTCGTACAACTATAGCGAACAACCGCTACAGTATGATGCTGCCACGTCACCTATAGCCAAAGCTGTGCCACCTTTTTTTCTCACAAAGCGTGTTCGAGCCCATGGCACAGCCACACAAGTTGCACGTACACATAACACATCTACTAGTAAATTCTAAAGGACAAATGCCAACATGCCACACAAGTTCATCTCCACTTCATGTGATAAATTTTTTCACGACTACTCTACATATATTTACAGCGCTACCATTCACAATTTACCATACTCCACTTACATGTTATAGATGGGATCCATGTCATCCCCCAGGTTCCAGTCCCAGGTGTTCTTCATAGATGGCACGATCCATAGCGGTGGGCAACGGGAATCATTGTCGCAGCTTTCTAGTCTAGTTCCACACGATGAAGACTCATCCAAGCTGAAGCGGCATAAATCAGGGATTGCGTGTCCCAACATGTTCAACCGGCGGTGCACACTAAAGACACAACCATGCTTCATGAATGGCAGGCCTTCAGTGTCATGCATGGAAGGTGGCATCTGTTTGACAATGGGGTAGTTGTCCCCAATGAAAAGCGAGTACTCTCCAAGAGTGTTCCTCGACTCCCACGTAGCATCACGGGGGTCGAACTCGGAGCCGTCCATCTGGTACACGTGTCATCGTAGATCTGGACACATGGTGACATACATGGTCAAGGTCCATGCAGGATAATGTTGTGCTCAAATATGGCACTTAGTAATATTGTGCAGCGAGTAGTACTACTATACTATAGAGGAAATTCAATAACCGACTGATTATATATAGCCATTTTTGGCTACACGGAGGAGATAAGACATGAAAAACAAAAATGGTGGGAGTGGATTCAAGAGCCAGCTATACGCGTACTCCTAGGTAAAAAGTACTACTCCCTCCATTCCACAATGTAGTGCGCCCGCACTTCCCGAGATCTAAGTTTGACCATAAATTTAACCAACGAGACCGACTGCGGCGGGAGAAAAAATTATACCACTGAATTTGCTATTTTGATACGAATTCAGTGGTATAATTTTTGCTCCCGCCGCAGTTGGTCTCATTGGTTAAATACGAATTCAGTGGTATAATTTTTGCTCCCACCGCAGTCGGTCTCGTTGGTTAAATTTATGGTCAAACTTAGATCTCGGGAAGCGCGGGCGCACTACATTGTGGAATGGAGGGTCCCGCCGATCCCTGCGACACACTACTATGGATCCGATGTAGTAGTAGTAGTAGTAGTAGTACTAGTACAATGAAAGAGAAGGCAATGAGAGAATGGAATACCTGGGTACATGGTGAGGGTCCGATCGTGGTAGATCATGGCACCTTGTTGCACATCAATGGTACCATGGATAACCACTGCTAAGATAGTTTATCCCAATTTGCCAAAGTCAACTACAAGGTTCCAGGTTAGACCGAATGTCGGATACACATAATGCAACACATCCAGGATCGGCAATCTGATTTTGATCGGGGGATGCGTGGTCCCTGCAAAATAATGGAGTGCCGTTAGGGATGCAAATGATGGTTAGTGCATTCCGTTTGTTATCTCCCGTACCATAGGATGGTACCCAGATGAAACAAGTCCCCTGGCTTGTCACAGCGAAGATGCGGCCTACATGGCACACGGCGTCTTCAAACTTGTGAGGGAACAAATTTGCCGCAGCCAACATGTGCCAGCCTCAGCCGCCATGGCCATTCTTATTGATGGCAATCCTTATGTCGAACACCGCGATGAGATAGTAATCGTCGTAGCTGCGGTGCTTGGTCGGCGGGTCCGCAATTGCTATCTTCTTCAATCTCATGGTGGCATCATCATACCTATTCAAGCTATTCCAGTCCGGAAGGCCGACCCCAATGCTGGACAAGGGGTCTACGGGAACGGCCATACTGCTGTGGATGTTGTGCAAAATGATGGTGGTATCTAGCCGTAGGTATGCAAACCAATCTCCGTTGGCACCAACCCAAACCTGTGGGACGGTGGGCAGCGAAGAAATTACGGGATGGAATAACTACGTATTTTTAGAATATACATTACATGATCAAACACAATGACTGACCTTTTCATCGGACAAAATCCGACTGCCTCTCAACGTCGGCAACTCAAGCGGCGACAAGATGCAACTACGGCCACGTTGTGGTGGACTGGAGTCCCATTGAATAACCTTCTCCTCAAGGACGCATGGAAGACCAACAAGCATGGCCTTCTCCCAAGCCTGTTTAGGCACCGTCTTAAACTAGTTGGTGCAGGAAGCACCGAGTCTTGCGGCGGTGATGAAGTCGGAGCGGCGTGCGATTTCTCCCAGAGAATCATCATCCAAGGTCTCCCAGCCCCGGTGAGGAGGAGAACTACCCGGCGAATCCATGGCAGCAGCGATGAACTACCTTGGTCTCTTCGGGAGGGGAACTGGCGAGGAGGAGCTAAGAGCGTAACCGCAGGGCCTCGTCCCTTCATGAAGGAAGTTATGCGGGCACGCATTAGCGGTACTACGATGGTGCAGTTACGTATTACTCCCTCCATTCCTTTATATAAGGTGTATTTGTTTTCTGATAAAATTCCACAATGTAAGGTGCATTTCTTCTAATTTCTCAAAATCCTGCCTTTAGCCCTCTAGAAAAAAGGAAAGTATCTCTCCCCCGATTGCATGTGTCTCTCCTTGTAAAGAAAAAAGGAAAGTATCTCTCTCCTGATTGCGTGTATCTCTTACTTTCCTAGCCTAAATGATTTACTTGCCACTGATCAATGATTTATCCAAGGTTAATTTTGTCCTAACGTGTGTATAATTATGTGCCTTGGTCACCGTGCCAAAAATTATACACCTTACATAATGGAATGGAGGGAGTATTTAATATAGGAGTAGTACTAGTACTCCAATGCTCATATGATCATCGTTGGTAAATCTGCCACATAGACTATTTTGGTGAGGTGGCGTAAAATAAAAGAAGAGAGAGAATGAAATCATATGATACTGAACCAACTTTCCGGGCATAAGCTCCAAGATAATTACATTCATTTCTGTGGGCCCTGACTGACCTGGTGAGAGCTGCCGTAGCTGGCTACCCAATTTCCTTCTCTCGGGCGTTGGTCATAAGGTTTTGTTTATTGATTTAATGTGTGTGGTACCCATCAGAGTATGATTCATTGGAGAACTTGTATATGACACAATGATGACTACGGACGTGTTCCTTATACCAACGAATCTATCATACAGACTATTGCAGATGCTCTTAGTGTACCAGTTTTCAACTTTTGGCCAAGGAGCTAGAGTAGCAAGTGGAGGGTTGTACATTCAAATTCGAATCCAACAATATAATTTTCGGTGACATGCATTAACATTTTGCTAGTCAAATATGTGATCAAACTTTAACTCAAAATACAATGGGGACTAGTAAACCAGCCCGGAAGTAGCAGTAGTACTATTCTCTAGAACCATCGCTGTAACTATCAATGTAGGGAAAGTACACCTGCGTACCGCAGACCTGCTTGCTGCTCTATTCATGCGCGTAGCTGGCCTGCTCAGCCGCTCCTCTCACGCACACACTATTGCGGGGGCAAAACATTTGAGTTCTTTCATACCGCTTCTTTTCCACTAGTACACGCGTACGTGCACAGCACGTGCAATGTTTAATTTATGAATACAACTTTTCCATGATTTTTGCAAAAGAAAGAAACAATCACATGGCTCTAGAAAAGTCTAACAAATCAACTATTCTACTCCCTCCATCCCATATTATGAAAAGGTTTTCCAAGCTAATTTTCTACTATAAGGAGCGAAGTCCATGCGTGCAACGCCACAAGCTACAGAGTACATTAGGTCCAGGTCTAGGGCCATATTGCATGATTCCCAATGCAGCGCCAGGCTTTTCCGGCTCCTTCGGCTTAATTGGGAGGCGGCATTAAAGATGGCAGCTGAGGAAGCAGCAAGCGAGGGCGGATGCTACTCTACGCGAGCCATGAGATGATGGCGCATGCAAAATATACGGGAGGGAAAACTCGGGCACGTGGCTAGGCTATCCGCGACCACTAGTACAACACAACGTAGAATTCCTATTTGTCGCTAGTAGATTGTTCCTTATACATATTGGAGTATTTAACAAAAAAATACCACTTTCGAACCAGCCATACCAAGAAACCACCACTCTACAAAAATTAGCAAAAACATACCAAAAATTTCTTAAACCGTCGCGAAAAACTACCAAGTGCCGATTAGGCTCGTTTAAACCCATGTGGCACCTTAAGTCAACGACGTCTGTTTGACCGGCAACTTAGGCCTTATGACTTGTGGGACCTACATGTCAGTCTAAAAAAAATCCCCGAGTCACCTCCTACCTCCGGCCCATCCACCTAGTAATCCTCGGCCATGGGAGGCAGCCACCGCCGCCGGCTGAAAGCGACGTCAAAAGCGTTGATGGCGCGGAGCCCATCTTGTGTCAGCCGGAAGATAGCTCGACGCGGCGCTCGCGGCCGCTAGCTAGCCAAGCTAGCACACAACCTATTGGATGCATCCAGCTGCTTGTGTGCAAGCTTTGCTAGCTAGCTTGGCACGATGGTGCGGCGGCTTGCTTGAGCGTGCCGCGCTAAGGCCAGCCATCCGTCTCGGGCAGAGGCCAGCTCGGCGGCTTGCTCGCGCGTGCCGTGCTCGGGCCAGCCATCCGGCTCAGGCGGAGGCCAGCGTGGCGGATTGCATGCGCGTGAGCCACGCTCGAGCCAGCCAGCCAGCCCGTGCAGAGGCCAGCGCGGTGGCTTGCTCACGCGTGAGCCGCGCTCGGGCCATCCAGCCAGCCCATGCGGAGGCCAGCGCAGTGGCCAGCCCGTCTGGCGGAGCGGCGGCCAGCTCGACCATCACCGGCGCCGGCGATGAACACGCATACGAACTGTTTGAAGAAGAGGATAGATGCTCACATGTGGGTCCCACCTATCATAACAGTCAACTCTACGGTCTAACATACGGTGTTGACTTAAGGTGCGTCGTCAGCACGGACGTGTGGGCCAACCCTGTCATAAACGGGTTTAAACGAGCCTAATCGGCACTTGGTACTTTGGGAAAACTTTGTTTTTGCCACTCTAGTTTTTGCCCACTTTGGTTATGCCACTCTAGAATTTGACATCTCACTTTTGCCACTCTTAGCTTTTGACAATACACCACAAATGCCATTCAGTGGCAAAAGTGATAATTTTTCATTTCACTTTTGCCACTCTTAGCTTCTGACAATGTATCACAATTGCCACATTGAAAATTTTGCTTTTGCCACTGAATGGTAAAAGTGATATATTATCAAAAGCTAAGAGTGGCAAAATTAAAATGTCAAATTCTAGAGTGGCATAAGCAAAGTGTGCAAAAGCTAGAGTGGCAAAAACAAAGTTTTCCCAATTTTTTTAGGAGTTTGGTAGTAGTTTTTTGGCAAGGATTGAGAAATTTTTGGTATGTTTTTGCTATTTTTTGTACAATAGTTTCTTGCTAGGGCTGGTTGAAAGTGGTAGTCTTTTGTTAAATACTCTACATATTGTAAGTAGGAGTGAAAGCTAAGCTTTGGAAGTCTATAAGCACGGCTAGTTACATAGTACGTACGTGTACGTAATTCAAACTAAATATCGACTATGGGTGACTAATATCTTGATGGAAAACTCGAAACTATGGAAATACAAACGTATTATTGATACTTGTTTCCATAAACTTGGATCTACATTCTTTTCAACGGCTGAGCATGTGGGGCCTTAGCACGATGACTTCCCGACTGTCTAAAACAAGGTTTTCCCGTCTCTGGTAAGGAGGATGACTGCGGCGCACCTTCGGCTGGCTCTAGTGCTCGTAATCATCGCTAGGTGGTCTACGAATGTGTAGATGTATTTTTTTCACGTCTCGTGTTCTTTGTACTGCCACGACTATTGAATAGATCGTAAGTATCTTGCAAGAAAACCTTGGTTGAGTGTGTGTGCGAGCGAGAGATCGTGCGTGTGTGTGATATGGAGAGACTAAGTTGGAGATAAGAGATTCATTGCGTGTTTGTGTGTGTGTGGAAGATAGAGAGAGACCTATGGGACTTTATGTTGTGTAACGTGGAGGTGGATAGACATAGTCACAGAGTGAGTGAGTGAGATACGCATGCGGACATAGGGAGAGAGGTGTGAATTAGAGAGACGGGGATTTTTGGTGTGCATGTAAGTTAGAGAGAGAGAGATAGGGATATATATATACCTAGAGCTGGAGAGAATATACAAGGGTGTGTGTCTTAAAAGAGGAATCCAGATATATAGAAAGTGAGAGAGAGAGATGGATAGAGAGAGTGAGAGAGAGAGATGGAGGTCGATTGTGTGCGAAAAATGGCCTATAGATAGGCAGAGGAGGTCGATGGTGTTCGAAAGTGGCCTATGTAGGGAAACACAAGTAAAGCGAGTCATTGTGTGCGTCAGAGAGACTTCATGAGAGATCAAAATAGATGGTGGAGAGAACATCGCGCAAATTTGAGATCCGTGATACGCTTGAGATTTATGGAGAGAGTCGCGACATATAGTGGGAAGAAGGGTCGGGTCCGCATGTGAAGAGATGGAAAGAGGCGAGAGGTGCACAAGGAGAGGGAGGGTGTTTGTGTGTAGTGGGGGTGATGAGTGAGATGTGTGTCAATGTGAGAGTGAGAGATGGTGGAGAGCATGCGAGAGCCAGATATACGTAGGGAGAAAGATGTTGGGGGCAGTGTGTTTTGTGTGTATGGGAATGATACACAGCTATAGAGTGTGTGCTTGGGAAAGATAGATGCCAGGAGACCTAGAGAGTGGGGGAGCAAATGTGTGCATGTCCGAGAGACAAAGAGATAGAGACCTATATTGGGGTTCAGACCTAGAAGAGAGAGAGAGAGAGGGGATAATGTGTGCGCGTGTTTGTGTCCGGGGGAGAGAAAGGCTTGTGTGGGGGGGGAGGGGCCGGGGTGGTGTGCTTCTGATAAAGAGTGAGGGGTGTATGTCTGAGAGATATAGACGTAATTAAAATACATGGTCAAGAGTGTGTGCACTCATGCTTGATCATTTTTTTCTTCATATTTTTGTACTATGAGATAGCGATACTTTTGAACATGCGAGGTATATTCTGAAGTACCAAAATTACTGACCTAAGATTAGAAATTCTGAATTCGACTGCATTATTAGCTTTTTTTAATTCATTTAAATGGGGGTACATCTTTTAACCCGATTGAGTGATATCAAATTCATATATCAAACCTAGAGATATAGACATACGGTCGTGTTCAAACCTTCTAATCATCCACTTTATTCATACACATACATATTTGTTTGTGTCATCATATTTAGGAGAAACACATTCGAAATTTCATTTGAATTGGAGCATTTGATGGTATTTTCTTGCACTAGCTCACTGATCCATATTTGAATTGAATGGATAATCTAAGTTTCGAGTTGGAGACATTGATTTTCGAAACTTGCACCTTTTTTTTCTCGCGTGCACAACAAATAAATACTCGGCCATGATATCATAGTTGGTTGTACAAGACGAGAACACATAATTTCAGCCGCCAAAAGCTTTCAAACTTCCCGCTCACATCGAAATTTCTCGCACTCGAAAGTTTAGCCCTATGATATTCCTCTTTTACCCCTGCCACATCAACGAAAAAAGGCTGCTTTGGTAACTCCATTGTTTTCCCCTCTTTGCCCCCAACATTCAAACCCAGATCCACTCCCCTCCCCGCCTCCCCCCTCCCCCAAGCCGCCGAATCTAGTCCTCCACCGCGGCGGTGCACCTCACACCCTGCCGGATCTACCTTCCGCACCTAGGAACCCCTAACTGCCAACTCACCACTGCACCGTAGCCGCTTCAGGGACTAGCTTGTCCACCGCACCAAATCTCCTTGACCGCCATCATGGTCCAGCACACTAGATCTGCTTCATCGGCGCCCTCGTCCACCACAGTGTAGGCCCTTCACTGACGCCCTCGTCTGCCACATCGCTGGCCCTTCATAGAAGCCCTCATCCACCGCAACAGATCCGCCTCACCGAAAGCACTGTACACCGCGCCAGATGTGCATCGCCGACGCCTTCGTCCACTGCACCAGACGCGCTCCACGGACGCCATATTCAACTCCACCGGCCCAGCTTTACTGCCGCCGCCACCTCATCAGGTTATTTCAATTAGTACTACATTGGTTTTTCTCGTCTTTATTGTACAACAGTTCACTTACCACAGATCAGCTTTCTTGCATGTCGACAGGCACCGCACCTAAGCAGCGGAGCCGCTTCACCAACGGTGACAGTCGGCCCAACTCAACCGTAACACAAGTACCATTGACGACACTTAGCTTTCACGTATGACAACAATGCTCATACGCCGCCGAGAATCAGGTACTATTCTCCAACGGCCGGCGCCTACCTTCACCTTCTTAGCATAAGCACCGCACCTTCGAATTTCTTCAGGGCATCATTCAAATTTTTATAAGAGGCGTTATTTTGCTTGCACCTGTAGGTCCAAACGTGTGGTAGTGAACAGGTTATATGTGCTAAATTACAAATCAGTGCACCTGTAGTTACAATGCTTTTTGTTTGTCCTAAGTATTACTGTACTTCCTAGATATTACTGCCTCCTATTTTACTTCTTGCATGCTATATTTATGATAATGGTGTTGTTCTGATGTCACCTCTTGGTTACAATTATTCTACTGGACTGCTTCTATGTTCTCTATGCTAAATTACACATCAGCAAACTAGCTTGTAGTTCCGCTACTTTCGGTTCGTCTTAACCTACATTTTTCAATGCTAGCTATTGCCGCACTGCCCCGAGCCTCTGTTCATAACTTTTTTTTGCGTTATTGATCTTCCCAAGTTGCATGACTAATTTGTTGCTTTTATTCATTATGGAGCTGCCAACCGCATCAAGCAAAATGCTTTTTCTTTTGGGGCAGGCACCTCGAACAAGCACAAAAATAGAGTGAAGCACACATATTGTCGTGTAAGCACACACCCTTCTTTCATTAGTTTAGATGAATCATTGATGTTCAATTTGAAGACTACATATGATTAAAATTAGTTTTAACAAAATAGAGGAGGAAGAATAAACTACAACAACTAGATTTGCATGCACGGGATGCTGACGACATCTTCAAAGAACATTGCAACAACAACGAGCCTTCACAGCGACATATGGTAAGCCAGTGTGTTTTAGTTACTGTGAAATGTCATGCGTGTGGGCTGCTTTCTTGGCTTGTGCCCTCAAACTGTAATCCTACAGAATTACAAATAGTTCAGTTGCCTGCTTTATTGTATTGCTTGATTAGAATGCTTGTTTGTTACTCCCTCCGTAAACTAATATAAGAGCATTTAGATCACTACTTTAGTAATCTAAACGCTCTTATATTAGTTTACAGAGGGAGTACTTGTTGGCCAATGTGTCAGAAGTGCCTGCCGTACTATCGTAAAGAAATGCATGCATACTTCATTTGACTCCTTAAATTTTCCTTTGAACTCCATCACAAGACTGTCTTGCTAGTTTATATGAGGCCACACTGTTTAAGTGTTTTCTCAGAATATTTCAACTGTTTATATGCTTGGGCAACTTAAATATAGTGGTGGTACACTGCCTTTCATCTAACCATTTTAATTTGTTTTCGGCTGATGCAACTTTGAACCATTTAAATATAGCTTGCCATGCTCGGCAATAATTCATATGTAGTTTACCATGTAAGCTCACTGCCTGGATCATGCGATAACTATTTGTTACTTATGTCCAGCGAAAACCTTTCAGGATGCAGTTCAAACTAGGACACAATGTACACCCCCAGGATCTATTTGTGGAAGCAGTGCACCATCCATGATACCAGATGATATCAGTTCAGAGGCAACCCCGTTGGAGAGCACAAATATTATAGTTCTTGAGGCTCTACTAGTGGCAGAAAGAGAGGGTGTGGCTGCCATGAATGAGGTAATCCTGATCATGAGGCTGGAAATTATGCAATTAGCTGCACGCAATATGCAAGCAAACCAAGAAGTGGAGCAAGTAAGACAGTTGCATTTGGAGACGGAGAAGGTCCCGCTGCTTCTGCTATCTGAAGCCCAGGCTAATCCTAGTTCTTCTTCACATACCAGTTGAAATTGTCATTAGATTAGTATACTTGCATGTTGTGTCATGTTTGTGAATGGATTATGTAGTAAGACACTTATTTGTTGTCCATGTCTTGTAATGATCTGATTTTCTTAGGCGAGGCAATCCTCAGTACTTGTAGGAGTGGACATAAGGTGAACTATTTTTTGTGTGAGCAGATTGTGTTGGATGAAATAACTGTTTGACTCAAAGTGGATTCAACCTTCTGAATTCGAGTATCATGGCATTTGTAAATCATATTCATATATAAAGGTGGAATGCTTCTTTGTTGTGCTTTTGAAGATATCTAAAAAAACATAGAATGATTTATAAAGATTCGTAATCGAATACAAAATGGATTCGAATTTAGTTGCCAGGGTAAACTTGAATGCTTATTCTCCCAAAATTCGAAAGAAGCGGCAAAACACCCACTCCCACGTCGGTTGCCCGAAACCAGTGTTTGGGAGATGGAAATTACTGTCTACCCCTGACACGCACAACCTATCGGCCCGATTTCCACTGCTCTAAATAGGGGTAGGTTCGTAACATCACTCAGACATGACACGATCGCCTCTCACCCCATTCAAACACGGTGGGCGCCAAACGTGGGCGGCAAAACACATTTGATTCAAGTTCGTCCCAAAGACCTCTCTCTCCCCCTCCATTTCCCCATTCATACACGGTGGGCGGCAAAACAAACTCTCCTCGGCCGAAATCGATCTAGGCAAATATTTTAAGTAGGGGCAGGTTTGTAACTTCACTCATACGTGACACAACCGCCCTACCTGTCGGCCCCGTTCATACACCGTGGGCGCCAACCGTGGGCGCCAAAACACCCTCTCCTCGCCCGAAATCGCCCTTGGCAAATATTGGGGCGATGCGAGATTACCGTCCTATCCCTAACCGACGAGACGTCCAAAATTTTAAACGGGGGCTAAGTTGGTAACTTCCCCACATTTCAGACAAGCGCGTCCCAAAGACATGGTTCCCCCCTCCTCTCTCGCTCCATTTCCCCATTCGTACTCCGTGGGTGCCAAAACACCCTCTCCACCCCAGCCTCCTCGGTCCGCCACCCCATTCACCGCCGTCCTCCTCCACCATGCCGGAGCAGCTACCCCGACGCCTTCGTCCATTACAAGAGATCGATGTCTCTCATCCACCGCGCCGGATCAGGATCCAAGCATCGCGTCCTCTTGCTTCATCCGCGCCATCGTTCACCTTGCCGTGGCCGCTCCTACGACCGTCTCGTCCACGGCAACAGGACTTATCCCCCGATGCCGCCGTCTGCTGTCTCAGATATGCTTCCGCGCCGCCGACAGCCATAGCACCCGCAGCACCCTCAACGTATCAGCAGAGGCCTACACGGCGTCGCAAGAGAGGTGGTACTCTTTCATATCTGCTTAAGTTATTGATCTCACCCGATAAATAGATCGTCACTTGTTTACTGTACTTTCTTGTCCATACCTAAACATTCTCCGGTTAGCACCTTCAGATCCGCCATGGCACGCTCAACACTATACTCGCAATGCTTATGGTTTTCCCCTTTTATATTCACTACCATCATCCTAGATGCTTCGTGTCATGCTAGCACTGCTCCTCAACCCATCAAGCGAAACAACATGCCACTCATAATTCCAAAGCTTAGTTGTTCAAATACGAATCTGATATGATACTGATATTACTAACACAGAGAACGTTTAATTGGTCAGCTAATGTTCCTACATTAGTTTCGAAAAGCATGTGCACCACATATGGAGAGACATCAGGGAATTGCATATCTTTATGCACTCTGGTTAATCATGGGTGGGCAACACACATTATATTATCCAAAATCTGCTTGCTCTTCTTTAACAAGTTCCTCTTCTGTTCTTCTTAATAAGTATAGTAGTACAGTATGTTCCTTGTTGGGAATTGGAGCAGGGACATTTGCAGTCGACATGTATATTGGGTCTCTTATGATGGATGTTTTCAACTATTCTAGTTGGTCTGCCATAATATCCAGGAAATGCTGGGAGCTGTGTCGCCTTTGAGAGTCCAGACTGATAGTAATAGTATTGCGCCTTCAGTTGAATAGAGCTGCCCCTGTAGGGGATCCGAAGCGTTTCCAGCCATACCGGCAATACAATCCCATATGTTCCAGCTAGTTCCACTTTCCCGATTTTACTCGTGATGCTTAGGGTTTTCCCCTTTTATCTACACTACTATGATCTACGTAGGTGCTTTGTGTCGTACTAGCAGCACTCCACCCTTCAAGCTAAACAACACACCACTCATAATTCCAAAGCTTAGTTGTTCAAATACGAATGTGATACGATACTGATATTAGTTAACAGACACACATTTAATTGGTCAGCTAATGCTCCCACTTGAGTTTCCAAATGCATGTGGCAACATATAGAGAAACAGCAGGGAATTTCATTTCTTTGTCACTTGTTTACTGTAATATCTTGTCCAAACCAAATCTTAGTTGTTAGTTCAAAGCAAACATCGGTTGCTAAGTAGCCTTTGTGCGGTTTGCAGCTTTAGATCTGCCATGCCACGGTCAACACTATACTCATTATGCTTAGGGTTTCCCCCTTATATGATCACTACAATCAGCCTATGTGATTCGTGTCGTAAGAGCACTGCTCCACCCATCAAGCTAAACAAGCTTAGTTGTACAAATTCGAATCTGATATGATGCTGATATTAGTAAGACATCGAGGTTTAATTGGTCAGCTAAATGTTCAGCTAAATGTTCCTACTTTAGTTTTGAAACGCATGTGAGCCACATATAGAGAGACAGGAAGGAAGAGTATTTCTCTATGCACTCTGGTTCATCATGGGTGGGCAACACACATTGTATTATCCAAAATCTGCTTGCTCTTCTTTAACATGTTCCTCTTCTATTCTTCTTAATAAGTATAGTAGTATAGTAAGTTCCTTGTCGGGAACTGGAGCAGGGACATTTGCAGTCGACAGTTATATTGGGTCGCTTCTGATGGATGCTTTCAACTATTCTAGTTGGTCAGTCATAATATCCAGGAAATGCTGGGAGCAGTGTCGCCTTTGAGAGTCTAGACAGATAGTAATAGTATTGTGCCTTCAGTTGAATAGAGCTGCCCCTGTAGGGGATTCAAAGCATTTCCAGCCAAACCTGTAATCCAAGCCCATATGTTCCAGCTAGTTCCACTTTCCCGATTTTACTCGTGATGCTTAGGGTTTTCCCCTTTTATCTACACTGCTATGATCTGCGTAGGTGCTTTGTGTCATACTAGCAGCATTCCACCCTTCAAGCTAAACAACACATCCTCATAACTCCAAAGTTTAGTTGTTCAAATACGAATGTGATATGATACTTATATTAGTTAACAGACACACATGTAATTGGTCAGCTAATGCTCCCACTTGAGTTTCCAAATGCATGTGGCAACATATAGAGAGACAGTAGGGAATTGCATTTCTTTGTCACTTGTTTACTGTACTATCTTGTCCATACGAAATCTTAGTTGTTAGTTGAAAGCAAACATCGGTTGCTAAGTAGCCTTTGTGCGGTTTGCAGCTTCAGATCTGCCATGCCACGGTCAACACTATACTCATCATGCTTTGGGTTTCCCCCTTTTATGATCACTACGACCAGCCTACGTGATTCATGTCGTAAGAGCACTGCTCCACCCATCAAGCTAAACAAGCTTAGTTGTACAAATTCGAATTTGATATGATGCTGATATTAGTAAGACAGAGACAGGTTTAATTGCAGCTAAATGTTCCTACTTTAGTTTTGAAATGCATGTGAGCCACATATAGAGAGACAGAAAGGAATAGTATTTCTCTCTGCGCTGTGGTTCATTATGGGTGGGCAACAGACATTGTATAGAAAGACTTGTCATATCTACAATCTGCTTGCTCTTCTGCTCTTCTTTAACATGATCCTCTTCTCTTGTTCTTTAATAAGTACAGTATGTTCCTTCTTTGGGAAGAGGAGCAGAGACATTTTCGGTCGACATGTCAGGTTGAGTTGTTCTTCCTTAGTATACTTTGAAGCTGTCTTCTGCGAAGTATCATTACTTCTGGAGCTCTCAACAGGGAGCCTATATTTTGAGTCGCAGGCCACATTATATTAATGCACACACCAAATTATAGCACACATGGCATCTCTCAGTAGAATTGCACCAAGATAGCAGATAGGGGTTTACAGGGAGGCACTATTGGATTAGAATCCCCTATGCATTACAAAGATAATCTCACTTATTTTTATGTTTTCATGCATGTCAGATATTGAACATGATCATAATGACTATGACAATGGGCGCACCAGAGGAATATTGCGGAACAATCCACTGGCTAACAAACTTGGCATCAAGGGATTGAGATCCTGTCCGGATGCAATGGAACACACACGCTCCCCATCTATAGATTCCATTGCAGAATATGATCCAGATGAGTCAGAGTCAGATGGCCTATCTTATTCACCCATCAAGGTGCTTGCTCTAACTTGGCAAGGTTGTATTGGTCGCACGTATCTTGCATTACTTCTACTTTGTTACAGGACCATCTGCTTAGTTTACACATCATATAAGAGAATATGCCATGCCTATCCATTTTCTGTACCTATTCCATGTGTCATAATATTAGGTTTTTCCAATCAAATGTTGTTCTTTCGTAATAGATGTCCAAAAGGAAGAGGGTGATTGCAGATCCTGAAGGAGTACAAACAAAGTATTTGCAAAAGGCAGTGATCCATTCTCAAGGGTTCATAGGATCTCACAAAAATACTATGCACTGCATTGCTCTTGCCAGTACCTCTTGCCCTTTATCGCCATACTTACACTCATTGCTGTTTGATTATGTAGCATCACTGTGCATGTTAGCTTCCTTATCCACCATTTGCTCAAAATTATAAGATCTATATTTACTCTTACATAAATGTAGAATAATCCCAATGGTTATGAAGTTCTGGATTGCTCTTGTAATTACCTGTTGTCATGTACTCCCTCCGTATCGAATTACTTGTTGCTCAATTGGATGTATTTAGAACTAAAATTGTGCTAGATACATTCATTTCAGCGACAAGTAATTCTGGATGGAGGTAGTATTACTGTATTTACATTGAGAGATAGTTGATTGTTTGGCATTACTCTGCATCTTATCTGCCCTGCCCTCCATTTTCTTCAAATTATCAGATCTACATTTACTCTTACCAAAATGTTGAATAAAGCCAATGCCACTGCACAAGTTGAGGTCTGCCTTCCTCTTGTCAGTACCTTTTGCCTTGTAATGCTGTACTTAATTGATAGCTAGTTGATTATGTATCATCACTCTGCATCTGAGCTTCATTATCCTCTATTTCTTCCAATCATATTAGATCTATATTTACTCTTTAAAAAATGTAGAATAAAGGCAACGCTTATGAAGAAGTTTCTTTGGGGAATTTCATGAATTATCATTCCATTGACATGGAGAAGGGCTTTGTCGAGCCCATCTTAACATGTAATATAAGTCCATCCTTCTCAAGCCTTGAAACTTTGTTCTAGTATAGATTTGGATAGGCATCATTTCCTCCACTGCTTTTTACTTTGGTGTTTGCATCAATTTGCATGTTTGCAACAACTGCCAGTTTCAAATTGTAGTTGTAAAAACTTGTTCCTTATTCTTACCATTCACATTAATCAGAACAGGTGCATTGATTTTCTTTAGCCCTGCATGTATGCCTGTGTTCTAGATCTCTAATCCGGTGGTGTGGTGAAGCTGCCCATGCCTGCATCATCTCATTTGCTGCTTTGTCTTAACTGATTTTGCCGATGATATGGACAATGCCGTATTATGTTAATGCTATTTTAAAATGTATCTCTGAATTTGCCAATATAAAATGGGATGGAATTGTCACAAACTGACCATCGTTGCTTATATATTTGTGAAACTTGTTCTCTGTCTCCTTCTTTCTCTTTCAGATTAATATCTCTGACGCCGGGCAAACCTTTAGGGAAGATAGTGAGCCAAACCCATTGCTGGTACCTATCACTTATATTGCAGCGAAGAAGGTAAACCATCTTGAAGAGAGCGAGATGACCCCAAGGTTATGTCTTGATGAAGACAGTGAGTTCAAGAGACTCACCAGCAGCTGTGACACAACCTTGGTTAAGTTGCTGCCTGAATCAGTTTGACTTCTTCAGTCTCAACTTCAAGCTAAAAGACTTGGTGCAACTCAGGTCCGACTTGAAGTACAATCTCTAACGAAGATCAAAGAGGACACCCGTGCGTGCTTCATAGCTACGCGGCTAGAGCTAGAGGATTTAATGTTCAGACAACTGAGGTCTCATCAGCTTGTTCAGCTGCTTGCGCTGCAGCACCGGGGTAAGACTAAAATTTCTTGAACTGTGTTGAAGTGCTATTGGTTTTGTCTATTATTTTGTTGCCGCGTTTTTTTGCACTGTTGGCGACCATTCAAGCCAAGTGTATGTAATCTGCGGTCTGGTTGCCCTTTATTATCATTGGTGGCGAACTTTGATGCCCAGTGGATGTAATATTCCGTAATTTAATTATTGTATAGTCTAGGTTTATTCTTAGAATCTTAGTCTGTATGCTGTAATTTAGGCCGGTAGCCTCAATGGAGCTCAACGGCCCAATACGTTATCGGTCTGTCAGCGGTACATAAAAAGAAATTACGCTACCCAAATGGGCCGGCCCGTCACTAGTTATATATGGGCCGGAAATTCGGCCTATAATCATCTCGGGCCATTATTAGGCCTAAACATAAAGTAGTTTTGGGCCTTTAATAGGCCATGTAAAACATGGGCCGCAGTTGGGCCAGAAATTTCCCTGGGCTTTTAACAGGCTGAAAAGTAGATTGGGCCTGAATTGACCTGAACAATTCATGGGCCGGAAGCAGGCCGAAACATCCGTCGGCCCATGATTGGCCCAATTACATACGAGCCGTTAACATGCCAAAATTTATCACGGGCCTTGGTTGGCCCAATAAAATTATGGGTTGTAAGCAGGCCGGATGCAAAGTAGGCCATAATTTGGCCCAACTATGTCACGGGCCTTTAACAGGCCGTTAGTCAGGTTGGGCTAAAATTTATCCACGAAGAGTATGGGCCGTTAAGAGGCCGAAAGTCACTTCGGACTAGAAATAAGCCCAGATGCAGCACGGCCGTTAAATGGCCGAAAGTTAAACCGGGCCGAAAACGGCCCATATGCAGCAACGACGGCTAACAGGCCGAAACGAATATTGGGCCGAACTGTTAAATGGGCCTTTAACAGGCTGAGATACAAACCAGGCCTACAATGGGCCCAAAAGCACAGTGGCCTGTTAACGGGCCGGATCTGATATGGGCCGTAATTTGGCCCAAAACATGATCCGATATGGGCCATAATTTGGCCAAAATCATGGCAGGCTGTTAATGGGCCAGTCCACTAGTGTCTGGGAAAATCTTGTGGGCCTTTAGCTGGGCCGACCCATTTAGGTCAAATGGGCCACAGTTGGGCCGTGCCACGTGTTGACGTATCATAGGCGCGTCTTGTCCATTGGACGAATGACATCTATAGCAACGCCGAGCTGACATGTGGATCCGCGGGCGAATGAGAAATTTACACGTTGAAAATCGCCATTGGTCAGAGCTGCTAATGGGTTATCAGATCCAAACCAAAACCCGATAGCTTAATGATGACCCGTTACGGTGGATGCCACATGTCGGCCACCCTTGACGAAAACACTTCCATGACGCGATATTTATCGTCTTGGAAGTGGACACTTCTGTGATGATAATTTTAGTATTGTCACGGAACACTTCTACGACAGCACAGGTATGACTATCTTGATTCTATCTTAAAATCGTCATGGATGTACCTGCATGACAGAAAACGTGACCTACTGTGATAAAGATGGATCATCACGGAAGTGTTTTTTTGTAGTGGCAGCGACCATCGCAAGATGGGCGCGCCACGGTTCCCCACGGCGCTGGTGGTTCTGGATGGCATCAAGCCAGCCCTGAGCATCGTCCTCACAATGCTCAGGCTCCACCACCACCATGCCAACCCGTTGGTGAGCATGCGCCGCGGCAACAGGTACGCGACGAGCTCCCTCCTGGCCCTGCCAGGAGTCGAACGCCGTCCCGTTCCGTGTTTCCCACCATGCCAACCACGACGGTAGGGGCCATGGTGCGAGTTCAAATGCTTTTGAACTTCCCGCCAGCCCCAGACAAGATGGAAGAATGGAGGGCCACCATTCAGAGCCTCATTAGTTTTGCCGATCCCGGCAAAACACAAGATGTGGGCCCCTCCAGACGACCACCGACAGTGCCGGCAGGACCATCTGGCTGCCATGCCGGAGACGGCGCACCAACGGTGCAGTCGCCTCCATGTCAACAACCACAGCGGCGGCAAGCTCACTGATCGAATGACCAGGACGCTGTGTCCATGGCATCGTTAGATCCGCGAGGCCGCCAAGACCAGCGCCAAGTGCTCCACGAACGGCGCGACGAAGACGCCCGTACGAAGATCAAGAGGCGCCGGGAGGCACGCCATCTGTCAGACGGCTGTGCCGGGCCGGCAGCATACGTGCCAGCGCTAGGGTACCCTGGGTGCTTATCTTACGAGGTGGGCTGCCCAGCGTTTACTCGTGAGGTGCGGCAGGTTTGCTGGCCGTCCGCTCGTCCCTTCAAGACAGAGCTGCCCGACATATACGACAGCACGCTCAGTCTAGCAGAGTTCCTTGGCATCTACAACATTGCGGTGCAGGATGCCGGGGGGCACGACGACAAGCTTTTGGCTAACTATTTTCCGTTGGCACTCAAGCCCAACGTCAGATCGTGGTTGATGAACTTGCCAGAGGGCTCCATTTCTTCGTGGTCAGATCTATGCCATCAATTCGTGGGTGCCTACCAGGGTGGCCACAAGCTCCCTGGTCAAGAGAGCGATTTGCTTGTGATCCCACAAAGAGATGGCGAGACCCTCCGCAAGTATATACAGAGGTTCAGCCGTGTGCACCACAACATCCCCGATGTTCATCCCGCAGCTGTTTGCACCGCATTCCACACGAATGTGCGCAACCACAAAATGCGATCTAAGATGAATATCGTGAAGGTTAGGACCATCAGCGAGTTGTACGCCTGGGCAGAAAAGTGTGCACGTGCTGAGGAAGGGAGGCGACTCCCTGGGGAAGATGTTGGCACCGAAGTCGATTCCGAGGACGACGACGCAGATGATGGATCGACCCCGCTGAAGAAGAGCCGGAAGCGCAATAGAAAGTGCAAAGGCAAGATAGTGATGGCAGTCGAGAGCCCCGGTGACACCAATGCCACCAAGAAATCAAAGGCATAAAGCCACGGCAAGGAGGTTGCCGGATGCGCTGACTGCCAGGAGGCTGCGGCAGGCAACAAGGGCGGCAAGACCGGTGGGCCGTACTGCAAGATCCACCGTACCAAGGGCCATGATCTCCAGGAGTGCCGGCAAGTGGAGCAGCTTGCCGAGAAGCAGAAGCAAGAGTACGAGAAGAGTGACAAGGAGGAGGGCCAAGATGTCCGAGGGGGGCGCCGCGGCAAGGCCAAGTAGCCAAAAGAGAAGGCTGCTCAAGGCCAGAATGATGATGATGAGGACGAAGATGGGTCAGAGAACAAGTTCCAGAATGCAGTGGAAGCCATGTGTGTTGACGGAGGTGCATCTTTGCACTCCTCGCACCGGCAACTAAAGCAGTGGGTCCACGAGATGAATGCCGCAGAGCCCATGATGGGAGCGCAGAAGCCACTCAAGTGGTCGCACACGCCCATCGTCTTTGATGGCGAGGATCACCCTGATCGCACCACTGCGGTCGGGTGTTTTCCGTTGTTGGTTTCGCCAACAATCCGCAACCTCAAGGTGACAAAAATTTTGGTTGACGGTGGGGCCGGCTTGAACTTGATCTCTCCCGATGTGATCAAGATGCTGTAGATCCCCGACAAGGATCTTGAGGAGACCGGCACGTTCCAAGGGATTAGTCCAGGAAGGAACAATCCGAAGGGCCAGATCACGCTGCCGGTCACATTTGGTAGCGACTTCAACTACCGGATGGAGAAGATCGTCTTCGACGTCGTCAAGATGCCGCTGCCATACAATGGGATTCTAGGCCGTCCGGCGCTAGCCAAGTTCATGGCTGCGTCGCACTTCACCTACAATGTCATCAAGATGCCAGGGCCAATGGGCGTTCTCACCATCAAGTCCAACTTGAGAGACGCAATCATCTGTGCCGACAAGCTCTACCGGGAGGCAATGGCAGCACCTGCCGTCAAGGCACCTGCTCCTGTCGGCAAAGCTCCCGAGGGAGGAAAGAAGAAGAAGAAGTACAGCAAGACCTCTAATACGGACTCCGGGAAGCGCACTTTAGAGTGCAGCACGCCTGTTGAGGACATACCAGAGAGCTCTACCGGCAAGAGCAAGAAAGCCAAGGCCTCTGCGCGGGCGACCAGGCAAGTTTCTGCAAGAGAGGATGGGCGAGTGGCACTTTTTCTGTAAGTGCCACTCTCAGTCACAAATAGGAAAGCGAGCTCGTTGCCTTCCTACGGGCGAATGTTGATGTGTTTGCTTGGCAAGCATCTGGCATCCCCGGTGTTCCTAGGGAGGTAATTGAGCACCACCTTGTTGTCTGCCCTCATGCGAGACCTGTCAAGCAGAAGGTCAAGAAGCAGGCCTTGGAGCGGCAAGAGTTCATTACTGAGGAAATCAAGAAGTTGGAAGCAGCAGGCCTAGTGAGAGGAGTGCTACACCCTACGTGGTTAGCCAATCCAGTCGTAGTGCACAAGGTGAATGGGAAGTGGAGGCTTTGTATAGACTTCACTGATATAAATAAAGCTTGTCCAAAGGACCCTTTCTCTTTGCCGCGCATCGACTAGATTGTAGACTCCTCTGCCGGCTGTGAGTTACTCTCTTTCCTTGACGCCTATTCTGTTTATCATCAGATCTTTATTGCCAAGGAAGATGAGGAGAAAACCGCATTCATCACTCCATGTGGCACATACTGCTTTTTGCGTATGCCTTTCAGATTGAAGAGTGCCGGGGCAACCTTTGCCAGAGCAGTCCAGATCGGTTTTGAGCCACAGCTGCACAGAAATGTGGAAGCCTACATGGATGATATTGTGGTCAAGACCAGAGACAAGTCAACACTGATCCAAGATTTGGAAGAGACGTTCGCAAACTTGCGCAAGCTCAACCCCGAGAAGTGTGTGTTTGGTGTTCCGTCCGGCAAGCTTCTTGGGTTCTTTGTATCTCAGAGAGGGATTGAAGCCAACCCCGACAAGATCAAAGCAATTGAGCAGATTGAAGCACCAAGACGTGTCAAGGACGCCAGGCATCTTGCCGGTTGCGTTGCCGCCCTCAGTAGGTTCATCTCCAAATCGGCAGAGCGCGCCTTGTCATTTTTCAAGATATTGAAAAAGGCAGGTCCAGTGAACTGGACTCCGGAAGCAGAGGCCGCGCTCCAAGATTTGAAGGAGTACCTGTCCTCTCTGCCAGTCTTAGTTGCGCCTAGGCCGCAAGAGATGCTGCAGCTATACTTAGCGGCAACGAATCAAGTGGTTAGTGCTGCACTTGTGGCTAAAAGAGAGGCAGATGAAGAGCAGGTAGCAGCCGCAGAGCCACGACCTGACAAGCCAGAATCCTCTCCGGCAAGGTCTGGTGCCGACAAGCCAGAGATTGTGCAAGCCAGCAAGTCAGATCAGCAAGCTGTGAAGAAGAAGATGGTGCAGCGCCCAGTCTACTTTGTCAGCTCCCTCCTGCAAGGGGCTAGGTCAAGGTATTCTGGTGTGCAGAAGTTGCTCTTTGGCCTTCTCATGGGTTCGAGGAAGCTGCGCCACTACTTTCAAGCACACCTAGTCACCATCATCACTCGCTTTCCTTTGCAACGAATTCTATGAAATCCAGAAGCAACCGGCAAGATTGTGCAGTGGGCATTGGAGTTGTCAAGCTTTGATTTGAAGTTTGAGAGTACATCAACAATTCAGAGCAGAGCCTTGGCAGAATTCATTGCAGAATGGATGCCAACGCTAGACGAAGAAATTCCAGAGACCTCTCTCCCCGGCAAGGAAACTGTTGACGATTGGATCATGTACTTTGACGATGCTTTCACGCTGAAAGGCGTCGGTGCCGGCGTGCTGCTTATAGCACACACCGGAGAGCACCTCAAGTACGTGCTTCAGATGCATTTTCCCAAGCAGCAGGCCACCAACAACACTGCTGAGTACGAAGGATTGCTTGCTGGTCTACGCATTGCAATCGACCTTGGTATTCAGAAGCTGATTATCAGAGGTGACTCGCAGCTTGTGGTGAGGCAGGTCAACAAGGATTTACAGAGCCCTTTGATGGAGGCGTACATTGATGAGGTGAGGAAGTTGGAAGAGCACTTTGACAGTCTGCAAGCAGAGCACGTTCCTCATGCCCAGAATTGGATTGCTGATGACGTGTCAAAGCTTGCTGCCCAAAAGATGCCTGTGGAACCAGGAACTTTTGTGCTCCATCTGACTCAGCCATCCGTTACACCGTCAAGGCTGGCGAAGAAGAGAAAGCAAGATGTTGGTAGTTACTTTTCAACAGAGCTGCCAGTAGCTGCCAAGAAAGTGGATACCACCGACAAGATACCCTTGGCCGGTGAGCCGCAGTTTCCGGCAAGCCAGATCCTTGCCGTCGAAGCAAGCGCTCCCGTAGGGGAAGAAGTGCCTTTAGTCCATGTCGTCGAGCCACAAGCTCCGGCATGGGCGCAGCCAATTGTCCACTACCTTCAGACATGAGATCTTCGCAGTGAACAAGAGGACGCAGAAAGAGTAGCCCATCAATCAAGGATGTACAAGTTTGTTGACAACATTTTGTACAAGAGAAGACCAAATGGGGTGAAATTGAAGTGCATTTGCCGGGAAGATGGACAGAGGCTGTTGGAAGAAATGCATGAAGGGATATGTGGCTCTCATACTGGGTCGCGCGCGCTTGTCGGCAAGGCGTTCCGTCAAGGATTCTACTGTCCGACAACCCTTCAAGACGCCTTGGCGGTGGTCATCAGATGCGAAGCATGCCAGTTCCACTCCAAGGACATCCACCAGCCAGCTCAAGCCCTCCAGACCATCCCTCTCTCCTGGCCTTTCTCGGTCTGGGGGCTCGACATTGTCGGCCCCTTCCCCCATACTACCGGGGGCTTTGAATTCTTGTATGTTGCAATCGACAAGTTTACAAAGTGGCCTGAGGTGGAGCCAGTGAGGAAGGTGATGGGACAGTCAGCCATCAAGTTCCTCAAAGGATTGGTTGCTCGTTTTGGTGTCCCCAATAGGATCATCACCGACAACGGCACCCAATTCACGAGCCGCGCCTTCACAACATATTGCCAATAACTTGGAAATAAGATTTGCTACGCGTCTGTTGCTCACCCAAGGAGCAATGGACAAGTAGAGAGGGCAAATGCAGAAGTGCTGCATGGTCTCAAGACCAGGATTTTCGACAGGCTGCACAAGTGTGGAAGGCGCTGGGTGGAAGAGTTGCTGGCAGTTCTTTGGTCAATCAGAACGACACCAAGTCGAGCCACTGGCTAGACACCCTTCTCCCTTGTTTATGGTGCAGAAGCGGTGCTCCCCACAGAACTCAGATACGGGTCACCTCGAGTCTTGGCATTCGATGAAGAGGATCAAGATGAGCTATGGCAAGATGATGCCACGCTCCTTGAGGAAGATCATTTCCGGGCTGCTGTCCCTGCTGCATGGTATCAGCAAGCTTTGCGCCGCTACCATAGCCGCAAAGTGAACGCCAGGAACAATGAGGAAGGTGACCTTGTTCTTCGTCGGATTCAGTCCACGAAGGGTCAAAACAAGTTGACGCCAAAGTGGGAAGGCCCTTACCGGGAGGTACGAGTCACTAGGTCCCACGCAGTCCGCCTAGAGACCGAAGATGGCACTCTGGTGCTCAACTCATGGAATATTGAGCATCTTCGCAAGTTTTACCCGTAAAGCATGGTTGCCGGGCTGCCCGACAACCTCTTTTGTACAAGTTTGCCGGCAAGGCATGTAAACCTTTGTATAGAGCCGGGTGCAGATCCCGTGCACATAAATAAAGCTAAGTGTTTCACAACTCTTTGTCAAAGTACATATTTGTTTATGTGTTGCAGGCAGCCTCATGTTACATTTTTAACCTTGCATAGGATGATTAACGAACCGTCAAGGTTCCAGCTTCCTCTTTTCTCTTCTTTCTTTTTCTCAAAAGACAGAAGGGTTCCTCACGTGCAAGTTTCCCAGGGGGAGTGATGGTATGGATACCAAATGATGTTCAAGATATCGTCCTATGGCAAGAAGCACAGCAAAGAAAAAGCTAAGTTGAGAAACTTTGAAAAAAATTCTTTCTTGTAGTAGCAATTTCTCCTTGAACGATTTTGGCCTTTGTATGAGAAACCTACACGCTAAGGAACCTTGTCGTGATCAGCTACGCCCTTACTTTGTTTCGAGTCCACTCAACAACTTAAGTGGCTACGTTGTGATTGTCAATCGTAACCTTGCCGGCAGAGGCATTTCCGGCAAGCTGCTAAGGACCCATTCCTCAAGCGCTCGCGGCAAGAGTGCGCGCACCGGCAAGTTTTCGGCAAGCGTAGGGTACAAAAATCATGCAAAGATAGAATAAAACAAGAGGAGTAGCATGCATACATCCATTCAAAACACAAGTTATAGTACATCAAAATGCAGTGCAGATCTAACTTAAGATAAATCTGTCTTTTACATGATCATGCATGCCACAAGGTATGGCTACAAGATTAGTGGGTAACTCCACCCTCTGTCCTGGGGATCTGGCCAACCGTATCGGTGAAAGGCACGACGAGCTCTTCGGCGGTCCTGGTGTCGGCTCCCCTCGGCAGACTGGCGAAAACCTTGGAGAGATCAATGCCTGGGTTCAGGTACACCACTTTGATGAGTACCTTGAAGAGGACATCACGACTAAGCTTGCAGGATTCACTGGCAAGGTATGCGGCTCGACCCCATGATGCTTCTCCAGCGCCTCGATCAAGCTTTCGAAGAAGAGAGTGAGCCTGGCGCTGGCGGTGTCCCCTTCAGCGATGGAGTAGTGGTATTCCGGCAAGCCATGGCGGACAACTGTGCAGAAATACCCTCCGCGGCAACCATGAGACTGTCAGTACAAAGCTTGTAGGCGCCCTTGAGCTCATTGAAAGTGCTGGCGGTGCTCGCGACCAAGGCCTTCTTGTCTTGGAGGTCCTTCGTCAAGATCTTCTCATGCTTTTTGGCTTCATCAAGGGATTTCTCCAAGGCGGTCAGCTTCATCTTATGATCCTCGATAGTATCATTGGCCTTGGCAAGCTCTTTGATGGAAATATACCCTAGAGGCAATAATAAAGTTGTTATTATTTTATATTTCCTTGTTCATGATAAAGGTTTATTATTCATGCTAGAATTGTATTGACCGGAAACTTAAATACATGTGTGAATACATAAACAAATACCGTGTCCCTAGTGAGCCTCTACTAGACTAGCTCGTTGATCAAAGATGGTTAAGGTTTCCTAACCATAGACATGAGTTGTCATTTGATAACGGGATCACATCATTAGGAGAATGATGTGATGGACAAGACCCATCCGTTAGCTTAGCATATGATCGTTCTGTTTATTGCTACTGCTTTCTTGAATGTCAAATACATGTTCCTCAGACCATGAGATCATGCAACTCCCGGATACCGGAGGAATACCTTGTGTGCTATCAAATGTTACAACGTAACTGGGTGATCATAAAGATGCTCTACAGGTATCTCCAAAGGTGTCCGTTGAGTTGGCATGGATCGAGACTGGGATTTGTCACTCCGTGTTTCGGAGAGGTATCTCTGGGCCCTCTCGGTAATGCACATCATAAGAAGCTTGCAAGCAAAGTGACTAAGGAGTTAGTTACGGGATGATGTATTACGGAACGAGTAAAGAGACTTGCCGGTAACGAGATTGAACTAGGTATGGAGATACCGACGATCGAATCTCGGGCAAGTAACATACCGACGGACAAAGGGAATTACGTATGTTGTCATTGCGGTTCGACCGATAAGATCTTCGTGGAATATGTAGGAACCAATATGAGCATCCAGGTTCCGCTATTGGTTATTGACCGGAGAGGCATCTCAGTCATGTCTACATCATTCCCGAACCCGTAGGGTCCACACGCTTAACGTTCGTTGACGATATAGTGTTATATGAGTTATGTGAATTTGTAACCGAATATTGTTCGGAGTCCCGGATAAGATCCCGGATGTCATGAGGAGTCTCGGAATGGTCGAGAGGTAAATATTTATATATGGGAAGTCATATTTTGGGTTCCGGAAAAAGGTGCAGTTTTTTTCGGTATTGTACCGGGAAGCTTCCAGAAGGTTCTGGAGGATTCCGGAGGGGTCCGGAAGTCCACAAGTGGGTCCACCACGTCCCAAGGGCTGGCATGGGCTAAGGGGAGGCGCCCTGGCCTTATTGGGCCAGGCGCACCAAGTCTTCAAAAGCCCACGCAGCTAGGGAAGGAAAAAGGGAGAGTCCTAGTAGGAATAGGATTGGACTTTGGAGTCCAAGTCCATGTGTGTACTATTCATGGTTACTGTTCACGTGGCACTATTCCTTCTACTCCAAACCCCTACACATATATAAATAGAGGAGAGGGGGCGCCCCAAAGGAGACACAACATTGTCTTAGCCGTGTGCGGCGCCCCCCTCCACAGTTCCGTCCCTCGGTCATATTTTCGCAGTGCTTGGGCGAAGCCCTGCGGAGATAGCATTACCATCACCATCACCACGCCATCGTGCTACCGGAACTCATCCACTACCTCGCCGTCTTGCTGGATCAAGAAGTCAAGGATGTCACCGAGCTGAACGTGTGCTGAACACGGAGGTGCCGTACGTTCGGTACTCGGTCGGTTGGATCGTGAAGTTGTTCGACGACATCAACCGCGTTGTTCTAACGCTTCCGCTTACGGTCTACGAGGGTACGTAGACACACTCCCCCTCTCGTAGCTATGCATCTCCATGGATAGATCTTGCGTGTGCGTAGAATTTTTTTTGTTTTCCATGCAACGTTCCCCAACAGTGGCATCATGAGCCAGGTCTATGCGTAGATGATATGCACGAGTAGAACACAAAGAGTTGTGGGCGGTGATCGTCATACTACTTACCACCAACGTCTTATTTTGATTCGGCGGTATTGTAAGATGAAGCGGCCCGGACCAACCTTACATGTCCACATACATGAGACCGGTTCCACCGACAGACATGCAACTTGTTTTGCATAAAGGTGGCTGGCGGGTGTCTGTTTCTCCTACTTTAGTTGAATCGAATTTGACTGCGGCCGGTCCTTGTTGAAGGTTAAAACAACAAACTTGATAAATCACCGTTGTGGTTTTGTGCCGTAGGTAAGAACGGTTCTTGCTAGAAGACGGTAGCAGCCACGTAAAACTTGCAACAACAAAGTAGAGGACGTCTAACTTGTTTTTGCAGGGTATGCTGTGATGTGATATGGTCAAGACATGATGTGATATACGTTATTGTATGAGATGATCATGTTTTGTAATTTATCGGCAACTGGCAGGAGCCTTATGGTTGTCTCTTTATTGTATGAAATGCAAGCGCCATGTAATTGCTTTACTTTATCGCTATGCGTTAGCAATAGTTGTAGAAGCAATAGTTGGCGAGACGACCACGACGCAACGATGGAGATCAAGGTGTCGAGCCGGTGCCGATGGAGATCATGACGATGCTTTGGAGGTGGAGATCAAAAGCACAAGATGATGGCCATATCATGCCATTACATGTGATGTTTATCCTTTATGCATCTTATTTTGCTTAGAACGACGGTAGAATTATAAGATGATCCCTTCACTAAATTTCAAGATAAAAGTGTTCTCCCCGAGTATGCACCGTTGCTAAAGTTTGTCATTTCGAAGCACCTCGTGATGATCGGGTGTGATAGATTCTACGTTCACATACAACGGGTGTAAGCCAGTTTTACACAAGCAGAATACTTGGGTTAAACTTGACGAGCCTAGCATGTACAGACATGGTCTCGGAACACTGGAGACCGAAAGGTCGAACATGAGTCATATAGTAGATATGATCAACATGGAGATGTTCACCATTGATGACTATCCCATCTCACGTGATGATCGGACATGGTTTAGTTGATTTGGATCATGTATCACTTAGACAACTTGATGGATGTTGATTTAAGTGGGAGTTCATTAGTAATTTGATTAATTGAACTAAGATTTATCATGAACATAGTCAAAATGTCTTTGCAAATTATGTTGTAGTTCAATAGCTCGCGATGTAGCTTCCACATTTTTTTTGATACGTTCCTAGAGAAAAACTAAGTTGAAACATGATGGTAGCAATAATGTGGACTAGATCCGTGATCTGAGGATTATCCTCATTGCTGCACAGAAGAATTATGTCCTTGATGCACCGCTAGGTGACAGACCTACTGCAGGAGCTGATGCAGACGCTGTGAACATTTAACAAGCTCGATCTGATGATTACTTGATAGTTTAGTGCTCCATGCTTTACGGCTTAGAATCGGGGCTCCAAAGACGTTTTGAACGCCATGGAACATATGAGATGTTCCAAGCGCTGAAATTGGTATTTCAGGCTCATGCCCGTGTTGAGAGGTATGAGACCTCTGACAAGTACTTTGCCTACAATATGGAGGAGAATAGCTCAGCCAGTGAGCATGTGCTCAGAATGTCTGGGTACTACAATCGCTTGAATCAAGTGGGAGTTAATCTTCCAGATAAGATAGTGATTGACAGAGTTCTCCAGTCACTATCACCAAGCTACTAGAGCTTCGTGATGAACTATAATATGCAAGGGATGACGAAAACAATTCCTGAGCTCTTCGTGATGCTGAAATCGGCGGAGGTAAAAATCAAAGAAATAACATGAAGTGTTGATGGTTAACAAGACCACCAGTTTTAAGAAAAGGGTAAGGGAAGCTAGACCCAAGCCTGAAACTGAGTGCTTCTACTACAAAGGAAATGGTCACTGGAAGCGGAACTACCCCAAATACTTGGCGGATAAAGAGGATGGCAAAGTGAACAAAAGTATATTTTGATATACATGTTATTGATGTGTACTTTACTAGTGTTCGTAGTAGCCCCTGGGTATTTGATACCGGTTCAGTTGCTAAGATTAGTAACTCGAAACAGGAGTTGCAGAATAAACAGAGACTAGTTAAAGGGCGAGGTGACGATGTGTGTTGGAAGTGATTCCAAGGTTGATACGATCAACATCGCACACTCCCTCTACCTTCGGGATTAGTGTTGAACCTAAATAAATGTTATTTGGTGTTTGCGTTGAGCATGAATATGATTAGATCATGTTTATTGCAATACGGTTATTCATTTAAGTCAGAGAATAATTGTTGTTCTGTTTACATGAATAAAACCTTCTATGTAAATGGTTTATTGAATATCGATCGTAGTGATACACATATTCATAATATTGATGCCAAAAGATGCAAAGTTGATAATGATAGTACAACATACTTGTGGCACTGCCGTTTAGGTCATATTGGTGTAAAGCGCCTGAAGAAACTCCATGCGGATGGACTTTTGGAATCTCTTGATTATGAATCATTTGATACTTGCGAACCATGCCTCATGGGCAAGATGACTAAAACTCCGTTCTCCGGAACAATGGAGCGAGCTACTGATTTGTTGGAAATAATACATACCGATGTATGCGGTCCGATGAATGTTGAAGAACGCGGCGGGTATCGTTATTTTCTAACCTTCACAGATGTTTTGAGTAGATATGGGTATATCTACTTGATGAAACACAAGTCTGAAACATTTGAAAAGTTCAAAGAATTTCAGAGTGAAGTAGAGAATCATCGTGACAAGAAAATAAAGTTTCTACGATCTGATCGCGGAGGCGAATATTTGAGTTACGAGTTTGGCCTTCATTTAAGAAAATGTGGAATTGTTTCACAACTCACGCCACCTGGAACACCACAGCGTAATGGCGTGTCCGAACGTTGTAACCGTACTTTATTGGATATGGTGCGTTCTATGATGTCTCTTACCGATTTGCCACTATCGTTTTGGGGTTATGCATTAGAGACAGCTGCATTCACGTTAAATAGGGCACCGTCTAAATCCGTTGAGACGACACCATATGAACTATGGTTTGGCAAGAAACCTAAGCTGTCGTTTCTTAAAGTTTGGGGATGCGATGCTTATGTGAAAAAGCTTCAACCTGATAAGCTCGAACCCAAAGCGGAGAAGTGCGTCTTCATAGGATACCCTAAAGAAACAATTGGGTACACCTTCTACCACAGATCCGAAGGCAAGGTCTTTGCTGCCAAGAATGAGTCCTTTCTAGAGAAGGAGTTTCTCTCGAAAGAAGTGAGTGGGAGGAAAGTAGAACTTGATGAGGTAATTGTCCCTTCTCTCGAATTGGAAAGTAGCTCATCAGAGAAAACCGTTCCTGTGATGCCTACACCAATAAGAGAGGAAGATAATGATAAAGATCATGAAACTTCAGATCAAGTTACTACTGAACTTCGTAGGTCGACCAGAGTACGTTCCGCACCAGAGTGGTACGGTAATCCTGTTCTGGAAGTTATGTTGTTAGACAACGGCGAACCTACGAACTATGAAGAAGCTATGATAAGCCCGGATTCCGACAAATGGCTTGAGGCCATGAAATCCGAGATAGGATCCATGTATGAGAACAAAGTATGGACTTTGGTGGACTTGCCCGATGATCGGAAAGCCATTGAGAATAAATGGATTTTTAAGAGGAAGACGGATGCTGATGGTAATATCACTGTCTACAAAGCTCGACTTGTCGCGAAAGGTTTTCGACAAGTTCAAGGGGTTGACTACGATGAGACTTTCTCACCCGTAGCGATGCTTAAGTCTGTCCGAATCATGTTAGCAATTGCCGCATTTTATGATTATGAAATCTGGCAAATGGATGTCAAAACTGCATTCCTTAATGGTTTTCTCAAAGAAGAGTTGTATATGATGCAACCAGAAGGTTTTGTCGATCCTAAGGGTGCTAACAAAGTGTGCAAGCTTCAGCGATTCATCTATGGACTGGTGCAAGCATCTCGGAGTTGGAATATACGCTTTGATGAGGTGATCAAAGCATATGGTTTTGTACAGACTTACGGTGAAGCCTGTATTTACAAGAAAGTGAGTGGGAGCTCTGTAGCATTTCTAATATTATATGTGGATGACATATTGTTGATTGGAAATGATATAGAATTTCTGGATGGCATAAAGGGATACTTGAATAAGAATTTTTCAATGAAAGACCTCGGTGAAGCTGCTTATATATTGGGCATCAAGATCTATAGGGATAGATCAAGACGCTTGATAGGACTTTCACAAAGCACATACCTTGACAATGTTTTGAAGAAGTTCAAAATGGATCAGTCAAAGAAAGGGTTCTTGCCTGTCTTGCAAGGTGTGAAGTTGAGTCAAACTCAATGCCCGACCACGGCAGAAGATATAGAGAAAATGAAAGTCATTCCCTATGCGTCAGCCATAGGTTCTATTATGTATGCCATGCTGTGTACCAGACCTGATGTGTGCCTTGCCATAAGTTTGGCAGGGAGGTACCAGAGTAATCCAGGAGTGGATCACTGGATAGCGGTCAAGAATATCTTGAAGTACCTGAAAAGGACCAAGGACATGTTTCTCGTTTATGGAGGTGACGAAGAGCTCGTCGTAAAGGGTTATGTCGATGCAAGCTTCGACACTGATCCGGATGACTCAAAGTCACAAACCGGATACGTATTTATATTAAATGGTGGAGCTGTTAGTTGGTGCAGTTCCAAGCAGAGCGTCGTGGCGGGATCTACGTGTGAAGCGGAATACATAGCTGCTTCAGAAGCAGCACATGAAGGAGTCTGGATGAAGGAGTTCATATCTGATCTAGGTGTAATACCTAGTGCATCGGGTCCAATGACAATCTTTTGTGACAACACTGGAGCAATTGCCATAGCCAAGGGCCTGGATCTCATTGTCCTTGCCATGAAGTGTGGCGGCAAGATCCGCTTCATGAGCGGCAAGCTCTTCTTCATAAGCATCAAGGCCAACCTTCTGCTCATTCATCCCTGCCTCAGTTGCCACTGTCCTCTACGCAGCTTCCTCATGTGCCTTGTCGGCCTCAGCCTTCTCCAAGACAAACTCCTCCTTGGCCTTGGCGAGCTGGGTGTACTTTTTTTGGATGTCTTGGAGGCATTCTGCATACCAGATTTGCATTTCGTCCACACGCTTCTTGAACTCCTCCTCCGCCTTGTCAAGGACGGCAACCCTGGAATCCAACCTCTCGGTATGGCTGAGGTGGCCTGCTTGAAGCTTCTGGAAGTTCACGCCCATAGCCTTGAGGAGCTGCTATTCTTTGGTCTTGCTGTTGTTGGTGTGCGGTTCATCGATGACCTTGAGCCCGGCGGCGGCAATGATATCGTCGTCAAAGACTTCTCCTTCCATGGGTGCCCCGATGCTTGACGTCCCAGGGAGGCTGACGTACAAGTTGTCGCCAACCTTCAGATACTTGCTCGAGAAGGGCTCTTCAGGTGTCGAAGGGTGGTCGTCCGTGGCTGCCTTGTCGGTCAGGATCGCCCTCATGGCCGAGTCAGCGCTTGGCGCTCCTGGGACAGAGATGTCTCCAGTGGCCTCGGCACTATTGTTGCCGCCATCCTCAACAACATCCTTGGCGGCCTCTTTGTGAGTGGCCTCCTTGCCAGCCCCCGCGACAGCCTCGTTAGCAGCAATGTTGCTGGCTTCATCAGCGGTGTCCTTAGCGATCTCCTCGATGGTGGAGTCGATGTCCATTTCATCAGACAGAGATGGATCTGAAAGAGTGGAGAAGAGGGAAAACCAAGATTCAAACCAAGTTCAAGAAAACAAAAAAGAAGATTAAGAGCGAAAAGTGCTCGACGGCAGAAGGCTTACCGGACTGAGACCATTGAGGGGGGATAGTCTCCTCTCCGACAACCTCGGTTGTCATCGCCTGGTTGCCGGTGGCCTCGGTTGCCGGCACTTCATTAGTGCGGACAGGCTCGTCTATGGGGGTCCTTGCTGGGGAGACGCTTGCCGGGGTAGCGGTTGATGGAGACGTCCCAGTTGGATTTGCCTCTGGGCATTCCTCCTCGTGGTGCTCTTCTCCTACTCCTGTGCCAATGTTAGTGGTAAAAATCTGGACACCAGTGCTTCCCAAAGGAAATTGGATAGTGGCCCCACGCTGGGGGCTGCGCCGAGGGCTGGTATCCATGACGTCGTCACCTGGCACCGTGCTTGTTGGCGGCTCATCCTCTGCCGTGGTCCTCTCCCTCTTGGCCATCCTCTGCGCCAAGGTTTCCCCGTCGTTGTCAAATCAAGGCAAGGCGAGGCAAGTCAAATTAGCAGTAATAAGAAATTAAGGATTGATGGAAGTTGACGGAGATACATACTCTTCTTCCTCCTCCTCGTCGCTAAGGGTGGAGAGATCATACAAACTCTCGGGCCTAGTGCTGGAGGAGTGGGAGTCCTAGCCCGCTTGGTTGCCGCAGGACCGGCAAGTCGAGAAGACCCGCCTCCTCCAGCAGCCAGTACGGTGGTTTTCCTCGTAGAGGTACGCCGCACTCGCTGCTGTTGAGGGGCCTGGTGTCGAGATCCTTGCCGCCCAGTGGCCTTGCGGGCTGCTTCCTTGTCGCCTGCTCCGTCACCTGAAGTGGCTCCGCGGCCGGGCTCTCCGGCGACAGCCCTCCGGAGGACGTGAGGCCTCCTTGCTGGAACGGCGGTGGCAGGGGGCTCCCTTTGCACCTGCCCTTCGGCGACCTCCTCGCCTTGCTCCCCGGCAGGCTCCTCTTGCCCTCCGGCAAGCCCCTCCAGTGGCTCCTCTGCCACTTCATCGTCGGTCTCCTCATCAGCGTCGGCTGCCGTGGACCGAGAACCACTGGCATCTTCAGCCAGTCCCACTTCTACCACCCTGTTGGCAATATGCGCCAACTCTTCGGGGGTGGTGTCGCGGACGATATATTTCTCCTCCCTGATGGCCCTCTCCACCAGGGTGTCGAACCACTCCTGTACCACGTCTTCGGGTAGCTCCTGCCAAAGTGCTTCGACGCCATGGGCATTGCAGGATCGCATCATCGCAATGACGAAGTCCCTGGCGGAGTTGTTGCATAAGGGCACCACGCTTGCCGGCAGCTTGAAGTTGCCGAAGGTGCGGAAGAGCTGCTCATAGAGGGCCCGGTGCTGCAACACCGTCAAGTTGGCGTGTAGTCCGGTCCACACACGCATGATGTCTGCTGCATTCTTGTAGTCCCAAGCAAGCCTGCCCTTGTTCTAGAGAGGAGCGATGCAGTGACGAAGGAAATCAGCCCCCACCATTTCGATGGTGAGGCCGGCAGCCTTGAGACGAAGGATGCATGTCGTAGCGATGGTGAGCTTCTTGTCGTCGGCGTCGAAAGAACTCCAGTCATCGCCGCGCACCACCTTTGACGTCCTGGGCTGGCAGAAGGCCGGGAAGTCTCTTTCTCTAATCCAGCACCACTCTCCGCGCCACTCGTTCCACTTCCGGTGAAGTAGCCACAGAAGGTAGGCATTCATGTCCCTGGGGATCCAAGTGATGCCGCCGGAGAGGGCATCTGCTTCGATGCGCGGGGTGAAGTAGTGGCGGAAGAGGGCTACACTAGGCAATACCCCAATGAAGTTTTCACACATGTGTGCGAAAACAGCCATACAGGTCATGGCGTCGGGGGTGAAGTCCAGGAGACGAAACCCGTAGGGGTACATGATCTCTGCGAAGAACTCAGAGAAAGGGGGGACAAGCCCGCAGTAAAAATACGCGGCAAAGAAGGGGTACTTGTCTGGTCCAGGCCTGATGGAGCCGAGGAGAACTTCTGGCGCGGTGTGGGTGGTCGTCTCCTTTTCCCACATGATCGAATATTGACTCACCAGATCACTCTGATCCAGCACCGACGTGAAGGTGACATTGTCTCTCCGCGCCGCGGCCAGCTCCTCCATCCTCGCCTCTGCGTCAGGATCGACCGCCTTCTCCGGCTTGTTCTGGTTACTCTTAGGAGCCATGGCTGCCTTGGGGAGGGCGGGTTTGGAGGCAGACGGGGACGCGCTGCGGCGGCGGCGGAAGCAAAGGGTGCTCTCTGCTCTTGCGCGAGGAAGAAGACGGCGGCGATGGCAAGATTGGGAGAAGGGGGGGGGTAAATGAGTAGCGCCCTTTACGGATTCCTTTTTATGGGGCAGGCGTGGGGGCTGGCTCTTTACCGTCCTACGTGGATGCGCTTTTCAGGCGCACTAGCTCCCTGCGCCCGTTCCATTCCACATCTTCCACGCCCGCATTTAATGCGCGTCGTGGAGGGCATGGTAAAAGAGAAGATTACGACAGTTATCCTCTGCCACGCGTGCCTGTGCACTGTTCGGGCCTAGCCCAACGACGCCTTGCATGCGCGTGTGGCCCAGGCCCAGGGGCTCTTGTCGGTGTACTAAAGCATGGGTGCCCTCGTACCCTGACTTGTGCACAGGCAGTTGTAGCCTTCCTGACGGCAAGGGGCTTGCTGGAGGGTTGATGTGACCCAAAACTTAGATTAAACAAGACCGTGAAGAAGACCTGAAGGCAGGTCATTGAAAAGTACTATTCTAGTACTGAAGATCAACATTTCCCTAGCCGGCAAGGTGAAGACCAAGACACTGGTTGCCGGCAAGCTCCTTGACGGCAAGTAAAGGCCCGGCAAGCTCTGTGCCAGCAGGCTCACTCTATCCCGTTACTGCTCCATCTCATCATCGGGTAGATAAGCACGCATGATAGGTGTCGAGCGGGCAGGTAGTCAACATAGCTGGCCAAGGCACATGTTAGCATGCCACGCAAGGGAAAACCCTAGCAATAGCGCGGGGTCCCACGCTACTGATAGGGCGCTACAACTAACTTTTAGCAGTAGCGCCAGTTTGACCCACACTACTACTAATTCTGTTATCAGTAGCGTTGGTACGGTCCCGCGCTACTGATAAATAGTAGCAGCATGGACTCTAACCCGCGCTACTACTATTTGTCTGTATTTTTTTAATATATTGTATTTATACACGGTTATACAAATTTCGATACAGTAGCAATTAAGAGATTGTTATATTATTATGCCCTACTAATCCAACTTTTGGTCACTTTAGATCCATCCACATGAATCTAATCCACGTTTCTTCCTCCCAATGATATAATAACTCATCATGATCATCATCATCATAATAACAACTCATCATCATCATCATCATATTCATATAAGAAGTCATGCATCATCATCATCATAATAACAACTCATCATCATCATCATATTCATATAAGAACTCATGCATCATCATCATCATAATAACAACTCATCTTCATAGTCATATAAGAACTAGCTTTAATGACACCCGTCCGTGGGACGTGTCAAGATACACTACAAGGGAAAACCCTAGCAGTAGCGCGGGGTCCCACGCTACTGATAGGGCGCTACAACTAACTTTTAGCAGTAGCGCCAGTTTGACCCACACTACTACTAATTCTGTTATCAGTAGCGTTGGTACGGTCCCGCGCTACTGATAAATAGTAGCAGCATGGACTCTAACCCGTGCTACTACTATTTGTCTATATTTTTTTAATATATTGTATTTATACACGGTTATACAAATTTTGATATAGTAGCAATTAAGAGATTGTTATATTATTATGCCCTACTAATCCAACTTTTGGTCACTTTAGATCCATCCACATGAATCTAATCCACGTTTCTTCCTCCCAATGATATAATAACTCATCATGATCATCATCATAATAATAACAACTCATCATCATCATCATCATCATATTCATATAAGAACTCATGCATCATCATCATCATAATAACAACTCATCATCATCATCATATTCATATAAGAACTCATGCATCATCATCATCATAATAACAACTCATCTTCATAGTCATATAAGAACTAGCTCATCATTCTACCACAATGTAGCACATTACTCATCACCATCGTCATCATAATAACAACTCCTAATCATCATCAGAGTCATAACAAACACTATAGCACATAGCTAATCATTCTACCACAATGTAGCACATAGCTAATTGTTCTTAGCACATGATGAGTACTACCTAAGACCTGCTACTCTCTCGAAAGTAAAATAGCATAAAACAGGTAAACCCCTGAATCTCCATTATGGAGAATAGAGATCAACCTGTCTCCCACTTGTGGGCTGCGCTTCATGTTGCCCCCAAGTAGTTCCCTGCGATCCTTCAGAACTTTTCTCCAGTCTTTGATTGTGAGGACTTCATCTCTTTGAGAAATCGTTTATGCACTGCATAGAACCGTAGGCCAACTTGGCCGTAAGCTAATAATGTTCATGTCACCTTTCATATGCATCAGACGAGGCACAGAATCCTTCGAGAGTTTCTGTTGAAGAACATCATAATAACATACTTAGCAATGTAGTTTAGCTTAAGAAGAATGTATGCAAAAGATGCGCTCATGACATAATACAAAAAATCTTACCATGATATCTCGATGGATGTTACCGTAGTTCAATACATGGACTAGTGGCACGTATTGATTATAATTTGGAGGAATATCATGACTCGTCTTGAAATTCTCAACATCATTAATCCATGAAACAAAATGATTTATCTCCTCGCAAGTTAGTTCAGAGCCATAACTGTAGTAGGTTTTGTCTACTACATTCCGTACATTTCTTGAAGAATGGAAATAAGCTGTCAATGGAAATAAGCTGTCAACTATTTTTAAATAAACAATATAAATTACTTAATAAATATGTTTGTCAAACTCACATAGAGGTAGAATTGGAAGCGTATCCACATCGACCCAAATGTCGATATTATCTTCATTGTCATCTTCAGGACGAATATCGAAGGTGACATGCATATCCTCCTAAAATGCATATGCCTTGCATAGTGCTCTCCAATTTGAGCAACCAAAATGGGAGTGGTTCATTGCATTGTATAGCTTAACGACAAAAGTGTAACCATGTGGGTCCTCAGGTTGGTTTTCTTCGTCTCTATACTCTCACGATCTTTGAAACCGATCTTATCCAAAACATAAGGTCTGGCATGGCAAGGGATGCACTAGTCGAATTGTAAAAAACGGAAATTACATGTTGAAGCAAAGAAGCAGAAGTCATGCTTAATGACAACAAAAGAATTGTCGTTGTGACGTACAGTAAAAACATCGAAGGTCTCGTCGAGCTTGATGGTGTAGCGCCTACCGTCTTCCAAGTGAGGCCTGTCGCACATACCCCAATCGTCGGAGCAGTACTCACACTCAGGGATCCTATCGTCGTCAGACATTTCCTATGTTCAAAATTCAAAGATTAAAAATTGATCGACAGCAATTACCAGGAAACTCAACACACAGATCACTATTCAACACGGGTTGACTTTTGGTCCGTCGAGTCTTCCTTCGTAAACTCTCATCTCATGTGGTGTATATGGTGGGCACTCCCTCTCTGATATTGCGACCGTCGGTGATGGTCGCTCCTCCCTTCGTTCCCGAGTGCATTACACCAAAATGTCTAGCACACGGGAACGAAGGAGAAGTGACCCCCACGACAACAGTCGGGATTCTTCTTCTCTGATATTTCGATAGTATATGGTGGATAGTACCTCACAGATATTTCGACCATCGGTGATGGTCGCTTCCCCTCCTTCTCTCGTGCATTACCAAGGTATATCACGAGAAGAAGGAGAGGAAACGACACCCACGACAACAGTCGGGATTCTTCCTCTCTCATATATGGAGCAAGGAGCCCCAACAGACAGATATTCAACCCGTTACATATATGGAGCAATGGCATAAAAAATGGCCTATGTTCTGCCGGAATATTGATTAATTCCCGTTGCGGCAAATCAGGGGCACTCGATATTTCCTACTTTCTAGCACAAGTCATGCCAAAATTCACGAAAAAATTCGGCATGACATTTGCTAAAATAGGACATATCGAGCGCCTAAAATTTGCGGAACAGAAATGAATCAACATTCCAGCAAAACATAGGCCACTCAGAGGTGTTCCCTGCAAAAAGCATCCATGCATCCATTTTGTCGGCTATTTTCAAAATGAAACAAAAGTGCAACAATCAATAATGCATCCATGCATCCATCCATCTAACGAGCTATCTAGCAAACATACATCCATCTACATATATATTAAGAAAACTAAACAGAGAGGAGAGGGAGGTGCTCACGGTGGGCGGGATGGGGCCAAGCGGGAGAGGGAGACACGACACGAGAAATCCTGCATAATCCACCGAGTGAAAAATTTAGATCATCAATATAATTGGCAACAACATTTTATATTTTATTCAATACCTAAAATATTTTCTATTCAATACCTCAAATTTCTAATCTATTACTATTTTTTTACTTAAAATTTTCTATTCTATTACCATTCATAAAAATTGTATGAGCAACACCATTCACTATTAACATTCTTGTATACAACATTTTTATATTAAAAAACCTATTCGATTACTAGTTTTCTATTCTATTCAAAAGACCATTCTACCTATCTACATTCTACAACAAAATTCTACCATTCTACATTCTACAAGCAAATCCACACTACTGCCTACTACCATTCTACCTATTTATTCTATTTAAAAAACCTACATTCTACCTATATTTTCTATTCTATGCTATTCAAAATACCTACATTCTATTAAAAAAAACCTAGATTTTCTATCCTACAAGCAAATTCTACCATTCCACCTATCTACCATCCTATCAATTCAGTGGAAGAACAACAACGAGGAGGGAGGAAGGGAGGGAGAGAGGAGGGAGGGAGGGAGGGAGGGAGGGAGGAGGTAGAAGGGAGGGAGGGACAAGGGAGGAGGAAGAGCTACCGCGGAAGGAGGGAGCGTCGGCGGCGGTGGGCGACGGCGTCTCGCGACGGAGGCAGGCGACGGTGGCGGCAGCAAGGAGAGGAGAGCGCAGAGTGGGGTGGGGAGAGTGAATGATGAGCTGAGTAAATGGACGGTCGGGTGCGGGATAAGGTCAGCATAGTAGTAGCGCGGGTCAAACTACCAGCGCTACTACTAAGACAATTACCTGTAGCGTTGGCTAGAAATAACGCGCTGCTGCTTAGTCGGGCCCACCAGCTGGCATAGTGTAACAATAGTTGCAGCGTGTGGCAAGGTTCTGTAACACTCCAAAAATAATTTCTTTTGATTTTCAAATCTTTTCTTTAAAAATAAAAAATGATTTGAATCACTATGGCTCTAGTTCTTCTTCTTTTGTTTTCAAAGCCATTTTTAAGTTTTCATTTGGGTTTCAAGAATGTTAAAAATGGTTCTGATTTGATGGTTTCTTACTTGGGTAAATATTTTTGAAGGATCAAAAATATTTTCTTTCAGAAAAGTTTTTGAATAATTAAATTATTTCAATGGAATGATCCATTTCATTTTTCTTCAAACACTTAGAAAATTCTCACAACAAATTATTCTGTCATTTTTAAATTATCATCCAAGTTATCCTCACACCCTAGGACAGTACCCAATACTTCTCCTCTCCACAAAAATATTTTTATCATATTTAGCAAATTCCAAAATTTGAATTTCATTTATTCCTAGTTCCTTTGATTTACAAAGGAACTATATTTTTCCTAGCTCTTCTGCACCCAGAAAAATTATCCCAACTACTTGACAGTACCCACACTCCATTTCATCAAAAACATTCTGTTCCACAGTTCAAAATTTTCAAATTTCATTCAATTGAAATTTAGACCAGATTCAAACTCTCTGCTCAAAACCTAATTTTAATTACTCCAAAAAATTCTGAAATTTTGCCAGCATCTCTGTTATGCATCAGTACCTCACCACAAAAATTCTCAAAAATTCCAAAAATGCCTAGGGCCATCTAGCATTTCATCATACACCTCATGTGCACTGTAGATCACTGTCGAAAACTTCAGAAATTTCAGTAAGTTCAGAGACGGGGGAGATCGATGCCGTGCGGTGCACTTCACTCCACCTCTCCCTCATCCGCACCTTTGTTGATCATCAATACATCGCCGTGGACCCCCCTCGCCAGCCTCTCGCCGCCGATAGAACAGTGGCGGGCTGGTGCAACGGTTGCTGCCCTCGGCCATGGCGGCCGAGAGGATCAGCACGGCCACCAGCCACCATCACTCCTCCCCACCGCTCCCTCTCCTACCTCCTCTCCACGCGGCAGCCTCTCTGCAGCCTCCCCACACCGTCCGAGCCGCCCAGCCCCGCCTGTCAGTTGCCGGAGCCGCTCGCCGTCCGCCATGTCTATACGGGAGCTCAACTTCAGGATAAGGCGATAGAGCTCGAGGACATCACGCTGGCGCTTTGAGAGAACTCCACCGACCTCACTGATCACCCACCGACCGCGCTCGCCGCCCAAACCTACCTCGCCGGCCGGAATTACTCCGCCACGATCCGCCTCGCTTCGGCCACCTCCGTCTCGCCTATAAAAGGAGCCCCCGATCTCCGTTCAGTACACACACCACCTCCCCCCACTGCCAATCGACACCTAGAGGAGTCGGACGTCCTCGGGGAGGTCTTCTTCCCCGACTCCGGCCGCCCGATCCGCCACTGTCCCCGCGAACCTCACGTCGCCGTTCGACCACCTCCACCTCCCAAACTCCATCAGTAGGTTTCTCGTACACCCACACATCCATTTCGTGCATCAATTTGACGACCGGAGGCCTCCCGACGAGATCCATCACCACCCGACGCCACCCTCCACTGGAGTTGACCCTCCGTCGCCACAGTCCTCGCCGGCGATCAACTCCACCACCCACCGATGCGGAACACTTCCCCGAGCACGCTCATATCCTCGCCGTCCTCTGAAACACCGGCGATCGCCGCCGGCGACCGCCGCATCCCCTCTGTTCTCGCACACGAGGCGCGTTTGAATTTCAAACCTGACGGGTGCGGCCCACACGTCAGTGTTTTATTCTTTTCTGTTATTTTCAAAAACGTCTTTTGCCTCAGTACGTTTTCTAAACTAGAAAATGTATTCCAGCCCGAGCCGCTTTCTATTAGTTCAACAGGGACCAGGAAGTAACTGTTTTATTTACATAGAGGTCCCTGGTTTTAAAACCCTTATTACTTTTTAACCATAACTCCTTTTCAATTGATTCTTTTTCTAAAAAAATTCATTTTCATTCTAGTTTTTTTAAGTATTTATTTGAAAATATTTCGAAACAATTTTTTGTGCTGCACAAAAAAATTGATTTGAATTTGAATTCTTAGTTTATAGAAAACGAGGAGGAAAACTTTGCCAAAAATTTCGAGGGATCACCTTCTTCCTACTTTGATCAAGGCAAGCATTTTTGAACTTGGGATATGGTGTTTGCATGCATGTTTGCATAAGTTTAAAATATCACCGAATACGTGGTGGGTAGCAAGTGCATGCATGGTCATATTTTTGTGTGCATTTCATACAAGAACCTTTCTAACTTGGATCATGAGGTTGTGAGAAATCAGGGGTGTACCCCCGCCTTTGTCGTGCCGGTGGGCACGGGTCACATCATGACACGATGGTGTCACTGTGGCATGTGAAGCATGCCAATCATAATAATAACCCCTCCTGAGTCGCCCTAGATCGAGTCTTGTTCCGTCATTCCTAGCTAAAATTCGTGCTGCCACTAGTCTTCCCACGAGGGGAGTGTGGCTTAGTTAGTTGCTAACCCCTTTCCGTGTGCACACCACATAGAGGGGCTATGATGAGGGTTCCATGGCTATGGACTAATGCCAGTCATCGGGTCAGGGGGCATGGGTGTATCTGGCTGGGCCGAGAGGGGGGCACCCCTTGTAATCCGCGCGTTATAAATAGTGATCCCATGCTATTCAAGATGATGGTCTCCCCGTCTGAGAGTTTTTCTTGAAAGATGTTTTGAGTGATTCCTGGCATCCGGAAAGTTAATCTGGTGTGTGCTGGTCAGGTGTGTTTTCAACCCAAAGACCGTAATGGGAATTAGTCACCGTCTCGGTGTTGCCTAAAGAAATCCTATACACGTGGGTAAAGAGTACACCCTCTGCAGAGTTATACCTATTTGAATAGCCATGTCCACGGTCAAGGACGTTAGCTGGGAAGGGTCAAGTGTTGGTCCCGATGTCGGTCTTCGGAGGAAATAATTAAAATTGAGCATGATTCATTTTTGCAGGATAATTATTGTCACTACTGATGCTATCATGAATATTATTGTTAACATGAATATTATTGTGGACTAACCTTTTCTTCTATGTGCAACCATGAGTATCTCTTGGGATGGTTAATCCACCTGGATACTCATTTCTATTTTCTTTTCTGAGTATCACTTGGGATGGTTAATCCACCTGGATACTCATTTCTATTTTCTTTTCTGCATATCACTTGGGATGGTTAATCCACCTGGATACTCATTTCTATTTTCTTTTCTGAGTATCACTTGGGATGGTTAATCCACCTAGATACTCATTTCTTTTTAAGACCTCTCGAGGCGTCGCTTTCAGACACCCGTTTGGCATTTCTTTTCAAGACCTCTCGAGGCGTCGCTTTCAGACACCCGTTTGGCATTTCTTTTCATGACCTCTTGAGGCGTCAATTTTAGACACCTGTTTGGCATTTCTTTTCAAGACCTCTCGAGGCGTCGCATTCAGACACCCGTTTGACATTTTTCTTGGAATTCCTCGGGCGGTCCAACGCCCGATGTTCCATATTATTTTCTTGGAATCCTCGGGCGGTCCAACGCCCGATGTTCCATATTATATTCTTGATTTATTACTAAAATGATATATTTATTCTTCCACACCATATTAATATTTATCAAACCATGCTTTAACTTCGGTCAGCTTATGCATATAATTTAATCCATCATGAACATATGCATTTGGTATATCTTTTGTTCATAATGTTTGCGAGTACATTCCAACGTATTCACAGGCTGGTCCCTAGCTTGTTAATTTGGCCTGACCCGGAAGAAGACGATCTTGTGGAGGAAGAATGCGCTAGTGAGCCCGACACATAGAGGTGCTCCCAGTCAGTCAACTTGTGGTCTTGGAGTCTACCACGTGTATCATCCGCAATGCTTCCGCTCCACCAATAAAATAGTCAAGCCTCACACTGACGCTTGGCTTTACTTTATTGTATCAGTGTTGTATTATCATCACACCACTGTCTTATACCGCCACCATCGTATATTGACAAGTTTGTAATAAATGTTGAGCACTCTGGCTCAACCTTGTGTAATATTATGTATGTACTGGTTATCTAGATCAAGGGAGTCCACCAGTTGTTCTGATCTTGGGGCTGGTATGACTTGAGGCTATTCTATGATATATTCCGGAAACAGGCCCGACAAACCTTGGTACCAGAGCTAGGCTGACTGTAGGAAGCCTTAGGTGCGATCGCTAGTAGTAGAGTCAGTCCTAACATTTTTTTAGCATGCATTTCATGAATTGTAACAAATTTTCCTTGGTCATCATATATTATGATATGACTATTTGGATTTTTTTGTCTACTATTGTAGATGTCTGGCGACAGCTGCCCGACCCAGATTTTCACCAACGAGCCTGCGGGGTTTTCCCGTCTTCTCGTCTACATCGCCAGGGTCGCGATGGGATCTCCGAGTCGTCCAGAGTACACAGTTTTTCCCGACAGTATCTCGGACACCCTGACTATGTACCAGGCCTCGGTATATATTCGGGGTGGAGATGCCGCGCCTCACCGCAACTATCGGTTTGTGGGGAGAGTCATGCCTATTGAGAGGCATGCTATCCAGATGGCTGCCCGAGAGGCCATCGCTCGTCTTAGGGACATTCTTCCAGTCATGCAGACACGTCCCTATCATTATCTTACATGCCATGTTCCATACACTAGTCACTATGCTTTCTCTTGCGCCGCGGGAGAAAGGGACGAGGCGATTGAGCCCCTTGTTCAGTATCATGGCTCTAGAGTCAGTCTTCACCTAACTGGTGGATGACTATCTCGCTGCATGGATGGACTTGGCTCGTGCGAGGGCTCCTCGTAGGAGTGAGTTCCGTTCTCCTTCACCACACGCTCCTCACCTTCCGACTCCACCATACAATCCTCCTACCCGTTCCGCGATTCGACACACATCACCGAGCGATGAGTCTAGTCGCTTGGCTGCACCCATTCCGGTTAGAGCTTCACCGCCTACGAGCACAATACCACCGCGAGCTGGCATGGCATCGACAGCTACCCGACTGGAGACCATAGCCGAGGTGGAGGAGGTCGAGTCTTCAGCACCCCATCTGGGACTTACCCTCAGCAGGGCCTACGACGTTCCAGACACTCCATTATAGCAGACTAGGCATCAGCACCGCAGTCGCCTTTTATGAGAGTGTAGCTGTAAAATATTTATTTTCTGTTTCTTTTCTACTTTGTAACATGGAGAGTAGTAGACCTTGGATCGCAGCATGCTAAGAGGATGGAGAAGTGCACTAGTCTAAATAAGCGGTCATGTAAGCATCATGGCTACGATGAGAGTATTGTATAATTAAATCTTGCATGTATAATTAAATTTTGCATGTATAATTAAATCTTGCATGTATAATATAACTCGCTATTTTATGTACTTACGTTTTGGGGGGAAAATTATTTCCAGTCTCTTAAAAATTATCTCTTTTCTTTATAATTTCTTTCCTCATCGGTGTTTTCACAAATACCCAAGAAAGAAAATGCATCGTCCCTGGACTCGTTCTATGCCCAGTCCACCAGAGGACAACTTTGGACAAATGGGAAATAACTTCACACCAGGACTGACAAGTCAGCAAAGCAATGATTCAGCATTCTCACAAGTATGCCGTCTTTATGAACAAAGCCAACAGCAGCACCAGGAAATGATGCAGCATTTGATAAATATGGGAAATCACCAAGGACAACATCAACCCAGATCAAAACTGTCTGAACTTCAGAGGACCAATCCGACTGTCTTTTCTCACACAGACAAACCTTTGGAGGCAGACGACTGGCTGCGTGATATTGAAAGAAATATGGTCATAGCCTAGTGTACGGACCAGGAAAAAGTAATATATGCCCCGCATTATTTTTCTGGAACAGCAGCATCATGGTGGGAAAATCTATGCCACACGCATCCCAATGGAGGAGACAACACCTGGGAGCAATTCAAGGAAAGCTTCCGGGGAGCACATATTCCCAACAGTATCATGAAATTGAAGAAAAGAGAATTTGAGGATCTCAAGCAACAAGGCACAACGGTAACTCAGTACCTCGACCAGTTTACTCAGCTAGTCCGTTATGCCAACGATGAATATATGACAGAAAGCAAAAGAATGGAGAAATTCCTCGACGGGCTTGTTCCATCTTTAAAATGCCAACTGGTAGTCCACACTTTTCCTGATTTCAAGACACTGGTAGACAAGGCTATCATCCTGGAAAATGAGCACCGCAACATGAATGAGATTCGCAAGCGCCGCATGAACCAGTCAGTACAGGTTCGTAACAAATAGACCCCGAAATGAATCTCAGAGGCCTGTGGCACCTCGACCAGCAATTCCAACACCACGACCGCCACAAAACCGCAGTACCTACAACAACAGGACCAAGGAAGCAATATTCCATCCTGGCATCACCTGTTATGCCTGTGGAGCAGAGGGACATTATGCCAGGCAATGCCCAAACTAGGGGAATAATGCCCCCAAACCCAACAACAATGGCCGCAGTACTAATGCAGCTCCGTGACACAACAACCTCAACAACAATCATAGAAAGGGGCAGGTTAACCACGTGACATTTGAGGAAGCATAGAATGCATCGGGCATCGTGTTTGGTACATTCCCTATCAACACCATTAATGCTACAGTTTTATTTGATTCTGGAGCTTCCCATTCGTGCATCTCTAAAAGATTTGCCTCGAAGAATCAGTTTTCTTTTTCGCCTTTGAAAAATTCAATGGTTATTATGTCCCCGGGATCAAAGCAAAGCACACAATGGTACTGCCAGGATGTGAACATTGAAATAAAAGGAATGAAATTTTTAGCAAATCTTATTGTACTGGAAGCAGTCGATCTGGATGTTATTTTGGGAATGGACTGGTTGACTACAAATAAAGGCTTTATAGACTGCTACAATCATACTGTGACTCTCACCAATTGTCAAGGGAAGACGGTAAAGTTTGGTACAAGGGGAATTTCTACCTCGCAAGGAAAGTTAAATCAAGTGGACATGACAGAATTAAGCAAGGTTCCTGTGGTATGCGAATACCTCGATGTATTCCCTGAGGAGCTACCAGGCATGCCACCAGATCGTGAAATTGAATTTGTTATTGAACTGGCACCTGGAGCGGCACCCATTTACAAGAAGCCTTGTCGAATGGCTTCGACATAATTGGTTGAGCTGAGGAAACAAATTAAGGAATTATTGGAAAAGGGTTATGTCCGACCCAGCTCATCACCATGGGGATCAACGGTTTTATTTGCCAAGAAAAAGGATGGTACCCTAAGGTTATGTATTAATTACAGGGCACTCAATATGGTTACTATCAAAAATAAATATCCACTACCAAGGATCAATGACTTATTCGACCAACTAGCAGAAGCCATGGATTTCTCAAAAATAGACTTGAGATCAGGCTACCATCAGTTGAGAATTCGACCATCAGACATACCCAAGACCGCTTTTACCACTAGATACGGATTATATGAATTCACTATGATGCCTTTCGGATTGACCAACGCTCCTGCTTATTTTGTACATCTCATGAACAAGGTCTTCATGAAATATTTGGACAAGTTCGTGGTTGTGTTCATTGATGACATACTTATTTATTCCAGGACGCCAGAAGAACAAGAGCAACATCTTCGAATAGTCCTGGAAGAATTATGGAAAAATCAACTATATGCCAAATTCAGTAAGTGTGAATTTTGGTTATGAGAAGTTGGTTTTCTAGGTCATGTACTAACAAAGGATGGAATAGCAGTGGACCCAAGCAAAGTAAAGGATGTCTTAGGAAGGAAACAACCCACCAACATGACTGAGAGCAGGAGTTTTCTTGGTTTGGCTGGCTACTATCAACGATTTATTGAAGGATTCTCTACCATAGCCAAACCCATGACACAGTTGCTCAAGAAGGATAAAAAGTTTGAATGGACCGAAGCATGTGAGAAAAGTTTCCAAGAATTAAAAAAGAGGCTAACAACGGCACCTGTTCTGACCGTGCCAGATGTGCACAAGAATTTTGAAATATACTGTGACGCTTCCAGAAAAGGCCTTGGATGTGTATTAATGTAGGAAGGAAAGGTCGTAGCATATGCTTCAAGACAACTACTACAGCACGAAGAAAATTATCCTACCCATGACTTGGAGCTAGCAGAAGTGGTACATGCACTCGAGGAATGGCGACACTACCTTCTTGGTAATCGATGTGAGATATACACGGATCATAAAAGACTTAAGTATATCTTCACCCAGCTAGAACTAAACCTACGACAACTTTGCTGGCTTGAGCTAATTAAGGATTATGATGTGGGAATTCATTACCATCCTGGTAAAGCGAATGTTGTGGCATACGGCCTCAGCCGAAATCCCTGCACTGACAATGACAGTGTGCAATTCTCACAGCATGAGTTCAACCGAGAATTTGCCAAACTTAACATGGTTCTAGTCACGGAAGGAACTATTGCTCGACTAAAAAATAAAACCAACATTGGAGGATCAGATCAAAGAAACCCAGAAAGGACACCCCAGTATCGAGGGAATTAAAAGGAAAGTAAATCCAGGCAAGGCATCTGAATTCACCATTGATAGTCAGGGAATCCTATAGTACGGGAAAAGATTATGCGTACCCAATAAGGAAGAGCTAAAGCAACATATTTTGGTAGAAGCCCATACCACCCCATACTCCATTCACCCAGGGGGAAGCAAGATGCACAAGGATCTTCAGGACAAATTGTGGTGGCACGGGATGAAAAGGGATATAGCCATATATGTCGCACGTTGTGACTCTTGTCAGCGTATAAAAGCAGAACACCAGAGGCCAGTAGGATTGTTGCAACCACTCAGAGTGCCTGAATGGAAATGGGATGAGATAGGGATGGAATTTATTGTCGGATTACCAAGGTCATGACACGGGAATGTTGCTATCTGGGTTATCACAGATTTATTAACCAAGGTGGCACACTTCATTCTGGTAAAAACAACATATTCAACACAGAAGCTTGCTAAGTTATACCTCTCCCGAATTGTTTGCTTACACGGAGTACCCAAGACAATAGTCTCTGATAGAGGCACTCAGTTTGTCTCTAGGTTTTGGGATCACTTGCAGCAAGCCTTAGGAACTCAACTGGTATTCAGTACGGCGTACCACCCATAGACAGGAGGGCAGACTGAACGGATAAATCAGATATTGGAAGACATGCTGAGAGCTTGTGTTCTTACTTATGGAGTCAGCTGGGAGGACAGTTTGCCATATGCGGAATTTTCATATAACAACAGTTATCAGGACAGTCTAAAAATGTCACCTTTCGAAGCCCTATACGGACGAAGGTGCCGTACCCCACTCAATTGGTCTGAAACTGGAGATAGCCGAATCTTTGGCCCGAAAGTTCTTAAAGAAGCAGAAACAAAAGTAAAACTTATCCGAGACAGACTGAAAGCAGCTCAGAGCGGTCAGAAGAGCTATTACAACCAGAAACACCGTCAGATCAACTTTGAACCCGACGAATATGTGTATCTCAGGGTATCCCCAATGAGGGGACTACAGAGATTTAAAGTCAAAGGGAAACTGGCACCGAGATTTATTGGACCATTTAGAATAATTGCAAGGAGAGGCAACGTTGCCTACCAACTGGAGCTACCAGCAGAATTGTCAGATGTTTATGATGTGTTTCACGTGTCGCAGCTAAGGAGATGTGTTAGTAATCCGGACAAACAAGTTCAACATCAGGACCTGGATATCCAACTAGACCTTACATATAAGGAACACCCTATAAATTTTTTGGAAGAGTCAGAACGGAGAACCCATCGGAATGTGATAAAGTTTTACAAGGTCCAGTGGAGTAATCACACCGAAGAAGAGGCAACATGGGAAAGAGAGGATCACCTAAGGACTGAGTACCCGTATATATTTGAGGGGCAGCTGAAATCTCGGGGACGAGATTTTTCTTAAGGGGGGTAGGTGTTGTAACACCCCAAAAATAATTTCTTTTGATTTTCAAATCTTTTCTTTAAAAAGAAAAAAATGATTTGAATCACTATGGCTCTATTTCTTCTTCTTTTGTTTTGAAAGTCATTTTTAAGTTTTCATTTGGGTTTCAATAATTTTAAAAATGGTTCTAATTTGATGGTTTCTTACTTGAGTAAATATTTTTGAAGGATCAAAAATATTTTCTTTCAGAAAAGTTATTGAATAATTAAATTATTTCAATGGAATGATCCATTTCATTTTTCTTCAAGCACTTAGAAAATTCTCACAAAAAATTATTTGTCATTTTTAAATTATCATCCAAGTTATCCTCACACCCTAGTACAGTACCCAATACTTCTCCTCTCCACAAAAATATTTTTTATCATATTTAGCAAATTCCAATATTTGAATTTCATTTATTCCTAGTTCCTTTGATTTACAAAGGAACTATATTTTTCCTAGCTCTTCTGCACCCACAAAAATTATCCCAACTACTTGACAGTACCCACACTCCATTTCACCAAAAACATTCCGTTCCATAGTTCAAAATTTTCAAATTTGATTCAATTGAAATTTGGACCAGATGCAAACTCTTTGCTCAAAACCTAAATTTAATTACTCCAAAAATTCTAAAATTTTGCCAGCATCTATGTTATGCATCAGTACCTCACCACAAAAATTCTCAAAAATTCCAAAAATGCCTAGGGCCATCTAGCATTTCATCATACACCTCATGTGCACTGTAGATCACTATCGAAAAATTCAGAAATTTCAGTAAGTTCAGAGACGGGGGAGATCGATGCCGTGCGGTACACTTCACTCCAGCTCTCCCTCATCCGCACCTTTTTTGATTATCAATACATCGCCGTGGACCCCCCCTCGCCAGCCTCTCGCCGCCGACAGAACAGTGGCGGGCCGGTGCAACGGCCGCTGCCCTCGGCTGCGGCGGCCGAGAGGATCAGCATGGCCACCAGCCACCATTACTCCTCTCCACCACTCCCTCTCCTAACTCCTCTCCACACGGCAGCCTCCCCACACCGGCCAAGCCGCCCAGCCCCGCCTGTCAGTCGCCAGAGCCGCTCACCATCCGCCACGGCCGTACGGGAGCTCAACTTTAGGATAAGGTGATACAGGTCGAGGACGTCACGCTGGCCCTTCGAGAGAACTCCACCGACCTCACTGATCACCCACCAACCGCACTCGCCGCCCAAACCTACCTCGCCGGCCGGAATTACACCGCAGCGATCTGCCTCATTTCGGCCACCTCCGTCTCACCTATAAAAGGAGCCCCCGAGCTCCGTTCAGTACACACACCACCTCCACCGACTCCCAATCGACACCCAGAGGAGTTGGACAACCTCGGGGAGGTCTTCTTCCTCGACTCCGGCCGCCCGATCCGCCACTGTCCCCGCGAACCTAACGTCGCCGTTCGACTACCTCCACCTCCCAAACTCCATCAGTAGGCTTCTCGTACACCTACACAACCATTCCACGTGTCAATTTGACGACCGGAACCCTCCCCGACGAGATCCATCACCACCCGACGCTGCCGTCTGCCGAAGTTGACCCCTCCGTCGCCACAGTGCTCGCTGGCGATTAACTCCACCACCCACCGACGCAGAACACTTCCTCGAGCACGCTCATATCCTCGTCATCCTCTGAAACGCCGGCGATCGCCGCATCCCCTCTGTTCTCACGCGCGAGGCGCGTTTGAATTTCAAACCTGATGGGTGGGGCCCACCCATCAGTGTTTTATTCTATTCTGTTATTTTCAAAAACGTCTTTTGCCTCAGTACGTTTTCTAAACTAGAAAACGTATTCCAGCCCGAGGCGCTTTCTGTTAGTTCAACAGGGACCCGGAAGTAACTGTTTAATTTACAGATATGTCCCTCGTTTTAAAACCCTTATTACTTTTTAACCATAACTCCTTTTCAATTGATTCTTTTTCTAAAAAAATTCTTTTTCACTATAGTTTTTTTAGTATTTATTTGAAAATATTTGGAGACAATTTTTTGTGCTGTCACAAAAAAATTGATTTGAATTTGAATTCTTATTTTATAGAAAACTAGGAGGGAAACTTTGCCAAACATTTCGAGGGATCACCTTCTGCCTACTTTGATCAAGGCAAGCATTTTTGAACTTGGGATATGGTGTTTGCATGCATGTTTGCATAAGTTTGAAATATCACCGGATATGTGGTGGGTAGCAAGTGCATGCATGGTCATATTTTTTTGTGTATTTCATACATGAACCTTTCTAACTTGGATGAGGTTGTGAGAAATCAGGGGTGTACCCCTGCCTTTGTCGTGCCGGTGGGCACGGGTCACATCATGACATGATGGTGTCACTGTGGCACGTGAAGCATGCCAGTCATAGTAATAACCCCTCCTGAGTTGACCTAGATCATGTCTTGTTCCATCATGCCTAGCTAAAATTCGTGCTGCCACTTGTCTTCCCGCAAGGGGAGTGCGGCTTAGTAAGTTGCTAACCCCTTTCCGAGTGCACACCACATAGAGGGGCCATGATGAGGGTTCCATGGCCATGGACTAATGCCAGTCATCGGGTCAGGGGGCATGGGTGTATCTGGCTGGGCCGAGAGGGGGGCACCCCTTGTAATCCGGGCATTATAAATAGTGATCCCAAGCTACTCGAGACGATGGTCTCCCCATCTTAGAGTTTTTCTTGAACGATGTTTTGGGTGATTCCTGACATCCGAAAAGTTAATCTGGTGTGTGCTGGTCAGGTGTGTTTTCAACCCAAAGACCGTAATGGGAATTAGTCAGCGTCTCGGTGTTGGCTAAAGAAACCCTATACACGTGGGTAAAGAGTACACCCTCTGCAGAGTTATACCTATTCGAATAGCCGTGTCCATGGTCAAGGACGTTAGCTGGGAAGGGTCAAGTGTCGGTCCCGGTGTCGGTCTTCGGAGGAAGTAATTAAAATTGAGCATGATTCATTTTTGCAGGATAAATATTGTCACTACTAATGCTATCATGAATATTATTGTGGACTAACCTTTTCTTCTATGTGCAACCTTGAGTATCTCTTGGGATGGTTAATCCACCTGGATACTCATTTCTATTTTCTTTTCTGAGTATCACTTGGGATGGTTAATCCACGTGGATACTCATTGCTATTTTCTTTTCTGAATATCACTTGGGATGGTTAATCCACCTGCATACTCATTTCTATTTTCTTTTCTGAGTATCACTTGGTATGGTTAATGCACCTGGATACTCATTTCTTTCCAAGACCTCTCGAGGCGTCGCTTTCAGACACCCGTTTGGCATTTCTTTTCAAGACCTCTCGAGGCGTCGCTTTCAGACACCCGTTTGGCATTTGTTTTCATGACCTCTCGAGGCGTCGCTTTCAGACACCCGTTTGGCATTTCTTTTCAAGACCTCTCGAGGCATCGCATTCAGACACCCGTTTGGCATTTTTCTTGGAAGTCCTCGGGCGGTCCAACGCCCGATGTTCCATATTATTTTCTTGGAATCCTCGGGCGGTCCAACGCCCGATGTTCCATATTATATTCTTGATTTATTACTGAAATGATATATTTATTCTTCCACACCGTATTAATATTTATCATACCATGCTTTAAGTTTGGTCAGCATATGCATATAATTTAATCCATCATGAACATATGCATTCGGTATATCTTTTGTTCATAATGTTTGCGAGTACATTCCAACATACTCACAGGCTTGTCCCTGGCTTGTTAATTTGGCCAGACCCAGAAGAAGACGATCTTGTGGAGGAAGAATGCACTAGCGAGCCCGACACTTAGAGGTGTCCCCAGTCAGTCAACTTGTGGTCTTGGAGTCTACCACGTGTATTATCCGCAGAGCTTCCGCTCCACCAATAAAATAGTCAAGCCTCACACTAACGCTTGGCTTTACTTTATTGTATCAGTGTTGTATTATCATCACACCACTGTCTTATACCGCCACCGTCGTATATTGACAAGTCTGTAATAAATGTTGAGCACTCTGGCTCAACCTTGTGTAATATTATGTATGTGCTGGTTATCTATATCAAGGGAGCCCACCAGTTGTTCTGATCTTGGGGCTGGTGTGACCTGAGGCTATTCCGTGATATATTCCGAAAACAGGCCCGATAGGTTCCAGTGCTACTGCTATAGGTATAGTAGTAGCGTGTGTTTTATGGGCTACGCTACTACTATAGGCAGGCCCGGTGGCTACGGTGGGGACCACTTATCAGCAGCGCTTGTTGGCATGCCCGCGCTACTGCTATAGGCTTACCTGTAGCGCGGGTTAAGGCACCGCGCTGTTGCTAAGTAGCAGTAGCGCTAGCCTTTTTCCCCACGCTATTGTTAAGGTTCTAACTATAAGGTATTTCCTAGTAGTGATAACAGGAGGGCGCCAGGACCGGTGGTACAGATCTTTTGCCAAAGCCTCGACTCCCTGACGTAGCACCTAACGGTGCATTAAATGCGCTTGTCTTACCCCGTTAGGAGATAGACGTGGTGACGGTGCATGTCACTATTCATACCCTATAAATGACCATATTAGCCACTGTGGTAACCCCTTGGCCTATAAATGGAGGCCCATGGCTACAATTAGAATGGTCGACTCTTAGTTTAGTTACACGCTGTAGCTGCACTTCCCGCGCACCTTGCAGGCAAGTTGCACTCTTTGTAACCATTGAGCTCAACCGTAATCAAAGCACAAGAATAGGAGTAGGGTTTTACACTCACAGCGGCCCGAACCTGGATAAATCATTGCTTGTTCTCACATCTATTAGCCCTGCTCTTTATAGTATATTGATCCCACAGCCGAACCGCAAAGGAATCCTCTCGATCCCATAGATCATCGTTTTCCCACGACAGGTACTTTCGTAACTTACCCCAAATTTTGAACAAGTGCATCCCTAAGCCATGGCTCCCCCTCTCTCTTCCCCTGTGTTACCCCCATTCGTACACCGAGGCCGCCAAAACCCGCGAAACCCCACCCTCCTCCGTCCGCCACCCGACCATCGCCCAGTCAAATCCTCTTCCCCGATGACGTTGTCCACATCTACAGCTCGACGTCCCTCATCCACCGCTCTGGATGAGGATCCGTCGTCGATCTCGTCGTCCCGCCAGTTTAGCCGCCTCATCCTCCACCTCCAAGGAGCTGCCCCGACGTTCGCCTCATCTAACGCGCCACCTCCATTCCCACAGCGCTGTCTTCACCTGCCCCACCGGAACCGCAACACCCTCTCCAATTCCTCCGATGAAGCTGAAGCCTACTCAGCGCCACCAAGGAGGTTCTACACTCATCACTGCATTTTCTCTTTTATTCGATCTCATGGGGATGCCAGTGCTTGATCCCGAGCCACCATGGTGCATTTCCATCAACGGCGGCGTCGCCGGCCACTTCCTCCACGACGTCACTCCCCCATGGCGTTGCTCCCTCGGCGGCAACGTCCACACCAGCAGGAGCTGCTGCTGCTCCGGCTCTTGCTCACGCTGCTACTGCTACTCTGGCTCTCGCTCGGGCTACTTCTCTACTCTTGATGTCGGTCGCGCTGCTGCTCTGCTCTTGCTGTCGTTCGTGCTGCTGCTATGATATTCTCTTGCTCTCGCGCTACTGCTGCTGCTACATGACCTGCTGCAGCTACACGAGTTGCTGCTTTAGCTCTCGCTCGCACTGCTACTCCGGGCGCAGCTGCACGAGCTGCTCTCTGCCAGTCCATTCACTGCTCGACGGCTGCTGATTTAGATCACTGCTTTGGGAGCTACTAGTGCTCGAGCGGCCTAAACTTCTATTGCAATGCTCTGCAACTAGTGCAATCAGTTTCGACAGTAAATTCAGTTTTGTCAGTAAAATTCAGTTTCGACTATACAATCAGTTTCTTCAGTTAAGTTCAGAGTCAACAGTTTTTACATCATCTATTGGAGCAACCGCGGCGCGGCTGATGCATTTTACATCTAGCACTGCTTGCTGATGTATTTTACATCATCTAGTGCAGATGCTATTAGAATCCCACTTCAGATTAACGTTGTCTGTCTTGTCCTGCTTCAGCCTTGCCGTCGTACACCTCACTGGAGCTGCTCCAACGACGGGACCATCCATCACAGCGGAGCAGTACCCTCGGTGCCGTCTCCAGACGCCTCAGATCTTCTTCCCCGCCTACGACAGTCACACCAGCCGCACCATCCTCCACGACCAACCCAATGATGCCAAGGTCGACAAGGCTACGCCAAAGAGGTTGTACACTCGTCGCATCACTTTTTTACTCTACATTCATGTTGACCCCTTAGGGATCCTTTGGTTCAAAGCAGTTGAAAATCTTGAAAGAAATGGAGGGTGGTCTCAAAGTTAACAGGGATAAAACTAAATGCTCTTTTGAACCACAATTTGAATCGGTTTAGCAAGATAGCCATTATCTCATAATCATGTGGACCAAATAAGCTCACAAAATTTCAGATTACAACGGGAACATGTACTATTATTGAATTGTTTGGTTTTTTTAAAGATATAATTTTTTAACCAGAATAATGGACCTACTTATGTTGTCCATATAAGCTCAAATTTATTCAGAGTACAACAGAGCACATGTAGTATATATTGGAAAACTTTAGGTTTCTTTTCGAAAAATATCCTGTTCATGCAGGCAAGAACACCCACCAAGAACACATAGTAACGAGAAATACGAATAGTTTCTCCCATATGACAAGCAGTGAGGTAGTAGGCAAGTTACCTATCCGTGTTGGACTCTCTCGGAAGCGATCATTTTTTATTTCTATGTGTTGGAGCCGTGCATGTGTAGATGGGCCTGGGAGTTGAGCTAGTTGGTTGTGTCCAAAATAGTAGTAGTACAAAAACATTATTCGAGGGCAGGCATCAGCCTGTTGAAAACTGCCTACTAGAATCGCCACTGGTTCAAAGAAAAAGTGAAGGAAAACATAGGACTTGGAAAGTTTCCTATGGTACTACTATTCATGCATTTGGTTAGAAGGAATGGAGCAAAGCAAAACTGGAGGATTTTTTTTCCTTTGGTGTCTCTCTCAAAAAAAACGTAGGAATTTCAATATCCACTTGGACGTCCTTTACAAATTCCTATGCATGAAGAACAAGACTAAGTGCATTAGTGGCATAATAAGATTCTAACTTTACATTTTCATGTGGTTTGACTTTAATTTGACCATGTTTCTCTGCATTCCTGTGTTCTTCCAATTGCTGTGAACCAAACACCCTGTTTGACAGAAATCTTGTGTTTGCAAATGCTCTATTTTGCACGTGTATTCCTATCCTATTCCTATGTTTTTCCAGTCCATGTGTTTTTAGAATCCTCCAGTTCAAAGGAGCCCTTACAGATTTACTTCATTTATAGATAGGTGTCAAAGAAAACTCTCTGTGGTTTGTCCCGCTCTTCCCGTGTCATCGTCCAGCCCACCTGAGCTGCTCCATCGACGGAAGCGTCCACCGCAGCAGAGATCCCCACTCCAGACCTTCTTTTGCCGCTTCATATCTTCTTCCCCGTTGGCGGAAGCCACACCAACTGCATTACCATCATCGACTGAGCAGATGAACCTGTCGACTAAACAGTTCCGGAAGAGAGGTCACACTCTTTCGTGTCTGCTTACGTCATACATCGATTAATATTACCTGCTACTTTATCATCCTGTTCACCTCTTAGACTCTGAGTCGGGTCCAAACTAATGTTCAGACTTGAGTTTTCAAATGCTTGTGGGGCACATATCGAGGCAGCAATGAATAGTATCTCTATCTACTATCTGGTTCATCTCCGGTCTTCTATGTGGTTCATGTTGGGTGGGTAACAAACAGTAGAGGACCATCATCTGTCTTTTCTAACTGAAGCTATCATCTTCCTGCTACCATTAGTTTTGGATCTATCCATTGGTTGCTACCATCAGTCTGGATTTCTGCATGCACCCCTTAGGCCTTACATAATCTGACTATGTTTTTTTATTATGCACATCAGTTATTATACACAATCATACAGAACATGTAGAGAAAAAGGAAGAGCGTTGCATGGGAATATAATGTCATGCAGATGTCGCTCCATGGTGGGTGCAGTGGCAGCCCCCCTCCCCCATTCCAGATTGTATTCTAGAGGAAGATAACTGTTCAGAGGGGGATTCAGAGGGAGCAGACCACTCCTATTTACCCCCTGAGGTGTTTGCTCTAACTTGGCATGCTGATGTTGGTCATATCATGCATATGGCACCTTGCATTGCTTACTTTATACATCGTATATGTCATCAGCTTAGTTTAGCCATGCTTTGTGTGAATGCTACCTATTTGGATTCTATATCATATATGTGAATTATGCAGTGCCATCTTGTTTAGCCAAGCATCATATTTGTGAATCATGCAATGCCATCCTGTTTAGCCAGTCATTGTATATGTGAATTATATCATGCCATACTATTTTTTCATCATGTATTCCATTTGTCGACAATGTTTGTACATTCATCTACTCTTCCTGTGCATCAGTCATTTGAGTCGGTGATGGAAAAATCTGGAGTGAAAACAAGGTCTTCAGAGCAGTCAGTGCTACCTGTCGAAGCAGATATCTTGCTGGTTACAGATAGGTCCTCAGAGGAGGATTTAGAGACAGATGACCAGTCCTATTCCCCCCCGAGGTTTATGCTCTAGCTCGGCAGGGTTATATTGCTCATATCATGCATATGGTGTCTTGCATTGCTATGTCACCTGCTTTGTGTGAATGCCACATGTTTAGTTTCTACTCCCTTTGTTCCTAAATATAAGTATTTGTAGAGATTCCACTATGGACTACATACAGAGCAAAATGAGTGAATCTACACTCTAAAATGCATCTATATACATCCGTATGTGGTCTATAGTGAAATCTCTACAAAGACCTATATTTAGGAACGGAGGGAGTATATCATATATGTGAATTATGCAATGCCATCTTTTTTAGCAAGGCATCATATATGTGAATTCTGCAATGCCATCCTGTGTAGCCAGGCATCATATATGTGAATTATGTCATGCCATCCTTTTTTTTCATTACATATTCCATTTGCCGACAATGTTTGTATATTGAACTACTCTTCCTGTGCATCAGCCATTTGAATCGGTTATGGAAAATTCTGGAGTGAAAACAAGGTCTTCAAAGCAGACAATGCTACGTGTTAAACAGATATCTCGCTGGTTACAGTTAGCTCCTCAGAGGAGGATTCAGAGACAGATGACCAGTCCTATATCCCCCTTGAGGTGTATGCTCTAACTTGTGATGGTTATATTTCTCATATCATGCATATGGTGTCTTGCATTGCTTAGTTTAGACATCATATACACAATATTCAATGCCATCTGCTTAGTTTAGAGATCATATATGCAAGTGCCAGCTGCTTAGTATATCAATCATATAGGTGAATTATATCATGCCATCCTGTATACTTAGACAACATGTATGTGAATTATTTCATGCCAACCTATTTTATAAGGACATCATATAGTTATGTCATGTCATCCTGTTTAGATAGTCATCATATGTTGAATTATGTCATTCTATCCTGTTTAGTTATCCATCATATATCTGAAATTGTGTCATGCTATCCTGTTTAGTTAGCCATCATATATGTGAAATCGTGTCATGCTGTCCTGTTTGGTTAGACAACATATATGTGAATTACTGCATCTGCCTATCATACAATGTCTGTACCTTCAATTTCTTTTCTTGTTTATCAACCATTTGAATTGCAGGGGGTGATGGCAGTATCTAAGGGAGTAAAAACACGGTCTTCACAAAAGACGGTGCTACCCGTCGATGCAGATAGAACCACGGTTGTACTTGCCCAAGAGCCAGCTCCACCACACATAACCGACACTCTTGCAGATTGTACCCCTACCCCGTTGGCCAGAGAACCAGCTACACCCCATCTAACCCCAACCCCAGCAGATAGTAACCCACTTCCAGTTGACACAGCACCATCTCCACCACAGATCACCCACACACAAGCAGTTAGTAAGGCAACTGCAGTGCCCAAAGCACGAGGACCACCACAGCGAACCGAAACTCCACGCTTAAAGCAGAAGAACAACTGTTCTCAAGTCAGATTTCGTAGCTATGGTGCATTCTCCTTTGCTCTTGCATCACTGTATTTACTCATACCAACTAATTTCTAATTTGAAGGATCCAATTGAAACTCCAATGGTGCAAAAGGTATGTTTTAAACCTGTTTCTTTAACTAGTTTGCTGTTGTAAATTCTTGCTCTATGTTGATTTCAGTTTCAATTGTATAAACAGTTATGTTCTCATGTCATGCACATTACAAGTGTTGTTAGTGCTGTGTAGTTTCCCACAATTATATTCTGTCTATGCTGCTTTGTCTTAAACAGATATGATTTGAGCTGTGTCTCTATCTTGATTTGGCAACATAAACTAGGATGATGTAAACAATACAGTGACCACAGTACATAGATTTATGTTTGTTTCATTCTGTTATTATGTACTACCTTGCAATAGAAGACAAGTTAGTATAATCCTGTCAACCTTACTATTGAACTGGTTTACCAAAATGAGTTTCATATACTACATGCTAAGCCTGTGATGTGTCTGCTTGTTCCTCTTTTAGAATGCCGGCAGAATAGTGGAGAAGAGTACCCCATTATGCAATGGTAAAGGAAGTAATGCAGATAAGGTCCAAGATAGTGAGACAACCCTGTTGTTCTCCAAGAAAGCTGATAAAAACTATCTTGAAGACAGTGAGACAACCCCAACGTCCTGCCTTGATGTAGTGTTCGAGTTACTGGCCACTACCGCTGGCACAAGCCCTTCGAACTCGCTGCCTGAATCAGTTTTGCTTCTTGAGTCTCAACTACATGCTGAAAGACAACGATCAGCTGTGTTGCGACAAGAAGCTGAAGGACTGAGGAAGTCCCTGCAGAATTCAGATGCATAATTTCTAGAGAAACAGCAAGGGTTGGAGGATTTTAGAGCCAAACAAGAGAAAGCTAATAAGCTTGCGAAGCTTCTTGCCAGCATGGTGGGTGCCCAGGATATCGTTTCTTGAGCTCTTCTAAAGTGGTTTCAGTTCTGGACTTGTTTTGCTGCCGCGTTTATTTGCACTGGTGGCCAATTTAGACGCCCAACGTATGTAATATGTTGCTTTGTTGTTCCCTAATATTTGCACTGGTAGCGAACTTTGATGCCCAGTGGATGTAATCTGTGTAATCGCCATAATAGCCTAGCGTTAGTTGCTTTCTTATTTATTTACTTATAGTCTTGTTTATTTGTTTGCTTGTAGTCACTTCAGTTCTTTTTCCTCGGTTTGCTAGTGGCCGCAATAACCATGGGCCACATACGGGCCGTGGTAACGATGGGCCTCCTACGGGCCGTAGGATCCATAGGCATCCTACGGGCCGTAGGATCCACAGGTCGTACTGTTCGTGGGCCAAAACCAGACATCAATATGGACCATAAACGAGCCTAAATCATAACCGTCCGTTTATGGGCCCAGACCATAACGGGCCGTTAACAGGCCGGAAGACAGCAGAGGCTTAATTCTATCAAGAGGCATGACGAGTCGTTAATGGGTCGGATTACAGGACATGATGAAAATGGCCCAACAGTTAATGGGCCACAAACGGAACGATTGTTACCATGGGCTGAATATGGCCCATTAGCATAACAGGCCAGTAACGGACCGTAAGTAATCGAGGGCCGGAAATGAGCCCAAGAATGTATGGGCCCTTAGAAGGCCGAAGGAGAGCATGGGCTGGAAACGGCCCAACTGAATCATGGGCCATTAATAGGCTCAAAGCTGTTTACTGTTCATGATGGACCTGATTCACCACGGGCCATCAATGGGCCCAGAGATGCGAAAGGCCTCATATGGGCCGAAAGACTTCATGGGCCATAGATGGGCCAAAAGTGACAATGGGCTGGAATCATATGGGACGGCCCACATGACGCTACTGGGCCGAATATTGAAAGGCCATAACGGGCCGTGAGTACCCGGGCCGTAGATGGGCTATAGGCGAACAGACCGTTAATAGGCTTTCCATGGGCTGGGCCGTTAACTTTTGACCAAGTCAAATGGGCGGCCTTTATAACCTAAATGGGCCACTGTTGGGCCGTGCCATGTGTCACTATTCCATAGGCGTGTCTCACCCAATGAATGGACGACATCTGTCGCAACGCCGACCTGACACGTGGATCAGTTGGCCAATGAGAATTTTACACGTGGAAAATCCGCATTGGGCAGGGCTGTTAACGGGTTATCGGATCCAAACCAAAACCCGATAGCTTAACGGTGACCCGTTACGGTGGATGCCACATGTCGGTTACCCTTGACGAAAATACTTCCATGACGCGACATTTATCATCATGGAAGTGGACACTTCCGTGATGACAATTTCAGTATTGTCATGGAACACTTCTACGACAGTACAGGTGTGACTATCTTGATTCTGTAATAAAATCGTCACGGATGTACATGCATGACTGTAAGTGCATCAAGTGCCCCCTTAGTGGTTTTGGAGTATTGAAGACAAATAAGTTAAGGGACTAATGAGTTTGTGAGTGTACACAGGAGAAAATAGTCCCTGAAGACTTGGTTTAACCATGGAAGTCGACCCCTAAAAATGTATTTCTTCGAGTGAAGAATTTGGTGCGGCCTTTGAAGAAATTGATGTGAAGACTTTGAAGCTTGATGACTTTGTTTTCATAGTTTCTTTTTCTTCTTAATTGAGTCATAGGAAAAACCGTACTATCAAAGGGGGTCTAGGTGAAACATATTTCATACTTCAAAGCGATGCTCAAACCTATACACTTTACAACCGCTTCGAGTGAAGCCTTTGGAAACCACTGGAACAGCTGACGAATTTGACAGTGACAGTGAAGAAGTTCATCTGGTCTCTGATGAATTTGGTCAGGTTGAGGAGTTAGGATTTCGCCAGCGCGATCTGCCTATCATGAGGAAATAGAATGCCCCGACGAAATTGAGAGCTTAATTTCCGACCGTTGTTGTGCCACGTGCCAGCTGTTGAGTGGATTCTTATCTTGACAACAGTCATGTCTGAGAAGGGCATTTATGACAATTCATATCGGGTTGCCCCTGGCTATAAATAGCCGCCCCCCACAACCACTAGTTGGTTGGCTGCTCTAGAGAACTTGACACTTGTCATTTGAGAGCAACCCTTCCTCTGACGATTTTGTGAAAACCCAAGTGAGGAAAAGCCCAACCAGAGCCTAAGTGACTGAGCATCACTGAAGAAGTTGATCTGTGTGATCCGACGCTTATTACCTTTGAAGACTGTCATTCTTCCAGACGATTAGGCGTCATGTTCTGAGCACCCAAGAGTAATTGTGGCGTGCCGGTGAACAAGTCTGTGAAGGTTTTGGAAATCTGCCTTGAAGACTTACCACAAGTGATTGGGTGAGGTCTAAGTGACCTTAGCTAAAGAGGAATACGGTGAGGACTAAGTGTCCTCCGAGGTAAGACATAGCTGCCTCAACCAGACGTACAGTTGATACAGCAACTGGAACTGGTCTACCAAACCGCTGTGTCTTCATCAAGCCCAACCAGTTTCAAATTCCTAACCCTTTTACCTTTACGCATTTCTGCTGCTGAAGAACTCGTGCTCTACTTTTCTGAAGGACTTGAACTGAGGACTTTCATCATGTTGTATCTCATTTCTTCAGTTCATCTTCCTCATGCATGTTTGCTTGTATGACTACTTGTTCTTCACTTGTATGTATTTCGTTTGCATGCTAGTTACATCTGTGTCGATCTAGTTTCACTCCTGTTTCTATTTCGTCACTCTGTTTTTCATCAAAATCTTCATAGTTTGACGAATTTCTAAAAATCTCCAGTTCACCCCCCCTCTGGGAGTTAACCTGCGCTTTCAATTGGTATCAGAGCAAGGTACTCCCTTGTTCTATGTGATTTTGGTTTGACCACCTGGAGTTTTAGTTATGTCGACCGCAGGTATGATCAAGGTGTCCGCTGCGTGCCCCATCTTCGATGGCACAGACTATCTCTACTAGAAGAAAAAGATGCAAATGCATCTTGAGGCAATTGACAACGATCTCTGGTTCGTCGTTGAGAATTGAGTGCCTACTGTGGCTCCAAGCATCAACGCCACTGACGTGAAGCGATTCAAGCAACTGGACTCCCAAGCAAAGAATATCATATGTGGTCATCTGAACAAAGGCCAGTATGGTAGAGTGAGTGCTTTGGAAACTTCAAAGCGGATCTGGGACCGGCTCTCCCAAGTCAATGAGGGAGTATCCACTCAACGTGACTCCCGAGTTGATGTTCTGCGCAATCTCTTCAATCGATTCAAGAGGCTCGACAATGAAAATGTGCAGCAAACCTTCGACTGCCTCACTGATATCTCCAATGAGCTTCAGGCTATTGGTGCTGCTGACATCACCGATCATGGGGTGGTGAAGAAATTGCTGAGGTCTCTGGACAGTTCCTTCGACACTTTGGCACTGATGATACAAGAGCGCCCTGACTACAAGTCACTAGATCCTGCTGACATTCTTGAAAGGCTCAACACTCATGAATTTCAGCAAGCAGAGAAGAGAGATATGTATGGACCCAGCTATGGTCGTCCTCGCGCTTTGAAGGCAAAAGCTAAAGCCAAGGCTATTTCTTCATTTGAAGAAGAAGAGGAATATGAGAGCAGTTCTGATGGTGCTGAGGAAATTGGCAGAGAACTAGCTATGCTGGTGAAGAATTTCCAAAATTTTCCCAAGAAGAACCGCTTTGGAAAATCTTCAAAGTATGACTCGAAGAACACTGGAGAAGCGTCTGCTCGAGACTACAGCAAGAGAACCTGTCACAAATGCAAGAAGCCAGGCCACTACATCGCTGACTGCCCTCTATGGCTAAAGAAGAAGAAGAAGAAGAAGAACAGTAGGGATGATGATGAATCTGATGGCAAAAAGAAGAAGTCCTCAAAGTCTTCATCAAAGTTCTCATCTCACAAGAAAACCAGTTCTAGCAGTGCTCGTGCATTCATTGGGAAGGAAATGGATTCTAAAGAAGAATCTGATGATCAGCAAGCTGAGGAATCTGAGGAGGAGTCAGACACTGGTGTGGCGAGCCTTGCCCTCGCTACTGAGTACGTCAGCAAGTCCATCTTCAACCCTGAGGATAATGGTATCTCCGCCAACAATGATGACTATACTGATGACTTCACTCCCACATATTGCTTCATGGCAAGAGGTGCAAAGGTAACCTCACGAGAAGCTTACTTTGAAACTTCCAGTGATGACGACTCTGAGTGTGAATCTAAACCAAGCTATAACAAACTTGCTAAAATTGCAACTGAGCAACAACATGCCATGGAAAAGATTCAAAAACTGCTAGACAAAAGTGATGACCTGTTGGACGAGGAAATGGATCGTTGTCAAGCTTTGTCTGAGGATCTCAGAAGGCTTAAGTCTCTATACAACGAACTTGAAAGTCATCATGTGTCCCTCTCGGCCGAACATGAGAAGCTGTCCTATGAATTTCTTCAAGGGAAGCAAGATCTCGAAAAGCTGAGAGCGTCTCATGATGATCTTCAAAAGGAAAACGATTCACTCCTCGCTCAACAGATCAGTACCAATCAAGAAGAATTTGTTGCACCATGCCTAAAATGCCTTGAATGTGATAATGAAAATTCTTCAGCTGAATGTTCAAATGCTTCAGTACTTTCAATTGCTTCAACTGCTATGGTGGCCACTAACCCCTCATCCGAGGAAGCCACCTGTGACACTGATGAAAATGCAGGGCTGAAGGAGTTGTATGTCACTAGCATGTACAAAAGCCTCAAAGGGCATCAAACCCTATGTGACGTGCTCAAAAAGCAAATTCTTCACAGGAACCCTAGGAAAGAGGGTATTGCTTTTGAGAGAAAGCTCAACGCTGATGGTTCGTATTGGAAGCCTGACCAGTATCCCAAAACCACATGGGTTGCTGCAAAGGGACCTCCAATAGATCCGTCCACTTTATCTGGTTATACTTGTGATACTTCATATTCTTCAGATGAGTCATTTGACTCCAACTATAAACTGTTCAAGAATCATAATGGTGAAGTCTTTGCCAGATTTGTTGGTACTAACTGCAGGAACGGTCCACCTGTGAAGAAAATCTGGGTTCCCAAAAGCCTTCTGGAAAATCTTTAGGTGAATGTCATCATGAAACCACCGATGAAGAAGAAACTTCCCAGGGCAAATTCTTCACAGGGATCAAAGTCGTCAAACGGACGCAGACCCTCTTATGGTCGTGCTAATGCCTCTGTTTTGCAGGGAAACAAACAGCGATTTGATGAATATGAGCATTACTCTTCGAACCACTATGTTCACAAATCGTCGAAGAATTTCTCTGCTTATTCATTCAATTACTATAACCCTCCTGTGAAGAGAACTGCATATTCTTCAATGCCTAAGTTCTCCATTAATGCACTTCACTACATTGCTTCTTAGCCACCCATACAGATGTGGGTGGTTAAGAAGAAGAACTAATCTCTTCTGCAGGGTCAGGTCTTCAGATAATAGAAATGTCTGATGAATTTGCTGAAGACCTGACAAAGTGCCTGTTGGGATGCAGGCTAATCATGATGAAATTAATAACTCATTTCACACATCGCTTATGCTGCTAAATACTATTCCTTGATGAAATTGTCTGACGAAATTGATCATCATCATATTCTTCACTTTGAAGTATATGTATTTGTAAGTCAGACTAATGCTTCTACAGGATGATACACCCTCAGCCACTGAATGGATCTTGGATAGTGGCTGCATGAATCACATGACTGGAGACAGGAATCTCCTCACTGATGCTCCCCTTACTCCGTCTCATCTGAAGCATATCACATACGCCGACAAAGGAAAAAAGCAAGGTATTGGGTCTAGGTAAGGTTACTATCTCAAAGGGTCGACACATAGAAAAGGTGATGCTTGTCGAGTCCCTCAGATACAACCTCATGTCTATCTCAATGCTTTGTGATCTTGATATGATTGTCATCTTTGGCAAATATAGATGCATTGTACTGTTGGAATCTGACAAATCCAAAGTCATCGAAGGCTTTAGGAAAGGTGATTTGTATATTGTAGATTTCTCTCTAGGTCCTCAGCCGGCCACGTGTCCACTGGCAAAAGCTTCAGAGTGCTGGATATGGCATCGACGTCTTGGACACGCTGGCATGAGGAATTTCAGCACACTCGTCAAGAAGAAGCACATCATTGGCGTCGAAGGCGTCAAATTCATCAAAGATCATCTGTGTGGTGCTTGTGAGTCTGGAAAGATGACCAGATCCAAGCATACGGCTAGGACAATCATGACCACTACTCGTCCCTTTGAATTACTTCATATGGATTTGTTTGGTCCCACACATTATGCCACACTAACCAATGCAACATCTCTCTACGGATTCGTCATAGTTGATGACTATTCTTGTTACACTTGGGTGCACATCATTTCCTACAAGACTGAAGTTCAGGATGTCTTCAGACGATTCTCCAATTAGGCCATGACGAATTATGGTCTCAAGATCAAGCACATCAGGAGCGACAACGGCACTGAGTTCAAGAACACAGGCCTCAACGATTATCTTGATGAACTTGGTATCACTCATGAGCTCTCTGCTCCCTACATGCCTCAGCAGAATGGAGTGGTGGAGCACACGAATAGGACACTCATTGAGATGGCGCGTACTATGCTTGATGAATACAAGACACCTCATCATTTCTGGCCCGAAGCAATTGACACCGCATGTCACATCATCAACCAGGTATATCTTCACAAATTCCTCAAGAAGACCTCATATGAGCTCCTCACTGACAAGAAACCCAATGTGAGTTATTTCAAAGTCTTTAGTGCTAAATGCTGGATTAAAGATCCTCATCACAGTTCTAAATTTGCACTGAAACCACATGAGGGTTTTATGCTTGGTTACGGAAAGGACTCACACACCTACAGAGTCTTCAACACCCACCACCACAAGCTTGTTGAAACTGTAGATGTGCGGTTCGATGAAACTAACGGTTCACAAAGAGAGCACCTGCCTCCTGTGCTAGATGAAATGCCTCCTGAAGAATCGATCAAGCTAATGGGCACTGGTAAAATTGTGCCCAGTGAAGAAATAGCTGATTAAGAAGTACTAATCCCTCGCCATGAAGAAACTGCTAATCCTGAGGAAAATGATGCTGAGGAGTCTGCACAGCAACGACAACCGCAACGCCCTCGTCCAGCACACCCACGAGTGGCGAATGAAGTGCAGATTGAAAAGATCCTCGACAACTTCAATGCACCTGGTCCCCTCACTCGCTCAAGAGCTTCACATTTAGCTAACTTTTGTGGGCATTATGCGTTTGTCTCTATTTCAGAGCCCACCAAAGTTGATGAAGCATTTCTTGAACCGGAATGGATTCAAGCGATGCAAGAGGAATTGCATCAATTTCAGCTCAACAACGTGTGGGAGCTCATCAAGCGTCCCGATCCACGCAAGCACAATATCATCGGCACTAAGTGGATCTACAGCAACAAACAAGACGAAAATGGCCAAGTGGTGAGGAATAAGGCCTGTCTTGTAGCTCAAGGCTACACACAGGTTGAGGGTATTGATTTCGATGAAACATTTGCACCTGTTGCTAGTCTTGAAGCCATTCGTATACTGCTTGCATATGCTAACCATCATGATATCCTCTTATATCAAATGGATGTGCAAAGTGCATTCTTAATGGTAAGCTTGAGGAAGAAGTATATGTTGCTCAACCACCAGGTTTTGAGGACCCAAAGCATCCACACAAAGTCTTCAGACTCAACAAGGCTCTCTATGGCCTCAAGCAGTATACACTGAAGGAGTTCCTGAAGAAAAAGGGTTTCAAACCCGGTTCACTTGATCCTACTCTTTTCACAAATTCTTATGATGGTGAACTATTCATATGCCAAATATATGTTGATGATATTATCTTTGGTTGCACTAACAAGAAATACAGTGAAGAATTTGTATATATGATGCAAGAAGAATATCAGATGTCTATGATGGGGGAGTTGAAATTCTTCCTCGTACTTCAAATTCGTCAACAACGAAATGGCATCTTCATATCTCAGGAGAAATATCTCAAGGATTGCCTGAAGAAATTCGGCATGCAAGATTGCAAAGGCCTCAAGATACCAATGCCAACAAATGGTCAACTCTGCACAGACGAAAATGGTAAAGATTTCGATCAGAAGGTATATCGCTCCATCATTGGTTCGCTACTTTACCTATGTGCATCTAGGCCAGATATTATGCTTAGTGTTTGCATGTGTGCCCGCTTTCAAGCGTCACCGAAGGAGGCACACCATCAGGCTGTGAAACAAATTCTTCGATATTTAGCTCACACACCAATGGTTGGATTATGGTATCCCAAGGGCTCATCATTTGATCTTGCTGGATTTTCTAATTCTGATTATGCTCGAGATCATGTGGATCGCAAGTCAACATCAGGCACATGTCATTTCCTCGGACGATCTCTTGTTTGTTGGTCCTCAAAGAAGCAGAAGCGCATCTCACTTTCCACAGCTGAGGCTGAATACATTGCCGCTGGTGCCTGTTGCTCATAGCTTTGATGGATGAAGCAAACTCTCAAGGACTATGGCGTCAACGTGTAGAAAGTGCACTCTACTGCGATAATGAGAGTGCCATCAAGATCGCCCACAACCCAGTGCAACATTCTAGGATGAAGCACATCCAGATTCATCACCATTTCCTTCATGATCATGTGCTGAAGGGAGACATCGTCATCAACCACGTGAAGACTGAAGACCAGCTTGCAGATATCTTCACTAAGCCCTTGGATGAGAGAAGGTTTTGCATGTTGCGGTGTGAGCTAAACATCCTAGAATCTTCGAATGTCCTTTGAAAAGGACACACATCCTAACGCTTATGCATTCTTGATGACTTTGATGCCCAACACACGAAGTAACATTTTTCTTCAATCAATGAAGACTAACCCTCTAAGTGTGAAGAAATTAACAAAGAACTTGATTCTCAAAACCCTACGATAATTTTACGCGGTGTCTGAAATCATCATAGTTCTTATACGGTGGGTAACGCCACCACCCACTTTTGACGGGCTTAAATTTGAGTTTTCTTCATCATTTGCAATTTCGTCATTTGTGGTTGTTCTTCATTGCTTGAGTTAATTCTTCCTATTTATATATATCTGAGTTTTTTCAAGTCCTGTACAACATTCACATATTGCTATTTCTTCAAGTTGTTTTTTCATCTATGTGAATGTGATCGGACCCGCCCCTCTCAAACCACTCTGTTCGCAATCTCTTCATGTGCGTTCTATTTGACACCGTTCAAAGTCTTCACTGTGTCCTTGACAGCTGAAGAAATTGCGAACACAGTTTAAAATCTTCTATTGAAATTTTTGGCGGTTGCCACAGTAACTTAATCCCGCGCCCCCAACGCATGGATAAGCGCACTCAAAATGCATGTGTGACGCATGTCGCAGAAATGCGAAGAGCCAGGGGCTTATCCGTCCAAATATTTCGGACCGCTCAGTTTTCACTGTGCCTATATAATGGCTTGACCTCGTCAAACCTAGTTCATTCACTCTCGCACCCCTGTCGCTCTCAAAACCCTAGCGCCGCCGCTGGAATTCATCGTCGCCAGAGAGGAAGAGCTTCACTGCCTCGACTTCTTCGCCGCCGTACTCGCGCCGGCCGCGGATTTCTTCACCTTCGCCGCCGCCGTAGCTGTCTTTTGTCGCCAAGTTAGGGCACGAAAGATCTAAGCTGACGATTTCCTTCAACTCATCGTCCAGTTCATCGAGTTCATCCTTGGGGTAAATAAAATTTATTTTTACTGCCCAAGTTTGATCTTTTTACTATCTCAAATTCTTCAAGTGCTGTTTTTACCACTTCTTTCCAAATCTTCAGCACTTCCTTTTGGCCAGTCTTGGTTATTTCATCTAAGATACTGATTTGGAGCATCCTACGTCTCCTTAAGTGCCAAGCGGACCAATGACACGAGCACGTGCAAGAGCTCTCGAAACCGAGGTGATATCTCTCCTTAGTGAACTTCCATTTGACTCGAGTGAGACATGGCTACTACCTCAAGCCGAAGTACTATGTGTGATCAGGTATGAAGAAGAGCGCCTCGGGAATGCTCGAAACGAAGAACAAGTCGCCAAGTACACAGACAGACGTGCGCGAGGAGGAAGACCGCGGAAAGACTACAGCGGCCGGACATCCGGCCCCTGAAGAGATGCACACCAGCAGCAGCCCAGCCGTGAAGCAGCTACAGGGCCCGGACATCTGGACGGAGGCCCGGACATCCGGGCCGACCAGGCCGGACATCCGGCCTCAGCTCGGAAATCCGGCCCCCCATCACAGAAGCTGAACCGCATCCAGGCCGGACATCCGGCGCCAGGGCCAGACATCCGGCACCCCCATGAACCGCCGGACATCCGGCCCGACACCCGGACATCCGGCCCCTGCCAGCACACTTAAGGCCAATCGGCCGTGTAACCTCATCCCCTTACCCCGACTTCAGCCTAGACTATAAATAGACCTCCTCCTCATCCTTTCTAGGGTTAGCAAAGTATACTGAGACATTGAGTAGAGCTTTGCTCCTTGTATCTCCTCTTGGGGAATCAAGACCTCTCTAGGGAGAAGGATCCCCATCATAGGATCATCAAGACCTCCTAAGGGAGAAGGATATCACCTAGATCACCAAGACCTCACCTCCTTTGGAGTGGGAAGAACTTTACTTTGTGCTTGTTTCATTGGATTGTCCTTGTATGCTTGTGGATCTCATGTATGCTATCCTAGTGGATGTGTGATTTGGGTTTGTTTGAGTGATTCCCCTTGGTTGATTTTGGTGTTCCTCTCTTTTCCCCCTCCAAGTGTGGAAAGATCGTCAAATTAGGGTTCCACCCTACATCATCTTGGATCAAAGCCACGTTGATTCACACTTTGAAATCTTTCCCCTCGTTTTCTAGCCCCAATCTTGGTTGATTTTGCCCAATTTCGAAAATTCCTGACAAAAATAGCCCTACCAAATTTTTTGTGATTTGTTGGTTTGATGATGTTTTGTTGATTTTGATCCATGGATTTGCTTGGTTTCGAGTGGATCTAGCTTTTCCCCACCTTCTCCATCAATTCCATCCACAAAATCTTCTGAATTTTGCCCCAAAATTTTCTTTTATCCACTTGTTCTTCGAGTTCATCCACGGATCCCACAGCCCGGACATCTGGCCCGAGAGCCCGGACATCCGGTGCCCCGGACATCCGACCCGCAGGCCCAGACATCCGGCCCCTAACAACCAACACTTCACCAAATCTTTCGCAATTTCTTCGATTTTTCATTTTTTTCCACCGTTTCTTCCGCAATACCATTGCATACTCGCGTGACTCCACCACAAACTTCCGCACCCACCGCAAATTTTGCCACATTTTCCACTTGAGATTTTGAGTCGCGGTTTGCCGTTTCCTAACGTGTTTCGGCTACTTAGGGACGGTTCGACATCGACATCACAGCCGCTCATCATCGCCACGGACTCGTCATCGACAACACCAACTCCACCATTGTGATATCCTAACCGTAAGCAAGGACGGTAACCTCGACGACAACTTGTTCATATCCTTGCCATTGCATTGTGAAACCCCGAGACCATCTTTTGCGTAGCTTTCCTATGAGACTAGCCATTGGAGTATTGCCGGGCAATGCTACTTGTGCATTTTAGTGATACCGATCCGCATAGCTATCATAGCGTGCATACTTCATCATATCATCTCTTGTGCCAAAATTTTGTTCCCGCATATACATCATTGCTATCTTCGTATGAGCATTTCGCATAAGTGGCCAAAGGAAAATAGCAAGAAAGAGAAGCTTTTAAGCAAAAGAGAAAGAGCAACAACAAGCTTGTAAGCAATAGCCATAGCATCGCCACATTACATAGCATATTTGATCATCTTGGATCATTGTGACAAGTTCACCGGGACTCATACATACATAGCATAAGTGAGATAGAAAGTCCATACATTTTGTCTCTTATAGGTTGTGCACAAGTTCGTATCCGCCTATTGAGCAAGCGTGCTAGTGTCTCTCTAGTGTTGTGCAACAAGAGCATTTTCCGTGGATTCCACATTTTGAGCTCATTCCTTGGTTGCATGACCTCATTTATCTATCCGTGCGTGTTTTTCCACGTGCTACTTATTGCTATTGGTCTACTTGTTACACTTGCGAACTTGTGAATCTTTTTCAACATTATTGATATCTTGCTTGCAAATTGCAACTATTTTGTGCCACCATCCTAACCAAGCTATTCCATAAGCCTTTTTGTGTAGGTGTGAGAAACAAACCCGGTACCAATTCTACTATCATAGCTATACATTGAGTGATACTCGATACATCTTCAATCTTCGGAAAAGGTAACTTTGGTTTTGTTCTCTCATTTCCTACTCACCTCTACTTGATCATGATGGATAAGCCAAGTACATCTTCGAATCCTCTCTTCGACGAGCACGAAGCACCACACGACTATGTATCCAAGAGCCATCTCTTTGGGGTACAACGAGCCTTGCATCAAGAAAGTGAAGCTTTGGGCGATCGCATCGAGCAACTCGCCACCGACTTGTGTCACTCCGAAACACGAACAAGAGACTACCTCGACACCAAGCTTACCACACAAATGGAAGAATTTCGTGCCATGATGATTGACCACGCTTCCTCAACTTCGTCATCGACAAGGAGAACACAGTCAAGTCGCCATTCTTCAGATTCATCATCGGATGCAAGTCTTCCTCGAGCTCGTCTACATCCTCGGCAAGAACATCAAGCTCGCCAAAATTCATTACATGGCAATGGGTTGCAACAACGACTTCGAGAGCGCGAACGTCAACACCATCAAGTTCAAGACAACACACCCCAAGAGCAAATTCCACAACGTTAACAACAAGATACTCAAGACGGCGACCCACTACGGCAAGAGCAACAACGTCATCAACAACAAGCCCTCAAAGCCAACATGCCTTTCGCGAAGCTAACCATGCTCTAGACGAATATAACCGTCATATGCGTGAAGAAGAAGAGGCACGTCTCCAAGAAGAAGCCGCACACCATGAAGAGAATCAAGAAAGGAGGAACCGGGCAAGAGTACCTCGTCCCTAATGTCAAGCCAACCGCGTAGAGCAAGAAAAGAACGGGGATGATGACCCACCTCCAAGACAAGAACGACGACAACACCGGAATAACGAACAACGCTACGGCAAGCTCAAGTTCAACATGCCCAAGTTTTCCGGAAGCAACAACCTCGAAGACTACCACTCATGGGCCTTAAAGGTGGACAAGATATTCCGCATACAAAACTATGTCGAAGAAGAGAAGTTAGCCATGGCTTCGCTTGAGTTCCAAGACTATGTTCTCATTTGGTGGGACCAAGTGATCAAGAGACGCCAAGAGAAAGGCGAACCACCTATCACAACGTGGACTCAAATGAAGGATGTCATGAGAGCTCGCTTTGTGCCTACACACAATAGCCGCGACCTCTTCAAGAAACTTCAACTCCTCATGCAAGGAACCAAGCCGGTTGAAGAATACTACAAAGAAATGGAGATTGCAATGATACGAGCAAACGTCAAGGAAGATGATGAACAAACTATGGCGCGTTTCTTGAATGGTCTCAACCATCCCATCAAGAAAATAGCGGACTTTCAACCTTACTCCAACCTCCTCGAGCTAGTGCACCAAGCCACCAAAGCGGAGCGTCAAGTGCAAGAGGATTACAAGTTCTCCAAGTACTCTTCCAAGACCTACGATTCTTACAATCAAGCTTCAACGACTACGACACCTACTCCAATGACTCGTGCTACACCAAGTACCGGTGACAAGTCAAGCTACAAGAACCCTTTGAAATCTTTGAGTCGTCCTCCTACTACTACAAGCAATTCCAAGCCAAGAGCTTCATCATCAACAAATCCTACGGATGCCACCGACAAAACAAGTGACATCAAGTGCTTTACTTGCAAAGGCCAAGGCCACAAGTCTTTCGAGTGCCCCACACGACGTACCATGATCGCCAATGCCGACGGCACCTACGACTCTATGAGCAAAGACGAAATGGACGCACTTGAGCACGTGGCCATGCACCGAAAAGTGAATGAAGATGAAGATGATCAAGTGTTTTGCGACAATGATTTGAGCCCCGCTCTTGTTGTCTCCAAGGTCTTGACACTTCAACAACATCAAGATGAAGACCAACGTTGCCACATCTTCCATACCAAAGCGGGTATCCAAGGACATTCCATCAAGGTCATCATCGACGGCGGAAGTTGCCACAACTTGGCAAGTGAAGAGTTATGTACCAAGCTCCAATTGGTCAAGAAGAAGCACCCTCACCCATACAAGGTCGAAAGGCTTAGCGACTCCGGCACCATTCAAGTGGAGGACACCGTCCAAGTGTCCTTCAAGATTGGCGCCTACGAAGACAACTTGGAGTGTGATGTGGTTCATATGTCCGTGTACCATCTCCTCCTTGGAAGACCTTGGCAATTCGACCACGGCGTCATCCACAACGGACGGACCAATCACTATAGCTTCAAGATGAAGGGCAAGGAATTTTTTCTTCGACCTATGACACCAAGGCAAGTCATCGTGGACAAGTGAGCGAGTGAACCACCAAAAAGAGAGTGAGCGCCACAAGCCAAAAATGAGCGACTCCACGATGAGCGACAAGAGAGACCTAGTTTTTTAGCCACCAAAAGAGATTTGAGGGATGTGAGTGAGAGCCCATCAAGTGTTCTTCACTTTGTGCTTGTGTGCAAAGATGACGTGGTGTGGACTAATACTTCACAACATCTTCCTTTGGTATTGTCTCATTTATTGCAGGAATTCGCGGACGTGTTTCCCGATGAGCTACCTCCCGGACTTCCTCCACTTCGCTGAATAGAACACCGCATCGACCTCATCCCCGGCGCACCTCTACCGAACAAGGCACCTTACCGCATCAACCCCGACGAGACCAAATAAATCCAACGGCAAGTCCAACTTCTCATGGAGAATGGGTATGTACGCGAGAGTTTGAGTCCATGTGCCGTTCCGGTAATTCTTGTGCCTAAAAAAGATGGTACCTATCACATGTGTTCCGATTGCCGTCCCATAAATTCTATCACCGTTAGATATCGCCATCCCATTCCACGCCTAGATGACATGCTTGATGAACTTAGTCGAGCCACCATTTTCTCTAAAATTGATCTTAAAAGTGGATACTATCAAATACGCATGCAAGAAGGTGATGAATGGAAAATGGCTTTCAAAACCAAATTTGGCTTGTATGAATGGTTAGTCATGCCTATGGGTTTATCCCAAGCTCCTAGCACTTTTATGCGTGTGATGCATTATGTTCTTCATCCATATATTGGCATTTGTGTTGTGGTTTACTTTGACGACATCCTTGTGTTTAGCGAAACTCTTGAGGATCATGTGAAACACCTTAGAGACGTCCTACAAGTTCTTAGAAAAGAGAAACTTTATGCTAACATGGAAAAATGCATTTTTGGTGTTGATAAGCTTGTTTTCTTAGGCTTTGTTATCTCCTCTAAGGGTGTTCAAGTGGATGAAACTAAAATTGATGCTATTAAGAATTGGCCACAACCAATCAATTTGCTTCAAGTGCGTAGTTTCCTTGGCTTAGCCAGATTTTATCGTTGCTTTGTGAAGGATTTTAGCACCATTGCATCACCATTGCACGCATTGAGTAAGAAGAATGCACCATTTGTTTAGGGTCCATTTCAAGATGCCGCATTTCATGAGCTTAAAAACTTGCTTACACATGCTCCATTACTTGCATTACCCAACTTTGATAAAACTTTTGAAGTGCATTGTGATGCTAGTGGTAATGGTATTGGTGGTGTGTTGATGCAAGAGAAGCGACCTATTGCATACTTTAGCGGAAAAAATTCCGGCGCGCAACTTAACTACCCCATCTATGACAAAGAGTTATATGCTTTAGTAAAAGTATTGCATGTGTGGGAACATTATCTCCGACCACGTGAGTTTTTCATCCATACAGATCATGAAATGCTTAAATACCATAACGGTCAAACAAAATTGAACAAGTGTCACGCAAAATGGAGTGAGTTCATTGAGTCATTTCCTTATGTTATCAAGTATATCAAAGGTAAGGAAAATGTTGTGGCCGACGCTCTTTCACGCAAGTGCATGCTAGTTACTAAACTTGAGTTGAATGTTATAGGTTTTGAGCACATTAAAGACTTGTATGTGCATGATGTTTCTTTTGCGATTCCTTATGCCAAATTCTTAACACACAACACTTGGGAGCGATACTATTTGAAAGATGATTATCTTATGCGAGCTAACAAACTTTGTATCCCCGAGTCTTCTCTTCGTTTGTTGCTTTTGCAAGAGGCTCAAAGTGGAGGACTCATGGGACATTTCGGACGCGATAAGACATTTGCTACGCTCTCCAAGAACTACTTTTGGCCTAAGATGTTTCGAGATGTGTCACGCTACACAAACCGGTGCTCTACATGTCGCAAAGCTAAGTCCAAAGCTCAATCTCATGGTCTATATATGCCACTTCCTATTCCATATCATCCATGGGAAGATATTAGTACGGATTTCGTGCTTGGTTTTCCTAGAACTCAAAACGGCAAAGATTCGGTATTTGTTGTTGTGGACCGTTTCTCTAAGATGGCACATTTTATTCCATGTAACAAGATCGACGATCCTTCACATGTTGCAAATCTCTTTTGTAGGGAAATCTTGCGATTACATGGAGTGCCAAAGACGATCGTGTCGGACTGAGATGTCAAGTTCCTTAGTTACTTTTGCAAGACACTATGTGCCAAGCTCGGAATCAAGCTCCTATTCTCATCGGCATATCACCCTCAAACCGACGGCCAAACGAAGGTCACGAACCGGACTCTATCCATACTACTCCGCGTGTTGATCAAGAAGAACATAAGGGAGTGGGAGGAATGTTTACCCATCGCCGAGTACGCCTACAATTGAGCACAACACTCTACTACCGACAAGTCCCCATTCAAGGTCGTCTACGGCTTCAACCCGTTGTCCCCATTGGACATTATACCGCTACCTCTACAAGAGCGCATCGACATGGACACGAGTGCATGAGCGAGCTACCTCAAGAAGATGCATGAAGATACAAGGCACGCAATCGAGCGCCAAGTACAATGACTCGTGGCCAAGGTCAACATCAACAAGCACCCCATGGTGTTCAACCCCAGAGATCTTGTGTGGCTACACCTTCGCAAAGACCGCTTCCCCAATGAGCGCAAGTCCAAACTACTACCCCGAGCCGACGGACCCTTCAAGGTGCTAGCACGCTACAACAACAATGCCTACAAGATCGACATCCCTCACGACAAGTACAATGTGAGCGACACATTCAACGTCAAGGACTTATCTCCCTTCCATGGTGATGTGGATTCCGATCCGAGGACATATCGTTTTCAAGGGGGGGAGATGATGCGGAGCATCCCACGGTCATCCCCATGGACCTACCTACGTCTCCTCAAGTGCCAAGCGGACCAATGACACGAGCACGTGCGAGAGCTCTCGAAACTGAGGGGACATCTCTCCGTAGTGAACTTCCATTTGACTCGAGTGAGACATGGCTACTACCTCAAGCCGAAATGGTATGTGTGATCAGGTATGAAGAAGACCACCTCGGGAATGCTCGGAACGAAGACCAAGTCGCCAAGTACATGGGCGGACGTGCGCGAGGAGGAAGACCGCTGAAAGACTACAGCGGCCGGACATCCGGCCCCTGAAGAGATGCAGACCAGCAGCAGCCCAGCCGTGAAGCAGCTACAGGGCCCAGAAATCCGGGCCGACCAGGTCGGACATCCGGCCTCGGCCCGGAAATCCGCCCCCCATCACAGAAGCTGAATCGCATCCAGGCCGGACATCCGGCGCCAGGGCCGGACATCCGGCACCCCCATGAACCGCCGGACATCCGGCCCGACACCCGGACATCCGGCCCCTGCCAGCACACTTAAGGCCAATCGGCCGTGTAACCTCATCCCCTTACCCCCTACTTTGGCCTAGACTATAAATAGACCTCCTCCTCATCCTTTCTAGGGTTAGCAAAGTATATTGAGACATTGAGTAGAGCTTTGCTCCTTGTATCTCCTCTTGGGGAATCAAGACCTCTCTAGGGAGAAGGATCCCCATCATAGGATCATCAAGACCTCCTAAGGGAGAAGGTTCTCACCTAGATCACCAAGAACTCACCTCCTTTGGAGTTGGAAGAACTTTACCTTGTTCTTGTTTCCTTGGATTGTCCTTGTATGCTTGTGGATCTCATGTATGCTATCCTAGTGGATGTGTGATTTGGGTTTGTTTGAGTGATTCCCCTTGGTTGATTTTGTTGTTCCGCTCTTTTCCCCCTCCAAGTGTGGAAAGATCGTCAAATTAGGGTTCCACCCTACATTAGATACCCTTTATGATTGGATTCCTCAGTTGTACAATTGACTCAATCTGTACAGCTCTGAAATCTAAGTCAAGAACACTTAGTGAATTTCTTCAAGACAATAAGGGTCAATTTCCTCAACTGGGCTTTATTTTTGAAAATCTCTGAGAACGCATGTGACGCTTCCCAATTTCCTCGCAACTATATTCTGTTCATAGGTACCCTTGTCTGCAGACGAATCTCTTGGTTCTCATCAACTTAATTCATTTGCAGCATTGCTTGAGGAAAATCTACAGACTTCTTCAGAAACATCAAAAGTTCAAACCCCTCAGTTGAGGAAAATGGCAGATGGCAAGAAGCCTCAGAAGGGAGGCAAGAGGAAAGAGGAACACACAGCTTTCGAGATCCCCGATGAACTGTATGTAGGATAATGCACACCCGATGAAGAAATTCATGGGAAAGAAACTGACAAGCAGTGCAATACACGCATGCAGAAATTTAAGAGGCGATGGGCTTATGAATAGAGAAGCTACAGATACGTCATGCCGAAATACATGAAGGACTTTGCTATCAAACCTCCATGCAAGAGGCCCCCGCTAGCTCCTGGTCAGACTGCTAATCCAACCAGCATCAGAAGGGGTGAAGAATTTCCCAAAGAATGGGAGAAATATCAAGCTAAACTGAGGAAACAGGCTCAAAAGGCTGTTGAAGAGTTCAACAGGGCCTCAAAGGCTTCACAAGAAGCGGGTGCAGGCTCAAGTGGCAGTGCGCCCAAGAAAGCCATGAAAAAGAAGCCGGCTCAAAAGCCTAAACCTTCGACTGAAGTGTCCTCACGGCCAAAATCTTCGTCAAAGCCCTCAGAGCCAAAGCCATATTCTTCAAAGGCGTCAGCACCTAAGGCTCAAGCTGCTCCTACTTCATCTGCACCTCCACCATCCACAAGTTCTTCAAGGGCAGCAGCAAGGGCGTCAACGCCAGTTGTGCTAGCTACATGCCAGCACACTGAAGGCTTTCCAACAGCCACCATTGCTGCATCAAGTGCCTCAGCATCAGGGCATATTTCCTCAAACATGCCATTGCTGAAGAAGAAGGTCACTACAGGCCGAGTAACAAGGCCCAGCCCCAAGAGCAAGGCTGTATTGCCTCAAGCTGATGAACATGGAATGGCTGATGAAGATGAACTAGCAGAATTTGTTTAGAGAAGAATGGAAGAGGCCGCTCGTGCCAAGAACTCCCCAGTCCCAACATTTCTAAGTCCGAAAAAGATTCTTGACTTCATTAATATTTGGTGTCAGAAACCAGATACACCACTTGATGACTTGGATTTGCCGCCTGGACCAAGTCATGTTCTTTCTGCTTTTGTCCTCAACGAGAAGCACAAAATAGAGAAGGCAAAGCTTGTAAGAAAAGAGATGAAGAAGAAGCAAAAAGAGCTCAAGGATAAGATGCTCACTATATCCCCTCAGCAACTCGTTACTATGCAAACTGAGATTCATCACTTGTCTGATGAATATGAACGCCAGGCTGAGCCCTGCTGCGGAGTGAAGGACAGATTCATCAGCGCTTCAAACAAAGTTGTTGTTGACTATAATCAAAGGGAGACTGCTAAGTTTGGCCAAGCTCCTCCAACAAGTTCTTCAGCTCCCCCGCAAGAATATGCCAGGGCAACAGAGACTGTTGCGCCTGAAGAGAATACCAGAGCAACTGCAACTGTTGCGTCTGAAGAAGTTATACCACCAAGCTCCTCAGCAGCAGCACTAGACCAGTCTTCAACCTTGAAGCTTATCAAAGTACCTTCTGCATCAGATGTGAAGAAGACTTCAACTGCTGTCAAAAGAAAAGCTTCTGCACCCTGTGCCGCAGAATCAGTGAAGAAATTGAAGATGGCTCCAATGTCTTCAAATGCACCTATCGATGCCATACCAATTTCTTCAGGCCCTCCAACCAGAACCACCCAAGAGCTTCAGATTATCCCCTTCGGTGTGGACTATGTCATCCCACCTGAAGATGAAGAAGAGAATTCCCACTCTGCTGCTTCCACAGAGCAAGTGGATGAAGACATTGAAGTTGAAGCAGATGCTTCATTTCACCAGGTATCATCGCCTCCAGTCCGTGTGACTGATGAAGAAACTGATGAGGACGTGGATGTGGGTTCCTCAACTCCTGTTATACATGATGATTTCTGGGATGTCGCTCATCTGAACTCACCCCTCACCACGCCACTCACGCAAGTACCTCAGTCTCCAGCTGTCACTGAGGAAATGCAAACTGGTTCTGAAGGTCACCAACCATCCCTTCAAACCATCAATGAGGAAATTCCAGCTGCATCAGCTGAAGAAATTGTGCAACATATGAATGATGAAGAAGTTGCACCTCCTCCAACTCAACAAGAAGAACCAGCTCCCTCAGCAGATTCTGACACAGTTCTATTCGCAACAGCCGAGGAAGTTGCAAAATCCTTGGCCATCACGGATCCCAATGATTCAACGGGCTCTTCGAGACCCATCTTTGATGTGAGGCCAAAGAAGATAAACCTTCAGCCTGTGCCCTCAATGCCCAAGGTTGGCAAAAGGGTCAGAAGGCCAAAATTTGACAATGTCACCTTCTTTGAATAGAAGAACTTTTTCATAGGCGAGTCACCTTATGACTCAACAAAAATTAGGTGTCAGAGATTTTGGACAAATGCTCGAATGAACTATTATTCCTCACTGCTGTTTGACAAGAACAAAGTATTCCCACATCGCCATATTCCTCATGTGGATATGGAATCCTTACCGTGCTTTCACCCAGTTCTGGCTGTTCTTCACGATGCCGGGCTATTCAGTTTCGTCACTGATGTGTGTGATTGGAATGAAGAGCTCATTCTTCAATTTTATGCCACCTTGCATCTATCTGGTGATGTTGACGACATTCACTCATGGGCTCTCAACTGGATGAGTGAGAACACGCATTACAAAGCTCCTGCTGATGAATTGCTTCGAGCTCTTCCTGTTAATTTTCCCTCCACTGAAGCCAGAAAAATTTATGAAGAACCTGAGCTGCCCAATCATCTAATGCAAGTGCTAATGAAGCCGTTGGCTGAAGGAGAAGCTCAGAGAACCACCTTCTTAGTGAAGGATCTACTATTTGTGCCAAGGACAGTTTATCGAATTCTGGCCAAAACCCTCAGTCCTATCAAAGCCCACAATTCTGAGACTGAAGAAGTTGTGGGGATCATGAAGAACATGCTATTCAATATCATCCATGGTATTCCTATCAACATACATGATTTCTTCATGAGGACTTTGGCCACTGTCGCACAATCTCCATTTGACTTGAAGCCTTATGCACCTTGGCTCATGAGATTCATCCGAACAAGATCTTCAATCAACTACAAAGCTGACAGTCAAAATCATCTCAGCTTTCTACCAGATGTTGAAATTCTTCAAAGCACAATTGCTTCAGTTCCTAGCAAAAGGAAAGCTATTATTGATGAAGGTGTTTGTCCCCTTGATGGCCAATTTCGTCAGCATGTCTCTCAATCAACAGGATATGATTCTTCAAGCCATGACACTGACGCAAATGCCAGTCAGCAAACCCCTCAAGGTGAAGCTCCTCGAGTGATGACTGATCGTGAGCTCCTCATAAGTCTTCATCAGAAAGTTGACAAGAATCACAACTGGGTTAAGCATCAACTCCACGCAATTCTAGGCAATATGACTGTGACACAAAATTCAGTCCGGAAAAATCATTATAATTTGCATGAGATCTTTGACGGGAGTTGGGCCATTCTTTCACATCCGAAGACCCCTGACGACCTTGACGAAATGGAATTCAAAATGAGCTTTGATTGGGCCAATCCCCCCAAGAAGAAGTTCAAGAAGGTTGAAGTTCCTAAGATGGTCCCAAACTCTGTGTCTTCTTCACGAGCTACTGATGGAAATGAAGATGTTGAAGACACTACAGCAGGCCCTTCTTCAACTCGCGACCCCAACAATGACGCTGGCGCTCCCTCGACTGCATCATGATGTTATTCTGCAGGGGCGTTAATTCTCAGTTTCGTCTCCTTTTGGTCATCTGATGAAAAAGGGGGAGAAATTTGAATTAGTTTTCAAGCGGATCTTATATCGGGTTGTTTCTTTTGCCAAGTTGCAACTCTTGGTTCTTCATTTGATTCGCTCCTTTGATGAGTTGTAACTTACATACTGTTGGTGGTCTGAAACACTTCTGCGATGTTCTATTTGCATGCGTGATTATGCTCTGATCCTCAAATATATATATGTGCATGCATGTTATAATTTGTCAGACACCAATTTTCATCATGCATTCACATTCTTCAATATCTTATGATCATGCATGATTGGATTCCAAGATATAGCGGGAGATCTCCACAATTTCAACCTGCCATGTGCATTTGCAATCCAGAGCAAATTCTTCATATGCACATCTTTAGGGGGAGTTCCTCAATATCTTGTAACCAATGTCTTCACATTCTGCACTTACACTTCCACTATTTTTATTCCCATTGAAAACTTAACTGATTTGTCATCAATCACCAAAAAGGGGGAGATTGTAAGTACATCAAGTGCCCACTTAGTGGTTTTGGAGTATTGAAGACAAATAAGTTAAGGGGCCAATGAGTTTGTGAGTGTACATAGGAGAAAATAGTCCCTAAAGACTTGGTTTAATCACGGAAGTCGACCCCTAAAAATGTATTTCTTCGAATGAAGAATTTGGTGCGGCCTTTGAAGAAATTGATGTGAAGACTTTGAAGATTGAAGACTTTGTTTTCATAGTTTCTTTTTCTTCTTATTTGAGTCATAGGAAAAACCATACTGTTAAAGGGGGTCTAGGTGAAACATATTTCATACTTCAAAGCGATGCTCAAACCTATACACTTTATAGCCGCTTCGAGTGAAGCCTTTGGAAACCTCTGGAATAGCTGACGAAGTTCATCTGGTCTCTGACGAATTTGGTCAGGCTAAGGAGTTAGGATTTCGCCAGTGCGATCTGCCTATCATGAGGAAATAGAGTGCCCCGACGAAATTGAGAGCTTAATTTCCGACCGTTGCTGCGCCGTGTGCCAGCTGTCGAGTGGATTCTTATCGAGAAAACAGTCATGTCTGAGAAGGGCATTTATGACAATTCATGTCGGGTTGCCCCCTGGCTATAAATAGCCGCCCCCCAGAACCACTAGTTGGTTGGCTGCTCTAGAGAGAACTTGACACCTGTCATTTGAGAGCAACCCTTCCTCTGACGACTTTGTGAAAACCCAAGTGAGGAAAAACCGTACCAGAGCCTAAGTGACTGAGCATCACTACAGAAGTTGATCTGTGTGATCCGACGCTTAATACCTTTGAAGACTGTCATTCTTCCAGACGGTTAGGCGTCATGTTCTGGGCACCCAAGAGTAGTTGTGGCATGCCGGTGAACAAGTCTGTGAAGGTTTTGGAAGTCTACCTTGAAGACTTACCATGAGTGATTGGACGATGTCTAAGTGACCTTTGCTCAAGAGGAATATGGTGAGGACTAAGTGTCCTCCAAGGTAAGACTCAGCCGCCTCAACCAGACGTACATTTGATACAGCAACTGGAACTGGTCTACCAAATTGCTGTGTCTTCATCAAGCCCAGCCGGTTTCAAATTCCTCACCCTTTTACCTTTACGCATTTCCGCTGCTGAAAAACTTGTGCTCTACTTTTCTAAAGGACTTGAACTGAAGACTTTCATCATGTTGTATCTCATTTCTTCAGTTCATCTTCCTCACGCATGTTTTCTTGTATGACTACTTGTTCTTCACTTGTATGTATTTCGTTTGCATGCTAGTTACATCTGTGTCGATCTAGTTTCACTCCTGTTTCTATTTCGTCACTCTGGTTTTCGTCAAAATCTTTGGAGTTTGACGAATTTCTAAAAATCTCCCATTCACCCTGTGCTTTCAATGACAGAAAACGTGACCTACTGTGACAAAGACATGTCATCACGGAAGTGTTTTTTTTTGTAGTGTTACGTCTGTCATGGGCTAATTGTTGCTTCATGAAGTGTTACTGACAGGTCGGCTTAAAGAAGCCAATAGCCCCCCATCCGAGGATGCCTTGACGGAGCTGACCGAGGTGCATGAGTGAGCTCGGAATGCTATGAAAGTTGTGTTTAAGGCTCTATGGCCCCAAGAAAATGTGCCCGAGGGAATGTCCGAGCTCGCCGATCGTCTCAAAGGGGCTCGGCACCGAATACAGGCCTGGCAAATATCGGCCTGTCGGGAGGGCGCGAGGGAGGCGTGGGTGATGGTCAAGACCTGCTACACTGGCGTAGAAATGGAGCTGCTTGCCGAGGTTGGCCCTGTCGGTGCTGATGGGAAGGAGGTGCCGACATCTCTGATCTATGACAATTTTATGCCCGCTGCACGTTTCTCTCAGCGGGACTGTTCTCTTAAGTCTTTAATAGACGGGCTTGATGAAATGTAAAATGTTTGTAATGACTCTATGTATCAATGTACTTTACGTTATTACAACCACATCTGTTGTACATACTTTTTTAGACAGCCTTCGGCTTCTCCCTCCCTAACCATTGGCCGAGGAGTGTTTCCTACTTCCGATCAGTCATAACAGACCACATACTTCGGATAACAAGGCAATCCGGCTATGGGGCTCGAATAACAAAGTGAACCAGAGCTCATGTTATATTACGTTTAGGCATAAGAAACATCTTCCAAGAAAAATAGTTCCGCTATCCGTTCCTTTCCTCGGGTGGAAATGTTTCCCTATAATAAACAGGTCGGGACATGTGTCCGAGGTGAGAGTAAAGCCCCCAGTGATTTCAGATATTTGAAACCTATTAATTTTGCTTCCATCAGAGCCGGCCAACTATATTCTTAAGAATGCTAGCTTTCGGCTTCACCCGTCTGAGGTGTGTATCCGGTTGAGCCGGAGGCAACAATCGCAGAGGTGCTCCCTTTACCCCCTAGCTGAATGATCGGGAACGTAGGGGGTAAGCACAGGAGCCAGGCAATCCATCTTGGCCAAAAATTAAGTCAAGTCGATGCATATAAGGGCGTACAACGATTTAATTGGAAGGAGGCACCGAAAGTGCTTGGGGATTTATTAGGCACCGAAAAAGCCATCAACATAGTGTATGTCGTACATATGATATGCGTCCGAAGGAGTCAAATCACTTTGGCTTTACAGATCACAACTAGCTAAAAGTTTTAACAACTTAAAAAAAAGGTAAAGTTTATAGCTATTGAATGCTAAGTGAAAAAATGACCAGAAAGGTAAACTAGGTACGGCTGCGGTTAACCATAAAAGCGTCGAAGCAGGGCAGCGTTCCATGGGTTTAGCTCCAGCCTGTTATCCTCGGGATCTCTGATAAGATATGCACCTTCCGTGAGTTCTTGGTCGATGATGAACGGTCCGTCCCATTTTGGGGACAACTTATGCTTCTGCTTCTCAGGATTAAACCTCATAACCAAGTCACCTTTGTTGAATGCCTTCGTTCGGACCTCCCTGCTCTGGTAGTGCCGTGCCTGTTGTTGGTAAAAGGTGGAACATACCCGAGCCACAGCCCTTTCCTCATCGAGATCATCGAGGTCGTCCAGCCGATCTAGCTCGGCCTCCCTCTCTTCATACATGCGAAATCTAGGTGCATCGTGAATGAGGTCGCATGGTAAGACGGCCTTGGCTTGGTACACCATGAAAAAAGGTGTGTAACCTATGGATCGGTTAGGCGTGGTGCGTATGCCCCATAATACGGAGTCGAGCTCCTGTGCCCAATGAAAGTTGGCCTCCTTTAAGGAGTAGACTAAACATGGCTTGATACCACTTAAAACAAGTCCATTGGCACGTTCGACCTGTCCATTGGTCTGGGGATGGTAAACGGACGCATAGTCGAGCTGAATTCCCATTTTTACGCACCACACCTTGACCTCTTTGGTGGTAAAATTAGTGCCATTATCCATGATTACACTATGAGGAACACCGTAACGTTGTACTACGCCGGAGATGAATTCCACGACCGGCGCCGCCTCGGCTGTTATCACCGGCTTTGCTTCGATCCATTTTGTGAATTTATCTACCATGACGAGTAAGTATTTATTTTTGTGCGATCCCCCTTTAAGAGGGCCGACCATGTCAAGCCCCCAGAACGCAAAAGGCCAAGTGATCGGAATGGTCCGAAGAGCCGTGCGGGGCATGTGACTTTGGTTGGCGAAAATCTGCTAGCCGGGGCACCGCTGAACCATAGTTTTCGTGTCTTCCTTGGCGGTAGGCCACTAAAATCCAGCTCGGAAGGCCTTGTTGACCAAGGCCCGAGCTGCGGCGTGATGGCCGCTCATGCCAGAGTGAATTTCAGCAACGAGCTTGCGCCCTTCCTCTTCGGTTATACATCTCTGGAGGACACCGGCGACGCTTCTTTTATATAGTTCCCCTTCATGCACCCGATAGTCCTTTGATCGGCGAATTATTCTTCGTGCTTCGGTTTGGTCCTTGGGTAACTAATTACGGAGTATATATCTGAGGAAGGGCTCAGTCCATGGTGCGATAACTACCATGACTTCATGAGCGGAGGATGTCTCTTCAACAGCTGAGCCTCCAACTATTCCCTTGTCCTTCTCGCCTACTGGGGAGTTGACCTTTCCGGAGTCCGAGGGAGCCAGCATGGTGTTCCCATCTTGCCAGACCAAGGATGGCTTAAAGAGCCATTCTAAAAACGTGTTTTTGGAACCGAGTCGCATTTAGCGCCCATTCTGGCGAGAACATCGGTGACTTGATTGCTATCTCGTGGGATATGATGGAATTCCAAACATTCAAAGCGGACTGATATGGCCAGAACGGCATTTCGGTATGCCGTCATTTTTTGGGTCCTTCGCATCGAACTCACCATTAACTTGTGATATCACTAGGTTGGAGTCACCTCGGACCTCCAGACGCTGGACTCCCATAGACACCGCGATCCGCAGGCCATGTAGCAAGGCCTCGTATTCTGCCGCGTTATTTGAGTCCGCATACATGATTTGTAGCATGTACCATATGTTATCACCGGTGGGTGAGGTGAGAACTACTCCAACCCCCAGCCCGGCCAGCATCTTGGAGCCGTCGAATACATTGTCCAATGTGAATATGTACTGTACTCCTTAGGGAGTTCGGCCTCCGTCCATTCGGCCACGAAATCTGCCAGCACTTGAGATTTAATAGCTCGGCGTGGGCGAAATGTGATTTCGAAAGGGAGGGGTTCAATTGCCCACTTGGCGATAGGACCAGTTGCGTCCCTATTGTTAATGATGTCGCCCAGAGGGACCTCGGATGCCACGGTGATGGAACACTCCTGGAAGTAGTGTCGCAGCTTCCGAGATGCCATGAAGACTGCATAGGCAATTTTCTGGTAGTGCGGATACCTTGTTTTACACGTGGTCAATACCTCGGAAACATAGTATACGGGCCGTTGCACCTGGAATTTGTGGCCTTCATCGTTGCGTTCAACCACGAGGACCGCGCTGACGACTTGGTTTGTGGCCGAAATGTACAGCAACATTGGCTCGCCTATTCCTGGTGCCGCCAGTATAGGATTGATGGCGAGGAGCTTTTTAATTTCTTCTAGAGCGTCTCCTGCCTCGCTTGTCCGTTTAAAGTTCTTTGTTTGCTTCAGTAGTCGATATAGCGGCAAAGCTTTTTCCCCAAGTCAAGAGATGAATCGGCAGAGGGCGGCTACACAGCCAGCAAGTTTCTGAACGTGCTTGAGTTCGGTGGGAATTTCTAGCGTGGCTAAGGCTCGAATTTTAGCCGGATTGGCCTCGATTCCTCAATGGGAGACGATGAATCCACGCAGCTTGCCCACTGGTACCCCCAAGACACACTTCTGTGGATTGAGCTTAATGTGGAAGACCCGGAGGTTGGCGAATATCTCGCCAAGATCCTTGACTAGTTGCTTGACGTCTTTGGTTTTGACAACCACGTCATCGACGTAGGCCTCGGCTGTTTTGCCGATATGTTTTTCCAGGCATGTCTGAATCATGCATTGATATGTTGCGCCAACGTTCTTTAATCCGAACGGCATTGTGTTGAAGCCGAATGTCCTATAGGGTGTTATGAAGGCTGTTGCTTCCTGGTCGAATTCTTTCATTTTGATTTGATGGTACCCCGAATATGCGTTCAGGAAGCATAGAGAGTCGTGTCCTACCGTGGCTTTGATGATCTGGTCGATGTGAGGCAGTGGAAAGGGGTCTTTGGGGTAGGCCTTGTTGACGTCTTTGAAATCAACGCAAAGCCGCCAGGATTATCCTTTTTGGCACCATGACCAGGTTAGCCAGCCATTCAGGGTGCTTGATCTCGCGAATGAACCTGGCTTCTAATAGTTTAGCTAGTTCTTCCCCCATAGCTTGACGCATGGGCTCGGAGAATCGCCGAAGTGCTTGTTTGACTGGTTTGTATCCTTTTATAATGTTCAGGCTGTGTTCGGCTAAGTTTCTTGGGATGCCTGGCATGTCTGAGGGATGCCCGGCGAAGATGTCCCAATTTTCTCGAAGGAAACTTCGTAGGGCTTTGTCGATTTCTGGATCCAGCTGGGCACCAATGGACGCCGTTTTATTTGGGTCCTTTGGGTGTGCTTGAAATTTAACAATTTCATCCACTGATTTAAACCATGTTGATTTAGATCTCTTGTCCAGAATGACGTCGTCCGAGTTGACCATGGCCAGGACTGCTGTCAACTCTTCGGCTGCAAAGGCCTCTACCAGCGATTCGAGGGCGAGTGAGGCCATTTTATTTTTGGCACTGAGTGCCCTCTCTAGGTTGTTGGTGACGGTTATCACTCCGTTGGGGCCCAGCATTTTTAGTTTCATATACCCGTAATGAGGTATTGCGTGGAATTTTATGAATGCCTCCCGCCCTAGAAGGGCATGGTAACCACTTCAGATGGGTACGATGTGGAATGTTAACTCCTCAGATTGATAGTTCTTGGGAGTGGTGAAGACAACGTCGAGAGTAATTTTTCCCTCACATCGTGCCTCTCTTCCGGGGATGATTCCCTTGAAAGTGATGAAGCTATGTTGGATGCGGGTTGTATCTAGTTGCATTTTTTCCAAAGTGTCCTTGTAGATGAGGTTCAAACTGCTACCTCCATCCATCAGCACCTTATGCAGCCGGCATCCGTCCACCATGGGGTCAAGGACCAGGGTAGCTGGGCACCAACTTAGATCAACTGCCGGCTGATCGTGCTCCTCGAAGGTGATCGGCGTGTCTAACCACGCGGCCGGAGGTGTGCGTATCTGGACGGGGCCAAGCTCGTGCAGAGCCCTTTTCCTTTGAGTCTTTGATACATATGTTCGGTAGATCGTCAAGACCTTGGCTTCGTCCGTGGAGTTTGTGGCATGATTGGTGGTGGGCCTATTTGCGAGGAGAGCCTCGCCACCCTTGGCCACCTGTTCCGTGACTGAACAAGTTCGAAGGCTGTGAGTTGGATTGGTGTTTAACGAGACAGAGTGTATAGGGAATGGTTGATCCAGCAGTCCGTCTAGGATGGTCAGAGATCCTGTCTTACTTCTTTTCCACAATGACTCTGCTAGCATGGGGCGCTTTGGTGGCTGCCCCTGTGCGAGGTCGTACTCTTTTGATTTGCCTGAGTGGGCTAATTCCTGAGCCAACGAGGCATCTTCAATGGTGCAAAACTTTGATACCAACTCTGAGAGCTCTGAGAAAGTCTGAACTCGGCGCTGAGCAAGGGCCTTTAGCACACCCTCATTGACGGTGTCCTGGACTAGGGGGTACTCACCACATCGTCTCCCGACCAGGTGGGTTGAGCCGAGGACCCCCATGGCGGCTCACTAATGGACCACTTCGGGCAGCCCATGACGCATACAAGGAAGACTCTACAAGACTTGGTGCACAAGCCGAAGACTCTTCTAAAACCCTAGGTCTCCGGTACATTATATAAACTGAGGCCTGGCTAGTCAATAGATGAGATCGCAGATTCATTAGAACAATCTCGTGGTAGATACATGTACTCTGTACTACACCCCATATGAATACAATTAAAAGCAGGACGTAGGGTATTATCTCTTCGAGAGAGCCCGAACCTGGGTAAAATCCTGTGTCCACGTTACCATCGCTCCAAGACGCCTAGCTTAGGACCCCTACTACGAGATATGCCGGTTTTGGTACCGACATTGGTGCTTTCATAGAGAGCCGGCTGGGTAGTCGCCGCAGTGCGATGGGAATTCAGATCGGCTCCACCGCGATCTACGCGTCAGAACCGAGCTACATCGTCAGCATTGGCATCTTCGTCGCCGACCCAACTGGTCGCCTTGGCTGGACCGAGGACTAGACTTCTCTTCGGATCGTCAAGTTCGGACGGATGTGTTCGTCATCATCAACTCCGATCTCATCCGAGATCATGGAAAAATCGTCCATGGTGCTCGGGGGCTCAACGTCAACATTGCCCTCGCGCGATCATGCAGTTTTTTCTGGACAGCGGATTCGCATCCACCGTCACCACCTCCTCGAGCGTCGTTTTGACGAATCCTTTGGTGAAATTGTGCGGAATTGAGTCTATAATGACCCTACGAAATTTTGTCGCGTTCCGATGGAGGAATCTCCGGTATACCGGAGCCCTGTCGAATCTGGACGGAAATCTGGACGAGTTTAGGACGAGGAGTCCAGCAGTCAGCTCGGATATCCTTTGGAAGATCCAACAGTTCATCGGCTGCGGAATTCCCATATCTACCACCCCTCAAAATTTCAGCTCGATCCGACCGTTCAAACTCCAGGAAGCGTCCGATGAGTGCATCAATTTTCGGATCTGTTTTCTGCACGAAAACGAATCCGGCCTGATTTCATCTTTTTCATGAACAGATTATCGGACATCCTTTGTGAAGGAAATTTTTTTATAGGGTATTGTGTTTTGTTTTCAAGCACGTGCCTACAAATTTTAAGCCTTTTCCGAGGCGATCTCCGTCGTCACGCCGGTGTCAAACCAGCCCGGCCACGTTGCTCCATGGCTGTCAACCTACGCCAGCATCGACTGCGCCGTCGCTCCATCGAGCCGAGGACAACTACCTCGGATCATCATCTCGGCGAGCTGACCAAGAGTTCGGCATCGCTCTCCCTAATGATCGTCAAGATAACATCGTCACCTTACGGATTGTACGGGTCAGGCACGCTACCATCGCCGCACGGTCACTTCTCAAGCCAGCATTGACCGCGTCACAAGTTCCGACCTGCGTCGGCATCGCCGCGCCGTTGCTTCTTCAAGCCGATGTCCACCACGCCGACCTGCTTCGACACCTCGGCTGGCATGGGGCTGCAACGTCACCTTACCGACCTGCTTTGTCAGCTCGGACGGACCGGGGGCTTCGCCTCAACATATCGGCAGTGTTGTACTACCACTTCATCAAGCCGAGCTCTTCGCTCGGACACCTTCGCCAGACCGGGGACTTCGCCATCGCTTCATCGACCTACTCCGGCGTCACCCTGCCGACCTACTATGTCTCCTCGGCTGGACCAGGGGCTTCACCTCGGCACATCGGCAGTTTTGCGCTGCCACTTCATCAGCCGAGCTCTTCGCTCAGCCACCCCAGGACCGGCTTGGGGGCTGGGATCTCGACCCATTGCAAACCCGTACTACGTCATCAACACCGAGCACATTAACCAGCTAAGTCGCTTTCATGCTTAAATTTTCTACATTCTTAATTTTTTTTGTTCGGTTCAACCAAGCATTATATTTATGTTAACTGGGGGCTCTTAAATTTATATGAGCCATAATAAATGTGTTTTCTTCTTGGTCGTTGCAAAGTATTTTTCTACCACTCCTTTCTCGACACGAGTGTGTGGTCAATAGCCGGATAGCCTGGTTTCTCTCTAAAGCCGCTCAAGTTTGGTTCGCTAAACTGGCCTGAGAAGCACTCTGCCTTCGGGAATAGGAGGTTGAAGCCGAAGGCTAACTCGCTTGAAGTCTTGAGATCGGATGGGTCATGTTAAAGCACGACGGAAGCACAAACTAATTTTAAGACCAATTTTCGGATTGGCACCAGAATACTTGATTTAGTTCGGACGTCAAGTTTTTACATAAGTTTTTTGGCTTTTCGAGCTTATGGCACTTTTAAGCTATTTGTATGTTTTTCTTTCACGAGGCGGGACATCCTCTTGACCGAGGTGCCGTGCATAATAATTCGGCTCGGGAAATCTTTTCCGACCCGTAGTTCGGCAACTTCCCTGCCGAGCTGCACCTCGGCACGCCTGAACACTCCAAACACCGGGGGGCTGCGACTAGAGCCGAACCCACCAAACGCTAAGGTACTCCATGGAGTCCTCGGTAAAACGTTCTCGGATATTGCTTTATATGCATCGGTTTCGAATTGTGTCTTTGGTCAATAGTTGGGTTGCCCGGCTCCTGTGCTTACCCTTATGTTTCCGATTGTTCGGCTAAGGGTAAAGGGAGAACCACTGCGATTGTGCTTCCGGTTTAGCTGGTCAAGCGCATCAGTGGAGAAAGCCGAAAACTGACTGTCACAATAAGCGTAAACTTGTCAGTGCTCCGATGACTGTGTCAACCTATAGATCGATAGAGGTCACCCTGTGTTAAACGATGTGCCTTTCATACAGTGGGCCGAAGTGCTAACGGTTTGTCCTTGGCTGACACCGAACACTACTGGGGGCTAGTAATTGGCCTCCCAACGTTAAGCTCCTATGACTAAGTGAAAGTTATAAAGCCTGCATATCTGATTGCCTTGTTTCCGCTAACACAACCGCCTCCGGGCACCGAGACGTCGGCTAAGGGTTGTCTTGTTATTGTGGAAACACCCTGCGTAGCATCTACAAAGGGGGGGAAGCCGACGATGGGCCACTTTCAAATTATAAACAGTCGCAACGGAGTCACAATAACATATAGCATTTGTATTTAATATACGAACGCTGCCTTCCCATAAATCGTTATAAAGCCACAATATGCATCAATTTGACTTGAGATCTGGCCAAGCTGGGTTGCTTGGCTCTTGTTCTTAGCCCCTACGTTCCCGATTGTTCGGCTAGGGGGTAAAGGGAGCACCTCTGTGATTGATACTACCGGGTTATCCGGGTTAGTACCTCAGACTGGGTGAAGCCGAAAGGTAGCGATCTCAAGAATATAATTGGTCGGCAATGACGGAAGTGAAAATCTCGGTTTTTTTTAAGCCGCATACTTCGGAAATTTCTCCCGAATTGATCTTCACTATTTTTCTCCCACTTAGATCGGAGGTGAAGTTACATCATCCTGCTTAGCATGACAACCCAAAGAAAGGAACCTATAGTGGGACTATTTTCTTTGGAAGACGTTTCTTACGTTAAATAGTAATATAACATATCTCTCCGTGTACCTTTGTTTGTAAAACCATATGACCGGATTGCCTTGTTTGCCGTAAATCTTTGCCCTTATAACGGCTTTATAAAGTAGGACAAACACTCCTCAGCTACTGGCCAAGGAGGTTGAAGCCGATGGTCGGTCAACAAAGTTTTGTACAATGCGGATCCGAGCAGTAATGATGTAAAGTACTTAGATACATAGAATCATTACACATAAATTATGATTAAAATCAATTTACTCCGGATATTGATCCTTAATTCAGGCCACCCTTGCCCAACTTAAGGCAAGGGGCTACTGGGCTTCGCACTTCTCAGTTAAAAGCCATTAATGGGTTACATCGATCCCCTGATCTGGTGCTGCCACCCGACCAGTGGCTCGGGGGCTACTGCATTGATGATTCAATGTAGAAAATTCAAAGTGCAAAACAGTTTCCGAGGAGATTACGATCCTCAGGTTGGTCGGCCGCACCCAACCTGAGTCTCGAGGACTATGCACACCGCGTTTCCATTCCTAAGTATGCGGCCGAGCTAGGAGTTGATCCTCAGGCCGATTTCGCGAATCGACCTGAGTCTCAGGGGCTACTGGGATCAGCAGTTTTGTTATATCCTTCAGGCGCATCCCGGATTTTAGGCCCCCACACACCTTGAGTGCTATTGGCTATACATCTCGGCAGAGAATAAATTGCACCAATTCACAAAAAACCAGCTCATGGCCGAGGTGGTGCACCACCTCGGAAGTAGTTCGGCATATAAAGCTCGGCTGCGAGTGGCTGGCTCCATAGAGAACTTTTTCGGTGTTAAGCTCGGATAACCTCCTTCAAACTTTTTCAAAGATGAGGTACTCTATGCCTCCTCGGATGCAGTCCGGCGCTGGAGCTCGAATACAGACCGGCGTTGGAGTTCGGCTGCTAAATTGTACCTCGGATATAGACCGGCGTTGGAGCTCGGCTGCAAAAGACACCTCGGATGCAGTCTGGCGTTGGAGCTCGGATGCAAGAGGACACCGCCACACGGGAAAAACTTCGAACCCGAGGTATAGCCTAAAAAATAACAAGGCATTGATAAAGGCCAAGAACCTAAAGGGGCTCCTCGGATACCCGACGTATGAACTCTTCGGATACACCTCGGTGATCCTCAAGATCGGAGATGGGAAGATTTGTTGAACCAGTTTTCAAGACTGACGACCGAAGATGAAGAACAGTTCGGAAGAACCAAGGAGCGTCCCCAACTTGAAGACCGGTTCAGGGGGCTACTGACGGTGTCCTGGAATAGGGGGTACTCAACACATCGTCTCCCGACCAGGTGGGTTGAGCCGAGGACCCCCATGGCGGTTCACTAATGGGCCACTTCGGGCAGCCCATGACGCATACAAGGAAGACTCTACAAGACTTGGTGCACAAGCCGAAGACTCTTCTAAAACCCTAGGCCTCCAGTACATTATATAAACCGAGGCCAGGCTAGTCAATAGATGAGATTGCAGATTCATTAGAACAATCTCGTGGTAGATACATGTACTTTGTACTACACCCCATATGAATACTATTAAAAGCAGGACGTAGGGTATTATCTCTTCGAGAGAGCCCGAACCTGGGTAAAATCCTGTGTCCACGTTACCATCGCTCCAAGACGCCTAGCTTAGGACCCCTACTACGAGATATGCCGGTTTTGGTACCGACACTCATCGTGACAGTTGTGACGGAAGGCATCGAGTGCTTCTACATCGGGGGTAGTCAGTTATTCTGTTCTTGACGAACTATCTCACCGGCTCATTGTTTTATATAAATCAGATCCTAGACGTCGGGAGGCCCCAAATTACTTTGGCAATACTCGACGTGGGGGGTGGGTGGGATCAAAAAATTTAATCCGATCGGGGGGGGGGGTCTCCAAGGTGCCCCCGTGTTCCTTGTGGGAAAGATGCACGGAGGTATCTAGGCTCGGCTTAACGTTTGAAATGCTCGTCTCTTCTAGCTTGTCAAGCTCGTGCTCATTTCTCAGGAGGGAGCTCAGATCCGCGGTTTCCTCCAATCGGATTCCATCGATCGAGCTTATAAAGGGAGCATAAAGCTCCGGACAGGCTTCCCGATCACGCCGTGCCGCCTCGAAGGGGGAGTGCGATTCGAGATCTGTCGAGCCCTCAGACGGCTTGTTGGTGAAGATCGATGCACCTGTGGTGCCAAGGGGGCTGAGATTGCCCGTTGGTGAAGCCATCATTCTGAGGCGATCAAACAACGAGCTCTCAATGAAAGCACCAATTATGATCTCAAAACTGGCAGATCTCGGGTAGGTGGGCCCGAGCTGTGAGATTGGATCGATGGGTAACAAGAGACAAGGGACACGATTTTTTATCCAGGTTCAGGCCCTCTTTAAGGAGGTAAAACCCTACGTCCTGCTCTTGTTTATATGATGGGTGTATCAAAGTACAGAGTTGACCTACCTCGAGATCGGAAGTTATGGTCTAAACCCTAGGGGTGATGATGAATGCGAATGCCTCTACGGTCTAAACCCTCTGGCTTATATAGGCACCAGGGGTATCTAGGGTTACACATAGTCGGTTAACATCTAGGGATTACATGCCGAATCTAATATACTTGGGGTACACGCCAAGTCTTCGGTGAGGCCCGATATGCTGGTTCTACAAGCTGGAGGCTTTCGGAGTCTTTATTCTTCAACGGGCCTCTAGTCCGGCCCATGGACTAGACCGGCTAGGCCGGGACCCCCTAGTCCAGGACACCGTCACATATGCTTGTATGACTTTGTATGTTGGGTCATGAGATCCATGTTTGTAATATCATGTTATGTATGGCTTTTCAAGCCTTATCTATACTTGAGTTGTAGAGTTATGTTGTGATGTCATGTTGTACAATACATACTTGCATCTTATGCCTACGTGTCATATGTATTGCTATGTGTGGGGTTCGACACCTAGTTATGTGCCTTTGGTAGCCTTTCTTACCGGGAAATGCCTCCCGGTGCTTCCACTGACCCTTGGTAGTTCACTACTGCTCCGGAACACATGGATTGACCGACATGTATCCTTCTTTGCTCCTGTGTCTGTCCCCATGGGGAAATGTCATGCGGTGTTTACTATAGTCCTTGTAGCTTTGCTACGACTTGGTTACACTCGCTGCTGGCCGACAAGTGCATTGCTGGTTTACCTATGTCTGTCCCTATACGTTTGTGGCACCTTGGTCTATAACTAATCATGTCAACCCGGGTTCTCTGTCATATGGATGCTAGTGACATAATCATAAACGTGATCGAAGAGACGCAAACGGTCCCGGCCAAGGTAAGGTGGCAGCCGTGGGATACCGTGCATGGCCGCAAAGTGATATGATGTGTTACATGCTAGATCTGTGTGACCTAGGATCGGGGTCCCGACAATACAGGTCATGAGCCTCATTTGAAGACAAGTGTTCTCACTATGAACATCTGCTAGAGCGAGTTCATTCAGATCAGAAGAAAAACAAACTGCGAGAAGTACTCAGATTTTGAAACTAACCTCCCAGGACACGTTTCTCTTGGTCGAGGCAGGCACTCTTGTGTTTCTCTGCTTCCAAATGGAGACGAAGCTCCAGCAACTCCTTCTCCATGGTAGTGTTGTGAGTCCCAAGCTCGCAAGTTCTTTGTTACAAGACAAGAAGCTGATTAATTGGCAACAAGACAAAAATCCTTCTAAGGAAGGAACAAGCTCGATCAATACTAGATACTGAAGTATACCTTCCAAGGAAGGAACAAGCTCGACCACTTCGAGACCCTCTAACAAACCTACGTCTACTAAGTTTCTAGAAACCGTAACTTTCACTCGGCAGGCCGAGTGAGAAATTGTACTCCGAGTACAAGAATCACCAAATATTAGTTCTAAAGACTCCCGCCGATTGCCAGCACTCGACGACAGTCTCGGGGACTGCACCCAGTGGGTGCACTCAGCGTGCCCCCACTAGCGGAATCGTACTCAATAGTACGAGTTAAAACCATGCTCGAAGAAAATCTAAGTTCTAAAGAATCCCGCCAACTGCAAACAGTCGACGACAGTCCCGGGGACTACATCCAGTGGGTGCACTCAGCGTGCCCCCACCAGCAGAAACAAACACCCAGTGGGTGTACTCCACGTGAACCCACTAGCAGAAACACAATCATACACTCGGAAAACAAAGAGATACTGAAACTTGAAGATTTTGACCGAAAAAGCTTACGTACAATGGTACTTACTCGGACGTTGATCTTCAAAGCTTCACTGGCGTCGCACGCCTCTTTCAAGCACTTGTTCATCATCTCAACTTGGATCATGGCTTCTTTGCTTGCTCCCACTTGGTCCTCTGGGATCCTATGCAGAGTGAACAAGGTCATTGGGGCAGGCGACGGAGCTGACGCTGATGGAGGAGTTGGGTAGCAGCCGCTAGCTCAGTGCTAGTCTGAACCAAAGCACTCGGACCCGTGGGCTCTATGCCAACGCCGGTCGGAGCAACTAGATTCACTTGGCTCGGAGGAGCTTCTAGCATGGCGCTCTCAGCAACAGTCGGCGCCCTCTCACTACTCTTCGGGCTTGGTGGGTCAGCCTTGTCATCATCATCAAAATGGACTACCCATCTACTTCTTTAAGAGAGGTAAGATATAACCTTTTCATCTATCTATCTATTATATATAAAAAGTATTTTACGGGTTTACGGGCTAACCAGAGAAAAGAGAAATATACTAGAAAATCCCACAATAATCTAAAATATCGGGCCATTAATTAAACTAACTAGGCAATCACAACCATTGAATATCTGTTATAGCTTATTGGCTTTAGAGTTCAATAAAATTACCCACCAGTGCCCTAGATTAAGTTTTCCATAACCCTTAATGTCAAAAAAAAAGTTTTCCATAACCCTTTGATTTGTCTAACTACCAAGAGATATAGATTATACATATCACAAAACATTATAGCTTCCACGGTCAAGAGAAAACAAGTGACGAGGAGAAAAACCCGGATGACCTAGCATGTGCCTAGGCCGCTGTGGCCGGCGCCGCCGCAGAGTTGATTGCCTCGCTACCCTCGTCCGATCGCCCGAGCCTCCACCCTTGCATATGCAGTTCAGCGGTCTCCGTTTCGCCGCCGCCGCCTCCGTAGAGTTCGTCTAGCTACCGTCGGCCGATCGTCCGAACCTCCTCATGCATGCACTTCAACGGCTTACAGATCGAAGGAGCACTCAGCGGCCTCACGTCATACGTGCATGCATCGTCCCTGTATCTCTATGGCAAGGAGCTAGGTACGAATCAAAATATTACTTGTCTGTTGCCGCTCGAACATGCTAGCTACGATTTTGCAGACTTGATTCATGCATACGAAATTAAAACTACATACTGGCACGTATGCATGCATCATCCTCATGTAGCAAGGAGAGCTAGGTAAAAAACTTGCCTCTTTTGACAAGTGCATGCACGCAATATCTACAAGATTAATCATAGAATTTCCTCATGCACACAACTCAGAGCTACGTACTGGTATGTGATAGGTATATTTGTACAGCTGCTTCATCTATGAAATCTCTATATTTTTTATTAGTATCAGCAATGTAAAACTAGAGTTGTTTATCTATCATCGATGTATATGTGGCAATGTGCAAGAAATATATGCCGCATGATGTGATGTTTACTCTGATTTTTTCCTCAACAAAACCGAGTTCCGAGAAAATTTGTCGGAGTGTGCTAGCTAATAGGAGGAAACAACTGGCATACTAGAAAATCACAGAAACCAATCGGTCATTAGAAATTCATAGGAAGGAATATTTTTGTAGATAAAGTTTTCTGTACCAAACATTAGTATACCATTTTGCATTGGCTACCCATTATGGCTTACAACCTTCAAACATGAGTTTTTGGTTGTCACTATTTGTGTCCATCCTAGAATATTTGGTTAACCGAAGTTCATTCTCACAACATTTTTTATAGTAGTTTCCACTAAAGTTTCCCACCGGAAGTGAAGGTATTTCACACCCTCCTTTGCATATCTCATTATCATATACTCCCTCCGTTCCGTATTAGTTGTCACTTATTTAGCAAAACTTTGTATGATGTCTTGGTCTGACGGCGCAGCATTGGCCTAAACTACAAACGTGCTATAGGTTGCTAACTATGATGTTGATGCAAGGTATGCATAGATATTCGCCAATTCCAATCTGCATACGTAATAATGCATTGCTTTGCATGTTCATATTACTATTCTGCAATTTCAATTTAAATATATGCTGATGCATTATCATGTCCAAGTCTGCAAGCATCCCTAGAAAAAATATGTCCAACCCTGCATGCATCCCTCAAAAGAAAAAGTTCAAAGTCTGCATTCAAAGGTACGCATCGATATTATCATATCCCAAATTTCAAATCTACGTATGCATAGTCCAGGTTTGCATGTTGATATTACTATTCTCAATACCGATCTACATACTTGCTGATGCATTAGTCCAAGTCTACATGTTGTTATTGCTAAGATGAGTTTGCAACTCAGTGTAACCAAAACAGACTGTGACATTGGATACTCATGGCATCCTCGCCGCCGATGACACACAGCACCTAAAAAGGCAACAGAGTTGAGGAACCAGTGAAATAAGTGGGTCGAGGAATGAGCCAGCAACACAAGCACAGCTGCGCGGGCATGGTAGGGGACCGACCCTGGTGAACCTGTTAATTACCTATTAATTGTGTTCGGATAATTAAATAATTACAGATGTATGATTCGTTTTAGATCACATGGTGTTTTGATCTACATATGCTCAATTGCTTGGCGTTCTTGCATAGCACCTCAATTGGTTGTAGATAAGTGATTTTATTTTCAGTTACACATGCTCAATTGTTTGGTGTCCTCGTAATTTACATGATGTGGTTTAGTGTTATATTATGCCCTATCTTCGAAATGACCTAGCTTGGAATCTTACTGCAACAATATGGATGTGTTGTCTAGGTATTTGAAAATGTTTGATATGTCTATGGGACCTTCATGCTGTGGGTTGACACAGTTTCAGTTTCGACAGGAAAATAAAAGAACATGGTAATCAGAGTTTCCAACCTAAGGTAGGTAGTCACTTACGTTTTCTTATATAATGTGCGATTGAGGCTATTGCGCTGATGCAAAATCAGAGACGTGTACAGAAGCTGGTGGCCTTTTGATTTATCAGTAATTCTGGTGTAAATATTCTTCATAGGACTGACAAAGTTGTGCTGGCAACGGACAAAGAGAAATTCAAAAGGATGGAAACACAGCTCCTCAGTCCTCACGTACACCAATTATTCTATGCACTCGGTTCATTTATGAGCACCTATTGTGCACTGCACTCCATAGATCTATGTATATGACTATTTTTTTGTCGATGTAGAAGACCAAATGATTTTGAGATGCTTGCCGGCCGGTTAAAATCTCTTCTCACTTTAGAGTTTTTTTCTCTAATGTTCCCTCATAGATATAATTGGCATGTCCTTATATTTCTTATCATACTTCGAATATTACTTGGCACATAATTGAGTTGAACAATCATCTTGGAATTTAGTTTCTCATAACGCATGAACTACAAATTATGCATTAAGCCAGTCATTGCACATTACTGATGTAATTCTTCCTATTGCTACGACAATTATATATAACTATATTAGAGAATGCCTTCTATAAAATACACTGAAGAATATGATTGGTACTAAGTGATTTTGTATGTCCTCCACTCAATGCTTCTAAAGAGCACAGCAAGTATCTGAATTCTGTGATATATCCTTAGATCCCATGCTGATCTCAAAACATCCGATGTTCTTCCTTTAAGTTGTCAAAAGAAGCATGTCGTACTTGCCATATGTGCATTCAACATTGCTACCATCTAATAGATGGATCCTTATGCGTACTATGAGATGATAAGTGGGAAGAATGTGAGCTAGGTTGCGAACTGTAACCCTAACCACTGAGGTATCGAGTATTGACGATGGTATTCATCTACCTCTTGCATGGGAAATACAATTATATGGTCCAGTCATGTAATATAAATGGGGAATGTCCCCAATGAGTTGTCCTTGGTATTTCGTGGGACATCTAAATAGAATGTTTATGTACTTGGATATGTGCAGGTGGATGTTGAAGAGTTTCCATTATACTTATAACATGATATGAGCTTCAGCAAAGTAGAAGAGGCCATATTGTAACATTTATCATACTACACATGTCTAAACAGACGCTGGGATTGGTCAAAAGAAAACAACATGATTAGATTTTTGTTCAAAAGTATTTCAACATTCCAAAAAAATGCACTTTCCATTATCAATTCAAACAATGGTCAAGTTTACATCTTAGAATTATATGTACTAATATATAGTCACACACAAAAAATTCATAAACGACATGATTACATATGAAATAACATTTTTTTAGAAACTATCACTATGCTAAAGATGACACACTTGCATTAAATTCAACACTCTAAAGAAGATGCCCTCGCTTTAAGTTCAACACCCTAAAGATGATGCCCTCGCATTTGCGAGGGCCACTCTGCTAGTTATGATGAATACACCTTCAGAGGTCTCGGTTAAAATTCTCCCGGTGGTGCATAAATTTATTCATCGTCTCCCTAAGCTCATCTTCTTGCTGATAAATACTAAATATATCTACTTTTTCATTAATTACTTGTTCAACAGGTTTACCTTTTTCTTGAGTAACCTTTCTAAATCCTTCCATGTCCTCAACATGATAGATTTTTCCAATATGCTTCACTGGTTCCTTAATATTCCACAAAATGCCCACCTGCACTCAAATCAAGATTTGGATTCATGATTAATTCCATGACAAAACATATGGGTATAACATACTCAGCATAACCATGGTTAGTGCAAAGATTCAGAAATTTAGAGTATCTCTCCCAGGTTGCATATAAACTTTCTTCCACTTCCTTGAATAAAGGAAGTAAGATTTCTTCATAATTTCGGAATCTTAGAGCCAGGAAGAAATTTAGCCATGAACCTCTCTGCACACATTTTCTAGCTGGTTATGCTGCCATAAGGTAATCGATTATACCATATTTCTACATCATCCCTGAGAGAAAACTTGAAGAGCCTCAATAAAACAAATTCCTGAGACACTTCTTTCATTTTAGAAGTCCCACATAAAGTATGAAAGAACATCAGATGCGCTTGAGGGTCTTCCTCTTCAGTTCATGGAAAGGCATGCTTTTTAACCTCTTTAATAAGATCACAGTCAATCGAATACTCAGTTGCATAATTGGTAGGATAGACTATGGGAGATCTTGAGCCCAAGAACGGAGCACAGTGCTCTCTCATAGATTTCTCTGGTTGTTGAGTAATCGACATCTCTGCAAACAAAGTGTTAAGCTCAACAGTCTGATTCTTTTTGTATTTTTCATTAATTAAGCTAGTTGCTCCTGAGGATAACGAGACATATATTCTGGAAAATAAGTCCTCCTAGAATGTGTAGAGGCCCTATCACCAATAGGAAGCATCGCTACAATAAGAATACCTGCAAAACAGTTACGAAACAAATACTCTGCACTTAGCTCCCAGGCAACGATGCCAGAAAATTCTTGTTAGCCTGCAAGGATAACAGGGTGGTGCAGCACTTTCACGTAAGTATTCCCAATTAGTAATCATCCCAACGAAGAGCGGAGAGTATTTATAAGTAGCGCTTCTATAACACACAAGTTGTCACAGTTCTTATGTGAAGTAACTGCTTGTGATTCTGCAAATGTTGTTAATTACTGTCGAAAGTGGCAAATAAACCAGAGTAGTAAATATGATGAGTTTCCGGCAGCGAGAATAAGAATACTTGAAAGTGAACCTAAATAAAAAGGAAAGTAAAGTTGTTTTTCCTGCAATGGAGAATTTAGGCGCGGAGAGAATTCAGTTCATGGTATACATCAAGTGTGCCAGCGCGACGGTAATACCAGTTACCTTCTATCATAATTATAGTATTTGATTTGTTTGTTCGGTAGGCAGATTACCCTAAGGTCATGGAATTCCTCGCGGGATTATATTGCATTCTATGGTCCTGCTGCGCCGTTGCTATCGAGTGGTCGTCTCCACAATTAAGGTCACTAGACCTGAACCAAGCATTAAGTTTAATGTACCACCATTATATCATATTTTCTTTGGTCCTCATAGATGTCTGCACCTATCACGTCAGAGGTCATAGATTTCCTAAACAATATGTGTTACCTATGTAGGTCTTCAGATCATGTTGCCTGGGCCCCTAAATTGGACAACACGCATAGAGTTCACCACAGAATAACATCTTACTGGACAGTCATATGACTACAAACATGGATGACGACATATAGAACGGGCACAATTGAATCTTACCACTCACCTATGTCTCCCACGCCTAGAGAGAACTACTCACATGTCATAAGGGAATAACCAATCATCTCGGAGGATAAACCTTTGAAACCATATCAATAATACTGTGAAGATCCACAATAAAATGAATGATCAAACAAGTCTCGATCTCCATATGAGTATGAATAGAGTTTACAACTCGATCTTACAAGTTGGAATTCCTCTTACAATAGCGAAGGATAAAATGATGATGGAGATGAATGGACCAAAACTACGAAGATCTGCGATGTATCTGAGGATCTCTTCTCTCTCTGTTCTGGAAATTGTGGTAGCAGCTAGGGTTCTCCAATGTGTGTCCCCCCTTCATGAAAGTGTCCTGTATTGATAACTGGAGCTCCAGGCACCTCATACGACCATCCATGCGAGCTGGTGCGCTCGCATGGAAGGCCATCTTTCACTTTGTTTCGCCTGGTGGCTGAGCCTTCCATATGGAAGTTGCTCCATTTGGCTTGATTTGCAGTAATTCTCCTTCATTTCCTTCCATATACAATATTTCCTGCCAAACAATGGAAAAACGGATTTTCTTCTCTCTTGAAGGATTAGCGTTAAAAATAACTGAGAAGCGGTGTTAATCCGGTCAAAACAAAATAAAAACCCCTTAAATTCTCGAGCCATCATGGAGCAATGCGAATATGCTTCCACGATTGATGGACGGGGAGGAGGAGGTAGATCTCAAGATCTTTGAGAACTTGTAGGCGATGATGAAAAAGGGATCCGGGTGGCAATGGAAAGAAGAAGCGTAATGAAGGGGACGGCTGAACTGGGAGCGGTGATCATTGAGGATACGCTGTGGTTATCGTTTTCAAGGAGTTATCGTTACAACTTCTGCTAGAATTTGCCATTTTATTTACCACATAATACTGAGGTCATACCATGGCACTAGGGGCACCATGCCAGGTATCATCTTTTTCAGGGATGTTTTTCATATTGCAAAATGAGATAATATATAGATATGCCAGCCCATACAATTGACATATTTGACATGCATGAACAAATAATCAATCGAGCATATATATGCTCAAATTGGTCCAGTGCCTAGTTCGAGGAGTAATTTACAAACCATTATTAGCTCCCTAATTTACATTAATATAACAAACCACCTTGATCGATCGAGGCTGGGGCAGCCTCGACATCGGTGATCGCCGGTACTGCCTCGGGCGCAGCTCTCACCAGGGCTGTCGTGACCGCCGGCTCTGCGTACATCACCCCGGCGGCCAACGAGACGTTGGCTCTCGCCAAGGCTGCCGTCACTGCCCCCAGGACTGCACCGGCGACGCCCGGCGCTGCGCCCTCCTCCATCTCGGAAATACGTCTGTACCTCATGCGGCGGCCGCCGCTGCCGCAGTTGTCCTTGCGTCGTCGCGATTCCTACTCCGCCGCCTGCACCATCCGCCGCACTCTGTGTCGAGCCCACAGTATCGCCCACTGGCGATCCCTAGCCGCTTTCAGGATGACCCTGGCTAACCTGGTGGCTTGCTCGTACCGCGTTTCCTGCCTCGTCTGGCTGTCGTCGGGAGAGGCGGCGGCATGGCCGTCGACCGCAAAGCCAACCATCGCGCCGGCAGCCTCGATTCCGTTATCGCCCAACTCCATCCGGTCGTCGGCCGTTGGGGCCGGGTATGCCGGTATATGTGTGGGTAACTTGCTAGCAAGGGGATCAGTAGTGAGTCACCGCCGCCGGCCATTGTTGCGGTTATTTATAGCTAGCTAGCAGCTGGCTAGGGGATTGGGGATTTACAATTTACCCCTATGGCTGGCACTTGCGCGGGAAGGCATCGCTGGAGCGCGGGAAGACTAAGTGGAGCACACAATTCCCAATACACAACCGTATGCGGTGTCACGTGTTATCACACGTGTTAACATAAGGAAATGTATGTGTAACTTACAAATCATCACTCACGAGTACTCGCACCACGCATCGTGTGCAATGCTCCTACCATCGTAAACAACTCGTTTGCATTTTCAAAGGTTTTTATACACACACATAATCGCACACGAAACATCCAGGTCCGTAGGGCGCCTAAGAGAATTTAGATTTTTCCAAGAATTTTAGTCGCACTTCCTTAATTAGCACCAATTGCCCGACTGTCATTCTCATCATTAAAAGTGTTTTTAGTTTTTAGTTTTTCCCCTCCCACGTATGAGCCAACCAACTACCTCCAAAATTTAATTATGTTTGCATGCATGCGTGGTGGAAGAGGAAAACGACAAGTAAGTGGGCAGTGATTCCACACTGGCAATTATAATAACCTAATTAATGGGATGTGTTCATTGGCAATTTGGCGTGGTCAATTTTTTCGCCTCGCCCACTCCCTGTTCACCTTGGTTGCGCTCCTCCTCCTTCGCTCTGTATCCTCTCTTCGCTCTCTATTGTCTCTTTCCTCTCGCAGCCCCCAAATCTGGCCTTCCGCGCTCGCCTCCCCGCCTCACCCATCGGATTGCGCCATGGATAATCCCCTAGATCCCAGCATCCCGCGGGCTTCCCTCTCGCTATGGCCTGCTGCACTACCACCGTTGAGCGAAACCCACATATCTATCAGAGGGGATCCATTGCTCTGGACTCACAGATCGATGGCACCGGAGGACATGCCGGGGCTGTGTTGGAGGTGGTGGGCAGCAAAGCAAATCGGATCGAGGAAGCAAGGCATCGATTGGAGACATGTTCGAAGGAGCTGCGCATAGCGAGGCACAAGGCGGAGGTGGAAGTCGATCTCAGGGCAGAGATGCTGAGGGATGTCAGCATCTGGCAGCGTCGCGCCGACTTGGAGCTGGTGCTAATGGCAAAGATCATATTCACGGAGTCGACTGCGGAGGAGAGAATGCGCATTCCTGCGGAATGGTATATGAACCCGGTGCGGCTGTTTAGATGGGCGGTAGAAGAAGCCAAATCGCCCAACCTGCTGCAGCGGCGGCGCTGGGCATGCATCCTAGGCGAGGTGACCTTCCCTCCTTCCCCGCCAGATACTGGATGAAGATCACCTCAAATACGAGGCCATGGATGTGTACACATGCTACGAGATGTACAGGCGGATCGTTGACATGCGGAAGTGCCATCTTACTGTAGACGACGAGGGATCGAGCCACAAGCAGAGCATTGGAGGCAAGCGTCACAACAAGAAGTAGTTGATATGATGATCGTTTCTCCTAGTTTATTATGCATGTACTTGTTTACTTATATGTGCAAATGCTATCTGTAGTCAGTTATGTAATTGGAAGTTTAATTTGGTTATGCAATCATGTCCTTATAAGTATATTTGTTGTTCTGTAGACAGAGAGCGTAGATGTTGTGCAGACTGAGCAAATCACATCGCACATGGATTAAACTATGAAACCTGTCGGTGTTGATTTCATCAATCGCTGACAATTGTTTACTAGCAAGCGTTTTCCCACAACACACATGGGTTATCAGCAGGAATCGTCTATGTTGTTATCGGTCTTCCCACACATTTCTGATTACTGACCTGTTTGCCGCGTATCACACACATCTTGTGAAGTTGAACCATTTCTGTTGTGTTGGGTAATCGCAAATAGTTCATCCGAGTGAACCGCATGCCGTATATCGCACACACCTTGATCTGCCTGACCGTTTCTATTGTGTTGGGTAATCACAAATAGTTCATCCGAGTGAAATGTATGTCGTGTATCGCACACACCATGAACTGGCTGACCGTGTTTGTTGTTCTGACTTATCGCAAACAGTTCGTATGGATCAACTGTATGCCACGTATCGCACATGCGTCTCTAATCTGAATCGTTTTTTATGTCTCCGGCATCGCAAACAGTTCGTCTTATTGGCAACGGTTTTTTACGACACCGTTTGCGATTCATGCATCGCACACAGTTTGGTCGCGGGGTCTCTGATTCATGTGTCGCGTTAGCGGTCGCCTACACTAGTGTTATATGGTTAGGTGGGCCCTATAGATAGGATTTGCAAATACATGACGGCCTGTGAGTCGACCTGGGTCATCGAGCATGTATCTGGTCCAGTGGGGACATAACAATACCTACCACAATAAATGCGCGGAGCGAGCAGATGTTTGTGACAATACTGAGCGGGCATACATCAACAAATACGTGATACAATGTTTTCCCAAAGTGTATGGATGGAGTAGATAATTGGAGAATCTAAGCTCATGCTAAGAAATGAATTTTCGAAAACTTCTCAGAAATTCTAGAAAAGAAACCGAAGGCACCATATATCTAATCTCCTCTCTTCTCTTCTATCTAAATAATAAGTAGTGTTTCGTTTCCACTTGTCTTTCGCTCGCCCCCTCTTTCTGTTCCTCTCGACTCTGTCTGATCCATTTTTCTTCTACTGTACCAACCCCCTTTCATTTCCAGTTTTTCCCTCTACCACATAACACACATGTTTGCTTAGTTTTTGGCTCCAAGCGCCACCTGATCTATCCTTCCTCATATGTTTGCATCTTCCCTCCACTCTCGTTCGTCCATGCCACCCTTCCCTCGTCGTCAGCAGCCTTGGAGCATGGCTTGGTGGATGCATGGCCTTGGAACACAGTCTAGCGGCTACTTGGACATGGAGCGTCGTCGGGCGGCAACCTGGTGGTGGTCTCCCCCATCTATATGGATACCTAAAAAATAGGAGTGGTCGCGATCTATGAGGGAATGTTTGGATGGGCTCAGACAGTGGCATGTTGAGGGGCAGCCAGAAAGTGGGGGAGATAGGGGGACCAGCAGGAGCCCTGGTGCCCTAACATCACTGATTTAGGCCATGCCGGTACTGGAAACCAGCAGATCCCTGGATAGGGTTGCTCACAGAGCGGAGCGCGCATAGAGTGATAAGGACATGGCTACCTTGGATATGATCAAAAATATTGCCTACATGCATTTTTGTGAGGTGATTTCTAATAAAAAATAAGCAATGATTTATTTATGTTATGCGGAACAAAAATACTTCACCTATTTTTCACTACACAATGTTGGCTATTTTGTGATGTTACACTTGTGTTACGTAAAACAATTTTTTGTCACCAAAAATGGCCTGGTGATGTTTTCTGGCTATCACCCCCACCATCAGTGAAGCGCCGTCACAGAATGTTTTTTGACAGTACCACTTTTTTAATCACACAAGATCATATCTTAGGGGATGAAATTAAATTTGTCACTTACAGCTGTTTTCGGTGACGGGACAAACTCTCACCTATGTGTGGCACGTTGGCTCAGAGAACTGGATATCCAGTGTTCCAGCCCAGAGATCAATGTTTTATGGAAACACAATACAACTTGGCATATAACAGAAGAACTCTTTATTTCAAATAATAAGGGCACCACTACAAAATCTCGGCTATTTTGTGACGTTTCACTTGTGTCACATAAAAGCGTTTTTCGTCACGAAAAATATCTCGGTCACGTTTTTCGGCCCTCACTCCCACCGTCACTTAAGCGTCGTCACAGAAAATAAAACCTTGATGGTACCAGTTCCTCCATCACGCAAGATCGTGTCTTAGGTGACGAACCCAAATTCATCGTCGAAGCTATCTTCTACGACGGCCAAAAAATGCCACTAGAACTGTCACCGTATACGACCTGTCCGTCCCTCATGGTAGTTTTCGGTGATGGTACATCCGTCACTAACAAGTGACCCACCATGTTTGACTAGTCAATATTTCTGACATACATGCCCATAATATGCTGACGTGACACCTTACAGTTGGGCCCGACCGAGGTTTTATCACCGACGGTGCCCGTTAGTAATAAGTCGGGCATCAGTTTTGACTGGTTACCGCCACTGACATATGGGCCCAGAAGATGCTGACGTGGCTGCTTACATGTGGGACCAGAGGTGGGTGACATGGCCGCTTACATGTGGGTCCATACGGTTGTGGCGACATCCATAACCATCATAGCTTGTAGACTCTGATAATTTTTTATTTGAATTTGCTACCAAATTGGAATAAATTTCATAATTTGCTCTCACAGCTTTGATTCATAATTGGTGACATTACAATTAAGAACCATGGGACAAAGTATCGCACAACAAAATAAGACACTTGGCAGCTTGAACTGCATCCTGCTGCTCTTGAATGGCCTTGATGATAGCTTTAGTTCTTCCTACGGGTTTAATAGGGCATTACAACTTCTTCGTTGTAGTCCAGGGCCAATTTGTAACCTTCGAGTTCATCCTTGTGCTCTGGCAGGGCCTTCTTGACAGATTCAAGTTCTTGCTGGTGCACCGCGATGGTCGTCTTGATAGCTTCAAGTTCTTCCTGCTGCTTTGCCAGGGCCTTCTTAACAACTTCAAGGTCTTCCTGTTGGTCTACCGGTTCCTCGTTGCTAGCTTTGGGCTCTTCATGCTACTCGGCTAGGGCCTTCTTGACAGCTTCGTGGTCTTCCTGCTGCTCTGGCATGGCCTCTTTGCCAGCTCAGGCTCTTCATGCCGCTCGACCAGGGCCTTGTTGACAACTTCAAGGTCTTCCTGCTGCTCTGGCAGGGCCTCATTGCCAGCTTCAAGATCTTCATGCTGATTTGCTAGGGCCTCCTTTGCCAGTTTCTGCCTCTTCATGCACCTCTGCTAGGGCCTCCTTTGCTAGTTTCTGCCTCTTCATGCACCTCTTCTAGGGCCTCCTTGCCAGGTTTAACCTCTTCATGTTGATATGCTACGCCCCCTTGACAGCTTCAGGCTCTTCATGTTGATCTGTGAGGGCCTCCTTGATAGCTTTAGGCTCTTGTTCCTGTACTAGGGCATTCTTAACTGCTTAAGGTTGTTTGTGCTGCTTATTTATAGGTCCAATTTCTTCATGCTGGCCTGCTAGACTTGCATTCATCTCACCATTTGTGAATTCTGACTCTTCCTACAGGAAACACATACCCAGGTTAATGGTGTGGTTTAATATTTAGGTATTGCACTGTTCCAAAATATTAATGCATTTGCGGCAGTAAACATTCATAGGAAAACAAAGACAATACATGGATTTAAATATCCTATTTAAATAAGTGTTTACAGGGTAAAATGTACGCTGACTAATCGGTTGAACCTGCTTTCTCTTCAACGCGCCGGAGCTTTGCATAATAGTCTTCTCTCCTTTGATTTTGTCACAGAAATATGCCTGCTATGATGTAATTCAACATTTTAGATTAGAATCTACATTTTGTATTACCTTTGAAATTAAATGTACGTAAACATATTGTCACATAGTAACTGCTAGTAAGACACCGTGGTCAGCTTTAACCAAATTTTCCTTCTCGGTGTCCTCTAGACCTCTAATCATATCTACAACATAGGGCAGCTCCTCAACAGTTGGTTCATATTCATCGTCGTCACAGTGCATCATGCCTTTGGTTTGAGACCCTTTATCCTTGTTGGGGATTTCTTGAATAATCTCAAATGCCATTCGTGATCTTTTGGTAGCTGCTGTAAAAATGATGATGACAATTAAACATGTACATACTTGCTATTGTATAAAATAATTAAACTAGTAATTTCTATATTATCAACACAATTTACTCCAGAGCAAAAGCAATATGAAAGGACATAATCACTGAACCAGAACAAGATACGATCAATGTTTGGACAAACAATTTCAATGTAAAAAAAAGTTTGTACAAACAAGAAGCTCATCAAAAAAGTAAAATGAGTAATTAGTTGGTAGATTAGATCTTATCACCTTTCATTTAATTAGAACATCCTACCCATACTATAAAATCCTAACCATACTAGAACCCTAGATAGAATGACCCGCAGTCCTAACCCGGATAAGAACCCTAAAAATTAGTTCTAGTACAAGCAACACAATCTTATATTGCATCTCTGATTCAAGAAGGAACTAGATGCGTAGATCTAGACGCATTTTAGATTTGATGTGGGGGAGGAGGGTGTGACCTCGTCATTTAAGGTGAGGTATTGGAGTACTTTTATCTTCAGAGAGGCTGGAGTCCATCAAAATGTCGTCGTTCCTGTCGTGCGCCGTGAGGGGAGCGAACGATTTGTAGAGTGGAGCTAGAGCCACATGAGGGGGGAGGGGGAAGGATCTAGGTTAGAAAAGAGAGACGAGGAGGCGCTTTGTTTCTTGGAAGGAGATGTGGTCATAGTTAAAGGATAAGCTGTATTTAAGGAGGGGGTGGGTTTAATCGAGCAGGCCTTTCAAACGTACTAGAGGGAAGGAAAAAAAATTGAGTCTAATTGGAGGGAATGCTTTTTTGGGGGAAAGTAAAGTAGGAGGGAAGGAATTTTTTTGAGGAAATTCTAGTTGGAGGGAATGCTATTTTTGAGGAAAGGTCAAGTAGGAGGGATGGAAGATGTTTTATGGAAAGGCTAGCTGGAGGTAACGCTATTTTTGAAGAAAAATCAAGTAGGAGGGAAGGATCACACGTACGTGTGTTAAGTTGTACCATGTTAGAGGATCGTCATGCACAATATATTTGTAATTGTGCATGTAACTTTAACAATGTACATGATCATGTGAAGTGCGATTGGGTCATGGTTGTACAATTTCAGATCCGAAGTCGTGTTGCCGGTTGTCAAGTCATATCTCGACATCTACGTGCCATAACCCTCGTCTTCGACGCCTCATGACCATCTTGCTACAACATAAATCCAAGCGTACTCCATCATTTTAGTCAAGATGATACATACCCCATTGTGCATTGGATTTCAAAATGTCGATTGTGTGCCTCCGTTACGACACTTTTGAGTTCCTTCTACGCATTTCTAGTCATTTTTCATTATAAAATGTTTTAAAACACACCTATTAATCAATGCAAACAGGTCGAGTTATGAACGGGTCATATATATGTTAGGATGTACCATGTTTTATAACGTGTTGATGTGGAAGTATGAATCTCGGATGTCTACGATGAATACTAGAGGATCGTGATGCACAATATATTTGTAATTGTGCATCTAACTTCAATGATGGACATGACCATGTGAAGTGTGATTGTGTCATGGGTGTACAATTTCTTATCCGAAGTCATGTTGTCGGGTGTCAAGTCATATCTTGACATCTACGCACAATAGCCCCCGTCTTCAACGCCCCATGACCATCTTGCTACAACATAAATCCAAGCGTACTCATTTGCCATAGATACCATACGGTACGAAGCAGTGTTATTATGATCGTTTTGTAATTGTGCATGAAACTTTAGAAATTAACATGATCATGTGAAGTCTCTTAACTGTCTAATTACATATCGTAGATCGTGTTGATGGTTGTCACGTTTCAATTTATACAAATGACGTTAAAATATATTTTCAAGATTTGGTAAAAACAAAAGAAGCATGAACAGTGCTCTTATATCACCTCCATTGAATAGTGAACAATTCTTCTGGACTCCTATCGTACAAACCCTCTGCATCGTGCTCCACCTCCCCCATTTATTCTCTCCCCTATCTCCCGGCGGCCACCGTCGTCATCCTCTCGATGGCCGCCTCGCCGGTCGTCTACCTCTTATTCTGGCGGTTCTTCGTCGCCAACCCTGATGTAGACGCCGCCTCCATAGTCACCGTAGGAGATCGACATGGTAGGCGAGGTGGCGATGCAGAAGCGTCTCACGGCGGAGGCACAAATTGAGATGCAGCTTGCCAACACCGACCTCCTAGCCCTGTACCACGCGGATCCTTCGAGTCCCTCCGGACGGATGAGGAGGCAAGGGTGGTGTATGCGGGGAAGCAGTATCGGCTATAGCAGACGAAGTGAGAAGTCGCCGCTTTCTTCGCGTCCATTCCTTCCGATGACAACAAGGAGATGCCATAGCCTCAGGCTCCACCACTGCATCCTGCATCTGAAGACTCGGAGGGAGAGGAGGCGAGGGTTGAGCATCGACTGGAGCAGTCGGTCCTGGGGATGCATGCTTTCTTCGGCTCAGTCCCTCCTCACAACCTCAAGGAGATGATGTGAGCATTAGCGATCTTGCCTCCTGCATCCCACGATGCGGAGGGCTCCGACTCCGGCCCCGTCAATGACGTAGTCATCGTGCTCTTAGATGATGACAATTAGGCTGCCCGACACCGGTGGAAGCGGTGCTGCTGGATTTGGGCGCGCCTTCCTATTAGTTTTAGTGTAATTACAATAACATATTTTGTGATTTGAACAATCATGTTCGAATGTGGCATGTGTTACCGACATGAACTAGTTAAACAGTACTCTAGTAATGTTCAATTAACTTTTGTCTAGTTTTTTTTTGCGGGTGAACTTTTGTCTAGTTTTACTTTAACTTATGTCAAGTTCTAATTGCCAATTAGCATACAAATCACATCGCTCTCTGCTACTACGGTAAATTAGCATACAAACACATTCACTTAGGTCCCAGGTGCATTACAGACAATTCACAGCTACATCTTCAATTTTAGTGGGCTAAACCAAAGAGGTTTCAGCCTGTACATAGCTGAATTTTCACAGTAGCTTTATCACAACCGACAACAGTTTTTCACATTCCACACCTGATCCAAACACAGCCTAAACCCTATTCCCACTACACATCTATGTTGCCACTCCTATCACCGCCGTCTCATCAAATCCACGACACGCCATGCCACCTCGCCGCACACTCACAGTTATGGAAGCGATGGCTGTGTTTGTATGACCTGTGCATGATCTAGTAAAAGTTATTAAAATCTGAGCATGTAATCCTTGTTTCAAATGCAGGTTCATTCTAAAATTTCCCTTGTTGATGATGTCGTTCTTTTGGTCCCTATGCACTTTTGTTGCATCAAGCCAGATCACATCGTCTTCAGTTTGGAGTATCTTCAGCTTGGAGAAACCATCAAATTTTCACCAAATCGATGACTTTATATGGAGTTTCGTTTTCCCCTTGCCTCACGAGCCTCGCGCGCTCACGACTTACCTCATGAGCCTCACGCGAGTGGGGGCTGGACACGGTGCCTGCGCTCGGGCCAGTCCCAGCAGCACTGAAAAGCCCAAGCAACCGGGCTCTGGCACGCGGGCCTGCTCCCGTGCATGCCACCCCACCAAGGTCCTTGGTGTCCTGTCTCCTCGCATAATACCCATGAGCGAATCGACGAGCGCACGCTGTCGTTAAGTGCTCTGCGTGCAGTTATCTCAGGAGCAGGTCCCCTGAAAGATCTCGCGAGGTAGCTCCTTCAGGACCTCAGGAGGCCAGCAGGCCCCGCCTCGGGAATTAACCCTCGGCGGCCGTCCCAGCAGGAGATCTCGCGAGCGAAACCCTCACAAGGCGCACCTTGCAAGAGATGGTCCACCATACTACCTTGTACAGAGCTAAGTCTCCCGTCTCCCGAGTCACCCTTGCTATCTCTCGAGCCTTCCCCTCCGACGGCCTCACGAGCGCCAGCGTTTCTCTTGGCGCAAGCCGCTTGTGCGTTAAAGGGGGGCTCCCTGAGCATCGCGCCTCAGGAACCCTCACTAGCTCCCGGTGCCCCTCGCCTCCTGGCCTTGTTTAGGCATCGCGACCTAACATACCAGCGATGGCTATGGCCGCGCGGGGGCTGGGTCCTGACAATGTAGAGCATCACGGCAAGCAAAGAGAGAAAAGCAGGCCTTAAGAGAGAGCCTCGCGAGGGCACGAGTGTTCATTACAGCAAATCATGAAATATTTAAACACCAAGACATTGTCTTCACGCCCCTATGGGCCACCTCGATCTAGTGCAGGGTGACGAAAGGAAAAGGACCCTAGGAGCTCGCGCCGTCGTCGTCTTCACCGGCGCCGTCGTCGCCACCGGAGCTCTCGCCGCTGCCGCAGGAGTACTTCCCGAGTAACGCGCCCACATGGCCTTCCACCGCCCTTGCGAGCCCATCGCGAAGCTCCTCGGGGACTGAGGCTATCACCTTGTCAAAGTCGAAGTTGGGATCGGAGTGGAGGAGGTGGCTGAAGACGCGAGTCGCCACCAGGGAGAAGAGGCTGCGGCACTCCTCCTCCAGGATACCGTCCACCTCCTTGGCTCCGTCCTCAAGCCGTTCCATGAGCTTGGTGGAGAAGCCGACATAGTCGGCATCACGGGATTCGCGGAGGGCCCCAAGCTTTCCCTGGCAGATGGAATTCAGGGCGTCGTGGGCGCGGATCTCAAGGGAGTGAAGTGCCTTGACGCGCTCGCGCTGCTCCCGTTCCTGATCGGCGGCGCGGCTCCCCGGCAGGTCTCCGCCTCGGCAAGTGCCGCCTTGAGATCAGTGACCTCCTGCTGGAGCCGCTCGCGTTCTGACTCGAGGGCGTCCCTCTGCTGCGACAGCGCTTTATCATGCTCCTCGACGAGTGTCAGGCGCGCTTCCGCTACCTTCGCGTCAGTATCCTCTTGGACCTTCTTCTCCTTGGCCTCCAGTTGGGCGTTGGCGTCGGCGACGCGCTTCGTGTGAGTCTCCTGGGCATCGGCCAGCTGGCGCCCCAGCGTCTCCAGACGCTCCTTCTCCGCGGCCTGCTCGGCCACCGTCTTCTCGAGGCCCTCCGTGCGAGTCTCGAGGTCCGCTTCACGGGCTGCGGCCTCCTTCTCGTGAGTGGCGAGGGCGCTTTCCCGCGTGAGGAGCGACTGTGCCTGCTTGGCATGTTGGTCCTGGAACACTTTCAGGAGAGCCTCCGCTTCTTCGCGGTGCGCGATGGCTACCTCGGCCTCCTGGAGGGCTCTCGCGCGAGCCCCCTCCGCTTCGGCGGTGTCCTTCTCGCAATGAGCACGAGCACGTTCGTCATGGTGCCAGGCCGCATCGATGGCGACGCTGAGCCGGCGCCACCCGTCGGCAAGCTTCAGGCGTTCCTCGGCGAGGGAAGTCCGTGCCGTGCCGAGCAAGCGCGGCCTTGGCATCGCCCAAGGCTTTAGGCCTGAGCAAAGCGCGGTCACTCACAAGGACCAGGGGCCAGTCTGGGTCGGCCCCTCGGGCACTCTCAATCGCAGCGGCAAGGGAACACTCGGCGCCGCTTGCCTGGGGCGGCGGGCTCGCCGGGCCGCCCCCTCGTTCGGCCGCGGCGGTACGCCACGGGGGCTCTCCGTGCCGGTCGTGGCGCACCCCGCAACTCCTTTCCCCGCGCCCAAGGAGGCCCCCGGCGGGAGGGTAGGAGCTTCGGCCTCCCCCGTCGCCGCTTCCTTGCTCGCGGCGGGGTTAGGGGGGAGGGCATACCCGCCTCCTGAGGCTGCCTCCCGAGGCTCCTCCGCCGCGGCCTCGCGGGATGCACCCACATGCGACCCCGGAGTAACGACTGCCCCTTCCTCGACTTCCATACGCCCCGCTTCGGTGTAGGGACGGCGGGTAGCCTCTCCACGCCCCCCGGTACTGGCGGCGGGCGTCGACACCCCGTGCGGGTAGGTAACCCTCGCCTTCGTCGTCGTCATCTTCTTCTTCTTCTTCTGATCCGCAGTAGGCCTCCTGCGTGAATGGTGGCTCAGCTCCGAGCCAGATAGAGGAGCAAGAATTAAGAGCGCCGGGAGGAGGCAGAAGGCTTACTCGTCACTGACGTGCCACTTCCTCTTCTTCTCCCCCACGGACAGCATGCCCACACTACCCCCGCCGAGCATCGCCTCGGCGCCGCCGCTCGGGCCCCCGGGGCGTGCCGCGGAGGACCCGAACGCGTCGTCGCCCGCCTCCGGGCCCTGGGCGGCTTCAGTCTCATGACAGGCCTCAAGTGCTGGGGGCTCACCCGCCCCCAGGTCGAGAGCCCCCGCCGCCGCGGGCGGGACGCTCTCGGCATCATCGTCCTCGAGCTCGCAGATGAGCTGACGGCGGGCACGTGGTGGCGCCCGGCTGGTGTCCTCCATTCCCTTGACGGCAAGGAACGACGCGCATCTGGAGCGCTGGTCCGCCGCAGTTAGCCGCAGGCACAAGAAGTGGCAGAAGAGCGCCACAGAGGGCCTCATGCTCACGAAGGCCTCGCAGTAAAAGGCGAACGTGGCCAGGAGGAAAATGGAGTTGGGTTGAAGATGAAGAGCGTGAACCTGATAGTGGGTGAGTATGGCATAGAAGAAGTCTGAAAATGGCGGCACCAACCCTGCATATACGCTGTGGAGGAAGAAGGGGTAGGCCGTCGCCCCCAGATCGTGCCGCGCGCGCGACCCCGGCCAGATTTGGGTTGCCTGGTTCTCGATCTGACCGCCGGCCACAAACGGAAGCACGCTGCCCAAACCTTCTTCGTCGTCGATGGTGGAGCGCTGCAGCGCCGCCCCAAGGACGGGCGCGCTTGGGGACGGGGCCACCTCCTTCCCCCTCTTGCCGGCGGGAGCCATCTGCGCAGCGGAGGCGCGGATCAGGAGCAAGAACGGGTGAAGTTCGAAGGGGGAAGTCGCGAGGAACCGTGCGCGAGAAGGAAAGGCGCAGAGAGGTGGAACGTGTGAAGGAAGGCAATGATGGCCTCGCGTCGCCCGTGCCAGGATTTATGTCAGTGCGGCAGTTTCCGAGACGTCGTGGGGAAGTGGGGGCGTCGCCCGTCACATCGTGCGCCACGCGTCGCGCCTGGCCGCAAGCGGTTAGGGCCCGCGCCGTTTCACCCCTCGGTAGGCGGGAACGTGCGCGCCGCGGGCCCGGGGGCTACTGTCGGGCCCATGGAACCCAGGGTATCCAGGCCCGTCTGCCTTTGGCCCAGGGTGCAACGCCTGGCGTGGGCCCAGCGGGCCATCACCACCAAACTCTCACCAAGACCCCTCATGAGGCCCTGGCCTCTCGAGGCCCCCTCCTCAGGGAGTAGCAAGCAACACTCAGCACCACCGTCAACGGCCTCGCGAGGTCCCCTCACGAGGCGGCTTCCCGAGTGGCCTCGCGAGGCGGCTTTCCGAGGTGGCCTCCCAAGGCCCCCTCCCGCAGGCGCTCGAGACGAAGGTTGTTCGGCGTGCCGCGCGGTCTGGAGCCCATCACGTGGGTGACGAGCGCGGCGACGAGCAGCAGCAGAAGCCGCGCCAGCAGGCACGGATGAAGATGGTTTCCTCTTTTGTGTTAAGGGAGCAGGGCCAGCTATCTACTCTCCAAAGCAACCCCAAAGGTTGCCCGATCGGCGAAGAAAGACCAAGACGACGGGCGCGCAGGGCAGAGGTCATCACCGAGCCCACCGGCGCGTCATAGATCATGCTTTGGCAGGCGAAGACCACCTTTAGTCAGGATAGCCTGAGCGCCTGTCCCCTTTCAAAATCGCCAAGTGTGGCAACCCTTCCCGCCTAAGTTTTGAGGGGGAAGAGGACCAAGGCCGATATAAAAGGGGCAGTGCTGCCACCGTAGAGAGGGGGATTCCCTTGTCTTCAACCTTGTACGCGAGAACCTTCTTGCCCATGATAATCCCAACCACAAAGCAGGAGTAGGTTCTTACAACGCAAGGTGGCCCGAACCTAGGTAAACCGCCGAGTCCACGCTCCGTCCCTCGCTAGCGTGCTCTCGCCGTCGCCTCGCCGTCGCTTAACTGTGGTAGGAGACGAAGTAGGTAGAACAAGCTCACCCCAGTGTTCGAACCCTTGGGTCCCCGGAGCCCGACTTCCGACAGTCGCCCTGGCTTGGTCTTGCGGAAGAGGTGAAGGCACATTCTCACTGGTCTGAGGAGCTAGTGATGGAGCTGAAGAGCTTGAGGGAGGTGCTTGACCAAATTTGGCAGCCTCCCACTTGTTGTGGTCATCAACCACTTGCTTGGTGGCGCCGATGAACCTGTCATGGACACCACAGTAATGGTTTGCCTGTCATTGATATTCATCAGACAGTTGTTGAATCTCAGATTGAAGTGCTACAAGCTGCCGAGGAGATATGGTAAGCATGTTTTTCTTCAGCTCCCTCTCTTTCTAAAGTTGTTGTTTCTTCACAACCTTGGCTTGTGCAGTCTTGTGCTTCTCTATCAAGATAAATGAGGATAGCACATGGCTTGGGCCAGGTGGCAAGTCAAGATCGTCAAGTGGCGCATCTGGCTTCTTGCACCATATTTCAGTGAAGTCCAGTGTCTTCTTAGGATCAAGAAGAAATGGAGCTGAGGTATTCTTAGCACGGGCCGCTTCTTCCATCCTCCTGTAGACGAATTCAGCAAGCTCATCTTCGTCAGCCATGTCATTTTCGTCGGCCTGAGGCACAACGGCTTTGCTTTTGGGGCTGGGCCTTGTTCCATGGCCTGCAGTAGCTTTCTTCTTCAACTTGGGCGTGTTTGATGAATTATGCCCACTAGCTGAGGCACTTGATGCTGCAATGGTGGCAGTTTGAAAGCCTTCAGTGCGCTGGCAGGATGCGAGCACGACTGGCGTTGAAGCTCTTGCAGCAGCCACTGAAGAACAGACAGCTGGTGGCGGCACTGACGAACTTGGAGTAGAAGGTGCCTTAGGAGCTGAAGCCTTTGAAGATGAAGGCTTGGCTACAGAGAGCTTTGGAGTTGAAGGTCTTGAGGCTGAAGATTTTGGCTATGAGGGCATATCAGCTGAAGGCTTTGGTTTTTGAGCCAGTTTCTTCTTCATTGCCTTCTTCGGTGCACTACCACTTGAACCAGCACCAGCGTCTGCTCATGCCTTTATGGCCCTGTTGAATTCCTCAACGGCCTTCTGAGCCTGCTTCTGCAATTTAGCTTGACGCTTAGCCCATTCTTTGGGGAATTCTTCACCCCTTCTCACACTGGTGGGATCAACAGTCTGACCAGGAGCTAGCTGAGGCCTCTTGCATGGAGGCTTGACAGCGAAATCCTTCATGTACTTGGGAGTGACGTATTTGTAGTCTCTTCACTCATATGTCCAGTACCTCTTGATCTTTTGCATACATGTTTTTCGTTGCTTGTTAGTCTCTTTCCCATGAATTTCTTCATCAGGCGTGCAGTAGCCTGAGTATAAGTCCTCAGGGATCTCAAAAGCAGTGTGCTCATCTTTTCGTTTGCCTCCCTTCCAAGGCTTTTTACCATCAGCCATTTTCTTCAACTGAGGGATTTGAACTTTTGACGTTTCTGAAGAAGTCTGAAGATTTTCCTCTAGCAATGCTGCAAATGAATTAAGTTGATGAGAACTTAGAGATTCATCGGCAGACATGTGTACCTGTGAACAGAGTATAGTAGCGAGGAAATTGAGAAGAGTCACATGCGTTGTCAGATGTTTTCAAAATAAATCTAGTTGAGGAAATTGACCCTTATCGTCTTGAAGAAATTCACTAAGTGTTCTTGACTTAGGTTCCAGAGTTGTGCAGATTGAAAATTTGCACAATTGAGGAATCTAATCATTAAGCATAACTTAGATGAAATAACCAAGACTGGGCAGAAGGAAGTGCTGAAGAATTGGAAAGATGTAGTAAAAATAGCACTTGAAGAATTTTAGGTAGTAAAAAATTCAAACTTAGGCAGTAAAATAGAATTTTAATTACCCCAAGGATGAACTCGATGAACTGGACGACGAGTTGAAGGAAATTGTTAGCTCAGATCTTTCGCGCCCTAACTTGGCGGCGAAAGACAGCTATGGCGGCGACGGAGGTGAAGAAATCCACGACCGGCGCGAGTACGACAGCGAAGAAGTCAAGGCAGTGGAGCTTTTCTTATCCTGCGGCGATGAATTCCATCGGCGGCGCTAGGGTTCGGGAGTGAGAGCGACAGGGGCGCGAGAAGTGAAGTGAATTAAGGTTGACGGGGTCAAGCCTTTATATAGGCGCGGTGAAAACCGAGCGGTCCGAAGATTTTGGACGGATAAGCCCCTGGCGATTCGCATTTCAGCGACACGCGTCACACATGCATTTTGAGTGCGCTTATCCATGCGTCGAATGTGCGGGATTAAGTTACTGTGGCAATCGCCAAAAATTTGATTTGAAAACTTTAAAGTGTGTTCACAATTTCTTCAACTGACAAGGATATAGTGAAGACTTTGAACGGTGTCAATTAGAATGCACATGAAGAGATTGTGAACAAATTGGTTTGAGTTTAGCATAGAGTGGAGCGGGTCCGAACACATTCACATAGACGAAAAAGCAGTTTGAAGAATTAGCAATATGTGAATGCTGTTGAGGATATGAGAAACTCAAAAAAAAAAAAAATATATATATATATATATATATATATATATATGGGACTATTCAACAACCAGCCCCTCCTAACCTGTTTTTTTCCCGAAGGGAGCGAGGGAGCGAGCGAGCTCCGGTCTGCCGCCGGCCGCAGAGCCACCCCCACTTACATGTTCCTTCCTGCAGGCGCGCAACGAGCGGCGGCGAGCGGAGCAAGTGAAAAAGGCACGACCAGCGACCACCTTCCCCCACATATCGATTTTCCTCTGTCGACCCGATCTAGATCGGGATGGTGCCCTGCTGCCTGAGCTTCTTCCCCTCCTACTCTGGCTGTCTGCCTCGCCCGCCGCCGGGCCGCCTCGCCTTCTTCCTCCCAAGACTCCTTCCTGTAGCTGCTGCGTGTGGTTCGGCCACCACTCCAAAAACGCCGACGCGAGCCACCCAGCGCCAACCACTCTACCCGCCTCCCCAACTTCTGGCTCGGGCTGTCGTGCGCCACCCACAACCTCCAGCCGGCCGCCCAGTGTGACCAAACTCTGCTCCTCGGCGCTGCCGGCAATCTGACCGGGCGCTGCGCGTCCACCAGCGTCCACGACGCGCAACGACCTTCTTTCCCCACCATGAATCCCATGCGGCATCCCGGACCGGCACGGTGGCGGCAATCGGGCAGTTAGCCCATCTCCCCCCAACTGTCCACTGTGTACCTCCTGCGCGAGGCAGATGTTCACTTGGACGTGGGCGGGATCCTCTGGAGCCCACGGTCGGGATCCAGGCTCAATCCGGTCAACGACGGTTGTTGGTGGCGACCAGGTAGAGATGCTCATTCCCGAGCTCCGCTGCCCGAGCTCCTCTGTTGACAGCCGTGCTCATCCGCAAGCCCCCCACCCCCCCGGTGCTACTGTTAAGTGCTAACTACTTGTAATGATAGTGCTAACTGATGTTGTCTATGCTGTGGTGATAACTAAAAAATTTCTTATAAATTAATTGTTGCTACTGACTGTGCTAACTGCTGCTATAGGAGATCATGCCGGATGTGGCCGTCATCAAGCAGCTAACTTCTCTCCTAGTTCACTTCTACATCCGTGGCGGGCTTGGCGAGAGTAGAGCATCATTAGTTAACTTCCTGATTCGTGGAGATTATCATTTGAAAAAGTAGTCCATCCCGCTTGTGTGCCCTTCTCTCTCTCTCTCTCTCTCTCTCTCTCTCTCTAGCAGTTAACCGAAGTTAACCACTAGTACGAACAGTCAACTGCTCCTACTAACATTAATATACAGGTAATTACTGCCTAGTTAAATGAACTTTGCCTACAAAACAAGCAGTTAGCTATTGAAAACTTTGGAAATTAGCTATGGTGTTTTTAAGTTCATCTATGAATGGTTCTTTTTGCATGTCTTGTTCGGCGTCTGAAGAGAGTTCAACAGAATTTGGATTCAGATGAGTATGATGCATGGTTCCTTCTGGATTTGTGGTTTAGGGCTAGTTAAGATAATTTTGCTTTGATTCAACTCAAACATGGTGTTTTTTTGTTGCAAAAAAATATTGCAGTATAAATTCTCTTATGAATCTAATCCCTGTATACATAGCACTCCACGCTCACTCATGTTTTTCTGGTTGGTAGCACGTCGCTCCAGCAGGTTTTTGTTCTTTATATTATTATATGTTTTCTTGCTTCCTAGCTATGTCTTGCCTAAACTGGCAAATCTCCTGGGTTGGGCAAGTGTTTGAGTAACTTATACGTCCTAAAAATAGTATGTATCTGTGACTTTCTTTTTCAGTTTCAACAAAGATTCAGTCAAATCGTTGGGCCGCGTGTTAACTTCTTGATGATGGTAGTTAGCAGATGCCATGGTACGTAGTAGTTAGCAGAGAATGTGGTGGATTTACTTTGGAGCTCAAGAAAGGAACATCTGTTAACTATTGTTTGCTGAACGATTACCTTATGTTTCCTATAGCAGTTAACTATTTGTATTGTAGCAGCTGTTAGCTTCTGTGTACTGTACTGGAGTATTTGCCTACTGTAGTTAACTTCCGTGTTTTCTCTAGCATTTTACCTGTCCAAAACCAACAGCTCGCCGTGCAAAAAAACCAAAGTAAAAAAGATGGGCCAACTATCTAATTCTAGCAATTATTCATTGCGTGGTGGTCTTGTGCAGAAAATGGTAGGTCTACAACAACGCTTTATTTCTCTAAAAAAAAGTGTAGCAGTTAACTCCCAGAACTGTGGCAGTTAAACTCGGTGAAGAAAAATGTTAAACACCGATGCAGTTAGCGCTCGGGTAGTTAAACTTAGTGTGACCCCTCACAGAAAATGAACTAAGCAAAAAAAATAGTATCGCCTCGGCAGTTAGCTATTTCATGCTCGACAGGTAGCGTGACCAGGGAAAAAAGAAATGAAAGAAAAAAAATTATATCTTTAATCTCGGCAGTTAACTCGGTGTTAACTGCCGCAATCCCTGGCAGTTAGCTATTTTACTCCCGGCCGTTAGCTTGAACCGGGCAAAAAGCAAAAAAAAAGTATTTTCAATCCTGGCAGTTAACTATCGCAGTCTCGGCAGTTAGCTAATCCAATCCCGGCAGTTAACTTGACCAGGGAAAAATAGAAAAAAAGAATTAAAAACAAAAGAAGCAAATAAAAGTATTATCAACCATTGCAGTTAGCTTGTTCATCGCGTTCAGTTAGGTATTTCATACCCGCAGTTAGTGTGACCCAAGTCAAAAAAGAAAAAAAACATTTTCAGTCCCGCAGTTAACTTGGTGTTAACTACCGCGATTCCTGGCAGTTAGCTATTTCACTCCCGGAAGTTAACTTGACCTGACGATAAAAGTATAGAAGAAAAAAACAATTTTCTTTAGTCTCAGCAGTTAGCTTGTCAGCATATGTCAGTTAGCTATTCCGCGCGAGCAGTTAGCGTATACTGTAGCAGTTCGGGCAAAAAATGTCGAAAATGATGTTAGTTTTTTGAAAACTGCTTCTGTTGGGGATGTATATCAGCATTTAGACCCGGCATAGAGTTAACCCGGCTATAGAGCAGACTCAACGGGCCAACTTATGGCAGGGCCTGAAGACTTAAAGTGGGCCGGCTTGAAGGGGCCTGGTGACGACAGGCCGGCTTAAGCGACGGGTCGGCTTACGAAGGTGAAGGTGACGCGGAGACCGTCTTGGAGGGCAAGAAGAAAAGAGTAGGGGGCGGGTCAAAGAACGACCCGGACTCTCATGTAATCTAGGGTTCCACCTGTGTATATAAAGGGGAGCACCTATACGAAAAAGACTAAGTTGCAATCCCCTCGAGAGCTAGGTTAGCGAATTTGCATCCTTGTAATCGAGATCCACAGCAATATAGACAAGCAGGACGTAGGCTTTTACCTCCACCGTGAGGGGCCGAACCTGGGTAACCCGGCGTCTTCTCGTTCCCGATCAACCCCGCTAAGCTTCCACGTTAGTGCGATGGTTTCATCTCTAAGTCCTTTTACTAGGACATCTGTCGCGACAAAACCACGACAGTTGGCGCCCACCGTGGGGCACACGCACGGTGGAGTTGAGTTCTTAGCGGGATCCCTTCCAGGGTTCGGGAGGTACGCGGTTGGCATGATGACCAAGAGCCGCCGCGGGAAGTTCTACATCGACGATTCATACTGGGGTCCCGACGCCGACTCAATTGAGTACGGGTACCGGGTCCCCTTCGGCAAGATCCATACCTTCATCGGCGTCGTCGGCGAGCCGGCCGCCGGGTTGGAGAATATCGCTGGCGTCGAGTCGGCATGCCGCGTTGGACAGCTCCGTGCGAGACCCGGCCCGCGTCAAGCCGGCCCAGATCACGTCTTCGTGGGCTTCACCCAAGGGGTGGCCCTGTCGGAGAACTCCCAATCTCAGGACGACACGCTGATCCAATCAGACGGCGAGTCCACGATGGGGGAAACTGAGTCAATTCTTCCGCTGCATGATGGAATGCTGGGGCACGCGGACGACGTCTTCTCAGAGAGCCCTGATCCGCCTCGCTTCGCGGCGGTGTACATGGCGGGTAGGCAAGATCCAGCGCGAGACCCGGCCAATCTGACGGCGGGACAGAACAACCTTCTGGCCGGCTCAGGAGGAGCCGGCGCCTCGGCCTCCGGCTCTCAGAAGACCGGGGTTCAGGTGCTCGCGGACTTGATGACTACGCTGGCGGCCCTGTTGGCCGAGCCGGTCACTGCTGAGAACGCGGCGGCGCGCAACGCGGAGATCGCGAAGTGTCGCGAGGAGATGGCCAAGATCCAGGAGGACATCAATGCAGAGAACGCCCGCATGATACAGGAGCAGGCACAGATCGCTGCGGAAAGGCATCGCCTTGACGAGGAAACACAGTACCTGAGCCGCCGGCAGGCTGAGTCAGAGCTTGTTCACCGGAGGCGTCGTCAGAGCCGGCTTCCGGCTGATCTCGAGCCGACTCAGCTCTTCACCACGCCGCCGGCTCCGATGAACCCGGGGGCTGGAGTCATTCCCCTGCGAGAGCCGCCGCTAGAGCAGCCTGTCCAGCAGCGAGAGCCGGCCCATCTTCGTGCACCAGATCGGCAGCAGCAGCCGCCCTCTCGCCAGTTCCAAACCCCAATTGGACACTACTCTAACCCGGTGGATAACATGCTAGCAGCAACCCACAATTTGGCAGCCATTCGGATTGAGGGGGACGACCCGATTCAGACGGAGGCCAGGAATGCCATTGCAATGCTCAAGACGGCAGTGGTGCAGCAAGCCAACTACTCGCATAGCCAGCATCGGCTTCACTCAACTCCTCTTTAGAGCCACTCCAGGGGTCAGCGCCCTGAGTCGCCCGCGGTTTCCAGCAGCGCACACCACCGGAGGGCCGCCCAACCGCTGCCGGAGCAGCGGCAGCCCAGGATCCCGCAGGACGTGGCAGATGCAGCTCGGATTCTGCGAGCATGGGAGGAGGAAAACGCGCACGCAGGGAATAACCCGCCGGTGCACGTCGGCACGCAGGCGCGCATTAACCCGCCGCCAGCCGCTAACCCGCCTGAAGCGCACCGCGCGCCCGAGACAACACGGTTTGACGGCCAACCTGAGGGTACTATGAGCCGCCTGGTCGGGACTCCCTGCTTGGTGCCGGCGCTGCGAGAGGCGCGCATACCCCCAGATTTCAAGGGGCCTCGCAAAGTCCCTAACTACACAGCCAATTTAGACCCTACAGAGTGGGTCGCGAGCTATGAGCTGGCAATGGACTTGTTGGGGGCAAGCGAGTCAGTCCTGGCGCGTTACCTACCGCTGATGTTGGAGGGCCCTGCACGCACCTAGATGAAAAACTTGCCGGCAAATTCTATCAACACCTGGCAGGAGCTGAAGGAGCATTTTATCAAGAACTTCCAGGGAACCTGCAAGAGGCCAACCGCAATTGTTGATCTTGAGCGTTATGTCCAGCGCGAGGACGAGTCAGCACACCATTGGGCTCGCCGGGTTGCAGAAGTGATGCACAGTTCCGATAGCATCACGGCGGCTCAAGCAGTGCTTGTTCTGGAACGAACATGTAAGTTCCAGCCGCTGGTCCAGAAGCTTGGGTGGCTCAAGCGAAAGGTATAGGACATGGGAGACCTCATGGATGTCTTAACCCGGTACGCGGAGTCGGATAACACCAAGGATCCGCAGTCGGACGAGGAGAAATCTGACAAGGGAAAGAAGGCTAGCGGTAAGGGTCAGCAGCAGAGCAACGGCAATGGTTAGAGCAACAACGGTGGAAAGCGCAAGAGCTATGATGGTAACTCTGATTTGGTGGCAAACACAAACACGGAAAACAAAAGTCAGCGTCAGAATGACGGTTCCAAGAAGCAGCCCTCCGGCAGTCGCCCTCTTACATACGAGGAAGCCCTCAAGGCTCCTTGTCCGAAACACAGTTATAATGGTAAACCAGCCACTCACTCCTGGGAAAATTGCTATGTAATGCAAGAGTTCGCCAAGCGTATCTTCCAGAATCATCATCATGGGGGAGGCAGTGGCGGTCAACCCACCAACCCAGGACCCGGCTTCTCAGGGGCTGGCTTGCAGGGACCCTTCCCCGGACCGGGTTTCCAGGGAAATAATACCCAAGGTGGCGGCTTCCAGGGGGCTGGAAATCTGGGAAGCGGTAATCAGAGAAACAATCAGGGAAATCAGCATCAAGCCGGCGCGGCAGGATTTCAGAGTAACCCGAAACAGTTAAACAGCGGACAGTATCACGTCTTCACCACTAGCACCTGCAAGCGGGATCGGAAGGTGTAGCGACGAGCCGCCCATTTGGTTAAGCCGGCAACTCCTTACTATCTCAACTGGTCTGAGCAGCCGGTCACCTGGAGTAGGGCGGATCATCCAGTCCTGCTTGACCACCCTGGCCACCTGGCGTTGGTGGTTGCACCGCAAGTCGGCGGTTACACCCTGACTAAAGTGCTTATGGACGGCGACAGCAGCATCAACATTCTGTACTATGACACGTTCAGGCGGATGAATCTGTCTGATAAGCAGCTAACTCCGTCTTCTACGGTCTTTCACGGCATCATTCCTGGCAAGCGGCTTACCCTATGGGAAGAATTTCCCTTGAGGTGGCTTTTGGCTCAGAGGATAACTGGCGTTCCGAGTTCCTGTCCTTCGAGGTAGTCAAGCTTAAGAGCCCTTACCACGCCCTGTTCGGCCGGCCGGCTTATGCGCGGTTCATGGCGCGCCCATGTTATGTCTACCTGAAACTGAAGATGCCAGGACCAAGGGGAACCATCACAGTGGAAGGAAATCGGAAAATCGCACTGGAGTGTGAGTAAGGAGATGCAGCTTATGCTGAGACGGCCTGCGCCGCGGAGGAGTTGAGGTATTACAAGGATAACGTTGACCCGGCTGATAGGACGTCTATGAAAAAGCCCACCACGGAGTCAGATCCCCTGCTCAAATTTAAGTCGGCCAGAGACACGAAGCAAGTTGATTTCACCCCGGGCAATTCTTCGGAGTAGTTCACCATCGGGGCCAATATGGATCCCAAATAGGAAAGCGCGCTCATCGAGTTCATCCGTGAGAATCGGGACATGTTCGCATGGAAACCTTCTGACATGCCAGGTGTACCGAGAGAACTCGCTGAGCACTCCCTTAATGTGGATCCCAAGTTTAAACCAGTTCGCCAGTACCTCCGTTGCTTCAATGAGGAGAGGCGGAAAGCTATTGGAGAAGAAGTGGCTCGGCTCCTAGCTGCCGGGTTCATTGTCGAAGTCTTCCATCCTGAGTGGTTAGCTAACCCAGTGCTTGTTCTGAAGAAAAACGGGACTTGACGGATGTGTGTGGACTACACAGACCTAAATAAGGCTTGTCCTAGTGACCCCTTTGCCCTGCCCCGTATTGACTAGATCATCGATGCTACGGCTGGTTGTGAGAGTTTATGTTTCCTGGATGCTTACTCTGGTTATTATCAGATCAAGCTGAAGCTGGAGGACCAAGCGAAGACGGCCTTCATGACACCTTTTGGGGCTTTCTGTTATACAACCATGTCATTTGGTCTGAAGAGCGCCCAGGCGACTTATCAGCGTTGTGTCCAGAATTGTTTTCATAATCAAATCGGGCGGAATGTTCATGCTTATGTGGACAACATTGTGGTTAAATCGCGGCAGAAGGAAACTCTATTGGAGGATCTCAAGGAAACATTTTACAATCTCCGTGTCTACCAGATGAAACTTAACCCGGAGAAGTGTGTTTTTGGTGTCCCTGCAGGAAAGCTTCTGGGTTTCCTTGTCTCTGAGCGAGGTATTGAAGCTAACCCGGAGAAAATCAAGGCGATCACAACTTTGGCTAAGCCGGCCAAGCTCAATGACGTGCAGAAACTGGCTGGGCGGGTTGCGGCTTTAAGCCGGTTCATAAGCCGGCTTGGCGAAAAGGCAATCCCGTTATATCAGCTGCTCAAGAAATCAGATGACTTCGTCTGGAGTAAGGAGGCAGATCAGGCTTTTGAGGCTCTTAAGAAGCAGCTGTCTGAGCCGCCGGTCCTGGCCGCCCCTCGCGAGAAGGAGCCGATGCTGTTGTATATTGCTGCCAATAACAGGGCTTTAAGCGTCGCGGTCATCGTTGAGCGCAAGGAGGATGGCAAGGAATATCCTGTCCAGCACCCAGTGTATTATGTCAGCGAGGTGTTAAACGAGTCTAAGCAACGATACCCACATTGGCAGAAGCTGGTCTACGGAGTATTCATGGCTAGCCGCAAACTGAAGCATTACTTCCACGAGCATCCGATCACAGTGGTTAGCTCAGCGCCTCTTGGGGATATAATCCAGAACCGGGAGGCTACAAGCCGGGTTGCTAAATGGGCTATTGAGCTCGGCCCCCATAACCTCAAATATCTGCCTCGCACGGCAATTAAGTCTCAGGCGTTGGTGGATTTCATTAATGACTGGACAGAGTTGCAGGCTCCCGAAGAGTAGCCCGACACAACGTACTGGTCCATCCACTTTGACGGCTCACGGCAGCTCGAAGGCTCGGGAGCTGGAGTTGTGATTACTTCCCCCCGAGGAGACAAGTTTTGTTATGTCTTGCGAATCATGTTTACTTGCACCAATAACGATGCTGAGTATGAGGCTTTGCTTCATGGGCTTAGAATGGCCAAGGAGATGAATCTGAGCCGGGTCAGGTGCCTGGGCGACTCAGACCTGGTGGCCGAGCAAGTTTCAGGTACATGGGATTCCAAGGATCCGCTTATGGCGGCTTACCGACAGGCAGTCACCAATATTGCGGGACACTTCAAAGGTTATCAGGTCGATCATATTGATCGCCGGCAGAACGAGGCGGCAGATGCACTGTCTCGCTTGGGTTCTCAGCGTAAGCCGGTGCCACCCAATGTGTTCCAGGACGTCTTGCACAACCCGTCTGTCTAGTTGCCAACAGAGCAGGATCTGGCTGTTCCTGACCCAGAGGCGGCTCTCGTGGCGGCTATCCATGCCATCCCTAATTGGACGGTCCCCTATTTGGCTTACTTAAGCTAGGGAGAACTGCCAACAGAGGAACTCCTAGCTCGGCAGATCATCAGACGATCTAAGTCTATGACTATTGTTAATGGCGAGTTGCACCGACGAAGCGTCACTGGTGTTTTTCAGTGTTGTGTTTCGCCGGAAGAGGGTCGCACAATCCTCAATGAGATTCACTCTGGCGACTGCGGGCACCATGCCGACTCAAGATCACTGGTCGCAAAGGCTTTCCGGTATGGGTTCTACTGGCTCACGGCTCACGCTGATGCAGAGGGTATTGTCCGTAAGTGCTATGGTTGCCAGAAATACGCTCGCCAGGCCCATGTGCCGGCTCAGGAGTTGAGGATGATACCAATTACTTGGCCGTTTGCGGTCTGGGGGCTTGACATGGTGGGACCCTTCAAGCGTTCCAAGAACAAGCATACGCACCTCCTGGTGGCCGTGGATAAGTTTACCAAGTGTGTGGAAGCAGAGCCGGTCAGCAACTGCGATGCAGCAACGGCTTTCAAGTTTCTGAAAAAGCTGATATTCCGATTTGGATACCCGCACAGCATCATTACAGACAATGGAACCAATCTCTCCAAGGGGGCTATGGAACAGTTCTGTCAGCAAGAGCACATCCGGCTTGATCTGGCTTCGGTTGCGCATCCTCAGTCCAACGGACAGGCAGAAAGGGCTAAACAGGAATTACTGCGCGGTATCAGACCCCGGCTCATGGTGCCTCTGCAGCGCACACCGGGTTGCTGGGAAGAAGAGCTACCTTCCGTACTTTGGAGCATACGGACTACTCCCAACAGGTCGACAGGCTATACGCCGTTCTTTCTGGTCTATGGTGCAGAAGCCATGCTTCCAAGCGATATTCGTCACGACTCCCCTCGAGTGGCGGCTTATGTGGAGGCAGATAATGAGTTGGCTCGCCAAGATGCTCTTGATGCTTTGGAGGAGGAGCGAGACCTTGCCGCTTCCAGACCAGCAATCTATCAGCAAGACCTACGCTGTTATCACAGCCGTAGAGTTCGAAGCCGCACTTTCCAGGAATGTGACTTAGTGCTCCGTCTGATACAAGACCAGACAGGCATGCATAAGCTTTCACCGCCTTGGGAAGGGCCCTTTGTGGTCAGCAAGAATCTCAACAACGGGTCATATTACCTGATTGACATCCATGAGGAAGATAAACCACGTACCTCCGAGGAGGAGACAAGCCGGCCCTGGAACATTGCCCAGCTTCGGCCGTATTACACCTAAGTCGTTGACTGGGTTACAACTTGTACATATCTTCTATCATGTATATACCTCTTTTTGATCAAATATAATATCGACCAGCAGCACTGTGTGAAGGTGTTGTTTGCCTCAAAACTTGTGTACTGGATCTTTATTTGTTGATCTTGGTTACTTGGGGGCTTCCAACTCAATTGAGTTTAGCTTACAAAACCCTCTTAACCCGGCGAGATGCCACAACGTTGGTTACACCTGCCTGTTAGCAAGATGCTACTCCCTATAAAAATGACCCGGCGTACGTCTGATGAGTCAATCACGTATGTGACCCTGAACTCATTCGAGTTAAAACGTTCGATTGGTTGTGGAGAGCCGGCTTTCAGAAAGCGAGGACAAACCAACAGGCCAAAGTGCCAGCTTCCTGACGAAGCATATTCCGGCTTAGGTTTATAAGCCGGTCACTTAATGTTGTGTTTAGCAGGCGGCTTAGCTTTTCTGAGCCGGATTGTTCCGTGCGTATTCCCTGCCTCACATTTATCTTTGCATACATGCATACATCCGTGCATCGCATTTACTTAAGTTCATTATCATATTTTCATTTCAATAGTAACATCGATTACTCGTTCATATGATATCATAAATCGCCAGCACATGCCTTTGTGTTTCCAGCAGCACCGTTCTATTAACAGACGCCGGCTCTCGCGGCCCAAAGAGGACTTAAGAGGCACGGCGTTCTCGAGTGTTAAGGAATCCAGTGCGCAATGGCACTGGCATCAGCAAGGCATCAAAAAGTTTATGCTATCCTATTACAAACCGCACACCAATGGCGGCCATGGGAAAAAGTTTTTTACAACGTCTTGCTCATGCAAGGTTAAGCCGGCGTTCTACATCGCCGGGTCAGAGCTGGCGTCAGCACCCGTTGCGTCGCCATGAGCCGGCTCTTCACGGCCGTCGTCATCCTCCTCTTCTGGGCTTGAGCCGTCGGTCGACCACTGAATTGAGCGCAAGGCTTCAAATAGGGCGTCTTCGGATATCAGAGAGGAGGGGTCGACGTCAGGAGGAAAGGATTGCTTACGTGTACGGGTTAGAGCCACCGGCTGATGATTTGGGGCTTCGATCCGTTCATTGTTCTTTGAATACGACGCTTTGTATCTGGTCAAATCGGCTTCTTCTGCAATGGCGGTGGCTGCGACCCGGGTTTCCTTGAGGCAGCGTTGGAAGTCCTTCTTCGAGAATGGCGTGTCATCGACGTTGAATTCTGGGTACCCACCCGCCACCTGAGCCGGGTCAAGCTCCGGCACGTATGCCTTGGCCCGCGCAAGCGCGGTCAGAGCCCCCGTGCGGCAGCACGCCCTTTTCCAGTCGGCAAACCACCTGGCACGATGGACAGCTCCTTCAGTGTATCCGCAATCAGCTGAGGCGGTGCCTTGGTGCTTTTGGCGGCCATTATGCAACGGCAGCTGCCTATGTACAGTTGTTCTACCAAGGTGTAGACCGCCTTCAGTTTCACCACTGGTAGCTGCACAAGGGTTTGATTTTTTCGGCCTGTAAAGCACAAGTCTGCACGGTCAGTTGAGCCGGCTACGGATGATAAGCCGGTCCAATGGAATTATGCTCAGTTTTACTTACCGAAAATGGCGCTACACATGGCGGTAATTTGACCTTTGAGAGTTGTCAGCTCTTGGGTTACCGGCTCAAGCTTGGCCTCCGCTTCGTCGACTCTCGTGGCTTGGGCGGCTCGTGCAGCCTCAGTCTCTTGCAAGGTGGCCCGTACAATCGCCAAAGTTTTCTTTGCTTCAGCAGCGGCTTCCTCGTACTCTTGGCGCAATTTTTTCTCTTTTTTGGCCTCCTTTTGAAAGCCGGCAGCCTGAGTTTCTACCTGGTCCAGCATTTCCTGTAGAGCAGACCGTTATACATAGCATATATGGCCCGGGTCACCCTCAAGAGCAACCCGGCTCATGGGGGCTACATTTTGTCGAACTTCAAAATAAGCAAGGAAGTCCCATACAGCTGCGGGCAGTCTACATGGCACTTGGGGGCTAATGCCTGAGTTGATTTTTTCTGATCAGTTAGAAAGACCCGCCCATCATGAATGATGAGCCGGTCTTTGGGGTTATCGATTGCAGTTGAGCTTACAAATTCTCATATTTTGGAAGTCCCGGATCATTATTTCATAATAACCCGGCCCTTGGGGGCTAATGCATCCATTGATCTATTCTATTACGTTATGGAGACCCGTTCGTCATCTATGATGAGCCGGCCTTTGAGGACGCCAGTAGACGGTTCTACTTACAGGTTTCAATTGGAAGTCCCGGGTCATTATTGCATAATGACCCGGCCCTTGGGGGCTACATATATATATGGTACAAGATGGAAGGGTGCAAAATTACCTCATATTTCCGCTTCAATGCAGTGACCATGGCAATTTCTGTGTCCCGGCTTTCAGACAGCCGGGTTAACATAGCCCGATGCAGAGTACTGGCGTCTTGATCTTCAAACGTAGCAAATTCAAGAGCTGATTTCCCCTTGTCCTTCTGAGCCGGCTCAGGCTTGGTTGGGACCTTGGTAAGGGCTGTGGAGGTTTCTGGTATGGCAGTCTGACATTCATTCGTCACCACTACCTCTTCCTGAACCGGTGCTTTATCTTGAGCCGGCGCTTCGGGCTGCGGGGCATTTTGGTCTACAGTTATATCTTCCCTCTCCTGAGCTGGAGGGGAGGCACGAGCCGAGCTGTTATGGAGGGCCGGTTCATCCTGAGTAGCCACGGGGGTCTCCTCTGTTTGAGGGCCCGTCTGAATGGCCGGGTCAGATGGTTCGGTGGCTGTTTTCTTCTTAAAGGCTTTGACGCTATACAAAGAGCAAGGGAATTACACATTTACAAAGGTAAAACAACAAGAAGTCAATATACATTACAGGAACGTTTGCTTACCCAAGATTGATATTGAAAGCTGGCGCCTGCGTGGCGCTTGACTCGCCTGATGAGTGCGACGTCTGATATGCCGAGTCATTAAAGGGTAAGGGTTCTTTATAAAGGCCAGCTAGAGGAAAAGAATAAGTCGGGCTAAGAAGCACCTCAGCGCGCGCTTTGCGCGACGGCGGCTCGTATGGAAGCCCGCTACTTAACTCGCCTTTGCCGCTCCGGGTCTTCCTTTTAGTGGTTCCGGCTTGACGAATTTTCTTCAAAATAAATTTGGGGTCCAAATGAGCATCTTCGTGGGAAAAAGGGACCTTACAGACGGTAACCCGGGGCTTCCTTCGAACCTTGCGGATCACAGCCCGAGTTTTCTTCCGAATAGGAACTGGAGAGTCTGAATCTGAGGAAATTAAAGTTACCTCTGGTTCAACTGCATGATTAACTTCAGCTTCTTCCTGGAATGAGTGAGCGTTAGTGATCTGATTAAAGATGCGACTTAAGAGAATCAAGTTCTACCTCATTGTCTTCGTCGCTATTTGACTCCTCTTCATCGTTTTCTCGAGTAGGATTTACAGGTTCGACCCGCCACCAGTTGTCGTTTTCCTATACCAGGGCAAAGTGGCGAAATGAAGGCAAAGGCAATATGATATTGGTAATGATTAAAGGGAGAAGGTGGCTTACTGGAGGGGCCGGCTTGTTAGCACTGAACGGGGCGAGCCCCACAGTCTTGATATCTTCCATCGTCTCTCTGAGCAATTTCTTGGATAGTTTTATAACCTCCTTCTCTTTGAGGTTGACCCGGCTGAACCATTGTGGATCTTCACGGTGGCCGGTGTAGGTGTGCATCAACCGGGTCCTGGAGCTCAGCGGCTGAATCCTCCATTCAACCCAGGTCCGGGTCAAGTCGGCACTGGTTAGGCCATGAGCGAGTAAGGCGTTCATTTTTGGATATAATGGCTCCAGATTCTCCCTCTCTTCTTGGGAGGGGAGACCCGGGAAGACGGTATTGGCAAGCCGGGTTACCCTATAACCCGGCAAAGGATTCTGACCTACGGGAGAGGTGTCCTTGCAATAAAACCAAGTCCTCTACCACCCTTTCGGATGACTGGCCGGCTTGGCATTGGGGAAGATGATATTTTTTCGACGTTGGATGGAGATCCCGCCGAGTTCAATACTGGGGCCGTCTTTGTGCTCCGTTTGGCGGTTCAGATAAAAAAGCTCTCGGAATAGGATAAGAGACGGTTCCAGCTACAAGTAGAGTTCACAAAATACTTGGAATTGACATAGGTTGAAGATGGAATTGGGGGCCAAGTCCTGGGGCCTGATGTTGAACAGGTGTAACACGTCTCTGAAAAACTTTGAGCCGGGAGGGCGAAAACCCCTTGAGACATGATCAACAAAGACGACAACTTCATCTTCGCCGAGTTGAGGGTATATTTCCTCTTCAGGAGCTCGCCATGAAATTGTCTCCTTGGCTGGCAGCAACCCGGTGTCTGTCAGAGCTTGCAAGCTCAATTCAGACATACCGGACTTGGCCCAGTTGACAACCTTGGGCTTGGGAGGCATATTCTGAAAAAGAAAGAAAAAGGGGTCATAAGCCGGCATGTTAAGCTTATAAAGGGAAACCCGGCGAGGTACTAAAGCAGTCATGGCCGGGTTATGCAAACTGCAGCAAGTGATGTTGAGCCGGTATGACAATGAGCCGGCGTTGGTTAATCAGTGAGATTTCGGGTTTCTTCTAAGTGTTGAGATATCCATAAACAGGAATCTGATGGAGCGAGTGCTATTACAGGATCTAAAAATGCATCCGAAAAGAAATTTTGAAGACCTAGGTGGGGATGGATACGAGGGCTTGCGCTCAATGCAGATCCACGGAGGACGGTACGGAGATCTAGATGCAAAAATGGTACTACCGCAGCAAGTAAAACACCTACACGGATCATTTCATTGGTTTTAGATCCACTAAACGAGATGAGAAGGATGAACATGAAGAACACCGATGAACTACACAGAAAAATGAGCGCCATAGATCCGAAAAAGCAAGGGGTTTGTTGTACCAGATTGCAGCGAATGAAGCGGCGGTGCTTTTGATGAACTCTGGCGACGATGGGGCGTTGGAGAAGGACGAGCTCGAGGCGGTCGGAGAGTTTTGAGTGGCGGTGGTTCGGGCGTGCGAAGAGGCAGATGCGAGGAAAACGAAGGAGAGAGTAAAAGTGACAGAGGAGGTGACGTGACTTCTTTATAGGCTTGGTAAAAGTTAAAACGGCAGGGGCGGAACCCCAGGAGGCGCAGTAATTTTCGGTGATGTGGTGCCTCGATTCTCGCGTTTGACGAGACGGGACGTACCCAGTAAAGGATTTGGGATGATATTATCCGGATTTCGCGGAAGTGGTTCGTGACGTCACGAGGGACAAGAATTGAAAATGTTAAGTTTGAATCTGAAGGGGTGAACCTGACGATCACTTTAACCCGGAGACTTGAGCTGGTCCAAGATGGCGGCTTAAAAGAGCGGCTTGGAATGAGTTTGGAAATGTATTACTGATGTTTTGTTTTTCAGGTTGAAGTTTAACGTGAATAAATTCAAGTCAAACTGAGGGCTAATGTTGGGGATGTATATCAGCATTTAGACCCGGCATAGAGTTAACCCGGCTATAGAGCGGACTCAGCGGGCCAACTTATGGCAGGGCCTGAAGACTTAAAGTGGGCCGGCTTGAAGGGGCCTGGTGACGACAGGCCGGCTTAAGCGACGGGCCGGCTTACGAAGGTGAAGGTGACACGGAGACCGTCTTGGAGGGCAAGAAGAAAAGAGTAGGAGGCGGGTCAAAGAACGACCCGGACTCTCATGTAATCTAGGGTTCCACCTGTGTATATAAAGGGGAGCACCTATACAAAAAATACTAAGTTGCAATCCCCTCGAGAGCTAGGTTAGCGAATCTGCATCCTTGTAATCGAGATCCACAGCAATATAGACAAGCAGGACGTAGGCTTTTACCTCCACCGTGAGGGGCCGAACCTGGGTAACCCGACGTCTTCTCGTTCCCGATCAACCCCGCTAGGCTTCCACGTTAGTGCGATGGTTTCATCTCTAAGTCCTTTTACTAGGACTTCTGTCGCGACAAAACAACGACAGCTTCTAAACCGTAGCAAATCTGAAAACGTGTTGCATATGCCAAAGTTTGGGCTAATTGGTAGCTTTCTAACGGTATATCATATGCATCATTCCGACAAAAAGTTTGAAAATTCCTTTCACAAAAACATTGAAAAGTCGTTTGATGGATTTTCAGTTTTTTGAATTTTGTTTAAAAACCGAATCGATTTTGGGAAAACGATCAACATGAGTTTTTTGCTCATTTTCAATAGCTATCCAACGGTATATCATTTGCATGATTCTGATTAATGGTTCAATAATGATGACCCAAAAACAGTGCGAAAAAATGGTGCCAGAAAAAGTCCGCCCGGCAGTTAACTAGTATAGTTCGCACAGTTAGCTGTCTGTTCTCGAGTTGTTAGGAAGGGTTTCTGAATAGCTTATTTAGGAATGGGTTGCAGAATAGCTGGGATGTATATATATATATATATATATATATATATATATATATATATATATATATATATATATATATATATAGGAAGAATTAGCACAAGCAATGAAGAACAACCTCAAATGACGAATTTGAAAAAGTTTGACGAAATTGCAAATGACGAAAAGCTCAAATTGAAGAACGTCAAGAAGAGGATGATGGCGTTACCCACCGTATAAGAATTATGATGATTTCAGACACCGCGTACAATTGTCGTAGGGTTCCGGGAATCAAATTCTTCATTAATTTCTTCACACTTAGAGGGTTAGTCTTCATTGATTGAAGAAAAATGTTACTTCGTGTGTTGCGCATCAAAGTCATCAATAATGCATAAGCATTAGGATCTGTGCCCTTTTCAAAGGACATTCGAAGATTCTAGGATGTTTAGCTCACACCGCAACATGCAAAACCTTCTCTCATCCAAGGGCTTTGTGAAGATATCTACAAGTTGGTCTTCAGTCTTCACGTGGTTGATGATGATGTCTCCCTTTAGCACATCATCACGAGGAAAATGGTGACGAATCTGAATGTGCTTTGACCTTGAGTGTTGCACAGGGTTGTGGGCGATCTTGATGGCACTCTCATTGTCGCAGTAGAGTGGCACTTTCTTCACGTTGATGCTATAATCCTTAAGGGTCTGCTTCATCCATAGTAGATGTGAGCAGCAGGCACCAGCGGCAATGTACTCAGCCTCGGCTGTGGAAAGTGAGACGATGTACTACTTCTTCGAGGACCAACAAACAAGAGATCGTCCGAGGAAATGGCATGTGCTTGATGTAGACTTGCGATCCACACGATCTCCAGCATAATCAGAATCAGAAAATCCAGCAAGATCAAGTGAGGAGCCCTCGGGATACCATAATCCAAGCGTTGGTGTGTGAGGTAAATATTGAAGAATTCGTTTCACAGCCTGATGGTGTGATTCCTTCAGTGACGCTTGAAAGTGGGCACACATGCAAACGCTAAGCATAATATCTGGCGTAGATGCACATAGGTAAAGCAGCGAACCAATGATGGAGCGATATACCTTCAGATCGAAATCTTTACCATTTTTGTCACTTCAGAGTTGACCATTTGTTGGCACTGGTATCTTAAGGCCTTTGTAGTCTTGCATGTCGAATTTCTTCAGGTAGTCTTTGAGATATTTCTCCTGAGAAATGAAGATGCCATTGGGTTGTTGACGAATTTAAAGCCCGAGGAAGAATTTCAACTCCCCCATCATAGACATCTGATATTCTTCACGCATCATATATGCAAATTCATCACTGTATCGCTTGTTAGTGCAACCAAAGATAATATCATCAACATATATTTGGCATATGAACAGTTCACCATCATAAGATTTTGTGAAAATAATAGGGTCAAGTGAGCTGGGTTTGAAACCCTTTTTCTTCAGAAACTCCTTCAGTGTATCATACCAAGCCCTCGGGGCTTGTTTGAGGCCATAGAGAGCCTTGTTGAGTCTAAGACTTTGTCAGGATGCTTAGGGTCCTCAAAGCCTAGTGGTCGAGCAACATATACTTCTTCCTCAAGCTTAGCATTGAGGAATGCACTTTTCACATCCATTTGATATAAGTGAATATTATGATGGTTAGCATATGCAAGCAGTATACGAATAGCTTCAAGCCTAGCAACAGGTGCAAATGTATCATCGAAATCAATTCCCTCAACCTGTGTGTAGCCCTGAGCTACAAGACGGGCCTTATTCCTCACCACTTGGCAATTTTCGTCTTGTTTGTTGCGGTAGATCCACTTGGTGCCGATGACATTGTGTTTGCGTGGATTGGGACTCTTGACAAGCTCCTACACATTATTGAGCTCGAATTGATGCAATTCGTCTTGCATGGCTTGAATCCATTCAGGCTCCAGAAATGCTTCATCAACTTTGGTGGGCTCTGAAATAGAGACAAACGCATAATGCCCACAAAAGTTAGCTAGATGTGAAGCTCTTGAGCGAGTGAGGGGACCAGGTGCGTTAATGTTGTCGAGGATTTTCTCAATCTGCACTTCATTCGCTAATAATGGATGTGCTGGACGAGGGCCTTGCTGTTGTTGTTGTTGTGTAGAATCCTCAGCATCATTTTCTTCAGGTTCAGCAGTTTCTTCACGATGAGGAATTACTACATCTTCATCAGCTATTTCTTCACTAGGCACAATTTCACCGGTGCCCATTACCTTTATAGATTCCTCAGGAGGCATTTCATCTAGCACAGGAGGCAGGTGCTCTCTTTGTGAGCCGTTAGTTTCATCGAACCGCACATCTACAGTTTCAACAACCTTGTTGTGATAGGTGTTGAAGATTTTGTAGGTCTGTGAGTCCTTTCCGTAACCAAGCATAAAATCCTCATGTGCCTTCGGTGCAAATTTAGAACTGTGATGAGGATCTCTAATCCAGTATTTAGCACCGAAGACATTGAAATAACTTACATTGGGTTTCTTGTCAGTGAGGAGCTCATAAGAGTTCTTCTTGAGGAATTTGTGAAGATATACCCGGTTGATGATGTGACATGCAGTATCAATTGCTTCAGGACACCATCGACGAGGTGTCTTGTATTCGTCAATCATAGTACGAGGCATCTAGATGAGTGTCCTGTTCTTATGCTCCACGACTCCATTCTGCTATGGCATGTAGGGAGCAGATAGCTCATGAGTAATACCAAATTCATCAAGATAGTCATCAAGGCCTGTGTTCTTGAACTCGGTGCCGTTGTCGCTCATGATGTGCTTGATCTTGAGACCATAATTCGTCATGGCCCGATTGGAAAAATGTCTGAAGACATCCTATACTTCAGCCTTGAAGGAAATGATTTGCACCCAGGTGTAACGAGAGTAGTCATCAACTATGACAAATCCGTAGAGAGATGCTGCATTGGTTAGTGTGGCATAATGGGTAGGACCAAACAGATCCATATGAAGTAATTCAAAGGGACGAGTAGTGGTCATGATTGTCTTAGCCGCATGCTTTGATCTGGTCATTTTTCCAGACTCACAAGCACCACATAGATGATCTTTGACGAATTTGACACCCTCGACGCCAATGATTTGCTTCTTCTTGACGAGTGTGCTCAGATTCCTCATGCCAACGTGTCCAAGACGTCGATGCCATAGCCAGCACTCTGAAGCTTTTGCCAGTAGACATATGGCCGGTTGAGGACCTAGTGAGAAATCTACAATGTATAAATCACCTTTCCTAAAGCCTTCAAAGACTTTGGATTTGTCAGAGTCCAACAACACAATACATCTATATTTGCCAAAGATGACAATCATATCAAGATCACAAAGCATTGAGACAGACATGAGGTTGTATCCAAGGGATTCGACAAGCATCACTTTTTCTATGTGTCGATCCTTTGAGATAGCAACCTTAGCTAGACCCAAAACCTTGCTTTTCCCTTTGTCGGCGTATGTGATATGCTTCAGATGCGACGGACTGAGGGGAGCATCAGTGAGTAAATTCCTATGATGAGTCATGTGATTCGTGCAGCCACTATCTAGGACCCATTTAGTGGCATTAGGTGTTTCATCCTATAGAAGCATTAGTCTGAGTTACAAATTCATATACTTCAAAGTGAAGAATATGATGATCAATTTTGTCACACAATTTCATCAATGTATAATAACTAGCAGCATAAGGGATGCGTGAACCGAGTATTCATTTCATCATGTTTAGCTTGCATCCCAACAAGCATTTTGTCAGGTCTTTAGCAAATTCATCAGACATTTTAGTTGTCTGAAGACCTGACCCTACAAAAGAGATTAGTTCTTCTTCACCACCCACATCTGAATGGGTGGCTGAGAAGCAATGTATCGAAGTGCATTAATGGATAACTTAGGCATTGAATAATATGCATTTCTCTTCACAGGAGGGTTATAGTAATTGAATGAATAAGCAGAGAAATTCTTCGATGTTTTGTGGACATAGTGGTTCGAAGAATAATGCTCATATTCATCAGAACGTTGTTTGTTTCCCTGCGAAATAGAGGCATTAGCATGACCATAAGTGGGTCTGCGTCCATTTGACGACATTGATCCCTGTGAAGAATTTGGCCTGGGAAGTTTCTTCTTCATCGGTGGTTTCATGATGACATTCACCTGAAGATTTTCCAAAAGGCTTTTGGGGATCCAAATTTTCTTCACAGGTGGACCGTTCCTGCAGTTAGTACCAACAAATCTGGCAAATACTTCATCATTCTAATTTTTGAACAGTTTGTAGTTAGAGTCAAATGACTCATCTGAAGAATATGAAGTATCACAAGTATAGCCAGATAAAGTGGATGGATCTATTGGAGGTCCCTTTGCAGCAACCCAGGTGGTTCTGTGATACTGCTCAGGTTTCCAATAAGAACCATCAACATTGAGCTTTCTCTCAAAAGCAGTACCCTCTTTCCTAGGATTCCTATTCAGAATCTACTTTTTAAGCACATCACAAAAGGTTTGATGCCCTTTGAGGCTTTTCTACATGCCAGTAACATACAATTCCTTCAACCCTGCATTTTTGTCAGTATCACTGGTGGCATCCTCGGATGAGGGGTTAGTTGCCACAGAAGCAGTTGAAGCAATTGAATGTACTGAAGCATTTGAACATTCAGCTGAAGAATTTGCATTTTCATGTTCAAGGCATTTTAAGCATGGTGTAACAAATTCTTCCTGAGCGGTACTGATCTGTTGGGCGAAGAGTGAGTCGTTCTCTTTTTGAAGATCATCATGAGATGCTCTCAGCTTCTCATGATCTTGCTTCCTTTGAAGAAATTCATAGCACAGCTTCTCGTCTTCGGCTGAGAGGGCCACATGATGACTTTCAAGTTCGTCATACTTTGACTGAAGACGTTTGAGATCGTCAGTCAAGGTCTGAGAGCGTTCCATTTCATCGTTCAACAGATCATCGCTTTTGTCTAGCATATTTTGAATTCTTTCCATGGCATTTTGTTGCGAGTGGCTATGTTTGCAAGCTTGGAATAACTAGGTGTCATGTTTTCATCAGATTCACCTTCACTAGAGGAAGATGAAGGTCTTTGGAATACCTTGGTGCCTCTTGCCATGAGGCAGACAACAGACGAAGTTGAGGTAGGATCTGGTTCCCGAGATATGAGGGACTTCCTAAATTCCACAAGTCAGGGATCGTCATGTCTATATGCCCCTTCATAGATGTCAGAGATCCTGTCCCAAATGAGCTTCGCACTGCCCAGATGATAGATGCGAGTGAACTCATCCTTGGTCAGTCAAGAACAGATGAAGTATTTGGCCCGTGCATTGAGCGGAGTGTAGCATTCGCCATCTTGCAGAGGTCGGTCAATCCCAGTTCAGTGACTGTCCATAGTTCACTGTCCATGGCCAAGAGACACTTTTGCATCATGATCTTCCAGTATGGATAGTTCGTGCCATCGAAGATGTGGCACGCAGCGGATACCTTGATCATTCCTGCGGTCGACATAACTAAAACTCCAGGTGGTTAAACCAAAATCACATAGAACAAGGGAGTACCTTGCTCTGATACCAATTGAAAGCGCAGGATAACTCCCAGAGGGGGGGTGAATGGGAGATTTTTAGAAATTCGTCAAACTCTGAAGACTTTGACAAACATCAGAGTGAAGAAATAGAAACAGAGGCGAAACTAGATCAACACAGATACAGATAGCATGCATATGAAATACATACAAGTGAAGCACATGTGATCATACAAGCAGGCATGCATGAGGAAGATGAACTGAAGAAATGAAAAACAGCATGATGAAAGTCTTCGGTTCAAATTCTTCAAAAATGTTAAACGCAAGTTCTTCAGTAGCGGAATTGCGTAAAGGTAAAGGGTGAGGAATTTGAAACCAGGTAAGCTTGGTGAAGACACAGCGATTTGGTTGACCAGTTCCAGTTGTTGTATCAACTGTACGTCTGGTTGAGGCGGCTGAGTTTTGCCTCAGAGGACACTTAGTCCTCATCGAATTCCTCTTGAGCTAAGGTCACTTAGTCCTCACCCAATCACTCGTGGTAAGTCTTCAAGGTAGACTTCCAAAACCTTCACAGACTTGTTCACTGGCATGCCACAATTACTCTTGGGTGCTTAGAACATGACGCCTAACCATTTGGAAGAATGACAGTCCTCAAAAGTAATAAGCGGCAGATCACACATATCAACTTCTTCAGTGATGCTCAATCACTTTGGCTCTGGTTGGGTTTTTCCTCACTTGGGTTCTCACAAAGTCGTCAGAGGAAGTGTTGCTCTCAAATGACAAGTGTCAAGTTCTCTCTAGAGCAGCCAACCAACACGTGGTTGTGGGGGGCGGCTATTTATAGCCAGGGGCAACCCGACATGAATTGTCATAAATGCCCTTCTCAGACATGACCGTTGTCAGGATGAGATCCACTCGACAGCTGGCATGCGGCGCAGCAACGGTCGGAAATTGGAACTCTCAATTTCGTCGGGGCACTCAATTTCCTCACGATAGGCAGATCGCACTGGCGAAATCCTAACTCCTTAGCACGACCTATTTTGTCAACGACTAGATGAACTTCGTCACTATTGCTTAGCAAATTCGTCAGCTGATCCGGAGAATTCCAAAGGCTTCATTCGAAGCGGCTGTAGTATATATAGGTTTGAGCATCGCTTTGGAAGAATGATATGTATATCACCTAGACCCCCTTTAACAATACGGTTTTTCCTATGACTCAAATAACAAGAAAAAGAAACTATGAAAACAAAGTCTTCAAGCTTCAAAGTCTTCACATCAATTTCTTCAAAGGCCACACCAAATTCTTCACTTGAAAAAATACATTCTTAGGGGTCGACCTCCGTGGTTTAAACCAAGTCTTCAGGGACTATTTCACCTCTGTACACTCACAAACACATTAGTCCCTTAACCTATTTGTCTTCAATACTCCAAAACCACTAAGGGGGCACTTGATGCACTTACATCATCGCCACTGCCATATACCTCCACCGCATACCCGCCACCAATCCGAGTCCATATATACCACCGCATATCCATCACGCCAATCCAAGTCCACCTCCATCACAGATTCGCCAATAGTCCGTGTTCCACCGCCCGTATATATATCCGCCACCAGTCCGAGTTCCACCAGATTCATTTCTGTCACCAATCCTAGTCCGAGTCTAGTATTTCCTTCTCTGTTATTGATTTCCAGATCACGACATACTACGTGTCGTGATCTAGTCGGACTCCCCAACTTTCGTGTTACCCACAGAAGAGAAATAGGTCCAGTTACAAGTTAGGAAAATTCTGGCTATGCAGTTTTTAGCCCATTTGGACTTTTTCAGAAAAAATTATTGTCGAGCAAAAAAAAGAGGAAAAAAAGTGAAAAAAAGAGAGGAAAAAAAGAGATTCAGAGTGTGCTTTTCCCTTGTTTACGTGCCGGTGATTTTGTTAGTGTTCTAGGCTCACGTCTCTAGTATGATCTAGCCTAGGACCAGCACAGTACCGTCGTTGAGCATTTATTCAACTTTGCATCTCTGAATTGATTATTGCTGACCCTTTTTGCTACCATATTATAAGCCTTCCCAGCTCCATATACATCTACTTCATGCGTTTGACACCACGTGGCAATCGCTCTATCCAAGCTTTGTGAGTTTTGACTGCAATGGTTGCCGATGACCGCCTGTTGCTTGGTAAGAACAGATAAGAATTTGTGATTAGCTTGACAGATTTGTGTCCATCGACCACTCCACTTCCTATTAGTAGTCTGTACGACCTCTTCTTGTGTGTTTCTATTGCTGCTAACCATGCCAGGATCACAAGCGGACGAGATGGACTGGTAGAACATGACAAACAAGGAGCTACATGATAAATGTGCAAAAATGATGGGAGAACAGGTGCAAGACATTCTGAACAGATTTGAAGAGGCAATGGAAAGAATAGATGGTTTTGAGAAGACACTCGACACCAAGTTGGACAAAAAAATTAATGAGCTGCTCGCACGTCTACCACAACCACCACCAGCTGCTGCACCTGCTGCTCCTCTACAACAACAACAACAACAACAACAACAACAACAACAACAACGTTGCCTTCCAAATCACGTGGGATGAGCACAATGTGTGCCTATCGAGCAAGGCCAACAGTCCGGTGTGGTTGCTACTGCTGCTACTTCTGTGGCTGTTGCTGCTACTGGCAAGCACTACGATGACTATGATGGTAATTATGAGGATGAGGTTAATCCAAATCAGAACTATGTGCAACCACCAACACTAGCACCAGGTCGTCCACATGCATACAATTGGAATGGTAGGGCTACACAACCCCCTTAGGTACGAGATGATGAACATGTTGCTAAACTGAAATTGAATATTCCGCCATTTCAGGGTAGATACATTCCTGATACATATCTTGCTTGGGAATTAGAAATTGAACAACATATTACATGTTTACAATATCCTGAGGATAACCATGTTACTGCTGCTGTGTGTGAATTTACTGGTTTTGCATCTATTTGGTGGTCCACACATTGTACAACACATCCTAATAATATTCCAACTACTTGGCTGCTTTAAAAGATGTTATGCGTACTCATTGGGTTCCTCCATATTATCAACTGAGTTGCATCAAAAATTGCAGCGGTTAAGATAGGGCAAAAATTATGTAGAGGATTGTTATCAGGAATTACAAACTGGGATGCTTAGATGTGGTATTGAAGAAGATAATGAAGCACAACTTGCACGTTTCATGGGTGGGTTAAACAGAGAGATTCAAACTATCTTAGAGTATAAGGAGTATAACAATATTACTCGTTTATTCCATCTTGCTTGCAAAGCAGAACATGAAGTGTAGGATCGACAGGCCATGGCGCAGACTAACTTTTCTGCAGGTTGATCTTCATTATGGATTCCGCGTGCTTCTTCTACTACCACACGTCCTGCAGTAACTCCAACATACAAGAAAACATGCACCACCACCACTATCCGCCAAGAGCACACCTTCCGGTCCCACGCAGAGCTCTTCTTCATTCATGGCATCAACAAGACAAACACATGATGTCATATGTCATCATTGCAAGGGTGGAGGTCACTATGCGAGAGAATGTCCCATCCAAGTGTGTGATGATTGCTGCTTAGGATGGTGGGTATGAGTCCACTAGTGACTATGATGAGGAGACTTTGGCTCTTAATGCAAGTGAAGAACATGGTGGAGATGATTCTGAACAAGAGAGGCAATACATGGCTGCTGAAGACGTTGAGAGGTATGAAAGTTTAGTTGCTCGACGTGTTTTGAGTGTGAAGGTAATAATGGACGAGCAAAATCAGAGGCACAATTTGTTCCATACAAAGGGAATTGTGAAGGAACGTTCTATTCGTGTCATCATCGATGGAGGGAGTTGCAACAACTTGGCTAGCATGGAGATGGTAGAGAAACTGTCTCTCACCACCAGACCACATCCTCATCCTTACTACATACAATGGTTCAACAACAACGGATGGGTTAAGGTAACACTTACTGTTTGTGTGCATTTTAGTATCGCTACATATGCTGATTATGTTGATTGTGATGTGGTACCCATGCAATCATGCTCCCTATTACTTGGTAGACCATGGCAATTCGATAAAAATTCTGTACACCATGGTAGGAAAAATTAGTATACTCTTGGTCATAAGGATAAACATATTACTTTGCTTCCTATGTCTCCTGAACACATTTTGAAAGATGATATTAGTAGAGCTAGTAAAGCAAAACATGAGCAAAACAAGAGTGAAAATCAGATTGTGGCAAAAGAATTTGAGCAACAAATGAAGCCTACTAACAAACATTCATCTCATGTTGCCTCCGAAATTAAATTGAAAAGTGGATGCTTACTTGCCACCAAATCTGATATTGATGATCTAGATTTCAGCAAATCTGTTTGCTATGCTTTTGTGTGCAAAGAGGCATTATTTTCATTTGAGGACGTGTCTCCCTCTTTGCCTCCTGTTATCACTAACATTTTGCAGGAGTTAGCTGATGTCTTTCCACAAGACGTGTCACCAGGATTACCCCCTATTCGAGGGATTGAGCATCAGATTGACTTAATTCCTGGTGCATCACTGCCCAACCGTGCGCCATACTGTACCAATCCAAAGGAGACGAAGGAGATTATGCGTCAAGTACAGGAGCTGCTCGACAAAGGTTATATACGCGAATCTCTTAGTCCTTGTGCTGTTCCTATTATACTAGTGCCGAAAAAGGATGGTACATCGCGTATCTGTGTTGATTGTAGATCCATTAATAATATTACAATTCGTTATCGTCATCCTATTCCTAGGCTAGATGATATGCTTGATGAATTAAGTGGCTCTACCATATTCTCCAAAGTTGATTTGCGTAGTGGATACCATCAAATTCATATGAAATTGGGAGATGAATGGAAAAGTGCATTTAAAACTAAGTTTGGCGAAGTTGGGGACTAAAATGCATTTTAGTCCTACATGTCACCCCCAAACTGATGGACAAACTAAAGTAGTCAATAGAACATTGTCTACTATGCTTAGGGCTGTTTTGAAGACTAATCTAAAAATGTGGGACGAATGCTTGCCTCATATTGAATTTGCTTATAATCATTCGATGCATTCTACTACTAAGATGTGCCCATTTGAAATTGTGTTTGGTTTCCTACCTCGTGCACCTATTGATTTGTTGCCTCTTCCATCTTCGGAGAAGGTTAATTTTGATGCTAAACACTGTGCTGAATTGGTCTTGAAAATGCATGAGTTAGCAAAGGAAAACATTGAGCGTATGAATGCTAAATACAAACTTGCTGGAGATAAGGGTAGAAAACATGTTGTCTTTGCACCTGGATCTTGTTTGGTTACATTTACGCAAAGATAGGTTTCCTGATTTGCACAAGTCAAAGCTTATGCCACGTGCTGATGGTCCTTTTAAGGTGTTAGAGAAAATAAATGATAATACATACAAACTTGAGCTACCTGTAGATTTTGGGGTTAGTCCCACTTTTAACATTGCTGATTTGAAGCCTAATGTGGGTGAGAAATATGAGCTTCTGTCGAGGATGACTTCAATTCAAGAAGGGGAGGCTGATGAGGGCATCACTACTACACTTAAACCCACAACCCCTACTGCTACACATACTGGACCAATTACTAGAGCTCGCGCACGTCAATTAAATTACTAGGTACTTTGGTTTCTTGGTAACCATTTTAATGTTCATGTGAATATGATGCTGCCTAAATTGGATACTTTTGTTTTGCTTACAAATGAAGGACCTAGCATGGACAAGAAGGATGAACATTGGAGCATGATCAAGCATGGAGATGAAGGTGTGCGCAAGGGGAATAAGAACGGAGTTTCCAGTGGAATTATCGGCACTTTGGAGCCACCATGATGACATACAAGGACATGGACGAAATATACAAGATGGCCTTTCATAAATTTTGTCCATAGCTTATTATAGGAGCTGCGCCACCTTATTTTTGTGCTCGGCCCATGTAATTTCGAAATAATACTTCATAGGCTATTTTTAGAGTCCGTATTGTAGGGGAAACAACTTAGGAGGTGTTTTACTCCCACCTTGCCAAGGGGGGATGAAATCCCCTCTCTTTTCCCCTATAAATACATCCCTTAAGGCACCGTTTAGACTTGGGTTTTGTTTAGATTAAAGTTCACCATAGTGCAACGTGCGTACTTCATTTGTGTCCAACGACTAGGCCAAGACATTTCAGAACCCCACTTTGATCAATAAAGGTTTCCTCTTAAATTCACAATATCCAGACTGCAATCTCAGTTTCTTGTTTGTTCTTCGTTTTCCTGCAGGAAATAGACCCTTGTGGTCAGGTTGATCATGCTCCGGCGTGGTCAATAACCTCTCAGAGTTGGTTTAGCGATTGCTAAGGCGCGACATCTTAACATGTTCGTAGTCGGATTGTCTAAGTCGACTTCCACCAAAACGATTGCAACCATCTCATCGAAAGATGGGACACCTTTGCCTCTATCACAAATGAAGTACAGAGTTCATTAGCTACAAAATGTATAGCTCAAATAGTAGAGCATCTATAACCACGAATAGCTAATCCGAGCCCCTACACGCCCCCGGGCGTGCCCGGACGCGCCCACGGACAGCGCCGGGCAGGTCCTCTCCACAACAACAATCATCAAACCTTGATACCCAAATCCATGCACGAGGATCATACAACAAAAATTCAATGTACATTCAATGATACAAAGCTAGTGTAGGCCAAATAAATTCAGTACTTGCCGAATTAATTCAGTGCATGCTAAAGTAAAATTCAATAGTTCATACATAGATAAGCAATACAAGAATGAATCAACGACTTTAGTTCTCGCGGTCATTGATCAATTTAAAAATCTCTTTCATCGTAGTAGGTCTATCAACATACATGAACGAGACGAACTTGGCACTCGATGAACAATCATCAATTGATGAAATGTAATCCATTGTCAATCTACCTCGTTCACACAGCGAGAATTTATGGACCTAATTCAACAAGAGAGAAGCTTACCATTGTCTGCCGACATGGCTATTTAAGCTGGTTGGCGCGCACCTCGTGCGGCAAGGTGGGACTAAACCAGTAGTATTTTTGGACGATTTGGGTGGGTCCGGCTTGACAGAGTGCAAGGCTCCAAATTTTTAACCTGACGCAGCCACCGCCGCTGATACACCTAGAGCTCAGTGGCTGGAGAAAGAGTACGCTGAAGTGGCGCACCTGGTGGTGTTGGTGGTGCTTGGTGTCGGGGAACATCCAGATATTGCTCCCCATCGGGACGGTAACGGGTGGTGGCCACCATGTATATTGCTCCGCACCGGGTCGGGGAGGGGTCGGGTTAAATGGGGAGGGGAGAGGCAGCCTCCTAGGGTTTGACCTAGCTCAGGACATTGGGGAATTTTAATATAACAAAATGAGATAAAAAATATATCTTTATTTTTCAAATTATGTTCGGTGACACTAAAAATCGTCACAGAATATGGGCACGACGCCCAAATTCATCGCCTAAAATGAGGCCAAAAGGTCACCAAAGTTGCCGACGGTGCTACCCCGGGAGGAAAACACCTCGGGACGGGTTGACCGTCACAGAAAATGATCTTTGGTGATGTTTCCTATTTCATCACCAGGGTTTTTGTCACTAAATAGGGCAGATTTTGTAGTGTATAGGGGTTCAGGTATTACATCTCCTAGTGGGGCAAGATGGTGAACATGCTCGAGCCTCTATTACTAGCAGTGGGATAACTCATAGCAGCGAAACAGTGTGATGATGATGGAATCCACTCCAAAGGGATATTGTTGGTACATTTCCTAGTTCACAGACTGGGATCCTCAGGATACGCAATCACGACATCACCTACATCTAGCATGATACGCCAGGTGAGTACTTTGAATGTACTCACATGCTAACAACAACCAAAAGCATCAAGGCAAAACAATATCATAGCTATGTCAAGTTAAGTTATTAGCAATTATTAAAAGTGTGGAAGAAAATACTAAACATAATATTGTTGAACCAATTGTAATGTAAACCATAATTTAAGTTCACATGGACCGTCTTACTCCTGACCATCAAATCTATCAACTTACTCTTGTGATCGCCTCATGATCATCACCGGCTTTTGACAAACTATTGTTAAACAATTATTAGGATGAGTTCTTCCATCATTATCAGTGTTGATCATATAGTGTGACCCAGTATGAACGATGTCCAATACCGTGGTGTCGGTTCCGTGAACGGTTGGTCCACGAGGTCAACTACGCATGTGCCACCGGCAGAACTCTCCTTGGCCAGACCCATCAAAGTCTCAAGACCCGGGAACGAAACCACCAAGAATGGCTGCGTTTCCTTACCCACGAAGGCACCGCCGTTCAGCCGCCTCTTGCGTGAACATCGGACCTGCCTCTGCAGGGCCAATGCGACATGTTATGCCCATGTTGACTGGGCGGTGGAGATGCGCCAGCCACCAGGGGTGATTCATCATTCCACCTACTACGATGGTGACACCTGCGTTGATGCGTGGCGCCACCAGGCTAAAATATCACCATGGGCGGCTGTGACAAGACCAATGCTCGTTCCCAGAAGATAGAACACGATGACACATCATCCCGCATTTAATGTGCTCACCTACCCTGTCGGCTCAGGGCATTTCCTTAGCAACTATGCCATTGTGGTAACCCTTGACCTATAAAAGCAGGACCAAGCGAGAGAGAAAAAGGGTTGTACACTTGCTAGAACACCAGTAGGGTTACGCAATGCTTCCCCATTCCCGGGAAGGACTTGTAGCTCTTAATCCACCCACATAAACACACCAAAAAGCAGGAGTAGGGTATTACACAACCATGCGGCCTGAACCTAGGTAAATCATCGTGTCCATTTTGCATACTTTAGTAGTGTAGGTCCTCACCTTTGTGCCCCATCCCCGAACTAGCAAACGGACGTCATCCGTCCATTGTGTCCCGCGCGTGTTCTGCACATGCCTGCCGACATCTGGCGCGCCAGGAACGGGGCCGCTCATGCAGATCTACATCAACAAAGCCGTTGGCATCTTTGCTGACACCTGTTTCATCGTTGTTGCAACCGACCTCTTCCCCAACATTCGGTCGGGATGGCGCCTCCGAAGACTCATAGTTCTGCAAAGGGAAAAAGTGTGGCGAAGAAAGTTCCGCCCCAGCCTCGAGCCGAAGAAGAACAGGTGGTCCAGAGTTCTCAGAACCCTGGGCCTCACAGTCAACAGTCGGCTGGGAGCAAGAGCGCAACAGCTGCAAATCACCCTTCTCAAGGTGGCGCTGCGGGGATTCATTCCCCTGTTCATGCCAACGGGCATGCCACACAGCCTTCAGGGGCTGTGAGGCATGCCCCGCAAGGCACCCAAGCACTAGGCCCAGGTGGGGCAGCAACGCATACCTCTGAGCATCCATTCAAGATGGCAGATGGGCGGCAGCATCACCTCCCTCCTTGAGACGGTCCAGCTTCTCTCAGAGACGGCGTCACCGCTCCTTCAGGCAACCGCACTAGGGGCTGTTGGTTGTCCAGGGCATATGATGGGGTTAACACACCCGCCGAAGCCCTGGCCCAGGCTCGCCTGCTGCTTGGTTTTCCACCCGAAGCTAATAAGATGAAAGCTTGGAGGGCTACAATCCGAAGCCTGATTGATCACGCCGGCCTGAGCGAGCGGGGTAGCACATCTATGTGTCTCCCGCCTTCTGCTCTGACCAATGATGGAAGCCATCAAAGCCAACGACACGCGACGTCGGCCAGTCCCCACGGTGCCAAGCTCGGGCTATGCCACGAGGTGACCGCGAACACCCGGTGTCGGTGGCGTCGTCCCTTCGAAGGCATCATCAGGATTAGCGCTAGGCCATCTAGGATCTTCAAGTCTAAGACGCACGCACCCGCATTGAGAGACGCCGGGACTCGTCGGCAATCTGATGCCCGGGTGTATCTCGAAGACGCGGATTGCTCCAACGAGGACATTGATGACCTGCCTTATGGGGCAGGTTGTGCTACATTCACCCCAGAGTTGCACCGCGTCAAGTGGCCAAGGAGTTTCTGCCCCAATCTTTCCATTCAATATGATGGGAAGACCAACCCTGCTCAGTTCCTTAGCGTCTACACCATCACCATCGTGGCTGCTGGCGGCAGGAAGCGAGCGCTCGCCAACTGGTTCCCCATGGCACTCAAGCCCAACGTCTGCTCGTGGCTCATGAACTTGTCGGAGAATTCCATATTGTCATGGGATGATTTGTGCATGCAGTTCGTGGGCGCCTTCCAAGGAGGGTTCTAGCGGCCTGGGATGCCGAGTGATCTGCACCTACTTGTGCAGAAGCTGGGGGAGGCACCGTGCCAGTACATACAACGCTTCAGCCAAGTGCAGCACAACATTCCTGAAATTGATCCGGCTACGATCATTACCGCGTTCCACGCGAATGTTCGACAGCCCAAGATCAGAGAAGTTCAACACCCGCAAGGTTCGCACTATGGCTGAGCTCTTTGAACTCGCCGACAAGTGCGACCGAGCAGAAGAAGGAAGACGAACACCCAGAGATAGCATCGACGACGCTGACGAGGGCGCCAACACTTCTTCCAGTCATCTCAAATGCAAGCATCAGAAGCACAAAGACCAAGGCGGTACTTGCGGTGGAGTCACCCGGCAAGAGACCAAGGGCCAATAGCAAGGGCAGAGACCGGGCCGCAGGTGGCGGTTCGGGAAGCCCTTACTGCAAGATTCACCATTCGTCTGACCATGACATCCAGGACTGCCGCCAGGTCGAATACCTGGCTGAGAAACAAAAGAAGGAGTACGAATGGCATGATAAGGAAAGGAAGGCCAAGGGAGCCGTCGGAGGCTTCAAGAGGAAGGATAATGTAGGGCAAAACCCTAGGTGGCCCGATGTTCACAAATTGGAGGTGGATTCGAGGAGGAACACGAAGAACACAAGGGGAAAATGTGGATAAATCAAAGGGAAAACACTCTATTGGACAAGATTCACTCCAAATACTCCTCAAATCACAAGAAATACAAGAGGTGCATCAAGATCCAAGAACAACAAGGGAAATAATGATACAAGGTAGTTCATCTAAATCTCATGGAGAGATGGGTCTTGAATCCATGCGTGGATCTTCCCTAAGAAGGGGTCTTGAATCCCTAAGGATCTTCTCCAATGGAGGTCTTGAACTCCAATGGAGTGTCTCTCTCTCTCTCAAGAGGAGTCCCACAAGGGGAGATACATGAGCTAAGCTCTAGTGTAGTTCTAATCTTAGGTAACCCTAGAAATGAGGAGGGGGAGCTCTATTTATAGTGCTAGTCACGAAGGGGTAAGTGGTAGAGAGATACAAGGCCAAAGGCCCGTGGTTGCACACAGGCAGTTACCGGATGTCCGGTGGGTGTCGGACGTCTGGTGGCTCCGGAGGATCCGGACGTCCGGTGCACATCAGACTTCCGATAGTTTGCTTCTGGACATGTGGCACCGGATTTCCACAAGTTCACAAAATGGTCGGAGGTACAGCTTGTCAGGAAATTCACTGCTCAGTCTGCAATCAAGTTTTTCAGGGGGCTGGTTTGTCGTTTCAGTGTGCCTAATCGCATCATTACCGACAACGATACACAGTTCACGAGTGGCGCCTTCACAGTATACTATGAACAACTCGGTACCCGGATCTGCTATGCGTCGGTTGCTCATCCTAGCAGCAATGGACAAGCAGAAAGGGCTAATGCTGAGGTGTTGCATGGGCTCCGAACCCGGACTTTTGACAGACTGAAAAACTGCGGTAGACGCTGGGCTGATGAAGTCCCGACAGTTCTTTGGTCACTCAGAACAAAACCAATCGAGTAATGGGAGAAACCCCCTTCGCTCTTCTCTATGGAGCAGAAGCGGTACTCCCCATGAAACTCGTGTACAGATCTCCTCGAGTCAGAGCTTATGATGAAGACAATCAAGAGCAAAGAAGAAATGACGATGTCAATTTACTTGAGGAGAACTGATCTAGGGTAGCTGTACCCACAGAACGTTATCAGCAGGGTTTGCATCGCTATCATTGTCGCAATATCCATTCATGTGGATTCGAGGAAGGTGACCTTGTGCTTCGCCGGATTTAGTCCGGGAAGGCGCAAAACAAGTTGACACCAAAGTGGGAAGGTCCTTTTAGGGTGGTTCAAGTTACTAGATCGGGTGTTGTCTGGCTAGAAACCGAGGATGGGAATCCTGTGCAAAATTCATGGAACACTAAAAACCTGCAGAAGTACCATCTTCGCAAGTTCTACACTTAGGATGCCAGCGGGATCTGTTCTCGTTGGCAGCTATCATCGCTGCAGGATCCGCTCCAGCTGGCAATAACTTATGTACAAAGAAAATACATACGTCCTAGCATCTTGCAATGTCATGTAAATTACCATGTTAAGTTGTAGTCATGATCATGACCTGCATTGGGTAGTTATACTCATGACCAGCATCATGCTGCATATTGCATACCTTATGCTCACAACTAACGAATGTGTTGTGGACGCACAACACGGTCAAAGTTTTTCGGCCTTCCTGTTAAAACTTTAAGGTAGCAAAATCCACCTTCACGGATGGGCCCGAGGGCTACACGGCAGGCCATGGCCAAACTTTACGTCCGATCAGAGCAAGAACCAAGCAAGCAAAGATAAGTGAAACATCCCGGCCCTGTATATTTGGTCTGTTTCTCGTTTTTCGAACTTTTTCTATGTGTTCTGCCCGTTCGTGAAGAAGCATTTTTAGAATGTCCAATTGCAACAGACGAAGGTACTGTTTGGATAACCAACGACGCTCATATAAGTTGTGACATTTCTAACTATGTGCGCGTGATAGAGTGACAATACTTCCTGTGGTTGCGGTTTATTCAGAGTTCTAATGCACTATGGTTGAGATACTGTACATCCAACCGCGATCTGATCGAGGATGCGGTTGGCACAAAGGTAAGACAATCATTTGAGGATAATGTGTACAAAATAGAAAAATAATATTTCATAATTAAAAGGTGGATTGGCGCTTACACCCTTCCGCGCCAACCCACCAGACAGACGGCACCTCGTGCCCATTTCTTTTTCCTTCTTGCCCCCCGTACAGGTCACATGGGGCTACATACTAAAAAGGAAAAAAAGAAAGAAGAGAAGGAGAAGAAGACGATGGCGATGCGCCGGGGGTAGAAGAAGGCTTCAGAAGTCTCCAAAGTCATTCCCCTTCTCCTGCAGTACCTAAGCTTCAGCAATAGCTCCTACCTTCTCATCTGCCCGACGCTGGTCGTCCATGCTAAGCTCCTCTAGAAGAAGCTCCACACGGAACTGGGGGGGGGGGGGGTGTTGTGGACACCGACGAGGATGCAGTTCGCCATTGCACGTGCTGCCCGGTCCACTTCCACCTCCCATGCTACTGTGCCCTTCTGGCGGAACTCCCCAAACCGCGCCGCCAGATGCTGAAAGAAGAACACCAGCTGGTTCAACTTCCCCTCATCGAAAGTGTGGTATGGGACAAACTGCTTGAGGCCGAGGACGTTCATGTCCTTGTTCAGATGCAGATACACATCCCGCAGCGATGCCACACTCCCGTAGTGTTCGGCGTGGAGGTTGGTGATGATCCGTACCGCCTCACGGCGGCGAATTCACTCCATCTGCACCCGGCCACGGAGCTCTGTGGTCTCGCTCTCCAATCGAAGAGCGGTACCACTGAGGACACCACGGAGCTCGCAAATCTCAGCATCTTTTGGGGCAAGGTTGGCATGCATCTGCTCCCTGTCGTAGTGGTTGACCTCATGAGACATGGTGGAAGAAGGTGGAAGGCGACGAAGAAGGGTTCATGGGCTCAAAGGCTCCGGGGCTCGGACGGTTGCAAGACAACGGAGGCAAGAGGAAGAAGATGGATGAGGAGGGGCCAAGTCCAATCCCCAGGATTTTATAGGTTGGAGTCAAGGCGAGGCACCCTCCGCAATCGACGCCAAGCAAACAAGGCGAGCGGTGATCATTTGGGTTTCCCGATGAGAACTCAAGAGCTCGCTGGATGCGTCAAATCGAGAAGTGGGGTTTTAATGGCGCAAAGCTTAATTGCTCCTGTGCCAACATAAACTCTGAGGCAAATTGAAGACGGATTGACAACACGCAAGATGTCGCGTGTTCAAACTGGTGGCGGCGGGTGTCAAAAGATTTGATTCCTGCCCCTGATGGGATTCTCATGCCATGTGTCTGAGTCATCACGTACCAAATTGACAAATCTGCCAGTGGGTGGTGCAAGTGTGTTGAACCTAGGCCTTCGCTAGGCATCCAACGCATAGGACATGGGGGCTGGCTCCTCGCTTGTGATAAAATGCACCCACTGCTCACTGATTGGACTTGACGGGAAAAATGACTGGCGCCCGCGGCCCGCGCGTTTGCATAGGGCCTTACCCTAACAAACGTGTGGGACACACATCAGGCCCAGTCCCGGGGGAAACTGCCTGTGCCGTGAACGGTTGGTCCACGAGGTCAACTACGCACGTGCCATAGGCAGAACTCTCCTTGGCCAGACCCATCGAACTCTCAAGACCCAGGAACGAAACCTCCAGCAACGGTTGCGTTTCCTTACCCACGATGGCACCGCGGTACGGCCGCCTCTTGCGTGGCACGTCTGACCTTCCTATGTAGTGCCAATGCGACACGTTACACCCATACAGATTGGGCGGTGGAGATGCGCTAGCCACCAGGGGTGATTCATCATTCCACCTACTACGAGGGTGACACATGCGGTGATGCGTGGCGCCTGTCGGGCCCATGGAACCCGGGGTATCCAGGCCCATCTGCCTTTGGCCCAGGGCGCAACGCCTGGCATGGGCCCAGCAGGCCGTCACCACTGAGCATCTCACCAAGACCCCTCATGAGGCCCTGGCCTCCTGAGGCCCCCTCCTCAGGGAGTAGCAGGCAACGCTCAGCACCACCATCAACGGCCTCGCGAGGTCCCCTCACGAGGCGGCTTCCCGAGTGGCCTCACGAGGCGGCTTCCCGAGTGGCCTCATGAGGCGGCTTCCCGAGGTGGCCTTCCGAGGCCCCCTCCCGCAAGCGCTCGAGACGAGGGCCGTTCGGCGTGCCGCGCGGTGTGGAGCCCATCACGTGGGTGACACGCGTGGCGACGAGCAGCAGCAGAGGCTGCGCCAGCAGGCGCGGATGAAGATGGTTTCCTCTTTCGTGTTAAGGGAGCAGGGCCAGCTATCTACTCTCCAAAGCAACCCCAAAGGTTGCCCGATCGGCGAAGGAAGACCAAGACGACGGGCGCGCAGGGCGGAGGTCATCACCGAGCCCACCGGCGCGTCATGGATCATGCTTTGGCAGGCGAAGACCACCTTTAGTCAGGATAGCCTGAGCGCCTGTCCCCTTTCGAAACCGCCAAGTGTGGCAACCCTTCCCGCCTAAGTTTCCAGGGGGAAGTGGACCAAGGCTGGTATAAAGGGGGCAGTGCAGCCACCATAGGAAAGGATCGATTTCACCGTCTTCAACCTAGTACGCGAGAACTCTCTTGCCCACAATAATCCCAACCACAAGCAGGAGTAGGGTCTTACACCGCAAGGTGGCCCGAACCTGGGTAAACCGCTGAGTCCTCGCCTCGTCCCTCGCTAGCGCGCTCTCGCCGTAGCCTCGCCGTAGCCTAGCCGTGTTTGGAGATGAAGCGATAGAACGAGCTCACCCCAGTGTTCGAACCTTTGGGTCCCCTGAGCCCGACTTCCGACATTTGGCGCGCCAGGTAGGGGTGTGCTACCGTTCTTCTGCTCCGCCCTCAGCTCCATCAACCCCATGGTCGACGCACGTCGTGAGCGCGTCGAGCGCAGGGCTGGCCGCGTGGCTTAGACAGAGCCGGTGGCCCGCGGCAACCGCCGCCGCCCTGATGCCGAGGCTGCTGCCGCCACCGACCCCGCTACCCGCGAGCAGCAGGCCTCCTCCCTGCACCCCTCCGTGTAGGCGAACGACCACACCGCCATGGCCTCCTCCCTCGCCCGCCGTGAGCCGCCGAACCCGCAGGCCGCGTTGCTCATGGCGCGTGAGCTGCTCCGCTACCGCCCGGATGACGCCGGCTATGACACCTGGCTTGGCCGCATCACCGAGCTCGTCAACGCCGCCGGGGACGCTCCGGCGCCTTCCCATTCGTTTCGCCCTCCGCCGTCTCGCGCTGGGGACCTGGCGCACGGTGCTCCCCCGCCGGCTCCTCTGCGCGACGAGCGCGACGGGCCCTAGCGCAGCGCGCGGGTTCGTGAGCCGTCCCGCGGAGCGTCCTCGCCAGGCCAGGATGAACCCAGCTGCCAGATCATCCGCCGCGCGCCCCCCGACACGCGAGTGCTCCTGGAGCGGCAGCGCCAGGACCAGGACGTTCAGGACGTTGCAGTGGTCGGGCGTCAAAACCGCGCCGCCCTTGCTGGCGGCGTCCCCTCGAGGGGCGTGGGCTGCCGTGCCTTCACCCGTGAGCTGCGTCGCGTGGTCTGGCCCACGAAGTTCAAGCCTGAGCTGCCTCCACGCTACGACGGCACCCCCAACCCCACGGAGTTCCTCCAGCTCTACGCGCTGAGCGTCGAGGCGGCGAACGGCGACGACAAGGTCATGGCGAACTGGTTCCCCATCGCCCTCAAGGACGGCCCGCGCTCCTGGCTCATGAACCTCCCCGAGGCTTCCATCTCATCGTGGGTCGAGCTCTGCAGCCAGTTCATCGCCAACTTCAAGGGCACACAGGACCGCTCCCTCACCATCAACGACCTGCGGCGTGTTCGGCAGCGCCCGGACGAGACCCTCCGCAAGTACATCCAGCGCTTCAGTCAGGTGCGTAACAAGATCCCGCGCGCCTCCGACGCGGCCGTCATCTCTGCGTTCTCCACTGGCGTCACGGACATCAAGATGCGCGAGAAGCTCGCCATCAACGGTGAGCTCGACTCCGTGCTCGAGCTGCTTGACCTCGCCGACAAGTGCGCCAAGGCTGAAGAAGGCCGCCTCTTCGTCCACAACGACCCTGACGCGGCGCTCGACGCCGCCAAGGCCAAGAGCAAGGACGTCAAGCGCAAGGACCCTGCCGTGCTTGCGGTGGAGCCCGAGCAGAAGCGCGGCCGCGACCTCGACCAGCCCAGAAAGGACAACCGGCCACTCTGCGCCTTTCACAATGTCCGCTCCCACAGCACCGAAGACTGTCAGGAGCTCAAGCTGCTCCGCGACGAGCGCCAGGGCCGCCGGGACGACCGCAACGGCCGCGGCGCCGGCCGCGGAGGTGGCCGCCGCAGCAACCGCTGGGACAGCCGCAACAGTAATGGCAGCTACCGCCAGGGCTGGCGCGACCAGCCTCGTGAGGCCGCCTGGCGCGACCAGCCTCGTGAGGTGAATCCTCAGGCCAATGCCGCTCTCCCGCCGCTGCCGCCACCACCCCGGAGGGACGACGTCAACCGGCCTGACGAGGGCGCTGGGGGCTACCAGGAGCCTCACGCGGTCGCCTGCATCCTTGGCGGGTCCCAAGCCCCCGCGTCCATCCGCCACTTCAAGCAACTCTCTCGCGAGGTGTACGCGGCCCTCCCGAGGCCTGAGGTCGCGTGGCCCCTCAAGTGGTCGCAGTACGCCATCACCTTTGACTCCAAGGACCACCCCAAGTCCACGGCCTCTGCAGGCGCGCTCCCCATGCTGTGCACTCCCACCATCAGCAACGTCGCGGTCACCAAGACCCTCATCGACGGGGGTGCCGGCCTCAATGTACTTTCCATCGAGACCTTCGAGACGCTCCAGGTGCCCTACGACCAGTTGATGCCAACCAGGCCCTTCTCCGGAGTGACCGATGGCTCCACCATTCCGCTGGGGCAAGTGCGCCTCCCCGCCACCTTTGGCACCCGCAAGAACTAGCACACCGAGCTCATCGACTTCGATGTGGCGCACATCGGCCTGCCTTACAACGCCATCTTGGGCTACCCGGCTCTCACCAAGTTCATGGCAGCCACCCATCACGCCTACAATGTCCTCAAGATGCCCGGCTGCAGCGGCATCATCACCGTCGCCTGCGACGAAAAGGACGCGGCCAGCACCCTCGAGCGTGCCTACAAGGCAGCCGCTGTCGCGCACCCGGCCGACGAGGACGCGGCCGAACCTTCCGAGGCCGCGCCGGCGAAGAAGAAGCAGCTGTTCTCTCAGGACCGCGCAGAGACAAAGAAGGTGTCGGTGGACGTCAGCGGCTCCGGCCCTGCCTTCACCATCGGCACAGGCCTCCCTCCTGCATAGGAAAGTGCGCTCGTCGCCTTCCTTCGGGCAAACTCGGATGTTTTTGCCTGGAAAGCATCCGACTTGTCTGGTGTGCCAAGGGAGGTGATCGAGCACCACTTAGCGGTGTGCCCCAATGCACGCCCGGTCAAGCAGAAAGCACGACGCCAGGCGCCAGAGAAGCAAGAGTTCATCGTCAAGGAAGTCCAGAAGCTCCAGGAAGCCGGAGTCGTTCGTGAGGTGTGCCATCCCGAATGGCTCGCCAACCCAGTCGTCGTCCCCAAGAAGGGCGACAAGGAGCGCATGTGCGTCGACTTCACCAACCTCAACAAGTTCTGCCGTCAGGACCCCTTCCAGCTGCCCCGAGACGGCCAGGCCGTTGGCCCCACCGTCGGCGGCGCGCGCATGCCCTTCGGGCTGAGGAACGTCTGCGCCTCTTTCCAAAGGCTGGCGCCCTTCGCGCCGGGGCCTCATGAGCCTCTTGCTCCTTGCGAGCTCCCAGCGCCTCGCGAGCCCCCTGGCCCCAGAGAAGCGGACTCCCTTGGCGCGCCTCGCCAAGCGGTCTGACAACACTTCAGCGCGGTTCTGCCAGGTGCGCCCAGCGCGTCGCCTCGTGCGGCCCTCCTCCTCACAGCGCCTCCCGCGCCTCTAGAGCCCCGCTCCCGGAACTTTTCTGCCAAGGTGATTTTGTTTAAATGCGGCTGAGGGCGCCCCACGGGCTGCACCAACCTCGAGCTGATCCGTGCCGGACGCGGCAGCCTAGCCCCTATCCTTTTGGTTGTGTAGCGAATTCTGCTGAATTTACCTTGATGAGTTATGTTACCTACTTAATTTCCTGTTAAGTTCAACGCCGACCGGAGAGCTCCGCACGGTCGCGACCCCTCCCCTGGCCGATTCCGTTAGTGGGGGCTAGGCACGGTGCCTGTGCTCGGGTCCGTCCCTGCAGCGCCGCCAAATCCAAGCGACTGAGCTCTGGCTCGCGGGCCTGCTCCCGTGCACGCCACCTCACCAAGGTCCTTGGTGCCTTATCTCCTCACGCAACGGCCACAGGCGAGTTAGCGAGCGCGTGCCGCTCCCCCCATCGTGAACCTGTTGACATGCAGTCCCCCAGAAGGCCCTGCCCGAGGACCCCGCGGGCGGGCTCTCGCGAGACGACCGCGCGAGGCGAAGACACTTCAAATGCCGAACCTCGTGAGCATGCATCGCCGAGCGTCGTGAGCACGCCTCGCGAGCTGAGTGAGCCCTCAAGAGCCGTGGCTCACCCGACACCGCTCTCCGCCCAAAGCTAAGTGTGACTGCCTCACGAGGCACTTTTACCGCCACTCAAGCTCTCTCCCCTCGCGATCCCATGGGTGCCAGCGTTTTTTCTTCTGCGTAAGCCGCTTGCACGCCAAAGGGGGGCTTCCTGAGCATCGCGCCTCTCGAGCCCTCACTAGCTCCCGGTGCCCCTCACCTCCTGGCCTTGTCCCGGCATCGCGACCGGACATACCAGCGACGGCTGAGGCCCTCTCGGGGGCTGGGTCCTGATGGCGTAGAGCGCTGAGTCGAACAAAGAAAAAAAACCCAGCCTCACGAGAGGGCTTCGGGAGGGAATGCATACACCCCATGTCACAAAAGCACTAAGTTAAACAAAGAAGATACTATTTTCACACCCCCGCGGGGCTACATCGCTTCAATGCAGGAAAATGAAAAGAAAGAAGGGGCCTAGGCGAGGCGCCGTCGCCCTCAAGACTCCAGCATAGGGTGCCGCGCGCATCCCCAAGCAGGCACTGCGGGCATGAGTGGCTCCGTCACCATGCGCACGATGCCGCCGCCATCGGTTCCGGAGTCGTCGCCGCGCGTGCCTAGTCGGAGTCCTCGTCCTCGCTCTTGATGCGGGGGGAGTCATCGCCGCTTCCGCCCCCGCCGCAGGGGGTATGGCCGCCGGAGGAGCCGTCCTCGCTGGAGGAGCCGCTGTAGCTGTCCTCGCTCTTCGCGCAGCACTCCAGGTGGCTACCGGAGAGCCCGAAGATCTTCAGGAAGAGCGTGGCGGCCCCGTCGTGCTTGAACTGGAGGACGTGCCCCCGCTTCAGACCGCGGGCAAGGGAGAACGACTTGCACCCATGCCTCAGGAACATGAAGCCCGAGGGGGTGAGCTCCGTCGCCACCCAGGAGGGGCCATTGCAGCAATCGTCGTCCTGCACCCACAGGCCCAAGGGCGCGCGGTCCGCCATCGCCGCCGCGAAAGAGTCCGAGAGCCGGATCCTGGTGCAGGGGCTGCGGTGCATGTTCACAATGAACTCATGCGCCGCTTCCGCCGAGTGGCTCCCCGCGTGGGGCAGAAGCGCGGCCACTCCACCGCGGCCGCCTCGGCCCCGCGCACCTCGCCCTCCGCGCCCACGAGCGGCGCTCCTTCCACGATTCCTGGGACTGGCGCCGGCGACCGTCGAGGAGCGCCCGCGTCCGAGGGGCGGAATCTGGGGTGTGGGAGCAGGAGTACGGCCACGCCCTCTCCCCCTCGCCATTTCTTCGGCAGCTCTAGCCAGAAGACGGAGGAGGCTGAGGAAAGAGAAGATGGATGGAGGACTCCGGCTCTCCCCTCTCTCTCTTTATACTCGGCGCAGATCTTCCCTCGTCGCTCCGCCTTCTTCGGCGTCGGGAGTTGGAGCCGCGGCGGGATTTATGTCAGCACGGGCAGTTACCGAGGCGTCGTGGGAGAAGTGGGGACGTCCCCCATCACATCGTACGCCACACGTCGCGCCTGGCCGCAGGCAGTTAGGGCCTGCGCAGTTTCGCCCCTCGGAAGGCGGGAACGTGCGCGCCGCGGGCCCGGGGGCTACTGTCGGGCCCATGGAACCCGGGGTATCCAGGCCCGTCTGCCTTTGGCCCAGGGCGCAACGCCTGGCATGGGCCCAGCAGGCCGTCACCACCGAGCATCTCACCAAGACCCCTCATGAGGCCCTGGCCTCCTGAGGCCCCCTCCTCAGGGAGTAGCAGGCAACGCTCAGCACCACCATCAACGGCCTCGCGAGGTCCCCTCATGAGGCGGCTTCCCGAGTGGCCTCACGAGGCGGCTTCCCGAGCGGCCTCACGAGGCGGCTTCCCGAGGTGGCCTTCCGAGGCCCCCTCCCACAGGCGCTCGAGACGAGGGCCGTTCGGCGTGCCGCGTGGTCTGGAACCATCACGTGGGTGACGCGCGCGGCGACGAGCAGCAGCAGTGGCCGCATGTGGGATCGAGGAGATAGGTCTAGAGGGGGGGGGGTGAATAGACTCCTAACCTGCCAAAGGTGCAGTTTTTAATATCTCTTGGAATTTAGGCAGATTTTGGCACAACTTAAGATTACTCCAATACTTTCTACACATGCATATCTAGAGATCGATTGAGCAGCGGAAATAGTAAAGCATGCAATGGTGCGGAAAGTAAAGGGGTAGAGTATGGAAGATCAAACGCAATGAAGACACGGTGGGTTTTTGGCGTGGTTCCGATAGGTGGTGCTATCGTACGTCCACGTTGATGGAGACTTCAACCCCCGAAGGGTTACGGCTGCGCGAGTCCACGGAGGGCTCCACCCACAAAGGGTCCACGAAGAAGCAACCTTGTCTATTCCACCATGGCTTACGTCCACGAAGGACTAGCCTCACTCGGGGTAGATCTTCACGAAGTAGGCGATCTCCTTGCCCTTACAAACTTCTTGGTTCAACTCCACATCTGGTTGGAGGCTCCCAAGTGACACCTAACCAATCTAGGAGACACCACTCTCCAAAAGGTAATAGACGGTGTGTTGTTGATGAACTCCTTGCTCTTGTGCTTCAAATGATAGTCTTCCCAGCACTCAAACAACTCCTCACAGATTTGGCTATGGTGAAAGAGGGATTTGAGTGGAAAGCAACTTGGGAAAGGCTAGAAATCAAGATTCAAATGGTAGGAATGGAATGGCTTGATCTCAACACATGAGCAGGTGGTTCTCTCTCAGAAAATGTATGGTGGAAGTGTAGGCATGTTCTGATGGCTCTCCTTACTGAGAAGGATGGGGTGGAGGGGTATATATAGCCTCCACACAAAATCCAACCGTTACACACTTTTGACTCAACTCGGTGGCACCGAAACGATAATCTCGGTAGCACCGAACTGTGTAAAAGATATGAACTTTAGGAATCTCGGTGGGACTGATACGAACAACTCGGATGGACCGAAGTGCAATGGCTTAGGGCAATCCTCATTTCGGTGGCACCGATTGCATCAACTCGGTAAGACCGAAGTGAAGCAATAAGGCAACAGAGACTTGGCAAGCCATCTCGGTGAGACCGATTTGCAAACTCGGTGAGACCGAAGTAAATGCAAATGGTTACAGAGAGTTGGCAAGGCCATCTCGGTGGGACCGAGATCCATTTCGGTGGATCCGATTTGTTAGGGTTTTGGCAGTGGCTAAGTCGTGGATGAACTCGGTGGGGCCGGGTAGGAAATATCGGTGGGGCCGAGTTGGACTTTAGGTTTAGGACATATTTGGGTAGAAAGACTGGTTGAGGGTTTAGGAATACTGTCACTAAGCACTTGAGGAAAAAGACCATTAAGCAACACCTCATCCCCTTTTAATAGTATTGGCTTTCCTATGGACTCAATGTGATCTTGGATCACTAAACCAAAAAGGATAGAGTCTTGATCTTTGCCTATCCTTGTCCTTAGCATTTTGAAGGGGTTCCACGTCCTCTTGTCCATGCCACGCCATTGTTGAACTTGTCTGAAATTCACTAGATAAAAGCATTAGTCCAACAACATGTATGTTGGCATATATTACCAAAACCACCAAGGGAGCAAATGTGCTTTCAATCTCCCCCTTTTTGGTAATTGATGACCACATACATCAAAGCTTTAAATAAAGATTTAACAGAGGTATGTATGAAAGCTTTGAAGGAAACATGTAACATGTATGAGCTCCCTTGAACTGCCCCTGAAGATGTGCATAACATGATGATATCTTATGGGAAATATACATGCAACATGTATCTTGGCTATATGCATCAGAGCAATATATATATGTGACATTAGGGTATCCACATGTACAAGATTTTCTCCTTGCAAACAATATATACTTAGCAAGAGGTCAACCATGTACATGAGTGTGATGCATATACATACCTTGAAGTTCTTGATCAAGTACCTGAAGAAATACACTTGCGAAAAGGAGTTAGATAACACAAGATAATTTCTTCAAGAAAAAGACACAAGATCAACAAGAAACCAAGATTGGGATGAAATGTAGAAGAGAGTATCATTAGGTGAATACTTCTTTGAAGCAGACATGTCCCCAAAAGAAATAGCTGTCTCCCCTTAAAGAACTTCCTCTCCCCCTGAATCTGACATGGATATTGGGAGTAGGTAGGGTGAGAAAATTCAAACAACGGCCAAAGAACAGACTAATCATGTTTCTCCCCTCTTATAAACATGTAACATTCTCTCCTCTTTTAAAGTGCATCTTTGATAAGCTTAAGCTTTGATGTATTCCTCTCTCCCCCTTTGACATCAATTTCCAAGAAGGGACTTCAAGGTTATTGATTAAGTGAGTTTGGTCCTGGAGAAATACAGCTAGATGCATGTAGAGGATAAGAATCATCGAGTGGAACTGGAGCAGAGAAACTCAGGGAAAATTTGACTAAAAATTCCTTAGAGCAGTCAAGATCGGTGACACCGAGTTGAAACAATTCGGTGGATCCGAGTTTGATGCAATGGAATATTTCATCAACTCAGCTCACTAGGCAAGGAAATCTCACAAGGATTTGCAAAGAATTAACTGCGAATCAAGCTAAAAGAGAAGAAACAGAAAAGAAGCAAAGAAACGTCTAGATGAAGTTTTTTTTAAAGAGAAACACTCTAGCAAGAAGAGAACAAGCAGAAGAGACACTAGAGAACTTCATCTAGATGGGTCGGCAACTAGGTCACTTATATTAGAGTATTTTGACTTAGGAGTCAAGTGAAAACACTTGATCATAGGTCATACTCGTCGTTAAGCTCAAAATGGGGTTGCCATTTTTCTTTTAAGCATTTCAATGTATTCACATCTTGTTGAGTTGCTTTAGCTCATGTCTTTGAGTGAAGCTTCTCTAAGATGTGAGAACTTACATTGGTATTTGGTGGTGAAGTCCATCATGTAGTTGAACTTGAGGTGGATGCTCATGAATTGAAGTTTGGAGCTATCCTATCATTTGTAGTTCATCTTCCTATATGGGTTAGTTTTGCGAGGAACAACATGTATATCCAAAATGACAAGAATGAAGCATAACTCAAATGTTGTCAAAGGATATGCTTAGGTTGTCTTGTTCCTTGTTCCTCCATCATTTGTTGATACTTGGGTTATACAAGATCGCTCAAGATAAGAGTGTGATGCAATCTTGTGACATGAAGCTTGTCCAAGTACCTACAAAAGGTTAGATACCATACAAGGGGGCAAAATATCCAATATATATATATATAAGATGATCATGAAAGATATCATGGATTGGTCAAGAATGCTCATGCCCTTGTATGCATCCACATGAACCTCTAGTTCACGTTTGAAGCATCAATGATGTTCAATTCACTTCTCAGGTGACAAAACACTTTCTCATCAAGGGGTTTGGTAAAGATGTCCGCCAATTGTTTGTCAGTACGAACATGTTTAAGGTCAATATCACCTTTCTCAACATGATCTCGAATGAAATGGTGACGAACCTCAATATGCTTAGTTCGAGAATGTTGCACGGGATTGTGTGCTATCTTAATAGCACTCTCATTGTCACATAGTAATGGTACATGTCTTAAATGCACACCATAGTCTTTAAGAGTTTGTGTCATCCATAGTAATTGAGCACAACATGATCCCGCGGCAATGTATTCCGCTTCGGTAGTAGATAGAGATACGGAATTTTGTTTCTTGGAGGACCAACACACAAGAGATCTACCAAGAAATTGACATGTACCCGAAGTGGATTTTCTGTCAACCTTGTCTCCGGCATAGTCCGAATCGGAGTAGCCAACAAGATTGAAAGAAGATCCTTTGGGATACCATATGCCAAAGTTTGGTGTATGTATCAAGTATCTCACAATTCTTTTCACCGCCTTAAGGTGACACTCTTTTGGTGCCGCTTGGTATCGTGCACACATGCACACACTTAGCATAATGTCGGGTCGGGAGGCACATAGATATAATAGTGAACCAATCATCGATCGATAAACCTTTTGATCAACCGGTTTGCCATCCTTGGTCAAGTCAAGATGTCCACTCGTTGGCATAGGAGTTTTCATACCTTTACTCTCTTGCATGTTGAAATTCTTGAATAAGTCCTTGGTATACTTTGTTTGAGAGACAAAGGTTCCTTCCCTAGTTTGCTTGATTTGCAAACCAAGAAAGAATTTGAGTTCACTCATCATAGACATCTCAAACTTCTCCGATATCAACCTTCCAAACTTTTCACTAAAAGAGGGGTTAGTAGATCCAAAGATAATATCATCAACATAAATTTGGCATACAAATAATTCTCCATTAACCCTCTTCGTGAACAAAGTTGAATCAATCTTCCCAATTTCAAAACCTTTTTCAAGAAGAAACTTTGTCAAGCATTTGTACCAAGCTCTAGGGGCTTGTTTAAGACCATAAAGAGCTTTACGAAGTTTGTACACATGATTAGATTTCTTGGGATTCTCAAAGCCGGGAGGTTGTTTAACATACACTTCCTCCTCAATTTCACCATTTAAGAAGGCACTTTTAATATCCATTTGGTAAAGAGTGATATCATGGTGATTGGCATAAGCAAGTAAAATGCGAATGGATTCAAGTCTTGCAACGGGGGCATAGGTCTCACCATAGTCCATACCTTCGACTTGTGTGTAACCTTGTGCTACGAGAGGAGCCTTGTTGCGTACAACTTGTCCATCTTCATCTTGCTTATTCCGAAACACCCATTTGGTTCCAATGATGTTTTGCTCTTCCTTGGGCTTCTCAACCAATGTCCACACTTGGTTCCTCTCAAAGTTGTGTAGCTCTTCGTGCATTGCATTCACCCAATCGGGGTCCTTGAGAGCATCTTCTACCTTCAAGGGTTCAACACAAGAGATAAATGAGTAATGCTCACAAAAGTTAGCTAAACGAGATTTATAGTGAGTGATTCTCCCGGTTTGGATATCTCCAAGTATTTGTTCGACGGGATGATCCTTGTCGATTCTTGCTCTAACTCGAGGTAGCTTTTTCTTGGGTTGTGGTGAGGCTTCCTCATCATCATCATCTTCTTCTTCTTCGTTGATGTTGTCGTTGTTTGTTTGTGGAGGTGGAGAAGGAGGTTGAGGTGGATCATCTTGTTGCACTTCCTCATTCCCATCGTCTTGACGTGTTCCACTTGTAGATGCCTCCATATCAGCTTGTCGTTCACCTTGATGTGAGGTTCGGGCTTCCACTTGAATAGATGAGGTACTCTCCTTTACTTCCACGGGGCGAATCTTGCCAATGGGCAAGTCTTGGATTGCTTCCGATGGTTCTTGATCTCCTACATCAAGTGGCAATTGCTCGACTTGCGAGCCGTTAGTCTCATCAAACTTCACATCTACCGTTTCTTCAACTTTTCGAGTGAAGTTGTTGTAGACACGGTAAGTGTGAGAGTTCGATCCATAACCAAGTAGGAAACCTTCATGAGATTTAGGAGCAAATTTTGAACGACGATGCTTATCAAGAATGTAAGATTTTGAGCCAAATACTCGAAAGTATCCAACTTGTGGTTTGTTACCGGTGAGCAGTTCATACGCCGTTTTACCAAGAAGCTTGTGAAGATAGAGTCGGTTTGTTGGATGACAAGCTGTTTCAACCGCTTCTGCCCAAAAATGTCTTGGCGTCTTGTATTCATCAAGCATGGTTCTTGCCATCTCCATAAGTGTACGGTTCTTCCTCTCAACAACTCCATTTTGTTGAGGTGTGTACGTAGCCGAGAACTCATGTGAAATACCCTCCTCATCAAGAAAGGTGTCCACATTGGCGTTCTTCAACTCCGTTCCGTTGTCACTCCGAACCTTCTTGATCTTTACTTCAAATTGATTTTGAGCCTTTCTTGCAAAGTTCTTGAAGATCTTTTGTACCTGCGATTTGTCATCAAGAAAGAACACCCATGTAAATCTGGAAAAATCATCAACAATGGCTAAACCGAAAGAGTTACCACCAAGACTCTTATAGGCGTTGGGACCAAACAGATCCATATGAAGTAGCTCGAGTGGTCTCCTCGTGGTCATAATGTTCTTTACGGGATGACTTCCTCCAACCAGTTTTCCTGCTTGGCAAGCACTACAAAGTCGATCTTTGTCAAATATAACATCTTTCACTCCAAGAATGTGATCTCCTTTAACAAGTTTATCAAGGTTACGCATACCAACATGTCCAAGTCTTCTATGCCATAACCAACCTTTAGAAGATTTTGCAATTAAACATGTACGAGGTTGGGCTCTCTTAGTGAAATCAACAATGTATAGATCACCTCTACGAATGCCGGTAAAGACTATATTATGATTATCTTGGCGAAACACTTGGCAATCTACTTTGGTAAATAGAACATTGAAACCAAAATCGGCTAGTCTAGATACGGAAAGAAGATTGTAACCAAGAGATTCAACAAGCATAACATTTTGTATGGAGCTATCGTTGGATATGGCCACCTTACCAAGGCCAAGTACCTTACCCTTGGAGTTGTCTCCAAAAGTCACATACTTGCGTGGACCATCATTTTTAGTAAGCTCACGAAACATGTCTCTATCTCCGGTCATGTGATCGGTACATCCACTATCAAGAATCCACTCTTTTCCTCCGGCCATATAATCTCGAAGATTTGCCATAAGACTGAGATTCCTCATGGTTTTCTCAAATTAAGCATCAAAATCTTCGTCTTCATCATAGTAGCCATGTTCGACATCATCATCATCATGCATGTGATTAACAGATTCATTAGTTTCATGATCATGACAATGTTCAAGTTTATGGATTCTAATAGTTTCCATGATAATATTGCTAATAGTTCTAACATCTCCTTTGGCACGCATGAGATCACGAAGCTCAAACAAGCGATCATCAAACCTAGGATCACTAGGACTCATCTTGTGAAAAATAACAACCTTATGAAGAATCTTATCAAGACTCTTTAAGGAATAATCAGGATATCGCTTTTCTAAATCATGCCATAGAGTATAAGCACATGCAAAGTTTCGCATACAACCAAGCACAACCTTAGGTAATTCTCTAATGATAAGATTGACTGTTCTAAGATTACGAAGCATGTCAATTTCCTCTTCATGGGTAGGATGCAAGGGATCAATAGGGGGCACATAAGGATTATGAATATACTTGCTCAAGTTAAACTCATCAAAGATATCAAGCATTTCATCCCTCCAAAAGTTGTAATACTCCCCATAGAGAATAGGCACTCTACGTCTAATACTCCCGAACGTAGACATATCCATCTCCCTCCAATGATGATGAAACCAAGGCAATGGAGACCAAAGCTCTGATACCAATTGTGGGATCGAGGAGATAGGTCTAGAGGGGGGGTGAATAGACTCCTAACCAGCCAAAGGTGCAGTTTTTAATATCTCTTGGAATTTAGGCAGATTTTGGCACAAGTTAAGATTACTCCAACACTTTCTACACATGCATATCTAGAGATTGAGCAGCGGAAATAGTAAAGCATGCAATGGTGCGGAAAGTAAAGGGGTAGAGTATGGAAGATCAAACGCAATGAAGACACGGTGGATTTTTGGCGTGGTTCCGATAGGTGGTGCTATCGTACGTCCACGTTGATGGAGACTTCAACCCCCGAAGGGTAACGGCTGCGCGAGTCCACGGAGGGCTCCACCCACAAAGGGTCCACGAAGAAGCAACCTTGTCTATTCCACCATGGCTTACGTCCACGAAGGACTAGCCTGACTCGGGGTAGATCTTCATGAAGTAGGCGATCTCCTTGCCCTTACAAACTTCTTGGTTCAACTCCACATCTGGTTGGAGGCTCCCAAGTGACACCTAACCAATCTAGGAGACACCACTCTCCAAAAGGTAATAGACGGTGTGTTGTTGATGAACTCCTTGCTCTTGTGCTTCAAATGATAGTCTTCCCAGCACTCAAACAACTCCTCACAGATTTGGCTATGGTGAAAGAGGGATTTGAGTGGAAAGCAACTTGGGAAAGGCTAGAAATCAAGATTCAAATGGTAGGAATGGAATGGCTTGATCTCAACTCATGAGCAGGTGGTTCTCCCTCAGAAAATGTATGGTGGAAGTGTAGGCACGTTCTGATGGCTCTCCTTACTAAGAAGGATGGGCTGGAGGGGTATATATAGCCTCCACACAAAATCCAACCGTTACACACTTTTGACTCAACTCGGTGGCACCGAAATGATAATCTCGGTAGCACCGAACTATGTAAAAGATATTTACTTTAGGAATCTCGGTGGGACCGATACAAACAACTCGGATGGACCGAAGTGCAATGGCTTAGGGCAATCCTCATCTCGGTGGCACCGATTGTATCAACTCGGTAAGACCGAAGTGAAGCAATAAGGCAACAGAGACTTGGCAAGCCATCTCGGTGAGACCGATTTGCAAACTTGGTGAGACCAAAGTAAATGCAAACGATTACAGAGAGTTGGCAAGGCCATCTCGGTGGGACCGAGATCCATTTCGGTGGATCCGATTTGTTAGGGTTTTGGCAGTGGCTAAGTCTTGGATGAACTCGGTGGGGCCGGGTAGGAAATATCGGTGGGGCCGAGTTGGACTTTAGGTTTAGGACATATTTGGGTAGAAAGAGTGGTTGAGGGTTTAGGAATACTGTCACTAAGCACTTGAGCAAAAAGACCATTAAGCAACACCTCATCCCCTTTTAATAGTATTGGCTTTCCTATGGACTCAATGTGATCTTGGATCACTAAACCAAAAAGGATAGAGTCTTGATATTTGCCAATCCTTGTCCTTAGCATTTTGAAGGGGTTCCACGTCCTCTTGTCCACTCCACGCCATTGTTGAACTTGTCTGAAATTCACTAGATAAAAGCATTAGTCCAACAACATGTATGTTGGCATATATTACCAAAACCACCAAGGGAGCAAATGTGCTTTCACCGCGCCAGTAGGCGCGGATCAAGATGGTTTCCTCTTTCGTGTTAAGGGAGCAGGGCCAGCTATCTACTCTCCAAAGCAACCCCAAAGGTTGCCCGATCGGCGAAGGAAGACCAAGACGACGGGCGCGCAGGGCGGAGGTCATCACCGAGCCCACCGGCGCGTCATGGATCATGCTTTGGCAGGCGAAGACCACCTTTAGTCAGGATAGCCTGAGCGCCTGTCCCCTTTCAAAATCGCCAAGTGTGGCAACCCTTCCCGCCTAAGTTTCCAGGGGGAAGAGGACCAAGGCTGGTATAAAGGGGGCAGTGCAGCCACCATAGGAAAGGATCGATTCCACCGTCTTCAACCTTGTACGCGAGAGCTCTCTTGCCCACAATAATCCCAACCACAGGCAGGAGTAGGGTCTTACACCGCAAGCTGGCCCGAACTTGGGTAAACCGCTGAGTCCTCGCCTCGTCCCTCGCTAGCGCGCTCTCGCCGTAGCCTCGCTGTAGCCTAGCCGTGGTTGGAGACGAAGCGATAGAACGAGCTCACCCCAGTGTTCGAACCTTTGGGTCCCTGGAACCCGACTTCCGACAGCGCCACCAGGGTAAAATAGCACCATGGGCGGCAGTGACAAGACTAGTGTTCGTTCCTGGAAGATAGAAGACGATGACAAATCATCGCGCATTTAATGCGCTCACCTACCCTGTTGGCTCAGGGCATTTCATTAGCAATTACGGCATTGTAGTACCCCTTGACCTATAAAAGGAGGACCGAGAGAGAGAAAAAAAAGGATTGGACACTTGTTAGAACACCAGTAGGGTTACGCAATGCTTCCCCATTCCTGGGAAGGACTTGTAGCTCTTAATCCATCCACATAGACACACCAAAAAGCAGGAGTAGGGTATTACGTAACCATGCGACCCGAACCTGGGTAAATCATTGTGTCCATTTCGCATACTTTAGTAGTGTAGGTCCTCACCTTCGTGCCCCATCCCCGAACTAGCAAACAGACGTCATCCATCCACGGTGTCCCGCGCGTGTTCTGCACACACCCGCCGACACATGGACACGTTATTCGAATAGTTTGAAACACTCTGTCGAGGTTGCACACTTTACCCACACTATTGAGCTCTTCATCTAGTACCTTGGGACTCGTGCCACAAGGGTGCACTGGTGCTGCTCCAACAAAACCCATCTACCTTATGTCACTCTTACCGTGTCACCGACATGCCCCCCGGGTCATGTCCTGGGGAGAGAAATCTGGGTCCTATGTCACCCTATGACACCTGCTACCCCATGGCACTTCCCCATATGTGGCAAACAATTCCCATCGGGATCTATGCACTAATAAACAACCTAGGCCCCCGAAGTTATCGCCGCCCACCTGATCAGGGTAGCACGACGGATAACCTTCTCTCTTTGGTGACATTGATAACAGGCATACCAATAGACCAAGCTAGGGCCTTCCCATAAAGGCGAATGTGGCTACACTGGTAAGTTCAGTTGAGCGCCACTATGACTTGATCAACAAATGAAGGAATTATATCATCATGTTTATTTCTGTTATAACAATTCTATCCATTGTATTTATCAAAACATGACCCAAGTCATAAAAATATTAAACTTACCATTCCAAAGAATAATCTAACCATGTTATTTCTACTTCTTCCATAAGTAAAATAACAAGTATTTCACATTAATTCATGACTATTTTAAATATGTGAGCTACTGGTCATGTTAAACATAAACACTAAGCATGCTCAGTTGTTACCACTAAAATAGCCATGAATAAACCACTTTCAAAATAATTCAAATTAAGCCAAATATTATTTTCGAAACCATGGCATTGCATTGCCATCATGCAAATGGAGGGTGTGGCTTGCCTTACTCCAAGAGATGTAGGAAATACTCTTGTCTTCACCACCTAGGTATTCTTCTTTGGAAATATTTTTAAATGACAAATTTAAACAACACACAAAGCAATTTTATTTGTCTAGAAATTCCAGACAAATTATAAAAATACCACAATTTACCAGAAAATGAAGGGGCTCAAAATAAAAATTTTGCAAAAAGTTTCAAATCAAATGGACTTGTGATTTGAATGATGTGTCTGGTCGAAGTTGTGGTCAAATTGGGGTTTAAATTGAATTAATAGAAATTCCTCAGCCGACCATGTTGAGGATGTATTACCAGAGTACATCTTCACTTATGTACCGGTTCAGAAAGAACTGAGTGGCTGACTGGTGGGGTCACCCAGTCAGATTTAAAAGAAATATTAGGGGGCCGAGAGTGGGCGAGCTCACCGGTGTTAGTTCACCGGCATTGAGGTCGTGGCTGAGCACAGAGATGACGCAAACGGATTGGGCGGACGACAATGAGCTTCCTGATACTTATAGCTTATCGGGAGATAAATGGACGGCATCAGAATCAACCTCTCCGATGATGGTGGGCTGTGGCCAACGAAAGAATCAAACTTTCTTTCTATAATTCAATTATGTAAGAGCTCGAGGTGAACCGGTGATGTCCGAGAGCTCAAGGGAGGGCCTGGTTGGGGCTGGGGTTGGCCAGCGCAGGCAAGTGGTGGAGAGGAATAAGCGGCGGAGCCGTGGCTCGATATGCAGCCAGAGGCTCTCCTAGCCTTGCTTTTGCTACCCGAGGCTTGATTTAAGGAGGATGGTGTGGGTTGGGATGCCGAGACGGGCGGAGGCCGTAGCCTTTATAGCTGGGCAGCGATGCCCAAGCCGGAAGCCACCATGGAGAAGCTGGCAAGGGGCTGGAGGTGAGCTGGCCGTCGGGGAGTGTTGTGTTGTGACTACGGATGTCCGAGAGGATAAGGATGAAGCAAGGGATTAAGGGGAAGCATCCAACAGTGGGGGACATGGACGTACTTTGGCAGAAGGCGACGGGGCTTGGCCGTATACACACTACAAAAAAAAGACACATCTGTGACATTATGGCCCGAACGAAATTTTTTCTGTCATGTATGTGACACTTCTCTGACGATAATTGTGACAAAAACATGTATCATCATAGATGTGGCGGGCTCCTACTTCTATGACAAAAAATTATGACAGAAAATGGGCTTTTCGTCCTAGGTGGGCCGGAGACGCACCTGCATGACATTCTTTGGGCCGTCCATGACATAAAAAATCATGGTAAAAGTAAGGGCGAGGAAATTTTCAGGGAGTTCCCTGTATATGGTGGGGTGCTCGGGCCCGAGCGATGAAGTCCTTTGCGCGTTTCTCTCGTACGCGCGCGTGTGTGCGAGCTGTGTTCGCTAACTGAACCCGAGCAAGGCGTTCGCTTACTGAACCTAAGCGATCGATTGCCCTTGCACTGTGTACTGAACACGAGCGGTCGATCCCTCACACTTACTGAACCCGATCGATCCCTTTGCAGCTAACCGAACCCCGAGTGATTCCTTCGCTGCTAACAGAACCCGATCGATCCCTTCTGGCTACTTACTTAAGACGATCAATTGAGCCCCCCGTGTGAGACGTAGCTGGTTGGGTTGCCTCTCGATGAACAGTGCCCATTGCTACCGGGCGTGCGATACACGTATAACGAGTCAAGACTTGCATCAATTGAGCCCCTTGCATGAGACGTGGTGGTGAGTTGACCTAGCCGGTTGGTTGGCTGTGGATGAACAATTCCCATTGCTACCGCCCGCTCGTATGCCCCACCCCAGCCGGTGGGGGTTGGATGAACAGGACCCCAGCCGTCTAGGCGGTTGGCGTTGGATGAACAGGACCCCGAGGAGGCCGTGCCATGGTACGCCACACCCCAGCCGGTTGGGGGTGGATGAACAGTACCTCATGGAGGCCGTAGGCATTGGCGGATGAACAGTAGCCCGTGGAGGCTGGAGGAAGTCGACGGTAGATGAACAGTAGCCCGTGGAGCCCCGTTTTGCGGTACGCTAGACCCCCACCCCCCGATCAACAGGACCCCGTTTTGACCGTAGGCGGTCGAAGAGAAGTCAGTTCCGTCTGTTTTGCGGTACGCCAGACCCCTCCCGATGAACATGACCTCGTTTCGACCATAGGTGGTCGAAGAGAACTCCGTTTCGTCCGTTTTGCGGTATGCCAGACCCTGAGCTGGCGGGGAGTCAATGAACACGACCCCCTTTCGGCTGTTTCGTCCAAGCCGGTTGGCTCCCGACGAATGAGACGCATTCCGACCCAGTCGGTTGCCTCCCGATGAACACGACGCAGCTGTTTCTCTGTTCAGACCCAGTGGGTTGGCTGATGATGAACAGGAGGCCGTTGCTGCCGTCCGTTGCCTCTCCATGTACAGGAACCCTGGCTGTACATATGCACGAGTATGCATTCGAGACCCCACCCATATGTACGTACGTGGCCGTATTTTATGCAACGTGGTTGTGCGTACTTGTACACAATTTAGACGGGACTGCCTGAACTGCTACGTTGGGGGCTCTACTACGACACGTGCCGCCTTGGTGCTCTACTACGACCAGTATGTACGTACACGTTTTGCGGCCAGACAGATAATGCAACGTGCCCATCAACCTGGTGGGTCCCAACTATCAAGTGGGAATAAGGAGGCACTTCCTTGCGTGCGAAGATATAGCTGGTGGGTCCCAGCTGTCAGGGCAAATCATTTTTTGTGCGTCATAAGGAGGCACTTCCTTACGTGCGAAGATGTCTGGTGGGTCCTAGCTGTCAGGGGAAGGAAGCATTTTTTTCCGCGTAATAAGGAGGCACTTCCATGTGTGTGAAGATGTAGCTACTGGGTCCCAACTGTCAGGGGAAGGAATCATTTTTCTTGCGCGTCATGAGGACGTACTTCCTTGCGTGCGACCATGGACCTCGTGGGTCCCAGCTGTCAGCCTCTCCATGTACAGTCCTGTTCCGAGGGCTGTTGTTCGTTGACAATGTTGACCACACCGCGCCAAGACCACCAAGGCGGTGGACGACGGCGAGGCCTAGGAAGGGAATGACATGGAGCCGGGGAAGACGCGGCAGTGGATGCCCATGTGGAGGGGAGTACGAGGGTTGACTAGTTCGGCTGCGGTATGAGGCTTCCGTCGTTGAAGAATAACAGGAGGTGTCGGTGAGTAGAGGGATGGCCTGGCCAGCGGTGGGAGTAGGATGGGGCGGTGAGGCCTGCACGGTAGCACAGCCGACCACGGGAGGCGGGAGCAGGCGGTCCCGCCGGTGCTGGTTTGGGTAGCTGAAGCAAGAAGATCTAAGATTGAAGAAGCACTATTGCCGTTTGATGGACATCCAACGGCTGCTGCTGCTAGAATCGTGTGTTGACTATAAGTTGACAAAGCCTTGCGTACGCGTCAACTTAGTAAGCCCACAAGTCAGCATCACATATGTGGCAGACAGCATACATCCCATTAGCTATTTTTAATAATTTAAAGCCCATTTTATAATTCTTATGGAATTTATTGTAGCCCATTTACTGTTATATTCAATCCAATTTCATAATAAATTTATATTAGGTTAAAATACAATGAAATTTTGCGCGCGCAAAAAAAAATCCAAAAAACAAAATATGAAACTAATTGCCGGTTTGCTGTGTTTTTTATATTTACTACCCATTTATTATTACTTAAAGCCCATTTTCTGGGCAAGCCGAGTGCATCCCTCCTAGTATTGAAAGATTTGCAGCCCAGCAGGGCGAAGAAAAACAAGTTGGCTTAGGTTGGGTATTCTTCAAAAAAAGTAAATCCGGGCTAGCCATTTTCACATAGAAAAAACAATAGCTGGGTTGGTTATTTGGTCAACATAAAATAATAGCCTAGGCTAGACGGGCCACTACCCCCGCACATCCCAGTTGATACCCTGCTCCGTCTCAACAACAAAAAAACATCGCTAAAAAAAACTACACGAGCTGCTGGGTCCCAGCTGTCAGCCACTCCTTGTGCAATTCTCTCGTTTACTGACTACATTGACAATGGTGTGGGACCCAGATGTCACAAAACTAGGAGGAAGCATTTTTTTCTTTTATTAATAAGGAGGCACTTGCCTGCGTACGGCTACTGTCGTGGTGGGTCCCTACTGTTGACAATGGCGCCGGAGTGGGTTTCTCGGCCGCCACGCATGTTAAATGGAAAAAGACGGGCGGGCAGCCGGTTTAATGCGTAAAGAGCCGTCCTGGGCCATTGGGTCAAGTCACTCCTGCATTCAATTGCACAAAGACCAGGACGCGGCGTGTGGGCAGCGGTCTCGGCCGGCGAGATGCTTCAATGCCGTAGAGAATTGGAGGAATGACCTGGGACACACTTCAGGCGGGGGCCAGCGGAGAGGGGCACGTGGCAGTGCTTCCGGCTGCGGGGGGTGGCAGCAGGAGGTCCCGAGGGAGCTAGTTTGGGTAGCCGAAGGAAGAAGATGGGATTAATCGCAAAAAAGAGATAGGATTAGAACGGAAGACTTGTGTTGCGTAGCAGCTTAGAGCATCTACAGCCAGAGTAGGCAAATCCGGGCCCTCAAACGCCCGCGGACGCGCCCGGGCACGTCCGCGGACATTGATGGGTCAAGCCTCAAATTTGCTCATCTGCATCCGGATACCTCATACTAGAAATCTTAAACCCATAAAAAAGCATGCAAAGAAAAAAATCCTACGTACTACGTAGATCAACTAGCCTAGTCCTTGTTGGAGATGTCCACTATCTCCATGCCCGGCGCCTGGTACATGGGCAGCAGCCGTAGCTGTGGCTCCTCTGCGGTGGCCTCCGCATCCATCTCCGCCTTGACCTTGTCGAAGAGGGTGTCGGTCGCCACCCATTCATGCCGGATGAAGCGTCGGTTGGCCTCCACATAGGCCTCTTCCTGGATGGACTCCAGGATGGCGTCCACATATGCCTCTTATTGGATGGACACCAGGATGGCCTGCTGCTCCGCCGCTCGTCCGCTTGGGCGACAGCGAAGTCCGCCTCCGCGTCCTCCATGTTGAAGCCCAGAGCCGGCGCCAGCTCCTGCTCCGGATGTTCCACCTCCTCGTCGTCCTCTAGATCTGCCACCTCCATCGGAGCCGGCTGCTGCTCCTCTCCCTCCTCCTCCCCTGCCTACTCCTCTAACTCCTCCTCCAGCTCTGGCGAATCTAGAGGCAGCCCAGCAGCAACGCGGGCGACGCGGGTGGCGTGCCTCGCCCGGATCACCTACTCGATTTGGTACCGACGCTCCGCGTGAGCATAGTGTAGGTGGTTATCTTCTTCCATACCATGGTGAAGCCGGAGAACGTGGGAAGAGCGCCGGGGCAGGAGAGAGGAGGTGGATGGGCTCAGGTCTGGCTTTAATAGCCGGATTTGGCCTCGGGCGGCGAGCAGGACCGGTGCCACGCGACGTTCACACCCCCCACCGGAGAAGACGTTCCTCGGACCACCGAGTTTCTAGGCGATTCCGTGTGGGACGCCGATGTCTGTCCGACATGGCGTACGTGCCCTGGAGCGCCCGGGCGCCCCCATATCCGCCCCATATGTGGGCTGGATATGAGGGGTGCTGGTCAGCACGGGCGTTTGAGGCCCTTTTGAGGAGCCCGTCTGGGTCGATTTTTCATGACCGGGCCGTCCGCCTGGGCGTTTGAGGCGGGTTTGGGGCGTCAGGCTATAGATGCTCTTACGACTGCAATGACAGAGAATTTAAGTTATTCCGTACATTTATATTAACTAGCAAAAGGGCCCATGCGTTGCAACGGAAGAAAAATAATCATAATCTCCAATTGCCATGACAACATTTTGCAGCATCATCGATAACATTTTGTTCAATTTCATTAACATTTTTTAATACATGAACTTTTTTGCAAAAAAATCATGAATATTTTTTGATTCCTCAAGCACTTGTTTTCAAAATTGCGAACATTTTTTGAATATGCGAAAATTTATGATTTCTTGAAAATTATATTTAAATTTTTTCATTTTATTTAATTTTGGAACTTTTTTGAAGTACCACATTATTTAAAGGAGAAAAAAAGAAAACGGAAAAGAAAAAATAAAAATAAAAAAACGAAAGTTGAAAACAGGCCGCCCGCAGATGGGCTGGCTCAAACGGGCGTGCTGCGTCTTCTCCCAGCGCGTAGTATACGAGGTCCCTACTGCGTGGGCCGGCCCACGTGGGGGATTCCCGTGTGTGAAATGTTTTTTTGTCACTTATGGCATCAGTAGGAAATATTTTGCAACTTTGGGGGCAATTTTATGTGACTTACCGCAAGAAGCTCTAATGACTTTATTATTACGTGTAGATATATGGTGATGTTGACTACGTTGACCACGATTTATGTGGGTCCATCATGTAAGAGTTAGTAACAGGGCCGCCATGTGAGTGCCTCAGATAAGCAAACATGTTCATGGGTGCTTACTCAAAATATTTTAAAACATATGTTATGCATGAAACAGTAAGACGATGAGTTGGTCGCGAGATCATATGGTTTCACCTCTAGCCTACCCCAACTTGTTTGGGACTAGAGACTTTGTTGTTGTTGTTGTTGTTGTTGTTGTTATTGTTGTTGTTGCTGCTGTTGTTGTTGTTGTTGTTGTTGTTGTTGTTGTTGTTGTTGTATAGGCTATGCATGAAACAGTAAGATGATGAACTACTTACGCGCAGAAACTACACCAACATCTAGACCTACTAGTACGCTTGATGACGTTCTGGTTCTACGTGGGCACTTTCAATTTTATTCTTAATAACATGCAAATCATTGGGTAATTGTAATAGTGGCATTAGATCAATATGCAAAACAATACGTAGCATTATTATCAGAACGCATGGTGAACAACTCGTTTGCCGCCGTTTCACACGAACCATAAAGTCGCACGGACCATAAAGTTTGAGTAGCTTCTTAGTGTGGCTGTACCCTGCATCATCATGCCGTGTGCCATAGCATTCCAAGTTCAACATTGCAATCAAACTCACAGGCCTGGCATTTCATATACTACATTCACAACAAACTCTTAAATTACCATATATAAGTCAACATGCATGATTATGCATCTCAATGATTCACACGTCAGAGCCAATATTTACTTCTGAACTGAAGACACAAATAGGGAAAAATCGATCGATGCTGCTCACGGCAAAGGGCATCCCATTCCAAAATATCAAATGCATGTCTTCTTGCTAACATCAATGAGAAAAATTTGACAAGGTTTTCCCATTCAAAAATATCAAATGAATGTCTTCTTGATAACATCTGATGAGGACATCAATACCATAGTCAAACCCACAGCCCCTGCTACTATACATACTGCACCAATTACTAGAGCTCGTGCAAGCTAGTAAAATTATCAGGTACTTTCGTTTCTTGGGAATAATTCTAATGTTCATGAGAATATGATACTGCCTAAAATAGATACATTTGTGTTGATTACTAATGAAGGGCCTAGCATGGACAAGAGGGATGAACACTGGAGCAGGATCAAGCATGGAGATGAAGGCACGCGCGAAGGGAACCAGAACAGCGTTTCTGATGGAGTTTTTAGCACTTTGAAGCCTCCATGATGGCATAAAAGGACATGGACGAAATATACAAGATGCCCTTTCATAAATTTCGTCCATAGCTTATTTTAGGTGCCACGTCACCTTAGTTTTGGGCCGGGCCCATATAATTTTGAAATACTACTTCATAGGCTGGTTTTAGAGTCCGTACTGTAGGGGAATCGACTCAGGAGGTGTTTTAGTCCCACCTTGCTAAAGGTGGACGAAATCCCCTTCCTTTTCTCCTACAAATACAGGCCTTAAGGCACCGATTAGACTTGGGTTTTGTTTAGATTAAAGTTCGCCATAGCTGCAACTCGCGTCCTTCATTTGTGTTCAACGACCAGACCAAGACGTCACAGAACCCCACTTGATTAATAAAGCTTTCCTCTTATATTCACAATATCCAGATTGCAATCTCAGTTTCTTGCTTGTTCTTCATTTGCATGCAGGAAATAGACCCTCGTGGTCAGGTTGATCGTGCTCCGGCCTGGTCAATAACCTCTCGGATTTGGTTTAGCGATTGCTAAGGCGTGACGTCTTCACATGTTCGTAGTCAGATTGTCAAAGTTGACTTCCACCCAAACGATAGCTACCATCTCATCGAAATACGGGACATCTTTGCCTCTATCAAGTGGTTTCAGATTTCCAGGTTGCTCTGTGTGATTTTACTAGTTTTTTTGTAGTTTAGATCGCATCTGTTTCCATACCTACAGTCCACAAAAAAGCCACACACAAAAATTAGGGTTAGTTCATCATATCCGAACCAATCTGAGCCTTTGGTATTATCTTTTCATTGTTTTGCTTTGTTGAATTTGCGGTTGCGTCGCCGTGTCAAGTTGCTGGTCTTAGCGTCTAGTCCCTTAGAGTTTCGAGTTCTGTTCACAGGTTGTCACACCGCCGCTGCACCATCGTCATCACCGCTGCACCATCGTCATCACCGCTGCCATATACAACCATCGCATATCCGCCGCCAATCCGAGTCCATATATACCACCACCTATCCGCCGCCATCATGCCAATCCGAGTCCACCTCCATCACAGATTCACCACCAGTCCGTGTTCCACCGCCGCTACATATATCAGCCATTAGTTCGAGTTCCACCAGATTCATCTCTGCCACCAGTCCGAGTCTAGTATTTTCTTCTTTGTTATTGATTTCCAGATCACGCCATACTACGTGTCGTGATCAAGTCGGACTCCCTAACTTCCGTGTTGCCCGCAGTAGAGAAATAGGTCTAGTTTCTAAAAAAAGACTAAGTCTGGAAAATTCTGGCTAGGTAGTTTTTAGACCATTTGTAGACTTTTTCGAAAAAAATTGTTGTGGAGCAAAAAAAAAGAGGGAAAAAGTGAAAAAAAATTTGAAAAAAAAGTGAAAAAAAGAGAGAAAAAAAGAGATGCAGAGTGTGCTTCTCCCTTGTTTATGTGCCGCGCTGTGATTTTGTTAGTGTTCTAGGCTCACGTCTCTAGTACGGTCTAGCCTAGGACCAGCATAGTACCGTCGTTGATCGTTTATTCAACCTTGCATCTCTAGATTGATTATTGTTGGCATTTTTGCTACCATATCATAAGCCTTCCCAGCTCCACATATATCTACGTTGTGCGTTTGACACCACCTGGCAATCGCTCTATCCAAGTTTTCAGGCATTTTGACTACAACGGTTGCCGATCACTTCCTGCTACTTAGTAAGAACAGGTAAGAATTTGTGATTCGCTTGACAGATATGTGATTTTCCACCACACCACATCCTATTAGTAGTCTATAGGGCATATTCTTGTGTGTTTCTATTGCTGCTAACCATGACAGGATCACAATAGAACCAGATGGATTGGGAGAACATGATGAAGAAGGAACTACATGATAAATTTCAACAAATGTTGGGTGAACAGGTACATGACGTGATGAGCAGCTTTGGAAAGGCAATGGAGAGGATAGATGACATTGAGAAGACAGTTGACAACAAGTTGAACACCAAGTTCGATGAAGTGCTCGCGCGTCTATCACCACCATCTGCTGCACCGTTGCAACACCAACAACAACCACCTCCACGTCGTGATCAAGTAGGACAAGCGAAGCGTGTTCCTCTTAAGGAACGCGAACATTCTGGTGTCGCTGCTACTGCTGTTGATGCTTCTGTGGCTCCTGCTGCTACTGTCGACGAGTACGACGATTACGAGGGCGATTATGAGGATGAGGTTCTTCAAAACCAGAACTACGTGCAACCACCAGCACCACCACCAGGTCATCCACATGCATATAATCGCAACGGTAGGGCTGCACCACCACCTCAGGTACGAGATCTTGACCATGTTCCTAAACTAAAATTGAATATTCCGCCATTCAAGGGTAGATACGTTCCTGATGTCTATCTTACTTGGGAGTTAGAAAGTGAACAACGTTTTACATGTTTACATTATCCCGAGGATAGACATGTTGCTGTTGCTGTTTGTGCATTCACTAGTTTTGCTTGTGTTTGGTGATCTAAACATTGTAGATTATATCATGATAATAGTCCAACTACTGGGGCTGCTTTGAAAACTGCTATGCGTACTCGTTGGGTTCCACCATATTATCAACGTGAATTACTTCAAAAATTGCAGCGTTTAAGACAAGGAAAAAATTCTGTAGAGGAATATTATCAGGAATTACAAACTGGCATGATTAGATGTGGTATTGTTGAGGATAATGAAGCTATGCTTGCACGTTTTATGGGTGGGTTAAACAGAGAAATTCAAACCATCTTAGAATATAAGGAGTATAACAATATCACTCGTTTGTTCCATCTTGCTTGCAAAGCTGAACGTGAAGTGGAGGATCGACATGCATTGGTGCGAACTAATTTTTTTGCAGGTCGATCTTCATCATGGACACCACGTACATCATCTACTTCCACACGTCTGGCTGCACCACTGCCTACTTTAGCCGCCAACTTCAACCGAGATACAAGAAAATAGGCACCACCATCATCCACCAAGAGCACACCTTCCGGTCCCGCACAGAGCTCTTCTTCATCCATGGCATCAACAGGGCAAACACATGATGTTATATGTCGTCGTTGTAGCGGTCGAGGTCATTATGTGAGCAAATGCCCATCCCAGCGTGTGATCGTCGTTACTGAGGATTGTGGGTATGAGTCTGCTAGTGATTATGATGAGGAGACCTTGGCTCTTATTGCTAGTGAAGAACAAGTTGGAGATGATTCTGAACAAGAGACGCAATACATGGCTGCTGAAGACACTGACAGGTATGAAACTTTAGTTGCTCAACGTGTTTTGAGTGTGCAGGTAACACAGGCTGAGAAAAATCAGAGGCACAATTTGTTCCATACAAAGGGAGTTGTTAAGGAACGTTCTATTCGCGTCATCATAGATGGAGGGAGTTGCAACAACTTGGCTAGCATGGAGATGGTGGAGAAGTTGTCTCTCACCACACGACCACATCCTCATCCTTACTACATACAATGGTTCAATAACAGCGGCAAGGTTAAGGTAACATGTACTGTTCGTGTGCATTTTAGTATCACTACATATGCTGATTATGTTGATTGTGATATGGTACCCATGCAAGCATGTTCCCTATTACTTGGTAGACCTTGGAAATTCGATAAAAATTCTATACACCATGGTAGGAACAATTAGTATACTCTTGTTCATAAGGATAAACATATTACTTTGCTTCCTATGTCTCTTGATTCCATTTTGAAAGATGATATTAATAGAGCTAGTAAAGCAAAACAGGAGCAAAATAAGAGTGAAAATCAGATTGTGGCAAACGAATTTGAGCAACAAATGAAGCCTAATAGCAAACCATCTAGTGTTGCTTCTGAAATTAAATTGAAAAGTGGATGTTTACTTGCCACCAAATCTGATATTGATGATCTAGATTTCAGCAAATCTGTTTTCTATGCTTTTGTGTGCACAGAGGCATTATTTTCATTCGAGGACGTGCCACCCTCTTTGCCTCCTGCTGTCACTAATATTTTGCAGGAGTTCGCTAACGTCTTTCCACAAGACGTGTCACCGGGATTACCACCTATTCGAGGGATTGAGCATCAGATTGACTTAATTCCCGGTGCATCACTGCCCAACCGTGCACCATACCGTACCAATCCAAAGGAGACGAAGGATATTATGCGTCAAGTACCGGAGCTGCTTGACAAAGTTATATACGCGAATCTCTTAGTCCTTGTGCTGTTCCTATTATACTAGTGCCAAAAAAGGATGGTACATCACGTATGTGTGTTGATTGTAGATCCATTAATAATATTACAACTCGTTATCGTCATCCTATTCCTAGGCTAGATGATATGCTTGATGAATTAAGTGGTTCTACCATTTTCTCCAAAGTTGATTTGCGTAGTGGATACCATCAAATTCTTATGAAATTGGGAGATGAATGGAAAACAATATTTAAAACTAAGTTTGGATTATATGAGTGGTTAGTCATGCCTTTTGGTTTAACTAATGCACCTAGCACTTTCATGAGATTAATGAACTAAGTTTTACGTGCTTTCATTGGACGATTTGTGGTAGTCTGTTTTGATGATATACTGATTTATAGCAGATCTTTGGAGGAACATTTGGAACATTTACGTGCTGTTTTTATTGCGCTACGTGATGCATGTTTGTTTGGTAACCTTGGAAAGTGCACCTTTTGCACCGACCGAGTATCTTTTCTTGGCTATGTTGTTACTCCACAGGGAATTGAAGTTGATAAAGCCAAGATTGAAGCTATTGAGAGTTGGCCACAGCCCAAAACGGTCATACAAGTGAGGAGTTTTCTTGGGCTCGCTGGTTTCTATAGGCATTTTGTGAGAGATTTCAGCACCATTGCTGCACCTCTCAATGAGCTTACAAATAAGGATGTGCCTTTTGTTTGGGTTACCGCACAGGAAGAAGCCCTAACGGTATTGAAAGATAAGTTTACACATGCTCCTTTACTCCAACTTCCTGATTTTAATAAGACTTTTGAGCTTGAATGTGATGCTAGTGGAACTGGATTAGGAAGTGTGTTATTACAAGATGGTAAAATTGTTGCATACTTTGCAGAAAAATTGAGTGGGCCTAGTCTGAACTATTCTACTTATGATAAAGAATTATATGCTCTTGTTCGGACTTTAGAAACATGGCAACATTTTTTATGTCCCAAAGAATTTGTTATACATTCTAATCATGAATCTTTGAAACATATTAAAAGTCAAGCAAAACTGAACCGTAGACACGCTAAATGGGTTGAATTCATTGAGACTTTCCCTTATGTCATTAAACACAAGAATGTTAAAGAAAATGTTATTGCTGATGCATTGTCTCATCGTTATACTATGCTTTCACAACTTGACTTTAAAATATTTGGTTTGGAGACCATCAAAGATCAATATGTGCATGATGATGAATATAAAGATGTAATGCAGAATTGTAAAGAAGGAAGAACATGGAACAAGTTTGTTATTAATGATGGATTTGTGTTTCGTGCTAACAAGCTATGCATTCCAGCTAGCTCCGTTCGTCTTTTGTTGTTGCAGGAGGCGTAGGGAGGAGGATTAATGGGACACTTTGGCGTCAAGAAGACGGAGGACATACTTGCTACACATTTCTTTTGGCCAAAGATGAGACGAGATGTTGAGCGTTTCATTGCTCGCTGCACTACATTTCAAAAAGCTAAGTCACGACTCAATCCTCATGGTTTATATATGCCTTTGACTGTACCTAGTGTTCCTTTGGAGGATATATCTATGGACTTTGTTTTAGGTTTACCACGAACAAAGAAGGGGAGGGATAGCATATTTGTTGTTGTGGATAGATTTTCGAAAATGGCACACTTTATACCATGTCATAAAAGTGATGATGCTGCTAATGTTGCTGATTTGTTCTTTTGTGAAATTATTCGCTTGCATGGTGTGCCAAATACAATTGTTTCAGATCGTGATACTAAATTTCTTAGCCACTTTTGGAGATGTTTATGGGCTAAGTTGGGGACTAAACTGCTTTTTTGTACTACATGTCACCCCCAAACTGATGGACAAACTGAAGTAGTCAATAGAACATTGTCTACTATGCTTAGGGCTGTTTTGAAGAATAACCTAAAAATGTGGGACGAATGCTTGCCTCATATTGAATTTTCTTATAATCGTTTGCTGCATTCTAATACTAAGATGTGCACTTTTGAAACTGTGTATGGTTTCCTACCTCGTGCACCCATTGATTTGTTGCCTCTTCCATCTTCGGAGAAGGTTAATTTTGATGCTAAACAACATGCTGAATTGGTCTTAAAAATGCATGAGTTAACTAAGGAAAACATTGAGTGTAGGAATGCTAAATATAAATTTGCTGGGGATAAGGGTAGAAAACATGTTGTCTTTGCACCTGGAGATCTTGCTTGGTTACATTTGCGCAAGGATAGGTTTCCTAATTTGCGCAAGTCAAAGCTAATGCCACGTGATGATGGTCCTTTTAAAGTGTTAGAGAAAATAAATGATAATGCATATAAACTTGAGATGCCTGCAGATTTTGGGGTTAGTCCCACTTTTAACATTGCAGATTTGAAGCCTTATTTGGGTGAGGAAGATGAGCTTCCGCCGAGGACGACTTCATTTCAAGAAGGGGAGGATGATCAGGACATCAATAGCATAGTTACACCCACAACCCTTGCTACTATACATACTGGACCAATTACTAGAGCTCGTGCACGCCAAATAAATTATCAGGTACTTTCGTTTCTTGGGAATAATTATAATGTTCATGAGAATATGATGCTGCCTAAAATAGATACATTTGTGTTGATTACGAATGAAGGGCCTAGCATGGACAAGAGGGATGAGCACTGGAGCAGGATCAAGCATGGAGATGAAGGCGCACGCGAAGGGAACCAGAACAGTGTTTCTGATGGAGTTTTCAGCACTTTGAAGCCTCCATGATGGCATATAAGGACATGGACGAAATATACAAGATGCCCTTTCATAAATTTCATCCATAGCTTATTTTAGGTGCTGCGTCACCTTAGTTTTGGGCTAGGCCCATGTAATTTCGAAATACTACTTCATCGGCTAGTTTTAGAGTCCGTATTGTAGGGGAATCGACTCAGGAGGTGTTTTAGTCCCACCTTGCTAAGGGTGGACGAAGTCCCCTTCCTTGTCTCCTACAAATACAGCCCTTAGGGCACCAATTAGACTTGGGTTTTGTTTAGATTAAAGTTTTCCATAGCTACAACTCGCGTCCTTCGTTTGTGTTCAACGACCAGACCAAGACGTCACAGAACCCCACTTGATTAATAAAGCTTTCCTCTTGTATTCGCAATATCCAGATTGCAATCTCAATTTCTTGCTTGTTCTTTGTTTGCATGCAGGAAATAGACCCTCGTGGCCAGGTTGATCGTGCTCCGGCGTGGTCAATAACCTCTTGGAGTTGGTTTAGCAATTGCTAAGGCGCGACGTCTTCGCACGTTCGTAGTCGGATCGTCAAAGTCGACTTCCACCCAAACGATAGCTACCATCTTATCAAAAGATGGGACACCTTTGCCTCTATCAACATCAATGAGCAAACTTTGACAAGGTTTTCCCATTCAAAAATATCTAATGCCTATCATTGTGGAATGGGTGGGGTTTGTCGTCAGTTTGCACATTGACATGGAACCTCGTGATGGAATAACTAGCTGATCTTTTTGTTCAGTTCCACTGAAATAGAGCAATGCCATGCGTAGCTTGGTGGATTTCATATTTATATGTTGCAAGGCCTTGAACACGTTGGCAGCTCCTTTCATGTAGCTAGTTTGGTGGCTCAAGGAGACAATGAATGATTAGAGGACCATTCGATGTATTGTGCATGATGAAATATTATGGAGAGCACGAACCATGCATCCAAACATTTTGTGCAGTTCCACTGAAATCAAGCTGAGCATCCCTGTCTGCATAAATACAGAAAAAGTGTGATTACTATAATAGTGGTACTAGTTGATGAAACATACGCTCACAAATATAATCATCTTCATTATCTTAACAGGAAAAGATAGCAATACAGTAGCTTGAATTAAACATTTATTCAAAACAGTACCACAATATAAGTAGCATAACATAACAAAGCACAATCATGTGGATGAAGGCGGATACTAACCTCGTTTGTTACAGCTACTTCCATGACTGACTTGGTCATACCTTTCCATGTTGTAGAATCTTGCAGTTCACATGCTGTTGAGTTGCCACATGAGCTCTGTAGACTGGTCATGTCACTAGCGTCTACTAATACTCTATAAAGCTTCTTGATTATTACTTCTATAATGTACCGCATCCAGTGACTGCTTCTTTCTGCAAAGTTGAAGGATCAACTGGGCCCAAGAATGCAACCGTTTGCCTTAAACACATTGGCTCCTTTTGTGTAGTTCAACTGAAATCAAAGTCGAAATAGCAACGAGCAGAAGTTTTGATATCCCTGTTTGCACAAAGAGGTATAAAGGAAACAATTACTGACCAATAACGGTTGATGACTTATACGCCCACAAGAAAAAACATCTACCTTATCTTAATGGGAAACAAAGCAGGACAGTAGCAATTCACAAACAGTGTCATTGATTCATATTAACAGAGACATTATCTTAACATTACCTTGGTTAAACGTGTAGAAAGAACGATAAAGCAGGACAGTACCATTTCTAAAATAATGTAACTGATTCATATTAACAGAAACATTATCTTAACAACACATTGGTTAAATATGTACTCCCGTTGATCCATAATAAGTGTTGAAGTTTTGAACTATGGTTTAGTAGTTACTTCTAAGACTGGCATTACTTAATTTTACTAGTGGCATTAGATTAACAAAAAGCTTAAACAGTTGCAACAGCACCATGTGCTTTCATCGACGTATAAAGGGGTGATGCAGAGTTTGTTGCAACAAAGAAACTAGTAGCATATCTGGGTTGGTCCCATTTTTGTTCACTTAATGGGAAAAGACAGCAATACAATAGCTTCAATTCAACATTTATTCAAAATAGTACCAATACAAGTAGCACAGCATCTCAAAGCACACTGCACAATCATGTGGATCAAGGCCGGTACTGACCTTTCATGAGGCAGACTTGAAACAACTCAAGATGAAATACAAATCTGCCAACACAGATAGGAAAGCCGATCTCCTTTTGTGTAGTTCCACTAAAATCAAGCAACGTTGCCGGTGTAACATTATAGTTGAACTGCACAAAACACTCTTAAAACAAAAGTGTTTTGTGCAGTGCACCAAAAGGTCGCAATAGCAACGAGGTGAAATAGATATCCCTGTTTGCACAAAGGTAAAACAAGGAAACAATTACTGGCCAAGAATGGAGGATGACACATACGGCCACAAAAAGAAGCATCTACCTTATCTTAATGGGAAACAAAGTAGGACAGTAGCATTTCTAAAACATTGGCATTGATTCATATTAACAGAGACATTATCTTAAAAATAACATTCGTTAAACATGTAATTTACTTTTTAACAATGGCATTGCTTCAATTTTCTAGCGGCATTATTAGATTAACAACACCTAAACAGTTGTATGGGACAAGCGACACACCAGCACCATGTTCCTCCACATGTATAAATGGGTGATGCAGAGTCTGTTGCAACAGAGAACCAAGCAGCATATTTGTGTTGGTCCCATTTTTGTTCTCTTTCCACCTTTTTCCTATGTGAGGGCATCAAATCTATTCCTGCACAAACTCTACTGCCTAGTTCCCACCCCCGGTTTCTTTCCTTTTTCAACAAAGAGATCAGTTCCTTACATATGTGTGTACTGTGTTTCCCCTTTTTTCCCTTTTCGATCAACAGAGCGGCTGGATAGCCAGTCTGTACTACTTCCCCCCTTCCTTTCCTCTTGGAACCACGTCATAGATTCATGCTATACAACATCCCCCATCCCTTCTTTCCTGTTTGAACCAAGACCTAGATTAGACTGCAGAAGCGAGAAAGATCCACATGCAGCTAGAGCAATGTCGGTTTCAAAGTAAGTTATACCTTAGGGTCGTCAGGATGTGGCTAGGTGGGCGGCGGGAGGCCGGATCTGCCCACACTACATATGGCAACGATGAAGATGGGGTCGAAGGCCCTCCCACGCAGGCGCTGGGTGAAAGAGAACAGCACCGCCGGTAGTGAATTCCCTCCCTCGCTGACGGCAATAGAGTCAACGCTACACCTCCTCCCCGTCGCCGGTGGACGGGATTTGGACGGCTCTTTGACCAGCGCTGAGGGGAGAGAGAGAGGGAGAGAGAGAGAGAGAGGCCAATGCAGTCTTGTTTAGATCTGGAGAGGGTGAGAGAGTGTGAAGAGAGCGAACCCTAGCAAACAAACGGTGAGGCTCCAGCGTGTATATGTATGGTGGAGAGAGAGAGTGTGAAGAGAGCAAACCCTAGCAAACAAGCGCTGAGGCTCCGGCGTATATAGTACTCATATATAATATAGTGGAGTGGTTTTCTTTCATTTTATATTGTGTACAAATGAAACTCTTTATTTAACGTACCAGTGACGAAAACTACGATCGATTAACGCTCCACGCGTCCTGGTCGCACTTTCTATCATTCACGTGTGGTACACAACCCTCTGTTAAGTGAACAACCAGACATGCATCAAATTTTAGGAATGGTGGGCTGCACCAACCTTCAATTTTAATATTTTTTTGAGAAATTCAAGTTTAATTATTATGTATTTATAGTTTGCCTTCTCCTAGTAATTATGGGTTGTTGTATTCGGCCTAAATCAGTGTGCCACCGTATCTCATACTACCTCTGTCCAGGTTTTTACTCCACATCATACTTTTTATCGACAGAAGCATTTCTTAAAAATGAGTCATTGCCTCAGTTTATTGACGCCACTAGATTGAAAGCAGCATTACTTAAAAGAGACTTACTAGAGAGAACGAGACATCGACATACATGGAGATGGTGTGTACGAGTAGTCGCGAGAGAGTCGTGACTTTGCGTATGTGTGTGCGCACAGACACATATATCCGTGATTACGTAAAGTTCCTACTTTCATCTCCAACCCCCCGCTGAATTTCAGGACGGTGGGCCCGTCCTCCTTTCATCTCCAATCTGGCTCATTACGTTAATTATGTAGCAATATTTACGTAGGTCTAGCATCTCTCGTTTGCAGGCGCCTGGACTGCTGCCACGCCCACTCCTGACCGCCCTGGCACACCTAAACCCCCACCATCACCCTAGCGTGCTTCCCGCCCAAAACGGTCAGTGCCGCATTCATGCCCGGCCAGAGCGGACGCGACCTCTCACTAGCGGCGGAATTGAAGTGGTGCGCCGGCCGAGAGAGCGCCACCCGCGCCGCTTCTCGGTGCGCGTGACTGCTCCGCGTTCAAACGACACCACGGCCGGCCACAACATGCTTTTTTCTACAAAAAAGTTCTTGGGAGTCTGTGCTACAGCTAGTTGTCCTCTCCCTCGTCCATCTCTTCCAGTAGTAGTACAACTTAGCCGACGCGCGGGCGCGGAAGTTTGCCTATAGTCGGTTTGTGGTGAGCAGCGTGCCGAGCGATCATGTGGGGGTGAGACGCGAACTCGACAGACATGATGTAAACATTGGTTTTGCTCCATGGCGCGATCCATCAACACGAAACCAGATTTAAATGGCAAGGGCGGGGTAGTTTTGCCTAGTCGGTTTGACAGAGAGTGCGAGAGAAAGATGTAAGTACCTTTTTTTGCGGGTAAAATATTTAGTCCTACGTACATAACATGCGGGAATGTGTAGTGGACACCTTTAGATCATTCGGAGGACAAGATAAGATGGAAGGGCATCTCCAAGGCGGACCCGCAAACCGCCCACGTCCGTCTGGACGGCGGAAGCCATCGAACGCGGGCCTGTATCGGTCCGCGGGGCGGTCCTGATGCGTTTTCTCCTGTAAATTGGAGACATAGTGGGGGGGGGAGGTTTGCGGGAGTGCGGACAGTAGACACGTAGGACTCCGACACCCCCGGCCCACCCAATCCCCCCTCCCGGTCCCATTTCTTTCCACTCCGCCCCTTCTTCCCCTTGCTTTGCATCCGCACCCTCCACCTCCGCAGCCGTTGTTGTACATCTCCGGCTATCACAGAGGCATTGCTAGACGTTCGCAACCAGCACCGACACGCTTGCTCGCCTTTACGACGGAGCTATCCACCCTGGAGCCGTTTGTACCCAGGTACACTCCGCCCCCCTGTCGACGACCGCCACGACCTCAGTCAAATGCCATTGAGCTTATTTTGAAATGCTATGTCGTTTATTAGAGTACGAATGATGGTGAGCTACTCGACCATGGAGGATGAGTTGTTGTGCGATGCATGCTTGGCTGTATCTGCGGATTTCGTAGGCAGGAGCAAAGGGGAGGCCTTCTGGCAGCAAGTGCATGAAACGTTTCACGCACAAAAACACATTGCGCCGTACGACATGTACATCATTCAACAACGCAACGTGAGGTCATTGTAGTATCCCTGGCACACTATCTAGACCAGTGTCACCAAGTTTTGCGACGTGGTTCATCAGCTCGAGGCAAGGTGGCCATTGCACATGGCAGAGGACAAGATCATAAGTTTTGCTTCCTCTTGCTCAACTTTTAATTGATTCATTCACTCAATGTTGGTCTAGACGTTATATGTAGCCCGCACGCGCTGCCGTGGTGTACCACAGGGCAGAGGGACGACCATTTACGTGCACACACTGTTGGATGAAGCTGAAGGTTATGTGTGGAACAACTTGATCTGTTGATGAAAAACTTGTTGGAAATCTGGAATCTAGTTGAATTTGAGACATTGTTGTACTAGACTTAATTTGCATGCTATGTATGGATGATTTGTGGTATTTTCTATCTGAACTTTGATGAATATCGGCCGTTTTCATGAATTTCGTTCGGTTTGTTTAAATGCAGGTTGAAATGTATATGTGGCTACAGTTGGATGTTGGTCTCCCGCATCCGTGTCCGTGGACAAAGGCGGGAGGAAATTTGCGGGTTGCCGTTGGAGATCCCGTAAAACGAGTGAATGTGTAGTGGACGTAGTTTTAAGGGTCCTGGAGAGAGAGTGTACGTGTGTGAGAGAGGCGCATAGAGAGGGTGTTGTGCGATGGACATATACCTGGAGAATTGGAGAGTGAGAGATGGGCCCATTGTTTCTTTTTAGTGGGTGCTACCGTCCAATCAAAACGACTGGTGGTTTCCAAAAGAATACTATAGTACTGTACTGCATGAGGGAGAAGCGGATTCAACGAAGAGTGATGGTTGCTTCGTCCGTCCAACTTACTGCCGGGTCTATGTGATTTGATGGCTCATTGGTCATTATTACGGCGGCGGTATGACCGTGGTGATTCTCAGTTGTAGTACTACACTCTACTTTGGTGCATGACACGTGGACCCAGATGCTGGATGTCCCATGTTTTGGCGAAAGGAGGTAGAATGATTTCAGAGCCAGGAACCGCGTCGTAGAGCGTCTGCACTCTTTTTCTCTCCATATTAACCTTTTTATATTGTGTACGTGCCATTGAAGAAATAAAACTTTATATGGTAGTATAAATAACGCGCCACCGCGTCAAGGTCGCACTTGGATTCATTCACGCATGGTTCCCGACCCTTCATTAAGTGAACAACTACTACACGCGTCAAATTATTGCGTTGGCTGACTCTTCATAAAGAAATGATCTCCACCGTACAGCCCGCCTACATCACCCTATTGTACTTTAGTTCTCCCTCCTCGTCTCTCTTATAGAGCAGCGGGTTGGCAATTTTGTGGTCAATTGATTGGTTTGCTCAGACTCGCTAAGATATGCTAAGAGGAAGCCCAGTGTGCAGGGATTAAGAGAAAACTAACCAATGCATGAATCCCTCTGCCCATATAAATAGGGTCCAATGCATTTCTTGAGGCAAACTTTGACACATGTTAGAGATATATGACATGCAAGTTACACAAATCATACCGTCAAATTCTTACGTGGTAATTGTATTGCTCACGCATTTACTCTGGAGCAGTGCGAAACACGGCAACCCAGTGAAGTATTCATACATCATGTATTATACATATCCCACCTCACACTATCACCATATTTCTTGGCCTCCGTGCGACACCTAGCCCGTCTGTGTTCTCGCTCCTCGTCTCTCTCAAGGAGCGGCGGGTTGGCCATTTTGCCGTCAATTGCAGTCAGTTTGCTCACACTCGCTCCCACATGTTAGTGATATGCCAAGAGGAAGCGTGTTGATCGATGGGCCAAATGCGACAGGCGTGCCGTGAGTGACTCCAGTTTCTCGTTTTGAACTTGTATAGTGTAGTAACACTTCGTTTTGCACCTTCATAGATCGATGCAAATCCCGGCTAAAAAGGTGCTTCGCATCTACTAATCCCGTCAACCGTCATGCTATAGTAGATCACTCACATATGGTTTAGAGCAAGTACAATAGTGGTCTATAAGCCTGCTTACATGGCACTTTTCCTATGTGGAGGAGAGAGACACGAAAAAAGTAAAGGTGTGGGAGCCCGCCTCTACGCGTGCTCCTAGGTAAAAACATTTAATGAGAGGAAAGAGATACTACCTTATAGCCAACCTTCTAGTCAGCACTATTATATGAGTAATTAATAATCCTAACTCTTATAACCATGCTCTTAGAGGGCTTATCTCCAAATTTTTGTATTACTATCATTTTCTCAGTTTTCTAGCTCTCATTCACATGTTTAGATTTCAAAGCACATTAAATCGTTGCGTGCAATGATTAAAGATAAAACTAACAAATGCATGTAAACGTTCTTGGTCATTGTATTGCTCACACATGCATGGATTGCAATTAATACGTACATAAATGCTCATGACCTAGTAGTTCATTGATTGGTTTAGATTTTTGAACTGAGCCCCATAAACCGGAAGGGAGGGAATATTTGTATCTGGAACCATCCCCATACACTTGATGCTTTGCTGCTACTACCGTCCAATCTTCGTGTGTAGTAGTACAGTACTAAAAGAAGTAGTAGTAGGAGGAGCAGATTCAAAGAAGAGTGAGTTGATGGTTGCTTCATCCGAGCAACTTACTGTGGGAAAGGTGGGCTTTCTGATTTGACTGCTCATTAGTCATTATTACTGCAGCGCAATGACCGGGGTGAGTCTCCCATATGGTTGTGCACTCTAATTTGGTGCATGACACATGGACCCGGATGCTAGAAGTCCCACATGTCGGTGACAAGAAGTAGAGTGGCTTTTTTGTGTGTGAAAGAAAGTAGAATCGCTTCTAGCAATGCTATCAAGCTTTCATCATTTGTTTACATAATATATGTACACATAATTTTTCAGCGAGATGAAACTATACAATGCTATGAAGCTTTCAGCTTTTGTTTCATGTGTCTTGCCTGCTGGAAGGTTGTCTCGTTACAACATTCCATCAAATACAAAGGAAACTAACATCCATGCTATTTCGCAAAAAAAAAAATTAACTTCCATGCTAATGCATCTCAATGATTCGCAGATCAGAGCCAATATTTACATCACAACTGAAGACAAAGTTGTGAGAAGGTGTACAAATAAAGAAAAAATAAAAATTGATCGATGCTGTCCGTAGGCATCCTTTCATTTCCTGGCCATGATATTCATTGGTTGGTAGCTACTTTCCCGCAGCTCTGTCAAAATTGACAAGACATGTTGGCAAACAAAGGAGCTGCTGGATGAATGGAACATTCCGATCATTTTGTATAGTTCCACTAAAATAGAGCTGAGTGTCCCTGTTCGCAAAGATATTGAGTAAGTGTGATTACAATAACAATGGCACTATTGATGAAACAATAAACAGACAAATAGAAGCCCATGACCTTTGCAATCTCTCCTAAGACTAACTACTTGTTGGAGAAGATTAGGCTCAGAGTTGGATGAGGAGGATAGGAACTCCAATCTCCCTTCGTGCAGTCCCACTAAAATGTAGAAATGTTACCCGTGTGAAATTTTAGTAGAACTGCACAAAACACTCTTAAGAAGAAAGTGCTTTGTGCCACCAAAAGGTCGCAGTAGCAACTAGGTGAAATGGATATCCCTGTTTGCACAAAGAGGTACAAAGGAAACAATTACTGGCCAATAATATTTGATGACACATACGTCGACAAAAAGAAGCATATTCCTTGTCCTAACGGAAAGGTAGCAGCATAGTGGTTTCTCTAAAACGGTGTGAGCATGAGATTGCAAAATGGAATGTACGCCGGCCGAGCTAGCTACGTTTTAGGAAAAGAACTAGAGAAGTTCCACATCAGGATTTTCCACATGCAGCGATGTGGGAAGAAGGGCAGTGGAGTAAGGCCGGTTCCAGAGGAAGTTGTACTTGAGGGTCGTCGAGAAGTAACTAGGAGGGCGGCGGCGGGCAGCATCTACCCATACTGTGGCAGTGAGCAAGGGGCGAAGGCCCTACCTTGCCAGAGCTTGGTCAAAGAGAACGGCTGGTACCGTAGATTGGGACGCATCGGCTGTGGGTTTCCTACCTTGACGCTGGTGACTGGAGCAACGCTGCACATCCCCCCTTTCCGCAGGCGGACGGGATCTGGCCAGATCAATGACCAGCGGTGAGAGAGAGAGATTGGCCACCACCATCTTGTGTGAGAGAGTGTGAAGAGACCAACCCCAGAAAGCAAGCATTGAGGCTCCTGCCTACATTATTCAGAGAGCTATTGAAGAATTCAACAGGGCCTCAAAGGCTTCACAAGATGCTGGTGCAGGGTCAAGTGCCAGCGCACCCAAAAAGTCTATTAAGAAGAAGCCGTCTCAAAAGCCAAATCCCTCAACAGATGTGCCCTCACGGCCAAAATCTTCAGCTCCAAAATCTTCTGCAATGTCCTCAGAACCCAAGCCGTCATCTTCAAAGGCTACAGCGCCTAAGGCATAAGCTGCTCAAACTTCATCTGCACCTCCACCATCCATAAGTTCTTCAAGGGCTGCTGTAAGAGCTTCAACGCCAGTTGTGCTAGCTTCATGCCAACACACTGAAGTCTTCCAAACAGCCACCATTGATGCATCAAGTGCCTCAGCATCAGGGCATATTTCCTCAAACACGCCAAAGCTAAAGAAGAAGGTTACTGCAGGCCGAGGAACAAGGCCCAGACCCAAGAGCACTTCTAGCGGTGCTGCAAACATGTACCAATGATAAGTGTCAATACGCAAACCACTCAGGAATGAACCAGTCTGAAATGAACCAGCCGGTACCTTTGGAAGTCGCAGCATCTGCAGTCTCAGCTTCAGCCTGGCTTTTCTTGGCAGCATTCAAATCAGGCGATGTTGGGGATATAACCCCACGGTATGACCTGCCCGTTCAGGGCTGGGTTATCCAGTGGCGGCTTAAAGAGAGCAGCGGCTATCGAGACTCCAAGGCCCATTAGGGCGACTCATAAACGGGCCGGCTGGGCGGTCTAGTACCTGAGGCGGTGGCTTACCTAAGGACGCAATAAGTTTTCCTTTACTTGGGGAAGACGATGAGTAGGAAATAGATTAGGGCACGGGTCATGTTACGACCCGGACTCTATTGTAAACCTGGGGTCTCAACCTGTATATAAAGGTGAGCCCCTGAGGCGGAAAGGACCAAGTTACATGCTCTAGAGTACTAGGTTAGCCAAGTTGCACCCTTGTAATCGAGATCATCATCATCATCAAATAACAATCAAGCAGGACGTAGGCTATTACCTCCATTACGAGGGGCCGAACCTGGGTAAACCCTTGTCTCTCGACTCCGATCAACCCCGTTCGAGTTATCACCTAGCTGCAATGGCCTCATGACTAAGTCCTTTCACGAGGACATCTGCCGTGACAAAACCACGACAGTTGGCGCCCACCGTGGGGCTATCGCTTGGTGGTGTTGAGTACTTGAAGGGAACTCCCGCAGGGATCGAGGGATACGCGATCGGCCGCATGACCAAGAGTCGCCGCGGCAAGCTCTACATCGACGATTCAGATTGGGGCCCCGAGGCCGACTCAATCGAGTACGGGTACCGGGTCCCCTTCGGCAAAATCCACATCTTCGTCGGCAAAGCCGGCGGATCTGAACCCGAGCCGGATATCTGCACCGACATCGTCGAGCCGGCTCGGCACGTGCAACCCGACCAGGCTCAGGCCGGCCGGAAGCACATCTTCATCGGATTCACTCAGGGGTAGGACCTTGCAGATAACTCTGCGTCCGGCAGCGATACCCTCGTCTACTCTGATGGCGAGTCCTCGATAGGCGAGACCGAGTCAATCCTCCTGCTTAACGATGGCGGGCTTGGGGGCTACCCCGATGACCGACCGGCTCAGTATTCCTTTAGCACGCCCCCCTGCGCGGCTGTCTACATGGCGGGCTCTACCCCAGCCCTTAACTCTACGGTGGCCGGCGCAGCGGCGGGGACTGGCACCTCAGGAGCCGGCTCAGCCATACCACCGGCTCAGGCCTTGGCGGAGTTGGCAACCGCCCTGGCGACGCTCCTTGCGACACCGGTGACCGCAGAGAACCAGGCGAAACACAACACGGAGGTGACAAAACTCCGCGAGCAGATGGCTAAGGTACAGGCAGATATCAACGCCGAAAACACTCATATGGCGGAGTTGCAGTCCCAAGTCCAAGGCGAGGTAGAACGCCTGAAAGTCGAAGCCTGGCGCATGGGGCTCCGTCAGAATGCCTCAGAGGCGGTTCATCAGAGGCGCCATATGAGCCGTCTGCCACCTAACTACGAGCCCATGCGTCGGTTCAACAAGCCTCAGGATACGCCTGTTCAAGGGGCTGGGGCAGGCACCCCGGAAGCACCGTTTGTGCCCCCAAGCAGAGGCAGCCAGCCATCGCCGGGTCAACCCTACCAGCCGGCTCAGCAGCACTAGCAGGAGCCGGCCCAGCGACTGCAGCTAGTTCAGACGCCCCCGCATCGTTTCCTTATGCCGGCGAGTCACTTCTCCAATCCGTTGGACAACTTGGTAGCAGCAGCGACCAATTTGGCCGCGCTCCCAATCACGGGAAATTCGCCGGTTGAGATTGAAGCCCGAAATTCCATTGAGATGTTAAAAACTGTGGTCGCCCAACAGGCGAACTACTCCTACAGTCGACAGCGGCTCCACTCTACCCCGCTCCCAAGCCACAGCAGAAGCCGCCACGATGAGTCGCCGGCCATCTCTAGCAGCACTCATCGACATCGTGAGCAGCCTCGTGACCTGCCACGCCTTGGGCCCCTTAAGGCCCAGGAGATTGTTGATACGGCTCGGGCTCAGCGAGCGGCGGAGGCGGCAAATACGGCGGGTCAAGCGCCGCTTGTCACAACCCAATTGACCTCTGGTAGCAGGACCATTGGGATACCGTGTTTGGTGCCAGCTTTACACAACGAGCGCATGCCCAAGGATTTCAAAGGCCCTCGCAAGGTTCCAAATTACACGGCTAACCTTGAGCCGGCCGCTTGGATTGAGAGCTACGAGATAGCCATGGACATGCTGGATGTCAGCGACGCTGTCTGCGCCAAGTACCTGATGATGATGTTGGAGGGGCCGGCTCATACGTGGTTGAAAAACTTGCCCCCTAACTCTATTAACACCTAGGCGGAGTTGAAGGACCGTTTCATCAAGAACTTCCAGGGAACCTGCAAGTGCCCAATGACGATCGTCTATCTTCAGCACTGCATCCAACGTGAGGGTGAGTCGGCCCATCACTGGATGTGTCGGGTCGCAGACATTATTCATGCTTCTGACAGCATCACGGCGGCTCACGTGGTTCTGATCCTGGAGAAGAACTGTCACTTCAAGCCCCTCATGCAGAAGCTTGGCCGGCTTAAGCGGAAGGTTCAGGATATGGGCGAGCTCATGGACTTCCTCAGTAGGTATGCCGAGTCAGACACCACGAAGGATCCTAACCCGGACGATGACCAGACTGGCAAGGGAAAGAAAAACAATGGTGGCAAGGGTAACCATCATAACAATTCAGGGAACAATGGAAACCATGGTAATTAAGGCAATGAAGGGAAGCGTAAGAATCAGGAAGGAGAATCAGACTTGGTTGCTAATACCAACACTGGTTACAAACACCCGAGGGGGAATAATTCGGGAAGATCCTATAGTGCCAGCAAGCCCCGTAATTTTGAGGAAGACCTCAAAGGCCCATGCCCAAAACACAGCCTTCCTAATAAGCCGTCAACCCACTCTTGGGAGAACTGTCACATAATGCAAGCCTTCGGAGAGCAGTTCTTTCAGAATTGTCAAGGCGGCGGAGGAGGCAACCCGGGGCAGCCTGGAGCTGGCTCGTCCGGTGGCTTTCACAACCCGGGTTTCCACGGCCCGGGCGGCTCAGGAGCAGGTTACCAGGGTTCTGGCAACAACGGAGGCAATCAGCATCCAGGGCAAGGAAATCAACAGCAGGCAATCAGTCTGGTTTTCAGAGCAATCCCAAACAGTTGAATAGTGGGCAGTATCACGTGTTCACGACCCATACTGACAAGTGAGATCGCAAACTCCGGAAGCGAGCCGTCAGTGTTGTCAAGCTGACAGTCCCGGAATATCTACGTTGGTCGGAACAGCCCATTACATGGAGCAGAGAGGACCACCCTCCCTGGGTCGACAGTCCAGGTTGCTTGGCTTTGGTGGTGGCACCTCAAGTCGGCGGTTATTCACTCACAAAGGTGCTTATGGACGGAGGAAGCAGCATAAACATCTTGTACTACGACACCTCCCGACGGATGAATCTCTCTGAAAAACAGCTCCAGTCATATTCCACCGTGTTTCACGGGATTGTTCCTGGAAAGTCTGCATATCCTATCGGGCGGATCAAGCTGGATGTCGCGTTTGGCACTGATGATAACTATAGGTGTGAGTCTTTGACCTTTGAGGTGGTCAAAATCAAGAGCCCGTATCACGCCCTGTTTGGGCGGCCGGCTTATGCTAGCTTTATGGCTCGACCTTGCTATGTCTACCTCAAACTCAAGATGCCTAGACCAAAAGGCACTATCACAGTTAATGGAGATCGAAAGATCGCCCTTGAGTGCGAGAAAGGGGATGCAGCCTATGCCGAAACGGCTTGTGCTGTGGAAGAGATGCGATTTTACACTGCAAATGTTGACCCGGCCGATATGACGCCCTTGAAGAAACCCACTGCAGAATCTGACCCGCCACTCAAGTTCAAGTCGGCCAAGGACACCAAGTAGGTTGAGTTTGTCCCGGGTGACCCGTCCAAGAAGTTCACTATTGGGACTGGTATGGACCCCAAATAGGAAAGCACGCTCATCGAGTTCATCCGTGAGAATCGGGACGTCTTCACATGGAAACCTTCTGACATGCTGGGTGTACCGAGAGAACTCGCTGAGCATCGCCTCAATGTGGATCCACAAATGAATCCGGTCAGACAATTCCTTCGTCGCTTTAACGAAGAGAGACGCAAAGCTATTGGAGAAGAGGTAGCCCGGCTCTTAGCTGCCGGGTTCATCGTTGAAGTTTTTCACCCTTAGTGGTTGGCTAATCCAGTGCTTGTTCTAAAGAAAAACGACACTTGGCGCATGTGTGTTGACTACACAGATCTCAACAAGGCTTGCCCCAAAGACCCGCTTGCCCGCCCTCGCATTGATCAGATCATCGATGCCACGATGGGTTGTGAGAGTTTGTGTTTCCTGGATGCTTACTCCGGTTATCATCAGATAAAGATGGCCGTCGAGGATCAGGAGAAGACGGCTTTCATCACACCTTTTGGGGCCTTTTGCTATGTCTCTATGCCCTTCGGGCTCAAAAGTGTAGGAGCAACTTATCAGCGGCGTGTCCAGAATTGCTTCCACAAGCAGATTGGGCGCAACGTTCATGCTTATGTGGATGATATCGTGGTCAAGTCATTAAAAAAGGAGACCTTGCTGTATGATCTCAAGGAAACTTTCGCTAATCTTCGGACTTACCAAATGAAGCTTAACCCGGATAAGTGTGTTTTTGGTGTTCCTGCAGGCAAGTTGCTATGTTTCCTAGTATTGGAACGAGGCATTGAAGCCAACCCTGACAAGATGAAGGCAATAACCTCGCTTGCGAAACCGGAGAACATCAATGACGTTCAATGGATGGCGGGTCGGATCGCGTATTTGAGCCGGTTTATAAGCCGCCTTGGCGAAAAGGCGATTCCCCTTTATCAGATGTTGAAAAAGACTGACACTTTTGTCTGGAGTGACGCTGCTGATGCAGCTTTCGAAGCCCTCAAGAAGCAATTGGCCGAGCCGCTGTTCTCGCTGCTCCCATCGCCAAAGAGCCTATGCTCCTGTACATTGCTGCCAATAACAAAGCGGTAAGTGTTGCAGTTGTTGTCGAGAGGAAAGAAGCAGGGAAAGAATATCCAGTGCAGCGGCTAGTCTATTATGTCAGCGAAGTTCTATCTGAGTCCAAGCAGAGGTACCCACATTGGCAGAAGCTGGTGTTTGGCGTCTTCATGGCTAGTCGCAAGCTCAAGCATTATTTCCTGGAGCACCCCATTACTGTGGTCAGTTCAGCACCCTTGGGAGACATCATCCAGAATAGGGAAGCTACAGACCGGGTTGCCAAGTGGGCAATTGAGCTTGGCCCACACCATCTTAAATATGTCCCTCGCACGGCCATCAAGTCCCAGGCACTCGTGGATTTCATCAATGATTGGATGGAACTCCAAACTCCAGAGGATAAGCCCGATAATACATATTGGACTATACATTTTGATGGTTCCAGACAGCTAGAAGGCTCGGGGGTTGGAGTGGTCATATCTTCCACTCGAGGTGATAAATTTTGTTATGTCCTGAGGATTTTGTTTCCCTGTACTAACAATGCAGCTGAATACGAGGCTCCCCTCCACGGTCTTCGGATGGCTAAAGAGATGAATCTCAGCCGGGTCAGGTGTTTAGGCGACTCAGATTTGGTCGCTCAACAAGTTTCAGGAAAGTGGGATTCCAAGGACCCGCTTATGGCGGCTTATCGGCAAGTGGTAACCAATGTGGCCGGACACTTCAAAGGATATCAAGTTGATCACATCGATCGGCAACTCAATGAGGCGGCTGATGCATTGTCATGACTTGGCTCTCAACGTAAGCCGGTCCCTCCGAATGTGTTCCTTCACGTGCTCCATAATCCTTCTGTTAAAATGCCTTCCGAGGAAGATCTCTCTATCCCTGACCCAGAGGCACTGTTGGTGGCGGCTCTTCATGCTATTCCGGTGTGGCAACCCGGCTCAGAGGACCGGTTTACCCAGTGTTTCCAACCCAGAGATCATGTCTTCTGGAAACACACAACAACTTGGAACAGAACAGAACTGAACTTTATTGAAATATCTCGAGTACAAGCTAATAATTTACATTGATAGCGAGGCCAGAATCACTGCACGTGCTATGACAGTATCTACATTATGTATGGAACATAGCAGGGCCACGATACTACTGGGAGATTCTACGGCGTAGCGGAACATAGCGCGAAAAACTCCATCCACAGGGACACTGCTGGGACACAGCCTAGTTAGCATAGCACGAACCATCGGGACCTCCGTCCTCGGCTTCTCCTGCATCTGGCATGATACGCCAGGTGAGTACTTGGAATGTACTCACAAGCTCACGGCAACCATAACAATGCAGCAAGCAATAGCATGGCAATGAATAGATTAAGTGCTTAAGTTGCTTACTGTTATCAAATATCAACTTACTCTCTCTTCCGGGTAGGCTCACAACCCTCGGAATACTCATAATCCATCGAGTACTTCCGAACATAAGACAAGTTCTTCCATCATTATTATCATTATTGTGGTTGACCAATCAGTGGCCTAGTACGGACTGTCCAATACCGTGGACGTGGCTATTCGAATAGATTCTTACACTCTGCAGAGGTTGCGCACTTTACCCACACCATGGAGCTCCTGGCCTCGTGTTCCCATTCGGGTGGACCGGTGCTGCTCCAACGAAACCTGCCTGGCCCGTGACTCTTCCATCATACCACCGACAATCATACCCTCCTAGGGTCATGTCCTGGGTGGCCCCTGTGTCACCCCGTGACACCTGCCACCGTCGTGGCCAACTAAACTATCCCAAACGGGGACGCCGGCAAAATAACTCAATTGGGCTCACAGGATTATCGTCGTCTACCTGATCAGGGCAGCACTCACGCATAACCCTCCCTAGTTTGGTGGTACCGATAAAAGAGCACAAAGCCAGACCAAGTCAAGGCCGTCCCATACCGGCAAATGTGGCTGCCCGGATAAGTCCGGATAGGTGGCACTTGATCAACCAATTAGGTTTAGTGTGGTCAAGTACTTATCAAGCATGGATTTTTATCATGAATAACTAAACATGGCAGTAGCTATGTATCAAAATAAATTACTAGGAATTATCTCATATTAAAATAATGCATATAATTCAATTAAATAACCAACACTATTGAAATGCTTCATGAAATGGATGACATGGCTTGCCTTGCTCTGTTGGGTTGTCCTCAAACTCTTGGGCTTCAAAACCAAAGGTATTTCCCACTAAAAATATTTTAAAAAATGCAAAGGAAAATGTCACATACCACTGTTCTTTTCACCAGAAATTCTGTGAACATGAGAAAAATACCAAAATTTACCAGAAAACAGAGGAGCTCAAGACAAACCCAAAGCAAAAAGAATCAATTGATTTGGACTTATGGATAAAAAGTTATGGATGGTCAAAGTTCCTGGTCAAATCTGGATTAAAAACAGAAAATAGAAAATCAGCAGAGGGCCACGTCGAAGGCGTATTTCGCCAGGGCGCCTCCACTTACCGCTTCGGCGAGCCACTGACGAGCGGGCCCCTTTGTCAGATTTAAAAGGGGGGAGAGGGAAACAGAGGGCGGCGGGGTTCCGGCGATGGTCGCCGGCGATACAGACGGCGGCGAGGTCCGGCGACTACAGGGATGGAACGAGCGTACTGAGACGAACACGCACGTACCCGTGGATTGGCGAGAGATGGCTGGACGGCGTTTTCGGCAGGATTTCGACCGGGCAAGGGCTTGGGCGGGGTCAGGAGACTGAGCAGAGCTCGGGCGTGGAGTCAGTGGAGGCTGGGGTGAAGCGAATCGGCGAGGTGGTGGAGCTCGGGTGGCGGTGGATCTCCGGCGAATGGCGAGGCCAGAGGGCCTCTCGGCCTTGGCTCGGTGCTTGGGAGCCCGATTGGGAGATGGTGATGGGCGATGATGAGCTAGAGCGGCTGGCCATGGCCTTTTATAGGCAGGGGCGACCTCTCTGGAAGCTGGCGGAGCTCGGCCACGTCGCCGGCGCGAGGACGACGCGCTAGCTGGTTGGGAGCCGGCGACGGGACGGAGGAGGGCAGGGGAGTTAAGGCGGACGGTGGCGGCTTGTGGAGGAAGGCGACGAGCAGCAGAGCCACTGTGCCCGCACGGGCGGCATAGTGCCCGTGTGCATGGCGGCCGGCGAGGGCGATTCCGGCGAGGGGAAGAACCTGGAGTGGGGTACGTGGACGGCAGCGGCGACGTCGACACCAACGGACATCGTCTGGCAACACGAGACGGACGGAATGACCACACCAGACGCGGGCGAGGTGCAGAGCACGCGAACTGGCATGCCAGTGCCGTGCTCACCACGGTGTCTGGCACCTGGAGGCCGCGCAAGTCCAGCGCACCATGTCCAGCAGCTTCTCCCTTGATCACTTAGTCCCTCTGTGCCCTTGGTTTGGCTAGGTTCACTCTGATTCGAAGGGTAGCTTCAGCTACAGTTTCTGACAGAAACTTTGAGAGAGATCTAGAGGAGAGGTGAGCTGGAGATGAGGCCAGTGGAGATGTCTGGGATGATCTACTTTGGAAGGACTCCAAACTGGCCAAATTTGAGAGAGTTTAGTCAAGATTTGAATGGGGTTCATGTACAACTGCTGTTACTGGTACAGAAGCAAGATGAGCTTGTAGCACTCATTTGGTTGATCTGCTGGAGCTGAAAATGGGTGTGTGAGGGTTATATGGTGGATAGAAGATGTCATAAAAATTTCAGCTCAATTGAATACCTCTAGCTGGTACTTCCTTCACAGAGGTTTGAATTGAGCAGAAACTTGTCTGAATATTGCTGCTGAAAATTTGTACTGGACAAGATGATATTTTTGGATATTGTGGCAAGATAGGTTCCCTAGTATCTCAGGGAATTATCTGAGAGTTTTCTGAGTTGGGAAAATATGAGTTGCTTCACAAAGGGCCAGTACTGTCCAGAAGATAAATGGAGTTTTCTGGACAAAATTTTGTACTGGGCCATGAAATGTTTTTGTAGATTGTAGGAGTAGATGATGACAAGAAGGTGTTGTATTAATTTGGGATTTCTGATCATCAGAACTATAGGTTGCTTCATAACCCATAGTGATGACAGATTTTCCCAAATGAATAAAATGAATAATTGGGAAAGATGGAGAATTGGAATTTGATCCAGTAGGTGTGTGGCAAGATTTTGGCAAGATGTTGAGGGCTTTGGATCATTCAGAGAGATGCATAAGTCCAAAGTCAACTGAAAAGATTCAAAATCCAATCAAATTGCAAATAAAGCCAGAAAGATTTTGAAAAGAAAAAGTTGCCGAAAACCAGGGTGTCACTAACCTACCCCCCTTAGAATGAATCTCGTCCTCGAGATTCGGTTGCTCAGCGAACAAGTATGGATATGCTGATCTCAGAAAATCCACTCTTTCCCAAGAACTTCCTCCTCAGTGTGATGATCCCACAATACTTTGAAAAATTTAATTATCTTGCTCCTGGTAGTCCTTTCCATCTCATCCAAAATTCTGACAGGTTTTTCTTCATAGGTCAAATCTTTAGTCAATTCCAGCTCACTCATATCTGCCTGTTTGATCGGGGGTGCAATGCACTTTCTTAGCTGGGATATGTGGAAGACATCATGACCTTCAGACAACTCCGATGGTAATTCTAGTTGATATGCCACTCTGCCTCTTCTAGCAATTACTGGAAAGGAACCGATATACATCGGGGCAAGCTTTCCTCGGGTGTGAAACCTCTTTATTCCCTTCATGGGGGTAACTCGGAGATAAGCATATTCTCCAGGTTCAAAAGTTACTTCTCGGTGTTTAGGGTCATAGTAACTCTTTTGACGGGACTTGGCTGCTCGAAGACGTTCCTGAATATCCTTGGCTTGCTTCTCAGCCTCGAGCATCAAATCCGTGCCGAAGATACGGCTGTCTCCAGTCTGAGACCAATTTAAAGGAGTGCGACACTTTCGTCCATACAGAGCTTCAAATGGTGACATCTTGAGACTCAACTGATAACTGTTATTGTAGGAGAATTCTGCATAGGGTAGACTATCCTCCCATTTGGGTCCATAGGTGAGAGCATAGGACCGAAGCATATCTTCCAATATCTGGTTCACACGCTCGGTCTGTCCATCTGTCTGTGGATGATATGCCGTACTATGCTTTAGCACGGTTCCCAGGGCTTGGTGTAATCGCAGCCAGAATGCTGAAGTGAACAAAGAGCCTCTATCTGATGTGATAGACTTGGGTACTCCATGAAGGCTGACTATCCGGGACATATAGAGCTGTGCAAGCTGGTAAGCGTTGAAAGTGGTCTTTACCGGAATGAAGTGAGCCACTTTCGTAAGTATGTCCATGATGACCCAAATAGCATCATGGCCTCTTGTTGACTTGGGTAGTCAAACAATGAAGTCCATGCATATGTCATCCCATTTCCACTGGGGAACCGGTAAAGGTTGCAATAGTCCAGCGGGTTTCTGGTGTTCACCCTTGACTCTGTTGCAGATGTCACAACGGGCGACATAGTATGCAATGTCCCTTCGCATTCCTGGCCACCAAAAGGTTTCCCTTAAGTCCTGGTACATTTTTTATCCTCCCGGATGAATAGACTAGGCGGATTCATGTGCCTCTCGGAGTATTTGCTGTCTCAGATTTTCTTGATCAGGCACGCATATTCGGTTCTCAAACCATACAGTGCCCTGGTCATCAATTCAGAAGGACTTGGCCTTCCCTTGCTGAATATGTTCCTTGATCTCTTGTATACCTTTATCTGGTTTCTGAGCCACCTTAACTTCTTCCATAAGTGTCGGAATGATTTCCATTGTATCCGGGCTAGTTGGGCCGCATAGCACCATATTCAGCTTGGCAAACTCCTCTCGTAGCCTCGGATGGATTCCCTCCATTATTGCATTTAGGGTACCTTGCTTTCTGCTGAGGGCATCGGCGACCACATTGGCTTTTCTCGGATGATAATTAATTCCAAGGTCGTAGTCCTTGACCAATTCAAGCCGTCTTCTTTGACTGAGATTAAGATCAGGTTGGGTGAAAATATACTTGAGACTCTTATGGTCTGTGTATATTTCACATCGCTGCCCAATGAGATAATGCCTCCAAATCTTCAGTGCATGAACCACGGCTGCCAACTCCAAATCATGAGTGGGATAGTTCTCTTCATGAGGTCGTAGCTGTCTGGATGCATATGCTACAACCTTTCCCTCTTGCATTAGAACGTAGCCGATTCCATGCCTAGAAGCATCACAATATATGTCAAAGCTCTTGTGGATGTCTAGAAGAACTAGGATAGGGGCTGTAGTTAGCCTCGTCTTTAATTCCATGAAACTGCTATCGCATTCTTCCGTCCTGTCGGTGTACGACACCTATGGGATCGCTTGGATCCCTTTTACGGTTCGGCTAGGGAAAAGATTTGCACAAAGAGCAGATCCAACGATCAACACGAGGATCTTATTCAGGTTCGGGCCGCTGAGAAGCGTAAAACCCTAATCCTGCTTTGGTTTATTGTGGGTGTTCTTAAGCTCAAGTACACAGAGCGCTCGCGATGAACAGTACGTTCAAGAAGCAGCTACGCATGCAGAATGGGCTAGAAGGTCCTCTCCTCCTGTAGCTTCGCCTTGGGCCTCCTTTTATACGTCCAAGGGGTCACCAACAGTGGCAAACAGTAAGTACAAGAGGTGTAAAGTTGCTACAGGGTTTACATGTTTATCACTGACGACTTAGGACAAACGCATTTAATGCTCCACTTAGGTGTCCCTTACTTTCTTGGGAACAGAAAAAGAGCCCGTCCCATCAGCGCCGCTTAACCTCATCCGCCGTTAGTGCCATGACACGCACCCAGGAGGGCAAGCCCTAAACGACAGGCTGGTCGCTGCGCTGGAGCGGTGGCAGGGCGGTGGAATCTTGCCGGGTGCGAGACCTTGGCGGGCTTTCATGAGCCTTCCCGACAAGATCTTGCTGGGAAGCCAGCCTTCGGTCTTCTGTCTTTTGATCATTAGCTTGTGTGCCTTCTTGATAATCTTGTTTTTGTTTCCAGCTGTTCTCCGGCAGGCCCTGCCGCTGGTATGGCTGCAACCGTCCGTGCACAAGTATGGGGTACTAAAAGACCCAAACTTTAGTACACCGACAGGAGCCCCCAGGCCTAGGCCATACACGGGTGCGATGCGTTGTTGGGCTAGGCCCAAACAGTGCACGGGCACGCGTGGCAGGAGTTAACTGTCATAATCATCTTATTTACCGCGCTCCCTCACGACGTGCATTAAATGCGGGACGTGGGATACGTGCGCGGAACGGCCGCAGTAGTAGTGCGCCCGTAAAAATGCATTCATATTGATTAGTAAAGAGGCAACCTCCGCTCCTTCCTGATAAAAGGGAATCCGCAGAGGCGCTGCTCATTTACCTCTCGTCATTTCCAATCTGGAGACCACCATCGCCTTCTTCCTCGAGCTTGAAGCAGAGCCTCTCCCATCCATCCGCCATCCCCACGCCCTCATCATTCTCGGCCTCCGCTTCCACAGTCGCCATGCCACCCAAAGCAAGCAAGGGCAAAGCGGCGAAAGCCGCCGACTCGGATGCAGAGACGGAGAAGATCGAGCTGGTGGAGATGCGGAAGGAAAATGCCGTCTTCGCCCCGACGCTCGACATGCGCGCCCTGGTTGAGCGGTACATGTGTATGTGGGGGAAGGAGACGAGGGCTCACCCTGCTACCCGCGTGCTCCCAGCTTCTGTCAAGGGCGGTCCAGATAAATTCCGCTTCTTTGTCGCTTACTTTTACTGCGGGCTCTGCCCTCCGTTTTCTGATTTCTTCATCGACATCATGTACACATACGAGTTCCGCCTCTTGGATTTTATGCCGTATGCTATGACATGCATGTCAGTCTTTGCCCATCTCTGTAAGAATTTCGCCGGAGTAGTCCCCAGCACAGCCCTCTTTCGCCACTATTTCATTCCCCGCATCGAAACGGGAGACGCCCTTTCTGGTTCTATCACCTGGATTCCAAGGACATGGAATAAAGAGATATATCCAGACGGTCTCTACCGTAAGAAGTGGGATGAATGGCGGTCCGAGTGGTGCTGGATTAAGGAGAAAGATCCTCAGCCGTTCTGTTTGCCCCGGCAAACGAAAGTGGTTCGCGGCAAGAAGTGGAGCAGCCTCGATCCTCAAGATGAGAAGCTCGCAATCGCAATTACCAGGATCCACCGTCTCAAAGTTGCCGGGCTCACAATAGAAATGGTTGGCGCTGATTTCCTCCGCCGTCGCATCACCCCTCTGCAGAACAAAGGGAGGCCGGCCTGGGAGTTCAAGAATGCAGCAGATATCATGAGGCTGTGCCCTGGTCTGAACAACAACTTGACAGTCCTGCAGCACACAGCTCTCTGCCACAAACTGTTCAGGCCTGACGGGAAATATAAGTTGCCGGCTGGCGTAATTCCCCTGTGCAACAACTCTGCCTTGAGCTCAATCATCGTTATGATGCCGGTGTTTAATGCTCATGGCCTCGACGGAACTTGGGAAGAGCCATCCTCAGAGCACGCACAGGAGTTCTTTGATAACTTGTCGGAGAAAGCCATCCGGGAAGAGCCAACCCTTATCCGCCCCACCACTGATGACGAAGTGGCTTATATCGCTAGCAGGGCGGAAGAGGTGAACCTAGCCGTGGAGGCCGACAACTTTGGCTTTGCGGAAGAAGAAGCCAGTGAAGAAGAAATAACGCTAGAGGAGACCCTTGCCGAGCAAGGTGAAGTTGCCGGGGAACAGAGTGGCATGGATGCCGGGAGCTCTCCTGTCGAAGACACAGCCGAGGAGCAGCTGCACGAGGAGCCCCCAGCTCCAGAGAAGAGGAAGCGTGTTCTTCGGAAAGCCGTCTCTGGCGTCCCAACATGTCAGCCTCTCTCGAGTAGTGAGTTTCCCGGCAAGGGGGTGGCCGGCAAGGCTGCGCAGCGGCAAGAAGCCCAACAGCAACCCGTGCGATGTACGAGACGCACGACCGCGGCAACAACTGGAGTGGCGGGGGTGTCTCATACGACGGCACCAACAGCTGGAGCAGCAGGATCATCTCAATCTACTACTTCTGCCGCAGCCAAGCATCCCAGGACCCCTTCTCCACCCCCTCGCACGGACATAGTAGAGGAGGTTGACTTCGACATCTCCTCTTTTAGTCCGGAAAGAGAAGAGTAAGGGTCCTTGCCGCATCTTTTAACTTTTGAATTCCTGGTTTTGCTTTGGCCTGTCCCCACAGAGATACGGAAACGTTGGCGCAAAGGATGGCGAAGAAGGCGAAGACTTCAACGGGTGATGAGCCTCCGGCAAGCACCGTAGGTGCACCAGAGCCCATCGTCATTAGCCCGGAGCCCAGCGCTCAACGCAGCCTCCAACCCAGCCCCCAGCGTGAGCCCACTACCCATTTTCCGTTGGCGAGCGTTGGGGAGAATATCTTCGCTATTGACATCACCGGGCTTGCAGGAGAAGAACGGCAACAAGGAGAGCCATCGAAGGCCGCCCCTGACGTGCCGCCTCCGTCGACCACGCTGCCCAGAGATGAACCTTCGGCAAGGGCTTCCACTGGCGAGCCCATTCGCGTTGAAGAAGAGCCAGCAAGCACGGGCACTGGTAATCCTACATCAGCAACCAATGTTGCCAGGAAAGGAGAAACCACCTCTCAACAGCTCGACACAGGTAAACCGTTTGCCTTGGCACACTTGTCATTCTTTCTTTATTTTTGTCTTCTTGAACTTCAACCTCGGTCTCATCTTGTTTCCTTTCCTGGTCTTCAGATCTCCCTTTGGTGGAACAGATGGACGTTGACGTTGTCATCGAAGAGACCGCCAAGGATGTTGCCGCCGAGGCCGACAGAGCCGCGGCTGACGAAGCCGCCAAGGCCGCACAGGAGGAAACCACCAAGGGGTCTGCTGAGGGGGCCGGCAAGGAGACCGGTGACCATACTGACGGCATTCCTGCCGCAGGAGCGCCTGGCGCTACACCGGTCACAGAGCCCCCAGTTGCCGGCGAGGCGGTTGTCAAGGATCAACCGTCAACATCCGACGCCCCCCCGTCAAGCAGATACCTTAAGGTTGGTGACAACCTGTTCGTCAGCATACCAGGGACGGCAAGCATCAGGGTGCCAACCGAAGGAGAAATCTTTGACGAAGACGTCATCGCCGCCGCTGGACTCAAGATTGTTGATGAGCCACGCGCTAGTAGCAGTGGGTCCAGGGAAGAACAGCTCCTCCAAGCCATGAGTGACAACTTTCAAAAGCTTCAGGCGCTTCACTGCACCCAAAAGGAGAGGTTGGACTCCAGGGCGGCAGTTGTTGAAGCAGCGGAAGCAGATTTCCAGAAGCGCGTTGAGGAGACGCAAGTCTGGTACGCCGAGGCCTTCCAGGAGCTAACAGCTGGTCGGGAGCAGCTGAATCAGAGTTGGAATGAGTTCCTCTTAAAGCAGTCCGACGCCGAGCGGGCACAGGAGGAGGCTACGCAGAAGGCTGCTGCAGAGGAAGCTCGCTTAACGGAACGCCACGTCGGGCTTGATGCTTATCAAGAAGACCTTGCCGCTCGCGAGGAGACACTTGCCGCCAAGCTCCGCAGCAAGGACGAAGAGATCGAGAAGCTTGTCGTGCAGCGAACCCAGGAGCTGGAGCAGAGACACAAGGGAACACTCGAAGCTCTGGCCATAGACCATGCCGGGAAGTTGAAGGGAGCCATCGATGCTGTCGAAGCTGCAGAGGCCGCCAAGAACGAGCTGGGCGATAAGGTGAAGAGGCTGGAAGCGGATCTCGAGGGCCATGGCAAGGAGATCTCGATGCTCAAAGCCGACAGAGAGAAGACTCTCTTCAGCTTGGCGGAGATGCAAGCCGCCATGTCCGACAAGACCAAGGAGCTCACCTCAGCCAATGAATCCATCGCTGATCTGAAACTGAAGCTCACAACACTCGAGGAGTCCCTTGAGAATGGCAAGGCTCGCGAGAGGGCTTTGATCAAAGACCTCCAAAGTGAGAAGAGCCTGCTCAACAGCGCCGCCGCCACCTATAATGATTTTGAGAAAGTTGTGAAGATCTGGACTGAGCGCCTTGTCGATGTCGCGGAAAGGCTTGCCGCAGAACTGTCCACCATGGGCCTGCAAGACTTCAACTATTCTTCTGACGATAGGGTGTCTTCAAGCGCCAAGCTGACCATGTTCTTCGAGAGCATCGTTGACGCCCTCAAGCTGCTCCAGTCTAACCGAGAAACCCATCTGGCCAATGAATCCCGGAAGCTCTGCCGGGCCGTCCTCCGCAAGGTACTCGTCAAAGTGGTGCATAAGAACCCTGGCATCAACCTCACCAATGTTCTTGCTAGCTTGCCGAAGGATGTAGACCTCAAGGCACTCGAAGAGCTTGTCGTGCCCATCGTTGACAGAGTGAGCCAAGTCAAGAGGGTCGAAGGCCAGCGCAGGGACTAGCCGCTTTGCTTCATTTTGTCGTCACCATTCCATGCCAAAGACAGTTTTATCTTAATCTTAGAATTGTGGCGACCGTCAATGTAATATAACTTGCTATGTTTTGGATGAATGCATGCTATTTCCCTTGTCTGATTTCTTTCTGTATGGTTCATGCCCTACGCTTATCGGGAACTTGCCGGTGCGCGCACCCTTGCCACGAGCGCTTTGAGGAACGGATACTTAGCAGCCTGCTGGAGGTGTCGCTGCCGACAAGATACCTTGACGTTTTTAGTGCAGCCACTTAAGCTGTTGAGCGGACTCGAAACAAAGTAAGGGCGCAACCAATCACGACAAGGTTCCTTCGCGTGCAGGTTTTCCATACAAAAGCAGAAATCGTTCAAGGAAAAAAAAGGTCTACAATGGAAATTTGCTTAAGAGTTTTGCAACTTAGCTTTTCGTTGTTGTACTCCTTATTGCAATATGTTAACTTGAACGTCGCCTATTGGTGTCCATACCATCATTCCCCCCCGGCAAACTTGCACGCGAGGAAACCTTCTGTCCTTTGAGAAAAAGAAAGAAGAGAAAATAGAGATATGGAACCTTGGCGGTTCATTAGTGCTTACCAGAAGCAGGCGTAATACAATATCTCAGACAAGCACGCATATAGATTGACATGAAAATCGACAAGAATTGTAAAACGCTTAAGTTTATTTTACTATGCACAGGGTCTGCGCCTGGCTTTGTACAAAGGATCATATGCCTTGCCAGCAAAACTTGTACAAAAGGTGGACCCGGCAACCGCGCCTTATGGGTAGAACTTACGAAGGTGTTCGATATTCCAGGAATTGCTCACTGGAATGCCATCTTCGGTCTCCAGGCGGACTGCGCCGGGCCTGGTGACTCGTACTACCCGAAAGGGCCTTCCCACTTCGGCATCAACTTGTTAGAATTCTTGGCCGACTGAACGCGCCGAAGAACAAGGTCGCCTTCCTCAAGGCTTCGGGCATGAACCTTGTGGCTATGATAGCGGCGCAAGGCTTGCTGGTAGCGTGCAGCTCGCACAGTAGCCCGAAGACGATCTTCCTCAAGGAGCATGGCATCATCTTGGTGCAGGTGCTCTTGCTCAAGCTCATCATAAGCGAGTACTCGAGGTGACCCGTATATGAGTTATGTGGGAAGAACTGCTTCTGCCCCGTAGACTAGGGAGAAGGGTGTCTGGCCAGTAGCTCGATTTGGTGTCGTTCTGATTGGCCAAAGAACCGCCGGCAGCTCATCAATCCAGCGTCTTCCGCACTTACGCAGCTTGTCGAAAGTCCTTGTTCTGAGACCTTGCAACACTTCAGCATTTGCCCTCTCCGCTTGGCCGTTGCTCCTCGGGTGAGCAAGAGCAGCAAAACAGATTTTGCCGCCAAGGTCTTGGACATACTGCATGAAGGTGCGGCTCATGAACTGCGTGCCATTGTCGGTGATGATCCTGTTTAGCACACCAAAACGGCACACTATTCCCTTGAAGAACTTGACGGCTGATTGTGCTGTCACCTTTCTCACTGCTTCCACTTCCGGCCACTTCGTGAACTTGTCGATAGCAACGTACAAGTATTCGAAGCCCCCGGCAGCGCGAGGAAAGGGGCCCAATATGTCGAGCCCCCAGACCGAAAATGGCCAGGAAAGAGGGATTTTCTGAAGAGCTTGAGCTGGCTGATGTAATTGCTTTGAATGGAACTGGCACGCTTCACACTTGGTTACTAGTGCAGTTGCATCTTGGAGAGCAGTGGGCCAGAAGAAACCTTGCCGGAATGCCTTGCCGACAAGAGCTCTTGAGCCTATGTGGGAGCCACATATGCCTCCATGTATCTCTGCCAATAGCTCCAGTCCATCCTCCCAAGGAATACACTTCAATTTCACACCGTTCGGTCTCTTTCTGTACAGGACGTCGTCGACGAACTGGTACATACTAGACTGACGGGCTACTTTCTCCGCTTCTTCCTGTTCCTCAGGGAGTTCTCCTGTTTGAAGGAACTGGACGATGTGCTGTGCCCATGTTGGAGCCTACGGCTCGATAACAAGGACCAAAGGCATATCTTCAGCCGCGGGAGCGCTTGCTTCTGCGGCAAGAACCTGAGGTTCTGTGCGAAGCTGCTGCTCACCGGCAACCATGTCGTTCCCGGCAACTTCCTTGCCGGTGGCTTCTGGGAGCTCTGCAGGAAAGTACTGGCCGGAACTCAATTTCCTTCATTCGTCTTGCCTCGTCGATGGTGTTACGGATGGCTCAGTTAAGCGGAGCAGAAAAGTTCCTGGTTCCACAGGTAACTTGAGGGCAGCACGTTTTGACAGGTCGTCGGCAATGTTGTTCTCCGCACGAGGAACATGCTCTGTTTGCAACCCGTCAAAACGCTCCTCCAACTTTCTCACTTCATCTACATATGCTTCCATCAACGGGCTCTGATAGTCTTTGTTTACTTGCCTGACGACAAGCTGTGAGTCACCTCTAACAATGAGCTTCTTAATTCCAAGGTCTGCCACGATCCTGAGACCGGCAAGCAGCCTTCATATTTTGCAGTGTTGTTTGTTGATCTCTCCCGGGGAAAGTGCATCTGAATTACATACTTGAGGTGCTCTCCAGTGGGTGCGACAAGCAGCACGCCAGCACCGGCGCCTTGCAGTGAAAAAGCCCCGTCAAAGTACATAATCCATTCTAGATCTATTTCCTTGCCGGGGATAGTTGTCTCTTGAATTTCTTCGTCTGGCGTTGGTGTCCATTCTGCAATGAACTCTGCCAAGGCTCTGCTCTGAATAGTCGAAGTGCTTTCAAATTTGAGACCAAAGCTTGACAGTTCCAATGCCCACTCCACAATTCTGCCGGTCGCATCTGGATTTCGTAAAATCCGCTGCAACGGGAAGCGAGTGATGACGGTGATTTCATGCACCTGGAAATAATGGTGCAGCTTCCTTGAGGCCATAAGGAGGCCAAAGAGCAACTTCTGCATGCCAGAATATCTTGACCTAGCCCCCTGCAACAGGGAGCTGACAAAATAGACTGGGCGCTGCACCATCTTCTTCTTCTGCGTTGCTTCATTCGATTGCGCAGATCCTGCCTTGTCGGCACCAGACTCTGCCCGGGAAAATCCCAGTTTGTCGCTTGACGGGCTTGCTGCTGCTGCTGCTTCTTCGTCTACTTCTCTCTGCGCCACTAAGGCAGCACTAACCACTTGATTCGTTGCCGCTAGGTATAGCAGCAACGGCTCTTGTGGTTTAGGCGCGACTAGTGTTGGCGGAGAGGAGAGGTACCTCTTCAAGTCCTGCAGCGCTGCCTCCGCTTCCAGAGTCCATTTCATTGGACCGGCCTTCTTCAAGATTTTGAAGAAAGGCAGGGCGCGCTCAGCGGATTTGGAGATGAACCTGCTTAGAGAAGCAACGCAGCCGGCAAGTCGACGCACATCTTTGACACGTCTCGGTGATTCAATCTGCTCAATTGCCTTGATCTTGTCGGGATTTGCTTTGATTCCACGCTGAGAAACAAAGAACCCGAGAAGCTTGCCGGATGGAACGCCAAACACACACTTCTCAGGATTGAGCTTCAGATTGATCCTGCGCAGATTTGCAAATGTCTCTTCTAAATCTTGTATGAGCGTTGCCTTGTCCTTGGTTTTAACCACTATGTCATCCATATAAGCTTTCATATTTCTATGTAGCTGGGGCTCAAAACCGATCTGGACCGCTCTTGCAAACGTTGAACCAGCACTTTTCAACCCGAAAGGCATGCGTCTGAAGCAATACGTGCCACATGGGGTGATAAATGCGGTTTTCTCTTCGTCTTCCTTTGACATGAAAATCTGATGATACCCTGAATAAGCGTCAAGAAACGACACCAAATCGCAGCCAGCAGTGGAGTCCACAATCTGGTCGATGCGTGGCAAGGGAAAAGGAACTTTTGTTCAGGCTTTATTGATATCTATATAGTCGATACATAACCTCCATTTTCCATTCGCCTTGCGCACTACAACTGGATTGGCCAACCATGTTGGATGGAGCACTCCTCTGACTAAACCTGCCGCTTCCAGCTTCCTGATTTCTTCGGCAATAAATTCTTGCCACTCCAAAGCTTGTTTCCTAACTTTCTGCTTGACGGGCCGCGCATGAGGGCAGACAGCAAGGTGGTGCTCGATTACCTCCCTGGGAACACCGGGGATATCAGATGGTTGCCAAGCAAACACATCGATATTCGCCCGCAGGAAGGCAATGAGCGCGTTTTCCTATTTGTCATCGAGGGTGGAACTCACGGTGAAAGTTCCTCCCGTACCATCCTCCTTAGCGGGCACCTTCTTAGTCGCTGGTGGAGCTTCCCTGGATTTCTTACACTTGCCGGTGGAGCTTTCCGGCACATCCTCAACGGGAGCGCAGCACTCCGAGGAGGTGCACTTGCCGGAGTGTGTGCTAGAGGTCTTGCCGGTCTTCTTCCCTCTGGGAGCTTCGGCGGCAGGAGCAAGTGCCTTGGCGGTAGGTGCTACGACTGCCTCCCAGTAGAGTTGGTCGGTGCAGATAAGCGCATCCTTCTTGTCGGAATTGATAGTGATGACGCTCATCGGCCCGGGCATCTTTAATGTATTATAGGCGTAATGTGATGCCGCCATGAACTTGGCCAGCGCCGGGCGACCAAGAATCCCATTATATGGCAATGGAATCTTGGCGACGTCGAAGACGATCTTTTCTGTTCTGTAGTTGAGCTCACTACCAAATGTCACTGGCAGTGTGATCTTGCCCTTCTGCTGGCTCCTTCCCGGATTGATCCCTTGAAACGTGCCCGTTTCCTCGAGATCTTCGTCGGGAATTTGCAACTTCTTGATCACATCAGGTGAGATCAAGTTCAAACCGGCCCCACCGTCAACTAACATCTTTGTCACCTTGAGGTTGCGGATCGTTGGTGAAACCAACAATGGCAAACACCCGACCGCAGTTGTGCGATCAGGGTGGTCCTCGGCGCCAAAAATGATAGGCGTGTGGGACCATTTCAATGGTTTCCGGGCATCGACCAACGGCTCTGTCGCATTAATCTCGCATGCCCACTGTTTAAGTCGGCGGTGAGAGGAATGCAACGAGGCGCCTCCGTCAATGCACATGGCTTCTGTAGCTTTCTGGAACTCGTGCTCGCTGGACTCGTCGCCCTCTTCGTCACCCCCCCTGTTCCTTGTCACGGCCCCGAGCGGGCCTCTCCTTCTGTTGCTTGGCCTTGCCGCGGCGACCTCCTCGACCACCGCATTTCTTGCCAGACCGCTCAGCACCATCCTGGGCCTTCTCTTTATCTTGCCTCTCATACTCAGCTTTCTGCTTCTCGACAAGCTGCTCAACTTGCCGGCAGTTTTGGAGATCGTGACCCTTGGTGCGATGGATCTTGCAGTACTGCTTGTCGGAGCCCTCCGGCTTGTCGGCAGCCGCCAAGGCCTGACATGCGGCACACCCGGCAACCTCCTTGCCGGGGCCATCAGTCTTGACCTTCTTGGCGGTGCTGGGGTTGCCGGATCCCTCGACGACAAGCACGGCCTTTCCCTTGCGCTTCCTGTTACGCCGTCGGCCTTTCTTCGCCGAGGTGGTGGCATCTTCGCCTTCAGAGTTGATTTCCACGCCAGCATCCTCGCCGGGGAACCTCCTCCCCTCCTCGGCCTGAGCACATCTGTCAGCCAGAGCATAGAGCTCGGCGACATCTCTGACTTTGTTCATCGCCAGCTCTTCCCGCATCTTGCGGTTGCGCACATTCTAATGAAACACGCTGATAACAGCGGCAGGATGATCGTCTGGGATGTTGTGTTGTATACGGCTGAATCTCTGTATGTACTTGCGCAAGGTTTCGCCCTCTTTCTGGGGGATGAGATGTAAATCACTTTCCTGGCCAGGAGCCTGGTGGCCTCCAGTGAAGGCGCCAACAAATTCATGACACAGATCTGCCCAGGAGGAAATGGAATTCTCCGGCAAATGCATCAACCACGACCTGACGTTGGGCTTAAGCACCAACGGGAAGTAGTTGGCGAATATCTTGTCGTCTCGAGCTCCGACAGCTTGCACCGCAATGGTGTAGATGCTCAGGAACTCTGATGGGTGAGTCTTGCCGTCGTATTTTTCCGGCACCTCCGGCTTGAATGTTCGGGAATTGGGCCACTGGACTCGCCGCAGCTCACGAGTAAAAGCTGGACAACCCACCTCGTAAGGCAAGTTACAAGAATGCCCCGGCGCAGTCTCGTCTACAGTGGGTCCCGCGTGCCTGTCGGATTAACGGCGCGCTTCCCGCCGCCGCTCGATGGTAGTTCGAGCGTCTTCTTTATTCCGTTCCCCAAGAACTTGACGTTGATCGCGGCGAACCCGCGGATCAGACGACGCCGTGGAATCGTCATCACAGGCGTCAGTCCGCCGAGTTAGCGACCGCTGTTGTCGTAGCGGAGGGGAGCGCATCGTAGTCGTACCGCCTCCGGTCTTTTAGCCATCAGCACGCACCGGCTCAGTGGACTACCGCCGCGAATTCCCCGCCTGCTGCGGCCTGTCATCATTGGCCAAGCCGATGAGGCTCTGAATAGCAGATCTTCATTCTTCTAGCTTTTTCGCAGCGGGAGGGAAGTCTAGGAGCAGTTGAGCTCGTGCCAACGCTTCTGCCGGTGTAGGCGGTGGCGAAAGGTGCGAAGAACGTGAGGTGCTCTGAGTCCTAACTGTGTTAGAAGGAGCTCCATCACGGTCTTGCGATCGCGCCCTGCTTCCACCGGCGTGTTGGCGTGCATACTGGCCCCGTGCATCTTGGGAGTGATGCGCAGGGGTTTTTCCATGGGGGCACCTGGAACCACCAACGTCGCGGCGCTGCCCGTCGCGCATGACCAGAGAAGGCGCGGCGCATGCGCCGGCGTGGGTGTCGTGGAAGGCGCCGTCCCGTCCTTGGAGTTCACTGCGCCACCCGTAGGTAGCACGGCTCTGTCCTTGGACTTGGCATCGCCGTTGCGAATGACGCCGCTCGCCTGGCTCTGATCGCCAGAACGTCGTGGAGGCTCGAGACCTACACCTCCTCCACCAGCGCCCACGCCGTCGCCCGTCTGTGTGGGTACGGGCAGGCCGGACGCGGATGGATCAACCGCCGTAGCGCCCTTCTTCTTGGGAGCCATGGCGATGAAAGTGATCAAGAACTGGTGCGCTGACCGCTAGATCGGGTTTGCGCAATCAATCCCCCTACCTGGCGCACCAAAGATGTCGGTGTACGACACCTATGGGATCGCTTGGATCCCTTTTACGGTTCGGCTAGGGAAAAGATTTGCACAAAGAGCAGATCCAACGATCAATGCGGGGATCTTTATCCAGGTTCGGGCCACTGAGAAGCGTAAAACCCTACTCCTGCTTTGGTTTATTATGGGTGTTCTTAAGCTCAAGTACACGGAGCGCTCGCGATGAACAGTACGTTCAAGAAGCAGCTACGCATGCAGAATGGGCCAGAAGGTCCTCTCCTCCTATAGCTTCGCCTTGGGCCTCCTTTTATATGTCCAAGGGGTCACCAACAGTGGCGAACAGTAAGTACAAGAGGTGTAAAGTTGCTACAGGGTTTACATGTTTATCACTGACGACTTAGGACAAAGTTATTTAAGGCTCCACTTAGGTGTCCCTTACTTTCTTGGGAACGGAAAAAGAGCCCGTCCCATCAGCGGCCGCTTAACCTCATCCGCTGTTAGTGCCATGACACGCACCCAGGAGGACAAGCCCTAAACGACAGGCTGGTCACTGCGCTGGAGCGGTGGCAGGGCGGTGGAATCTTGCCGGGTGCGAGACCTTGCCGGGCTTTCACGAGCCTTCCCGGCAAGATCTTGCCGGGAAGCCAGCCTTCGGTCTTCTGTCTTTTGATCATTAGCTTGAGTGCCTTCTTGATAATCGTGTATTTGTTTCCAGCTGTTCTCCGGCAGGCCCTGCCGCTGGTATGGCTACAACCGTCCGTGCACAAGTATGGGGTACTAAAAGACCCAAACTTTAGTACACCGACACGTCCAGGCAAATTTGTGGTTCTTTTTCAACAGTTCTGTCAATGGCTTGGCTATTTTTGAGAAGCCTTCGATGAAGCAACGGTAGTAGCCTGCCAATCCCAGTAAACTGCGGACTTCAGTTGCTGTGGCTGGTGTCTTCCAGTTTAATACAGCAGTCACTTTGCTGGGGTCGACAGCCACACCCCGTTCTGACAGAACATGTCCCAGAAAGCCCACCTCTCTTAGCCAAAATTCACATTTGCTGAACTTGGCGTACAAGCGATGGGTCCTTAGTCTTTCCAGGACAGTACGGAGGTGTTGCGTGTGCTCTTCTTCATCTTTTGAATAGATAAGAATATCATCGATCAATACTACCACAAATTTGTCCAAGAAGTCCATGAAGACCTTATTCATCATGCTCATGAAATAGGCTGGAGCATTTGTCAGCCCAAATGACATGACTGTAAATTCATACAGACCATATCTGGTAGTGAAGGCTGTCTTGGGGATATCCTCCTTCCTGATTTTTAACTGGTGATACCCCATTCGGAGATCAATCTTAGAGAATACCCGGGCCCCGTTCAACTGGTCGAACAAATCATCAATGCGGGGAAACGGATATTTATTTTTGATGGTGACCTCATTCAGTTGGCGGTAGTCCACGCACATTCGTAGGCTGCCATCCTTCTTTTTAACAAACAGCACAGGCGATCCCCATGGCGAGGTGCTTGGACGAATATACCCTTTTTGCAATAATTCATCCAACTGTTTCTTTAGTTCCACCAGCTCTGGGGAAGGCATGCGGTAGTACTTCTTATAGATTGGAGCGGTTCCGGGAACAACATCAATAGCGAATTCTAGTTCCCGATCAGGTGGCATTCCTGGTATTTCTTCTGGAAATACGTCCGGAAACTCACTGACTACTGGAATCAGATTTATATCTGCAACAGTGGCTTTGAATGCCATTCCTTTCTTTGACATCATTCTGCTAGCAGTAAACTGCAATGTTTGGCCTGTCGGGTTAACCAATGTCACCGTCCTGGTGGCACAGTTGATACACACCTGATGTGGTACCAACCAGTCCATTCCCAATATTATATCCAGTCCAGGGGACTCAATGGCCACAAAAGTAGCTGGAAACTTAACATCATGTATCAAGATTTCCAGATCCTTGTATATCACATTTGTTCTGAGCATGGAGCCAGGGATTGCACCACCATGATTTTATCCAAAAGAGAAGGAGAAAATTTGTGAAAGGTGGCAAAACTCCGCGAAATAAACGAATGAGAAGCCCCGTAATCAAATAAAATTATTGCAGGTATGATGTTAACAGAAAACATACCAAGGACCACATCTGGTGCTTCGCGGGCTTCCTCAACGGAGATATGATGGACTTGGCCGCGACAGAAGTTCGTATTGGGGCGGCGTCCAACACTGTTGACTTGTGGCTTGTAGTCGGATGATGGCTTCCCATTTCTTGAGGGGCACTGCTTGGATGATGGCTTCCCATTTCATGTGTTGTTGCGGCGGCAGTCCTCCAGCACTGGCTGTTTGCCGAAGGTCTTGTCCTGGCTGACAGGCTTATTGTTGTTGTTACCATTGTTCCAGGCAGGCTTGTCTTCAGATGAACCTGGTTGCCAGATACGTGGCTTCTGCACAAACTGCTCACGATTGTCCTTCTTGGGTTCAAACTTCCGCTTGCGATCATCATATCCTGACTTATGCTCTCGTTCGGCTATAAAAGCCTTGTTCACCAAAGTCTGGAAGTCTGGAAAGTCAAGCATACAGAGCTGACAGCGGAGGGTATGATTGAGTCCTCCTAGAAATCGATCGATCTTTCTTTCCTCCGTGGATACGTCGTGAGTAGAATACCGTGCCAGATTATTAAACTTGTTCAGATACTCACCCACTGACATATTCCCTTGAGTAAGAGCAAGAAATTCCCTCTGCTTTACCTTCATTATGCCGGTAGGAATATGATACTTGCGGAATACCTCTTTGAACTTCTCCCAAGAAATATCTTCCCCAGAAGGCCACATTATTTTTGTATTGTCCCACCATATAGCTGCTGGTCCCTCCAGGTAGTGTGTAACAAAAGGAACCTTGTCTGATTCATCACGGCGGGCTATGTCCAGCTTCTTTTCCATGGTCCTCAGCCAGTCATCAACTTCCATCGGATCCACAGCTTGACCAAAACTGGGTGGCTTAGTACGCTGAAAATCAGACAACTTAGAATGTGTCCCATTGTGGTTGTTCTGTCCCACCATAGTCTGCATACTTTTCAGAAATTCCATGAGATCTTGATTTCTTTTCTCTTCAAACATTCTCATAATCTGATCAGTGGTTGGTGACTATGGTGGCAGTGGTGGCAAATCTTCTGGTGACTGTCCTGCCGGTCTGGCAGATCGACGAACAGGAGTTCCATCGCCGCCTCGATTACTACACCTCTTCATCCTAAATTTTGTTCCCATTGCAAATACCGAATCGATGAGCAACATCCATAAGGGAAAGCATGGTAGTATGACACCAGAAAAAGAAGCCAAATAAAAAGAGGAAAAAGCGAACAACATAATTATACAAGGCAACCCAACATCATACATGACAAGCTAGTAGGGGGAATATCATGACTGGACTGCTCATACGGCAGTTGACATATGCAGAGATGCTATGATGCATGCGCTGATACTCAAGCCTCCACTCTAGTGACGTCGGTGGCACGAACACTGGTAAACTGAAGACTCCTCATCATCTGATCCTGTCTCGGAATCTGAGCTGATGATGTGAACCTCGGTCTCCGGATCAAAGGTAACACGACGGCGCTGATGGGAAGGCTCTTCCTCTGAAGGAGAAGAAGCACGACGCCGCAGCATCGGAGCAGCTGGAGTAGCTAGGAGTGAGGCCCACTCTGCTAGGGTCCCACATCGGCTACCAGACGAAAAGCCTGGCGGTCCAAACGAACTGGAAAGAGTCTCAGAAGGTGGAGCATGTGGAGTATACACAGGTGAAAACAGAGGTGGAGGAGGAGACTGCTGCCGCGACAGCTGCAAGTGCCTCGCGGGCATGAGTCAGCTCCTCAGCTAGAGAAGTGATCATACGGTAACTGGCGTTCAGATAACGGGATAACACACCAGTAGCACGATCACTCGCCGGATCAACAGGTGCAAAAAGGACTCGCCCTGTCGCAGGCGACAGGGTGGGGTAGTGAAAGAAACCTAGATGAGGCTGCATCTCGACCTCGTGGAAGCGCAAGTCAGTGAGAGCCTTCATCGCAGCAAACTGGATTGCCAGCTCCGGAGTAGAAGCAGTTCCGCCCTTGGAGGAGCGAGAGTAACTACCAATATCCGAACTCGCAGTCAGAAAGGCCTCCGCGTGATACTCGTACACTGAACCAGCAAGCTTCTCTCGGAACACCTGGTACACTGGGTCTTCGCCGTTGGGATACAGCCGAAGCCAAACACTACGAAGCAGTACTGGAAAAGTGAACGGTGCCGGCTCATGATTGTAGTGGTACGGAACTAGTGCCATCTACACTCATCAAACCAGCAGTTAGCACAATAAAAACTATATGCATGCCATACAGCAAACAGATGCAACAAGCAAGACACATCCCAAGACTCTAAACTAATCGCGGTTCTAACGCAGGGCTAACTAGGGTGTCCTACAGTCAGCGCGGCTCTGATACCAAGCGTTGTGGCACCCCGGCTTAGAGGCCCGATTTACCCAGTGTTTCCTACCCAGAGATCATGTCTTCTCGAAACACACAACAACTTGGAACAGAACAGAACTGAACTTTATTGAAATATCTCGAGTACAAGCTCATAATTTACATTGATAGCGAGGCCAGAAGCACTGCACGTGCTATGACAGTATCTACATTATTTATGGAACATAGCAGGGCCTCGATACTACTGGGTGATTCTACGGCGTAGCGGAACATAGCGCGGAAAACTCCATCCATAGGGACACTACTGGGACACAGCCTAGTTAGCGTAGCACGAACCATCAGGACCTCCGTCCTTGGCTTCTCCTGCATCTGGCATGATACGCCAGGTGAGTACTTGGAATGTACTCGCAAGCTCACGGCAACCATAACAATGCAGCAAGCAATAGCATGGCAATGAATAGATTAAGTGCTTAAGTTGCTTACTATTATCAAATATCAACTTACTCTCTCTTCCGGGTTGGCTCACAACCCTCAGAATACTCATAATCTATCAAGTACTTCCGAACATAAGACAAGTTCTTCCATCATTATTATCATTATTGTGGTTGACCAATCAGTGGCCTAGTACGGACTATCCAATACCGTGGACGCGGCTATTCGAATAGATTCTTACACTCTCCAGAGGTTGCGCACTTTACCCACACCATGGAGCTCCTGGCCTCGTGTTCCCATTCGGGTGGACCGGGGCTGCTCCAACGAAACCTGCCTGACCCGTGACTCTTCCATCGTACCACCGACAATCATACCCTCCCAGGGTCATGTCCTGGGTGGCCCCTATGTCACCCCGTGACACCTGCCACCGTCGTGGCCAACTAAACTGTCCCAAACGGGGACGCCGGCAAAATAACTCAATTGGGCTCACAGGATTATCGTCGTCTACCTGATCAGGGCAGCACACACGCATAACCCTCCCTAGTTTGGTGGTACCGATAAAAGAGCACAAAGCAAGACCAAGTCAAGGCCGTCCCATACCGGCAAATGTGGCTGCACGGATAAGTCCGGATAGGTGGCACTTGATCAACCAATTAGGTTTAGTGTCGTCAAGTACTTATCAAGCATGGATTTTTATCATGAATAACTAAACATGGCAGTAGCTATGCATCAAAATAAATTACTAGGAATTATCTCATATTAAAATAATGCATATAATTAAATTAAATAACCAACACTATTGAAATGCTTCATGAAATGGATGACATGGCTTGCCTTGCTCTGTTGGGTTGTCCTCAAACTCTTGGGCTTCAAAACCAAAGGTATTTCCCTCTGAAAATATTTTAAAAAATGCAAAGGAAAATGTCACATACCACTGTTCTGTTCACCAGAAATTCTGTGAACATGAGAAAAATACCAAAATTTACCAGAAAATAGAGCAGCTCAAGACAAACCTAGAGCAAAAAGAATCAATTGATTTGGACATATGGATAAAAAGTTATGGATGGTCAAAGTTCCTGGTCAAATCTAGATTAAAACAGAAAATAGAAAATCAGCAGAGGGCCACGTCGAAGGCGTATTTTGCCAGGGCGCCTCCACGTACCGCTTCGGCGAGCCACTGACGAGCGGGCCTCTCTGTCAGATTTAGAAGGGGGGAGAGGGAAACAGAGAGCGGCGGGGTTCCGGCAATGGTCGCCGGCGATACAGACGGCGGCGAGGTCCGGCGACTACATGGATGGAACGAGCGTACTGAGACGAACACGCACGTACCCGTGGATTGGCGAGAGATGGCCAGACGGCGTCGTCCTCTTCCTCTCCGGCGGCGGCAGCTCTCGGGTGTCGCCGAAGACGGCATTTTCTGCAGGATTTCGACCGGGCAAGGGCTTGGGCTGGGTCAGGAGACTGAGCAGAGCTCGGGCGTGGAGTCAGTGGAGGCTGGGGTGAAGCGAATCGGCGAGGTGGTGGAGCTCGGGTGGCGTCGGATCTCCGGCGAATGGCGAGGCCAGAGGGCCTCTCGGCCTTGGCTCGGTGCTTGTGAGCCTGATTGGGAGATGGTGAGGGGCGATGATGAGCTAGAGAGGCTGGCCATGGCCTTTTATAGGCAGGGCGACCTCTCTGGAAACTGGCGGAGCTCGGCCACGTCGCCGGCGCGAGGACGCCGCGCTGGCTGGCTGGGAGCGGGCGACAGGACGGAGGAGGGCAGGGGAGTTAAGGCGGACGGTGGCGGCTCGTGGAGGAAGGCGACGAGCAGAAGATCCACTGTGCCCGCACGGGCGGCACAGTGCCCGTGTGCGTGGCGGCCGGCGAGGGCGATTCCGGCGAGGGGAAGAACCTAGAGTGGGGTACATCGTCTGGCAACACGGGATGGCCGGAATGACCACACCAGACGCGGGCGAGGTGCAGAGCACACGAACTAGCATGCCAGTGCCGTGCTCACCACGGTGTCTGGCACCTGGAGGCCGCGCAAGTCCAGCGCACCATGTCCAGCAGCTTCTCCCTTGATCACTTAGTCCCTCTGTGCCCTTGGTTTGGCTAGGTTCACTCTAATTCGAAGGGTAACTTCAACTACAGTTTCTGACAGAAACTTTGAGAGAGATCTGGAGGAGACGTGAGCTGGAGATGAGGCCAGTGGAGATGTCTGGGATGATCTACTTTGGAAGGACTCCAAACTGGCCAAATTTGAGAGAGTTTAGTCAAGATTTGAATGGGGTTCATGTACAACTGCTGTTACTGGTACAGAAGCAAGATGAGCTTGTAGCACTCATCTGGTTGATCTGCTGGAGCTGAAAATTGGTGTGTGAGGGTTACATGGTGGATAGAAGATGTCATAAAAATTTCAGCTCAATTGAATACCTCTAGCTGGTACTTCCTTCACAGAGGTTTGAATTGAGCAGAAACTTGTCTGAATATTGCTGCTGAAAATTTGTACTGGACAAGATGATATTTTTGGATATTGTGGCAAGATAGGTTCCCTAGTATCTCAGGGAATTATCTGAGAGTTTTCTGAGTTGGGAAAATATGAGTTGCTTCACAAAGGGCCAGTACTGTCCAGAAGATAAATGGAGTTTTCTGGACAAAATTTTGTACTGGGCCATGAAATGTTTTTGAAGATTGTGGGAGTAGATGATGACAAGAAGGTGTGGTATGAATTTGGGATTTTTCTGATCATCAGAACTATAGGTTGCTTCATAACCCATAGTGATGACAGATTTTCCCAAATGAATAAAATGAATAATTGGGAAAGATGGAGAATTCGAATTTGATCCAGTAGGTGTATGGCAAGATTTTGGCAAGATGCCAAGGGCTTTGGATCATTCAGAGAGATGCATAAGTCCAAAGTCAACTGAAAAGATTCAAAATCCAAACAAATTGCAAATAAAGCCAGAAAGATTTTGAAAAGAAAAAGTTGCCAAAAACCAGGGTGTCACATCCGGACTGGATAGTTCCTTATCTAGATTATCTGAATCGAGGCGAGCTCCCTGAAGATGAACTCATGGCTCGTCAGATCGTCCGCCGCTCTAAGTCTATGTCCATCGTCAATGGCGAGTTACATAGGAGGAGCATTATAGGAGTTTTCCAGCGTTGTGTTTCCCCCGATGAAGGGCGAGAGATCCTCAATGAGATTCATTCTGGAGATTGTGGTCATCATGCCGGCTCAAGGTCCTTAGTGGCAAAAGCTTTTCGGCATGGTTTTTACTGGCTTACGGCTCACGCAGATGCTGAGGATTTCGTACAAAAGTGTGATGGTTGCCAGAAGTTTGCTCGCCAGGCTCATGTTCCGGCTCAAGAGCTCCGGATGATCCCAATAACTTGGCCCTTTGCAGCCTGGGGGATTGATATGGTTGGTCCGTTTAAACCGTCCAAAGACAAAAAGACCCATCTTTTGGTTGCTGTCGATAAATTTACCAAGTGGGTTGAAGCCGAGCCAATCAGCAATTGTGATGCAGCCACAACAGTCAAGTTCTTCAAAAAGTTGATTTTTCGCTTTGGTTATCCACATAGCATCATCACTGATAATGGCACAAATTTGTCCAAGGGAGCTATGAAGCAGTTTTGTCAAAGAGAGCATATCCGGCTTGATGTTGCATCAGTTGCACACCCTCAGTCCAATGGCCAAGCAGAACGCGCTAACCAGGAGATTTTACGAGGCATTAAGCCTAGGCTTATGGTCCCACTCGAGCGCACGCCGGGTTGTTGGATCGAAGAGCTCCCTTCTGTCCTTTGGAGCATCCGGACCACTCCTAATAGATCAACAGGCTATACGCCTTTCTTTATGGTCTATGGTGTAGAAGCTGTTTTGCCCAGTGATATCCATCATGATTCCCCAAGAGTTACCGCCTATGTTGAAGCAGACAATGAACAAGCTCGTCAAGACTCTCTGGATGCCTTGGAAGAGGAACGTGACTTAGCAGCAGCACGATCTGCGATCTATCAGCAAGACCTACGTCGCTATCACAGCCATAGAGTCCGCAGCCGTACTTTCCAGGAGGGCGATTTAGTGCTCCGTCTGATACAAGAACAGACAGGTATGCACAAGCTTTCCCCTCCCTGGGAAGGGCCTTTTGTCATCAGCAAAAATCTCAACAACGGGTCATATTACCTGATGGATATACGTGAACACAATAAGTCACGTACGTCGGAGGAAGAGACCAACATGCCTTGGAATATCGCTCATCTCCGTCCTTACTATACTTAGAGCCACTGGCTCAAGTTTGCTTGTACATACCTTTGTATATATTATGATCAATATTCATAAGCCGGCATCCCCGAAACTCGGGGCCTCTGTCGTTTCATCTCAAATATTGTGCATGAGTCTTTTCGTTTTTGATCATTGGTCACTTGGGGGCTTCCAACTCACCGAGTTTCCCTTTCCCGTCCAGGTTTACTTCCATTTCCCAACTTATAGATAGCCGGGTCCAGTACGCCTCATGGAGATCGGCCGCGCTGAGATCTTCAAAGTTTGGGAGCTCAAGTTTCCATTTTCCTTTCTCAGACATGACCGGCTCATCTTTTGATACAAGCTTGATCAGAACGCTTGATGTCTCTGGAGTCTTGAAGGATACACCTGTGATGCCCACATCATCATCGGCTTGGGGAGATGATAAGACCATATCTTCAGCCACCTTCATCGGACTAGAAGGGCGAATAGGACATGGCGGGTTAAGATCCTCCACCATGTCAGTCGTGCCGACTTGAGTATCCACCTGTTCAGTAGTTGGCGGCTCGTTTTGCTTGGGCAGATCAACATTTTCACCAGGCTGATGCTTCGCCGTCTCCTGTTGACCTTCAGTGATCACCAAGTTTGGGTTTTCTGACTCAAAGTTCTCTGGGGTCAACGATGACTCGCCAGTTTTCCTCTTCTTAGACTTTGCCCTATGGATTCATAAGCAGACTTAAATAAGAGAGACAATGGTTACGACGAAGCACGGTTTATTGAGAAGAACTTACCCTTGCTTAATGACCAAGGGTGGCAGTTGAGTGGCAGAGGAGTCGCCAGATGATGGTGGCGACTCCTGGTAATTTGAATCAGATGGTTTAAGAGGGTGCTTAAAAAGGCCGGCTCATGGAAGAGATGGGGTTGGACTTTGAGGCACCTCATTGCGTCGCTTACGGGCGGCTAAAGCATCAGGTAAGCCGGTCAAGAGTTCTCCAGAACCACTTCGAGTCTGGCGTCGTGCAGAGTCGGCATGCTGCAATTTCTTTGGGGAACAAGCGTGTGGATGAGAAAATGGCACTTTTCTGACGGTTTTTCTGACGGTTTTTCTGGCTCTTTGAAGAAAATTGTGGGTCTAAATAAGCGTGTGGATGAGAAAATGGCACTTTTCTGACGGTTTTTCTGGCTCTTTGGGGAACAAAGTTTTCTGAGTCGGAGGAGATGGAAATTACCTCAACATCATCAGCCCGGCTATTTTCAGCATCGCCCTGAGAATACGAGGTGTTAGCCAGTTCAATAAAAAGACGGCCAAGGGAGTCAAGTTCTACCTCTGACTCATCATCAGCTGCTGGTGACCCGCCTCTAGCTATCGCCTCACTTTCAATAGCCGGTTTATTTTTCTTTTGAGCCGGTGCAGTTTTAGCAGCCCTAGGCTTGGTTGCTAGTGTTTTCTTTTTCTTCTTGTTCCAGAATGGAGAGTCGGCCTGCACAGTTTTAAACAAGGTCAGCAAGCATGTTTAGAGAGTTGATAAGATGGACAAATGATCACAGGAATGCTTACTGGAGGAGCCTGGTTAAGGGCATAGAACGGTCTCAGCCCCGTCTTGTTACAGTTTTCTTGTGACTCCCCAAGCAGTTTCTTCACAATCTTGTTTATTTCGTCAGCTGATAGGTCAATGGGACAGAACCTTTGCACATCATTTGAGTTGCCTGAGTAATTACACATTAAATTCGCCCGGCAACTTAAGGGGAGAATCCTCCAGGTAATCCAGCACCGGGTCAGATCAACCCCGGTCAAACCATTGGCTAATAAAGCCGTCAGCTTTGGATATATGTGGGCGACTTGAGCGCGCTCTTCTTGAGGAGCCCAACCAGGAAGTTCAACAGTGGGGTCAAGACGATCAAGTCTATAACCCGGCAAAGGGTTCTCATCAGCAGGAGCTGTGTTCTTACAATAGAACCAGGTCTTGCTCCATCCCTTTGGATGACTCGGCAGAGTGACTGAAGGAAAAGCAACGGCTCTTCTCCTTTGGAACGAGACCCCGCCAAGTTCTAGACTGGGGCCATCAGCACATTCAGTCTGGCAGTTGATATAGAAAAACTCCCTAAAGAGAGGAACGGTGGCTTCCATTTGCAGATATGCTTCACACAAGACTTGAAATTGGCATAGGTTGGATATAGATTTTGGACCAAGGTCTTGAGGATGAAGGTTGAAGAAACTTAGGGCGTCCTGAAATTTTTTTGACCCGGGCGGAGAGAAGCCCCTAAGAAGATGGTCTGTAAACACCACGACTTCTCCTTCGCCGGGTTGGGGAACAATTTCGCCTTGAGGAGCCCGCCAGCCAATCACCTCTTAAGCAGGCAGAAAACCTTGTTCTTTATAGTCATTGAGCACGAGTTGTGAAACTTGGGAACTCACCCAATTGCAGACTGTGGTCTTTGCCATGGTAAGTTGCCTAAAGAATTAACGGCTGCGGATAAAATATGAATGGCGGGTCATTTCACGATCTCTAAATTCGCCGTGGCGGCTTGGAAAGAAGCCAGTATGACAAGGTGGTTAAAATTAAGAGGCGAGCTAACATAGTTATTCAATTACCAAAATTACAAGCCGCCCGAATAGAAATTCAACTATGCTTCCTAAGGAAGGCGGGTCATGATTTATACGGCGGCTCATATTAAAGTTGAAGATTCTGATTTTTTGCTAAGTATTGCAAGAACAGATTTCAAACAAAGTGGCTAAAATTATGGATCTACAAAATACGCGAAAAGGAAAAATATTTACTATTCCTAACTCATACAGTGGAAGCATGGTTTGATTTATTCGCAGTGTTTAGTGAAGATCTGAAGTTCCTAGATGCAGAAATGGTACTACAGCCAACATCGGAGTATTTCTACGACGAGTTCATTAGAATCTAGATCTAAAAACAGCAGTGAAGGATGAACAGGCGAGCGCCGATGAACTAGGTAAAAAGGATAAAGAACTACTATGGATCTAGGAAGAAATGGGGCATACCTGGATGCGGTGGAAGCTTCGAGAGGCTCTTGACGGTGTCGACGGCGGCGTGCGTGGAGCTATTGAAGCGGTTGGCGTCGTCGGAGACACCAAAGTCGTGCGGCGGCGGTGCTATTCTAGTTGCGCGAAGGCTCGGATGCGAGGAGGAAGAAGACGAAGCAGTAAAAGAAAAACGAAAACTATGGCCCTTGAGGATATTTATAATATGATAAGAAGGGGAAAAGGAAGGTGCGAAACAGAGGAGGCACAGTAACTTTTGGCGAAGAGGCGCCTCGTTTCTCGCGCCTAACAGATATATATCCAGATTTGTTGTGATGTCACACTTAAGCACCGTTGATTTCGGAAGATGACGTTCTGACGAGGGAGCGAGGAACGCTAAGGTAAAGAGGTATAATGAGCCGGCAAATTCATATGACCCGGAAGTACAACAAGACTGAAGATTGACGTGAATGAATCCACATCACTCTGGGGGCTAATGTTGGGGATATAACCCCACGGTATGACCCGCCCATTCAGGGCCGGGTTATCCAGTGGCGGCTTAAAGAGAGCAGCGGCTATCGAGACTCCAAGGCCCATTAGGGCGACTCATAAACGGGCCGGCTGGGCGGTCCAGTACCTGAGGCGGCGGCTTACCTAAGGATGCAATAAGTTTTCCTTTACTTGGGGAAAACGATGAATAGGAAATAGATTAGGGCACAGGTCATGTTACGACCCGGACTCTGTTGTAAACCTGGGGTCTCGACCTGTATATAAAGGCGAGCCCCTGAGGCGGAAAGGACCAAGTTACAAGCTCTCGAGTACTAGGTTAGCCAAGTTGCACCCTTGTAATCGAGATCATCATCATCATCAAATAACAATCAAGCAGGACGTAGGCTATTACCTCCATTGCGAGGGGCCGAACCTGGGTAAACCCTTGTCTCTCGACTCCGATGAACCCCGTTCGAGTTATCACCTAGCTGCAATGGCCTCACGACTAAGTCCTTTCACGAGGACATTTGCCGTGACAAAACCTCGACAGGCGAGGTCGTCGACATTGCAACACTGCACTTGCAAAGTCACTCAGTTACAAGTTCACAAGGATTCACATGATCAGAATAATCAGTCTTAGTACTTACGTTGTCGATACGGGCACAGTCACCTTGATCTTCGGCAAAGCCATGGCTTTCTGAGGTTTGCTGGTCACCTGCTTGGCCTGCTTGGGCATTCTTTCAATCACCTCCGCGGTCTCGGCTCGACCACACTTCGAGCTCCGCACACTCGGAACTAGGCCAGGCGGATCCAGAGCACCCGACACTTGAGTACTGGCCAAACGAGCACTCGGATCCTGAGTCCTCTTGGTTCGGGCCTCCCCGGGGGCAGTCTTAGATGGAGAAGATTTCGCCTCCTCGCCTTCTTCACTCTCCTCATTGTCATCACTCTCCTCTTCGTCGTTGTTCTCGGCGTAATGCTGCTCAGTGTCACTCGCCACGTCTTTAGGGACACGGTTGACACTCGGCACCTGTGATGAACATGTTTTGGAAACTCTGCTGGAAAGACAACCACAAAGTCAAGATTGAACACATGGATTTATCGACAAAATGACTCGGATGAACATGCGTGGGTATACCTCAGCAGGTGGATGATCTCAGTCTTAAGGAACCACTCTCCTTGCTCCTTGCGGGTTATCGCGCGTGGAGGTGATTGATCACCCACAAGTATAGGGGATCGCAACAGTCTTCGAGGGTAGTATTTCACCCAAATTTATTTATTAGACACAAGGGGAGCCAAAGAATATTTGCGAGTATTAGCAGTTGAGTTATCAATTCAACCAAACCTGGAGAACAAAATATCAGCAGCAAAGTGTTTAGTAGCACAGTAGTAACAGCAGCAATAGCAACGAAAACAGTAACAGAAGCAGTTTTGTAGTGATTGTAACAGCAGCAGCAACGAAAATAACTTAGCAAAGATCAATATGCGAAAATTGTAGGCATTTGAGCAATGATGGATAATTATGTTGGATGACATTCATCATGTAACAGTCACAACCTAGAGCGATACAAAATAGCTCCAATTCATCAATGTAATGTAGGCATGTATTCAGTATATAGTCATACGTGTTTATAGTAAGAACTTGCATGACATCTTTTGTCCTACCCTCCCGTGGTAGCGGGGTCCATAAGGAAACTAAGGGATATTAAGGCCTCCTTTTAATAGAGAACCAGAACAAAGCATTAACACATGGTGGATACATGAACTCCTCGAATTACAGTCATCCCCGGAGAGTATCCCAAACAATTGTCGCTTTGGGGTCTACGGATCAGAACAATAACTAGTGCATATGACAAGAGGATAGGATCAAGAACTTGAATATATTCATGAAAACATAAAGGGTTCAGATCTGAAATCGTGGCACTCAGGCCCTAGTGACAAGCATTAAGCATAGCAAAGTCATAGCAGCATGAATCTCAGAACATAGTGGATACTAGGGATCAAGCCCTAACAAAACTCACTCGATTACATGATAAATCTCATCCAACCCATCACCGTCCAGCAAGCCTACGAAGAAATTAGTCACACCCAGTGGTGAGCATCATGAAATTGGTGATGGAGGATGGTTGATGATGACGATGGCGACGAATCCCCCTCTCCGGAGCCCCGAACGGACTCCAGATCAGCCCTCCCGATAAAGAACAGGAGGCGGCGGCAGCACCGTATCATAAAACATGACAAAACTTCTTCTCCTATTTTTTTCTCGGGGAAAGAGAATTTATAGCATTGGAATTAGGTCAGAAGGACCTCTGTGGGCCCCACAAGGTATCACGGCACGCCACCAAGGGGTCGCACCATGTTGCCTTGTGAGCAACAGGGGGCCGCTCTCCAGTTGATTCTTGCGCCAATATTTTTTATATATTCCATAAAAAATCTCCAAAAAGTTTCGTCCAATTCCGAGAACTTTGATTTCTGCTCAAAAACAACACCATGGTAGTTCTGCTGAAAACAACGTCAGTCCGGGTTAGTTCCATTCAAATCATGCAAATTAGAGTCCAAAACAAGAGCAAAAGTGTTTGGAAAAGTAGATACGACGGAGACGTATCAACTCCCCCAAGCTTAACTCATTCCTTGTCCTCAAGCAATTCAGTTGACAAACAACCTTTCTTTGCCACAGTCACTTCATCAAATCATCATCATTATTGCCTTCACTTGCACGACCGAATGATGTGAAAATAATAATAGTGCAAGAGTGCCATGGACTAAGCTGGAATCTGCAAACATTTTATTCAAGGGAGAAGACAAGGTAAGATTGGCTCTTTGTTAGATCAACCATAAAGCATATGAGAGCCACTCAACATTTTCATCGTGGTCTTCTCCCTACGACGACTCAACGAAAAGAAAAGAAATTCAGAGAAACACACCGAAATATTTTTGGAGTTTTTAGTTTTTCTGAAGGTAGCAAATTAAAGAAGAAAAACGAAAAGCGAGAAAAAACCATTTACACGGGAGAACTCCCAACAAACAAGAAAAGAAGAAATGAGAAATCTTTTGGGTTTTCTTTTAATATTATGAACTAACTAAAGGGAAAGAAAAACCAAAAAGAAGCGAGAAATATTTTTGGATTTTTGAAAATTTTCAAACACACAAGAAGAAAGCGAAAATAAAACTAACATGGATATACAATGAAAAAGGATGAACACCAACAACTGGAATGAATGTGTAAACATGAATGTAATGTCGGTGAGAAATACATACTCCCCCAAGCTTAGGCTTTTGGCCTAACTTGGTCTACTGCCATCCATAGAATCCATCAGGCCCAGCAGGGATGGTTAGGCGGAGGCACTCAAGCGTCCCAAGGCTGGGCCTCGTTCTCCGCCGCGGCCAACTTGTTCTTGTAACCAATGAGGTCCGGTGGTAAGATGGTATATCCATGCCTGGCATGAGAATCAAACAAAGAAGGTGAAGGCAAAGAAATAATCTCGCGAGTCCTCTCACTGAATACCAAGTTATAACGAACATAGTGAGGAGGCTCGGGATCTTCAAAAAAGTGGTAATCGATCATGCACTGTTGGTCGAAATAAATCTTCAGCTTCAAATAACCGGTGGTAAGATGGTATATCCATGCCTGGCATGAGAATCAAACAAAGAAGGTGCAGGCAAAGAAATAATCTCACGAGTCCTCTCACTGAATACCAAGTTATAACGAACATAGTGAGGAGGCTCGGGATCATCAATAAAGTGGTGATCGATCATGCACAGTTGGTCTAAATAAATCTTCAGCAACAAATAATCATTATGGCGAATAGCAACATTAAAGCGATTCGCAAGACGCAAAACATAAATACCACCATGAATTTTACCCCTAGTCTTGTTAGTGTGCAAGCGGCGTGCAATGATGGCTCCCAAACTAAAAGTGTTATCGCCGTGAATAGCATGGCGTAGGATGTTAAGGTCAGGGGCACTGAGCATACCAATTTCCTCCCTGGCAGTCAAACATTCTCCTATGAATAAAGCAAAGTAGTGCACAGCAGGAAAATGCAAGCTAGTGACTCGGGCTTTTGACACGCCCCTAAATTCTCCCACGGTCAATGTGAGAAGGAAGTCCTCAAACTCCTCAGGTCGAGGTTCCCTCACATTCCCATCAAAAGGGATCAGACATATCTCAAAAAACTCAACAAGCGTTATCTCATGATGTTCAGCATATATATATCGAAACGCACCATGGGGATATCGAGCCTAGGCAGAAAATAAAATTTTTTGCACAAAGGAATTTGTAAAGATGTGGTACTGGTCACACTCATCTACGAGGAAGTCGGTCAGCCCATCGTTCGTGGCAAAATGCACAAACTCTTGGCAGAACCCGGCTTCGTTCATGAAGGCATTGTGTGGCCATATGCATGGTCGGACCTCCGTCCTACGTGGAATGTTGAGCTCACGGTCAGGGTCATTCCCAAGGACCCCGTTGGAGCTCCGGCTCGAAGAACCTCTCTGGAGGAAGTTCCTTTTCCTAAGGACAAATTTCTGAGATTTTTGGACCAAAAAAATATGTTAACAAAACTTGACAAGATTGATAGCAACTACTCATACAAGCGCCTAGAAGCTATATCAAGCATTTAAACTACTTAGAACTCAAAGAATTCAACATGCATGCTCATTTTCAGTAGCACCAATAGGAGCAATTTATGCAAAATATAATCCACTAAAGCAAAAACTAATTGGAGCAATGGAGGAGTCACATACCAAGGAGTAATCCCCCAAAACAGTTTTGGAAATGTAGTTCCGAGCAAAGAGATCGAAAATCTTAGGTTTGGGAGCAAGAACACGAGGGAGAGAGCTACTATTTTTTTTTCTGGAGGTAGGAGATGAAGTGGGCTGAAGAGATAAGGGAGTGGGTCCCTGTGGGACCCACAAGGCATCTTGGCGCGCCCCCAGGGGGGTCGTGCCCTATTGCCTTGTGAGCAACAGGGGCACCTCCCTGGGTTGTTTTCAGTGCCAAAAATTCTTAAATATTCCACAAAAAATCATGTTAAAATTTCATTACATTCTGAGCACTTTTATTTTTGGGTCATTTTTTATTGCACGGATTCAGAAAACAGGATAATCATGGCATATTACTTTATTAAACTATAAATAACCGAGAGCAAACTATGATTACAGAAAGTTGCGCTTACTAAATTCATCGACCACATGCCCCTCAAAAAGAATCCATTAATAAGGTTGATCAAGTCTAACACTAAGTGGGCCTCTCTGGGCCCCACAAGGTATCACGGCGCGCCCCCAGAGGGAGTCGCGCCCTGTTGCCTTATGAGCAACAGGGGGCCCCTCTCCAGTTGATTCTTGCGCCAATATTTTTTATATATTCCATAAAAATCTCCAAAAAGTTTCATCCAATTCCGAGAACTTTGATTTATTCACAAAAACAACACCATGGTAGTTCTGCTGAAAACAACGTCAGTCCGGGTTAGTTCCATTCAAATCGTGCAAATTAGAGTCCAAAATAAGAGCAAAAGTGTTTGGAAAAATAGATACGACGGAGACGTATCAGTGATGGCCTTTATCCTGTCCTCCACTTCTTTCCCGGTCAAATCTTCAGGGTGCACTCGGGTTGGGTCACTCAGACCTTCGTACTGCCACATGGGGTGTGCCCTCTCCTTCAACGGCTGGACTCGCTGACTGAGGAATGTCTCTAATAGATCCATTCCATCTACTCGAGCCCTCATGACACCCACCAAGGCGTCGACCAAAATCCCCATGTCGACTTTCTCCTTTTTCACCATCTTGAGAGACGGCGGGGCTCCAACTCTCTCTCCTGAGTACGACGGGAGGCCAATCTGCGAGCCATCACCCGGAATGTCCTTGCAGTAGAACCAAGTGCTCTACCAGCCCTTGACGGAGTCGGGGAAGCTCATGGATGAAAACGCATCCTTACCCGTAAGTTGTATGCCTAATCCTCCACACTGCTGGGTGACATTGGTTTTGGCCCCATCCGGGGAGGCCTTTTTCACAGTCATAGACCGGCATGTGAAGATGTGTTTGAATAAACCCCAATGGGGGTGGCAACCAAGGAAGTTCTCGCAGAGGGAAACAAAAGCAGATAGATACAATACGGCATTCGGTGGAAGGTGGTGAAGCTGCACCCCGAAGTAATTCAGAAAACCTCAGAAGAAGGGGTGGGGTGGCATGGAGAAACCTCACTTGATGTGCGTGAGGAGGAGGATGCGCTCGTCCAGATGAGGCATCGGCTCCTACTCGTTCTCATCCGGCAGTCTCCACCCTCGCTCCAGAATCAGCCCGTCGGCGATGAGCTCCAGACCTAACCCTTGGAGATTCGCGACGGTAGCCAATCCCCCTGGATTCGGCCAGGCGGAGGCCAAGAGCTCGTCAATTTAGCCCTTCTGAGCCTTCTTCACCTACTCGAGCTTTGTCGTCATCTCCTTCCTCATCTGCACTCAACGCTCATGCGTCGAGCACGAGTGTGGGTGGTGAGTCTGTCGAGACGGGCATGGGTGAAAAGGGGATCTGGTGGATTTTACCCTAGCACGTCGTCATTTTACACCGTGGGTGAATCCGCCTCGCGATTCATCAACCGTTGATCTTCGGATACAATGACGCCCGCGGCGTTCACTGCACGGAGTAAGTGAGATATGTGGCGGAATTACGGGGCGAAAATCGAGGTGACGCACCCTCACTTTCCCCACTAAGCCACGACGCAACTGCTTCTGCACGCGCGTGAGATTTCAAATCGCGGGATTTCCACCGCGGAGCAATCTGATTGATCATCCTAGATATCCTTCGTAAGAAGCACTTTCGGCCCGCTGAATGCCTTCGAAAGGTCACCATCCACTCCGATGTAAGATCAAATCCGACTGAAGTAAGCTTCAGGATTGCAATGGGTTGAGCTCGACGCTCCTCTACGGATTAACTTGGCCCTTCTTCTAGGCTCCAAGGTGTGAGTCCCATAAACTTGGACTCATAGATGGCCTGTGCTGGTGTTCCTCTGGGATAGTGAGTGGCACCTCTCTCCAGAGAATCAGCCCACGTGCCGGCATCGTCACTCGGGTTTTATGGCACGTCCGCATTCAGACCGCTAGTCTATCTCTTCTGGGAGACATACGAGTGCCACCAAGTTTTACCCAACAGTCAACATAACCTGATCAGTCGGGAAGCACTTAGTCCAGAATCCGTTGTGTTTTCCCTCAGGTCACGGTTGGTTAACACTTGGCGGCGGATTCTGACTGCTTCCGTAGCACTCGGCCCGAACCAAGGGTTCAACTAATTCATCCTACGAAACCACAACTGATTCGGGGGCTAATGATGGGGTCACCTACTAAGGGTAGGCTCAAGGAACTGACATCCTGGACCCACCTAGGGCCCCACATCAACGATAGAAGGTCCTTGGACCATATGTGTGTTCGGATGCTCATATTCGAATATTCACTCGATGTTGTCCATCCACTCAGATGGAAACGGCTCACTCGGACGTGTCTCTACCACTCAGCTTGGCCCTCCTACACTCGGGCACAAGAGACGAAGGGTCCTCGAGGCATCTGGAACGTCCGAGGAGCACGACGCCGGGCTTAAAGCGTAGTTATAGCGGCAGTTATCAGTAACGTCTGTAATGAACTCCCCCCTTTATCTCCCTTATAATGTAGCCATAATGAGGGGCGCCGAACTCTATTTAAGTCGCCCTTAGCGCTTTGACAAGGGTTTGCAACCCTCCTATAATCCAGACACCAGAGAAAAACAGCCTCGAGGCTCAAGACGTTAGGCTTTTACCTCTCCGCGAGGGGCCTAAACTCGTAAAATTCGAGTGTCACACCTGTGCCGTAGCTAGGATCAGCCCTTGTTTGCACCCCTATTACTCATTATCAGGTTCGTTGCCACGACAGGCCATGGTTGTAAATGAGCCAGACGCAAGTAGGCCGTAAATGGGCTGGCCCGCTAATTTTGACTGGGCCAGCCTTTTATGTAAATGGGCCTCTGTTGGGCCGTGCCACGCGTCTGCATTTCATTGGCGTGTATTATCTGTTGGATGGGCGAAACCCTCGCAACACAAAGCTGATGCGTGGTTCTATTTGTGAGTTAGAAAATGACACGTGGAAAATCGTCATTGGTCGGGGCTGTTACCGGGTATCGGATCCAAAACCGGCACCCAATAGCTTAACGGCAACCCATTACGATGGCTGCCATGTGTCGGTTACCCTTGACGAAAACACTTCCATGACACGCCATTTATATTCACGGAAGTGGACACTTCCGTGATGTTACATGGAGTATTTTCATGGAACACTTCTACGACAGCGCAGGTATGATGTTTGGACCCCAATCCTAGGTCTCACTGATCTAGCATGTAACACATCATATCACTTTGCTGCCTCACGTAGGGAATCCCACGGTTGGCGCCATTACCTGGGCCGGGACCATTTGCGTCTTTTGGCTCACATATATGATTATGTCGCTAGCATCCATATGATAGAGAACCCGGGTTGACATGACTAGTTATAGACAAAGGTGGCTCAAACATACAGGGACAGACATAGGTAACCCAGCAATGCACGTGTCGGCCAGCAGCGAGTGTAACCAAGCCGTAGCAAAGCTACAGGGCTATATTAGACACCGCGTGACATTTCCCCGTAGGGACAGACACAGGAGCAAAGAAGGATACATGTCGGTCAATCCATGTGTTCCAGAGCAGTAGCGAACTACCAAGGCTTAGTGGAGGCACTAGAAGGCATTTCCCTATAAGAAAGGTTACCAAAGGCACATAACTAGGTGTCAAATCCCACACATATCAATGCATTTCAAAACATACACACAATATGCATGATATGTGTAGATACAACATGGCATCACAACATAACTCTACGACTCAAAGTATTTATAAGGCTCGAAAGAGCCATACTTAACATGATATTACAAACATGGGTCTCAAGACCCAACATACAAAGTCATACAAGCAACGGAAGCATAACCATGTTTGAGTATAGACAACTACAAAAGAAAAGGGCTGGGAAGCTTGACTAAATACAAGACCCTCCATAGGAACCAGACCTCTGTCTAGGATTCCCAAACTACTCGTCGAAGTCCATGTGGAACTACTAGTGAGACTGCAGTCTCCTCTACAAAAACATAAATTAAGCAACCGTGAGTACAATGGTACTCAGCAAGTCTTACATCAGAACTAACTACCTATGCATCAGTATCAACAAGGGGGTTGTGGACTTTAACTGCAGCAGGCTAGCTTTGACTCAGTGGCTATCCTGTACTACAACAACCAGTAATTTCTTTGAGGTAAGAGAGCGCACACGAGTCCACTAGCCACCACAACAATACACCACTATGGATCCTGATGCGGAGCATCCTTCGGTCATCCCCATGGACACGTCATCACCACCCAAGGCACCAAGTGGACCGATGACAAGAGCCTGTGCAAGAGCTATAGAGACCGAGGTGACATCTCTCCTCTCGCATCTCCCTTTCGAATCACATGAGACATGGCAAGTACCTCAAGCGGAGACACTTTGCACACTCAGGTACCAAGGAACCAGCCATGGAGAAGCTCAGGACCAAGGCCGAGAGATGGAAGGAGGAGAACGCGAAGACGGAGAAGGAATGGAGCAAGACAAGATTTACCCGGATCATCCGGACCCCGACCCGGACGATCCGGACCAAGCCCGGACAATCCGGACCCCCAGCCGGATGATCCGGCCATGGAGACCAAATGTACAGCAGCCTCTTCGACGAAGCCGGATCCATCCGGACCCCAGCCTAGATCAGCCGGACCCACCCGGACATCCGGACAATGACCCGAACATCCGGGCCAACCGCAGCTATTACGACACGTCCCGACGATCCAGACGGCTGCCCGGATCATCCGGACCCCAGACGCCCAGATCATCCGGACCGCCACCCGGATCACGCAGACCCCGCCTGCGTGTGTGACTTGGGCCGAGGCCCATGTAACTCTCTCTAACGCTAGACTATATAAACTCCTCGTCCACCCACATTTTAGGGTTAGCAAAGTGATAGCTCAGATTAGAGATTGACTTTTGCTCATCCACTACCCACTCCCATGGAGATCAATGCCTCCATGTGAGAAGATCCCCTAGTGGATTCAAGACCCCCTTGTGGGAAGATCCTCTTGGATATCAAGACCTCAATTCCTCTTGGATTGGGATGAACTAGCTACCCATGTATCCTCTTGTGTTGGATTTGGACCTTTGTATCCCTCTTGTGTATGTTGATTTAGCACATGTGTGATTGGATTTGCGTCAACTGAGTGTTTGTTCTTGTGTTCTTCTCTCAACTTCCACTTTTCCCCCTCCAAGTGTGAAAAGATCATCACCATAGGGTTCCACCCTACATCATCTTGGATCAGAGCTTAGGTTGATTCACACTTTGGAGTTCTTCCCCTCCACTTTCTAGCCCCAATTTTGTTGTTTTTGCCCAATTTCGAGAATTCCTCACAAAAAGAGCCATACCAAATTTTTATGATTTGTTGGTTTGATGATGTTTTGTTGATTTTTATCCGTGGATTCGTTGTGTTGCGAGTGGATCTAGCATTCCCCACCATCTCCACCTCGAAACCCACCCCAAAATCGCCCCAATTTTTCTTTTCTTCCCGATTTGAAGTTCTTCCCGAGCTCACAGCCGAGTAGACGACCTGCCCGGATCATCCAGACGTGCACCCGGATCATCCGGACATCGCCCGGATCGACCAGACCCAGACCCGGATCATCCGGCTTCCACTGTCACAATTGAATTTTCGGCAGAAAATTTCAACCACCGCCTCCACTTTCGCATAGTCTTTTCTTAGCCCCACCGTCGCTCTTCCGCAAACCCATTGTCTACCAACGCCATACCACCGCTTTCCACTACCACCATTTGACTTTTGCCATTGAGATTTGGAGTTGCGGTTTTCCGTTTCCTAACGTGTTTTGGCTACTTAGGGACGGTTCGTCATCGACAACACCACCACTCAACTTCGCCTCGACATCGACAATGATCATTTCATCACCGTGACACCACCACCGTAAGCAAGGATGGTAACATCGACGACAACTTGTTCTCCCTTGCCATTACATTGTTAACCCCGAGACCATCTTTTGCGTCACTTTCCTATGAGACTAGCCATTTGAGTATTGCCGGGCAACGCTGCTTGTGCACTTTAGTGATACACGTTTGGCATAGCTATCATAGCGTGCCTATATCATCGTATCATCTCTTGTGTCATCAATTGTTCCCGCATATACATAATTGCAATCTTTGTAAGATCATTTCGCCTGAGTGGCCTAAGGAAAATATCAAGAGAGAGAGAAGCTTTTAAGCAAAAGAGAAAGAGCAACAACAAGCTTGTAAGCAATAGCCATACCATCGCCACATTACATATCATATTTGATCATCTTGGATCATCGTGACAAGTTCATCGGGAATCATACATACATAGAATACTTGAGATAGAAAGTCGATATGTTTTGTCTCTTATAGGTTGTGCACAAGTTTCATATCTGTCTATTGAGCAATCGTGCTAGCGTCTCTCTAGTGTTGGGCAACACGAGCATTTTCCGTGGATTCCACATTTTGTGCTCATTCCTTGGTTGCACGATCTCATTTATCTATCCATGTGCGTGTTTCCATGTGCGACTCATTGCTATTGGTCTACTTGTTTCGCTTGCGAATTTGTGAATCTTTGTCAACATTATTGATATCTTGCTAACAATTGCAAAGATTTTGTGCCACAATCCTCACCAAGCTACTCCAAAACCTTTACTTTTGTAGGTGTGAGATTGACACGATCCGATACCAAATGTGCTACTTCCATAATACCATATTGGGTGATCATCGATCCATCTTCAACATTGGATAAGGTACATTGGTCTAGTTCGTTCATTTCTTCCACTAACACTTGTTTGAGAATCATGGATTAGCCAAGCACTTCTACCAATCCACTCTTCGCTGAGCAAGACGATGCACCGAACGACTACATCGCCAAGAATCACCTCTTCGGCATCCAACGAGCATTACATCAAGAAAGTGAAGCTTTAGGCGAACGCATTGAGCAACTCACCTCCGACTTTCGACAAACCCTCGATGACAAGCTATCATCTCAAATGGAAGAGTTTCGTACCATGATGGTCAACCGTGCATCTTCCACTTCGTCCACTTCAAGATCAAGACGACGCCACTCAAACCGACACTCTTCAGACACATCTTTGGATGCAAGTCTTCCTCGACCATGATCACATCATCATCAAGAACATGAAGACCATCAAGCTCCACGCAACCCATTCCATGGCAATGGTTTGCAAGGCCGCCTTCGAGAGCGTGAATGACAACACCGTCAAGCACAAGGTGCCATGGACCAAGATCAAGTTCCACAACGTCAACGTCAAGAAAACCAAGACGGAGACGCTCTACAACAAGAACGACAACGTCATGAGGAGCAAGCACTTGAAGCTCAACGTGCTCTACGCAAAGCAACTCGCGCCGTCGACGAGCGCAACCACCGAGTGCATGAACAAGAAGAAGCCCTCCGATGAGAGCGACAAGAAATGAGGAACCATGCATGTGCCCCTCGACCTCGACGTCAAGTCAATCAAGAAGAGCACGAGGAGCAAGAGCTAGAAAATCCACCGCCAAGACAAGAGCGACATCGCCTTCGTCCCCAACAAAATGGCTCAAGTTCACCATGCCCAAGTTCTCCAGAGGCAACGATCCCGAAGAATATCTCTCACGGGCATTGAAGGTCGACAAGATATTCCGTCTTCACAATTATGATGAGGAAAAGAAGATCGCCATGGCATCTCTAGAGTTCCAAGACTATGTTCTCATTTGGTGGGAGCAAGTGATCGAAAGGTGTCAAGAGAAGGGCGAGCCACCCAGCGTGACTTGGAATCAAATGAAGGATGTCATGAGAGCTTGTTTTGTGCCTACACACTATAACCGCGATCTCTTCAAGAAAATACAACTCCTCAAGCAAGGCACCAAGTCAGTTGAAGAATACTATCAACAAATGGAAGTTGCCATGATACAAGCCAACGTTAAGGAAGATGATGAACAAACTATGACGCGATTCTTGAATGGTCTCAACCATCCAATCAAGAAAATTGCGGAATTCCAACTGTACTCCAACCTCCTCGAGCTAGTGCACCAAGCAACCAAAGCGGAGTGACAAGTACAAGAGGACTAAAAGTACTCCAAGTACTCTTCCAAGACCTATGGTTCATACAATCATGCTTCAACGACTACAACACCTCCTACTACGACTCGAGCTACACCAAGTACCAGTGACAAGTCAAGCTCCAAGCAAATTTCAACTTCTTCGAGTCATCCTCCTACTAATACAAGCAACTCCAAGCCAAGAGCTTCATCATTAACAACTCCTCCGAATGCCACCAAGACAAGTGACATCAAGAGCTTTACTTACAAAGGCCAAGGCCACAAGTCATTTGAGTGCCCCACACGACATACCATGATTGCCAAAGATGACAGCACCTACGACTCCATGAGCGAAGAAGAAATGGAAGCCCTTGAGCACGTGGCCATGCTGTCGGTACTAAAACCAGCAAATCTCGGGTAGAGGGTCCCGAATTGTGGATCTTGGAGTCAATGGGTTACAGGGAACGTAGAGACAAGATTTACCCAGGTTCGGGCCCTCTCGAAGAGGTAAAACCCTATGTCCTGCTTGATTGTATTGATGTGTTGGTATGACAATTACAGAGTTGATCTACCTCGAGATCGAATGAACTAAACCCTAGGTGGGTATGATGATAATGGTTCTAGCCTCTATGGACTAAACCCTTTAGTTTATATAGACACCAGGGGTACCTAGGGTTACATATGGTCGGTTGCCACTAGGGGATAAACATGCCGGCCATGCTTAACTTCTCTTGGAGGAGACGCCAAGTCTTCGGAGGTTTCCTTCTGGAGCCCGGGGTCGACTGTAGTCCAGCCTTCCTTCGATGAATTAGGAGCGGCCCATCAATACGGCCCATGAGAGACAGGCCAGCGGCATGAGGACCCCTTAGTCCGGGACACCCTCAGTAACCCCTGAACTAGTCTTCGAAGACGAGGTATATGCCGAACATCATTGGCTTTGTAGATCAGTTCCTTCCCTTCTGTGGTATTCGTGTTGGGCCCGCAATCCCTCTGAATCAAGTCCTCGAAGGTTGCTTGGCCATTTCCGACCATATGTTTCCCGAATTATGCTTCGATTTTCAAAGTGTATAAATAACTTGGCCCAGAAGGCCAGTTGCACAAGTGTGAACAGTGACCTCATTTGACAACTTTTGCCGAAGGGTCAAGACCTGCCATGACCATGAGCCAGTTAGGAAAACTCAATCCGCGGTTCGAGGCGGTTTCTCCATTGGCACGGCCCATCAATATAGAGATTGTGCCCTGTTTTCAGGGGATATGATCAATGATTTGTGTTATCCCACACGCGCATAACGACACGATTATATGGGGAAATGGCGGGGTCTGCGGCATAGTAAAAGGGCTCTTGGTCTTACGGTGGCCCATAAAAGGGAGGCATCCATCATTTTCTTTGCACACTCTCACTCCCACCTGCGCCGTTGCTTTCCCAATCTTCTGAGCTCCGACGCCCAGATCCATTTCCCCTCCCAAGAACTCCTCCAGCCATCCCCTCAATCCGGTCATGGCAGGCTCTGGGTCCAAGGGCAAATGGGAGGCCTCCATCGTCACGGAGAGCGCTATCCAGGAGCTGAAGGGTGTGGGTTACCTCCCCGCCAACGTCGCTCACTGCGCTCCAGAGGAGGGCCAGGTCATCCCCACGCCAAAGCCCGGCGAGAGGGTAGTGTTCCTCCCCCACTTTATTTGGGGACTAGGTTTTCCCCGTCACCCCTTTGTTAGGGGTTTGATGTTTTTCTACGGGATAGATTTTCACGATCTAGCCCCTAACTCTTTCCTGCACATTTCGGTCTTCATCATCGTCTACGAGGGTTTTCTTCGGATCCAGCCGCACTTCGGCTTGTGGTTGAAAGTGTTCAACGTCAAGCCGAAGATCATCGACGGCCAGCAGGCAGACTGCGGGGGGGGGGCGATGGTAAGCAAGCTCCCCCGGGTTGAGTGGCCAGAGGGCACTTTTATTGAAACTGTCAAGATCTGGCAGAAAGAGTGGTTTTACATCACAGAGCCGCGAAACGCGGATTGGGTGGCGATTCCCACCTTCAGATCCAGACCCCCCATGAGGCTTGTTTCGTGGACCAAGAAGGGCCTAGACTGGGGGTCAGCCAAGGAGGTGGAGCTGCTGCAGAGCTGGATATCCAGGATGATCGAGCAGAAGGTTGAATTGCCCAACGTGATTCAGATTATGCTCCGCCGCCGCGTCCTCCCCTTTCAAGACCGGGCCTCCCCAATGTGGGCCTACAAATCTGAAGACCCCGCCACCGTGCTCAGCTTCTATCGCACTACCCACGCCCAGCAGTGGAAAGTGTTATTTAAGCTACAGAAGGAGTGGCTGGCCTAGGAGGAAGACATTGGCCTCAACGCCTAAAAGCCCCCTCGCGAGGTATGATAAGTTTTACTCTTACGTTCGGATGTTCCTTTTTGACAAAGCACTCAACTCTCTTTTCTCCCATCCACAGAACTGGCTGAAGAGGGCCGAGCGAATCAACTGCCCGGCCCCGCTGGCCGAGGGCCCCAGGACGGCCTTGCTGACAGCCATGTTGGCCGAGGCACCGTATTAGGCATCGGAGAAGAAGGAGAAGAAGAAAGAGAAGAAGAAGGAGACCAGAGAAGGTCTCTGTTCCCGAGGACCTCCGGACACTAGATCCGGGGACACCCATGCCCCCTCCACCCTTGAGGGGGAGAAGGGTCAGGAAGAGGACGGGGAGGAAAGCGACTCCTCCCAAACAAGGAAGAGGGCTGCGTCCGAAGACGCTGAGGAGAATCAGCCTCCTCCCACCCCGAAAAGACCACGCAGGGCCAAGGTGGTCTTGTCCGATAACAGCTCGGCTTCTGCCGAGCACTCCGAGGCCTCCGACGAGGTTCCCCGGAGGGCCCACAGGGTGAAACCACGGGCCCAAAGGTATGTATCTTAAGATATACTTATCCACTTTTTGCCGAACTAAGCCTGCTATTGATCGCGTACTTGCCTTTAATATTGCAGCCCACTACGCGACCTCCCTACCGATCAGGTCTCAAAAGGGGACTCTCCACCAGCCGCACTGGCGGAGAGCGGGACCGAATCACGGGCATCGCTTCCCCTAGTCGTTGAGGAGTCCGTGGAGGTTCTGTCACGGAGGACCCCTCCTGTGTCGAACATAGAAGGAGGGGCCGATGTTATTATGGCTACTCCCGGGCTCTATCATTCCTGTCGCGCCAAGCTTGGTATCCGTCCTATCCAGCGGGCGTGTGTCCTCTGGATCCGTAAATGGATCTTGTCTATGCCGCTCTGGTGTTTAAGTTGTACCACAAATCATATGGATCATCTAGTTGTACTGGCTCTTTGCCCGCCCGACGAGGGTGCATAGGTGGGTTTTCGGCTTCTCCAGCCGTCCTGTCCCGTCCTCGAGGGGGGCGGTCAGGCTAGTTTGCTTGAGTTCGTCTGGGGGGGTATGGGCTCGAGGGCCTCGTCATCAAATGATGGAAGCAAACACCGCCGTGGGTAGCTTTTGTTTTGATCCTGACACCGATTGTCGAAGACCTCTTCGGCTACTAAGACCAACGTCCACCTGTCATTAAGGGTATCCTGTTCAGTTTTTAGCTGCTGCTGCTTCTTCTTTAGGCTTTGGGTGGTGGCTATGAGTTGCCGCTTGAACTTTTCTAGATCCAGAGGGTCCTCGGGGATGATGAAATCCTCGGGTCCAAGGCTGTCCTCCTCTTCGGAAGGAGTGAGGTAGTTGCTGTCCTCGGAGTCATCGGGGTCCTCGGGGTTACCCTGGTCCTCATGCCCTTCAGAAGCGTCGCGGTGCTGTTCGAGGGTGGTGTTGTCGCCGAGCTCCTCCATGTTGTCCGGAGTATCATTATCTTCGGTGCCGTTTGTGTCTGTGTTCGTGTTGCTTTCCCTGCCGTTTCCCCGTCCCTTGGATCGCTTTCGTTGGCGTCGGCATTTGGGCGGCTCCTCGTCGGGGTCATCGCCATCCTTTCTGGGGGTGTCGACCATATACACGTCGTAGGTGGAGGTGGCGGTCCACTTTCCAGTGTTGGGAGTGGCAAGGGAGGGAGCAGTATAGGACATGACGTTGATATCCTCCTCCATGTCGTCAGCCTTCTCGGAGGCGTAGTCCAGCATGTCGGTTAAGTCTTCGACAGTGGCTACTAAGTGGGTGGTGGGTGGGACGTAAAATTCCCCATGGTTGGCCTCAAGTCCGATCTGGACATAGACCGAGGATGGGCCATCCGCGACACTCATCATCTTGATCCGATCTAACGTCTCGCTTAACAGCAAGAGGTCTGCCGGATTTGTCCTCTGACATCTTTCGGGGTTAACCTCCGGTATGCCTGCGTCAGGGGCTTGTTCGGCCAAGGCTGACCCCTGGTTCTCGAACGCTGAGATCGGATCCGAACTCAAAGCCAGATCCGAAATAAAGGCCGACCCGGAGATGGGTTCGGGGAGAAGATCCGAAGTTAAAGCCTCGGGATCACTAGGCCCCTCAGGTAGAGCTGAGAACCCAGTAAAGATCAGATCGCCCCGAGAGTCGGCGACATACTCTAGGTTACCAAACCTGATTCCCTGCTCAGGGGCGAAACTGTCGATCTGGTCAAGGTGACCGGCCGGGTTGGTGTGTAGCACGATGCTGCCAAACGCGAAGAGCTGGCCGGGAACGAAGACGTCCCTGCTACGGATGCCGTCGCTGATGACTAAGCGAGCCATCTATCCTTGATGATCCTATAGCGGAACTCTCAATGAAAGCACCAATGTCGGTACTAAAACCGGCAGATCTTGGGTAGGGGGTGCCGAGCTATGGATCTTGGAGTCAATGGGTAACAGGGAACGTAGAGACATCGTTTACCCAGGTTCGGGCCCTCTCGAAGAGGTAAAACCCTATGTCTTGCTTGATTGTATTGATGTGTTGGTATGACAATTACAGAGTTGATCTACCTCGAGATCAAATGAACTAAACCCTAGGTGGGTATGATGATAATGGTTCTAGCCTCTATGGACTAAACCCTCTGGTTTATATGGACACCAGGGGTACCTAGGGTTACATATGGTCGGTTGCCACCAGGGGATAAACATGCTGGCCACGCTAAACTTCTCTTGGAGGAGACGCCAAGTCTTTAGAGGTTTCCTTCTGGAGCCCGGGGTCGCCTGTAGTCCGGCCTTCCTTCGATGAATTAGGAGTGGCCCATCAATACGGCCCATGAGACACAGGCCAGCGGCATGAGGACCCCTTAGTCCGGGACACCCTCACATGCACCAACAAGTGAATGAAGATGAAGACGATCAAGTCTTTTGTGACAATGATTCGAGCCCCGCTCTTGTTGTCTCCAAGGTCTTGACACTTCAAGAGCAACAACACGAAGACCAACGTTGCCATATCTTCCATACCAAAGTGGGTATCCAAGGACGTTCCGTCATGGTCATCATCGACGGCGGAAGTTGCCACAATTTGGCAAGTGAAGAGCTATGTTCCAAGCTACAATTAATCAAGAAGAAGCACCCTCGCCCCTACAAGGTCTCAGGGTTAAGCGACTCCGACACCATTCAAGTGGAGCACACTATTCAAGTGTCCTTCAAAATTGGTGCATACGAAGACACCTTGGAGTGTGACGTGGTTTCCATGTCCGTGTGCCATCTCCTCCTTGGAAGACCTTGGCAATTCGACCGTGGCGTCATCCACAATGGATGGACCAGTCAATATAGCTTCAAGATGAAGGGCAAGGAATTAGTGCTTTGACCCATGTCGCCAAGTCAAGTCATCACCGACAAGCAAGCTTCTACCCATCGTGGAGAGACTAATGAGCGAGCGAACCACCAAAAAGAGAGTGAGCGCCACAAGCCAAAAATGAGCGACTCCACGATGAGTGACAAGAAAGGTTTAGTGCTTTTAGCCACCAAAAGAGACATGAGGGATGTGAGTGAGAGCCCATCTAGCGTTCTTCACTTTGTGCTTGTGTGCAAAGATGAAGCAGTGCGGACTAATACTTCACAACATCTACCTTTGGTGTTGTCTCATCTATTGCAGGAATTCGCGGACGTTTTTCCCGATGAGCTACCTCCCGAACTTCCTCCACTTTGCGGAATCAAACACCGCATAGACCTCATTCCCGACACACCTCTACCGAATAAGGCACCTTACCGTGTCAACCCCGATGAGACCAAAGAGATTCAATGGTAAGTGCAACATCTCATGGAGAATGGGTATGTACATGAAAGCTTGAGCCCATTTGCCGTTCCGGTTATTCTTGTGCCTAAGAATGATTGTAGCTATCGCATGTGTTCTGATTGCCGTCCCATTAATGCTATCACTGTTAGATATCGCCATCCCATTCCACGCCTTGATGACATGCTAGATGAACTTAGCGGAGCCACTATTTTCTCAAAAATTGATCTTAAAAGTGGTTATTATCAAATTGGCATGCAAGAGGGTGATGAATGGAAAACGGCATTCAAAACCAAATTTGGCTTGTATGAATGGTTGGTCATGCCTATGGGCTTATCTCAAGCACCTAGCACTTTTATGCGTGTGACGCATTACGTTCTTCACAAATTAATTGGCATTTGTGTTGTGGTATACTATGATGACATTCTTGTGTTTAGCCAATCGCTTGAAGATCATGTCATACATCTTAGGGACATCTTGCACGTTCTTAGAAACGGGCGACTTTATGCTAACATGGAAAAATGCACTTTTGGTGTTGACAAGCTTGTTTTCTTGGGTTTTGTAGTTTCCTCTAAGGGTGTTCAAGTTGATAAAGCTAAAATTGATGCTATGAAAACTTGGCCACAACCAACCAATTTGCTTCAAGTGCGTAGTTTCCTTGGCTTAGCCAGATTTTATCGAAGCTTTGTGAAGGATTTTAGCACCATTGCATCACCATTGCACACATTGAGTAAAAAGAATGCACCATTTATTTGGGGTCCTTCCAAAGATACCGCATTTCATGAGCTTAAGAACTTGCTTACTCATGCCCCTTTACTTGCCTTACCCAATTTTGAGAAAACTTTTCAAGTGCATTGCGACGCTAGTGGTAATGGCATTGGTGTCGTGTTAATGCAAGAGAAGCGACCCATTGCATACTTTAGCGAAAAAGTCTTTGGCGCGCAACTTAACTACCCCATATATGACAAAGAGTTATATGCTTTAGTGAGAGTCTTGCATGTGTGGGAACACTACCTTCGCCCTCATGAATTTGTCATCCATAGGGATCATGAAACGCTTAAATACCTTAAGGGTCAAACAAAGTTGAACAAGCATCATGCTAAGTGGAGTGAGTTCATTGAGTCTTTTCCTTATGTTCTCAAGTACATCAAAGGTAAGGAAAATGTTATGGCGGACGCTCTTTCCCGCAAGTGCATGCTAGTTACTCAACTTGAGTTGAATGTTATAGGATTTGAGCACATTAAAGACTTGTATGCGCATGATCCTTCATTTGCGATTCCATATGCCAAATGCCTAACGCACAAAACTTGGGAGCGATACTATTTGAAAGATGATTAACTTATGCGAGCTAACAAACTTTGTATCCTCGAGTCTTCTCTTCGTTTGTTGCTTTTGCAAGAGGCTCACGATGGAGGACTCATGGGCCATTTCGGACATGACAAGACATTTGCCATGCTCTCCAAGAACTATTTTTGGCCAAAGATGTTTCGAGACGTCTCACGCTACACCACTTGATGCTCTACATGCCGCAAAGCTAAGTCTAAAGCTCAATCTCATGGTCTATATATGCCACTTTCCATTCCATATCAACCATGGGAAGATATTAGTATGGATTTTGTGCTTGGTTTGCCCAAAACTCAAAACGGCAAAGATTCGGTATTTGTTGTTGTGGACTGTTTCTCTAAGATGGCACACTTTATTCCATGTAACAAGATAGACGATGCTTCACATGTTGTGAATCTCTTTTGTAGGGAAATCTTGCATTTGCATGGTGTGCCCAAGACGATTGTATCGGATCGCGACGTCAAGTTCCTTAGCTACTTTTGGAAGACACTATGCGCCAAGCATGGAATCAAGCTACTATTCTCTTCGGCTTATCATCCCCAAACCGACAGCCAAACGGAGTTCACCAACCAGCCACTATACACTCTCCTCCACGTGTTGATCAAGAAGAACATAAGGGAGTGGGAGGAATGTTTGCCCATCGCCGAGTACGCCTACAATCGAGAAAGACATTTGGCCATCAGCAAGTCCCCCTTCGAGGTCATCTATGGCTTCAACCCTTTGTCCCCATTGGACATTCTACAACTACCTCTACAAGAGCGCATCAACATGGACGCGAGCGCATGAGCAACATACCTTAAGAAGATGCATGAAGATACAAGGCACACGATCGAGCGCCAAGTACAACGACTCACGACCAAGGTCAACATCATTAAGCACCCCATAGTGTTCAACCCCGGAGATCTTGTGTGGCTACACCTACGCAAAGACCGCTTCCCCAACGAGCGCAAGACAAACTCCTACCTCGAGCCGATGGACACTTCAAGGTGGTAGCACGCTACAACAACAATGCCTACAAGATCGACATCCCAAGTGACAAGTACAATGTGAGTGACATCTTCAACGTCAAGGAGTTATCTCCCTTCCATGGTGATGTGGATTCCAATCCGAGGACGGATCTTTCTCAAGGGGGCAGGGGGGGGGAGATGATCCGGAGCATCCTTTGGTCATCCCCATGGACATGTCATCACCACCCAAGGCACCAAGTGGACCAATGACAAGAGCCCGTGCAAGAGCTATAGAGACCGAGGTGACATCTCTCCTCTCGCAACTCCCTTTCGAATCACATGAGACATGGCTGCTACCTCAAGCGGAGACACTTTGTATACTCAGGTACCAAGGAACCAGCCATGGAGAAGCTAAGGAGCATGGCCGAGCAATCAAAGGAGGAGAACGCGAAGACGGAGAAGGAATGGAGCAAGACAGGACTTGCTCAGATCATCCGACCCCCACCCAGATGATCCGGACCAAGCCCGGACAATCCGGACCCCCAGCCGGATGATCCGGCCACTGTCGGGGCCGGATTTACGGGACACAATATCCCAGAAATTAACCCCTCATGTCGTCACCAGCCCCAAGATCGTTGTTATTGGTGGACACGTCCTTGTTACAGATTACCAAGCAATTACAAGAATTGGATACAAGACCATAAAGGTCTAATGATACAACAATGATTTCTAATAGCGGGTGGAGGAAGCGCGTAGCGGATCTCCATCTTTGGTGGGGCTCCATTCCCACAGGAACAGCACACCTGGATAACTCCTATCCTGCGTGGCTGCTATCTCTGATTCCTAGGTTGCGGGGTGTGCCTTCGTAGTGCTCAACTCCTAATCATAATCTGGCCAAGACAATTGCCAGGGACAAGCCATTGAGTACGTTTGAATGTACTCGCAAACATCATGAACAAAAGATATACCGAATGCAACAGAGAGCATATGATCATGATGAACTAAATTATATGCATATGCCGACTAATATTTAAACATGGCATGATAAATATCAATACGGTGTAAATGGTTAAATATAGCATTCTAGTAATAAACCAAGAAATATAAAATGGAACATCGGGCGTTAGACTGCCCGAGGATCCCCAAGAAAATAAAATGGAATATCGGGCGTTAGACCGCCCGAGAATTCCAGGAAAAATGCCAAACGGGTGTCTGAATGTGACGCCTCGAGAGTTCTTGAAAAGAAATGCCAAATGGGGGTCTGAATGCGATGCCTCGAGAGGTCTTGAAAAGAAATGCCAAATGGGTGTCTGAATGCGACGCCTCGAGAGGTCATGAAAAGAAATGACTACCCAGGTGGCATAACCATCCCAAGAGATACTCAGAAAAAATAGAAATGAGTATCCAGGTGGCATAACCATCCCAAGAGATACTCAGAAAAAAATACAAATGAGTATCCAGGTGGCACAACCATCCCAAGAGATACTCAAAAAAAATAGAAATGAGTATCTAGGTGGCATAACCATCCCAAGAGATACCTAGAAAAAGGTGGTCTCCCCTCTCGGCCCAGCCAGATACACCCATGCCCCCTGACCAGGTGACATGCCTACTAGAGGCCTCTGGTATCTTTCACCATGGCCTCTCTGTACGGTGTGTGCAATGAAAGGGGTTAACAACTTACTGAACCGTACCCTACCTGTGGCAGGGACAAGTGGCAGCACGAAACAAGTATGGGGGTTTCCGGAACAAGACTCGATCTACGGTCGACTCAGGAGGTTTAAGTTTTTCCTGCAGTGGTTAGCACAATATATTTCCTTGGTAATATCCAACAGTGTCACCACCTGGCATGTCCCAACATGCCCTCACAGATCATTCTCGTCACAATGAGATTTCAGTCTCACAGTCACTTTTCTCGTGACTAATTCTTTCCTGCAGATTAGTTCCGGGCCAACATAGACATCTGTGGCATGTGAGATCAATCATCCTCACTCATATTTCATGTTTAAGTGAGGTTAACAAAATATCAATGGTTCATGCATGCAAAAATAGCAATATGCAAGTTTCATTTCAAAATTTTCATAAACATGATTCCAATATCCCAGCTAGCAAACTACCAAACATTCACCATATGAAGTGTTCAAGATGCTTGCCTTGAGCTTGCAGAAGGATTGGGTGCACTCCAAAACTTTTGAAAATTTTCTTCCCTCTATTTTTCCTATTTTCAAAATATTGCAATTACCACATAATTTGAAAACAGTACAAAAAAGTTGTTTGGAATTTTTTTAAATAAACACTAAAATAAACTAGATGAAAAATGAGGAATATCAGAAAAAGAATCAAATGATTTGGAGTTCATATGATTATCCTAGGGAATTTCTAAGCTGAAATAGATGAAGAAATGGACTATTAATAGATCCAACAGAAACAAAGCTTAGGAAAAAATGTTCACTGTTCCTAGTTAAATAGAGAACAATTTTATAAGCCCCTATAACTTTGTATTGTTTCATTTGAATTTTAAATGAATCCTGTGGAAATATTTAAGTCTTTGGATAAAGGAAAAAGACAGAAAATCACCCTGGCGGACAGGCAGAGACGCGCACTGGGCGAGGCCCAGCTAAACGGTGCCACTGGGCCAAGCCCAGAGGTGCTGCCACGCAGGGGAGGGGAGCGGTGGCTCACCGACAGGTGGGGCCCACCTGTCGGGTTTGTCTTCTCCCACGCGTGCGCCTCGACAGGAGCAGGGGAAGGGCTCAGGCGATGATTGCCGGCGGTTGGAGGCGCCGTTCCCGGCGCTCGGCACACCATCATGCTCAGGAAGTCAGACCGCGTCCGTTGGAGGGGGAGGGAGTCGCCGGAGAGCTCGAGGTTGAGCAGAGCTTCAACCATGGCGGAAGGGAGCTTCGGGTGGAAGAGGGCTTTCTCCCACGGGCCATCTCCGGTGGAATTGATGACGGGTAAGGATCAGCGGGTGCTCCAGGAGGCTATTGGTGAAAAAAATGGGGAGGGGAGGCACTAGAATGATGGGAATCATCGAGGAGTTGGCGGCGGGCGCCTCGGTCGGAGGTGGGGAAGACGACCATTTCCGGCCGTGTGGCTGCCCCGGATGGCTTACAGAGGAGGGAGGGGGCGTGCTGAAGGTCGGGGCGAGCTCGGGTGGCTTATATAGGCACGGAGAAGGTCCGTTCCTCTCGAGGCTTATCTGACCGAAGGCGGTGGTGGCCATTAATGGAGGATAGGGTGATTGGGGGTGGTGAGCGTGGTCGGCGGGGTCGGTGAGATGGTCGGCGCGCTGCGGGTGAGCTCCGGTTGTTGGAAATTGAGGCGGAAGGTCCTGGCGGAGACGTGGCGAGGCGGGTTTCTTCGGGCGGCGATTTTGGTCATCGTGGACGGCGGTGGCCGGCGCAAGCGGCCAAGGGAAGGTGTCGGTGAGATGCGTGGGTGTCTCACGAAGCTCTCGGAGGTGGCTTGCGTACGGAGCGATAGCAGGGAGGGCAACGCGGGGCGGTGCCGACGCCTGCGGTTTGGCAGTCTGGACACGCTCTGTGCATGCACACTAATTGCTCGACAGAATGCCGGAGCGTCCTAGGCTATCCCAAATGAGCTAATCTTTGGCAGGGTGGTGCTAGTGTGGATGGTGGTGATGATGGACATGCTGGTTTGGTCAGATGGTCAAGTTCCCAATGTAGTTCAAAGGAGTTGCAAGATTCTGCCATGCACATGATGTGCTCGACAGAATGCTAGGGTGACCTAGGTGGATTTTCTGGAATTGCAACTTGGCAGGATGGTGACTCATTGCATGAAGGATGGAATGGTGGAGTTGGTTTGGAAAAATGAGAAACTTGCAAGTGCAAGTTTTGGTGGATTTCAGTTCTGGACAGAAACTACAGGGGGTTATTTGGTGATGGAGCTGGTCTTCTGGACTTAAGGGTTTGGTTGGAAGGACTATAAGGTGGAAAAATTTCAGAATTTTTGGAGCAAGGAAAATTGGGGTTGCAGTTATAACTCAAGAATGGGACAGAATTGAAAAGAGGATGTTTTGCTCAAATTTTTCAAAAGACCATGTTGGGTTTTTGCATAAAAGTGATCTATAGGCATCACATGACCCCTCATAATTTTTGTGGAATTTTAGGAGAATTATTTAAAATAGTTATAGTGCAACAGGAGCATTTCAAAGCTTGAAAATGCTATTAAGAGAATTATTTTGGGCAAATTTTATTATGAAAATATTTCCTACTGTTATTTAAAATATAAATGAAATGTTTTAAGAAAACTTCCAAAGCCCACAAAATTTTTCTAAAATTTTCTATATGGAGGGAAGAATTTTGTAAAACAGAAAACAGAAAAGATTCTGAAACAATAAATGACCTCATATAATTCAAAATTTTATTTCTGGCCAAATTTTACTTAATAAAAATATGGTTTAAATTTTTGGGGTGTTACAGCCACGGCGACCAAATGTACAGCAGCCTCTTCGATGAAGCCGGATCCATCCAGACCCCAGCCTGGATCAGCCGGACCCACCCGGACATTCGGACGACGACCCGGACATCCAGGCCAACCGCGGCTGTTACGACGCGTCCGGACGATCCGGACAGCCGCCCGGATCATCCGGACCCCGCCTGCGAGTGTGACTTGGACCGAGGCCCATGTAACTCTCTCTACCCCTAGACTATTTAAACTCCTCCTCCACCCACATTTTAGGGTTAGCAAAGTGATAGCTCAGATTAGAGATTGAGTTTTGCTCATCCACTACCCACTCTCATGGAGATCAAGGCCTCCATGTGAGAAGATCCCCTAGTGGATTCAAGACCCCCTTGTGGGAAGATCCTCTTGGATATCAAGACCTTAATTCCTCTTCGATTGGGATGAACTAGCTACCCATGTATCCCCTTGTGTTGGATTTGGACCTTTGTATCCCTCATGTGTATGTGGATTTAGCACATGTGTGATTGGATTTGTGTCAATTGAGTGTTTGTTCTTGTGTTCTTCTCTCAATTTCCCCTTTCCCCCCTCCAAGTGTGAAAATATCATCACCATAGGGTTCCACCCTACATTAGATCCTCTCCCGTCTCCCAAAGAGAAGGCCATCCATAGCACTCACACTTATCTTGCTGTCGTGGGAAAACGGCAATCTATGGGATCGAGAGGATCCCTTTGCGGTTCGGCTATGGGATCAATATACTACAAAGAGCAGGGCTAGTAGATATGAGCACAAGCAACTATTTATCCAGGTTCGGGCCGCTAAGAGCGTAAAACCCTACTCCTGTTCTGGTGGTTTGATTGTGTATGAGCTCAAAGGTTACAAAGAGCGCAGCTTGCCGGCAAGGTGCGCGGGAAGTGCAGCTACAGCGTGTAATTGAACTAGGAGTCGACCGTTCTAAGTGTAGCCGTGGGCCTCCTTTTATAGGCCAAGGGGTTACCACAGTGGCTATTACGGTCATTTACAGGGTATGAATAATGACTTGCACCGTCACCACGTCTATCTCCAGACGGGGTAGGACAAGCGCATTAAATGCACCATTAGGTGCTACGTCGGGGAGGCGAGGCTTTGGGCAAAAGATCTGTACCACCGGTCCTGGCGCCCTCCTGTCATCTTGACACGTCCCAGGGACGGGTGTCATTAAAGGTAATCTCTGCGTGGCATGCCGACACGTGCCCTGGCTAGCTATGTTGACTGCCTGCCCGCTCAACACCTATCATGCGTGCTTATCTAGCCGATGATGAGGTGGAGCGGTAACGGGACAGAACAAGCCTGCTGGCATAGAACTTGCCGGGCCTTTGCTTGCCGGCAACCAGAGTCTTGGTCTTCACCTTGCCGTTACGAAGCTTGCCGGCAAGGGCAGCGTTGATCTTCATTACTACAATAGTACTTCTCGATGATCTGCCTTGAGGTCTCCTTCATGATCTTGTTTAATCCAAGTCTTGAGTCATAGTTATCCTCCGTCAAGCCCTTGCCGTTAGGAAGGCTACAACTATCTGTGCACAAGTCAGGGTACGAGGGCACCTATGCTTTAGTACACCGACACTTACACATTTTAGAGTATCAACTTCAAGTTGTATATGAACCATATAAGTTTCCAAGTAGTCCATATCCGCGGACGCGGCTATTCGAATAGATCATTTTACCCTGCAGGGGTGTACTTCTTCACACACGCTCTCACCACTTAGCACCATATACACGTCATGTATCTCGGACACCTTCAAGCGGAGGCCTGGTGAGGGTGTCAGCCACAACCTGACTAACCACGCAAGACTCCAGTCCAGGTTTATTGCCTATCTGAGGCTGGACCCGGAAGGGAAGTCCGGCCGTAGTTTCCATCACGGCCCCAAACGATGTGAGCAGGGTTCCCAAGTCCACCTCGACGGATGGTACTACGCTTGGTACACCGTGCGACATGCCTAGCCGTCCCAAGTCCACCCCATTAGGTAGTACCACGCTTGGTATGGCCAATAGCACATCCTACAGACACCAGAAACTAGTTGTAACTCCTGGACAGAGATCAAGGTGGTTAATAAGTCTAGAGAGCTTGGAGTACCTGGAGCCCAATCTGTGGTCGTAACTATTCTTAGATAACATACACAGAACTCAGTTCTTAAGGACGGTCTCAATGAGACAACACACCATGTACTCCTACAGGGCCTCTCATCGCTACCTTTACCAAATCGTGTTCACACACTTAGCTCTCAACATCAGAACATGATCAAAACATTCCAATTCATCACCTAGATGAATCAGACCTGACACAAATCTAAGCATAGCAAGCATGGCATGGATGAAGTCACAACATGGCTCAAGCAACTCCTAATCATGCTAGGAAGGTTTAGCTATTTACTGTGACAATGACAGGTCATGCAAAGGAATGGGTTCAACTACCGCAACATGTAACAGTTGAATCTTTGTTGTCCTAATGCACTAAAAGAGAGCAAGAGCGAGAGAGTAGGATTGTATCGGAACGCTCAATGGGGGTTTGCTTGCCTAGCAGTTCTGAAGATAGTACTTCTCTTCATCGGTGTCAACGATTACTACGTCGGAATTGTCTTCTACTGAGGGGGGTCAAACATTGACAAACAAGGAAAGAAACACAGTCAATGCAATGCACAACCAAATGGATGACATCACAAGTTAAGGTACTGAATTGACCTGATGCAGCAGTAAGACAAGTTAATTGATGTGGAATTCAAACATATAGCAAATTCCAACTCCAAAACTAATTATCAAAAGTGCCCTAAACATGATTTGTCCTAAACAGAGCAGTTAAGTTGTTGAAACATGCATGAGCATGGCATAAATAGATTCTTTGTATTTTTCTGATCATTTGTCATATGTCATTTATTTTCATCTCAGCTATAGATTATTTTCTATGATTTTTAGAAGTTTTAAACAATTTCTGGAATTAATAAATCATTTCTGAATTATTTAAAACTCCAGAGAAGATTTACTGTATCAGCACTACGTCAGGGTGATGTCAGCAGGTCAACTGGGTCGTCCCAGGTCAAATCTGACATGTGGGGCCCGCATGTCAGTGACTCAATGGCTAAACAGGTTTAACTAACCCTAAACTAAACTAAACAGTGTCTTAGTTAGCAAAGGGGCCCACCTGTCAGTGTAACAGGGGGGTGATTAGTGACTAATCTAAATCCTGACCGGCCGGGCCCACATGGCTGTGACTCACCGGCATTCAAACGCAGTGGCGCACCGGCGATGACCAAAATGACGGCAGTGTCCTTCGGAAAATCGCTATGGGGCTCGGTTTTGACCGCGGTTTGCGGCTACGGCTTGCTGAAGGTGCCCCGCATCCAACTGTGCAGGTCGTTGGCCGTGGGGTGGCCCAAAACAATGCCGGCGAGCACCTGGGCGGCGGCCGGAGTTTCGGTGAGTACGGGATCAATTCTATGGTGCAAAGCAGGACGAGCTTGTGGTTGATATGTGCTCTTGGTGAACCACTAAGCACGGTGGTGTGCTCATACATGACGTGTGTGTGCTCCAGCCGCAACAATGACATGGCCATCGGCGAGGGCCTCTTGAGCTTGATGGTAGGCTAGCTAGGGGGTGCGGACGGCAACGAGAGTTGAGGGGAAATGACCAAGAGCTCAAAGCGGACTCGTCGAGAAGGTCAGCGGTCTCGGGGAAGATCTAGAGCGGGCGGAACAGCGGTGGCAATCTCTGGCGTCCAGAGGAAGAAGACGATGGCGTGGAGGTGATGCAGGTCCTCCGGCGATGCGTGGCTCGGCGGGGACGGAGAGGAGGTCACGGCAGATCTTCTGGACACCGGTACGAGGCGAGGGGGTGGTTGTGGCCGCGGTAACTATGGTGGCGAGTCCACGGCGGGGAGCTGGCGAAGGAGAGGAGGGGAAGGCGAGCAGGTTAGCAGGCTTGATCCAGACGGCAACGGCAAGATTATCTAGCACGTCGCGCTGGTGGGGGAAGGGGGCAGGCAGGCTGGTGGCGTGGCGCGCATGCGTGCGTGAGGCGAGCGCGTGACCGCGTCCTTCTGGCGAGAGGAGGACGATGAATGGCATGGGCCAACACAGTGCTAGTCCAGCCAGTGGGTCGCCAGGTTAGTTCTCTCCCTCTCTGCCTTTTCGTATTTCTTTTCTGTTTTCTATTTTTTAACTCTGTTTTGATTTAGTTTTAGAACTAAATCATTTTTAAAAATTCTAGGAAATATTGTGGATGCAGAATGGATTATTCTAGAGCCCCACACATAATTCCAGAATTATTGGAGCAATAAATAATATTTATAGAATTTATTTGCTCCAATTCAAATAAAATATGGATTAATTCAAAGCCCAAATATGTCCTGAAAAAATGTGCACCATTTATGGTTAGTGTTTTCACGTTTTTCACTAAATCATGAACATTTTTGAAGGGCATCTTGGGTTCATTGAAAAATATTTTAACTCTGATCTAGTTGATATGATTTAGTGCTAGGGTTTTGATCATCCCTATTAAAAAATTAATTGAAATTGAAACATGATGCATGGATGCAGATGCAACTATTTACAATCAATTTCTGGGGCTGTGACAACTCACCCCCACTAAACAAGAATCTCATCCCGAGATTCAAGACGTAGGGTAGGAGGAAGGGGACACGGGACTGACCCGGTCTTCATGATCCAATTTGCACTTCTTGAGGATGTTGATTCATTGCATCGTCTTGATCTTGACGTCTTTGCTTTTGAGACCTTCGTCCAAATACGACGACAGAAAGAGGGGGGAACTCTACAGGATTCGATCTTCACGAAGATCGAGCAACTCATGATCAACTCATGGAATGAGACATAATAACATCTCTCGAGCTGAGACACAAAACACATCAGGGGTGATGGAGAGAAGTAGATGGCGAAGGTTCAATTTGGTAGGCAATAATTCCACGCTTAAGTAAGATGGTGAACGATTTTCAAAGTACCGGGGAGTTTATTGCCCTTGACACTATAACGTGGCACCTTACGAGAGGTGACTCGTAGAAATATTTCCTGAGTCAGGCAAAAAGAATTAATTTTGATACACGGATCATCGAAACTCTTTACACCAGACTGAGGCAAATTCACCAATAATCGTTTGAAGGAATTCAAAAGAAGGGCATACTCAGCTTGGAATGGAAACAAGGGTTATAGGACAACTCAGCGAATGGAAGGCACATTCCAATTGATACCGAGGATATAACCTAGTGTCTGAGCATGCTTTCAAGAACTTGAGCATTCCCATATTCATATGGCTTATCAAAATCTATGACAAGGATTTTGATACAACTTCATACTACCATGATGAACAGAGATGGAGGTTGCAGGTGCAAAGGAGGACAACACTTTCTCAGATTTCACCTTAGTGGTCCAAGGGAACCAAATCTGGATGATCGATCGAGAGACATTTAGCACTCCGCTTCTAATGTTCTCCTTGATTTTCTAGACCACAGTCATGCCTAAAAGCATCATCGATATGTTCATCAAGTAAAGGTCGGACTTTGGGAGCACAAGAATCCATAAGGAACAACTTCTAAAATAAGCCATATGAAATCTTCATTGAAGAATATGGCCAATCTTGCTGAACAAGATACTATAACAACAGGTCTTCCGGATAAATGCGCAGCCACAACATCCACTTTACCGTTTGAGAAAGACCAATATTATAATTCTTGGTAAATGTTCCAACCATCATATCTGCCTGAGATTCAGATCTGATTGATGACAGGATGCTTCAGACTCAGCATGTCTAAAAAGTAAAATTTGCAACACAAATCGACGGGATGACATTGCGAGATTCTCACCAAAACATGAGCTGGATTGCAAGACACATGTGGACACACTATCCAAGACAATCGTGACCACATAGAAGTCTTACAACAAAACACTAGCGAGTTTTGGATGGGAACCATCATCGAGGATAATGAAGTCCTTGCATAAGTCATGATTAGCTCTTAAGAAGGAACTTCTTCTCGTTGAACAAGTCAATCAGTGGCTTGGTGTGCTAGGAAATACATATGGAATGGAGGGAGCCAACCTAACAAACCATAGCATACTTTGCACATGCATGACTGACTTGGAATGATTCTAGAGGAAGCAAAAACAAGCTTTCTCGAATTCACGGTGGCAACTTGCATCAAATGCACATGAACTTAGAGGAAGTCACTTCATTCATCAAACATATACTTCATGAACTAGCACCAAGACAATGCTTTCAAAAGTTTCCAACACTAGCTTTAATGTTCATCATGAATCATGGAGAAGATGAAGATGTTTCCGATGGGCTCGACAACAACTCATCAAGATTTCCATGAAGATGGAATTCCACAACTATGTGAGCAAGGGGGCAGCATTGGTCAGACCAAAAGATATAATGGTGCATGCTCGTGGAAACAACCATGAGTAAGACAACATTATGAAAATCATTGGTTCTGGTTTTGATTTGACGATAGCCCACACTCAAATCAAAAGATTGGATAAGACAATAGATCCAACAATTGAACATGAAGGTCAAACGGTGAAGATATCATCTTTCTTCAACACACACACCAAAGACATCCCTTCGAAATGAACCACGTTAGATCAAGCTTTTATCTTCCAACTCTGCAAGTTGTTGTTTAAGCTTAACCAACTAGCTCAGGGGTATCCAACATGATTCCTAGAGAAGCAGTGGTTTATAGGAAAAACTAACTTGATCACGAACTCAACATAACGGCCAGGGGATAACCTGGTGATACTTCCGAGAAGATATCCGCAAAATCATGAACCATCGATATGTTACTAAGCTCGAGAACAATCTTGCTTTTCAGGGCAAGACAATATGATCAAAAGAGCGAGAGATTGACACAATCCTAACTCATAGATCGAAGAGTGCACCAAGAAAAATGGACTAGGTAGCACGATCAATCTTAGAATGATCATTCAGTAACCAACACGCTAAGAATGAAATTTATCGCCCATTAACTTCCAAGCAACAAAGTTGCTAGCAGTATGGAATTCACACATCATAGTTCACTTGTCGGTATTCTGGCTACAATAACACGGATGCCGAGGAATGAATAATGATGGCGAGAAGTATCACAGTATCAAGAGTTCATAGGAGGTGGTGCAATCCTATGACATTCTTGACATGAAAGAGGGTAACACTCCAAGGGAGAACAGACCAAAAGCTGGATTGGCTTTCTTGATCTACGGAATACAATTTCTTTGACCCGGTCCTAGATATGGATGAGGTACTGGAGTTTGTTTCTCCTAGTCATCCTAAAGTAGAACGGCTTGACAGACCACAGGAGTAGTAGGCATCGATGAACATGAATGCACACCTACTCTTGACTATCAACTGATAGATGAAGGCCGGACTACAATTAAAGAGAGACAACTCAAAGGAATAGATGATTTTTCTGAGTTGTGGATGCATAGATTAACATGTCAAACAAGGCTCAATATAATTCTTCTGGATAACCCATGCAGAAAGGAAATGATTGGCAGATTCACAATGTAGAATGGAGAACTCATCAGTACCTCAACCCAATGGTTAGTGTGGTTAGTCTGGCCAAAAGACATCAGGATTAGGACGAAAAGAGTTTGCAAATGCATCGGGTTATTTTAGACACATGGGACAACTCGGATACCATAATGGATGTACGGGCATGAAATATGAGACAACCTACAAGACAATTGACAACATAACAACTGAATCCTAGGGAAAACACCAATCCAAGAAGAAGAAGACAACACATTTCCTATAAGTCTCCAATTGACAACATAACAACTGAATCAGAGGGATACAAGATGAGGAGTAAAAGGAGACTTATGTTCCCTTCCACAATCAATTCCCGTATATAACTAAAGCATTTCTAGACTCGACTTCAATCAATTTGGCTTGGTAATCATACAGGCAATCAGGCTCTGATACCAAAGCTGTCAGGACCCTGATCCTAGGTCTCACAGATCTAGCATGTAACACATCATATCACTTTGCAGCCTCGCGCACGGTATCCCACGGCTGCCGCCATTACCTGGGCCGTGACCGTTTGCGTCTTTTGGCTCATGTATATGGTTATGTCACTATAATCCATATGACAGAGAACCCGGGTTGACATGACTAGTCATAGACCAAGGTGGCACAGACGTATAGGGACAGACATAGGTAACCCAACAATACACGTGTCGGCCAGCAGCGAGTGTAACCAAGCCGTAGCAAAGCTACAGGGCTATAGTAGACACCGCGTGACATTTCCCCGTGGGGACAGAGATAGGAGCAAAGAAGGATACATGTCGGTCAATCCATGTGTTCCGGAGCAGTAGCGAACTACCAAGGCTCAGTGGAAACACTAGGAGGCATTTCCCTGTAAGAAAGGCTACCAAAGGGACATAACTAGGTGTGGAATCCCACACATATCAATGCATTTCAAAACATACAGATAATATGCACGATATGTGTAGATACAACATGGCATCACAACATAACTCTATGACTCAAAGTATTTATAAGGCTCGAAAGAGCCATACGTAACATGATATTATAAACATGGGTCTCATGACCCAACATACAAAGTCATACAAGCAACGGAAGCATAACCAAGTCTGAGTACAGACAACTACAAAAGAAAAGGGCAGAGAAGCCTGACTATCTACAAGACCCTCCATAGGAACCAGACCTCTGTCTAGGATTCCCAAGCTACTCGTCGAAGCCCACGTGGAACTACTAGTGAGACTGAAGTCTCCTCTACAAAAACATAAATTAAACAACCGTGAGTACAAAGGTACTCAGCAAGACTTACATCAGAACTAACTACTTTTGCATCAGTATCAACAAGGGGGTTGTGGAGTTTAACTGCAGCAGGCCAGCTTTGACTCAGTAGCTATCTTGTACTACGACTACCAGTAATTTCTTTGAGGTAAGAGAGCGCACACGAGTCCACTAGCCACAACAACAATACACCACTATGGATCCTCTCCCATCTCCCTACAAGAAGGCCATCCATAGCACTCACACTTATCTTGCGCATTTTAGAGTATCCACTTCAAGTTGTCTATGAACCATATAAGTTTCCATGTAGTCCATATCCGTGGACGTGGCTATTCGAATAGATCATTTTACCCTGCAGGGGTGTACTTCTTCACGCATGCTCTCACCACTTACTAGAATATACACGTCATGTATCTCGGCAACCTTCAAGTGGAGGCCTGGAGAGGGTGTCGGCCACAACCTGACTAACCACGCAAGACTCTAGTCCAGGTTTATCGCATATCTCAGGCTGAACCCGCAAGGGAAGTCCATCGGAAGTTTCCATGTGAGCAGGGCTCCCAAGTCCACCTTGACGGATGGTACTACGCTTGGTACACCATGCCACCTGCCTAGCCATCCCAAGTCCACCCCGTTAAGTAGTACTACGCTTGGTATGGCCAATAGCACATCCTACAAACACTAGAAACTAGTTGCAACTCCTGGACAGAGATCAAGGCGGTTAATAAGTCGAGAGAGCTTGGAGTACCAGGAGCCCAATGTGTGGTCGTAACTGTTCTTGGATAACATACACAGAACTCAGTTCGTAAGGACGGTCTTAGTGAAACAACCCGCCATGTACTCCTACATGGCGTCTCATCTCTACCTTTACCAAATCGTGTTCACACACTTAGCTCTCAACATCAGAACATGATCACAACATTCCAATTCATCACCCAGATGAATCAGACTTGACACAACTCTAATCATAGCAAGCATGGCATGGATGAAGTCACAACATGGCTGAAGCAACTCCTAATCAAGCTAGGATGGTTTAGCTATTTACTGTGACAGTGGCAGGTCATGCAAAGGAATGGGTACAACTACTACAACATGTAACAGTTGAATCTTTGTTGTCCTAATGCAATAAAAGAGAGCAGGAGCAAGAGAGTAGGATTGTATCGGAACGCTCAAGAGGGGTTTGCTTGCCTGGCACTTCTGAAGATAGTACTTCTCTTCATCGGTGTCAACGATCACTACGTCGAAATTGTCTTCTACCAAGAGGGGACAAACACCGACAAACAATGAAAGGAACACATTCAATGCAATGCACAACCAAATGGATGACATGACATGTTAAGGTACTGAATTGACCTGATGCAGCAGTAAGACAAGTTAATTGAGGTTGAATTCAAACATATAGGAAATTCCAACTCCAAAACTAATTATGAAAATTGCCCTAAACATGATTTGTCCTAAATAGAGGAGTTAAGTTGTTGAAACATGCATGAGCATGGCATAAACAGATTCTTTGGATTTTTCTGATCATTTTTCATATATAATTTATTTTCATCTGTTTGACTGCTCCGCATGCCTGCTCTCGCGACCTCATTGCACCGCGCTCCCCCGCTCCCACCTCCCACTGCAACCGCCACCACCAGCGCCGCCGTAGCCGCCGGCCACTCCAGAATCTCACCTCTCATCCTCCCCCATGCCTCGTACCCCTAGATCTACGGGGACAAAGCTTGGGGAGGGGGGATTCCGGATGCCGCTTTCGTTCGTCTACCAGGCATTCCCGGAGATGTTGCAGCCCCTCAGCGCCATCTCGCCGGCCGTCCTGAGAGAGACAAGGGGGAGGAGCTGGATGGAGTGGGCGACACGGATCCGTGACGATGCTCTCTCCTAGAGGCAATGTGTTTGGGAATGGAGAGAAGCGAAGGGGAGATAGAGGAGGACTCAGTTCCGTACTCAATTTCCCAGTGACAAGCTCTGATGTACAAAGCCCACACGGATCAGGAGCTGCTGAATCTAGCTTGGAGGATCTACTTCGATGGCAGCCAGGAGGAGAAGCACCGGATGCCTCATCCATCAGAACCTCTGATTGCGTTCGTCAATTGGGCGAAGCTAGAAGGGAAATCGGAGGACCAGCGCCGTGCAGCGTGGTGGGAGTGCCTGACCAGACTGATGCCTACCAGGGTTCCGCCGGAGCCAGATCAGGTGGACCCGTTGTCGTATATGTCGCCGATGCCAACCATGGACTGATGGCTGTGCCACCAACTGCAGGGGCTGAGAGGTCTGCAGATGAGGCTATCCCAGGATTCAGAGCCTTTCAGGTCCGTCCTCCGAGATCTAGGATTAAGCTAGGTGGAACGAGAGATTCAGAGATAGCATCTGCACAAGAACATTTCAATTACCTTGCTGACAACATTTGGGAGCAGGATCTGATAAGTTTGGCTCTATCACCCCCAGTTCTCAGCCTACCATAAACTCCACCAGTGTGATCATGGTGTGGAGCGAGCTTCTAGGGAGAGAGGGTTGGAATTACCCCCGTAGCACTCTGTTTCTGATGTGTTGGATGTGCAAGGAGGCTTTCTTGCTGCCGAAGGAGCAGTTACACTCATTGTTGCTAGCCTTGGTAAGGCCCCTAGCTCCATTGTTATGCCTGCTACTGATCACCATACTTGTTCGGAGCGTAGTAGGGAGAGGATTGCTTCTGAGCCTACCCCAGCTAGGAATGAGAGTACAATTGAGGCCTCTGCAATGGCACCAGATGGCCCTACTCTATTAGTTATGCAGCATGATGGTGGGTTCAGGTTTCTTCAGAAAGAGAGGCGTGTGAAAAAGCATCGCCAGAAAAGTGCTGACATAGATGCCATCATGGAAAGCTTGCTGCCTTGCTGCCATGGTGACTCGGCAGAGGAGTTTCACAGTCAGCTCTGGTCCCCTATATATAGGGCCATGCCTGGAAACCCTAAGACCAACACTACTACCACCCCACCCGCCCGCGCCGCTGCCACTACGGCATAGGAAGCTAGCGTGATGGCGGACGGTGGGCGCGGCCGTGGAAGAGGCAAGAGCAAAGGAGGTAGAGGTGAGCGCCTTGGATCTTGATAGCAGGATCAGCCGCCTCAACCTCAGATAGGTGTGCAACCTCACATGGGTCCGCCTCAGCAATTCTTTGGTATGGCTTCCAGGGAGCGTCCCTGCCTTGGGGCTTCCTAGGGCAATTAGCACCTTCATACCCTCAGCAACAGTGGGGAGGACCGCAGCAGTAGTAGTTGGGCCCACCACCCATGCAACCCGGTCCGCAGCATGGGCAGGGGCTTGGAGGCTCAGTAGAAAACACTTCTGCCCCATCTGAGAGCCAGGTCAGTAACAGATCTCAGAACAAGAATTCGCAGAAGAAGAAACAGGACCAGATCCCCAAGATTTCGTCTGCCTCAACTTCCGGTTTGATGGCTTACATTGATGTGGTCTGCTACAACTGTGGTGTCCCTAGTCATCATATGGACAAGTGCTTGAAGCCTAAGAATTGTTTCATCTGCAAAATGGTAACCCACAAGGTGGACAACTGTCCTATCAGGAAGAAGCCACACTCTTCTGCCAGATATGTGGGTAGTGCTGCTCCTGGTCTGGGCTTCTATCATGTGGATGCTCCAGATGTTAATGCCCAGCACCTTGGAGCCCTGAAAAATGTTGGCATTGTTCTTGCTGAAATAGGAGAAGTGACTAAGCAGGAGCTGACTAGTGAATTTGCAGATATCTATAAGACTAACTGGCCATGGCCTATTAATGCCTTGGATGAGTGGACCTTCCTGGTGAAATTCCCTCCTGAAATTGATGTGGAGCAAGTTGCTGGGTATCCCTATTTTGGTCTCAAAAAGGACAATGTCACTGTCAATGTAGAAGTGTGGAAAGGTAATTTAGAAGCTGAGGATGACCTTCAGGAGGTCTGGATCAAAATTACGAAGTTGAACCCCAAGTGGTGTGAATGGTCTATGTTGGATCAGATCACATCAACTTTGGGGGTGCTGATATATGTTGATTGGCAGCACAATTTCAGGTCCTTCTATTAGACTGTTAGGGTTAAAATCTCTTGTAAGGACCCCACCAGAATTCCTAGAAAATGGCAGTTTGGTATACATGGCAAGATCTACAGGTTTCTGATTGAGGTAGAACCACCCATACCTGCGGCTGAACCAGTCACTTCAACCAACCCTTCCTCTGGGACTCATTTGTCTATGGACACTGAACACAAAGACAACACATCCGAAGATGCAGGATCTAATAGAGGCTCTAGAACTGGGTCTGATCATGGCTCTGGTACTGGCTCTAGAACCACTAACCCCAGAAACCAATCACTTGGCCATAATCATCAGATTGGTGAAATCACTCCTACTTCTTTGCTGAAAGCACACCTCCCGGAATCACAATACTCATCCAGAATTAGTAACATGGAGAAGCTGCTGAATTCAGTGCAAGAAGATGCTGTTGGTTTCAACTTGCTCAGGGATATGGAGTTGTTGGATGATGAGGAGCTTGTAAATGATGTGGACTCTGAAGACCTGCAAGATGATCAAGAGAACAATGGTGATGGGGAGACTGACAATGCCCCCCCCCACAGATAGCCAATATGCGACTAAATTCCATGTGCTCTCTAAACACAAGAACCCAGTCACATGGGGCCCTGTTCAAGCTGATAGGGTAAGCTCAAGGATAGCTCATGACAAGAGGACCATCATTGAGAAATCTCAGCAATTCAAAGAGGTTCAAAATCTGGAGGTGCACAAAGAGCACAGTAAGAACCCCCCCTTTCTCTCTTTTCAATAATCCCTCCTTTATTTCTGTTGCTTCTAGAATTGTTGTAGAGGTTGATTCTGTAGGAAATGATTGTGATATAGGTTCTTCCTTTGCTGTTGATAAGACCTATGACAGAACTGTGGGTTCTGTTCAAAGATCTGAATCTACATGTAGCACCTCTAGTGAAGTCTCTTCTGACTCTCCTGCCAGTCATAATGAAGGGCTCTGGTCCCTTATTTGCAAACATCAACGGGGCAAGCACCCCATGAACAGGGCTTCCCCATGAATGCTCTTTTCTGGAATGTGAGGGGCATTTCTGCCCCTGGTAGAAAGACGTTAATTATTGACACTATTAGTAAAACCCATGCTACTGTTCTAGGTTTCCAAGAAACTAAAAAAGAGGACTTCTCTACTTCATATCTTAAATCCCTAGTTGGGACTATAGATTTCTCTTGGCACCATCTACCATCTAGAGGCTCTGCTGGTGGCATCCTGATGGGAGTGGATCTGGATACTTTTGATGTAATTTCCTGGTCTCACTTAGACTCCTCTGTTAGTTGCTTTGTTAAGGTGAAATCTAATGGACACATTATTAGGATTGTTACTGTTTATGGCTCTCCCTACGATGAAGGTAAAGAAGCCTTTATTTCTGAACTCCACACCCTGTTTGTGGATGTGGACACCCCTACCCTAATTGGTGGGGACTTTAATCTTGTTAAAAGTCCTGGGGATAAGAGTAATGGAGTGATTAGTCACAAATGGAGTGATAATTTCAATGACTGGATAGAAATTTGGAGCCTCCTAGAGATTAAGCTTTCTAGTAGGAAATTTACTTGGGCCAACAATCAAGTGGACCTTATTATGTCCACTATTGATAGGCTTTTTTGTGATACTAACCTAGATAAAATCTTTCCTTTGTCCACTTGCAAAGCTTTGCCTAGATGTGGTAGTGATCATACTCCACTTCTTTCGGACTCTGGTATGAATCAACTCCCTAGGAAAAGTAGTTTCAAGTTTGAGAAATGGTGGCTGCTTAGAGAGGACTTCTCTGACCTGGTCAGGAAGACCTGGTCAGAACCCACTAGATCTAGCTCTCCTTTGGAGAGCTGGCAGATCAAGATCAGGAGGTTTAGGAAAGCTACTAAAGGTTGGAGTTCCAATGAAGAAGCTAGCCTTAGGAGATACAAAAGGATTCTTCTTCAAGAATTTGATGCTTTAGATGTTAAATTAGAAACCTCTGATCTCTCTCAGCCTGAGCTAGCCAGAATGAATTTCATTCATGGCGAGCTTAAGAAAATTTGGCTCAAAGAAGAGACTAAGGCTAAGCAGAGGTCTAGGGATAGGGACATAACAGAGGGGGACAGGAACACTCCATATTTTCATGCAGTGGCCAATCAGAGGAGGACGAAAACCCTTATCCACTCCTTAGATGGTCCTAATGGTCCTGTCACTGACATTAATGATATGCTTGGGATTTCTAGTGACTTTTATAAAGATCTCTTCAAAAAAGAAGAGAGCACTAGGTTCAGTCTAAGCTCTGATTTCTTCTCTGCTGATGAAAAAGTTTCTCTAGCAGAAAATGAAATGCTAGAGGCTCCTTTCTCTGAGGAGGAGATTAGACTAGCTGTGTTTGGCTCTTACCCAGATGGTGCCCCTAGCCCTGATGGGATTCCTTTTCTTTTTTACCAACATTTCTGGGATCTCATTAAAGCTGATCTGATTGCTCTTTTTTAAGTTTTTCATAGAGGAGAGCTAAATATCTGTAGACTTAATTTTGCCATGCTCTCCCTCATCCCAAAAGAAGCTGAGGCTACTTCTATGAGGAAGTTTAGACCAATTAGTCTCATTAATTGTAGCTTCCAAATTTTTTCTAAAGTTCTCACTAATAGGCTCTCTAAGGTTTTGCAAAGACTGATTGCTAGTAATCAGTCTGCCTTCCTTAAAGGGGATATATCTTAGAGAGTGTTGTTACTGCCCATGAGGTTCTCCATTCAGTTCACTCTAGTAAAGATGAGGGGTTGGTTCTCAAGTTAGACTATGAGAAAGCCTTTGACAAGGTTGACCTGAACTTTTTTCTTGAGCTTTTAAAACTTAGAGGTTTTGGTAGTAAATGGACTCACTGTATCTATTAGCTAACTCATGGGGGTTCTGTGGGGGTCAAACTCAACAATGTAGAGAGTGACTTCTTCCTCACTGGAAAAGGGTTGAGACAGGGGGATCCTATCTCACCTCTCCTCTTTAACCAAGTGGTAGATGTTCTTACTAAAATGTTGGCTAAAGCTGCTAGCCAGGAACTGATTGCTGGGCTTTGTCCAGAAGTCTGTCCTGGGGGGATCATCTGTCTGCAATATGCAGATGACACCATTTTGTTCCTTGACAAAAACCCTTGTCATGCCAATAACCTCAAAATTGTCTTAACTTGTTTTGAACAAGTCTCTGGCATGAGGATTAACTATTCCAAAAGTGAACTCATCCCCATTAATATTGATGTGTCTGAGTTCAATAACTTTCTTTCCATCTTAGATTGTAGTGGAGGTAGATTTCCTATCAAATATCTAGGGATTCCCCTCCACTATAACAAACTAAGAAGGGAAGACCTTCAGCCTCTTTTGGATAAAATCCTTAAAAGGATTGCTGGGTGGAGAGGAAAACTCCTCTCTTACAAGGGCAGGCTAGTCTTGATACAAGCCTGCCTTGCCAGCATTCCCATTTATCTCCTCTCCTTCTTTAAGTTTCCTAAATGGGTTGTCCAGATGATTAATTCTCAAATGGCTAATTGTCTGTGGAATGACTTTGAGGGTCACAGAAAACTCCATTTGGCCAATTGGGGGATGGTCTCTATGAAAAAAGATTTTGGGGGGCTTGGTATTCCCAACCTCCAAGAGATTAATATTTGCCCTTTGGGCTCTTGGGTCAAAAGATATTATGAGGGGGGAGAAAAACCTTGGAAAATGATCATTGATCACAAGTACATGGTTGGTAGACCTAATGTCTTTGCCCCTGCTCCAAATCAGAATACCTCCAGATTTTGGAAAGGGGTTAAATCTATTGTCCAAGCTTTGAAGTTTGGATATAGATGGAAAATTGGTGTAGGTAATAAGGTTAGGTTCTAGGAAGATACCTTGTTTGGCACCTCCCCCTTAGCAGTCCAATTCCGGGATGGCCATCTACTCTATTTGCAATGAACAAACTAAGTGTGTGAGTGAGGTCTGGGATGGCCATCAACTAAAACTCTCCTTTAGGAGAAACTTTGATGACAAGCTAATGGAGCAATGGTATCAACTGGTGGAGATAGCTGGTAGTATTGCTTTATCATCAGACCCTGACACTCTTGTTTGGCAACTGGAAAACAAGGGACAGTATTCATCAAGTTCTCTTTAACATGTGATTTACTTTAGAGGGGTCCAACCTATGTCTGCTTTCCTATAATAAGCTGATGACCAGAGACAACTTACGGAAGAGGCACATTATTAAGCCTCTGGATTGTGTTTTCTGTACGGAACCTAAATCTAGCACTCACCTGTTTGTTGACTGTATAGTGGCCAAAAATGTGTGGTCCTTCATTAGTGGGCACTTTGGTGTTTAGGTTGGGTTTGATTTTGAATCTGTTGCTAGGTTTTGGGTCTCTAACAACAGGAACTCTGCCTTGAATACTGTTAGTTCAGTTGTTCTTTGGTGTCTTTGGAAATATAGAAATGCTATGATTTTCAATAACACTATTTGAATCTCTGTCAACCAGGTGCTGAGGTTAATATTGAACACTATCTAGAACTGGGCTGTGATGTCCCCGGATCTGTGCAAGGAAAGGATGTTGGCCTTTACAGCACAGTTAGCAAAACTCCTTCAGAAACCGTTGATGATCACGCGTGGCTGAATCCGAAAGACCTGCTAGACTTCGACCCGTGGGGAAGATTCAAAATTTCTGAAGATGACGAAGGCTTCCTGTCTCCCAAGAAGAGAGATCTCGGTGACAAAACTGGGTCAGCTAGCCTGGTGTCTACGCTCATCACTTGCTGGTCGCCCCAAGCCGCTACAGCCCCGCCCATGAAGACCAGGAGGGCATCTCTGGGGATCGCCTGCCTCCAGTAGCTTGTTTTCAGCTGCACTAGTTACTTGTTTCCCCTCTGGATGTTTTGGATAATTGTAATCTTCATGACTCTGTCGTTTAGGTGTTCCTTTTGTTTGTTGCTTTTGAACTCCTCCTCTCAGTGAGCTGATGTATGACACCTCGGTGATGGTTTCATTCGAGTAATGGAATCGGGCAGGGGACTCCCTGTTCTTCTAATTTTTTTTGGAATTAATAAATCATTTCTGAATTATTTAAAATTCTAGAAAAGATTTAATGCATCAGCACTACATCAGGGTGATGTCACCGGGTCAACTGGGTCGTCCCAGGTCAAATCTGACATGTGGGGCCCACATGTCAGTGACTCAGTGGCTAAACAGGTTTAACTAAACCTAAACTAAACTAAACAGTGGCGTAGTTAGCAAAGGGCCCCCCATGTCAGTGTAACAGGGGTGTGATTAGTGCCTAATCTAAATCCTGACCGGCCGGGCCAACATGGCAGCGACTCACCGGCGTTCAAACGCGGTGGCGTGCCGGCGGTGACCAAAACGACAGTGGTGTCCTTCGGAAACTCGGTTTTGAGCGCGGTTTGCGGCTACGGCTCGCTGAAGGTGCGCCGCATCCAACGGTGCAAAGCCGTTGGTCGCGGGGTGGCCGAAAACGACGCCGGCAAGCACCTGGGCGGTGGCCGGAGCTTTGGTGAGTACGGGATCTATGCTATGGTGCAAAGCAGGACAAGCTTGTGGTTGATATGTGCTCCTGGTGAACCACTGAGCATGGTGGTGTGCTCATACGTGACATGCGTGTGCTCCAGCCGCAACAGCGACATGGCCATCAGCGAGGGGCTCTCGGGGTCGATGGTAGGGCTAGCTAGGGGGCGCAGACAGCAATGAGTGGAGAGGGGAAATGACCAGGAGCTCACAGCGGACTCGTCGAGGAGCTCAGCGGGCTCGAGGAAGTTCTGGAGCGGGCGGAACGGCGGTGGCGATCTCCGGCATCTAGAGGAAGAAGACGATGACATGGAGGCGATGCAGGTCCTCCGGCGATGCGTGGCTCGATGGGGATGGAGAGGAGGTCACGACAGATCTTCTGGACACATGTACGAGGTAAGGGGGTGGCTATGGCCACGGTAACTACGGCAGCGAGTCCACGGTGTCTTCGGCCATGGCGAGGAGCTGGCGAAGGAGAGGAGGGGAAGGCGACCAGGTGAGTGGGCTCGATCCATACAGCAACGGGGTGATTATCCAGCGCGTCGCGCTGGCAGGGGAAGGGGCAAGCAGGCTGGTGGTGTGGCGTGTGCGTGCGTGCGGCGAGCGCGTGACCGCGTCGTTCTGGCGAGAGGAGGATGATGACTCGCATGGGCCAGCACAGTCCTGGGCCGGCCAATGAGCTGCCAGGTTAGTTCTCTCCCTCTTTGCCTTTTTCTATTTCTTCTCTGTTTTCTATTTTTAACTCATTTTTTATTTAGTTTTAGAACTAAATCATTTTAAAAAAAATCAAGGAAATATTGTGGATGCAGAATCGATTATTCCAGAGCACCACACATAATTCTAGAATTATTGGAACAATAAATAATATTTATAGCATTTATTTGCTCCAATTCAAATAAAATATGGATTAATTCAAAGTCCAAATATGTCCTGGAAAAATGTGCAACATTTATGGTTAGTGTTTTCACCTTTTTCCCTAAATCATGAACATTTTTGAAGGGCATCTTGGGTTCATTGAAAAATATGTCTGATCTAGTTGATATGATTTAGTGCTAGGGTTTTGATCATCCCTATTACAAAATTAATTGAAATTGAAACATGATGCATGGATGTAGATGCAACTATTTACAATCAATTTCTAGGGTTGTGACATATGACTATCTTGATTCTGTCATAAAATCATCACGGATGTACATGCATGACAGAATACGTGACCTACTGTGACAAACACGTATTATCACATAAGTGTTTTTTTGGAAGTGTTGTGTACAATTTCCTTATCTTTTCTTGGTCCCTCTATTCCTCCCTCATTTGCAGGTGGTTCGGGTTCTCGCTCTAGTCGTCGTCGCAACACCAAGAAACGTGCAAGGAGACATGGCAAGTCAGTTGATGAAGAAGGAGAAGTGACCGTGCCTACCAATGCTACCCGCTGTTAGAAGTCTGCTACAGCCAAGCAGCGTATGGCCAAGCCTATGCTCAAGTGCCCCCTCAAGGATTGGGAAAGATTCCATATTGCTAATCCATATACCACTCAGAGGCACCCCAGGTGGACAGTTCCAGAGTTCTGGACTGAGATGTAGGAGAGGATTGTTGCTGAGGTTTATGATGTTCACAAGAACAGGTTCACCAAGTAGTGGTCCATTGATGTTCAGCACATGCGTGACAATGCCGACTATTTCGGTGAGGCTCTGGCACTCTGTGAGGTGTTCGATCTTTTGAAGATCATGGGGGTTAACTGTGACTTCGGAGGCCCGAACCTGGGTAAACTGTGTGTGCAGACTCCGTTCTGGTACTTCTGACCTCATCATGAACCCTACCATGGGATCTGACGGTATTTCGCTCCGTCAGTTGGCGCGCCAGGCATAGGCGACGTTGATTGGAGACCTAACCCGGTGCGGAGAATCAAAGGAAACCGGCGAGTTCTCAGCATCGGCGAGCTCCGCAAAGCCGTCAGCCCACTCGCGAGGCCTCCGTGAATATGGTATTCACGACGGCGGACACACGCCGGAATCAAAAGCTCACATGACGTGCGATCTACATGGCAGAAAGCGCTACCAGCGAGCGCCTTGCATGGTCCGAGGAGACGGTGACCTTCGACGTCGGGGATCACACGAATAACGTCGTCCATCTAGGCAAGCATGCCCTGGTATTAGATCCGATCATGGGGGGCTGCCTCCTCTCACGTGTCCTAATGTACGGAGGCAGCAGCCTCAACATTATCTTCACCAACACCCTAGAAAAGATGAAGATCTCACTGTTCAGTCTATGGAGGTCGGAGTGGGTTTTCATGGGGTGGTACCAGGCCGCCCAGTCCGCCCCCTGGGGCAGATCGAGCTCGAGGTCTTCTTCGGAGACGAACACAACTACGGAAGCAAAACAATTCAGTTCGAGGTCGCCCCTTCCAGAGCGGCTACCATGCGATATTAGGCCGGCCCGCATACGTAAACTTCATGGTAGTTCCATCCTACGCCTACTTACAACTGAAGATGCCGGGCCCAAACGGCACGATTACCATACAGGGGAGCTCAGAAAAATCCTACGAAGCAGACGTGGCCAACGTAGAGCTCACCGAGGCCGCTTTGGCCTCCGCAGAGCTCGCCAAGATAAGAAAGCGGATAGGACCATCGGAGGCCGAGCTCCCACAGAAACCACGGCTAGGGCCCATATTCCAGCAAGCCAAACAAACAAAGAAATTTCAAGTACAGCCGGACGACCCCAACAAGACGGTAACAATCAGTGGAGACCTCTCAAAATCCCAAGAGGCAGAGCTCCTCGCCTTCCTCTGGGCTAACTGGGACATATTCGCCTGGAAACCCGCCAACATGCCAGGTATGCCAACCGACAAGGCCGAACACTGCTTAAACGTCCACAAGGACGCGAGGCCGGTAAAATAGGACCTCCGCCGCTTTGCCACAGAAAAGTGAATGCAAATAGGGGAAGAAATAACACGTCTACTCGCAGCCAAATTTATAAGGGAGGTCGCACACCCGAAGTGGCTGGCAAACCCAGTAATGGTGCTGAAGAAAAACAACACATGGCGTATGTGCGTGGACTACACCGACCTCAACAAAGCACGCCCCAAAGACCTATTCCCGCTACCCAGGATCGATCAAATCATCGACTCCATGGCAGGGTACGAGTGATTGTGCTTTCTGGATGCGTACTTGGGGTACCACCTGATAGGGATGAAGGAGTCTAACCATGAGACGACCTCCTTCATCACACCGTATGGACCTTTCTGCTATGTCACTAGGTCGTTCGGCCTCAAGAATGCGGGAGCAACGTACCAACGGAGAAAGCAGAAGTGCTTCAACAAGAAGATCGGAGTAAACACAAAGGTCTACATCGACCACATCGTGGTCAAGTCCAAATAGGGCTCCAACCTTCTCGGCGACCTCCAGCAAACCTTCGACAACCTCCGCAACTTCATCATGAAGTTGAACCCTGAAAAGTGCATTTCGGGGTCCCCGCCAGATAGCTCCTGGCGTTCATCGTATCCAGGCGGGGAATCAAAGCGAACCCAGGATAAAATTCAAGCCATATTAAACCTCGAGCCCTCGAAAATTGTGCTCGAGGTGCAAAAACTCGCAGGATGCATGGCAGCCCTGAGCAGATTCATCTCATGACTGGGCGACAAAGCCCTACTCTTGTATCATGGCAGATGTCCTCATAGGAGAACTAAGTTGTGAGGCCATTGCTTCTAGGTGAAGGCTTGAACAGGGTTGATCGGAATTGAGAGACACGAGTTTACCCAGGTTCGGCCCCTCACGGTGGAGGTAAAAGCCTACTCCTGCTTGATTGCTATTGATGATGCTGATCTCGATTACAAGGGTGTTGTTTCGCTACCTAGCTTTCGAGAGATTGTAACTTATCCTTTTGGATGACTCAGGAACCCCCTTAATATAATAGGCTGGGTTACCGGGTTTACAATAGATTTCTGGGTCTTGCCTACAGTCAGAGTCCTACTCTAAATCTTGTTAACTTCCATGTCTTCCAAGTTTAGGTGGAGTCCGTCTGTCGTTGGATCTGGTGTAAGCCAGCTTCCGGAGCCAGGTTTCCTTTCCAGCCCACAGTCCTTCTAAACTTTGTTTGGTCTCACTACAAAAAAAAACACTTCCGTGATGATACGTCTTTGTCACAGTACGTCACGTTTTCTGTCATGCATGTACATCGTGACGATTTTATGACAAAATCAAGATAGTCATACCTGTGCTGTCATAGAAGTGTTCCATGACAATGCTCAAATTATCATCACGGAAGTGTCCACTTCCATGACGATAAATGTCGCGTCATGGAAGTGTTTTCATCAAGGGTGACAGACACATGGCTTCCACCGTAATGGGTCGCCGTTAAGCTATCAGGTCTGGTTTTGGATCCGATAACCCGTTAACAGCCCTGACCAATGGGAATTTTCCACGTGTAAAATTCTCATTGGCCAACGGATCCACGTGTCTGCTCGGCGTCGCGACAGATGTCATCCATCCAATGGATGAGATGCGCCTATGGAACAGTGACATGTGGCACGGCCCAAAACAGGCCCATTTAGGTAAAAAGGCTGGCCCAGTCGAAATAAGCAGGCCGGCCCATTTATAGCCTACTTTCGTCTGGCCCATTTACAAAAACGGCCCATACGACATATGCCAATTCGGCCCGTCAATGGCCCATTAACGATTTGACACCATCGCGGCCCATCGTCTGTTCCAGTCCGTTAACAGCCCGCTATGTCTTTGGGCTCATTTGCCGGCCGAGGTTCTTTCGGCCTGCTAGAGGCCCATTATAGAGATGGGCCAATTTCCAGGTTGTACGTCTTTCAGCCCGTTAGAGGCCCATTATAGGCATGGGCCAATTTCTTGGTGGTACGTATTTCGGCCTTTTACCGGCCCATTAAGGATTTGGGCAACTTCCAGCCCGGTGTATCTTTCGGCCTGTTAATGGCCCACACCATAGTTGGGCCATTTACATTCTGACCTGACTTTTGGCCTCTTAGCTGCCCATGTTCTCCATGGCCCAATTCCAGCCCGACATGACTTTCGGCCTATTAAAGGCCCGTTTTGTATATGGGCCCACTTATGGCCCGATTGACTTTCAGCCTGTTAACGGCCCGACATCGAAATTGGCCAAGCAGTAATTTTGATCTATTTCGGCCTGTTATGGGCCCGTAGCCCCGTTTCCACTGTTGGAGCCCAATCGAGGTTTCGGCCTGCTTTTGCCCGTCAACTAATTGGGCCAACCTTACATTTGGGCCTGCTTCGGGCCTGTCAACTAATTAGGCCTACCTTTCATTTGGGCCTGCTAATGGCCCGTCAACTAATTGGGCCTACCTTATATTTGGGCCTGCTAAATTTCCTACATGGCTACAGGCCCATTGAATGACAGGGCCAAATATAGTCCATCAAAAGCCCACGTCGATTTAGGCCCAGCTATTACTTTGAGCCCATTATGAGGAACAATTATGGACTGTGGCATAGCCCATCTAGTAACTGCAGGCCCACTACGGGGCCATTACCGGCCCTGGGCCGCTCCCCTAGAAGAAGGGCCCACGTCGCTTTGTTCTAGTTATTAATTTCACTGCATATTTTGGCTTGTTTGCCGCCAGTTGAGGTTTCGGCCAAGAAAGCTCAGGTGCAACCCAGCGCTAAGCAAATATACGCATAAAAGGAAAAACATAGCACATTGAAGCATATATTACAATAAATTACATCCACAGGGCAATCAAAGATTGATGCTAGTGCAAATAAACGAACAGAGCTTAACGATCTACAACCTCACAAACTGCAACCTCAGCGCGGATGACGCCCATAAGCATGTGAGCAAGTTCTTTCTTATTTGTTATACTGTCACTGAAATCATCGATCAGTTGTTGTTGCACAAGAATGGGCACCTCTGATTCCTCCACGATTTCCATCATTGCTTCAACTAGTAATTGGTTCACAAACGTACATCTTTTTCGTTGGATTCGAGATAGAGGAAACTGAACAGATTCATATGGAGATTTTGGCAGGCTTGTATCAATGATAGTGGAAAGTGTCTCGATCACTGCATCATAACTTAAATGAGAGGGGAAACTAAACAGATTAATCAAGGGTTATTGCCATATTACCTTCGCTAGATTTATTGGAGAGAAACAATGGGGTTGCCTTGCTGTCTTGAGACTTTGTCGTATTATCTTCAGCAGCCTGCACCAAATCATCGGCCAGGTCAGTTAATACTTAATAGGAAAGCAACACTAACACAATGAACGTTTGGGCAACCAGACCACACCAGCCTACACCGAATTAACACAACATGGCACTGCTATCATCAGCCAGGTAAGTTAATAGGAAAGCAACATTGACACAATAAACGATTGGGCAAACAGACCACAGCACTAGATTTTAGTAATGTGCAATATATGAGATTGTACAATCATGCAGCTCAATATGCAAAACTACCAGGCAGTTTCCCTGACAAAAATCTACATAAGCGCCTTAATTATACACTTTGCTACAAGTAAATTTATATCAGATAATTGGTGTAGGGTACTGAAGGTTGAATTCATGCCCATGCTACTTAATAAACTACATACTGATGTAAAATTATAGTGATATACAACAGGTACTTACATCAGCATTGGAGCGCAGAGCATTGCTGCAAGATACTTTCCTCAACCATGATCCCAGTTTAGAACGTTTGTTGTCCTTTAAGCATATTTTCTACAACAAAGATGCGTAAGACAGATGTAGAATATGATCAAATGTGATCTGAATGCTATAAAATTTCATGATGCAAGGATATGCACACACTTACTAGCAAGGATTTGACATGTTTTTGTTGAACTGGAGCTGACTAGTTCTTTGGCCACTGGAATCTGGTTATTATCTGGAGGAGTTGGGATTCTCTATGCTGGAGCAGTTCCGATGAACACTTGAGTTGGGTTACTATCTCCTGGAGTTTGGATCTTTTGCAAAGAACTTGTTTGTACCCCTTCAGATTCTAACATAGCCCTGTTCCACTTACATGCCTTGTACTGAAGAATGGTGCTTCAGTTATAAAACATGCTATGGGAGAGAGATGGAATGGGTAATGAAGAATACAAAGGCATGACATATTGACATGTACTCCCTCCATCCGGAAGTAAATGGATGTGTCTAGACGTATTGTAGTTTTAGATACATCCATTTTTATGCATTTCTGCCACAAGTAATACAGACGGAGGGAGTATGATGTACTCCCTTCGTAAACAAATATAATAGTGTTTAGATCACTATTTCTTTACAGAGGGCGTATAAGCTAAGGATACGACAGGACAACAGAGTAAAAGAAACAGTAGTTGAATGTAAAACTGTATGATAGCTAGAATAGGCATAGAAAAATAGCAAGGCAGCATATTCACATGTCTAATGGGCAAACTAAGATCACATTGCAACAGAACAGTAGAACAACACTTCAATGTAAAAAACCATGGTATGGAAGACGGATGGAGTACATACTGACGAACAACAATGCATGAGATATTCAGAAGGATGATGTCCAAACTAAGAAGATGGCATTGCAGCAGAGTAGAATGACAGTACTTGAATTTGAAAAGATGTTATCATGAATGGAATAGGTACGGACAAACTGGAAGGCATGACATATTCACATATATAATCAGCGGGCTAAGCACATGGCATTGTGTAAGTGCATCAAGTGCCCCCTTTGTGGTTTTGGAGTATTGAAGACAAATAGGTTAAGGGACTAATGAGTTTGTGAGTGTACACATGAGAAAATACTCCCTAAAGACTTGGTTTAACCACGGAAGTCGACCCCTAAAAATGTATTTCTTCAAGTGAAGAATTTGGTGTGGCCTTTAAAGAAATCGATGTGAAGACTTTCAAGCTTGAAGACTTTGTTTTCATAGTTTCTTTTTCTTCTTATTTGAGTCATAGGAAAAACCGTACTGTTAAAGGGGGTCTAGGTGAAACATATTTCATACATCAAAGCGATGCTCAAACCTATACATACTACAACAGCTTCGAGTGAAACCTTTGGAAATCTCCGAAACAGCTGACGAATTTGACAGTGACAGTGACAAAGTTCATCTGGTCTCTGATGAATTTGGTCAAGCTGAGGAGTTAGGATTTCGCCAGTGCGATCGGCCTATCGTGAGGAAATAGAGTGCCCCGACGAAGTTGAGAGCTTAATTTCCGACCGTTGCTGCGCCGCGTGCAAGCTGTCGAGTGGATTCTTATCCTGACAACGGTCATGTCTGAGAAGGGCATTTATGACAATTCATGTCGGGTTGCCCCCTGGCTATAAATAGCCGCCCCCCACAACCACTAGTTGGTTGGCTGCTCTAGAGAGAACTTGACACTTGTCATTTGAGAGCAACCCTTCCTCTAACGACTTTGTGAGAACCCAAGTGAGGAAAAACCCAACCAGAGCCAAAGTGACTGAGCATCACTGAAGAAGTAGATCTGTGTGATCCAAGACTTATTACCTTTGAAGACTGTCATTCTTCCACACGGTTAGGCGTCATGTTCTGAGCACCCAAGAGTAATTGTGGCGTGCCAGTGAACAAGTCTGTGAAGGTTTTGGAAGTCTACCTTGAAGACTTACAACGAGTAATTGGGCGAGGTCTAACTGACCTTAGCTCAAGAGGAATATGGTGAGGACTAAGTGTCCTCCGAGGTAAGACTCAGCCGCCTCAACTAGACGTACAGTTGATACAGCAACTGGAACTGGTCTACCAAATCGCTATGTCTTCACCGAGCCAAACTGGTTTCAAATTCCTCACCCCTTTACCTTTACGCATTTCCGCTGCTGAAGAACTTGTGCTCTACTTTTCTGAAGAACTTGAACTGAAGACTTTCATCATGTTGTATTTCATTCCTTCAGTTCATCTTCCTCATGCATGTCTATTTGTATGACTACTTGTTCTTCACTTGTATGTATTTCTTTTGCATGCTATCTACATCTGTGTCGATCTAGTTTCACTCCTATTTCTATTTCGTCACTCTGATTTTCGTCAAAATCTTCGGAGTTTGACAAAATTATAAAAATCTCCCATTCACCCCCCCCTCTGGGAGTTAACCTGCGCTTTCAATTGGTATCAGAACAAGGTACTCCCTTGTTCTGTGTGATTTTGGTTTAACCACCTGGAGTTTTAGTTATGTCGACTGCAGGTATGATCAAGGTATCCGCTGCGTGTCCCATCTTTGATGGCACGGACTACCCTTACTGGAAGAACAAGATGCGAATGCATCTTGAGGCAATCGACAACGATCTCTGGTTCGTCGTTGAGAATGGAGTGCCTACCGTGGCTCCAAGCATCAACGCCACCGACGTGAAGCGATTTAAGCAACTCGACTCTCAAGCGAAGAATATCATATGTGGTCATCTGAACAAAGGCCAGTATGGTAGAGTGAGTGCTTTGGAAACTTCGAAGCTGATCTGGGACCGGCTCTCCAAAGTCAATGAGGGAGTTTCCACTCAACGTGACTCCCGAGTTGATGTTCTACGCAATCTTTTCAATTGATTCAAGAGGCTCGACAATGAAAATGTGCAGCAAACCTTCGGCCCTCTCACTGATATCTCCAATGAGCTTCAGGCTCTTGGTGCTACTGACATCACCGATCATGAGGTGGTGAAGAAATTGCTGAGGTCATTGGACAGTTCCTTCGACACCTTGGCACTGATGATTCAAGAGCGCCCTGACTACAAGTCACTAGATCCTGTTGACATTCTTGAAAGGCTCAATACTCATGAATTTTGTCAAGCAGAGAAGAGAGATATGTATGGACCCAGTTATGGACGTCCTCGCGCTCTGAAGGCAAAAGAAAAAGCCAAGGCTATTTCTTTAACTGAAGAAGAAGAGGAATATGAGAGCAGTTCTGATGGTGCTGAGGAAATTGGCAGAGAACTGGCTATGCTAGTGAAGAAGTTCCAGAAGTTTTCCAAGAAGAACTGCTTTGGAAAATCTTCAAAGTATGACTCGAAGAACACTGGAGAAGCGTCTGCTCAAGACTACAACAAGAGAACCTGTCACAAATGCAAAAAGCCAGGCCACTACATCGCCGACTGCCCTCTATGGCTAAAGAAGAAGAAGAAGAAGAGCAGGGATGATGATGAATCTGATGGCAAAAAGAAGAAGTCCTCAAAGTCTTCATCAAAGTCCTCATCTCACAAGAAAACCAGTTCTAACAGAGCTCGTGCATTCATTGGGAAGGAAATGGATTCTGAGGAAGAATCTGATGATCAGCAAGCTGAGGATTCTGAGGAGGAGTCAGACACTGGTGTGGCGAGCCTTGCCCTCGCTACTGAGTACGTCAGCAAGTCCATCTTCAACCCTGAGGATAATGGTATCTCCACCAACAATGATGACTGTGCTGATGACTACACTCCTACCTATTGCTTCATGGCAAGAGGTGCAAAGGTAACCTCATGAGAAGCTTACTTTGAAATTTCAGTGATGACGACTCTGAGTGTAAATCTAAACCATGCTATAAAAAACTTGCTAAAATTGCAACTGAGCAATAGCATGCCATGGAAAAGATTCAAAAACTGCTAGACAAAAGCGATGACCTGTTGGATGAGGAAATGGATCGTAATCAAACTTTGTCTGAGGATCTCAGAAGGCTTAAGTCTCAATATGACGAACTTGAAAGTTATCATGTGTCCCTCTCAGCCGAACATGAGAAGCTGTCCTATGAATTTCTTCAAAGGAAGCATGATCTCGAGAAGCTGAGAGCGTCTCATGATGATCTTCAAAAACAAAACGATTCACTCCTCACTCAACAGATCGGTACCTCTCAGGAAAAATTTGTTGCACCATGCCTAAAATGCCTTGAACGTGATAATGCAAATTCTTCAGCTGTATGTTCAAATGCTTCAGTACTTTCAATTGCTTCAACTGCTATGGTGGCCACTAACCCCTCATCTGAGGATGCCACTAGTGATACTGATGAAAATGCAGGGCTGAAGGAATTGTATGTCACTGGCATGTACAAAAGCCTCAAAGGGCATCAAACCCTGTGTGGTGTGCTCAAAAAGCAAATTCTTCACAGGAACCCTAGGAAAGAGGGTATTGCTTTTGAGAGAAAGTTCAACGCTGATGGTTCGTATTGGAAGCCTGAGCAGTATCCCAAAACCACATGGGTTGCTGCAAAGGGACCTCCAATAGATCCATCCACTTTATCTGGCTATACTTGTGATACTTCCTATTCTTCAGATGAGTCATTTGACTCCAACTATAAACTGTTCAAGAATCAGAATGGTGAAGTCTTTGCCAGATTTGTTGGTACTAACTGCAGGAACGGTCCACCTGTGAAGAAAATCTGGGTTCCCAAAAGTCTTCTGGAAAATCTTCAGGTGAATGTCATCATGACACCACCGATGAAGAAGAAACTTCCCAGGGAAAATTCTTCACAGTGATCAAAGTCGTCAAATGGAAGCTGACCCACTTATGGTCGGGCTAATGCCTCTGTTTCGTAGGGAAACAACCAGCGATTTGATGAATATGAGCATTACTCTCCGAACCACTATGTTCACAAATCATCGATGAATTTCTCTGCTTATTCATTCAATTACTATAACCCTCCTGTGAAGAGAAATGCATATTCTTCAATGCCTAAGTTCTTCATCATTGCACTACGTTACATTGCTTCTCAGCCACCCATACAGATGTGGGTGGTTAAGAAGAAGAACTAATCTCTTCTGCAGGGTCAGGTCTTCAGACAACTAAAATGTCTGATGAATTTGCTGAAGACCTGACAAAGTGCCTGTTGGGATGCAGGCTAACCATGATGAAACGAATAACTCATTTCACACATCCCTTATGCTGCTAAATATTATTCCTTGATGAAATTGTCTGACGAAATTAATCATCATCATATTCTTCACTTTGAAGTATATGAATTTGTAAGTCAGACTAATGCTTCTACGGGATGACACACCCTCAGCCACTGAATGGGTGTTGGATAGTGGCTGCACGAATCACATGATTGGGGATAGGAATCTCCTCACTGATGCTCCCCTTACTCCATCTCATCTGAAGCAGATCACATAGGATGACAAAGGAAAAAGCAAGGTATTGGGTCTAGGTAAGGTTGCTATCTCGAAGGATCGACACATGGAAAAGGTGATCCTTGTCGAGTCCCTTGGATACAACCTCATGTCTGTCTCAATGCTTTGTGATCTTGATATGATTGTCATCTTTGGCAAATATAGATGCATTGTGCTATTGGAATCTGACAAATCTAAAGTCTTCGAAGGCTTTAGGAAAGGTGATTTGTATATTGTAGATTTCTCTCTAGGTCCTCAGCCTGACACATGTCTACTGGCAAAAGCTTCAGAGTGTTGGCTATGGCATCGACGTCTTGGACACGCTGGCCTGAGGAATTTGAGCACACTCGTCAAGAAGAAGCACATCATTGGCGTCGAAGGCATCAAATTCGTCAAAAATCATCTGTGTGCCGCTTGTGAGTCTGGAAAGATGACCAGATCCAAGCATACGGCTAAGACAATCATGACCACTACTCGTCCCTTTGAATTACTTCATATGGATTTGTTTGGTCCCACACATTATGCCACACTAACCAATGCAGCATCTCTCTACGGATTCGTCATAGTTGATGACTACTCTCATTACACCTGGGTGCACATCATTTCCTACAAGACTAAAGTTTAGGATGTCTTCACACGATTCTCCAATCGGGCCATGACGAATTATGGTCTCAAGATCAAGCACATCAGGAGCGACAACGGCACCGAGTTCAAGAACACAGGCCTTGACGATTATCTTGATGAACTTGGTATCACTCATGAGCTCTCTGCTCCCTACACGCCTCAGCAAAATGGAGTCATGGAGTGCAAGAATCGGACACTCATCGAGATGGCTTGTGCTATGCTTGATGAATACAAGACACCTCGTCATTTCTAGCCTGAAGCAATTGACACTGCATGTCACATCATCAACCGGGTATATCTTCACAAATTCCTCAAGAAGACCTCATATGAGCTCCTCACGGACAAGAAACCCAATGTGAGTTATTTCAAAGTCTTCGGTGCTAAATGCTGGATTAGAGATCCTCATCACAGTTCTAAATTTGCACTCAAAGCACATGAGGGTTTTATGCTTGGTTACGGAAAGGACTCGCACATCTACAGAGTCTTCAACACCTACCACAACAAGGTTGTTGAAACTGTAGATGTGCGGTTCGATGAAACTAACGGCTCGCAAAGAGAGCACCTGCCTCCTGTGCTAGATGAAATGCCTCCTGAGGAATCAATCAAGCTTATGGGCACTAGTGAAATTGTGCCCAGTGAAGAAATAGCTGATGAAGAAGTACTGATCCCTCGCCATGAAGAAACTGCTAATCCTGAGGAAAATGATGCTGAGGATTCTGGACGGCAACAACAACAGCAAGGCCCTCGTCCAGCACATCCACGAGTGGCAAATAAAGTGCAGATTGAAAAGATCCTCAACAACATTAATGCACCTGGTCCCCTCACTCGCTCAAGAGCTTCACATTTAGCTAACTTTTGTGGGCATTACGCGTTTGTCTCTATTTCAAAGCCCACCAAAGTTGATGAAGCATTTCTTGAACCGGAATGGATTCAAGCGATGCAAGAGGAATTGCATCAATTCCAGCTCAACAACGTGTGGGAGCTCGTCAAGCATCCCGATCCACGCAAGCACAATATCATCGGCACTAAGTGGATCTACCGCAACAAACAAGATGAAAATGGCCAAGTGGTGAGGAATAAGGCCCGTCTTGTAGTGCAAGGCTACACACAGGTTGAGGGTATTGATTTCGATGAAACATTTGCACCTGCTTGCTAGGCTTGAAGCCATTCATATACTGCTTGCATATGCTAACCATCATGATATCCTCTTATATCAAATGGATGTGAAAAGTGCATTCCTCAATGGTAAGCTTGAGGAAGAAGTATATGTTGCTCAACCACCAGGTTTTGAGGACCCAAAGCATCCAGACAAAGTCTTCAGACTCAACAAGGCTCTCTATGGCCTCAAGCAAGCCTCGAGGGCTTGGTATGATACACTGAAGGAGTTCCTGAAGAAAAAGGGTTTCAAACCCGGTTCACTTGACCCTACTCTTTTCACTAAATCTTATGATGGTGAACTGTTCATATGCCAAATATATGTTGATGATATTATCTTTGGTTGCACTAACAAGAAATACAGTGATGAATTTACATATATGATGCAAGAAGAGTATCAGATGTCTATGATGGGGGAGTTGAAATTCTTCCTCGGACTTCAAATTCGTCGACAATGAAATGGCATCTTCATATCTCAGGAGAAATATCTCAAGGATTGCATGAGGAAATTCAGCATGCAAGATTTCAAAGGCCTCAAGATACCAATGCTAACAAATGGTCAACTCTGCACTGAAAAAAATGGTAAAGATTTCGATCAGAAGGTATATCGCTCCATCATTGGTTCGCTGCTTTATCTATGTGCATCTAGGCCAGATATTATGCTTAGCGTTTGCTTGTGTGCCTGCTTTCAAGCATCACCGAAGGAGTCACACCATCAGGCTATGAAACGAATTCTTCGATATTTAGCTCACACACCAACGCTTGGATTATGGTATCCCAAGGGCTCATCGTTTGATCTTGCTGGATTTTCTGATTATGATTATGCTGGAGATCGTGTGGATCGCAAGTCAACGTCAGGCACATGTCATTTCCTCGGACGATCTCCTGGTTGTTGGTCCTCGAAGAAGCAGAACAGCATCTCACTTTCCATAGCTGAGGCTCAATACATTGCCGCTGGTGCCTGTTGCTCGCAGCTTCTATGGATGAAGCAAACCCTCAAGGACTATGGTGTCAACGTGAAGAAAGTGCCACTCTACTGCGACAATGAGAGTGCTATCAAGATCGCTCACAACCTAGTGCAACACTCTAGGACGAAGCACATCTAGATTCATCACCATTTTCTTCATGATCATGCGCTGAAGGGAGACATCGTCATCAACCACGTGAAGACTGAAGACCAGCTTGCAGATATCTTCACTAAGCCCTTGGATGAGAGAAGGTTTTGCATGTTGCGGTTTGAGCTAAACATCCTAGAATCTTCGAATGTCCTTTGAAAAATACACACATCCTAACGCTTATGCATTCTTGATGACTTTGATGCACAACACACGAAGTAACGTTTTTCTTCAATCAATGAAGACTAACCCTCTAAGTGTGAAGAAATTAACGAAGAACTTGATTCTTAGAACCCTACGACAATTGTAAGCGATGTCTGAAATCATCATAGTTCTTATACGGTGGGTAACGCCACCACCCATTTTTTGACTTGCTTCAATTTGAGTTTTTTTGTCACTTGCAATTTCGTCAAAACTTTTCAAATTCGTCATTTGTGGTTGTTCTTCATTGCTTGAGTTAATACTTCCTATTTATATATGTATGAGTTTTTCATGTCCTCTACAACATTCACATATTGCTATTTCTTCAAGTTGTTTTTCCGTCTATGTGAATGTGATCGGACCCACTCCCCTCTATGCTAAACTCAAACCACTCTGTTCACAATCTCTTCATATGCGTTCTAATTGACACCGTTCAAAGTCTTCACTGTGTCCTTGACAGCGGAAGAAATTGCGAACACATTTTAAAATCTTCTATTCAAAATTTTGGCGGTTGCCACAGTAACTTAATCCCGCGCACCCGACGCGTGGATAAGCGCACTCGAAACGCATGTGTGACGCCTGTCACAGAAATGCGAAGAGCCAGGGGCTTATCCGTCCAATTTTTTTGGACCACTCAGTTTTCACCGTGCCTATATAATGGCTTGACCGCGTCAAACCTAGTTCCTACACTCTCGTGCCCCTGTCGCTCTCAAAACCCTAGCACCACTGCTGGAATTCAGCGTCGCCGGAGAGGAAGAGCTTCACTGCCTCGACTTCTTTGCCGTCGTACTCGCGTCGGCCGTGGATTTCTTCACCTCTGCTGCCGCCGTAGCTGTCTTTGATTGCCAAGTTAGGGCATGAAAGATCTGAGCTGACGATTTCCTCCAACTCATCATCCAGTTCATCGAGTTCATCTTTGGGGTAATTAAAATTTATTTTTACTACCCAAGTTTGATCTTTTTTTTTACAGTCTGAATTTCTTCAATTGCTGTTTTTACCACTTCTTTCCAAATCTTTAGCACTTCCTTTTGGCCAATCTTGGTTATTTCATCTAAGTTGCACTTCACGATTGGATTCCTCAGTTGTACAATTGCCTCAATCTGTACAGCTCTGAAATCTAAATCAAGAACACTTAGTGAATTTCTTCAAGACGATAAGGGTCAATTTCCTCAACTGGGATTATTTTGAAAATCTCTGAGAACGCATGTAACTCTTCCCAATTTCCTCGCAACTATATTCTATTCACAGCTACCCATGTCTGGAGACGAATCTCTTGGTTCTCATCAACTTAATTCATTTGCAGCATTGCTTGAGGAAAATCTACAAACTTCTTAAGAAACATCAAAAGTTCAAAACCCTCAGTTGAAGAAAATGGCAGATGGTAAAAGGCCTCAGAAGGGAGGCAAGAGGAAAGATGAACATACAACTTTTGAGATCCCAGATGACATCTATGCTGGGTACTGCACACCTGATGAAAATGTTCATGGAAAGGAAACAGATAAACAGCACAAAACTCGCATGCAGAAAATTAAGAGGCGATGGGCCTATGAATGGAGAAGCTACAGATACGTCGCGCCAAATATATGTAAGACTTTGCTATCAAACCTCCTTGCAAGAGGCCACCGCTAGCTCTTGGACGGATTGCTGATCCCACAAGCAACAGAAGAGGTGAGGATTTTCCTGATGAATGGGAAAGATATCAAGCTAAATTGAGGAAAAAGGCTCAGAGAGATATTGAAGAATTAAACAGGGCCTCAAAGGCTTCACAAGATGCTGGTGCAGGCTCAAGTGCCAGCGCACCCAAAAAGTCTATGAAGAAGAAGCCGGCTCAAAAGCCAAAACCCTCAACAGATGCGCCCTCGCGGCCAAAATCTTCAGCTCCAAAATCTTCTGCAATGTCCTCAGAGCCCAAGCCGTCATCATCAAAGGCTACAGCGCCTAAAGCACAAGCTGCTCAAACTTCATCTGCACCTCCACCATCCATAAGTTCTTCAAGGGCTGCTGCAAGAGCTTCAACGCCAGTTATGCTAGCTTCATGCCAGCGCATGGAAGGCTTTCAAAGAGCCACCATTGATGCATCAAGTGCCTCAGCATCAGGGCATATTTCCTCAAACATGCCAAAGCTGAAGAAGAAGGTTACTGCAGGCCGAGGAACAAGGCCCAGCCCCAAGAGCAAGGCCGTAGTGCCTCAAGCTGATGAACATGGAATGGCTAACGAAGATGAGTTAGCTGAATTTGTTCAGAGAAGAATGGAGGAGGCCGCTCGTGCCAATAACACATCAGTCCCAACATTTCTGAGTCCGAAAAAGATTCTTGACTTCATTGATATTTTGTGTCAGAAACCTGATACACCACTTGATGACTTGGATTTGCCGCCTGGACCAAGTCATGTTCTTTCTGCCTTTGTCCTCAACGAGAAGCACAAAATAGAGAAGGCAAAGCATGTAAGGAAAGAGATGAAGAAGAAGCGGAAAGAGCTCAAGGATAAAATGCTCACAATATCCCCTCAGCAACTTGTTGCAATGCAAACTAAGATTCAGCTCCTGTCTGATGAATATGAATGCCAGGCTAGGCACTGCTATGGAGTGAAGGACAGATTCATCAATGCCTCAAACAAAGTTGTTGATGACCATAATCGAAGGGAGGCAGCGAAGTTTGGCCAAGCACCTCCAACAAGTTCTTTAGCTCCCCCGCAAGAACCTGCCAGGGCAACTATATCTATTGCGCCTGAAGAAAACATCAGTACAGCTGCATCAACTGCACCTGAAGAGAATACCAGAGCAATTGCAACAGTTGCATCTGAAGAAATTATACCACCCAGCTCCTCAGCGGCAGTACCAGAACAGTCTTCAACTTTGAAGGTTATCACACTTCCTTCTGCATCAGAAGCGAAGAAGACCTCGACTGCTGTCAAGAGAAAAGCTTCAGCACCCTCTGCCACAGAAACAGTGAAGAAATAGAAGATGGCTCCAATATCTTCAACTGCACCTATCTATGCCATACCAATTTCTTCAGCGCCTCCAACCAGAACCACCCAAGAGCTTCAGATTATTCCGTTCGGTGTGGACTATGTCATCCCACCTGAAGATGAAGAAGAGAATTCCCACTCTGCTGCTTCCACAGAGCAGGTGGATGAGGAAATTGAAGTTGACGAACATTCTTCACTTCCAATGGTACCATCGCATGAACCACAACCAGTCCAAGTGACTGAGGAAATTGCCGCTTCAACTGGAAGCGATGAAGACACTGATGAGGACGTGGATGTGGGTTCCTCAACTCCTGTTATACATGATGATTTCTGGGATGTCACTCATCTGAACTCACCCCTCACCACGCCGCTCACACAAGTACCTCAGTCTCCAGCAGTCACTGAGGAAATACACATTGGTTCTGAAGGTCATCAACCATCCCTTCAAACCATCAATGAGGAAATTCCAGCTGCATTAGCTGAAGAAATTGTGCAACGACTGAATGATGAAGAAGTTGCACCTCCTCCACCTCAACAAGAAGAACCAGCTCCCTCAGCAGATTCTGAGACAATTCCGTTTGCAACAGCCGAGGAAGTTGCAAAATCTTTGGCCATCACGGATCCCAATGACTCAACGGGCTCTTCGAGACCCATCTTTGATGTGAGACCAAAGAAGATAAACATTCAGCCTGTGCCCTCAATGCCCAAGGTTGACAAAAGCATCAGAAGGCCAAAATTTGACAATGCTGCCTTCTTTGAAGAGCAGAATTTCTTCATAGGCGAGTCACCTTATGACTTTGCGAAAATCAGGCGTCGGAGGTTTTGGACAAATACTCAAATGAACTATTATTCATCACTATTGTTTGACAAGAACAAAGTATTCCTGCATCGCCATATTCCTCATGTGGATATGGAATCCCTACCATCCTTTCGGCCTGTTCTGGCTGTTCTTCACGATACCGGGCTACTTAGTTTCGTCACTGATGTTTGTGATTGGAATGAAGAGCTCATTCTTCAATTTTATGCCACCTTGCATCTATCTGGTGATGTAGGCGATATTCAGTCATGGGCTCTCAACTGGATGAGTGAGAACACACACTATAAAGCTCCAGCTGATGAATTGCTTCGAGCTCTTCCTGTTGATTTGCCCTCCACTGAAGCCAGAAAGATCTATGCAGAACCTGTTGAGGGTGTCCCGGACTAGGGGGTACTCGGGCTGCCGGCCTATCTCTCATAGGTCGGGCTGGTGGGCCGCCCTCTACTCGTTGATGGAAGGACGGATTGTGGGCGACCCCGTGTATCAGAAGGAAACCTCTGAAGACTTGGCGTCTCCTCCAAGAAACAATTGGCATAACCGGCATGTTTGTCCCCTGATGGTAACCGACCATGTGTAACCCTAGGACCTCCTGGTGTCTATATAAACTAGAAGGCCTAGTCCGTAGATGATCATATCCATTACCTACGGTTTAGCCCAGTCGATCTTGAGGTAGATCAACTCTGTAACCTTCATACAATCACATCAATACAATCAAGCAGGACGTAGGGTATTACCTCCTCGAGAGGGCCCGAACCTGGGTAAATCGCTGTCTCTACGTTCCTTGTTACCATCGACTCCTTGACCCATAGTTTGGATCCCCTACCCGAGATCTGCCGGTTTTGGTACCGACTTTGGTGCTTTCATTGAGAGTTCCATCGTGGGTCACCAAGGATCAATGGCTCGCCATCCCCGGACATCTCTTCGTCAATGGAATCTGCAGCAGGGACATCGCCGTCCCCGGACAGCTCTTCTCTTCAGTGACGGAATCCGCAGCGGGGACATCTTCGTCCCCGGACAGCTCTTCGCGTTCGGCAGCATCGTGTTGCATGCCGATCCGACCGGTCACCTCGGCCAGGTCGGTAGCTTCTCCCCCTGGCAGGAAATCAGGTTCGGCGGCCTTGAGTACGTCGCCAATGCTCGAGGCGATCTGGTCTTTACTGGGTTCTCGGCCTTACCCGAGGAACCTACTAATCCCGAGGCCTTGACCTCGGATTCCTTCCCCGCCCCCTTGGTAAGTGTGTTCAGCCCGTCAATTCAGGAACCGGTTCTTGACCAAGAAAAAACAGATCGTCGACTGCCCAGATGCCGAAGCGATTGCGGCATTCAAATACAGTATCCGGGACGAGTGGCTCGCCCGCCAGCTCGGCCAGGACAAGCCGAGAACAATGTCAGCCCTTACCTCCCTCATGACCCGCTTTTACGCGGGTGAAGATAGTTGGTTGGCTCGTCGAAGCAACCCCCGAAGACCCCGGCACTTCAGAGGCCCTGGACGGGAACGAAAAACCTCGGCGCAATAGAAACAATATGCACCGGCACTCAAACAACGGCGGTGAAGCTGATGACACAGCGGTAAACGCCGAATTCAGCGGCTCGAAATCGGGACAGCGGAAAAAACCCTCTAAAGGGAACCGAGATGGCCCGTCTGCACTAGATAGAATATTGGATAGGCCCTGCCAGATTCACGACACCCCCGACAAGCCAGCTAACCATACCAACCGTAACTGTTGGGTAATTAAGCAGGCCGGCAAAGCCATAGCCGAAGAACAGGGCAAGGGACCCCGCAGCGAGGACGATGACGAACCTCGCGGGCCGAATAATCGAGGCCAAAAACAGTTCCCTCCAGAGGTCAAAACCGTGAACATGATCTATGTCACGCACATACCAAAGAAGGAGCGGAAACGCGCGCTTCGGGATGTCTACGCCTTAGAGCCGGTTGCCCCGAAATTCAACCCGTGGTCGGCTGGCCCGATTACTTTTGACTGTCGAGACCATCCGACCAGTATACGTCATGGAGGAATGGCGGCTCTGGTACTCGACCCCATCGTGGATGGCTTTCACCTCACTAGAGTCCTTATGGACGGAGGTAGCAGCCTCAATCTGATTTACGCAGACACCGTGAAGAAAATGGGGATTGACCCGTCAAGAATCAAACCCAGCAACACCAACTTTAAAGGTGTAATCCCAGGCGTCGAGGCACGCTGCTCGTTATCTGTGACATTGGAAGTCGTCTTCGGCTCGCCCGACAACTTCCGCAGCGAGGACTTGATCTTTGATATTGTCCCTTTCCGAAGTGGTTACCACGCACTCCTTGGCCGGACTGCATTCGCCCGCTTTAACGCCGTCCCGCACTATGCATACTTGAAGCTCAGGATGCCAGGACCGAAGGGCGTTATTACCATAAATGGTAATACCGAGCGCTCGCTCCGAACAGAGGAACACACGGCGGCTCTAGCCGCCAAAGAAGCGTCTCAAGCACAGTCTACTGCCAAGCCACTGGATGCGCGTAAACGCTCCCGAGCTGCACCCTCCGTTCCGGAGCACTCCCGCGCTCACCCCAAATACGGGCACGCGCCCCATAGCACGGCCCACCTAGTTGCGAAGTACGTGCCTCGAGTGCACAACTTCGCGCTCAAAATTCCATGGGCAGTTGTGGGGAAACATGACACAAAGGCCAGGAGTCTGGCTCAACCGACCGATGGCCTACATATGTCTTCACATCAACATCGTCAACCGGCACCATCTAGGGCCCGATCAGCATCAAACTAATATACCACGGCGACTTCTCAAGCCCCTTTCTCAAGGGCTCGTCCGCCAAAGTTTACTACTTCCGCCAAACACACGGTGGACAGCTTCGCTTCCACGGAAGCCTCTTGAAAAGCAAAGGCGTAGACGTGTAGCAGGGCGTAGTAGGGACGTCAAACCACTCATGAAGGCCCTATGTAAACCTTTACTCTCAATATATTCATTTCTTCAAAAGTATCTATTAAAGTTACTTCGGCAATCCGGATTGTACGGTTCGACGTCACACATTCAAAGGAAATAAAGACCACTTTATTATGGTATACTCGTGCAGTCACTCACGTTGCATATTCCTTTCCGCCTTTTCCGCCGAAGTAAACTATCACGATACATCCATTTCAAACTAGCTAATAGACCGGGGGCTCGAACATTGATCTCGCCTGAAACTTTATCCCGGCACTTATTTTTATTTTATGTGCTCGGCGTCGCGGATATTGCATTATATGAATCAGTTCCGAATTGCGTCTTTGGTCAATAGTTGGGTTGCCCGGCTCCTGTGTTTACCCTCTTACGTTCCGCACTGTTCGGCTAAGATGGTAAAGGGAGAACCACCGCGATTGTACTTCTAGCTAGCCAGGTTAAGTACCTCAGTGGAGAAAGCCGAAAACTGACTGTCCCAATAAGTGAGAACTGGTCGGCGATCCGATGACTGGTGTTAACCTAAAATTGTTGGAGGTTAGTCCGTATTACACGAAGGGTTATCTGTTACGGAAACCATGTGATCAACCGCGGCTTGTCCGAATATCACAAACACCGGGGGCTCGTCACTGCCCCCCACCGTCAAGCTCCTCTGGCTAAGTGAAAGCACTAAAACCGCATAGTTTGATTGCCTGGTTTTCCGTACATACAACCGCCTCCGGGCACCGAGATGTCGGCTTAGGGTTTACATATTACGCGATAACACCCCATGCAATATTTGCAAGGGGGCTGAAGCGGACGATTGGTAACTTTCAGATTACAAACGGCCGCACAGGAGTCAAAATTAACATAAGCAGGCATCTTTGTTCACAGCCGAACAATTTGCATTAAAACAAAAGTTTCAACTCCTTGGTTACAAGGAAGCTACATCTACTCATAAATTACATCTTTCGAACACTGGGCCTCTATTGCCCGAGCACCGTCCATAACGACGGGAAAGTACTGCTCGGGACACCTATGCTCCTTCCCTGGCGGCGGAGGTCCGTTGGCCATCTCGGCTGGCTTTATCTTCGGCCAATGTACCATTGTCTTGCCGAAGGCCATCCGAGCACCCTCGATGCATGCAGAGTGCTTCCAGGCGTCGACCCGAGAAGGGGCGTCGTACAACCTCTGCACACCAGACCGAAGTAGCTGCTCGGCAGCGGCTCCGATGGCCATAGCTTGATGCAGAAGTCCTTCATCACCGGCTCCGCCATTCGATGCAGCTCCATCAGCTGCTTCATTTGATTGTTTAGGAGGGGAGGGTGTTCGGGTGCTTGAAATTGCGCCCAGAAAAGCCTCTGCTCGGCCCAACCCTCCTGGCCGGCGAAGAACCTCGCCGCATCGGCCGCACTCTTCGGGAGGTCCGCAAATGCGCCTGCGGAACGCCATACCCGCGTGAGCAACGCGAACCTGTTACCTCCAAAGACACTTTGTAGCAAATACGACTTACCGTCCTCAATAAGCCTGACTTGGCGGAGCTCTTCTTGATAGCCGCGCGCCTCTGTCCGCGCTTCCGTAGCCACCGCCGCCAACGAGGTCAGCTCGGCGGCCTGCTCCTTATTCTTCTGCTCGAGGGCCTCACACTTTGTGACAGCATCCCCGAGCTCTTGCTGCACTTCCAGCACTCTGGCCTCGTGCTTCTCACTACCGGTTCTCACCGCCGCCAGCTCGGCAGCCGCCTGTTCGACTGCCGACTTTTGCGCCGCCGCGTCCAACTGAGCTATCCTCAGTGCGGCCTTGAGGCTTTCGACCTCTGTGGCGGCCGCTGAAGTACAATCGGTTACCTCGGTTAGGATACTTCGAACACTACTTACCAAACTACGGCTGTAATCACTATCACAGCTCGGACTTACCTTGCGCCTCGTCGAACCTTTTGTTGACTAGGCTCAGGTCATCTTCGGAACTCTTCAGCTTCCGATTCAGCTCGGCCAACTCTTCGGCGTTGGTGGCTGCGGCCGAAGATGATGCCTATGCATTATTATACACACGTTAGTATCCGGGATATTGATTTTCGATCCTCTGACAGGCTTTGCCCAAGCCAGTCAGTGTCTCGGGGCCTACTGTGTATGAGGCTATTCATTTATGCAAAGGAATTATTCTAAGGAAAAAGCATTACTTCGCTCACCTTGAAGCCGGTAAGAAGGCCACTAAAGGCCTCCTTCAGTGCGCTATTCACGGACTGAATACTTTTCAACACCGCGCCCATGAGTGCACAGTGCTCTTCGGCGATAGAGGAGCTGGATAGAGCATCCTCCATCTCGAACGACCACCCGGTCGACGCCTGCTCTGGGGCAGGCGGGGGTGGCGGCGGCGCTTCGGCCCCTTCCTTCTCATAGTCCGGAGCGCCGGACTCTGGACGCCTTGACGTCTCCGGAGTCGTCCCCGGAGAAAGCTCGGCTTGTCCGGGCTCCTCCTCTTCATTCACCAGAGGGGCCCTCCCCTCCTAGTCTTCGGCGACCGAGGTGTTCCCCTCAGCCATGATAGTGTCGCCCTCTCCCCCCACGTACGGCACGGGAGGGGTCCTCCTCGATAGGACCTCTCCAGCCTCCTCGACAATCAGGGGTAGCGAGGCGTAGGATTCGGTCCCGCTCTCCGCTAGCGCTGCCGGTGGAGAATCCCCCTCCGAGACTCGGTCGGTGGGGAGATCGCGCAGCGGGCTACAAAATTATAAACGGAAATGCCATCAATATTAGACCCAGTTCGGCTGAAGATGGTCGAAGCAGTTACAAGAACGCATACCTTTGAGCCGGTGGCTTGGCCCTGGGGATCCTCCGAGGAACCTCTTTGGAGGCCTTAGAGTCCTCGGCAGAAGCCGAGCTATCACCGGACATGGCTATCTTAGCCTTGCGCGGTCTTTTGGGAGCGGGTTGTGGCGGCTCCTCCTCGGCGCCCTCGGACGCCGCTCTTTTCCCTGTTCGGGAGGAATCGTCTTCCTCCCCGTTCTCTCCCTGCTCCTTCTCCTCCTCTTGCACGGAGGGAGAATTGGTGTCCCCGGATCTAGCGCCCAGGGGTCCCCAGGGGCGGAGGCCTTCTCTGGCCTCCCCCTGTTGGTCCTTCTTCTTCTCCTTCCTGTCTGGCGCCTCATACGGCTCCACGGCCAGTATGGTGTTGGAAATATGCCCTAGAGGCAATAATAATTTATTTATTATCATATTTCCTTGTTCGTGATAATCGTTTATTATCCATGCTATAATTGTATTGATTGGAAACTCAAATACATGTGTGGGTACATAGACAACACTGTGTCCCTAGTATGCCTCTAGTTAACTAGCTCGTTGATCAAAAGATGGTGAAGGTTTCCTAGCCATGGACATGAGATGTCATTTGATAACGGGATCACATCATTAGGAGAATGATGTGATGGACAAGACCCAAACTGTAAACGTAGCATATGATCGTGTCAGTTTATTGCTATTGTTTTCTGCATGTCAAGTATCTGTTCCTATCACCATGAGATCATGCAACTCCCTGACATCGGAGGAGTACCTTGTGTGTATCAAACATCACAACGTAACTGGGTGACTATAAAGGTGCTCTACAGGTATCTCCGAGGATGTCTGTTGGGTTGGCATGGATCAAGACTGGGATTTGTTACTCCGTGTGACGGAGAGGTATCTCAGGGCCCACTCGGTAATACAACATCACAATGAGCCTTGCAAGCAATGTGACTAAAGTGTTAGCCACGAGATCTTGTATTACGGAATGAGTAAAGAGACTTGCCGGTAACGAGATTGAACTAGGTATAGAGATACCGACGATCGAATCTCGGGCAAGTAACATACCGAAGAACAAAGGGAACAGCATACGGGATTAACTGAATCCTTGACATAGAGGTTCGACCGATAAAGATCTTCGTAGAATATGTAGGAGCCAATATGGGCATCCAGGTCCCGCTATTGGTTATTGACCGTAGAGGTGTCTCGGTCATGTCTACATAGTTCTCGAACCCGCAGGGTCTACACACTTAACGTTTGGTGACGATATAAGTATAGTTGAGTTGTTATGTTGGTGACCGAAAGTTGTTCGGAGTCCCGGATGAGATCCCGGACATGACGAGGAGCTCTGGAATAGTTCGGAGGTAAAGATTGATATATGGGATAATAGTGTTTGGTCTCCGGAAGGGTTCCAGAATTCACCGGAAGGGGTTCCGGATGTTTCCCGAAATGTTTGGGTACGAGAACACTTTATTTGGGCCAAGGGGTAAAGCCCACGAGGCTTTAGGAAGGTGCAAAAGGAAGTTTTGCGGAGGCCAGGGGCCAGACGCCAGGGACCCTGGCGTCTGGGGCCAGACGCCGAGGACCCTGGCGTCTGGTCCTGGAGTCCGAGTAGGACTCTTGCCTTGCGGGCCAAACCGACTTTGAGGAGGCTCTTTCTCCAAGTTTCGACCCCAGGGCTCAACATATAAATAGAGGGGCAGGGCTAGCACCCGGGATACATCAAGATTTCCCCAAGCCGTGTGCGGCAACCCTAACCCTCTAGTTCCTACGTCATAATCTTCGTAGCGCTTGGTGAAGCCCTGCAGAGATAGTTCCTCACCACCATCACCACGCCGTCGTGCTGCCGGAACTCATCTACTACTTCACCATCGCTCGCTGGATCGAGGAGGTGAAGGCGTCATCAAGCCGTACGTGTGTTGAACGCGGAGGTGCCGTCCGTTCGGCACTAGTTCGTGATCGGTTCGAGGGACGACTTGCGATTTGGATCGCGAAGACGTTCGACTACATCAACCGCGTTTCTTAACGCTTCCGCTTAGCGATCTACAAGGGTATGTAGATTCACTCTCCCTCTCGTAGATGCTCATCACCATGGATAGATCTTGTGTGTGCGTAGGAAATTTTTTGTTTCCCATGCAACGTTCCCCAACAGTGGCATCATGAGCTAGGTCTATGCGTAGATGAGATCTCGAGTAGAACACAAACGAGTTGTGGGCGTGGGTGTATACATATTGCTTGCCGTTACTAGTTGATACTTGATTCGGCGGTATTGTGAGATGAAGCGGCCCGGACCGACATTACGCGTACGCTTACGCGAGACAGGTTCCTTCAACTGACATGTAACTTCATTGCATAAAGATGGCTAGCGGGTGTCTGTCTCTCTCACTTTAGTTGAATCAATTTCAATGAAGAGGGTTCTTTTAGAAGATCAAAAAGCAATCACTACACCACGTTGTGGTTTTGCGTAGGTAAGAACGGTTCTTGCAAACCCGTAGCAGCCACGTAAAATTTGCAACAACAATTAGAGGACGTCTAACTTGTTTTTGCAGGGTATGTTGTGATGTGATATGGCCAATTACATGATGAGATATATGTGATGTATGAGATGATCATGTGTTGTATAGAATATCACGACTTGCATGTCGATGAGTACGGCAACTGGCAGGAGCCATAGAGTTGTCTTTAATTATTGTATGACCTGCGTGTCAATCATTAAGCGCTATGTAATGCTTTACTTTATCGCTAAACGTTAGCAATAGTCGTGGAAGCAACAGTCGGCGCGACAACCTCATGGCGACACGTTGATGGAGATCAAGATGATGGAGATTATGGTGTCATGCCGGTGACGATGGAGATCATGCCGGTGCTTTGGAGATGGAGATCAAAAGCATGAGTTCATGGCCATATCATGTCACTTATGATTTGCATGTGATGTTAATCCTTTTATGCATCTTATTTTGCTTAGGACAACGGTAGCATTATAAGGTGATCCCTCACTTAAATTTCAAGATAAATTGTGTTCTCCCCGAGTGTGCACCATTGCGAAAGTTCGTCGTTTCGAGACACGCCGTGATGATCGGGTGTGTTAGACTCTACGTTCACATACAACGGGTGTAAGCCATGTTGCACGTGCGGAACACTCGGGTTAAACTTGACGAGCCTAGCATGTACAGACATGGCCTCGGAACACAAGAGACCGAAAGGTCGAACATGAGTCATATAGTAGATATGATCAACATGAAGATGTTCACCATTGAAACCACCTCAACTCACGTGATGATCGGACTTGAGTTGGTGGATTTGGATCATGTGACACTCGAATTACCGGAGGGATGTCAATTTTAGTGGGAGTTTTTAAGTAATATGATTAACTAAACTCATTATCATGAACATAGTCAAAATGTCTTTGCAAATTATGTTGTAGACTACTAGCTCGCACTGTAGCTCCCTTGAATTTTTATATGTTCCTAGAGAAATAGATTTGAAAGATGATGGTAGCAATAATGCGGACTGGGTCCGTGATCTGAGGATTGTCCTCAGTGCTGCACAGAAGGCTTATGTCCTTAATGCACCGCTCGGTGCGCCACCCCCTCAAGCGTCATCTGTAGATGTTGTGAACATCTGACAGGCACGTTCTGATAACTACTTGATAGTTCAGTGCGTCATGCATTACGGCTTAGAATTGAGGCTCCAAAACGTTTTGAACGTCATGGAACATATGAGATGTTCTAAGAGCTGAAATTGGGATCTCAGGCTCGTGCCCGTGTTGAGAGGTATGAGACCTCCAACAAGATTCTTTGCCTGCAAGATGATGGAGAATAGCTCAATCGTTGAGCATGTGCTCAGATTGTCTGGGTACTACAATTGCTTGAATCGAGTGGAAGTTGATCCTCCAGATAAGATAGTGATTGGTATAGTTCTCCAAGTCACTGTCACTAAGCTACTAGAGCTTCGTGATGAACTATAAAAGGCCAGAGATGGAAATAATGATCCCTGAGCTATTCGCGATGTTTGACCCCGCGAAGGTAGAAATCAAGAAGGAGCATCAAGTGTTGATGGTTAGTAAAACCACTAGTTTCAAGAAGGGCAAGGGCAAGGAGGGATACTTCATGGATGGCAAGCCAGTTGCTGCTCCAGTAAAGAAACCCAAGGTTGAACCCAAACCCAAGACTGAGTGCTTCTATTATGAGGAGAACGGTTGCTGAAGTGGAACAACCCTAGATGCTTGGTAGATAAGAAGGTTGGCAACATCGACAGAAGTATATTTGATATACGTGTTATTGATGTGTACCTTACTAGTACTCCTAGTAGCACTTGGGTATTAGATACCGGTTCGGTTGCTAAGTGTTGGTAACTCGAAATAAAAGCTACGGAATAAACAGAGGCTAAGGGTGAGGTGACGATGAGTGTTGGAAGTGTTTCTAAGGTTGATGTGATCACCATCGCGCGCTCTCTCTACCTTTGGGATTAGTGATGAACCTAAATAAATGTTATTTGGTGTTTGCTTTAAGCATGAACGTGATTAGATCAAGTTTATTGCAATACGGTTATTCATTGCAGTTAGAGAATAATGGTTATTCTATTTACATGAATAATACCTTCAATGGTCATGCACCCAATAAGAGTGGTTTATTGAATCTTGATCGTAGTGATACACATGTTCATAATATTGATGCCAAAAGATACAAAGTTAATAATGATAGTACCACATACTTGTGGCACTGCCACTAAATGTCATATTGGTGTAAAACGCATGAAGAAACTCCATGCTGATGGATCTTTGGACTCATTCGATTTCGAATCGGTTGAGACATGCGGACCATGCCTCATGGGCAAGATGACTAAAACCCCGTTTTCCCGTATGATGGAGCGGGCAATTGACTTATTGGAAATGATACATGTTGATGTATGCGGTCCAGTGAGTTTTGTAGTGGGCGGTGGATATCGTTATTTTCTTACCTTCACTAATGATTTGAGTAGATATAGTGTATATTTACTTAATGAAACACAAGTCTGAATCGTTTGAAAAGTTCAGAGTGAAGTTTGAGATCATCATGACAAGAAGATAAAATGTCTACGATATGATCGTGGAGGTAAATATCTGAGTTACGAGTTTGGTATATAACTTAAGACAATGTGGAAGTTGTTTCACAACTCACGCCACCTGGAACACCATAGTGTGATGGTGTGTCCGAACGTCGTAGTTGTGCTCTATTAGATATGGTGCGAACTATGATGTCTCTTATCGATTTACCACTATCGTTTTAGGGTTATGCATTAGAGACAACCACATTCACTTTAAAAGGGGCACCATAAGTCCGTTGAGATGACACCGTATGAATTTTGGTTTGGCGGAAACCTAAGCTGTCATTTTTTAATGTTTGCGGCTGCGACGCTTATGTGAAAAAGGGTTTTCACCTAATGAGCTCGAACCCAAAGCGGACAAATGCATCTTCATAGAATACCCTAACGTAACAGTTGGGTGAACCATCTATCTCAGATCCAAGCACAAAGTGTTTGTTGCTAAAACGGGTCCTTTCTCGAGAAAAAGTTTCTTTCGAAAGATTGAGTGGGAGGAAGATAGAACTTGATGAGGTTGTTGAACCTTTGTTTCAACCAAAGAGTAGCGCAGCGCAGAAAGTTGTTTCTGTGGAGCCTACGTTAGTTGAAGAGGAAGTTAATGATGATGATCATGAAACTTCGGATCAAGTTACTATCGAACCTCGTGGGTCGACAAGGACGCGTACTGCTCCTGAGTGGTACGGCAACCCTGTCTTAGAGGTCATGTTGTTGAACAACGATGAACCTACGAGCTATGGAGAAGCGATGATGGGCCCGGATTCCGAGAAATGGTTAGAGGCCATGAAATCCGAGATGGGATCCATGTAAGAAAACAAAGTATGGGCTTTGGAAGTATTACCTGAAGGGTGTAAGGCCATTCAGAACAAATGGATTTTTTAAGAGGAAGACGGACGTGGACGGTAATGTCACCGTCTATAAAGCTCGACTTGTGGCAAAGGGTGTTTCACAAGTTCAAGGAGTTGACTACGATGAGACTTTCTCACCCGTAGCGATGCTAAAGTCTGTTGGAATCATGTTAGCAGTTGCTGCATTTTTCAATTATGAAATCTGGCAGATGGATGTCAAAACATCGTTTCCTTAACGGTATCCGTAAGGAAAGGTTGTATGTGATACAACCGGAAGGTTTTGTCAGTCCTAAGGATGCTAAAATGTATGCAAACTCCAGCAATCCTTCTATGGACTGGAGCAAGCATCTCGGAGTTGGAATATAGACTTTGATGAGGTGATCAAAGTTTTTATGTCTATACAAAGTTTATGAGAAACTTGAATTTACAATAGAGTGAGTGGGAGCACTATAGAATTTCTGATAAGTATATGTGGTTGACATATTGTTGATCGGAAATAATGTAGAATTTCTGGAAAGCATAAAGGGTCGTTTGAAAGGAGTTTTTCAAAGGAAGACCTGGAATGAAGCTACTTAAATATTGGGCATCAAGATCTATAGAGATAGATCAAGACGTCTGATAAGACTTTCAATGAGTACATACCTTGACAAGATTTTGAAAGAGTTCAAAATGGATCAGTCAAAGAAAGAGTTCTTGCCTGATTTGTAAGGTGTGGAGTTGAGTGAGACTCAAAGCTCGACCACGGAAGAAGAAAGAGAAAGGATGAAGGTCATCCCCTATGCCTTATCCATAGGCTCTGTATAGTATGCCATGCTGTGTACCGCACCTGATGTGTGCCTTGCCATGATTCTGTCAAGGGGTACAAGAGTGATCCAGGAGTGGATCACTGGACAGCGGTCAAGGTTATCCTTAGTAACTAGAGGACTAAGGAAATATTTCTCAATTATGGAGGTGATGAAGAGTTCGTCGTAAAGGGTTACGTCAATGCAAGCTTTGACACCTATCCGGACGACTCTGAGTAGCAGTCAGGATACATATAGTGGAGCAGCCATTTGGAATAGCTCCAAGTGGAGTGTGGTAGAAGTGTCTACAGTATGACATAGAGATTTGCAAAGTACACACGGATCTGAATGTCACAGACCCGTTGACTAAAGACCCCTCTCACATGCAAAGCATGATCGAACCCCAGAACTCATTGGGTGTAAGAACAATGTAAATCACATGGTGATGTGAACTAGATTATTGACTCTAGTGCAAGTGGGAGACTGTTGGAAATATGCCCTAGAGGCAATAATAATTTAGTTATTACCATATTTCCTTGTTCGTGATAATCGTTTATTATCCATGCTATAATTGTATTGATTGGAAACTCAAATACATGTGTGGGTACATAGACAACACTGTGTCCCTAGTATGCCTCTAGTTAACTAGCTCGTTGATCAAAAGATGGTGAAGGTTTCCTAGGCATGGACATGAGATGTCATTTGATAACGGGATCACATCATTAGGAGAATGATGTGATGGACAAGACCCAAACTGTAAACGTAGCATATGATCGTGTCAGTTTATTGCTATTGTTTTCTGCATGTCAAGTATCTGTTCCTATGACCATGAGATCATGCAACTCCCTGACATCGGAGGAGTACCTTGTGTGTATCAAACGTCGCAACGTAACTGGGTGACTATAAAGGTGCTCTACAGGTATCTCCGAGGATGTCTGTTGGGTTGGCATGGATCAAGACTGGGATTTGTTACTCCGTGTGACGGAGAGGTATCTCAGGGCCCACTCGGTAATACAACATCACAATGAGCCTTGCAAGCAATGTGACTAAAGTGTTAGCCACGAGATCTTGTATTACGGAACGAGTAAAGAGACTTGCCGGTAACGAGATTGAACTAGGTATAGAGATACCGACGATCGAATCTCGGGCAAGTAACATACCGAAGAACAAAGGGAACAGCATACGGGATTAACTGAATCCTTGACATAGAGGTTCGACCGATAAAGATCTTCATAGAATATGTAGGAGCCAATATGGGCATCCAGGTCCCGCTATTGGTTATTGACCGTAGAGGTGTCTCGGTCATGTCTACATAGTTCTCGAACCCGCAGGGTCTACACACTTAACGTTTGGTGACGATATAAGTATAGTTGAGTTGTTATGTTGGTGACCGAAAGTTGTTCGGAGTCCCGGATGAGATCCCGGACATGATGAGGAGCTCTGGAATAGTCCGGAGGTAAAGATTGACATATGGGATAATAGTGTTTGGTCTCCGGAAGGGTTCCGGAATTCACCGGAAGGGGTTCCGGATGTTTCCCGAAATGTTTGGGTACGAGAACACTTTATTTGGGCCAAGGGGTAAAGCCCACGAGGCTTTAGGAAGGTGCAAAAGGAAGTTTTGCGGAGGCCAGGGGCCAACGCCAGGGACCCTGGCGTCTGGGGCCAGACGCCGAGGACCCTGGCGTCTGGTCCTGGAGTCCGAGTAGGACTCTTGCCTTGCAGGCCAAACCGACTTTGAGGAGGCTCTTTCTCCAAGTTTCGACCCCAGGGCTCAACATATAAATAGAGGGGCAGGGCTAGCACCCGGGATACATCAAGATTTCCCCAAGCCGTGTGCGGCAACCCTAACCCTCTAGTTCCTACGTCATAATCTCCGTAGCGCTTGGCGAAGCCCTGCAGAGATTGTTCCTCACCACCATCACCACGCCGTCGTGCTGCCGGAACTCATCTACTACTTCACCATCGCTCGCTGGATCGAGGAGGTGAAGGCGTCATCAAGCCGTACGTGTGTTGAACGCGGAGGTGCCGTCCGTTTGGCACTAGTTCGTGATCGGTTCGAGGGACGACTTGTGATTGGGATCGCGGAGACGTTCGACTACATCAACCGCGTTTCTTAACGCTTCCGCTTAGCGATCTACAAGGGTATGTAGATTCACTCTCCCTCTCGTAGATGCTCATCACCATGGATAGATCTTGTGTGTGCGTAGGAAAATTTTTGTTTCCCATGCAACGTTCCCCAACATATGGCTGTCAGGAGGGGCGTCCTGGGTCCCTCTGGCAGCGGCGCCGGACTGTCGATCCGCTGGGCCTTCTTCAGCCACTTTTGCGGATCAAAAGTAGCAAAGCTGAGTACCTTGTTAAAGGGGAATAGTTCGGATAAAAAATACAAAATTGCTCATACCTCCCGTGGAGGATTTGCGGCGTCGAGTCCGATGTCTTCCTCCTCGGCCGGCCAGTCCTTCTGCGGCTTGAATAGCGCCCTCCACAGTTGGGCGTTGGAGGTGCGGAAAAAGCTGCGCACGGTGGCCGGGTCTCCATGCTTATAGGCCCACATGGGGGAAGCCCTGTCCGGGAAAGGGAGGATTCGGCGGCCGAGCATGATCTGGATCACGTTGACCAGCGCGACGCCCTTCTCTATCATTTTGGCGATCCGGCTCTGCAGCAGCACCACCTCCTTATTCGGCCCCCAGTCGAGGCCCTTTTTGGTCCATGAGACCAGCCTTGTAGGGGGCCCGGAGCGGAAGGCCGGAATCGCCTCCCAATTTGCGCGCCTCGGCTCTGTGATGTAGAACCATTCCTTTTGCCAGATCTTGACGGTCTCGATGAAGGTACCGTCCGGCCACTCCACTCGCGGAAGCTTGCTGATCATTGCCCCCCCGCAGTCCGCCTGCTGGCCATCTACTATCTTCGGCTTGACGTTGAAGATCTTCAACCACAGACCGAAGTGTGGCCAGACTCGGATAAAGGCCTCGCAGACAATGATAAAAGTCGAGATGTGGAGAAAGGAGTTCGGCGCGAGGTCGTGGAAGTCGAGCCCGTAGAAGAACATGAGGCCCCTGACGAAGGGGTGAAGGGGGAAACCCAAGCCCCGGATGAAGTGGGGCAGGAATACCACTCTCTCGTCCTGCCACGGCGTGGGGATGGCCTGGCCCGCCTCCGGAGCGCGGTGGGCGATGTCGGCCGGGAGGTAGCCCGCGCTCTTCAACTCCAAAATGGTGCTGTTGGTAACACTAGAGGCCTCCCACTTGCCCTTGGACCCGGAACCCGCCATTGCTAGATCGGGCGGGTGGAAGGAAATGTTTTTGAGAGGAAGGGCGGATCTGGGCGTTGGAGCTCAAGAGATGGGGAAGGCAATGGCGAAGGGGGGGAAATGAGAGCGTGCGAAAGGAACGAAGGCTGTGCCCCTTTTATGGGCTGTAAAAACCCACGGTCCCTTTACTGCGCCGCAGTCCTCACCATTTCCTCGTATAACCATGCCATTATGCGTGCTTGGGGGGAAACGGATTATTGATCATATCCCTTGAAAATAGGACACGATCTCCATATCGATGGGACGTGCCAAAGAAAACCGCCTCTAACCGCGAATCGAGTTTTTTATAAACCAACTCGCAGTCGTGGCAAGGTGTGACACTTCGGTAAAAGTTGTCAGGTGAGGACACTGCTCACACCGAAGCGGCTAGCCTTCGGGGCTAAGTTATTATTATACTTCGTTACCGAGGTACAGCTCGACGCATATACGACCGGACAATGCTTGAGAATACAACTCGGAGTAATACAGGCCTATTACCGGTGTCACGGAGAAAAGTGAACTGGTCCACGAAGCCAATGGTGTTCTGCGTCTACCTCGGCTTCGAAGAATAGTTCGGGGGCTACTGAGGGTGTCCCGGACTAGGGGGTACTCGGGCTGCCGGCCTATCTCTCATAGGCCGGGCTGGTGGGCCGTCCTCTACTCATTGATGGAAGGCCGGATTGTGGGCGACCCCGTGTATCAGAAGGAAACCTCCGAAGACTTGGTGTCTCCTCCAAGAAACAATTGGCATAACCGGCATGTTTGTCCCCTGATGGTAACCGACCATGTGTAACCCTAGGACCTCCTGGTGTCTATATAAACCAGAAGGCCTAGTCCGTAGATGATCATATCCATTACCTAGGGTTTAGCCCAGTCGATCTCGAGGTAGATCAACTCTGTAACCTTCATACAATCACATCAATACAATCAAGCAGGACATAGGGTATTACCTCCTCGAGAGGGCCCGAACCTGGGTAAATCGCTGTCTCTACGTTCCTTGTTACCATCGACTCCTTGACCCATAGTTCGGATCCCCCTACCCGAGATCTGCCGGTTTTGGTACCGGCACCTGTGCTGCCCAATCATCTGATGCAAGTGCTGATGAAGCCGTTGGCTAAAGGAGAAGCTCAAAGAACAACCTTCTTAGTGAAGGATCTACTATTTGTGCCAAGGACAGTATATCGAATTTTGGCCAAAACCCTTAGTCCTATCAAAGGCCATAATTCTGAGACTGAAGAAGTTGTGGGGATCATGAAGAACTTGCTATTCAATATCATCCATGGTATTCCTATCAACATACATGATTTCTTCATGAGGACTTTGGCCACTGTCGCACAATCTCCGTTTGATTTGAAGCCTTATGCACCTTGGCTCATGAGATTCATCCGAACAAGATCTTCAATCAACTACAAAGCTGACAGTCAAAATCATCTCAGCTTTCTGCCAAATGTGGAAATTCTTCAAAGCACAATTGCTTCAGTTCCTGGCAAATGAAAAGCTGTTATTGATGAAGGTGTTCATCCCCTTGATGGCCAATTTCGTCAGCCTATCTCACAATCCACATGATATGATTCATCCAACCATGACACTGACGCAAATGCCACTCAGCAAACCCCTCAAGGTGATGCTCCTCGAGTGATGACTGATCGTGAGCTCCTCATAAGTCTTCATCAGAAAGTTGACAAGAATCGCAATTCTTGGCAATATGACTGACGCAAAATTCAGTCCGGAAAAATCATTATTATTTGCATGAGATCTTTGACAGAAGTTGGGCCATTCTTTCACATCTGAAGACCTCTGACGAACTTGAAGAAATGGAGTTCCAAATGAACTTCGATTGGGCCAATCCGCCCAAGAAGAAGTTCAAGAAGGTTCAAGTTCCTCCGTTGGTCCCAAGCTTTGTGTCTTCTTCACGAGCTACTGATGAAAATGAAGATGTTGAAGACACTTCAGCATGCCCTTCTTCAACTCGCGACCCCAACAACGATGCTGGAGCTCCCTCGACTGCTTCATGATATTTTTCAGGGGCGCTAGTTCTCAGTTTCGTCTTCTTTTGGTCATCTGATGACAAAGGGGGAGAAATTTGAGTTAGTCTTCAAGCGGGTCTTATATCGGGCTGTTTCTTTTGCTAAGTTGCAACTCTTGGTTCTTCATTTGATGAGTTGTAACATAAATACTGTTGGTGGTCTGACACTCTTTATTTGCATGCGTGATTATGCTCTGATCCTCAAATATATATATATATATATATATATATATATATACATATATATGTGCATTGCATGTTATAATTCGTCAGACACCAATTTTCATCGTGCATTCAAATTCCTCAATATCTTAAGATCATTCATGATTGGTTTCCAAGATATAGGGGGAGATATCCACAATTTCAACTTGCCATGTGCATTTGCAATCCAGAGCAAATTCTTCATATGCACATCTTCAGGGGGAGTTCCTCAAATATCTTGTAACCAATGTCTTCACATTCTGTACTTACTCTTCCACTATTTTTATTCCCGTTGAAAACTTAACTGATTTGTCATCAATCACCAAAAAGGGGGAGATTGTAAGTGCATCAAGTGCCCCGTTAGTGGTTTTGAAGTATTGAAGACAAATAGGTTAAGGGACTAATGAGTTTGTGATTGTACACAAGAGAAAATAGTCCCTGAAGACTTGGTTTAACAACGGAAGTCGACCCCTAAAAATGTATTTCTTCAAGTGAAGAATTTGGTGCGGCCTTTGAAGAAATCGATGTGAAGACTTTGAAGCTTGAAGACTTTGTTTTCATAGTTTCTTTTTCTTCTTATTTGAGTCATAGGAAAAAACCGTACTGTTAAAGGGGGTCTAGGTGAAACATATTTCATACTTCAAAGCGATGCTCAAACCTATACATACTACAACTGCTTTGAGTGAAGCCTTTGGAAATCTCCAGAACAATTGACAAATTTGACAGTGACACTGATGAAGTTCATCTGGTCTGTGACGAATTTGGTCAGGATGAGGAGTTAGGATTTTGCCAGTGCGATCTACCTATCGTGAGGAAATAGAGTGCCCCGACGAAATTGAGAGCTTAATTTCCGACCGTTGCTGCGCCGCGTGCCAGCTGTTGAGTGGATTCTTATCCTGACAATGGTCATGTCTGAGAAGGGCATTTATGACAATTCATGTCGGGTTGCCCCCTGGCTATAAATAGCCGCCCCCCACAACCACTAGTTGGTTGGCTGCTCTAGAGAGAACTTGACACTTGTCATTTGAGAGCAACCCTTCCTCTGATGACTTTGTGAGAACCCAAGTGAGGAAAAACCCAACCAGGGCCAAAATGACTGAGCATCACTGAAGAAGTTGATCTGTGTGATCCGACGCTTATTACCTTTGAAGACTGTCATTCTTCCAGATGGTTAAGCGTCATGTTCTGAGCACCCAAGAGTAATTGTGGCGTGCCGGTGAACACGTCTGTGAAGGTTTTGGAAGTCTACCTTGAAGACTTACCATGAGTGATTGGGTGAGGTCTAAGTGACCTTAGCTCAAGAGGAATACGGTGAGGACTTGTGCTCTACTTTTCCGCTGCTGAAGAACTTGTGCTCTACTTTTCTGAAGAACTTGAACTGAAGACTTTCATCATGTTGTTTTTCATTCCTTCAGTTCATCTTCCTCATGCATGTCTGTTTGTATGACTACTTGTTCTTCATTTGTATGTATTTTTTTTGCATGCTATCTACATTTGTGTCGATCTAGTTTCACTCTTGTTTCTATTTCGTCACTCTGATTTTCGTCAAAATCTTCGGAGTTTGGCGAAATTCTAAAAATCTCCCATTCACCCCCCTCTGGGAGTTAACCTGCGCTTTCACATTGCAACAGAGTAGATGCATTGCAAGACATTATATGCATAATGCTACCCATATCATGGGTCAAGTTAGAGCAAAGACCTTCTGGGGTGAATAGGAATCATTATCTCTCTGCAACTCTTCTGAAGAACTACATTTAACTGTTCCATCATATTGAATATCGTGGACGTCGAGTATGTTGGCCGTTGCATTGCTCCACGAGTTTCTCTTAGTGGATTTGTTCTAATATTCAATATCACTATGTGCAATAATATCTAACATGCATGGAAAACAACTAGTAGGGAGATTATGTAATGAGTGTCTGTAGGAGACGACATAAATAGTAGGAGTCCACTTAAATAGCTGCAACAGGATGATACCTCAAAAACTAAAGAGAGAGCACACATGATAGCTACAAAATATAGACTGTTTGTACTCAAGATTAACTAAATGGCACACAAAAGTACTACAGAACAACAGCATAGGTAATACTAGAAGGGGTATAATCACCAGCCTGTGGGAAAGCTTTGGCTGAGGGACGATAACTATGGAACAACGTTTACTCCTGCACAAGTCACTTATCTGAAGTAAGACTAAGAGATCAACATGAATGTATAGTTACAAGTGATAATCTATTTTCCATGCTTAGATGAAGAATGAAGCCATAAATGCTGCACACAAGTAAGATGAGGGTACAACCTATCTTGCCGCCCTCCGTAGGAGTGAGCATCATCTGCTGAATCGTCGATGGCGCCGCGGTTGTTGTGGCTGTCCATGTCTGGATAGCACATTCGAGGTAGGGAACTCTTGAGTGGGGAGTATGGCTCCCATCTGGTGCATGCTTCCCTTGTTGGAGCAGCTCCGGTGAGAAGGAAGACGGTGTGGCTGAAGATGTAGAAAACACACAATGTTAAGAATGACACATATCTCTGATCTGAAGAAATACGATGAACACCCAGGTACGAGATTGGTCACACGTCAGTTCACTAAAAACTAAATTGTGGTCACACGCTTTTTTTTCACTGCCCGATCTACGCCGGATGGCTGGACGGCCGTCTTGTGCCTCCCGGCTGTCACTATTTATGATCTTCCTCGAACAGCCAGCGAGCACCGGTGGAGCAGCCTGCCTCTGCCATCCCTGGCCACGGCAGCTCCGACCTCGACCCCACCCCCCGCCCCACCGCATTGTCGTGGTTACGCCACCCCCGGCCATACCTCAAAGACTGGCCGTCATCCAGATCCGGCGCCAATAGTACCTTGACCCCGCGCAACCCTAAGATAGGCACCGAAGCGCTGCTTCCGCGGCGAACCTATGCCCCCTGCCCGCACCCCTACGATAGACACCGAGGCACTCCTTCCCTGGCCAACCGACAGCCTAGGAGCTCCGCCGCCTCGAGGGGAGCTGCTTCCTTCCATTTGGAACCGACTGACCCAGAATAAAAATCCAGGCGACTGACGCCTAGGTAAAGTGAATAAGATGAGTGTACAACCTATCTTGTGGCGCATTGAAGTAGGCAGCTCCATCTGCCGAGTCGGTGAGGCCGGCGCGGTTGCGGTTGCTGCCGGCGGCGGGAAAGAAGATATGTGGTGGTGGTCGACGGCTATGGGGGACCAGCGCCGGTGCGTTGGACGTGTCCGAAGTACGAGCCGCTCCGGCACCGTGCACGACGGCGTGGTTGAATCGGCTCCTGCATGGTTCACGCGGTTGCCGTCGCGGAAGCTCTGGCAGCATGCAGTAAGAGTCACACGACCCAATGCCCAACGGCAAACGGACTGCAGCTCCGGCATTGGGGAGGAGGGCGGTGGTGAATCTGGTGTAGTGGGAGGGCCATGGAGGTAGGGCTGAGGTTTCGTGGCACGGGAGAAGGTGATTTGGCGCCCACAGTGTATGAATGGGGAAGTGGGAGGGGGAACCATGTATTATGGACGCATTTGTCTGAAATGTGGGGGAAGTTACAATTCTACCACTGTCTTTTGTCTTGTGGGCTTAGGTTTGAGTCTTGAGGGTCAGGGATAGTAGGGTAACTTTGCTTCTCCCAAATAGTGGGCGCCAGCGATTTCGGGAGAGGAGGGCGTGCTTTGAAATAGTGGGCGCGAGCGATTTAGGCCGAGGAGAGGGTGTTTTGCCGCCCATGGTTTTTGAATTATTCGGCGCCTGCGATTTTGGCTGAGGAGAGGGTGTTTTTCCGCCCATGGTTTATGAATTATTCGGCGTCTGTCATTTCGGCTGATGAGAGGGCGCGCTTCGATGAAGTTACAAATCTACCCTCGGTATACAACGGGCCAATTGATGCGGGTCCCAGATAGGCTGGTAATTTCACATCTCCCGTTTATTTGCTCGGGTGAATTCCACCGAACAGAGGGTGTTTTAGCGGTCCATTCAAATTTTGGGAGAACAAGCATCCACGTCTACCGTACCAAGTTGACCCGAATCAAATTTAGAAATATTACTTCTATGGTGTCACATCTTGCCACTTCTTTTTTAGATGGTGAGATGATGCTCGGGACTAATGTTTTTTTTACATGCTCGTTGCTACCGATTAATTTGACAAATAGTTGACCCACTTAAAAACGGGAATCAAACCAGAAATGAAATATCTCAATTCAATGAAATAGCTCTTTGACCCAGTCAAAATTGTGGACTACATCCAAAATTGAACACATCAATTGAATAGCATGTTGTATTATAGTACTCCATGAACATGCTCAAAGTCATATTAATGAACCTGTCTGATACGCATATCTCCGTTCATGTGTGAATTGCAAACACCATGTTCTCCAATTCAAACATTTGAATACAATTTTATACTAAATCATGCTTTATATCAGTCTTCGATGCAAAAACGCGACCTCTCCCCTCTCCCGCACTCCCGTTCTCTCTCTAGCCGACACTCTTTGTTTCTATCACGCGCATACGAACACAATCCTTATCGGTCCCTCTCTCTCTCTCTCTCTCTAGTTCTTTCTAGTTCGCACGCACACTCTATGTATAGGTCTCCCTCGCACACAATGTGTGACTCTCTGGGCTAAGCTAAATAGATAGGCTCACACACCACTCCGCCATCTCCCGGCGCTTCTCTCTCTCTCTCTCTCTCTCTCTCTCTCAAACATTCTATCTCCCTAGGTCACACATACACATATCTCACTCGCACTAGATAGACCCATCTAACACTCTCTCCCTCGTTCTCTCTCTATCTCACACGCGCACACACACACACACAAAATCTCCCCCCTAGCTAAGTACGAGTATCTCTCACTCCATCATAGGCACACACACACTCCCCCTATGTATGACTATGTCTCACACTCTCCATCAGAAACACACGCATTGTCTCTTTCGCTCCCTAGGTCTATCTCAATCTCTCTCGGGGCATCTTTCTATCGCACACACACCCTTGTCTCTCGATATCCCACCCATATAGTCCCCTCACGATCTCGCAGGGATCTCTCTATCACAAACACAGCCTAGCTCCCTCCCCATGCCTCCATTTTCTCCATACGTCCCTCTCGACCTCTGTCCCTTGTTTCCTAGACCACTCTTGGACACGTGCTATAGGGGTCTTTCTCTCTATTGCAAACAACCACACACTCTTTACGTGTATATCCTGACCTCGCTTTCTCTCTCGGAGATGCATGCGTAATGTGTTTGCATAAGACACACACACTTTCTCTCTATTTTATCGTGTGTTGTCCCTTTCTCTTTCACACACACACTCTTTTTGCACACTCACTCTTTCTCCTTCACACACACTTGATCTCTCTCTACTTAGGTACTCTCTCCGGTCCATAGCATATAGATTTTTTGAAAAGTCAAACCTCACAAAGTTTGACCAGGTATGTGGAGAAAAACATTTACATCTAGAACGGGAAACATATATCATTAGATTCATCACAAGATGTAGTTTCATATTATATATACATCTTTGGTATTGTAGATATAAATAATTTTCTCTCTAAACTTGGTCAAAGTTTGACTTTTCAAAAATTTATAGGCACTACATTATCGAACGAAGGGAGTATCTCTTTCTCTCTCTCAACTCTCTCACGCACCACTCCGCTGTCTCGGGGTTCTTCTCTCTCTCTCTTTCAAACTTTCTATCTCCCTAGGTCACACATACACATATCTCGCTCGCACTAGATAGACCCATCTAACACTCTTTCTCCCTCATTCTCTCTCTATCTCACACGCACGCACACGCCCCCTAAGTATGATTATCTCTCACTCCATCACACACACATGCACTTCCCCTAGGTATGACCATCTCTCACTCTCCATCACAAACACACACATTGTCTCCTTCCCTCCCTAACTAGGTCTATCTCTATCTCTTTCGGGGTATCTTTCTACCGCACACACGCCTTGTCTCTTGATCTCCCACCCATATATTCCCCACACGATCTCGAGGGGATCTCTCTATCACAAACACACCCTCTCTCCCTCCCCATGCCTCCATTTTCTCCATACGTCTCTCTCGACCTCTCTCCCTTGTTTTCCAAACCTTTCTTGGCCACGTGCTAGGGGTCTCTCTCTCTCCGTTGCAAACAACCACACAATATATTTCCGTGTATCTCCTCTCCTCGCTCTCTCTCGGAGTTCACTACTAGGGAAAAGCCTAGTAGTAGCGCTGGTAATACCCATACCAGTAGCGCTGGAGGCAGCGCTACTGATAAGGCGCTACAGCTAAGTTTTAGCTGTAGCGCTGTTTCAACCAGCGCTACTGGTAAGTATAGTTAGTAGTAGCGCTATGGAGAACAGCGCTACTACTCACTATCTGTAGAGCTGCTCCACAACAAACGCTGCTGCTAAACCAGCGCTGCTGCTAGACGCCCACCAGCGCTACTGCTAAGATTCCTACTTTCACATATTCATTTCCCTCTATGTATTTGTGCTGTATTTGTGCATGCTCTATACAGTAGTTTCACCATATCATAATAAACATACAATATTCTCATCATATCATACACATACAGTAGTCTCGTCATATCATCATCATCATCATCATCCAACACAAATATCATCATCTCGAAAATAGCGATACACAAGTCATGTCTCGAATAAATGCAACTGCATGGTCATGGCACACACACAAGTTTCATCATCTCTATCTAAACCATGATGTAGAAGAGAAGAGCGATCAGTATGAGCAAGAGCGCGACTATGTAGTACTTCTTGAGGCGCCGGTTTTGCTCCCTCCCTTGCTGGAGCATCCACCTCAAGTAACTATTTTCCGCTTCGGCTCTACTGTCGAACCCTCTTATGGCTAGCGTTCGGGTACCTGTCCATCTGGGCCTGAGCGTCTGGCCAGCGGTCATATACTCCTAGAACCCTCCCAATGAATACGGCGTAGAAGTCTTTTGCCATCTCTGATCTATGTACCTGCATCGTCAGTTGATGAATTCATCGATAATATGCAACATAATGTACTTGAGAAACACGAAGAGACAGAGTTAGCAAAATACAAGCAACCTATAGTAAACATAAATAACGAAGTTCCTCAAACCCAAACTAATTAACTAGAGCGATCTACGCTAGTTCAGGAGGACGGTTTAAGTACATCACAGAGTTTCGTCGTGCATAAATTCAAAGTTTTGTCATAGGAAGACAGTAGTGACTAAATAGACACATTGTCATCGTCAATCACTCGTCCATGTCGGCGCTCCAATCTTCATAGTCAGGGAGGAAGCACCCGAGCTTCGTGAAAGGCTTCAGGTCCAGACGCTGAGCGACTAGCAGTGCTCGGACATCATCCCGCGTCATTGGCCCATGGTAGAACATCCATGTTTGTTCGAGGACCTCCTTCATGATCACTTGGGCAAGTTCACACTGTACATGATAAAACTCAGCTTGGATTCGATGATCCGGTGTCCTTCCTATGCTTGTGGCCCAGTTGACAATCTCAGCATCGTTGGAAGTAGGTGACATGCGAAGGCGTTGATTATCCCTTCTATAGTCCAGAATGTGATGCATGAGGTAGAATACATCAGCCTTACTATCCTTCGGTTGCAGGATGCAGCAGAAGTCGGTCTTATGGCCGAAGCCCAGCCCGTTCTTCCTGTACTTTTTCACCTTGATATATCCACCAGACAGGCTGAAGGTTATCATGGCACTATCGAGAACACTCCTTATGTGCGTGTAATCCTTTTTCTTGATGTTCTTCGATGAGTCCAAGTACAGAGCATGGGAGTATTGTGGGTATAGAATGATGAGGATGGCGCCCCCCCCCCCCCCCCGCTGTGCAAAATAAGTACACCTCAAATTAGCCTCCATGCGTGCAAAGGAATGATTAAAACTTACGAAAGGATATCCGCGGATGACTTACGTGGGATGATAAGGCAGGAGAATCGTTTCCTTGTCCTTATTGGCGACCATGAACTCGCCGATGTACTTGCTCGCATAGTCACGGTGCTCTTTGCAGACTGCGAAGAATCTCTCATGCATATAGTACGGGTCCGTGACGCGGATATATTTTATGTTCTCGCGCCTGATGATGTAGTTCAGATACAGCGCATACATGCGGATGAACTGAAAATCCAGCTTGGTCATGTGGAACATGTCGTAGATGTAGTCAAATCGCAGGATGAACTTATCCACGGGCCATCTCTCGACGTACAACTTCCCACCCAGCACTTGAGCCGCGTAAAGCGGGTATCCTGGATTTTTCGAGAGGAGAAGGCTTTTCTCTCTCGCCAGCACATATTCATGAAGTCTCCTTAGATCATTGTTCAGTATGTCCTCTAGCGCTTTCCGAGGTAGGATCGGGTGGCCGGCTATGTGGAACTGCTCCGCACCTTGGACAGGTATTCTGTCTACCTTCCGGGGCTGCAGAGGCGGCTGGCTGCTTGAAGCAGCTCTAGCGCCTTTAGAGCCTTTCCTGTCCGGTCTCCTCCTTTGCTTCTTGGCGGGTGGCGGTAGTGAGCCCACCATACCTTCCCTCACCACCACCCCCAGTATCGTCGGGCTCATCAGTGGACGGCCCTCGCGTTGTTGTTGCTGGGTAGAGGCAGCATCAGGAGACGTCTCCTGCGAGGATCGCATGAAGAGAGACTTCTTGCAATCAGCCTTAGGACGTTTCGGCTCCGGCAAATCATGCAGCATCAAGTCATCTCCACGCTCATAGCCCGAGTCATAGTCCCGAGCCATCAATCCTCCATCGTCATAGCCGGTATTGATATACTTGAGAGGGTCATCATCATCATCCTCCATGACATCATCAACATTTGCTTCTTCGATGGGGGCGGCGTCGTCAGGCAATAATGGAGGCTCTCCCTCACGTCGTCCGCTATCACCTGGCACGACAGGTGCAGGTAATTGGGTAGGTGGGGTGGTGTTCATACCTTGTTGAGGCGTTGTCGTTGGTGTGCTCTCGGGCGCCTCCACACGAAGAAGAGTCTTCGGCCAAGGCAGGAACCAACTCTTGCATGCGACAATCCGTTTAGGGGTCTCGTCGTCTCCCTCGAGTGGTACCGAAGGAGGCAAATCCTCGAAGCCCGCTTTGACACTGGCCACGCAAACCTTGAAGACGCCATCGGGCATCTGTCGGTTGTGCAACATGCGGTCCTTCGGCTTCACGATCGTTGCCTTTCCCACGTCCACCTTCTGGCCGTTGATGTCGTACAGTATGGTGCACGGGGTTTCGTCGGCCTGTGAAGACATGTCTACGACGTCAGACATCCGAAAGGCAACTGAAACGGAAGACTATAGATATGCTGGTGAAGAGGGTATGACGCGTAATTACCGTGACGGCGTCGAGCTCAGCCAAAGACGAAGCCCCGCCGAGCACGCCAGAGACGGAGGACGGGCTGCTATGAATAGGAGCGGGACCAAGTATGGGAGCATGTGCGGTTGTGTGAGCAGGTGCTGGTGGTGCGAAGTCAGCCCTGACGCCAGCTACCGCTGCACTGACCGCTGCATCGACTACCTTGACCAACTCTTCGTTGGTCTCAGCTTTGGTCTTATCGACTGCAAGTGCGACCTTCTCGTCGATGGTCTGTTGAGTAAGCATCCGTCTCTGCCTTTTTTTCCTCCGGCTTCTCGTGGTAGCACATCTTCCACGAGGCGCCATCTCCGACACTGTGCACACGTCCATACGACGACGGTTTGTCCTCCGAGACCCTTTTCAGTATGTTCAGGGCCCGGTTGAAAGGGGTGTCCCACTTGGGCCTCGCCGATGACTGAGACGACTTGTCTCTTTCGGCCGCCTTTTGGTGTTGCTCTTTCTGCAAAAGGAACGTGGATGGTTTACAATTGTGACAAAACTTGTAGTTGAATTGATTAGAAGCTAATATATGGTGGTACTATAACAATTACCAGTAGTCTCATGAACTCCCTCGTGTTCGGGTCCGTGTAAAAGATCTTATTGACGGGGTCCCACTTGTACCGGGCCCTGATCCAGTCACGCTCCTACGGATCAGTGAACTCCACCAAGGGGTCTGGGATTCCGTGACTTTCACGTTCGGTGTCCTCCTTGGCCAATACGTGCCTCTTCCCCTCGTAACCACGGCTTCCGAGGCGGTGGGGAGGCATGTTCCTGGCCTGGAGCGCCTTCATTTTCTCCGACTTTTCCTTGACTTCATCTTTAGAGCAAGTCTCCTTGAATTTTTCGAAGTCCTCTTCCTTTAGTGTCGGATTGTCAGCATGAATCTTCGACCACGGTTCATTCTTCGCAATCGCTTTTTTCACTCTTACTTTCCAGGCGGCCAAGTCATTGCTGAATGTCCCCATCGCCTTGTTGTTTATCTTTATCATGGGTTCATCCTGCCACGGATGTTTGCTTTCATCCCGGCCGGGGAACAGGAACCTATTGTGCAACTTCGTTAGGAGCATGTGCTCCATATGTGGTATCTTCCTTAACTTTTCGTCGTTGATGTTGGCGGTTTCTCTGAGGATGCATCCTAGTTGATTGCCGTAGCACGCGCGCGCTTCCTCCGGCGCCGTTGGCTCTAATTTAACGGGGTGCATCGCCGTGACCACAATTTTTCCGATGCCGAGCTCATTTGGTTTTCGTGCCCTCTTCGGCTTCGGTCCTTTACCGGCTTTGCCAGCATCGTTGCCGGTCTCAGGGGTGGTGGCGGTGTCGGTGCTGGTGTCGGTGCCGGTGTCAGTGTCGGGGTTTGTGCCACTGCCACCCTGCACCCGCAACCGGTGTTCATCCAGGTACTCGAAATAATGATTTGCTGCCTCGACAGGGTCTTGTTCGGGGTGACCAGAACCCCCGGCTTCCTCGTGGCTAGACATGTTTCCTACGATTAATTAAGTATGCTAGTTTAATTCTAGACCGAATAAAATGAATAATGAAGAAAAAAAAAGGGCCTATGTTTTGCTGGAATGTTGATTTATTCCCCTTCCGGCAAATCCCGGGCACTCGATATGTCCTAGTTTCTAGCACAAGTCATGCCGAAATTCACGGAAATTTTCGGCATGACCTTTGCTAAAAAGTTGACATATGGAGTGCCTGAAATTTGCCGGAACGGAAATGAATCAACATTCCGGCAAAACATAGGCCACTCGGATATTCTTCGACAATTGTCCATTCAACCAACATTAATCATATCATATTCAACAATTGTAAATAAAAGATATAATCAACAATAATGGAATATGCAAATGAACATCAATGACATATATCATATAACATCAATCTTGTTTTTTGTTTATATAGCAACAATTACTTTAACCAAGTTTTTGAAAAGAAAAACAATTCTGTTTTTTGTTTATAGCTAAATGCCATAGCTACTGTTTTTTGTTTATAGCTAAATGCTACTGTTTTTTGTTTAAAGCTAAATGCTACTGTTTTTTGTTTAAAGCTAAATGCTACTGCTATTCCTTTCTCCTTTTCATTTTTCTATTCCTTTCATTTTTCTTTTTCTTTTGATTTTCTTTTTCTTTTTTCCTTTCTCCTTTTTATTTTTATTTTCCAAAAGACGACCGAGCCAAAAACATGCACATATATATATATATGGTGGGAAGAAGGCATACAATGTATATATATTACATCATTAATTTGACCGATAATGATGGTTTCTCAGCTGCGTCGACGACGTTTCACATTGAGCTTCTTTCCTTTCTTGTTCGTTGTCGAATAATTGAGCCCCTCGTTGTGACTTTTCCGGAACCATGGAGTACGATCTTTCTTACGTAATGTAGTCTTGATTCTTCTTTTGACCTATGCTTCATCGTCATCGTCATCTTCCCTCATCGGGTTGCCGTATTGGTTGTAGTCTTCCTCGTTGGCGACTCCATCCATTCCGACGATGCTCCTTTTGCCTCTCCTCACGACAACACGGCTGGGATTGGTCGGGTCGGTTATGAAGAAGCATTGTGTCACGTGCTTAGCGTGTACCCATGGCTCAGTTTTGGCGATGACGTTAACGTTCACGGTAGCACTCTTCGCGTCGGGTATAGACATGGTAGTGAAATACATGTTTTCTCTTATGACGGCCTTAGCCCATCTGACATGGAACATCGTCGCATCATGCAGTCTAGCGTAGTCAAGCTCCCAGATCTCTTCGACCCTTCTGTAGAATCTTTCAGTTGTGTCGTTGGCGTCGGTCATGCATTCAATCGTCACCCCTGAGTTCTGGTCATCACTGTTCATGTCTTTGGCCTCCGTGTAGAACGTGTACCCGTTGATATCGTATGCCTGATAGGTCGCGAGGTTGGTCGCAGGGCCATGTGCTAAGGCGTATATGAGCAATCCATCCACACTGCCCTCTTCCGGGGGATTAGCAAGAACTTGCTCTTTGAACCAACGCAAGAAAGTGGAGTTGTGCTCTACAGTAACTTCGGCGTCCGTCTTGCGCATCCCCTGATCACCGTACTTCTTTGCGATGGTTTCTTTGTGCAGTGTCACATAATCTTCTACCGCATCTAGGTGTTGTAGCACTACTAAGTTAGCCCTGTCAAAGTCGTTCTGTTGACCCGAGTAGTCCACGTGCAATTCCCTCCGGCCGTTGTTGTGGCCTTCTCCTCCGAGCCTCCCATGGTGCTTCTTGACGGGTAAACCAACAACAGGGTCTCCGACGCCTAGATAATTCCCGCAAAAGGAGATGCACTCTTGGGTCAGATACCCCTGGATGATGCTCCCATCGGGACGGGACATGTTACGAACGAATCCTTTGATGACCCCATTCATCCTCTCGAACGGCATCATGCTGTGAAGGAATGTTGGCCTGAGGTCGATGATGCCATCCACGATGTGGACACACAGATGCACCATGATGTCAAAGAACGTGGGCGGGAAGTACATTTCAAGCTCACATAGTATGACAACGATCTCTTCCTGTAGCCTTCGGAGCTGCTTGACACTGATGGACTTTCGAGAGATAACGTCGAAGAAGTTGCAGAGACCAGTAAGCGTGTCACAGACGTGCTTGTCCATTATCCCTCTAATGGCAACCGGGAGTATCTGCGTCATCATCACGTGACAGTCATGAGACTTCATCCCGCTGAACCTTTTCTTCTTGGTGTCTAGAAATCTGCTTATCTTCCCACAGTAACTGGAACTGACTTTGATTCCCGTAAGGCACTTGATGAATTGATCGATCTCCTTCGCACTTAAGGTGAAGCAAGAAGGGGGGAAATAATTCTCCTCCTTCTTGTTGGCTTTTCTGCCCCTTTCCCCCGCCTCCATCTCCGTCTCCGTCTCCTCCGTCGACTTTTTACGAGGTGGAATGTGGAGATCTCCCCTGATCTCCAAATCTTCCAAGTCTTTCCTTGCCCTCGGCCCATCCTTCGTCTTCTCCGGCATGTTCATCAGTGTGCCAAGCAAGCTCTCGAGGACATTCTTCATGATATGCATTTGATCAAGGCAATGTGGCCTGTCGTGATTGGGCCAGTAGTCCAAGTCCTAGAAAACAGACCTCGTTTTCCATACCTTCAGCAGCGGCTCCGGCGCCTTTTTCATCCTTCCCGGCGCGGGGCACTGTTCCTAGTTTTTCAACAGCTCGTTGATTTCGGCGCCGCTCCTCTTACGTGGAGGTCCTCGATGCTTAGCCAAACCATTGAATAGATCTCCACGTTTTCTCCACGGGTCATCCTTCTCGAGCCATCTACGATGCCCCATGTACACAATTTTCCCAGACCTGTCATCTTTCGTTAACGTAAGCTGCTGAGACGTTGTATCATCCATGCACCTTGTGCATCCGCAGTATCCGTGGCACACCTAGCCTGAGACATACCCATAACCGAGATAGTCGTGCACCGTCGTCATTAGCGCGGCTCTCATATAGAAATAATCTCCTGTGCTGGCATCCCATGTCTTGACCGGTGATTTCCATAATGTGTGTAGCTCCTCTTTCAGTAGCCCCAGATACAGGTTAATATCATTTCCCGGTTGTTTCGGCCCTTGAATCTGCATGCTCATGTGTATGTACTTTGTCTTCATGCACTTCCATGGGGGGAGGTTGTACATCCATACAAAGACAGGCCATGTGCTGTGGTTGGTGTTCTGGTTTCCAAACGGATTCATGCCATCGGTACTCGCGCCAAGCACAATGTTCCTTGTATCTGCTGCAAAAAATCGATATTCGGCGTTGAATGCTCTCCACTGGCTAGCATCTGTGAGGTGCCTCAGCTTCGGATCATCTCCATCATCGGGCTTCTTCCTCTCCGCGTGCCAGCGCATGAGCTTTGCTTCCTTAGGATCTACGAAATACCACTGCAGATGGGGAGTGATCGGAAAGTACAATACAACTTTCTGAGGAGCTTTCTTCCTGGCCTTCTTGTATCGAGAAGCATTGCACACTGGACAGCTGGTTTTTTCCTCGTGCTCCTCCCGATAAATGATGCAATCATTGATGCATGCGTGGTATCTAATGTGCGGCAGATCAAGAGGGCAAACGATTTTCTTGGCCTCCTCGACACTAGTAGGACACACGTTCCCCGCGGGAAGAACTTTATTATGTAGATGCTTCAAATGCTCATCGAGGCTTGCGTCTGTCCATTTGTTTTTGGCCTTCGTCTTTAGAAGTTCGAGCGTGAAACTCAAGCGGGTCACCTCGGGATCGCAACTGTCATACAATGGAGTCTTCGAGTCTACTTCCAGTTGCGCCAGCTTGGCCTCCTCTCTAGAAGCAGCTCTGTTGGTAGTCATATTCTTGCGAAGCAGGTCTCGAACATGAGGGTCCTGCACGACTGAACTTAGTCGCATCGAAGACTGCGGTGTGTCCGCCGCCTCTTCTCCGCCATGTCCGGAATCTTCTTCGCCGTGTCCGGAATCTTCTCCGCCTCCATGTCCGGACTCTTCCCCGCCGCCATGTCCGGCGCCATCGTCTTCGGGTCGATCGGTCATCTCTTCGTCTAGCCCCATGTCGTTATTGCCTGCCATGTGGACGTCCTCATCATCATCTTCACTTATCCACCAAGTATAGCCATCCATGAAACCATTCATGAGCAGGTGCGCCTTCAAACTGCCACGATCAAAGGGGTCCAAAATGACTCCTTCTTTGCATCTTGTACACGGACATCTAATCCCAGTCCGATTATTTGCATACATGTCCGTCACCACGGATTGCAAGTATAGCTCCACCTTCCTTCCACTCACCTTCATGACCGACTGCGCGGTATAACAAGCAAAATGATTAGAAACAAAATGCATGCATGCATCAAAGTCATACAAAAATTTGGAATGACCTTGCCTAAAAATAGGACATATCGAGTTTGCTCGAAATTCGCCAAAACGGAAATAAATCGACATTTTGGCAAAACATAAGCAACTCAGGGGGCATGTCACTCGCACAAATCCCTTCATATCGCAAACACACATATTCCCATTCTTGAAATGCACAACTTTTTACTCACCTATCTCCCGAGAGAGATCGAGCACGGTTAGATGAGGCCTTCGCTACCTATAGGGATCGAAAGTGGATGGCTAGCTAGCTAGATCTAGTTGTTGGGAGGAGCTAGAGATGACTCTAGCTAACTAATGGAGAGGGAGACAGATGAGCTAGGTAGCTATGAGACAAATCTAGGAGTGGGAAAGGGATATATATGTATGGATGGAGGGAGAGCCAAATAAATGAGGAAGATAGAGAAAAGAGGCCATTTATGGAGGAGAATTATGGTGGAGGGGGGCATTAATGGGGAGAGAAGAGAGGTAGAAGGAAGAGACAAGAAGGGCAACAATGGTGGAGAAGTAACTTAGAGAGGGGAGAGGGCAAGGGGGGGGAGGAAGGGGGAGGGGGAGAGGGGGTGGGTGAAAAGGTGGCAGCAGCCACGCCTAGTAGTAGCGTTGTATTTATGCTGGCGCTACTGCTAAGGTGCATAGTAGTACCGCTTGTTCGGAGCAGCGCTACTACTAAGTGGGGCCCATTAGTAGTAGCGGTTTTGTCAGAGCCGGTGCTACTGCTAAAACTTTAGCAGTAGCGCTGTATTTTGGAGGGCGCTACTACTACAGCTAGCGTCGGTGGGCACGTTGGGGCCCACTTAGCAGTAGCGCGGCAAGTATTTCTAGCGCTACTGCTAATGCCTTACTTGTAGCGCTGTCCAAATCCAACGCTACTGCTAATTAGCAGCGGCGCTGCTTATTTTCCCGCGCTACTACTAATGTTCTACCTCTAAGCTTTTCCCTAGTAGTGGTTGCATGCGTGATATGTTTTCATAAGACACACACTTTCTCTCTACTTTATCGTGTGTTGTCCCTTTCTCTTTCACACACACTCTCTCCCTTTTTGCACACTCACTCTTTCTCCTTCACACACACTTGATCTCTCTCTAGTTATGTACTCTCTCCGGTCCATAGCATATATACATTTATTCAAAAGTCAAACCTCACAAAGTTTGACCAGGTATATGTGGAGAAAAACATTTACATCTGGAGGGACAAACATACATCATTAGATTCATCACAAGATGTAGTTTCATATCATATATCTTTGGTATTGTAGATATAAGTAATTTTCTCTATAAACTTGGTCAAAGTTTCAAAAGTATGACTTTTCAAAAATTTATAGGCACTACATTATCGAACGAAGGGAGTATCTCTTTCTCTATCTGTACCTCTCACCGGCCTCCCCTCTCACTCGATCTCTCTTTACAGAGGGATTATACGGTCACTTGCTCAACATATAGCTCCGTATATTGTCTAGTTGACCGGTCAACCAGTCTACATGGTGCCTTGTCAGCTCGTGTTCTCTATGGGTGCGCGGGCCCATGTGGCAGTGGGTGAAATTAAATAAACAAGAGGCCCATCTACCACGGGGTGAAATAAACAAACTAGAAACCACTTGCGGTAGAACCCCGCACGCTACTAAATTGAGTGCACACTTCTTCCTCGTTAAAACAGTATTGTAGTACTCCCTCCGTTTCTTTTTAGTCTGCATATAAAATTTGCTCAAAGTCAAACTTCATAAACTTTGACTAACTTTATAGGAGAATATCAACATTCACAGTATGAAATCAATATATTTAGATGCATCTTCAAATTAATTTTCATAGCATATAGCTTTAGTATTGTAAATGTTGATATCTTTTGATATAAAGTTGGTCAAACTTTGCATAGTTAGACTTTGACCAAATTTTATATGCGGACTAAAAAGAAACAGAGGGAGTACTAGATTAACACCTTCTTAGACGCCACCATGGACACACACTACGACAACGCACATACACCACTGCGCGGCATGCACGCAAGGATGCACTCGCACACACCCAGCACACGTGTACACCGGCGTCACCACCAGCTGAGATGGAGGACGAGGCAGCCAACAAGCGGAGGCGGCTCGAGCCAAAACCGCATCCGGCGAGCCTGGACATCATCAGCAGCCTCCCCGACGAAATGCTGCTCGTCATCATCGCCCTCCTCCCCACCAAATCTGGCGTGCGGGACACCCTTCTCTCCTGGCGGTGGCGCCCCCTCTGGCACTGCGTCCCCCTCAACCTCACCGTCGACAGCTGCCTCTGCGATGGGGATTGAAAATGCATGGCCACAGTCTCCAAGATCCTTGCATCGCACCCTGGGCCAGCCAGACACCTTGACATCCTTATGTTCAGTACCAACTACAATGTCCAAGCCAAGTTCGACGAGTGGTTCTTATGCCCCGCCCTAGATCAGCTCGAGGAGCTCAGGTTTGAAGGTGGACGATGTCGCTCTCCGCCACTGTCCGCACTCCGCCTCCGCACCATGTTCAGCTCCTGCTATTTTCCCCAGATTGATGCCGCGCGCGCTCTTCTTCTCCCTCAACTCAAGCAGCTCAGCCTCTTCGACATTGGTATCTCGAAGGAGGCTATGAAGCGGCTGCTCCACGGCTATACAGTGCTCGAGTACCTTTGTCTGAAACAGATACACGTGTTCATTAGCCTCCACATCGCCTCGACGAATCTCCGATGGATTTATGTGTCTTGCTAGCCCCTCAACAGGACATTACTTGGGAAGAGATCAGTTGAGTTGTTTCACGATATGGTCATTGAGAATGCGCCTTTGCTTGAGAGATTGCTTGTATCTGATCTAGAAGGTCCAACAAAAATCAGTGACACACCGAAATTGACAGCGTTGGCCTACTCATCTGCCAAATTCTCCCAACTTGTTATTGGATCCATAACTGTTCAGGTACAACACTCTTCTTCTTCTCGTTCTTCTTCTTGAAATTCCCATTTTAATTTTTTTTCTTGATGTATGTTCGACTGTCATCCAGAAAATGATTCCCACAAGCTTGACCCAGTTTGTGCGCATAGTGAAGATTTTGGCAATAAAATCTATCGTCCCCAATCTGGATCAAGTTGTTGGATTCCTTAGATGCTTTCTGTGCACAGAGAAGCTACTCATCGAGGTGAAACTCCTTTCCTGTTAAATGTGAACCACAACGGAGCTGAATTTTTTCGTATTTTTTCCCAAGTTACAATCACAAATGTAGTGTTCAAAACTGCATCTAGGCACTATACCGAAAGAAATGTTTTTAGTATTTTTTTTCTCACGTGATCACTTGCATCATTTTTTTGTTGTTGTAGCCAAGGCTAGTCATAGTGGGAAGTAACTTTATCCTAAGAGAAAGTACTACCTCTGTCCTGGTTTACTAGTCCCCTTCGTATTTTGGGGTATCAAATTTGGACCATAGATTTAACTAACAAAATGTTAATGCAAGTCACTAAAAATTATATCGTTGGATTCGTATTTGAACATAATTTCCAATGGTATAATTTTTTGTGACATGCATTGACATTTTGTTAGGTAAATCTATGGTCAAAATTTTACACTAAATACGAAGGGGACCTATAAACCAAGACTTACGTAAAATGAGTAAATGAGAGGAAAGAGAAAGAGAGAGAGAGTGAAAATAATCACTGGCCTTACAGCCAACCCTATTGTATGAGCGAATGATATTGGTAGCTCATGATGACATAGCAATCTTATATAGCCAGCTGCTCTAATATGTTCTCTTCTTTTGCAGATAAAAAAAGACCTGAAAGTGAAAAATGTGCTGCAATATAACAACCTCATCGAATGCCTTGATCTTCATCTTACAAAAATTGATTTGATCGACTACCGAGGCACCACATCCGAGATTAAATTGCCAGGTTCTTGTTTCTGAAGGCAAGTGTGCTCAAGGTAATGAGGTTTGGCGTTCTCTGTCGCAACAATGAATGGTGTGCTGATCACCACAAGTGTCTAAAGCTGAATGACAAAGGCACTGCAGAAGCTGAATTTGGTTTTGAAAGATCAAGTGACGAGAGATGCGCAAGTTTATTTGCCGATTAGTGACTTGTAAGGGGCGGTGGATTTTAGTTTGTATGATAATGTTGCATCCACCTAAAGTAACGAAACTTCTTATGTAAACTTCCTAATAATTCCCTCTTCGTAGGTGCAACATTACTGCTAGCATTTGTAATATCAGTTTGAACCTTGTAAAATTACGACTATCCAGCACGTGGTACTACGTTATGATTATGTTCGCGTGCATAGGTTCTGCAACAATGTAACAAATATACCCATTACAATATTTTATAATAACTCGTGGCAACGCATGGGAAAATATCTAGAACACGGCTTGTTGTAAGCAGGGTAGCTCTACAGCCTTGATGATAGTGACTGCACATGGTGAGGCTGACTTTGGTAACCTGAACACGATGCCTGCACTCTGGTGTCATCTCCGGCGCAGGGTCTTGTCACGTCACTGTGAGGAGCAGCACGTAATAATTTGACCAATGGGTAGTACTACAAGTACTACTAGTAGTACTACCACTACCACCGTTTGGATTTACTAGTACTACCACCTCGGTTTGGATTTAGTATTTGACTAACAATATATAGTAATGCATGTCACAAAAAATATACTACTACTCCCTCCGTAAATAATACATGGAGTATTGTTTTATTCATATTTAAGTGTAGTCTCCGATGATATTATACACTCTCCCTTCTGGTTGAGGGCTCAAATATGAAATCTCATCAACCACACTAGTACTTGCACCGCATTCGCCCCGCATTCATTGCGCCAGCTTCCAATATAATTGCACGCAGAATTTACCTCAATCTTCTTGTAACTATGCACGCATGTAGCGAGATAGGGAGCAGTGCGTGCATGCGGAGCGAGATTTGAGGCAGCAGCAGGCATGCGATACTATGCAAACGCAAGGGCAATTTTGTCCAGAAAAAACAGACTGAGTCTTCCCTTGGTATGCGTGCTCGACTTTAAGTGCAGAGAAAAAAGGACCGAAGGGAGTACTACTAGTAAGGACCGAGGAGTAGATAGCCAACGCACACGTGAATGCAAACACAGTCTGCACTTCTCATATAAAGGCTCCCCACCAGTCCAATCCATCTATGTAATGCTACGCACCCTAGCCAAGGGCAAGAGTGATCACTCCAATCGCAAGATCAATTGACCGGAAGCTAGAGCCATGGAGGTGATGAACGCGAGCATGAGCCGGCTGTGACAGATGGTCCACAACGCCGGCCTATGGCCCGGCACCGAGGAACGTCTCCAGGTCATGCTTGAGGCCGCCAGGGCAAGAGGCCTCTTGGACGACAGCTTCGTCCCCTTGTTCGACGAGGCCTTCGTTGACTTCCTCGACAAGTTCACAGTCATCAAGAAACTCACGAACGACCTTGACGTATGCCTCCAGCCCACGCGCCTAGGCTCTGCGATGCCCGCCACCCTCACTGGCCTTTATGGTGACAACCTCTTCAACGCACTGGTGGCCCTGCGACTTCCCGTCATCGCGCCGGAGAATGTCCACCTCGAGGTCGCACTCGCCGCGCAGCGCCTCGCCTAGCAAGACACCATCGACATAATCACCCATGTCTATGAGGAAATTGTCCACAAGGACCACTATGTGCCAGAGGAGGACGATAGGACGGTGGCCTTCTTGGACCGCAGAGCAACCTTGGACGGCATTGTTCAGAAGCACGTTGACCTCGCTGCCAACGCCGGTGCTCCTCACCCGTCGGTTGGTGGCCCGGCGCACTAGGACGAGGGGATGTCGTTTATGAATCCCTATGCATATTAATATTGACGTGTAAATTATGGGCTGACATACGTACTAGAGAATATATATAGCTCGTTGCAATGCTCGGGCAATTATCTATTGCGCTAGAAAATATTTGGCCGCGTGGCACCACCCACTCTGATAAACGACTCAGGAGGGAGGGAGGATTCATCGGTCTTGCGTCACACAAGTAGTATGTGCAAAAGCCTGGCTCTACGTGCAATAAATCCTTGTCCTAGGGGACGGAGGCTACCTCCAACCTAACGTCTTATCGCCCAATAAACAAATCAAATGTCCCACTTGTGCAGATGCAAGAAAATGGAGAAGGGCAGATGGTTAGATTATAGGAGTAGTACCTATTTATTTATTTATTTATTTATTAGTGAAGGAGGATCACCCCTGCCCTGTAGAAGCCTCCAAACTTTGCAAGATTTTCCCCAGTACTACTACCACCGTCTGGATTATTAGTCTCATCTTATTTTGGGTCAACGATGGATAAACATACTACTACTCCAATGACATTACGTAGTAGGAGTATTTGAGTAGCATGTCACACACTTTTTTGTTGGATTCGTATTTGAATATGTTTTCCAATGACATTATATTGGTCACACAATTTTATTAGTTAAATGAAGGGCCAAAATATGACACAAAATACAAGGGGGGCTAGTAAACAAGTACGGTTCTTGATACGGCTTGAATGCAAATAAAGTACTAGAGGGTAGCGGTTCCTGATGAACGGCCATTCATGTTTATCCTCCTTCAATTCGCATGCTGAGGGAAGTAGTAGTACTAAATGGGAGAAGCGGCATGCAGCCAGCAACCCAGCACCATGGGCGTGTTTGGTTGGGTCGCTCGAAAGTCTGAGATTTTTGGAAGTGGAATCCAGTGACGAGTGTACACTTTCACAAGCTCCCACTCGCAGTTGTCCCCAATATAAACAACCCAATCTCCATTTGTGCGTGCCTAGGCTTTATGCTGAAGCGATGGCATCTTAACATCACACGGATCATTATTGTCAAGTGGCATCAACTTGCACAAGGCGAGCCTTCCGTCATCCCCGCGCTAGCGAGCAGGGTCATAGCAAAGAAGATAGGGGAGATCAAACCGCTGTTGAACCCTTGGGTTGTTTGTAATGATCTTATTTGTTGAGTCGAGAATGTTCTTGAACGAACCTGCCATGCTAGCCGCGGTGATGACGTCACACCAATCAATGATTTCCTCTACCGCGTCATCTGTCAGATTGGGGCAAGAATAGTGGGGTCGGGTCCTGCGTCTTCCTTCCATCGAGAAGACGAACAATGGCAGAAGGAAGAGTGACGGCAAATGGAGGGAGGAAGGGCGTGCGACAGCAGTTCCAACTCCCAAATCGAGAGGGAAAGGGGAAGAGGTGGTGGACGGTTGCACGGTACAGGCAGAGGCAAGTGGGGAGCGGACGGTTGTCACGATATAGGAAGAGCCGCCCCGGCCTGCATAGACGTCCGTTCAGAAATTATACAAAAGGACTCGTCGTCTTCTCACTGACATGTCGAAACGGGACCCTCTCCAGATCTAAAAAAGACGGCAGTTGCCCAACGCTAGCGTTTTTAATCGTTATTTCTAATTTTTTAGGGCAAATTGTTATTTCTATCTATCAGTCGCGCCAAGGACCAGAACCAGATGTTACAACTTACACGTTCAAAAGGACCCCACACGGTTCTCGTCGTACCCCCACACGGTTGGTCCGGCATGCCGCTCAAGGGGGAACGCGTGCTATCTTGAATTTTCACTAACAAGTGGGACTGCAGTTCAGCGAACCGACTATTGGCAAACTAACTTGTCCATGCTCCCATGATGCTGGCTTCTGAGAGCCCTTGGATCTGAGATCGAACGGTCGCATGCCGACATTCTAGACCTTTGCGTATATATCAGATCCTAGATGGCTTTTTTGCAAACTTGCAGGAGCTCAGCATGCAACCGTTTAATCTCAAATCCAAGGGCTTTGAAAAGCCCGTATCATGGGAGCATGGGCAGCTTCGTATCACCTGAAACTCCCTCCCCCCCCCGGCCGCCGCGCGATGGTTGAGTTAGAGAAACGAGGAGAGAGAAGAGCTAGGTGTAGCATGGAATCCAAGAAATTTGGTGTCAGATGGGACTCTTGGTGGTGGCATGTGCCGTACTCCTAGACGTGAATGGTTGTTTTGGCCCATGCCACCCCACTATATCGAGGTGCTGGTTACGTAGAGCGAACACATTATCTCTGCAACTTGCCAAAAGAAAAACACATTATTTCTCCAGGAGTTCGGTACCACTAGTTCTAGTACTTTATTAACATATGGACCACCTCACACTGTCGGCAAATTTCCCAGAGTCCGTGCTCGGCCCTCCTCTCCCTCTCTAGTCAGCCAGCCAGCAGACGCGCAGAGTGTGCCCATCATTGGTTTGCTCACATTCGGTCCCGCATAGTACTATCAGTGAAAAGTATTTTGCCGCGTCACAGCACACACTCTGAGAAGTGACTCGAAATCCATTCATAAATTAAGTAAGTTTAGCACATGCATATGCAAATATACCATTCACACTACATACAACAAGTCTACAACGCACAATGACAACGAGGATACATTGTAAATACTAAAGTTTTTCTCACACAACACGTACAAGAAATGAAAACGACATTCACATCAACCAATCCTTGGCGTTGGAAACACTTGCTTTGAACCAGAAGCGAGTCTCTGACCAGGGCCTGGTGGTATTGTCAATCTTGAGACCAACGCAAGACTCACCATCCAGGCTGAAGCGGCCAATATCAGGAGCAATACTTGCATTGGAGTAGGGAGCAACAGCAATGTCGGTGGTATAGATAGAGTTGCTTCTCATAAATGGCAAGGTTGTGCCAACAGGCATTGGATCGTCTTTCACCATCATTGGATAGTTTTGTCCAAGGAAAAGCAAGTGTTCTCCAAGACTGTCAATATTGAACCAGGGAGAAGCTTGTGGCACTAGCGCACTAGTATCCATCCTGAATAGCCTACAACAGAAGTTGGCCTAGGTCCGTAGAGTACGACCATGCGAGACAATACTACTACCTGCTTCCTCTGTAACATTAGCAATGCCTTGTATACAGACAAGAAGAGGTGATCCATCAAAATAAGTAGCTAGGCACCATCTAGTAGGTAGATATTGCTTGTCTTCATGCTCGTGATCATCACCATCGTCATCATCATCATCACCATCGTCATCTCCCCCTTGGTTATAAAAGTTTCCAAGTATCGGTGGCGGAATGTTGACAGGACCTTCAAAAATTTGAAGGTTAATTAGTAAAGGGATAACACGCATGCATCGTGAATGAAACAATTCTAATTAAGGTGGAAGACAAACGTACCAAAGCAAAAAGGATCCCACGCAAAAACAGTGCCACAAGTGGTGACAACAAACACAAGACGCTCGTATTGAATTGCATCACAATACTCAGACGTGTACAGAAACTGGTTTTTAAGCAATGTCCATCCAATCCCTCCAGGAGTAAAGATGACAACAAGCTTGTCAAAGACAGCTACAAAACAATAGTTCCTATAACTACAAGAGCGTGTGGGAACTCGACAAATTGCTATCTTCTGAAGATGACAGTCACCATGATCGTATTTGAACGTACGTAGAGTATCAGTGTGCTCAACCTCAGGGCAGTCTGAGATTTTTGAATTGGAATCCGGTGACGAGTGTACACATTCAGAATTTCTCACTTGCATTTGTCCCCAATATAAACAACCCAATCTCCATTTGTGCCTACCCAGGCCTTATGCTGAAGCGATGGCATCTTAACATCACACGGATCATTATTGTCAAGTGGCATCAACTTTTACAAGGCGAGCCTTCCGTCGTCCCGGGACCAGAGAGCATGGTCATAGCAAAGAAGATAGGGGAGATCAAACCACTCTTGAACCCTTGGGTTGTTTGTAATGATCTTATTTGTTGAGTCGAGAATGTTCTTGAACGAACCTGCCATGCTAGCCGCGGTGATGACGTCGCACTGATCAATGATTTCCTCCACCGCGTCATCTGTCAGATTGGGGCAAGAATAATGAGGTCGGGTCCTGCGTCTTCCCTCCATCGAGAAGATGAACAATGGCAGAATGAAGAGTCAAGGCAAATGGAGGGAGGAAGAGCGTGCGACAGTAGTTCCAACTCCCAAATCGAGAGGGAAAGGGGAAGAGGCGGTGGATGGTTGACACGGTACAGGAAGAGGCGAGTGGGGAGCGGATGGTTGCCATGGTATAGGAAGAGGTGACCTGGCCTACATAGACGTCCGTTCGGAAATTATACAAAAGGACTCGCCGTCTTCTCACTGACACGTTGGAACGGGACAACACGTCAACGAAACATGGTTTGTCATTTCTCGTGCAAAATGCGATCGGGCCGCGTTATTTCTTGGCCTTATTTTTTTAATGGCGTGCCGTTCAATTTTGAAGCATTACTACACATCATCCCGATTTATTAGGCCGGACATTACATGCACGCTATCCATTGGGTACATGCATGCAGGAGAGAGAAAAAGTGCATGCATGGGAGAGAGATTGAAGACCTTAATTTGCGCCATTTATTGGTCTTGTTGCTCCGGCTAGTGGGACTTAGAAAACCTTGACGGAGGTACTCTACCACATAATATAGTAGTATATAGGCTGGAGCTTCAGTGCTTGCTTGCTAGGGCTGCCAACTTGCTTCTCATAGCAAGCGCTGCCAACTTGCTTCTCACACTATCACCCTCTCCAGATCTAAAAAAGACGGCGGTGGCCACTCTCTCTCCCTCCTCACCGGTGGCCACATATCCGGCCTGATCCCGTTCGCCGGGGAAGAGTAGGATGTGCACTGACGACAAGGCCATCTTCTTAGACCTATCATCGGCGCGGGATGGCCTCCGTCCCCAAGCTTGCTTCCGTAGTGTCGACGGAGGACAACGACGACGAGAGAAGCCACTTCCCGCCGACCCTCTAGTATGCTACCTTTTTTTGAACCATACCCTTGTGCTATTGCCCCATCTGCCCACGTCGCTGCATGCGGTTGTTTTTCCACTACCCCATCTCCCCAAGTTACTAGCCTCTGCTGGTCATGTAGACGAAAACCTTAATTTGCACTATTAAAGAAACCCTACTTCATGCAGACTAATCCATGTCTGGGTTGAATAAGGAAAGAAAGGGGGAAAGTAGTACTGTAGAAGAGACTTGGTATCGAACCTGCATCTTGGTTGAAAAGGGGAAAAGCAGTAGTAGCTGAGGAACGAGTCTCTTGTCTCTTGGTTGAAAAAGGAAAGAAAGGCAGGACAATGCAATAGAGAATGACCAGGTCGATAGGTTTGTTGTCCTCACATAGGAAAAAGGTGGCTAAAGAGAACTAAAATGGGACATAATCTAGATATGCTGCTTGGATATTTGTTGCTCTGGGCAACCATCCCTGCTTCACCACTCTATGCGTCTGTGGAGGTACATTGTACTTTTTTTACAAAGGGTGGATTTTATTGGCTCAAGACAGAGCATCAAGAAGATACATAACACAGTGAGAACACACCCGGCCTCTGCACAGCTAGGATGCATGTAGCCAACACCATGCTATTATTGCCACTTTTTTTTGTTAGTATAACGCCACCGGTAAAATTATGCTACTGCTAAAGTGATGCCACTTTTAATTCATGCCGCAGTCAGTCTAATGCCACCGATAAATTGAAAAAGGAAAGAAAGGGAGGAAAACTACTACCACTCTTTCAAAATACAAGACATTTTGGTACATTAAATTGAACTGCAAAAATGTCTTATATTAAGGAATAGAGGGTGTAGAATTCTTCAAATTATGCCGGCAAAGCTAGTCACACCTTTGTTAAAATTAATGTTCATTATGTTAACGGAGGAGGTCTGCATTTTTATCTCTATTGTTTGTAGATTACATATCTAACATCATGATGTAATGGTAAGTCAATTTTTTTGTACAGTTTCACCGAAATGTCAAGGCGGTGATGGCATTTTATTTTAGTTGAACTGCACAAAAAATTCTTAAAAGAAGAGGAAAGGTCAGCAATGGTTCAATCTTACACAAAATACTATGTATTCCTTCATGACATCCGTCGCTGTTGCCTTCTTTATTCCTTTGAACATGTGGTTAGAAACTGTCTTGCTACCTTTTCCCATTAAGAAATTTGGAATGCTTAAATTTGTGAGTCTATGCTTCAACTAGTGCCACTTTTAAATCACACTATCAATATCTGTGCAAACAAGGATGCTCGATTTTAGTGGAACTGCACAAAAAGTCCAGATGGTTCAACATTATGACCATTATTTTCTGCAAACAGTTATATCCAATCGGTGGCACTATGAGCTGTTCATTACCAAGGTACATGGTTTGGTACTATCTTGCTTCTGTTTTTGTACTGTCATTAGATAGTAAAATTAGTGGTTTGCATGTAAATTAAATTGCCAGGGTGGACCTCCATTGGTGGTGCAGTACATGAATCAATGATTGGATGCTCACTTTCGGTTGTATCGATTTCACCTCTTCCATCCCTGCAAACATGGATATCCTTGGTCTGATGAAGAATAGGCGCTATATTTCTGCTCTGTACCAGCAAATCAATTCAGTATCAAATTGTCCAGTGCAAAACATGACAGATGCTAGGCGGAAACGACTAGCAGAGACGTGGTTAAACCGAAAATACAAGGTGGAGTATATGTTAATTAGCTGCTTGATATTTGTGCAAACAGATGTCTGCTCATTGCTATTTGGCAAACAAACACAGGGACCTCAATTTTTGTGGAACTGCACAAAAGAGTAGGATAGTCACTGCATGCAGTGCCATTTGAAAATAGACACAGAAGGATTGGATAGTCACTGCATGGACTGCACGAAAGTAGTACTGTACTATTTATTGGCCAACACTAGGTGCTTCATTGCTCTGGTTTGATTATCCAATGGGCATCATCTTGCCAAACTTAAAGTTGAATTCCGAAAATAGTCTCGCCGTGTGATCGACATATGACCATAGCATATTTCAGTGGATGTTCCTCCATCTTTTGTGGTTGATTCTCATGGTTCCATCTGTTGGTGAAACCACTTACGTTTCCAAGAGGAAATGTAGACTTTACAAACAAATTTGTCTTTCACTCTGTATTGAATGTTGGCCCAGAGAAGCATCCATGTTAGTAGCAAGAATAGATATATTGTGTATGATCTGTGAATCATTGAGATGCATAAACATGTTGATCTTATGTATGGGAATCATACTAGTTGGTTGTGAATTTGGGCTACTAATGTGGACATATTACTAAGCCAGGCCTGTGAGTCTGGTAAGAACATTTAGAACAGATCGGCTCTTACTACTGTGCACAACAGTTCCTTTTTTCTCTTTGCTCAGTGTTTTCTTTTTTTTTTTTGAAACGGAGGCAAAAGATTTGCCTCATGCATTAATTAAGGAGTTCACAGTTGCTTTTACAAAGAAAAGTGAGATAGAAATTACAAAGACACTACTCTCTCGGCATGATGTGACCCAAATGTTTTGCGCCTGCGGTGACCCAAAGTTTTGCCTCAGACTGGATGTTTAACAACAGGATGGACGGAAGAGTAGATTTGTGCCGGAACACCCTAGCATTCCTCTCGCACCAAATGGTCCAACATGTTCCTTATTTCTCTTCGCTCAGTGTTTACAAGTTACTGATCGATCACTAGCTAGCCTACTAGTACACTCCTGGTAGTTTTAGTTGTGACACAAGATCCAAGGGTGGCAGTTTTTAGAATAAAAATGCCTTCCTCTGAAGAAACTAACATGCTGTTCTGAAGAAAATGCCATGCGAATCTGAAGAAACTGCTAGCAAAAATGTTCGCAAATGCCTTCTCTCCCAGCGAACGTTCATCAGCTATTGCGATCCTACACGTAGACTATCCGACTGACTCGATCCTACACGAATAACCAGCGGATCACACACGTACCTCATCTGGATGAATCGAGTGCACTCGTTTGACCGTCGTGCCGATGTACGACCCAACACTGACGGGACGGGAAGGGAGTACGGCACAGTCATAATTTCAGTTTTTCTAGTTTTCCACGACAAGCTGGGGTGCTAAAATCCATGCCTGCTTATGCATTGAATTCCGTTGACCGTCGCGTTTCCCGCGACACGCCGGTTTACCTACCGTCCGCAATAATTACAGGTTCCCAGCGTGCCCCGGTGGCACCTTCACCCAATGCACCCTATCCTCACAATACCCCACCAGCCCAACGTCGCTCGCCACTTGCCCTCGCTCTCGCCATGTCCGTCATGCCCCCATGCGGCAGCAATAGGCGACGCCAGAGGCGCTCATCGCCAGAGTTAGTGTTCGGTTTTTCATGGGCAGGCAGATGGAGGGAGGAGGCATTCTGCTGGTCTTTAGATGGCAATGCGGCGTATGAGGATGCCTTGGAGCGCGACCGCATGGCGGAGGAGCAGCATACCATCGATTTGTGCCGCCAGCAGAGCATGGAGGAGGAGCAGCGCACCGCCGCTCTGCGTCGCGAGCAGAGCGCCCGCAACTGGGCTGACTACGTGGAGGCCGGCGCCCGGCGAATAGCCCTAGAGGCTGTCGGGCACGCACGCGTGCGCGACGCTGAATTTTACTACCATCTGCTCAAGTGGGTTTCCCGCTTAGAAGCTGTAGCTTCGGTGGACCACGCCGGCATGGAAAGGGCCAACGGGCGCGAGCAACGTGCCCTATCGCACCTCTACCAAGTCCGAGGCGAGGAGGAGGAAGTCGGTGCCGGTGTTTAGCGTGTGCCGCAGATGGCGGCCGGCATCGTCTAGTTAGCTAAGACTATGTTAGTTGTTCTATACTCGAGTATTAGTGGGAGTAGATAGTTAAGTTGGCTATGATGGTTGTGAATGTGGAAGTTTAGTACTCTATCTCTGAATCAGACCTGTTACTTTGCTCTGAATGTTGAACTTTTCGATTGAACGTTTGGAATGGACTATTATTTTTTTAAATGGGTTGTATTTGTCCGCCACAGACTCAGAGGCTGACTTGTGGGCCTACTAGGTTGACGCATACACAAGGCTTTGTCAACTTAGTCAACAAACGATTGTGGCAGCCTAAGCCATTGGATGTCATTCCAACATCTGTCGTGCTTTTTCAATCTCTTGTCTTCTTCCTCCAGGCTCCAGCCACCCAAACCAAACCATCACCGGCGGGATCGCCTCTCCTGCCTTCCGCGGCTTGCTGCACAGCCGCGCATGCATCGCTGTCCCACCATACCCTAACCAGTGCTAGTCCATCCCTCTACACCCCCGACCCACCCACCCCCACCTCTTGTTATTCTCCGGTGACGGCATCCCCACCCCGCACCAACCATCATACTCCCCTCCACTTTCGACCACACTGCTGCATCTTCCACGGCTCCTTTTCGTTCCCGTCCGAGGCCTCGCCGTCGTCCTCCGCTTTGGTTCCCTCGCCGCGGCACTGCCTTCTGGCATTGTCAACATGGTCAACAACCGAGAGGAATCAGGAGATGATTGTACGTGGAGAGGATGACAGTAGGGACCCACCAGGGTCATGGCAGTACGCAAGCAAGTGCCTCCTTATTACCAGCCAAAAAATGCTTCCTCTTAATGGTTTCCTGACATCTTGGTCCCACCCCATTGTCAATGTAGTCAATAAACGAGAGAATTTCACAATGAGCGACTATCAACAAACGACAGGAATCGGTGAGGACTGTATGTGGAGAGGATGATAGTCGGGACCCCCAGGTCCATAGCCGTACGCAAGCAAGTTCCGCCTTATTACATGAAAAAATGCTTCATCCTAATGGTTTGCTGACATCCGGGACCTACGACATTGTCAACGTCGTCAATAAACGAAAGAATTGCACAAGGAGCGGCTCACACTTGGGACCTAGTAGCTCGAGCAATTTTTTGTGTGCACCTGGTATCAACTGGGCTGTGCGGTGTATGTGGCCCGTCTAGCCCAGGCTTTATTTACAACATGACGAGCCCAACTATTTTTTTGTCTGTGAAAATTACTAGCGCACCTTTTTTGGTACAACACCCTACATAGACCGATTTCCTTTTCACTGTCCTGCTGGGCTGCAAATCTTTCAAGACGACGAGGGATACATTCAGCCTGGCCATGACAAAAGGCTGTAAATTTTATGAGTAATATGAAATGGGGTGTAAATATATAAAAAACACATCAAATGGTAGATTAGTTTCAAATTGCGAATTTTATTTTATTTTTTGATATTTCATATTTCATTGGATTTTAACATAATTTAAATATATTTTAAAATTTGTTTTTATCGGGCTCAAAATTTCGGGATTAAAAATAGTTCAAAAATTACAATGACCAGTCTTTTATTTTATGTTTACCACATGACCAGCCCATTTTTTTTCTTTCTTGAAATGGCTAGCCCAGTTCTATTTTTTTTTTTTTTTGCACAATACCCAACCGAGGCCTACTTGCTTTTCTCAGCCCTGCTAGGCTTCAAATCTTTCAAGACGAGGAGGGATGCATTCGGCTTGCCCACAAAATGGCCTATTTCCCAAAAAAAAAAGAAAATGGCCTACAAGCAATAAGAAATGGGCTATAAATTTTAAAAAACACAACAAACTGGTAATTAGTTTAAAAATTCATTTCATCTGGATTTTGAAATTTAAAATTTCATTGGATTTTTTGCGGTGAAAATATCATTGAATTATAAATTAATATAATTTTATTTTTCAATTTAGTCTGAATTAGATTCAAAACATCGGGATTAAAAACAGTGCGGAGCCCACCAAAATATGCAAAATTTCATTGAAATTTTAACCGTGGCCAGAATAAATTCCTTAAGATTGAGCAAATGGGCTGTAATTAATTAAAAGTAATAGCAAATGTGTTGTATGATGTTTGCCACCGATTTGGAGGCTGACTTGGGCCTACTAAGTTAACGCGTACGCAGGGCTTTGTCAACTTAGTCAACAAACGATTCTAGCAGCAGTGGTCGTTGGATGTTAATCCAACGGCCGTGCTACTTCTTCAATCTCTGATCTTCTTGCTCCAGCCGCCCAAACCAGCGCCGGCGGGACCGCCTGCTCCCGTCTCCCGTGGCCGGCTGTGCTGCCGCGCAGGCCTCACTGCCCCACCCTACTCCCATCGCTGGCCAGGCCATCCCTCTAGTCACCCACACCTCCTGTTATTCTCCGGCGACGGCAGCCTCACACCACAGCCGAACCAGTAAACCCTCGTACTCCCCTCTGCGTGGGCAACCACTGCCAAGTCTTCCTCGTCTCCGGGTCGTTCCCTTACTAGGCCTGGCCGTTATCCACCACCTTGGTGCTCTCGGCACGGCGTCGTCAATGCAGTCAATGAACAACAGCCATCGGAAGAGGACTGTACGTGGAGAGGCTGACAGCTGGGACCCATGAGGTCCATGGTCACACGCAAGGAAGTGCCTCCTTATTACGCGCAAGAAAAATGATTCCTCCCCCCTGCTAGATGGGACCCACCTGATTTGGAGGCTGACTTGTGGGCCAACCAAGTTGATGCGTACGCAGGGCTTTGTCAACTTAGTCAATAAACGATTCTAGCAGCAGTGACCGTTGGATGTTAATCCAATGGCCATGTTGCTTCTTCAATCTCTGATCTTCTTGCTCCAGCCGTCCAAACCAGCGCCGGCAAAACCGCCTGCTCCTGCCTCCTGTGGCCGGCTGTGCTGCAGCGTAGGCCACACCGCGCCACCCTACTCCCACTGCTGGCCAGGCCATCCCTCTACTCACCCACACCTCATGTTATTCTTCGGTGATGGCAGCATCACACCGCAGCCGAACCAGTAAACCCTCGTACCCCCCTCAGCGTAGTCAATAAACAAGAGAATTGCCCAACGAGCGGTTCACACCAGGGAACCAGCAGCTCACGCAGTTGTTTTTTTGTTTTTGAGACGGAGCAGGGTATCAACTGGGTCGTGAGGGGGCTGTATCCCTCTAGCCCAGGCTTTTATTTTCTGTTTACCACATGACCAGCCCAGATCCCCTAAAAAACATGAAAAGCCCAGTTGTTTTTTTTTGTTTCTGAAAATGGTTAGCCCAGTTCTATTTTTTTTTGCAGAATACCCAACCGAGGCGTACGTGCTTTTCTCAGCACTGTTGGGTTGCAAATCCTTCAAGACGAGGAGGGATGTACTCAGGGTTTGCCCAGAAAATGGTCTATAAGTAGTAAGAAATGGGGTGTAAATTTTAAGAACAACACAGCAAACCAGCAATAGCCACTCAAAAAAAAGCAAACCGGCAATTAGTTTCAAATTACGGTTTTTCCGGGATTTTGAGATTTTAAATTTCATTGATTTTTCTGCGGGGAAAATTTCATTGGATTTTAAATTAATATAAATTATTTTTTCAAATTACTTTGAATCTGACTCCAAATTTTGGGATTAAAAATAGTTCGGACCCCACCGTAATATGCAAAATTTTGTTGAATTTTTTAACCGTGGCCAGAATATGGGCTGTAATGCTAACAAAAAGAATATGGGCTGAAAAAAACCCTTAAGAATTAGCAAATTGGTTGTAAATTATTAAAAATAATGGCAAATGGGTTGTATGCTATTTGCCACAGATTTGGAGGCTGGCTTGTGGGCCTACTATGTTGACACGTACACAGGGCTATGTGAACTTAGTCAACAAAGGATTAGTTCTAAAAAAAAGACAACAAACGATTCTAGCGGTAGTGACCGTTAGATAACATTAAACCTAGGCATATGTCAGGCCAGGTCGGGTTTCGGACCGGGCTTCAAAATGCCCGACGCACTGGAGACAAGCCCGAGCCAGGCCCGAAGCCCGAAAATTACTCATTTATCAAGCCTGAGCCCGGCCCGGCATAATAGCCGGGAGCCCGGAGCCCGGCCCGAAAGCCCAAAATTTCTATGCTCACGTCTAAAAATGTCTCTGTACAGACAGATCTAGATCCAAAAGTAATTCATCAACGAAGGATAATCAATTTGCTTTTCTTGTACATACAAATAAGTATACGCACATGATTCATGCAACACATACAACAACGAAGGGATCCATTCTCCGTCTCTTACGAATCAAGAAAAAGATCACATCCAAATTTGTACTATGGATATAAGCCGAACCTAAACAAGCTGATTGATTCAGCTCCATAAAGGAAGAAATGCTTATGACAAATAAAAAGAAGAAAGCAGTGGGCAGCTGAAGGATCCAGTCGTGAACTCGTGATGCAGCAGCTGTTGTATGCACGGAAGGCAACATCAACCAACTCAGCAGTGGGCGAGCGCAGCTGCAGCCACCGACGCGTGTGCACGAGCTGAGCCTGGCCTCTGCGCTTGGCCAGCCTCTCCTCGGCGCTTGGTGGCGCCACCGCCGAGACGTGGTGAGGAACTAAGGACTGGCCACGGAGGGGCGTCGCGTGCGTATGGATGTGGGGGAAAGTGTGATGACTAGGGTTAACTGGGGGCTTCTGTTACTCGATTTGTTGGGCTGGGCCTTGACATCTTTCATTCTACACACATGCCACAGCCGACAGACGCAGAACATTTCAGTCAACCTACAGATTTAGGCATTTCCGGGCCGGGCCGAGCTAATTTCAGGCTGAAAATTAAAGCCCGAGCCCGGACTGAATGTTGCATCGGGCTGCATATCAAGGCCCAAGCCCGGCCCGAGTTTTTCGGGCCGGGCCCAGGCTGGGACGTCGGGCCAGGCTGCCCATGCCCAGGTTTAGATAACATCCAACGGTCATGATGCTTCTTCAATCTGTGATCTTCTTGCTCCAGCCGCACAAACCAGCGCCGGCGGGACCGCCTGCTACCGCCTCCCGTGGCAGGCTATGCTGCCGCGCAGCCCTCACCGCCCCCTCCTACTACCGCACCATTGGCCAGGCCATCCCTCTACTCACCGACACCTCTTGTTATTCTCCGGCGACACAGGCCTCACACCACAGTCCAACGAGTGAACCCTCGTACTCCCCTCAGCGTGGGCATCCACTGTTGTGACTTCGCCGGCTCCGGGTCATTCCCTTCCTGGGCCTCACCGTCGTCCACCGCGTTGGTGCTCTCGGCATGGTGTGGTCAACGTGGTCAACAAACGATAGCCATCGGAGGAGGGATGTACGTGGAGAGGCTGATAGTAGGGACCCACATGGTCCATGGCCGCACGCAAGCAAGTGCCTCCTTATTACACGAAAAATGATTCCTCCCCCTAATAGCTGGGACCCACCAGCAATATCTTCGCACGGAAGGAAGTGCCTCCTTATTACGCGAAAAATGATTCCTCCCCATGACAACCGGGAACCACCAGATTTGGAGGCTGACTTGTGGGCCTACTAAGTTGACGCGTACGCAGGGCTTTGTCAACTTAGTCAACAAACGATTCTAGCAGTAGTGACCGTTGGATGTTAATCCAACGGCCGTCCTGCTTCTTCAATCTCTGATCTTCTTGCTCCAGCCGACCAAACCAGCTCGGCGGGACCGCCTGCTCCTGCCTCATGTGACCGGCTGTGCTATCGCGCAGGCCTCACCGCCCCACCCTACTCCCACTGCTGGCCAGGCCTTCCCTCTACTCACCCACATCCCCTGTTGTTCTCCGGCGACGGCAGCCTCACACCACAGCCGAACTAGTAAACCCTCAGACTTCCCTCTGCGTGGGCAACCACTGCCATGTGTTCCCCGGCTCCGGGTCGTTCCCTTCCTAGTCCTCGCCGTCGTCTACAGTGTTGTCAACGCGGTCAATGAACGACAACCATCGGAAGAGGACTGTACGTGGAGAGGCTGACAGCTGGAACCCACGAGGTCCATGGTCGCACGCAAGGAAGTGCCTCCTTATTACGCGGAAAAAATGCTTCCTCCCCCTGACAGCTGGGACCCACCAGCTACATCTTCGCACGCAAGGAATTGCCTCCTTATTACGCGCAAAAAAAATGATTCCACCCCGTGACAGCTGGGACCCACCAGCTATATCTTTGCACTCAAGGAAGTGCCTCCTTATCCTCCCTGACAGCTGGGACCCACCCGGTCGAAGTGTACCTCTCTGCAGCGATGAACCATGGGCGTGTAAGGAGTGGCACGTGTCGTAGTAGAGCCCCCGACATAGCAGTTCAGGCAGCCCCATCTAAATCGTGTGCACGTATATACGTACAGCCACAGCACAAAAAATATGGCCACGTACATACATATACGGGCGGGGTCTCGAACGCATACTCGCGCATACGTATGGCCAGGGCTCGTGTACATGGAGAGGCAATGGACGGGAGCAACGGCTTCCTGTTCATCGTCAGCCAACCGGCTGGGTCGGAACGGAGGAAATAGCGTCGTGTTCATTGGGAGCCAAGCGACTGGGTCGAAACGCGTCCTGTTCATCGGGAGCCAACAGGCTTGGACGAAACAGCCGAAACGGGGTCCTGTTCATCGACTCGGGGTCTATCGTACCGCAAAACAGAGGAAACGGTCTTCTGTTCGACTACCTATGGTCGAAACGGGGTCATGTTCATCGACTGGGGGTCTGGCGTACCGCAAAACGGAGGAAACGGACTTCTCTTTGAGCGCCTACGGTCGAAACGGGGTCCTGTTGACCGGGAGGGCTTTGGTGTACCGCAAAACGGAGGAAACGAACTTCTCCCCAGCTGCCTATGGTTGAAACGGGGTCCTGTTCATCGGGAGGGGTGTGGCGTACCGCAAAACGGGACTCCATGGGCTACTGTTCATCCACGGTCGACCTCCTCCAGCCTCCACCAGCTACTATTCATCCACCGTCGACTTCCTCCAGCCTCCACGGGGTCCTGTTCATCCACCCCCAACCGCCTGGGGTGTGGCGGCCTCCTCGGGGTCCTGTTCATCCAGCGCGCGGCAACCGCCTACTACCACGGGGTCCTGTTTATCCAACCCCCACCGGCCGGGGTGGGGCGTATGAGCGGGCGGCAGCAACGGGAACTGTTCATCCACAGCCAACCAACCGGCTCGATCGATGCATCTCGACTCGTGTCTACGTGTATCGCGCGCGCGGCAGCAACGGGCACTGTTCATCGAGAGGCAACCCAACCGGCTACATCTCGCACGTACGGGGGCTCGACCGGCTTCAGTTAGCAGTGAAGGAATCGCTCGGGTTCAGTTAGCAGCGAAGGAATCACTCGGGTTCAGTTAGCAGCGAAGGGATCGATCGGCTTCAGTACGTAGCTAGTGCGATCGCTCAAGTTCAGTAAGCGAACACCTCGCTCTGGTTCAGTTAGCGAACGCCTCACACACACGCGCGTGTACGAGAGAAACACGCAAACCACACTGCATCGCTTGGCCCCGACCACCCACCATAACCGGGAACTCCCCAAAAATTTCCTCGCCCTCACTTCTACCATGATTTTTTACGTCATGGACGGCCCAAAGAATGTCATGCGAGTGCGTCTCCGGCCCGCCCAGGATGAAAAGCCCATTTTCTATCATAATTTTTTGTCATAGAAGTAGGAGCCCACCACATCTTTGATGATACATGTTTTTGTCACAATTATTGTCATAGAAGTGTCACAGCCATGACAGAAAAAGTTTTCGTTCGGGCCATAATGTCACAGATGTGTCTTTTTTTTGTAGTGTCTCACACCAAACCGGGTTTCGACCCAAGCCGAATCTCATCCAGGGGAAATATCCCCAACATTAGCCCCCAGGTTAGCTTGAATTTATTCACGCTAAGCTCCTGAAGATAAGAACAAGATGAACATATTAAGAAATGAAATGTCGGGTCTTGCGACTATGTCAGTAAGCCAGCTTTCTCCAAGTGATGATTCACCTGGTCTGCTTGATAGCTTGCTTCCGCAATCCGACTCTTGATCTATGTTCTTCCATACTTAGCATTTTCTCCGCGTATCTAGTGGGAATCTTGGTTGATAACACATGTCAGTACATGACAGCGTATCTTTAGGCTTGTATTAGGTCAAATCTTGTCAACACGAGAATCGAGGAGCCTTTTTGGGAAAAAATTACTGCGCCACCTAGGGTTTCACTGTGACGCATGGGTATTCACCCTGCCTATAAATAGGGTGGCAAGGGCCCCAGATCCATTTTCACCTCACGTCCGTGCAGACCACTCCTCTTCCTCTTGCTCTTGTCGCCATTGCCCCTGTTTTGAGCTCCTGACCCCCATCAGCGCCGGAGCTCGCTCGTCTTCGCCAACGCCACCAGAGCGCTTCTACGTCCGCCGTGGCCGCATCCACGAAGTTCAAGATCTTCGAACACTGCCATTATAGATCTGTAAGTTCCTCCTTTCATCTTTGTTATGCTTCATCGCCACCGTTCTTAGTAGTTTGTCATTAGTTCATCGTAGTTTATCCACAAACGACCATAGTCTGTACAGAGATCCATCTGCCATAGCATATCACAACTCCTCCACCATTCATCTGTCATCACACATGTTTCCCCTGAAACCGTAGTATATTTCTTTTACTGCTATGCCTAGCGTTCATCGTCATGGCTAGGTTTTACCATTCCTTTTTCCAACATTATTTAGATTTGAAGACTTCTGTTAATCTCAACAGTAGCAGTTCGTACAAATCTGTAACCCGACTCATAATTACTCCTTGTTGGCTTATGAAGTGTCTCTTAGCAGTGATAGATAATCGTCTTCCTTCTGCCATCTTATACTTTGATACCTTTAAATAAACCGTCTTGCATAGTTTCAATCCATTTTGCCGACTCATATATATCCACTGTATTTTTGTAGTTGCTTGTCATTTTATGTGTGTTAAGACCATGGCTCCCAAAAATAAGGGAAAGAAAACCGCAGAGTCGGTGACAGAACTAGCAAAACTGAGCAAGACTGCCAACTGGGCAAAATCAACCATGACCGAACTCCGGCTTGAGGAGTTGGTAAGAACCGGCTTACTGCCTCCCAAGGACGAGATTGAATGTCATGCTCCGGAGGAGGAAACTCTGGCCTCAACCAAATCAAGGAGAGGTTGTCATCTTTGCTGACCATCTGATGACCCACAAGTATAGGGGATTGTAACAGTCTTCGAGGGAATTATTTCACCCAAATTTGTTGATTCGACACAAGGGGAGCCAAAGAATATTTATAAGCCTTCGCAGTTGAGTTGTCAATTCAACCACACCTGGAGAGTTGTTTCTCTGCAACAAAGTGTTTAGTAGCATAGTAGTTTTATAGTTTTGATAGTAACAATAACAATAGCAGTAGTAATGGTAACAGTAATGGTAGCATTTTTTTAGTGATTGTAACAGTAGCAGCAGTAGTAGTAAGTTAGCAAAGACAATATGAGCAAAGCGTAGGCATTGGATCAGTGATGGATATTTGTTATGGATGACATTCATCATGTAACAGTCACAACCTAGAGCGATACACAATAGCTCCAATTCATCAATTCAATGTAGGCATGTATTCTGTATATAGTCATACGTGCTTATAGTAAGAACTTGTATGACATCTTTTGTCCTATCCTCCCATAGCAGTGGGGTCCATAAGGAAATCTAAGGGTAATTAAGGCCTCGTTTTTATAGAGAACCGGATCAAAGTATTAACACATAGTGAATACATGAACTCCTCATACTACGGTCATCACCGGAGTGAATCCCAATTATTGTCACCTTGGGGTCTGTAGATCATAACACGTAATAGGTGCATACAAGTTGCAAGATAGGATCTAAAACACACTTATATTCATGAAAACATGATAGGTTCAGATCTGAAATCATGCCACTCGGGCCCTAGTGACAAGCATTAAGCATAGCAAAGTCATAGCAACATCAATCTCAGAACATAGTGGATACTAGGGATCAAGCCCTAACAAATTGACTCGATTACATGACAAATCTCATCCATCTCCATCACCGTCCAGCAAGCCTACGAAGGAATTACTCACTCCCGGCGGTGAGCATCATGGAATTGTTGATGGAGAAGGGTTGTTGATGATGATGGCGACGAATCCCCCTGTCCGGAGCCCCGAACGGACTCCAGATCAGCCCTCCCAGTGAAGTTCAGGAGGTGGCGGTGGCTCCGTATCGTAAAACATGATAATTCTTTCTCTCTGATTTTTTTCTCTACGAGACGGAACTTATAGGACCGTAGGTAGGGCAAACGGAGGATCGAGGGTCCCACAAACTCAGACGGCGCACCCTAGGGGGCGCGCCACCTGAGCTTGTGGCTCTCTGGTGGCCCCCCTCCAGTAGATCTTTTTGGTACTATTTTTTATTAATTCCATAAAAATTCTCCGTAAATTTTCAGCCAATTCTGAGAACTTTTATTTTTGCACAAAAACAACACCATGGTTGTTCTACTGAAAACAACGTCAGTCCGGGTTAGTTTCATTCAAATTATGCAAATTAGAGACCAAAACAAGAGCAAAAGTGTTTGGAAAAGTAGTTACGTTGGCGACGTATCAACTCCCCCAAGCTTAACTCATTGCTTGTCCTCAAGCAATTCAGTTGATAAACAGAAAGTGACAAAGAAAAACTTTTACAAACTCTTTTGTTTCTGTTGTTGTATATAAGCTTAATGAGTAATCAAGTTTTCAGCAAAGATCATGAACTAACCTTATGAATGATAACACTTAGATCACATATTTACTCATGACAATGGCATAATCAACTAGCGAGCAATAATAAGATATTTCAAATGCGAACACTTGGTCAAAATAATCATGATATAATATGATAACATGGTATCTCGCTAGCTCTTTCTAAGATGCAAAACATAAATGCAGAGCACCTCTGAAGTTCAAGCAGCGACTAAACATTGTAATTCAGGGTAGAAGAGATCCAGTCATGCGCACATTCAATATTAACTAGACTCAATGCATGCTAAACTAAGAATGACAATTCTGCTCTCAAAGTTGGTACTTGAATGAGAAGGTGATGACTCAACAATATAAGTAAATAACATGAAAGTAAATGGAAAGGCCCTTCACAGAGGGAATCAAGGATTTGCAAGGTGCCAGAGCTCGGAGCTAAAATAGAAATGAATACATTTTGAGAGGTGTGCTTTTCCTGTCAATGTCACGACAAAGGATTTCAACATCTTCCATGCTAAACACATTACTGGCGGTTCCCATGCAGAAGGGTAAAAGTTTACTCCCCCACAACCGTGTAAACACAATCCATGGCTAGCCGAATCCTCAGGTGCCCTCCAAACAATCAACTTTCCAGGGGGAGTTTGTTTTATTATATTTTTCTTTGTTTTTGTTTAACGGGACTGAGCATCCCAATTACCAGCCTCTCTTGTGCAAGACGAGTGAATAAACTCTCGTCGCGAGAGCAACCCGCTTAGCATGGAAGATATTGACCGCCCCGTCACTCCATGAGCGGTATGGGCACACAAAACAGATGTTTATTTGAATAATTAGAGATGGCACATGCAAATTTACTTGGAACGACAGGGTAATACCGTACATAGGTAGATATGGTGGACTCTTCTGGCTCAACTTTAGGTTTCATGAATTTGGATGCACAAGCAGTATTCCCGCTTAGTATAGGCGAAGGCTAGCAAATAGATTGAGAAGCGACCAACTGGAGTGCGACAACAGTCATAATCATGCACTGTGAATAATTAACATTGAACATGAGCATGAGTAGGATTTAAACACCTTGAATATAAATATCATGAAGGTTGCATTGCTTTTGAATCAACTACATGTGTGAACATGTGCCAAGTCAAGCCACTTGAAATTTTCAGAGGAGGGTACCATCCTAACATACTACATCATAATCATTTTAATGCATGTTGACACTCAAGATAAATCATTATTCACCCCTAGCTACTTAAGCATGGCATGAGCAACTATAGTCTCTAATTGTCATCACAAACATGTTTACTCATAATATCTTGAATCAGGACTACTAAGTTAAACATATTTACAAAAACAGAAACAAGAGGAGTTCATACCAGCTTTTCTTCAGCATGGTCACTTCATCAAATCATCATCATTATTGCCTTTCACTTGCATGACCAAATGATATGGAAATAATAATAGTGCAAGGGTGCCGTTGACTAAGCTGAATTCTACAAATAATTTATTCAAAGGAGAAGACAAGGAAATACTGGCCCTTTCATTAGATCAACCTTAAAGCATATATGTCAGGACCCCGATCCTAAGTCACATCGATCTAGCATAAGACACATCATATCACTTTGCCGCCTCACGCACGGTAACCCACGGCTGCTGCCTTTACCTTGGCCGAGACCGTTTGCATCTTTTGGCTCATGTATATGAATGTGATGCTAGCATCCATATGACAGAGAACCCGGGTCGACATGACTAGTCACAAACCAAGGTGGCACAAACGTACAGGGACAGACATAGGTAACCCAGCAATGCACATGTCGGTCATCAGCGTGTGTAACCGGGCTGTAGCAAGATATCAGGACTCCAGTAACACCGCGTGACATTTCCCCGTAGGGACAGACACAAGAGCAAAGAAGGATACATGTCAGTCAATCCATGTGTTCCGGAGCAGTAGCGAGCTACCAAGGCTCAGTTGAAGCACTAGGAGGCATTTCTCTGTAAGGAAGGCTACCAAAGCAGATAACTAGGTGTCGAATCCCACACATACCAAAGCATTTCAATCATACACACAATATGCTCGATATGTGCAGATACAACATGGCATCACAACAAAACTCTACAACTCAAAGTATTTATTTAAGAGGCTCCGAAGAGCCTTACATAACATATCCATGCAGGTAGGGGTCACATGACCCGACACTCAAAGTCATACAAGCATACAAGCACATGCGGAAGCTTAACTTGTCTCGGTACAGATAATTAGAAAGAAAAAGGCTTGAGAAGCCTGTTTATCTACAACGGCCCACCATAAGCACCAGACCTCTATCTGGGATTCCCAAACTAATCGGTCAATGTCGAACTCATCGCAGAAAACACTAGCGAGACTGAAGTCTCCTCTGCAAAACATAAATTAAGCAACCGTGAGTACAAAGGTACTCAGCAAGACTTACATCAGAACTATCTACATATGCATCAGTATCAACAATGGGGTTGTGGAGTTTAACTGCAGCAAGCCATCTTTGACTCAGTGGCTATCCTGAACTACGACTACCAGTATTTTCTTTGGGGTGAGAGAGCGCACACGAGTCCACATAGTCACCACATCAATACACCACTATGGATCCTCTCCCGTCTTCCTATGAGAAGGCCATCCATAGCACTCACACTTATCTTGCGCATTTTAGAGTATCCATTTCAACTTATCTATGAACAATGTAAGCTTTCCAAGTAGTCCATATCCGAGGACGCGACTATTCAAATAGTTTGATAACCCTGCAGGGGTGTACTTCTTCACACACGCTCTCACCACTTACCACCATGTACACGTCATGTATCTCGGCACCTTCAAGCGGAAGCCTAGCGAGGGTGTCGGCCACGACCTAACTAACCACACAAGACTCTAGTCCAGGTTTATCGCCTATTTGAGGTTGTATCCGCAAAGAAAGTCCGGCTGAAGTTTCTATCACGGCTCCAAACAATGAGAACAGGGTTCCCAAGAGCACCATCCGGGTGTCACTTGGTACACCGTGCCTCATGCCTACCGTAACATAACCCACCCCAATGGTCAGCGCTAAGCACGGCCCCCAGGACACCCTACAAACACCAGAAACTAGTTGCAACTCCTGGACAGAGATCAAGGCGATTAATAAGTCGAGAGATCTTGGAGCTCCCGGAGCCCAATGTGTGGTTGTAACTGTTCTTGGATCACAAACACGGAACTCAATGAGACAACCCACGATATACTCCTACATGGCCTCTCATCGCTACCTTTACCAAAACGTGTTCACACACTTAGCTCTCATCAGTAGGACATGTTCACAACCATTCCAATTCATCGCCCAGATGGATCAGACCTGACACAACTCTAAGCAATAGCAAGCATAACAAGCAAGCATGGATGAGTAGGCACAACATGGCTCAAGCAATTCCTACTCATACTAGTGGGTTTTACTATTTACTGTGGCAAAAACAGGTCATGCAGAGGAATGGATTCAACTATCGCAACAAAGTAACAGTTGAATTGTTGTTGTCCTAATGCAATAAAAGAGAGCAAGAGTGAGAGAGTGGGATTGTATCGGAATGCTCAAGGGGGTTTGCTTACCTGACACTTCTGAAGATAGTATAGCTATTACCTCTTCATCGGTGTCAACGATCACGACGTCGGAACGGTCTTCTACCGAGAAGGAACAAACACCGACAAACAGAGAAGGAACACAATCAATGCAATGCAACAATATGATGCATGATCATGACATGGCAACATGATGTTGATTGAGCTAGTGCAACTAACAACATATTGGTTGGAGTTGGTTTGAATCAAAGATTCAAATTCAAACTCCACATATGGTATTTCAAATACCATTTAATTGATTTGACCTCATCAGCAGGTTTAACTTGTTTTGTCATGCATGAAAACAGTACAAATGGATAGATTGGATTTTTCTAATCATTTTATATATATAAATCTTTTCCATCTGAGCTACGGTTGATTTTATATGATTTTTTTAAGTTTATATCATTTTCTGGAATTTCCTGGTTACTTTAAATTAATCTAAATCCAGAAAATGATTTATTGCATCAACACTGCGTCACTATGGCGTCAGCAGTCAACAGGGGCGGTCCAGGTCAAACCTGACCGGTGGGACCCGCATGTCAGTGACTATTCTCTAACTAACAGAGGCTATTAGTGCTAATTAGTTAGTTAACCTAATTAATCCAGGGGCTAGCCCCACATGTCATAGACCCAGGGGGTTTCATTAGCGGTGGTTGACCCGGTTTTGACTGGTGGTTAGCCGCCGGCGAGGCCGAACGCGGCGGAGGCGCTTGGGAATCGCCCTCCGGCGACCATTCGAGCGACAGAGACCACCTACGCGAAGCCCAGGCTTGCGCACACCCAGTGAGGCACGCGGGAGGCCGTGGGATGGCCGGAGGAGATGGCAATGTCAAGGTCGGTGGCGGCCGGAGCTCGGGATCGGGTGGACGCGGTGCTGTGGAGCACGGCAAGACGAGCGGTGGGGTGCTAAGTGCTCCTGGGAGTGTGATGAGCACGTTACCATGCTCGGACATGGGCTGCGGTAGCTAGAACAACGGCAGCGACATGGCTTGGCGGCGGTGAGCTTCGGCCACGGTGGGGAACGAAGCTAGAGCATGCGTGCGAGTGAGGGGACAGGGGGGAGAGCAGGAGGAGCTCACTGGGAACACGCTGGGTGGGTCGGCAAGCTCGGGGAGGACCGAGAGAGGTCGTGCGGTCGCCGGGGATCTTGGCAGCTGAGGGTTGAAGACGAGGTCGAAGGCGGCTTCACAGGACGTTCGGGGTCACATGGCTCGGTGGATAGGAAGAAGACGTCGGCGCGGTGTGCTAGGACACTTCGGCTAGTCGAGGGACGGCCCGTGGCTGCGGTGGTGCCTGGCGGCGCGCTGCTGTGCGCTCGGGCGTGAGGTGGGGAGGGGGGCCAGAGGAGAGGAGAGGCGTCCAGGGAGAGGGAAAAAGAAGAGGGGCTCCAGGGCATCTCCATGGCACGGTTGGAAGGCTCGGGGAGTCGCGGTGGAAGAAGGAGGTGGAGGGGCGTGTGTGCACGTGCGGCGAGCACGCGCCCGTCCTTCTGGCGCGAGGAGGAAGACAACTGGTAACGCCAGTGGGCTGGGCCAGCACAGTGCCAGGCCAGGTAAGTGGCCCAGGTACTGCTCTCTCTCTCTCTCTCTCTCATTTCTTTCTGTTTTCTATTTTGTTTTTCTGTTTTTGATTTAGTAAAAATACTAAATCATTTCAAAAAATGCTGAAATAAATTGTGGGCACATACTGAATTATTTCCAACAGCCCTCAACTGTTTTCAGAATTATTGGAGCATTTAAAAATTTATAGCAATTGAATGCTCCAATTCAAATACATTATGATTTAATTCAAAAATCCATAAATGACCTAGAAAAATGTGCACCATTTTTGGCTGAGGTTTTCACACATTTAAAAAAATGATGAACTTTTTTGAAGGGCATTTTGGGTTCATTGAAAATATTTTCAGTTGATCCTAGTTTTCAAAGGGTGCTAGGGTTTGCTGGATCCCCATTTCATATTTCAATGAAATTTAAACATGATGCATGGATGATTATGCAACTAATTACAAGCAATTTCTAGGGCTATGGCAATATAAGACCCACTCAACAATTCTTACGAAGTCTTCTCCTAACAACGACTCAAAGAAAAGAAATTCACAGAAACACACTGAAATATTTTTGGAGTTTTATTTTTTCTAAAGAAAGAAAACAAAAAAGCGAGAAAAACTATTTACACCGAAGAGCTCCCAACAAACAACAAAAGAAGAAACGAGAAATCTTTTTGGGTTTTCTTTTAATACTATGACCTACCGAAACAAGAAAGAAAACCGAAAAGAAGCGAGAAATATTTTTGGATTTTTAAAAGTTTTTCAGACACACAAAAGAAACAAACGAAAACAAAGATGAATACACAAAGGAAACGATGAACCCCAACAAATGGAATGAAAGTGTGATGCATAAATGTGATGTCGCTAAGAATACATACTGCCCTAAGCTTAGGCTTTTGGCCTAACTTGGTCTATGGCCACTGATGGAAATTGTCCAGGGAAATACTGAGGCTGCTGAGGCTCCCAATGATGGACCGGTGCAGGCTCGGGCGCTGGTGCTGCTATCAAGTTCCGGTATGCAGTAATGTCCTCCGGCATGATAATATACCTCCCCCTGGATAGATAAAATAGGGCAGGAGCAGGCAAAGTAATAACAGCACGACTATCCCGACTGAACACCAAGTTATACTGGAAACGAACTCTACCCTTATCAATGAAATCATATTCAGCCATGCTCGCATAATCTAGGTATTTACTAGGTAAAAGTTCATCCTCGTCATGTCTAATGTCAATCTCAAAGTGCCTAGCGAGACAAGAACCATAAATACCATCGTAAATGACACCCTTCGAACGGTTAGTGTGTAACCTTCGTGCAACAATGGCTCCCAAACTGAATGCCCTATCACCATAAAGGGCCCAACGTAAAATAGCAAGATCAGGTGAACTAAGCCTTCCACTCTCCCATCTACCGGTCAAACATCTCCCTGCAAATAATGAAAAGTAACGCAGGACTGGAAAATGTAAACTAGCAACTCTGGCCTTCGAGACCCCTCTACTCTCTACCACAGTTACCTCAAACACAAAATCCTCAACATCACTAGGATGTGGTTCTAGGACACTCCCCTCATTAGGAATTTTGCATATGCGACAAAACTGATCAAGTGTTAACTCAAAGGTTTTATCATATACATGAAATGACATGGTGGGAACATTCTTCCTAGACTCGAATCTGAAGTTTTGCAGAAAAGTATTAGAGAGGAGGAAGTATTAGTCACACTTATTCTCAAGGAAAGGAGTTAGTCCAGCCCTTTCCACCAGATAATAGAAATCTTGTTGAATACCGGCCTCCCCCATCAATGTATCACTTGGCCATTCGCACGGCCGAACTTCGGCTTTGCGAGGAAGGTTGTACTTGGGCTTCTTCTCCGAAGTTTCCGTGGAACCCCGGCTTGAAGAGCCTCTCAAGACCCTCCTAAGCATTTTCTCTTCTATCAACTGGGATATGCATTGTCTCAACAATAAGAGTTTTATATTTCTTTTCGGGAATCGGTGGAGGATACTCAAAACCTCCAATAGTAATTGTCATAAACTTTTCAATAGAATTCAGACTATTCACTTTATTTGTCTTCTTCGGAAAATATACCATATGCTCATTGCCATTAACATGAAAAGTGACCTTGCTTTTGTTGCAATCAATAAAAGCCCCTATAGTATTCAAAAAGGGTCTACTGAGAATAACTGACATGTTGTCATCTGATGAGTGATAGGTTTACACTCATCTACCTTAGTTTAAACCGAGATATTTCCATTAAAAAGAGATATTCACTCCAATATTGTCACAAATCCCTAATAATTGCGAAGGATTCCACAAATCCTCTCTTTGATGTGTTTCCACAGGAAATGGGCTAAAAAGGGAAGAAATCACGTGTGGAAATGGAAGGGAAGGAAAATGGAGGAAGAAAGAATCAGCAGGAGGCGTCTCTGCGAAGTCAGTTCAAAAGACGGCGTTCCATATGGGCACGAGCGCCCGTATGACCTCCCGTATGGCGTGGAAACCAAGGCAGATCATCCACCTGAACAACTTTTATAAAGGGGACCCCATCAAAATGTCAACAGAACATCGAGGGGAGAGCGTCGACAGCAGCCAGAACATCTTCATCATCATCTTTATCCACAAACCCTAGCCACCACCATTTTCATCTCCATAGCCACCATCACAACCTTAGTGCTTCCTCATCTAGTTCATACTTGTAATCGTGCATCGCATAAGGCATCCATTGTAAGAAATATTTGCAACCAATCAATCTTCAAGATGTGTTCTTCAATGTTTTCTTCTCGTGATCTGATCTCCATGTGTGAGTAGTTTGATAAGGTATGGGTTGAGGCATGAGCCTTGCAACCCTCTGTATTTGTTGTGGGGATTAATGTAAGGGCTTTGAATTAACATCCTGTATGTGTGAAGTAAAATTGTTTCATAGATGTCTCTTGTCTTGTCCGCGATCTTCATCCCTGCAGGTACCCAAGATCATGGAGATCGAGCCATGGTGAGGCTAGGAGCAAGGAGACTGTGAAGTGTTATACAGAACACCGGTGATAGTAAGGTTTAGTAGGGTAACACGGATCCAATCCTTGGGGATACATGAGGTGTAGTCATTGAACGCCCAAAGCTCTTGTCTTATTTCATTATCTTAATTACTGAGGCAACCCCACGCGATGGATAGGGCCTGCGTTAGGACAACTAATTCTTGATGCAGGACTCGTGTCGGTCAAGATGTTATTTGGACACCTCGGTTCGTAACAAGCACATCTCGATGGGTGACTTCCAGCGCACAAATTAAGATCATATCTGGTCCCAACACAAATACATGGTTTTAAGCATTAAGACGTCATACCCGTACCTCTTTTTATTATAAGTGTTTGAATCACTATTTGCTTGATTGAGCCGGTCAAAAGATGGAATTGACCCTTTAATAAAAGCTTGCTAGAGACTATCACTTCAAGGGAATCTTCCTCTCGTGGGTTCGATAACCCAGGGTCACCTCTGGGGAAATAGGTGTGGGATACACTTTTCTGTTCCATTACCAGATCCCTAAAAGGAGGTATCATCGTCCTCGGGCATATCAAGAATAACCAAGTCCGTTAAGATAGTAACATTAGCAACCACAATAGAAACATCCTAATACCGATGGGTATAGCAGTCGATTTATCAGCCATTTGCAAAGAGATTTCAGTGGGTGTCAACTTACTCAGGTCAAGTCTTCTATAGAGGGAAAAAGGCATAACACTAACACCAGCTCCTAAATCACACAAAGCAGTTTTGACATAATTAATTTTAATGGAGCATGGTATAGTAGGTATTCCTGGGTCTCCTAGCTTCTGAGGTATTTTTCCTTCGAAGGAATAATTTGCAAGCATGGTAGAAATCTTAGCCTCGGGTATTTTCCTTTTATTAGTGGCAATATCTTTCATGTATTTAGCATATGGAAGCATTTTCATAATTTCAGTCAAGGGTGTTCATAGATACAAAGGTCAAAGCATTTCAACAAAGCGATTAAAAGCCTCTTCATCCCTGGTTTTTAAAGCTTTACTAGGAAATGGCATAGGTTTTCGAACCCACAGTTCTCTTTCCTTGCCATGTTTTCTAGCAACAAAATCCTTTTTATCATATCTTCTGTTCTTAGGAGGTGGGTCATCAAGCTCAGGTTCAGGTTCTATTTCTACATCATTATCAGGTTCTTTATTATTGTCTAGTTGAGTATCATCATGATCACTATTAGCATCATCATCATTATCACTAGGTGCATATTCATTACAGACTGTGTCTCAGCATCAGAAATAGAAACATTATCTGGATTCTCATAGGGTTTTTCTATAACAAGTTCACTAGGAGCATGCAAAGTTTTATCCTTATTATTTTTCTTTTTGTTCTTCTTAGGTGAACTAGGTGAAGCATCATTAATTCTCTGAGAATCTTGCTCAATTCTCTTAGGATGACCTTTAGGATACAAAGGTTCCTGAGTCATTTTACCTCCTCTAGTCATTACCCTAACAACATGATCATTGATTTTATTGTTCATTTCATTAAGCAAGTCATTATGCGATTTAACAAATTGTTCTAGTTGTGTTTGAACCATAGATGAATGTTTACATAAGCCCTTAACATCATTAGTATTTCTAAACATCATATCCCTCAACCGTTCAATCATAATAGCATTACGTTTCAGTTGATCACTTATGTATTTATTGAAGTTTTCTTGCTTAACAATGAAATTACCAAATTCATCCAAACACTGACTTGGAGATCTATTATAAGGAATATCACCCTCATCAAACCTATAAAGAGAATTTACATCTACTACCTATGTCAGGATATCGAGTCCATGTATTTCTTCAATAGGTGATAGATTCTTAACATCTTCATATTTAATACCTTTCTTTTTTTATAGATTTCTTGGCTTCTTGCATATCTTCTGGACCGAGGAATAGAATACCTCTTTTCTTCGGAGTAGGCTTGGGTGGTGGTTCAGCAAGTGTCCAATCATCGACATTTCTTAACAAGTTATTCAATAATTCATGAGCCTGTTCAACAGTTCGTCCCCTGAAAATACAACCAACAAAACTATCTAGGTAGTCCCTAGATGCATCGGTTAGTCCATTATAAAAGATATCAAGTATTTCATTATTCTTAAGAGGATGATCAGGAAAAGCATTTAATAATTAGAGAAGCCTCCCCCAAGCTTGAGGGAGATGCTCTTCCTCAGATTGCACAAAGTAATATATTTCCTATAAGGCAGCTTATTTCTTATGAGCAGGAAAATATTTTTCAATGAAGTAGTATATCATATCCTAGGTACTACGCACACAACCAGGGACAAGAGTATTAAACCATTCTTTAGCATCACCATTTAATGAGAAAGGAAACAACTTAAGGATATAGTAATATCAAATCTTTTCCTCTTGAGCAAATAGGGTGGCAATATCATTTACTTTAGTGAGATGAGCTACAATAGTTTCAGATTCATAACCATCACCTGAATGGTGGCAACCACGAGGGAGGTGTGGGAGGAAGTGGTGCCACCATCACCTAAAGAAAATAAAAGATGGAAACAAGATATTCCTTATCAGACTCGAATTGACTGCCAGGAGGTCCGAAATTGATATACGTGTAGAATCTATGTCCGTGCTCCAAATAAGGAGTGTAAATACAATTTGGAATGCTTGACTCGTGTGCTTTTCAAACTATATACCTGCAGCCCGCGATTCACGGTGACCGAGTCGTAGACAACACAATACGGCGGTTGTTTCGGCCAGTTTTCTAGATAGAGTCGTTTAAGTTAGGAAAGTTACAGATATGGTTGATTTCGACCCCAACACTAAGTTGGATGTCCAGGGGTATTTATATACCCTTGTAAGTCGTGGCTTTTAGGGTTAGACCACGTTTTGATTAAAACCTCTACAGATGGAATTGCTTTAAGCATTCCTCTAAAATTATATTCCTCTTTGCATCGATCAGGAATATTTATCTACACCAAATTTGTTTCGATAGTGTGTATTTGCTATTGAAAGTCAAGTGCTATCTATCGTTCCATTGGGAATTGGGAGATTGCAGAACCGCTTCGTGGTCGGCGGCTACATGCGCATGTGTGTGGTGTTGCGAATATCCATAGGGTTGATGATCCGTCGCATTTGCAATGGGGGAACAACTGGAGAGTTTGTGAGCATCTCACAAGTTATCCAACAAGTTCATCATCGACACCATCAGCTCACTGAGAAGATCGGGCCACCCCTTATCATCTTGGTATCAGATTTCTAGCGTTTACTTGGTGAGCATCCATCAATCTTTAGATTAGTTTTGTTTTCATCCTATACAGAAAAAGCCACACAAAAAGATTAGGTTTAGAGTTTGCTGCCATAGCCTAGATAGCATCAATTCCAAGTTTTAGTTGTTGGTCGCAGTCTTTTATTTGCGTAACTTATATTTTCATCTGAGTCATAGTAGTTTGTCTAGAATTTTCACTCTCATGTCGGAGTCGTTTGGTTGCTGTCAAGTCTGTTTGTTCGGGTCAGTATTAGTTTGGTTAGATTATCCATCTGAATCAGATTGTGTTTCCTTTTGATAACCATAGTCAACATTTCTTCTTTTGCGTAGCACTTTCCTATTGAGACTAGCATATCCTTTGCTCTACGGGCTGCTCACATGCAACTTTCCTATTGAGACTAGCATATCCTTTGCATCAATTGTTTTGGCAAATTCAGATTGGTTACTAATTGCTCAAGTTTGTGTTGATAAAAAAAGAAAAAAAAGAAAGAAAAAAAGAGAAAGAAAGAAAAAGGAGAAAAAGAAAGCTACACGTGAAAGTTGCATATAATTTTGGAGAGTTTGTTCAGTTTTGCTGCCACGTTCATTGCACTATTAGATTGAGCAATCTTGTGCCCGCATAAATTGAGCATTTTGCTAGCGTCTCTCCTGTGCATTTGCAATACGAGCATCTCCGACATACTAGAATTTTGAGCTCAATTTCAAAGTTGCATTTGCCCCATTTATCTCCACCGTGTGTGTTTTCGTGGGTCTTTGTCATACGATCAACACTAGGATTTGTTAATTGGTGTTGTTAGGTATCCCAACCAAGCTCCACCATATACCCTGGTTTGTCGTGTGATAGTTTTCACCCTCGGTATTTGCTACATCACATCCGCACACATTCTGCCTCTACAAGTTGGTCAGCTATTCTAATTCACTTTGGAATGGTAAGATACCTTGTTTCTTTCAGTTTTGAGTGATTTGAGTGTTTTCCACCTATACATACTTGTTGCTCACTAACTTTGAAAGAATGGAGAAGAGAGAAAATCAAGATTCAGATCAAGTTCAAGAAAATAAAAAAGAAGATTAAGAGAGAAAAGTACTTGACGACATAAGGCTTACCGGACTGAGACTGTTGAGGAGGAACAGTTTCCTCTCCGACAACCTCGGTTGTCATCTCCTGGTTGCTGGCAACTTTAGTTGCCGGCACTTCATCAGCGCGAACAGGCTCGTCTGTGGAAGTCCTTGCTGGAGAGCCACTTGCCGGAGGAGCGGTTGACGGAGACGTCCCAGTTGGATCTGCTTCCGGGCGTTCCTCCTCATGGCGCTCTTCCCCTGCTCCCGTACCAATGTCAGCGGTGAATATTACAACACCAACACTTGCCAAAGGAAAGTGAATATTGGCCGCATGCTAGGTGCTGCGCCAAGGACTGGTATCCACGACGTCATCGCCTGGGGCTGTGCTTGTCGCCGGTTCTTCCTCTGCCGCGGTCCTCGCCCTCTTGGCCATCCTTTGCGCCAAGGTTTCCCCGTCGCTGTCAAATCAAGGCAAGGCGGGGCAAGTAAGATTAGCAACAACAGAAAATCAATCAAGAGCTAATGAAGTGGTTGAAGACACGTACTCTTCTTCCTCCTCCTCGTCGCTAAGGATGGAGAGGTCGTACAGGCTCTCGAGTCCAGCGCTGGAGGTAGGAGGCAGAGTGGAAGATCTGGCCAGTTTAGTTGCTACAGATGCGGCAAGTTGAGAAGACCCAGCTCTTCCGGCGGCCGATGCAGCTGTATGCCTCGTAGAGGTGCGCTGCGTTGTCTGCTATCGATGGGCTTGACGTCGGGATCCTTGCCGAGCGGCAGCCTTGGCGGACGCTCCCCTGACGGCTCCTTCATCGCCCGAAGAGGGAGCGTGAACTGGCTCTCCGGAGATAGCTCTCCGAAGGATGCGGGGTTTCCTTGCTGGAACGGGGGGAGCAGGGGGCTCCCTATGTACTTGCTCTTCAGCAGCCTCCTCGTCCTGCTCCCCGTCTGCCGCTACGCTTCGTGGCAGAGATAATGAGATCCAGGCCCTCATTTCATAGCAGACCCAGGAGCTGGAGCGCAAGCACAAAGAGGCCATCGAAGCTCAAGCTACAGAGCATGCCAGCAAGATCAAGGAGGCCATCGATGCTGCCGAAGTTGTAGAGGCCGCCAAGACCGAGCTAGAAGGCAAGGTGCAAGTGCTCAAAGCAGATGTTGCCTCCAACGGCAAGGAGATCTTGGTGCTCAAAGCAGATGCAGAGAAGGCAACTCACACCTTGGCGGAGCTGCAAACTTTAGTATCCGCCAAGAACCAAGAGCTCACCAAGGCCAACGACACGATTGAAGATCACAAAATGAAGCTAACCACCTTGGAGAAGTCTCTTGATGAAGCCAAAGAGCATGAGAAGATCTTGATGAAGGACCTCCAAGACAAAAAGACCCGGCTTGAAAGCACCGTGAACTCCTTCAACGAGCTCAAAGGCGCCTACAAGCTTTGGACTGATCGCCTTGTGGTTGCCGTGGAGAACCTTACTGCACAGCTGTCTATCATGGGCTTGCCGGAATACCACTACTCCACCACCGAAGGGGACACCGCCAGTGCCAGGCTCACTCTCTTCTTCGAAAGTTTGGTTGAAGCGCTGGAGAAGCATCATGAGGCTCGAGCTGCACACCTTGCCAGCGACTCCCGCATGCTTTGCCGGGATGTCCTCTTCAAGGTGCTCGTCAAAGTGGTGTACCAAAACCCAGGCATTGATCTCACCAAAGTCTTCGTCAGTCTACCGAGGGGAGCCGACACCAGGACCGCCGAAGAGCTCGTCGCGCCCATCACTGATAGGGTTGGCCAGATCCCCAGGACAGAGGGTGGGGTCACGAACTAGACTTGTCGTCACACCTTGCCGCGTGTGAGATCATGTAAAAGACAGATTCATCTTAAGTTAGATCTGCACTATGGCATTGATGTAATCTGACTTGTGTTTTGAATGGATGTATGTATGCTATTCCCATTGTTCTATTCTGTCTTTGCATGATTTTTGTACCCTACGCTAGCTGGAATCTTGCCGGTGCGCACACTCTTGCCGCAAACGCTTGAGGAACGGATCCTTAGCAGCTTGCCGGAAGTGCCACTGCCGGCAAGGTTACACTTGACGATAACAACGCAGCCACTTAAATTGTTGAGCGGACTCGAAACAAAGTAAGAGCGTAGCTGATCACGGCAAGGTTCCTTAGCGTGCAGGTTTCTCATACAAAGGCAAAAATGGTTCAAGGAGAGTTGCAACTACAATAAAGAATTTATTTCAAAGTTTTGCAACTTAGCTTCTTCTTTGTTGTACTTCTTGTCGTAGAATGACATCTTGAACGTCATTTGGTATCCATACCGTCACTCCCACCAGGAAACTTGTACGCGAGGAACCCTTTTGTCCTTTGAGAAAAAGGAAGAAGAGAAAAGAGGAGGTTGGAACCTTGATGATTCATTAATCATCTTATGCAAGGTAGAATGTAACATATAAATAAATATGTACTTTGACAAAGAGTTGTGGAACACTTAACTTTTATTCACTATGCACGGGGTCTGCGCCCTGCTTTGTACAAAGGGTTACATGCCTTGCTGGCAAGCTTGTACAAAAGAGGTTGCTAGGCAGCCCGACAACCGCGCCTTATGGGTAAAACTTGCGAAGATGCTCAATATTCCACGAGTTGAGCACTGGAGCGCCGGGCCTAGTGACTCATACCACCCGGTAAGGGCCCTCCCACTTTGGCGTCAACTTGTTTTTACCCTTCGTGGATTGGATCCAACGAAGAACAAGGTCGCCATCCTCAAGGTTCCTGGCATTGACTTTGCGGCTATGGTAGCGGTGCAAAGCTTGCTAGTACTATGCAGCATGGACAGCAGCCCGGAAACGATCTTCCTCAAGGAGCGTGGCATCATCTTGCCGTAGCTCATCTTGATCCTCCTCATCGAAGGCCAAAACTCTAGGTGACCCGTATCTGAGTTCTGTGGGGAGCGCCGCTTGTGCACCATATAGAAGGGAGAAGGGTGTCAGACTAGTGGCTCAACTTGGTGTCGTTCTGATTGACCAAAGAACCACCGGCAACTCTTCCACCCAGCGCCTTCCACACTGGTGTAGCATGTCGAAAGTTTTGGTCCTGAGACCACGCAACACTTCTGCATTTGCCCTCTCTACTTGTCCATTGCTTCTTGGGTGAGCAATAGAGATGTAGTAGATCTTGTTTTCAAGTTCTTGGCAATATGCTGTGAAGGCGCGGCTTGTGAACTGGGTGCCGTTGTCGGTGATGATCCTATTGGGTACACCAAAATGAGCAACCAATCCTTTGAGGAACTTGATAGCTGACTGTGCCGTCACCTTTCTCACTGCCTCTACCTCAGCCCACTTTGTAAACTTGTCGATTGCAACGTACAAGAATTCAAAGCCCCTGGTGGTACGGGGAAGGGCCCGATGATGTCGAGCCCCCAGACCGAGAAAGGCCAGGAAAGAGGGATGGTTTGGAGGGCTTGAGCTGGCTGGTGGATGTCCTTGGAGTGGAACTGGCATGCTTCGCACCTGATGACCACTTCCAAGGCATCTTGAAGGGCTGTCGGCCAATAGAATCCTTGACGGAACGCCTTGTCGACAAGCCCGCGTGACCCAATATGAGAGCCACACATTCCTTCATGTATCTCTTCCAACAGCCTTTGTCCATCTTCCCGGCAAATGCACTTCAATTTCACCCCATTTGGTCTCTTCCTGTACAAAGTGTTGTCAACAAATTTGTACATCCTTGATTAACGGGCTACTCTTTCCACGTCTTCTTGCTCATCGGGAAGCTCTCCTGTCTGAAGGTACTGGACGATCGGCTGCGCCCATGCCGGAGCCTGTGGCTCGATGACAAGGAATAAAGGCATTTCTTCCTCTGCGGGAGCGCTTGCTTCGATGGCAAGGATCTGGCTTGCCGGATGCTGTGGCTCACCGGCCAAGGGTGTCTTGTCGGTGGTATCTGCTTTCTTGGCGGCTACTGGTAGCTCTGCCGGAAAGTAACCACCAATGTCTTGCTTTCTTTTCTTTGCCAGCCTTGATGGTGTAACGAATGGCTGAGTTAGTTGTAACACAAAAATTCCTGGCTCCACAGGAGATCTTCTGGCGGCAAGCTTTGACAGGTTGTCGGCAATCTCATTCTGGACACGAGGAATGTCCTCTGCTTGCAGACCGTCAAAGTGCTCTTCCAACTCCCTCACTTCGTCAACATAAGCCTCCATCAAGGGACTCTGGTAATCCTTGTTGACCTGGCTCACCACAAGCTGCGAGTCGCCTCTGATAATCAGCTTTCAAATACCTAGGTCGATTGCAACGCGCAAGCCGGCAAGCAATCCTTCGTACTCAGCAGTGTTGTTGGTGCCCTGCTCCCTGGGAAAATGCATCTGAACCACATACTTGAGGTGCTCTCCGGTGGGTGCTATAAATAGCACACCGGCACCGGCGCCTTTCAGTGTGAAAGCACTGATAACCCACAAGTATAGGGGATCAATTGTTGCTTTTTCGATAAATAAGAGTATCAAACCCAATGAGGAGCTAAAGGTAGAATTAATATTCCCTTCAAGTTCTATCGACCACCGATACAACTCTACGCACACTTAACATTTGCTTTACCTAGAACAAGAATAAAACTACTTTGTAGGTGTAAGGATAAGTTTGCAAGAATAAAACTAGAAGTACTTAGCGAGAATAAAACTTAGGATTACTTTGCAAGATAATAAAATTTAGTTGATTAGTAGAAAGCTTATGTAGAACAAGAAAAGGATTTGTCCCTAGGCAATCGATAACTAGATAGGTAATCATTATTGCAATTTTATATGAGGGAGAGGCATGAGCTAACAAACTTTTCATACTTGGATCATATGCACTTATGATTGGAACTCTAGCAAGCATCCACAACTACCAAAGATCATTAAGGGAAAACCCAACCATAGCATTAAGTAACAAGTCCTCTTTACTCCCATACGCAACACCCCCCTTACACGGGTTTGTGTTTTAGTCACTCACGTAACCCACTATAAGCGAATTATGAACGTATTGCAACACCCTACAATGGTAATCCCACATGCTTGCGCGACACAGAGGGCTCCATAGGACAACACCAAAATAAAACATACAACTCAAACCAATCACGATCATCAATCAACCCATAGGACAAAACGAATCTACTCAAACTTCATAGGATTGCCACATATCATTGGATAATAATATATAGCATTAAGCACCATGTTTAAGTAGAGATTACAGCGGGGAGAATAGGTGTTGCACCGCTGCATAGAGGGGAACAGAGTTGGTGATGACGGCGGCGAAGTTGTTGGTGTAGATAGCCGTCACGATGATTGCCCCGACGGCGTTCCGGCGCGACCGGGAGAGAGGGGGAGACAGCCCCCCTCCTTCTTCTTCTTCCTTGGCCTCCCCCCTAGATGGGATGAGAGTTCCCCTTTGGTCCATGGCTGGCATGGCTCCCGGAGGGGAGGAGCCCCTCCGAGATTGCTTCTGTTTCGCCTTCCTGTTTTCTGGCCTAAAACCGTTCCTTATATTCCCGGAGATCCGTAACTCCGATTGGGCTGAAATTTTGAGGGGATTTTCTTTCGTTTATTATATTTCTTGCGGCTGAAGGACACCTCCAACTGACTTACAAGGGCACCACAAGCTCCCTAGGCGCGCCCAGGGGGGCCCGCGCCCTCCAAGCTTGTCGTCTCCTCGGGCATCGTCTCGCATTGATTCTTTTTCCCAAAAATCACATATATTCCAAAATAAATCTCCGTAAATTTTTATCGCGTTTTGACTTCATTTGTTGCATGTTTTTTGTTTCGCAGAAAATCCATATCAAAAATTACAACAAAAAACATGCAACAAACAGGAACTGGCACTGGGCACTGGATCAATATGTTAGTCCAAGAAATCATATAAAATGTTGCCAAAAGTATCTGGAAATTGTAGGATATTGGCATGAAACAATCAAAAATTATAGATACGACGGAGACGTATCAGCATCCCCAAGCTTAATTCCTGCTCGTCCTCAAGTAAGTAAATGATAAAAAGATAATTTTTGATGTGGAATGCTACCTAACATAATCTTGATCATATAGTCTAATCATGGCATGAATATTAAGATACGAGTGATTCAAGGCAATAGTCTATCATTTGATATAAAGACATCAATACTCAGGCATACCAACAAACAATCATGCCTTTCAAAATAAAAATGCTAAAGAATGCTATCCCTAGCCCGTCATGCTCAGTCATTGATCCAGTCATGATGTACCCAACATTAACTATACTCAATGCATAAAAATGACAGTAGTGCTCTCCAACTGGTGCTTGAATGAGAAGGTGATGACTCAACAATAAAAGTAAAATAACATAAAGTAAATATATAGGCCTTTCGCAGAGGGAAGCGTGGATTTGCAGAGGTGCCAGAGCTCGAAGCTTAAATCAGAGATGAATACATTTTGAGAGGTGTACTTTTCCTGTCAACGTCACGACCGAGGATTCTCAATATCTTCCATGCTAAACACATTATAGGCGGTTCCCAAGCAGAAAGGTAAAGTTTACTCCCCGTCAACCATTCAAACACAAGCCATGGCTAGCCGAATCCACGGGTGCCCTCTATACAATCAACTTTCCAGGGGAGTTTGTTTCATTATATATTTTTTCATTTTGATTACAGGATTGGGCATCCCAATTACCAGCCTCTCTCGTGCAATGACAAGTGAATACACACCCATCGTGAGAATAACCTGCTTAGCATGGAAGATACTGACCATCCCCTGCCGCTCCATGAGCGGTACGGGCACACAAAACAGATGCTTATTTGAATGATTAGAGGTGGCACATGCAAATTTACTTGGAACGGCAGAGTAATACCGCCTATAGGTAGATATGGTGGACTCATCTGGAACAACTTTGGTTTAAGGATTTGGATGCACAAGCAGCATTCCCGCTTAGTACAGGTGGAGGCTAGCAAATAGATTAAGAAGCGACCAACTAGAGAGCGACAACGGTCATAATCATGCATTGCGAATAATTAACATTGGATACTAACATTTGTAGGATATAACTTCGTCCCATAACTAGACGTGCATGCTTCGGGAGTCACAAACCTTAACACCAATATTCTTACTAAACCACAATTATTCACTAGTACCTCCCACATATCACCATCTTAATATCACAAAACTATTGCAAGGAATCAAACTTATCATATTCAGTGATCTACAAGTTTTATGTAGGATTTTATGACTAACCATGTGAATGACCAATTCTTGTTGACTCTCTAAATAGATATAAGTGAAGCATGAGAGTTTAATTCTTTCTACAAAAGATTTGCCCATGCTCTAATAAATATAAGTGAAGCAAAAGAGCATTCTACAAATAACGGTTTTCTATATGTAGAGAAATAGGCATCCAAACTTCAAATAATTTAAGTGAAGCACATGAAACATTCTATAAAGCCATACTCAAAAGATATAAGTGAAGTGCATGAAGCATTCTATAAATCAACCAAGGACTATCTCATACCAGCATGGTGCATAAAAGAAAAAGGAAAAATAAACACAAAAGACGCTCCAAGAATTTACGCATATCATGTGAACAAAACAAAAACCGAACATACCGATAATTGTCGAAGAAAGATGGGATGCCTTCTAGGGCATCCCCAAGCTTAGACGCTTGAGTCTCCTTGAATATTTACTTGGGGTGCCTTGGGCATCCCCAAGCTTGAGCTCTTGCCTCTCCTATTCTCCTCATATCGATACCTCCTCGATCTTCGAACACTTCATCCACACAAAACTTAACCAAACTTTTTATTAGAGGGGTTAGTACATATAACATCAAATCCCATCATGTCCTTCTGTAACATTATTGTATAATTATAATCAAACATTACCCACTGTATGCTATCACAATTCTATGGCTCCCAAGTGATGTAGGGTGTTACCCTAGTTCGTCGATCTTTTCACAATTGGAGGTGGGAAAGGCAAGAACACGAAGAACACAAGAACACAAATCACTCAATTGACACAATCACAAGTCACACATACACTAGATCCACATACACATACAGTGAATCACGATACAAAGTCAACACAGAACTATACATGGTAACTAATTCATACCGATCCGGAGAGGAGTTGAGGTCTTGGTATCCGGAGTGGATCTTCTCACATGAGTGTCATGGAGGTCTTGATCTCCATGGGAGAGGTATGGATGAGCAAAGCTCTAATCTCAAGAGCCAACACTTTGCTTACCCTAAAACATAGAGGGGGAAGGAGTATTTATAGTCTAGGGGATGAGTGGATTACATGGGCCTCGGGCCACACACACACACATGGGCTGCGGGGTACCCGGATGATCCGGGTGGCCGTCCGGATGATCCGGCCTTTGGGAGCCCAGATGATCCGGGCGGTTGCCCGGATGTCTGAGCAGTGCAGAAATAGGCGCGGGAGGGCCGGACATCTGGCCCCGGATGATCCGGGCCGGGGTCCGGATGATCCGGCTTCGTTGGGAGCCGTTCTGTAGCCGGTGCGCTCTTCGGCCGGATCATCCGGGCCTGGGTCCGGATCGTCCGGGCGTCGGCCGGATCGTCCGGACCTGGGTCCGGATCATTCGGGCAGGTGCTGAATTGCCCTTTTTGTCCTCCGTCTTCGCGTTCCTCTTTATCCTTTGCTTCACCTTGCTCCGTAGCTTCTCCATGATGAACTCCTTGGTACCTGAGTATGCATAGGGTCTCCACTTGAGGTAGCATCCATGTCTCATGTGCATCAAAGGGAAATTGTGAAAGGAGAGATGTCACCTCATTCTCGATGGCTCTTGCTCGTGCTCGTGTCATAGGTCCTTGTGGCACTTGAGGTGACGAAGGTGAGTCCATGGGGATGACCTCGGGATGCTCCGCATCATCTCCCGTCCTTGTTAAAGATCCGTCCTCGGATCGAGATCCACATCACCATGGAAGGGAGATAAGTCCTTGACGTTGAAGATGTCGCTCACGTTGTACTTGTCATGCGATATGTCGATCTTGTAGGTGTTGTCATTGTAGCGTGCTAGCACCTTGAACGGTCCATTGGCTTGAGGAAGTAGTTTTGACTTGCGTTCGTTGGGGAAGCGTTCTTTGCGTAGGTGTAGCCACACAAGATCTCCGGGGTTGAACACCATGGGGTGCTTGTTGATGTTGACCTTGGTCGCGAGTCATTGTACTTGGTGCTCGATTACTTTCCTTGTATCTCCATGCATCTTCTTGAGGTATGTAGCTTGTGCACTCACGTCCATGTCGATGCACTCTTGGAGTGGTAGCGGTAGGATGTCCAATGGAGATAACGGGTTAAAGCCGTAGATGACCTCGAAGGGGGACTTGCCGGTAGTCGAATGTCTTGCTCGATTGTAGGCGTACTCGGCGATGGGTAAGCATTACTCCCACTCCCTTATGTTCTTCTTGATCAACACGCGAAGGAATGTGGATAGCGTCCGGTTCGTGACCTTCGTTTGGTCGTCGGTTTGAGGATGATAAGCCAAAGAGAATAATAGCTTGATTCCAAGCTTGGCGCATAGTGTCTTCCAAAAGTAGCTTAGGAACTTGACATCGCGGTCCAATACAATCGTCTTGGGCACTCCATGCAATCTCAAGATTTCCCTACAAAAGAGATTTGCAACATGTGAAGCATCGTCGCTCTTGTTACAAGGAATGAAATGTGCCATCTTAGAGAAACGGTCCACAACAACAAATACCAAATCTTTGCCATTTTGAGTATGAGGCAAACCAAGCACAAAATCCATACTAATATCTTCCCATGGTTGATATGGAATAGGAAGTGGCATATATAGCCCATGAGATTGAGCTTTTGACTTAGCTTTGTGGAATGTAGAGCACCGGTTGGTGTAGTGTGAAATGTCTCAAAACATCTTTGGCCAAAAGTAGTTAATGGAGAGCGCAGCGAAGGTCTTGTCATGACCAAAATGTCCCATGAGTCCTTCACCATGAGCTTCTTGCAAAAGTAGCAAACGAAGAGAAGACTCCGGGATACAAAGTTTGTTAGCTTTCATAAGATAACCATCCTTCAAGTAATATTGCTCCCAAGTTTTGTGAGTTAGACATTTGGCATAAGGAATTGCAAAGGAAACATCATTCATATACAAGTCCTTAATATGCTCAAATCCTATGACATTCAACTCAAGTTGAGTAACCAACATGCACTTGCGGGATAAAGCGTCCACCACAACATTTTCCTTACCTTTGATATACTTGATAACATAAGGAAATGACTCAATGAACTCACTCCATTTAGCATGACGCTTATTCAATTTAGTTTGACCCTTTAGGTACTTAAGCGTTTCATGATCCGTATGGATGACAAATTCACGTGGACGAAGATAATGTTCCCACACATGCAAAACTCTCACTAAAGCATATAACTCTTTGTCATAGATAGGATAGTTAAGTTGTGCGCCAGAGAGTTTTTCATTAAAATATGCAATGGGTCGCTTCTCTTGCATTAACACACCACCTATGCCATTACCACTAGCGTCACAATGCACTTCAAAAGTTTTCTCAAAGTTGGGTAATGCAAGTAAAGGAGCATGTGTAAGCAAGTTCTTAAGCTCATGAAAGGCGGCATCTTGGGATGGACCCCAAACAAATGGTGCATTCTTCTTACTCAATGCGTGCAATGGTGATGCAATAGTGCTAAAATCCTTCACAAAGCGTATATAAAATCCGGCTAAGCCAAGGAAACTACGCACTTGAAGCAAGTTGGTTGGTTGTGACCAATTTTTAATAGCTTCTATTTTAGCTTCATCAACATGAACACCCTTAGATGAGACAACAAAGCCCAAGAAAACAAGCTTATCAACACCAAAAGTGCATTTTTCCATGTTGGCATAAAGTCGCTCGTCTCTAAGAACTTGAAAGACGTCTCTAAGGTGTTTGACATGATCTTCAAGAGTTTCACTAAACACAAGGATATCATCAAAGTAAACCACAACACAAATGCCAATATATTTGCGAAGAACATAATGCATCACACGCATAAAAGTGCTAGGAGCTTGCGATAAACCCATAGGCATGACTAACCATTCATACAAGCCAAATTTTGTTTTAAAAGCGGTCTTCCATTCATCACCTTCTTGCATGCGTATTTGATAGTAGCCACTTTTAAGGTCAATTTTTGAGAAAATTGTGGCTCCACTAAGTTCATCAAGCATGTCATCTAGGTGTGCAATGGGGTGTCGATATCTAACGGTGATAGCATTTATGGGATGGTAATCGGAACACATGTGATAGGAACCATCTTTCTTAGGCACAAGAATTACCGGAACGGCACGTGGGCTCAAGCTCTCGCGTACATACCCATTCTCCATGAGATGTTGCACTTGCCTTTGGATCCCTTTAGTCTCGTCGGGGTTGACGTGGTAAGGTGCCTTATTCGGTAGAGGTGCACCGGGGATGAGATCGATGCGATGTTTGATTCCGCGTAGAGGAGGAAGTCCGGGAGGTAGCTCATTAGGAAACACGTCCTTGTATTCCTGCAAGAGATGAGACAACACTAGAGGAAGATGTTGTGAAGTGTTAGTCCGCTCAACTTCACCTTTGCATAAAAGCACAAAGTGAAGAACACTTGATGGGCTCTCACTCACATCCCTCAAATCTCTTTTGGTGGCTAAAAGAACTAGATCTCTTTTGTCGCTCATCATGGAGTCGCTCATTTTTGGCTTGTGGCGCTCACTCTCTTTTTGGTGGTTCACTCGCTCACTTGTCTCCCCACGATGTGTAGATGCTTGCTTGTCGGCGATGACTTGACTTGGTGCCATTGGTCGAAGTATGAATTCCTTGCCCTTCATCTTGAAGCTATAGTGATTGGTCCGTCCGTTGTGGATGATGCCGCGGTCGAATTGCCAAGGTCTTCCAAGGAGGAGATGGCATACGGACATAGGAACCACATCACACTCTAAGATGTCTTCATATGCTCCATTCTTGAATGAGACTTGAACGGTCTGCTCCACTTGAATGGTGCTGGAGTCGCTTAGCCATTGGACCTTGTAGGGGCAAGGGTGCTTCTTCTTGACCAATTGTAGCTTGGAACATAACTCTTCACTTACCAAGTTGTGGCAACTTCCGCCATCCATGATGACCTTGACGGAACGCCCTTGAATACTCGCTTTAGTATGGAAGATGTGGCAACGTTGATCTTCATCTTGATGTTGTTGAAGTGTCAAGACCTTGGAGACAACAAGAGCGGGGCTTGAATCATTATTGCAAAAGACTTGATTGTCTTCATCTTCATTCGTATGTGCCGTCGGCGTTGAGGATCATAGTGCATCGTGTTGGGCACTCGAAGGATTTGTGGCCTCGTCCTTTGCAAGTGAAACACGTGATGTCACTCGTCTTGGTGTCGTACGTAGGAGTTGTTGATGATGAAGGCTTTTGCTTGGATGTACTTGTATGACGACTCGAAGATGTCGTAAGTTGACTGGAGCTTGACTTGTCACCGGAACTTGGTGTAGATCGAGTCATGGAAGGAGTTGTAGAAGTCGTTGAAGCTTGAGTATATGAACCGTAGGTCTTGGAAGAGTACTTGGAGTACTTGTAGTCCTCTTGTACTTGTTGCTCCGCTTTGGTTGCTTGGTGCACTAGCTCGAGGAGGTTGGAGTACGGTTGGAAATCCGCAATTTTCTTGATGGGATGGTTGAGGCCATTCAAGAATCTCGCCATAGTTTGTTCATCATCTTCCTTGACATTGGCTCGTATCATTGCAATCTCCATTTCTTGGTAGTATTCTTCAACGGACTTGGTGCCTTGCTTGAGGAGTTGTAGCTTCTTGAAGAGGTCACGGCTATAGTGTGTAGGCACAAAGCGAGCTCGCATGACATCCTTCATTTGAGTCCAAGTGGTGATGGGTGGCTCGCTCTTCTTTTGGCGTCGTTGGATCACTTGCTCCCACCAAATGAGAACATAGTCTTCAAACTCAAGAGATGCCATGGCAATCTTCTTTTCCTCTTCGTAGTTGTGAAGGCGGAATATCTTGTCGACCTTCAATGCCCATGAGAGGTATTCTTCGGGATCATTTCCACCGGAGAATTTAGGCATGGTGAACTTGAGCTTGCCATAGCGCTCTTCATTGTTTTGTTGGCGATGGTGATGACGCTCGTATCTTGGAGGAGGGTCTTCTAACTCTTGCTCATCGTGCTCATCGTGATTGACTTGATGTCGAGGTTGTGGAATTCTTGCATGGTTCCTCATCTCTTGGCGCTCCTCATTCCTTGCGGCCTCTTCTTGTTGCTCGGGTTGGTGAGCCTTTTCTTGTTCTCGCACACGACTGTTGCGGTCGGCGACGTTACAAGTTGCTTCGCGTAGGGCACGTTGAGCTTCAATTGCTTGCTCCTCACGATGTTGTTGTTCTTGTAGTAGAGCGTCATCGTCTTGGTTTACTTGATGTTGGCATGGTAGAACTTGATCTTGCTCCATGCTAGCTTGTGCTTGCCGGTCTTGTCATTCGCGCTCTCGAAGACGGTCTTGTAAACCATTGTGGAATGGGTTTCTTGGAGCTTGCCAGTCTTCATGTACTTGAGGGCGATGAGAGCGTGCTCGTGGGGGACTTGCATCCAAAGAAGTGTCCGAAGAGTTTCGTCTTGAGTGGTGCCGTCTTGATCTTGAACTTGACGAAGTGGAAGAAGCACGGTTGACCATCATGGCACGGAACTCTTCCATTTGAGATGATAGCTTGTCATCAAGAGTTTATCGAAAGTAGGAGGCGAGTTGTTCGATGCGTTCGCCCAAAGCTTCACTTTTTTAATGTAAGGCTCGTTGGACGCCAAAGGTGTGCCTTGGTGACGTAGTCATTCGGTGCATTCTCTTGCTCATCAAAAAGAGGATTCGAAGTAGTGCCCGACCTATCCATGATTCTCAAACAAGTGTTAGTGGAAGAAGGGAACGAACTAGACCAATGTACCTTATCCAATGTTGAAGATAAATCAATGATCACTCGATATGGTATTATGGAAATAGTGCAATTGGTACCGGATCGTGTCAATTCTCACACATTCACAAGTAAAGCTTTTGGAGGAGTTTGGTTAGGATCGTGGCACAAAATATTTGCAATTGGAAGCAACATATCAATAATGTTGAGAAAGATTCGCAAATTCGCAAGTGAAACAAGTAGACCAATAGCAAAGTTACACGGAAACACACACACGGAAAGATAAGTGAGGTCGTGCAACCAAGGAATGAGCACAAAATGTGGAACACCCGAAAACGCTCGTGTTGCACAACTCTAGAGAGCGCTAGCACGATTGCTTAATAGGCGGATATGACACTTGTGCACAACCTATAGGAGACAAAACGACCAACTTTTATCTCAAATATGCTTTGTATGTATGAGTCCCGATGAACTTGTCACGATGATCCAAGATGATCAAATATGATATGTAATGTGGCGATGCTATGGCTATAGCTTACAAGCTTGTTGTTGCTCTTTTCTCTTTGCTTAAAAGCTTTTCTTTCTTTTGATATTTTTCTTTGGCCACTTATGCAAAATGCTCTCACGATGGTAGCAATGATGTATATTCTGGAACAAAATTTTGGCACAAGAGATGATATGATGGTAACACTAAAGTGCACAAGTATCGTTGCCCAGCAATACTCAAATGGCTAGTCTCGTAGGAAAAGCGACGCAAAAGAGGGCCTTTGGGCTAACAATGCAATGGCAAGGAAATAAACGAGTTGTCATCGAGTTTACCGTCCTTGCTTACGGTGGTGGTGTCATGATGGTGAGGCGGTCGTTGTCGATGTCGAGTCCATGGCGATGATGAGTGGTGGTGAAGTCGATATCGAACCGTGCCTAGTTAGCCAAAACACGCTAGGAAACGGAAATCCGCAACTCAAATCTCAAGAAAAATGTCAAATGGTGGTGGTGGTGGTGCTCTATGGGTAGTGGTGAAGGTGGTGGAGCTATGGTGGGGCTCGGAGAAACGAAGTGGAAGCGGTGGCGATGGTGGAAACGGTGGCTGAAAAAAATCAGCAAATTCAGCCGGGGCCGGATGATCCGGGCCTCCGTCCGGCTGATCCGGGCTCATCCGGATCATCCGGGCGCTGGTCCGGTCGATCTGGGCAGCTCAAACCGGCTCGGGGACGGCTCAGGAAGGGCTCAAAAATCCGGAAAAAATCGAGAATTTCGAGGGGGTTTCGAGGTGGGGAAGATTGGGAAGGGTAGATCCACTTGCAACACACGAAATCCACGGATCCAAATCAACAAAACATCATCAAACTCAGAAATCACAAAAAAAATTGGTGGGGCTATTTTTGTGGGAATTTTCAAAATTGGGAAAAACAACAAAATTGAGGGTAGCAAATGGAGGGGAAGGACTCCAAATTGTGAATCAACGTGGCTCTGATATATGATGATGTAGGGTGTAACCCTAGTTCATCGATCTTTTCACAATTGGAGGTGGGAAAGGCAAGAACACGAAGAACACAAGAACACAAATCACTCAATTGACACAATCACAAGTCACACATACACTAGATCCACATACACATATGATGAATCACGATACAAAGTCAACACGGAAGGATACACGGTAACTAGTTCATCCCGATCCGAAGAGGAGTCGAGTTCTTGGTATCCGGAGTGGATCTTCTCACATGAGTGTCATGGAGGTCTTGATCTCCATGGGAGAGGTATGGATGAGCAAAGCTCTAATCTCAAGAGCCAACACTTTGCTTACCATAAAACATAGAGGGGGAAGGAGTATTTATAGTCTAGGGGACGAGTGGATTACATGGGCCTCGGGCCACACACACACACATGGGCTGGGGGGTGCCCAGATGATCCGGGTGGCCGTCCGGATGATCCGGCCTTCTGGAGCACGGATGATCCGAGCGGTCGCCCAGACGTCTGGGCGGTGCAGAAATAGGCACGGGAGGGCCGGATATCCGGGCTGGGGTTCGGACATCCGGGCTTAGGCCGGATGATCCGGGCCGGGGTCCGGATGATCCAGCTTCGTCGGGAGCCGTTCTGTAGCCGGTGCGCTCTTCGGCCAGATCATTCGGGCCTGGGTCCGGATCGTCCGGACCTGGGTCCGGATCATCCGGGCAGGTGCTGAATTGCCCTTTTTGTCCTCCGTCTTCGCGTTCCTCTTTCTCCTTCGCTTCACCTTGCTCGGTAGCTTCTCCATGATGAACTCCTTGGTACCTGAGTATGCATAGGGTCTCTGCTTGAGGTAGCATCCATGTCTCATGTGCATCGAAGGGATAATGGGAAAGGAGAGATGTCCCCTCGTTCTCAATGGCTCTTGCTCGTTCTCGTGTCATAGGTCCTCGTGGCACTTGAGGTTACGAAGGTGAGTCCATGGGGATGACCTCGGGATGCTCCGCATCACCAAGTCAATGGGGCTCAACAAAATTTCAAACATACGCAAATAAAGAAACTATAACAGCAATCTATGAAAACAGGACAGTCTGTAAAGATGCAAATGAAACATATACTTCTGTAACTCCAAAAATTCTGAAAAATTAGGAAAAAGAAAAAAAATTGCATATAAGTACTGTGTAAAAATTTCAGAATTTTTGCGCATTCCAGTAAAATATGTAAATTCAAATACTTCAACAAAAGTTTCTATTTTTGCACTGCACACACCAAACAAGCAATTTAAACATCCGAAAGGTAAATCTTGGCAAATTATTTATATAATACAATGGATTTGTACAAGGGGTTAATTATTTTTGTTGAAAAGTTTCTGTAATTCAACATTCACAAAGTTTCCATGGGCATGAACAAAGTTCAAGGCTAGCCCCCACTTCCACATTGCTCATCTGTCTCACTTTCACTTTTCTTTTTGAAAAGGTTTTAGGTTCCCCTCTATATTTTTTATTTTTAAATATTTTAAAAGCACACAACAGAATAAAATGACTCTCTAAAACATCTGGGTTGTCTCCGAGGCAGCGCTTTCTTTAAAGCCATTAAGCTGGGCATAAAGTGCTCAATTAATTGATCCACCCGGATCCCAAGGTCTATCAAAGCCAATTTTAATTAACAATGATTTTTAATTTAGTAGTGAGCACAAAGCAACATATATCATGCAATGTTGAAGTCTAACTCTCTTCCTATGCATCGGCATGTCATAAAAGAACAATTCATGCGCACATAATAAAGGCCGATACATAGCATAAACAGTTTCTTCCAATTTTATTGTATTGGAAACATAGAGAGGTAGAGATGTAGTTCCTCTCTCATAATAATTGCAATTAGGAGCAGCAAGCATATGCATATTATATTCATCAAAATCATCATGTGTAATAGTAAAACGCAACCCATCAATATAATCCTTAATAAGCGCAAACTTCTCCGATATAGTGTAGTTGGGAGAATTCAAAAACATAATAGGACTATCATGTGTGGGTGCAATAGCAACAATTTCATGTTTAACATAAGGAACTATAGAAAGTTCATCCCCATAAGCAGCATTCATATTGGCATCATGGCCACAAGCATAGAAAGCATCAATTTCATCAAAAAGGGATATTTCAAATGAATCCAAGGGATCATAGCAATTATCATAGCATTCATCCTTCGGTAAGAACGAAGGGAAATTAAACAATGTATGAGTTGAAGAGTTACTCTCATTAGAAGGTGGGCACGGGTAGCTAATCTGCTCTTCCTCCTTTTGTTATTCGCTCTTCTCGTCATCTTTTTCATCTAATGAGCTCACAGTTTCAGCAAGTTCTTCTTCCATAGATTCCTGCAAAATATTAGTCTCTTCTTGGGCAGCGGAGACTTTCTTAATAAATTCATCAATATAGGCATTGTATTCATAATTATCGGAGCAATATTTAAGTATAGCCAAATTTTCAGATCTGTAAAGAGCATCATCACAATCTTCATACTTTTCAAACAAAGACTCAATTTCATAAGCACCCTTAAAAGCAACAAATTCTCCTATTTGTTCCACATCATAGTAATCATATACACCATTAGCATAAGAAGCTAAGGTTTCATTATCATTAAATTCACATTGAAAGGGGAGGTGTGGAGCCTCCATCTTAGAGCAACAAGTACAATCATATCTTAAGCATAAATCCCAAGCATACCAACGCAATATTTTAATTTGATCCCATAAGTGTTTCCCTTTTTGAGACAAGCGATAATCCCTAAAGTATTCCCGTTGATCCAAAGTATCTCCCATTATCAAGTTGAATGGAGAATTATCAGGATTATCAAAGTAGTATTTAATGTTTTCCACATAAGCAGCATCGAGGGTTTTAGGAGGTTCCCCATCTCCATGAGTAGCAAGTACAACTAATTTTTTTGGTGTTTCATGTTCCATATCCATAACTAAAGATATAAGACAACTTAGAATAGAAAATAAAAACTACTTAGAGATAAAGCAAACAAGCACACATGAGAATATCAACCCCACGCTATTGCTCCCCGGCAACGGCGCCAGAAAAAGGTCTTGATAACCCACAAGTATAGGGGATCAATTGTAGCTTTTTCGATAAATAAGAGTGTCAGACCCAACGAGGAGCTAAAGGTAGAATTAATATTCCCTTCAAGTTCTATCGACCACCGATACAGCTCTATGCACACTTAACGTTTGCTTTACCTAGAACAAGAATAAAACTACTTTGTAGGTGTAAGGATAAGTTTGCAAGAATAAAACTAGAAGTACTTAGTGAGAATAAAACTTAGGATTACTTTGCAAGATAATAAAAGTTAGTTCATTAGTAGAAAGCTTTTGTAGAACAAGAAAAGGATTTGTCCCTAGGCAATCGATAACTAGTAGAAAGCTTTTATATGAGGGACAGGCATGAGCTAACATACTTTCCGTACTTGGATCATATGCACTAATGATTGGAACTCTAGCAAGCATCCACAATTACCAAAGATCATTAAGGTAAAACCCAACCATAGCATTAAGTAACAAGTCCTCTTTACTCCCATACGCAACAACCCCCTTACTCGGGTTTGTGTTTCAGTCACTCACGCTACCCACTATAAGCGAATTATGAACATATAGCAACACCCTACAGCGGTAATCCCACATGCTTGCGCGACACGGAGGGCACCATAGGACAGCACCAAAATAAAACATACAACTCAAACCAATCACGATCATCAATCAACCCATAGGACAAAACGAATCTACTCAAACTTCATAGGATTGCCACATATCATTGGATAATAATATATATCATTAAGCACCATGTTTAAGTAGAGATTACAGCCGGTAGAAGAGGTGTTACACCGCTGCATAGACGGTGATAGAGTTGGTGATGACGGCGGCGAAGTTGTTGGTGTAGATCGACGTCACGATGATTGCCCCGGCGGCGTTCTGGCGCCATCGGGAGAGTGGGGGAGAGAGGCCCCCTCCTTCTTCTTCTTCCTTGGCCTCCCGCCAAGATGGGAGGAGAGTTCCCCCTCTGCTCCATGGCCGTCATGGCTCTCGGAGGGGAGGAGCCCCTCCGAGATTGGAACTCTCTCTCTGTTCTCTTCTGTTTTGCCTTCCTGTTTTCTGGCCTAAAACCATTTCTTATATTCTCGGAGATCCGTAACTCCAATTGGGCTAAAATTTTGAGGGGATTTTCTTCCGTATATTATCTTTCTTACGGCCGAAGGACACCTCCAACTGACTTACAGGGGTGCCACAAGCCCCCTAGGCATGCCTAGGGGGGCCCGCGCCCTCCGAGCTTGCCGTCTCATCGGGCATCGTCTCGCTTTGATTCTTTTTCCCAAAAATCACATATATTCCAAAATAAATATCCGTAAATTTTTATCGCATTTGGACTTCATTTGATATGGATTTTCTGCGAAACAAAAAACATGCAACAAACAGGAACTGGCACTAGGCACTGGATCAATATGTTAGTCCAAGAAATCATATAAAATGTTCCCAAAAGTATGTGGAAATTGTAGGATATTGGCATGAAGCAATCAAAAATTATAGATACGACGGAGACGTATCAAGCACCGTCAAAATACATGATCCAATCATGAACAGTTTCCTTGCCGGGGAGAGAGGTCTCTTGTATCTCTTCGTCTTGCGTTGGGGTCCACTCTGCAATGAACTCCGCCAAGGCTCTGCTCTGAATTGTTGAGGTACTCTCAAACTTCAAATCAAATCTTGACAACTCCAACGCCCACTCCACAATCCTGCCGATGGCTTCTGGATTGCTCAGAATACGTTGCAAAGGAAAGCGAGTGACAACGGTGACTTGGTGTGCTTGGAAGTAGTGGTGCAGCTTTCTTGAGGCCATGAGAAGGCCAAAGAGCAACTTCTGCACACCAGAGTATCTTGACCTAGCCCCCTGCAGGAGAGAGCTAACAAAGTAGACTGGGCGCTGCACAATCTTCTTATTTTGCACAGCTCGTTGATGTGACTCACTTGCTTGCACAATCTCAAACTTGTCGGCACCTGACCTTGCCGGAGAAGATTCTGGTTTGTCAAGTCATGGCTGTGCAGCTACTACCTCCTCTTCATCTGCCTATCTTTCAGCCACAAGTGCAGCACTAACCACTTGATTCATTGTCGCTAAGTATAGCAGCAACGTTTCTTGCGGCCTAGGCACAACTAGGACTGGCGGAGAGGACAAGTACCCCTTCAAATCTTGGAGCACGGCCTCCGGTTCTGGAGCCCAGTTCACAGGCGCGCTCTGCTGACTTGGAGATAAACCTGCTGTGTGCAGCAACGCAGCCGGCAAGACGCCTAACATCCTTGACGCGTTTTGGTGCTTCGATCTGCTTAATTGCTTTGATCTTGTCAGGATTGGCTTCAATCCCCCTCTGAGACACAAAGAACACCAGAAGCTTGCCGGACAGAACGCCGAACATGCACTTCTTGGGGTTGAGCTTCAAGTCGAGTCTGCGCAAGTTAGCAAATGTTTCTTCCAAATCTTGGACCAATGTTGACTTGTCCTTGGTTTTGACCATAATGTCATCCATGTAGGCTTCCACATTTCTGTGCAATTGGGTCTCAAAACCAATTGAACTTCTCTGGCAAATATTGCCCCGGCACTCTTCAATCCGAAGGGCATACATAAAAAGCAAGGCACGCTCTGCCGATTTGGAGATGAACCTGCTGAGGGTGGCAATGCAGCCAGCAAGACGCCTGACATCCCTGACGCATCTTGGTGCTTCGATCTGCTCAATTGCTTTGATCTTGTCAGGGTTGGCTTCAATCCCTCTCCGATATACAAAGAAACCAAGAAGCTTGCCGGACGGAACACCGAACATGCACTTCTCGGGGTTGAGCTTCAAGTTGAGTTTGTGTAAGTTTGCAAATATCTCTTCCAAATCTTGGATCAGTGTTGACTTGTCTCTGGTTTTGACCACAATATCATCCATGTAGGCTTCCACATTTTTGTGCAACTGTGGCTCAAAACCGATCTGAACTGCTCTGGCAAATGTTGCCCCGACACTCTTCATTCCGAAGGGCATACGTAAAAAGCAATACGTGCCACACGGAGTGATGAATGTAGTTTTCTCCTCATCTTCCTTGGCCATAACAATCTGATGATAACTAGAATAGGTGTCAAGAAAATAAAGTAACTCACAGCCGGCAGTGGAGTCTACAATCTGGTCAATGTGCGGCAAAGGGAAAGGGTCCTTTGGACAAGCTTTATTTATATCAGTGAAGTCTATACAAAGCCTCCACTTCCTATTCACCTTGCGCACTACCACTGGATTGGCTAACCACGTGGGGTGTAGCACTCCTCTGACCAGGCCTACTGCTTCTAGCTTCTTGATCTCTTCGGCAATAAACTCTTGCCGCTCCAAGGCTTGCTTTCTGACCTTCTGCTTGACGGGTCTTGCATGAGGGCAGACAGCAAGGTGGTGCTAAATTACCTCCCTAGGAACACCGGGGATGTTAGATGCTTGCCAAGCAAACAGATCGACATTCGCCCATAGGAAGGCAATGAGCGCGCTTTCCTATTTGTCATCGAGTGTGGCACTTATTGGAAAAGTACCAGTCATCCCATCCTCCCTCGCAGAAACTTGTTTGTTCGCCAGTGCAGAGGCCTTGGCTTTCTTGCTCTTGCCGGCAGAGGTCTCCAGTATATCCTCAACAGGCATGCTGCACTCTGAGGTGCGCTTCCCGGAGTCTTTATCAGAGGTCTTGCCGGTCTTCTTCTTCTTTCCTCCCTCAGGAGCTTTGCCGGCAGGAGGAAGTGCCTCGATGGCAGATGCTGCCACTACCTCCCGGTAGAGCTTGTCGGCACAAATGATTGCGTCTTTGTGGTTGGACTTGATGGTGAGGACCCCCATCGGCCCTGGCATCTTGATGACGTTGTACGCGTAGTGTGACGCAGCCATAAACTTTGCCAGCGCCGGGCGACCCAGAATCCCATTATACGGCAGTGGCATCTTGATGACGTCAAAGACAATCTTCTTCGTCATGTAGTTGAGCTCGCTGCCGAATGTGACCGGCAATGTCACTTGGCCCTTCTGCTTGTTCCTCCCCAGACTGATCCCTTGGAAACGGTCTTTCTCCTCGAGATCCTTGTCGGGAATTTGTAGCCTCTTGATCACATCAGGTGAGATCAAGTTCAGGTTGGCCCCACCGTCAACCAGCATCTTTGTCACCTTGAGGTTGCAGATTGTTGGTGAAACCAACAATGGCAAACACCCGACCGGAGTGGTGTGGTCAGGGTGATCCTCGGCGTCAAAGACGATGGGCGCGTGCGACAACTTGAGTGGCTTCTGTGCTCCCATTGCCGGCTTCGCTGCATTTACTTCGCGGATCCACTGCTTCAGTTGCCGGTGCGAGGAGTGCAAAGATGCACCTCCATCAACACACATGGCATCCACTGCATTCTGGAACTCCTTCTCGGACTCATCTTCGTCCTCATCACCATCATCATCTTTCTGGCCCTGAGCGGCCTTCTCTTTTGGCTGCTTAGCCTTGCCGCGGCGGCCTTCGCGGCCACCACGGTTTTGCTTGCCGGACCCACCGGCACCATCTTGGCCCTTCTTCTTGCCGCGCTTCTCGTACTCAGCCTTCTGCTTCTCAGCAAGCTGCTCCACTTGCCGGCATTCCTAGAGATCGTGGACCCTGGTATGGTGGATCTTGCAGTACAGCCCACCGGTCTTGCCGGCCTTGTCGCCTGTCGCAGCTTCCCGACAGTCAGCGCATCCGGCAACCTCCTTGCCGAGGCTTTTTGCCTTGGGCTTCTTGGTGGCGTTGGCATCACCGAAGCCCTCGACGGCCATCACTGACTAGCCTTTGCGCTTCCAGTTGCGCTTCCGGCCCTTCTTCTGTGGGGTCGATGCGTCGTCTGCGTCGTCATCCTTAGAGTGGACTTCGGCGCCAGCATCTTCCTTGGGAAGTCGTCTTCCCTCCTCAGCACGTGCACACTTGTCCGCCAAGGCATACAGCTCATTGATGGTCCTGACCTTCTCAATGTTCATCTCAGACCACATTCTGCGGTTGCGCACATTCGTGTGGAACGTGACGCAAACAGCTGCGGGATGAACATCGGGGATGTTGTGGTGCACACGGCTAAACCTTTGTATATACTTGTGCAGGGGGTCGCCATCTCTCTGGGGTATCACATGCAAATCGCTCTCCTGACCAGGGAACTTGTGGCCACCCTGGTAGGCACCCACGAATTGATGGCACAAATTCGACCAAGAAGAAATGGAGCCCTCCGGCAAGTTCATCAACCACGGCCTAACGTTGGGCTTGACTCGCCAACGGGAAGTAGTTGGCCAGTATCTTATCGTCCCGCCCCCTGGCAGCCTACACCGCGATGGTGTAGATGCCAAGGAACTCTGTTGGACTGAGCATGCTGACGAACCTGTCAGGCAGCTCTGACTTGAAGCCATGGTTGGACGGCCAGCATACTTGCCGCAGCTCACGAGTAAACGTTGGGTAGCCTACCTCGTAAGGTAAACATCCAGGATACCCCGACGTTGGCACATATGCTGCCAGCGCGGCACGGTCGTCTGACTGACGGCGTGCTTCCCGGCGCCGCTCGATCTTCATACGAGCGTCTTCATCACGCTGTTCGTGGAGCACTCAGCGCTGATCTTGGCGACCCCGCAGATCCGATGATGCCATGGACACCGCGTCCTGGTCATCCGATTGGCGAGCTTGCCGCTGCGGTGGTTGTTGACGCTGAGGCGACTACACCATTGGCGCAGCATCTTCGGTAAGGCAGCCAGTTGGCCCTGCCAGCGTTGTGGGTGGTCTCCGAGAGGGTCCCGCCTCTTGTGTCTTGCCGGGATCGGCAAAACTGATGAGACTCTGAATGGTGGCTCTCCATTCGTCCATCTTGTCAGGGCCTGGCGGGAAGTTCAAAAGCATTTGAACCCACGCCATGGCCTCTGCCGCCATGGTTGGCATGGCCAGGAGCATGGAATGAGGCGTTGCTCGACTCCTGGTAGAACCAAAAGGAACTCCGTCTTGTGCCTGCTACCGCGGCACATGCTCACTGATGGGTTGGCGTGGTGGTGGTGCCCCGTGAGCATCTCGAGGCTGCTGCACAGGGGTCTTGCCATGCGGTCGTCTGGAACCGCCGGCGCCGTGAGGGAGCGTGTCGCGCCCATCTTGCGATGGTCGCGGTATACGTCCCGCCGTAGTGTTGTTGGACGTCGCCGCTCCATCCTTGGACGTTGCGGCGGCTGGGTCCTGGCTTGCACCAGTTCGAACCGTATTGCTACGGTGACTGTGCTCACCAGAACGTCTTGGGGGTTGGCCGCCTGTGCCATCTCCGGTGTGATGCCTATGCTCACCGGAACGGTGGGGATGCTGAACAACCACACTGCCGGCGCCTCCTACCCCGCCCATCCCAGCTATAGCGCCCGTACCGGCTACACCGCCTGCGGACGCCTGGGAAGGCAGCTTGGAGGTGGTGGGAGCCGTCATGGCTCCACTCTTCTTCTTTGGCGCCATCAACGAAGGTGATGGGAACATTACTCACACTACCAATGCTGATTCGTGACACACGATCCCCCTGCCTGGCGCGCCAAAGATGTCATGGAAAAATGATGATCTTTGGGACCGAAAGGGCGCCTTTGCGATTAGGCTACGGGGATCGGCGTGCCACAAAGAGCAGGGATGATAGATGCAAGAACACTCAGGGATTTACCAGGTTCAGGCCGCTATGAGCGTAAAACCCTACTCCTGCTTTGGTGAATTTGATTGTATATGAGCTCAAGTTACAAGGAGCGCAGCTTGCCGGTAAGGTGTGCGGGAAGTGCAGCTACAATGCGTAATTGAACTAAGTGTCAACCATTCTAACTGTAGCCGTGGGCCTCCTTTTATAGGCCAAGGTTACCACAGTGGCTAATACGATCATTACAGGGTATGAACAGTGACTGCGCCGTCACCAAGTCTATCTTCTAACGGGGTAGGACAAACGCATTAAATGCACCGTTAGGTGCTACGCCGGGGAGGTGAGGCTTTGGCGAAAAGATCTGTACCACCTACCTAGCCGGCCTCCTGCTATCTTGACATGACCCAGGGACGGGTATCATAAAAGTTAACACTTGCGTGGAACGCCGACACGTGCCCCGACCAGCTGTGTTTGATTGCCTACCTGCTCAACACCTATCATACGTGCTTATCTAGCCGATGATGAGGTGGAGCGGTAATGAGACAGACAGAGCCTGCTGGCACGGAGCTTGCCGGGCCTTCGCTTGCCGGCAAGTAGCTTGCCAGGTCTTGGCTTGCCGGTAACCAGGGTCTTGGTCTTGCCGGTTTCCCACCTTGCCGGTGTGAAGCTTGCCGACAAGGGTAATCTTGATCTTCAGTACTAAACTAGTACTTCTCGATGACCTGCCTGGAGGTCTTCTTCACGGTCTTGTTCATTGAGTCTTGAGTAACAGTAATCCTCTGGCAAGCCCTTGCCGTCAGGAAGGCTACAACTGCCTGTGCACAAGTCAGGGTACTAAGGCACCCGTGTTTTGGTACACCGACACTAACCATGGCAGAAGGTGCTGAGGATAATTTGAGACTCGAAGATATGAGTTCCTCCACCACAAAAATTGTAGTGCCACCTTTTGGGAGGAAGAACGTGGTACCTTTGATGGTGATGGGCTATTTCACCATGATGTGGTGATTGGAGAGCCATGTGCTGCAACCACCATTGAGGGATCCTCCTCTCTCAATTTGATCAGCATTGAGGTTGTAGAGAAGTTGCAGCTACCCACATGTGCTCGTACAGTGCCATACCTCCTGCACTCATCGTATGGCACATTGCTGATTTCACACACCGCTGATATTCCTATTACTATTGGAGTGCATACCGAGGTTGTGCAATGTGATGTATCTCCTATTGCACTTGATTCTTGTCACATTCTGTTGGGAGATCCTTGGTGCCGAAAGTTTTAAGTTCAGCCTCGCCATGATTTCAACAAAATTCGTTTCATGTGGAACATGAAGCGGAGAGCTTTGTTGCATACTCCAGCTGACAACTTTCATGAGTATCATGTTCTTCGCAAGGGGAGGACAAAAGAATTTTGTTTGTCCGCTAAGTGCAAGGTTATCATGGATGGTGATATTTCAGTTATATGTCATTTTAACCATGATGTGCATCACAACCCATGTGAGAATGAGAGCCATATACCCAAATTGAGTGAGAGTATTATCAAAAGTGAGTCGTGTGATTCCACTAAATGTGAGGTTGAGAGCATCCATTGTGAGAGTATGAGAGAAAAAGACACCATGAGTTTAGTAGATGGTAGGACATGTGAGGACATTTTTACTAATGTAATCATCTCTACTTCTGGTGATGATTCTTCTAATTGGCAGGTTGCTTTTGAAGAAAGGGAGCAAGATGTCCAACAACCTGCATCATTAGAAGAGGAGTTTGTGGTACCTTCTTTTACATTGGAGGATGTGCTTGAAAATAGTGTTGTTTTCAAACTACAACCAGCCACGACAAAATTTTGTGAGTCTAATCCTTTGCTGGTTAATTCTAGTGATTTGATTTGCACTCATGTTACAGCACCATGCTATGAATTGCAAATTTTGAATTTTGATCATGTGGTACTACTTACACATAAAGTTGTCGCAAGAATACCACCTGCTGATATTGTGTATTCCATCATGCTTACTGAACCTATTAGTTTGAGTTGTGCTATAAATAAGATTTCTAAAATTTCACATCTGAATTCTAGCACCTATGCCTATAGTTTCACTTTTAATTTAATTGGTGAATATAGCATGAATGATAATTTTCCGGTGGGTCACATATGCATTACCTGTGATAGAATTGCTGAATTGAAACTTGCTATTTTGAGTCCTATATGCTATGTGACACAGTCGTTTTGCTTTGGGTCAGTAGCTAATTTTCGTGAGAATATGAAATATCATTCTGGTCTAGTTGATTTATTGCGGCCAACAAAAAATTCAGCTATGTTGGATTGTTCTGATCTTGCTATAACAGAATCTGATCCGTTGTGTTTGTCCCAACACTTGTTGCATTTATATGCTACTGCTATAGACTTCACTTATATTTGCAAACTGAGTTGCATCTTACACGCTGCGATTAGTGATCATGATCATACATATGTTTGTTCTACATAATAGAGTGGCGCAGTTGAAGCATGGTATCCAACATTTGTTCATTCACATATTTTGTGTTGGTTTAATCTTGCTGCATGAGATTTAATAATAGATAATCCATTAGGACATTGGAGTTGACACTGCAAAATAAGACTTTATATAACCATGATCTCCATTCATCCAGCTTTGTTCCACAATATGATCAAGATCATATGTACTTCACTTATACCTGCAATTATAGTTGCCAAGTTATGAGATATTATGTGTTCCCATATGAATATTATATGTGTTATACTTACAATTTAAAATGTATATGCATACAAGGAGTACTATTCAAGTCACTAAAAATGATACCGTATGTTAAATACACATATACTTTGCATACACGTTGTTCTTTTTGTTTCTTCCACTTTTGCCTTGCCCAAAGCCGAGGATATCTTTTCTTGAAGAAAGGGAGGATGATGAAGACATATTCATGGATTATGCTAATTGTTAGGGCTTAAGCTGGAAAGAAATATTGAGTCTTGTTGACAAATATCACAAGGTGAATTCATTCCTAGTTGAACATGATGCTTTGATTTAGAAGAATTTTATACTACCTTAGTCATGGACTTTTTGTATCATTAGGATTGATTTAATGGCGAGACGGGCGCATTGGCAAGAAGCTATGCACAAGGAATGGTGGCAAGCATGAGGGAGGTGTGGGAGGAAGTGGCACCACCATCACCTAAAGAAAATAAAAGATGGAAACAAGATATTCCTTGTCAGACTCAGATTGACTGCCAGGAGGTCCAAAATTGATATACATGTAGAATCCGTGTCCATGCTCCAAATAAAGCGTGTAAATACAATTTGAAAAGCTTGACTCGTGTGCTTTCCAAACTGTATACCCGCAGCCCGCAATTCGCGGTGACTGAGTCGCGGACGTCAAAACAATACGGCGGTTGTTTCTGCCAGTTTTTCAGATAGAGTCATTTAAGTTAGGAAAGTTAGAGATATGGTTGATTTCGACCCCAACACTAAGTTGGACGTCTAGGGGTCTTTATATACCCTTGTAAGTCGTGGCTTTTAGGGTTAGACCACGTTTTGATTAAAACCTCTACCAAATTGAATTGCTTTAAGCATTCCTCTGAAATTATGTTGCTCTTTCCATCGATCAGGAATATTTATCTACACCAAATTCGTTTCGATACGATGTATTTGCTACTGAAAGTCAAGTGCTATCTGTCGTTCCATTGGAAATTGGGAGATTGCAGAACCGCTTCCTGGTCGGCGGCTACGTGCACAAGTGTGTGGTGTTGCGAATATCCATAGGGTTGAAGATCTGTCGCATTGGCAACGGGGGAGCAACCGGAGAGTTCGTGAGCGTCTCACAAGTTATCCAACAAGTTCATCATCGACACCATCAGCTCACTGAGAAGATCTGGCCACCCCTTATCATGTTTGATGTTATCAAATTTGAGACGTCGTAGCCCCCAAGAACCGGGTTGTGTGCTCGCTGCAACCGGGGACTTTGAATAGTATAACTCATTCCTGGTCCTATGTACTTGTAGACCATGCTAACTCAAGCCGGCCAAGAAATCGCTGAGCTGAAGGATAATTTTAAAGAAGAAAAGGGCAAACGTGAAGCGGCCAAAAAATTGTATTCTGATTTTCAGGAATCCCTTTTGAAGGTGACTGAGAATTTGGAAAAGGCAAAAACTGACTTTGCCAATGAAAAATAATCCTTGACCCGGTGAGCGCAGGAGGCAGAGGCCAAACTCGGCCCTGTGATACAAGAGCTGAACGCTCTGAAAGGCTACGTCAGCCGGTTGTGCGTGGCCGTCTTTGGTAAGTCCGCGTTCTGCAATTCAATTGATGATATGTTGTAAAAGCCGGGTTGCCAGTGGCTAACTTGTTCTTGTATCAGGCCGGAAATACACTGGCAGTGTTGAACTCCCAAAGGTGAAGCTGCAGGCTATTTATAAATTTTTGGAGCAGCTGTATGTTCGAGGAGACAACTGTATAAAGGTTGTGAGGAACGTGGAAGGGCCACGAAAATAATTGACATGTTAAACGAGTTGTCCATTGTTCCAGCATGGATCAAGGAATTAAAGCCGTCTGCTTATAGGAGAGGAACTACGAGTGCCCTTGCACTGGCCAAATCCTACCACCTGGAAATGGATCCGGCTCTACTGGTAGGTGGGTTTCCTGTGTTCAAGGCAGACAACACTCCATTTGTGAAGGCTGATTATCTACGAGTGATTAAGGAAACCCAGCCACATGCTACTACTATTGCGCACAACTTGGACTTATCAAGTTTCCAAGTTGGATATGACAGCGATAAATAATGCATGGAGCTGCTAAGCCAGAACTGTTTGAACTAGTGCCACCACGAAAACAGATGACTCCTGCTCCGACTCTACCAGGTTCGAGCACACCATCAATCAATGCTCCTCCCAAGGTCCTTGTAGAGGAGATGGTATTTGAGTCGCTGTCATCAATGCAGTGGTACAATGAAGGTGCAGAACAAGCCGGCAAGGATGAAGCTTCACAAGGTCAATCGCGGCAACATAAGACTCCAGAAGCCGAGAAGAGTAACCCGACTACCACTAGGACTAAAGCTAAGAAGCATCCAGCAGATTGCGCGGCCGCAGAAATAGAAGAGAACCCGGCAGATCGCGCCGCCAGGTCACAGCCACCGCCTGCTATGGAGTAATTATGTTGTTGAATATGATTCAGCCCTAGGGGCATGTAATAAATCTTTAGAAAACTCTTAAGTGGTTTATCCTTGCTGGTGCCTTGTGCACTTTGAATATTTGGCGATGAGCATCTATGATGGCCGCCACTGATATTGTGTTTGTTCAAAACACTTCATCCCTCCTTTATTTTTGAGTGAAAACCGGCTGATAGCCTTTATGTTAATCTTGCAACTGCCTTGAATTCTTTCCTTTGAAACTGTTTGCATTGAAAACATCATGAACCAAGACATGATTGCTTGTACAGTGCAATGCAAGGCCGACGTTGTTGTAAGCCGGTTTGTACGGATGCATGAGACATGTTCCTGCATCATTGATGAGGTTAGACTTGTATAGCGAAATTAAATAAAATAGGTTATGATAAACCATATAACACCCGGCTTGTTACCATAAGCCAGTTTTTGGATAGGTAAGCTGATTGTCAAGGCCTGATGCTTATCTGAGCTTTTCTAAAGCAGGCTTTGATAGCCAAAGTATTTGACATTGGTTATGATAGACCATGTACGAGGTCCGACTTCTCATGGAAACCAGCTCTTATGACCTGATGGTCAAGATTGATGTAAACCCGACTTGCAAAACCGAATGCTTTAATCATGGCTTTATTGCGAAGTAGGCTTGATAGCCTTATGGTTTATCCTTGCTATACTGTAAAGCCACTCTTCGCATGACATATAACGATGTTTTAACTTTGATAAGTTCTGGGTCAATAAAGCTCGTGATAAACATCAGAGTGGATTGACTTATCAGGCGTACAAACATGTCACATAATTGCGAGTGGCATCGAGCTTTATAGAAAGGTGTAACCAGATAATATAGTTGGTGAAAGCCTGCAAGTGCATAGGGTATAGTTGTAGCCTTTTCGAAGTAAGAGTATCGATCCCACAGGGAGCACAGGAATCAGGATTTTGCCCCTTGTAGAGAATTATGTAACTTTGTGCCTGCAAATAATTATAGACTTGAAGCACAATGAGGGCGGATTTAAATAAGGATTGAGTGAAATGGTGACTTGTAACTGAATAACATAAAAGTAAATGAAGGATAAATATGGTATATGAAAGTGAGATAACAGAATAAAAAGGCGTTCTCAGGGAGTCCGGAATCCCCATTGGTATGTTTCTAGTACTACTACGCATGAGCATAGCATGGAAAGGATACTTGAGCCACTGTTGACGTTTATGCTGGGCGGAGCCGGGTACAGAACACGTTCTACTTGTGGTAGACTTTGTGCCACACACGCCACCATCATAGTCTCCCCCTATCGGTTACGACTCATGATAATTGAGGGTTTCCCCGTGGACGCGGCCTCACTAAGGGTTCTCCATAAATCCCCGGTTAATTGTAAAGGTTAGGAGCAGTAGGCTTTTACTATCACCTCGAATTACCTCCACATCCTAAACCTGTGCAAAGATAGTGATATACTTCGTGGCCAATATAGGCACAAATGCTGAGTGGGGCCCCTTCACAACATTCACAAAGTTATTAAACTAAGTATTCAACAGAGGATCTCATATCCATGACAAACGTTTCAAATCCTACACATACCAAGGTTCATCCATATCCCCAAGAACTAGGGGGTCTACTCACACATAAGAACAACAATCATCATGATAATGGTAATGAGATACATGGGCGAATGATTCAACCGATACACCAAAGGATCCACTAGGGTTCTTGATGTTGCAGATGATAAGGATGTGGATGACGATGATGATGAAGATGGTGATGACGTAGGTGTTGATGATGATGTCGTTCCTCGCGCGGTGAGAGGAATCCCCTTCTTCTCCCGGTTGATCCTCCCTCCGGATGGGCTCCGGCGGCTAGGGTTCTACCTTCTGCATGCGTTTCTGGAGTCGCTGTTCCTCTACTCCCCGATCCGCTTCGACGGGGTGAAAGTAGTCGATTCCCCAGAGGCGGTGGTGCGCCAAACCGCCGCTCATGCGAGCACGCGCGGTCGCATGGAACGCCGTCGTTCGCTCTGAAAGCGCGACGATGGCTGTTTCTTTGGCCTTCTTGCTTGATCTTTTTCTAGAAAGTGTTTATCACATTTAATGCGTGATTCCACTGCCATTTCCAAGGATTTCCTCCATTAAATGAATATTGCTCCAAAAGACGTTACCTGAGAGATTATCAACAAAAAGAAGTGCGCGAACACGGTAAAATTCCACAAAGCCCACCTTGTAGGCACAAAATATATAGGAAAAACGTCACGTAAATTGGACTCATCAACTCCCCCAAGCTTAAGTCTTGCTCGTCCCCGAGCAAGTACCGTGGCTTGTAAAGAACGAGGTCACCCTTGTGTTTATAAGATACGGATATCAAAAGGTATGAGTCCATTACTGCCGAGAGGAACATTTGTTGACGCGTATATGTGGCAAACAATAGCCCATACTTACTCTGGTAATGTTCATGCAGGCATCCACATCTTGTCATTTAATTTTACTGAGGACAAGTAACAACTTCATATCCTAGTTCATTGTTGTTTCAACCGGGCAAGTTGGTTCTTCTTCATTTTTCTTGTAAAAAGTTTTTATCAAAGGGTTCAGTCTCTCCTCATTGAATCATACTAAAGGCTCAATGAAATTTGAAGTGTAAGCCAGCCTTATTCTCGGAGAGACTTCATTTCCCAAGGCATTCTAGTAGAGGATTAATTTATTTGCTTGCCCTTAAGTAAGTTGAACCTTTCAATGAGCTAGCATATATAGTTGTTTTATCTCCCTTCAAAAATTCACATAGCAAAGATGTGGGGGACTTATAATCATCATGTAAGTAAATATGCACTACTACTTAGATCACAATAACCATCAAGCACGTTCTTCAAACAAAAGTAACGATCTCACACTTCAAGATATCCTTAAACTCATTGGAAGGGATCATTCCTTATTCAAGAGGAAAATCGATAGTTCAATCTTATTGAAAATAAAGCTTATTATCTAATCTCGCGGAAAGGTAAATGCAGAAAGGGTAAAGATACGAAGTGCACATTAATCTCCCCCAAGCTTACAATCAAGCCGGGGAGATCCAGGCACAAAAGCGTTTCATGATCACTCCTGGAATTCCTAGAAGGCAGCGCAGATGCTCTTAAGCTTGTTCTTCAGTTCCTCAATCACAGCTTGCTAATCATCTACAACCTATGTCAAAAACTCAAGTTGTGCAGTGTTGTTCTTAAGAGTATCAATCATAAGCCCGATCTTATGAAAATGACCATCTACTCTTGCTTACAAATCCTTGCTCATCAACCAGTAAGAATCAATCCCATCCCCGATCACATTAACACAAGCCTTGGAAACTTTCTCCAACTCCCGAATCTTTTCCTTCATCTCCTCTAGGGTTGGTGGTTCCTTTCCCCACTCAGATTGAGGAGGCCCCAAAGGAAATAACGGAATAGATCCACAAATATTGAATTGATAGGGATTAGGGGGATACCCATCTAGAATAGTGTCATCATCTCCTTCTTCTGCTGGTTCTTCCTCCTCGATCTCGACCACCTCGACCTTTCCTCCATATCCTTCTTCTCCTCATGAGGTTCTTCCTTGATGCTAAGCTTCCTCAGGTCCTCCCAACCCAAGGGCTCAACATCATCCAAGTTGGGGAAGGGGATGATGAGAGGACAGGTGGACGAGATCATGGTGGCGATCGTGCTTGTTGGCCTGCAACTAAAACCTTTTTGGAGGAGATGGGAGGCAAAGAAGATGAGAGATTAGATGGTTTTAGGTTTATGGGCATCCCTTTCTCCCTTTTATGAAGGCTAAGCCTATAAGTAATCACGAGATATGATATAATAAGTTAGTTAGAAAGAAATCAAAATGAAATCGGGAAAGAATCGCGCCAACCGGGTCAATGACGGCCTTCCATATGAGCGCTTGCGCTCGCATGGCCGGTTGTTTGGCCTGCTGCTAGATATCTTCTCCCTTTTTTTACCTACCACAGGGAATGGACCAAATGACTGCTCGTACGGGCGCGTCCAGTCGTCGGGAACACCATCTTTGATTCTGTTTTCACAGCGTTCGCCGAGTGTCCCCCAAATGACTGCTCAAACGAACGCCTATGCCCGTATGGTATGCCGTCTTTGATTCTGACTCCCGCGACTCCTCCGTCTCTTTTTCGTGTGACCGCCCAAACGGGCGCTCACGGTCGTTTGGAATGCCCTCTTTGATTCTGTTAGCGGCTGTGCCGATTTATTCCTTAGGAAATTTTTCATCCATGAAAGATTAGTGGCAAAGCTCCCAACTATAGATGGAAATTCGAAGCTCTGAGACATAAGATTAAACAAGTCTATAAGAATAGTATAATTTTTATCTAGGTATTCACATCTATCTTACAAGAGTGCTGTCCTATACTCGTTGTTCCTTACGGAGAGCTTCGGCTTGCTCAATCATGAGGAAACTTACCTCTTCTATACTCTGCTCTTCTTGCTCATCCGCAAGGTATATCTTTAAGCGTTGTCCATTCATGATCTAGGGACCATTCTTCCCTCCTTTAAGACGAACAGCTCCAGAATTGTACACCTCTTCTATCTCATAGGGCCCTTCCCAGCGAGACCTAAGCTTCCCTGGAAACAACTTGAGACGAGAGTTAAATAGGAGGATCTTGTCCCCCGGAATGAAGGTTCGTTTCAATATCTTACGATCATGCCACATGTTAACCTTTTCATTGAACAACCTGGCACTCTCGTAAGCACTGTTGCGAAGTTCATCTAGAGCATGCATATCCAACAACCTCTTTTCTCCAGCTTCTTTAAGATTGAGATTTATATTTTTGATTGCCCAGAAAGCTTTATGCTCTAATTCTAAGGGTAGATGACAAGCCTTACCGTCCACAATTTTGTATGGTGACATCCCCATGGGATTCTTGTAAGCAGTGCGATAAGCCCAGAGTGTTTCATTCAGCTTTGATGCCCAATCTTTCCTGGATTTCTGCACCGTCTTTTGCAGTATCATCTTTATTTCCCTGTTAGAGAGTTCAACTTGCCCACTAGTTTGTGGATGATATGGTGATGCTATTTGGTGAGTCACCCCGTACTTAGGAAGTACTCTTCTGAATATTCCCTGTATAAAATGAGATCCACCATCAGTGATAAGAATTTTAGGAACTCCAAACCTGGGCAGTATGATGTCCTTTATCATCTTCAATGAAGTAGCCGCATCTGCATGCTTCGTTGGCAGAGCTTCAACCCACTTTGTTACATAATCTACAGCCACAAGAATGTGAGTGTACCCATCTGAGACAGGAAAAGGTCCTAAATAGTCCAATCGCCAAACATCAAAAGGTTCACAAACTAGACTATAGTTCATAGGCATTTCTTGTCTCCTCCCAATGTTACCTGTGCATTGACATGCGTCACAATTTTTAACAAACCTGTGAGCATCTCTGAAGAGTGTAGGCCAGTAAAATCCTGATTGGAGCACCTTGGCGGCGGTCCTATCTCCAGCATGGTGTCCTGCATAAGGGCTGCTATGGCACCCTTCCAATATATCATTCATTTCATGTTCTGGGACACAGCGCCTTATCATGTCATCGGGTCCATGCCAATAGAGAAATGGGTCATCCCAGAAATAATACAGATCACTGAAGAACTTTTTCCTTTGATGATAACTCATGTCGGGCGGCATGTATTTTCCTACAAGAAAGTTAGCATAATCTGCACACCAAGGTTCTATCTTTTTAATCATAGCCAAACTCCCACCTGGAAAGGATTCATTTATAGGCACTGGATCATAAGGGCATTCTTTCCATGCGTGATAGGTGGTCTGCTACTGGGTTGTCCTCCCCTTTGTGGTCTACTATCTGCAAATCAAATTCCTGAAGTAGTAATATCCACCTAATCAACTGGGGTTTAGCGTCCTTCTTTGCAAGAAGGTAACGTAAAGCACGGTGATTGGTGTGGACTATCACTTTTGAGTTAATAATATAAGGACGAAATTTGTCACAAGCAATAACAATAGCTAACAATTCTTTTTCAGTGGTTGCCAAGTGCACTTGGTCTTCATCCAAACTCCTACTAGCATAAAAGATCACGTTAAGTTTTTTATCAGCCTGCTGTCCTAATACAGCACCAACAACATAATTGCTAGGATCACACATGATCTCGAAGGGCTCATCCCACTTTGGAGGTTGGATGATGGGGGCTGTGACCAAGGCATCTCTTAATTTCTCATAAGCAAGTACACAGATCTTATCAAAAGAATAAGGCACATCTTTGTGCAACAGGTCAGTCAGAGGTTTAGATATTTTAGAGAAATCTTTAATAAATCTTTTATAGAAACTAGCATGTCCCATAAAAGTTTGCATACCTTTTGCATCTTGAGGGTAGGGTAAATTTTCTATTACCTGAATTCTATCTTGGTCTATCTCAATACTCTTTCCTGAGACTGTATGTCCCAGCACCACACCTTCAGTGACCATGAAATGACTCATCTCCCAATTTAGCACAAAACCTGTTTCCTCACATCTCTGCAAAACCTTTTTGAGATTATAAAGACTATCAAAAGACGTGCCTTGGACAGAAAAACTGTCCATGAACACTTCAACAATTTTTTCAATATAATCAGGAAAAAAATTAGATATGCACTTTTGAAACGAGGGTGGTCCATTACAAATACCAAATGGCATTCTATGATACGCATATGTACCATACGGGCAGGTAAAGGTAGTCTTTTCTTGATCTTCAGGTCGGATCGTATTTGAGAGAACCCAGAATATCCATCAAGGTAGCAAAAAGAAGAGTTGTTGGCCAATCTCTCCAATATCTCATTTATGAATGGCAACGGGTAGTGATCCTTCTTCGTATATTTATTTAATTTCCTGAAATCAACACACATACCATATCCAATAATAGCCCTAGTAGGGACTAGGTCATTGTTTTCGTTAGTTACTAAGGAAATTCTGCCTTTCTTAGGAATGCAATGGACCGGACTTACCCATTTGCTATCAGTTATAGGGTAAATTATCCCCGCATCAAGGAGACGTATTATTTCTTTTCTTAACACATTTTTGGATGCCGGGTGGAGTCTCCACCGGCTCTCAATTACGGGTTTAGCCTCTTCTTCAATGTGTATTGCATGAGAATATATAGAAGGATGTATACCTTTTACATCCTGGATGGAGTAGCCCAAAGCCTTTCGATGCTTACTCAGCACTGCTAAGAGTTTCTCTTTCTCTTTACCTGAAAGGTCAGCATTAACAATAATAGGGAATCTTTCTGTATTATCCATAAACTCATACCTCAACCCTTTGGGTAATGGTTTTAAAGTCGGAGGAGGTAAATCCTCATCTCCCTTTATTTCGAGTGCTTCATAAACTTTATTAAGATGCGGGCATACTATTGGTGTTGCATCCATTATCATCTCGATCTCCTCTTTTTCTTCATCTTCATATAAGGAGATAGTTGATTTAGTTCATGTTCCTCATTATCCCAAACTTCCTCTTCATACGGCTTACTTAATATAGAGGAAAAAGGGAAATTTATCATCTCATCTCCCCACTTCATGGAGATAGCTTTCTTTTTTATGTAGGCTCCTGCAACATTCAAAAAGGTGGTTCCAAAAACAATAGGACAATCTTTATCCTCAGAGATCATTAGTACAAAAATATCATATGGATAAATGAGAGAGCCTATTATTATGTTGACATCTTTAAGGATACCACAGGGTTTTCTTTCGGTTTTATCTGCAAGCTTGATGATAACGTCAGTAGGCTCAAGGGTGCAAGGAGCAATCTCATCATAAATTTTAGCATAAAGACTATAAGGAATAATATTAACTGGTGAACCGGGGTCACACAACCCAAAATATGTCTTGCATCCAAAGGAACATGATAAAATTTGTTTTCCTGCATTTTTACCTTCGGTACATCCTTTAAGATAAGAAGTGGTATCCCTATCCAAATAAACCTCTTTATTCACCACCGATATAGGTGTAGCAAGATCTTTGATTATGTTGACGTAGAGTGGAGTCCCACATTGTTCCAACTTGACATTCTTCTTCCCCTTTTCCGGGGGTGTCCCTTCTAGCTTTTTACCATTTGGCTTCTGATAGGCTTCTTTTCGCCTTTCAGGTGGAGTAGTCTTTTTCTTTATGGCGTCCACCATGTGAATAGCCTTAGACTCCCTGCTGAATTTTAAGTACATCTTCTCTGGCAAGTTTAAGAACTTAGAAAAATCTTTCAAAACATGCAGCATGGGGTCAGTTCCAATATTTAGCTCACAACGTAAATCTTTTACTTTTGAAGTTCTAACGAAATATTTAATGCTATCATAAACATGATCAACTTTACTCTTTTCCTTTGAACAAAGGTACCAATTCTCAGCATTGTACCTCATCCTGTCAAGTAAACTCCAAGCATCTGATATCTCGGTTCCCAAAAAGGAACCTTTATAGGCAAGATCTAAAGCTTGTTTACTTTGTGAATTAAGCCCACCATAAAAGAAATTGACTATTAAAAAGTCAGGATAATGATGTTCATGCCATGCAAGAAGTATTTCACGATACCTTTTATATGCATCCACTAGCTTCTCACCTTCCCGCTGTCCAAAACTGCTTATCTTCCTCCTGATTGTATATAGCTTCCCTTGAGGAAAATAATAAGAGGAAAATGCAGCCAGTAATTTTGGCTAGCTTCTCAGTGTATTTATATCTTGGCATCTTAGCCATCCTTTAGCTGCTCCCTGGAGAGAATAGGGAAATACTTTTGCTTTTATCTCGTTATTGTTTAACTCCTACAACTGAAGAGTTCCACATGCAAGATTAAAATTGTCAATTTTTCTCATAAGGACATTCAGTTGCATCACCTTGGAATATATTTTCTATTATCTTAGCAAATAACCGAGGGTTTATCTCATATACTTTACTAGGTAGGTCAGGACCAGTTGTTATAAAGTTCTCCCCTCGAGCGGTCCTGCTACTAACTCAGCACCTACCTGATAAACTTGTTCTTGAAGGACCATGGCTACTCTTTGTCTGCAAAAATTGTTAGATCACAAAATAATTCAAAACTCAAGGCAAGGCCCAAAAGCACTCAGCTCCCCGGCAATGGTGCCAGAAAAAGCTTGATAGCCTGCAAGTGCACAGGGTTTAGTTGTAGCCTTTTCGAAGTAAGACTATCAATCCCACAGGGAGCACAGGAATCAGGCTTTTGCCCCTTGTAGAGAATTATGTAACTTTGTGCCTGCAGATAATTGTAGACTTGAAGCAGAGTGAGGGCAGATTTAAATAAGGATTGAGTGAAATGGTGACTTGTAACTGAATAACATAAAAGTAAATGAAAGATAAGGATGGTAAATAACAGTGAAACAACAGAATTAAAAAGGCATTCTCAGGGAGTCTGGAATCCCCATTGGTATGTTTCTAGTACTACTATGCATAAGCATAGCATGGAAATGATACTTGATCCCCTGTTGATGTTTATGCTGGGCGGAGCCGGGTATAGAACACGTTCTGCTCGTGGTAGACTTCGTGCCATGCACGCACCATCATAGTCTCCCCCTGTGGGTTACAACTCATGATAATTAAGGGTTTCCCCATGGACACGGCCTCACTAAGGGTTCTCCGTAAATCCCAGGTCACTTGTAAAGGTTAGGAGCAGTAGGTATGTACTGTCACCTCGAATTACCTCCACATCCCAAACCTATGCAAAGACATTGATATACTTCGTGGCCAATATAGGCACAAATGCTGAGTGGGGCCCCTTCACAACATTAATGAAGTTATTAAACTAAGCATTCAATAGAGGATCTCGTATCCATAATAAACGTTTTAGATCCTACACATACCAAGGTTCATCCATATCCCCAAGAACTAGGGGGTGTACTCACACATCAGAACAACAATCATCATGATAATGGTAATGAGATACATGGGCGAATGATTCAACCGATACACCAAAGGATCCACTAGGGTTCTTGATGTTGCAGATGATAAGGATTTGGATGACGATGATGATGAAGATGGTGATGACGTAGGTGTTGATGATGATGCCGTTCCTCGCGCGGTGAGAGGAATCCCCTTCTTCTCCCGGCTGATCCTCCCTCCGGATGGGCTCCCGCGGCTAGGGTTCTGCCTTCTGGATGCGTTTCTAGAGTCTCTGTTCCTCTACTCCTCGATCCGCTTTGACGGGGTAAAAGTAGTCAATCCCCCAAAAGCGGCGGCATGCCAAACAACTGCTCATGTGAGCGCGTGCAGTCGCATGGAATGCCGTCGTTCGCTCAGAAAGCGCGACGGCAGCTATTTCTTTAGTCTTCTTGCTTGATCTTTTTATGGAAAGCGTTTATCACCTTTAATTCGTGATTCCACTGCCATTTCCGAGGATTTCCTCCATTAAATGGATATTGCTCCAAAAGACGTTACCTGAGAGATTATCAACAAAAAGAAGTGCACGAACGCGGTAAAATTCCACAAAGCCCACCTTGTAGGCACAAAATATATAGGAAAAACGTCACATAAATTGGATTCATCAGTTGGCAGATGCCTGGCTCAAGGGTGTTTTAGCTGAACTCGGTGAGTTATAACCCCCCAAGTAACCAATGATCATGAAAATAAAGACTCAACACACAGCGATTTGAGGTGAAACAACAAAACTCTGGGGTCCAGAGTTGCCGGCTTTATTCCATTGATCATAGTATATACATGATGATATGAAGATGATGTAGAATATAAACTAACGTACGACTCTTGAAACTCTGCTAAGGACACGACTTATGAACATAAACTAAATGCATGAACTTATGTATAGTAAAGACACAGATGAGCGATGTTCCAGGGCCTTCTGGTTTCTTCCTCGGAGGTGCGTAACTTATTTGCATCACGTACATCAACGAGGTAATGAGACCTGTTGTGTAGATTCTTGCTGACGACAAAGGGTCCTTCCCAAGGTGGGGAGAGCTTAGGCATCCCTGCCTGTTGTTGTATCAGACGGAGCACTAAATGCCCTTCCTGGAAAGTACGACTTTTGACTCTACGGCTATGATAGCGACGTAGGTCGTGTTGATATATCGCTGATCTTGATGCAACAAGATCGTGTTCTTCTTCCAGGGCATCGAGGTAGTCTTGATGAGCCAAGTCATTGTTTGCTTCGACATATGCAGCAACCCTCAGAGAATCATGGCGGATATCGCTGGGCAATACGGCTTCTGCACCATAGATAAGAAAAAACGGCGTATAGCCTGTTGACCTGTAGGGAGTAGTCCATATGCTCCCTAAGACAGCAGGAAGCTCTTCAACCCAGCAACCAGGGATACGCTCGAGGGGAACTTGAAGCCAGGGTTTAATTCCACACAGCAACTCTTCGTTCGTATGCTCTGCCTGCTCGTTCGACTGTGGATGTGCTACTGAAGCCAGATCAAGTCGGATGCGTTCCATCTAGCAGAATTTTTCCATTGCTCCTTCTGAGAGATTACTTCCATTATCAGTGATGATACTATGAGGATACTCGAAATAATAGATGATCTTCTTCATAAATTTTGCTGCTATCTCCGCGTCGCAATTGCTGACAGGTTCCGCCTCCACCCACTTGGTAAACTTATCAATGGCGACCAAGAGGTGGGTCTTCTTACAAGAGGTTGGCTTGAAGGGTCCAACCATGGCGAGCCCCCAAACTACAACTGGCCAGGTGATTGGAATCATTCAGAGTTCGTGATCCGGCACATGGGCTTGCCTTGCATATCTCTGGCAGCCATTGCACTTACGAACAATATCCTGTACATCAGCACGTGCGGTAAGCCAGAAAAATCCATGCCGGAAGGCCTTTGCAACGAGAGACCTGGAGCTTGCATGATGACCACAATTGCCAGAGTGAATTTCATGAAGGATCTCTCTGCCTTCTTCCGAAGAAACACAGCGTTGAAAAACGCCTGTGGTACTTCGCCTGTCAAGTTCTCCGTTGAGTATCGTGAATGTCTTGGAATGGCAAATAATCTGACGGGCGATGATTTCCTCACCAGGGAGCTCGCCTCGCGTGAGATATGCCAGATAAGGTTCCGTCCACTCTGGTGTCTCATGCAACACTGCAACCAACTCGGATTCTGGGTTTGGTATAGCAATGTCCTCTTTCGTTGGTATCTTGACTGACGGGTTATGCAGAATGTCCAGGAAGACATTGGGTGGAACTAGCTTTTGCTGAGAACCCAAGCGAGATAGTGCATCTGACACCTTGTTCTACCAGCGGTCAATGTAATCAATCTGATAACCATTGAAGTGCCCTGCCATAGCCGTAATGGCACGCCTGTAGGCTGCCATAACTGGGTCTTTTGAAACCCAAGTCCTAGACACCTGCTGTGAGACAACGCCAGAATCACCAAGGCACCCGATTCAACTGATATTCATCTCCTTGGCTATCCACATACCATGAAGAAGAGCCTCATATTCAGCTATGTTGTTAGTGCAAGTAAACATAATACGCAAAACGTAGCTGAACTTATCTCCTCGAGTGGAAGTTAAAACTACTCCAGCCCCCGAGCCTTCCAACTGCCGAGATTCATTGAAGTGTAACGTCCAGTACTTAGTGTCGGGCTACTCAAGAGGGGCCTGCAATTCAGTCCGGTCATTGATGAAGTCGACCAAAGCCTGAGATTTGATGGTTGTACATGCACATACTTCAGATGATGTGTTCCAAGCTCAATAGCCCACTTTACAATCCTCCCCGTTGCTTCCATGTTCTAAAAAATATCACCCAAAGGTGCTGAGCTGACGACGGTGATGGGATGCTCCTGGAAATAATGTTTCAGCTTGCGGCTTGCCATGAAAACACCAAAAACTAGCTTTTGCCAATGCGGGTATCATTGCTTAGACTCTATGAGTACTTCACTGTTCACTGACGTAGTAGACTGGTCATTGAACTGGGCACTCTTTACCTTCTTCCTTGCGCTCTACCACCACCGTTGCACTGACTGCTTTGTTATTTGCGGTGATGTACAACAGCATGGGCTCCTTTTTTTGAGGGGCAGCAAGGATAGGTGCTTATGATAACTGCTTTTTAAGTGCCTTGAAAGCCTCGTTTGCAGTGTCATCCTAGACAAAATCATCTGTTTTCTTTAGGAGTCGGTACAGTGGAATAACCTTCTCCCCAAGCTGGCTTATAAACCGGCTTAATGCCGCAACACACCCTGTGAGCTTCTGGACCACATTGAGATTAGCCAGCTTCTTCAGGTTTGTGATAGCCTAGATTTTTTCCGGGTTTGCTTCAAGGCCACGCTCGGAAACGAGGAAACCCAGTAATTTAACTGCTGGTACACTGAACACGCACTTGGTCGGGTTTAGTTTCATCTGATAAACACGCAAGTTATCAAACATCTCCTTCAGATTAGCAAAGAGGGTGTCACTTTTCTAGGACTTGACCACAATGTCATCAACATAAGCGTGCACATTGCGCCCAATCTGGGTGTGTAGGCAATTTTGGATGCAACGTTGATAAGTTGTGCCTGCACTCTTCAAACCAAAAGGCATCGATGTATTGCAGAATTGTAACACCCCGATTTTTGGCCCTTTCTTTTTCTTTTGGACTTCTTCGAATTTTTATTTGGAGTTCCTTTTTCCGTGGCTATGTGGTCTTGAAATCTAGGAAGATCTTCTCTCTTGCCACTTCAAAGTGGCTTGTCATTCTCAAGGCCATGTCATTTTCATCTTAGCCCAACCCCAATATTTATTTCTGGGGAATATTCCTTTATCTATTAAAGGAATAACCCTGTTTGCCCTAGGTTGTGAAGCAACCTATATTTCTGTCTTCCACAAAATTCCCACAAAATTCTCATAAATTCTTTGGATCATATCCTCCACAAATATGCCAAAACCCATCCTTGCCTAGTTCAAAAAATAATTCAAGAATATTCATTTTCCATTCTGTCCAGAAAGGCACTTTGTGAAGGAAGTGCTATTTATCTTTTCTTGATTGCCCTCAAAAATTTTGGGAACTCTTTCCCATCCAAGTTATTGCCACATGCCAAAATTCAGCTTCATTTGCCTAGTAAATCTTCCTTAGCAAATTTTCAAATTTCTGACCAGAGAGAAGCTTTGTGAAGGAAGAACTAGCTAGGTTAATCCAAATGAGTTGAAATTTTGGTAGATCATTTATATGATCAAATCATGACTCTCCACCAAATTTCACCTCCATCCAACAATCTATGTGAGCACACCTTAAAATCTTGTTTTCTGGTCACAATTTCAGTTTGTGAAACAACTATATTTTATATTGCTTCAAAAATTCTTAAATTAATCCAGTACCTAAATATCCCTAAATAATATGAGCATGCAAAAACTCACATTATTTTGCCAAGCCATTTTACCCACAAAATTCCCCCAAGTTTCTATCCAGTGTGGAGCATTGTGAAGGAAGTACCATTTTTATTCATCCAAATGGGATGAAATTTTTATGGCACCTTCATATGCTCAAATCATCATCCTACACCAATTTTCAGCCGAATACCACACTCCATGTGAGTGCTACTTCCTGATCTTCTTTCTGGACCAGAATATGTGGTTGTGAAGCAACTATATTAAATATTGGTCCAGATCATTTCATTTTTCACAGGACTGTAGTCCTTCCTACCCTAAACCTGTGTGACATCTTATTTGACCATTTAACCAAACCATTTTACCACAGCTATTGGTCAAAGTTTGCTACAACAATCTTTCCCTGATCATTCCCATCAATCCATAGTGCCTTTAGTCGAGCTATCACTTCTAGTAGGGCCCATCCAGGAAGGACAATGTGCTAGACACCATTAGCTAGACCCTTGAGCTCTCCTCTTGCCTTTGCATGTGGTGACCAGGCCCAGAGCGCGTGCTCTGCAGCCGAAAGCGTGCTCTGAGCTTCGGGACCCTCCTGCCGCCGCCCAAACGCCGTCCTCGCGACACCTCGCCTTGCCGCAGTCCTTCCCCAGCTCGCCCTCGCCTCTCTAGTTCGCCCTCCCCCACTAAGAGCTCGCCGGACCGAGCCAAACCTCGGGCGCACGTGGGAACAGTGGCCGTTCGTGGCCGACAGCACTGGCCGCGCGTGCCCTGCTCCTCCTGCCTCCCCGGGCGTCTGGCCCGCTCGTCAGCCTCTTCTCCATGTGATGTCCAAAGTCACTGTGGCCGCCGTTTGTGCTCGTCACCTCGCCGGGGCGAGCTCTTCTCGCCGCGGCGGCAACCAGCCCGTGCCTCCCCTCCCTCGCCTATTTAAGCCCTCCCCGAGACCTCCCGACCGCACCAACAGCCTCCCCTCCCTCCACTAGCCCTCCCCGACCTCTCCCCCGAGCTCGAGAGCTTGTCCTCGGCCACCATTGCCGCCATGGCCTCCGCCGAGCTCCTCATAAATTCGGTCCAGCCCGAGCCCTCCTCTCTCCCCTACCACCACCAGAGCACTCCACGTCCACCCTAGACCCTTTCCCGTAGCTCGCCGCCTCCTCTCTGTGGCCGGAGCGCCATTCCCGATTCCGGCCGAAGCTGTCCTCCGCCGCGGCCGGGGCCCTGCTAGCTCGGCTGCTCCCCGGCGAGGACAAGACCCGCTGGTGGATGCGCCTCCTCGCGGTGGTCACTCCGGTGGCCGGAGCGTCGCCGGAGGTGGCCGGTGGCGCCGGGACGGCCGCCGGTGTCGAGCGCCCTCCTTTACATCGCGGGCGAATGGGAGGTTGAAGGAGTTGACCAGCCCGGTGGGCCCCACCAACCAGCGACCCCACCCGTCAGCCAGAGGGAGGCGTTGACCCCGGGCCTGCCCAGTTTAAGTGAAGGCGTACTTCCATAAAGTGCGTTTTCGTTTTATGAAAGCGTACTCTGGTGCATCTTCGACTGAAGATACGCTTTCACCGTTAGAAGACGTATTTTCCGAAATACGCTTTCAATTTCCAGCCGCCGGCCGAAACAGTTACTTTGCGGACGTTCGTCCGTTAAGGCCAGAAAAGAACATATTTTTATTCTTTTTCTGCCTAACGAACAAACGACCATAACTTCGCGCCCGCAACTCCGAATCAGGTGATTCCAAAGCCCACGATCTCAGTTCGTCGAGCCCGTTCCGATGGTACCATTTTCATGAGGTTGTCACACTGTGAAAATGACCATTTTCCCTTGCCCTTCAAACAGCTCCGCCGAGAGGGAAACTTTTCCGGCGATTCTTTCCGCGAGTTCATCGCACCTCTCCCCAATGGTTCCTCCATCCCCAGGCAAGCCACAACAGCCACTTGCATGATGGCATTGCAGTAGCCATGGTTTCCACTTGAATATTTAATAACTGTTTGCGCATTTAATTCTTTTGTGAATGCTTCGAATATGTTTGTGAATCCATGCTCATTGCTTATGCCATGTTCATTTTCATCTAGTAAGTGATATGATTAATTGCTAAGGATATTCTTTTCATGATTTATTCTTGCAGTTATTTCCGATGCTAGTAATAATGTTATGCTCACATGAGTAGTTACGGTTTGATATGAAAATACTTGTGATAGTCATGATCGTCATTATGCCATGATCATTTGCATCCCGTAGCATAAAGGATTTATCTTTGTTGATACTATGTTGTTAAAAGGTTATGTTGCCCATCCATGGTTGCACTGATATCATGCTTATATGCATTGTCATATTATTTTACTGTGGCTCAGCTCATCACCATTCAAGTTGAACCTAACATTAATCGAACTTGAACAAATCTGTTGGCTGAGTCATGGTGCCACCGAATCGAGCTAACCAGTGCAGCCACACTTGCCTTATGAGAGGCCCTAATGCGGTCTATTATCATGCCTCTCGCCGGTGCCTCCAACTAGGGAAGGTTATGAGCGCGCGCTACCCAGATCAGGTAGGCGGCCATAAGCCTTGTGCCCGAGTTGTTTGCGCGTGGTTGTCCCCATTTGGGATGAGTTTGTTTGTTGGTCCATGATGGTGGCAGCCACAGAGGTGGCAGATGTCATGAGTTGACATCGGGGCGACCCAGGACATAGCCCAAAGGGGAGTTTGTCAGGAGTGGCCGTGAGAGTGTCATGCAATAGATTGGTTTTGTCGGAACGTCGTTGGTCCACCCGAATGGGAGCACGAGGCCATGAGTTTCGTAGTGTGGGTACAGTGTACTAACCTCTGCAGAGTGTATAATCTATCGATAGCCGCGTCCTCGGTCATGGACACAGTTCATAGTAGGTCACACTATGGGTCAACAGAAATAATAACCTGAATAATAAACAACCCCGGTTCCATGAGAAAAGAAGTTGGATGATCTTTATGTGGTCACGAGTTGATCACGATGATATTCTTGATGATGGTTGATCATGAGGTGATCGTGTGATGATCACGACGGTAAGAAAGATTGATACCTCAGGTGGTTATGAGATAACCTCCGAGCAGAGTAAGTTGGTCCATGAGACCTTAAACGTCGACCCCCCCCCCCTTGCATGCTAGTGCTAGTATCATCCTGTTCATATCATGAATTATATGTACATGCCATGCTCATGTTGTTGCCATGCTCATGTTGTTGCCGTGCTCATGTTGTTCTAGTAGTATCGTGTTCATCTTTGATGATTAACCTGTAAATGCCATGCTGTTGTATGTCTTGATTGCTTTGGTTGCTGTGACCTTGCGAGTACATTCAAAGTACTGACCTGGCGTGTCATGCCAGATTGCAGGTGATGCCGTGATTGCTTGTTTGTCGAGGACCCCGAGGTTGCGCTCTGGGATACGTCCCAGCCAGAGTCCCTGCGGAGTGGAGTTCATCACCGTCGTCGTTGTTCCGCTGTTAGAAGTTATTCCGCTTCGAGATGTCTCGCTTCTAGCATAGAGTTATCTGAGCAGGCGAAGTGTCGTCGTGCCCCTGTAACCTTCGTGCCGTCCGAACCTTTGTACCCGTGTTATTTGTAATAAAGAGCTGAGTTGTTCTATGCCAAGCAGTGCCGTATTCCAGAAGACTTGATCTCTGGGCTGGAATACGGGGTGTTCCGGTCTCTCTGAGCCGAGGTGCCACAAGAATGCTCTAAAGGGTGTGATAAATGTTGCTTTCTCCTGATCTGACTCCTTCATGTTGATCTGATGGTAACCAGAGTAAGCATCCAGGAAACACAGACTTTCACACTGTAGAGTTGATAATCTGATCGATGAGAGGCAGAGCAAATGGGTCCTTGGGACAAGCCTTGTTCAGGTCTATGTAATCCACACACATTCTCCAAGTTCCATTCTTCTTCGCACAAGTACGGGGTTAGCCAACCACTCAGGAAGAAAAACTTCAATGATAAGCCCGGCTGCCAGAAGCCGAGCTACCACTTCGGCAATAGATTTGCGCCGCTCCTCGTTGAAACGTCGGAGGTATTATCTGACAGGTCTCATCTTGGGATCAACATTAAAGTAGTGCTCAACGAGTTCTCTCAGTACACCAGGCATGTCAGAAGGTTTCCATGCAAATATGTCCCAATTCTCATGGATGAACTCAATGAGCACGCTTTCCTATTTGGGATCCATGTTCGCCCCAATGGTGAACTGCTTGGAGGAGTCACCAGGGGTGAAATCAATTTGCCTGGAGTCTGTTGCAGACTTAAACTTGAGCAGAGGGTCGGACTCAGTAGTCGGCTCCTTGAGCGAGGTCATATCCTCAGGATCGACTTGTTCCTTATGAAATTTTAACTCTTCTGCTGCACAAGTCGTCTCTGCGTAAGCAGCATCTCCTTCCTCGCATTCCATCGCAATGTCACGGTCTCCCTCAATAGTAATGGTCCCATTAGGACCCGACATTTTCAGCTTAAGGTAGATGTAATAGGGGCGCGCCATGAACTTAGCGTAAGCCGGCCGTCCAAACAGGGCGTGATATGGGCTCTTGAACTTGACCACCTCAAACATGAGAAACTCAGACCTGAAGTTTTTCTCAGTGCCAAAAGCAGCCTCCAGCTAAATTCTGCCAATAGGGTAAGTGGACATGTGTCGGAGTCTAGGATCTGCGTCCAAGAAACTTCTCCAAGAACTTAGGATTCGAACTCTGGGGGACTTTGCTTGGCAACCTACGACACGACGGCAGCTACGGCGAAAACGCGACGGGCTCACTGGCGCTCACCGGACACGAAGGGGATGCGCGAGCTACCCAGGTTTGGGCCACCGTGCGGTGTAATAGCCTACTTTTGCCTGTGTTGGATTGTTCTGTGATGGAGAGCTTGTGGCTCGAGGTACACGAGGTGTGGGGGAGAATGAATTGATCCCCTTACATGGAGGCGGCCCTGCCCCTTTTGTAGTGCCTTGGTCCTCTTCCCCGAAAATATGAGCGGGAAAGGGTGGCCACAGGGCGGCAATTTCAAAGGGGGACAGGCGCACATGTCTATCCTGACTAAAGGCGGTCTCCGCCTGATAAAGTAGTCTTCTCGACGCACTGGTGGGCTTGGCGATGACCTTCATCCTGGTGCGCCGATCCGTCCTGATCTTCTATCACCAAAGAGGAAAACCTTTGGGACTTGCTTTGGGGGAGGCAGATGCCACTGCTCCCTTATCACCAGAATGGAAGCTGGGCTCAGTCACACCCCACTGTCATTATCCTGATAGCGGGTCGTCACCCATGTGCTGGGCGCGGAGCCCCGCGGCTGGCGCCGTACAATCTGCTTCGTGAGGAGGCCTCGCGAAGCAACATGGTGCTTGGCGGCCTCGGCAGGGCCTGACCCAGCGGCGAGGGGCCTCACGAGGCTCGCCCCTCGCGAGGAGGCTCCCTTCTGGGCAACGACGCTAGGGCCACCTTGCCGGGCCCAGCCCATGCGTCGTCTCCTGGGCCAGAAGGAGATGGGCCATGGTACCCTGGTTCCCACTGGGCCGATAGTAGCCCCCAGGCCCACGGCGCGACGTCCCGCTCGTTAGGGACGAAACATTGTGGGGCCCACTGAGCTGCCGGGCTCAGAGGTGACGCGTGGAGGCTTTTGTGGGGGCGAGACGCCACCACTCCCCACGACGCCTTGGTAACCGCCATCCTGGCGATAAAGCCTGCCTGCGCAGGGTGCATGCACATCATTGCGCTTCGTCCCCATTTCGCCCTTCATCTCGCGTGAGCAGCTCCTCTGTTCTTCCTCCTCCAACTTCCAATCTCTCCATCGCCATGGCCCCAGGCAAGAAGCCCGTGACCGCCGAGGCCTCCTCCAGCAAGAGCTCCTCGGCAGCGGAGCTCGGTCCGGCCTTGCTGCTGGCCACCATAAATGAGAGCGGGCTAGCGAAGGCCCGCCCCCACTTGGCCTCCACGCACTTCGAGGGAGGCGTCACCAAGATCTGGCCGGGCTCGCACCCACGACGAGACCTCGGACTCACGGTGGTCCCCGTCTTCTTCCACTCGCTCTTCGCCGGGCTGGTGCCGCCCTTCTCTGACTTCCTCCTCGCCATCCTTGATCACTACAAGATTTGTCTTCTCCACCTTCACCCCAACTCCATCCTCGTCCTTGCTCTCTTCGCGTACCTCTGTGAGGCCTTCCTGGGAGTGACGCCATCCGTGGCACTCTTCCGGACCTTCTATAGCCTGGGGGTTTTCTCCTCGGGAAACCACCGCTTCGGAGGCGCCTCCTTCCGCATCGACGACGAGATGTGCAAGGTCTTCATCGACATGAAGATCTTGAAGAAGGTGGAGAACTTCAGGCCGCGCTAGGTTTATGTTGATGCCCAGCGGACCAGTCCTCTCCTGGCGGTCCCTAACGAGCCGGCTGAGAAGATCCCCCGCTGGGAGCACAAGAAGCTTGGCGGCGCTGCCCTGAGGCCGATCCTGACAAGGCTGGCGGAGCTGCGCGAGGCCGGGCTTACGGCAGGCATGATCACCAAGGAATTCCTCTGCCGCCGCATCACGCCCCTGCAGAAGCGCTCGCACCCGGTGTGGGAGATCACCAGTGCCGAGGACCGGATCCGGCTAGCGCGGGAGTCCCTCTCGGCCGAAGTATTGGCTGAAGCTTGGGAAGTCTTATTTCCCGGGGAGGCGGAGGAGATGCCTCCTGACGCACGCCCGTTGTACCGCTGGTCCAACAGGGATGAGCTGGTCGCGAGGATTCGTCGGAGGCGGGGTCCTCCTCGGGCGACCACGAGGCCTTCGACTCCGGGAAGGAGAGCAGTGAGGAATCATCCCAGCCACCCCCTCTGTCTCCACTGGCGCGTCATCGGCTTTGGCTGGGCGAGGACGGGGGTGACGACGGGGACGCGTTTTGCGTCGTGCCGGCCAGGCATGTGCCGGCGAGGGATAGAGGAGGCAACGCCGTGGAGATCGACGAGCCCGCGAGGAGCGGGAGGAGGGGACCACTGTGGCCGCCGACCCCGACGACACTCGTGTTGCGCCCTCGGGTGGCTGCCCAGGCGCGCTGCGTGGGGGAGGCAGCAGTAGCAGCGACGCCATCAGGGAGCAGAAGAAGAGGCGCTGGAACCCCAAGGACAAGTAAGTTCCTCCGCCCCCTCCCGTCGGTCCCAACTTCCTGGCTGCTGCGGCCCTGATGAGTTCTTGCCTGCGCAGGAGCCCCGAGCCGGCCGCCGAGGAGAAGGAGAAGACCAAGAGGAGGAAGGCCGAGGCCGAGGGGCCCTCCCCTCCTCTGAACACCGCCTCGCCTGCCGTGCCGGCGCCCCTGGCGGCGAGACTGGCGGGAGGTAGTGAGGAGACCGCGCTGGTGCCTCCCGAGGGGGCCCCATCACCGGTGTCGAGATGGCGGGGAAGGGGGGCGAAGCACCGACCCCTCCTCCGCACACAGTGCCTGCTACGACAGAGGCCACTGCAGCCCTCACAGGAGCCATCTCCGGGCCCGGGCGCCCGGATCTTGAAGTGTTCAGGGCGGCGCCAGAGCACAGGGCGACGCCACCAGCGCCGGAGGTGGCCATCCTGAGCCCCCCGCGCCAGACGGCGAGCGCGACCCCTGCCGGGGGCGATGGCGCGGGGCTGCCGAAGGGGCTCGAAGTCGTGCCCTCCCGTCCGCCGATGCCAGCAGACGATGAGTAGGCCCGGGCGAGTCACGCCTTGGTGCTGGGGAGAGCGGTACCGCGCCCTGGAGCGGGGCCGTTAATAGCGTCAAGGCAGCCCTCGAGGCCCTTGAAGGTGAGCTCAGGAAGGAGGCGGAGCTCTGCGCGGAGGAGCGGCGGAAGCTGGCGGAGGGGTGGAGCCAGCTTTGCGAGGCGGCGAAGCTTGACCGCCAGCGGGATGAGGAGGCGCAGGTGTAGCGCGAGCAGCTCACCAAAGAGGCCCAGCCATCCCTCGCGAAGGCCCTCGAAGATGCCCAGGAGGCCAAGCGGCGGCGGGAGGAGGCGAATGCCTATGAGAAGACACTCCAGGAGCATGCTGCCTCGCGTGAGAGCCGGCTTAAGACGCGGGAGGAGGCTGTGGAGGCCCGCGACGGCCTACTCGCATCCCGCCAAGCTAATCTCCCGAGGCACTAGGAGAAGATCCTAAGGTGCTAGGAGGCGGTCGCTACCCTCGTGGCGAAAGCCAAGACCCGGGAATGCGAGCTCGCGGCATCCGCGTCCGCGCAGGAGGCAGAGCGGGAGCGCCTACAGGCGAAGGAGCGTGAGCTGACGGCCGCCCAGGCCGCTCTTGACGAGCAGAGGAGCCTCGCGGCCAGGCGGGACGAGCTCCAGGCCGAGGTCGATGACCTCAAGAAGCAGCTGCTGGATACGGACGCCACCGTCGAGGAAGCGTGCCGCGACCTGCTGACCCAGGCAACAACGCGGCTCTTCAGCAACCTTCTCCGCCTCGACGATCGCTTCGACCTTAGGCGGGTGGTGACCCCCGTCCCGTCGGAGCTCCGCGAACCCCTTGAGGAGGCTGTGAGGGAGCGTGTGGTCGGCTTCATCGGGCTGTACGCCTTCGAGCCTGAGATCAGCGGCGGCGGTGGCGAGCCCCCTCGTGACAATGGTGGGAGCGGCGACGGCGGCGCCTCGCGCGCCTAAATTCTCCTTGACCTGTTGCTGTAATAGGGTAGATGCGGCCCCGTGGGGGCGTGAAAAACACTTGCATGGTACTTTTGCTTTAAGCACTTAATGATTAATGTGCTTTCGCTTTCCTCCCGAGCCCCTATTTCCCATTTACATTGCCTTCGTGCCCTGTGTCACTGGGACCCAGCCCCCGAGGCAAGCTACAGCCGTCGCTGGTATGCCCAGAGCGTGCGCGTGGCAAGGCCAGAGGGTGTAGGGCTCTTAGGGCTAGTAGGAGTCCCTGAGGCGCGATGCTCAGGGTCCCCCCCTTGACGCGCAGGCGGCTCGTGCCAAGGAAATCAGGATACCACGAGAGGGAAACAAGAGGGAAAGGACCCGAGGGGTGCTTCGGACTTAGCTCCTTCGAGGCGCGTAGCTTGGGCGAGTCCTTCGCAGGGCGCGGCTCGTGAGGCACAATCCCTCGTAAGGCCTTCCGCCCGTAGGGCCCCACTCACGAGGTCTCCCAGGGGAGCTCCTGAGGCCTTCGATATCCTGCACCAGGGAAACTGCCAAGTTTTCGCAAGTAGTGCAACAGGGTGCGCTCGTGAGATCGCCTGTGGGTGTTATGCAAGGAGACAAGAGCACCAAGGACCTAGTGAGGTGACGTACACGGGAGCAGGCCCGCGAGCCAGAGCTCAGTCGCTTGGGTTTTTCAGTGCTACTAGGACTGACCCAAGCACAGACACCGTGCCCAGCCCCCGCTCGCGTGACAGGCACGGGTGAGATCATTAGCGCGCGCCCCGCAGCTGCAAGCACACAGGGTTTTGGAGGGAATAAGCTTTACTAATGCATGAATCAGGTTCATTACATAACAAAAAGATACATGCTGCCGTGTTCGACACGGGTCAGCTTGAGGATGTGACGGCCGAGGGCCCCTCAAGTAGGCCGCCAGCGCTGAGCATGGGGCATCCGCCAACGCGGAGCATGGGGCTTCCACGAGAGTGGGAAGGAGCTCTCATGTGCCGGAGGCAGCGTGGGTAGAGAGAGCCCCGGAGTGTGTACAGCTCCATGTCGCTCGTATCCGTGGGGTACGGATAGAACTTACGGTGATGGCGGGCGTTCCATGTGTTTGGTACCGGAACACCCGCCTTCGTCACGAGTGGGGCCGCGGTGGGCCGGTGGGCGAGTGTTAACCACCTCTGTATTCCTTGTGATGTGGGACTCCAGGCTCACGAAGGTGGCTGCGGCACCCTCAAGGCCGAAGGGCATATGCATGAGCGAGGGCGAGCCCACAGCGATGCGCGGAGGAGGGAAGGGGCCTGCGGGGCAAGCCTGGTTGAGGGCGATGAAGTCGACGCACATGCACACGCTATCGCGCGGCATGGCGACGGGGGTGAGGCTGGCGGACCACTTGGGGTGGGGGGCTTCATGTGCGATTCCAGCATCCTGGGGCTTGTTGACTTGTTACTTCTCGGGCACCTGACGCCGTTCCTTCTGCTTGATGGGCCGCGAGCTCCAGCACGCGGGTGAGTGGTGCTCGATCACCTCCCTCGGTAGGCTGGGCGTGCCTGATGCTATCCAAGCCAATGCATCAGGGCATGCCCGGAGGAAGGTGACGAGCGCGCCTTCCTATTTGGGGGAGGGCCCGTCGCTGGCGGCGAGGGAGGGGCCTGCTTCTCCCCCATCCAGCGACGCCTTCTTGGACTCGTCCCGTTCCTGAGAGAGTAGGGGCTTCTTCTTCCCGGGCGTCTCCTCGGTAGGCCCAGGCACGTCCTTATCGGCTGGGTACGTGACAGAGGCAGTCTTGTAGGCGTGCTCGAGGGTGTGCAGCGCATCCTTCTTGTCGCAGCGGATGGTGAGGGTACTGCTGCAGCTGGGCATTTTGACGAGGTCGTAGGCGTGGTGGGTCGCGGCCATGAACTTGGTGAGCGCCGGGTAGCCCAAGATGGCGTTGTAAGGCAGGCCGATGTGAGCCACATCGAAGACGATGAACTCCGTACGGTAGTTCTTGCGGGTGCTGAAGGTGACGGGAAGGCGCATCTACCCCAGGGGGACAGTGGAGCCGTCGGTGACGCCCGAGAAGGGCCTGGTGGGCATCAGGCGCTCGTACGGCACTTGGAGCATCTCGAAGGTCTCGATGGAGATCACGTTGAGGCCGGCGCCTCCGTCGATGAGGGTCTTGATGACCGCGACATTGCTAATGGTGGGGGTGCACAGCAAGGGCACGGCGCCCACGGCCTTCGTGGACTTGGCGTGGTCGCTGGCGTCAAAGACGATGGGGAACTCAGACCACTTGATGCGGCCGGCGGACTCGAGCGCCGGTAGGGCCGCGTTCACCTCCCGAGAGAACTGCTTGAAGTAGCAGTTGGATGGCAGGGCCTGGGCCCCGCCGAGGGTGCAGGCCACCCTGCGGGGCTCTTGATAGCCCCAAGCATTCTCAGCGGGAGGGGACTCGTTGGCGCGTATTGTGGCGGCGTTGGCCTGAGGGTCAGCCTGCCGCGGCTGGTTCTGCCAGCCCTGACGCCATTGTTGTGGTTGTCGCCCTAGCGGCCATCTCCGCTGCCGCCGCCGCGGCCCTTGCCACGCTCCTTGCGGCTGCCGCGGCGCTCGGTGCGGCCCTCGCGAAGCAGCTTCAGCTCGTGGCAGTCCTCTGTGCTGTGGGAGTTCATGTTGTGGTAGGCGTAGAAAGGACGGTCGTCCTTCTTGGCCTCGCCACGGTCGCGGCCGCGCTTGTTGTCCGGCTTCGCCGCAAGCATGGCAGGGCCCTTACGCTTGGTGTCCTTGCCCTTGGGTTTCGCCGCGTCAGGCTCAGCGTCGATGTCGTTGTGGAGGAAGAGGCGTCCCTCCTCGGCCTTGGCGTAACGGTCGGCGAGGACGAACAACTCTGCTACGGAGTCAAGCTCGTACCTGACCGAGAGCTTCTCGCGCATCTTCACGTCCATGATGCCGTTGGTGAAGGCGGAGACGATCGCGGCGTCGGAGGCCTTCGGGATCTTGTGGCACACCTGGCTGAAGCGCTGGATGAACTTGCGGAGGGGCTCACTAAGGCGCTGGCGCACGTTCCGCAGGTCATTGAGCGTGAGGGAACGGTTGCTCGTGCCCTTGAAGTTGGCGACGAACTGCTTGCACAGCTCCTCCCACGAAGAGATGAACGCCTCGGAGAGGTTCATGAGCCATGAGTGCGCAGCGTCCTTGAGGGCCATGGGGAACCAGTTTGCCATGACCCGGTCGTCCCCCTCGCGGCCTGGATACTGATGGTGTAGAGCAGGAGGAACTCCATGCGGTTGGCGCTGCCGTCATAGCGCTGAGGGAGCTCTGGCTTGAACTTGTCGGGCCACACCACGCGACGTAGCTCAGGGGCAAGGGCTAGGTAGCCCCTGTTGGTGACGGCGCCACCGTCGAGGGCCGCGCGGTTCTGGCGTCCCGCCATGGCAACGTCATGGAGGACGTGGTCCTGGCAGTTGCGCGCCTTCTTGTGGGCCATGTGCACGTTCGGGGGCGCGCGGTGGATGATCTGGTAGCGGTCGCCGTCACCGCCCGGCGCGAGCGAGCCGCGGGACGGCTCCGGCGCGCGCTGCGGGGCAGTGCTCGGCCACATCGCGGTCCGGAGGAGGCGGAGGAGGCGTGTCGCGCTCGGCCCGGTCGGCGCAGGATGGCAGAGCAGACAAGGAGCGAGAGGGCGCCTGGCCATCGCGCGTGGCATCGACGAGCTCGGTGATGCGCCCAAGCCAGGCGTCGTAGCCGTCCTCGGTGGGACGGTAGCACAGCAGCTCCTGCACCATGAGTAGCACGGCGTGCGAAGCGGGTGGATCGTGATGCGCGAGCGAGGAGGTGGTGGCGGAGCGGCCGTGCGCCTGCTCGTTCACTGACGGGTGGGCGGAGGAGGCAACGCGCTCCCCAACAGGCTTAGTGGCAGCGCGAGGGCGCCGCCCAGGGGCGCCGTGGGCGGCGGGTGCCGCGCGGATCCTGGCGGCGGCGCGGCGCGCGGCGCGTTCCTGGCGAGCGGCGACGTCGTCCATGTCGCTGCTGGCATCGAGGTCGAAGGCGCGAAGACGGCAAGTCCCCCTACCTGGCGCACCAAATGTCAGAGTCTAGGATCTGCGTCCAAGAAACTTCTCCAAGAACTTAGGATTCGAACTCTGGGGGACTTTGCTTGGCAACCTACGACACGACGGCAGCTACGGCGGAAACGCGACGGGCTCACTGGCGCTCACCGGACACGAAGGGGACGCGCGAGCTACCCAGGTTTGGGCCACCGTGCGGTGTAATAGCCTACTTTTGCCTGTGTTGGATTGTTCTGTGATGGAGAGCTTGTGGCTCGAGGTACACGAGGTGTGGGGGAGAATGAATTGATCCCCTTACATGTAGGCGGCCCTGCCCCTTTTGTAGTGCCTTGGTCCTCTTCCCCGAAAATATGAGCGGGAAAGGGTGGCCACAGGGCGGCAATTTCAAAGGGGGACAGGCGCGCAGGTCTATCCTGACTAAAGGCGGTGTCCGCCTGATAAAGTAGTCTTCGTGACGTGCAGGTGGGCTGGGAGATGACCTTCGTCCTGGCGCGCCGATCCGTCCTGATCTTCTATCACCAAAGATGAAAACCTTTGGGACTTGCTTTGGGGGAGGCAAATGCCACTGCTCCCTTATCACCAGAATGGAAGCTGGGATCGGTCACGCCCCACTGTCCTTATCCTGCCAGCGGGTCGTCACCCTTGTGTTGGGCGCGGAGCCCCGCGGCTAGTGCCGTACGATCTGCTTCGTGAGGAGGCCTCGCCAGGGGAGCCTCAAGAGGCAACCTGGTGCTTGGCCGTCTTGGCAGGGCCAGACCCGGTGGCGAGGGGCCTCGCGAGGCTCGCCCCTCGCGAGGCGGCTCCCTCCTGGGAAACGACGCCAGGGCCACCTTGCCGGGCCTAGCCCACGCGTTGTCTCCTGGGCCAAAAGCAAACGGGCCATGGTACCCTGGTTCCCACTGGGCCGACAACATGCCGGGAACAATGCCGTGAAATAATGTTGATGACGACTTTAGCTGCTTCTCTGAAAGGTTCATCCGCTTGAATGTATCATAATATAGGATATTGATACTGCTGCCTCCGTCCATGAGTACATTGGTCAACTTATAACCATCAACCCGAGGAGCACCGACCAAAGCCAGGTGCCCAGGATTGTCAACCCGTGGAGGGTGGTCTGCTCAACTCCAAGTGATGGGTTGCTCAGACCAGTTTAACCATTCTGGTACTACTGGTGCAACAGTGTGCACAACACGCTTTTGCAGCTTCCTATCTCTTTTGCACGTATTAGTGGTGAAGACGTGATATTGCCCACTGTTCAACTGCTTCGGGTTACTCTGGAAACCAGCGCCCTAGTTCTGATTACCTTGGCTGGCTCGCTGATTATTGCCTCCACCACTACTAGCCCCCTGAAAGTAGGCACCCTGGTTGCTTCATGATAGTCGGATCCCTGAAAGTCTGTTCCTGAATTGCCAGCTCTGGGGTTCCCAGGGTGTCCACCGTTACCACCATTGTTGTTATTGTTACCACCAAAACTATTGTTTTTGAATTCTTGCATGATGTAACAATCCTCCCAAGAGTGATTTGCTGGTTTATCGTCCTTCCTATACTTTGTACACAGACCTTTAAGGGCTTCCTGGTAATTTCGGGGGCGAAAACCTTGGGACTACCTCTTAAAGTTGTCATTTTGACGCCAATTTTTGAAACCTGAGTTGGTATTGGCGACCAAATTTGACCCTCCATCGGTGCTCTTGTGCTTATTGTTGTGGTTGTTATTCCCGTTGTTGTTATTCTGATGACCCTTGCCACCATTCTTCTTGCCCTTTCCAGACTTATCATCGTTGGAGTCAGGATCTTTAGTCTTATCAGACTCTGCATATTTCGTCATGATGTCCATGAGCTCACTCATATCCTTGACATGATGCCTGATGCGCCCCAGCTTATGCACCAAAGGTTCAAATCGGCAGTTCCTTTCTAGGACAAGGACTGTTGTTGGAGCCGTGATGCTATCGGAGGAGTGGATAATTTCTGCAACCCTTCGTGGCCAATGATGGGCCGACTAACCCTCCTTCTGGACACAGTGCTCCAAGTCAGTAATTGTCACTACAAAAAAAAGACACATCCCTGACATTATGGCCCGAACGAAAACTTTTTCTATCATGGTTGTGACACTTCTATGACAATAATTGTGACAAAAACACGTATCATCATAGATGTGGTGGGCTCCTACTTCTATGACAAACAATTATGACAGAAAATGGGCTTTTTGTCCTGGGCGGGCCGAAGACGCACCCACATGACATTCTTTGGGCCGTCCATGACGTAAAAAATCGTGGTAGAAGTGAGGGCGAGGAAATTTTCAGGGAGTTCCTGGTTACGGTGGGTGGTCGGGGCCGAGCAATGCAGTGTGATTCATGCGTTTCTCTCGTACGCACGCGCGTGTCCGAGGCGTTCACTAACTGAACCCAAGTGAGGTGTTCGCTAAGTGAACCTGAGCGAGGCGTTTGCTTACTGAACCCGAGCGATCGATCAATCCCTCGCACTACTACACGTACTGAACCCGAGCGATCGATCCCACTGCGTACTGAAGCCGAGCGATCCCTTCGCTGCTAACTGAACCTGAGCGATCCCTTCGCTGCTAACTGAACCCGAGCGATCCCTTCACTGCTAACTGAACCCGATCAATCCTTCTCGCTGCTTAGTGAAGCCGATCGAGCCCCCGTGCGAGACGTAGCCAGCCGGTGTTGGGTTGCCTCTCGATGAACAGTGCCCGTTGCTGCCGCGCGCGCGATACACATAGACACGAGTCGAGACGCATCGATCGAGCCGGTTGGTTGGCTGTGGATGAACAGTTTCCGTTGCTGCCGCCCGCTCGTACGCCCCACCCAGCCGGTGGGTTGGCTGTATATGAACAGTACCCTGGCCGTGTGAAGGTGGTTGGCGCTTGGATGAACAGGACCCCGAGGAGGCCGCCACACCCCAGCCGGTTGGGGGTGGATGAACAGGACCCCATGGAGGCTGGATGAACAGTAGCCAGTGGAGGCTGGAGGAAGTCGACGGTGGATGAACAATAGCTGGTGGAGGCTGGAGGAGGTCGACCATGGATGAACAGTAGCCCGTGGAGTCCCGTTTTGTGGTACGCAACACCCCTCCTGATGAACAGGACCCCCGTTTTAATCGTAGGCAGTTGGGGAGAAGTCTGCTTCCTCCGTTTTGCGGTACGCCAGAGCCCTCCCGATCAACAGGACCCCGTTTCGACCGTAGACGCTAGAACAGAAGTCCGTTTCCTTCGTTTTGCGGTATGCCAGACTCCCAGCCGATGAACAGGACCCTGTTTCGACCATAGGTGGTCGAACAGAAGGTCGTTTCCTTCGTTTTGTGGTACGCCAGACCCCGTGTCGATGAACAGGACCCCATTTCGGCTATTCCGTCCAAGCCGGTTGGCTCCCGATGAACAGGACGCGTTCCAACCCAGTTGCTTGGCTCCCGATGAGCGTGACGCTGTTTCCTCCGTTCCGACCTAGCCGGTTGGCTGCCGATGAACAGGAGGCCATTGCTGCCATCCGTTGCCTCTCCATGTACACGATCCCTGGCCGTACATATGCATAAGTACGCGTTCGAGACCCCGCCCATATGTACGTACGTGGCCATATTCTTTGCCGTGTGGCTGTACGTACATGTACACGATTTAGACGGGACTGTCTGAACTGCCATGTCAGGTGCTCTACTATGACACGTGCCGCTACTTACTCGGCCACAGTTCATCCTTGCAGAGTGACCGAACGACCAGTATGTACGTACACGTTCGCGACCAGACAGACAACGCTACGTACGCTTCGACATGGTGGGTCCCAGCTGTCAGTGGATAAGGAGGCACTTCCTTGCCTACGAAGATATAGCTGGTGGGTCCCAGCTGTAAGGGGGAGGAAATCATTTTTTTTGCACATAATAAGGAGGCACTTCCTTGTGGCCCCCCATAGAGGGCCGACGCACGCCAGTGCCATGATAAGACCTGGCGCACGTCTGAGACATGATACATCAATTCCAGGCACAAAAATGGCTTTATTATATCAAATGGAGTTTTACAATATTGTTGCTTACAACAATATTACACGGCTCCAAGGCTAACTAAATGGCAGCAGAGGTCTTGGTTCGGCGGCAACGACGTCTCTGGCTGGGCTCCACAACGCACAGGACTAGCTGGGTTACGATCTAGCCTGACGGATCTTCTCCTGCAACTGGCCACGTGCAAGGCTAGGTGAGTACTTTGAATGTACTCGCAAGACAACCAAATACATAGCATCCAAACAAGCAGATAACAAAGCAAGCCCTATGCTCATGTAAGAATTTATTCTAAGCATGGCATGGAATTAACAGGAAATCATGAATCAAGCATGACATAACATGTATCAGGCATATCAACTACATATCATGGCATGGCATAGCTATTTTTACAAGACATGGTATCCACAATCAAACTGGAAATTACACTACCCTTAACTCCCGTGAAGCATTAAAGTAATATGTGTGACATCATTCAGTTTTACTGCCCTTCTAGGCTAACTCATGACCCACCGAGATCCCATCTCGTGATCATGTCAGAACCACATGGTGACTGCTCACAATTATCCCATAGTCCAAGTTACCACATTTACTTAGTAGCACAAGTTTATAACAGGTTTGTCCTCCAGATCGACCAAGACCAAATAGTGTGACCTAGTACGAACTGTGTCCAATACCGTGGACTCGGCTATTCGAATAGATTCTTACACTCTGCAGAGGTTGCGCACTTTACCCACACCATGGAGCTCCTTGTCCCGTACCTCAGTAAACTTCCCTCTTTGGTGGACCGGTGCTGCTCCAACGAAACTTGCCTAACCCATGACTCCTTCACCGTACCACCGACAATCATCCTCCCCCGGAGTCATGCCCTGGGTGGCCCCTGTGTCACCCCGTGACACCTGCCACCGTCGTGGCCAAACTAAACTGTCCCAAACGGGGACTCCCGGGCTAAACAATCAACTGGGCTCACAAGGTTATCGCCGCCTACCTGATCAGGGTAGCACGCGCACATAACCCTCCCTCTTTGGTGGTACCGATAAAAGAGCACGCAGCCAGACCAAGTCAAGGCCGTCCCATACCGACAGATGTGGCTGCACGGGTAAGCTCGGTTCGGTGACACTATGACTCGATCCCATCGATGACGGAGGAGGTTTAGTTTACAAGTTCAATTTAACATTCCATCATCGTACCATAACCTCAACATTTATCAGCAGGAACAAACACTTAACAACAGCATAACAAAACCATAACAGTATTGACAATCATGGCATGAGATCAAATCATAGTACTAACATGATAATAGTATTAAAAGTATTGCTATTAGCATGGGAAAACATGACATGAAAGCAATTTATAATATCACATGGTAAATAACACTAGCATCTGGCACAGATGAAATAACCGGGCTATGTAAGTGCAGACTAACAGATGATCCGAAATATATTGCAACACACACACACAGGGTGCAAGCAAAGTCATCACGCAAGTCCGGAGCTCATGATAAGAGGTTGGCTGGCCTTGGGGTTGATGGAGTAACCGGGAAGAAGTGCGATGGGCTCGCGAAAAGATTTGCTGGAAAAGTTTCCCTCTCGAAGGGGGCTGATTAAGGGCAAGGGCAAAATGGCCATTTTCACTGTGTGAAAACATTTTGAAAATGATACCATCGGAACGGGCTCGACGAACTGAAGACGTGAGTGTTGGATTTACCTCAATCGGAGTTACGGTCGCGGAGAAACGGCCGTTCGTTCATTAAGCGATAAAACAGACAGAAAACTGTCCATTTTAGCCCTTAACGGGTGAACATTCACTATTTAGCAGTTTCGGCGCCGGCTAGGAATACGCCTTCAATATCATAAAACGTATTTCTATCCGTAGCCGTGGATGGAGACGCCTTTACCAAACGGAAAGCGCATTTCCGGAGCACGCCTCCACTTAAAACCGGCTGGGCCCGCCGTTAGCCACTTACATGTGGGCCCCGCGTTGACTCTCTCTCTCTCCTTCTCCTGGGTCGTCGTCTTGGTCATGACAGAGGGCAGGGGCGCGCCTCGGCCGCCGGCATAGCCGTCACCTGGCGACAAGAGGGGGCCGGCCGTCGCGCGTAGGGGCACCGCCGCTCCTCGCCGCGCCGGGGTGGTCGCGCGGTCGCCCGAGGCAGACCGCAGCGCCATCGCCATTGCTAGGGCCGTGGCGGCCGAGAGCTGCAGGGGCTGTGCCGGCAGGGTTTCCCCTGAGAAACGGAGAACGGCGGCAGCCTCGGGAGCGCTAGGGAGTGCGGTGGCCGCAGGATAGAGGGAGGGGGAGAGCCACGGGGCTCGGATTGCAGAGGCGGCCGGGCGGCATGGCCATGGTCGGGGAGGAGAAAGGTGAGCTCCACCGGCCAAATGGAGGTGGGGGAAACGACGCGGCGGGGCTGGGGAAGCTCCTGGGCAAGGTACTGGATACAGGGAGAGCTCCGTTGCTTGAGTTGAAGCGGGGCCATGGCGGCGGCCATTGATGCCGAGGGGAGAGGAGAGGGGTTCCGGAGCTCGAGGGAGAGAGGGCTGGGGCTGCTGATGCTCGGGAGAGGCTCGGGGACTCGCTACTTATAGGTGCGGGGGGGCTCTGGACATCGCTCGCCGACGGCCGAAGCCTCTGGTTACGCTGTTCCGTGTCCCAACAGTGCTCGATGTCGGCACAGCCGGCCAGAAGCTAGGGGATGAGGGGGAGAGGCTTCTGGACGTCCACGCGTGCGGTGGGCAGCTCGCCGGCGCTCGCGGACAAGCCGGAGCTTGCCGGAGATGGCTCCCGAAGCATCCGATGTACAGAGCGCCATTTCGGCGTGCTCTGCCCGTGGTCACCACGTGGCCACGGCGTTGCCACGCCCAACTCGATGCCAAATTGTGTCTAGAGTCTTCTCCACGCATCACTGAGTTGACTAGTGCATCTGGAAGACATGGGAAAGCTCTGAGGTGACTGCACCTAGGTCAAACAGGTTCTAGCAGCAAAGTTTGCACACGTAGTGTGGCCACCACAATGCTCCTATTGGCCTGATCTTGGGCATGGGTCAATCATCTACGAAGGTGGCCATGCTGACAAAATTTCAGCTCAAATGGACAATTCTAGATGGTACTTCCTTTGTAACCTTGAAATCTGGCTAGAAATGCAAATGATGATGTTGAGGTCAAATGGCTAGTTGGATTTGGCTGATTTTTGGTGTAGAGTTATGATTTGATCATGAAAGATATCTGGAAAAATTTCAGCTCAATTGGATCATCTATGAGGCTAGTTCCTTCACAGAGATGCAATCTGGGAAGAAACTTAGATAATTTACTGAGGAATATTAGCTAGATGGAATGGGCTGGTTTTTGATATCCAGGGGTTATTTATCAATGTTAACCACCTTGAAAAATTTCAGCCCAAAAAGATCAAGGAAACAAGCACTTCCTTTGCAAACTGGAAATCTGGACAGAATTTGCAAATGGATGTTGTGGTCAAAATTTGAATTGTGGAACTTCAGATTTGGATGGAAATGGTTAATATATGGATAGGAGAAGCTCCACAAATTATTTGGGATTTTTTCCTAACTACCAAAATGGTAGTTCCTTTGGAAAGGCCCCAAATTGAAATATTGGCTTTAAATAGGAAAATGCAATTTCCCTTATTTAATTATGGCCAATATTTTTGTGAGAGCTCAATATGATCACAAAGAATATCTCCACAAGTTTTCATGAACTTTGGAGATGGATAGATATTTTCCTGGATTTAATTCCTCAGAAAGGCAGAAAGAGGAATTAATTCTAGATGAGAAATATTGCATATGACTGAGCAATATTTTTGCACATCTAGGGTTTATGAATGAAGGAGGATCTCTGGAAATTTTTGGAGGATTAATAGAGCAAGGAAAATGATAGCTCCTTTGTAAACACAAATGTAGGATTTCCAGTTCTGATATTTTGGAACTAGCGTTTGAATGAGGTTCGGGGTTTACTGACGAGAGTTTGGTGGGCACAAGAGCATGGGAATGGTATGGAGAGGCTGAGGATCATCTGGATTCACCTGGTCACTCACCAGATTCCAAAGGAAAAATTTGGGAGAGAAAAGCTTGGAAGGAATAACAGCTCAAAAATCGATAACCCGATTTTTGGGGTGTTACAAACCTTCCCCCCTTAAGAGAATCTCGTCCTCGAGATTCCTAGGGTTAGCTCAAAACAACTAGTCGTCCTGGAAAAACCTCTGGGTTGGGTCCTAACCCTGCGGTTGAAAACAACCGAGTTAAGGGTACCGAAAAGCGGTACACCCAGATCGAGATACGGATATCGCGGGATCTACTCCATGGTGGGTCGATGGGTTGCTCTCGTGGCCCTAATATTTTTAGGAAAGGCAAAAATTTCCTTTCTCCAAAAATGCTAGGGGCACCCGAATGAACAGTGTCCTCTCTCGCTGACAGGTGTGCCCAGGGCCCACTGGCAGCCTCCTTCTTTCTTCGGCCAACTGCTCTCTCTCGCTCCTGCGCTGTTCCGCGTGCGGCCGGGCACAGCTCGCGCCTAGCTTCTAGGGCATAAAGCACCCTACGACGGTAATGCGCAGCGTGCACGAGGTCGACGCAGAGAGCACTCCCATCGCGGGCCAGCGCCGGTCGGCACGGCTCGCGGATTCGCCTCCTGGACGCCGGTGATCAAGCGACGCGCAGTTCTACTGGACCTCGCTCACCGAACACCGGACTTGGGCTATAAAAGATGATGGCACCGCGGCTCTGTCCAACTCACACCATGCCTCTCTTCCATCTCTTTGGTTTGGACGAGCTCGAGCCGAGGTCCTTCGGCGATGCAGTGTTCCTGGTGGGGCTACGGTGGTTTCTCACTGCGCTACTGGCTACGCTGATCGGTTCGGCGCTCTGTCTGCTGCAGCTCATCCTGCTGGAGCGAGCTCGCAACGACGAGGGTCCTGCCGCGGCGGGTCGAGACGAGGACGATGCCGGTAGGGTGGCTGGTGAACATCCACGCTGGTTTCGCGCCATCTCAGGCCGGCGGAATAAGCGCGTGACATGGTGAGGCGAGGTGGCGGCCTGTCCAGTGTGTCGCAAGACGGTGACAGAGGCGTCGCTGGGTCTGTGGCTAGTGTAGTGTGGTCAGTGGAGTTCTACCAATGCAGGGATCACGCTGCTGGTCGCTCCTCGTCGAGCAACATCCACAATGAGTGGGTGTTGGGGTACGATCGGGGTTTAAATCTTGGACTGGAGGGGTTGTAACGGTTTATGCTCCAATAAAATTTCTCAGAATTTCTCCGAGATCGCAGCTGAGCTCCGGGAAAAAGATTTTGGGACCGGGGAATTTTTGGGAAGAACTGGCTCCCCAGAGTTCTGGGTTTCGGACGCTGGCAAACGGAGAAAGCATAGATGGGTAAGGGTATGCGGCTTTGCATTCTACCCGAGTACTGCTGCGATTGTACTCAGGGGAATGAACTTGGCATGCAGACATTGCTCACACAATACACGCGTAATCTACTCAACCAATATGCAGGCAAATGCATACATGCAAAGGAAAAGAACACATCCAACAGATTACACTACGGTGTTTTAATACTAGTGGGTGTATGTACTCCTGGTATACATATACCTACACCAGCTCGCATTTCATTAGGGACTCTGGGCGAGTCCATTATTTTTAGGTGTAAGTGCTCTACTGATCAAGATCTTGTTAAAAACCATTGCCGGCTCTGTTAAGCATCTCTGCTTAACGGAGAGGCAATGAACTAAACACACAGAGCAAGCAGACATACATAACGTTACAACAACACACAAGTTACAAGCAATACAAGCATACAACAACACGCAACCTTACTAGGCACCTAACAGCAACTACTCACTCTGAACTACAGGGTTCTACTCTTGCTGGGGTTCTCCTGGGGGACGTAGGTTGAGCCAATTTCCATCTTCATCGTCGGACACCTCTATAGGTTGGGGCTTAACTGCTGGAGCTGCGGCGGGAACTTGCCGGAACACATCCCTACGACGAAGACGCCGAATAGCTCCTCGAATAGAATTTGAGTGGATGGAGCCAGAGTTCCACGGGTTCACGGGCTTCGAGCGTAACACTATCTGCGAAGGTGGCACTGGGTTTGGCATCAGGGAACTGGTGGCTTGGGATGCAGTTTGACGGGCCTCACGGTATGCTTCCGTAACAACCCGAGTGGTGCTTTGGTCAATGGCTTTAAACTCTCCAAGAATGCCGGAGATCAGCAGTCCCTGGGCAGCAATGAATTGAACCAGGCGAGCCATTGCCGGGTCGGCATCTTCGGCTGTGCAGGAGAACTCGCAGCCTTCGCTGGACGCGGAGGGAAAGTAGCTGAACTCCCGCATCTCCGCTACGCGAGAACTGGAAACAAATACGAGCGATGGCTTTCGCAGCAGCTGTCTGGACAGCCAATGCGGGGGTGGGCATGGGTTTGCCCTGAAAAGTCCAGGGCTTCCCATCCTCCGCTGGACCTGGGCAGATATGCGCATTCGCATAGAATCGGCAAAGGTGAGGGACGGGTTCCAATTGGAACACCAGATACACCGGGCTAGTATTACAGCCAAGGGCTTGGGTGAGCATACTCGAAAGGATGGGCGGAAAGCCAGCATAGCCATTAGCCGAAGTTTGGCTATGGAAAGTGGGTGCTCTGGAGGAACTAGCCATGGCTGCTGGTTTGAGGATACTGGCCTGGGTTCTCTTGCGAGGATCTGGCTCACTGAACGGAGAGGGCTGCGACTCGCAGGTGGGAGGGGTTTTAAATAGGCAGCCAGGCTGGGACATACCAGCATGGCGTGGATCCTTCTCATGCCGGGTAAAGGATACGTTGGCACGGCCGGCAACAGGGTAGGGTCGCGGTCCAATCCAGGGATGGCTGGGTGGGCGGACAGCTAGGTAGGGGTACGTCAAGTCCGGCTGCGCCGTCTGTTGATCAACAGTGGCCGTGTCGGATTCCAGGGATGGGTCAACTCTATTGGGCTCACTACCGGAAAAAATAGGGGTGGTTTGAGCTAGGGTAACCTACAGCCAGCCTAGCTCTGATACCACGTCTTGTGGCACCCCGATAGAGGGCCGACGCACGCCAGTCCCAGGATAAGACCTAGCGCACGTCTGAGACATGATACAGCAATTCCAGGCACAAAAATGGCTTTATTATATGAAATGGAGTTTTACAATACTGTTGCTTACAACAATATTACACGGCTCCAAGGCTAACTAAATGGCAGCGGAGGTCTTGGTTCGGCGGCAACGACGTCTCTGGCTGGGCTCCACAATGCACAGGACTGGCTGGGTTATGATCTAGCCTGACGGATCTTCTCCTGCAACTGGCCACGTGCAAGGCCAGGTGAGTACTTTGAATGTACTCGCAAGACAACCAAATACATAGCATCCAAACAAGCAGATAACAAAGCAAGCCCTATGCTCATGTAAGAATTTATTCTAAGCATGGCATGGATTTAACAGGAAATCATGAATCAAGCATGACATAACATGGATCAAACATATCAACTACATATCATGGCATGGCATAGCTATTTTTACAAGACATGGTATCCACAATCAAACTGGAACCTACACTACCCTTAACACCCATGAAGCATTAAAGTAATATGTGTGACATCATTCAGTTTTACTGCCCTTCTAGGCTAACTCGTGACCCACCGAGATCCCATCTCGTGATCATGTCAGAACCACATGGTGACTGCTCACAATTATCCCATAGTCCAAGTTACCACATTTACTTAGTAGCACCGGTTTATAACAGGTTTGTCCTCCAGATCGACCAAGACCAAATAGTGTGACCTAGTACGAACTGTGTCCAATACCATGGACTCGTCTATTCGAATAGATTCTTACACTCTGCAGAGGTTGCGCACTTTACCCACACCATGGAGCTCCTTGTCCTGTACCTCGGTACACTTCCCTCTTGGGTGGACCGGTGCTGCTCCAACGAAACTTGCCTAACCCGTGACTCCTTCACTGTACCACCGACAATCATCCTCCCCCGGAGTCATGCCCTGGGTGGCCCCTGTGTCACCCCGTGACAACTGCCACCGTCCTGGCCAAACTAAACTGTCCCAAAGGGAGACTCCCGGGCTAAACAATCAACTGGGCTCACAAGGTTATCGCCGCCTACCTGATCAGGGTAGCACTCGCGCATAACCCTCCCTCTTTGGTGGTACCGATAAAAGAGCATGCAGCCAGACCAAGTCAAGGCCGTCCCATACCGGCAGATGTGGCTGCATGGGTAAGCTCGGTTCGGTGACACTATGACTCGATCCCATCGATGACGGAGGAGGTTTAGTTTACAAGTTCAATTTAACATTCCATCATCGTACCATAACCTCAACATTTATCAGCAGGAACAAACTCTTAACAACAGCATAACAAAACCATAACAGTATTGACAATCATGGCATGAGATCACATCATAGTGCTAACATGATAATGGTATTAAAAGTATTGCTATTAGCATGCGAAAATATGACATGAAAGCAATTTATAGTATCACATGGTAAATAACACTAGCATCAGGCACAGATGAAATAACAGGGCTATGTAAGTGCAGACTAACAGATGATCCGAAATATATTACAACACACACACAGGGTGCAAGCAAAGTCATCACGCAAGTCCGGAGCTCATGATAAGAGGTTGGCTTGCCTTGGGGTTGATGCAGATGATCCGAAAAGATTTGCCGGAAAAGTTTCCCTCTCGAAGGGGGCTGATTAAGGGCAAGGGCAAAATGGTCATTTTCACTGTGTGAAAACATTTTGAAAATGATACCATCGGAACGGGCTCGACGAACTGAAGACGTGAGCGTTGGATTTACCTCAATCGGAGTTACGGTCGCGGAGAAACGGCCGTTCGTTCATTAAGCGATAAAACAGATAGAAAAGTGTCCATTTTAGCCCTTAACGGGTGAACGTTCACTATTTAGCAGTTTCGGCGCCAACTGGGAATACGCCTTCAATATCAGAAAACGTATTTCTATCCGAAGCCGTGGCTGGAGACGCCTTTACCAAACGGAAAGCGCATTTCCGGAGTATGCCACCACTTAAAGCCGGCTGGGCCCGCCGTTGGCCACTTACATGTGGGCCCCGCGTTGACTCTCTCTCTCCTCCTCCTGGGTCGTCGTCTTGCTCGCGACAGAGGGCAGGGGCGCGCCTCGGTCGCCGGCGTAGCCGTCACCTGGCGACGCGAGGGGGCCGGCCGTCGCGCGCAGGGGCACCGCCGCTCCTCGCCGCGCCGGGGTGGTCATGGGGTCGCCCGAGGCAGACCGCCGCGCCATCGCCATTGCTAGGGCCGTGGCGGCCGAGAGGCTGCAGAGGCCGTGCCGGCAGGGTTTCCCCTGAGAAACGGAGAACGGCGGCGGCCTCGTGAGCGCTAGGGAGTGCGGGGGGCGCAGGATAGAGGGAGGAGGAGAGCCACGGGGCTCGGATTGCATAGGCGGCCGGGCGGCATGGCCATGGTCGGGGAGGAGCAAGGCGAGCTCCACCGGCCAAATGGAGGTGGGGGAAACGACGCGGCGGGGCTGGGGAAGCTCCTAGGCAAGGTACTGAATACGGGGAGAGCTCCGTTGCTTGAGTTGAAGCGGGGCCATGGCGGCGGCCATTTATGCCGACGGGAGAGGAGAGGGGTTCCGGAGCTCGAGGGAGAGAGGGTTGGGGCTGCTGATGCTCGGGAGAAGCTCGGGGATGTGGCACCCCGCCTAAATACCACTGTAGCCAGACGGTCACCGCACATACCAGCCCAGGAAATCACTCTGGCATGAGCTTTTACAACAAGTATCATGAACACCGGCATTTCTATTAATGGATATATAGGTCTTACATGATATATGGCAGCGGAAAATTTCTATCTAAGGCAACATAATCCTGGTGTGGCTCCAATCCACAGGGATCTGACTGGGTTACTCTTCTAGCCCGCGAACACTCCGGCTCCTCGCTAGAGGTCGTCGAATCCTTAGGTGAACCTGGCCACATTGAAGGCCGCTGAGTACTTTTGAATGTACTCGCAAGCAAACCAAACCAACATATATACCAAGCAAAGCAATCCATGGCATTCAAGCATGCATTTATTATCTTAACAGTATTAACTATCATGTTATGATAGGATTATCTAGCAAGATTAAACATCTAGCAGCATTAATCATTATGTCATGGCAGGATTATCTAGCATGATAATTACTGAAGTAAATGCAGTAAAGTATATCAGGTAAATAATGCGAACTTCGAATATGCTCACGATCCAAATCCGATCCAAGCTTTGCGGTCACCCGACCACTTATCTCATAGCCACCTTATGGCTAGCATTCAAACCTCTGACATCAACTGATGTCCATGTATCTGTACGGCAAGCCTGACAAACCTTACCATTCTCTGGTTTAGTGTTAGCAATAACATTATATAGTTTGTTCCTCCAGACTCGACACAGACCAAATAGGGGCCTATACGAACTGTCCATGACCGAGGACGCGGCTATTCGAATAGATTTACACTCTGCAGAGGTTGCGCACTTTACCCACACCATGGAGCTCCTGGCCTCGTACTTTAGTACATGTTCCCATTCGGGTGGACCAGTGCTGCTCCAACAAAACCTTGCCTATTGCCCGGCACTCTTACGGTCCCACCGACAATCATACCCTCCCAGGGTCATGTCCTGGGTGGCCCCTGTGTCACCCCGTGACACCTGCCACCGTCGTGGCCAAACACTGTACCAAACAGGGACGCCGGCAAATAACTCAACATGGGCTCACAAGGTTATCGCCGCCTACCGGGCCAGGGTAGCGCGCACGCATAACCTTCCCTATTTGGTGGTACCGACAAGAGGCAGGACAATAGACCAAGCTAGCGCCGTCCCATACCGGCAAATGTGGCTGCACGGTTAAGTCCGGATAGTCGGCACTATGACTCGATCCAGTCGACGGAGGAGGTTGTTGTCATTATTAAGTCACATTTCATAATATTGCAATAACGGTAACCATGCATAATGTAACCATTATAAAAACATAACAACCTATCTCCATACAATATCACAACGAGTCACTAGTGCTAGAATATGATGAATACTAGCAAGTAATGTAAATAGCAAGTTCAAACTAGCAGGAGTTTAACTATTTCTAACACAGGCATAAACATTAATTAAACACGCAAGAATAACATAGAGCAATGCTTCAGGGCACATATTAGATGGTCGGCTTGCCTGGGGGTGAAGGAATACTCTGGAAGAAATGTGATCGCCTCGCGGAAGAATCGTCGGAAAGGGTTTTCTCTCGGAGGGGCAGATTGAAGGGCAAGGGCAAAATGGGCATTTTCAGAAAGTATGACCATGGTGAAAGTGATGTCATCAGAACGGGCTCGACGAGCTGAAGAAGTGGGCTTTGGAATCACCTGAATCAGAGTTGCGGTTGAAGAGAAACGGCCGTTTGTTCGTTAAGCGGGGAAGCAGACAGAATAGTGTCCACTGTAGCTCTTAACGGATGAACGTCAATAACTTAGCGATTTCGGCCGGCGGCTGAGATTAGAAGGCGCACTTCAGAAAATACGTCTTTGGGAACAGAAAGCGCACTTCTGCCTAAAGTACTGACAGAGTATGCTTTCCTGAAAGGAAAACGTATTTCCAGAAATACGCGTCCACTTAAGTCACCGCGGACCCGGGGCTAGGTCAACGGGTGAGGCCGACAGGCGGGACCCACGGGCAGGGGGGTTGGTCATCGTCATCCTCCTTCTGCCCGTGCTTGACCGGGGAAGGGCGGACTTCGGCGAGGTTTGCCGGCCGCTCCGGCCGTCCTCCGCAGCGCTCGGCCTACCAGCATGCTCGGGAGGCCAAGCCGCGTCCATTCCACGGGTGCACGGACCTCGAGGAGGACCAGGGCGACGGCGGCTTGGGCATCTGTGGCGGAGGCCGTCGGCCGTTGTTGGCTTGGAGCGCACGGGCTCTCTGCCGGCGAATGGAGGATATGGGGAGGCTCGCGGAGGCGGGATAGGAGTACTGATGAGGTTTAGATGGAGGGAGGGGCTCGGGTTTGCTCGGATTTGAGCAGAGGCTGAGGTGGCCATGGCGGCCAGTGGAGTGAAATTCGGGCGAGAGAGCTCAAATGCTTTGGGAAGGAGCTAGCAGAGAGGGAGAGAGGGTTGGGGCGAGCTCGAGGGAGGCCGGGCATGGGCTATTTATAGCCCGGCTGGCCGAGGCGATAGACATGGCCGAGGCGGCCTTATCAGCTCACTGGAGCTCCGGGGAGGACGTGGCTGGAGGGTAGCGGCGTCGAGCGGCTTCGCGGGTTGGGGAGAGAGCTCGGGACCGCTCGAGAGAGATCGAGGAAGAAGAGGACAGAGAGGAAGGCGACAATGGCGCGGTTACGGGCAGCTCGATGGCGACTGCTCAGGTGAGTGGCTGGCGTCGGGGAGTGGCACGGGCAAGCAGGGGAGCTGCACTGGCGTGCTCGAGAGGCTTCGGGGAGGAAGAGGACAGCGGAGGGGAGGCGACAGAGAGGTTCACGAGGAGGACAGTGCCATGGCGGCGGCTGCCGTGGCGCGAGGAGAAAGAAATCGGAGAGGGGAAAAGCTTGGAGAGGGACAGGTGGTCGCCGCGGAGCCCATAGACATGCTCGGACAAGCCAGAAGTGGCCGGAGAGAGCTAGCCGACGTGAACAGTGCGCAGAGCACCGTTTCTACACAGCCGCTGCGTGGTCACCACGTGCATGGATAGCTCTGGAAGGCTCCTGCCTGTCCAAGCTTGTCCAACAAGTCTCTCGATGCTCAAATAGATGAAAGAAGGGGCTGGAACCAGCTAGGTAGTTCTGAGGTGAGATAAACTTGCAGAAACAAGTTCTGACAGCAAAATTGGATGGAGTTTTCTGGAGAACTGGATGGAGAAATGGAGTTGGATCTTTGTCATAACAAGATGGGGTATGAAGGACTAGGTGCTTGCAAAATTTGAAGGCACTTGGACCAAGTTTGCATATACTTGCTTTGCAATGCAGAATTTGGTCCAGAAACTTGATCTTGAAGCTGCACTCATATGGCTGCATTGATTGAGCTGAATTTTTGTGGAGAGTGATGATTTGGATATATGAAGGTACTGGAAAAATTTCAGCTCAATTGGAAATGCCAAAGTGGTACTTCCTTCATAGAGCTTGAATCTGGACAGAAACTAGATGGAATTTTTGGGAGAAATTGGCAAGATAAGATGATGTGAATTTTGGCATGCTCACATCATATAGGGAATGTGAGGTCCTGGATTAATTTCAAGATTTTTGAAGCAATATAAAATATAGTTGCTTCACAACCTCAAAATAGATCCAGAAACAAGAATTGGATGATGCTCTCAAAATTTGATCTGTGGAACTTGGGATCTTCATGGAAATGGTGAAGATATGGATATGAGAAGCTCCACAAATTATTTGGGATATTTCCTGGCTACCGAAATGGTAGTTCCTTTGGGAAGTGCCCAAGATGCAATATTGGCTTTAAATAGGAAAAGACAATTTCCCTTATTTAATTATGGCCAATATTTTTATGGGAGCTCAATATGATCACAAAGAATATCTCCACAAGTTTTCATGAGCTTTGGAGATGGATAGATATTTTCCTGGATTTAATTCCTTTAACTGGCAAAAAAAGGAATTAATTTTAAATGAAAAATATTGCAAATGACTTGGCAATATTTTTGCATATCCAGGGTTTAAAAAGATAGGATGATCACTGGGAGAAATTTGGGAGGAAAAATAACAAAGGAAATTGGGGTTCCTTGGTAACGGAAGGAATTAGGGTTTCCCTTCCGGTAGATCGGAGAGTAGGGTTTCGATGGCAGAATCCTGAGAGAATATCTTGGGTGTCAAGGTTGGGTTGGAGAGAGTCTCTGGTTGGACAGGCAAGGCAAGGCTAAATGACCATCTTCATATACCCAAAGGCAAGAGAAAACCCGGTAACATAAAAAAAAGACGGGAGCTAAATCCCGCAAAGGAAAAAAAACAAGGAGCAAAAACCAGGATGTCACAAACCTACCCCCCTTAAGAAAATCTCGTCCTCGAGATTTCCGGGCTTACCTCCCGGTGTAGGGGGACTTACCTTTGTACGACTTGGATCCATCAGCTATCTTGTCTTCATTTGTTTACTGACCTTTTAACTGCCTCTTTTGATGGCTCAGGGGCTGTCTTTTCAGACGATTGCATTGAATCCTTCTCTTTCCTGTCAGGCAAACCCTTTGTGCTGGTAGTTTGTTGGCTGGGGTTGGTGGGTAGCTCCGAGTATCGACAAATAATCTGGTTTCCATGGCCTGGGACTAGCTGCTTCGGTTTTATTGCGATACTTCGTACACTGACTGCCAAGGGCGAGACATTCTTTCTGGGTACCGGACTCAAGTGCTCGTATGGCCTGGAGTGGCTAGGAGTGGCTCTCTTTTTGCCTTGTCCGAATGCTCAATATGGCTGTGGGTTCTATACGGATGCTTTCTTCCTATCTCTCGCATTCAGACTTCGTTCTCAGGAGGTTCCCCACTGACATGTCGGGCACGATTACAAAGTAATCATAGACGGTAATCTCCTACCTTGGTTGACGGCCCATATTCATGATGACATGCTGGCTGCATTATTGTGGCCGTATATGCAAGAGTCTGACAAGGATTGGCAATATCACCTTGTCTGTGGAGCTTTACTTCATCGACCGTCGCGGAGATGGTTTATTCAAGACTTCCTTGTTCTTGAGGGTTCCTTTTGGGGAACTTGTCATGACCTAACATCATGGCTCCTTGGTCATATCCCAGCTTGTTGGGCTTATATTCACAATTTACTCTTGCATATCTTGTAGGGGTGGCTATGCTCATATTCTTCTTTGAAGTATGGGGCCGACGTTTCTCTTGAGCACAGTCATTCCCGTGTACGAGTGGCTCGCATGAACTGATCCCCTGGACTGCATGCTCACAACATATGCAGGGGTAGGATAAACCCTTTCATAACCACTGAGTTCTGAGGCAGACGTATGTCTGGACTAGTTCATGCTTCTGACAAGACTGTCGCGGGCACGATGGCATGCTGAAGAAGACTGAATTCCTTGCACTCGAAGCTTCTGCCAGGGTAGCGTGCTGAAGAAGGCTGGGTATCGTACCTCAGAAGTTTTCCCTCATGTGGCTTACTGTGGAAGGTCAGGTGCCTTATGTCAGAAGCTTTCCGCGGAAGCGGGCTGAGGAAGATTGGAGTGTCGTACTCCAGAAGATTCTTTCCCACCAAGTGACGTAGCGAGGAGGACTGGGAGTCTTGCGTCGTAAGCTCTTTCCAATAGCTTGCGGAGGAAGGCTGGGTTCCTTGTACCCAAAAGCCTTGCACTGTGATACACAGTCGGACCTGTGGCTGATTCTGGCTTCCTTCTGAAGTATTCGGAATTTACCCATAGTGGAGCCAAAATTTGGTGTAGGCAATACCTTGATGGAAGATATTCCGTTGGTCATGCACACCACTTGTCCTTCTGCTGGTCTGATCATTGTTGCTGTAGAGGTTGCACAACTGATGCAGACTTCATGTTGATAATTAATCCAGAATACCCTTTGCATTCAAACCAAGTGTTGCCGGTAGTGAACAGTTGCGGATAATTCTATTCGGTCTAGCTGAGCTTCCAGGTGTTTGGAATTCTCATTGATTCTGGGCAGTCGTGAACTTATTCAAGTCTTCTTCGCAAGTCTTGTTCCCTTTGCCCAGAAAATCTTGTATATGCACTAAGGAATTCCAAAATATGCTTTGAAATTTGTATCAACATACCAGAATTTTGTTGTTGCTCTCGGCACATTCACATTCCTGTAGTATGTCTTCGGTGGGTAATAAATGATTCTTGAGTCCATTGAGAAAAGACTCAAGGTTCACCCCACTAACTGAAATAATCCTTGTATCGAGGATGGAATATTTTGCTCTTACTGGTGTCCATTCCCGATAGTTCATCTAGTTGTTCTTTAGGTATGATTTATTCCGAGGCAAACCTTCTCAGGTATATTCTGGCCTTGTCTGTTGCACGCAGAGTCTGCTTTTGACCCATTCTTTCCTTTTTGGCAGCTCTGGGTTGCTGTTCTGAATATCTTGTGGTTGACTTGAATCATCTGAGTTTGGACTATTGGGTAGTATCCAAGTTGTATGCTGGTCTTCTTTGGCAGCTCTTGCGGATGGATCTAGTCGGAGCGAAAGAACGGAACCGACAAAAGAAACGAAAACCGCGAAAAACCAAGAAGCAAATAAAGCTCAAATTTTGCGGACCTTACACATGTGGCCGAAGATTCACTAGTATAACTAATATAGCGCACTTGATGTACCTCTAAAGACTTAGAAGCACAACCACACAATGCTCCTGGTAGCAGTTGGTGTCAAGCTCCTACTACTTCCTTAGGGAACATCAAACTCAATGCACGACTGTAGCCAAAGTGGCTTGGTCAATGATCCTAGGGTTGTCGGGAAGAGATGGAATTTATAAGCGTTTCCCAAAGGAAACTGGATTTGAGAAGAGAAATGCCATGGTTAGCAAGCAAGGTGGGGATATCTGGTTTACCTAGGGGTTCAGGGCTCACGGGTCAATGTCTGGTGCGGACTTTTCACACCAGAGGCAAAGGCCACGAGAGTTGGGGTCTGATGGAGCCAAAAGCCTAAGGAGTTGCCTTATGATCAATAGTAGCCGTGCCGGTTTGGCGAAGATGGCTGAAATCCATCGGGACTTTCTACTAATCAAAAAGGCAATGAAGTCTGGCTAGGGTAACCTACAGTCAGCCTGGCTCTGATACCATCTGTTGTGGCGTCCCGCCTGAATACCACTGTAGCCGAACGGTCACCGCACATACCAGCCCAGGAAATCACTCTGGCATGCGCTTTTACAACAAGTATCATGAACACCGGCATTTCTATTAATGGATATATAGGTCTTACATGATATATGGCAGCGGAAAAGCTCTATCTAAGGCAGCATAATCCTGGTGCGGCTCCAATCCATAGGGATCTGACTGGGTTACTCTTCTAGCCCGCGAACCCTCCGGCTCCTCGCTAGAGGTCGTCGAATCCTTAGGTGAACCTGGCCACATTGAAGGCCACTGAGTACTTTTGAATGTACTCGCAAGCAAACCAAACCAACATATACACCAAGCAAAGCAATCCATGGCATTCAAGCATGCATTTATTATCTTAACAGTATTAACTATCATGTTATGATAGGATTATCTAGCAAGATTAAACATCTAGCAGCATTAATCATCATGTCATGGCAGGATTATCTAGCATGATAATTACTGAAGTAAATGAAGTAAAGTATATCAGGTAAATAATGCGAACTTCGAATATGCTCACGATCCAAATCCGATCCAAGCTTTGCGGTCACCCGACCGCTTATCTCATAGCCACCTTATGGCTAGCATTCAAACCTCTGACATCAACTGATGTCCATGTATCAGTACGGCAAGCCTAACAAACCGTACCATTCTCTGGTTTAGTCTTAGCAATAACATTATATAGTTCGTTCCTCCAGACTCGACACAGACCAAATAGGGGCCTATACGAACTGTCCATGACCGAGGACGCGGCTATTCGAATAGATTTACACTCTGCAGAGGTTGCGCACTTTACCCACACCATGGAGCTCCTGGCCTCGTACTTTAGTACATGTTCCCATTTGGGTGGACCAGTACTGCTTCAACAAAACCTTGCCTATTGCCCGACACTCTTACGGTCCCACCGACAATCATACCCTCCCAGGGCCATGTCCTGGGTGGCCCCTGTGTCACCCCGTGACACCTGCCACCGTCATGGCCAAACACTGTCCCAAACGGGGACGCCGGCAAATAACTCAACTTGGGCTCACAAGGTTATCACCGCCTACTGGGCTAGGGTAGCGCGCACGCATAACCTTCCCTATTTGGTGGTACCGACAAGAGGCAGGACAATAGACCAAGCTAGGGCCGTCCCATACCGGCAAATGTGGCTGCACGGTTAAGTCCAGAGAGGTGGCACTATGACTCGATCCAGTCGACGGAGGAGGTTGTTGTCATTATTAAGTCACATTTCATAATATTGCAATAACGGTAACCATGCATAATGTAACCATTATAAAAACATAACAACCTATCTCCATACAATATCACAACGAGTCACTAGTGCTAGAATATGATGAATACTAGCAAGTAATGTAAATAGCAAGTTCAAACTAGCAGGAGTTTAACTATTTCTAACACAGGCATAAACATTAATTAAACACGCAAGAATAACATAGAGCAATGCTTCAGGGCACATATCAGATGGTCGGCTTGCCTGGGGGTGAAGGAATACTCCGGAAGAAATGCGATCGCCTCGCGAAAGAATCGCCGGAAAGGGTTCTCTCTCGGAGGGGCTGATTGAAGGGCAAGGGCAAAATGGGCATTTTCAGAAAGTGTGACCATGGTGAAAGTGATGTCATCGGAACGGGCTCGACGAGCTGAAGAAGTGGGCTTTGGAATCACCTGAATCAGAGTTGCGGTTGAAGAGAAACGGCCGTTCGTTCGTTAAGCGGGGAAGCAGACAGAATAGTGTCCACTGTAGCTCTTAACGGGTGAACGTCCATAACTTAGCGGTTTCGGCCGGCGGCTGAGATTAGAAGGCGCACTTCAGAAAATACGTCTTTGTGAACAGAAAGTGCACTTCTGCCTAAAGTACTGACAGAGTACGCTTTCCTGTAAGGAAAACGTATTTCCAGAAATACGCGTCCACTTAAGTCACCGCGGGCCCGGGGCTGGGTCAACGAGTGAGGCCGATAGGTGGGACCCACGGGCAGGGGGGGTTGGTCGTCGTCGTCCTCCTTCTGCCCATGCTTGATCGGGGAAGGGCAGACTCCGGCGAGGTTTGTCGGCCGCTCCGGCCGTCCCCCGCAGCGCTCGGCCTACCGGCATGCTCGGGAGGCCAAGCCGCGTCCATTCCACGGGTGCACGGACCTCGAGGACGACCAGGGCGATGGCTGCTTGGGCGTCTGCGGTGGAGGCCGTCGGCCATTGTTGGTTTGAGCGCACGGGCTCTCCGCCGGCGAATGGAGGATATGGGAGGCTCGCGGAGGCAGGGTAGGAGTACTGATGAGGGTTAGATGGAGGGAGGGGCTCGGGTTTGCTCGGATTTGAGCAGAGGCCGAGGTGGCCATGGCGGCCAGTGGAGCGAAATTCGGGCGAGAGAGCTCGAATGCTTTGTGAAGGAGCTAGCAGAGAGGGAGAGAGGGTTGGGGCGAGCTCGAGGGAGGCCGGGCATGGGCTATTTATAGCCCGGCGGGCCAAGGCGATAGACATGGCCGACGCGGCCTTATCAGCTCACTGGAGCTCCGGGGAGGACGTGGCTAGAGGGTAGCGGTATCGAGCGGCTTCGCGGGGAGGGGAGAGAGCTCGGGAGCGCTCGAGAGAGTTCGAGGAAGAAGAGGACAGAGAGAAAGGCGACAATGGCGCGGTCACGGGCAGCTCGATGACGACTGCTCAGGTGAGCGTCTGTCGTCGGGGAGTGGCACGGGCAAGCAGGGGAGCTGCACTGGCGTGCTCAAGAGGCTTCGGGGAGGAAGACGACAGAGGAGGGGAGGCGACAGAGAGGTTCACGAGGAGGACACTGCCATGGCGGCGGCTGCCGTGGCGCGAGGAGAAAGAAATCGGAGAGGGGAAAAGCCTGGAGAGGGACAGGTGGTCGCCGCGGAGCCCGTAGACATGCTCGGACAAGCCAGAAGTGGCCGGAGAGAGCTAGCCGATGTGAATAGTGCGCAGAGCGCCGTTTCTGCACAGCCGCTGCGTGGTCACCACATGCATGGCTAGCTCTGGAAGGCTCCTGCCTGTCCATGCTTGTGCAACAAGTCTCTCGATGCTCAAATAGATGAAAGAAGGGGCTGGAACCAGCTAGGTAGTTCTGAGGTGAGATAAACTTGCAGAAACAAGTTCTGACAGCAAAATTGGCTGGAGTTTTCTGGAGAACTGGATGGAGAAATGGAGTTGGATCTTTGTCATAACAAGATGGGGTATGAAGGACTAGGTGCTTGCAAAATTTGAACGCATTTGGACCAAGTTTGCATATACTTGCTTTGCAATGCAGAATTTGGTCCAGAAACTTGATCTTGAAGCTGCACTCATATGGCTGCATTGATTGAGCTGAATTTTGGTGGAGAGTGATTATTTGGATATATGAAGGTATTGGAAAAATTTCAGCTTAATTGGAAATGCCAAAGTGGTACTACCTTCACAGAGCTTGAATCTGGACAGAAACTAGATGGAATTTTTGGGAGAAATTGGCTAGATAAAATGATGTGAATTTTGGCATGCTCACATCATATAGGGAATGTGAGGTCCTGGATTAATTTCAAGATTTTTGAAGCAATATAAAATATAGTTGCTTCACAGCCTCAAAATAGATCCAGAAACAAGAATTGGATGATGCTCTCAAAATTTGATCTGTGGAACTTGGGATCTTGATGGAAATGGTGAAGATATGGATAGGAGAAGCTCCACAATTTATTTGGGATATTTCCTGGCTACCAAAATGGTAGTTCCTTTGGAAAGTGCCCAAGATGCAATATTGGCTTTAAATAGGAAAAGGCAATTTCCCTTATTTAATTATGGCCAATATTTTTATGGGAGCTCAATATGATCACAAAGAATATCTCCACAAGTTTTCCTGAGCTTTGGAGATGGATAGATATTTTGCTGGATTTAATTCCTTTAACTGGCAGAAAAAGGAATTAATTTTAAATGAAAAATATTGCAAATGACTTGGCAATATTTTTGCATATCCAGGGTTTAAAAAGATAGGATGATCACTGGGAGAAATTTGGGAGGCAAAAGATCAAAGGAAATTGTGGTTCCTTGGTAACGGAAGGAATTAGGGTTTCCCTTCCGGTAGATCGGAGAGTAGGGTTTCGATGGCAGAATCCTGAGAGAATATCTTGGGTGTCAAGGTTGGGTTGGAGAGAGTCTCTGGTTGGATAGGCAAGGCAAGGCTAAATGACCATCTTCATATACCCAAAGGCAAGAGAAAACCCGGTAACATCCAAAAAAAAGATGGGAGCTAAATCCCGCAAAGGAAAAAAAACAAGGAGCAAAAACCAGGGTGTCACAAACCTACCCCCCTTAAGAAAATCTCGTCCTCGAGATTTCCGGGCTTACCTCCCGGTGAAGGGGGACTTACCTCTGTACGACTTGGATCCATCAGCTATCTTGTCTTCATTTGTTTACTGACCTTTTAACTGCCTCTTTTGATGGCTCAGGTGCTGTCTTTTCAGACGACTGCATTGAATCCTTCTCTTTCCTGTCACGCAAACCCTTTGTGCTGGTAGTTTGTTGGCTGGGGTTGGTGGGTAGCTCCGAGTATCGACAAATAGTCTGGTTTCCATGGCCTGTCACTAGCTGCTTCGGTTTTATTGCGATACTTCGTACACTGACTGCCAAGGGCGAGACATTCTTCTGGGTACCGGACTCAAGTGCTCGTATGGCCTGGAGTGGCTAGGAGTGGCTCTCTTTTTGCCTTGTCCGAATGCTCAATATGGCTGTGGGTTCTATACGGATGCTTTCTTCCTGTCTCTCGCATTCTGACTTCGTTCTCAGGAGGTTCCCCACTGACATGTCGGGCACGATTACAAAGTAATCATAGACGGTAATCTCCTACCTTGGTTGACGGCCCATATTCATGATGACATGATGGCTACATTGTTGTGGCCATATATGCAAGAGTCTGACAAGGATTGGCAATATCACCTTGTCTGTGGAGCTTTACTTCATCGACCGTCGCGGAGATTGTTTATTCAGCTCAATTGGATCATCTATGAGGGTACTTCCTTCACAGAGATGCAATCTGGGTAGAAACTTAGATAATTTACTCAGGAATATTGGCTAGACGGAATGGGCTGGTTGTTGATATCCAGCGGTTATTTATCAATGTTAACGACCCAGAAAAATTTCAGCCCAAAAAGATCAAGGAAACAAGCACTTCCTTTGCAAACTGGAAATCTGGACAGAATTTGCAAATGGATGTTGTGCTCAAAATTTGAATTGTGGAACTTCAGATTTTGATGGAAATGGTTAATATATGGATAGGACAAGCTCCACAAATTATTTGGGATTTTTTCCTAACTACCAAAATGGTAGTTCCTTTGGAAAGGCCCCAAATTGAAATATTGGCTTTAAATAGGAAAATGCAATTTCCCTTATTTAATTATGGCCAATATTTTTGTGAGAGCTCAATATGATCACAAAGAATATCTCCACAAGTTTTCATGAACTTTGGAGATGGATAGATATTTTCCTGGATTTAATTCCTCAGAAAGGCAGAAAGAGGAATTAATTCTAGATGAGAAATATTGCATATGACTTAGCAATATTTTTGCACATCTAGGGTTTATGAATGAAGGAGGATCTCTGGAAATTTTGGAGGATTAATAGAGCAAGGAAAATGATAGCTCCTTTGTAAACACAAAGGTAGGATTTCCAGTTCCGATATTTTGGAACTAGGGTTTGAATGAGGTTCGGGGTTTACTGACGAGAGTTTGGCGGGCACAAGAGCATGGGAATGGTATGGAGAGGCTGAGGATCATCTGGATTCACCTGGTCACTCACCAGATTCTAGAGGAAAAATTTGGGAGAGAAAAGCTAGGAAGGAATAACATCTCAAAAATCGATAACCCGATTTTTGGGGTGTTACATTCCTTGCGTGCAAAGATGTAGCTGGTGGGTCCAGCTGTCAGCCTCACCGCATACAGTCCTCTTCCGATGGCTGTCGTTCATTGACCACGTTGACTACGCCGCGCCGAGAGCACAAAGGCGGTGGATGACGGCGAGGCCTAGGAAGGGAACGACGCAGAGCCGGGGAAGACGCGGCAGTGGATGCCCACGCGGATGGGAGTACGAGGGTTGACTAGTTCGGCTGCGGTGTGAGGCTGCCATCGCCGGAGAATAACAGGGGATGTGAGTGAGTAGAGAGAAGGCCTGGCCAGGTGTGGGAGTAGGGTGGCGCGGTGAGGCCTGTGCGGCAGCACGACCGGCCATGGGATGCAGGAGCAGGCGGTCCCGTCGGTGCTGGTTTGGGCGGCTGGAGCAAGAAGATCAGAGATTGCAGAAGCAGCACGGCCGTTGGATTAGCATCCAACGGTCACTGCTGCTAGAATCGTTTGTTGACTAAGTTGACGAAGCCCTGCGTACGCGTCAACCTAGTAGGCCCACAAGTCCGCCTCGCATTCTGGTGGGTCCTAGTTGTCATGGGTAGGAATCGTTTTTTCACGTAATAAGGAGGCACTTCCTTCCGTGCGATGATATAGCTGGTGGGTCCTAGCTGTCAGGGGGAGGAATCATTTTTTCGCGTAATAAGGAGGCACTTGCGTGCGTGCGGTGATGCGGAGCATCCCGAGGTCATCCCCATGGACTCACCTACGTCACCTAAAGTGACACGAGGACCTATGACACGAGCACGAGCAAGAGCTATCGAGAACGAGGTGACATCACTCCTCTCGCAATTTCCCTTCGATGCACTTGAGACATGGATGCTACCTCAAGCAGAGACCCTATGCATACTCAGGTACGAAGAGGATCATCATCGAGATGCTAAGGACCAAGGCCAAGCGAAGGAGAAAGAGGAACGCGAAGACGGAGGACAAAAAGGGCAAATCAGCACTTGCCCGAATGATCCGGACCCAGGTCCGGACGATCCGGCCGATGCCCGGATGATCCGGCGGAAGCACGCACCGGCTACAGAACCTGCCCCGACGAAGCCGGATCATCCGGACCCCGGCCCGGATCAACCGGCCTAAGCCCAGATGTCCGGACCCCGGCCCGGATGTCCGGCCCTCCCGTGCCAGTATCTGCACTGCCCGGACGTCCGGGCGACCGCCCGGATCATCCGGGCTCCCGACAGCCGGATCATCCGGATGCCCACCCGGATCGTCCGGGCACCCGTATGTGTGTGTGTGTGTTTCGGGCCAGAGGCCCATGTAACCCCTTCGCCTCCTAGATTATATAAACCGTCCCCTCTCTAGTTTTTAGGGTTAGCAAAGTATTTGGCTCTTGAGATTAGAGCTTTGCTCATCCATACCTCTCCCATGGAGATCAAGACCTCCATGAGACCCATGTGAGAAGATCCACTTCGGATATCAAGACCGCGACTCCTCTCCGGATCAGGATGAACTAGCTACCGTGTATCCTCCCGTGTTGACTTTGTATCATGAATCCTCGTATGTGTATGTGGATCTAGTGTATGTGTGACTTGTGATTGTGTCAATTGAGTGATTTTTGTTCTTGCATTTTCCCCCTCCAATTGTGAAAAGATCGACGAACTAGGGTTCCACCCTACATCATCTTGGATCAGAGCCACGTTGATTCACAATTTGGAGTCCTTCCCCTCCATTTGCTACCCTCAATTTTGTTGTTTTTCCCCAATTTCGAAAATTCCCACAAAAATAGCCTCCCATTTTTTTTGTGATTTGTTGGTTTGATGATGTTTTGTTGATTTTGATCCATGGATTTCATGTGCTGCAAGTGGATCTACACTTTTCCTTCATCCCCACCTCGAAACCCCCTCGAAATCCCTCAAATTTTTTAAAATTTTCGAAATTTTAGAGCCTTCCCGAGCCTCACCTGCGTGGAGTTGACCTGCCCGGATCATCCGAACGAGCCCGGATCAGCCTGACCGAGGCTCGGATCATCCGGCTTCCTCTGTCTTTGCTGAATTTTTTTTCAGCAGCCTTTTTCACCACCCCCACCACGTCGGCCTACCCTCCCCTAGCACCACCGTTGCCTTGCCACCATCACCTATACCACAAGACCACCACCACACCCCACCACCACCATTTGACATTTGCATTGAGATTTTGAGTTGCGGATTTCCATTTCCTAGGGTGTTTCGGCTAACTAGGCACGGTCCGACATCGACTTCACCGCCACTCATCATCGGCATGGACTCGACATCGACAACGACCGTCTCACCATCGTGACACCACCACCGTAAGCAAGGACGGTAACCTCGACGACAACTCATACATTCCCTTGCCATTGCATTGTAACCCAAAGGCCCTCTTTTGCATCGCTTTCGTACGAGACTAGCCATTTGAGTATTGCCGGGCAACGCTACTTGTGCACTTTAGTGATACCGCTCCGCATAGCTATCATAGCTTGCATATATCATCATATCATCTCTTGTGCCAAAAATTTGTTCCCGCATATACATCATTGCTACCATCATGAGAGCATTTCGCATAAGTGGCCAAAGAAAAATATCAAACGAAAGAAAAACTTTTAAGCAAAGAGAAAAGAGTAACAACAAGCTTGTAAGCAATAGCCATAGCATCGCCACATTACATATCATATTTGATCATCTTGGATCATTGTGACGAGTTCACTGGGACACATACATACAAAGCATAATTGAGATTGAAGTTGGTCGTTTTGTCTCCGATAGGTTGTGCACAAGTGTCGTATCCGCCTATTAAGCAATCGTGCTAGCGTCTAGCGTTTCCGGGTGTTCCACATTTTGTGCTCATTCCTTGGTTGCACGACCTCACTTATCTTTCCGTGTGTGTGTTTCCGTGTAACTTTGCTATTGGTCTACTTGTTTCACTTGAGAATTTGCGAATCTTTCTCAACATTATTGATATCTTGCTTACTATTGCAAATATTTTGTGCCACCATCCTAACCAAACTCCTCCAAAAGCTTTACTTGTGTAGGTGTGAGAATTGACACGATACGGTACCAATGGCAGTATTTCCATAATACCATATTGAGTGATCATTGATCCATCTTCAACATTGGATAAGGTACACTGGTCTAGTTCGTTCCATTCTTCCACTAACACTTGTTTGAGAATCATGGATAGGTTGGGCACTACTTCAAATCCTCTCTTCGATGAGCAAGACGATGCACCGAATGACTACGTCACCAAGGCACACCTCTTTGGCGTCCAACGAGCCTTACAACAAGAAGGTGAAGCTTTGGGTGAACGCATCGAACAACTCGCCTCCGACTTTCGACAAACTCTTGATGACAAGTTATCATCTCAAATGGAAGAGTTCCGTGCCATGATGGTCAACCGTGCTTCTTCCACTACGTCAAGTTCAAGATCAAAACGGCGCCACTCAAGACGCAACTCTTCGGACACTTCTTCGGATGCAAGTCTTCCACGTGCACGCTCTCATCGCCCTCAAGTACATGAAGACCGGCAAGCTCCAAGAAACCCATTTCACAATGGTTTGCAAGACCGTCTTCGAGAGCGCGAATGGCAAAACCGGCAAGAAAACGCCAATATGGAGCAAGATCAAGTTCCACAACACCAACGTCAAGTAAACCAAGACGACGCTCTACTACAAGAACGACAACGTCGTGAGGAGCAAGTAAGTGCTTCTCAACGTGCCCTACGCGAAGCAACTCGTAACGTCGCCGACCGCAACCGCCGTGTGCGAGAACAAGAAGAGGCCCCCGAACGAGAGCAACAAGAAGAGGCCGCAAGAAATGAGGAGCGCCAAGAGATGAGCAACCATGCAAGAATTCCATGACCTTGACGTTGTCGGTGTACTACGACAAGGGTGCCCTTGTACCTAGACTTGTGCACAGGCGGTTGTAGCCTCCCGTCCGGCATGGGCTTGACAGAGGATAACTACAACTCAAGACTCAACACCAAGACCATGAAGAAGACCTCAAGGCAGGTCATCGAGAAGTACTATTCTTGTACAGAAGATCGACGCTGCCTTTGCCGGCAAGTTCCACCCCGGCAAGGTGAAGATCAAGGTTATGGTTGCCAACAAGCTCCCTTGCCAGCAAGCAAGGCCCGACAAGCTCCGTGCCAGCAGGCTTGTTCTGTCCCATTACCGTTCCACCTCACCATCGACCAGATAGACTCGTATGCTAGGTGTCGAGCGGGCAGGCAGTGAACATAGCCAGCCAAGGCACGTGTCAGCAATCCATGCCAAGATTAACTTTAATTACACCCATCCCTGGGACGTGTCGAGATTACAGGAGGGCGCCAGGACCGGTGGTACAGATCTTTGGCCCAAGGCCTCGCCTCCCCAACATAGCACCTAACGGCGCATTAAATGCGATTGTCTTACCCCGTGGGAAGATAGACGTGATGACGGTTCAAGTCACTGTTCATACTCTGTAATGACCGTTTTAGCCATTGTGGTAACCCCTTGGCCTATAAAAGGAGGCCCACGGCTACAGGTAAAACGGTCGACACCCAGCTCAATTACACGCCGTAGCTGCATTTTTCTGTGCACCTTGCCAAAAAACTTCGCTCCCTGTAACCAGAATTCACATACGATCAACCACAGAGCAGGAGTAGGGTTTTACACTCATAGTGGCCCGAACCTGGATAAATCCCCCGCGTGTTCTTGCATCTACTAAAAACCTGCTATTTGTCCCATGCATGTCCCCTGAGCCGAATCGCAAAGGGACCCATTCGGTCCCATAGATAGTCATTTCCCACGACATCTTTGGCGCGCCAGGTAGGGGGATTGTGTATCACAAATCAGTTCTTTGGTAGTGTGAGTACCAACTTCATCATCTTCGTCGATGGCGCCGAAGAAGAAAAGTGGAGCCACGAAGGCTCCTACCGCGTCCAAGCCACCTTCCCAGGCGGCCGCAGGTGGCGCAGCCGGCGTGGGCGCTACTATTGGGACGGGCGGCACAGGAGGCGCAAGTGGTGCGGGTGCCCAGCACCCCCGCCACGATGCTGATCGTAGCCACAGGACCGGCGACGTCGCAGCCGGTCAACTTCCAAGACATTCTGGTGAGCGCAGTCATCATAGTAATATAGTTCATACTGTTGCGACCCAGAACCCAGCCGCCGCAACATCCCAGAACATAGCTGCGACGTCTAACAATGGCGCGGGGAGGCGTACGCCGTGACCATCACAAGATGGGCATGACACGCTCCCCCACGTTGCTGGCGGTTCCATACGACCGCAAGGCGGGATCCCCATGCAGCAACTTCCGATTGCTCACGGAGCACCACCCCCACCGCCGCATCCGCCTGTTGGCGAGCATGAGCTGTGGCGGCACGGACGTAACGAAGCTCCTTCTGGCTCCTCCAGGAGTCGAGCGATGCCTCGTTCTATGCTCCCAGCCATGCCAACCACGGCGGCAAAGGCCATGGCGCGGGTTCAAATACTTTTGAACTTCCCTCCAGGCCCAGACAAGATGGACGAATGGAGAGCCACCATTCAGAGTCTCATCAGTTTTGCCAATCCCGGAAAAACACAAGACATGGGGCCCTCGCGGCGACCACCCACCATGCTGGCAGGACCCTCCGGCAACCTTGCCAGAGATGCCGCGCAAATAGTGTAGTTGCCTCGGCACCCCCCACCATCTCAGCGGCCAGCCCGCCAATCAGACGACCATGACGTTCTGTCTATGGCTTCGTCGGATCCGCGGTGCCGCCAAGATCAGCGTCAAGTGCTCCGCGAGTGGTGCGACGAAGACGCCCGCACGAAGATCGAGCGGTGCCGGGAAGCACGCTGCCAATCTGACAACCGTGCTAGGCCGGCAGTGAACGTGCTCGCTCCAGTAGCCGCTGGGTACTTGCCTTACGATGTGGGGTGCCCAGCGTTTACTCATGAGCTGCAGCAAGTTCGCTGGCCGTCCACCCGTGCCTTCAAGCCAGAGCTTCCTAACAAGTACGACGGCACGCTCAACCCAGCCGAGTTCCTTTGCATCTACACCATTGCGGTGGAGGCTGCCGGGGGACGGGACGAGAAAGTGCTCGCCAACTACTTCCCGTTGGCGCTTTGGCCCAACGTCAGGTCGTGGTTTATGAATCTGCCTGAGGGCTCCATCTCTTCTTGGGCGGATTTGTGCCATCATTTCGTTGGCGCTTACCAGGGTGGCCACAAGCTCCCAGGCTAGCCCAGCGATTTGCAGGTGATCCCCCAAAGAGATGGAGAGAACCTCCGCAAGTACATAAAATAGTTCAGCCGTGTGCACCACAACATCCCAAACATCCATCCCACAGCTGTTGTTGCCGCATTCCACACGAATGTGCGCAACCACAGGATGCGGTCGGAGATGAATGTCGAGCAAGTCAAGACCGTCAACGATCTGTACGCCTTGGCAGATAGGTGTGCACGTGTTGAGGAAGGGAGTTGACTCCCTGGGGAAGATGCGGGTGCAGACGTCGATTCCGAGGACGACGACACATCAACCCCACAGAAGAAGAACAGGAAGCGCAATAGAAAGCACAAGAATAAGACTGTACTGGCCGTCACCGGCGACACCAACGTCACCTAGAAGCTGAAGGCAGACATCCCCGGCAAGGAGGTTACCGGGTGCGATGCTTGCCTGGAAGCTGCGGCAGGCGAGAAGGCCGGCAAGCCCGGCGGGCCGTACTGCAAGATCCACCGCACCAAGGGCCAGGATCTCCAACATTGCTGGCAAGTAGAGCAGCTTGCCAAAAAATAGAAGCAAGAGTATGAGAAGCGTGACAAGGAGAAGGCCCAAGATGGTGCTGGTGGGTCCGGCAAGCAAGACCATGGTAGCCGCGGAGGGCGCCGTGGCAAGGCCAAGCAGCCAAAAGAGAAGGCTACTCAGGTCCACTAAAAAGAGGATGATAGTGACGAGGACAGAAGCGGGTCCGGCAAGGAGTTCCAAAATGCAGTGGATGCCATGTGTGTTGACGGAGGAGCATCTTTGCACTCCTCGCACCACCAACTAAAGCAGTGGATCCGCGAAGTCAATGCAGCAGAGCCAGTGATGGAGGCACAGAAGCCGCTCAAGTGATCACACTCGCCCATTATCTTTGACACCAAGGACCACCCTGATCGCACCACTGCGGTCGGGTGTTTGCCATTGTTGGTCTCACCAACAATTCGCAAACTCAAGGTGACGAAGGTGCTGGTTGACGGTGGGGCTGGCTTGAACTTGATCTCTCCAGATGTGATCAAGAGGCTGTAGTCCGGGGGGGAACAAACCGAAGGGCCAAGTCACGTTGCCGGTCCCGTTCGGCGGCAAGCTCAACTATCGGACAGAGAAGATTACCTTCGACGTTGTCAAGATGCCGCTGCCGTACAATGGGATTCTGGGCCGCCCAACCCTGGCAAAGTTTATGGCCGCGTCACACTATGCGTACAACGTCATCAAGATGCCGGGGCCGATGGGGGTCCTCACCATCAAGTCAAACCACAAGGACGCAATCATCTGTGTTGACAAGCTCTACCGAGAGGCAGCGGCGGCAGTTGCCATCAGGGCACTTCCCCTGCTGTCAAAGCTCCCGGGGGAGAGAGAAGAAGAAGTCCGGCAAGACCCATGATACGGACTCCGGGAAGCTCACTTTAGAGTGCAGCATGACCGTCGAGGACATACCAGATAGCTCTACCGGCAAGAACAAGAAAGCCAAGGCCTCTGCTTCGGCGACCAAGCGAGTCTCTGTGAAAGAAGATGAGACGAGTGGCACTTTCTCTATAAGTGGTGTTCCTAGGGAGGTAATTGAGCACCACATTGCTGTCTGCCCTCACGCAAGGCCCGTCAAGCAGAAGATCAGAAAGCAAGCCTTGGAGCGGCAAGAGTTCATTGCCGAGGAGATTAAAAAGTTAGAAGCAGCAGGCCTGGTTAGAGGAGTGCTACACCCTACGTGGTTAGCCGATCCGGTGGTGGTGCACAAGGCGAACGGGAAGTGGAGGCTTTGTATCCACTTCACTGATATAAATAAAGCCCGTCCCAAGGACCCTTTCCCTTTGCTGTGCATTGACCAGATTGTAGACTCCACTGCCGGCTGTGACCTACTCTCTTTCCTTAACGCCTATTCTGGTTATCAATAGATTTATATGGCCACGGAAGATGACAAGAAGACCGCATTCATCACTCCATGTGGCACATACTGCTTTTTGCGTATGCCTTTCGGACTGAAGAGTGCCGGAGCAACCTTTGCCAGAGCGGTCCAGATTGGTTTTGAGTCATAGCTGCACAGAAATGTGGAAGCTTATATGGATGACATCGTGGTCAAAACCAGAGACAAGTCAACATTGATCCAGGATCTCAAGGAAACCTTCGCAAGCTCAACTTGAAGCTCAACCCCGAGAAATGTGTGTTCAGTGTTCCATCCAGCAAGCTTCTTGTTTTCTTTGTGTCTTAGAGGGGGATTGAAGCCAACCCCGACAAGATCAGGGCAATTGAGCAGATGGAAGCACCGAGACGCGTCAAGGATGTCAGGTGCCTTGCCGGCTGCATTGCTACCCTCAGCAGGTTCATCTCCAAATCAGCAGAGCGTGCCTTGATGTTCTTCAAGATATTGAAAAAGGTAGGTCCAGTAAACTGGACTCCGAAAGTGGAGGCTGCAGTCCAAGATTTGAATGAGTACCTGTCCTCTCCGCCAGTCCTAGTTCCACCTAGGCTGTGGCGCCCCGCCTGAATACCACTGTAGCTAGACGGTCGCCGCACATACCAGCCCAGGAAAATCACTCTGGCATGCGCTTTTACAACAAGTATCATGAACACAAGCTTTTCTATTAATAGATATATAAGTCTTACATGGTATATTACAAGGGTGATGGCAGCGGAAAAGTTCTATCTAAGGCAGCATGGTCCTGGTGCGGCTCCAATCCACAGGGATCTGACTGGGTTACTCTTCTAGCCTGCGAACACTCCGGCTCCTCGCTAGTGGACATCGAATCCTTAGGTGAACCTCGCCACATTGAAGGCCGCTGAGTACTTTTTAATGTACTCGCAAGCAAACCAAACTAACATATACACCAAGCAATGAAATCCATGGCATTCAAGCATGCACTTGTTATATTAACAGTATTAACTATCATGTTATCATAGGATTATCTAGCAAGATTAAACATCTAGCAGCATTAATCATTATGTCATGGCAGGATTATTTAGCAATACCAAATCATAACAGGAATTATCTAGCATGTTAACTATCAATGTAACTGCAGTATGACGAAGATAAAGCATGTCAAGTAATTTAATTCATACTCCGAATATGTCATGATCCAAACCAAATCCAAGTCCTGTGGTCATCCGACCACTCATCTCATAGCCATTGCATGGCCAGCATCATATACCTGACATCATCCGATGTCCATGCATCTGCACTATAAGTCTGACAAATCATACCTTTCCCTGGTTCATTCTTAGCAGCAACATTATCTGGTTTTTCCTCCGGACTCGACACAGACCAAATAGTGTGACCTAGTACGAACTGTGTCCCATGACCGAGGACGCGGCTATTCGAATAGATTTACACTCTGCAGAGGTTGCGCACTTTACCTACACTATGGAGCTCCCGGCCTCATGCTCCCATTCGGGTGGACCGGTGCTGCTCCAACATAACTCGTCTATTGCCTGGCACTCTTACGGTCCCACCGACAATCATACCCTCCCAGGGTCATGTCCTGGGTGGCCCCTGTGTCACCCCGTGACACCTGCCACCGTCGTGGCCAACTAAATTGTCCCAAACAGGGACCCATTCGCATATAACCAAACTAGGCTCATAGGATTATCGCCGCCTACCGGGACAGGGTAGCACGCACGCATAATCCTCCCTCTTTGGAGGTACCGACAAGAGGCAGGACAATAGACCAAGTTAGGGCCGTCCCATACCGGCAAATGTGGCTGCACTGATGAGCTCGGTTCGGTGGCACTATGACTTGATCCAGCCGACGGAGGAGGTTGTTGTCATAATATCATATTCTTAATTATTGCAATAACAACAGTAATGCATCATGAAAATATAACAACCTATCTCCATGATGTCACCTACGAGTTACTAGTGCAATAATATAATGAACATTAGCAGGTAATGTAAATAGCAAATTCAATTTAGCGGGAGTTTAACTATTTCTATCACAGGCATGACCATTAATTAAACACGCAAGAATAACACAGAGCAATGCTTTAGGGCATATATCAGGTGGTCGGCTTGCCTAGGGTCAATGGATTCACCGGAGAGAACTGCGATCACCTCACGGAAGAATTCGCCGGAAAAGATTCCTTCTCAGATGGGCTGAATATAGGGCAGGGGCAAAATGGGTATTTTCAGAATGTGTCAATATTGTGAAAAGGGTACCATCGGAACGGGCTCGACGAACTGAAAAAGTGGGCTTTGGATTCACCTGAATCAGAGTTACGAGCAAAAAGTTGTGGCCGTTCGTTGTTTAGGCAGAAAATAAATAAAAATGTATTCATTTTCGCTCTAAACCAGTGAACGTCCGCAATTTAACCTTTTCGGCCGGCGGCTGGAAATAGAAGGCGTACTCTGTGGAAATACGCTTTCAATAAGTGAAGACGTAATGCACGAAAGTGCGTTTCCACTTAATCCAACGTGGCGGAGGCGGGGCCCGGCCTCTGCCGCTGACCGGTGGGGCCCATGCGGCTTTTCTCTCTCCTCCCTCTTCTTTCTCCCCCTCTTCCTTCTCTCCCACGACGGCAGAAGGAGGCCGCCGGCGCCGGCGCTCACCCGGCCGACTCCGGCCACCGTTTCCGGTGCCTCGACTACCGGCGAGCTCGGGGAAGGACGCCGCGTCCGTCCCGGCTGGACGTGGACGCCAAGGAGGGCCAAGGCGGCGGCGGCTCGGACGCCCGTGGTGGAGGCCGTCGGACGTTTTTGAAACTGTGCCTACGGGCACGCCGAGGAAGGAGCGAGGACATGGGGATGCTTGCGGAGGTGAGGAGGGTCCCCTGGTGGTGGCAGCAAGGGGAGAGGGGCTTGGTTTGCCCGAATTCGAGCGGTGGCCGCCGGCGGAGCTTCGGCCAGAGAGATGAAATGGAGGCTCCTCGAGCTCGTTATACTAGTCGGGGAGGGGGCTAGGAGGGAGAGGGATTCGTTGCAGGGCTGAGGATGCTCGAGAAAGGCTCGGGGGTGGCCTATTTATAGGTGCCCGACGGCGAGCGGATGAGCTCGGCCGCCGTGGCGTTCTGGGGGTTGCGGGCGACGTGGCTGGAGCCTTGCTGGTGTTGCGGCGTTGCCGACCTGACACAGTCCAGGCAGATGCGACGTCACGAGGAGGAAGAGGCCAAGGGAGAGGAAGACGACGGCGGATCACAGGGAGTACAGTGCCGTGTCGGCGGCGCTCACCGTGGCGTGGGGAGGAAGAATGAGGAGGGGGAGAAGGGTCCAGCAGGGATACGTGCGTGGACTCCGCGAAGCCACTAGACATGTCGGGACACGTCGGAGCTGGCCGGAGTGAGCTACCCGACAAGGACAGTGCGTAGAGCGCCTGTCTGGCGTGGCTACCGCGTGGTCACCACGGGTTCCGCGTGTCCAGAGCACCGGATGGTCCTGCAACCTTGTCTACTAGATGCATCAAAGGTCAGTGAGTTGACCTGTGAGGGTTTGGATGGGAGTGGAGACATGAAGTTGACTGATTTGAGCTGAGATAGGTTCTGGTCAGAAATTTGGACAGGATGCTGGGGTCAAACAAAGGTGCCAATGAGCTGTCCAGGTTGTCACAGGGGAAAGAGATAAGAAGGAGCACCATCTGGAAAAATTTGAAGCAAATTGGACCAAGTTTGAGTGCACTTCCTTTACAATGCCAAATTTGGTCCAGAAAATTGACTTTGAAGCTGCACTCATCTGGTTGTATGGATTTTGATGAAATTTGGTGGAGGAAGGTTATTTGGATGCATGGAGGTACTGGCAAAATTTCAGGTCATTTGGATATACCAAAATGGTACTTCCTTCACAGAGCTAGAATCTGGACAGAAACTTGATGGAATGTTTGGGAGAAATTGGCTAGATAAAATGATGTGAATTTTTGCATGCTCACATCATATATGGAATGTGAGGTCCTGGATTAATTTCAAGAATTTTGAAGCAATATAAAAAATAGTTGCTTCACAACCTCAAAATAAATCCAGAAACAAGAATGGGAAGATGTGCTCAAAACTTGAACTATGGAACGTGGGTTCTTGATGGAAATGGTGAAGATATGGATAGAAGAAGCTCCACAAATTATTTGGGATTTTTCCTGGCTACCAAAATAGTACCTGCTTTGGAAAGTGCCCAAAATGCAATATTGGCTTTAAATAGGAAAGGGCAATTTCCCTTATTTAATTATGGCCAATATTTTTATGGGATCTCAATATGATCACATAGAATATCTCCACAAGTTTTCATGAACTTTGGAGATCGATAGTTATTTTCCTGGATTTAATTCCTTTAACTAGCAGAAAAAGGAATTGATTTTAAATGAAAAATATTGCAAATGACTTGGCAATATTTTTACATATCCAGGGTTTATAGAGATAGGATGATTACTGGGAAAAGTTTGGGAGGCAACAGAGCAAAGAAAATTGGGGTTCCTTTGTAACTGCCGGAATTAGGGTTTCCCTTCCGATAACTCGGAAGGTCGGGTTTTGGCGGCAAAATCCTGAGAATAAATCCGGGATAGCAAAGGTTGGGTTGGAGAGATTCTTTGGTTGGATAGGGATGGCAAGGCTAATGACCATCTTCATATACCCAAGAGCGAGAGAAAATCCGATAACACTGGAAAAAAAGACGGGAGTCAAATCCTGCGAAGGAAAAAATAAGGAGCGAAAACCAAGGTGTCACATAGGCCGCAAGAGACATTGCTGCTATTATCTGGCGGCAACAAATCAAGTGGCTAGTGCTGCACTTGTGGCTGAAAGAGAGGCCGACGAGGAAGAGGTAGCAACCGTAGAGCCACGACTCGATGAGCCAGAATCTTCTCTGGCAAGGTCAGGTCCTGACAAAACAGAGATTGTGCAAGCCAGCCAGCCAGATCAGCAAGTTGTGAAGAAGAAGATGGTGCAGCGTCCAGTCTACTTTGTCAGCTCCCTCTTGCAAGGGGCTAGGTCAAGGTACTCTGGTGTGCAAAAGTTGCTTTTTGGCCTTCTCATGGGCTCAAGGAAGCTGCGCCATTATTTTCAAGCTCACCCAGTCACCGTTGTCACTCGCTTTCTGTTGCAACGCATCTTGAGAAATCCAGAGGCAACCGGAAGGACTGTGGAGTGGGCACTGGAGTTATCAAGTTTTGATCTGAAATTTGAGAGCACCTCGACGATCCAGAGCAGAGCCTTGGCGGAATTCATCGTAGAATGGACTCCAATGCCAGATGAAGAAACACCAGAGTCCTCTCTCCCCGGCAAGGAAACAGTTGATGATTGGGTCATGTACTTTGACGGTGCTTTCATGCTAAAAGGCGCCGGTGCCGGTGTGCTGCTTATCGCCCCCACCGGAGAACACCTCAAGTACATGGTCCAGATGCACTTCCCCAGGGAGCAGGCCACCAACAACACTGCTGAGTATGAGGGTTTGCTTGCCGGTCTGCGCATTGCAATCGACCTCGGTATCCGGAAACTGATCATCAGAGGTGACTCGCATCTTGTGGTGAGGCAGGTCAACAAGGATTACCAAAGCCCTTTGATGGAGGCATACATCAATGAAGTGAGAAAGATGGAAGAGCACTTTGAGGGTCTGCAAGCAGAGCATGTTCCTCGTGCCCGTAATGAGATTGCCGATGACCTGTCAAAGCTTGCTGCCCAAAAGATGCCTGTGGAACCAGGAACTTTTGTGCTCCAACTAACTCAGCCATCCATTACACCATCAAAGCTGGCGAAGAAAAGAAAACAAGATGTTGATGGTTACTTTCCGGCAGAGCTACCCGTAGCCGCCAAGAAAGCAGATACCACCGACAAGCCGTCCTTTGCCGGTGAGCCACGGCATCCGGCAAGCCAGATCCTTGCCATCGAGGCAAGCGCTCCCGCAGAGGAAGAAATGCCTTTAGTCCTTGTCGTCGAGCCACAGGCTCCGGCATGGGCGCAACCGATTGTCCAATTCCTCCAGACAGGAGAGCTTCCCGATGAGCAAGAAGATGCAGAAAGAGTGGCCCGTCAATCAAGGGTGTATAAGTTTATTGACAGCACCTTGTACAGGAAGAGACCAAATGAAGTAAAATTGAAATGCATCTCCCGGGAAGATGGACAAAGGCTGTTGGAAGAAATACATGAAGGGATGTGCGGCTCTCATATTGGGTCAGGCACACTTGTCGGCAAGGCGTTCCGTCAAGGATTCTACTGGCCGACAGCCCTTCAAGACGCCTTGGCGGTGGTTATCATGTGCGAAGCATGCCGGTTCCACTCCAAGGACATCCACCTACTAGCTCAAGCCCTCCAAACCATCCCTCTTTCCTGGCCCTTCTCGGTTTGGGGGATCGACATTGTCGTCCCTTTCCCCCATGCTATCGGGGGCTTTGAATTCTTGTACGTTGCAATTGACAAGTTTACAAAGTGGCCTAAAGTAGAGCCAGTGAGAAAGGTGACAACACAGTCAGCTATCAACTTCCTCAAAGGATTGTTTGCCCGTTTCGGTGTACCCAACAGGATCATTACCGACAACGGCACCTAGTTCACGAGCCGCGCCTTCATAGCATATTGCCAAGAACTTGGAAATATGATCTGTTATGCCTCCGTTGCCCACCCGAGGAGCAACGGGCAGGTAGAGAGGGCAAATGCAGAAGTGCTGCGTGGTTTAAAGACTAGGACTTTTGACAAGCTACACCAGTGTGGGAGGCACTGGGTGGAAGAATTGCCGGCAGTTCTTTGGTCAATTAGAACGACACCAAATCGAGCCACTGGCCTGACACCCTTCTCCCTTGTGTATGGTGCAGAAGTGGTACTCCCCACAGAACTCAAATATGGGTCACCTCGAGAGTTGGCCTTCGATGAGGAGGACCAAGATGAGCTGCGGCATGACGATGCCATGCTCCTTGAGGAAGATCGTTTTCGGGCTGCTGTCCGTGCTGCATGGTACCAGCAAGCTTTGTGCCGCTACCATAGCCGCAAAGTGAATGCCAGGAACCTTGAGGAAGGCAACCTTGTTCTTTGTCGGATTCAATCCATGAAGGGTAAAAACAAGTTGACGCCGAAGTGGGAGGGCCCTTACTGGGTAGTACGAGTCTCTAGGCCCGGCGCAGTCCGCCTAGAGACCAAAGATGGCACACCGGTGTTTAACTCATGGAATATTGAGCATCTTCGTAAGTTCTACCCGTAAGGCACGGTTGCCGGGCTGCCCGGCAACCTATTTTGTACAAGTTTGCCGTCAAGGCATGTAAACCTTTGTACAAAGCCGGGTGCTGATCCCATGCATAATAAATAAAACTAAGTGTTTCACAATTATTTGTCCAAATGCATATTTATTTATGTGTTGCATGTAGTCTTGTGTTACAGTCTTTGCCTTGCATAAGGTGGTTAACGAACCGTCGAGGTTCCAGCCTCCTCTTTTCTCTTCTTTCTTTTTCCTAAAGGAAGGAAGGATTCCTCGCGTACAAGCTTCCCGGGGGGAGTGGCGGTTATGGGTACCAAAAGACGTGTTCAAGATATCGCCCTACGGCAAGAAGTACAGCAAGGAATGAGCTAAGTTGCAAAACTTTGAAATAAATTCTTTTTTGTAAGTTGCAGCTCTCCTTGAACAATTTTGGCCTTTGTATGAGAAACCTGCATGCTAAGAAACCTTGCCATAATCGACCGCGCTCTTGCTTTTCTTCGAGTCCGCTCGGCAACCTAAGTAGCTGCATTGTGATCGGCAAGCGTGATCTTGCCGGGAGCGGCACTTCCGGCAAGCTACTAAGGACTTGTTCCTCAGGTACTTGCGGTAACGGTGTGCACACCGGCTAGTCTCCGGCAAGCGTAGGGTACAAAAGTCATGCAAAGATAGAATGGAATAAGGAGAACAACATGCATACGTCCATTCAAAATACGAACTACAACAACTATTAAACGTTTGGATGCAAAAGATATCTTCCATGCCCCCACGGGGTTACATCGGTTTTGATACAGGAACTAAGGAGGGGAGCCTAGGTGGAGCGCAGCTCATCTTCAAGACTCGATTGGGGCAATACTATGTGCCTAATCGGAGTTGTCGCCTTCGCTCTTGATACGCAAGGAGCTTTCATCGCTCTCGCTCTCGCTCTCTCTGGTGGAGTCGGTGCCGCTGCTGCTCTCACTTTCCGTGCAGCATTCGATGCGGACGCCAGGGACCCCGAAGAACTTCACGAAGAGTGTGGCAACTCCGTCGTACCTACACTGGAGAAGCTGCCCCTGCCTTAGACCACGGGAGCGGGCGAACGACTTCCACCCCCACGTCAGGAACAGAGAGCCGGCGGTGGAGAATTCGGCCACCACCCAGGAAGGGCCGTTGCAGTAGCCATCCGCCTATAGCCACAGGCCTGAGGGCCTGCTATTCTCCATAACCCTCGCAAAGGGATCCGGGAGCCGAAGCCAGCTGCGAAGCCTCCGGTGCGTCCCCACGACAAACTCGTGTGCTGCCACCGCTGTATGGGACTCATGCGCCATCTCCGCCGTGGGGGCTTCCGCCTGAGGGGGGAGGGCGGCCTCCCCGCCACGTCCGCCACGCCTGCCTCGTCCATGAGTACCGCGCCCTCCGTGGCCGCGGGGGGTGGCTCTGCTGTGGGCACCAGGGCTGGCACTCACGAAGACCACCGAGGAACGCGTCCGGCCCCGAGAGGGGACCCTCGAGGCAGAAGCAGATGTGCGGGCCTGACCTCCACCCCTCGCCATCGCAGCAGTAGATCTCAAGGAAGCCAAGGATGAATGAAAGGTTGCAGGAGGAGAATGGCAAAGGCAGAAGATGAGTGAGGAAGAATGCCACTCCCCCCGCCCTCTTTTATAACGCTCCAGTGGGGATTACTCACCCTACCGCCTCGCCTCCCTTAATGGCAGAAATCGAGTAAGGGGATGCGAGAAGTCAGGCAAAATGAGCAGCGCCCTCCACGTTTTCCTTTTTAATGGGGAAGGCGCGGGGGCTGGCACTTTTCTATCCTACGTGGCTGCGCTTTTCAGGCGCACCACCTCCTGCCGCTGTTCCGCTCCACCTCTCCCATGCCCGCATTTAATGCGCATCATGGGCGGGTGTAGTAAAAGAGAAGATTACAACAGTTATCCTCTGCCACACACCGCCTGTGCACTGTTTGGGCCTAGCCCAACGATGCCTCGCATGCGCGTGTGGCCCAGGCCCAGTGGCTCCTGTCGGTGTACTAAGACATGGGTGCCCTCGTACCCAGACTTGTGCACAAGCAGTTGTAGCCTCCCGTCCGGCAAGGGCTTGACAGAGGATAACTACAACTCAAGACTCAAAACCAAGACTGTGAAGAAGACCTCAAGGCAGGTCATCGAGAAGTACTATTCTCGTACAGAAGATCGATGCTGCCTTTGCCGGCAAGTTCCGCCCCGACAAGGTGAAGATCAAGGTTATGGTTGCCGGCAAGCAAGGTCCGGCAAGCTCCGTGCCAACAGGCTTGTTCTGTCCCGTTACTGTTCCACCTCACCATTGACCAGATAGGCTCGTATGCTAGGTGTCGAGCGGGCAAGCAGTCAACATAGCCAGCCAAGGCATGTGTCAGCACGCCATGCCAAGATTAACTTTAATGACACCCGTCCCTGGGATGTGTCGAGATTACAGGAGAGCACCAGGACCGGTGGTACAGATCTTTTGCCCAAGGCCTCGCCTCCCCAACATAGCACCTAACGGCACATTAAATGCGTTTGTCTTACCCCGTGGGAAGATAGACATGATGACGGTGCAAGTCACTATTCATACTCTGTAATGACCATTTTATCCATTGTGGTAACCCCTTGGCCTATAAAAGGAGGCCCACGGCTACAGGTAGAACGGTCGACACCCAACTCAATTACACGCCGTAGCTGCATTTTTCCATGCACCTTGCCGGAAAACTGCGCTCCCTGTAACCAGAGTTCACATACGATCAACCACAGAGCAGGAGTAGGGTTTTACGCTCATAGCGGCCCGAACCTGGATAAATCCCCCGTGTGTTCTTGCGTCTACTAAAAACCTGCTCTTTGTCCCATGCATGTCCCCTGAGCCAAATCGCAAAGGGACCCGTTCGGTCCCATAGATAGTCATTTCCCACGACAGACGTCAAGCCAATCAAGATGGGCACGATGAGCAAGAGTTAGATGATCCTCCTCCAAGACACGAGCGTCATCGCCATCGCCAACAAAACAATGAAGAGCGCTACGGCAAGCTCAAGTTCAGCATGCCTAAATTCTCTGGTGGAAATGATCCCGAAGAATACCTACATCACCTAAAGTGCCACGAGGACCTATGATACGAGCACGAGCATGAGCCATCGAGAATGAGGTGGCATCACTCCTCTCGCAATTTCCCTTCGATGCACTTGAGACATGGATGCTACCTCAAGCAGAGACCCTATGCATACTTAGGTACCAAGAGTATCATCATGGAGATGCTAAGGACCAAGGCCAAGCGAAGGAGAAAGAGGAACGCGAAGATGGAGGACAAAAAGGGCAAATCAGCACTTTCCCAGATTATCCGAACCCAGGTCCGGACGATCCGAACCCAGGCCCGGATGATCCGGCCGAAGCGCGCACCGGCTACAGAACCTGCCCCGACAAAGCCGGATCATCCGGACCCCGGCCCGGATCATCCGGCCTAAGCCTGGATGTCCAGCCCTCCCGCGCCTGTATCTGCACCGCCCGGATGTCCGGGCGACCGCTTGGATCATCCGGGCTCCCGACAGCCGGATCATCCGGACGCACACCCGGATCATCCGGGCACCCGTATGTGTGTGTGTGTGTTTCGGTCCCGAGGCCCATGTAACCCCTTCGCCTCCTAGACTATATAAACCATCCCCTCTCTAGTTTTTAGGGTTAGCAAAGTATTTGGCTCTTGAGATTAGAGCTTTGCTCATCCATACCTCTCCCATGGAGATCAAGACCTCCATGAGACCCATGTTAGAAGATCCACTCTGGATATCAAGACCTCGACTCCTCTCCGGATCGGGATGAACTAGCTACCGTGTATCCTCCCGTGTTGACATTGTATCGTGAATCCTTGTATGTGTATGTGGATCTAGTGTATGCGTGACTTGTGATTGTGTCAATTGAGTGATTTGTGTTCTTGTGTTCTTGCCTTTTTCCCCTCCAATTGTGAAAAGATCGACGAACTAGGGTTCCACCCTACATCATGTGGCCATGGACCATGTGGGTCCCTACTGTCAGCCTCTTCACGTACATCGCTCTTCCGATGGCTGTCGTTTGTTGACCACGTTGACCACGCCGCGCCGAGAGCACTAACGCGGTGGACGAAGGTGAGGCCTTGGAAGGGAACGACCCGGAGCCAGCGAAGCCACAGCAGTGGATGCCCACACTGAGGGAAGTACGAGGGTTGACTGGTTCGTCTGCGGTGTGAGGCATGTGTCGCTGGAGAATAACATGAGGTGTGGGTGAGTAGAAGGATGGCCTGGCCAGCAGTGCGAGTAGGAGGGGGCGGTGAGGCCTGCGTGGCAGCATAGCCGGCCACGGGAGGCGGGAGCAGGCGGTCCCGCTGGCACTGGATTGGGCGGCTGGAGCAAGAAGATCAGAGATTGAAGAAGCACGACGGCCGTTGGATTGACATCCAACGATCACTTCTGCTAGAATCGTTTGTTGATAATATATAATAAGTAAAGAATTCTTGCATACGCGTCAACTTAATAGGCCCACAAGTCAGCCTCCCAATCTGTGGCGGATAGCATACAACCCATTTGCTATTTTTTTCAATAATTTACAGCTCATTTGCAAATTCTTATGCAATTTATTGCAGTCCATTTTCTTTTTGTTGTCCAGGACCAGGGCTAAAAATGTAAACGAAATTTTACATATTTTGGTGGGGTCCAAACTAGTTTTAATCCCCAAATGTCGAGCCAGATTTAAAGTAATTTCAAAATATATTTAAATTAGGTTAAAAGCCAATGAAATTTGAAATCTGAAAATGTGAAAAATTTAGAAATTTGAAAGTAATTGCCAATTTGTTGTGTGTTTTTTATATTTACAGCCCATTTCATATTACTTTTAAGATTTGCACCCGTCTTGAAAGATTTGCAGCCCTGGAGGGCGGAGAAAAACAAGTTGGCCTGGGTTGGGTTGGCCTCGATTGGGTATTCACCAGGAAAAAAAACTGGGCTAGCCATTTTCACAAAGAAAAAAATAGCTGGGCTGGTCATGTGGTAAACGTAAAATAGAAGCCTGGGCTAGACGGGCCACAGCCCAGTTGATACCCTACTCCGTCTCAATAATAACAAAAAAAACTGCTCGAGCTGCTAGGTCCCAGGTGTCAGCCGCTCTTGTGCAGTTCTCTTGTCTATTAACTATATGCTAACAATGTCGTGGGTCCCAGATGTCAGCAAACCACTAGGAGGAAGCATTTTCTTTTTTGCTTGTAACAATGAGGCACTTGCTTGCGTACGGCCATGGACATGGTGGGTCCCTACTATCATCCTCTCCACATATAGTCCTCTCCTAATTTCTATCGTTTGTTGACCATGTTGACAACGCCAGACAGTGGCGACGCAGTGAGCGCACCAAGGCGCACGGTGGATGATGGCGAGGCCTCGGACGGGAACGAACAGGAGCCGGGGAAGATGCGGCAGTGAAGTCACGGGCAAAGGGGAGTACGAGGGTTGACTGGTTCGGGTGCGGGGTGGGGCTGACGTCGCCGTTAACGATTTAGGAGATGGTAGGGCAGTGATGCATTCACGGAGGCGCAGCCAGCCGTGGGAGGCAGGAGCAGGCGGCCCCGCCAGTGCTGGTTTGGTTTTGGCGGCTGGAGGAAGAAGAGACTGAAGTAACATGACAGAGTGTACAAGCAGCAGGAGTACTTAACAACGTTAACTGAAAGTAGCAGGAGCACTTAACAACCAGAGCTAAAAGCAGTATGAGTACTTATACAGGTTCAACCGTACAAGGCACGCCTCGAACAGTGCTACTTTGCCTACTGTTAACGAAGGGTGAGGCCACCAAGCCCCAGGACAAGGCCCAGGCGCCACCCCACGCATCCTCAACTTTCTAAAAGTGGCTTCATCTCGCAATGTGGTCAATAAACAGGATATTCGCTTCAGAGCCATGGAAAAGCATGAACATAACCTTCTGTCCTATTCTCCAAGATCGACGGGCCTTCATGATTTGAGACCACCCATGAATAATTATCTTTTCACCTCTAAGGGAAATGGAGTAGGTCGACATAAACATCTTGTTGTGACCAAGCGCAAGTCTGAGTCGACCATGGCCAGGCATCTGTATAGGAACAATAAAACTGGGCAGTGTCTATATCAAGAACACAGCTGTAAAACTGTGTATAAGCAAGAGTTTATGAACAACATATATAACAGAAAATAGCTCTTACCATCAGTTTCTTGACACAGTTGGACATGTTTAACGTGTGCACCAGTGGCACACTTATCCTGTAACATCCCAAATTTTCAATTTGGAATGTTTTACAATTATAGCTAAGCATCTACTGCATTTTGATTGCAATTGAGTGGCATTTGAAAAATTCAGAGGCATTTGAGTTCTGTTTGAATTTGAATTTATTTCAAACTGGCATTTGAATTTCATTTCAAAAATTCCTGACAAAATACTTTGATCAAAAAGTATGAGAGGAGGTAACACGACACCCCAAAAGTCAGAAGAAAATAATGCCAAAAGAAATTGAATTCAAATTTGGTTTTATTTGGAATTTTCAGAAAAATGAATTTTATAAAGTATTTATTTTGCCTCTGAGAAATAGTTCATCATTTAGGATTTATTTTTCTGATCTTTTTGATATATAATATGTATAAGTAATATTTTTATTTATATTCTAGTATTTTTTTTTCTCTCTGTTAAATTTCAAAAAGAAAAAAAAGGAAAACCCTAGCCGGCGCCCGCCAGGCGCCAGGCCAGCCGGCCCATTTCACCGCAGCCCGTCTCAGCGCCGCGGCCAGCCCCGCCCGAGTTCCCTTCGCCTCGGTCGCCTGATCCGCTCGCCCTCACCCGCACCCGCTGACCAGTGGAGCCCACACCGTCTTCGACCTCCGAAACGGCCACGCCCGAATCCCGCTTGCACCCGTCGCCACCGCCGCGTCCGATCATCCCGGAACCGCGTACCGCGTTGATCTCCTACCCCAAGTCATTGCCCTATAAATACCCTAGACCCTTCTCTCTCGATCCCCTTTAAACCCCGAGATCGAGACCACCCATGTCGCCCATCATCGCCGTTCCGATCTCGCCGACCGCCGCTTCTACCGCCATCGATTTTGTCGCCGGTGAGCACCCCCAGCCCCTCAAGTTCCGGACATCGGACTAGTCCAACTCCCCGCACCGCTTTGACATGTTTTTGCTCGCCGTTTCCGCCGACAGGGAGCTATTCGAGCTCGCGCGCCCTCGCCGAAGCCCCAAAGCTCCGCCACGCCACCTAGCCGCCGTCCATCGTCGTCCAGCTTCGCCGAGACCATCCCCGACTTCGTCTCACTCCGCTGCATCTCCCCGACCACTCTGCCGTCGCCCTCGACCACCGAAACGCCGCCCACCTTGACGCCCGAGCAGCCACTGCCTCCATCGCCGTCGACCACCCCACAGTAAGCACCGGCGAGCTCCTCCTCCATTAGATCTAGGGTCAACGGTTCAGATTAGATCATTCTATTTTTTTATTTTGCGAATCGCTATGTTTTAATTAGCGGACGTTCGCCGTTTAGCCCGAGTGGCGAACAGGCCGGTATCCGTCCGATCTGGATCGACGGCGTAGATTAGCATATGTTTTTTTTATTCACTGCGTCGTTTTAGTTACGGATCGGCCACCCGCCGCTTTACTCGTTTCGCTCGGCCTCCAAGCCACTCATAGCCTGCCACGTAGCACATCGCCGATCGGTAGCGTTTTTCTTTTATTTTCGTTTCTGGTTTTAAAAACAGAAAGTTCTTATCTTAGAAAATTAATATCTCCAAGGATTTTTAGTATTTTAAATTGATTCCATTTGCATTAGATTAGAAATTTTATGAAGTTTCTGTAGATCTCAAGTTTGACTAGATTTGAAAGTTTGAATTTGAATTTGCATGAATTTGCTCAAATAACTAGATTGGTTATATTTTGAGCTAGGAGCAATATTTTTGACTGATTCCTTTTGCTACTGGTTCTTTGTGACTTTGTTTATCAGTAGGATTTAATTGATGAATTTTATGATTATTTAAAATTAGGTTTTAATGAAAACAGTACTGTTTTAGGGTCTTATAGGTTTCATGTTATTTCTTTTAATTTTAATTGCTTTAAATTGTTTTATTTAGTTATTTTTGACGTATTCCTTTTAGTTTCTGCTAAATTATCAGTAGCTAATTTATTTGTAGTAAAAAAATATTTTTGTGTATTTTATTTCTTTTATCTTACTAGAAAACTTGTTTTGATCATTATAGGAGTTTTACAAATGATTTTAATATGATTCTTTTTGCATAAAATTTTTCTATGCGTTTTTCTTCTGTTATTTACTAAAACCCTTATTTTTGTTCTGTTAAAATTTATTTAGTGGCAGAAAACTTTTGTAGTTTGTCTTACTTGTAGTAAGCCTTTGCATTGAGTTTTATTGTTTTCTTTGGTTTTGTTTTTGGTTTTCTTGGTGTGTTTCAATGTTTGTTTTATTATTAGTTTTACTTTCTGTTATGTTATTATTTTTGTGTGATGGTATGCTTATGTATGTCTTGTTTGTTTCGATAGAGTATCCGGAGTGCGAGGCTTGTTACTACGAGTCTTTAGAGTTTGAAGATCGTCATCAAGGCAAGTCATTTGATCATGTACTTTATTACCTACGATTTTTATTGCATTAGTTGTTATCCTCCCCACCATGCATGCAAGTAGGTGAATATGAGTTATGTTCTTGAGTAGTATCATGTGGTAGGTTGAACCCAAATCCCGATGTTACCAATGCCCGGGAACGTTGTAGTTATTTTGCTATGCTTCGTAGACGGGGTTGGTTGAGTGAATTACATGGGAGTTGTGAGAGTTAAATTGATGACTACAACCCCAAGACTTCAAGATTCTCAAGACGGACTTCAATTTACTACTGGGTGGAGGACGGTTTGATGGGCACCCTGGAGCAACCAGTGGATGGCCGGGATGCATGGAGAAGCGCCATGACATCTTGCGGAAAGCTTCACCCAGCCACGAAGAGACGGATGGATATACCTTGACCGGAAGCTTACCTGTGCAGCCGCAAGTCACTATGGGCTCTGGCTTGGTCGACCCTAGGCGTGACTCTGGACGGACAGTGCCAGCAGATGTAGAAGAATGGTAGGAAATGGATGGGTACCGGCAGTGTCCCAGAGGAACTCTATGGAAGACCATGTTTCGTTCGTCCCGTCTTCAAACACCACGCAGTGCGAGGACATAAAGGAGGGAACGATTCTTGCGGGTAAAGTGCACAAGACTCTGCAGAGTGAAACCTAATCGATTAGCCGTGTCCCCGGTTACGGACATCTGAGCCTCTGGAATTGGATTTATTCGGAACTCTCAACACCAAACATAATTAATTAATTGTTGGGTTAATAATGATTTCGGGTATGAGACAGTGGTTGGCGGAACCATCTCATTAACAACAAATATTTTGTAGTAATTGCAAGTAAGTCCATTTGTTGTAGGGAAAAATTTGCTTTTCGCAAAAACTTAAACTTAGAGCCCCACAGCCAAACTTGCATATAGTTATAGCAATTTATTATTGTTTCCTCTCTGTGACTTGCGAGCATATTCAAAATGCTGACCTACACGGCTGCAATGTCTCATGTTGCAGAGGTTTATTCCGACCAGGAGTGAGGCTACGATCAACGCTCGGTGATTGCCCTTTGGAGTCGGATGGACTCGCTTTTCGTCTACGCTTCCGCAGTAGTTTATCTCATGAGTTGGCCTTCGGCCGAATTTATTCTGATGTAATAAAGACTCTATGTGAGATTCGATGTAATAAAACAGGTGTGATTGAACTTTGATATTTTTCATCAATGTACTGTGTGTGCCAGCATGATCTTGGGATGGTACAGTTACACAGAGACTTGACCGTTTTCGGGTCGGGTCGCTACAGAGATGGTATTCAGAGCACACGCTGACCGTAGGACGTAACCCCTAGGATTAGAAAGCCATAGGAAGAAATTACTTTATTTTATGTTTTTATTTTTCCGTAATTCTCCCCTGTTCGTTTCTGACTTTTTAGATGGTCGCCGAGTTCACCCCAGTCCTGCTGCCGGAGTTTTGCCAGCCGGATGAGACGATGCCTTTCGGCAAGCAGCTGGTTCAGATCATCAGGGAGTTGAAGATTGCTCTGCCTTCCATCACTGGGACTCCCACCATGGCTCTTCCGTCGGACACCCGCTATAGGATTGTGGTGCACATACCTGGGAGGACCTTCGGAAGATTCTCGGCGCCCATTGACTTCCAGTTTACTTCCCCCACTTAAATCATCGGGAGGAACACAGCTATTCATCGTGCACTTGGACACATCCGGGAGGAGTACAGGGCCGAACACATCGGATCAGACTTCACCATGATCTCCCGTAGAACTGCAGATGGAGAGATCGTGCGCAGCGTGAATGACGACTCCATCCTCTCATTTGTCCAAGACCTGGAGGCTCACATCAGGACTCTGGAGGTTCAGATGCATAGAAGCACGAAGACGTTCAGGAAGCAGCTGTTCCGTGAACTGGATTTGGAGGACAAACTGCGCGAAGACCACGAGGAGCATGAAGAGGAAGTCAAGGACCTTCTGGAGAGGATCCAGAACTTGAAGACTTATATTGCCACGGTGGAAGAGAAGATGGATCTGGGAGAAGACCTTTATCCAAATGGTGCCGATGGACCCTTAGTGAGCAATGATGAGGACTACGAGGAGAGCACCACTGAAGGACGCCCCAAGAGAAGACGCACCACCAGAAGACGCACCACTGGAGGACGCATCACCATGGAGTTCTGAGGAGACACTTAGTCGTGACCTCCATGTTATTTTTATTTTCTCGTTGATCGATTAGGCCGATGTTTTTGATTTGTCGTAAGACTTGTATCCCAAGTTTAAACTCTGATTGAGTTGAATAAATGGATGATAAGTGTGTTAATTGATTGTTGCATGTATATGGGTAGTGTTATTTTCTCTTTAGACCCTTGCTCTATTCTAATTCTCATCCACTCTAAAACATCAGATGCCTCCGAGACGTGACCCCGGATTCAACTTCCCACCGGAGCTCACTCAGCTGATCCAACAGCAGAATGCACTGATGCAGATGTTGATCCAGAACCAAGGCAACAGCAACAACAATCCACCGCCACCACCCCCTGTCGACAGCCTCAACCGTTTCCTGAGGTTGAATCCGCCGGTGTTCTCTAGCAGCACCAAGCCGATTATTGCTGATGATTGGCTCCGCAAGATCGGAAGGGAGCTAGTAACTGCTGGATGCACGGATGCGGAGAAGGTGCGCTTTGCTGCACATCAGCTTGATGGACCCGCAGCCGCTTGGTGGGAGAACTACACGGCCACTTTCCCCATTGCCACAGTTACCTGGGATCAATTTCAGCAGGCCTTCCGCACCGCTCATGTCTTAGCTGGTGCCATGAGTTTGAAGAAGCGTGAGTTCCGCAACTTACGCCAGGGGAATCGTACTGTGGCGCAGTACGTGGACGAGTTCAGTCAGTTAGCACGCTATGCCCTAGATGATGTGGCCACAGATGCCGCAAAGCAGGAGAAATTTTTGGAAGGACTCAATGATGAACCGGGAATGCAGCTGATGGTGGCTACCTTCGACAACTACCAAGAGCTGGTAGACAAGGCCATCATCCTTGAAGGCAAGCAGCAGCAGATTGATAGCCGTAAGAGGAAGTATGGCCAGGGAAAGTACAATTCTGGAGCTCAGCAGAAGCCCCGCTACACTCCGTACTCGGGAAACACTGGATCAGGAGGGCACACTCACCACACCCATGGAGGACATAATCATGGAGGACATAACCATGGAGGAAACGGGAACAATCGTCACAACAACAACAACTTCAAGAATGGAAATGGAGGCAATGGCAGTCAGCACCGTCCCGCTCCAGCTCAGAAGGATCTGAGTCATATTACCTGTTTCAAGTGCAAGAAGACAGGACATTATGCCACCGAATGCCCGGAGGCCAAGCAGGGAAATGGAAACGGCAACGGCAATGGAAACTCAGCAACCAAGAAGCCCAATCCTTTTCCCCGTGCTCATGTGAACCACCTTGATTTGGAGGAGGTTTATGATCAGTCTGAGATAGTTGTTGGTAAGTTCTTGTTAAATTCACGTCCAGTATTGGTACTTTTTGATTCTGGTGCATCGCATTCATTCATATCAAGGGTAGTTGTGGAAAAGTATGGTTTGCCCACTAGAACCCTTAGGAGCCATCTTCAGGTCAGTTCCCCAGGAGGTGAGATGACGGCAGGCTTAGGTTGTCACTCGACCCTCAGCATTGGAAATCATGAGTTTCCCGCAGACCTCATAGTATTGGAGTCCCAGGGGTTGGACGTAATCCTAGGCATGGATTGGTTGACGAAGTATGAAGGAAACATTGACTGTGCCCGCAAGACAATTTTGCTCACCACCCCGGAGCAGAAGAGGATCAAGTATGTATCCATTCACACACCGAAGAATACTCGGGTAAATTCCCTCATGGGAGTTGTTCAGGAGGAAGTGCCAGTAGTGCAAGATTTTCCCAATGTATTTCCGGAGGAATTGCCAGGCATGCCACCGGATAGGGAGATTGAGTTCCTGATTGAATTGTTGCCAGGGACAGCCCCAATATCCAAGAGACCCTATCGGATGCCCGCTAATGATTTGGAAGAAATCAAGAAGCAGATCAAGGAGTTATTGGAGAAAGGATATATTCGCCCAAGCTCGTCACCTTGGGGAGCCCCAGTTCTTTTGGTAGAGAAGAAAGATAAAACCTTGAGAATGGTTGTAGATTATCGTGCGCTGAATGAGGTGACGATCAAGAACAAGTACCCTTTGCCGATGATTAATGATTTGTTTGATCAGCTGGTTGGAGCCAGAGTATTCTCCAAGATCGATCTTCGATCAGGGTATCATCAGTTGAAGATTCGTGAACAGGATATACCCAAAACAGCTTTCACCACAAGGTATGGTCTATATGAGTATACCTTCATGTCATTTGGATTGACTAATGCCCCTGCATATTTTATGAGTATGATGAACAAGGTATTTATGGAATATCTGGACAAGTTTGTCGTGGTGTTCATCGATGATATATTGATATTCTCCAAGAGCGAGGAAGAACACAAGGAACACTTGCGTTTAGTTCTAGAGAAGCTCCGAGAACATCAGTTATATGCCAAGTTCAGAAAATGTGAATTTTGGTTGAAGGAAGTCGGATTTCTCGGACATATTATTTCTAGAGAAGGAATAGCAGTGGACCCTTCCAATGTTGAAGCCGTCACAAAATGGAAAGCACCCACCTCAGTCAAGGAGATCCGCAGTTTTCTCGGACTTGCCGGATATTATCGGAGGTTTATCGAGAACTTCTCAAAGATTGCAAAGCCCATGACTGAGCTGTTGAAGAAAGAAACCAAGTATACTTGGACTGACGAATGTGAAGCCAGTTTCCAGGAGTTGAAGAAACGTTTGGTTACAGCCCTAGTGCTGATTTTGCCGAACATCCGTAAGGATTTTCAGGTTTATTGTGGCGCTTCTCATCAAGGACTCAGAGGAGTGATCATGCAGGAAGGAAAGGTTGTAGCTTATACCTCCAGACAGCTACGGCCTCACGAGATGAACTATGCCACTCATGATTTGGAATTAGCAGCTGTAGTACACGCACTCAAGACCTGGAGACATTTCCTTGTCGGAAACAGTTGTGATGTTTACATGGATCATAAGAGCTTGAAGTACATTTTCACGCAGAAGGAGTTGAACCTCAGACAGAGAAGATGGCTAGAGATGATCAAGGACTATGACATGAGATTGCACTATCACCCCGGGAAAGCAAATGTTGTAGCAGATGCCTTGAGCAGTAAAGGCAGAACATCAGAAGCTAGCAGGGTTACTTCAACCTTTGCCGATACCCGAGTGGAAATGGGATAAGCTTGGAATGGACTTCATCACAGGATTACCCAGGACCCGATCAGGTTATGATTCTATCTGGGTAGTGGTTGATCGCTTGACCAAGGTAGCACACTTCATTCCCATGAAGACCACATATACCAGTGCTAAGTTAGCCAAGATATACATGACCAGGATCGTATGTCTGCATGGAGTTCCGAGGAGTATCGTGTCAGATAGAGGAACACAATTTACCTCAAAGTTTTGGAATCAGTTGCATGAAACTTTGGGTACGAGACTAAAGTTCAGTACAGCTTTTCATCTGCAGACAGATGGACAGACCGAGAGAGTCAATCAGATTCTGGAGGACATGTTGAGAGCTTGTGCACTAGACTATGGAGCTAGCTGGGATGAAAATTTACCCTACGCAGGGTTCTCATACAACAACAGCTATCAAACCAGTTTGAAGATGGCTCCTTTCGAGGCTCTATACGGAAGGAGGTGCAGAACACCATTGATGTGGGATGGTGTTGGAGACCGAAAACTTTTTGGTCCCGATCTTATCAGAGACTTCGAAGAGAAGGTCAAGTTGATTCATGACAGACTCAGGATAGCTCAATCGAGACAGAAGAGTTATGCTGATAGTAAACGCAAGGAGGTAACGTACGAAGTTGGAGACCGAGCATATCTCCGCGTGTCTCCACTTCGAGGAATCAAGAGGTTCGGTGTTAAAGGAAAGTTAGCACCCAGATTCATAAGCCCATACCAAATTCTTGAACGCAGAGGAGAACTTGCATACAAGCTGGAATTGCCGGAAGGATTGTCCGGATTTCACGATGTCTTTCATGTTTCCCAGCTGAAGAAATGCCAAGATGAGATGGCTGATATTCCGTTGAGAGACACAGTGCCCCTAGAGGCCATACAACTTGGCAGTGATCTGACTTATGAGGAGAAGCCCGTCAGGATTCTTGAGACTGCAAACAGAGTTACCCGCAGCAAGATCATCAAGTTTTGCAAGGTTCTGTGGAGTCATCATACCGAGGAGGAAGCCACCTGGGAGCGAGAAGAAGACCCCCGTCGAGACCACCCGCACCCATTTTCTAGCGAACCCGAATCTCGAGGGCGAGATTCATCTTAAGGTGGGTAGGTTTGTAATATCCCAAATTTTCAATTTGGAATGTTTTACAATTATAGCTAAGCATCTACTGCATTTTGATTGAAATTGAGTGGCATTTGAAAAATTCAGAGGCATTTGAGTTCTGTTTGAATTTATTTCAAACTGGCATTTGAATTTCATTTCAAAAATTCCTGACAAAATACTTTGATCAAAAAGTATGAGAGGAGGTAACATGACACTCCAAAAGTTAGAATAAAATAATGCCAAAAGAAATTGAATTCAAACTTGGTTTTATTTGGAATTTTCAGAAAAATGATTTTTATAAAGTATTTATTTTGCCTCTGAGAAATAGTTCATCATTTAGGATTTATTTTTCTGATATTTTTGATATATAATATGTATAAGTAATATTTATATTTATATTCTAGTATTTTTTCTCTCTCTGTTAAATTTCAAAAAGAAAAAAAAGGAAAACCCTAGCCGGCGCCCGCCAGGCGCCAGGCCAGCCGGCCCATTTCACCGCAGCCCGCATCAGCACCATGGCCTACCCCGCCCGAGTTCCCTTCGCCTCGGTCGCCCGATCCGCTCGTCCTCACCCGCACCCGCTGACCAGTGGAGCCCACGCCGTCTTCGACCTCCGGAACGGCCTCGCCCGAATCCCGCTTGCACCCGTCGCCACCGCCGCGTCCGATCTTCCCGGAACCGCGTACCGCGTCGATCTCCTACCCCAAGTCATTGCCCTATAAATACCCTAGACCCTTCTCTCTCGATCCCCTTTAAACCCCGAGATCGAGACCACCCACGTCGCCTGCAATCGCCGTTCCGATCCCGCCGACCGCCGCTTCTACCGCCGTCGATTTCGTCGCCGGTGAGCACCCCCAGCCCCTCAAGTTCCAGCCATCGGACTAGTCCAACTCCCCGCATCGCTTTGACATGTTTGTGCTCGCCGTCTCCGCCGGCAGGGAGCTATTCGAGCTCGCGCGCCCTCGCCGGAGCCCCGAAGCTCCGCCATGCCACCTAGCCGCCATCCGTCGTCGTCTAGCTTCGCCGAGACCATCCCCGACTTCGTCTCGCTCCGCTGCATCTCCCCGACCACTCCGCCGTCGCCCTCGACCACTGGAACGCCGCCCACCTCGATGCCCGAGTAGCCGCTGCCTCCATCGCCGTCGACCACCCCACAGTAAGCACCGGCGAGCTCCTCCTCCGTTAGATCTAGGGTCAACGGTTCAGATTAGATCGTTCTATTTTTTTTTATTTTGCGAATCGGTATGTCTTAATTAGCGGACGTTCGCCGTTTAGCCCGAGTGACGAACAGGCCGGTATCCGTCCGATCTGGATTGACGGCGTAGATTAGCATCTGTTTTTTTTTATTTTGTTCACTACGTCGTTTTGGTTACGGATCGGCCACCCGCCGCTTTACTCGTTTCGCTCGGCCTCCTAGCCACTCGTAGCCTGCCACATAGCACATCGCCGATGGGTAGCGTTTTTCTTTTATTTTCGTTTCTGGTTTTAAAATTAGAAAGTTCTTATCTTAGAAAATTAATATCTCCAAGGATTTTTAGTATTTTAAATTGATTCCTTTTCCATTAGATTAGAAATTTTATGAAGTTTCTGTAGATCTCAAGTTTGACTAGATTTGAAAGTTTGAATTTGAAATTGCATGAATTTGCCCAAATCACTAGATTGGTTATATTTTGAGCTAGGAGCAATATTTTTGAGTGATTCCTTTTGCTACTGGTTCTTTGTGACTCTGTTTATCAGTAGGATTTAATTGATGAATTTTATGATTATTTAAAATTAGGCTTTAACGAAAACAGTACTGTTTTAGGGTCTTATAGGTTTCATGTTATTTCTTTTAATTTTAATTGCTTTAAATTGTTTTCTTTAGTTATTTTTTTACGTATTCCTTTTAGTTTCTATTAAATTATCTGTAGCTAATTTATTTGTAGTAAAAAAATATTTTTGTGTATTTTATTTCTTTTATCTTACTAGAAAACTTGTTTTGATCATTATAGGAGTTTTACAAATGATTTTACTATGCTTCTTTTTGCATAAAATTTTTCTATGCGTTTTTCTTCTGTTATTGACTAAAATCCTTATTTTTGTTCTGTTAAAATTTATTTAGTGGCAGAAAACTTTCGTAGTTTGTCTTACTTGTAGTAAGCCTTTGCATTGAGTTTTATTGTTTTCTTTGGTTTTGTTTTTGGTTTTCTTTGTGTGTTTCAATGTTTGTTTTATTATTAGTTTTACTTGCTGTTATGTTATTATTTTTGTGTGATGGTATGCTTATGTATGTCTTGTTTGTTTCGATAGAGTATCCGGAGTGCGAGGCTTGTTACTACGAGTCTTTAGAGTTTGAAGATCGTCATCAAGGCAAGTCATTTGATCATGTATTTTATTACCTATGATTTTTATTGCATTAGTTGTTATCCTCCCCACCATGCATGCAAGTAGGTGAATATGAGTTATGTTCTTGAGTAGTATCATGTGGTAGGTTGAACCCAAATCCCGATGTTACCAATGCCCGGGAACGTTGTAGTTATTTTGCTATGCTTCGTAGACGGGGTTGGTTGAGTGAATTACATGGGAGTTGTGAGAGTTAAATTGATGACTACAACCCCAAGACTTCAAGATTCTCAAGACGGACTTCAATTCACTACTGGGTGGAGGACGGTTTGATGGGCACCCTGGAGCAACCAGTGGATGGCCGGGATGCATGGAGAAGCGCCATGACATCTTGCGGAAAGCTTCACCCAGTCACGAAGAGACGGATGGATATACCTTGACCGGAAGCTTACCTGTGCACCCGCAAGTCACTATGAGCTCTGGCTTGGTCGTCCCTAGGCGTGACTCTGGACGGACGGTGCTAGCAGATGTAGAAGAACGGTAGGAAATGGATGGGTATCGGCAGTGTCCCAGAGGAACTCTATGGAAGACCATGTTTCGTTCGTCCCGTCTTCAAACACCATGCAGTGCGAGGACATAAAGGAGGGAACGATTCTTGCGGGTAAAGTGCACAAGACTCTGCAGAGTGAAACCTAATCGATTAGCCGTGTCCCCGGTTAGCAAGTCCTTTTGTTGTAGGGAAAAAATTGCTTTTCGCAAAAACTTAAACTTAGAGCCCCACAGCCAAACTTGCATATAGTTATAGCAATTTATTATTGTTTCCTCTCCGTGACTTGCCGGCATATACGAAATGCTGACCTACATGGCTACAACATCTCATGTTGCAGAGCTTTATTCCGACCAGGAGTGAGGCTACGATCTACGCTCGGTGATTGCCCTTTGGAGTCGGATGGACTCGCTTTTCGTCTACGCTTCCGCAGTAGTTTATCTCATGAGTTGTCCTTCGGCCGAATTTATTCTGATGTAATAAAGACTCTATGTGAGATTCGATGTAATAAAACAGGTGTGATTGAACTTTGATATTTTTCATCAATGTACCGTGTGTGCCAGCATGATCTTGGGATGGTACAGTTACACAGAGACTTGACCGTTTTTGGGTCGGGTCGCTACATAACCCACGTGGCCTTCCACCATTGAAATGCCCCACAAGGTCCTCAAGACGATCAATAAAGTGTTGGAATTGGTGGATGTCCTCCCAGTCGACTTCGGTGCCATGAGGAACCGTCGAGTTCTTATCAAATAACAGACGAGTAGTGTCCTCCACTTTGTAATAACCTACACGTGTCACCAATTATAAGAAATATTAGTTAGAAGTACCATCATTGTGAGAGAAGGGAATCACAAATTGTTGCTACTTCTAAAGTCAAATTGTGATCAGTTAGACAGAATAGGTGGATTACAAAGTAAAAGAGGCCACATGCAAGAACTAGATACAAAACTAACATGGATGAACCACTGGAACAACGTTGGGGTGGAAGGTCACAGGGAAGATAAGACCAGGTTCTGCTATTTCCATGAACATTGGTGTGCCAACTTTCAGTCCGTAACACTAGACAAAGTTTATCCAAGTTTGGCCATAAAAAAAGGAGCGATCTTCTTGGTTAATGAACCCAACTGTGAACTTATATCCATGGCATGTCTCCAGTGTGACCATTATACTGGTGTATTCAGTTATGGCAAGGCCAACCTTCTTGAGTACATGTGTTCTGGCAGAGCAAGGGATGCACTACAGGAAAAATAATATGAGAACACAATTTATTCGCTATCCAAATCTAGAAATAATTTCCTCTTTCACGTCAGTGTTCAGCATGGTACTAGTACCTTTTATCCAAATATAGCAATCCAAATTTCCAAATTAGTCGACAGCATGTTCAAAAACCCCAACCCTACTGGATAGAAAAGAGGATTCTAGGAACATACCGTGTGATTTTTGAAATCGTGTGTTAGGATGAGAAGGAACAAGTCTGGCGTCTCGCCAAGGGCGCAGAAACCTGTAGGGTCCTCGCACTTTGGGCACTGCAAATGAAACACACTAGATTCAGTACGAAGAAAAATGCATCAACGGCGGCGGTTGCCATCCTAGGAATACTGGCGACAAAGGGACAAGGATTTATCAGGGATGGATGAAGATTACGTACCTTGTTCTCCATGAGAAAACCCTAAGCAATCGCTGAGAGGTGGTTTTCTCTGAACAAGCAGACGAGGGATAAGGGGATTCAGGTCAAGTGAAATAATGCTGCTTCATCCGTCGAGCTTACTGCTTATGTTGGAAAGGTGGGGTTTTGTTATTTGACGGCTCATTGAGCATTACTGCGGCGCTACGACCGGGGCGAGTCTACCATGCAGTTGTGCACTCTAATTTGGTGCATGGCACATGGACCTGGTTGCTGGATGTCCCGCATATCAGCGAAATGAAGTAGAAAGGCAGGAGTAACTAGTTACACATAAATATTTTTTTGATAAGATAGATGCTTCCTCTATAAAGAAATATAAAAATCTTTTATATCACAACTTTATAAATAAGAAAAATCAAGGGGAATATATATACATAAATATGGGGTTTGGATATATATATGTTTTTTTTAGAATAAAATACTCAGATAGGCTGACGGCTCTTGACTTTGGGCCACAGGCCGGTGGGCATGCATGTTTGGGGCCCATGTGTTCTTGCTATCTTCATAAGAGCATTTCGCATAAGTGGCCCAAGGAAAATATCAAAAGAGAGAAAAGCTTTTAAGCAAAGAGAAAAAGAAAAACAACAAGCTTGTAAGCAATAACCATAGCATCACCACATTGCATAACATATTGATCATCTTGGATCATGGTGATCGAGTTCACCGGGAATCATACATACATAGCTTACTTGAGATAGAAAGTCGATATGTTTTGTCTCTCATAGGTTATGCACAAGTTTGTATCCACCTATTGTGCAATCATACTAGCATCTCTCTAGTGTTGTGCAACACAAGCGTTTTTCCGTGGATTCCACATTTTATGCTCATTCCTTGGTTGCACGACTTCATTTATCTATCCATGTGTGTGTTTCCGTGTGCCACTCATTGCTATTGGTCTACTTGTTTCACTTGCGAATTTGTGAATCTTTTTCAACATTATTGATATCTTGCTAACGATCGCATAAATTTTGTGCCACTATCCTCACCAAGCTACTCCAAAAGCTTTACTTGTGTAGGTGTGAGATTGACACGATATGGTACCAATTGTGCTACTTCCATAATACCATATTGGGTGATCGTCGATACATCTTCAACATTGGATAAGGTACATTGGTCTAGTTCGTTCCTTTCTTCTTCCACTAACACTTGCTTGAGAATGATGGATAGGCCAAGCACTTCTTCCAACCCACTCTTCGATGAGCAAGAGGAACTGAACGTCTATGTCACCAAGACTCAACTCTTCGACGCTCAAAGAGCTTTGAATCAAGAAAATGAAGCATTGGGCGACCGCATCGAACAACTCGCCACCGACTTACGACAATCTGAAGCAAGAACAAGGGACTACCTCGACGACAAGCTCTCATCTGAAATGGAAGAGTTCCGTGCATTAATGATCAGCCGCACTTCTTCCACTTCGTCATCATCAAGACGGCGCCACTCGAGCCGACACTCTTCGGACACATCTTCGGATGCAAGTCATGCACGAGCTCGTTCACATCATCATCAAGATCATGAAGTTCATCAAGCTTCACAAAACCCATTCCATGGCAATGGTTTGCAAGACCGTCTTCGAGAGCGCGAATGACAACATGTCAAGCACGAGGCGGCATGGACCAAGAGCAAGTTCCACACCGCCAACGCTAAGAAAACCAAGACGGTGACGCTCTACAACAAGAACAACAACGCTGTGAGGAACAAGCCCTTGAAGCTCAATGTGACCTACGAGAAGCAACTCGCGCTGTCAACAAGCGCAACCGCCAAGTGCGTGAACATGAAGAAGCCCTCTGACGAGAGCGACAAGAAGAGGCCACGTGTCCTGAGGAGCGACAAGAAATGAGGAGCCGTGCATGTGTCCCATGACCTCGATGTCAAGTCAATCAAGAGGAGCACGAGGAGCAAGAGCTAGAAGACCCACCTCCATGGCAAGAGTGACATCGCCATCGTCCCCAACAAAATGAAGAACAACGCTTCGGCAAGCTCAAGTTCACCATGCCCAAGTTCTCCGGAGGCAACGATCCCGAAGAATATCTCTCATGGCATTGAAGGTCGACAAGATATTCCGTCTTCACAATTATGATCAGGAAAAGAAGATCGCCATGGCATCTCTAGAGTTCCAAGACTATGTTCTCATTTGGTGGGAGCAAGTGATCAAAAGACGTCAAGAGAAGGGCGAGCCACCCATCGCGACTTGGAATCAAATGAAGGATGTCATGAGAGCTCGTTTTGTGCCTGCACACTATAACCGTGATCTCTTGAAGAAGCTCCAACTCCTCAAGAAAGGCACCAAGTCGGTTGAAGAATACTATCAAGAAATGGAAGTTGCCAGGATACGAGCCAATGTCAAGGAAGATGATGAACAAACTGTGGCACGTTTCTTGAATGGTCTCAACCATCCAATCAAGAAAATTGCGGACTTCCAACCGTACTCCAACCTCCTCGAGCTAGTGCATCAAGCAACCAAAGCGGAGCGACAAGTGCAAGAGGACTACAAGTACTCCAAGTACTCTTCCAAGACCTATGGTTCATACACTCAAGCTTCAACGACTATGATGCCTCCTACAACGACTCGAGCTACACCAAGTACCGGTGACAAGTCAAGCTCCAAACCACCCATAACATCTTCGAGTCATCCTACTTCAAGTACATCCAAGACAAGGCCTTCGTCATCGACTCCTACACCGGATGATACCACCAAGACAAGTGCAATCAAATGTTTCACTTGCAAGGGCCGAGGCCACAAGTCATTTGAGTGCCCCACATGACGCACCATGATCGCCAATGATGACGGCACGTGGCCATGCACCAGCAAGTGAATGAAGATGAAGACGATCAAGTCTTTTGTGACAATGATTCGAGCCCCGCTCTTGTTGTCTCCAAGATCTTGACGCTTCAACAACAACAAGACGAAGACCAACGTTGCCACATCTTCCATACGAAAGAGGGCATTCAAGGACGTTCCGTCAAGGTCATCATTGACGGCGGAAGTTGCCACAATTTGGCAAGTGAAGAGCTATGTTCCAAGATACAATTGATCAAGAAGAAGCACCCTCGCCCCTACAAGGTCCAATGGTTAAGAGACTCTAGCAGCATTCAAGTGGAGCACACCGTTCAAGTGTCCTTCAAGATTGGTGCATACGAAGACACCTTGGAGTGTGATGTGGTTCCCATGTCCGTGTGCCATCTCCTCCTTGGAAGACCTTGGCAATTCGACCGCGGCGTCATCCACAATGGACGTACCAATCACTATAGCTTCAAGATGAAGGGCAAGAAATACGTGCTTCGACCCATGTCGCCAGGTCAAGTCATCGCCGACAAATAAGCATCGAGTAATCGTGGAGAGAATAGTGAGCGAGTGAACCACCACAAAGAGAGTGAGCTCCACAAGTGATAGCCTGCAAGTGCACAGGGTTTAGTTGTAGCCTTTTCGATGTAAGAGTATCGATCCCACAGGGAGCACATGAATCAATCTTAGGTCCTTTGCAAGGTACAAATAATGTGCCTAAAAGTTGTAAGTAATCCAGAACAGTAAATGTAATAATAATAATGTCGCAAGTGTAATGACGACTAAATCTATTGAGGTAAATAACTGATAATATAAATGAGACTTGAAGCAAATGATTAAAAATGTTCCTAGGGGTCCGACATCCCCTCTAGTGTGCATCTATAGCGGTGCCTAAACACAATGCTACTTCGGATTCCTAAGGCACTTTACATGTTTCTCTTTGTGGGCGGAGCCGGTATAGATACGTGCATACTCATGGTATCTCCGTATCCCATACGCCACCACCCTTCTTCCCCACTTCGGTTATCAAATGATGATTAAGGGGAAAGATGTCCCCGTGGACGCAGCCAAAGTGGTCTCCGTTTTACCCCCTGCTGCAACTATCCGCTACGAAGGGAGAAGGGGCCTGTCACGTCACCCATCTCCACAACCACACAGTTAGCCAACAGTAATAACCTTCCGTCTGAAGTTGGCATACGTTGGATGGTCGACTTCACCCAACGTTGAGAAGATTATCAACATAAAAATGCAAAGAGGATATTAAATCCTAGTATCAAACAACCTATTACACACTAGGGTTCATCCATACCCCGAGAACAATGGATCTACTCACACATGGGAACGACAATCATCATGGTAATGGTAATGGAATACATGGATGAATGGATCAACTGATACACCAAAGGATAAACTAGGGTTCTTGATCTCCCAGATGATAAGGATGTGGATGATGATGAAGATGGTGATGATGTAGATGGTGATGATGACTTCGTCCCCCTCGCGGTGAGAGGAATCCTCTTCTTCTCCCCGTTGATCCTCCCTCCGGATGGGCTCCGGAATCTAGGGTTCTGCCTTCTGGATGAGTTTCTGGAGTCTCTGCACGTCTGATTCACGATCCGATTCGACGGGGTGAAAATAGCTGATCCCCCAGAGGCGGCGGCGCGCCAAACGACCGCTCATGCGAGCACACGCGGTCGCCTGGAATGCCGTCGTTCACTCTGGAAGCGTGGCGATGGCTGTTTCCTTGGCCTTCTTGCTTGATCTTTTTATGGAAAGTGTTTATCATTTTTAATACGTGATTCCACTACCATTTTTGGGGATTTTCTCCATTAAACAAATATTGCTCCAAAAGCCGTTACCTGAGGAATTATCAACAAAAAGAAGTGCGCGAACGCGGTAAAATTCCACAAAGCATACAAAGTAGGCACAAAAATAATGGTAAAATGGTCTCATAATTTGTACTCATCAACTCCCCCAAGCTTAAAGATTTGCTCGTCCCCGAGCAAATACCACAGCTTGTAATGAAGAGGTCATCTTGGTTATGAGCTGTGGATGAATCAAATGAATAGGTCCAAAGTAAAATTTTAGAATTTACATCATATGATCAATTACAGCGTGCACCATTACGTCCAAATTTCCATCAAATGAGTATGAATGCTTCCACACCTTACCATCAATCGTTTTTTTTACTATATACTGCAAGGCAACAGCCTCATAGCTCTTTATTAAAAACAAGTAACAAAGTATACAAGATATACAAGAGGGAGATGGGAGGGGTTGAGAGAGTACTTACAAAACCTATCTATGGGAGAGCAGCAATCCAGAAAGAAGACTATCCTTATATTTACACTTGATTCTATGAGCTAAAAGAGATAGATCATGAATGAAATTTCTCCTCCAGGACCTAAAACTAGGATTTTCATTTCTGAAGATCTTCCCATTTCTTTGAATCCAGATGTTCCAAGTAGCTATGAATACCACTTCAGAAAAGAAAGGTTTTGCAAAATCCTTTCTAGTTGCCGAAGCCATTGCAGAAGTTGACTGATTTGGTATAGCTGTCCAACTAATACCAAGATAATTCCAAACACGCTGGCTGAACAGGCAGGTAAAGAAAAGATGAATTCTATCCTCATGTTTGTCAGACTGGCAAAGTACACATGTAGCATCATGTACATTCCAGTGTCTTCTTTGCATCATATCCCTTGTGTTTAGCCTATCCACCAGAAGTAAGCAACCAAAGACCTTAATATTGAGTGTGCAAGAGCATTTCCATATCCATTTGAATATTGGGTCGGCAGTTATATGTGAGTGGGCAAAGTCATAATAGGTCTTTGACCGATACTCACCAGATTTGGTTGGCCACCTCCATATGTCCCTACCTTCAGGGTTTATATTTATCAAAGAGAGTAAAGCCTAAAGTTGATCCAACTCATGATGGGCTTCGGGTGATATAAGCAGGTGAAGGTTTTCCACCAAGGTAGGCAACTCCATTACATCCTTAACTATCAGCATATCATTAATGACATATGAATGCAGTCTTGGAAAACGCTCACATAAGGGTATAGATCTTCGATCTAATTGCCAATGGTTAAGCCAGAAAAGCACAGTATCCCCAGCCTGCACATGAGGGACAGCTAGTTTGCAGAATTTGTCATAGAGCTTGAAAACATCACGCCACCAGAAGGAACCACAAATTTCCATGGCTTGCGGGGGCGAAGAACCATAGTATGTATCCCAGATAAGATTAACCCAAGGAACATTTTTCTTATTGAAAAATTTAAAAAGATGCTTGATCAGGAGAGCATCATTTTGAATGCCTAGGTTTATTACCCCAAGACCACCACAATTTTTTGGCCGACAAACCATATCCCATGCCACCAAACATTGACAAGGGGAATCTGAGTTACCCCTCCAAATACACTGTCTTTCAATTCTTTCAATTTGCTTGAGGATGCCCTGTGGAATTGACAACGAGCAAAGGAAATATATGGGCATGGAGGTGAGGACAGACTGTAACAGCTGAAGCCTACTGCCCTGATTCGGAAAACAGGATGATGCTGAAAGTCGACGCTTAATTCGGTTAACTAGTGGCATACGATCAAAGATTGTTGGCCTGGTTGTGCCCATTGGTAAGCCTAAATATGTGAAAGGCATGGAGCCAATTGTACACCCAAGGAGGTTTGCAAGCCTAACTCCCTCTTCCTTAGACATGTTCATCAGAATCATACAAGATTTGTTGAAATTGACTCGAAGACCAGTTGAGCTCGCAAAGACCTCCAACATTTCCTTAAGAGCTAACAGTTGGCTATAACAGCAGGCAAGACAATAAGCGTGTCATCAGCGTATTGGACAATCGGGAAATCTCCAGACCTTGTTGGGATTGGCAGAGAGATAATGTTTCTGGCACACATATCATTAACCACCGATTGCAGTAGGTCAACAGCAATAACAAAGAGGAGAGGTGACAAGGGATCACCCTGTCGAACTCCACTTTTACACATGAAATGCTGTCCTAGGACCCCACTAAGAAGGACCGAAGATGATCCAGAGGATAGCATATTTTGTATCCAGCTAATCCAACGCCTATCAAACCCCTTGCATTGCAGAATCTTCAGTATGGCACTATGCTTGATGGTGTCAAAAGCTTTAGTGAAATCCAATTTGAGTAAAACAATGGGTTTCTTAGATGCCTTGCACTGGTGAATGTACTCAAAACACCAAGCAAGGCAATCCTGGATGGATCGAAACCGAAGGAAGCCATATTGGTTCTGATGGATACACTGAAGAATTACCCTCTGTAAGCGATTTGCCAAGAGCTTGGTAAGAAATTTCAAACATGTGTTGGTTAAAGATATTGGACGAAAATCACCAATAGACTCTGGACTGATCTTCTTAGGGATGGGAGTTATAAGAGAGGTGTTAATACACTCAAGGTTGCATTTTCCATCATAAAAATCATGAACCAGCTTCATAAAATCATCCTTAAGAATAGACCAAAACTTCTTCATGAAAAGCCCAGTAAACCCATCCGGCCCAGGAGCATGGTCCATGGGCATATGCTTTATTACATCATCTACTTCAGCATCAGTAAAGGGCCTGGAAAGTTCATCCAGCCCATTTACTTTGTCAATTAGTCTATCTAAATCAAAGCCCATTCTTATACCATTCGAATGGCCCATTCGGCTTTTAAATTCAGACCAAAACATTCCCGCTAGTTGCTGGTGGTCTGAAACCACATCACCTGTAGAGTTTTTGATGGAAGAAATAATGTTTTTCCAATACCTTTCTGTTGCCATAGCATGAAAAAAATTTGGTATTCTCTTCACCAACTTTGATGGACCAGATAGTGCATCTTTGCTTCCAGTATATGAATTGTAGATGGAGGACCTCCGTTAAATGCAACTTGACAATTTGTCTGAAATTAGATTCAGGCCACGTCAATGCTCTAAGCTCCTCAAGTCCATCAAAATAGAGAACAACCTTGTTGCACTCATCAATAAGTGTTTTGATTTTGGACAGAGTAACATGCCACCGTTTCAAAGCGTAGCGAAGGGCTTTAAATTTTGCTGAAATAATGGCCGCAGAAGAGGATTTATCCATGTGTTTGTTCCAAACCTCAGAGACACAATCCATGAACTCTGATAGATGAATCCAGTAATTCTCAAAGCAAAATACTTTTGCTCTTGGAATCGAGGTTGCAATCATGACAACGCACGGCACATGATCCGATGTAGTACGTGCAAGTGGCATGACCATAGTTTTAGGATGATCAGAAGTCCAGTTAACCGATGTGAAAAACCAGTCAATCTGTTTAAGCAGAGGGTTGGTTTGCATATTCGACCATGTATAATGTCTTCCTTTGATGGGTAGTTCCACAAGGCACAAATGCCCTATGATCTCATTAAACAAAAAAAATATCATTACCATTACCCCCATGTAGGTTATGATTATCCAAGGATCGCATAAAATTAAAATCACCAAGTAGGAGCCAATTTTCCTCAAACTGAATGTTGAGATTATAAAGCCATTGGACAAACTCATCTCTAGCCAGTCCCTGACAAGGCCCATAAACTGAGACCAAATTCCAAGTTTCAGACGTATGTTGAGAAGAGAATTCCACAATAATACCATAAGATCGAGCCTCAATTAATTTGCTAGAGAAAAAAGAAGAGTTCCATATGACAATAATACCAGCAGAGGCCCCAGCAGAGGGCACATACACAAAATTGTCAAAACGCCGAGGACAAAATTTCCTAAGGAAGCGCTGATCAATATGCATGCACTTTGTTTCTTCAAGGCAAACTATAGAATAGCCACTTTCATAAATTTTTTGCCTAACTGCGAGTTGGCGCCCTTCAGAATTAAGCCCGCGAACATTCCAACATAAAACTTTCCAGTCTTTAAACTAATTCATTACAAACCAAAATGACAAGCAAAAGACCTAGGTCATGTAATGACCTATACAACCCAAATGAATAAACTGACAACTTGAAGTTCCACACAAAGTAACATAAATAAAGATAAGTGGCAATTAGAGGGGTATGCCAGGGACCCATGATAACCCAGAGGTTACTGATCATCGGAGTTCTTGCTGGAACCTGATGAAGCTGGATTAGCTACAAGCTTTTCCACAATTATCTTCTCAGGAGCAATGCCAAGTCATTCCCCAATACGCTGAATTTCCCGAATGGGTGTAGGAGGCGGCACATCTGGAGTATCTGGTTCAGTAGGTGCTGGCCTAGAAGGAGTGTCAGATTTGGTCCTACGTTTCTTGCAGTGCATGCAGCTGGAAGAGGGCTAGGGATCTTGGGTTGTTGCTTGCGAAAACCATAACGCAGAGCACTAAACCTAGCACTGCGATGAACTTGGGATTCTAGGACAATCAGAGGCTTGGCTGACACCTTTTGAGCTCTCTTCCTAGAGCTCACCGAAGCAACAGCAAAGGTGAAATCCTGCGCCTCCAGAACAGCTTCAGAGTCAGCATCAAAACATAGTGCTCGGGCCACAGGCCTCTTGACAGGAGAGAATCGACAGACTGGGCTTCTGTTCTCAGGTTCAGAGAGCGGCACCAATTTGAACATCAGTTCAGGTTTACAGAAACTAATGTCCCAAGATCTCTTGGCAAGAATCACAGGCCCAAATGCTAGCAGCGGGATGGACTTAGGTATTTCAGAAACCCACATCATGGGCATCATCCTCTCAAAGCTCCTCTGCCACTGCATGACAGGGGGAAGAGCAGGCCGAAAAACTATGAACACCTGCCCAATGTGGAGAACTGGCTGTACTGCAGGAACCATAGGTGGTTGATAGGGAATGACAGCATCAACTGGAGCCACATTATTCACCGAATCATCAGAAACCTGTAGCACCATAGACTCTTGGAACTGTACTGGCTCTGCTTGATCTTGCTGGTCCGCATGTTGCTCAGGTTGCTGGTTTTGTTGGTCCTGGGGCTGCTATGGCACCCCGGCTCAGAGAGACCGGAACACCCCGTATTCTAGCCCAGAGATCAAGTCTTCTGGAATACGACACTGCTTGGCATAGAACAAATCAGCTCTTTATTACAAATAATCGGGTATAAGGGTCCGATATTACAAAAGTTTACATGGGCACGGCGACACTTCGCCTACTAAGGTAGTTCTATGCTAGCAGCAGAACATCTCGAATCGGAATAAATTCTAGCAGCGGAACAACGACGACGGCGATGGACTCCACTCCGCAGGGACTCTGGCTGGGACGCATCCTAGAGCGCAACCTCGGGATCCTCGACAAACAAGCAATCACGGCATCACCTGCAATCTGGCATGACACGCCAGGTGAGTACTTTGAATGTACTCGCAAGCTCACAGCAACCAAAGCAATCAAGACCAACAACAGCATGGCATTTACAGGTTAATCATCAATGATGAACACGATACTACTAGAACAACATGACACTAGCACTAGCATGCAAGGGGGGTCGACGTTTAAGGTCTCATGGACCAACTTACTCTGCTCGGAGGTTATCTCGTAACCACCATATGTATCAATCTTTCTTACCGTCGTGATCATCACACGATCACCTTCTGATCAACCATCATCAAGAATCCCATCGTGATCATCTCGTGACCACATAAAGATCAACCAACTTCTTTTCTCATCAAACCGGGGTTGTTATTATTCAGATTATTATTACTGTTGACCCATAGTGTGACCTACTATGAACTGTGTCCATGACCAAGAACGTGGCTATCAATAGATTATACACTCTGCAGAGGTTAGTACACTGTACCCACACCACGGAACTCATGGCCTCGTGCTCCCATTCGGGTGGACCAACGACATTCCGACAAAACCAATCTATTGCATGACACTCTCCCGGCCACTCCGACAAACTCCCCTTTGGGCTATGTCCTGGGTGGCACCGATGTTGACTCGTGACATCCGCCACCTCTGTGGCTGCCACCGTCGTGGCCACACAAAACAAACTCGTCCCAAACGGGGACAACCACGCGCAAACAACTCGGGCACACAAGGCTTATGGCCGCCTACCTGATCAGGGTAGCGCGCGCACATAACCTTCCCTAGTTGGAGGCACCGGCGAGAGGCATGACAACAGACCGAATTAGGGCCTCCCCATCCAGGCAAGTGTGGTTGCACTGGTGAGCTCTATTCGGTGGCACCATGACTCAGCCAACAGATTTGTTCAAGTTCGATTAATGTCAGGTTCAACTTGAATGGTGATGAGCTGAGTCATTATAATACCATAATGACAATGCATATGAGCTTGATATCAGTGTAACCATGGATGTGCAACATAACCATTTAACAACATCACATCAACAATGATAACTCATTTAGTCTACGGGATGCAGATGAGCATGGCATAAAGAGGATCATGAACATCACAAGTATTTTCATATCAATCCATAATGATTCATATGAGCATGTCATTATCACTAGCAGCTGAAATGATTACAAGAATAAAGCATGATAATAATATTAGCAATTAATCATTTCACTTACTAGATGAAAATGAACAGGGCATAAGCATAGACATGGATTCACAAGCATATACATAGCATTCACAAAATAATTAAATGAGCAAACAATTAAATATTCAAGTGGAAACCATGGCTACTGCAAGGCCATCATGCAAGTGGCTGTCATGGCTTGCCTGGGGATGAAGGATTCATCGGGGAGAAATGCGGAGTACCCGCGGAAAATTTTGCCCGAAATGTTTCCCTCTCGAAGGGGGCTGATTAAGGGCAAGTGCCAAATGGTCATTTTCAGAATGTTACAACATGGTGAAAATGATACCATCGGAACGGGCTCGACGAACAAAGAACGTGGGCTTTGGAATCACCTGATTCGGAGTTACGGTTGCAGAGTTACGGCCGTTCGTTCGTTAGGCAGAAAAAGAAATAAAAATTGTCCATTTCTGCTCTTAACGGACGAACGTCCGCTAATTAGACATTTTGGCTCCGGTTGCTGAAAACAGAAAGCGCCTTTAGGGAATACGCCTTCGCCGTTGCCAAAGCGTATTTCGGTCCAAAGTTGCGCCAGAATACGTTTTCAGAAGCGGAAAACGCATTCTTCAAAAAACGTCTTCACTTAAACTGGCAGGCCCGGGCGCTGTGTCACTTACACGCGGGCCCCACACCACCTCTCTCTCTCTCCTCCCCACCTCTTCTTCAACCTCCCGACAGAGAGGAGGTCGTCCGCCGTGGCTCCCGTCGCTCCGCCTGCGGGAAGTCGAGCCGAGAGTCCAGGAGGGAGCCCCGCTCAAAGGTGTGCCCGCCGGTGGTTGCCTTGGCCGCTAGGGCTGCCGGAGACAACCGGTACATCAGCAGGGCGGACGGTGGCAATGGCGATGTTGGGGCACACGGCTCCGGTTGAGGAGAGGGTGGAGTAGGGTGTTGGGGAGCTTCGGGGAGGCTAGGGGAGCTCCGAGGTGAGGTGAGGGAGGAGGGAGGGACTCGGCATTGCGCGAATTTCGGTGGACTGGGGCGGCGGTCATGGCGACAATGCGGAGCGAGGGGAGCTCCTCGAGCTTGTTGGAGTGGCTGGGGAGGCTGCTAGAGGAGTGGTGAGGAGGCTGGTGTGCTCGAGGGACTCCGGGGATGGCTTATATAGCCGGGGTGAGCTCGTGGCCGTGGCGATGCGTGCGCCGTGCGCCGGGCTCGGGGACACGCGGAGAGGAGGGAGAGAGCGGCCAGGTGGGATTCACGCTGTGCGGAGAGAGCTCGGGCATGCTCGAGAAGACTCGGGGCGGCGTGGCCGACCGTCCATGGTGGAGCAGACGCGGTCTGCTCCCGGACGCGGTCGCCGCAACGCGTCGAGCAAGGGAGAGGAGGGGGAGAGGGGCCAGAGGACTACATGGGGGATGGAGGAGGGTGGACGCCACAAGGGGATGAGTAGAGGCGGACGGGGAGAAGAGGCCCGTAGCAAACGACGCAGAGAGCACTACAATGGCTTCCCAGCCGCGTGGTCACCGCGTGCACAGGCGCACACGGTGCGCTCTGGGCAGTAAAAACATGTCTAGCGCGTAGTCCTTCCTAGGTGGGACCTCCCTGAGGTGATGGCTCGAACAAATCGACTGTGTGCTGTTGGGAGTGATCGACTGAAGTTTGCTATAGCAAACTTGATCATGAAGTTGTGGTAAAAATGAAGGGGGTAAGAGCAAACCAGGATGTCACAGAGGTTTAGGGTAGGAAGGACTATGATCCTGTGGATTTTGAAAAGATTTGGATCAGGATTTATCACAGTTGCTTTACAACTACAAAAACAGGTCCAGAAACTAGATCATGAAGTAGCACTCATCTGGATGATTGGGTTGGTCTGAAAATTGGTAGAGGGTGATGATTTGGTCATATGAAGGCACCATAAAAATTGCATACCAATTGGATGACTAAAAAGGGTAGTTCCTTCACAATGCTTCACACTGGACAGAAAATTGGGGGAATATTGTGGAGAAAATGACTTGGCAAAATGATGTGAATTTTGGCATGCTAAAATTATATTGGGATATTTAGGTCCTGGATTAATTTCTGAATTTTTGAAGCAGTATAAAATATAGTTGCTTCACAAACTGAAATTATGACCAGAAGCAAAGATTTGAAGGTGTGCTCACATAGATTGTTGTATGGAGATGAAATTTGTTTGAGGGTAATGATTTGACCATATAAATGATCTACCAAAATTTCAACTCATTTGGATAAGTCTAGCTAGTACTTCCTTCACAAAGCTTCTCTCTGGACAGAAACTTTGGAAATTTGCTGAGGAAGATTTACTATTCAAATGAAGCTGAATTTTGGCATGTGGCATTTATTTGGATAGGAAAGAGTGCCCAAAATTTTTCAAGGCAATCAAGAAAATATAAATGGCACTTCCTTCACAAAGTGCCAGACTGGACAGAATAGGAAATGAATATTCCTGAATTATTTTTGAACTAGGCAAGGATGGGTATTGACATATTTGTGGAAGATATGATCCAAAGAATTTATGAGAATTTTGTGGGAATTTTTGGAATGACAGAAATATAGGTTGCTTCACAACCTAGGGCAAACATGGTTATTCCTTTAATAGCAAAAAGGAATATTCCCAAGAAATAAGTATTAGGGTTGGGCTAAGATGGAAATGACATGGCCTTGAGATGGATTTTAGATTGGCAAGCCACTTGGAAGAGATGGTCTCCCCAGGTTTTAAGAACACATAGCCACGGAAAAAGAACTCCAAATAAAAATACGAAGAAAACCAAAAGAAAAAGAAAGGGCCAAAAATCGGGGTGTTACAAACCTACCCCCCTTACAAAAATCTCGTCCTCGAGATTTGGTTGCTCAGGGAACACGTATGATTATTCTGACTTAAGAAAACCGTTTCCAACTCGGGTATCCTTTTCCTTGATAAATTATTCCCATGGACTGCCTTGCTCTGGGGTGGTTTGCTTCACCGTATTCCATATTCTGACAGGTCTTTCTTCATAGATTCTGACTTCAATTCTTTTATGTCTGCTGGCTTATCTGATATTATCATAACTGGAATTTCCATAAGTCCGGGAGTGATTTCCAATTGACGTGACACTCTTCGATCTAGCACCAATAGTATTCAATGGAGTTATGAACAAATTTCCTCGGTGGACACAAAACATTCATTCCTTGCATCGGGTTACTCGAGTAGATGCGTGTCCTCCGGGTTCAAAGCAATGCAGAGAATTATAGTCGTTCTCTTGGCGGAATCTGACTGCTTGTAGGTAGTTCTAAATCTTGCTGACTTCTTTGTCTCAGATCCATACCGACAATTCAACTGCCACCTTGAAATGAGGTCCTTACAATAGAGTAGACCCCTTGGGTGTGTGTTCATGGTGATCAATACGGAATCAGACTGTCTTGGGTATCCGTACCATGTTGTTCATGCAACAATTATCATACCTGGATTGCCGGTCTTGCTCCTTCATTATTGTTCTCTTTTTCTGGATCTTTTGCTGCAAGAGCTTTGCCTTATATACCCTTAACTCTTCGTGTGACCATAGGTGCTATCGGGTGCAATATTCCGGCAAGCATACCTTATCCTTATCCTTATCTTATGACCGTGCAATGACGCTTAACTGGCAAGTTCATCCTCTCCCGAGCTTTAACTGTGGGGCAAGGATCATCCGAACCTTTGCAAGAAATCGGCAAATAAATCAGTAGCCACCAGAATGGTCTTTACAACTTAGATCTGGGACATTAATGAAATAACTCAACCATGTCTCACGACGGCTGAAAAGCAGCTCAGACCATGAGGCAGTGTTGATAAGAAGAATGTAGCAGTTCCCTAAGACGGCCGAAGAACAGCTCAAAGCATAGGGTCACTTCTACAAAAAGAAGCTCAACAGTTGCCCGAGACGGCCGAAAAGCGGCTCAGAACACGGGCCAGTTGTTGAAAAGAAAAATATAAAGGCGGCATCCACCCTGGACGGCCGAAATCAGCTTAGAACACAGGCGTGGTGCCGTTACCAGGGAAAGGTAAGAAAGGGTTCATCTTGATCATATACCAGGTTCACAGTTACTTTTATAGAGCTCACTGCTGTGGTCAATCATACATGACAGTGACAGAGGTTAATGATATCACTTTGTCGGGTGTGAGGAAGTTGGCCTTGATATCCACGGTCAAGATTATTGTCCCAACATTGTCTTGCTTCATAGCTTGTCAGTCATTGCAATACACTGAGGTATATATATTGGCTTTCTTCCTCTTACATACTCACGGATTTGTTGGATTCTCACCGTGCTTGTATCATCATACGAGTGACTTGAATGACCTTGGCATCATGCTCACAATATATATGGAAGCATGTGTAACTAAACATTTTATTTCCCAAAGCAGACTTGTGTCCTGACTAGGTCGTGTTTCTAACCAAACTGCTGCGGATCTGATTCTTGAGATGCACTGCCAACTCACTATGTAACATCTTGTACCAATGCCAATGACTGTTTGTAGTGTCATACTGAGGAAGATTTGATAGCTTGTGTTGGAAGCCATCGAGAGTATCGTGCTGAGGAAGACTGAATAGCTTATGCTTGAAGCTTTTGCTGGGATAGCTTGCTGAAGAAGACTGGGTATCGTACTTCAGAAGCTTTTCCTCTGGTTGCTTACTGAGGAAGATTTGGTGACTTATGCTGGAAGATTTCTGCGGTGGCTTACCGAAGAAGACTGAGTATCTTGCACTGTAAGCTATCCACATATCGTGCCAAGGAAGACTGCGGAACCTTGCGCCGTAAGCTTCTCTGGTAGCGTGTGAAGGAAGACTGTGTTGCTTACTCTAGAAGCTTCTCTATGCAGACTGAATGCCATATGTATATATATACCCTTGGTATTCCTTTGACTGAAAATGTACTATTGTCTTGCACACAAATTGTCTTCCAGCTGGTTCATTAGGATTGTGATGGTTGCACACTAATGTAAACTTGATGTTGATAGTCAATTCAGAATATCATTTGTATTCAAACCAGATATTCCCAATACAATGCAGTCGGCTGAGAATTCCATATTGTTTAACTGAGCTTCCAAATATTTGAAATCCTCACTGATTCTTCGAGTCCGGTGTCGTTTGATGAGGAACTTTCATAAGGGGAAATAAGGTAACACCGAAGGCCCAAAGAAAGAAGCAAAAGAAACGACTCAAACAAAAACACACACAGCATTAAGATTACATACAAGCAACATCACCTTTTATGGTTATTCACCTCACTATGCATGCCTACTTAAGCACACAATTCTCGAGGAAACTCCGGTACTATGATCTAATATGCTGTGGCGGTGTGCACGAAAGTGAATCAACGGGTGGAGAGGTTGGTGTAAACAGTGCTGCACCAAGCGCTGGCTCAGCACCGATTGCATCTGGATGGGCTTAGCGGTGAGGACGGACTTGGTGATCATGTAGCGAGACACGGATGTCATGACCACATCATCATCAAGCGGACGGAAGGGAACCGTACTCGTCCAGGGAATGAGTGATAGGGATAACGGTGGAAAGAAGGGTCTGCTGGCATTGCCCTTTCCTGATAACAAAGACTAGTAAGGGTTGCCAAAGCGGCAGGTTGGATGGCCAGATCCGGGGTAGAAACATGTCTACCACCGAAACGATAGGTGTGGCTAAAGAGAGTAAATTGGTGCGATACATGTGCATCAATCCTGCGAGGGATCGACACCACAAGGTACCTCGGCATCACTCTGCTGGGACAGAGATGACACCAAACACCAAAGAGCAAGCATAGGCAAAACTGGAGGATGCAGGTAGTGGATCGAAACCAATGCCACCTACACTCACAAGATTGACCGTTAGTGACAATATAATAAGTCTAGATGCATGCTATGTAGCAAACAAATGCAACAACCAAATGCAACAAGCAAGCTAGACTCTGAGCTACCAGCTTCTAACGCTCGCGTGGGCTAGGGCATCCTACAGCCAAACCTGGCTCTGATACCAATCGCTGTGGCACCCCGGTTCAGAGAGACCGGAACACCCCGTATTCCGGCACAAAGATCAAGTCTTCTGGAATACGGCACTACTTGGCATAGAACAAATCAGCTCTTTATTACAAATAATCGGGTATAAGGGTCCGATATTACAAAGGTTTACATGGGCACGGTGACACTTCGCCCGCTAAGGTAGTTCTATGCTAGCAGTGGAAAATCTCGAAGCGGAATAAATTCTAGCAGCGGAACAACGATGACGGCGATGGACTCCACTCCGTAGGGAGTCTGGCTGGGACGCATCCTAGAGCGCAACCTCGGGATCCTCGACAAACAAGCAATCACGGCATCACCTGCAATCTGGCATGACACGCCAGGTGAGTACTTTGAATTTACTCGCAAGCTCACAGCAACCAAAGCAATCAAGACAAATAACAGCATGGCATTTACAGGTTAATCATCAATGATGAACATGATACTACTAGAACAACATGAGCATGGCATGTACATATACTTCATGATATGAACATGATGATACTAGCACTAGCATGCAAGGGGGGGGGTCAACGTTTAAGGTCTCATGGACCAACTTACTCTGCTCGGAGGTTATCTCGTAACCACCATATGTATCAATCTTTCTTACCGTCGTGATCATCACACGATCACCTCCTGATCAACCATCATCAAGAATCCCATCGTGATCATCTCGTGACCACATAAAGATCAACCAACTTCTTTTCTCATCGAACCAGGGTTGTTATTATTCAGATTATTATTACTGTTGACCCATAGTGTGACCAACTGTGAACTGTGTCCATGACCGAGGACGCGGCTATCGATAGATTATACACTCTGCAGAGGTTAGTACACTGTACCCACACCACGGAACTCATGGCCTCGTGCTCCCAATCGGTTGGACCAACGACATTCCAACAAAACCAATCTATTGCATGACACTCTCCCGGCCACTCCAACAAACTCCCCTTTGGGCTTTGTACTGGGTGGCCCCCATGTCGACTCGTGACATCCGCCACCTTTGTGGCTGCCATCGTCGTGGCCACACAAAACAAACTCATCCCAAACGGGGACAACCGCGCGCAAACAACTCGGGCACACAAGGCGTATGGCCGCCTACCTGATCAGGGTAGCGCGCGCACATAACCTTCCCTAGTTGGAGGCACCGGCGAGAGGCATGACAACAAACCGAATTAGGGCCTCTCCATCCAGGCAAGTGTGGTTGCACTGGTGAGCTCGATTCGGTGGCACCTTGACTCGGCCAACAGATTTGTTCAAGTTTGATTAATGTCGGGTTCAACTTGAATGGTGATGAGCTGAGTCATAATAATACCATAATGACAATGCATATGAGCATGATATCAGTGTAACCATGGATGGGCAACATAACCATTTAACAACATCACATCAACAATGATAACTCATTTAGTCTACGGGATGCAGATGAGCATGGCATAAAGAGGATCATGAACATCACAAGTATTATCATATCAATCCATAATGATTCATATGAGCATGTCATTATCACTAGTAGCTAAAATGATTACAAGAATAAAGCATGATAATAATATTAGCAATTAATCATTTCACTTACTAGATGAAAATGAACATGGCATAAGCATAGACATGGATTCACAAGCATATACATAGCATTCAAAAAATAATTAAATGAGCAAACAATTAAATATTCAAGTGGAAACCATGGCTACTGCAAGGCCATCATGCAAGTGGCTGTCGTGGCTTGCCTGGGGATGAAGGATTCACCGGGGAGAAGTGCGGAGTACCCGCGGAAAAATTCGCCGGAAACGTTTCCCTCTCGAAGGGGGCTGATTAAGGGCAAGGGCAAAATGGTCATTTTCAGAATGTTACAACATGGTGAAAATGATACCATCGGAACGGGCTCAACGAACAGAGAATGTGGGCTTTGGAATCACCTGATTCGGAGTTACGGTTGCAGAGTTACGGCCGTTCGTTCGTTAGGCAGAAAAAGAAATAAAAACTGTCCATTTCTGCTCTTAACGGACGAACGTCCGCTAATTAGAGGTTTCGGCTCCGACTGCTGAAAATAGAAAGGGCCTTTCAGGGAATATGCCTTCGCCGTTGCCAAAGCGTATTTCGGTCCGAAGTTGCGCCAGAATACGATTTCAGAAGCGGAAAACGCATTCTTCAAAAAAACGTCTTCACTTAAACAGGCGGGCCCGGGCGCTGTATCACTTACATGCAGGCCCCACGCCCCCTCTCTCTCTCCTCCCCACCTCTTCTTCAACCTCCCGATGGGAGACAGAGAGGAGGTCGGCCGCCGTGGCTCCCGTCACTCCACCGCGCGGGAAGTCGAGCCGAGGGTCCAGGAGGGAGCCCCGCTCGAAGGCGCGCCCGCCGGTGGTTGCCTTGGCCGCTGGGGCTGCCGGAGACGACCGGTACATCGGCAGGGCGGACGGCGGCAACGGCGATGTTGGGGCGCATGGCTCCGGTTGAGGAGAGGGTGGAGTAGGGTGTTGGGGAGCTTCGGGGAGGCTAGGGGAGCTCCGAGGTGAGGTGAGGGAGGAGGGAGGGACTCAGCATTGCGCGAATTTAGGCGGACAACAGCGGCGGTCATGGCGACAGTGCGGAGCGAGGGGAGCTCCTCGAGCTCGTTGGAGTGGCTGGGGAGGCTGCTAGAGGAGTGGTGACGAGGCTGGTGTGCTCGAGGGACTCCGGGGATGGCTTATATAGCTGGGGTGAGCTCGTGGCCGTGGCGACGCGTGCGCCGCGCGCCGGGCTCGAGGACACGCGGAGAGGAGGGAGAGAGGGGCCAGGGGGATTCACGCGGTGCGGAGAGAGCTCGGGCGTGCTCGAGAAGACTCGGGGTGGCGTGGCCGACCGTCCGTGGTGGAGCAGACACGGTCTGCTCCCGGACGCGGTCGCCGCGACGCGTCGAGCAAGGGAGAGGAGGGGGACAGGGGCCGGAGGCCTACGTGGGGGATGGAGGAGGGTGGACGGCACCAGGGGATGAGCAGAGGCGGACGGGGAGAAGAGGCCCGAAGCAAACGACGAAGAGAGCACGACAATGGCTTCCCAGCCGCGTGGTCACCGCGTGCATAGGCGCACGCAGTGCACTCTGGCCAGTAAAAACATGTCTAGCGCGTAGGCCTTCCTAAGTGGGACCTCCCTGAGGTGATGGCTCAAAGAAATCGACTGTGTGCTGATGGGAGTGATCGACTCAAGTTTGCTGTAGCAAACTTGATCATGAAGTTGTGGTAAAAATGAAGGGGGTAAGAGCAAACCAGGATATCACAGAGGTTTACGGTAGGAAGGACTATGATCCTGTGGATTTTGAAAAGATTTGGACCAGGATTTATCACAGTTGCTTTATAACTACAAAAACTGGTCCAGAAACTAGATCATGAAGTAGCACTCATCTGGATGATTGGGTTGGTCTGAAAATTGGTAGAGGGTTATGATTTGGGCATATGAATGCACCATAAAAATTGCATACCAATTGGATGAATAAAAATGGTACTTCCTTCACAATGCTTCACACTGGACAGAAACTTGGGGGAATATTGTGGAGAAAATGACTTGGCAAAATGATGTGAATTTTGGCATGCTAAAATTATATCGGGATATTTAGGTCCTGGATTAATTTCTGAATTTTTGAAGCAGTATAAAATATAGTTGCTTCACAAACTGAAATTATGACCAGAAACTTTGGAAAAGCCTAGCTAGTACTTCCTTCACAAAGCTTCTCTCTGGACAGAAACTTTGGAAATTTGCTGATTAAGATTTACTAGGCAAATGAAGCTGAATTTTGGCATGTGGCAATTATTTGGATAGGAAAGAGTGCCCAAAATTTTTGAAGGCAATCAAGAAAATATAAATTTCACTTCCTTCACAAAGTGCCAGACTGGACAGAATAGGAAATGAATATTCCTGAATTATTTTTGAACTAGGCATGGATGGGTATTGACATATTTGTGGAAGATATGATCCAAAGAACTTATGAGAATTTTGTGGGAATTTTTGGAATGACGGAAATATAGGTTGCTTCACAACCTAGGGCAAACAGGGTTATTCCTTTAATAGCAAAAAGGAATATTCCCAAGAAATAAATATTAGGGTTGGGCTAAGATGGAAATGACATGGCCTTGAGATGGATTTTAGAGTGGCAAGCCACTTGGAAGAGATGGTCTCCCCAGGTTTTAAGACCACATAGCCACGGAAAAAGAACTCCAAATAAAAATATGAAGAAAACCAAAAGAAAAAGAAAGGGCCAAAAATCAGGGTGTTACAGTTGCTCATGCACAGGCGGAGGCACCTCGTTCCAACCAAGCTCAGGAAACTCTTGCATGGCCCAATTATGATTATCAAACTGCATCTGGCCTGGTAGAGGATGTGGTTACCATCAAATGGCATCGGGTCCTCATCAGCAGGCATAACATCCGCAAAGTCCGCTGACAGAACTTATACAGGAGTTGTCCAAGAAACCCTAGCTCCACCAAAATCTACATACTCTCTGTAAACCACATCTCTGGGCACTAAGGACGGAGCTGGGAAAGAAACATACGCCAATGTACGAACCAGCTGCGGATCATCTTGGTGCCAATGATGAAAGCGGCCAAAAGTACTAACAACATCAGCAATATACTCAGTGCGGTGATAATCAAGCAGTATTCCAAGTATCATAACCCATCCACGATGAAAGCCCTGTGTTGCTCTATAGTTTCTTTCCTCATCATGCGGTACAAAGTGAACAAATCTATCATTACCCAGATCAAAAGGAGGATGATCAACCAAGGTCTGGCGAGCAGCAGGGCTACGGAAACGAAAGAGACCAACGCCTTGAATCCAACGCCGAGACCTTACTATCAATCGTTAATGAGACTATTTTTAACTCTTAGTGATACTTTATTCTCCTCTTTCAGCCAGGCAAGTCTTAGTGCTATACATCTTTCTTTTCATTGTTCTTCACTTCCCATTTTATTTCCTGAACTGCCAAGCCTCCCACATATCACTCAAAAATTTTATTTTCTCTTTTCAAGACGTGATATGAATGGTATGCTTAAACATCCAAGTTCAACCATTTGGAATTATATAAGTTTTCTCAAATCTATATTGTTGAAAGCACATTTTCTCCCTTGGTGGTTTTGGTAATTTATGTCAACATACATGTTGTTGGACTAATGCTTCTATCTAGTGAATTTCAGACTAGTTCAACGATGTCATGGCAAGGACTAGGGAATGTGGACCCTTCAAAATGCTAAGGATATACATTGGCAAAAGCTCAAGACTCTTCATTTTTGGTTTAGTGATCCAAGATCACATTGAGTCCATAGGAAAGCCAATACTATTAAAAGGGGATGAGGTTTTGATAATGATTTGATTGCTCAAGTGCTTAGTGATATTGCTCCAAAATCCTTAGCCACTTTTTCTATCCAAACTTGTCCAAATTTCCAAAGTTAAACTCGGTCCCACCGAATCCTATCCATCCGGACCCATCGAGTTCATAAAGACAGTGCCACAAGCCAAACCCTAACAAATCGGATCCACCGATATGGATCTCGGTCCCACCGAGATGGCCTGGCCAACTCTCTGTCATCTGTTGCAATTATTTCGGTCTAACCGAGTTTTGCAATCGGTGCCACCGAGATGGCTTGACCAACTTTCTGTTGCCTTGGTGCAATTATTTTGGTCTCACCAAAATGTTGCAATCGGTGCCACCGAAATGAGGTTTGCCCTACCATTGCACATCGGTCGCTCTGAGTTGTTTCCATTCGGTCCCACCGAAACTTCGAAAGTTCACATATTTTGCACAGGTCGGTCTCACAGAGAATTCTAGTCGGTGCCACCGAGTTTGGTCAAAAGTGTGTAACGGTTGGATTTCGTGTGAAGGCTACCACCCCCCCTCTTACCAAGTAAGAGAGCCATCAGAACGTGCCTACATTTCCACCATACATTTTCTGAGAGAGAACCACCTACTCATGTGTTGAGATCAAGATATTCCAATCCTACCATTTGAACCTTGATTTCTAGCCTTCCTCAAGTTGTTTTCCACTCAAATCTTTCTTCCACGATAGCCAAATCTGTGAGAGAGTGTTTGAGTGTTGGGGACACTATCACTTGAAGCACAAGAGCAAGGAGTTCATCATCAACACACCGTCTATTACCTTTTGGAGAGTGGTGTCTCCTAGATTGGTTAGGTGTCACTTGGGAGCCTCCTAGATCATGTGGAGTTGAACCAAGGAGTTTGTAAGGGCAAGGAGATCGCCTACTTTGTGAAGATCTACCCCGAGTGAGGCTAATCCTTCGTGGACGGAAGCCATGGTGGAATAGGCAAGGTTGCTTCTTCATGGACCCTTTGTGGGTGGAGCCCTCCGTGGACTCGCGCAACCGTTACCCTCCATGGGTTGAAGCCTCCATCAACGTGGACATACGATAGCACCACCTATCGGAACCACGCCAAAAACCACCGTGTCTTCATTGCGTTTGATCTTCCATACTCTACCCCTTTACATTCCGTACACTTGCATGCTTTGCTATTTTCGCTGCTTAATCTCTAGATATGCATGTGTAGGAAGTCTTGGTGATATCTTAACTTGTGCCAAAATCTGCCTAAATTTCAAGTGAACTAAAAATTGTTACTTTGGTTGGTTAAGGGTCTATTCACCCCCCCCCCCCCTCTAGACCTATCTCCTTGACCCCACAATTTGTATCAGAGCTTTGGTCTCCATTGATTTGGTTTAATCACCATTGGAGGGAGATGGATGTGTCTACTTTGGGGAGTCTTAGACGTAGAGTGCCTATTCTCAGTGGGGAGTTGTATCACTTTTGGAAGGATGAAATGCTTGATATCTTTGATGAATTTAACTTGAGCATGTACATTCATAATCCTTATGTGCCTCCCATTGATCCCTTGCATCCTACTCATGAAGAGAAAATTGACATGCTTCGTAATCTTAGAACCGTCAATCTTATCATTAGAGGATTACCCAACATTGTGCTTGGTTGTATGCAAAACTTTAAGTGTGCCTATACTCTATGGAATGACTTGGAAAACCGATATCCCGATTACTCTTTAAAGAATCTTGATAAGATTCCTCATAAGACTATTGCTTTTCACAAGATGAAGCCTAGTGATCCTAACTTTGATAATTGCTTGTTTGAGCTTCGTGGTCTTATGCGTGCTAAAGGAGATGTTGGAACTATTAGTAACATTATCACGGAAGCCATTAGAATTCATAAACTTGAACATTGTCATGATCATGAAACTAATGAATTCATTGCCCTAGGTGATGATCAAACACATGATGATGATGTTGAGCATGGCTATTATGATGAGGACAAAGAATTTGATATTGAATTTGAGAAGACCATGAGGAATCTTTGTCTTATGGCGAATCTTCGAGATTACATGGCCGGAGGAAAAGAGTGGATTCTTGATAGTGGATGTACCGATCACATGACCGGAGATAGAGACATGTTTCGTGAGCTTGCAAAAAATGATGGTCCACGCAAGTATGTGACTTTTGGAGACAACTCCAAGGGTAAGGTACTTGGCCTTGGTAAGGTGGCCATATCCAATGATAGCTCCATTCAAAATGTTATGCTTGTTGAATCTCCTGGTTACAATCTTCTTTCTGTATCTAGACTAGCCGACTTTGGTTTCAATGTTCTATTTACCAAAGTAGATTGACAAGTGTTTCGTCGAGATAATCATAATATGGTCTTTACCGGCATTCGTAGAGGTGATCTATACATTGTTGATTTCACTAAAAGAGCCCAACCTCATACATGTTTAATTGCTAAATCTTCTAAAGGTTGGTTATGGCATAGAAGACTTGGACATGTTGGCATGCGTAATCTTGATAAACTTGTTAAAGGAGATCATATCCTTGGTGTGAAAGATGTTATATTTGACAAGGATAGACTTTGTAGTGCTTGCCAAGGAGGAAAACAAGTTGGAGGAAGCCATCCCATGAAGAACATTATGACCACGAGGAGACCACTCGAGCTGCTTCATATGGATCTTTCTGTTCCTAACTCCTATAAGAGTCTTGGTGGTAACTCCTTCGGTTTGGTCATTGTTGATGATTTTTCCAGATTTACGTGGGTGTTCTTTCTCGATGACAAATCGCAGGTACAAAAGATCTTCAAGAACTTTGCAAGGAAGGCCCAAAATCAATTTGAAGTGAAGATCAAGAAGGTTTGGAGTGACAATGGAACGGAGTTCAAGAATGCCAATGTGGATACCTTTCTTGATGAGGAAGGCATTTCACATGAGTTCTCGGCTACGTACGCACCTCAACAAATGGAGTTGTTGAGAGGAAGAATCAGACTCTTATTGAGATGGCAAGGACAATGCTTGATGAATACAAGACGCCAAAACACTTTTGGGCGGAAGCGGTTGAGACGGCTTGTCATGCTACAAATCGACTCTATCTTCACAAGCTTCTTGGTAAAACGGCGTATGAGCTACTCACCGGTAACAAACCACAAGTTGGATACTTTCGAGTATTTAGCTCAAAATGTTACATTCTTGATAAGCATCATCATTCAAAGTTTGCTCCTAAATCTCATGAAGGTTTTCTACTTGGTTACAGACCGAACTCTCACACTTACCATGTCTACAACAACTTCACTCGAAAAGTTGAAGAGACGGTAGATGTGAAGTTTGATGAGACTAACGGCTCGCAAGTAGAGCAATTGCCAATTGATGTAGGAGATCAAGAACCATCGGAAGCAATCCAAGACTTGTCCATTGGCAAGATTCGCCCCGTGGAAGTGAAGGAGAGTACCTCGTCTATTCAAGTGGAAGCCCCAACTTCACGTCAAGGTGAACAACAAGTTGACATGGAGGCATCCACAAGTGGAACACGTCAAGACGAACGGAATGAGGAAGTGCAACAAGATGATCCACCTCACCCTCCTTCTCCGCCTCCATAAGCAAACGACAACAACAATGAAGAAGAAGAAGATGATGATGAGGAAGCCTCACCACAACCCAAGCAAAATCTACCTCGAGTTAGAGGAAGAATTGACAAGAATCATCCCGTCGAACAAATACTTGGAGATATCCAATCCGGGAGAATCACTCGCTCTAAATCTCGTTTAGCTAACTTTTGTGAGCATTACTCATTCATCTCTAGTGTTGAACCTTAATTTGAAGGTAGAAGAAGCTCTCAGGGACCCCGATTGGGTGAATGCAATGCATGAGGAGCTACACAACTTCGAGACGAATCAAGTGTGGATGTTGGTTGGGAAGCCTAAAGATGAGCAAAACATTATTGGAACCAAATGGGTGTTTCGAAACAAGCAAGATGAAGATGGACAAGTTGTACGCAACAAAGCTCGTCTCATAGCACAAGGTTACACACAAGTCAAAGGTATGGACTATGGTGAGACCTATGCCCCCATTGCTAGACTTTAGTCCATTCGCATTTTACTTGCTTATGCCAATCAGCATGATATCACTATTTACCAAATGGATATTAAAAGTGCTTTCTTAAATGGAGAAATTGAGGAGGAAGTGTATGTTAAACAACCTCCCGGCTTTGTTAATCCCAAGAAACCTAATCACGTTTACAAACTTCGTAAAGCTCTTTATGGTCTTAAACAAGCCCCTAGAGCTTGGTACAAATGCTTGACAAAGTTCCTTCTTGAAAAAGGTTTTGAAATTGGGAAAATTGATTCAACCTTGTTTACTTAGAGGGTTAATGGAGAATTATTTGTATGCCAAATTTATGTTGATGACATTATCTTTAGATCTACTAACCCCTCTTTTAGTGAAAAGTTTGGAAGGTTGATGTCGGAAAAGTATGAGATGTCTATGATGTGTGAACTCAAATTCTTTCTTGGTTTGCAAATCAAGCAAACTAAGGAGGGTACCTTTGTTTCTCAAACAAAGTATACCAAGGACTTATTCAAGAAGTTCAACATGCAAGAAAGTAAAGGTATGAAAACTGCAATGCCCACGAGTGGACATCTTGACTTGACTAAGGATGGCAAACTGGTTGATCGAAAGGTTTATCAATCTATGATTGGTTCATTGCTATATCTATGTGCCTCCCGTCCCGACATTATGCTAAGTGTGTGCATGTGTGCATGATACCAAGCGGCACCAAAAGAGTGTCACCTTAAGGCTGTGAACAGAATTGTGAGATACTTGTTACATACACCAAACTTTGGCATATGGTATCCCAAAGGATCTTCTTTTGATCTTGTTGGCTACTCCGATTCGGACTATGCCCGAGACAAGGATGATAGAAAATCCACTTAGGGTACATGTAAATTTCTTGGTAGATCTCTTGTGTCTTGGTCCTCCAAGAAACAAAACTCAGTATCTCTATCTACTGCCGAAGCGGAATACATTGCCGCGGGATCATGTTGTGCTCAATTACGATGGATGACAAAAACTCTTCAAGACTATGGTGTGCATGTGAGACATGTACCATTACTATGTGACAATGAGAGTGCTATTAAGATTCCACATAATCCCGTGCAACATTCTCGAACTAAGCATATTGAGGTTCATCAACATTTCATTCGAGATCATGTTGAGAAAGGTGACATTGACCTTAAACATGTTCGTACCGACAAGCAATTGGCAGATATCTTCACCAAACCTCTTGATGAGAAGGTATTTCGCCACTTGAGGAGTGAGTTGAACATCATTGATGCTTCAAATGTGAACTAGAAGTTCACTTGGGATCATACAAGGGCATGAGCATTCTTGACTAATCCATGATTCTTCTATGATCACATTATATCTTGGACAATTTGCTCCCTTGTATTGTATCTAACCTTTTGTAGGTACTTGGACAAGCTTCATGTCACAAGATTGCACCTCACTCTTATCTTGAGCAATCTTGTATAACCCAAGTATCAACAATGCTTGGTGGAACAAGGAATAAGACAACCTAAACATATCCTTTGACAACGTTTGAGTTTATGCTTCATTCTTGTCATTCTGGATATACATGTTGTTCCTTGCAAATCTAACCCATGTAGGGAGATGAACTACAAATGATAGGATTGCTCCCAACTTCAACTCATGAGCATCCACTTCAAGTTCAACTACATGATGGACATCACCACCAAATCCCAATGTAAGTTCTCACATCTTAGCGAAGCTTTACTCAAAGTCATGAGCCAAAGCAACTCAACGAGATGTGAATACATTGAAATGCTTAAAGGAAAAATGGCAACCCCATTTTGAGCTTAACGATGAGTATGACCTATGATCAAGTGTTCTCACTTGACTCCTAAGTCAATATACTCTAACATAGGTGACCTAGTCGCCGACCCCTCTAGATGAAGATCTCTAGTGTTACCTTTTGTGTTTCCCTTCTTGCTAGAGTGCCTTCTTTTTTTCAAAAAAAATCATCTAGATGTTTCTTAGTTCTCTGTATTTCTTTTCTTTTCAGTGTTCTTTTCTCTTCGCTAGTTTAAAAGATAATTCATTACAAATCCTTGTGAGAATTCTTTGCCTAGTGAGCTGAGTTGACAATTTTTTTCTTTTTGCACAAGACTCGGTCACACCGAATTGATTCAACTCGGAGTCACTGACCTTGCTGCTCTAAGAAATTTTATGTCAAGTATTTTCTAAGTTTTTCTGCTCCAGCTCCACTCAATGATTCTTACCCTCTATGTGCATCTGAAACTACACTATGTCTAGATGTGGTTCTCAAGGACCACACCCACTTGACCAACAACCTTGAAGTAGCCCTTCTTGGAAATTGATGTCAAAGGGGGAGAGAGATCTACACATCAAAGCTTGAGATCTACACATCAAAGCTTATCACCTCCAGCTCTTCCTTGTCAAAAGGGGGGGAGAGAGATGCACTTTACAACCGGAGAGAATGTTACATGTTTCTAAGAGGGGAGAAACATGATCTCAACATTTTTGGTTGCTTTAGTTTTCTCACCCTACCTGCTCCCAACATCCAATGTCAGATTCAGGGGGAGAGGAAGTTCTTTTAAGAGGAGACAACTATTTTCTTGTGGGGACATGTCTGCTTCAAAGAAGTATTCACCTAGTGATACTCTCTTCTACATGTCATCCCAATCTTGGCTTCTTGTTGATCTTGTGTCTTTTCTTGAAGAAATTATCTTGTGTTATCTAACCTTGTTTTCTCAAGTGTATTTCTTTAGGTACTTGATCAAGAACTTCGAGGTAAGTATATGCATCACACTCATGTACATGATCACTTCTTGCTATTATATATATTGTTTGCAAGAAGATAATCATGAACATGTGGATACTTGAATTTCATGTTTATTGCTCTGATGCATGTAGCCAAGTTACATGTTACATGTGTATTTCCTTCAATTTGTGCATCTGCTGTCATCATTTACTATGTGAACATCTTTAGGGGGAGCTCATACATGTTACATGTTTTCCTCAAAGCTTTCATACAAATTTCTATTACATCTTTATTTGAAGCTTTCATGTATGTTGTCATCAATTACCAAAAAGCGGGAGATTGAAAGCACATTTGCTCCCTTGGTGGTTTTTGTAATTTATGTCAACATACATGTTGTTGGACTAATGCTTCTATCTAGTGAATTTCAGGCAAGTTCAACGATGGCATGGCAAGGACTAGGGAATGTGGACCCTTCAAAATGCTAAGGATATACATTGGCAAAAGCTCAAGACTCTTCATTTTTGGTTTAGTGATCCAAGATCACATTGAGTCCATAGGAAAGCCAATACTATTAGAAGGGGATGAGGTTTTGATAATGATCTGATTGCTCAAGTGCTTAGTGATATTGCTCCAAAATCCTCAGCCACTTTTTCTATCCAAACTTGTCCAAATTTCCAAAGTTAAACTCGGTCCCACCGAATCCTATCCATCCGGACCCACCGAGTTCATAAAGACAGTGCCACAAGCCAAACCCTAACAAATTGGATCCACCGATATGGATCTCGGTCCCACCGAGATGGCCTGGCCAACTCTCTGTCATCCATTGCAATTATTTCATTCTAACCAAGTTTTGCAATCGATGCCACCAAGATGGCTTGACCAATTTTCTGTTGCCTTGTTGCAATTATTTTGGTCTCACCAAAATGTTGCAATCGGTGCCACCGAAATGAGGTTTGCCCTACCATTGCACATCGGTCACTCCGAGTTGTTTCCATTCGGTCCCACTGAAACTTCAAAAGTTCAGATCTTTTGCACAGGTCGGTCTCACCGAGAATTCCAGTCGGTGCCACCGAGTTTGGTCAAAAGTGTATAACAGTTGGATTTCGTGTGGAGGCTATTTATACCACTCCACCCCCCTCTTACCAAGTAAGAGAGCCATCAGAACATGCCTACATTTCCACCATACATTTTCTGAGAGAGAACCACATACTCATGTGTTGAGATCAAGATATTACAATCCTACCATTTGAACCTTGATTTCTAGCCTTCCCCAAGTTGCTTTCCACTCAAATCTTTCTTCCACCATAGCCAAATCTGTGAGAGAGTGTTTGAGTGTTGGGGAGACTATCACTTGGAGCACAAGAGCAAGGAGTTCATCATCAACACACCGTCTACTACCTTTTGGAGAGTGGTGTCTCCTAGATTGGTTAGGTGTCACTTGGGAGCCTCCAAGATCATGTGGAGTTGAACCAAGGAGTTTGTAAGGGCAACGAGATCGCCTACTTCGTGAAGATCTATGTCACAACCCCAGTTTAGCTTTGCACTAAGGCTAGTCTTGCATGTGCATCATGTGTAAATTTTCAACTTAATTTGAAATGGGGATCCAGCAAACCCTAGCAACCCTCTTAAAAACTAGGATCAACTGAAAATAATTTCAATGAACCCAAAATGCCCTTCAGAAAAGTTCATCATTTTTGAAATGGATGAAAACCTCTGCCAAAAATGGTTCACATTTTTCTTGGTCATCTTGGATTTTTAAATTAAATCATGAAGTATTTGTATTTGGGCATTTAAATGCTATAAATATTTTAAATGCTCAAATATTTCTGAAAACAATTGAGGGCTATTGGAAATAATTCAAAATGTGCCCACAATTTATTTCAGGATTTTCAGAAGTGGTTTAGTATTTTTACTAAATCAAAACAGAAAAGAAAATTAGAAAATAGAAATAAATAAAAGAGACACAGAGAGAGAGAGAGAAAGGCCACCTGGGCCACTTACCTGCTGGACCAGCCCAACTGGCCCGTTGCCAGTCATCTCGTACCTCTGCCAGTAGGCAGAGGCAGGACAGCGCACGGCGCGCGCGCGACTGCCACGCCTCCTGCTCGCATGCCTGCGTCCTATGGACAGTGCGACGACGCGAATCACCTCCTCGGTGCCGTCCCGATTGCCCCGACCTCTCCATTCTCCCCCTCGCTCTCTCCCTCGCCCTCCAACACCATCGCCGAAGCCGCTGAGAGTCCGCCGCCGTAAACCCCGCGACCATCGCCTCCCCCTCACCCCCTGGAGTTGTCCCTGAGTTCCGTCTCTGTTGCCTATGCCTCTCCGTCAACTCATGTGACACCGGATGCCCTGCATCGCCGGCTACCTCATCATCTTCTTCGTTCGCCCGCTGAGATCGCCTTCGCCGCTCCACCCGCTCCGACGCCTCCCCGAGCCCGCTGAGCAGCTCATCGCAACCGCCGTGAGCTCCTTCCCCGAACCCCCCTCTCCTTTGCCTCGTTTGCACGCCGTAGCCATCGTCTCGCCCGTGACTGAGCCGCGCCACCGCATGAGCTTGTCGCCGGCGTTGCTCCGGCGACCATTTCGTCACGCCAGTGCGTCCAACGGCTTCACCGCACACCGTAGTGCCTCGCTAGCGCTTCGCCTCATTCTTTTGCACACTGCAGCCACGTTCTCGCGCACACCCAAATGCCGGCCACCGCTGCCAAGCTCGCCGCCGTTGTCTCCGACCACCACAGGCCCGGCCACCACCACCGTTCGACGCGCGCCGTCGAGAGCTCTCCAGCGAGCCCAGCCGCGCCCCGAACCGTGCCCCGTAGGCGATTCCCGAGCGCCACCGCCGCGTTTGACCCCGCCGGCGGCTAAACACCGACGAGTTTGACCCAGTTGACCAAGGGTTTGACCTCCCCTGGGTCAATGACAAGTGGGGCCAGCCCCTGCTAATTTTTAGTTTAGCTTAATTTAAATCCTAATTAGCCTCTGTGACACTAACTGCTGGGACCCAGACGTCAGGTTTGACATGGCATGGTCAGTTGACCAGCTAACATCATCCTGCTATCATGCTAACATAGTAAAACATTTTCTGGATTTAATTTATTTTAAAATAACCAAGAAATTCTAGAAAATGCTTTAAAGTTCAAAAATTCATAGTAAATCAACCATAACTCAGATGGAAAAGATTTATATATGAAAAATGATTAGAAAAATCCAATCTATCCAATGGTACTATTTTCATGCATGTCAAAGCAAGATAAACCTGCTGATCAGGTCAAATCAATTAAATGACATTTGAAAAATCATATGTAGGGTTTGAATTTGAACCTTTGGTTCAAATCAACTCAAACCAATTTGTTCATAGCTGCATTAGCTCAAACACACACATTTTTCCATCTCATGAACATGCATCATAGTGTTGCATATTGCCATGTATTGATTGTATCTTCGGTATGTTCTTCGTGGTAGGTTCTACTCCCGAGGATATTCACGAGTATCCAGCTGAAGGGCAGTACCCTTCTACCACTCTGTCAGGCAAGCAACCCCCATTGAACATTTTGATACAAACCCATCCTCTCACTCCTGCTCTCTTTTACTGCATTAAGACAACAATGCTTCAACTGCTACTTGCTGTGGTAGATGAACCCCTTTTCCTCTGCATGACCTGTCATTGCCACAGTAAATAGCTAACACCGACTAGCATGTGTAGGAGTTGTTTGAACCCATGTTGTGTTCCTACCATGCTATGCTTGCTATGCTTAGAGTTGTGTCAGGTCTGGTTCATCTGGGTGATGGATTGGAGTGAAACAGTTGTGTTCTGATGATGAGAGTAAAGTGTTGAACCCGATTTGGTAAAGGTATCGATGAGAGTCCATGTAGGAGTACATGGTGGGTTGTTTCATTGGAACCGTCCTTAAGAACCGAGTTCCGTGTATGTGATCCAAGATCAGCTACTACCACACATTGGGCCCTGAAATATGACCCCGCTCGACTTATTGATCGCCCTGTACTCTGTCCAAGAGTTGCAAGTAGTTTCTGGTGTTTGTAGTATGCTGGAGGCCGTGCGTAGCGCTGACCTTAGGGGTGGGCTATGATGCGGCAGGCAAGTGGCACGGTGTACCAAGTGGCACCCGAATGGTGGGCTTGGGAACCCAGCACACATCGTTTGGGGCCGTAGTGGAAACCTTGGTCGGACTTCCTTGCGGATCAGGCTCAAATAGGCGATAAACCTGGACTAGAGACTTGTGTGGTTGATTAGGTCGTGGTCTACACCCCCACTGGCTTTCGCTTGAAGTCTACCGAGCACATGACATGTGCAGGCGCTAAGTGGTGGACACATGTGTGAAGAAGTACACCCCTGCAGGGTTATCAAAGTATTCGAATAGCCGCGTCCTCAGATATGGACTACTTGGGAACTTATGTTGTTCATAGACAATTTAAATGGTTACTCATAAAAGTATCAAGACAAGTGTGAGTGCCGTGGATGGCCCTCTCGTAGAAAGACGGGAGAGGATTCGCGGTAGTGTATTGTCGTGGTGATTAGTGGACTCGTGTGCGCTATCTCATCTTATTCAAACTACTGGTAGTCGTAGTACAGGATAGCCAAGAGTCAAAGCTGGCTTGCTGCAATAAACACCACTACCCCCTTTGTTGATACTGTTGCATGAGTAGTTAGATCTGATGCAAGACTTGCTGAGTAGCTTTGTACTCACGTTTGCTTAATAAACTACTGCAGAGGAGAACCCCGAGAATACAGACGGATTCTATGTAGACCTCGACATTGACGAGTGACTTGCTACCCTGGTGGCAATCCCATGCCTGTGAAGGGTCTTTGTAGATAGGCAGGCTTCTACAGCCTTTTCCCTTTCTAGTTGTCGGTACCCAGACAAGTTAAGCTTCCGCATGTGCTTGTATGTTTGTATGACTTGAGTGTTGGGTCATGTGACCGCTACCTGTATGGATATGTTATGTATGGCTCTTCGGAGCCTTTTAAATAAATACTTTGAGTCGTAGAGTTATGTCATGGTGCCATGTTGTATTTACACATATCATGCATATTGTGTGTATGTTTTTGAAATGCACTGGTATGTGTGGGATTCGACACCTAGTTATCTGCCTTGGTAGCCTTCCCTACAGGGAAATGCCTCCTAGTGCTTCCACTGAGCCCTGGTAGTTCGCTACTGCTCCGGAACACATCGAGTGACCGACATGTATCCTTCATTGCTCCTGTGTCTGTCCCTTTCGGGAAATGTCATGCGGTGTTTTACTGCAGTCCTTGTAGCTTGCTACGACTCGGTTGCACACGTTGATGACCGACACGTGCATTGTTGGGTTACGTATGCCTGTCCCTGTATGTTTGTGCCACCTTGGTTTATGACTAGTCATGTCGTGCCGGGTTCTCTGTCATATGGATGCTAGGGACATAATGATATACGTGAACCAAAAGACGCAAACGGTCCTGGCCAAGGTAAAGGCGGTAGCCGTGGGTTACCGTGCATGAGGCCGCAAAGTGATATGATGTGTTACATGCTAGACCGGTGTGACTTAGGATCGAGGTCCTGACAGCATTGGCATCAGAGCCTGACTGCATGTAGGATTACCAAGCCAAACTGGTCGATGTCGAGTCTAGAAATGCTTTAGATATATATAAGGGAATTGATTTTGGAGGGAACGTAAGGCTCTTTTTACTTCTCTTGTCATGACATTCTTTCTGAGTCACCCTTTTCTTTCCTACGGGGATTAAGAACTAGGCTTCTCATCTATCTATCAGGATCACGTGTTACTAATCCGGAGGCTTATAGGAATGGTGGATTCGAGTCTCAGTTTAGTCTCAAGTACTTCGGTGTGTTAAACAGTTGGTCTCGGAACCTTGATGTTATGATGTTGAGTGGTTATGCTACCATTTTGCAGGATGTCTCAAAATCTTTTTTGAGCATTTATAGCCGTTATGCTGCCCGAATTGTCCTAGAAATCCTAATGCCTTTGCATTATTTCGTGTTTCAGATGGGTTTGCGCTCCCCTCATCAGGTTGCCTGTCTGACCAGGTGCATTGATGTGCTAGGTCATACGGCCATGCTGGTTCGCGTCATGCTTGAGACCGGTTACCGCTGGTACCCTGAGTACACAGTGGAGGATTAGTACCGGGACTTCAACCAGAGTCAGTACCTTCGCACCGTCAAGATCTATCCTTTGTACCCTGGAGCTACAGAGACTATTCACTGGTCTTATGGACTCAGAGTTACTATCGATATGTCTGTTCAGGATGCAGCCTATTCCATGATGACGATAATCCGAGCTAGGCATGCACTGCTTCAGAATATCGAGTTCAGCTATATGCCAGCGCCACTTCTAGGCGAGGAGGGTTATCTTAGTGGCCTCTATACTGATCCCGCTCATGAGGAGCCGAAGGTTCAGACCACCGCACAGTTGTTGGAGGACAGGGATCGTGATGTCCGTGCCCTTCATATGGAGCTCTATGCTACATGAGCACAACTTTGGACAGCTTTGACATTGCTTGCACCCGTTGTCCAGACAGGATACTATGATATGGATGTGTTGTACCCAGTGCGGACTCATCTGCCAGTCCGCGTAGATTGGCCTGATGTTGGAGGCATCACACCTCTACGTGGACCTCTTCTACCACCAGCTGTGGGACCTAGGCCACATCCGTGTCCCTACGGACCCCAGGTCTCCCAGGCTAGTGTGTTTTCGGATCCTCACGTTCAGCTTCCAGGCGATGGTGGTAACCTCTACGAGGATTACTACGGAGACGTCTGAGATAGTTGTGGTTGTAGTAGTATTGTAGCAGTTGTATCCATCACAGTCCTGCGTGTCTTGTGGGATATGACTAGGTGTGTACTGAGTTCCGAAGGCGTGGATAAATAATGTATAGGAGCTTGGAATGCCTCTGATGGGTTGTATCATCTTTCACTGCAGTTTGTACTCTAGTTTGGGCTTGTACTAAACTATGTTATGGTGTGTACGACCGATGGTATACATATGGCAGCGTCCTTGTTACCATGTTGTACTGATGTTCATCTCTGCATTCCATGTCGTCCATTTATGCTAGAGTTGTTGTCATCCTTGTCTAAACCATGGTTTTGTTTCCCAGGATGGTCAATACCCAAAGCAACCCCGCTGCCCATGAGCAGGTTGAAGGCAGTGGAGCTAGGATTGAGAACCTTCCCCATCCACCCTCTCTAGCTGAGGTCATGCTAGAGGCTGAAAGGAACAAGCGCGAGACAAATCGTCTGCTCAAGCGCATTGAGCAGAACACAGCCCACCACCAGCGCAATGACATGGTGTCTATCCACGACTTCATCAAGCTGTACCTGCCTACCTTCCATCCCTCTGTCGAACCAATCGACGCTGATGACTGGCTCCGCAGCATCACCCATAAGCTGCGTTCTGCTAACGTGGCAGAAGGTGACAAGGTCACTTACGCTGCATACCATCTTGAAGGCCCCGCTAGTCTGTGGTGGGACAATTATGAGGCCATGCTTCCAGTTGGTCAGGTCACCACTTGGAGGGATTTTAGTGAAGCTTTCCGCGAGCACCATATTCCAGAGGGTCTGATGGACCGTAAGAGGGAGGAGTTTTGCAACTTCACCCAAGGCAAGATGACCGTAGATATTTACAGTCAGGAGTTTGGAAACCTTGCATGCTATGCTCCAGAAGAAGTGTCCACCGATGCCAAGAAACATGCTAGGTTTCATAAGGGACAACCCTGAGCTCCATCGTGATCTTCGTCTGCATGAGTGTCTCACTTTCTAGAAACTCGTAAACAAGGCCATCAGTGCAGAAACTGGCCAAACTGATTACGAGGCAACCCGCAAGCACTCCCGTGACTTTGGCTCATCCTCCGGCTCTGGATCACAGAAGCGCCGGGTGTGGATCCCGAATATGGCACTGCCACCCAGATATGCCCCGAGGCCATCCCATGAGGCGCCTCGCCCAAACCAGCCGTATACACCACCCAAGGGCCACGGTGGACCAGCCGTCAATGCTGCTCCGCGTACCAATACTGTGACTTCCTACAAATGCGGAGAGCCAGGCCACTACTCTTGTGAGTACCCCTAGAATAATGCTTCCAACCAGCCAGGAAAGTCTGTCAGCCGTGGTAAGCCAGCTGGAAAGATGTACTACGCCAAGCTAGCTACCACTACACGTGGACGTGTGAACCACGTCTCAGCCGATGAGGCTCATGATGACCCCGACGTCATTCTTGGTACGCTCCTTGTAAATTGTCTTCCGGCATCTATTCTTTTCGATACTGGAGCATCTCATTTGTCCGTTTCTGAGAGTTATGCTCAATTGCACAACATGACATTTTGTGATATGCCCACTCCCATGGTAATTCAAACTCCTGGGTCTACATGGCAAACTTCTAGAGTGAGCCATGGAAATGAAATTCTTGTCGACAGACTTGTCTTCCTTGCATCTTTGATAGCCCTTAAGTCTTTAGACATAAATATCATCTTGGGTATGGACTGGATGGCAGCCCATTATGCCAAGATTGATTGTTCCACCAGATCTGTTCAACTTACACATCCATCGGGTAGGATAGTCAATGTTTTAACCTGAGTGTCTGAGCGTCAGCTCTACTCTCTAAATGCCAGTCCTCTTCCAGACCTCGAGGATATTCCGGTAGTCTGTGACTTTCCGGATGTCTTTCCCGAAGAACTGCCAGGCATTCCACCTGACAGAGATGTAGAGTTTGTGATAGATCTTGTCCCAGGAATTGTCCCAATTTCTAGAACACACTATAAGATGGCACCATTAGAGCTAGCCGAGCTTAAGAAACAACTCGATGAGTCCTTACAAAAGGGTTTCATCCGTCCTAGTTCCTCTCCTTGGGCTTGTCCCGTCCTCTTCGTCAAGAAGAAGGATGGAACGGATCAGATGGTTGTAGATTATCGACCCATCAACCTGGTCACTATAAAGAACAAGTATCCGCTCCCCAGGATCAATGATCTGTATGATCAGCTCGCTGGATCCTCAGTCTTTTCCAAAATGGATTTGAGGTTGGGCTTCAATCAAATCAAAATCAAGAATGGGGACATTCCCAAAACGGCCTTTGTCACTCGTTATGGCCAATACGAGTACACCGTCATGTCCTTCAGTTTAACGAATGCCCCAGCCACCTTCTCCCGCTTAATGAATTCGATCTTCATGGAGTACCTAGATAAATTTGTCATGGTTTACCTCGACGATATACTCATTTACTTGAAGAACAAAGAAGATCATGTAGAGCATCTAAGGCTGGTATTGACGAAACTTCAAGAGCACCGCCTTTATGCTAAATTTTCTAAATGTGAATTCTGGTTGCCAGAAGTGACCTATCTAGGCCACGTAATCTCTAGGGAAGGTATTGCTGTCAATCTCGAGATAGTTCAGGCTGTTCTTGATTGGACTCCACCTGAATCGGTCAAGCAAGTTAGAAGTTTTCTTGGTTTAGCGAGCTACTATCATCGCTTTGTCAAGAACTTCTCCAAGGTTGCTAAGCCTCTCACTGAACTCCTCAAGAAAGATAAAAAGTTCGAGTGGACCCCACAGTGCGAGTACAGTTTTTAAGAACTGAAAAGACGCCTGACTTCAGCTCCCGTGCTTGTGCCACCAGATTTCTCCAAGGACTTTGTTATCTACTGCGACGCCTTGCGACAAGGATTAGGTTGCATACTCATGCAGGATCGTCATGTGATTGCCTACGCATCTCGACAGTTGCGTCCACATGAGGATAATTATCCAACACATGATCTAGGGCTTGCAGCTGTTGTCCATGCACTCAAAACATGGCGACATTACCTTCTTGGTAATCGTTGCGAGATCTACACCGATCATCAAAGTCTGAAAAATATCTTCACCCAACCAGATTTGAATCTCAGGCAAAGACGTTGGGTTGAGTTGATCACTGATTACAACTTAGGAATAACTTACACCCCGGGAAAAGCCAATGTCATGGCTGATGCGCTGAGTCATAAGTCTTATTGTAACAACCTCATGTTACAATGCGGTCAACCACTTCTCCATGAGGAATTTCGTAAGCTTAATCTTCACATTGTTCCTCGAGGATTCCTTTCTACCTTGGTGGCAAAACCTACTCTTATGGATCAGATCATAGCTGCCCAGAAGCATGATAAGGGTATATCCCGGATCCAAGAGAACATTGCTAGTGGGGAAGCTAAATGTTTCTCTATGGATGAATGCGGTGTTCTTTTCTTTGAGAACCGTTTGGTGGTTCCCAAGAACCAACATCTACGTCAATTGATCCTTAAGGAGGCCCATGAATCCCCTCTCACGATTCATCCCAGTAGTACCAAAATGTATCAGGACCTACACCAGAGGTTCTGGTGGACTAGGATGAAGAGAGAAATCGCTCAATTCATTGCTAAATGCGACGTCTGTCGTCGCGTTAAAGCAGAGCATCAACAGCCTGCTGGCACTCTTCAACCCTTAGCTATTCCTGAATGGAAATGGGATAAAATCGGTATGGATTTCATTACCGGGTTTCCCAGGACCAAGAAAGGGAATAATGCTATCTTTGTGGTCATCGATCGTCTTTCCAAAGTAGCTCATTTCCTCCCTGTTCGAGAGAGTATAACTGCTAGTCAGTTAGCAGATCTATATATTTCTCGAATAGTGCCTCTTCATGGTATTCCTTTGGAGATTAACTTAGACCGTGGAAGTCTTTTTACTTCTCAATTTTGGGAAAGTTTCCAAAACATCATGGGAACTCGTCTCTCCTTCAGCACAGCTTTCCACCCGCAATCCAGTGGTCAAGTAGAGCGAGTCAATCAAATTCTGGAAGACATGCTCAGAGCTTCTGTTATCTCATTTGGAATGGATTGGGAGAAATGCCTTCCATTCGCCGAATTTGCCTATAACAATAGTTATCAATCTAGTTTGGGAAAAGCTCCTTTTGAAGTTCTCTATGGACGAAGATGTCGAACGCCTCTTAACTGGTCAGAAACCGGGGAAAGGAAATTCTTTGGCCCGGATATGATTCAGGAAGCAAAAGAGCAAGTTCGCATTGTTCGTGAAAAGTTGAAAACAGCCCAATCTCGTCAAAAGAGCCAATATGATCGCCATCATAAGGCTGTAACTTACGAAGTCGAAGAGAAGGCTTACCTTCGGGTTACTCCTCTGAAGGGTACCCATCGTTTCGGTATCAAAGGCAAATTGGCTCCTCGCTACATTGGTCCTTTTCGCATTCTTGCTAAACGAGGAGAGGTTGCCTACCAATTGGAACTACCCCCGCATCTTTCCAGAGTTCATGATGTCTTCCACGTTTCTCAACTCAGGCGTTGCTTCTCGGATCCTATCCGCGGAGTGGACCACAAAATGCTTGATCTCCAAGATAACCTCACATATCGAGAATACCATATTCGTATTCTTGATCAAGCCGAGCGTACCACTCGATGCTAGAACATCAAGTTTCTCAAGGTTCAGTGGTCTCATCACTCTGAAAAAGAAGCTACTTGGGAAAGGGAGGATCGTCTTCGACTTGAGTACCCCACACTCTTCCCAACGACCCCTGAATCTCGGGACGAGATTCTTTTGAGTGGGGGTGAGTTGTCACAACCCCAGTTTAGCTTTGCGCTAAGGCTAGTCTTGCATGTGCATCATGTCTAGATTTTCAACTTAATTTGAAATGGGGATCCAGCAAACCCTAGCACCCCTCTGAAAAACTAGGATCAACTGAAAATAATTTCAATGAACCCAAAATGCCCTTCAGAAAATTTCATCATTTTTGAAATGGGTGAAAACCTCTGCCAAAAATGGTTCACATTTTTCTATGCCATCTTGGATTTTTGAATTAAATCATAAAGTATTTGGATTTGGGCATTTAAATGCTATAAATATTTTAAATGCTCAAATATTTCTGAAAACAATTGAGGGCTATTGGAAATAATTCAAAATGTACCCACAATTTATTTCAGTATTTTCAGAAGTGGTTTAGTATTTTTACTAAATCAAAAATAGAAAAGAAAATTAGAAAACAGAAATAAATAAAAGAGAGAGAGAGAGAGAGAGAGAGAGAGAAAGGCCACCTGGGCCACTTACCTGCTGGCCCAGCCCAACTGGCCCGTTGCCAGTCATCTCCTACCTCTGCCAGTAGGCAGAGGCAGGAAAGCGCACGGCGCACGCGCGGCTGGCATGCCTCCTGCTCGCCTGCCTGCGTCCTCTGGACAGTGCGACGACGCGAATCACCTCCTCGGTGCCGTCCCGATCGCCCCGACCTCTCCATTCTCCCCCTCGCTCTCTCCCTCGCCCTCCAACGCCATGGCCGAAGCCGCTGAGAGTACGCCGCCGTGAACCCCATGACCACCGCCTCCCCCTCACCCCCTGGAGTTGTCCCCGAGTTCTATCTCCATCGCCTACGCCTCTCCGTCGACTCACGCGATGACGGCTGCCTCGTCATCTTCTTCATTCGGCCACTGAGATCGCCTTCACCGCTCCGCCCGCTCCGACGCCTCCCCGAGCCCGCTGAGCAGCTCATCGCAACCGCCATGAGCTCCTCCCCCGAACCCCCCTCTCATTTGCCTTGTTTGCATGCCATAGCCATCGTCTCGCCCGTGACCGAGCCACGCCGCCGCATGAGCTTCTCGCCGGCGTTGCTCCGGTGACCATTTGGTCGCGCCAGTGCGTCCAACAGCTTCACCGCATGCCGTAGTGCCTCGCTAGCGCTTCGCCTCATTCTTTTGCACACCGCAGCCACGTTCTCGCGCACACCCGAATGCCGGCCGCCGCTGCCGAGCTCGCCGCCATCGTCTCCGACCACCACAGGCCCGGCCACCACCACCGTTCGACGCACGCCGTCGAGAGCTCTCCAACGAGCCCAGCCGCGCCCCGTAGGCGATTCCCGAGCGCCACCGCCGTGTTTGACCCCGCCGGTGGCTAAACATCGGCAAGTTTGACCCAGTTGACCAGGCGTCTGACCTCCCCTGGGTCAATGACAAGTGGGGCCGCCCCTGCTAATTTTTAGTTTAGCTTAATTTAAATCTTAATTAGCCTCTGTGACCCTGACTGCTGGGACCCACACGTCAGGTTTGACCTGGCGCGGTCAGTTGACCATCTGACATCATCCTAATGTCATGCTGATGCAGTAAAACATTTTCTGGATTTAATTAATTTTAGAATAACCAGGAAATTCTAGAAAATGGTTTATACTTCAGAAATTGATAGTAAATCAACCATAACTCAGATGGAAAAGATTTATATATGAAAAATGATTAGAAAAATCCAATCTATCCAATGGTACTGTTTTCATGCATGTCAAAGCAAGATAAACCTGCTGATCAGGTCAAATCAATTAAATGACATTTGAAAAATCATATGTAGAGTTTGAATTTGAACCTTTGGTTCAAATCAACTCAAACCGATATGTTGATAGCTGCATTAGCTCAAACACACACATTTTGCCATGTCATGAACATGAATCATAGTGTTTCATATTGCCATGTATTGATTGTATCTTCGGTATGTTCTCCGTAGTAGGTTCTGCTCCTGAGGATATTCATGAGTATCCAGCTGAAGGGCAGTACCCTTCTACCACTCTGTCAGGCAAGCAACCCCCATTGAACATTCTGATATAAACCCATCCTCTCGCTCCTGCTCTCTTTTACTGCATTAAGACAACAACGCTTCAATTGCTACTTGCTGCGGTAGATGAACCCCTTTTCCTCTGCATGACCTGTCATTGCCACAGTAAATAGCTAAAACCCACTAGCATGTGTAGGAGTTGTTTGAGCCCATGTTGTGTTCCTACCATGCTATGCTTGCTATGCTTAGAGTTGTGTCAGGTCTGGTCCATCTGGGTGATGGATTAGAGTGAAACAGTTTTGTTCTGATGTTGAGAGTAAAGTGTTGAACCCAATTTGGTAAAGGTATCGATGAGAGGCCATGTAGGAGTACATGGTGGGTTGTTTCATTGGAACCGTCCTTAAGAACTGAGTTCCGTGTATGTGATCCAAGATCAGCTACTACCACACATTGGGCCTTGAAATATGACCCCGCTCGACTTATTGATCGCCATGTACTCTGTCCAGGAGTTACAAGTAGTTTTTGGTGTTTGTAGTATGCTGGAGGCCGTGCGTAGCGCTGACCTTAGGGGTGGGCTATGATGCGGCAGGCAAGTGGCACGGTGTACCAAGTGGCACCCGAATGGTGGGCTTGGGAACCCTGCACACATCGTTTGGGGCCGTAGTGAAAACCTCGGCCGGACTTCCTTGCGGATCAGGCTCAAATAGGCGATAAACCTGGACTAGAGAGTTGTGAGGTTGATTAGGTCGTGGTCGACACCCCCGCCGGCTTTCGCTTGAAGTCTGCCGAGCACATGACGTGTGCGGGCGCTAAGTGGTGGACACATGTGTGAAGAAGTACACCCCTGCAGGGTTATCAAACTATTCGAATAGCCGCGTCCACGGATATGGACAACTTGGGAACTTATGATGTTCATAGACAACTTAAATGGTTACTCATAAAAGTATCAAGACAAGTGTGAGTGCCGTGGATGGCCCTCTCATAGGAAGACAGGAGAGGATCCGCGGTAGTGTATTGTTATGGTGATTAGTGGACTCGTGTGCGCTATTTCATCTTATTCAAACTACTGGTAGTCGTAGTACAGGATAGCCAAGAGTCAAAGCTGGCTCGCTACAATAAACACCACTACCCCCTTTGTTGATACTGTTGCATGAGTAGTTAGATCTGATGTAAGACTTGCTGAGTACCTTTGTACTCACGTTTGCTTAATAAACTGCTGCAGAGGAGAACCCCGAGAATACAGACGGATTCTATGTAGACCTCGACGTTGACGAGTGACTTGCTACCCTGGTGGCAATCCCATTCCTGTGAAGCGTCTTTGTAGATAGGCAGGCTTCTACAGCCTTTTCCCTTTCTAGTGTCTGTACCCAGACAAGTTAAGCTGCCGCATGTGCTTGTATGTTTGTATGACTTGAGTGTTGGGTCATGTGACCCCTACCTGTATGGTATGTTATGTATGGCTCTTCGGAGCCTTTTAAATAAATACTTTGAGTCATAGAGTTATGTCGTGGTGCCATGTTGTATTTACACGTATCATGCATATTGTGTGTATGTTTTTGAAATGCAGTGGTATGTGTGGGATTCGACACCTAGTTATCTGCCTTGGTAGCCTTCCCTACAGGGAAATGCCTCGTAGTGCTTCCACTAAGCCCTGGTAGTTCGCTACTACTTCGGAACACATGGATTGACCGGCATGTATCCTTCTTTGCTCTTGTGTCTGTCCCTTCGAGGAAATGTCACGCGGTGTTTTACTGGAGTCCTTGTAGCTTGCTACGACTCGGTTGCACACGTTGATGACCGACACGTGCATTGTTGGGTTACGTATGCCTGTCCCTGTATGTTTGTGCCGCCTTGGTTTATGACTAGTCCTGTCAGCCCGGGTTCTTTGTCATATGGATGCTAGCGACATAATCATATACGTGAGCCAAAAGACGCAAACGGTCCTGGCCAAGGTAAAGGCGGCAGCCGTGGGTTACCGTGCGTGAGGCCGCAAAGTGATATGATGTGTTACATGCTAGATCGGTGTGACTTAGGATCGGGGTCCTGACAATCTACCCTGAGTGAGGCTAGTCCTTCGTGGACGGAAGCCATGGTGGAATAGGCAAGGTTGCTTCTTCGTGGACCCTTTGTGGGTGGAGCCCTCCGTGGACTCGGGCAACCGTTACCCTCCGTGGGTTAAAGCCTCCATCAACGTGGACGTACGATAGCATCGCCTATCGGAACCACGTCAAAAACCACCATGTCTTCATTGCGTTTGATCTTCCATACTCTACCCCTTTACTTTCTGTACACTTGCATGCTTTGCTATTTCCGCTTCTCAATCTCTAGATATGCATGTGTAGGAAGCCTTGGTGATATCTTAACTTGTGCCAAAATCTGCCTAAATTTCAAGTGAACTAAAAACTATTACTTTGGTTTGTTAAGGGTCTATTAACCCCCCCTCTAGACCTATCTCCTCGACCCCACAATTGTTTTGTTTTTATGCACAAGAACTTGTCCACATTTCATACTTGGTTCACTGGTTTTAAGAGACCTTACCAAGTAATCACCAAATAAACTGAAATCAGTTCCAATGCATCACATCAAATTGTCAACTTCTCATTCCCGATTGATACTAAAGATGTGGAAGGCTTATAATCATGATCTAAAAAGCAAAGATGCAAAGCACACAAAGATGCATAATCATACTAAGCAAATTCACCAAGATCATAATAGACTATTCGTCAAACCATCCATAACTCAGTGGATAAGATTCTTCCCTCTTCACCAAAAGGTATAATAGTACTTTTATTACTCAAACTAAATGAACTCTTTCAAGCAAAGCTCAACGGAAAATAATAATGATAAAGGAAATGAGAAAGAGCTTCAAAATCCCCCCAAGCTTAACATGCTAAGCCGGTTGGATTCATTTAGTCTCCTTTTTATTGATACGGGTGTTCTCTTTTGAAGGTGGAGCGGTGACACCAGTGAGGGCGTCAATCATGAGCTTATTGGCGACCTCCAAATCCGTGATGCAAGAACGATACATGCGAAGGGTTGCATCCTGGTTGGCGATAATCCTTAAGCTTGTGTCAAGAGCCTCACGGGTCTTGACAGGCAAGACAACCTCCATCACCTTGATCCTATCAGTCCTAGCTTTAGTCTCAACAACTGAATTATTGATTTGTACCTGGGGTGGAATTGGTTGCACCGGGGTGGTGTTATGCCTTTTCCTAGGAGGTCCAACTTGCATGTGGGCGCCAATGGTGTGCATCTCACGCGCCCTTGGATCGATCTTGCCGAATTCTTCCAACGGATCATGGATAGTGCAGTTACTGAAACCGCACTTTCCCATGAGAGCGGGAGTCTCCTTGACAAAATCGATCTTGTCCTCGTTGATGATGATCTTGATGGCGTCGATGGGGATGGCCGCTAGTTTCATTCCCTTTTCTTGATCCTCCTCTTCTTCTTCCTCATAAGGAGGATCCTCCGAATCTTCCTCAGAAGAGGTCCAATCGTGACAGCGACGGAGCCTCTCCCTTATGCTTGCTGGAGAATAGCCCTCCTGCTCCAAGTCCTCCTCCTCCTGCGGAGAGGTTTGCCTCTCATCCCACGAACGAGCCATGTCTACCAACAACTCAAAACTCAAGAAGACTTTTCCTAGATAAGTTGGTTAGTTTTGATAGAGGAGGGAACAATAGTTCTGTATAAAAGAAGCTAAGGATGCAGGTTTTGACGAGATAAGGAAGTTAGAAAGTATAGTAAACAAACTAAATAAGATCAGGCAAAATTCTGTTAGAATTCGGAAAGAAATCACGATCGATGGTCCTCCAAGCAACCGCAACCGATCGTTTGAGCGGTCGTTTGACCTTCTTCCACCGAGCGCATCATGGACAGAATGTATAATGACCTTCAAAATGGGCGCATCCGCTCGTTCGGGCGTCTGTTTGATCCCCTTTTTTCCTGCGAGACAAAAACATTTTTTTAACACATGTAGAGGCGTAGTTTCCCTCCATGAAACAGATTGAAAGACGGCCTTCCAAGCAGTCTCTAGCGATCACTTGGGCGGTCGTTTGCTCCTTTTGCCTACGTGCTTAAATAAACAGAATCAAAGACAGTGCCTCAAACGACCACAGGCGATCGTTTGTGCGCCCGTTTGACTATAGAAAACATATAATTTTATACTGAAAAATAGAGAGAAGGCTACTTTGACGAGAGCTTAAGGAAAAAGAGAGATCTTTCCTGTGTTCCCTAGTGTTCTCCACTCTTTGTGTTTTGCAAAGATCTTCGTCCCAGGCTTCTTTGTTCTTAGGGGTTGAGGAAGTAGTGACATCTTCTGCAACTTACTGGGGTGCAAAGATTTGTTATAGCAAAATAAATCACTTTCTTCCCTTACCCTCAGTTTCATGAACAATTCCTCTAGACCGATGAATGGTGGTACCGTATATCCAAAGGTACGAGTTGTAGCCCTATCCAAAGCCACAACCGTTCCATAGGGGATACATATACCTTTTGGATTGTATTGATGCTCCTCCTTTACCAGGGAGATGTTTGTCAACACTTCTCCTATCTTTTCGCGGTCTAAAATTTCACTGTCAAATTCCTGCAAAAGAAGAGACCACCTCACCCAGTGTGGCTTAGTTTCTTTAATATCCAACATCTCTTTTATTGCCTGGCGGTTAGTATAGAATATAACTTTTGTATCAGTGACATGAGGTCTAAACTTCTCACAAGCAAAGATCACTGCATAGAGTTCTCTATCATTCTTAGCATAATTCCTTTGGGCATTAGTGAGGGTGTGGCTTGCAAAGTAAATAACATTAAACTTCTCACCTACTTGTTAGCCCAAAACCACACTTACCGCATTATCATCCACTTCGCATATGACCTCAAAAGGCATGTCCTAGTCTGGAGGTGTAATGATAGGAGCATTAAGTAGAGAATGATTCAGTTTTTCAAAGGCACTTTTACACTCATCATTGAACGTGAAGGGAACATCTTTCTGCAAAAGGTTAATCAAGGGTTTCGAAATACTGGAGAAATTCTTAATAAAGCGCCTATAGAAACCTGCATGCCCAAGAAAACTCCTTATCCCTTTTATATCACAGGGATAAGGGAGTTTCTCTATGGCATCTATCTTTGCTTTATCAACTTCTATACCTTTACCAGATATTTTGTGCCCCAAAACAATACCTTCGTTGACCATAAAATGGCATTTCTCCCAATTCAAGACAAGATTAGTATCTTCACACCTCTGCAAAAATTTTATCAAGATTGCGAAGACAATCATCAAAAGAAGTTCCATAGACTGAGAAATCATCCATGAAGACTTCCATGATTTCTTCAACGAAATCAGCAAAAATGGCATTCATGCATCTTTGAAATGTAGCTGGTGCATTGCATAGGCCAAAAGGCATACGACAGTAAGAGTGCATACCAAAAGGGTAGGTGAATGTTGTCTTCTCTTGATCTTCTGGATGCACGACAATTTGTGAAAACCCTGAATATCCATCCAAATAGCAAAAATGGGTATGCTTCACCAACCCCTCAAGCATCTGATCGATGAATGGTAAGGGGTAATGATCCTTACGGGTCTCCTTATTCAGCTTCCTGAAATCAATGCACATTCTATACCCAACTATTGTTCTAGTAGGGATTAGTTTGTTATGTCTATTAGGAACTACTGTAAATCCTCCCTTTTTAGGCACACAATGAACCGGACTTACCCATTTGCTTTCAAAAACTGGATATATAATACCTGCATCAAGTAGACGAGTAATTTATTTTCTTACCACTTCCTTCATTTCGGGGTTCAGCTTCCGCTGGTACTCACGAACTGGTTCAGCTCCTTCCACCATGAATTTACGATAAGTACATATAGAGGGTCTGATGCCCTTTAAGTCATCCATTGAATACCCAAATGCTTTTCTATGTTTCCTCAAGGCATCCATTAATCTCTCTTTTTCTTCATCTGAAAGATTAGCACTAATAATAACAGGGTATCAATTTGTTTCATCTAAAAACTCATACCTTAACTCTTTTGGTAGAGGTTTTAGTTCAGGTGGTGGTGGTTCTTCATCTCTTTTCTTCTCAGGTATTTCATATTGCGCACTAGATACTGGATCATGAACCGGTGTTTCGTTCAAGTGATGATCTATTTCTTCCTTATCTAGGTCCTCTAGATCTTTCTCGTATTCGGTTAAACTCCTTTCTAGATCATCTTTTGGGGTTCCGAAGTAGATTGCTGCTAGTTGAGCTATGGTCTTCTCTTCATTGTTGTCATACTCTCGTGGTTGGGGTGATTCTTGAATTTGGAAAAATGAAATTCTCTTACCTCTTCCCCATACTTAAGAGAGACAACTTCCCTCTTACAATCAATGCTTGCACCTGCAGTGTTAAAGAATGGTCTTCCAAATATTATGGGACAAAAATCATCTTCAGGGATTTCCATTACAACAAAGTCTACTTGATAAGTAAAGGTTCCCAATATGACATAAACATCATATACCAACGCATAAGGTCTCCTTAGAGTATCGTCTGCTTGTTTAATTTCCATATCAGTTGGCTGCAGGTCACAAGCATAAATTTCATCATGAAGCTTAGTGTAAAGAGTGTAAGGTATAACATTAATAGAAGACCCTATGTCGTGGGAAATGACTATCTATGGGACCGAACGGGTCCCTTTACGATTCGGCTCAGGGGACATGCATGGGACAAAGAGCAGGTTTTTAGTAGATGCAAGAACACGCGGGGGATTTATCCAGGTTCGGGCCGCTATGAGTGTAAAACCCTACTCCTGCTCTGTGGTTGATCGTATGTGAACTCTGGTTACAGGGAGCGAAGTTTTCCAGCAAGGTGCATGGGAAAATGCAGCTACGGCGTGTAATTGAGCTGGGTGTCGACCCTTCTACCTGTAGCCGTGGGCCTCCTTTTATAGGCCAAGGGGTTACCACAGTGGCTAAAACGGTCATTACAGAGTATGAACAGTGACTTGCACCGTCATCACGTCTATCTTCCCACGGGGTAAGACAAACGCATTTAATGCGCCGTTAGGTGCTACGTTGGGGAGGCGAGGCCTTGGGCAAAAGATCTGTACTACCGGTCCTGGCGCCCTCCTGTAATCTCGACACGTCCCAGGGACGGGTGTCATTAAAGTTAATCTTGGCGTGGCGTGTTGACACGTGCCTTGGCTGGCTATGTTGACTGCCTGCCCGCTCGACACCTAGCATACGAGCCTATCAGGTCGACGGTGAGGCGGAACGGTAACGGGAGAGAACAAGCCTGCTGGCACGGAGTTTGCCGGGCCTTGCTTGTCGGCAAGGGAGCTTGCTGGCAACCATAACCTTGATCTTCACCTTGCTGGGGCGGAACTTGCCGGCAAAGGCAGCATCGATCTTCTGTACGAGAATAGTACTTCTCGATGACATGCCTTGAGGTCTTCTTCACGGTCTTGGTGTTGAGTCTTGAGTTGTAGTTATCCTCTGTCAAGCCCTTGCCGGACGGGAGGCTACAACCGCCTGCGCACAAGTCTGGGTACGAGGGCACCCATGTCTTAGTACACCGACAGGAGCCCCTGGGCCTGGGCCACATGCGCATGCGAGGCGTCGTTGGGCTAGGCCCAAATAGTGCACAGGCAGCGCGTGGCAGAGGATAACTGTTGTAATCTTCTCTTTTACCGCACTCGCCCACGATGCGCATTAAATGCAGGCATGGGAGAGGTGGAGCGGAACGGCGGCGGGAGGTGGTGCGCCTGAAAAGCACGGCCATGTAGGATGGAAAAGAGCCAGCCTGACGGTGTCCTGGATTAGGGGGTGCCAACCTAGCCGGCCGGACACCTCGGATGGGCCGATATGCCCTCGCACGTGATCAAGATGGACTCCGAAAGTCGCACATGGGAGACGTGATCAAGACTGCCTCTAACGAAGACTTGACGTATGCTTCAAGATTATTCCAACCGCCTTACTCCAAGATACCGACCTTGTAACCCTAGATACCCTCCCTGGCGTGTATATAAGCCAGAGGGTTTAGCCCGTAGGGGACATTAGCGCAACATCGAACACCTAGCTATAGTAGTTAGACACATATTACGATCTCGAGGTAGATCAACTCTGTACTCGATACACCTCTATTAATATAAACAGAAGCAGGACGTAGGGTTTTACCTCCATCAAGAGGGCCCGAACCTGGGTAAAACATCGTCTCCCTTTGTCTTTGTTACAATTGATCCGAGATCCGCAGCTCGAGACCCCCTACCCCGAGGTCTGCCGGTTTTTACACCGACACTGGTGCTTTCATTGAGAGTTCCGCTGCGTGATCACCAGAAGGATTGATGAATCATCTGCAGATCAACTGCATCAATGGCTGTGGGGACGTCTACGCCCCAGGACAGCTTTTCGTCTTCGGCAGCATGGTATTTTGCACCAACTCGATGGGTTATCTGACCTCGATCGAGAATTACGCCCCTGGTCGGATCGTGACCTTTGGCGGCCTCGAGTACACTACGGACTTCCATGGCGAGCTCGTCTTATCAGGATAGACTCCCGGTTGGATCGAAGGCTTGGCCGGTACTGGAGGCTCGACTCCGGAGCCGAACTCCGTCACGGTGCCCCTTGAGACTCCGGACGCCGCCGCTCCGGCGAGTCCCTCCCCGATTATCGATCCGGAGATAGATCCGGCGCCCACTCCTGAAATTATGCCAACGCCAGAATCGATCCCGGCGCAGAAATCGGATCCATGTTCGGATTCCCCTCATACCGGAAACACGTCCGGTTACACGCCGGGGCTGCTTCAAATCAGCCCTGCCTACGGCGCATCCATGGATCCTGAGGAGCTATCTCAGCTCGACGAGATGCTCGACCGTATCTGAAGCATGTCCATCTCGGACGGCAAGACTTCGGTTTATAATCAGATCAGACTTAAAGCCGACAACAGGGAAATTTATACCCCACCCACCACCCACTCAGTCGCCACTATCGACGATTTAACCGATGTGTTGGACTACGGCGAACCTTCCGACATGGAGGAAGATGCTGATGGCCCCCTTGAGGACACCTTAGCCCCGGTCAACACGGGCAGGTGGACGGTCACATCCACCTATGATGTCTACATGGTGGATACCCCCAAGTCCCCTCCAAGACGTCGGCGAAGACGCCGACGGGGACATAATGGAGAACCCAGTGGCAACGACGCGCCAGCCACTAACAATGACGCGGAGGAGGACATTCAAGCCTCCCCTACAAGGGACGGCACACCGAATCGACCTCTTGTGGACTCTGATCCCGATGACCTCTTCGAAGGGGCCGACGACAATTACATGCCGGAGTCCGAGAACGATGATAGCCTCGGTACCGAGGACTTCATCGTCCCCGAGGACCCCTTCGAACAAGAACGCTTCCGGCGACGCCTCGTTGCGACGGCCCGGAGCTTAAAACGCAAGCAGCAGCAGCTGCAGGAAAATACTCACGCGCTAAATGACAAGTGGGTTGAAGTGCTCTCTGCCGAGCAGGATATGGAAAACCGATGCCATAGTGTGCCGAAGTCTTACCCACGCAGGCGCCTCCTACCAGAATTTGATGAAGAACTCGCTGACGACCTCGATCGGCCCCCTAGAGGCCGGGACAGGCCAAGACGAAAAGACCAAGGTGACAGGCCGCCCCCACGTTGTCATGGTAAAGACCCCGTGGACAACCTGGATCCTCATGACGCTAGACGTCGTATTAAAGAAAATAGGGCTCCCCCTCGGTCCATCTACGGATCCAGGGGACGCGCCCCCGCTGGGCCTAACGGCTACAATGCCTGGATGGACAGGAACGACTGTGCCCGAAATCAAACTTACTCACAGCTCTCTCCCGAGACCCGACGAGATCCTCCTCGGTCCAGAGGTCCAGCTCACCCAATCTGCTTTACAGACGGGGTGATGGAGCATCAATTCCCGGAAGGGTTTAAACCCATCAACATAGAGTCATATGATGGCACCACGGACCCGGCAGTTTGGATCGAGGATTTCCTTCTGCATATACACATGGCCAATGGATATGATCTCCACGCCATTAAATATCTGCCGCTCAAAATAAAGGGGCCGGCAAGACACTGGCTTAACAACCTACCTCCTCATTCTATTGGCAGCTGGGAGGCCCTAGAAGACGCCTTCAAAAACAACATCCGACCTCCGGACGCTGATGACCTCAGCCGTGTCACCCAGTATCCAGGCGAATCAGCCGAAGCCATCGCCGCTTTCAAAAACAACATCCGAGATGAATGGTTGGCTCGACAGCTCGGACAGGATAAGCCGAGAACTATGGCAGCGCTGACTTCACTAATGACTCGCTTTTGCGTGGGAGAAGATAGCTGGCTCACCCGAAGTACCCATAACGGCGAGGCAGGCACCTCGGAAATTTGCGACGCTAATGGAAAACCAAAGCGCAATAAAAATAAGCGCAGGTATAAAAATGGTGGAAGCGACACTGAAGACGCCGCGGTCAACGCAGAATTCACCGGACCTAAATCCGGGCAGAAAAGAAAACCCTATAAGGGGAACAAAGATGGACCTAGCCAGCTTGACAGACTCCTGGACCACCCATGTGGGATTCACGGTACCCAGGAAAAACCAGCAACCCACACTAACAGGAATTGCTGGGTGTTCAAGCAAGCTGGGAAGATAGCGGCAGAGGGGCAAAATAAAACCCAACACCGCAGCGACAACGAGGATGAACCTCGGCAGCCCACTAATGGAGGGCAGAAGAAGTTTCCAAACGAGGTAACGGAGGTCAATATGATCTACGTCACCCACATCCCCAGGAGGGAGCGAAAACGTGCACTTTGGGACGTATACGCGCTGGAGCCAGTCGCCCCGAAGTATAACCCGTGGTCGGCTTACCCGATCACTTTCGATAAGCATGATCATCCGACCAGCATCAGGCATGGCGGATCGGCAGCGCTCGTCTTGGACCCCATCGTTGATGGCTATCATCTAACACGCGTCCTAATGGATGGGGGAAGCAGCCTTAACCTCATTTACGAGGATACAGTTCAGAAGATGGGTATCGACTCATCTCGGATCAAGCCGAGCTCTACCACCTTTAAAGGTGTCATCCCAGGCGTCGAAGCCCGTTGTACGGGCACAATAACCCAGGAGGTAGTCTTCGGTTCACCCGAGATCTTCAGAAGCGAGGAGTTAATCTTCGACATCGTACCCTTCCGGAGTGGGTACCACGCGCTCCTAGGGCGCACAGCCTTTGCCCGCTTTAACGTAGTTCCGCATTATGCCTATCTCAAGCTCAAAATGCCGGGACCCAAGGGCGTTATCACTGTCAATGGTAACAGAAAACGCTCACTCCGGACAGAGGAACAGACCGTGGCTGTCGTAGCCGAGGTTCAAGCGTCCGAGGAGGCAGCCTGTAGCAGTAAACGCACTGCCAGCTCTTTGAAGCGTGTCAAGGCTGCACAAGTCGACCTCGGCCATTTACCCCCGCACCCGAAATAGGGGTGCGGGCTCCTCGAGTGCCCTCTCTGTGGGCACTACGTCCCTAGAGTGCATAATTTTGCACTCAAGATCCCCTGGGACGCCGAGGAGCCAAAACAATTCTGAAGCGTCATGCGCGGGTTAACCACGCAATGGCGAGGCCTAGAGCCCCAGCACAGGCACGCATCTGTAAAAGAAGCAGCCAAAGTATGCATACATCTAGTTGGCTTTAACCATAGAAAGACTTCGGCTACACCTCCATTCAAGGAGCTCGGTCAATCAAACACTTAGAGTGTATAAAGGGCCAGAAGGGCATCGACCTTCGCAAATTCTTCGTCTTCAATCAGGATGATCTGGTCAACAGCTTGGGAACGCAGACGTGCGGTAGGCTTCGGTTCGGATCCTTTAAAATCCGTTGGTAATTATCCGACCTGTTTTTTCCTCCTCCTTCTTTACTGTTTACATTGTATTCTTTCCATTACTCTCGTCCACAGGGCATGTACATGATTGCTATTATGAAATAAAGAAACTGTGCCCTTTCAAGGTCCCTATTGTATTTCTTTATCAGCCTAGCTCTGGAACGATGAAGTTCTCTAAAAAAGATGCAATTGTATCACAAAAGTCCGATGTGTTCGGCTTCTCGGATTTTGGCCTTATATGCATCAGTTTCGAACCTAGATTTCGGTCAATAGTTGGGTTGCCCGGCTCCTATGTGTACCCCTTACGTTTCCGATGAATTCGACTAAGGGCGTAACGGGAGAACCACTGCGATTGCGCCGCCAGGTCAATTGGCGTGGCGCCTCAGTGGAGAAAGCCGAAAACTGACTATCTAGGTAAGCGTAAACTGGTCCGCCATCCGAAGACCGCGTCAAGCGATGTGATCCTAGAGATCACCCGTGTTAAACGAAGGGCTTTTATCTTTTAGCCGAAGTGTGCTCTGGCTTCAACCCCGGCCAAATAGGCCGAACACTTCCCACACTGGGGGCTGATCATCACCCCCATAGTTAAACTCCTATGGCTAAGTGAAAGACATCAAGCCACTATAGTCTGATTGCCTAGTTCCTCTAAGTCATCGAACCGCCCATGGGTACCGAGACGTCGGCTAAGGGTCAAGTATGGCTTAGGGAACACCCTTTGTATGACCTACATGGGGGCTAAGGCCGACGACTGGCCACTCTCACTTTAAAACGTCATATCGGAGGAATAATCAAATTACTAAAATATGGAACTTCAAACCATTCTCATTTCAAACGATAAAGTTTTTACATCATACACCCCGGCATTGCGGAGTACCTAAAAATACATCGTGTCCTTCGGGCACATGGCCTCGGTGGTCCGAGCTCCCGCCTCCACCTCGGTGAAGAACTGCTCGGCGGTCCGCGGCTTATCGGCAGGGGGGCCAGCAGCACAAGTCTCTGCATCAACTTTGCGGAAGTGCGTCTTCACACACGTGTATGCCCTTCGAGCCCCTTCGAAGAACGCCGACCTCTTCCAGCGGTCAATGCAGGGCACGGCATCTCGAAGACGAGCCGACAGACCGAAGAGACTCCTTGGCATGGCTTCGGCCGGCCACAGAGCAACGCAAAGATCCTGGAGTGCTGGCCTGGTCATGCAGAACAGCTCGACCAGTTGCTTCACTCGATGATTTAGCAGCTGCGCCGAGGGGGACCCTGGGAATTGACCCTAGAAGGCTTTCTCCGCCTCATGACCCGCCAACTGGCCGAAATAGGCCACCGCATCCTCTGCACTCTACGGGAGATCCTCGAAGACCTCTGCGGAACGCCATAATTGGAGCACACTGCAGCAAAAATATCTTACCCGAGGCGATTTGTTCCACTTGCTGGAGCACCTCGCGGTCCGCACGGGCCGAGGTGTTGAGTTCGGAGTGGGCACGTTGAAGCTTCTCAAGCTCCTCTTTCGCGCGCCGCTCCTCCTCCTGAAGCTTGTCGCGTGCTTCAAACACGCCCTTCAGGGTCTCCTCGACCTCCAGCACCCGCGCCTGGTGCTTCTCTCCGGCCGCCTTCTCGGCGGCCCTCGCCTGTCGGCTTTCGCGGCAGTCGCTTTCTGCTGCCGCACTTCCTTCCGAGCCCTTTCCAGCTCGGCCTTGAGCGTCTCCAGCTCCGCTGTCAACATATTTAAGTCTTAGTTGTTTTCCTCAAAATACAACACACACAGCAAAGTTTCACCTTGTTTACCTTGAGATCACTCAAGTCTCCTGTTCATCTCTTCGGAGACGGAGTCCGGAACCAAGGTCGATACCTGCAGTATAACCACATCATTGTTAGATGCAAATGGCCTAGACCATCAACATGCTCTAGGACAGCCACTTCGGGTAGCATCCTGGGGGCTTATTAACAGGCTCCTACTTATTCAAGCGACCCCGATGACGGTTTCTTGAAACCGACTTCGGGCTCGGGGGCTACTCACTCATTACGCCGTTTAGTAGGCTACATTTTTTATGTCCTTGGACAAGTTTCATAAAGACAAAACAAACTGAACGTGCAGAAGACGTACCTGAAAACCTGCAACAAGGTTTTTGTAGACCTCGTGCAGGCCGGCCTCTGCGGACCGGTAGCCTTTGAGCACCGCGCCTATCAAGGCGCGGTGCTCCTCCTTAAGGGAGCAGCCCTTTAGGGCCTCCTCCACCTCCTCGGCCCACCCCGCGCCGGTCTGTCCTCGGACAGCAGGCTGGGGTGGAGGGATGACCTCGGATGGATCCACCCGAGGAGCCCCCGTCTGTGAAGGCGGCGCCGAGGTAGACTCCTGCTGGACCGATATCTGGCCCAGCCCTTCTTCGATGACCTCGGGGCGCTTCGTCCCCTGGTCTTGCTGGGCCGAGGTTTTAACCTCGGCCATTACCACCGCATCGTCGGCCCCCGTCGTATTGACCTCGGGGGCCAGGGTGGATGTTGCCTCCCCCAGACCGACTTGCATCGGGGGAGAAGCAGCAGGCTCTGGAGTCCCGCTGGCGGACGGCAACCCGTTCGAGGAGCCGCTGGGGATCACCTTCGGCGGACTATGTATGAAAAGTTGCCTCCGTGAAAATTTCTCTTGATGAAACAATGACTCAAGCAAGGGAGACAAGGATAAGGGCTTACCCTCGAGGCGCCGGCTTCTTCCTCCCCGTTATGAGGGGGTCTTCCTCTGAGTCACCGGAGAGCTCGGATCTCTCCGACGACTTGTGGGCGGCGTCGGATGAGGCTTGCCTCAGCTTCTTCTGGCCCTTGGGCGGCATGCCCACGTCAGCGTCTTCTGACACCGACCTCTTCCCCTTAGGGGGGGAGGAATCTCCTCCTCGCCCTCCTCGGTGCCGCCGTCTTGAGCGGCGGAGGTGTGGGCCTCCTCTGATCGGGTGACCAAAATCCCCCGGGTCCGAGCACTAGACCTCCCCTGTTGGGTCTTCGTCCCTTTGGAGGCCACCACATGTGGCTCCTCGGTTAGAAGCGCCGAGAGCAGGGGAGTTTGGGGTTGTTTCGGCAATGGGGCTGGGCATTGTACCCCCTTTACCCATGCCGACCACTTCTGCAAAATGTCAAAACACGACGGCTCAAATAAAGACTTTACTCCTCGGAGCAGTAAGCATAGAATGAAAGATTGAAGGACGGAACCACTCACCGGGGGGGCCTCATAGCCGTGTTCGAGGCCGCGGTCCTCTCCCGCCTTGGGAATCTTGTCCTTGGCCAGCTTCATAAGCTTTGTCCACATAGTGGCCAAGGTGGAGAGGAAGAAGGTGTTGATGGTGTCCATATCCTCGGGCTTCTGTGCCCACATCGGGGTAGCCCGAAGTTGGAGAGGAAGGATGCGGTGGTTGAGCATGACGTTGATGACATCGGCTAGCTCAGCCTTCCCCGTGGTGGTCCACCACACGATCCTCTCGACTAGGGTCTCTACCTCTTCGGGCTTCCCCCAGGCGACACCCTTTTCCTTCCAAGACTTGAGTTTCTTGGGAGGCCCGGCCGAGAAGGCCGGGACCTCGGTTTGACCAGCGGCAAGGGGCTCAGTGATATAGAACCATTCCTTTTGCCACTCCTTCACCATTTCGATGAAGGTGCCCTTGAACCAGGTGGCCCCCTGGTTCTTGCTGATCATTGCCCCTCCACACTCCGCAAGTTCGGAGCCGCTTGACTTCGGTTTGTTACCGAAGAGCTTCAGCCATAGGCCGAAGTGTGGCTCACAGTGGAGGAAGGCCTCACAGACTGTTATAAAAGCAGCGAGGTGGAGAATGGAGTTGGGGGCTAGGTGATGAAAATCTAACCCATAGTAGAACATGATCCCGCGCACGAAAGGGTGCAGCGGGAACCCCAGGCCTCGGATGAGGTGGGGAAGAAAGACCACCCGCTCCCCGGCGTTGGTACCAGCTCGTCGGGTGCACGAAAGGGTGCAGCGGGTACCAGCTCGTCGGCCTCTGGAGCACGGGCGGCGACGGTACGGGCTAGGTACCCCGCGTCGCGCAGCTCGGCGATGGTCACCGCCGTCACGGTGGAGCCTCCCAGTGCCCCTTAAGGGTTTCGGCCATGGCTAATGGGGAAATCGGGCTCGCGTACGAGAAAGGCGTAAGGACTGGATCTGGGCGCTGGAGCTAGACGAAGCGGCAGCAAGAGAGGAATGGGAGCGTAGGCTATCGCGCTGTTCTACCCATTACTTTTATAAGCCTGTGAAAGGCCAAAAGTCCCCTTTTGTTGCGCCGATAAATTCGTGATTATTATCAAAGATGCTGTTGAAACACATGGGGAAACGAAATTTTGATGATATCCCTAAGAAGGCGGGCACGATCTCTGCCTTGACGGGACATGCCAGTAAAGGAGCCGCCTCGAGGCACGATTTGAGGGGAGGCAGTAACTGCTCAACCTGTCGTGGGGCGGGTCTCTCCGATAAAGCTGTCAGGCCGGATTGAGCTGTTCATATCGGCACAGCAAGCCTTCGAGGCTAAGATACTTTCTCACCTCGGATAGGGTGCGAGCTCAGTTGGACCACGGATGTCGATGCTCTGTTAATAGAATTCAAAATATAAGGTGGAACTCGTCTGTCAAGCCGAAAACTCCGGATCCGAAGTGTTGGTTCAAAGTCGTCCTCGGCGTAGAAGACCAGTTCAGGGGCTACTAACGGTGTCCTGGATTAGGGGGTGCCAACCTAGCCGGCCGGACACCTCGGATGGGCCGATATGCCCTCGCACGTGATCACGATGGACTCCCGAAGTCGCACATGGGAGACGTGATCAAGACTGCCTCTACAGAAGACTTGATGTATGCTTCAAGATTATTCCAACCGCCTTACTCCAAGATACCGACCTTGTAACCCTAGATACCCTCCCTGGCATGTATATAAGCCAGAGGGTTTAGCCCGTAGGGGACATTAGCGCAACATCGAACACCTAGCTATAGTAGTTAGACACATATTACGATCTCGAGGTAGATCAACTATGTACTCGATACACCTCTATTAATATAAACAGAAGCATGACGTAGGGTTTTACCTCCATCAAAAGGGCCCGAACCTGGGTAAAACATCATCTCCCTTTGTCTCTGTTACCATTGATCCGAGATCCACAGCTCGGGACCCCCTTCCCCGAGGTCTGCCGGTTTTTACACTGACACAGCCCCCGCGCCTTCCCCATAAAAAAGGAAACCGTGAGGGGCGCTGCTCATTTACCCCCCCCTTCTTCCCAATCTAGCCAGTTCGCCGCCATCTTCAACCTCACGTCAAAGCGTCTTTTTCTTCCACCACCGCATCGCGTCCCCCGCCGGCTTCTGAATCCGTCCACCTTGTGCAGCCATGGCGCCTAAGAGGGGATGGAACAGATCGGGGAAGGCGACTGGCCCGAATGTGGAGGCGGGGGAAACGGAGTGGGCGGCGCTGCGGAGGGGCAACATTGTCCTCCAGCCGGTGCTGGAGGAGCATGACCTGGTGGAGCGGTATGCGATCATGTGGGGGAAGGATACTAAAGCCCACTCTGCGCCTGAGGTTCTTCCCGGCTCCGTACAGCCCAGTGATGACAAGTACCCCTTCTTCGGCGCTTACTTCAATTGCGGGCTTGTCCCTCCTTTCTCTAAGTTTTCCTGCGAGATCATGTATACATACGGGTTCCACCTCTTAGATTTCACACCGAATGCCATGACCTGTCTGGCCATTTCCACGCATTTCTGCAAAAACTTTGTTGGAGTAATGCCCAGCGCAGCTCTGTTCCGCCACTATTTCATCCCCCGCATTGAGGCGGACACCCTCTCCGGCTGTATTGCTTGGATTCTTAGGGACGGGGACGCTTATCCCCCTAGTCTATTTGATCGGGAATGGAGCAAATGGCGCGGAGAGTGGTGCTGGATCAAGGATGACAAGTTCCCTGACTTCTGCAAGCTCAGAACGAAGAAGGTAAGACGCATCGAGAGCTAGGACCACTTTGATGACAAGGATGCCCAGCTCAAAATCGCCATGACCCGCATTCTCCACCTTAGGGTCGCCGGCCTCACCATCGAGAAGGTGGGGGCCGACTTCCTTCGTCGCTGTATTGCTCCTCTTCAAAATAGAGGAAGGCCTGCTTGGGATTACCAGAATGCGGCTGACATCATGTAGGTGAACACAGGGCTTCATACAACCTGACGGTGACGCAGCATGCGGCTCTCTGCGGCATGCTCTTCCGTGCTGGCGGTAAGTTCAACTGGATAGCAGGCATGGTGCCGTTGTGCAACAACTCCGCCAAGGAAGCTATCATCGCCATGATGCCATCTTGCAATGCCCAAGGTGTCGAGGGGAGTTGGCCAGCACCACCCGAAGACGCGGTAAGAAGATGGTTTGATACGCTGGTGGAGAAGCCTATCCGAGAGGAGAAGGACTTCTACCATGACACCTCTTAGGTGGAGCTGGAGTATATTGCCAGGAGAGCGGCGGAGGCAAAGTTGTCTAGGGATGCCGGCGGCTCTGGCTCTGTGGCATCCAATGCTGAGGAGGGGAATGAGGAAAGGCTGTTAAGCGAGTCACCGGAAGAGTCTACCGGGAGGCAAGAGCAATTTGCCGGAGGTCAGAGTAAAGAGGCTGTTGAGGAGAAGGCGCTCAAGGAGCCCCTTGCTCTGGCAAGGAGGATGCGTGTCCTCCGGAGAGCCTCTTCTGGGGAGCCGGTTCGCTCTTCGCCCTCGGGTGAGGAAGTTTCCGGTGAGGAGGTGACCGGTGAGGTTGCCGGGCGACGAGGGACTCAACGCCAAACCCCTCAACAGCAGCAAACGTGGCATACTTCTTTGAAGAGTACAACCATGCCGCCGGCCGGAGCGGCCGGGTCGTCTCGTCCTGCTGCGCCTGTGACAACCAAACAGGCCATGACTTCTTTCCCGCCACCTTCCTCCAGCAGCAGGCCCGAAGGCTTGTATGATATCTCCATCCTTAGCGACGAAGAGGAGGATGAGCAGTATATATCCCCAATTTCCTTAATTCAATTCTTGATTTCTTACCTACGTTAACCTGACTTGCTTCGCCTTGCCTTGGTTGACAGTGATAGGGAAACTCTGGCGCAAAGGATGGCCAAGAGGCCGAGGACCAGAGCAGAAGAGGAGTGCTACTTGTAGCTTGCGTTGGTATTTTCCCCGAAGAGGAAGGGATGATGTAGCACAGTAGAGGTAAGTATTTCCCACAGTTATGAAACCAAGGTTATCAATCCAGTAGGAGAATCACGCAACACCTCGTTAGCAGTACCTGCACACAAACAACAAATCCTTGCACCCAACGCAAACGAGGGGTTGTCAATCCCTCGGCGGTAAGTTGCAAGATTAAATTGTATGTGATAGATAGATAGATTGAAACAAAAATACAAAATAAAATAAATAAAGAAAAAGTGTAGTAAAGTATTTTTATGGTTTTTAATATATGATTTAGATAGACCCGGGGGGCCATAGTTTTCACTAGAGGCTTCTCTCAAGAAAATAGCATACGGTGGGTAGACAAATTACTGTTTGGCAATTGATAGAAAAGCAAATAATCATGACGATATCCAAGGCAATGATCATGTATATAGGCATCACGTCCGAGACAAGTAGACCGACTCCTGCCTGCATCTACTACTATTACTCCACACATCGACCGCTATCCAGCATGCATCTAGTGTATTAAGTCCATAAAGAACGGAGTAACGCCTTAAGCAAGATGACATGATGTAGACAAAGTAAACTCACGGATGAATAAACGCCATCTTTTTACCCTTAATAGCAATGATACATACGTGTCATGTCCCTTTCTGTCACTGGGATTCAGCACCGCAAGATCGAACACATTACAAAGCACCTTTTCCCATGGCAAGATAAATCAATCTAGTTGGCCAAACCAAATCAATAGATCTGAGAAGAAATATGAAGCTATAATAATCATGCATAAAAGAGATCAGAGAAGACTCAAATAATATTCATGGATAATTTGATCATAAACTCACAATTCATCGGATCCCAACAAACACACCACAAAAAGTGATTACATCGGATAGAACTCCAAGAACATCGAGGAGAACATTGTATTGAAGATCAAAAAGAGAGAAGAAGCCATCTAGCTACTAACTATGGACCCAAAGGTCTGTGGTAAACTACTCACGCATCATCGGAAGGGCAGCAAGGTTGATGTAGAGCCCCTCCGTGATTGATTCCCCCTCCGGCGGAGTGTCGGAAAAGGCCCCCAGATGGGATCTCTCGAGAACAGAAACTTACGGTGGCGGAAAAACTATTTCATGGACTCCTCTGTTGGTTTCCCGATTTTTGGGAATTTATAGTGGTGGAATTAGGTCAAACAGAGCTGAGGTGGGCCCACGAGGCACCAGTGCGCGCCTGCCCCCCAGGAGCGCCCTGGTGGCTCATGGCCACCTCCTCTGGCGTCTGGTCTTCTCCCGAAGCTTCTAGTGTTTACCTTGTCCAATAAAAAATCTCCAAAAAGTTTCGTGGCATTTGGACTTCGTTTGGTATTGATATTCTGTAAAACCAAAAACAGGCAGAAAACAGCAACTGGCACTGGGCACTAAGTTAATAGGTTAGTCCCACAAAATGATATATAATTGATGTAAATGTATATAAAAACATCCAAGATTGATAATATAACAGCATGGAACAATAAAAAATTATAGATACGTTGGAGACGTATCAGCATCCCCAAGCTTAATTCCTGCTCGTCCTCGAGTAGGTAAATGATAAAAACAGAATTTTTGATGTGGAATGCTGCCTATCATATTCATCATATTTTCTTTTCTTTTATAGCATGGACATTGGACTTGAATGATTCAAAGTAATAGTCTATAATTTGACATGAAGATATAAATACTCAAGCATGCTAAGAAGCAACCATGTCTTTCAAAATATCAACGCTAAAGAAAGTTATCCCTAGCCCATTATGCTCAATCATTGATCCATTCATGAAACACACTCCGTATTAGCTACATCCAATGCACAAGTATGACAATAGTGCTCTCTAGTTGGTGCTTTATAAGAGAAGATGGAGACTCAAAATAAAAATAAAAATTGCATAAAAGTAAATAGATAGGCCCTTCGCAGAGGGAAGCAGAGATTTGCTAATGTGCCAGAGCTCAAAGCTTAAATTAGAGAGATGAAAAATATTTTAGGCATGCTTTTCCTATCAACGAAAACGACCGAGAATTCCCAATATCTTCCATGCTAGACATATCATAGGAGGTTCCCAAACAGAAAGTAAAGTTTATTTCCTTTCCACCATTCTTTCACAATCCGTGGCTAGCCGTATCCATGGGTGCCCTCCATACCAACACTTTCCAAGGAATTTTGTTGTTATTACTTTTTGATTCATTGTGGGACTGGGCATCCCTATTACCAGCCACTCTCTTGTGCAATGACAAGTGAATAAACACTCATATTGAGAATAACACACCTAGCATGGAAAATAATGGCCACCCCCTGCCGCTTCATGAGCGGTACGGGCACACAAAACGGAATATTATTTTGAAAATTAGAGTTGGCACACGCAAATTTACTTGGAATGGCATGGCAATACCGCATATAGGTAGATATAGTGGACTCATTTGGCACAACTTGGGTTTAAGGATTTTGGATGCACAAGCAGTATTTCCGCTTAGTACAAATGAAGGCTAGCAAATAGATTGAGAAGCAACCAACCAAAAAACGAAAACGGTCATAAACATGCATTGAACATAACTAACACCGAATAATGCACCATAAGTAGGATGTAATTTCGTTGCATAACTATTGACTTAACATGCATGCATAGGGAATCACAAACCTTAACACGAATATTCTTACTAAATCATAATTACTCACTAACATGACTCACATATTATCATCTTTATATCGCAAAACTATTGCAAGGAATCACACTTATCATATCCAATGATCTATATGAAAGTTTTTATTATATCCCTCTTGAATACTCATCACTTTGGGACCAAATTCATATCTTGTGCAAATTACCATTACTATTATCATATCTCAAAAAGATATAAGTGAAGCATGAGAGTGCAAATATTTCTTCAAAAAATTTATCTTATCAACTCTCAAAATAATATAAGTGAAGCATGAGAGTTTATTTCTTCAAAATTTTAATCTTATCAACTCTCACAATAATATAAGTGAAGCATGAGAGTTTATTTCTTCAAAATATAGCCACCGCCGTGCTCAAAAAGATTGAAATGAAGTACTAGAGCAACTGCCTAGCTCAAAAAATTTAAGTGAAGCACATAGAGTATTCTAACAAATTATGATGAACGTGTGGCTCTCTTGAATAGGTGTGTCCAGAAAGGATGATTGTGACAAACTAAAAAGCAAACAAAGCAAAGACTCATATAATACACAACGCTCCAAGCAAAACACATATCATGTGACGAATAAAAATATAGCTCCAAGTAAAATTACCGATGGTTGGTAGAAGAAAGAGGGGATGCCTTCCGGGGCATCCCCAAGCTTAGACGCTTGAGTCCTCCTTGAATATTACCTTGGGGTTCCATGGGCATCCCCAAGCTTAGGCTCTTGCCACTCCTTATTCCTTCATCCATCGTGATCTCACCCAAAACTTGAAAACTTCAATCACAAAAAACTCAACAAAACCTTCGTGAGATCCGTTAGTATAACAAAATAAATCACTACTTTAAGTACTACTGCAAACCCATTCATATTTTATTTTTGCATTATACCTACTGTATTCTAACTTATCCATGGCTTATACCCCCCCGATACAATCCATAGTTCCATCAAAACAAGCAAAACAATGCATCAAAAACAGCATCTGTCAAAAACAGAACAGTATGTAGAGATCTATTTAAAAGCGATACTTCTGTAACTCCAAAAATTCTGAAAAATTAGTAAAACGTGGGAAATTCATATAACAATACTGTGTAAAAATTTCAAATTTTTTTGACGCTCCAGTACAGAACCAAAATTCCAGCACTGGACGCAAAACTTTCTGTTTTCCAAACAGCATCAATTATACTATCTTCCAAATCATCCTAAAGGCTTTACTTGGCACAAACACTAATTAAAAACACAAAAACTCAATCTTAACGGTAGCATAAATGTGAAAACAAACAATAACAGAAAAAATTTATTTTATTAATTGGGTTGCCTCCCAACAAGCGCTATTATTTTATGCCCCTAGCTAGGCATAATGCATAGTTTCAAGTATTGTCATCTTTCAAGTTGATTCCATAAGTGGCCCTCATAATGGATTCATATGGTGCTTTAATTATTTTCCTAGGGAAATTCTCCATACCCTTTTTTTAATGGAAACTGAAATTTTATATTCCCTTCTTTCATGTCAATAACGGCACCTATGGTTCGTAAGAACGATCTACCAAGTATTATTGGGCAAGTAGGATTGCATTCAATGTCAAGTACAATAAAATCAACGGGCACATAGTTCCTATTTGCAAGAATAAGAACATCATTAATTCTACCCAAAGGCTTTTTAATAGTGGAATCCGCCAAGTGCAAATTAAGAGAACATTCATCTATATTGGTAAAACCTAGCACATCACATAGAGATTTTGGAATTGTGGAAACGCTAGCACCTAAATCACATAAATCATTGCACTCATAATTTTTAATTTTAACTTTAATGGTGGGTTCCCATTCATCATATAATTTTCTAGGAATTGAAATTTCTAGTTCTAGCTTTTCTTCTAACGCTTTCATCATTGCTTCTACGATGTGTTTAGTAAAAGCCTTGTTTTGCTCATAAGCGTTGGGTGAATTTAACATGGATTGTAACAAAGAAATGCACTCAATCAAGGAACAATTATTATAATTAAAATCTTTGTAATCCAAGAGAGTGGGCACATCGCTATTTAAAGTTTTTACCTCTCCAAACCCACTTTTAGCAATTTTCTTATCAAGATTTTCACCCTCCGAATTATGGGGACGCTCTTTAGCTAAAGTTGACTCTTCTTCAGTCCCCTTTTCATCAAGTTTAATATTGCTAAACAAAGAATCAATAGATGAAACACCAATCATTTTAATATCCTCATCATTACTATGTTCCAATGATTCCGGCTTAGCGGCCATTTGATTTACTAGCGTAGCTTGCGCATCAGAAATTTTTCATAGCAAATTTTCAGTAAGAGCAAATTGAGATTGAAGATTAGCAACTTCTTTACTAACATCATCGAGTTGTTTTGCAATAGCATCCAATAAAGTAGAGTGTTCTTTGAGTTCCTCGGTAAAGAATTTTTTGTGCTCAAACTGCGTAGTCATGTAATCTTTAGTATTTTTCTCAATTTCGGACAGAATTTTATAATAAGAAGTATTATGATAATTTTCTCGGGGAATCATGATTAAGCGAACAAGGTAACGAGCAAGCAAACAAGCAAACAAGAAAAAGGCAAACAGAAAATATTTTTGTATTTTTGTAAAAACTTTTTAGAAGTGGGGGAGATGAAAACGAGAGGCAAATAAAATAAATGCAAGGAGATGAGAGTTTATGCAAAGTTACTTGATAGATGTTGATGATGTCTCCCCGGCAACGGCGCCAGAAATTCTTCCTGCAACTTATAGCTTGCGTTGGTATTTTCCCCGAAGAGGAAGGGATGATGCAGCACAGTAGAGGTAAGTATTTCTCTCAATTATGAAACCAAGGTTATCAATCCAGTAGGAGAATCACGCAACACCTCATTAGCAGTACCTGCACACAAACAACAAATCCTTGCACCCAATGCAAACGAGGGGTTGTCAATCCCTCGGCGGTAAGTTGCAAGATTAAATAGTATGTGATAGATAGATAGATTGAAACAAAAATACAAAATAAAATAAATAAAGAAAAAGTGCAGCAAAGTATTTTTAGGGTTTTTAATATATGATTTAGATAGACCCGGGGGCCATAGTTTTCACTAGAGGCTTCTCTCAAGAAAATAGCATACGGTGGGTAGACAAAGTACTGTTGGGCAATTGATAGAAAAGCAAATAATCATGACGATATCCAAGGCAATGATCATGTATATAGGCATCACATCTGAGACAAGTAGACCGACTCCTGCCTGCATCTACTACTATTACTCCACACATCGACCGCTATCCAGCATGCATCAAGTGTATTAAGTCCATAAAGAATGGAGTAACGCCTTAAGCAAGATGACATGATGTAGACAAAGTAAACTCACACATGAATAAACCCCATCTTTTTACCCTTAATAGCAATGATACATACGTGTCATGTCCCTTTCTGTCACTGGGATTGAGCACCGCAAGATCGAACCCATTACAAAGCACCTCTTCCCATGGCAAGATAAATCAATCTAGTTGGCCAAACCAATTCAATAGATCGGAGAAGAAATACGAAGCTATAATAATCATGCATAAAAGAGATCAGAGAAGACTCAAATAATATTCATGGATAATCTGATCATAAACTCACAATTAATCGGATCCCAACAAACACACCGCAAAAAGTGATTACATCGGATAGAAATCCAAGAACATCGAGGAGAACATTGTATTGAAGATCAAAAAGAGAGAAGAAGCCATCTAGCTACTAACTATGGACCTGAAGGTGTGTGGTAAACTACTAACGCATCATCAAAAGGGCAGCAAGGTTGATGTAGAGCCCCTCCGTGATTGATTCCCCTTCTGGCGGAGTGCCGGAAAAGGCCCCCAGATGGGATCTCTCGAGAACAGAAACTTGCGGTGGCGAAAAAAGTATTTCGTGGACTCCTCTGTTGGTTTCCGGATTTTTGGGAATTTATAGTGGTGGAATTAGGTCAAACGGAGCTGAGGTGGGCCCACGAGGCACCAGGGCGCGCCTGCCCCCCCCCCCAGGCACGCCCTGGTGGCTCGTGGCCACCTCCTCTGGCTGCTGGTCTTCTCCCAAAGCTTCTAGTGTTTATCTTGTCCAATAAAAAATCTCCAAAAAGTTTCGTGGCATTTGGACTTCGTTTGGTATTGATATTCTGTAAAACCAAAAACAGGCAGAAAACAACAACTGGCACTGGGCACTAAGTTAATAGGTTAGTCCCAAAAAATGATATATAATTGCTATAAATGTATATAAAAACATCCAAGATTCATAATATAACATCATGGAACAATCAAAAATTATAGATACGTTGGAGACGTATCAAGGAGCCGGCAACAAGTATGGCGCCAGACGACGACGTCTCGGAAACCAGCCTCCAGCGCAGCCCCCAGCGTGAGGCCACTATTCACTTTCCTTTGGCGAGCATGGGTGTTGAGATGTTCACTGCTGATATTGGCACGGGAGCAGGAGAAGAACGTCTTGAGAAGGAATGCCCGGAAGCTGATCCAACTGGGACGTCTCCATCGACCGCTCCTCTGGCAAGCGGTTCTCCGGCAAGGATCTCCATAGATGAGGCCATTCGCACTGATGATGTGCCAGCAACCGTAGCCGCCGGCAACCAGGCGACGACAACCGAAGTTGTCGGGGAGGAGACTATCCCCCCTCAACAGCCTCAGTCTGGTACGTCTTCTACCAACGAGTTGCTTTTTCTTTTGACCTTCTCTTTCTTTTTTGTTTTCTTGAACTTGATCTGGGTCTTAATTTCCTCTCCTCCCCATCCTTTCAGATTTCCCTTTATCTGACGATATGGACGTCGATTCCACCATTGAGGAGATCGCAAAGGATGCCGCCAATGAGGCCAGTAGTATTGCCGCTGATGAGGCCATCAGGATGACTGATGAGGAGACTGCCAAGGTCGCTCACGAAGAGGCCACCGCGGGTGCCGTTGAGGAAGGCGGTAATCAGAATGTCGAGGCCACTGAAGATATTCCTGTCTCAAGAGCGCTAACTTGGCTAGGAGGGTGATCTTGGCCGGCAAGGCGGTTGCCGACGACCGCCCCTCAACATCTGGAGAACCCTTCTCAAGCAGATACTTGAAGATTGGTGACAACCTGTTCGTCAACCTTCCTGGGACGTCAAGCATCGGGGTGCCTATGGAAGGAGTGATCTTGGACGGCGAGGTCCTTACTGCTGCCAGATATGAGGTCGTTGATGAGCTGCCTGCTAACATAAACGAGACCAAGGAGCAGCAACTTCTCAAAGCCATGAGTGAGAACTTCCGGAAACTCCTGGCGTGTCACCGCGACCGCACAGATAACTTGGACTCTAGGGCGGCCATCCTTGACAAGGTGGAGGATGATTTCAAGAGACGCGTGGAAGAAACGCAGATTTGGTATGTGAAATGCCTCCAAGACCTTTATGAACATCAAACTCAGCTTGCCAAGGCCCAGGAGAAATTCATTCTAGAGAAAGCTGATGCCGAGAAGGCACAGGAGGAGGCTGCATGGAGGATAGCAGCGGAGGAGGCAAGGTTAAATGAGCGCAGGGTCGGCCTGACGCTCATGAGGAAGAACTTGTGGGTCGTGAAGCGGGGCTTGCTGCTATGCTTCATGGCAAGGACAATGAGATCCAAGCTCTCGTTGCCCAACAAACCCAGGAACTAAGGCAGCAGCACAAAGAGGCTATCGAGGCTCAAGCCGCAGAGCATGCCGGCAAGATCAAGGAGGCCATCGATGCTGCCGGAGCTACAGAGGTCGCCAAGATCAAACTGGAAAACAAAGTGCGGGCACTTGAAGCAAACCTTGCTGCCAACAGCCAAGAGATCTCGGCGCTCAAAGCAAAAGCGAAGAAGGCAGTCCACACCTTGGCGGGGCTGCAAACTTCGATATCCACCAAGAACCAAGAGCTTGCCAAGGCCAAAGATACGATCGAAGACCACAAGTTGAAGCTGGACACCTTAGGGCAGTCTCTTGACGAGGCCGAAAAGCGTGAGAAGACCTTGGCAAAGGAACTTCAAGACGAGAAGTCAAAGCTTCCAAGTGCTGCATCTTCCTTCAACAAGCTCAAGGATGCCTACAAGCTTTGGGCCGACCGGCTTGTGGTTGCCGCGGAGAGTATTTCCGTCAATCTACACGCCTTGGGCTTGTCGGAATATCACTACTCCACCGCCGAAGGGGACACCACCAGTGCCAAGCTTGCCTTCTTCTTCGAAGGGTTGGCTGAGGCACTGAAGAAACACCACGGGGCTCGAGCCGCATACCTGGCCAACGAGTCCTGCAGGCTTTGCCGGGATGTCCTCTTCAAGATGCTCAGAAAAGTGGTATACCGAAACCCAAACATCGACCTTTCCAAAGTCTTCGTAAGCCTGCCCAAGGGAGCCGACACCAAGGCTATCGATGAGCTTGTCGCGCCCATCGCCGATAGGGTCAGCCAAATCCCCAGGAAAGAGGGCGGGGTCACGAGCTAGGCTTCACCTCCTTAGTTTTCCGCGTGTAAGGTTATGCAAAAGACATGTTTATCTTAAGTCAGACTGCACTTGGTCTTGATGTATTATAACTTATGCTTAAGATGGATGTATGTGCGCTGTTCTCCTCATTCCATTCTGTCTTTGCATGATTTCTGTACCCTACGCTTGCCGGAAACTTGCCGGTGCGCACACCCTTGCCGCGAGCGCTTGAGGAACAGCTCCTCAGCAGCTTGCCGGAAGTGCCGCTACCGGCAAGGTCACGCTTGACGGTCACAACGCGGCTGCTTAGGTTGCTGAGCGGACTCGAAGCAAAGTAAGAGCGCAGTCGATCACGACAAGGTTCCTTAGCGTGCAGGTTTCTCATACAAAGGCTAAAACCATTCAAGGAGAGTCGCAACTGCAACAAAGAATTTATTTCAAAGTTTTGCAACTTAGCTCGTTCCTTGTTGTACCCCTTGCCGTAGGGCGATATCTTGAACGCGTCCTTTGGTATCCATACCGTCACTCCCCCGGGAAACTTGTACGCGAGGAACCCTTCCTTCCTTTAAGAAAAAGAAAGAAAAGAAAAGAGGAGGCTGGAACCTCGGCGGTTCGTTAATCACCTTATGCAAGGGAAAATGTAACACAAGACTTCCTGCAACACATAAATATATATGTACTTGACAAAGAATTGTGAAACATCTAACTTTTATTTATTATGCACGGGATCTGCGCCCGGCTTTGTATAAAGGATTACATGCCTTGACGGCAAACTTGTAGAAAAGAGGTTGCCGGGCAGCCCGGCAACCGCGCCTTACGGGTAAAACATACGAAGATGCTCAATATTTCATGAGTTTAACACCGGAGTGCCATCTTCGGTCTCTAGGGGGACTGTGTCGGGCCTAGTGACTCATATTACCCGGTAAGGGCCTTCCCACTTCGGTGTCAACTTGTTTTTTACCCTTCATGGATCGAATCCGACGAGGAACAAGGTCGCCTTTCTCAAGGTCCCTGGCTTTCACTTTTGCGACTAAAGTAGCGGCGCAAAGCTCGCTGGCACCGTGCAGGCATGAGCAGCAGCCTGGTAAAGAACTTCCTCAAGGAGCATGGCATCGTCATGCCACAGCTCATCTTGGTCCTCCTCATTGAAGGCCAAGACTCGAGGTGACCTGTATCTGAGTTCCGTGGGGAGTATTACTTATGCACCAAGGCTTGCTTTCTGACCTTCTACTTGACGGGTCTCGCATGAGGGCAGGCAGCAAGGTGGTGCTCAGTCGCCCTCCTAAGAACTTCGGGGATGTCAGGTGCTTGCCGGGCAAGCACGCTGGCATTCACCCGTAGGAAGGCAACGAGCTCGACTCCCTATTTGTCGCCGAGAGTGGCACTTTCAGAAAAAGTGCCACTCGTCCCATCCCCCTTCGTAGAAACTTGTTTGGACGTGGACGCGGAAGCCTTGGCTCTCTTGCTCTTGCCGGTAGAGCTCTCTGGTGTGTCCTCCATAGGCATGCTGCACTATGAAGCGCGCTTCCCGAAGTCCTTCATAGAGGTCTTGCCGGTCTTCTTCTTCTTTCCTTCCCCGGGAGCTTTGATGGTAGGGGCGCGTGCCTCGATGGCACCCACTGCCGCCGCCTCCCGGTAGAGCTTGTCGGTACAGATGATCGCATCCTTGCGGTTTGACTTGATGGTGAGGACCCCCATCGGCCCCGACATCTTGATGACGTGGTACGCATAGTGCGACGCGTCCATAAACTTTGCTAGGGCTGGGCGGCCCAGAATCCCATTGTACGGCAGCGGCATCTTGACGACGTTGAAGGTAATCTTCTCCGTCCGATAGTTGAGCTCGCCGCCGAACATGACCGGCAACGTGACTTGGCCCTTCGGTTTGTTCCTCCCCAGACTGATCCCTTGGAAACTGCCTGTCTCCTCGAGATCCTTGTCGGGGATCTACAGCCTCTTGATCACATCTGGAGAGATCAAGTTCAAGCCAGCCCCACCGTCAACCAGCACCTTTGTCACCTTGATGTTGCGAATTGTTGGTGAGACCAACAACAGCAAACACCCGACCGCAGTGGTGCGATCAGGGTGGTCCTCGGCGTCAAAGACGATGGGCGAATGTGAGCACTTGAGCGGCTTCTGTGCGTCCATCACTGGCTTCGCTGCATTGACTTCGCGGATCCACTGCTTTAGTTGCCAGTGCGAGGAGTGCAAAGATGCTCCTCCGTCAACACACATGGCATCTACCGCATTTTGGAACTCCTTGCCGGACCCGCTTCTGTCCTCATCACTATCATCCTCTTTTTGCTGGCCCTGAGCAGCCTTCTCTTTTGGCTGCTTGGCCTTGCCACGGCACCCTCCGCGGCTACCATGGTCTTGCTTGCCGGACCCACCAGCACCATCTTGGGCCTTCTCCTTGTCACGCTTCTCGTACTCTTGCTTCTGATTTTTGGCAAGCTGCTCTACTTGCCGGCATTGTTGGAGATCGTGGCCCTTGGTGCGGTGGATCTTGCAGTATGGCCTACCGGGCTTGCCGGCCTTCTCACCTGCCGCAGCTTCCCGGCAAGCATCGCACCCGGCAACCTCCTTGCCGGGGATGTCTGCCTTCGGCTTCTTGGTGACGTTGGTGTCGCCGGAGCTCTCAACGGCGAGTACAGTCTTATTCTTGTGATTTCTATTGCGCTTCATGTTCTTCTTCTGTGGGGTTGATGCGTCGTCGTCCTCGGAATCGACGTCTGCACCCGCATCTTCCCTTGGGAGTCGCCTCCCTTCCTTAGCACGTGCACACCTATCCACCAAGGCGTACAGATCGTTGACGGTCTTGACTTGCTCAACATTCATCTCTGACCGCATCTTGTAGTTGCTCACATTCGTGTGGAGTGCGGCAACAACAGCTGCGGGATGGATGTCGGGGATGTTGTGGTGCACACGGCTGAACCATTGTATGTACTTGCGGAGGTTCTCTCCATCTCTTTGGGGGATCACCTGCAAATCGCTGGGCTGGCCTGGGAGCTTGTGGCCACCCTGGTAAGCGCCAACGAAATGATGGCATAGATCCACCCAAGAAGAGATGGAGCCCTTAGGCAGGTTCATCAACCACGACCTGACGTTGGGCCAAAGCGCCAACGGGAAGTAGTTGGCGAGCACTTTCTCGTCCCGTCCCCCGGCAGCCTCCACCGCGAAGGTGTAGATGCCAAGGAACTCAGCTGGGTTGAGCGTGCCGTCGTACTTGTCAGGCAGCTCTGGCTTGAAGGCACGGGTAGACGGCCAGTGAACTTGCCTTAGCTCACGAGTAAACGCTGGGCACCCCACATCGCAGGGCAAGTACCCAGCGGCTACTTGAGCGAGGACGTTCACTGCCGGCCTCGCACGGTCGTCAGATTGGCGGTGTGCTTCCTGGCGCCACTCAATCTTCGTGCGGGCGTCTTCGTCGCACCGCTCGCGGAGCACTTCACGCTGATCTTGGCGGCACCGCGGATCCGACGAAGCCATAGACAGAACGTCATGGAGTCTGATCGGCAGGCTGGCCACTGAGATGGTGGGGGGTGCTAATGACCCACAAGTATAGGGGATCAATCGTAGTCCTTTCGATAACTAAGAGTGTCGAACCCAACGAGGAGCAGAAGGAAATGACAAGCGGTTTTCAGCAAGGTATTCTCTGCAAGTACTGAAAGTAGCGGTAACAGATAGTTTTGATAGCAAGATAATTCGTAACAAGTAACAAGTAGTAATAGTAACAAAAGTGCAGCAAGGTGGCCCAATCATTTTTGTAGCAAAGGACAAGCCGGAACGAACTCGTATAATAAGCAAAGCATTCTCGAGGACACATGGGAATTTCATCTAGTCACTTTCATCATGTTTGTTTGATTCGCGTTCGCTACTTTGATAATTTGATATGTGGGTGGACCGGTGCTTGGGTGTTGTTCTTACTTGAACAAGCCTCCCACTTATGATTACCCCCTCTGGCAAGCATCCGCAACTACGAAAGAACAATTAAGATAACTCTAACCATAGCATGAAACATATAGATCCAAATCAGCCCCTTACGGAATAGCGCATAAACTAGGGTTTAAGCTTCTGTCACTCTAGCAACCCATCATCTAATTACTACTTCACAATGCCTTCCTTTAGGCCCAAAGATGGTGAAGTGTCATGTAGTCGACGTTCACACGACACCACTAAAGGCAGCAACAACATACATATCATCAAAATATCGAACGAATACCAAATTCACATGATTACTTATAACAAGACTTCTCCCATGTCCTCAAGAACAAAAGTAACTAATCACAAATCATATTCATGTTCAAGATTAGAGGGGTATTGAATAGCATTAAGGATCTGAACATATAATCTTCCACCAAATAAACCAACTAGCATCAACTACAAGATGTAATCAACACTACTAGCAACCCACAGGTACCAATCTGAGGTTTTGAGACAAAGATTGAATACAAGATATGAACTAGGGTTTGAGATAAGATGGTGCTAGTGAAGATGTTGATGAAGATTGTTCCTCCCATGATGAGAGGATCGTTGGTGATGTCGATGGCTTCGATTTCCCCCTCCTAGAGGGAAGTATCCCCGGCGGAATCGCTCCGCCGGAGAGCAAAAGTGCTCCTGCCCAGGTTCCGCCTCGAGACGGCGGTGCTTCATCCCGAAAGTCTTCTCTTGATTTTTTTTTCTAGAGCAAATGGCTTCATATAGCAGAAGGAGGGGGGCAGACGCCAGCCAGAGGCCCCACAAGGCATCAGGGCACGCCCGGGGGGGCGCGCCCTGTTGCCTTATGGGCAACTGGTGGGTCCCCTCTGGTATTTCTTTTCTCCAGTATTTTTTATATAATCAATAAAAAAATCTCTGTGAACTTTTAGGTCAATTGGAGCTCTGTAGAATTGGTATCTCTGATGTGGCTATTTCAGGTCCAAAATTCCAGCTGCTGGCATTCTCCCTCTTCATGTAAATCTTGCAAAATAAGAGAGAAAAGGCATAAGAATTGTACCATAAAGTGAAATAATGATTAAAAACATAATAATTATTCATAGGAAATCATGATGCAAATTGGACGTATCAACTCCCCCAAGCTTAGACCTCGCTTGCCCTCAAGCGAAAAGTCGAAATCGATAATCATGACCACATGTTTAGAGAGAGAGACGTCGATAAAAATAAAATACGGACATGGAGCATCATGATCTTTATTATAACAGAAATATATCATCATAAAACTTCTCATGAAAAAGTGACAATTCATCCACAAGTCAAAGTATGAACCATAAACCAAATTGAAAACTAACAAACTATGATCTCAGTCATTGAAGCAATTGCAATTCATCATATTATCAGAAAGAGTCTATGTAAGAGCTTTGTTTAGCAAGTTCACATACTCAACTATCATTTAGTCTTCTATGATTGCTGACACTCATGTCATACTTATGGAGCAAAAGTTTTAGTCAGACACATAGAAAGATAGGGGCTTACAATTTTGCCTCCCAACGTATTTACCTCGAACGTAATGTCATCAATAATAACTCATGATCACCTACATTCAACTGGATATATATGCATGGATCAATCCCCACCACATGATGTTTGCCAAAAGAGAAAATAAAAACGGAATAGAAGAAAATAATATTGACTCTTGCATGAAAGTAAATACATAAAGTAAAAGATAGGCCCTTCGCAGAGGGAAGCAGAGGTTGTCATGTGCTTTTGTTTTTGAATGTGCAAGCTCTTAATGTAAAGGAACATCACTTTATATTGCCCCTTGTGATAGCGACCTTTATTATGCAGTCTGTCACTTTTATTGCTCCACCATCACAAGATCGTACAAAGCTTATTTTCCCTTACAATAAAAGTTCATACATATTTAGGAGCAATTTTTATAGCTTTTGCACCGATGACAACTTACTTGAAGGATCTTATTCAATCCATAGGTAGATATGGTGGACTCTCATGGCATGAAACTGGGTTTAAGGTTTTGGATGCACAAGTAGTATCTCTACTTGGTGCGGATTTCTGGCTAGCAAAGATAGGGGGGAAACGGCACATGTTAGAGGATCCAAAACAATATAACTTCTATGTGAATATAAGCAAACATAACCCATTACGATGTCTTCCTTGTCCAACGTCAACTAATTGACATAGAATATTTGATGGGGGCTCACAATCATAAAAGATGTCCAAGATAGTATATTTATATGTGAGACCTCTCTTCCTTTATTACTTTTTCATGAATTGCTACAATGACCAATGCTATGTTTGTCAACTTCCAACATGTTTCATCAATTATACTTCTTTTATGTGAAGTCATCACTCCCCATGGGATTAGCATATGATCTTATTTTTATTCTTTCTTTATTTCTAAGATTGGATCATCAAAAGCAAAACACTCAACTCAAACTACTCTTTATTATATAACTTTCACACACGATTACATAGATAGATAGATCACAAAGCAAACACTCGAAACTAAATCATACTAAAAATTTATTCCTCTAAATCATGAAATAACTAAGGATCGAACCAAGATAGATAATGATGATGAAAAAGTGATGGTGATACGATACCGGGGCACCTCCCCCAAGCTTGGCACAAGCCAAGGGGAGTGCCCATACCCATGAACTTAAGTCTCCTTCTTCGGTGATGGTGGTGATGATGAGGTGGTGGGCTTGTCCTTCAGCTTCAGCAAGTACTCCAGATTACGATTGATCCTTCGAAGGGCATGATTCTGCTCTTCTAACACAATAACTTCATGAGTAAGCGAAGTATTCTGAGCACATATTGCTTCAAAAACTTTTAGTGTATCAATTTCAGATTGGGGAAATTTATCATAAAGAGTTTGCCACGAATCTCCCTTTTCTTGAATCCGGTCCTCCAAGACCTTTCCGGGTTCCTCTTCCATAGCAGTGTCCTCCTCTCCGGACGACCACTCATAATATACTTCGCTGAAAGGACATTTATCGGGCGAAGGTTGAACAATCCGGTGCTTGTGATAACCCACAAGTGTAGGGGATCGCAACAGTTTTCGAGGGTAGAGTATTCAACACAAATTTATTGATTCGACACAAGGGGAGCCAAAGAATATTTGCAAGTATTAGCAGTTGAGTTGTCAATTCAACCACACCTGGAGACTAAATATCTGCAGCAGAGTGATCAGTAGCACAGTAGTATTGTAATGTGATAGCAATAGCAATAGTGGTAACAGTAACAGTAACGGTAACAGCAATAGTTTTGTAGCAGTTGTGACAGTAGTAACTTAACAAAGAACAATATGTGAAAAACTCGTAGGCATTGGATTGGTGATTATGTTGGATGACATTCATCATGTAATAGTCATAACCTAGGTCGGCACAGAACTAGCTCCAATTCATCAATGTAATGTAGGCATGTATTCCGTATATAGTCATACGTGCTTGCGATAAGAACTTGCATGACATCTTTTGTCCTACCCTCCCGTGGCAGCGGGGTCCATAAGGAAACTAAGGGATGTTAAGGCCTCCTTTTAATAGAGAACCGGAACACAGCATTAACACATAGTGAATACATGAACTCCTCAAACTACGGTAATCACCGAAAAGAATCCCAATTATTGTCACCTTGGGGTATGCGGATCATAACACATAGCAGGTGCATATAACTTGCAAGATCGGATCAGGAACACAAATATATTCATGAAAACATAAAGGGTTCAGATCTGAAATCATGGCACTCGGGCCCTAGTGACAAGCATTAAGCATAGCAAAATCATAGCAACATCAATCTCAGAACATAGTGGATACTAGGGATCAAGCCCTAACAAAACTAACTCGATTACATGATAAATCCCATCCAACCCATCACCGTCCAGCAAGCCTACGAAAGAATTACTCACTCCCGGCGGTGAGCATCATGAAATTGGTGATGGAGGATGGTTGATGATGACGATGACGGAAGATCCCCCTCTCCGGAGCCCCGAACGGACTCCAGATCTGGCCTCCCGATGAAGAACAGGAGGTGGTGGTGGCTCCGTATCGTGAAACGCAATGAAACTTCCTCTCTTATTTTTTTCTCTGGAATTGTGAATTTATAGGCTTGAGATTAGGGTCAGCGGAGCCATGTGGGCCCCACCAGCCACCAGGGTGCGCCTGGGGGGGTGGCGCGCCCTGGTGCCTCATGGGCAGCATGGCCCCCCTCGAGTGGGTCTTGGCTCCAGTATTTTTTATTTATTCCATAAAAAATCTCCAAAAAGTTTCGTTTAATTCCAAGAACTTTTAATTCTGCACAAAAAACAACACCATGGTAGTTCTGCTGAAAACAGCGTCAGTCCGGGTTAGTTTCATTCAAATCATGCAAATTAGAGTCCAAAACAAGAGCAAAAGTGTTTGGAAAAGTAGATACGACGGAGACGTATCAGCTTGGTGCGGAGTCTTTGGGAAGCCATTGCGATCTAGATCTGTCAGAAAAATAGCCCGAAATAAGAACAGAGGAAAAACTTGCGATATGGTGGTCAAAACATATGGGAGTATATATAAAGAATTTTTATCTTGCAAAACAAGCATACGGGAAGAAAACGGAGTCGGGAAAGCACATGTGGGACCCACAAGGTATCACGGCGCGCCTCGGGGGGTCGCACCCTGTTGCCTTGTGGGCAACTCGTGGGTCCCCTCAGCTATTTCTTATTTTTGTAATTTTTCTAATATTCCAAAACTGACAAAAATATTTTTTATGGAATTTTTGGAGTCGGTTTACTTACCGTATCACATACCTACCCCTTTTTAGGGTTTTGGAGCGTTCCGGAAGGACTCTTCTATGTGCTCTTCCGGTGTAATTGTTTCAATAATATTAGTTTCAACAATAATAGGAGTACCTGAGATATAGTGCTTAATTCTTTGTCCGTTCACCACTCTCGGATTATTGCCTTCGGAGTTGTTTATTTTGATGGCTTCGGAGCGGTTAACTTCTTCGATGATATACGGTCCTTCCCATTTAGAGAGAAGTTTTCCTGCAAAAAATCTTAAACGAGAATTGTATAATAGAACATGATCACCTACATTGAATTCTCATTTTTGAATTCTCTTATCATGCCATCTTTTGACTTTTTCTTTAAACAACTTGGCATTTTCATAAGCTTGGGTTCTCCATTCATCTAGAGGGCTAATATCAAATAACCTCTTTTCACCGGCAAGTTTAAAATCATAGTTAAGTTCTTTAATTGCCCAATATGCTTTATTTTCTAACTCAAGAGGTAAATGACATGCTTTTCCATAAAACATTTTATATACAGACATACCCACAGGATTTTTATAAGCAGTTCTGTAAGCCCATAATGCATCATCAGGTTTCCTAGACCAATTCTTTCTGGATCTATTAACGGTCTTTTGCAAAATCAATTTTATTTCTCTATTAGTTAATTCAACTTGACCACTAGACTGAGGATGATAAGGAGATACAATTCTATGGTTAACATCACATTTAGCAAGCAATTTACGGAAAGCACCATGAATAAAATGCGAACCACCATCAGTTATTAAATATCTAGGGACTCCAAACCTTGGGAAAATAACTTCTTTAAGCATTTTAATAGAAGTGTTATGATCAGCACTACTAGTTGGAATAGCATCTACCCACTTACTAACGTAATCAACAACACCTAAAATATGAGTATACCCGTTGGATTTAGGAAAAGGTCCCGTATAATTGAAACCCAAAACATCAAATGGTTTAATAACAAGTGAATAATTTATAGGCATTTCCTGACGTCTACCAACATTACCAATTCTTTGACAGTCATCACAAGAAAGGACAAACTTACGTGCATCCTTGAAAAGAGTAGGCCAATAAAAACCAGATTGTAATACCTTGTGTGCAGTTCGGTCTCCCGCATGGCGTCCTCAATATGCCTCGGAGTGGCACTTACGTAGGATTTGTTCCTGTTCATGCTCAGGTACACAACGTCTAATAATACCATCTACTCCTTCTTTATATAGATGTGGGTCATCCCAAAAGTAATGTCTTAAATCAAAGAAGAACTTTTTCTTTTGTTGGTATGTGAAACTAGGTGGTATATATTTAGCAACAATGTAATTAGCATAGCCTGCATACCATAGAGTTCTACGAGAAGCATTTATCACAGCTAATTATTCATCAGGAAAATCATCATTAGTAGGAAGTGGGTCATCAAGAACATTTTCCATTCTAGACAAATTATCAGCCACGGGATTCTCAGCTCCCTTTCTATCAACAATATGCAAATCAAATTCTTGTAGCAAAAGAACCCACCTAATATGTCTAGGCTTAGCATCTTTCTTTTCTATAAGATATTTAATAGCAGCATGATCAGTGTGAATAGTAACTTTGGAATCAACAATGTAAGATCTAAATTTATCACATGCAAACACAACTGCTAAAAACTCTTTCTCAGTAGTAGCATAATTTCTTTGAGCACTGTCTAGAGTTTTACTAGCATAATGGATAACATTTAATTTCTTATCAACTCTTTGCCCTAGAACAACACCAACAACATAATCACTAGCATCACACATAATTTCAAAGGGTAGGTTCCAATCAGGTGGTTGAACAATAGGAGCAAAAATTAAGGCTTTCTTATGTACTTCAAAGGCTTCTACACAATCATCATCAAAAACAAATGGAACATCTTTTTGCAAGAGATTGGTAAGAGGTCTAGAAATTTTAGAGAAGTCTTTTATAAACCTTCTATAAAAACCAGCATGACCAAGGAAACTTCTTATACCTTTGATATCTTTAGGGCCTGGCATTTTCTCAATAGCATCAACTTTAGCTTTATCAACTTCAATACCTCTTTCAGAAATTTTATGCCCAAGGACTATACATTCATTCACCGTAAAGTGGCACTTCTCCCAGTTTAAGACAAGATTAGTTTCTTCACATCTCTGCAAAACTCGATCAAGGTTGCTCAAGCAATCATCAAAAGAAGCTCCGTAAACGAAGAAATCATCCATGAAAACCTCAACAATCTTTTCACAAAAGTCAGAGAATATAGCAGTCATACATCTTTGAAAGGTAGTAGGTGCATTACATAAACCAAAAGGCATACGACAATAAGCATATGTTCCAAAAGGACAAGTAAAGCTGGTTTTCTCTTGATCTTCAGGCGACACAGGTATTTGAGAAAAACCAGAATAACCATCTAGGAAGCAAAAGTGTGTGTGCTTAGATAATCTTTCTAACATTTGATCAATAAAAGGCAAGGGGTAATGATCTTTCCTAGTAGCTTTATTTAATTTCCTGAAATCAATTACCATCCTATAACCAGTTACAATTCTTTGCGGGATAAGTTCATTTTTATCATTAGGAACAATGGTAATACCTCATTTCTTAGGAACACAATGAACAGGACTTACCCATCTACTATCAGCTATGGGATAAATTATACCTGCTTCCAGAAGCTTTAATATTTCAGTTCTTACCACATCCTTCATTCTAGGATTCAACCTTCTTTGATGATCAACAACGGGTTTAGCATCTGGCTCCATATGAATTTTATGCTGACATAAAGTGGGACTAATGCCCATAAGATCATCGAGAGTATATCCAATAGCGGCACGGTGCTTCTTCAGAGTTTTAAGTAATCTCTTTTCTTCATGCTCTGAAAGGTTAGCACTAATAATAACAGGATATATCTTCTTTCATCAAGATAAGCATATTTAAGAGTATCAGGTAATTGCTTTAATTCAAACACAGGATCACCCTTGGGTGGAGGTGGATCTCCCAAGGTTTCAACAGGCAAATTATGTTTAAGGATAGGTGCTTGTTTAAAGAATAGCTCGTTTATTTCATTTCTTCCATTCATATTCATATCATTCTCATGCTCAAGCAAATATTGTTCTAAAGGATCCGTAGGAGGCACAGCAATAGAAGCAAGACCAATAATTTCATCTTTACTAGGTAATTCTTTATCGTGAGGTTGTCTATGAAATTTAGAGAAATTAAACTCATGCGACAACTCACAGAAATTAACACTAACAATTTCCTTAGTGCAATCAATCTTAGCATTAACAGTATTCAAGAAGGGTCTACCAAATATAATGGGACAAAAATCATCTTGTGATGATCCAAGAACAAGAAAATCAGTAGGGTATTTGATCTTACCACACAAGACTTCAACATCTCTAACAATCCCAAGCGGTGAAATAGTATCTCTATTTGCAAGCTTAATAGTAACATCAATATCTTCAATCTCAACAGGTGCAATATCATTAATAACTTCTTGATAGAGAGTAAACGGACTAGCACTCACACTAGCACCAATATCACATAAACCATGATAGCAATGATCTCCAATTTTAATAGAAATAACAGGCATGCCAACTACAGGTTTGTTTTTATCTTTAGTGTCTGGCTTAGCAATTCTAGTTGCTTCCTCACAAAAATATATGACATGTCCATCAATATTATCAACCAAAAGATCTTTAACCATTGCAACACTAGGTTCAACTTTAATTTTTTCAGAAGGTCTAGGTGTTCTAATATTACTCTTATTAACCACAGTTGAAGCTTTAGCATGTTCCTTAATCCTAACAGGGAAAGGAGGTTTCTCAATATAAACAGTAGGCACAACTGGATCAACATGGTAAACAATTGTTTCTTCTTTAACACTAACAGGTTCTTCATTCAATTCAATAGGTGGATGATATTTAAACCATTTCTCCTTAGGGAGATCAACAAGAGCAGCAAAAGATTCACAAAAGGTAGCTCCTATCTCAGAGTCAAGTCCATATTTAGAACTAAACTTATGAAAAGCATCGGTTTCCATCAAAAAATTTAACACAATCAAACTCAAGACTTATACCTGACTCATTACCTTTGTCCATTTCCCAATCTTCAGAGTTACATTTAATTCTTTCCAGAAGATCCCATCTGGATTCAATAGTTCTCTTCATAAAGGAACCAGTAGAAGAAGTATCGAATATGGATCGATCATTATGAGAAAGCCGAGCATAAAAGTTTTGAAGAATTATTTTTCTTGAGAGCTCATGATTGGGGCATGTGTGCAACATATACTTAAGCCTCCCCCAAGCTTGAGCGATACTTTCTTCTTCACGAGGCCAAAATTTATATATATAATTCCGATCACAATGAACCAAATGCATAGGATAAAATTTCTGGTGGAATTCCAGCTTCAATCGGTTCCAGTCCCATGTTTCAGTATCATCACATAGCCTATACCATGTCAATGCCTTTCCCTCCAAAGATAAAGGGAATAATTTCTTCTTAACTCCATCTCCGGATAAACCTGCAAACTTAAACAATCCACAAATTTCATCCACATAGATCAAGTGCATATCAGGATGTACCGTTCCATCTCCTGCCTAAGGATTAGCTAGCAGTTTCTCTACCATACCCGAAGGAATTTCATAATAAATATTTTTAGTAGGTTCAATAGGTTGACGAGCAACTCTTATTGCTTCCAGTCGAGGTGAATATACCCCGAACAACCCCCTCAAAGGATTACTTTCCATAGTGACAAGTGACAATAAATTTCAGCACGTAATATAAATGTTTCCTTACCAAATTCCACTCACAAAAGGCACTTCACTCCCCGGAAACGGCGCCAGAAAAGAGTCTTGATGACCCACAAGTATAGGGGATCAATCATATTCCTTTCGATAAGTAAGAGTGTCTAACCCAACGAGGAGCAGAAGGAAATGACAGGCGGTTTTCAACAAGGTATTCTCTGCAAGTACTGAAAGTAGCGGTAACAGATAGTTTTGATAGCAAGATAATTCATAACAAGTAACAAGTAGTAATGGTAACAAAAGTGCAGCAAGGTGGCCCAATCCTTTTTGTAGCAAAGGACAAGCCGGAACGAACTCGTATAATAAGCAAAGCGTTCTCGAGGACACATGGGAATTTCATCTAGTCACTTTCATCATGTTTGTTTGATTCGCGTTCGCTACTTTGATAATTTGATATGTGGGTGGACCGGTGCTTGGGTGCTGTTCTTACTTGAACAAGCCTCCCACTTATGATTACCCCATCTCGTAAGCATCCACAGCTACGAAAGAAGAATTAAGATAACTCTAACCATAGCATGAAACATATGGATTCAAATCGGCCCCTTACGGAATAGCGCATAAACTAGGGTTTAAGCTTCTGTCACTCTAGCAACCCATCATCTAATTACTACTCCACAATGCCTTCCCTTAGGCCCAAAGTTGGTGAAGTGTCATGTAGTCGACGTTCACATGACACCACTAAAGGAAGCAACAACATACATATCATCAAAATATCGAACGAATACCAAATTCACAAGATTACTTATAACAAGACTTCTCCCATGTCCTCAAGAACAAAAGTAACTACTCACAAATCATATTCATGTTCAAGATCAGAGGGGTATTGAATAGCATTAAGGATCTGGAAATATAATCTTCCACCAAATAAACCAACTAGCATCAACTACAAGATGTAATCAACACTACTAGCAACCCACAGGTACCAGTCTGAGGTTTTGAGACAAAGATTGAATACAAGAGATGAACTAGGGTTTGAGATGAGATGGTGCTGGTGAAGATGTTGATGAAGATTGGTCCTCCCACGATGAGAGGATCGTTGGTGATGTGGATGGCTTCGATTCCCCCCCCCCCCCCGGAGGGAAGTATCCCCGGCGGAATCGCTCCGCCGGAGAGCAAAAGTGCTCCTGCCCAGGTTCCGCCTCGAAATGGCGGCGCTTCATCCTGAAAGTCTTCTCTTGATTTTTTTCTAGGGCAAATGGCTTCATATAGCAGAAGGAGGGGGCCAGACGCTAGCCAGGGGCCCCATAAGGCATCAGGGCGCGCCTGGGGGGCCGCGCCCTGTTGCCTTGTGGGCAACTGGTGGGTCCCCTCAATTATTTCTTTTCTCCAGTATTTTTTATATAATCAATAAAAAAATCGTGAAGTTTCAGGTCAATTGGAGCTCTGTAGAATAGGTATCTCTGATGTGGCTATTTCAGGTCCAGAATTCCAGCTGCCGGCATTCTCCCTCTTCATGTAAATCTTGCAAAATAAGAGAGAAAAGGCATAAGAGTTGTACCATAAAGTGAAATAATGATTAAAAACATAATAATTATTCATAGGAAATCATGATGCAAATTGGACGTATCAGGTGCCGAGGCGACTGCACCGTTTGCGCGGCGTCTCCGGCAAGGTAGCCGGAGGGTCCTGCTAGCATGGTGGGTGGTCGCCGCGAGGGCCCCACGTCTTGTGTTTTGCCGGGATCGGCAAAACTGATGAGACTCTAAATGGCGGCTCTCCATTCGCCCATCTTGTCTGGGCCTGGCGGGAAGTTCAAAAGTATTTGAACCCGCACCATGGCCTCTGCCGCCGTGGTTGGCATGGCTGGGAGCATAGAACGAGGCGTCGCTCGACTCCTGGCGGAGCCAGAAGGAGCTTCGTTACGTCCGTGCCACCGTGGCTCATGCTCGCCAACAGGCGAACGCGGGGATGGGGGCGGTGCTCCATGAGCAATCGGAAGTTGCTGCACGGGGGTCCCGCCTTGCGGTCGTCTGGAACCGCCAGCAACGTCGGGGGGCGTGTCGTGCCCATCTTGCGATGGTCGTGGTCTACGCCTCCCCACGCCGTTGTTGGACGTCGGTGCTACGTTCTGGGACATTGCGGTGGCTGGGTTCTGGGTCGCAGCAGTATGAACTATATTACTACGATGACTGCGCTCACCAAAATGTCTTGGAAGTTGACCGGCTGCGACGTCGCCGGTCCTGTGGCTAGGCTCAGCATCGTGGCGGGGGTGTTGGGCACCTGCACCACTTGCGCCTCCTGCGCCACCCGTCCCAACCATAGCGCCCGCACCGACTACGCTGCCTGCGGCCGCCTGGGAAGGTGTCTTGGACGCGGTAGGAGCCTTCGTGGCTCCACTCTTCTTCTTCGGCGCCATCGACGAAGATGATGAAGTTGGTACTCACACTACCAAAGAACTGATTTGTGACACACAATCCCCCTACCTGGCGCACCAAAGATGTCGTGGCAAACGACTATCTATGGGACCGAACTGGTCCCTTTGCGATTCGGCTCAGGGGACATGCATGGGACAAAGAGCAGGTTTTTAGTACATGCAAGAACACGCGGGGGATTTATCCAGGTTCGGGCCGCTATGAGCGTAAAACCCTACTCCTGCTCTGTGGTTGATCGTATGTGAACTCTGGTTACAGGGAGCGCAGTTTTTCGGCAAGGTGCACGGGAAAATGCAGCTAGGGCGTGTAATTGAGCTGGGTGTCGACCCTTCTACCTGTAGCCGTGGGCCTCCTTTTATAGGCCAAAGGGTTACAACAATGGCTAAAACGGTCATTACAGAGTATGAACAGTGACTTGCACCGTCATCACGTCTATATTCCCACGGGGTAAGACAAATGCATTTAATGCGCCGTTAGGTGCTACGTTGGGGAGGCGAGGCCTTGGGCAAAAGATCTGTACCACCAGTCCTGGCGCCCTCCTGTAATCTCGACACGTCCCAGGGACGGGTGTCATTAAAGTTAATCTTGGTGTGGCGTGCTGACACGTGCCTTGGCTGGCTATGTTGACTGCCTGCCCACTCGACACCTAGCATACGAGCCTATCTGGTCGATGGTGAGGTGGAACGGTAACGGGATAGAACAAGCCTGCTGACACGGAGCTTGCCGGGCCTTGCTTGCCGGCAACCATAACCTTGATCTTCACCTTACCGGGGCGGAACTTGCCGGCAAAGGCAGCGTCGATCTTCTGTACGAGAATAGTACTTCTCGATGACCTGCCTTGAGGTCTTCTTCACGGTCTTGGTGTTGAGTCTTGAGTTGTAGTTATCCTCTGTCAAACCCTTGCCGGACGGGAGGCTACAACCGCTTGTGCACAAGTCTGGGTATGAGGGCACCCATGTCTTAGTACACCGACAGGAGCCGTCTTGAGTTGTAGTTATCCTCTGTCAAGCCCTTGCCGGACGGGATGCTACAACCGCCTGTGCACAAGTCTGGGTACGAGGGCACCCATGTCTTAGTACACCGACACCCTATATCGCATAGACCAAAATAAGAAGTACTTCCAAACGAACAAGGCTCCACCGGTTTACCAGTATCTGCAGCTTTGATGCAACCTTTTACAAAGCAAGTTACCTCTTCTTCCATCGTTTTGATGGGTTTTTCTTGTTTTTTCCTTTCTGGGGGCTTCACCTTAGTTTTGCTCGGGTTCTCATTTTCTTCCTCAGAATGTTCACTATTGAAATACTCAAGCTGTGCCTTTCTCACTGGATATGGCAATACCAGTTCGGGTTCATAATCTTCTTCCATGGGGAGTACTGATGGTTCTACGTCCAAGGTCTCAACTATGACCTCTTCCTCGGGGTCCTCATCAGTATAATTCTCCCATTTCTTCTTTAGGAACTCCATATGTTCTGCATAGCTTTGAACAAATCTTAAAACAACATCAGGGTCAAGGTATAATTCATTACTTATTTGTTCAACTCTCCCTGAGTTTAGATAAGCTTTTATGCAATCAAAATCTACTTCTACTTTACCCTCTCCGTCTTCATCGCTCCCCCAAGCTTTGTGGTTAGCAAGTTTCCCTTCTAATAATTCCAATGCTTCCGGGACTTTGCTAGTAATAAAAGAACTTGTAGATGCTAAGTCTAGTTCTTCCTTTGAATCATATTGCAATCCTCCATAGAAAAGATTTAACACTAACCATTCTGGGAGCTTATGATGAGGGCAATCATTTAGTAAAATTTTATACCTTTCATATGCGTTTACCAGATTTTCTCTAGGCCTCTGTCGGAAGTTTAAAATCATCCTCCTTGCTTCATAAGATTTCTTTTCTGGATAAAAATCTGACAGAAAAGTGTCTGCTAGTTTATTCCATGTATCAAAGGTACCTGCAGGGTCAGACACTAACCAATTCCTTGTCTTTTTAGCCAGAGTGTGAGGAAATAATTTCAGTTTCATATCACCTGAGCTAAAAGCATTCAACTTAAATGTCCCACATACATCTTCGAAAAATCGCAAATGTTGATAAGGATCCTCACCTTCCTCACCTTTAAACTATTTACCATGCAACAATTCGAGGACACTTGGGTTCACCTGATAAGCTACACCAGTGAGATTAGGACCCAACGATGTGAGCATTTCTTGAATAGGTGGACCTGTAAGATGCATTGATGCAAGTTGATAATTGTGTCCATATTCAGCCATGGTTGTTCAAGACCTGCAAACAACTTAGTATACAAAATTCAAACCAAACTCAGAACTTAGACCAAAAGCGCTCAGCTCCCCGGCAACGGCGCCAGAAAAAGCTTGATAGCCTGGAAGTGCACAGGGTTTAGTTGTAGCCTTTTTGAAGTAAGAGTATCAATCCCACAGGCAGAACAGGAATCAATCTTAGGTCCTTTGCAAGGTACAAATAATGTGCCTAAAAGTTGTAAGTAATCCAGAACAGTAAAAGTAATAATAATAATGTTCCAAGTGTAATGACGACTAAATCTATTAAGGTAAATAACTGATAATATAAATGAGACTTGAAGCAAATGATTAAAAACATTCCCGGGGGTCCGGAATCCCCTCTAGTGTGCATCTATAGCGGTGCCTAAACACAATGCTACTTCGGATTCCTAAGCCACTTCACATGCTTCTCTTTGTGGGCGGAGCAGGTACAGATACGTGCATAATCGTGGTTTCTCCGTATCCCATACGCCACCACCGTTCTTCCCCACTTCATTTATCAAACGGTGATTAAGGGGAAAGATGTCCCTGTGGATGCAGCCAAAGTGGTCTCCGTTTTACCCCCTGTTGCAACTATCCGCTACGAAGGGAGAAGGGGACTGTCATGTCACCCATCTCCACAACCACACAGTTAGCCAACAGTAATAACCTACCGTCCAAAGTTGGCATACGTTGGATGGTTGATTTCACCCAATGTCAAGAAGATTATCAACGTAAACATGCAAAGAGGATATTAAATCCTAGTATCAAATAACCTATTACACACTAGGGTTCATCCATACCCCGAGAACAATGGGTCTACTCACACATGGGAACGACAATCATCATGGTAATGGTAATGGAATACATGGATGAATGGATCAACCAATACACTGAAGGATCCACTAGGGTTCTTGATGTTGCAGATGATAAGGATGTGGATAATGATGAAGATGGTGATGATGTAGATGGTTATGATGACTTCGTCCTCCTCGCGGTGAGAGGAATCCCCTTCTTCTCCTCATTGATCCTCCCTCCGGATGGGCTCCGGAGGCTAGGGTTCTGCCTTCTGGATGAGTTTCTGGAGTCTCTGCACGTCTGATTCACGATCCGATTCGACGGGGTGAAAATAGTTGATCCCCCAGAGGCGGCGGCACACCAAACGACCGCTCATGCGAGCGCGCGCGGTCGCATGGAACACCATCATTCACTATAGAAGCGCGACAATGGTTGTTTCCTTGGCCTTCTTTCTTGATCTTTTTATGGAAAGTGTTTATCACTTTTAATACGTGATTCCACTGCCATTTTTGGGAATTTTCACCATTAAACGAATATTGCTCCAAAAGCCATTACCTGAGGGATTATCAACAAAAAGTGGTGTGCGAACGCGGTAAAATTCCACAAAGCCTACAAAGTAGGCACAAAAATAACGGTAAAATGGTCTCATAATTTGGACTCATCAACAAGCCAAAAATGAGCGACTCCACGATGAGTGACAAGAAAGGTTTAGTGCTTTTAGCCACCAAAAGAGACATGAGGGATGTGAATGAGAGCCCATCGAGCGTTCTTCACTTCGTACTTGTGTGCAAAGATGAAGCGGTGAGGACTAATACTTCACAACATCTACCTTTGGTGTTGTCTCATTTATTGCAGGAATTCACGAACGTTTTTCCCGATGAGCTACCTCCCGGACTTCCTCCACTTTGCGGAATCGAACACCGCATCGATCTCATACCTGGCGCACCTCTCTCCAACAAGGCACCTTGCCGCGTCAACCCTGATGAGACCAAAGAAATACAAAGGCAAGTACAACATCTCATGGAAAATGGGTATGTACGCGAGAGCTTGAGTCCATGTGCCGTTCCCATTATTCTTGTGCCTAAGAAAGATGGTAGTTATCGCATGTGTTCTGATTGCCGTCCCATTAATGCTATTGCCATTAGATATCGCCATCCCATTCCATGCCTTGATAACATGCTAGATGAACTTAGCGGAGCCACTATTTTTTCAAAAATTGATCTCAAAAGTGGTTACTATCAAATTCGCATGCAAGAGGGTGATGAATGGAAAACAGCTTTCGAAACCAAATTTGGCTTATATGAATGGTTGGTCATGCCTATGGGCTTATCTAAAGCACCTAGCACTTCATGCGTGTGATGCACTACTTCACAAATATATTGGCATTTGTGTTGTGGTCTACTTTGATGATATACTTGTGTTTAGCCAATCTCATGAAGATCATGTCATACATCTTAGGGACGTCTTGCAAGTTCTTAGAAACGAGCGACTTTATGCGAACATGGAAAAATGCACTTTTGGTGTTGATAAACTTGTTTTCTTGGGATTTGTAGTCTCCTCTAAGGGTGTTCAAGTTGATGAAGCTAAAATTGATGCTATTAAAACTTGGCCACAACCAACCAATTTGCTTCAAGTGCGTAGCTTCCTTGGCTTAGCTGGATTTTATCGACGCTTTGTGAAGGATTTTAGCACTATTGCATCACCATTGCATGCATTGAGTAAGAATAATGCACCATTTGTTTGGGGTCCTTCCCAAGATACAGCATTTCATGAGCTTAAGAACTTGCTTACACATGCTCCATTACTTGCCTTACCCAATTTTGAGAAAACCTTTGAAGTGCATTGTGACGCTAGTGCTAATGGCATAGGTGGTGTGTTAATGCAAGTATTGCATACTTTAGCGAGAAACTTTCCGACGTGCAACTAAACTATCCCATCTATGACAAAGAGTTATATGCTTTAGTGAGAGTCCTGCATGTGTGGAAACATTATCTTCGCCCTCGTGAATTTGTCACCCATACGGATCATGAGACGCTTAAATACCTTAAGGGTCAAACCAAATTGAATAAGCGGCATGCCAAATGGAGTGAGTTCATTGAGTCTTTTCCTTATGTTATCAAGTACATCAAAGGTAAGGAAAATGTTGTGGCGGACGCTCTTTCACGCAAGTGCATGTCGGTTACTCAACTTGAGTTGAATGTTATAGGATTTGAGCACATTAAATACTTGTATGAGCATGATGTTTCATTTGCCACTCCTTATGCCAAATGCCTAACTCACACTTCTTGGGGGCGATACTATTTTAAGGACGGTTATCTTATGCGAGCTAACAAACTTTGTATCCCCGAGTCTTCTCTTCGTTTGTTGCTTTTGCAAGAGGCTCACGGTGGAGGACTCATGGGACATTTTGGTCGCGACAAGACATTTGCCACGCTCTCCAAGAACTATTTTTGGCCGAAGATGTTTCGAGACATCTCACGCTACACCAATCGATTCTCTACATGCCGCAAAGCTAAGTCTAAAGCTCAATCTCATGGTCTATATATGCCACTCCCCATACCATATCAACCATGGGAAGATATTAGTATGGATTTTGTGCTTGGTTTGCCTCGAACTCAAAACGGCAAAGATTCGGTATTTGTTGTTGTGGACCGTTTCTCTAAGATGGCACACTTTATCCCATGTAACAAGATCGACAATGCTTCACATGTTGCAAATCTCTTTTGTAGGGAAATCTTGCGATTGCATGGAGTGCCCAAGACGATTGTATCAGATTGCGACATCAAGTTCCTTAGATACTTTTGGAATACACTATGCGCCAAGCTTGGAATCAAGCTACTATTCTCTTCGGCATATCATCCACAAACCGACGGCCAAACAGAGGTCACCAACCGGACGCCATCCACACTCCTCCGTGTGTTGATTAACAATAACATCAAGGAGTGGGAGGAATGTTTGCCCATCGCTGAGTACGCCTACAATCGAGCAAGACATTCGACCACCGGCAAGTCCCCCTTCGAGGTCGTCTATGGCTTCAACCCTTTGTCGCCATTGGACATTCTACCACTACCTCTACAAGAGCACATCAACATGGATGCGAGTGCACAAGCACAATACCTCAAGAAGATGCATGAAGATACAAGGCACACGATAGAGTGCCAAGTACAACGCCTTGCGACCAAGATCAACCTCAACAAACACCCCATGGTGTTCAACCCCGGAGATCTTGTGTGGCTACACCTACGCAAAGACCGCTTCCCCAACGAGCACAAGTCCAAACTCCTACCTCGAGCCGATGGACCCTTCAAGGTGCTAGCACGCTACAACAACAATGCCTACAAGATCGACATCCCATGTGACAAGTACAACGTGAGCGATATCTTCAACGTCAAGGACTTATCTCCCTTCCATGGTGATGTGGATTTCAATCCAAGGACGGATCTTTCCCAAGGGGGGGAGATGATGCGGAGCATCCTTCGGTCATCCCCATGGACACGTCATCACCACCCAAGGCACCAAGTGGACCGATGACGAGCCCGTGCAAGAGCTATCGAGACCGAGGTGACATCTCTTCTCTCGCAACTCCTTTTTGAATCACATGAGACATGGCTACTAACTCAAATGGAGACACTTTGCATACTTAGGTACCAAGGAACTAGCCATGGAGAAGCTAAGGAGCAAGGCCAAACGATGGAAGGAGGAGATCGCGAAGACGGAGAAGAATCGGAGCAAGACAGGGCTTGCCCGGATCATCCGGCCCCACACCCGGACGATCCGGACCAAGCCCGGACGAGCCAGGCCTTCCCCTAGATTATCCGGCCCAGGCGACCACAAGTACAGCACGGCCCTCGACGAAGCCGGATTGATGTAGGGTGGAACCCTAGTTCGTCGATCTTTTCACAATTGGAGGGGGAAAAGGCAAGAACACAAGAACACAAATCACTCAATTGACACAATCACAAGTCACACATACACTAGATCCACATACACATACGAGGATTCACGATACAAAGTCAACACGAGAGGATACATGGTAGCTAGTTCGTCCCGATCCAGAGAGGAGTCGAGGTCTTGAAATTTGGAGTGGATCTTCTCACATGGGTCTCATGGAGGTCTTGATCTCCATAGGAGAGGTATGGATGAGGAAAGCTCTAATCTCAAGAGCCTAATACTTTGCTAACCCTAAAACATAGAGGAGGGGGTATTTATAGTCTAGGGGACGAAATAGATACATGGGCCTCGGGCCAAAACACATGTACTGCGGGGTGCCCGGACGATCCGGGTGTTGGACCGGATGATCCGGGTCAGGACCCGGATGATCCGGCTTCATGGGGAGAGCTTCGGTACTCGGGGGGGGGCGCTATAGAAGGATCATCCAGACAGCAGTCCGGATCATCCGGGCGTTAGCCGGATCATCCGGACGGTGGTCCGGATCATCTGGGCAGGTGCTGATTTGCCCGTTTCCTTCTCCGTCTTTGCGTTCCTCTTTCTCCTTCGCTTGGCCTTGCTCCATAGCTTCTCCATGATGAACTCCTTGGTACCTGAGTATGCATAGGGTCTCCAATTGAGGTAGCATTCGTGTCTCATGTGCTTCGAAGGGAAATTGCGAGAGGAGTAATGTCACCTCATTCTTGATGGCTCTTGCTCGTGCTCGTGTCATAGGACCTCGTGGCACTTGAGGTGACGAAGGTGAGTCCATGCGGATGACCTTGGGATGCTCCGCATCATCTCCCCCCCCTTGGGAAAGATCCATCCTCGGATCGAGATCCACATCACCATGGAAGGGAGATAAGTCCTTGACGTTGAAGATGTCGCTCACGTTGTACTTGTCGTGCGGGATGTCGATCTTGTAGGCGTTGTCATTGTAGCGTGCTAGCACCTTGAACGGTCCATCGGCTCGAGGAAGTAGTTTGGACTTGCATTCGTTGGGGAAGCGTTCTTTGCATAGGTGTAGCCATACAAGATCTCCTGGGTTGAAGACCATGGGGTGCTTGTTGATGTTGACCTTGGTCGCGAGTCGTTGTACTTGGCGTTCGATTGCTTGCCTTGTGTCTTCATGCACCTTCTTGAGGTATGTAGCTCATGCACTCGCGTCCATGTTGATGCGCTCTTGGAGTGGTAGCGGTAGGATGTCCAATGGAGACAACGGGTTGAAGCCGTAGACGACCTCGAAGGGGGACTTGCCGGTAGTCAAATGTCTTGCTCGATTGCAGGCGTACTCGGCGATGTGTATGCATTCCTCCCACTCCCTTATGTTCTTCTTGAGCAACACGTGAAGGAGTGTGGATAGCGTTCGGTTGGTGACCTCCGTTTGGCCGTCGCTTTGTGGATGATATGCCGAAGAGAATAGTAGCTTGATTCCGAGCTTGGCACATAGGGTCTTCCAAAAGTTGCTTAGGAACTTGACATCATGGTCCGATATAATCGTCTTGGGCACTCCATGCAATCTCAAGATTTCCCTACAAAAGAGATTTGCAACATGTGAAGTATCGTCTATCTTGTTGCAAGGAATAAAATGTGCCATCTTAGAGAAATGGTCCACAAGAACAAATACCGAATCTTTTCCATTTTGAGTACGAGGCAAACCAAGCACAAAATCCATACTAATATCTTCCCATGGTTGATACGGAATAGGAAGTGGCATATATAGACCATGAGATTGAGCTTTTGACTTAGCTTTGCGGCATGTAGAGCACCGATTGGTGTAGCGTGAAACGTCTCGAAACATCATTGGCCAAAAGTAGTTCTTGGAGAGCGTAGCAAATGTCTTGTCACATCCAAAATGTCCCATGAGGCCTCCACCATGAGCTTCTTGCAAAAGTAGCAAATGAAGAGAAGACTCGGGGATACAAAGTTTGTTAGCTCGCATAAGATAACCATCTTTCAAGTAATATTGCTCCCAAGTTTTATGCGGTAAACGTTTGGCATAAGGAATTGCAAATGACGAATCATGCCCATACAAGTCTTTAATGTGCTCAAATCCTATGACATTCAACTCAAGTTGAGTAACCAACATGCACTTGCGGGAAAGATCGCCCGCCATAACATTTTCCTTACCTTTGATATACATGATAACATAAGGAAATGACTCAATGAACTCACTCCATTTAGCATGACACTTATTCAATTTCGTTTGACCCTTTAGGTACTTGAGCGTTTCATGATCCGTATGGATGACAAATTCACGTGGACGAAGATAATGTTCCCACATATGCAAGACTCTCACTAAAGCATATAACTCTTTGTCATAGATAGGATAGTTAAGTTGTGCACTGGAGAGTTTTTCACTAAAATATGCAATGGGTCGCTTCTCTTGCATTAACACACCACCTATGCCATTACCACTAGCGTCACAATGCACTTCAAAAGTTTTATCAAAGTTGGGTAATGCAAGCAATGGAGCATGTGTAAGCAAGTTCTTAAGCTCATGAAATGCGGCATCTTGGGATGGACCCCAAACAAATGGTGCATTCTTCTTACTCCATGCGTGCAATGGTGATGCAATAGTGCTAAAATCCTTCACAAAGCATCTATAAAATCCGGCTAACCCAAGGAAACTACGCACTTGAAGCAAATTGGTTGGTTGTGGCCAATTTTTAATAGCATCAATTTTAGCTTCATCAACATGAACACCCTTAGATGAAACAAGAAAGCCCAAGAAAACAAGCTTATCAACACCAAAAGTGCATTTTTCCATGTTAGCATAAAGTCGCTCGTCTCGAAGAACTTGCAGTACGTATTTAAGGTGTTTGACATGATCTTCAAGAGTTTCACTAAACACAAGGATGTCATCAAAGTAAACCACAACACAAATGCCAATATATTTGAGAAGAACATAATGCATCACACGCATAAAAGTGCTAGGAGCTTGCGATAAACCCATAGGCATGACTAACCATTCATACAAGACAAATTTGGTTTTGAAAGCTGTTTTCCATTCATCACCTTCTTGCAAGCGTATTTGATAATAACCACTTTTAAGGTCAATTTTAGAGAAAATTGTGGCTCCACTAAGTTCATCAAGCATGTCATCTAAGCGTGGAATGGGATGGCGATATCTAACGGTGATAGCATTTATGGGACGGCAATCGGAACACATGCGATAGGTACCATCTTTCTTAGGCACAAGAATTACTGAAACGGCACATGGGCTCAAGCTCTCGCGTACATACCCATTCTCCATCAGATGTTTCACTTGCCTTTGGATCTCTTTGGTCTCGTCAGGGTTGACGCAGTAAGGTGCCTTGTTCGGTAGAGGTCCGCCGGGGATGAGATCGATGCGGTGTTCGATTTCGCGTAGAGGAGGAAGTCCGGGAGGTAGCTGATGACCCACAAGTGTAGGGGATAAATCATAGTCCTTTCAATAAGTAAGAGTGTCGAACCCAACGAGGAGCAGAAGGAAATGACAAGCGGTTTTCAGCAAGGTATTTTCTGCAAGCACTGAAATTATCGGTAACGAGTAGTTTGATAGCAAGATAATTTGTAACAAGTGACAAGTAACAATAGTAACAAAGAGTGCAGCAAGGTGGCCCAATCCTTTTTGTAGCAAAGGACAAGTCGGAACGATCTCTTATAATAAGTAAAGCGTTCTCGAGGACACATGGGAATTTCATCTAGTCACTTTCATCATGTTGGTTTGATTCGCGTTCGCTACTTTGATAATTTGATATGTGGGTGGACCGGTGCTTGGGTCCTGTTCTTGCTTGAACAAACCACCCACTTATGATTACCCCCCTTAGCAAGCATCCGCAACTATGAAAGAAGGATTAAGATAACTCTAACCATAGCATTAAACATATGGATCCAAATCAGCCCCTTACGGAATAGCGGATAAACTAGGGTTTAAGCTTCTGTCACTCTAGCAACCCATCATCTAATTACTACTCCATAATGCATTACCTTAGGCCCAAAGATGGTGAAGTGTCATGTAGTCGACGTTCACATGACACCACTAAGAGAATCAACAACATACATATCATCAAAATATCGAACGAATACCAAATTCACATGATTACTTATGACAAGACTTCTCCCATGTCCTCAAGAACAAAAGTAACTACTCACACATCATATTCATGTCCAAGATCAGAGGGGTATTGAATAGCATAATAGATCTGAACATATAATCTTCCACCAAATAAACCAACTAGCATCAACTACAAGATGTAATCAACACTACTAGCAACCCACAGGTACCAATCTGAGGTTTTGAGACAAAGATTGAATACAAGAGATGAACTAGGGTTTGAGATGAGATGGTGCTGGTGAAGATGTTGATGAAGATTGGTCCTCCCACGATGAGAGGATTGTTGGTGATGTCGATGGCGACGATTTCCCCCTCCCGGAGGGAAGTATCCCCGGCAGAATCACTCTGCCGGAGAGCAAAAGTGCTCCTGCCCAAGTCCCGCCCCGAGACGGCGGCGCACCATCCCAAAAGTCTTCTCTTTATTTTTTTCTAGGTCAAAATGACTTATATCCCAGAAATTGGGGGCCAGAGGCTGGCCAGGGGCCCCACGAGCCACCAGGGCGCGCCTGGGGGGGTGGCGTGCCCTGGTGCCTCGTGGGCACCTGGGTGGCCCCCTCTGGAACTTCTTGCTTCCAGTATTTTTATTTATTCCAAAATAATCTCCGTGAAATTTCAGCTCATTTGGAGATGTGCAGAATAGGTATCTCTGACATAGCTTTTTCAGGTCTAGAATTCCAGCTGCCGGCAATCTCCCTCCTTGTGTAAATCTTGCATATTAAGAGAGAAAAGGCATTAGAATTGCTCCAAAAAGTATTATATTGATTAAAAACACTATAAATAACAGTAGCAAAACATGATGCAAAATGGACGTATCAACTCCCCCAAGCTTAGACCTCGCTTGTCCTCAAGCGAAAGCCGATATCGATAATCATATCCATATGTTTACAGAGAGAGGCATCGATAAAAAAAAATACGGACATAGTAGCATCATGATCATTATTATAACAGCAATATTTATTATCATAGAACTTCTCATGAGCAAGTAACAATTCATCACAACAATGAAGTATAAGGTATAAACTTTCTTGAAAACTAACAAACTATGTTCTCAGTCAACAATGCAATTGCAATTCATCATATTTTCAGGAAGGGTCTCATGTAGGAGCTTTTTAGCAAGTCCACATACTCAACCATCATATAGTCTTCTATGATTGCTAACACTCACGATATATATATGGAGCAAAAAGTTTCAGCCAGACACATAGAAAGATAGGGGCTTATAGTTTCGCCTCCCAACTTATTCACCTCAAGGGTGATGTCAACAATAATAACTCATGATCACTCATATTCAACTGGATATATATGCCTAGATCTTTCCCCACCACATGATGCTTGCAAAAGAGAAAAATAAAAAGGAATAGAGGAGAACACTATTGACTCTTGCATAAAAAGTAAATACATAAAAGTAAAAGATAGGCCCTTCGCAGAGGGAAGCAGAGGTTGTCATGCGCTTTTGTTTTTGGATGCACAAGCTCTTAATGCAAAGGAACGTCACTTTATATTGCCCCTTGTGATAGCAACCTTTATTATGCAGTCTGTTGCTTTTATTTCTTTACCATCACAAGTTCGTACAAAGCTTATTTTCCCTTACAATAAAAGTTCAGACATATTTAGAGGCAATTTTTATTGCTTTTTGCACCGATGACAACTTACTTGAAGGATCTTATTCAATCCATAGGTAGATGTAGTGGACTCTCATGACATGAAACTGGGTTTAAGGGTTTCGGATGCACAAGTAGTATCTCTACTTGGTGCGGATTTTTGGCTAGCAAAGATATTGGGCAAGCACCACATGTTGGAGGATCTATAACAATATAACTTCTATGTGAATATAAACAAACATAATTCATTACATTGTCTTCCTTGTCCAACGTCAACAATTTGACATAAAATACTTAATGGGGGCTCACAATCATAAAAGATTTCCAAGATAGTATATTTGCATGTGAATCTTCTCTTCCCTTATTAATTCTTTCATGAATTGCATCATTGACTAATGCTATGTTTGTTAACTTCCAATAAATTTTACCACTTATACTTTTCTTTATGTAATGTCATTACTTTCCATAAGATTAGCATATGATCTTTTTCATTATTTTCATTGCTAGGGTTGAAACATGAAAGTAAAGAAGCAAAAACTCAAACTACTCTTTATTATATAACTCTCAACTAGATTACATAGATAGATAGATCACGAAACTAGCACTCGAAAATAGATCATACTAAACTTTTATTCAACTAAATCATGAAATCACTAAGGATTGAACTAAAAATAGGTAAAGATAATAAAAGTGATGATGATGCGATACCGGGGCACCTCCCCCAAGCTTGGCACAAGCCAAGGGGAGTGCCCATACCCATGTACTCAAGTTTCCTTCTTCGGTGATGGTGGTGATGGTGAAGTGGTGGGCTTGTCCTTCATAACATTAATGAGGATCTCCCTTAAGCTTTGAATTTCTCGGAGCACATGCTGTATCATCTCTGTATTCTTTTGGACTTCGGCCATGATATGTTTATCCTCTGGACCCCAAGCATTCTTTCCTGCATCACTTTCACTTGGATGAGAGATATCCCAATTGGAAGGTATGTGCATACGAGGAGTATTTTCAGCCCCATAATTGTGAACCAAATTATGAAAGTTGTTCCGATGTAACCTGTGTAAGGGCCTCCTAAGGGGAAACCCTTCTTGTACCTCTGGACTACCATGGCTTGTAATGCTTCTCACAGCTTGATGTGGGTTCGGAATTGTGGAGATGCCGGCAAGGGTGCCCCTCTCGGAGGCCGGAGGGTGGACCTCAAGCGAATCTTCATCATCTTCTTCCATGGTAACCTCTCCTTCCCCCTCTCGCCTGAGCTCCATCTGCTGCAACCAAGCATCGTCCCCCACATTGTTTGAGGAAGAGGAAGACATGATGCCTGGCTTCGAGATCTGACAGAAAATAGCAAAACAAGAACAGAGGAGATTTCTGCGATACGGTGGTCAAAACGTCCGAGAGTATATATAAAGAATTTTTATCTTGCAAACCAAGTAATCCAGAAGAAAAACGGAGTCGAGAAGGCTCACGAGGGGCCCACGAGCCACCAGGGCGCGCCTGGGGGTGGCGCGCCCTGGTGCCTCGTGGGCACCAGGTGGGTCCCCTCGGCTGCTTTTTATTTTGTAATTTTTTAAATATTCCAAAACTGACAGAAAGTATTTTCATGGAATTTTTGGAGTCGGTTTACTTACCATATCATGTACCTCCGCCTTTTCAGGGTTCTGGAGCGTTCCGGAAGGTCTCTCTTATGTATTCTTCTGGTGTAATTGTTTCAATAATATTAGTTTCAACATTAATGGGGGTACCTGAAATATAATGCTTAATTCTTTGCCCATTCACCACTCTCAGATTAATGCCTTCGGAGTTGTTTATTTTGATGGCTCCGGAGCGATAAACTTCTTCGATGATATACGGTCCTTCCCATTTAGAGAGTAGTTTTCCTCCAAAGAATCTCAAACGAGAGTTGTACAATAGAACTTGCTCACCCACTTTAAATTCCCGTTTTTGAATTTTTCTATCATGCCATCTTTTAACTTTCTCTTTAAACAATTTGGCATTTCCATAAGCTTGGGTTCTCCATTCATCTAATGAGCTAATATCAAATAACCTCTTTTCACCGGCAAGTTTGAAATCATAATTGAGTTCTTTAATTGCCCAATATGCTTTATATTCTAACTCAAGATGTAAATGACATGCTTTTCCATAAACCATTTTATAAGGAGACATACCCATAGGATTTTTATAAGCAGTTCTATAAGCCCATAATGCATCATCAAGTTTCTTAGACCAATTCTTTCTAGATCTATTGACGGTTTTTTGCAAAATTAATTTTATTTATCTATTACTCAATTCTACTTGACCACTAGATTGAGGGTGATAGGGAGATGCAATTCTATGGTTGACATCATATTTAGCAAGCAATTTACGGAATGCACCATGAATAAAATGTGAACCACCATCAGTCATTAAATATCTAGGGACTCCAAACCTTGGGAAAATAACTTCTTTAAACATTTTAATAGAAGTGTTATGATCAACACTACTAGTTAGAATAGCTTCTACCCACTTAGTAACATAATCAACAGCAACTAAAATATGAGTATACCCATTGGATTTAGGAAAAGGTCCCATATAGTCAAATCCCCAAACATCAAATGGTTCAATAGCTAGTGAATAATTCGTAGGCATTTCCTGACGTCTACCAACATTACCAATTCTTTGACATTCATCACAAGATAAGACAAATTTACGAGCATTCTTGAAAAGAGTTGGCCAATAAAAACCAGATTGTAATACCTTGTGTGCAGTTCTGTCTCCTGCATGGTGTCCTCCGTAAGCCTCGGAGTGACACTTCTGTAGGATTTGTTCCTGTTCATGCTCAGGTATACAACGTCTAATAATACCATCTACTCCTTCTTTATAAAGATGTGGGTCATCCCAAAAGTAATGTCTTAAATCATAGAAGAACTTTTTCTTTTGTTGGTATGTGAAACTAGGTGGTATGTATTTAGCAACAATATAATTAGCATAGTCTGCATACCAAGGAGTATTACGAGAAGCATTTATGACAGCTAATTGTTCATCGGGAAAATCATCATTAATAGGAAGTGGGTCATCAAGAACATTTTCCATTCTAGACAAATTATCTGCTATGGGATTCTCAACTCCCTTTCTATCAATAATATGCAAGTCAAATTATTGTAACAATAAAACCCACCTAATGAGTCTAGGTTTAGCATCTTTCTTTTCCATAAGATATTTAATAGCAGCATGATCGATGTGAACAGTTACTTTAGAATCAACTATATAAGATCAGAATTTGTCACATGCAAACACAACTGCTAGAAATTCTTTTTCAGTAGTAGCATAATTTCTTTGAGCACTGTCTAGAGTTTTACTAGCATAATGGATAACATATAATTTCTTATCAACTCTCTGTCCTAGAACAGCACCAACAGCATAATCACTAGCATCACACATAATTTCAAAAGGCAAGTTCCAATCAGGTGGTTGAACAATAGGTGTAGTGGTTAAGGCTTTCTTAAGTGTTTCAAAGGCTTCTAGACAATCATCATCAAAAATGAATGGAACATCTTTTTGCAAAAGATTGGTAAGAGGCCTAGAAATTTTAGAGAAGTCTTTAATAAACCTTCTATAGAAACCAGCATGACCAAGGAAACTTCTTATACCTTTAATATCTTTAGGACATGGCATTTTCTCAATAGCATCAACCTTAGCTTTATCAACTTCAATACCTCTTTCAGAAATTTTATGCCCCAAGACAATTCCTTCATTTACCATAAAGTGGCACTTCTCCCAATTCAAGACAAGATTAGTTTCTTCACATCTCTGCAAAACTCGATCAAGGTTGCTTAAGCAATCATCAAAAGAAGTTCCGTAAACGGAAAAATCATCCATGAAAACCTCAACAATCTTTTCACAAAAATCAGAGAATATAGCAGTCATACATCTTTGAAAGGTAGCAGGTGCATTACATAAACCAAAAGGCATACGTCTATAAACATAAGTTCCAAAAGGACAAGTAAAGGTGGTTTTCTCTTGATCGGGTTGTGATGCATGTATTTGAGAAAACCCAGAATAACCATCTAGGAAACAAAAGTGTGTATGCTTAGATAATCTTTCTAATATTTGATCAATAAAAGGTAAGGGGTAATGATCTTTTCTAGTAGCTTTGTTTAATTTTCTAAAATCAATTACCATCCTATAACCAATTACAATTCTTTGTGGAATGAGCTCATTTTTATCATTAGGAACCATGGTGATACCGCCTTTCTTAGGGACACAATGAATGGGACTTACCCATCTACTATCAGCTATGGGATAGATTATACCTGCTTCCAAAAGTTTTAATATTTCAGTTCTTACCACCTCTTTCATCTTAGGATTTAATCGTCATTGGTGGTCGACAACTGGTTTAGCATCAGGCTCCACATTAATTTTGTGCTGACATAGAGTGGGACTAATGCCCTTAAGATCATCAAGAGTATATCCAATAGCAGCTCGGTGCTTCCTCAAAGTTTTAAGTAATCTCTTTTCTTCATGCTCTGAAAGGTTAGCACTAATAATAACAGGATATATCTTCTTTTCATCAAGGTAAGCATATTTCAATGTATCAGGCAATTGCTTCAATTCAAATATAGGATCACCTTTAGGTGGAGGAGGGCCTCCAAGAGTTTCAACAGGAAAATTGCGTTTAAGGATATGTGGTTGATCAAAGAACGTCTTATCTATTTCATTTCTTTCATTCATATGCATATCGTTTTCATGGTCTAGCAGATATTGTTCTAACGGATCAGTAGGAGGTACGGCAATAGAAGCAAGACCAATAATTTCATCTTTACTAGGAAATTCTTTATCATGAGGTTGTCTACGAAACTTGGAGAAATTAAACTCATGAGACATACCACCAAAATAAACACTAACAGTTTCTTTAGCGCAATCAATCTTAGCATTAACAGTGTTCAAGAAAGGTCTACCAAATATAATGGGACAAAAATCATCTTGTGGAGAACCAAGGACTAGAAAATCAGTAGGGTATTTTATTTTTCCACACAAGACTTCAACATCTCTAACGATCCCAAGCGGTGTAATGGTATCTCTATTTGCAAGCTTAATAGTAACATCAATGTCCTCTATTTCAACAGGTGCAATATCATTCGTAATTTCTTGATATAAGGTAAACAGAACAGCATTCACACTAGCACCCAAATCACATAAGCCATGATAACAATGGTCTCCTATTTTAACTGAGACAACAGGCATGCCTACTACGGGTCTGTTTTTATCTTTAGGATCTGGTTTAGCAATTCTAGCTGCTTCATCACAGAAGTAAATAACATGCCCATCTATATTATCAACCAAGAGATCTTTGACCATAGCACCATTAGGTTCAACTTTAATTTGTTTAGAGGGTCTAGGTTCTCTAATGTTACTTTTGTTAACCACAGTTTAAACTTTAGCATGTTCCTTAATCCTAACAGGAAAAGGTGGTTTCTCAATATAAGCAGTAGGCACAACTGGATCAGCATGGTAAACAATTGTTTCTTCTTTAACACTAACGGGTTCTTCAATCTTTTCTTTAACAGGGGGATGATATTTAAACCACTTCTCCTTAGGGAGCTCAACATGAGTAGCAAATGATTCACAAAAGGAAGCTACTATCTCAGAGTCAAGTGCATATTTAGTGCTAAACATATGAAAAGCATCGGTAGCCATAAAAGATTTAACACAATCGAACTCAAGTATTATACCTGACTCATTACCTTTGTCGAGTTCCCAATCTTCAGAGTTGCGTTTAATTCTTTCCAGAAGATCCCATCTGAATTCAATAGTTTTCTTCATAAAGGAGCCAGTCGAAGAAGAATCGAGCATGGTTTGATTATCATGAGAAAGCCGAGCATAAAAATTCTGTAAGATAATTTTTCTTGAGAGCTCATGGTTGGGACATGTGTACATCATGTACTTAAGCCTCCCCCAAGCTTGAGCGATGCTTTCTCCTTCACGAGGCCAAAAATTATATATATAATTCCGATCACGATGAACCAAATGCATAGGATAAAATTTCTGGTGCAATTCCAATTTCAATCGGTTCCAGTCCCATGTATCAGTATCATCACATAGCCTATACCATGTCAATGCCTTTCCCTCCAAAGATAAAGGGAATACTTTCTTCTTAACTCCATCTCCGGATAAACCTGCAAGCTTAAACAATCCACAAATTTCATCCACATAGATCAAGTGCATATCAGGATGTACCGTTCCATCTCCTGCATAAGGATTAGCTAGCAGTTTCTCTATCATACCCGGAGGAATTTCATATGAAATATTTTCAATAGGTGCAGTAGGCTGAGGAGCAACTATTTGTGCTTCCGGTCGAGGTGAAGATATCCCGAACAAACCCCTCAAAGGATTACTTTCCATAGTGACAAGTGACAGTAAATTTCAGCACATAATATAAATGTTTCCTTACCAAATTCCACTCACCAAAGGCGCTTCACTCCCCGGCAACGGCGCCAAAAAAGAGTCTTGATGACCCACAAGTATAGGGGATCAATCGTAGTCCTTTCAATAAGTAAGAGTGTCGAACCCAACGAGCAGCAGAAGGAAATGACAAGCGGTTTTCAGCAAGGTATTTTCTGCAAGCACTGAAATTATCGGTAACGAGTAGTTTGATAGCAAGATAATTTGTAACAAGTGACAAGTAACAATAGTAACAAAGAGTGCAGCAAGGTGGCCCAATCCTTTTTGTAGCAAAGGACAAGCCGGAACGATCTCTTATAATAAGTAAAGCGTTCTCGAGAACAGATGGGAATTTCATCTAGTCACTTTCATCATGTTGGTTTGATTCATGTTCGCTACTTTGATAATTTGATATGTGGGTGGACCGGTGCTTGGGTGCTGTTCTTGCTTGAACAAACCTCCCACTTATGATTACCCACCTTCGCAAGCATCCGCAACTACGAAAGAAGAAGTAAGATAACTCTAACCATAGCATTAAACATATGGATCCAAATCAGCCCCTTACGGAATAGCGCACAAACTAGGGTTTAAGCTTCTGTCACTCTAGCAACCCATCATCTAATTACTACTCCACAATGCATTCCCTTAGGCCCAAAGATGGTGAAGTGTCATGTAGTCGACGTTCACATGACACCACTAAGAGAATCAACAACATATATATCATCAAAATATCGAACGAATACCAAATTCACATGATTACTTATGACAAGACTTCTCCCATGTCCTCAAGAACAAAAGTAACTACTCACACATCATATTCATGTCCAAGATCAGAGGGGTATTGAATAGCATAATAGATCTGAACATATAATCTTCCACCAAATAAACCAACTAGCTTCAACTACAAGATGTAATCAACACTACTAGCAACCCACAGGTACCAATCTGAGGTTTTGAGACAAAGATTGAATACAAGAGATGAACTAGGGTTTGAGATGAGATGGTGCTGGTGAAGATGTTGATGAAGATTGGTCCTCCCACGATGAGAGGATCATTGGTGATGTCGATGGCGACGATTTCGCCCTCCCGGAGGGAAGTATCATCGGCAGAATCGCTCCGCCGGAGAGCAAAAGTGCTCCTGCCCATGTTTCGCCTCGAGATGGCGGCGCACCATCCCAAAAGTCTTCTCTTTATTTTTTCTAGGGCAAAATGACTTATATACCAGAAAATGGGGGCCAGAGGCTGGCCAGGGGCCCCACGAGCCACCAGGGCGCGCCTGGGGGGGTGGCGCGCCATGGTGCCTTGTGGGCACCTGGGTGGCCCCCTCTGGTACTTCTTGCTTCCAGTATTTTTTATTTATTCCAAAATAAATCTCTGTGAAATTTCAGCTCATTTGGAGATGTGCAGAATAGGTATCTCTGACATAGCTTTTTCAGGTCCAGAATTCCAGCTGCCGGCAATCTCCCTCCTTATGTAAATCTTGCATATTAAGAGAGAAAAGGCATTAGAATTGCTCCAAAAAGTGTTTTATTGATTAAAAACACTATAAATAATAGTAACAAAACATGATGCAAAATGGACGTATCAGTAGCTCATCGGGAAACACGTCCTTGTATTCCTGCAAGAGATGAGACAACACTAGAGGAAGATGTTGTGAAGTATTAGTCCGCTCAACTTCACCTTTGCATAAAAGCACAACGTGAAGAACACTTGATGGGCTCTCACTCACATCCCTCAAATCTCTTTTGGTGGATAAAAGAACTAGATCTCTTTTGTCGCTCATCGTGGAGTCGCTCATTTTTGGCTTGTGGTGCTCACGCTCTTTTTGGTGGTTCACTCTCTCACTTGCCTCTCCACGATGTGTAGATGCTTGCTTGTCGGCGATGACTTGACTTGGCGACATTGGTCGAAGCATGAATTATTTTCCCTTCATCTTGAAGCTATAGTGATTGGTCTGTCCATTGTGGGTGACGCCGCGATCAAATTGCCAAGGTCGTCCAAGGAGGAGATGGCATACGGACATGGGAACCACATCACACTCCAAGGTGTCTTCATATGCGCTAATCTTGAAGGAGACTTGAACTGTGTGCTCCACTTGAATGGTGCCAGAGTCACTCAACCATTGGACCTTGTAGGGGCGAGGGTGCTTCTTCTTGACCAATTGTAGCTTGGAACATAACTCTTCACTTGCCAAGTTGTGGCAACTTCCGCCGTCGATGATGACCTTGACGGAACGTCCTTGAATACTCGCTTTGGTATGGAAGATGTGGCAACGTTGGTCTTCGTCTTGTTGTTGTTGAAGTGTCAAGACCTTGGAGACAACAAGAGCGGGGCTTGAATCATTATCGCAAAAGATATGAGTGTCTTCATCTTCATTCACTTGGCGGTGCATGGCCACTTGCTTGAGGGCTTCCATTTCATCTTCACTCATTGAGTCGTAGGTGCCATCGGCGTTGAGTATCATAGTGCGTCGTGTTGGGCACTCAAATGATTTGTGGCCTCGTCCCTTGCAAGTGAAACACTTGATATCACTCGTCTTGGTGTCGTCCGTAGGAGTTGTTGATGATGAAGTCTTTTGCTTGGAGCTTGAGGTATGACGACTAGAATATGTCGTAAGTTGCTTGGAGCTTGACTTGTCGTCGGTACTTGGTGTAGATCGAGTCGTGGAAGGAGTTGTAGAAGTCGTTTAAGCTTGAGTGTATGAACCATAGGTCTTGGAAGAGTACTTGGAGTACTTGTAGTCCTCTTCTACTTGTCGCTCCGCTTTGGTTGCTTGGTGCACTAGCTCGAGGAGGTTGGAGTACAGTTGGAAATCCGCAATTTTCTTGATGGGATGGTTGAGGCCATTCAAGAATCTCGCCATAGTTTGTTCATCATGTTCCTTGACATTGGCTCGTATCATTGCAATCTCCATTTCTTGGTAGTATTCTTCAACGGACTTGGTGCCTTGCTTGAGGAGTTGTAGATTCTTGAAGAGGTCACGGCTATAGTGTGTAGGCACAAAGCGACTCGCATGACATCTTTCATTTGATTCCAAGTGGTGATGGTTGGCTCGCCCTTCTCTTGGCGTCATTGAATAACTTGCTCCCACCAAATGAGAACATAGTCTTGGAACTCAAGAGATGCCATGGCAATCTTCTTTTCCTCTTCGTAGTTGTGAAGACGGAATATCTTGTCAACCTTCAATGCCCATGAGAGGTATTCTTCGGGATCATTTCCACCGGAGAATTTAGGCATGTTGAACTTGAGCTTGCCGTAGCGCTCCTCATTGTGTTGTTGGCGATGGCGATGACGCTCGTGTCTTGGAGGAGGATCTTGTAGCTCTTGCTCGTCGTGCTCATCTTGATTGACTTGATGTCAAGGTCATGGAATTCATGCACGGTTCCTCATCTCTTGGTGCTCCTCATTTCTTGCGGCCTTGTCTTGTTGCTCATGTTGGAGTGCCTCTTCTTGTTCTCGCACACAGCAGTTGCGGTCGGCGACGTTACGAGTTGCTTCGCGTAGGGCATGTTGAGCTTCAAGTGCTTGCTTTTCACGACGTTGTCGTTCTTGTAGTAGAGCGTCGTCGTCTTGGTTTACTTGACGTTGGCGTTGTGGAACTTGATCTTGCTCCATGTTGGCGTTTGCTTGCCGGTTTTGTCGTTCGCGCTCTCGAAGATGGTCTTGCAAACCATTGCCACGGAATGGGTTTCTTGAAGCTTGTCGGTCTTCATGTACTTGAGGGCGATGAGAGCGTGCTCGTGGAAGACTTGCATCCGAAGAAATGTCCAAAGAGTTGCGGCTTGAGTGGCACCATCTTGATCTTGAACTTCACGAAGTGGAAGAAGTACGGTTGACCAACATGGTACGGAACTCTTCCATTTGAGATGATAGCTTGTCATCAAGAGTTTGTCGAAAGTCAGAGGCGAGTTGTTTGATGCGTTCGCCCAAAGCTTCACTTTCTTGATGTAAGGCTCATTGGATGCCAAAGAGGTGTGCCTTGGTGATGTAGTCGTTCAGTGCATCGTCATGCTCGTCGAAGAGAGGATTTGTAGAAGTGCACGGCCTATCCATGATTCTCAAACAAGTGTTAGTGGAAGAAAGGAATGAACTAGACCAATGTACCTTATCCAATGTTAAAGATGGATCAATGATCACTCGATATGGTATTATGGAAATAGTGCAATTGGTATCGGATCGTGTCAATTCTCACACCTACACAAGTAAAGCTTTTGGAGGAGTTTGGTTAGGATGGTGGCACAAAATATTTGCAATTGTAAGCAAGATATCAATAATGTTGAGAAAGATTCACAAATTCGCAAGTGAAACAAGTAGACCAAAAGCAAAGTTACACGGAAACACACACATGGAAAGATAAGTGAGGTCATGCAACCAAGGAAAGAGCACAAAATGTGGAACACCCAGAAACGCTCGTGTTGCACAACTCTAGAGAGACGCTAGCACAATTGCTTAATAGGCGGATACGACACTTGTGCACAACCTATAGGAGACAAAACGATCAACTTCTATCTCAAGTATGCTTTGTATGTATGAGTCCCGGTGAACTTGTCACAATGATCCAAGATGATCAAATATGATATGTAATGTGGCGATGCTATGGCTATTGCTTACAAGCTTGTTGTTGCTCTTTTCTCTTTGCTTAAAAGCTTTTCTTTCTTTTGCTATTTTTCCATTGGCCACTTATGCGAAATGCTCTCACGATGGTAGCGATGATGTATATGAGGGAACAAAATCTTGGCGCAAGAGATGATACGATGATAAATGCACGCTATGATAGCTATGTGGAATGGTATCACTAAAGTTCACAAGTAACGTTGCCCGGCACTACTCAAATGGCTAGTCTCGTAGGAAAGCGACGCAAAAGAGGGCCTTTGGGCTTACAATGCAATGGCAAGGGAAATAACGCGTTGTCGTCGAGGTTACCGTCCTTGCTTACGGTGGTGGTGTCACGATGGTGAGACAGTCATTGTCGATGTCGAGTCCGTGGCGAGGATGAGTGGCGGTGAAGTCGATGTCGAACCGTGCCTAGTTAGCCGAAACACCCTAGGAAATGGTAATCCGCAACTCAAAATCTCAATGCAAATGTCAAATGGTGGTGGTGGTGGTGGTCTAGGGGTACAGGTGATGGTGGCAAAGCTATGGTGTAGCTTATGGAAACTATGTGGAAGTTGTGGCGATGGTGGAGAAATGGCTGGAAAAAAATTCAGCAAAATCAGACGAAGCCGGCTGATCCGGGCCCCGGTCTGGCTGATCCAGGCGTGGCCGGATGATCCGGGCACCTGTCCAGATGATCCGGGCAAGTCAACCTCGCGCAGGTGAGGTTTGGGAAGGGCTCAAAATTCCGAGAAAATGCGAAAAATTGTGGAATTTTCGAGGGGGTTGCGAGGTGGGGATGATGGGGAAGTGTAGATCCACTTGCAACACACGAAATCCACGGATCAAAATAAACAAAACATCAACAAACGAACAAATCACAAAAAAAATTGGTGGGGCTATTTTTGTGGGAATTTTCAAAATTGGGGAAAAACAACAAAATTGAGGGTAGCAAACGGAGGGGAAGGACTCCAAATTGTGAATCAACATGGCTCTGATCCAAGATGATGTAGGGTGGAACCCTAGTTCGTTGATCTTTTCACAACTGGAGGGGGAAAAGGCAAGAACACAAGAACACAAGTACACAAATCACTCAATTGACACAATCACAAGTCACACATACACTAGATCCACATACACATACGAGGATTCACGATACAAAGTCAACACGAGAGGATACACGGTAGCTAGTTCGTCCCGATCCGGAGAGGAGTCGAGGTCTTGAAATCCGGAGTGGATCTTCTCACATGGGTCTCATGGAGGTCTTGATCTCGGAGAGGTATGGATGAGCAAAGCTCTAATCTCAAGAGCCTAATAATTTGGTAACCCTAAAACATAGAGGAGGAGAGGTATTTATAGTCTAGGGGACGAAATAGATACATGGGCCTCGGGCCAAAACACATGTGCTGCGGGGTGCCCGGACGATCCGGGTGTTGGTCCGGATGATCCGGCTGTCGGGAGCCCGGATGATCCGGGTGGCCGCCCGGACGTCCGGGCAGGTCACTTTCAGGCGCGGGAGGGCCGGACATCCCGGCCGCCGTCCGGACATCCGGGCTGGTCCGGGTGATTCGGGTTGGGACCCGGATGATCCGGCTTCACGGGGAGAGCTTCGGTACTCGGGGGCGCTGTAGCCGGATCATCCGGACGGCGGTCCGGATCGTCCGGGCGTTGGCCGGATCATCCGGACGGTGGTTCGGATCATCCGGGCAGGTGCTGATTTGCCCATTTCCTTCTCCGTCTTGGCGTTCCTCTTTCTCCTTCGCTTGGCCTTGCTCCATAGCTTCTCCATGAAGAACTCCTTGGTACCTGAGTATGCATAGGGTCTCCGGTTGAGGTAGCATCCATGTCTCATGTGCTTCGAAGGCAAATTGTGAGAGGAGTGATGTCACCTCGTTCTCGATGGCTCTTGCTTGTGCTCGTGTCATATGTCCTCGTGGCACTTGAGGTGGCGAAGGTGAGTCCATGGGGATGACCTCGGGATGCTTCGCATCACGGATGCATCCGGACCCCCGCCCGGATCATCCGGGCCCACCCGGACGTCCGGACGATGACCCGGACATCCGGCCAACCGCGGCTCCTACGACACAGTCGGACGATCCGGACGGACGCCCAGATCATCCGGACCCCCGACACCCGGATCATCCGGGCCACCACCCGGATCATCCGGACCACGCCTGCGTGTGTGACTTGGGCCGAGGCCCATGTAACTCTCTCTACCCCTACACTATATAAACTCCTCCTCCACCCATGTTTTATGGTTAGCAAAGTGATAGCTCAGATTAGAGATTGAGTTTTGCTCATCCACTACCTACTCCCATGGAGATCAAGGCCTCCATGTGAGAAGATCCCCTAGTGGATTCAAGACCTCCTTGTGGGAAGATCCTCTTGGATATCAAGACTTCAATTCCTCTTGGATTGGGATGAACTAGTTACTCTTTGTATCCTCTTGTGTTGACCTTGGATCTTGTATCTCCCTCTTGTGTATGTGGATTTAGCACATGTGTGATTGGATTTGTGTCAATTGAGTGTTTGTTCTTGTGTTCTTCTCTCAATTTGCCCTTTTCCCACTCCAAGTGTGAAAAGATCATCACCATAGGGTCTCACCCTACATCAATTCCTCTCCTTCCGAGCACTCTCCCAATCTTTCATCGAAAAGAGGGATAATAGAATCGGTTTCATCACGGTCATTCTCCCCGACCGATGATTCGCCATCAGAGCAGACGAGCGTATATCCTCCTGAAGTAGAGTCGGTTGTAGGCGCCGGCTCCTGCACAGTCCCACTGATGAAACCAATGAAAGCATGAGCCTGAACTGGGGAGACTCGGCGTGCCGACTCAACAAAGCCAGTGCCGACGTCCGGCTCCTGTACGGACTCGTCGATGATGCCGATGAAGACGTGGATCTTGCCAAAGGGCACCCGGTATCCTGACTCAATAGAGTCGGCCTCAGTGCTCCAGCCGGCGTTGTTGATGTAGAGCTTGCGGCGCCGGCTTTTGGTCATCCGGCCGATCGCGAGCCTCTCAATCACTGGAAGAGCTCCCTCCAAGAACACAACACCACCGTGCGCTGGCCTTGGTGGGCACCAACTGTCATGGTTTTTTCACGGCAGATGTCCTCATAGGAGAACTAAGTTGTGAGCCATTGATGCTAGGTGAAGGCTTGAACGGGGTTGATCAGAATGGAGAGACACGAGTTTACCCAGGTTTGGCCCCTCACGGTGGAGGTAAAAGCTTACTCATGCTTGATTGCTATTGATGATGAAGATCTCGATTACAAGGGTGTTGTTTCGCTACCTAGCTTTTGAGAGATTGTAACTTGTCCCTTTGGACAACTCAGGAACCCCCTTTATATAATAGGTCTTTATATAATAGGTCGGGTTACCTGGTTTACAATAGATTTTCGGGTCTTTCCCGCAGTCAGAGTCCTACTCTAAATCTTGTTAACTTTCGTGTCTTCCAAGTTTAGGTGGAGTCCGTATGTCGATGGATCTGGTGTAAGCCGGCTTCCGGACCCGGGTTTCCTTTCCAGCCAACGGTCCTTCTAAACTTTGGCGGGTCTCACACCAAACCGGGTTTCGACCCAAGCCGGGTCTCATCCAAGGGAAATATCCCCAACAAGTTCTACTGGAGCGACGAAGCTAAAGAAGCATTCATAGACCTCAAGAGGCTACTACAGTCAAACCCACTCCTCGCATCCCCAGCCCAGTCAAAGCCAATGCTACTCTATATAGCGGCGACCACCCAGGTGGTCAGCGTGGTCATCGCCGTGGAACGGGAGGAGGCTGGAAAAGTACAATGAGTACAGCACCCAGTGTACTACGTCAGCGAGGAGCTCACACCCTGCAAAACCGAATACCCACACTACCAAAAGATCACCTACGGGGTATTTATGGCCGCAAGGAAGCTGTGGCATTATTTTCTGGCAAGCCCGTTCACGGTGGTCAGCCACGCACCGCTCTCCGACATCATCAACAACGAGGACGCCATAGGCCGCGTGGCGAAATGGGTGATCGAGCTTCTGCCATTCGAGCTCTCCTACAAGCCACGCACGGCAGTCAAGTCACAGGCCATCGCTGACTTCCTTGTGGAATGGACAGAGGTCGAGCAGGTCCATAAGAATGTCGACCTCGAGTACTGGACGATGTACTTTGACGGGTCGGTGACGGTGCAAGGACAGGGGGCCGGAGTGGTCCTCGTCTCCCCAAGAGAAAACAAGATGAACTACGCCCTACAACTCCATTTTCGGGACTCCAACAATGCGGCAGAATACGAAGCCCTCCTTCAAGAACTCCGCATCGCGGCCTCCATGGGAATTCGTCGCCTCATCTGCCAGGGCGACTCCGACCTCGTGGTCCAACAGGTCATGAAGATGTTCGACACAAAAGACCCCAAAATGGCGGCCTATTGTATTGTCGTTCGGGAGCTCGAAGGAAAATTCGACGGACTCGAGCTGCATCATGTCAAAAGAGGTGACAACATTGCAGTCGATAACTTGACATGAGTCGGATCAGCAAGAGAGTCCGTACCGAAGGAGACCTTCTTGGCAATATTGCACAAGCCCACAATCAAAATTAAAGACCACGGGGAGACCGCACCGAGCTCCCCCTCGCTTGAGACCGGAGCACCAAAAAATGACGCGCCAGCCACGGCCGTCTAGGAAGAAGTTGTAATGGAGGTCATCGCCCCAGACTGAACTCAACTGTTACTAGCCTACATGACTAAAGGCGAGCTACCGCAAGATAAAACATAAGCCCGCCGCATTGTCTGCCACTCCAAAGCTTACACAATCATCAAGGGTGAGCTCTACAAGCGTAGCCAAGTGGGCATGTTCCAGCATTGCATCACCGAAGAGGAGGGCAAAAAGCTGCAGCAGGAAATACACGCGGGGGCTTGCAAGCATCACGTAGCCCCCAGAACGATTACAGCGAAGGCCTTCCGCCATGGTTTCTTCTGGCCCCATGCAATGCGCGACACCAGGGACATAGTCCGGAGCTGCGATGGCTGTCAGCGCTTCGCCAACAAGACCCACATGCCAGCGACAGCCTTGAAAACAATCCCACTGACATGGCCATTTGTATTGTGGGGGATGGACATGGTGGGCAAGCTCTCACCTTCACCAGGAGGACACAAGTTCCTGCTGGTGGCAATTGACAAGTTCACCAAATGGATAGAAGCCAAGCTGGTAACTAACGCGGAGGCCGACATGGCAGTCAAGTTTGTCTCCGGCCACATCCACTGTTTCAGCGTCCCACACAGCATCATTACGAACAACGGATCCAACTTCACTACCACGGTGTTCCAAGATTTTTGTCACAAACGACGGATCCACATAGACTACGCATCAGTGGACCACCCCCAGTCCAACGGACAGGTCGAACAGGCCAACGGACTGATCGTGCAAGGTCTAAAGCCAAGGCTGATAACACCGCTCCTATGAGTGAAAGGCAACTGGGTGGAGGAGCTCCCCTCCTTCCTTTGGAGCTTACGGACGCCACCAAACAAATCAATTGGCTACACACATTTCTTTATTGTGTATGGAGCAGAAGCGTTCTCCCGTCAGACATCGAATATGACTCGCCACGAGTCCGCGCATACAAAGAGGAGGCCGCTGAGTAAAGCAGTAAGGACGACGTCAGCACAAAGGAAGAGGCACACCTCCTCACCCTCGAACACGCAAGCATCTACCAATAGAAGTTGCGCCAGTACCAAGACCAATGCGTGTGAGCACGCAAGTTCAACGTTTGCAACCTCATTCTACACCTCAAGCAGAAGCCACGCAAGAACAAGCTGTCCTCCCAATGGGAGGGCCCCTACATCATCCACAAGGTCCTCAACAACGGGGCCTACTACGCTTATTTTATGCATGAACATTTAAGTATTACGTACTTTATGCATAAATAAATTGCAAATCTGCATTTCATGTATATTTAGCTCAAACAAAATCAGGTTAGAAAATAAGGAGGTCACAGAGACCTCCCACATTTTTTCATTTCCCTTTTATAGTTTGCTAAATAAACATGACACACAGCTATTCAGCACTATCACTATCATGAACCCCTTGGGATAGACAAATAGCGGCAGAACTAACGTATCTCTTTGTTGATGGACTCGGGGACTGCATCGCTCTAAGTGGACCTCCATGCAACTCCACCCGAAGGCTACATCATACATTCTTGGTTTTTTATCCGGACCCTCGTGGACGCTTCTTCTGCCGACCTCCCATAGCCTTGTGCTCCGGGGCTGCATCGACACAATTTTTTGGTAGGCCTTCCTTTGAGGAAAGCAATCATAGAGGATGTTGGATGACTGAATCAGGTATTCTGGTCACGTCGAGCCCCACTAAATACGCTTACAGCGTCAACCAGCACAAGGGGATCTCCGTTCCTAATAGGAACAGAGGCACTTCACCGCCTCTACGACATAAATACAAAGTGCATCTCATTTTTCAAGTAGCAAAAGCACATAAATGAGGTCATATTAATAAGTTTCGCAAAGTAAGTTGCAAAATATCTATTGCTTTCAGGATACAAGATTAGCCCTGACGGCGGCTCTCCTCAGCGGCAAACGTCGCAATCGACTCTATGTCACCAAAAAAGTTTTGAGCTGGGCGGGCCTCCGGCTCCATGGTAACTATACCATGGGTAGACCAATCTGGATGGCACACCCGCAGCCTTGCCAGCACATACTGCGCACCAGCAGTATCGCGGCCTCCTGCAGATCCATCAAGCATTCGAACGCCTGCGGCATACGAGCAATGAGTTGGTTGACGTTGGCACTCCTAGCCTCGCCAGCCCACAAAGCTCCCTCCGTCCGCTCCAATGCTTCGGCCATTCGCCTCAGGACCGACGTCACAACACCGAGACGCGGCGAGCCCGGTGGACTAGGCAAATCCGATAGCATAGCTGCACAACAATATTGACATGAATCATGTGTGAGAGGAAATACTAGAAAAACAAGCCAGATGAACAAGACTCACCGTCCGCTGTAACCTCAAGCTGCTCCTTGCGCGAAAGCTGGGCCCGGAGGTCCTGCGCGGCACATCGTCCGGCCTCCACCAAAGAGGCCTCATGTGCCTTGCAGCTCTCTAGCCGGGCTTCAGCATCCGCAGAACGGCCATGTGCGGCCTCCAGCCATCGCTGGAGCTCGTCCTCTTTCTCCCAACCTTCCCGCAACTGTGCACCGAGGCCTTCGGTGATGCATGATTGTTGTCAACCATGCCACCGTCTGCCCTCAGCAATTCCTGACAAGAGCGCGCTTCTGCACCCTTGGCGTCGGCGGTGTCCTGAGCACAGCCTGCCGCCCTCCGGCTAGTGTCAAGCCGAACATGTAGCTCCTGAAGTTGCTCGAGGGCTTCCCCAAAATACAGCAACAGTTAGAGCACAACTGTTATGTAGCTCACTGCACACAATACAAGCACACTAAGGGCTTACAGCAAACGTCTGCAAGCGACCCCTGCAAGCAAGCCACCCTCTCTTGTTCCACCACAACTTGACGCCTAAGCTCCTCGGCTCGGCCGTCAAGTGTCGTCGTGCGGGCAACAAGGGCCTACATCAAGATAAAAAGAGCCTCAAGCACATTATGGTTTAATCTACTTCAAACTCGGGGGCTACTGGGGGAGGAACGAGGTCTGCTTACCTCAGTTCCGGCCTCCACCGCTTGATGGAGATCCTTCAGCGCGACCTCCGGTGCCTGGTTTGACGCTCCGCCCAGGCGAATGGCGGCCCCCAGACGATGCAACGCCGAAGGACCGCCCGGATCACGCCCAGACGGCAAGGCCGACAGGGAAGGGACACCACTCACCATACTACCCCTAAGAGGAAGCTCGCGGGAAGACGCCGCGACCACCCCCGCGGCCCCAAGGGACGCTGTAGAGGAACACTGGCGCTCTGGATCCCCGGTCTGAGGGGAGTCCCGGGGCCGTTACCCTAAAGGAAGCTGGATCACAGGTGACAAAGAAGATCGCTGGCTTGCGAGCTTTTTCTTAGCCGCAACTTTTGGCCTTTGCAAAGGAATGGCCACAGGCGCTGAGGTTCCGGCCTCAGACTCTCCTTCCATAGAACGTGTGAGAAACAAAAGCGCTCCTTCCGAGGGCTCGACTAGATTGGGCAAGGGCGTCAGAGGGACGAGCCCAGTGGTACTCACACAGGGCACGTCTGTCCCTCCCGATGGATCGGAATCCAAACCCGCTAGCAGCCGCGCGGCCTTTGCCGCTAATTCGCCCTCCAAAGGTTCGCCCGGCCTCTTTGCAGCCCCTTGCTCCAGAAGCAGCTTCAATCGACGGCCCCCAAGGCGGCCTTCAGGGCACGTGTCGTTCGAAACCCCAGTGGCCGCGGGGCCGTAACTGGCCTTAGTAATGCGCCTGTGCTGAACGGCGTATAGCGCTGCGGCATGCCCTCGGGGTTGTGGAAGACTCGAGTCAAGGTCAACAAATGCCTACGATTTGAGTGCATTTAAAAAAGATCAGCAAGAAGTCTGCGTCGCGTGGCACGCTGACAAAAGAAAAACAAAAGAGGTCATCACCTCTGTGTCTTACCAGCGAGCGCGGGTTCGCCAGACTGAAGGGCTCGAGGGTAACTCCCATGTGTATCTCCTCGAGCGGGAGGCCGGTTATTAGATCCATGCGGGCCTTGACCTCGCTTTTTGGGAGTTCCCTCCGAAGTAGACGATTCAGATCATCCAGGCCCCTACACTCAAACATAGGCGAAGCCTTGGAGCCAAGGGGAGGGATGTTCCTCTCCACCCATGTCTTCACGAGCTGCATACTAGCTAACCCTCTCTCGCGCATCTCAAAGACTGCTTGGATCAGGAGGCCGGTCTTGGGCTCAAAATCTGTCTTTGAGCTCCACTCCAGTCTCTATTGGCACGGGACGTCGGCAAAGACGGGCATGGCGACCTCGATGACCCCGGGCAACGTCGGTGGCATAGAACCATATTTGCTCCCATGACTCAGGTCCGTCGACGGCAGGTATCTCAAAGTAACTAGAGCCCGGGCGGGGGCAGAGCTCCGCGCTACCACGGGAAGGTATCTTGCCCCCTTTCAGACGCTGGATCACTTCGAAAAAGAATCTGAAGAGATCAAAATGGGGAGGTATCCCCATGAAGTACTCACAGAAAGTCACGAAACACGACAAGTGAAGCACCCAGCTTGGGGTCAGGAGGTGAAGCTGAAGCCTGTAATGGGTTAAGATCCCACGGGTGAAGGTGCTAGGGGAAATCAGAGCCCACGGAAGATGAACACCTCATGAACGACCAAGTTCCAAAGCAACAGGCGCAGAACTCATTCCCCCATGGTGGGCGCTGCTACTTGTAGTCTGCGTTCGTATTTCCCCGAAGAGGAGAGGATGATGCAGTACAGTAGAGATAAGTATTTCCCTCAGTTAAGAACCAAGGTTATCAATCCAGTAGGAGAACCACGCAAAAATCTATTAAGCGCACCTGCACACACAAGAGCAAACACTTGCACCCAACGCAAATAAGAGGGTTGTCAATCCTCTTAGCGGTTACTTGCAAGGAATAAATCTTATAGAGATAAATAGCTAAATTAAAATAAAAGTAAATAAATTGCAGCAAGGTATTTTTAGGTTTTTAATATGATAAAGATAGACCCGGGGGCCATAGTTTTCACTAGAGGCTTCTCTCTCGAGCGCAGAAACATATGGTGGGTAAACAAATTACTGTTGGGCAATTGACAGAATAGCAAATAATTATGACGGATTCATGGCAATGATCATGTATATAGGCATCACATCTAAGACAAGTAGACCAACTCCTGCCTGCATCTACTACTATTACTCCACACATCGACCGCTATCCAGCATGCATCTAGGGTATTAAGTATGAAACAGAGTAACGCCTTAAGCAAGATGACATGATGTAGAGAAGCAAATTCAAGCAATATGAATAAACCCCATCTTTTTATCCTTAATGGCAACAATACAAATACGTGTCATGTCCCCTTCTGTCACTGGGATTGAGCACCGCAACATTGAACCCATCACAAAGCACCTCTCCCATTGCAAGATAAATCAATCTAGTAGGCCAAACTAAACCGATAGATCGGAGAGAAATACAAAGCTATAACAATCATGCATAAAAGAGTTCAGAGAAGACTCAAATATTTCTCATGAATAATCTGATCATAAACTCACAATTCATCAGATCCCAACAAACACACCGCAAAAGAAGATTACATCGAATAGAACTCCAAGAACATCAAGGAGAACATTGTATTGAATATCAAAGAGAGAGAAGAAGCCATCTAGCTACTAGCTATGGACCCGTAGGTCTGTGGTAAACTACTCACACATCATCGAAAAGGCAGCACGGTTGATGTAGAAGCCCTCCGTGATCGATTCCCCCTCCGGCAGAGTACCGGAAAAGGCCTCCAGATGGGATCGCAGAAGAACAGAGGCTTGCGGCGGCGGAAAGGTTATTTCTTCTGGCTCTCTGGGGGGTTCCCAATATTTGTGAATTGAAAGAAGTGGAATTAGGTCAAACGGAGTCACGTGGGCCCCACAAGGCAACACGGCACGCCCCCCCCCCTGGTGCGCCCCTTGCCTTGTGAAGCCCTCGTGAGGCTTCTGGCCTCCTCCCGAAGCTTCCAAGGGTTCTTTTGTCCAGAAAAAATCTCCAAAAAGTTTCATGGCATTTGGACTTCATTTGGTACTGTTTCTGTGAAAAGCCAAAAACAAGCAGAAAACAGCAACTGGCACTGGGCACTAGGTTAATAGGTTAGTTCCAAAATATGATATATAATTGCATATAAAAACATACAAGATTGATACTATAATAGCATGGAACAATAAAAAATTATAGATATGTTGGAGACGTATCAAGCATCCCCAAGCTTAATTCCTGCTCGTCCTCGAGTAGGTAAATGATAAAAACAGAATTTTTGATGTGGAATGCTACCTATCATGTTTCATCATGTAATCTCTCTCTTACGGTATGAATAATAAGATCCAAATGATTCAAAGCAATAGTCTATAATTTGATATAAAGACATCAATACTCAGGCATACTAATAAACAATCATGTCTTTCAAAATAAAAATGCTAAAGAACGTTATCCCTACAAAATCATATAATCCTGTCATGCTCCATCTTCTTCACACAAAAGTATTTATCATGCACTACCCCGATGACAAGTTGAGCAATTGGTTCGTACTTTTTAACGCGCTTCGGCTTTTTCAACTCCCACTCAATACATGAGCGCAAGCCATGGATATAGCACTATGGGTGGAATAGAGTATGGTGGTAGAGATAAATAAGAGAAGTCAAAAATGGAGAAAGTCTCACATCGACGAGGCTAATCAGCGGGCTATGGAGATGCCCATCAATTGATGTCAATGCGAGGAATAGGGATTGCCATGCAACGGATGCACTAAGAGCTATAAGTGTATGAAACCTCAACATGAAAACTAAGTGGGTGTGCATCCAACGTGCTTGCTCATGAAGACCTCGGGCATTTGAGGAAGCCCATCATCGGAATATACAAGCCAAGTTCTATAATGAAAAATTCCCACTAGTATATGAAAGTGACAAAATAGGAGACTCTCTATATGAAAAACATGGTGCTACTCTGAAGCACAAGTGTGGAAAAGGATAGTAACATTGCCCCTTCTCTCTTTTTCTCTCATTTTTTTTTCATGGCTCTTTTTCGCCTTATATATATATATATTAGAATGATCCCATGGACCTCATCCCCACTTTTTCGAGGACTCATTAGTCTCCACCATTCTTATCTCACTGGGACAATGCTCTAATAATGATGATCATCACACCTCTATTTACTTACAACTCAACATTACAACTTGATACTAGAACAAAATATGACTCTATATGAATGCCTCTGGCAGTGTACCAGGATGTGCAATGATGCTAGCATAACATGTATAACAATGATGAACGGTGGCTGAGCCACGAATACTATGTCAGCTATATGATCATGCAAAGCAATATGACAATGATGATGTATGTCATAAAAAACGGAATGGTGGAAGTTGCATGGCAATATATCTCGGAATGGCTATGGAAATGCCATGATAGGTAGGTATGGTGGCTGTTTTGAGGAAGATATAAGGAGGCTTATGTGTGATAGAGCGTATCATATCACGGGGTTTGGATGCACCGGCAAGTTTGCACCAACTCTCGATGTGAGAAAGGGCAATGCACGGTACCTAAGAGGCTAGCAAATTGCAGAAGGGTGAGAGTGCGTATAATCCAAGGACTCACATTAGTCATAAAGAACTCACATACTTATTGCAAAAATTTATTAGCCCTCGAAGCAAAGTACTACTATGCATGCCCCTAGAGGGATAGATTGGTAGGACAAGGTCCATCGCTCGTCCTCGACCGCCACTCATAAGGTAGACAATCAATAATAAATCATGCTCCAACTTCTTAGCATAACGACAGATCATACGTGCATGCTTCGGGAATCACAAACCTTAACACAAATATTCTTACTAAACCACAATTATCTACTAATACCTCCCCCATATTACCATCTTAATATCACAAAACTATTGCAAGGAATCAAATTAATCATATTCAGTGATCTACATGAAAGTTTTTATTATATCCCTCTTGAATACCTATCATATCAGGAGCAAATTCATAACCCGTGCATATTACCATTGCTATCATGAGACTCTCAAAAAGATATAAGTGAAGAATGAGAGTGCAACTATTTCTTTAAAATATAACCATCGCCGTGCTCTAAAAGATATAAGTGAAGCACTAGAGTAACTGCCTAGCTCAAAAGATATAAGTGAAGCACATAGAGTATTCTAAGAAATCACGAATAATGTGTGTCCCTCTCAAAAATGTGTGTTCAGCAAAGATGATTGTGACAAACTAAAAAGCAAACAAACTATTTCACAAGACGCTCCAAGTAAAACACATATCATGTGATGAATAAAAATATAGCTCCAAGTGAGTTACCGATAGATTGTAGACGAAAGAGGGGATGCCTTCCGGGGCATCCCCAAGCTTAGACGCTTGAGTCTTCCCTGAATATTACCTTGGGGTGCCTTGGGCATCCCCAAGCTTAGGCTCTTGCCGCTCCTTATTCCTTTATCCATCGTAGTCTCACCCAAAACTTGAAAACTTCAGCACACAAAAATCAACAGAAACCTCGTGAGATCCGTTAGTATAACAAACAAATCTTAAACTTTAGGTACTGTAGTAAATTGATTCATATTTAATATTGGCATAATGCTACTGTACTCCAACTTATCCCTGACTCATACCCCCCGATACAATCCATAGATTCATCAAAATAAGCAAACTATGCAGCAAAAAATGAATCTATCTAAAACAGAACAGTCTGTAAAGATCTATTTAAAAGTCATACTTCTGTAACTCCAAAAATTCAGAAAAATTAGGACAACGTAAACAATTCATATACCAATACTGTGTAAGCATTTCAGATTTTTCTGACACTCCAGTACATAACTAAAATTCCAGCAACGCAAAACTTTCTGTTTTCCAAACAGCATCAATTATACTATCATCAACATCATCCCAAAGGCATTACTTGGCACAAACACTAATTAAAACATAAAAACACAATCAGAACAGAGGCTATAATTATGCAAACACACAAAAACAGTAGGTAAAAGCAAAAAATTTATTTTATTCATTGGGTTGCCTCCCAACAAGCGCTATTGTTTTATGCCCCTAGCTAGGCATAATGCATAGTTTCAAGTGTTGTCATCCTTCAAGTTAATTCCATAAGTGGCTCTCATAATGGATTCATAAGGAGATTTAATTCTTTTTCTAGGGAAGTGTTCCATCCCTTTCTTTAGTGGAAATTGAAATCTTATGTTACCTTCTTTCATATCAATAATAGCACCAATAGTTCGAAGAAAAGGCCTACCAAGTATTATGGGGCAAGAAGGATTGCATTCAATATCAAGAACAATAAAGTCCACGGGCACATAATTTCTATTTGCAAGAATAAGAACATCATTTATTCTACCCAATGGCTTTTTAATAGTGGAATCCGCAAGATGCAAATTAAGGGAACAAGGATCCATGTCGGTGAGACCAAGCACATCACACAAAGGCTTAGGTATGGTGGAAACGCTAGCACCAAGATCACAAAGAGCATTACATTCATAATCTTTAATTTTTACTTTAATAGTTGGTTCCCATTCATCTTGTAATTTTCTAGGAATTGATACTTCCAATTCAAGTTTTTCTTCATGTGCTTTCATCATGGCTTCTACAATATGTTTAGTGAAAGCTTTATTTTGTTCATATGCATTTGGTGAATTAATCATGGATTGCAACAAGGAAATACACTCAATTAAAGAACAACTATCATAAATAAAGTCCTTGTAATCCAAAGTAGTGGGTGCATTACTATTTAAAGTTTTGACATCTCCAAACCCACTTTTTCATTTTTACTATCAAGATTATCACCCTCCAAGCAAGTGGGACTCCTTCTACCTAAAGTTGACTCTTATCCAGTCCCTTCTTCATCAAGTTTTATGTTGCTAAATAGTGATTCAATAGGAGTGACACCAATCATTTTAATATCTTCATCATTACTACGATAGAAACCGGGTGGAATCGCTTTTTCTAGAAACTCACGCTTAGCTCTCAACCTAGCGGTCCTTTCTTTACTTTCATTAATGGAGACATAGATAGCTTTAATAGACTCATTTATATCATGATTGGATGGCAAAATTTTAGTTTTGAGATTTTCCACATCATGAGCAATTCTATCCATGTTCCTAGCCAATTCATCAACTCTATTCAATTTTTCTTCTAGCATAGTATTAAAATTCTTTCGCGAACTAATAAATTCTTTAATATTACTTTCAAGATCAGAGGGCATCCTATTATTATTATTATAAGAATTACCATAAGGATTTCCATAATTATTAGAGGAATTTCCAGGAAACGGTCTAGCATTGAAATTACCCCTATAAGCATTATTGTTGAAATTATTTCTAGAGACAAAGTTCACATCAATAGCATCATTATTTTGCTCAATCAAACTAGACAATGGCACATCATTAGGATCAATATGAGCATTTTTACTAGCAACCAATTTCAATAAAGCATCCATCTTATCACTCAAAGTATTAATTTCTTCAACAGAATTTACCTTCTTACCAGTTGGAGTTCGTTCAGTGTGCCATTGAGAATAATTTGCTATAATATTATCAAGAAGTTTTGTAGCTTCTCCCAATGTAATTTCCATAAAAGTACCACCTGCGGCAGAGTCTAGCAAATTTCTAGAGACAAAGTTTAGTCCTGCATAAAAAATTTGTATGATCATCCATAAATTCAAACCATGAGTTGGGCAATTTCTTATCATTAATTTCATCCTCTCCCAAGATTGTGCAACATGTTCATGCTCAAGTTGCTTAAAATTCATAATTTGATTTCTTAAATAAATAATCTTAGCGGGAGGAAAATACTTGGTAATAAAAGCATCCTTACACTTATCCCATGAATCAATACTATTTCTAGGCAAGGATGAAAACCAAGTTTCCACACGATCTCGTAGTGAGAACGGAAATAATTTTAATTTGACAATATCATTATCCACATCTTTCTTATTTTGCATATCACAAAGTTCAACGAAAGTATTTAGATGGGATGCAGCATCTTCATTAGGACTACCAGAAAATTGTTCTTTCATAACAAGATTAAGCAAGGCAGCATTAATATCACATGACTCCGCACTAGTGGTGGGAGGAGAAATAGGAGTACTAATAAAATCATTATTATTAGTATTGGAAAAGTCACACAATTTTGTATTTTCTTGAGACATCGCGACAAAGCAAGCAAACAAGCAAACAAGCAAATAAAATATTTTTGTGTTTTTGTAAAAAAAATTAGAAGTGGGGGAGATGAAAACGAGAGGCAAATAAAAGATAAATAAAGTAAATGCAAGTGAATGATAATTTGTGTGAAGGTACTTGGTAATTTTGATGATGTCTCCCCGGCAACGGCGCCAGAAATTCTTCCTGCTACTTGTAGTCTGCGTTGGTATTTCCCCGAAGAGGAGAGGATGATGCAGTATAGTGGAGATAAGTATTTCCCTCAGTGAAGAACCAAGGTTATCAATCCAGTAGGAGAACCAAGAAAAATTCCGTTAAGCGCACCTGCACACACAAGAGCAAACACTTGCACCCAACGCAAATAAGAGGGTTGTCAATCCTTTTAGCGGTTACTTGCAAGGATTAAATCTTATAGAGATAAATAGCTAAACTAAAATACTAATTAAAATAAAAGTAAATAAATTGCAGCAAGGTATTTTTAGGTTTTTAATATGATAAAGATAGACCCAGGGGCCATAGTTTTCACTAGAGGCTTATCTCTCGAGCGCAGAAACCTATAGTGGGTAGACAAATTACTGTTGGGCAATTGACAGAATAGCAAATAATTATGACGGATTCATGGCAATGATCATGTATATAGGCATCACATCCGAGACAAGTAGACCAACTCCTGCCTGCATCTACTACTATTACTCCACCCATCGACCGCTATCCAGCATGCATCTAGGGTATTAAGTATGAAACAGAGTAACGCCTTAAGCAAGATGACATGATGTAGAGAAGCAAATTCAAGCAATATGAATAAACCCCATCTTTTTATCCTTAATGGCAACAATACAAATACGTGTCATGTCCCCTTCTGTCACTGGGATTGAGCACCGCAACATTGAACCCATCACAAAGCACCTCTCCCATTGCAAGATAAATCAATCTAGTAGGCCAAACTAAACCGATAGATCGGAGAGAAATACAAAGCTATAACAATCATGCATAAAAGAGTTCAGAGAAGACTCAAATATTTCTCATGAATAATCTGATCATAAACTCACAATTCATCGGATCCCAACAAACACACCGCAAAAGAAGATTACATCGGACAGAACTCCAAGAACATCAAGGAGAACATTGTATTGAAGATCAATGAGAGAGAAGAAGCCATCTAGCTACTTGCTATGGACCCATAGGTCTGTGGTAAACTACTCACACATCATCGAAAGGGCGGCAAGGTTGATGTAGAAGCCCTCCGTGATCGATTCCCCCTCCGGCAGAGTACCGGAAAAGGCCTCCAGATGGGATCGCGGAAGAACAGAGGCTTGCGGCGGCGGAAAGGTTATTTCTTATGGCTCTCTGGGGGTTTCCCAATATTTGTGAATTAATAGAAGTGGAATTAGGTCAAACGGAGTCACGTGGGCCCCACAAGGCAAAACGGCGCGCCCCCCTGGGGCGCGCCCTGTTGCCTTGTGAAGCCCTCGTGAGGCTTCTGGCCTCCTCCCGAAGCTTCCAAGGGTTCTTTTGTCTAGAAAAAAACCTCCAAAAAGTTTCGTGGCATTTGGACTTCATTTGGTACTGTTTCTCTGAAAAGCCAAAAACAAGCAGAAAACAGCAACTGGCACTGGGCACTAGGTTAATAGGTTAGTCCCAAAAATGATATATAATTGCATATAAAAACATCCAAGATTGATACTATAATAGCATGGAACAATAAAAAATTATAGATATGTTGGAGACGTAACAGGAGCCAACCATGGCATGGAGGAATTCTTGGGCAGCCATCCCAATTCCACTAGGCTCTCCAAGTCGTCCCGACTAACCGGGGACCTTTTCCAATCACTGGCCCATTCTAGTGTGGCGATGGGGTGGACTGGTTGTGAATCCACCAGGCGACCCCCTTGACAGTGATCGTCGAAGGCGGCCGTGGATGACCCCACTGGTTTGCCCTAACCGCAGAGCGATAGTCAAAAGGCGATGGCGGGGTGGGGCGTTTGTGGAAGAAGAACCGTCAATCCGAGTACCGCTCCCCATTCCCGTATTTAAACGAGGGACGTACGAATCTTGCTCGTGGCGGCGGAGATGCTTGGAGCGACAGACTTGGGCCGACTTCGCTCGGGCCGTCTGACGAAAGAACTGGGCCTACACCGGCCCAGAGGAAGGGCAGCTGCTGCAGCTGAGATGGCGGTAGCAACATCTGCGACGGGGATAGCAAATGGTGAGAACGGCACAACAGCTGTCCGTTCCTCGGCAGCCGCCGTAGCACTGATGGAGGTCGCCCATGCCCATGTCGAGGCTGGCCACGCCCAGCTCGTGTAAGTGACCGCACAAATCGCAGCGGCCTTCTCCGACACCGGTCAGCAAGCCACGTCTGAAGAGTTGGCAATCGCCGAGAGCGCTTGTCGGCCCAGTGGGAACCAGGGTACCATCGGTCGTCTGCCTGCGGCCTAGGAAGCGACACCTGGCGATGAGCTCAAGAGGCGGCCTAGCCGTGGGCGCCGCAAAGCAAGACGCCTCGCGAGGCTCCAGCCTCATGAGGGCCCTCTCCTCAAGGGGAGGAGCTACCGAAGACAACCTTTCACGGGAGGCAGCCTCGCAAGGCCTCCTCACGAGGCGGCTTCCCATGAGGCCCTCCGCAAGGAGGAGCTGCGTGACGCCAGTCGCGCGACTGCGTGCCCACCACGTGGGTGACGTGCCCGCACAAGACGACAGCGACAGGGGTCGTGCCAATAGGCACGGTCGGTGGAAGTTTCCTCTTTCGTGATAAGGGAGCAGCCGCAGCTGCCTCCCCCAAAGCAAGTCCCAAAGTTTGCCACTTTGGTGTATGAAGACCCCGATGACGAGGCGCACCAGGGCAGATGTCATCGCCAAGCACACCAGTGTGTCATGGATGGCTTCTTTGCAGACGAAGACCGCTTTTGTCAGGATAAGACTGAGTGCATGTCTCCCTTTGAATCGCCGTTGTGTGGCAACCCTTCCCGCCAATATTTTCTGGGGAAGAGGACCAAGGCAGCTATAAAAGGGGCAGTGCTGCTACCTTATAAGAGGTCGACCAATCCCTCCTTCTTCTACCTTGTACACAAGAGCACTTTGACCATATCAATCCCAACCAAGCAGGAGTAGGGTTTTACACCGCTCGGTGGCCCGAACCTGGGTAGTTGCTTGTGTCCCTGTCGTGCCTTGCCTATGTGCGTGTGCTCTCGTCGTGCTCTGCTCGCCGTAGCCTCGCCACGGTCACCGTCAGTCGATAGGTAGCGAGCAGGCCCCTCGTGTTCGAACCAGGGTCCCCGGAGCCCCGCTTCCGACATTCGGCGCGCCAGGTAGGAGGGCGGCTTCTGCTTCCTCGACCTCGACATCGCCATGGCCGACGCCCGACGCGAGCGCGCCCTGCGCAGGGCTGCTAGGGTGGTCCGCACGGAGCCCGTCGCCGACGACAACCGCCGTGGGCGTGCCGGCGCCGCCACTGAGCCCGCGGCGGGGGAGGAGCAAGCCTCTTCCCTTCACCCGTCCGTGCGGCCGCCTGGCCGCACCGCCATGGCGTCCTCGCTTGCCCGCCGCGACCCGCCGGATCCACAGGCTGCGCTGCTCAAGGCGCCTGAGCTACTGCGCTACCGCCCCACCGAGGCCGGCTATGACGCCTGGCTCGCGCGCATCACCGAGCTCGTCAACGCCGTCGGAGACGCCCCGGCGGCCTCCCGTTCTCTCCCACGTCCGTCGCCGCGTGGCGCGGAGGCAGAGCACAACGCGCCTCCTCCACCTCCTCTACTCGACGACATCGCAGGCCAGTGCCACGGCGCACGTGCGCGGGAGCCGTCCCGCAGCGCATTCTCGCCGGACCACGACGACGCAAGCTGCCAGATCGTTCGACGCGCGGCGCCGGACGTGCGCGTGATCCTCGAGTAGCAACGCCAATGCCAAGACTGCACCATCCAAGACGTCACCGCGGCCGGGCCTTCACTCGCGAGCGCGCCAGAACCACACCGCTCTCGCCGGAGGCATCACCTCCAGGAGCGGGGGCTGCCGCGCCTTCACTCGCGAGCTACGTCGCATGGTGTGGCCCGTGAAGTTCAAGCCGGAGTTGCCTCCGTGCTACGACGGCGCTCCCAACCCCACGGAGTTCCTGCAGCTCTACACCCTAGGCATCAAGGCTGCTAGCGGTGACGACAAGGTCATGGCGAACTGGTTCCCCATGGCCCTCAAGGAAGCCGCGCGCTCGTGGCTCATGAACCTCCCCGAAGCTTCCATCTCCTCGTGGTCCGAACTATGCCGGAAGTTCGTCGCCAACTTCAATGGCACGTACCAGCGCCCTCTCATGCTCAATGACCTGCGCGTCGTGCGCCAGCGGCCTGACGAGACTCTCCGCAAGTACATCCAGTGCTTCAGCCAAGTGCGCAACAAGATCCCTCGCGCCTCCGACGCCGTGATCATCTCCATGTTCTCCTTTGGCATCACGGACGTCAGGACGCGCGAGAAGCTCGCCATCAATGACGAGCTCGACACCGCGGTCGAGCTGTTCGACCTCGCCGACAGGTGTGCCAAGGCTGAAGAGGGCCGCCTCTTCGCCCACAACGACCCAGACGTGGTGCCCGACGCCGCCAAGACCAAGAGAAAAGACGCCAAGCGCAAGGGCCCCTCCGTGCTTGCGGCGGAGCCTGAGCAGAAGCGCGGCCGCGACCGCAACAAGGCCAAGAAAGATGGTCGCCCCTTCTGCGCCTACCACAACATGCACTCCCACAGCACCGAGGACTGCCATCAGCTCAAGCTGCTTCACGACAGCCGCCAGGACGGGCGCGGCAGCCGCAACGAGCGCGGCGCAAGCCACGGAGGCGGCCGCAGTGGTAACCGCTGGGGAGATCGCAACAACAATGGCAGCAACAACTTCCGGCAGGGTTGGCACGACCAACCACGGCAGGCCAACCCTCAAGCCAACACTGCCCTACCGCCCCCAGGCAGGAACAATGGCAACCTCCCTGATGAGAATGCTGGGGGCTACCAGGAGCCTCACGGGGTGGCATGCATCCTCGGCGGGGCCCAGGCTCCCTCATCCAACCTCCACTTCATGCAGTTCTCCTGCGAAGTGAACGCGGCCCTCCCAGGGCCTGAGGCTTCTCAGCCCCTCAAGTGGTCTCAGTACGCGATCTCCTTCGACTCCAGCAACCACCCCAAGTCCATGAGGGCTATGGGCACCATCCCCATGCTGTGCACTCCCACCATCAACAATGTCGCCGTCACTAAGACGCTCGTCGACTGCGGCATAGGCCTCAACGTGATCTCCATCGAGACCTTCGAGAAGCTCCAGGTGCCCTACGAGCGCCTAATGCCGCCGAGGCCCTTCTCAGGCATGACCAACGGCTCCACCTTGCCCTTGGGGCAGGTGCGCCTTCCTGTCACCTTCGGCACCCGCAAGAACTACTGCACCGAGCTCATCGACTTCGATGTGGCGCACATTGGCTTGCCCTACAATGCCATCTTGGGCTATCCCGTGCTCGCCAAGTTCATGGCAGTGATCCACCACGCCTACAACGTCCTCAAGATGTCGGGATGCAGCGACACCATCACCGTTCGCTGCGACAAGAAGGACGCGGTACGCTCCCTCGAGCGCGCCTACAAGGGTGCCGCCACCGCTCACCCCGCCGACGAGGACGACGTCGTGCCTGCTGAGCTCGCACCCGCGAAGAAGAAGCAGCTATTCTCTCAGGTGCGCGCCGAGACGAAGAAAGTGTCGGTGGACGGCAGCGGCTCCGGGCCCGCCTTCACCATCGGCAACACTCTCTCTCCCAAATAGGAAGGTGCGCTCGTCGCCTTCCTCCGGGCAAATGCTGATGTGTTCGCAAGGACAGCATAAGATTTGTCCGGTGTGCCCCAACGCACGCCCCGTCAAGCAAAAGGCACGGTGCCAAGCGCCCGAGAAGCAAGAGTTCATCATCCAAGAAGTTCAGAAGCTGCAAGAGGCAGGAGTCATCTGCGAGGTGCGCCACCCCGAGTGGCTCGCCCACCCTGTCATGGTCCCCAAGCACAGCGGTGAGGGATGGATGTGCGTCGACTTCACCAGCCTCAACAAGGCCTGCCCCAAGGATCCCTTCCCACTGCCATGAATTGACCAGATCGTGGACTCCACCGCTGGGTGTGAGTTTCTGTGCTTCCTGGATGCCTTCTCAGGCTACCACCAGATCAAGATGGCGACGGAAGACGAAGAGAGAACGGCCTTCATCACCCCCTGCGGAGTGTATTGTTACATCTGCATGCCCTTCGGCCTAAAGAGCGCGGGGGCTACCTTCCAGAGGCTGATGCGCATCGCCCTGGGGCCCCAGATGGGAAGGAATACAGAGGCCTACGTCGACGACATCGTCGTGAAAAGCTGCTAGTCATGCTCCCTCATCGCGGACCTCGAAGAAACCTTTGCCATTCTATGCAAGGTCAACCTCAAGCTCAACCCCGCCAAGTGTGTCTTCGAAGTCCCTTCCGGCAAGCTGCTTGGCTTCCTGGTCTCCCACCGCGGCATCGAAGCCAACCCCGAGAAGATCAAGGCCATCGAGCAGATGCGGCCTCCCCGGAACATCAAGGACATGCAGCGCCTAGCGGGATGCATGGCCGCGCTTGGGTGCTTCATCTCCAAGTCTGGCGAAAGAGCCATGCCATTCTTCAAGCTCATGAAGAGATCGGGCCCCTTCAAGTGGACTCCCGAAGTTGACGCGACCTTTGAGGAGCTCAAGAGGTATCTGACGAGCCCTCCCGTCATGGTTGCTCCACGTCCCCGTGAGCCTCTGCGCCTATACTTGGCAGCCACCCCCAGACGGCCAGCGCGGCCCTTGTGGTGGAACGAGAAGAGCCTACTTGCGCCAAGAAGAAGCCTGCCGCGCCAGCGCCTCCCGAGGCCGCGCCAGCGCCTCCCAAGGGCCCTCCTCCGGAGGCCCCTGACGAGCCGCCTCCCGAGCCTCCTGGAGAACAAGCTGACATGCCTATGGCTACGCGCCTCGTCGAGCACCCCGTCTACTTTGTCAGCATGGTGCTGCGGGATGCGCGCGAGCGGTACCCCATGCAGAAAAAGCTCCTCTTCGCGCTCCTCATCACCTCTAGGAAGCTGCGCCACTACTTCCAGGGCCACCCCATCAAGGTGATCACGTCCTACCCATTGGAGCAAGTCCTGCACAGTCCCAACACCACTGGCCGCGTCGCCGAGTGGAACATCGAGCTGCAGGCCTTCGAGCTGGAGTTCCTCACCACAAGGACGATCAAGGGTGCAGCCTTGGCTGATTTCACGGCGGAATGGACGGACCCCCACCAAGAGGAGCCTCGCGAGGACGAATCCCTCCTGCCTGGGAAGGACACCCCTGGTGGCTGGACCATGCACTTCGACGGCGCGCTCTCCTCGTAGGGCGCGGGGGCTGGCGTCGTGCTCACCTCGCCAGCGGGAGACAAGCTCTACTACGCCGTACAGCTCTACTTCAAGCATGACGACAAGGTCTCCAACAACATCGCCGAGTACGAGGGCCTCATCACTAGGCTCAAGGCTGCCTTTGCTCTTGGCATTAAGCGCATCCTCATCAAGGGAGATTCGCAGCTCCTCATCAACTTCTCCAACAAAAGCTACAAGCCCAAGGACGAGCACATGGCCGCCTACCTGGAGGAGGTGCGCAGGCTTGAGAAGCGCTTCCTCCGCATGGAGCTCCAGCATGTCCCTCGCGGCAGCAACAAGAAAGCAGATGACATCGCCAAGCGGGCATCTCACCGCGAGCCTCAAAGCCCTGGCGTCTTTGTGGAAAGGCTCCCGAGGCCATCAGCTACACCGCCTGCCACAAGCGCCATGGAGCCTCATGAGGAACTCCCACCCGCACCTCCCGCAGGTGCACCAGACTGCGGCCCGCCCTCAGGCGCTCGTCTGTTGCTGGTGCTGGAGCCACATGCCGACAGCTGGGCCAACGAGTTCAAGGCTTATCTGGAGGACGGCACCCTCCCGGAGAAGGACTCGGAGGTGGAGCACGTGGCCCACCAGGCCACATCTTACTGCCTGAGGGATGGCGATCTCTACCGCAGGCGCCCCAATGGAGTCGCGCTGTGGTGCATCTCCGAGGAGCAAGGGCGGGAGCTGCTCGCCGACATACATGGTAGATACTGCGGCCATCACTCTTCATCGCGCACTCTAGCCGGCAAGGTGTTCCGCAGCGGCTTCTACTAGCCCACAGCGCTTCAAGACGCCACCGAGCTGGTCCAATCCTACGAAGCATGCCATTTCCATGCCAAGCAAATCCACCAGTCGGCGCAAGGGCTCCAGACCATCCCCCTCTCGTGGCCTTTCGCGGTATGGGGGCTAGACATCCTGGGCCCCTTTCCACGCGCAGCCGGCGGCTACCGCTATCTCTACGTCGCCATCGATAAGTTCACCAAGTGGGCGGAAGTGGAGCCCGTCCGCTCCATCCCGGTAGGGTCGGCTGTCAAGTTCATCAAGGGCCTCGTGTGCCGCTTCGGCGTCCCCAACCGCATCATCACTGACAACGACTCACAGTTCACTAGCGGCCTCTTCAAGTCATACTGCGCCAGCCTTGGCATGCAGATCTGCTACGCCTCCGTGGCGCACCCGCGAAGCAATGGCCAGGCCGAGCATGCTAACGCTGAGGTCCTCAAGGGCCTCAAGACACAAAGCTTCAAGAAAAAGCTCACAACCTGCTGCAGAGGCTGGCTCGACGAACTCCAGTCTGTGCTATGGTCGATCCACACACCAGCGACCAAGCCTACCGGCGAAACACCCTTCTTCCTCGTCTATGGGGCGGAAGCGGACCTTCCTACGGAGCTCAAGCATGGGTCCCCGCGGGTCCTCGCCTTCGACGAGGCTCACCAGGATGGCCCGCGGGAGGCTGATCTGCTCCTCCTCGAGGAGGCACGTCGCCAGGCCGCCATCCATGCCGCCCGGTATCAGCAGGCATTGCGTCACTACCACAGCCGCAACATACGCCCCCACACCCTTGAAGCTGGCGATCTTGTCCTGCGAAGGATCCTCTCCAGGGAAGGACTCCACAAGCTCTCGCCCATGTGGGAAGGACCGTTCAGGGTCATGCACGTTTCCCGGCCTGGCGCAGCACGGCTGGAGACGGAGGAGGGTGTTCTGGTACCAAACAAATGGAACATCCAACACCTCCGCAAGTTCTACCCATGACCTCATGGGCACGAATGAAGTGGAGTTGTACACGCTCCGGAGCCTCTCTTTACGGTCCTTGCTAAGGCCGCGAGAGCTCCCGCCCACAACCCAGTGGGGCCCCATGCTCAGACATGGCGGACTGTTTACTTGAGGGCGCCGCCTGGCCACTACATCCTCAAGCTGCTCCGTGCGCATCACGGTAGCCTTATCTTTTTGGTTGTCTAATGAACCCCTTTTTATGCAGCAGTAAAGTTTTATTTCCTAAGTATTATGTGTGCTTGGTAAGCAATTTGCTTCAGGAGTTGTGTGTGCTCGCGACTTCCCTCCTGCGTATCACGTGAGCGGGGGCTAGACACGGTGCCTGCGCTTGGGTCAGTCCCAGCAGCGCCGCTAAACCCAAGTGACTGAGCTCTGGCTCGTGGGCCTGCTCCCGTGCACATCACCTCACCAAGGTCCTTGGTACTTTGTCTCCTCGCATGACACCCACAAGCGAACTAGCGAGCGCGCGGTGCTACACTACTTGTAAAACTTGTTACATACGGCTGTTGTAGAAACAGGGCGCGCAGAAGGCCTCATGAACGTTGCCTCACGAGGCGACCCACGGCGCATCGCCTCTTCAAGGAGCCCGCAGGAAGCCTCACGAGCGCTGCCTTGCGAGGCGGCCTGCGGCGCCCATCCCCGCCAAGTACCAGTGGGAGGCCTCACGAGCGAGTGCCTCGTGAGGCGCACCCGTCAAGCTACGGCATGCCAAGCCTCGTGCCCCATGAAAAAGCTAAGTCTAAATGCCTCGGGAGCTTCCCTCAGCGCCTCTCAAACTGTCTCTCCCTTGCAACCTCGCTGAGCGCTAGTGTTTTTTCCTTTGCGCGAGCTGCTTGCACGTCAAAGGGGGGCTTCCTGAGCATCGCGCCTCGGGAGCCCTTACCACCTCGCGGAGCCCTACACCCTCTGGCCTTGTCTAGGCACGCGTGCTAACATACCAGCGATGGTCGTAGCACACTCGGGGGCTGGGTCCTAGCGACGTAGAGCATGAAAGCATGTAAAAAGGAAAGGCGGGCCTCACGAGGATGCCGCACAAGGAGCATAAATTGCAGCTAAGAATTAAGTACTTTAACTTAGTCGCAAAAGCCATGTCTTCATGCCCCCACGGGGCTACATCTACTCTGATACAGGACAAGAGAAAAGGAAAGAGGAAGGGGGCCTAAGCGGACGAGGCGCTGTCGCCGCCATCATCGTCTCCGCCGTCGCTGTCGCCGCCGCCCTTGCCAGAGCTCTCGCTGCCGTGGGAGAACTTCTGGACTAAGGCCTCCACATGCTCCCGCACCTCCTTCTCGAGCCTGTCGCGAAGCTCCGGTGGGACATGGCTCATCACCCTATCGAAGTCGAAGGCGGCATCGGTGCGGAAGAGGTTGCTAAAGATCTGCGTTGCCGCTTGGCTTAGGAGGTTGCGGCACTCCTCCTTGATGATGCCGTCCATCCGCACAGCTCCGTCCTCCACCTTCTTCACAAGCTTGGTGAAGAATTCCAGGTAGCCGGCATCATCATCTTCAAGGGGGTCCTCGAGCCTCTCGACGGCGAAGCTGGAAAGGGCGGCGCGAGCACGATGCGCAAGCTCGCGGAACATCTTCGCACACTCATGCTGCCGCCTCTGCGCCCGGGACCTCTCATCCTTGGCCTTCTCGACAACATCGGAGATGTCGCCCACCTGCGCCTGCATGGACGCTAGTTCCCCCTCGGCGTCCGCCATGGCCTTCAGCACGAGCCGTCGGGCGGTCTCCACCTCCTACACCTGCTTCTTGAGGCGGGAGATCTTGTCCTTGAGCTCGCCCCGCTTCTTGGTGAAGCGATCCTCCTGAAGATTCAGCTTCTTGCTGTAGTCCTTGGCGAGCGTTTTGTGCTCGTTATTGCACTTCGCATCAGCGTCCGCCTGGATCTTCTTCTCCTTTTCGGCCAACTGGGCGTTGGCCTTGGTGAGGCGCTCGTTGTAGGAGGCTTGGGCGGCCGCTGTTGGGGAACGTTGCATGGAAAACAAAAAATTTCTACGCACATGCAAGATCTATCCATGGAGATGCATAGCTACGAGAGGGGGAGTGTGTCTACGTACCCTCGTAGACCGTAAGCAGAAGCGTTAGAACAACGCGGTTGATGTCGTCGAACAACTTCACGATCCAACATCGAGTACCGAACGTACGGCACCTCCGCGTTCAGCACACGTTCAGCTCGGTGACGTCCTCGACTTCTTGATCCAGCAAGACAGCGAGGTAGTGGATGAGTTCCGGCAGCACGACGGCGTGGTGATGGTGATGGTAATGCTATCTCCGCAGGGCTTCGCCCAAGCACTGCGAAAATATGACCGAGGGACGGAACTGTGGAGGGGGGCGCCGCACACGGCTAAGACAATGTTGTGTCTACTTTGGGGCGCCCCCTCTCCTCTATTTATATATGTGTAGGGGCTTGGAGTAGAAGGAATAGTGCCATATGAACAGTAACTGTGAATAGTACACACGTGGACTTGGACTCCAAAGTCCAATCCTATTCCTACTAGGACTCTCCCTTTTTCCTTCCCTAGCTGCGTGGGCTTTTGAGGACTTGGTGCGCCTGGCCCAATAAGGCCAGGGCGCCTCCCCTTAGCCCATGCCAGCCCTTGGGACGTGGTGGACCCACTTGTGGACTTCCGGACCCCTCCGGAATCCTCCGGAACCTTCTGGAAGCTTCCCGGTACAATACCGAAAAAAAACTGCACCTTTTTCCGGAACCCAAAATATGACTTCCCATATATAAATCTTTACCTCTCGACCATTCCGAGACTCCTCGTGACGTCCGGGATCTCATCCGGGACTCCGAACAATATTCGGTTACCAATTCACATAACTCATATAACACTATATCGTCAACGAACGTTAAGCGTGCGGACCCTACGGGTTCGAGAACTATGTAGACATGACCGAGACACCTCTCCGGTCAATAACCAATAGCGGAACCTGGATGCCCATATTGGTTCTTACATATTCTACGAAGATCTTTATCGGTCGAACCGTAATGACAACATACGTAATTCCCTTTGTCTGTCGGTATGTTACTTGCCCGAGATTCGATCGTCGGTATCTCTATACCTAGTTCAATCTCGTTACCGGAAAGTCTCTTTACTCGTTCCGTAATACATCATATCGTAACTAACTTCTTAGTTATATTTCTTGCAAGCTTATTATGATGTGTATTACCGAGAGGGCCCAGAGATACCTCTCCGATACTCGGAGTGACAAATCCCAATCTCGTTCCATGCCAACTCAACAGACACCTTCGGAGATACCTGTAGAGCATCTTTATGATCACCCAGTTACATTGTGACGTTTGATAGCACACAAGGTATTCTTCCGGTATCCGGGAGTTGCATGATCTCATGGTCGAAGGAACATGTATTTGACATTCAAGAAAGCAGTAGCAATAAACCTATACGATCATATGCTAAGCTAACGGATGGGTCTTGTCCATCACATCATTCTCCTAATGATGTGATCCCGTTATCAAATGACAACACATGTCCATGGTTAGGAAACCTTAACCATCTTTGATCAACGAGCTAGTCTAGTAGAGGCTTACTAGGGACACGGTATTTGTTTATGTATTCACACATGTATTTAAGTTTCCGATCAATACAATTCTAGCATGAATAATAATCCTTTATCATGATTAAGGAAATATAATAATAACCATTTTATTATTGCCTCTAGGGCATATTTCCATCAGTCTCCCACTTGCACTAGAGTCAATAATCTAGTTCACATCGCCATGTGATTAACACCCATAGTTCACATCATCATGTGATTAACACCAATCTAGTTCACATCGCCATGTGATTAATACCCAAAGAGTACTAAGGTGTGATCACATTTTGCTTGTGAGAGAGGTTTAGTCAACGGGTCTGCCACATTCAGAGTCGTATGTATTTTGCAAATTTCTATGTCTACAATGCTCTACATGTAGCTACTCTAGCTAATTGCTCCCATGTTCAATACGTATCCAGATTGAGACTCAGAGTCATCCGGATCGGTGCTAAAGCTTGCATCGACGTAACCCTTTACGACGAACTCTTTATCTCCTCCATAACCGAGAAACATTTCCTTAGTCCTCTTAGGTAACTAAGGATAATTTTGACCGCTGTCCAGTGATCTACTCCTGGATCACCATTGTACCCCCTTGCCAAACTCATGGCAAGGCACACAATAGGTCTGGTACATAGCATGGCATACTTTATAGAACCTATGGCTGAGGCATAGGGAATGACTTTCATTCTCTCTCTATCTTCTGTCGTGGTCGTGCTTTGAGTCTTTACTCAATTTTACACCTTGCAACACAGGCAAGAACCCTTTCTTTGACTGATCTATTTTGAATTTCTTCAAAACTTTGCCAAGGTATGTGCTTTTGTGAAAGTCTTATTAAGCGTCTCGATCTATCCCTATAGATCTTGATGCCCAATATGTAAGCAGCTTCACCGAGGTCTTTCATTGAAAAATTCTTATTCAAGTATCCCTTTATGCCATCCAGAAATTCTATATCATTTCCAATCAACAATATGTCATCCACATATAATATTAGAAATGCTACAGAGCTCCCACTCACTTTCTTGTAAATACAGGCTTCACCGTAAGTTTGTACAAAACCATATGCTTTGATCACCTCATCAAAGCGTATATTCCAACTCCGAGATGCTTGCACCAGTCCATAGATGGATCGCTGGAGCTTGCACACTTTGTTAGCACCCTTAGGATCGACAAAACCTTCTGGTTGCATCATATACAACTCTTCTTTGAGAAAACCATTAAGGAATGCAGTTTTGACATCCATTTGCCAGATTTCATAATCATAAAATGCGGCAATTGCTAACATGATTCGGACAGACTTAAGCATCGCTACGGGTGAGAAAGTTTCATCGTAGTCAACCCCTTGAACTTGTCGAAAACCTTTTGCAACAAGTCGAGCTTTGTAGACAGTGATATTACCATCAGCGTCCGTCTTCCTCTTAAAGATCCATTTATTCTTTATGGCTTGCCGATCATCGGGCAAATCCACCAAAGTCCACACTTTGTTCTCATACATGGATCCTATCTCAGATTTCATGGCCTCAAGCCATTTTTCGGAATTTGGGCTCATCATAGTTTCTTCATAGTTCGTAGGTTCGCTGTTGTCCAACAACATGACTTCCAGGACAGGATTGCTGTACCACTCTGGTGCGGAACGTGCTGGTTGACCTACGAGGTTCAGTAGTAACTTGATCTGAAGTTTCATGATCATCATCATTTGCTTCCTCTCTGGTTGGTGTAGGCATCACGGGAACGGTTTTCTCTGATGAGCTACTTTCCAATTCGAGAGAAGGTACAATTACCTCATCAAGTTCTACTTTCCTCCCACTCACTTCTTTCGAGAGAAACTCCTTCTCTAGAAAGGACCCATTCTTGGCAACAAAGACCTTGCCTTCGGATCTGTGATAGAAGGTGTACCCAATTGCTTATTTAGGGTATCCTATGAAGACGCACTTCTCCGCTTTGGGTTCGAGCTTATCAGGTTGAAGCTTTTTCACATAAGCATCGCATCCCCAAACTTTAAGAAACGACAGCTTAGGTTTCTTGCCAAACCATAGTTCATATGGTGTCGTCTCAACGGATTTAGATGGTGCCCTATTTAACGTGAATGCAGTTGTCTCTAATGCATAACCCCAAAACGATAGTGGCAAATCGGTAAGAGACATCATAGAACGCACCATATCCAATAAAGTACGGTTACGATGTTCGGACACACCATTACGCTGTGGTGTTCCAGGTGGCGTGAGTTGTGAAACAATTCCACATTTTCTTAAATGAAGGCCAAACTCGTAACTCAAATATTCGCCTCCGCGATCAGATCGTAGAAACTTTATTTTCTTGTCACGATGATTCTCTACTTCACTCTGAAATTCTTTGAACTTTTCAAATGTTTCAGACTTGTGTTTCATCAAGTAGATATACCCATATCTACTCAAAACATCTGTGAAGGTTAGAAAATAACGATACCCGCCGCGTGCTTCAACATTCATCGGACCGCATACATCGGTATGTATTATTTCCAACAAATCAGTAGCTCGCTCCATTGTTCCGGAGAACGAAGTTTTAGTCATCTTGCCCATGAGGCATGGTTCGCAAGTATCAAATGATTCATAATCAAGAGATTCCAAAAGTCCATCCGCATGGAGTTTCTTCATGCGCTTTACACCAATATGACCTAAACGGCAGTGCCACAAGTATGTTGTACTATCATTATCAACTTTGCATCTTTTGGCATCAATATTATGAATATGTGTATCACTACAATCGAGATTCAATAAACCATTTACATAGAAGGTTTTATTCATGTAAACAGAACAACAATTATTCTCTGACTTAAATGAATAACCGTATTGCAATAAACATGATCTAATCATATTCATGCTCAACGCAAACACCAAATAACATTTATTTAGGTTCAACACTAATCCCGAAGGTAGAGGGAGTGTGCGATGTTGATCGTATCAACCTTGGAATCACTTCCAACACACATCATCACCTCGCCCTTTAACTAGTCTCTGTTTATTCTGCAACTCCTGTTTCGAGTTACTAATCTTAGCAACTGAACCGGTATCAAATACCCAGGGGCTACTACGAACACTAGTAAAGTACACATCAATAACATGTATATCAAAATATACTTTTGTTCACTTTGCCATACTCTTTATCCGCCAAGTATTTGGGGTAGTTCCGCTTCCAGTGACCATTTCCTTTGCAGTAGAAGCACTCAGTTTTAGGCTTGGGTCTAGCTTCCCTTGCCCTTTTCTTAAAACTGGTGGTCTTATTAACCATCAACACTTGATGTTATTTCTTTGATTTCTACCTCCGCCGATTTCAGCATCGCGAAGAGCTCGGGAATCGTTTTCGTCATCCCTTGCATATTATAGTTCATCAAGAAGCTCTAGTAGCTAGGTGATAGTGACTGGAGAACTCTGTCAATCACTATCTTATCTGGAAGATTAACTCCCACTTGATTCAAGCGATTGTAGTACCCAGACATTCTGAGCACATGCTCACTGGCTGAGCTATTCTCCTCCATCTTGTAGGCAAAGTACTTGTCAGAGGTCTCATACCTCTCAACACGGGCATGAGCCTGAAATACCAATTTCAGCTCTTGGAACATCTCATATGTTCCATGGCGTTCAAAACGTCTTTGGAGCCCCGATTCTAAGCCGTAAAGCATGGCGCACTAAACTATCAAGTAGTCATCACATCGAGCTTGTTAAACGTTCACAACGTCTGCATCAGCTCCTGCAGTAGGTCTGTCACCTAGCGGTGCATCAAGGACATAATTCTTCTGTGCAGCAATGAGGATAATCCTCAGATCACGGATCTAGTCCGCATTATTGCTACCATCATCTTTCAACTTAGTTTTTCTCTAGGAACATATCAAAAAAATGTGGAAGCTACATCGCGAGCTATTGAACTACAACATAATTTGCAAAGACATTTTGACTATGTTCATGATAAATCTTAGTTCAATTAATCAAATTACTAATGAACTCCCACTTAAATCAACATCCCTCAAGTTGTCTAAGTGATACATGATCTAAATCAACTGAACCATGTCCGATCATCACGTGAGATGGGATAGTCATCAATGGTGAACATCTCCATGTTGATCATATCTACTATATGACTCATGTTCGACCTTTCGGACTCCAGTGTTCCGAGACCATGTCTGTACATGCTAGGCTCGTCAAGTTTAACCCAAGTATTCTGCTTGTGTAAAATTGGCTTACACCCGTTGTATGTGAACGTAGAATCTATCACACCCGATCATCATGAGGTGCTTCGAAACGACGAACTTTAGCAACGGTGCATACTCGGGGAGAACACTTTTATCTTGAAATTTAGTGAAGGGGTCATCTTATAATGCTACCGTCATTCTAAGTAAAATAAGATGCATAAAGGATAAACATCACATGTAATCAAAATATGTGACATGATATGGCCATCATCTTGTGCTTTTGATCTCCATCTCCAAAGCATTGTCATGATCTCCATCGTCACCGGCTCGACACCTTGATCTCCATCGTTGCGTCGTGGTCGTCTCGCCAACTATTGCTTCTACAACTATTGCTAACGCATAGCGATAAAGTAAAGCAATTACATGGCGCTTGCATTTCATACAATAAAGAGACAACCATAAGGCTCCTGCCGGTTGCCGATAAATTACAAAACATGATCATCTCATACAATAACGTATATCACATCATGTCTTGACCATATCACATCACAGCATACCCTGCAAAAACAAGTTAGACGTCCTCTACTTTGTTGTTGCAAGTTTTACGTGGCTGCTACGGGCTTCTAGCAAGAACCATTCTTACCTACGGCACAAAACCACAACGGTGATTTATCAAGTTTGCTGTTTTAACCTTCAACAAGGACCGGCCGCAGTCAAATTCGATTCAACTAAAGTAGGAGAAACAGACACCCGCCAGCCACCTTTATGCAAAACAAGTTGCATGTCTGTCGGTGGAACCGGTCTCATGTACGTGGACATGTAAGGTTGGTCCGGGCCGCTTCATCTTACAATACCGCCGAATCAAAATAAGACGTTGGTGGTAAGCAGTATGACAATCACCGCCCACAACTCTTTGTGTTCTACTCGTGCATATCATCTACGCATAGACCTGGCTCATGATGCCACTGTTGGGGAACGTTGCATGGAAAACAAAAAATTTCTATGCACACGCAAGATCTATCCATGGAGATGCATAGCTACGAGAGGGGGAGTGTGTCTACGTACCCTCGTAGACCGTAAGCGGAAGCGTTAGAACAACGCGGTTGATGTCGTCGAACAACTTCACGATCCAACCGACCGAGTATCGAACGTACGGCACCTCCGCGTTCAGCACACGTTCAGCTCGGTGACATCCTCGACTTCTTGATCCAACAAGACAGCGAGGTAGTGGATGAGTTCCGGCAGCACGACGGTGTGGTGACGGTGATGGTAATGCTATCTCCGCAGGGCTTCGCCCAAGCACTGCGAAAATATGACCGAGGGACGGAACTGTGGAGGGGGGCGCCGCACACGGCTAAGACAATGTTGTGTCTACTTTGGGGCGCCCCCTCTCCTCTATTTATATATGTGTAGGGGCTTGGAGTAGAAGGAATAGTGCCATGTGAACAGTAACTGTGAATAGTACACACGTGGACTTGGACTCCAAAGTCCAATCCTATTCCTACTAGGACTCTCCCTTTTTCCTTCCCTAGCTGCGTGGGCTTTTGAGGACTTGGTGCGCCTGGCCCAATAAGGCCAGGGCGCCTCCCCTTAGCCCATGCCAGCCCTTGGGACGTGGTGGACCCACTTGTGGACTTCCGGACCCCTCCGGAATCCTCCGGAACCTTCTGGAAGCTTCCCGGTACAATACCGAAAAAAAACTGCACCTTTTTCCGGAACCCAAAATATGACTTCCCATATATAAATCTTTACCTCTCGGACATTCCGAGATTCCTCGTGACGTCCGGGATCTCATCCGGGACTCCGAATAATATTCGGTTACCAATTCACATAACTCATATAACACTATATCGTCAACGAACGTTAAGCGTGCGGACCCTACGGGTTCGAGAACTATGTAGACATGACCGAGACACCTCTCCAGTCAATAACCAATAGCAGAACCTGGATGCCCATATTGGTTCCTACATATTCTACGAAGATCTTTATCGGCCGAACCGTAATGACAACATACGTAATTCCCTTTGTCTGTCGGTATGTTACTTGCCCGAGATTCGATCGTTGGTATCTCTATACCTAGTTCAATCTCGTTACCGGCAAGTCTCTTTACTCGTTCCGTAATACATCATCTCGTAACTAACTCCTTAGTTATATTGCTTGCAAGCTTATTATGATGTGTATTACCGAGAGGGCCCAGAGATACCTCTCCGATACTCGGAGTGACAAATCTCAATCTCGATCCATGCCAACTCAACAGACACCTTCGGAGATACCTGTAGAGCATCTTTATGATCACCCAGTTACGTTGTGATGTTTGATAGCACACAAGGTATTCTTCCGGTATCCGGGAGTTGCATGATCTCATGGTCGAAGGAACATGTATTTGACATTCAAGAAAGCAGTAGCAATAAACTTATACGATCATATGCTAAGCTAACAGATGGGTCTTGTCCATCACATCATTCTCCTAATGATGTGATCCCGTTATCAAATGACAACACATGTCCATGGTTAGGAAACCTTAACCATCTTTGAACAACGAGCTAGTCTAGTAGAGGCTTACTAGGGACACGGTATTTGTTTATGTATTCACACATGTATTTAAGTTTTCGATCAATACAATTCTAGCATGAATAATAAACCTTTATCATGATTAAGGAAATATAATAATAACCATTTTATTATTGCCTCTAGGGCATATTTCCATCAGCCGCCACCTGGCGATCCAGCGTCACCAGGCGCTCGCGTTCCATCTCCTGCTTGGTCGCCGTCCTCGCGAGCTCCCGCTCCAGGATCTCGGCGTCCCCCTCACCGAATGCAAGGGCCTCCTCGCGCTTGGCGAGCTTGCCCTCGCAGGAGGCAAGCTGCCCTCATGAGCTGCGAAGGCGTCCTCCCACGCCTGCAACCGTTGCTCCCTGGCAGCGGCCTGCTCCTGGAGTACCTTCATGTGGGCCTCCGCCGCCTCGCGACGCCTGTTGGCCTCCTCAGCGTCCCTGACGGTGCTCTCAAAGATCTCCTTGGCATCCTGGGCGGCCTTCTCATGTTGCTCCCATGCGGCGTCATCCTGCCGGAGACCTAGCTTGATGGCCACGTCAAGCTGGCGCCACCCCTCCACGAGGCGCTGATGCTCCTCGATGAGATGCGTCTCCTCCGCCTAAAGATCCGCCTCAAGCATGTCGAGGGCCGCCCTGGCACCCTGCAGGGCCCCGCGCTTGAGTACGGCGCTGCTGCTCACAAGCTGCATGGCCCAGCCGGTGCGCGGCTCGACACCGCCCTCCGCCGTCATGGCCTGTGAAGGCCCGGCGCCAGACCCCATCCGGGCTTCCGTGTCCATGCTCCCCGTGGGAGCCACATCCGCCGTCAAGAGTGGTGGGCTCGCCATGGTCTCCTCCTCGGCCTGCCGCGCCGGCGCACGTCGTGGGCTCGTCGTGCCCGCGTCCGGAGCCTGGTGCACGGGCGATCACCGGGGGCTCGCCCTAGCCCCCTCGATGGCATCAATCTCCTTGGCGAGAGTGGAGCCCTCCGGAGGGGTCGGCTCTTCAGTCTCCTCCATCGCCACGTGCCCTCCCGCACCAGGCGCCTCTAGTGGCACGGCCCCTCCTCCGGAGGCCTCCTCCCGAGGCTCGCTCTCCCCAGCCGGGGGAGGCAGGTTCTCGCGTGGCTCGGGAGGAGCCACATGCTCCCTTTCCACCTCCACACACCCCGTTTCAGTCTCAGGGCGGTGGGTGGCCTCCTCATGCCCCTCGGTGCCCGAGGTGGATGTCGTGGCCCCCTTCGAGTCAGGGGCCTTCCTCTTCTTCTTTGTGGGCTCCCTGCGTAGCACGAGGGCTCAGCCTCGGACCTCGGGAGGTAGAAAGCAAGATTCAAAGTAAAGAAAAAGAGAACAAGACGAAAAGACTCACTCATCATTGGGAACCCAACGTCTCTTCCTCAGCTTAAGCAGCGGGCAACTGCTGCTATCGCTCTAGCGAGGCCTGCTCGCACTCCCTCCGGAGGGCTCGGCGCGGGGCCTGCCGGAGTCCTCTTCCACCAGGCCGGTGCCGATCTTCTCCGCGAGGGGCTCGGCGGTCTCGTCGCCAGCGCCAATCTTCTCCGCGCGAGGCTTGCCGGCCTCCGCGCTGGTGCTTCCTTCGACCCCCGCCCTCACGGGCCAGGAGGGCATGACCATGAACCGGTCATCGTCGTCGTCATCGCCGTCGTCACTGAGCTCGGCCACCAGCTGGCGGCGGGTTCGCGGGGCCGCCCCGCCATCGCTCTCCTCCGCGGTGCTTGCCGTGGCCTTGGCGTCGTCATGGCTGCCTGAGTCGGGCACCACCACAAGGGGGTTGTCGTGAGGCCCCTCGTGGCCTTCAGGGACCAGGCCCCATTGGTCGAACTGCGGCATCTCGTCCCGGTTGGTGAAGCGGTATAGAGGGTACGTGGCCTCAGGCATGTTCCCTACCTCATCGGCAAACAGGATCTTCATGACCTCCTCCAACACCGGCGCGGTGAGGTTGTCGACGCTCAGCCTCATCCGGTCCTGGACGCTGGTGCAAGTCCACACAGGGCGCGAGCGCTTCTGGAGGGGGGCAATGCGCCGGCGCACGAACTCCCTGGCGACCATCGCCCCCGTGAGCTTCGCAGCCTTCAGCTCCCTCATCCTCTCCACGAGCTACGCCAGCCTATCGTCGAAGAGCTTTGCGTGCTCCCATCCAGAGCTCTTCACGGCGGGGGCGGCCACCGTCAGCAGGAGGGGGCTAAAGTGCCCCACATCCATGTAGATCCAGCGCGCCCGGTAGCCTTCCACCTTCTTCGTGATCTTATTCATGGGGATGATGTTGTCGGCCATCCCGTCGACCATGCGAAACGAGACGCATCCAAAGCGCTGGTTCCCCGCGGACACCCGCAGGCTGTAGAAGGTGTGGAAGAGGGCCACGGAGGGCATCACGCCCAGGAAGCCCTCGCAAAGGTAGGCAAAGATGGTGAGGAGGAGGATGGAGTTGGGTTGAAGGTGGAGAGCGTGGATCTGATAGTGGGCAAGGATGGCGCAGAAGAAGTCGGAGAAGGGAGGTACCAGGCTGGCGAAGACGGAGTGGAGGAAGAAGGGGAAGGTCGTCGCCTCCAGGTCGCTGGTCACGCACAAGGCCGGCCAGATCTTCGTCGCCCTCCACTCATTGTGGTCGCAGGCGGTCATGGGGCACACCTTGTCCAGCCCTTCCTCGTTGAGGATGATGGATCGTAGCAGGGTTGGCTCCAAGTCCGCCGGAGCCGCAGCCGTCGCCTTGCCTTTCTTGCTGGCGGGAGCCATGGATGCAGGGAAGCTTGGGAGTGAGAGGAGAAGGGCTGCGAGGGGCAGTGCGCAAGGGAGGCGAATGGAACAGAAGGAAGGCAATGATGATGCCGCTCCCCGCGCGGGTCAGTTTTATGGCAGAGCGGGCGGTTACCCAGGTGTAGTGGGGGAAGTGGGGGCGCCCCACATTCCATCGTGCGCCATGCGTCCCTGCCTGGGCCTGGCAGTCTACTTAGGCCCCGTGCCGTTTCGTTCCCAACGGGCGAAAACGTGCGCGTCGTGGGCCCAGGGGCTACTGTCAGCCCAGTGGTAACCAGGGTACCACGGGCCATCTGCCTGTGGCCCAGGAAGCGACACCTGGTGATGAGCTCAAGAGGCGGCCCAGCCGTGGGTGCCGTGAAGCAAGATGCCTCGTGAGGCTCCAACCTCACGAGGGCCCTCTCCACAAGGGGAGGCGCTACCGAAGACAACCTTCCACGGCAGGCAGCCTCGCGAGGCGGCTTCCCGTGAGGCCCTCCGCGCGGGGGAGCCGCGTGACGCCGGTCGCGCGGCTGCGTGCACACCACGTGGGTGACATGCCCGACAAGACGACAGCGATAGGGGCCGTGCCAGCAGGCGTGGTCGGTGGAAGTTTCCTCTTTGGTGATAAGGGAGCAGCCGTAGCTGCCTCCCCCAAAGCAAGTCCCAAAGTTTGCCATTTTGGTGTACGAAGACCCTGATGATGAGGCGCGCCAGGGCAGATATCATCGCCGAGCCCACCAGCGCGTCATGGATGGATTCTTTGCAGACGAAGACCGCTTTTGTCAGGATAAGACTGAGCACATGTCTCCCTTTGAATCGCCGTTGTGTGGCAACCCTTCCCGCCAATATTTTCAGGGGAAGAGGACCAGGGCAGCTATAAAAGGGGCAGTGCTGCTACCTTAGAAGAGGTCAACCAATCCCTCCTTCTTCTGCCTTGTACATAGGAGCACTTTGACCATATCAATCCCAACCCAGTAGGAGTAGGGTTTTACACCGCTCGGTGGCCCAAACTTGGGTAATTGCTTGTGTCCCTGTCGTGCCTTGCGTATGTGCGTGTTCTCTCGTCGTGCTCCGTTCGCCGTAGCCTCGCCACGGTCACCGTCAGTCGATAGGTAGCGAGCAGGCCCCCAGTGTTCGAACTAGGGTCCCCGGAGCCCCGCTCCCGACAGCGCTCAAGTAGCCATCCGTTCGTCGACAGCCTCCCTAGCCGAGATGGAGCCCGTCCATGCCCGGACCACGGCCGCGCATGCCCAGCTCATGGCGGCCTTTTCCAAAGAGATGGCGGATGCGGACGGCGAGATGCTTGCTAAGTATGTGGTGATGGATGCCATGGAGCCCCTTCCCCAGGAGGTCGTCGAGCACGAGCTGGACATGGAGGAGGCGATGGAGATCGACGAGCACCAGGCGGAATAGTAGTCTTTGTTTAGAGCGTTAATCTTTTGTTAGAGTGATGTTTAGGTCAACCAGCTCTGTTTAATTACTGAACTTGCTCGATTAAGTAAGTGCGGGCTATGCTATAAGCTCTTTTGTGTACCCAAATTAGCAAGTGAATGTTAAATTATGCAATGCCATGGATGACCACTGTAACCAAGGAAATTCGGACCAAAATTTGCACGTTCAAAGTCATCACACACGGGGTAAGCTATAAGAATCGTTTGTGATGTTTAGATATCGCACACAGTGCTACATAAGGGACCATGTCCATTGACACTTTGTGCGCCAGTTTTTCGCTGCACCGAGCAAAAAAATTCGGCGGCCGCAGAAATATCTACCTCCCCTCTCCTCCCGGCCAAAAGCCACATTTACCCTATTTCCTCCTTCCTTTCCAAGTTCAAACCTTCACTGCTTGCTTGAAGCGCCGCCTCCTCACCGGCGACGCTCTTTCCTGCAGCTCGGCCTCGTCGATCTAGTCAGGAAATCCACACCCACCCCCCTCTCCCCCATCCTCCTCCTCATTCTCCATCCCACATGCCCCGATTGTCGGCGCGACACCTTCCACCCAAATCATCGTCCCATCCTTCAAATAATCGCTGCCCAAAGCCATGGTGCACGCAACATAGCCAGGAACTCAAGGAGCATTTGGCAGCAGAGAAGCAAATCGCGGCCGCATGTGCGGATGAGGTCGTGATGGCTGCCATGCGTGTCAACCCCCAGATCTTAGAGGAGCACCTCGCCGTCGACGCCTCGCGCACGGATGCCGCCACGCGGTTGGCTGCTTTAAACAACAGTTCATGGTGTTTTCTCGAGGCCACCGCCGGTGCCTTCGACAAAGACTACGAGGTGTTTTCTCAGCGTGCCCATGCTTACCTCAACTCCAGAGCCAGCAGGTTGGTGCCTGGAGCGGCTCAGGTGACTCACCACTACGAGGAGGGCACCCACGATGTGGAGGCCTCGCCCTCTTCCATGTTTAAGGAGCCCATCGTCATCGATATCACCGACGATGAGGAGAAGCTTGTTTTTTTAGCTTACTATAAGGGCCTATGTTCAGCTAGCTACGTCGGGTAAGCATGTTTGGTTTACCTTTTGCGTGTGCTGCTCCTGCCTTTTCCTTAGAAATTCTAGTGACTTGTCCTATGTAATGTTACTATGCAATCTGATCTTCTAGTATATGTATGTTCTATATATTGTGCAATGTGGTGCTCAGTTAATTGTTTGGTTCATTTGATGTGATGTTCAATTAACTGTTTGGTTCAATTCTGCAATGTGATGTTCAATTGTTGTGGGTACAATTTTGTATTGTTATGCATGTGAGAAATAAATCGAATTTGGCTATACTAAATACATGACAAACATATACAATTGCTATATTTCCAAGTTGTTAAGCATGCTTGGTTTGGTTAACTGTCTAATCTTCTAGTATGTTATATTGTGCAATGTGGTGCTCAGTTAACCATTTGGTTCATTTGTTGTGGTGTTCAGTTAACTGTTTGGTTCAATTCTGCAATGTGATGTTCAATTGTTGTGGGTACAATTTTGTATTGTTATGCATGTGAGAAATAAATCGAATTTGGCTATACCAAAAACATGAGAAACATATACAATTGCTATATTTCCTAGTTCTTAAGCATGCTTGGTTTGGATAACTGGCTTTTCCATGTGGCTCGAATTAATCTATTGGATCTAGAATGTGTTTATTTTACATTAACATATTTTGCTGATAGTATGACAACTCTCACTTAACCTGATCAATATCTACCTTATATATGTTACAGGGAAACAATGGGAGACACTGAGGTTTACCATTGAGGTTTGCACATGCATGGTCCTTTGGCTAATAGCACATTACTGTGCAACTGCATGAACCATTATAATAATTATGTTTTTAGCAATTTTGTCTTGCACATGTAGGTCCTACTGTCAGAGGTTTAGACCCACTGTTCGACCCATTTTGCATATGGGGAAATGAGATGTCCATGAATACCAGTCAAGGTAAGAAACTCAGAAAGATTTTTAGGACAAAGAAACTAGCGATAAAAAACAACAAGATCTTTGTCTGCACAATGAAAAAGACATATGTCAACTATACGATGGTACTAACTCTTTTACCTAGTTTTTTCCTTTGCGCCATTTCAAAATTTATAGAAGATATTTATGCATATCTTTGTTTTCAGTCCTTTCCAAAGAAGTTCACTGATGATTACCTCTCAAACCACTTGTATGGTCAAGAGGCGAGGAAGGTATTCATACAACACCCACGGTATAATATTGAAGTCTTCCTCAAGAGGACGAAGGATGGGCGGGCAATCATCCACAGGCACTGGCCTAAAGTTGCAAGGACCTTCAACATCATTGAAGGCTCAATATTCGCCTTCCACTTCAGCAGTTTTCCAGATGAGATTCATCTATCTATTTACCGTCTATGATGCTACTTTCCAATGGTTTTAGATGTTGCATGTGAAACTTGGTGCTGTTGTGTAATGGGGTAGCTACCTATATGCCTATATGGTGTAACTAGGTGCTGAAGCTATATGATGTTGTACTCTGATGTATTTCAATTATGAAATCCTGGTTGCCATCATAAGAGTATGAAATATATTGTGTGTTTGAGATGAAATGTCAATTTGATTACTAAATGGATTAAAAATAATAGGCCAGTTAGCCTGCTTATTGGGTTTTTTCTATTGCAGACGGTTTCTCAGACAACACTGTGGACGATGACCTCAAACAACCCACACAATTTGTAGAAAGTATGCATGTTGGATCAATGAACAATCACACATGACTTCCGCACGACAACTGTCTGCGTTAGGCCAACTTGCACAAATGTTTCCACATAAAAAGTGTGTGTGATGGACAACCCTATGCCATACAGTTTCTTCTAGGCACTGTGCGTGATGTATTGAATAATGCAAACGATAACATTATAAATATCGTCTGTGATGGCCCCCTATCAAAGACGATGTGATGTAGAAAATTTTGTGTGATGTACCATACGAACGGAAACGTTTGTATGGGATTCACTGTATGGGATGCTAGGAACATCTCACACGATTTGGCCCGTATAATTGTTTGCGATAGCTCACCCGATCGAACACGAGCTCTTTTTGCCCGGCGTGTGTGACTAGAGGAGCTATCACCGATGATTTTTCTAAGTCGTGTGGGATTGACCCCCCTATCACCCACACAGGCAAGACGGCGGTTTAAAACTGTGTCGCGGAAAGGTACGATGGAATCAAACACGTACACAAACTCATATTGCACCCACCATATAGCTTTCCTTTTCGAGGAGAGAGTCTCTTATCTAACTTGGGAAGAGAAACTTTCCCAGAGCGGTTGTACCACCATGATGTAGGGTGGAACCCTAATTGACGATCTTTTCACACTTGGAGGGGGGAAAAGGGAAGAACAACAAGAACAACAAAAGGGAAATCACTCAAACAAACCCAAATCACACATCCACTAGGATAGCATACATGAGATCCACAAGCATACAAGATCAATCGATGGAAACAAGCACAAATGTAAAGTTCTTCTCACTCCAAAGGAGGTGATGTCTTGATGATCTCGATGAGATCCTTCTCCCTTAGGAGGTCTTGATGATCCTATGATGGGGATCCTTCTCCCTAGAGAGGTCTTGATTCCCCAAGAGGAGATACAAGGAGCAAAGCTCTACTCAAATGTCTCAATGTCTTTTCTAACCCTAGAAAGGATGAGGAGGAGGTCTATTTATAGTCTAGGATGAAGTGGGGGTGAGGGAGAGGGGTTACACGGCCGAATGGCTCTTTAGGCATTAGCAGGGGCCGGATGTCCCGGCCGTTCTAGTCGGGCTGGATGTCTGGGCCAGACGCCGAATGTCCGGCCTGGAAGCGTCTCCAGGTTCTGTCCTCCTCGGGCCGGAAATCCGGGCAGGAGCCGGATGTCCGGGCCTGGTCAGGCCAGATGTCCAGGCCTCCAGCCGGATGTCCGGGCCCTGTAGAGGTTCTGCTGTAGGGCTGCTGCTGCTGTTGTCTTCATCAGGGGTTGGATGTCCGGGCCAGGGGCCGGATGTTCGGCCGCTGATACTTTTCAGCGGTCTTCCTTGGCACTCTTCTTTGTCCGTGTACTTGGGTACTTGGTCTTCGTTCCGAGCAGTCCCGAGGCGGTCTTCTTCGTACCTGAGCACACATAGCATTCCGGCTTGAGGTAGTAGCCATGTCTCACACGAATCAAATGGAAGTTCATTACGGAGAGATGTCACCTCGGTCTCGAGAGCTCTTGCATGTGCTCGTGTCATTGGCCTGCTTGGCACTTGAGGAGACGTAGGCGGGTCCATGGGGATGACCGTAGGATGCTTCGGATCATCTCCCCCCCCCCCTTGAAAAAGATCCGTCCTCGGATCGGAATCCACATCACCATGGAAGGGAGATAAGTCCTTGACGTTGAAGATGTCGCTCACATTGTACTTGTCACGAGGGATGTCGATCTTGTAGGTGTTGTTGTAGCGTGCTAGCACCTTGAAGGGTCCGTCGGCTCGGGGTAGTAGTTTGGACTTGTGCTCATTGGGAAAGCGGTCATTGCGAAGGTGTAGCCACACAAGATCTCCGGGGTTGAACACCATGGGTTACTTGTTGATGTTGACCTTGGTCACGAGTCCTTGTACTTGGCGCTCGATCGCGTGCCTTGTATCTTCGTGCATCTTCTTGAGGTAGTTCGCTCATGCACTCACGTCCATGTCGATGTGCTCTTGTAGAGGTAGCTGTAGAATGTCCAATGGGGACAACGGATTGAAGCCGTAGACGACCTCGAAGGGGGACTTGCCGGTAGTAGAGTGTCGTGCTCGATTGTAGGCGTACTCGGTGATGGGCAAACATTCCTCTCACTCCCTTATGTTCTTCTTGATCAACACGTGGATGAGTGTGGATAGCGTCCGGTTCGTGACCTCTGTTTGGCCATCGGTTTATGGGTTATATACCGAAGAGAATAGGAGCTTGATTCCAAGCTTGGCGCATAGTCTCTTCCAAAAGTAGCTAAGGAACTTGACGTCGCGGTCCAACACAATCATCTTGGGCACTCCATGCAATCGCAAGATTTCCCTGCAAAAGAGATTTGCAACATGTGAAGCATCATCGATCTTGTTACATGGAATAAAATGTGCCATTTTAGAGAAACGGTCCACAACAACAAATACCAAATCTTTGCCGTTTTGAGTTCGAGGCAAACCAAGTACAAAATCCATACTAATATCTTCCCATGGGTGATATGGAATAGGAAGTGGCATATATAGACCATGAGATTGAGCTTTGGACTTAGCTTTGCGGCATGTAGAGCACCGGTTGGTGTAACGTGACACATCTCGAAATATCTTTGGCCAAAAGTAGTTCTTGGAGAGCGTGGCAAATATCTTGTCACGACCAAAATGTCCCATGAGTCATCCACCGTGAGCCTCTTGTAAAAGCAACAAACAAAGAGAAGACTTGGAGATACAAAGTTTGTTAGCTCGCATAAGATAATCATCTTTCAAATAGTATCGCTCCCAATTTTTGTGTGATGAGCATTTTGCATATGGAATCGCAAATGAAACATCATGGGGTAGTTAAGTTGCGCGCCGGAGAGTTTTTCGCTAAAGTATGCAATAGGTCGCTTCTCTTGCATCAACACACCACCCATGCCATTACCACTAGCGTCACAATGCACTTCAAAAGTTTTATTAAAGTTGGGTAATGCAAGTAATGGAGCATGTGTAAGCAAGTTCTTAAGCTCATGAAATGCGGCATCTTGGGATGGACCCCAAACAAATGGTGCATTCTTCTTACTTAATGCGTGCAATGGTGATGCAATAGTGCTAAAATCCTTCACAAAGCGACGATAAAATCCGGCTAAGCCAAGGAAACTACGCACTTGAAGCAAATTGGTTGGTTGTGGCCAAGTTTTAATAGCATCAATTTTAGCTTCATCAACTGGAACACCCTTAGAGGAAACTACAAAGCCCAAGAAAACAAGCTTGTCAACACCAAAAGTGCATTTCTCCATATTAGCATAAAGGCGCTCATTTCTAAGAACTTGCAAAACTTCCCTAAGGTGTATGACATGATCTTCAAGCGATTGGCTAAACACAAGAATGTCATCAAAGTATACCACAACACAAATGCCAATGTATTTGCGAAGAACATAATGCATCACACGCATGAAAGTGCTAGGTGCTTGAGATAATCTCATAGGCATAACTAACCATTCATACAAGCCAAATTTGGTTTTGAAAGCCGTTTTCCATTCATCACCTTCTTGCATGCGTATTTGATAGTAGCCACTTTTAAGATCAATTTTGGAGAAAATGGTGGCTCCACTAAGTTCATCTAGCATGTCATCTAGGCGTGGAATGGGATGTCGATATCTAACGGTGATAGCATTTATAGGACGACAATCGGAACACATGCGGTAGGTACCATCTTTCTTAGGCACAAGAATTACCGGGACGGCACATGGACTCAAGCTCTCGCGTACATACCCATTCTCCATGAGATGTTGGACTTGCCGTTGGATCTCTTTGGTCTTGTCGGGGTTGACGCGGTAAGGTGCCTTGTTCGCTAGAGGTGCGCCGGGAATGAGGTCAATGCGGTGTTCGATTCCGCGAAGTGGAGGAAGTCCGGGAGGTAACTCATTTGAAAAAACGTCTGCGAATTCCTGCAATAGATGAAACAATACCAAAGGAAGATGTTGTGAAGTATTAGTCTGCACCACTTCATCTTTGCACACAAGCACAAAGTGAAGAACACTTGATGGGCTCTCACTCACATCCCTCAAATCTCTTTTGGTGGCTAAAAGCACTAAATTTTTCTTGTCACGCATTTTTGGCTTGTGGTGCTCACTCCCTTTTTGGTGGTTCACTCGCTCACTAGTCTCTCCACGATGGGTAGATGCTTGCTTGTCGGCGATGACTTGACTTGGTGACATTGGTCGAAGCACGAATTCCTTGCCCTTCATCTTGAAGCTATAGTGATTGGTCCGTCCGTTGTGGATGACGCCGTGGTCGAATTGCCAAGGTCTTCCAAGGAGGAGATGGCATACAGACATGGGAACCACATCACACTCCAAGGTGTCTTCATACGCGCCAATCTTGAAGGACACTTGAATGGTGTGCTCCACTTGAATGGTGCCGGAGTCGCTTAACCATTGGACCTTGTAGGGGCGAGGGTGCTTCTTCTTGAGCAATTGTAGCTTGGAACATAACTCTTCACTTGCCAAATTGTGGCAACTTCCGCCGTCGATGATGACCTTGACGGAACGTCCTTGGATACCCGCTTTGGTATGGAAGATATGGCAACATTGGTCTTCGTCTTGTTGTTGTTGAAGTGTCAAGATCTTGGAGACAACAAGAGCGGGGCTCGTCGAATCATTGTGGCAAAATACTTGATCGTCTTCATCTTCATTCACTTATCGATGCATGGCCACGTGCTCAAGTGCTTCCATTTCTTCTTCGCTCATAGAGTCGTAGGCGCTATCCGCGTTGGTGATCATCGTACGCCGTGTGGGGCACTCAAAGGACTTGTGGCCTCGGTCGTTGCAAGTAAATCACTTGATGTCGCTTGTTTTGTCGGTGGCATCCGTAGGAGTTGTTGATGACGAAGCTCTTGGCTTGGAGTTGCTTGTAGTAGTAGGAAGACGACTCGAAGATGTCAGAGGGTTCTTGTAGCTTGACTTGTCACCGGTACTTGGTGTAGCTCGAGTCGTTGGAGGAGGTGTTGTAGTCGTTGAAACTTGAGTGTAAGAACCGTAGGTCTTAGAAGAGTACTTGGAGTACTTGTAATCCTCTTGCACTTGTCGCTCCGCTTTGGTGGCTTGGTGCACTAGCTCGAGGAGGTTGGAGTAAGGTTAGAAGCCTGCAATTTTCTTGATTGGATGGTTGAGACCATTCAAGAAACGCGCCATAGTTTGTTCATCATCTTCCTTGACGTTGGCTCGTATCATTGCAATCTCCATTTCTTTGTAATATTCTTCACCCGACTTAGTGCCTTGCTTGAGGAGTTGAAGTTTCTTGAAGAGGTCGCGGCTATAGTGTGTAGGCACAAAGTGAGCTCCCATGACATCCTTCATTTGAGTCCACGTTGTGATAGGTGATTCGCCTTTCTCTTGGCATCTCTCGATCACTTGCTCCCACCAAATGAGAACATAGTCTTGGAACTCAAGCGATGCCATGGATACCTTCTCTTCCTCGTCATAATTTTGTAGACGGAATATCTTGTCCACCTTTAAGGCCCATGAGAGGTAGTCTTCGGGGTCGTTGCTTTGGGAAAACTTGGGAATGTTGAACTTGAGCTTGGCGTGGCGTTGTTCGTCATTATGCCGATGTTGTCATTGCTCGTTTCTTGGAGGTGGGTCTTCATCCCCGTTCTCTTCTTTCTCTACGCGGTTGGCTTGATGGTGGGGACGAGGTACTCTTGCCCGGTTCCTCCTTTCTTGATTCTCTTCTTGGTATGCGGCTTCTTCTTGGTGACGTGCCTCTTCTTCATCACATACACGACGGTTGTGTTCGTCGAGGGCATGAGTGGCTTCTTGAAGGGCACGTTGAGCTGCGATGGCTTGTTCCTCATGACGTTGTTTCTCTTGACGTAGTGGATCACCGTCTTGTGTGTCTTGTTGTTGACGTCGTGGAACTTGCACTTGGCGCGTGTCGTCTTGAACTTGATGACGTTGACGTTTGCGCTCTCGAAGACTTTGTTGCAAACCATTGCCATGTAATAGATTTGGTGGAGCTTGATGGTCTTGTCGACGATGTAGACGAGCTCGAGGAAGACTTGCATCCGATGATGAATCCGAAGAATGGCGTCTTGACTGTGTTCTCCTTGTCGAAGAGGAAGTTGAGGAAGCGCGGTCAAACATCATGGCACGAAATTCGTCCATTTGTGTAGTAAGCTTGGCGTCGAGGTAGTCTCTTGTTCGCATTTCGGAGTGACGCAAGTCGGTGGCGAGTTGCTCAATGCGATCGCCCAAAGCTTCACTTTCTTGATGCAAGGCTCGTTGTACCCCAAAGAGATGGCTCTTGGATACGTAGTCGTTCGGTGCTTCATGCTTGTCGAAGAGAGGATTTGAAGATGTACTTGGCCTATCCATCATGATCAAGTAGAGGTGAGTAGGAAATGAGAGAACAAAACCAAAGTTACCTTTTCCGAAGATTGAAGATGTATCGAGTATCACTCAATGTATAGCTATGATAGTAGAATTGGTATCGGGTTTGTTTCTCACACCTACACAAAAAGGCTTATGGAGTAGCTTGGTTAGGATGGTGGCACAAAATAGTTGCAATTTGCAAGAAAGATATCAATAATGTTGAAAAAGATTCACAAGTTCGCAAGTGTAACAAGTAGACCAATAGCAATAAGTAGCACACGTAAACACACGCATGGATAGATAAATGAGGTCGTGCAACCAAGGAATGAGCTCAAAATGTGGAATCCACGGAAAATGCTCGTGTTGCACAACACTAGAGAGACGCTAGCATGATTGCTCAATAGGCGGATACGGTGCACAACCTATAAGAGACAAAACGTATCAACTTTCTATCTCACTTAAGCTATGTATGTATGCGTCCCGGTGAACTTGTCACAATGATCCAAGATGATCAAATATGCTATGTAATGTGGCGATGCTATGGCTATTGCTTACAAGCTTGTTGTTGCTCTTTCTTTTTTGCTTAAAAGCTTCTTTTTCTTTTGGTATTTTTCTTTGGCCACTTATTGGAAATGCTCTTACGAAGATAGCAATGATGTATATGCGGGAACAAAATTTTGGCACAAGAGATGATATGATGATATATACACGCTATGATAGCTATGCGGAACGGTATCACTAAAGTGCACAAGTAGCGTTGCCCGGCAATACTCAAATGGCTAGTCTCGTAGGAAAGCGACGCAAAAGATGGTTTCGGGGGTTAACAATGCAATGGCAAGGAAATGAACAAGTTGTCGTCGAGGTTATCGTCCTTGCTTACAGTGATGGTGTCACAATGATGAAGTGGTCGTTGTCGATGTCGAAGCCGTGCCGATGATGAGCGGTGGTGATGTCGATGTCGAACCGTTCCTAAGTAGCCGAAACATGTTAGGAAATGGAAAACCGCGGCTCAAAATCTCAAGTGCAAACGTGACAAAATTTGCGGTGGGTGCGGAAGTCGGTGGTGGAGTCACACGAGTATGCGATGGTAGTGCGGAAGAAATGGTGGAAACGACGAAAAATTGGAGAAAAAGTGGATGGGGTGAAGTGTTGGCTGACAGGGGCCGGATGTCCGGGCCTGTGGGCCGGATGTCCGGGGTCGCCAATCCGCGGAAGAACGCGATGAACAAGGTGGAGAAAAAGAAATTTCGTGGCAAAATTCGGAAGATTTTGTGGATGGAATTGATGGAGATGGTGGGGGAAAGCTAGATCCACTTGAAACACAGCAAATCCGTGGATCAAAATCAACAAAACATCATCAAACCAACAAATCACAAAAAAATTGGTAGGGCTATTTTTGTGGGGAATTTTCGAATTTGGGCAAAATCAAACAAAATTAAGGCTAGAAAGTGAGGGGAAAGACTCCAAAGTGTGAATCAACGTGGCTCTGATCCAAGATGATGTAGGATGGAACCCTAATTGACGATCTTTTCACACTTGGAGGGGGAAAAGGGAAGAACAACAAGAACAACAAAAGGGAAATCACTCAAACAAACCCAAATCACACATCCACTAGGATAGCATACATGAGATCCACAAGCATACAAGATCAATCCATGGAAACAAGCACAAAGGTAAAGTTCTTCTCACTCCAAAGGAGGTAAGGTCTTGATGATCTAGATGAGATCCTTCTCCCTTAGGAGGTCTTGATGATCCTATGATGGGGATCCTTCTCCCTAGAGAGGTCTTGATTCCCCAAGAGGAGATACAAGGAGCAAAGCTCTACTCAAATGTCTCAATGTCTTTTCTAACCCTAGAAAGGATGAGGAGGAGGTCTATTTATAGTCTAGGACTAAGTGGGGGTGAGGGAGAGGGGTTACACGGCCGAATGACCCTTTAGGCGCTGGCAGGGGCCGGATGTCCGGGCGTCGGGCCGGATGTCCGGCCGTTCCAGTCGAGCCGGATGTCCGGGCCAGATGCCGGATGTCCGGCCTGGAAGCGTCTCCAGGTTCGGTCCTCCTCGGGCCGGAAATCCGGGCCGGGGGCGGATGTCCGGGCCTGGTCGGGCCGGATGTCCGGGCCTCCAACCGGATGTCCGGGCCCTGTAGAGGTTCTGCTGTAGGGCTGCTGCTGCTGTTGTCTTCATTAGGGGCCGGATGTCCGGCCGCTGATACTTTTCAGCAGTCTTCCTTGGCGCTATTCTTTGTCCGTGTACTTGGGGACTTGGTCTTCGTTTCGAGCATTCCCGAGGCGGTCTTCTTCGTACCTGAGCACACATAGCATTCCGGCTTGAGGTAGTAGCCATGTCTCACACGAGTCAAATGGAAGTTCATTAAGGAGAGATGTCACCTCGGTCTCGAGAGCTGATAAGAATGGTCCAAGCAACAGCGTGCCTTCATCTTCATCAAGTGAAGAAATTCAGGAAGGACCAATGACACGAGCAAGGACTCGTCAAATCACTGAACAGGTGAATCTTCTCCTTGAAAAATATTTCAACCATGATGAGAATTGGGTACTACCTAATGCTTCAACATTTTGTGTACTCAGGTTCAGCGGAGAAGAATCATTAATGGAGAATTGATCTGGCTTAGCAATCTATGAAGAAAATATCTATGGTTGATATTTTGAAGAAATATCTATGGCTGATATTTTGAAGAACACAAATCCACTTTTGAGTGTGATCCCAAGTAACTTCATGGCTAAGAAATATCAAGAAATATCCATCTAAAATATCTTGGTTACTTACTCCTTAAGCATATCCATGGGATGAAGCAAAACAGGATTTGGACAACCATTTTCTTTTAGCTGTGTACTGTAGCACTGCCATATTATTCATGTACTGTAGCACCGCCCCACTGCAGCATCCGTGTACTGTAGCAGAGTCCATGTATCCCTATAAATATGAGGGCAACCCCATATGTAATAGTTAGACTTGAAATTTCAGAATTGAAAGAGCTCTTGCTCCTTTAGTGTGTGAGGTATTTCCACCACTTAGAGGATTGGGAGTTGTTCTGAGTTGCTGCTCCGTTGTTCTTGCGATTGCTTGACGATTGCATGAACGTGTTGCTCCATGTTAGCGAGTAACAAAAGGGCCGAAGCGTGTTGTTGGGTGAATCGAGTGCCCTCGGCTTCCGTAATCAAGACGGTGGTTGCCGGTGTCATTCATCAGGCTTCACGGGCTAGTTATCTAGAATCCTATGATGTGAAGATCGGGCCACCCCGGTTCGTATCAAGAGCTCTTGCACGTGCTCATGTCATTGGCCCGCTTGGCACTTGAGGAGACATAGGTGGGTCCATGGGGATGACCGTAGGATGCTCCGCATCACGCCGGTACCAGTGGTTGTACCGCTCCCTTATGGTGGTCACGCTATTACTATCTCGGCGGTTGTGCCGCGTGCTGAGGCGGTTGTACCGGCCTGCTTGCGGGACAACCGGGGTCTAGGGCGATTGTATTGCCAGGGACTTAGCGACCACCGGAGGTTGCTTCTGGGCGGTTGAACTGGCACTTGTACCGTCCCAACAACCGCGAGTCGGGTGATTCCGATCGGGTTTAGTGGGCGGTACCAGGCGGTGGTGGAATGGTTGTTCCGGTAGTTATTTTAATTACCGATACAACCGGAACGCCTGGCGGTTGTACCACTCTGGTCCTGTAGGAGTGCAGTTTCACCTAGGGAGGTTGTACCGCTATCCTCGGCGGTTGTACCGCCCTTGTGCATTTCTGCACATAACGGTTGGATTTGGAAACCCCTATATAAGGAGGTGGTTCTTCGACCTCCCATTTACCTCTCTCTCTCCTCCATTATTGCCCGATCTCTTTCTCTAGCCAACCAAACTTGTTGATTTGCTAGGGATTGAGGGAGAAGACCTAGTTCTACACTTCCACCAAAGGAAATTTGACTCCCCCATGCTTTCTCTTGTGGATCTTGTTACTCTTGGGTGTTTGGGCACCCTAGACGGAAGATGTCACCTCGGAGCGACATTCCATTGTGGTGAAGCTCCGTGGTGGTGTTAGGAGCCTCTAATTAAGTTCTAGAGAGAGCCCCAACCTTGTTTGTAAAGGTTCCGGTTACCGCCTTCAAGGGCACCGCTAGTGGATTCATGGCACCTTGCATCATGCGAGGGTGTGACGAGAATAGGGTGAGTCTTTGGGACGCTTGGGGAGCATCGTGCCTCCACACCCCTCCAAACGGAGACATACCTCCCCCAAAGGAGGGAACTTCGGAAACACATTCTCGTCTCCATCGACTCCACTTGCGGTTATTTCGGTCCTTTACTCTGTGCAAGTTTATTTCTTGTGTTTACTCTTGCTTGCACTTGTTACTTGTGTTGCTTGTCATATAGGTTGTCCACCTAGTTGCATATCTAGACAACCTACTTTTCTGTTGAGCCTAAATTTGCAAAAGAGGATAAAATTTTGTTAGTCACCTAATCACCCCCTTCTAGTCGACCATACCGATCCTTTCATCCATGCAAACCATTGCCATATATGTATGACAGGGAAAGAAATCTATCTGCTGTAGGGCCAATCATAGAAGAACTGAAGCCATTGCTGAGGACGAGAGAGGATTTTAAAGTATGCTGGGTAAGGCGTTCGGTGGATTCAGTTGCTCATTAGTTAGCTAAGGTAGGTGTTAGTCGGGAGGTGTGCAATGTGTTTTTTCTAATAAAGGGTAGGTTTTATTGACTCAAAATGAAGCATCAAGAGGTTACAAACACGATGAGCACACACCCGACCTCTGCATAGCTAGGATGCACACATCTAACACACACACACACACACACACACACACAAAACACGCTAGCAAATAGCAAAGTCATATAAGACCAAAACTATGCATAGGCGGGGCAAAATAAAGAAAAAGCCCAAAGTGATCAGATTCGTGATCAACAAACTACAGGAAAGACCATATCCGCACCAACCATCTCATGACAACACACGTAGGACGAGGTTCATCAACAGAACGAGTTCGGGAAGGGAGCGATGCTTAAGCGCCGCCGTTACCGGATCCAACCACTGAAGGATAGAATTTAGGTTTTCACCCTGAAGAAATAGTCCGAGCATATCCGAGCAATGCCTTCAACAAGGTAACACCATATGAATGTCGCCATTGCCAGGTATAATCAAATCGGGTCAGACTTGGGCTTTCACACCAGAGCTCAAAACCGGGTGCTCGAGAAACACCACCATCATAGTCACTCATGTGATGCCACCACCACTTTTCCATGGTCCCAGCAGCTACACGCGATGCGACCGATGCAGTTGCACAACCATCCCTCTGTGTCAAGCTGCCGTCAATAGTTTGCATCTCATCGCGGAAGCACCAGATTCAGAGAGATGAACTCTCATGAAGATCTTTCGGTAGCCTGCGTCGAACCGTAGGAGGTTCGGAAGCCAGCGAGGGAAGACCAGTACGACGTCCAACAAGGCATGACGCCCCGCCGGAGGACGCACGCACTTGCATGGACAAATCCACGCCTGGCCCGTCGGAGGACGCTGCTACTTGTGAGTTGTGTTGGGATTTTCCCCGAAGAGGAAGGTGAAGCAATATAGTAGCGGATAAGTATTTCCTGCAGTAGAGAACCAAGGTTATTGAACCACGCAAACACTCCTTAGTAGTACCTGCACACACAAGAGCAAATACTTGCACCCAACACGGGCAAGAGGGTTGTCAATCCCCTTATACTCGTTAATTGCAAGGATCAAATCTGATAGTGATAGATAGATAAATTGCAAAGTAAAATAAAATTAAATAAATTGCATCAAGGTATTTTTGTTTTTTGTAATATGATCAAAATAGACCCGGGGGCCATAGTTTTCACTAGAGGCATCTCTCATAAAAATAGCATACGGTGGGTAGACAAATTACTGTTGGGCAATTGATAGAAAAGCGCATAGTTATGACGTTATTCATGGCATGATCATGTATATAGACATTACGTCTGTGACAAGTAGACCGAAACGATTTTGCATCTACTACTATTACTCCACCAATTGACCGACTCTTACCTCCATCTATGGTATTAAGTTTATGACAAACAGAGTAACGCTTTAAGCAAGATGACATAATGTAGATAGAATAAAACCAATCAATATGATTAAACCCCATTGATTTACCCTTAGTGGCAACAATACAATACGTGCCTCGTACCCCTACTGTCACTGGGTGAGGACACCGCAAGATTGAACCAACTACTATGCACCACTTCCACCGAAGACCTAATCGTCAACTTGGCCAAAGAAAACTCATAGATCAGAAAGCATTACATAGCTATAACAATCATACATAATAAAGTTCAAAATATAACTCAATTACTTTCAATGAATAATCTGATCATAAACCCACAATTCATCGGATCCCAACAAACACACCGCAAAAGAAGATTACATCAGATCGGATGAGAACATGGTATTGAAGATCAAAGAGAGAGAGAGAGAGAGAGAGAGAGAGAGAGAAAGCCATCTAGCTAATCACTATGGACCCGTAGGTCTGTGGTGGACTACTCACACATCATCGGAAGGGCAGCAAGGTTGATGTAGAAGCCCTCTGTGATCGATTCCCCTCCGACAGAGTACCGGAAAAGGCCTCCAGATGGGATCGCGGAAGAACAGAAGCTTGCGGCGGCGGAAAAATTGTTTCGGGTGGCTCTTTGTTGTTTTTGGGATTTTAGGGAATTTATAGAAGTGGAATTAGGTTGGGGGGTTTACGAGGGGACCACAAGCTCAGGTGGCGCGCCCCCGCGGCGGGCGGGGTGAGCTTGTGGCTCCCTCGTAAGTTTTCTGGCCTCCTCCCAAAGATTCCTGGGTGTCTTCTGGTCCAGAAAAAACCATCGTAAATTTTTGTAGCGTTTGGACTCCATTTGGTATAGTTTATCCCTGAAACATTAAAACAAGCAAAAACAGGAACTGGCACTGGTCACTAGGTTAATAGGTTAGTTCCCAAAAATGATATAAAATTGCATGTAAAGTATGTAGAATTGATATAATAATAGCATGAAACAATCAAAAATTATAGATACGACAAAGACGTATCAGACGCATCCACTCTCCGCTGGAACAAGTCCTCTCCTGGCCTACGGCACCACTCCAGCCAGTGCACGCCTGCATGCGCCCACTGTCGCCGCCAAGGACAGCTGCCGTCGTCCATCCAGCCACTGAGCCCCACCGTCGATCGCTAGTACCTCGCGTCCCAGCGCGTGCCGATGCGCCGCCCGCATTTGTGCCCACCAGATTCGGGTGCTGCTGATACGTCTCCGTCGTATCTACTTTTCCAAACACTTTTGCTCTTGTTTTGGACTCTAATTTGCATGATTTGAATGGAACTAACCCGGACTGACGATGTTTTCAGCAGAATTGCCATGGTGTTGCTTTTGTGCAGAAAATCAAAGTTCTTGGAATTGGATGAAACTTTTTGGAGAATTTTTATGGAATATATAAAAATTATTGGCGCAAGAATCAACAGAAGGGGGCCCACCCAGTGCCCACGAGGCACCAGGGCGCGCCACCCCCCCAGGCGCGCCCTGGTACCTCGTGGGGCCCACGTGGCTCCGTCTGACCTAATTCCAACGCTATAAATTCATTTTCTCGAAGAAAAAAATAGGAGAGGAAGTTTTATTGCGTTTCACGATACGGAGCCGCCGCCACCTCCTGTTCTTCATCGGGAGGCCATATCTGGAGTCCGTTCAGGGCTCCGGAGAGGGGGATCTACCGGCATCGTCATCATCAACAATCCTTCATCACCAATTTCATGATGCTCGCCGCCGGGAGTGAGTAATTCCTTCGTAGGCTTGCTGGACGGTGATGAGTTGGATGAGATTTATCATGTAATCAAGTTAGTTTTGTTAGGGCTTGATCCCTAGTATCCACTATGTTCTGAGATTGATGTTGCTATGACTTTGCTATGCTTAATGCTTGTCACTAGGGCCCGAGTGCCATGATTTCAGATCTGAACCCTTTATGTTTTCATCAATATATTTGTGTTCTTGATCCAATCTTGCAAGTTATACGCACCTGCTACGTGTTATGATCCGCATACCCCAAGGTGACAATAATTGGGATTCTTTCCGGTGATTGCCGTAGTTTGAGGAGTTCATGTATTCACTAAGTGTTAATGCTTTGTTCCGGTTCTCTATTAAAAGGAGGCCTTAATATCCCTTAGTTTCCTTATGGACCCCGCTGCCACGGGAGGGTAGGACAAAAGATGTCATGCAAGTTCGTATCGCAAGCACGTATGACTATATACGGAATACATGCCTACATTACATTGATGAATTCGAGCTAGTTCTGTGTCGCCCTAGGTTATGACTGTTACATGATGGATGTTATCCAACGAATATCACCGATCCAATGCCTACGAGCTTTTCACATATTGATTCTTACTAAGTTACTATTGTTACTACTGCTGTTACAATTGCTACTACTACTGCTGTTACCGTTACTGCTACAGTTACTATCATTGCTACTGCTATCAAACTATCAGACTATTGTGCTACTGATCACTCTGCTGAAGATAGTTAGTCTCAGGTGTGGTTGAATTGACAACTCAACTGCTAATACTTGCAAATATTCTTTGGCTCCCCTTGTGTCGAATCAATAAATTTGGGTTGAATACTCTACCCTCGAAAACTGTTGCGATCCCCTATACTTGTGGGTTATCAAGACCTTTTTTCTGGCGCCGTTGCCGGGGAGCATAGCTATATTTGTTGAGTCACTTGGGATTTATATCTGTTGATCACTATGAAGAATCTGAAAGACACTAGGACCAAGCTCGTTCCCTCTAAGACGAGGGGAGGTAAGGAACTGCCATCTAGCTCTGCACTTGATTCACCTTCTGTTTTGAGTAAACTTGCAACACCACAACATGCTATTAATTCTGATATGTTGCAAGTTATTGATGATACCACTTTCTGCTTTGAATGATACTCATGATGATGCTAGTACCATACTTGATAATGCTGTGCCACTTGGTGAATTTCTTGCTGAACAAATTGCTAAAGCTAAAGAAACTGAAAATGCTGAAACTCTTGAAAATTGTGATCCACCTATTATGCCCAGCTCTCCTACTAGAGTTGAAACACCTGATGAACAATGCTTTGATAGGGAGACAGCTAGAGCCATCCTTGCTTGTAATGATAGAAATGAAGTTATAAAATTGTTTGCTGATATGAAAGAAAAATCTCTGAGGGAGAAAATGAAATATGATCCTAAGTTTGCAACCTCTCCCATATTTGTTACTGATAAGGATTACGAATTCTCTGTTGATCCTGAGTTGATTAAGTTGGTAGAATCTGATCCTTTCCATGGATATGAAACTGAAACCGTTGTGGCACATCTCACTAAATTAAATGATATAGCCACCCTATTTACTCATGAGGAAAAAATTCGCCACTACTATATCCTTAAGTTGTTTCCTTTCTCATTAAAGGGTGATGCTAAAGAATGGTATAATACTCTTGCTCCTGGATGTGTGCGTAGTCCCCAGGATATGATCTATTACTTCTCTGAAAAATATTTCCCTGCTCATAAAAAACAAGCTGCTTTACAGGAAATATTTAACTTTGTGCAAATTAAAGAAGAGAGTCTCCCTCAAGCTTGGGGGAGGCTTCTCCAATTACTTAATGCTTTGCCTGATCATCCTCTTAAGAAGAATGAAATACTTGATACCTTCTATAATGGACTAACCTATGCTTCTAGGGACTACCTAGATAGTTGTGATGGTTGTATTTTCAGGGAACGGACTATTGAACAAGCTGAGGAGTTATTGAATAATATATTAAAGAATGACAATGATTGGACACTTCCTAAACCACCGCCTAAACCCACTCCGAAGAAGAGAGGTATCTTATATCTCAGTCCTGAAGATATGCAAGAAGCAAAGAAATGCCAGAAAGAAAAAGGTATTAAAGCTGAGGATGTTAAGAATTTACCACCTATTGAAGAAATACATGGTCTTGACAAACCGACACAGGTAGTAGAGGTAAATTCTCTTATAAAGTTTGATGAAAGTGATATTCCTTATAACAAACCTCCTAGTCAATGCTTGTATGAATTTGACAATTATATTATTAAGCAAGATCATTTCAATGCAAATGTTATGAAACAATTAAACAAAATGCCTACATGATTGATCGCTTGAGTGACTTGCTATTTAGAATTGCTAATGATGTTAAAGGTGTAAGTAAACATGCATCTATGGTTCAAACCCAATTAGAACAAGTTGCTAAATCTCAGAGTGAATTGCTTAATGAAATGAATAAAAATATGAATGATCATGATGTCAGAGTAATGACTAGAGGAGGTAGAATGACTCAGGAGCCACTTTATCCTGAGGGTCACCCTAAAAGAATCGAACAAGACTCTCAAAGAATTAATGTTGATACACCTAGTCCATCTAAAAAGAAAAAGAAAAAGAAAAATGATAGGACTTTGCATACTTCTAGTGAACCCGAGGTAGAAAAACCCTTGGAGGATAGTAATGATGTTTCTATTTCTGATGCTGAAACACAATCTGGTAATGAACATTCACCTGATGATAATAATAATGATGATGCTCATGTGGATACCCAACTAGATAATGAAAAAGAACCTGATAATGATGTTGAAATTGAACCTGCTGTTGATCTTGATAACCCACCTTCCAAAAATAAACGTTATGATAAAAAGGACTTAGTTGCTAGAAAACATGATAAGGAAAGAGAACCATGGGTTCAGAAACCCATGCCCTTTCCTCCTAAACCATCTAAGAAAAATGATGAGGAAGAATTTGAACGCTTTGCTGAAATGCTTAGGCCAGTCTTTTTGCGTACTCGTTTGACTGATATTATAAAGATGCCTCCTTATGCTAAATACATGAAAGACATTGTCACAAATAAAAGGAAGATACCTGAAGCTGAAATTTCTACCATGCTTGCAAATTATTCTTGTAAGGATGGAGTACCTAAGAAACTAGGAGATCCGGGAATACCAACTATACCATGCTCCATTAAACGAAATTATGTTAAAACTGCTTTGTGTGATTTAGAAGCCGGTGTTAGTGTTATGCCTTTCTCTTTTTATAAAAGACTTGATTTGAATAAACTCACTCCCACTGAAATATCATTGCAAATGGCTGACAAATCAACTGCCATTCCTATCGGTGTTTGTGAGGATGTGCCCGTTGTAGTTGCAAACGTTACTATTCTAACAGACTTTGTTATACTTGATATGCCCGAGGATGACAATATGTCAATTATCCTTGGTAGACCCTTCTTGAATACTGCAGGGGCTGTTATTGATTGCAACCAAAGCAAGGTCACTTTTCATATCAATGGTAATGAACATACGGTGCACTTTCCGAAGAAACAATTTCAACTAAATAGTATTCATATTATTGAAAAGACTCCGACAATTACTATTGGAAGTTTTCAAATCCCTCTTCCTACTGTTAAAAAGAAGTATGAAACTCCTATTATTGGGGAGATGCATATCCCCGTTGAGGTAACCTAGTGTTATACGAAAAATTCTTCGGTTTCATGTCACTCGGAAATGGTTTGTTAATAAGACCTGATCAACCTTATTAATGGATTCTTTTTGAGAGGCATGTGGTCGATGAATTTAGTAAGCACAACCTTCTGTACCCACCTTTTGTTTTCTGTTATTTTTAGTTAAATGCAATAAAATGCCATGATTACCCTGTTTTCTGAATTATCTGTGCAATAAAAAAGTGCCCAAAAATGAAAGTGCTCAGAATGCAATAAAATTTTGATATGAATTTTTATTTATTATTTAAGAATTTTTGGCACAAAAATAATACCAGGGGGGTGCCCCAGGTGCCCACGAGGCACCAGGGCGCGCCACCCCCTGGCGCGCCCAGGTACCTCGTGGGCCCCACAGGGACCCCCTCCCTTATCCCTTCAGCTCACTTCGTCTCTTACCTCTAGCAAAAATTCCTGGTAGCTCTCTCTCCCGTGTTCTTGCTCACAAACCTGAAATTTTCGATCTCTTTGCTCGGAGCTCCGTTTCCGAAACTGTTTTGGGAGATTACTCCTTGGTATGTGACTCCTCCATTGCTCCAATTAGTTTTTGCTCTAGTGGATTATATTTTGCATAATTAGCTACTCTTGGTGCTACTGAAAATGAGCTTGCATGTTGAATTCTTTGAGTTCCAAGTAGTATGAATGCTTTATATAACCTCTAGGCATCCATATGAGTAGGTGCTATCAATCTTGTGAAGTTTTATTGATATCATTTTGTGACCCAAAATTTTTCAAAAATTTGTTCTTAGGAGAATGAACATCTTCCGGAGGAGTTCCTCGAAGCGGAACGCCAAGGGAGTCCTTGGGGAGTCCTCGGATAGTGACCTCAACATTCTACATAGGACGGAGGTCCGGCCGTGCGAATGGCCGCACAATGCCTTCACGAACAAAGCCGGATTCTACCAAGAGTTCGCGCAATTCGTTGCAAATGCCGGACTGACTGACTTCCTCGCAGATGAGTGTGACCAACACCACATCCTTACAAATTCCTTTGTGCAAAACTTTCATTTTCTGAGTAGGCTCAAACCCCCTGAGGTGCGCTTTGATTTATATGCTGAACATTATCAGATACCTCTAGCTGAATTTTGTGAGATATGTTTGATTCCCTTTGATGGGAAATCAGAGAGCCTTGCCCGGAGGAGTTTGAGGGTTTCCTCCGCACTTTGACTGTGGGAGAGGAAAGGGGCGTGTCGAAGGCCCGAGCCACTAGCTTGCAGTTTCCCTCTGTTCATTACTTTGCTCTATTCTTAGGGAAATGCTTGATTGCTAGGGAGCAGGGTAGTGCGCTAGCTGCACCTGACTTTGCCATTTTACGCCGCGCACTGCATAATGATAACACTTATAACCTTGGAGCTATCGTTGCACGCCGCTTGCACACTAAAAGGACTAGGGGGAAAATTCATGGTGGTATTTATGCTACTCGCTTAGCGAGACGTTTTAATGTTAACATACGCCCTCATGATAGTTTGTTGCCCAGAGTTTACTTAGATTTCCAGTCCATGAGGGACCACCATTTTCTTGATGCTCCTGAGCTTCCTCACCACATTCGTTATAACTTGGTTTTTAGTGAGAATACTCGTGATATTATTCCGTTGCCTGCACCTGCTTTGTTTGATTCTCATGCCAGGAACGGATATACCGTGATGCCACTGGACATCGTTGCTTACCGGAACGCCTTGGCAACGGCAGAGCAGGAGGCCCAGGATTGGGACGCTCGGGTGCCGCCACCTCAGGAGTTTCACATGGGACCGGATGGCTACTACGGATGGCCGTAGACCAAGCTAGGCCAAAAGCCTAAGCTTGGGGGAGTACGTATTTCATGATCACACATTTTATTCCAGTTGTCGGTGTTCATACTTTTTCATTGTATAATCCATGTTAGTTTTATTTTCTTGCTTTCTTCTTGTGTGTTTGAAAAACTTTGAGAAAATCCAAAAATATTTCTCGTTTCTTTTCGGTTTTTCTTTCTAGCTTAGTTTGCAGTAGTATTAAAAGAAAACCCAAAAAGATTTCCCATTTCTTCTTTTGCTTGTTGGGAGCTCTCCCGTGTAAATAGTTTTCTTTTCTCGTTTTTCGTTTTCTTCTTTCTGCTTTCTTCAGAAAACTAAAAACTCCAAAAATATTTCAGTGTGTTTCTCTGAAATTCTTTTCTTTTGTTGAGTCATTGTAAGGAGAAGACCACGATGAAAATGATGAGTGGATCTCATATGCATTATTGTTGATCTAACAAAGAGCCCATTTTACCTTGTCTTCTCCTTCGAATAAAATGCTTGCAGATTCCAGCTTAGTCCACGGCACACTTGCACTATTTTTATTTTCATAACATTCGGTCGTGCAAGTGAAAGGCAATAATGACGATGATTTGATGAAGTGACTGTGGCAAGGGAAAGCGGGTATGAACTCAACTTGTTCTTTGTTTTTGTAAATATGTTTAACTCAGTATCCATGATTCAGCATATTATGATTAAACATGTTTGTGATGACAATTAAAGATTATAGTTGCTCATGCCATGCTTAAGTAGCTAGGAGTGGATAATGATTTATCTTGAGTGTCAACATGCATTAAAATGTTCATGATGTAGTATGATGATATGGTATCCTCCTCTGAATGTTTCAAGTGGCTTGACTTGGCACATGTTCACGCATGTAGTTGATTCAAAACCAACATAGCCTCCACGATATTTATGTTCATGGAGTTTATATCCTACTCATGCTAGTATTCAATGTTGATTATCCATAATGCATGATTATGACCGTTTTCGCTCTCTAGCTGGTCGCTTCTCAACCTATTTGCCAGCCTTCGCCTGTACTAAGCGAGAATACTGCTTGTGCATCAAAAACCCTTAAACCAAAGTTATTCCAGATGAGTTCACCATATCTACCTATATGCGGTATTACTTTGCCGTTCTAAGTAAATTTGCATGTGCCACCTCTAACTATTCAAATGAACATCTGTTTTGTGTGCCCGTACCGCTCATGGAGCGACAGGGGGCGGTCACTATCTTCCATGCTAAGCGGGTTATTCTCATGACGAGTGTTTACTCACTTGTCCTTGCACAAGAGGGGCTGGTAATCGGGATGACCAGTCCCATTATTAAAAATGCAAAATAATAAAACAAACTCCCCCGGAAAGTTGTTGGTATGGAGGGCACCCGAGGATTCGGCTAGCCATGGCTTGTGATTGTTGGTGGAGGGGGAGTAAACTTTACTTTACCGCTTGGGAACCGCCGCTAATGTGTTTAGCATGGAAGATATTGAAAACTCTCGGTCGTGACGTTGACAGGAAAGGCATGCCTCCCAAAATTTTATTTACCTCTGATTTAAGCTTCGAGCTTTGGCACCTCTGCAAATCCATGCTTCCCTCTGCGAAGGGCCTATCTATTTACTTTTATGTTATTTTACTTTTATTGTTGAGTCATCACCTTTTCAAACAAGCACTATTGTCATTCTCATGCATTGTGTATAGTTAATGTTGTGTGCATCATGACTGGATCTTTGCTACCATGAATTACAATGTTTAGTCGCTGCTTGAACTTTGGAGGTGCTCTGCATTTATGTTTTGCGGTCTCAGAAAGGGCTAGCAAGATACCATGCTGTCATATTATATCATGATTGTTTTGACAAAGTGTTGGCATTTGAGATATCTTATTATTGCTCGCTAGTTGATCATGCCATTGATATGAGTGAATAAAATTTCTAAGAGTTATCATTCGCATGGTTAGTTATAATCTTTGCTGAAAACTTGGACACTATTTAAGCATATATATGGATACAAGAACAAAAGAGTTTGTAAAAGTTTTTCTTTATTACTTTCAGTTTGTCAACTGAATTGCTTGAGGACAAGAAATGAGTTAAGCTTGGGGGAGTTGATACGTCTCCGTCGTATCTACTTTTCCAAACACTTTTACTCTTGTTTTGGACTCTAATTTGCATGATTTGAATGGAACTAACTCGGACTGACGCTGTTTTCAACAGAATTGCCATGGTGTTGTTTTTGTGCAGAAAATCAAAGTTCTTGGAATTGGATGAAACTTTTTGGAGATTTTTTATGGAATATATAAAAATTATTGGCGCAAGAATCAACAGAAGGGGGGCCACCCAGTGCCCACGAGGCACCAGGGCGCGCCACCCCCAGGCGCGCCCTGGTACCTCGTGGGGCCCACGTGGCTCCGTCTGACCTAATTCCAACGCTATAAATTCATTTTCCCGAAGAAAAAAAATATGAGAGGAAGTTTTATTGCGTTTCACGATACGGAGCCGCCGCCACCTCCTGTTCTTCATCGGGAGGCCAGATCTGGAGTCCGTTCAGGGCTCCGGAGAGGGGGATCTTCTGGCATCGTCATCATCAACCATCCTTCATCACCAATTTCATGATGCTCACCGCCGGGAGTGAGTAATTCCTTCGTAGGCTTGCTGGACGGTGATGAGTTGGATGAGATTTATCATGTAATCAAGTTAGTTTTGTTAGGGCTTGATCCCTAGTATCCACTATGTTCTGAGATTGATGTTGCTATGACTTTGCTATGCTTAATGCTTGTCACTAGGCCCCGAGTGCCATGATTTCAGATCTGAACCCTTTATGTTTTCATCAATATATTTGTGTTCTTGATCCGATCTTGCAAGTTATACGCACCTGCTACGTGTTATGATCCGCATACCCCAAGGTGACAATAATTGGGATTCTTTTCGGTGATTGCCGTAGTTTGAGGAGTTCATGTATTCACTAAGTGTTAATGCTTTGTTCCGATTCTATATTAAAAGGAGGCCTTAATATCTCTTAGTTTTCTTATGGACCCCGCTGCCACGGGAGGGTAGGACAAAAGATGTCATGCAAGTTCTTATCGCAAGCACGTATGACTATATACGGAATACATGCCTACATTACATTGATGAATTGGAGCTAGTTCTGTGTCGCCCTAGGTTATGACTGTTACATGATGAATGTTAATCAACGAATATCACCGATCCAATGCCTACGAGCTTTTCACATATTGATTCTTGCTAAGTTACTATTGTTACTACTGCTGTTACAATTGCTACTACTACTGCTGTTACCGTTACTGCTACTGTTACTATCATTACTACTGCTATCAAACTATCAGATTACTGTGCTACTGATCACTTTGCTGCAGATAGTTAGTCTCGGGTGTGGTTGAATTGACAACTCAACTGCTAATACTTGCAAATATTCTTTGGCTCCCCTTGTGTCGAATCAATAAATTTGGGTTGAATACTCTACCCTCGAAAACTGTTGCGATCCCCTATACTTGTGGGTTATCAGCTGCCGCGATAGAACCCCCGCCGCCGCCGTTGGCCGCACTGGCATCGCCCGGCGGCGGCGCAGCAGTAGGGGAGGGAAGAAGGTTGGCGGCGCTAGGGTTAGGCGATGGACACATGCTAATTGCATTTTACATATTGTATCGAATGAAATCCGAGACTGTCTTAAGTAATTAAGTGGTTATTCTCAAAGAATAAAACAGATTTGAGATGATCGATACTTTTTTTAACACAGTACAGACGCAAGCGCTCATACATACGCGCATACACTCATCCCTATGAACGCACACACGCACACCCTACCCCTATGAGCACCTTCAAGAGACTGAACCGGCATATCATCTTGAGATTACGTCTCCTCCCACTGAAAGCGCATCGCCGGAAATCCAGAAATAATGCGAGCACCAGGACTTGAACCCTTGTGGGCTGGGATACCGCTGTCCCTCTAACCATCCAACCACAGGTTGGTTCGCGAGATGATCGATACTACAGTGTATATCTGATGTGCATCTCTTGAAATAAAAAACTTCTCTAAACTAAATTTTCGTTCAGTTCAATTCATTCTGTTGAAAAAAACTCTGCAAATCTCGAAATTAAATGGGGATATTTTGGGGGCTTCTGCTACACCGCACTCCCGTCTCATCTTCCCTCGTCACCGTCCCACCGCCTTGTACCAACGTCCCCGTCAGCCCGCCTAGACCCTACGCAGTGATATCACACAAACACGGCAAGCACACACCATCTTTAGTCCGATCCGGCGGACCATTGGAGGATGGCAATGATGAGAAGTACGCGGGATCTGCTGATGGAGGGTTTCGAGGGGCTCGTGCGGGACGGGTCTTTCAAGTGGCCCGTCCCCCGCCGCGGCGTGGACGACGAAGATGACCCCTACCGCTCGCCCTCGGCCTGCAAGAGCACGTCCGTTGCCGGCCTCTCCCCCATGGTCAGCGCCGTCGTCTCTCGCTGCTCCCGGTAATATCTTAAAGAACTGGGCGTTGGTTTTCTTCAGTTTGGGAAGAGGAAATGTTGCTCTCGGATGTTATAATTTTCGTTATCACTTAGGCCTTGAGATTAAGAGATGCTGATTCCCGAAGCTTCTGTAGACTGTTTAATTCACGAGCTTCTTTCTTTTTGTAATGGAATTAGATCATCGCATAATCCTGGATAGTACCACTGCTCTCTAAACTGCAGACATGGCGACGTAGGTGAAAATTCTCAGAAAATCTTCAAACGGTATTAGCTTGCATATTATTATTCTTTACATGAGTCCAGGGTACTGTGTTTGAGGAAAAAAATAGCGTAGTCTAGTCTGAGGGAGTTCATCTTGGATCTGAAAATGGGTTTAGGGTCTCTTTGAATCAAAGTAATTTTGGAGGATTCTAATCCTTAGGATTTTTTCCTACAATGGTTGTTTGATTCATAGGAATTTTTCCTTAGGATTCCTTTGTACTAGTTTTTATAAGAAAATTTCCATCCACTCCAACCTCATGTAAAGAATCCTATGTTTTTTCTGTGTGAATCAAACGTCCATACTGATCCTATAGCATTGAAGATGACATGCCATTCCATTCTCTGTCGAAGTGTCTTTTGTGAACCATAAGATTCAGTTGGTTGCAATGGAAACTACATTGCAATGCATGTAACTGGACAATTCGAGAAATAGCGTTCTTATGGACAGTTAAGTGTCAAAAAGAGCTTGAGTTTCTCATGAATTGGACAATTAGTTTTATTTTAATATTTGGTTGCATACCATTTTAAAGTAAGGAATATGTTGTGTGACCTAATATAGTTTAACTCGGTTGAAAGATCTGTAACCCAGTGGTTGGCTTGACTGGGAACCTGTTGAGCATCCCATGTTTGGTGGAGCTGTCATAATGTTTTTCTTTAATTTTGACTTGATTTGTGGAGCACAATTAGCCAGGATGACTGTGCAGTGTCGTACTTTATTATAATAAGTTAGTAATACCATATAACAAATTTGCCTTTTCTTAGTTATGTAATGCGTATTTTGTGTCCATTAGATGTTGAACAGCCGTTTTTGGCGCTAATTACCTTTCAGAGTTCTCGACGTATCCATTGAAGACCTGCAATATGACTTTGATATGCAAGCATCTGACTCTATAAAGCACCCAAGAAACTATGCGAGAAACTTTTTGGAATATTGCTGCTTTAGGGCACTTGCACAGGTCTCACAAGTTACGGGATATCTTGCTGACAAAAGCCTTCGTCGCCTGACATTTGATATGATGTTAGCTTGGGAAGTTTCCTCTTCTTCAAGCCAGCTCACTGTTAAGGTAGAAGCTTTCTTTTGATTGCTTTCCCGAAATAATTTGTTGGTCATACAGAATGAGCTGGGCCTGCATTACAATCATCTGTACAAGGTCTTTTCTTGCATTAAAGTTTTGTAATAACATCCCTTTTATACTGAATTTCATCTCTCCTCATTTGTAGGTTGAGGTTGATAGCACAGTTAGTTTGGAGGCTTTCTCAAGAATAGCACCTGCCATTCCAACAATCGCTGATGTAGTAACTTCTTCAAATCTCTTTGATGTGCTTTCATCAACAAGTGGAGGCCGTCTTTCATTTCCTGTATATGATAAGTATCTTGCAGGATTGGACAGGTCACCTTCTGTACTGTAATGTTTTCATAGTAATCATATACGTTTCCTTGTTCAAATACCCGAGTACTTACAATTTTATCTTTTGTATACCATCTTATTCTTTGAAACATTAAATTTTGTTCCTTGTCTTGGATGAGATCATTATTAGTTCTTAAATAAACTAAACTAAATGTAAGATAATTTTCCTAGATATCTGGTCTTGAGTGCACAATCTGAAATTTTTGTTTGGCGTTTGTGACATTGTCTTTCCTTCTGCTATAAAGTATTTCTTGCAGAGTTTAGATATGACGTCATTCTGTTTGGCGTTCATGACATTGTCTTTCCTACTGCTATAAAATATTACCTCCGTCCCAAATTACTTGTCTTAGATTTGTCTAGATACGGATGTATCTAACACTAAAACTTGTCTAGATACATCCGTATCTAGACAAATTTAAGACAAGTAATTCGGGACGGAGGGAGTATTTCTTGCAAAGTTTAGATATGACGTCATTCAGTACTTCTTATAATGAATGTGCATGTGTAGTACTACATTTTTTTTTTCTTATTTCATACAAGATATCGTAACTCGATCAGTTTAAGCAATTATGCTGATGTATTGTTACAACTGGTCATCGCTTTATCGGTATAAATACAGAAATGGAGATATATCGTGTACTGTTGTCAATGTCAGCTAATTTTCTTGTGCACCCCTTGACGTGTATATCTGTTCTGAATTGTTTTCCCAAATGAACAAAAGCACATAATTGCATCACACATCTGATGTCTTCTGTTCTTGCTGCTTATTCTCAACAAACAGAGGCTACCTTCATATACAAAGATGGAGGTTTTTTGGGCAATCACTAACTAGGTTTTGTCTCTTAAAAGTTTTGCTTGTACGACATTGTAGTAGATACCAATTATATAGTGATTCACTACCTCATTCATGCTGAATTATAGACTCCTGGCATATATTGAAAAGGTTGTATGTGTTAAGGAGTATTAGTATAAATTATATATAGGTCTAGGTCTAAATTTCCTTTGTTGTACCCCGAGTCTATTGTACTACATATTTATCCCATGGGCTGTGCAATACAATCAAGTTGCATCCATAACATGGTATCACGAGCCAGTTTTTTCTCGCACGCGTAACTCGTGCTCCTCTAGATCGATCCCTTCAGTCTCCTGCCCACCCTCCCAGTCGATTTATCCGTCTCCACCTTTCCCCATCGATCTCCGGATCAGATCGGTCCCGTCCTCTCACCTCTGTCTCGTTGGCTGCATCGTTCCCAGGTCGGCTGCTCCGCTCGACAGATCGTGCCAGATCGGACCCAAGCTGGACCTTCAAATGCAATGCTATTGCGTACACTTTGCATTTGGTGTGTGTGTGTGCGCGCGTGGGGGGGGGGGGGGGGGGGTTAATGAGTATTAATATAGGTCTAAGGTCTTGTACAAGATATTTGCCCCATGGGTTGTGCACTACAATCAAGTTGCATCCATAACAGTATGATGAGCAAATAACAACTATACATTTTCTTGCTTCTGTAGGTGTACAGTAATGTAACATTGAGAATGTAGAGCGAGAGTGCATAGTTTAAAAGCCATGTTCGTAATGTTCTTCTTGATATCAAAAGATCGTAGTGTATAGTGTACCATGGTACAAACATGGACATGGCTTCCTGCTCCCAAATGTCATTGTGGGAAGCAGATTTTGTCATTGTTAACGATATATAACTTGTTCATATAGGATGGCCATATGTCGATATTTCAAAAGTGTTAATGCATATTCTGAAATGTTATCACTATCTGAAATAGGATGGTAATTGACATTCCTTCACTATCTGAAATAGGATGGTAGTTGACATTCCTTCACTATCTGAAATAGGATGGTAGTTGACATTCCTTTTTAGTGTTAAATTATTTTCCAATGATGTACTCCTTTTTTAAAGTCGAATGCATCAGAAACATGTCTATAAACTTTTATTTTCAAATAAAGTTCAGTTATGCTATTTCGTTTCCTCTTAATATAGGATATGTAAGGATGAATTTATGTTGGTTCCTTTTTGGTAAAGGTGACTCTGAATGTGTTTTGTCATATAGAGCATTTAAGAAAATGAAGACACAGTCTGAGTCATCGCTTCTATCGGGCTTCCGATCACAGAGAGGAGAAAGGGTTCTAGAAGTCGATGGAACATTGACAACTCAACCAGTACTTGAGCATGTGGGGATTTCAACATGGCCAGGTTTGTCTGGTTTACTGATGGGGCTGATCAAGTTGATGTCATGTTTGATTACTTACAGCTTAATTTATGTTTTCGCCTTGTTCCTTTTGTTGTATTTATATCACTGGTTTCAACCTTTGGTGATGCAGGAAGATTGACACTTACGGATCATGCCCTTTACTTTGAAGCTGTAAAGGTTGTGACATTTGATAAGCCCAAATCTTATGAACTTGCAGAAGATGCAAAGCAGATTGTTAAACCTGAGCTGACTGGCCCATGGGGTTCACGGCTGTTTGACAAAGCCGTTATGTATAAATCAACAACCTTGTAAGTTTAAAACAAAGCAAATACTCAATATTACATTAAATGAACATAGGTTGTGTTTACAGTGGTCTTTTACTAATTATTTAACATACAACTGATTGCTATATATTTGTTCTACTTATGATTACTCATCTCTGACTATATAATATTGAATGCAGAACAGAACCAGTGATCATAGAATTTCCAGAGCTGGCCGGGCACTCTCGCCGTGATTACTGGTTGGCAATTATATCTGAAGTTCTTTATGTTCACAGGTTTGTTAGGAAGTTCGACATAAGTGGAGTCGATAAAGAGGAAATAATTCTGAAGGCCTCGCTTAGTATCTTGCGGTTGCAAGCCATCGAAGAATTAGCTTTTCCAGCTTCCAATCGATACGAATCTCTTTTGCTGTTCAATCTTTGTGACAAACTTCCTGGAGGAGATGTAATACTTGAAACACTAGCCAGTACTATATCATCAAGAAGTTCAGCTCAAGCCAACCAACCAGGCATGAGCATTGGAATGCGTTCCATGTCTGCCTTCGCTGTCCTGTCAAACCTGGGCATGGTATCACCAGGTAATAATAGTGAGAGACTCTTTGTTGGTGAGATAGTCGTTGGGGAAATGAGTTCCTTGCAGAAGGCAGTTACTGAATCAATGAACAACTACAAGAAGGTTGAACTGGCCCAAGCCACAGTTGATGGAGTCAAAGTTGATGGGCTTGATACAAACCTGGTAGTGATGAAGGTAAACTAAGAACAACATAATCTCTTCATCTTTTCAATTACTTCAGATTGTTTGGCCTTTTCGAGCATTATCTCCTGTTCAATCTGGTCACTTCATTTCACTGCACTTTGGACTTGTATCTCTGGAGCCAGGTTCTTGTTTCACTCCCTATTGTAACATTGGTTTAATTAAAGTTCTCGAAACTGGAAATATACAGAGGCATATATGTTGTCTCATGGAAGTCCAGATGAGAGTGGGGAGTGTTCAGGGTTGCAATCATTGTGTCATCCTCTTTATGTTCAAAACATGTTGTTTTGAGGACTTGCATGACAGAGAGCAGATTGTTGTGTCAATGGGATGTGAAGAAAAAAGAAAGAGCAGGAGTAGTCTTATCCTTAGTACAATATGCGGTGGCCGGCAGCGGGGGTGCGGCCAGCAGAAATAGGGGATCTGCAGCAGGTTAAGGCAGCAGCAGTACGTAAGTGGAGGCAGCAGCGGCTGTGTGTAGAGTAATGTGCCCTGCTCTTGTCCAAGGCTGCTCATCTGGCTGGACGAGATTCGTGCCCAGGAGCTGCTGCTGTGTTGCACAGCAGGAAAAAAAGTGCATCCACTTGCTCTGTACGGAAGAATAGATAGCTGCAGAGGAGTATAAGTGGTCAGGCAGGCAGTGCAGCCAGGAGTGTGTGTGTACTGCAGTGGACGAGCAGTTTGGGTGTCTGGTGGTCGTGCATTTGCCTGTGAGGAGAAGAGTGCGTGTGGCCCGGACATTGGGAGCAGCGTGCTGGATTCTCGGCTTTGGCGTGTGCCAGGGAGAAGATTGGTTTCTTGTGCTCTCCCATTTAGCAGCTGCTTGGGGTTCAGCTGTAGTGCTGTACTTGTTAGCTGCGCAAGAGAACTAGTGTTGTGCTGCTTCGAGGCTCAGTTTATTAGTCGCCGACTAATCACCGAGCCGGTACTGGAAAGACAGAAAATCACCAATTATGTCCAACTAATCGCTGAGGTGGAGGCATGTTGACTCGACTTGACTTGGCGACTCAAAAACCTTACTCTGAGGTGATTCGCAATCATGGAGGAAAATCAAAGAATTGAGAAGCTACTTGAGAAATTGACTCAACTGAGGGTGGAGAAAAATAAGGCTAATCTAATTTTAACCCCGGAAGGACAGTTGTTTTTCCACTTTCTGAATTTCTGCACTCCTCATTAACTGTCTCAATTTTTCAAATGACACCCATCGAGCACCATTCGTGGGATTGTGAACAACCGGATAACCACGACTTCCATGAAGAGCAACCGAAGGAGACAGAGCACGGAAGGCACGGCACCGTCCGAAATCTTGAGGAAAACGGAGGTCACAATGATGGGAGAAGTCGCGATGTGCTTGCACAAGGAGCGGGCGAAACGATTGCCGCTCCCTGCCACCTAGCGACGAAGACCAGAAGGAAGGCGTGGGCGAGCGGGGACATGGCCCACCCGAGGTAACAACAATAAGAGAAGCAAACGATCCCGTCGAGACTCACCTGGTCCACCATCTAACGATAACAGTGATGACCCAGAGGCGACTAGGTCGTCCGCACACCGAAGGCCATCACACCTACCCAATGAACATGTCGTCCAGGCGTCATTGCCGACCTTCAAGTTTGGTAACGATACTATGGGATGCCGAGCCCTCTCCCATGAAATCACCAGCGTGAGGGTGCCACGCCATGTACAGATTCACAACTTCGAGAGTGACTCACTGACCCTGTCGCCTTCCTTATGAAGTTTCCCAGGCGTTACGGGTCATGGGTGGCGATACCTCCGACATGGCAAACATCCTACCACCCATCTACAAGGCAACACCCTTGCATGTCTTAGGAACCTATTGCCCTATAGACTGTTGGAACACCTTTGTGAACCTCTTCATTAGAAGCCTTTCTACCACGGGGGACAACAAGGAGATAAAAGAGGATTTTAAGCTCATCAAGATGGCAGGCAACGAAAAGCTACATAACTGCCTCCACCATACCGCCTGGAATGGCACAAAGTCCCTTACCTCCCGGACAAAGAAGTAATCGAAACATTCAAGGTTGCGGTCCACAACGATCGATGCATCACCTCCATATATGAAGGAGACCCCACCACGTGAACCAACTTGTCAAAATCGTCAGAAAAGCGATAGCTATCGATGTTGCCATCACATGGAAGGCCGAAGATGGTAGGGACTAAAGTCCAAATGACCCGAACATGAGAAAGAACACCAGCAGAAATGATGGAGGAGCGACTCGAACGTCATGGTCGGATGCATTAGCAACGACTTTGAACGTCGAGGTGAGTCACATGTGCAGCGCAAAGTGTGCCCCAAGAAGCGTCAATTGCAGAGTCAAAATCCAAGTTCTGGGGCTCAAAGGATAAATGCACCCCTTTTTGATTTGAAGAAGGCAGAGGTAAATGCTAGGAAATATGCAACTTGTATTCCCTTGGGGCCATAGGCCAGTATATACACATGTACAGGTGCATGAAATATGCAAAAAAAACCTTATAGAATGGAACAAATAAAATGGTACATGGCTAAATATATATAACTCAACCCCACCCCCTGTCAAAATCATGGTGGATCAACAACACCGAGTTTGGAGAGATACAAGTTGTGCTCTGCTCTATTCTGGGCCTTCGTAAAGAAATCCGCCAACTATAACTTGGAAGGCACATACTGAAGAGAATAACCTTATCCCGCACACCCGAGCGCACAAAAGAAGCATCGACACCAATATGCTTGGTGAGCTCATGCTTCACAGGGTCGCGCGCAGTATTGATAGCACATGTACTGTTTGACAAGAGAGGAGTAGGTGTAGTGACAGAAACACCAAGATCTTCAAGCAGCCATCGTAGCCAAGCCACCTCTACTATTAAAAGAGCCATAGCTCGCAACTCAGTCTCTGAATTCGAATAGGAAACTGCAGTCAGTTTCTTCGTCTTCCAGGCAATGAGAGAACCACCAAGAAAAACACAGTAAGCAGAAAGGGACCATCGATCTAAAGGATCACTAGCCCAAGTAGCATTGGAATAGGCCTAAAGCTGGAACGAACTGGATTGTGGGAAGAAGTGATGGCGAGAGATAGGCCCATGAAGATACTGTAGAACATGTAGGAGGTGACTGTAGTGGACCAAAGTGAGAGCAGAGACAAATTGACGTAGAATTTGAATGGGATAGGAAATGTCTGGCCGAGTGATGACTAGATAGACAAGACTTCCAACAAGATGACGACAACGCGTAGGATCATCTCCTTTGCTGGTCGTGCTTCCTCCTGTTCCTCGCGTGAGTAGGCAGCCTGCTTGTTTGTTTCTCGTGTTAGCAAGCATGGTTGATTGGTGCCATCCTCTTTTGCTGGCATGTTTCACCCGTTGCTAGCCTTTGTCCAGCCCGTGATTCTTTTCTGCCCGGTTAAAAAAGAGAGTAAAAAAATACATGTATGATGTTTTCGTCGGGTATGCATCTCCCTCCCTGCTCGCTGACTCTTGGTGGTGTTCCTTACATTGACTCTGTCTCGCACAGGTGACTTTCCTCGGTGCTCGGTGCTCGTACACTTGTGATGTCGTCTCCTTCGACGTCTTTCGTGGGTCGTGGTGGTCGCTCTTTAGTAACGCCTCTCGCGAGCTCTGCACATGGTGATTGTTGCTCTACACCGTCTGCCCTCGCGACTTTCACTGGTAGTGTTGGTGCATATTGCTCCATCGGCCGTGCCTCACACACGCGCCTTCTCTTGGCACTTGGTGCTTGTCTGCATGCGCCCTCGTCTCCTTCATCGGCTTCTGCAGACGATTCTGGTCATGCTACACCGTCTCCTGTAGTGGCTTCCATAGGTGATGGTTGCTCCTCTCGTGGTGCTGCTACGTCCACTACTTCAGCCGTGTCCTTCATTGAGCAGGAGAGTGTGCAACTTCGCGACCCGCTTCGCCCTCGGTTCTCCTTTGCCGGGTGCATCTACGTCGACCTCTTCAGTTGAGCCTCTGACTAAGCAGGAGATTACGCGACTTCGATGCCTACCTGGTACGACTTTCGGTTCTACATCATCAGGTTCTGCTGGTTCTACTACTGATTCTTTTGGCACTGTTAGACTATCTTCTACACTAGCCCATACATCTCCAAGGATTCTTGATACTGGAGCATCTTTTCATATGACTCATGATTCATCCACTTCGTCCTCTATTCTATCTCTCGATTTTCCTATTCATGTTCTTGATCCTGATGGTACCATCCTTCCGGTTAATGGCCAAGGCGTTCTTACTTTGTCTTTTCATGTTCCTGATGTTGCTCATGTTCTCGGACATACCATACAACTCATTTCTAGTTGTCAAATTGTTGACTCTGGTTGTAGGGTCATTCTCGATTGACTCATGTTCTGTTTAGGATCGTCACACTGGTGCTCTCCTTGGTGCTGGCCCCCGACGCCGTGGCTGCAAGGGCCTCTGGGAGCTTGACTGACGTCACCTTCCCTCCGTGCCACCGCTGCACTCTCTCCACCTCTGTTGCCTTGTCTACCAACTCTTTTCAGCAGTGGCATCATTGCCTTTGTCACTTATGTGGCCCTCATCTCTCATCCTTAGTTCGAAGTGGTTTTCTTGGATCTGTCTCCGGTGGTGTCTTTAGATGTCAGGGTTGTCGGCTTGGTAAACAGGTCCGTTACCTTATCCACATAGCGAGACCGTGTCTCAGCATCCTCCTTTTGACCTTGTTCACTTATGTATGGGGTCTAGCTCCCTTTGCCTTGAAAAGAGGCTGTCACTACTATATTATTTTTATAAATGATTTCTCTCTACACACGTGGATATATCTTATGTCTTCTCGTAGTGAGGTCTTGTCTATATATAAGCGTTTTGCTACGATGGTTCACACTCATATGCATATTGGTGTGTTCCGTGCTGACTCTGCTGGAGAGTATATCTCCAAGATATTGTGTGGAGTCCTTGCTGAGCAGGCTACTCTTGTTCAGTTCTCTTGTCCTGGTGCTCATGCTCAGAATGGCGTGGCTGAGCGCAAGCATCATCACCTTCTCGTGATGGCTCGTGCGTTGATGATCGCTACCTCTCTTCCGCCTCACTTTTGGGTTGGGGCTGTCTCCACTTCCACCTATCTCAGCAACATTCAGCCATTCTCTGCTCGCCTTTTGACCGCTCTCCTGATTATTGGGCGCTTCATTTGTTTGGTTGTGTTGCTGTGCGCTTCTTGCCCCCCATGAACGCACCAAACTTACCGCTTAGTCTGTCGAGTGTCTTCTTAGGGTACAATGATGAGCATAAGTGCTGTGGTTGTTGGGATCCTGTCGGTCGTCGGATGCTTATTTCTGGGGATGTGACTTGATGAGTCTCGTCCCTTCTACCCGCGTCCATCTTACTTGACCTTTTTGGTGGCGGATATCTCTTTCCTTACTATTCCCAACAAACCTACCCCTCCTATTGAGCCCTTGTCTACCCATCCCACCTGCTTCTCAGACTGCCGCAGATCTGCCGCCGCCATCTCTTATGGTTCCTCACAGCTATAGATCCTGTTGAACCCAAGCAAAAGGGAAATTTTTTAGTACGAGACAGCTCGATGCAAGGAGGGAGGCCTACTCCCTTTCTCCCATATTGACCAATGCCCGGGGAGCATTGCGGAACCCCCCTCGCTACCCCCTTTGGAACTAACCATATCGTCTACCAGCTCCGGCAGTGTCCTCCGGCACCTTGATGGGATCTACTCGAGACAGAAAGGCCTAAGCGAAAATAGGTCATCGAAAATTGGAAGGCTCGCGACTGGGTCAAGAAACTCACCTCCGCCGTCCTGACTAAGACCAAGCACCAAGCCATATACCCATGCTGGTTCATCCTGTTCCTTCAGCGGGAAATTCTTCGGCGTAAGAAGCCGCCTACTACATGGACGTCTGTGCATTGCCCGTCCCACAAGTCTTTGATGGCCGCCACCATTGGAGTAAGGAAACTGCAGTTCGCTGGACACGAGTCCCATTTGTCTGATTTGACTAGTCGGGCGTTAACAAACTTGGGGGCACCAGTCTCATCAGACACGATAACCCACCACTTCGTCGGGCTGGCCTTGTCATGACTCCAAGAATTGCGGGGCTGCATCTCGATGAAGGCCCAGCCTTTGCCAGTGCGTATCGAGAACCGACAGGAACATGGGACCTCATTGGGCTCCAGGTTCGTATTCACCTTAAGCAAGAAGTTGTGGAAGAGATCCGGATCTTAGCGGACCCCGATGAAGCGCTAGCAAAGATGCATGAAGGCGGATAAGACCACCGAAATCAGGGCCAAGTGATAAAGCTAGATTCCGTAGAAATGCATCATAGAGTAGAGGAAAGTGGACAAGGGGAAATTTACACCACGTTGGATTCAGTAACTATCCATGGACTGGAATGTACCATCTATATCCCTTTTTGAACATGTGAATTTAGTCAATTACTCTTCCAATTGAAATTCCTAATGAAGGCAATTTAGTTCACCGGAACTCAAAAGGTAGGGTTTGGTGAGACCTGCCATTTAGGAGTGTAATGTAGATTACAATAAATGTTCATACTTTTTGTCACGTGCCGCTCATGTGCTCCCCATACAGTGGTCATGAATAGACATTCCACTCCACTTGTCATGCACCCAAGCTGGCATGCTCATGATCTACAGTAACCTGCAATTTGTAAGTTATATGGCCTAGTTTAACTAACCAGAGTTCAGTAACCTGCAATTCAATTGTCTCTTATCTATGTGTACTTTCTTCGATGGTTTATGTTTTCAATACAATTGCACCAACCATGTATGTCAAATGTCAAAATTTGTGTTTCCTATGGGCAGTTTTGAATATAATGATTTAATTGTGTCTAGGAATTGTTATCACCGGTAAGTGACCTTTGGAGGTTTTTGGTATCGTTGGCATTGTGGGATGAGCCTTTGAAGTCATTCGTCTTTTGCTTGGTATCTTCTTCTATTATCATAAGGTATGCTGCTCTGCCCATATTTTTTTATTATTTTCTTTATGCAGTGGTTGGTTATTGTGTACTATCGAACATACTAACAAATAAAGGCAAGGATTATGTTCTGCTACATCTCATGGAAGGAGGCTGCCAACATAAACTTGTGGGGACTTGCATGTGTTAATATTTGTGTAGAGAATGCGTTGCTGGTTGTTTTAGGTAGTACTTTTTTTGGTGGATAATGGAAGTCCATTTGGTCGCAACACCATTCGAGTTTGAGCACCATGACAAGAGAACTAAGCAAGTGTGCCCTACTTAGCTAGGAATCTGCCCGACAAATGGGAGATATTCTCACCAGCAGAGTATACATGAAAGACATGAATAGGGGTAGATAACTGGGTAATGTACGGTGGTAGCAAACTGCTGATATCGAGACACAAATGGGAGATATTCTCACCAGCAGAGTCTACATGAAGAACCTCATTGTGAGAAGACATAAATATTTCCAAGTTTAGTGAGAAATCATCTATAAAAGTAATGTAATATCGAGACCCCCTTTCGAAATGAAGGGAGCTTTGACCCCAAACATCTGAATGAACAAGATCAAAAGAACGCTAAGACATTAACTCCCTATGAGGATAAGGTAACTGAATCTTTTTACCAAGCTTACAACCCTGACAATCTAAAGGCAGATCTCCTAAGATACCGAAAAAGGCTTTCGCCCCGCTTTATATATAAAGCAAAGATCAACAGCACCCGGTACAACGCACACCCCCACAACAAACGCACACACACACCCAAGGCAGGATACATAGGCGCTGAGCGCAGCAACACCATCCCTAGCACTACGCGAAGAGGTGAAGCCGCATATGACGAACCGTGGGCTCCAAGGCGGCGCCTTCAGGAAGGGGACGACACCGGAGTGCCGCCACCGCCCGATCCGAGGATCAGAGTTTCCTCTGGAGCAACACGACGGGCAATGAGAGCCGCGACGACGCCTTCAGGAAGGGAACGAGCTTCGCCGCCGCCGGTCCGTCCGAAGATAGAGCAGGTTTTCACCCCGACCACCAATCACCGCCACCGAACGCCACACCCCGGCTACCACGCCACCCGCACGGCCGTGGCAACCGGGCAGCACCAAGAACCTCGCGGACCCACCACCAGGGCCGCCGCCCCGGCATCCAAGACCTTGACACCACCTCACCCGAGATCCGCCGCTACCCCAACCAAAGACACGAGTGGAAAGGACCCGCCTTTCGCACCCCTGGGCTGCCCCCAGTGCCGAGACCCAATAGGCCGGCCAAAACTAGCCTCCATCGCCCCGTCCAGCGGCACCGGGCGCGAGACGAGCTTGGTCCTGCTGCCGGGCGCGAGACGAGCATGGTCCTGCTGCCGGGCGCGAGACGAGCTCGGTCCTGCTGCCGGGCGCGAGACAAGGTCAGTCCTGCTGCCGTGCGCGTGACGAGCTCGGTCTTGCTGCCGGGTGCGAGACGAGTGATGTACCGCAGCTGGGGGAGGGCCAACCATCGACGAAGATAGCGGACGGACGACCGAGAAGAAGGATCGAAGGTCGACACAGGCCGTACACCGACGGGCCGACACCGGAGAAGTCCAGCCGCCGCCGTGAACGACCCAAACCACCGCCAGGAGCCACCACCACGCCGTGGCAGCCCACATCCACGCCGGGACCCCTAGGGGGAGCCCCGCGCCGCCCTACCGACCCGCACCCTGGATGAGGACAGCCCAGCCGCAGACGCCGCCGGCCACCCCACCATGGCACGCCTTCACTCCAGCCACCTCCAGCACCCAGGGACCGCCAGAGACGACCGGACCACGCCGCCGCAGCCCGCACCGCCTGCCGGAAAGGCTGCGCCAGATCCGGCCGGCATGCATCGCCACCACCGCCACCACTCGCCGGAGCCACCCCCTGCTGCGCCGCCTCCCCACCAGCCGCAGGTCACGGCAGGGGAGCTGCCCGCAGCTCACGCCGCCCGCGGCCCTCTCCACCCGACGCCGGCGCTGCCCGCAACGCCCAGGAGCGGAGACAGCCAGCCCGACCAGGGGTGAGAACCACCACCGTGACGCCCGTCGCACCGCCGCCAGGAGGATGTCGCCGCCCACTCCTCAGCACGCCGCGCCGCCGCACCCGTCACCAGTCACCAGTCCGGCGCCCCAGCCCAGCGGATCTGGCCCGCGCCTGACCATCTGCGCGAGGGGACGAAGAAAGCCTCGCCGCCGCCTGTGCCGACCGGGCTTCGCCCGGCCGCGCCCACCGGCGGCGGCGAGGGAGGAGCAGGGGGCAGGAGGGGGACGCGCGGAGGAGATCGGGGAACCCTCCCCAGCCGCCTCGCGGGTGGCGGCGCGGGAGGGATAGGGTTTCGACGGGTCTTCAAGCTCTCGGGGCTGTACTTTTGGTGACTGTTTTCGGATCATCTCCTAAGATAGACCCCATAAGAACACAATGAACTAAATACGACAGACGAGAGTCACATAGATGATCGAGGCGCTGATGGAAAGAGCTACTAGACAAGGTAATGGGGGCGGAGAGACCGGCGGCCATGGCAACGGAAGGAATATGAAGCCAGTCAAGCTCCAAAAAGGGCCCAAGAAGCGCTCACCCACCGGCCACCTCCATCGAGCGTCGTGAGAAAGACTTGAGTTAGACCGACTATAAACTAGCTTGACGATGGTGCTCGCACACATAGGTTGCGTCGTCGCCATCTCCAGGAGACCGTCGCCATAGGAAGCCACTCACTAGGCCGCCGCCGCCACCAGTCACAACCACTTGCCTTCCCGCCCTGGTCGACACCAGCGATCATGCTAGCTTGGCCTCTCTGTCTCCTCTGTACGCACATGCCCAGTGCTCTCCTCGTTGTGAGACTAAGGCGGTTCCCAAGGCCCATCTTATGTTTCCTCTTAGATTGGATCTGAAAAAGGAAGGGTAAACCAAAAAAATGTACAATGTCTTCACTGTCGGGCTATCATATCATCTCTCGTCGCCCGGTGATTTTGACAATGTTCACTACACCGTGTTCGGTTGGCCACATGCGCATTCACCTGCGTGGCCTTTGTCTTCTCTTCGGCGAGGTCACATATCCGCCTCGCCCTATTGCCAATGTGGAGCCTAAACCGTAGGCTCCTGCCCCAGATGCTCTGTACTTGTCGGTGGTTCATCGGGAGTACGCACTTCGGCAGGGTCATTCCATTGTCGACGATTTCTACGTTGAAAGTTCTGCTATTTGGCGTTAGCTTGATATTCTGCTGGTTGTGGCTCTTGTGCGTGTGTTGCCAAATTGTTCGTTTACGAGCTCTTGTATCGGCAGCGTAAGGAGTTTGAGCCGCGATGTGCCCAAATCTTTTTCGCTTGTGCCCCGTGTCTCTTCTGGAGGCACTCATTGAGATCCACGCTGAGGAGACTAGTCTATGTGGTGCTAGTCCACTGTAAGTTCCCTCAGAGCTCGCTCCGCGCTCACCTGATACACCACCTAGTGCACCGGCTGCTTCCCGCTTCAGTGATCCGCCTCTTCTACCGTCTCCAATAGGCAGTGGTAGTCACCCTTCTAGTAGTTGTTGTGCTCATTGCCCCTACCGCGTCAACGATGGTCAAGTTGAGTATGATTGCTACAAGAAGAAGCAACACATGTGGCGCGGCTCTTCTTGAGGGACTTGTGCTTCTACATCGACCTCTTTAGTTGCGTCTCTAACTGCGCAGGATATTGTGCGACAAGGTCTGCTTGCAACCTTGGGTTCTTCCTCGACAGGTTCTGCAAGTTCAGTTATAAAGCGACCACCTCCTCCACAGTCAGGTACATCCCCGTGGATTCTTGATTCTGGAGCCTCTTTCCATATGACATATGATTCTTCCTCTTTGCCATCCATTAGACCTCTAGATTCCCTATTCATGTTCTTATTGCCGATGGTACTTCTCTTCCTATTGCTAGTCCAGGTACACTGAGCATTCCATCATTTTTTGTTTCCCCTGTGGCTCATGTTCCTCGTCTTACCATGCAACTCTTTTCTGTTGGCCAGATTACTTACTTTGGTTGTCACGACATTCTCGATGATGATTCTTGTTGTGTTTAGGACCGCTGTAGGGGAGCTCTGGTTGGAAGCCTCTCTGACATAATACGGGAGATTGCGATGGGGAAATTCTATCTGGACTGTGCGGGATGGCTTCGATCAGATGGAAATAGTTGAATGCGTGCTATTGTAGGGTAGAAAGTGAATTAGATAAGATTGAAGATGGCGAGACAAATGATTGATATGGAAGGCATTGAAAAAGATTTTTTTTCAGGGAAGCATGAGTTGTATGTGCGGAGGAGAAAGAAAAACCCTAGGCTCTAATACCACGTTTGGGAAATAACAAATTATATTTCCATGAAGCGATAGGGTGATATATATACACGTACATGTGTGGTAAATATGCAGAAAACCCATAGGGGTTATTACATGGCTAACATATAGCACTCTTAACAACAATCACATATAAGTTCCCCATCTCTGCGATGGATGAACTTCTTGATGAGCATGCTTCTTCAACATGCTTGATTTATGTTCTGGTTTTCACCAAATGTGTAATAACATCGCCAAGACAATCTTTCGCACGCACAATGCCAACTACAAGTTCCTAGTCACGCCTTTTGGCAGGACCAATGCCCCCAACAACTTTCTAGGGTTTGATCAATGAGATCCTTCAGCTCTTCCTCCGCAGTTTTTTCCGTCTTGTTTGATTATATCCTTATTTATTGCTCATCATGGTTGGAGCACCGCGGTCATCTTTGATACAGAGCAAGTCGTTGGGTGGCCCGATCTTCACGATTTGGAGGTGGAACGCGATGAACACTCGTAACTATGGGAACGAAAAGCAATTTCAAGCCCAGTCAATTTCAAGCTCTTCTTCCTCTTGCTCTCCTTTCTCCTCATCCATGGCTTGGTCTTCTTCCCTCACTTATCCATGCTTGATTCCTTCGTACCTAAGTATGCACAAGGTTTGGAATTAGGTAGTAGACATGTCTCATATGAATGCATATGGAGCCCGAAGAGTAACAAAGTCACCTCGGTGTCAATGGCACGTGAGCGAGCTCTTGTCACCGGTCCACTTGGAGCTTGTGGGGTTGATGATGCATGGTGATGTCAATGGGGTGCTTCGCATCAATCTTCGTCTTGTGTTTGAGGTTATGCGACATGATACTCTCTTCCTCAAATGGTCCAAGTTCACATTTGGTGCTGCATCCATGGCGTACCTCAGCCATGTGATTTTTGCAGATGGTCTGCCCACGGATCGACAAGGTCCATCTGTGGCAGATGAGCCAACCCCACTATTGGTGTTAACGCATGTGCTACGAGGCTTCGGTCTTTGTCACACCTGTGCGTGATGACACAGTGGACTAGAGAGATGCCAAGGGCATGTTGGGCCTTGGGTACTGTGAGGGATGTAAACTAGAGCCAAGTGTGGCCCAGAGAGTGAGGCTATTTAACCTGTGTAACTGACGAGATGAACCATCGATCAGAAGAATGAACTGGTTCCTGGTACCCTCGATGTCCTCTCATCTTTCTGTGCTCTTCTCACCTCAAACCCTATCCCAACTATCCCGATACCTTGTGACTCTATTCCCTCTCCGACGGGTTCATCACAATCTGATAATCAAAGCCCAATCTCCCCTCCCCAAAACCCAGCTTCCGTAGTTGTTCCTCTGAATCTCTCGACCCGATTCGTACATCCACTTTGTTGGGTGTGATTTTGCTTCGGTGAACATCATGCGAAATCCCTTCGATAGGTTTTGGATTGGCTTGGAGCGTTAATGACGGCGCAATCCAAGCCTTCTGCTCAGACATGCCACGTCCTTATAGCCATGGAGAGTAAAAATCAGACGAAGTCCTTGCTCGACACGATCCTCAAGCGCCTCAATGACCAGGCGGCCATCCTGGACCAGCGCCATGAGGCCTAGCTCCAGTTCAAAGAGAAAGTCACCACCGATTTGCAAGGGATGAGGAAACAAATCCACCTCACCCAAGCAGATGTCAATGAGCCGAAGACGCACACCAGCAATCCATTGGAATTAGGCTCTGCCACCGCACCTTTCGCGACCCCGCCACTGCCAAAGATGGGCTAGCCAACGAGATGACCGCCCCACAACTATCGTATGCCATGCCAGTCATCTCGCAGGCTGCTCCAGCCGATGGCGATGGCTATGTCAAGTCCCCGCACCACGATTTCCCCACTTTCAACAGCATTGCCCTGTGCCTTTGGTTGGACTGTTGCTTGGCCTACTTTGAGCTGTACAAAATTTCGTAGCATCCGTGGGTGACCACGACGATGCTCTACGTTGAAGAGCACGCGACGCACTGGCTTCACGCATACCGGCAGTCCCAACGCATTTTCACATGGGAAGCCTTCAAGGCAGCTCTGTTGGAGGAATTTGGATCTGACGAATTTGAGTTGGTGATGAACTGTTTGCTGCAACCAAGGCAGACCAGATTGGTAGCGGATTATTGTTGAGCATTCGAGACATCAATTCCCATTTGATTTCGCTGGACAACTCCGTCAATCCTTGATTCTTTATCTCCCAATTTTCCTTTGCTTGGAAGACAAGTTGTGCGTAGCAGTGCGCCTTCAGGCGCCGAAAAGCATCATGCACTCCTCCGTGTGTGCACACACCCAGGAGAAACTTGAGCACTAGCGTCCGCGCTACAGGCCGGCACCTGCGGGTCAACCGCCTACCTCTCCGCTCCTTGCAACGACCCCTCCTTAGGGATGTAAAGGCACGCTGTTTAAGCCCACTTATCGGTCTAATAGTTCAAGTCTTTTCCTGGGAAAATGAACTATTGAGCTAACTAAACTGGCCTTGCGGCGCCGTTTATCGCTCCATTTACATCCCTACGCCTCCTCGACCACCAGTTGCACTGCGGCCTCCGGACAATTTTGGTGCGAGCTGCATCTGCTAGACTACCGGTGGACGAACGGGCTCTATTCTGCTGTGGGGACAATTACCTCCGGGAGCATCAGTGCAAGCACCGAGGTGAGTGCTCACGATCAAGGTAGGTGACTATGGCGAGTTGCTCTCGGATGATGCCGTCCGTGCTCTAGAATTGATGGAGGAACCCGCTGCCCCATCATTGGAGTTATGCTAGCTTTTCGTGCACGCCATCACCGACTCCGAAGTGACATACACGATTCGCTTGCGCATACTTGTGGACACCGAAGACATGTTGCTGCTGCTCGACTTTGGGAGCACATACAACTTCATCAACACAACGTTCGTTGATCATATCGGTGCCACCAACGCACCCATACCACTGGTGGGTGTCAAGCTTGCGAACGGATAGTGTTTCCTCTATGATAAGTTCGCCCCCGGCAATTTGGTGGTTGCAAGGCCATGAGTTCACCACCAACATGCGCGTCATGGAGCTCGGCGCATATCATGGAATTTTGGGCATGGAAGTCTCGGCACAATAGTCCGATGAACTGCCATTGGCTAGAGAAAATGATCACGTTCATTCACCAAGGCCAAGAGGTGACACTGCAAGGTGACCGATCAACAAACCAAACGTCGCTGCTTCCCTTAGAGCCTGATACTTTGCTCAAGTGGCATGCCGGGAACGACATATGGGTGATGGCAGTCATGGAGATAACACCTTCGAGGTCACCAACAGAAGGACAACACGTGCCTCCGCCAGTTTAGGCTGTCCTCGACGAGTTCCACGTCTTTGCCAAGCCCAAGTCCCTTTCACTTCATCGCCAATACGACCACGTCATCACCCTCACGCCGGAGTTGCACCCAACCAAGAAAGGTCCTTGAGTTTAGGGTGTGTTTGCAGGGGCTGGGACGTGTAATGTTCCGACTCAGTATGTTGGGAGTGCATCCGCTACGATGCTAGGCCACCTTGTTTGTTTGAAGTCAAGAACTTCCGTCTTCTGTTTATGTCTGAAGTCAATGGCTCCCTAGAGTGCGACAACAACCGCTCTGAGAGCGGCACCACGCCACCGCACAGTGGGTCAACCTTGGAATCCCATCCCTCGTCGCTAATGGGTGTGCATCCGTGGATGCTGGGCCGCCTTGTCTGTTTGACGTCAACAACTCCCATCTAGGCCCTGCGTCTTCTGTTTACGTCTGAAGTCAATAGCTCCCTGGGGTGCGGCGACGGCCCTCTGAGAGTGATTGTGGGTTCGGGTGGCACCACGCCACCCCAAAACGGGTTAACCATGGGATCCAATCCCTTGTCGCCTCGTCTGTTTGAAGTCAATAGCTCCCATCTAGGCCCTGTGTTCTTTGGTCATGTCTGAATGGCCTGCGTTTTTTGTTTATGTTTGAAGGCAATAGCTCCCTGGAGTGCGCCGACGGCCTTTCGACAGTGATCGTGTGTTCGGGCGGCACCTTGCCGCCGCATAGCGGGTCAACCTTGGGATCCTGTCCATCGTTGCCAATGGGAGTGCATCCATGACGATGCTGGGCCGCCTCGTGTGTTTGAAGTCAACAACTCTCGTCTTCTGTTTATGTCTGGGATCCCGTACATCATCGCCAATGGGAATGCATCCATGACGATGCTAGGCCGCCTCGTTTGTTTGAAGTCTACAACTCCTATCTAGGCTCGGCGTCTTCTGTTTGTGTGTGAAGTCAATAGCCCCCTTGAGTACGGCGACGGCCCTCCGAGAGCGATTGTGGGTTTGGGCGGCACCATGCCACCACACAACAGGTCAACCATGGTATCTCGTCCCTCTTTGTCAATGGGAGTGCATCCATGACAATGCTGGTCCACCTTGTCTGTTTGAAGTCATCTAGGCCCCGCGTCTTCTAATTATGTTTGAAGTCAATAGCTCCCTGGAGTGCGATGATGGCCCTCCGAGTGCATCCACGATATTCAAGATAGGTCCTTGTAACTGGATTAGCTAGACCATACTGTTACTCTCATTTGCAAAATGACGAGATCGAGCGCCAAGTTAGCGAGATGGTGCGCTGCGGGGTGATCATGCACAACATGAGCCCATATGCCGCTCCCGTGCTCCTCGTGAAGAAGGATGGAACGTCGCCCTTTTGTGTGGACTATCCACGCCTGACATCCCAGTAAAGAACAAGTTCCTTTTGCCAATTGTCGACGAACTGAACGAGCTAGCGGCGCGACCTACTTCTCCAAGCTCAACTTCCACGTCGGTTACTACCAAATCCGGATGAAGCATGTCGATGAGACGAAAATGGCGTTCAAGACGCACCACAAACACTTCCACTTCCGAGTCATGCCATTTGGGTTGAGGAATGCGCTCACAACATTCCAATGACTCTTGGACTCGATCTTCGCCAAGCATGTCCGTAGGTTTGTCATTGTCTTTCTGGATGACATCTTGGTGTATAATTCCTCACTTCAGGAGCACACTACCCACTTGCATCGGCTGCTCGACAGGATTCATCCACACCAATTGTTTGCCAAGGCATCCAAGTGCACGTTCACCTAGAATGGTATCAAATACCTAGGACATGTGATCTCTTTGGACAGTGTCGCCACAGACAACCAAAAGGCGACAACCATGCAACATTGGCACACGCCCATCAACGCCACCGAGCTGTGAGATTTCCTTGGCCTCACGGGCTATTACCGAAAGTTTGTGCCCATGTATGGCATCCTTGATGTCATGTGGTGGGCCTTGGAGAAACACAAAGTCCCAACAAAGTACATTACCCTCGTCAAGGACATGTACGATAATGTTGTGACAAGTGTTCGAACAAGTGATGTCGACACTGATGACTTCCCGATGAAGATAGGACTGCATCAGGGGTTAGCTTTGAGCCCTTATCTTTTTGCTTTGGTGATGGATGAGGTCACAAGGGATATACAAGGAGAGATCCCATGGTGTATGCTCTTTGCGGATGATGTGGTGCTAGTTGACGATAGTCGGACGGGGGTCAATAGGAAGTTAGAGTTATGAAGACAAACCTTGGAATCGAAAGGTTTTAGGCTTAGTAGAACTAAAACCGAGTACGTGAGGTGCAGTTTCAGTACTACTAGGCACATAAGTAATGTCAGTTTGAACCTGACGAGCTCCTTCCTTTCAAAAAAAGTGACGCTTTGCGTCTTCGCTTCCGAGGGTTAGGGTATAGGCCGTTTCGAGCAAGCTTTTGAGGAATATTGACCTGTTGTCCATCGACTACGCCTTTCGGCCTGATCTTAGGCCCTGACTCACCCTCTGCCTCTTTCGGTAAGCATCCAGTATCTCAGCAAATGAACTCGTTTTATTTATCACTAAATGATCTAACAAACAGGAGGAGGTTAGCCTTGATGGGCAGGTGGTGCCTCAGAAGGACACCTTTCGATATTTGGGATCAATGCTGCAGAAGGATGGGGGTATTGATGAAGATGTAAACCGTCGAATCAAAGTCGGATGGATGAAGTGGCGCCAAGCTTCTGGCATTCTCTGTGACAAGAGAGTGCCACAAAAGCTAAAAGGCAAGTTCTATAGGACGGCGGTTCGACCCGCAATGTTGTATGGCGCTGAGTGTTGGCCAACTAAAAGGCGACATGTTCAACAGTTAGGCGTGGCAGAGATGCGCATGTTGAGATGGATGTGTGGCCACACGAGGAAGGATCGAGTCCGGAATGATGATATACGAGATAGAGTTGGGGTAGCACCAATTGAAGAGAAGCTTGTCCAACATCGTGGTTTGGGCATATTCAACGCAGGCCTCCAGAAGCTCCAGTGCATAGCAGACAGCTAAAGCGTGTGGATAATGTCAAGAGAGGTCGGGGTAGACCGAATTTGACATGGGAGGAGTCCGTAAAGAGAGATCTGAAGGATTGGAGTATCATCAAAGAACTAGCCATGGACAGGGGTGTGTGGAAGCTTGCTATCCATATGCTAGAACCATGAGTTGGTCGCGAGATCTTATGGGTTTCACCTCTAGCCTACCCCAACTTGTTTGGGACTAAAGGCTTTGTTGTTGTTGTTGTTGTTGTTGTTGTTGTTATGGCATCCTTGCCAAGCCACTTACCCTGCTGCTAACAAAAAAAGGGCTTTGAGTGGCAGATCATGCCCAGACGGTGTTCGAGCCACTCAATCAAGCGATGGTGATGACACCCGTTCTGGCGCTGCCCGACTTCACCAAGCCATCGTCAATCGAGATGGTTGCCCGCGACACCGGCATTGGGGCCGTCCTCGTGCAAGGCAGCCACCCCGTGGCATTCTTCAGCAAGGCCCTCGGCGTACACAACAAAAAACAATCAGGAAAGGAGTTCCTCAATGTCATGATGGCATGGACAAGTGGTGCACCTACCTCCAAACGGCTCCGTTCATGATCCTGATTGACCGCAAGTGCTTGGGCAACTGGCAGTTCGTGACAAATCTGCAACGGACGGCGATGTCCAACCTCGTGGGGCTCCCGTTCACCTTCCAATACAAGCGCGACGTCGAGAACGGCGCTGCCAATGCTCTGTCTCGCGTGGGCAACCTCCTCTTGGTCGACACTCTTGGTCTGGCAACCCGGCTGGATGCAGGAAGTAACTAACTCATACGAGACAGATGCGTCAGCAAGCTTTTGCCAACTCGCACTGTGCAGCCCGGAGAAGCAACACCGCAGTGCATCATTCACTTCCACTGGCGTGTATGTATCGGCTGCAACACCGCACTGCAGGCGAAGCTAGTGAGCGCGCTGCGCAACAATTTGGTCGGCAGCCACTTTGGGTTGGTCGCGACCTACCACTGCGTCAAATTGTTCCTGTGCACAGGGCTCAAACAAGCCGTCGAGGATTTTGTCCGGCAGTGCGAGGTGTGCCAGCACGCCAAGTACGAACACACCAAGCCGGCCTACTTGAACTCCTGTCGGTGCCGGAAGGGCCGTGGACGGACCTGACCATGGACTTCGTCGAGGGCCTTCCCTAGTCTGACAGATTTGACGTGATCATGGTGGTCGTCAACTGCTTCATCATCAAGTCCGCACACTTAATGCCACTTTGCCACCCCTTTCAGTGCACAACAAGTGGTGCGGGCGTTCTTGGTCACGATCGCAAGCTTCACGCCGCGCCCAAGTCGATCGTCTCGGACTGTGACGGCGTCTTCACCAGCGACATGTGGCGAGAGATGCTCGCCTCCGTTGGCACCAAGCTGCGGTAGTCCACAGTGTATCATCCGCAAACAGATGGTCAAAGTGAGCGCGTAAACCAATGCCTTGAGATTTACCTTCGCTGCGACCTCCACGACACTCTGGGCAAATGGGGGTGCTGGTTTCCGATGGCGGAGCTTTGGTACAACTCCACATTTCACTCATCGCTCAATTGTTCTCCCTTCAAGGTGCTCTACGGGCAGGAACCAAACCTTAGTGCCACCCCTCTCTTGGCCGACTGCTTCTACATCAGCGATCGACGACACGGATTGGGAGCAGCACACCGAGCTCCTGGGCACCCAGCTGCTCTGAGGCCAGTGCCGCATCCAGCGCAAGGCTGACCGCAACCGTGTTGAGCGCATGTTCATGGTGTGGGATGCGGTCCTGCTCAAGCTGCAACCCTACGCCCAAAGCTCCGTTGCCTTACCACAAGCTCACATGGAAGTACTTTGGGCCATTCAAGGTGCTGCAATCCGTCAGACAGCTCGCGTACAAGCTCGATCTTCCGGACGACAGCCACATTTACTCTGTCTCCCAGCTGAAGCCATTCATGCCGGACTACACTCCAGTGTTTCCCGAGCTGCCGCGCACCGCCGATCTGACAGCCGGCGACCTGACGCCCGTGGAGATACTTGACCATCGCATGATGAAACACGGCAATGGCTTGGTCGTACAACTCAAGGTGTGGTGGTCTACCCTGTCACCGAGACTCAGCCATCTCGGAGGACTATGGTGTTCTCAGGCTCCGCTTTCCGACGGCAGCGATCTGGACAGGGGCTCCATCTGAAGATAGGGAGAATGTCACACCTGTGCCCGATGACACAGTGGACTAGAGAGATGTCAGGGGCATGTTGGGGGATTTAAACTGGAACTGAGTGTGGCCCAGAGAGTGAGGCTATTTAATACTGGGTAACTGGCGAGATGAACCATCGACCTGGGGAACAAACTGATTCCTTGTCCCCTTGCTTTCCTCTCATCTTTCTGTGCTCTTCTCACCTCAAACCCTATCCCCACTACCCTGCCACCTTGATCCCCTCTCCGACGGGTTCGACAGTCTTGCAGGCTACCACCGCAAGTTCATCAAGGACTTTCGCAGTATGGCAGCGCAGCTCACCAAGCTACTGAAGGAGGGATTTAGTTAGTGTGAAGAAGCCGAGGCTGTGTTTCATGAGAGCACCCTCGGTACAGCCCCAGTCCCGCAGATGCCAACTTTCAACTCCAGCTTTATCGACGAGGGTGATGCTTCCAACTCTGGCCATAGCGCCGTTCTTCACCAGGACAATGATCTGTCGACTTTCTAGAGCCGGCGCATAACGACGCTGCGTCATGCCAAGCTGGCAGCCTATGAGAGGGAGCTAATGACGGTCACCGACTGCACTGACCACTATAGTTTGAATTTCATCCTGGAGCAGCGGCTTCAGACAATCCCACAACATCAATTGGTGAACAAGTTGTTTGGCTACGATTTCATGGTGGAACACCGTCGTGGGCATCTGAAGATACCAAGAGTTGCTTAGTAAAAGTACTAGTGTAGATACTACTAGTAATCTGAACTCAGTAGAAGTTCATGGATACGATGAATCTTAATTTCAGCTTGTCAACTAATTGATGATTTTTCATCCGTTCATATTAGTGATGTTCCTATGCTTCTATGCTGAGACAGGGGATGGGTAGTCTATTTTCTTGTTATGGTCATACTGTTATCAGCAACGGTCATGCTGCTGACCAGACTAACTAGTCAAGGAAAGCCAATGACTGAGGTCAAGGTGACATCTCCACCTTCAATGAACACTATGGAGCAGCTCTTAGCTGTTCAAAATGCTATTTCCAAAGTTGAAGAGCTTGTCCAGGATGCAAATATTGTTCTTCTGAAGATAAGAGCTCTACTGCTGGCTTTTCCATCTCAGGTGATTATATCGTCTTAGTTTTCACCATTCCATCTTAAAATTTATTTTGATTTGCAGTTTTGCTTCTGTGCTGTCTATGCTATTGTATGGGTAATGTTGTACTAAGAAGGTAATATGCACTGTAGATTGTGGTAGATGTATTGTCCAAAGGGAGGTCTAAGTTATACTTTAATTTGCAAATTTATACTTAATTTGTTGCAGAAATAATGAAACCACCATACAACTACGTGCTTTGTTTCATGAAATTATTATGAAGTACTGATGATTAAACTGGAAGCGTGTGCAAACTGATTTACTTGCATGGGGTTTTTCTTTCCTATGGAGTTAGCAGATGAAATACACCAGGCAGATATGCCCTTTTGTTGTTTCCAATTATTCAAATGATTGAATCTGTAATTGCTAGTAACTGATCAATTAGCGTACTGAACCGTGGAACCTCATTGATTCACTCCTCGTATACGTAACTACACATTTATCTTTGCAACCAAGGGGAGGTACACCACTGTTCTCCTGCCACTGAGCTTGCTACCCCTTTAATTTCTACCAATGAACTTTCCCTGAAGACATGTAACAGGATACAAGTGAATTTGGGTATCGGAGGGGATAAGAACTCGGGGAAGAAGTAGAGCGAGTAGTTGGGGGAGGATCAAATTTCACTATTCATTCGATAATTCTCCTGTTACAGCTCATGGCATATAAATAACGCACACAAGTGACACCCTGGCCCACACACAACTACTACGCCACCACTAAACACCACCCCTTAAGGAACACGTCTGATGAGCTAACACACCTGTTGCTGAGCCTGGTGTGACATCCCCTCTGCAGCAGTTGGAAACCACACTTGAACATTGGCATAGTCTTCCCAAGTCGTCTTCTCCGGCAGCGAAAGACCGCTTGATGAGCACCTGAAGCAGAGCAGTGTTGCCTTTCTTCAAGAGGCAACGATCCAGGATTGCCGCCGGAGAAACTTCAGAGATATCAAGCTCCGCAGCTGAAGGAAGTTTAGAGAAAACGGTCGAATGATCAGGCACATCCTGCTTCAACTGCGACACATGGGACACAGGATGCAGAAGGCAGTTCTATGTAAGTCAAGGTATGCTGGAACATGCGACTTGGGAAGACTACTACGTCTTGTGCTCGTGTTTTCCGGCGGCCGCTTGACTGGGTTGCAGGTGGTGACGGGCGACTAAACAGGTGGACCTGACACCACCCGTCAGGGACCTCAAGTGGCTGGTTGACCCAGCAAGTGTGGCATGTGTGCCGTCACGATGTGTGAGTGTACATTTAAGCCCTGGGTTTCTTCAGCAAACTGGCGAAGGGCTTAGCCAAAATTCCATAGACCTGTTCAAACTTTCTGTAATATCCAGTCAATCCCAAAAATTCTCCGAGCTCTTCTTGCAAGTCTCAACAGGTCAGAATGCCAAATAAGAGTTTCTTGTGGTCGAAATAAAATGTTAACCTGTTTCTATTAATCTCAAAAGCTTACAAACAAGCTTTAGCAGTATGTTTGGATGTCATGTTTTTGGCCAAGCAACATATGTGAATGGGCAGAGGCAAGGTTTGATACTAGAGAAGCCATTTTGCTTAGGGGATAAGTTCCTCAGATTTTCGGCACATCAGAATACCGTATTGGATATCGAGGCTGAGATCAAGTTGGCTTTTGACTCCAGAAGGCATTTTTCTGCTTTTGGGATGGCATGATCAAAACTCCTATCAGGAGGCAATGCAGCTAGTTCCTGAAAAATATCATTATACTGGAGAAGTAGTTCGTGAACCATGGCGTAAGAGCTCTATTTACCTCTATCATTGTATGAGTCGCTTCCTTTTTGTGTATGGCACCCCCACTCCCTTCGGCAGCATCTACTAATTAAGAACTTAATTTGAAAGCTACATTTCGACCCGAATGCTTTTGGGATGCTTCTAATAACCTTCTCATCTCACTTTTGGGGACATCAGGCGGAGGGACATGGCCTTCTGGCCAAGAGTATATCAGAACCATGAGTAGTTCTCATGCAGTGTTAGGGAATGTTTTGGTGGGTTTCCGGCATACCCGTTTTAAAACATGCCAACATGTATATATTTCCCTCTTCTAGATGAAAAGGCAGCGCTCCCGCCGGTTGCTAAAAAAGTAGTTCGTGAACTACAACAGGAGTTATAGTGTGTTGTTAGAGGAGCAACCTTATTGTATTGCATAGCCCATAGGGCAAATATATAGACTTGGGGTACAAGGAAGGAATCTGGACTAATACGACTACGAAAAGTAGACTGGACCAATATAATACGGAAATGCCTAATGGAGCTCGAGCTCCATGTAGACCTTTATTTGGAAACTTCAAAATTCAAATTTAAGTTTCAAAAAAATCTGAAAAAAATACTCATATACATATGGATGTATAGTACTTGTCTGTGAAGTTCCATGACGAAATACTTTTTTATGCGAGCTACACAAAAATAACAAAATCACGTATTTCTAGCACATGTACTATTCACTATAAAATCACATAATTTTGTTTTTTTTGTATTGGCCGCATAAAAACATATTTTGTGATGAAATTTCACACACATCTAATATACATCTATAAGTACTTGTGTATTTGTTTTCAGATTTTTTCGAAACTAAAAAAGTTGATTTTTGAATGTTTGAAAATAAAGGGCTCCATGGTGCCCGAGAGCAAAAAATCCACTCTCTAATATAATACTCCTTAACAACCCCCCTCATGTTTTACTAAAACAAAATAGTGATAATCCAAAATCCGTGTCTTCAGAGTGTCGTTGTAGCATCAAGAGTCTTCAAAAACCTGTTGTGTCAAGCCAAAGAAGGGATAACAAGAAGATGATGCATCAAAGTAAGACAACACATCGGTAGAAGACACAAGATAAGTTTGAAGAGAAGATGGGTTGTCAAAAGACGATTACACATCAACAGAATGTGTCATAGCCCAAGAAAACCAACGCCGGAAGAAGCTCGGCGGCAAGAGAACGGGCGTAGATCGACAATGCAGAAAGAGGCCACGAAAATCCTATAGAAAGGACAAGGACCAGAATAGGCTGACGGATAAAGGTATGGTGGACTCGCATGACATGACACGAAAAAGGGCAACATACTTGGTGGACGAAGCGGAAAGTATAGAAAACTATAAAGCACATACTAGACCAGATGCGATGGTAGCGGAAGAAAATAATGGCGGCAAGGGCCAAAATCAAGCAGAGCTCTCGTGTTGTGCTCCTGACTGTGAAGAGGGTGGTCTCTCTGATCTAGAAGAGTCAGCAGCAGGACCGGCAGAACCTGTTGAAGAAGAACCCGAAGCTATAAGCAGACGCTCGCTCTCGATTTCCGGTAAGCTCTCTCTGGGAAGAGGCTCGCTCTCAAGGGAGGGAGGGTGTCAGGCCCCCACCATTGACGATGTCCTTGGCATTGACGGACGACAGAGTAGGCAAGGGTCCCACTCTTCAGGAAAAGGAAGCTTCTGTGTGACTGCCTGTGGGCTTGGGTGTGCTTTGTGTGCGCCCGCGAGTTATGTAAAGGACTCAGCTGTAAGGTGGACGTCATTGTTCAGTGAAGAGAAAACGTCTGCATCTCTCCTTCTCTGAACCCATCCCCTCTCTCGCTACCTACTCACGATGGGAATGGGCTGACGTTACCCATTGGGATACTGGTCTGGCCCATAATTTCAAGGCCGATGGGTCTTCTGGGTCGGCTTCATAAGAAAATTGGGCTAGGGGAGCCGGACACCATCGGCCCACCGGAACAAGCTGGTCGACCCAAATTTAGTTACCCAAGGTTGTAGTCTACCGTTGCAATGCACATGCCTTTGCAAGGTTGTTACCCTGGTGCTTATATAAAAGGAATAGGACAATTTATTACCATATATGTTGTGTATGATTTTTCTCCATTTTATCTACTAGCAAACATGGAAGCTTAATTAAGCATGGAGAAAATTTAGGCCTCAATATGGTACATGGTCAGCCGTGTGTTAAATATCCTATTATTTTTTGCCAAGGTTTGAGAGCTGACGCACCTTCGTTTCTTCTCTTGCTAATTCATCCACCATCTCTTGCTATTAAGTTCTAGTCCAGCTACCTTGAATTGTTTTTATATTACCATCGTTTTGATTGGAATAATATGTGATAGTGGTTTCTTATGTTGTGTTGTGGCCTATCTTGTTCAAAAACTTGCCTTAGATTATTAAAACAAAATCATGTTATTTAGCTCGAAACTAGCTCGAGATCGGCTCGAAATTGTTACAAGCTGAGCACGAGCCACTCTCTACAGCTCGACCTTGAGCTTCGCTCAAATTTTGGTACAAGTTGACCTGAGCCTAGTCCAGCTCGTTCGAGCTCGACTCATTTGCAGCCCCACCCATGACTGCTTCTATTTCAGAGTGACAAATATACTACCTTATGATGCAGACGATTCATGGTATAAATAGAAACAAAGCTGCCTATGTCCTTTTTTTTTCTTTGAACAATTAAATTCTAAATGTCTTAACTTAGTAAAATTCCTTACATCTAAATCATGCTAGTTCAAATAATGTTGTTGTGTTAAAAAAAATTGAGAACATGTGTAAATGCTCTTTCTTCTTGTGCAATCTAGTATTAAAATGGGACGGACCATGTTGCCCAGTGAGACATGAGGCCACTTAGTATTGGACGATTGGGTCGGCTCCATGTCCCTGAACAGAATAGAGGTGCCATCAGGGACCAGGTCTGGGCCGGAGTGGGCTGGCTCATTCCCATCCTGACTACCTACTCGCCCCAATTCTTCCTCTCTCCCTCCAATTTCTGTGAGAATCCTTCCCTGGTGCCTCGTAGGGAGGGAGTTGGTAGATGTCCCATCCTTTAGGCGGCTCAACAGCACCTGCCCAGATCCAAGCGCAACGCTGGTGATGTTGTCAAAGGTGCAGGCGTTCCTGTGCTTCCATAGCATCCAACACGTGAGGAGCACAGCGCTTGCAAGGCCTTTCCGCTGTTCCTTCGGCATCCTTTGCTTTGCAGCATGCCACCAGTCGATAAGGGATTCACTGATATATGTCAGGCATGTATCCGTGTGTAGCTAGGTAGAGCTACGGGGGTCACATGCAACAACAACAACAAAGCCTTTAGTCCCAAACAAGTTGGGGGTAGGCTAGAGCTGAAACCCATAAGATCTCGCAACCAAATTATTTTCTATTGCAATCAGCTCGAAAACAAGTTTCTGCACCACATTAGCCCATGTATAGTGCACGGTAATGATAAAAAACACAGCCGTAAAGAGACCCCGTATTGATCCTAATGAACCCCAGTCAATCTCACTCTAGCTCCATCTCTACAGCTACGGATGTGCTGGTCCATGCATGCGTTTTTCTCTTGTTGTTAACAGAAAGCCTTCACGGCAGATTATATTACGTTTGGAAATAGAGATACATCATCCACTATTTTTTCGAGAAAACGCAAAGGACCTTTGCGTTTCATTGCATTGAAAAGGTAAGAGTTTGGATACAATCCTCCTAGGAGGTCAAGTACAAATGAGAATCAGCTAAACTAGTGTACATCCCAGGTGGACGGCAGTATGACGCGAAGTCCACGAGCTCCAGCTCGCGCCCACTGCTCGGCTTCATCCTTGATCTTGGAGACCAGGGTGTGAACCAGGGGCTGGGCACCATCAAAGACACACTCATTGCGTTGCTTCTAGATCATCCATGGCGTCAGGAGGGCGATGGAGGCAAGGCCTTTACGCATTAGCGTTGGCGTGTTTTGCCTGGCGTGTAGCCACCAATCCATGAGGGAGTCCTTGTGACTTGGCCCTGCGGTGGTCATCCGTAACCAGGAGAGGATTTCATGCCAAGTCTGCCTGGAGAAGGGGCATTCCAGGAGGAGGTGGCGCATCGTCTCGGGGGCTTGGTCGCAAAGTGGGCATCGAGGTTGGTGCTGGAGTCCGCGCCTAGCCAAGCGGTCTGCCGTCCAACACCGGTTCTGGTCAGCCAACCAATGAAAGAATTTCACCCGCGGTGGCGCCCAATTCTTCCAGATGAGCTTCCATGAGAAGGAAGTCGTGGATCCCTGGAATGTGGCGAGGTAGCAGGAGCTAGCAGTGTATGTACCGGAGGCCGTCCATCTCCAGACTAGCTGGTCGGGGTGTTCCGAGAGCGTGATGTGCTCGATCGCCAGCCAAACATGAATGTACTGGCCAATCTCGTGGATGCCCAGGGACCCGTGTATGTCCCTAGCCCAGCTATGTCCCTGCAGTCCTTCAGCGACTGTCCGGATTTTGCGTCGGCGCTTGGGGATGCATTTGTAGAGGGCTGGGGCAATCTCACAGATGGACTGCCCATTGATCCATCGGTCTTCCCAGAAGTATGTCGTTGATCCGTTTCCTAGGGTCGTCGTGGTGGATGCGAAGAAAAGCGCTTGCTCCTCTGCAGAGAATTGTAAGTCCAGGCCGCTCCAGGCGCGCTCATGATCTGTGCGCGAGAACCAGAGCCATCTTAGCCGCAGAGCGAGGCCAGCGCGCTCCAGATCCTGAACTCCCAAACCTCCGTGCGATATGGGGCGACAGACGCGGCGCCAATTGACGTGGTAGTGGCCGCCGTTGGCGGCGGCGCGGCCCGCCCACAGGAAGCCGCGCTCGATCTTCTTGATTTGACAAAGCGTCTTCTTTGGCGGCGCGTAGGCGAGTAGTTGGTGCACGGGGATGGCACTCAGCACGGACTTGACCAAGGCAAGCCGCCTAGCTTTGTTCATCAGGTAGGCCTTCCAAGCGGGGAGCCGACTGGCAATCCCATCAACGAGAGGCTGCAATGGGCTGCAGTCGGCCGGCCTATCGTGAGGGGGATCCCGAGGTATGTGATCGGCAGGTCAACAATAGGGCATCCTAGGTGCGCCAGTGCCGTCGTCGCCTCGTCCGCGTCGCAGTGCAGTAGCGAGGCAGAGCTCTTGGCGTAGTTAACCACCAGGCCTGAGGCGCGGCCGAAGAGCGTCAGGACCTCGCGCACGGCAATGATGTCGCCTGGTGAGCAATGGCAAAATAGCACCACGTCGTCCGCGTACAGGGACAGTGGGGATTGAACGCCTTGGGTGCAGCCGCGCCATGACGCCCAAGTCGATGGTGCGCTTGATGAGCCTGCCCAGGATGTCGACGGCAAGCACAAAAAGCTGCGGTGACACGGGGTCACCCTGCCGGAGTCCCTTGCGGTGCCAAATAGGAGGGCCCGGCTCGCCGTTCATCAATACCCGTGTGCTCGCCGAAGATAGGAGGATAGAGATCCACTCCAAGAACCTGTTCCCGAAGCCATATTGGCGTAAGGCCTCCAGGAGGAAGGGCCACGCCAGGGAATCGAATGCACGCGCGAGGTCTAATTTGAGCAGGACTCTCGGGGCACCAAGCTGGTGAAGAAGCCGGGCTGATTGTTTGACCAGCATGAAGTTGTTGTGTAGGCTTCTGCCGGCAATGAATGCGTTTTGGCTCCGGCTGACGAGGCTATCCAGCTTGGGGGCAAGCCGTAGGGACAGCACTTTGGCGAAGATCTTTGCCACCAGATGAATAAGGCTTATTGGCCTGTAGTCGTTCATCGTGCTCGCGTCCGTGCGCTTCGGCAGCATTGTGATCAGCGCCTGGTTGAGGTTGCAGAAGCCGCAGCCCCTCATCTCATAGAGCTGTTGGAAGACATCCACAAAGTCTTGGCGAACAGTGCTCCAGCAGGCTCGCAGAAATTCTGCGGTGAAGCCGTCCGGCCCGGGCACCTTCCGCGCAGGTAGCCGTTTGATGGCGTCCCAAATCTCTTCGGCGCTAAAGGGAGCATCGAGATCTGCCAGGTCAGTGGGCGTGATCAGCTCCGACAAGTCCAGCGTGCACTCGCGGTCGACGGTGGTACCCAGCAGTGCATCGTAATGATTGAATGCTGCTTCCGCCATGCACTCATGATCGGTGATCATTTGGCCGTCCACGGTCAAGCCAAAGATCCTGTTCTTTTGTCGTCGAAAAGAGCATTGCCGGTGGAAGAATGCTGTACTGGCGTCGCCGTCCTTCAGGCCGTCTATCCTCGCTCGCTGTCGAGCAATTGTGCGCTCCATAGACGCAAATCCAAGATAGGCGATCTTGAGTTGTTTGCGGAGCCAATCTTCATGTGGTGTCAGCTGCCTGTCTTCCTGAGCTTTGTCAAAGCGCGATATCAGCTCGCACGAGATTGCCATCTTATGTTTAATGTGGCCAACGCATCGGGAGCTCCAGCTTGTCAGTTTTCGTGCCGTGGCCTGCATCCGTAGGCCGGCGAAAGGGATCGGTATCATGCACAGACCTCCAAGCCGTGTCCACCGTCGCGTGGAAGCCGTCCATGCGCAGCCACAGGTCCTCGAAATGGAATCGTCGGTGTGCAATCGGGACCGGGGCGCAGTCCAGAAATAATGGACTGTGGTCCGAGACCACCGATGCAAGGCACCGAAGGCTGCAGGCAGCATGGGCTTCCTCCCAGTCGGAAGTGCAGAACACTCTGTCGAGATGTACTAGGGTGTGGGGGGGGGGGGGGGACTGCTCGTTGGACCAGGTATACCGACGACCGTTGAGGTAGACCTCCTTCAACGCGAGATCGTTGATCAGCCTCCGAAATCTGCCCATCATGCGTCTATGCAGGTTGCCATTGTTCTTGTCTTCGTCGCGGTAGATTAGATTAAAATCTCCGCAGAGCATCCAAGGTCCCAGGCAAACGTTCCGGATGTCACGCAGCTCTTGGAGGAATGCGATTTTATCCGGGTCTTCTTGCGGTCCATAGACCACCGTCAACCACCAAGGAGTGCCAGAGGCCGTGGAGACCTTGGCGGTGATCGCATTCGCGGAGAACTCCGGGTTCGTGATGCTCACGGCCCTGCTCCTCCAGGCGAGGAGGATGCCGCCGCGCGTGCCGACTGCTGGCAGGTAGACGTAATCGTCGAACTCTGAACCAAGCGTGTCTAGGATCACAGAGGAGCAGATCAAGGCCATTTTGGTCTCCTGAAGACAGACAATGGCTGCATCGGTGAATGCCAGCAAGGAGCGAACGGCAAATCTCCGCGCACGGGCGTTCAGGCCGCGGACATTCCAAACAACAATCTTAAGGCCGTGATCCATAAGAAACGTGATCGACGGTAGAAAGGTTGCAACTCGAGCAGGCCTAAGTCTCGCAAGCGGCGACAGTGCGCGTGGAGACCATCGCCGCAGGAGCCACGTCGGCAGGGAGCTCACGGTCGACAAGTGCAGCGATGGCCGAGAGGACGGCAAGCGGGATGGGCGCGGCGAAGATGCCGTCGTACGTCTTCATCTCTGATGCAGTGATCCGTTGGTCGGTGCCCACGATCCCAAGGGTACGAAGGATGTGGACATGTGCCCGCCGTTCAGCAGTTGGTGGCACCGTCGTGGGCGAGCGGGCTGCGGTGGCCGAGCGTCCTCGACGAGGGGTGAAGTTGAGGGGTCGCCGTTGCCTTTTCCCAGGTGCAGGCAGTGTGGCACCGATTTGACATGAGCTAGTGGCTCTGCATTCCAAACAATGTTCTGAGCACTCACCACCTTACTAGCAAGCAAATGCGCTGCCCTATTGGCCTCCCTCGGACAATGGCTAAATATTACGTGGTCATAAAAATGAACATTCCTCGTGGATAGCAGCCGCAGAGCCGATGGAGCTACTGCTCTGTAGCATCACCTCCACGACTTCCATACAATCAGACTCGACCATGATTCTGTTGCAACCCACCTGTCCTGCAAGAATTAATCTGTTCAGGAGAGCCTGTGCCTCGGCAGTTGTGGCATAATCAACAAATTGGAACGTCACAGTTTCCCGTTGCCAAAAAGAAACCATGGTCATTCCTTATAATCGTGTCCGTCCCCTCTGAACCGCTATTCTCATGAAAACAACCCCGGTCAATCTCAGTCTAGCTCCACCTCTACCGTTACTGGTGCGCTGGTCCATGCATCTATTTGTGCTGCCTAGCCTAAAAGTCATAGGTAAACGTATTTCCCCTCAAGCCCCTCAAACTGGGACGGGCATGACTTTTGGTTGCTGTCCTCAATGTTGAACTTATACAGTCTATCCAGCTTCCAAAGTACATTTTGTTCCTATACAAATTTCTATTCATCAGTTTGATCTAAAACAAATTGAATTTTATGGGCAGTGCCACAATTTTAACCACCACTCGATTAAACGTATTCTATACCAGAGTTCGATCGAATATTTCACTAACTCTCGTAATTTGCAGGCCACAGACAAAGCTATCCTTGCGCTGTTATTGATGGCTCTTGTCCTTGCCTTGCTGCCCACAAAATTGCTTATCCTGGCGATGTTTCTGGAGGTGTTCACGAACCACTCTCCGCTAAGGAGAGCAAGCACAGAGAGATGCACCAGAAGGTTGAGAGAGTGGTGGTTCAGCATACCTGCAGCGCCAGTAGTGGTGGAGAAGGATAACAAAGAAGATAAGAAGACAAAATGAATTCGTGTGTATAAACTGTGATTCTGTGTCTAGTTTGGCTGATGTGGTGATGGATCACCAGCGCACCGCTGTGTACAATGTCTGAGGATATGATAAATGAACTGCAGTTAGTATTTCAATAAGAATGTTAGCTTGTTAGCTCCTTTTCGCTCCTTTCTGTGCTCTACCCTGATATCTCAAAACTAGCCTATTTCATGGGAATGTATTATGCATGTGCATGTGTTTGAGTTTCAGTGTATATTTCCGGTGTTTTGTGTATCCTTTTGGTGTTTGATCACACTTTTAATGATAGTTTTCAAAATCCGCTTTCATCGTTATATTCTCTTGCATCAACAGGCCACCTATGCCATTATCACTAGCATCACAATGCACTTCAAATGTTTTATTAAAGTTTGGTAATGCAAGCAATGGAGCATGCGTGAGCAATTCTTAAACTCATACTAGTTAAATGCCCGTGCGTTGCCACAGATAAATAAAAATAGAGGTGGCATCATTTCTAGTGAGGCGAAGCTCAAATGAATTTGAATATAGCGCACTGTTTGTTTGCATAAACATTTTAGTTATGAAATTTCAGCTTAACAATGTTGCTCATATAATAAAATTGAGATGAAAAGACGTATGCATTTCCAGAAGAAACAAAAAGAATTACAAACATGTGTATTTTAGGCCTTGTATGCAAGATTGAAGTAAGAAAGCATGAATAAACAAACTTTAACTGAGGCACTACAACTGCAAGGACACATAATCATGACAATTTTCAGAAAACAACCATCGCTCAAATGTCTTCTTTTGTTTATTTGCCACTATTTCTTTACTTTCATACTTTCCGTCCATGTCCTAGTCTAGCTTCTAATATGTCCTTTGCTGAACAAACTGTTAGAGAAATAGCAATTTGATATTATTGGGAGGCCAAAGCCAACATATATACAAATACATGTGGGAGGCCAAAAGGCCAAGATACGGAAAGCCAAAGGGCATCATAAATATAACTCTAACACCCCCCCCCCCTCAAACTCATGGTGGATCCACAACATTGAGTTTGGAGAGGTAAAATCCATGTTGCGCTCTAGTCTGGGCCTTCGTGAAGAAGTCCGCAAGCTGTAACTCGGAAGGCACATACTCAAGAGCAATAATATGGTCCTGCACACCAGCGCGCACAAAGAAAGCATCAACCCCAATATGCTTGGTGAGCTCATGCTTCACGGGGTCCCGCGCAATACTGATAGCACATGTACTGTCTGACAAGAGTGTAGTAGGTGTAGTAACTGAAACACCAAAATCCTCAAGTAACCAGCGTAACCAAGTCACCTTTGTCGTGAGAAGAGCCATAGCTCGCAACTCGGCCTCTGCACTCGAACGGGAAACTGCAGTCTGTTTCTTCGTTTTCCAGGCAATGAGAGAACCACCAAGAAAGACACAGTAAGCAGAAAGTGAACGGCGATCCGAAGGATCACTAGCCCAGGTAGCATTCGAATAGGCCTTTAGCTGGAACGAGGAAAGAAGAGACGGTGAGAGATCGTGCCATGAAGATATCGTAGAACACGAAGAAGGTGACTATAATGGACCGAAGTGGGAGAAGAAACGAACTGACTCAGGATATGCACAGGATAGGAGATATCCGGACAAGTGACAACGAGATAGACAAGACTCCCAACAAGATGACGATAACGAGTCGGATCAGACAAGGGCTCACCATCAGAAGCACAAAGGTGAACATTAAGCTCCATAGGAGTCTCAACAGTGCGCTCATCACTAAGAGCCGCACGAGCAAGAAGATCGTGGGTATACTTTTCTTGGGAAATAAAAAAGCCATCAGAGGTGGAGGAAACCTCAATCCCAAGAAAGTAATGAAGAGGACCAAGATCAGACATAAGAAACTGCTCACTGAGACGGGCCTTGACAAAGGCAATGTACTCAAGATCGTCGCCAGTGATGATCATGTCATCAACATATAGAAGAAGAAGAGTGCGACCACGAGCAGAAAGGTGGACAAACAGCGCTGGATCATGAGCACTGGGAGAAAAACCAGCTGCAGTCACCACAGAGGCAAAACGCTCAAACCAAGCGCGGGGGGGGCTTGCTTAAGACCATAGAGAGAGCGACGAAGACGGCAAACCATGCCATCAGGAACAGAATACCCAGGTGGTGGCTGCATATAAACCTCCTCATGCAACTCACCATTAAGAAAGGCATTCTTAACATCAAGCTGAGACACAGACCAATGGCGAACAGAGGCCACGGCGAGTAGTGTGCGAACATTTGTCATATGGGCCACGGGAGCAAAAGTCTCATCGTAGTCACGACCATGCTCCTGCTGAAAACCACGAGCCACAAGAAGAGCTTTATAACGCTCAAGAGAACCATCAGAGCGAGTCTTAATCTTATAGACCCACTTACAAGTGATGGGACGAACATGGGGAGGAAGAGAAACCAGATCCCACGTGCCATTGCGCTCAAGTGCAGCAATCTCCTCTGCCATCGCAAGCTGCCATTCAGGATGAACAATAGCATCGTGATAAGAGGTAGGCTCAAGTATGGCCGAAAGACCATATCGGGAAGGAGAATAGCGGTCAGGAGGAGGACAAGGCCGAGCCCGAAGACCATAAGTCGGCTGAGATGAGGCAGACGGCACACCAGAAGTTGATGGCGCATCAGTGGACGCATCCACAACACGTGGACGATGAGTGTAATGGAAAGGAAAAGAGGGACGAGTAGGATTCACCGGAGGTGCAGACGGGGAAGACATCAGTGCTGGCGGGGAAGGCATCGTTGATGAAGGTGGAGACGGGGAAGATATCGGGGATGAAGGTGGAGAGTCACGCGACAAGGGAGGAGAAGAAACTATGGGAGAGGACGGCACCGTATCTGCAACAACAGGGGGAGGAGGGGTAGGAATATGGGGCACAGAGGGAGGTGTATCAGGAAATGTGAGAAAAGAGATGTCCTCCACAGAAAAGGTCGAGGAGGATGGACGCGGGTAGAAAGGGCGAGACTCATCAAATGTCACATCCCGGGAAATACGCATCCGATGACCGACAGGATCCCAACACCGATAACCCTTATACTCATCGCTGTATCCTAGAAAGACACACTCAACAGACTGAGCAGTCAGTTTGGTGCGTTCACGTGGGGCAAGAAGAACATAGCAAACACAACCAAACAAACAAAGCGCCGAATAATCAGGAGAACGATCAGAAAGACACTCGAAAGGAATACCACCCTGCAAAGCAGCAGATGGCTGAATGTTGATGAGATAGGCGGAAGTGGAAATAGCCTCAGCCCAAAAGTGAGGCGGAAGAGAGGCAGCGATCATCATCGCACGCGCCGTCTCAAGAAGGTGACGATGCTTGCGCTCAGCCACACCATTCTGAGCATGAGCACCAGGACAAGAGAACTGGGGAAGAGTGCCCTGTTCAGCAAGAAATCCTCGCAGCGCACGCGAGATATACTCACCAGCAGAATATGCGCGAAAAACACGAATAGGAGTGGAGAATTGGGTATGAACCATGGCAACAAACTTTTTGTATATAGATAAGACCTCACTACGAGAAGACATGAAATATATCCAAGTGTAGCGAGTAAAATCGTCTATGAAGAGAATATAGTAGCAATGACCCCCTTTCGAAGCGAAGGGAGCCGGACCCCAAACATCTGAGTGAACTAGATCAAAAGGACACTCAGACACTAACTCACTATGAGGATAGGGTAGCTGAATCTGCTTACCAAGCCTACAACCCATACAATCCAACGAAGCGTTACTGGAGACAGGCCCCAGAACACCACGATGAACTAAAGATGAGAGTCGAGAACCACATAAATGGCCAAGACGATGGTGCCACTGCTGAAAAGAGCTAGCAGATGCGATAACAGGAGCCGTGAGACTGTCAACGGTGGCATAAGAGGGAAGACGAAGCCAGTCAAGCTCCCAGAGACCATCATGGCGTCGGGGGCCAGCACCAAGCAGAGCGCCTGTGCGACGATCCTGAACAAAACATGAATCAAAGTCCAGATTGACCCTACAACTAGAGTCAACAATCTGACTACCTGAAAAGAGTTGCATGCTAAGTCGAGGAACATGAGCAATAGAGGGAACATGAAAGGAAGATGTGCTAAGAGTGCCCCGACTAGCGACGGGGAGGGGAGTACCATCAGCAGTAAGAACACGAACATGAGACTCGACAGGTCGAACGGAGGTCAAAGTGGAAGAATCATAAGTCATATGAAAAGATGCCCCTGTATCAAAAATCCATGGAGATGTACCTGAATGTGGAGAAGGTGGTCTCTTAGTGCCAGAAAAGTCAGTCGCAGAACGTGCAGATCCTGTCGGTGCAGAATCCCAGGCTTCAAGCAGGCAACGGAGTTGTGCAATCTCATGCGTAGACAACGACACCGCGGAAGAGGTCGAGGTATAGACACTCGCCGACGATGAGCGGGCGCCACCACCCGTGGAAGCCGCGTGTATAGTCGATGGAGAGCAGCAAGTCTGTTAAAAGGGATAGAGAGAGATTGGTGGAATCGATGTTGTATTGCTTGAGCCTCGTGGGCGTATATATAGGAGTACATGATCTTCTTGGAGTACAAGACAAGCCAGAATACTTCCTAGTCTATCCTATGTTTCCAATCTAATCACGATACTCAACATCCCCCCGCAGTCACAAAGGTAGCGACGCAGACGGTGAGACTGAAGAAGAATCCGAAAGTAAGCCGACGGACATCCCCCCACAGTCGTAACGGTCGATGCATCGCGAAAGTTGTGGCTGGAGTGGAAACCGACGAGGTTGCTCAAGCAAGGTGGTAGCCGTTTGTGCCGTTGTCGAGGTAGCCGAGAGCGTAGGGTGGTGTAGCCGTTGTCGAGGTAGCCGTGCGAAGAATGCCGTGGTCGATGTCCAGTCGGGGATCGCCAGTGTCGAGGGAGTTGCCGTGGAGCTGCGGAAGAAGAGCGGCGGCGGCGGCGGCTAGGGAAGGAGCGCGGCGGCGGTGCTCGAAGTAGGCAAGGAAGAACCCGACAGCGTGACGAAGACCGACGCGAACGGTGGCGTTCCCGCGCCCAGAGAGGCGGCGCGACGCATACCACGAAAAGTCGACGCGTGGGGACGACGGAGTGGATCGCGTGCCGCGGCCCTACGGCCCTAAGGGGCGACGCAGCGGCAACGCGCAAGTCAGGGGCGACCGCGGGGAAGACCTTAGGGCGGTTACAGGGACCGCGTGCCACGCTCGCTACGACACGATGGGCGATGAAGCGGCAGCGCGAGGGTCGGTGCAGCCACGGGGACGGCCTGGAGCGGACGGCCTCGGGGCGGCGGTGGACCGCGGGCCGCGGCACTACGGCCTGAAGGGGCGACGCAGCGGCAACGCGCTGGTCGGTGCGGCCGCGGGAAGAACCACGGAGCGATGGCAGGGACCGCGTGCCACGCTCGCTACGACCCGATGGGACGACACAGTGGCAGCGCGAGGGTCGATGCAGCCACGGGGACGGCCTGGAGCAGAGGGCCTCGAGGCGGCGGTGGACCGCGGGCCACGGCACTACGGCCCAAAAGGCGATGTAGCGGCAGCGCGCGGGTCGATGCAGCCGCGGGGAGTACCATGAGGCGGTCACGCTGCGGCCCGACGGGGCGAAGCAGCGGCACCCCGTTGCTCGATCGGTAAACATACGCGTGTACTTGATTACAATCTTCAGGATCCTGTCGACGCATAGACACAGTTGATCAGACCGGAAATACGTCGTACAGGACGATAACCAGTGCGCCGCAGCACATAACCGCAGGCCACGCAATCTGGGACAGCGGAGCGCAGGAACGTGCGGCGGCCGCCAGCGTCCCATCTAGCAAATGCCCGCGCCACGTGACAAGAACCTGCACAAGCAGGTGACCACCATCACGAACGCACAACGGCACAAGTAGCCAAGGCCTACGCTACGTGAGGGCCCCCAGCCATGCGGTGTGGATGAGAGGCCAGTAGACGACCGCGCGAGCGGCCGTTGCACCAGCACGCACTTGCGCATGCGGGAAGGCCGCGGCTGCCACAACCGATTTGAAGACCATGAAGATGCCAACAGAGTAGATGCGTGTGATAGACGACGAACGACGACGAGTGACGCAAACCGATCTGAGATCGGCAAACCAAAAAAAAGGCACCGATCAAGCGACCGACGCGAGAGAAAACCCCTGATCAAAAGAACAGGAAAAAGACTCTTTAGGGCAGCCGATCAACGCGATCGGCGAACGAACCCTAGGTACGGGCTGCGTAGCCCCCGGTGGCAATCATGGAGATCGACCGCCCCGGGTGCGTCGCGGTGCGGAAGCGGCGGTTAGGGTTTGGATCGGAGTTAGGCTGATACCATGTTAGAAGGGATAGAGAGAGATTGGTGGAATCGATGTTGTATTGCTTGAGCCTCGTGGGCGTATACATAGGAGTACATGATTTTCTTGGAGTACAAGACAAGTCAGAATACTTCCTAATCTATCCTATGTTTCCAATCTAATCACGATACTGTCGTGGGTGCAAGCTTGACAGTAGTGTGTAGGGGTACGGATGAGAGGGCAGAGCCTAGCTACGGCGCAGGTGTTACACTCGGATTTACGAGTTCAGGCTCCTCAGCGGTGGAGGTAATAGCCCTACGTCTCGGTGCTCTGGAGCTGTATTGCTTGAGTGTATGATTACAACATGTTGCGAACCCTTGGAATGGAGCAGGGGGGCGGCTTATATAGTCTCGCCAGCCCTCCCCAGAACGCCAGCCATTACAGGGGGTTAAGAGGGGTATAAGTGCGCCAGGTAACGGGCGTATTGATGACAATTAATACAGGCGAACGTGCGTCCCGACCGTTGCGCTCCTGGGGTCTCCTGGTCTTCTCTGGTCGACTCTGGTCGAGTGACTTTCGGATGTTCCGAGTGAAACGAGCTGGTCGAGTGAACTCTTGCCTCCCGAGTGGCTTGAATTCTCCGAGTGAATGTCAGTCTACGGAACTCTTGGTTGTTGATCTGGCCCTGGGGCCAGTCTAAGACGTGTGGTGTCCTAGGGTAGGGTCTATAGGTCAGGCCTATTACCCTATCCCTAGTACATGCCCTCGTCATTAGCCCCCGAATCGGTCGAGGTTAGGCGGGTCGAGTCAAGGCGGATTCCCAGGCGAGTTGAGCGCTACGGAGGCGCTCAAGAACTCTTGATGGTCGTCAGGCGTCCTTGTCTTCGTGCGGCACCTTGACGGATTCTGGATCATATGACGTCCGAGTGGAATGAGCAGTCTCCATCCGAATGAGTAGCTTCCTGCCGAGTGAGTAGTTCTCATCCGAGTGAAACGAGTAGTCTTCATCCGAGTGGCGGAGCGGACCCGCGCGTTTACGGAATGTCTTCAAAGGCGAGTCATCGGATCGCTGGAATCCGGATCTTGCGGGATTTGAAATCGGCGACGAGCGCGCGCGAACGGTTGTGGCGCAGTGAGTGGGGAAAGTGGGGCGTGACGCCTCGATTTTTGCCCCGCTTTCCGCCACGTACTGCTGGATCTTCGACGGCGCAATTTGAAGAGATTTGCGGGCCCACGATTCAGCGGCGTGGATTGGGGAGCGGCGCGGGCGGCGATATAAGGGGCGGCTGTGGCGGAGAGGGAGATAGAGACAGATCCCCTTTTCCCCAACTTCCTCAGTCCGCCCGATCCCTTCTCTCGCGACCCACTCCGCGCGAATCTTCCTCGGTGTTGGAGAGCTCGGCGACGATGGTGAAGGACAAGACGGCGAAGCTCGAGAAGGCGAAGAAGGCGGCGAAGGGGAGGAAGGCATCGGGCTCGCGAGCTGTGCTTCCGCCCGGGTGGATCCAGGGCGACTGGATTCCGCCAACCACCACGGCCGACGACATCGGCGGGCTCGTCGTGGACGGGCTGATCCGCGACGGGACGTGGAGGCTGCCGGAAGAGGGGGAGACCGAGCCCGCGCCGCGCCCCGGGGAGCGAGTGCTCCTCACCACGCACGTCGAGCGAGGTTTCTCCATGCCACCCCACCCTTTTTTCCGCGGATTCTTGAACTTCTTCGGTGCTCAACTCCATCACCTGCCTCCAAATGCCATCATGTATCTTGCTGCATTCGTTTCTTTGTGCGAAAACTTTCTGGGTTGTCCGCCGCACTGGGGTTTGTTCAAACATATCTTCACATGCCGGTCTCAATCGATTAAGAAGGTTGACCTGAATGGAGAGAGGACGCATGTGATCCAGATGTGCGGTGGCCTAGGTATTCAGATGAGGGGTAAGAGTGCATTCCCATCCATGTCTTTTCCTGACTCGGTGAGGGGCTGGCAGTCGACCTGGTTCTACTGCAACGACCTGCCATGCTCGGGCTCGTCGACTGGTCTTCCTCCTTACACGACCGAGAGGATTCAGTCTCCTCCCTCGCTGACAGTTGATAAAAAGGAGAAGACAGATGTAGGGATCTTGGTGACCGCCATGGTCAGTCTGATTCAGGGTGGATTGACTGGTCTGGACCTTCTGGAGGTCTTTCTCAGTCGGAGGATCCAGCCGCTGCAGGAGCGGGCCCACCCCATGTGGCGCTACACCGGGGCCAATGACTCGACCCGAGTGCATCCGGAAGATGTAGAGGGCAAAACGGTAGAGCAGTGGATCAGGCGCATCACTGGTGCGCGCGACAATCCGCGAGGGTCGAGACGGGTCCCGCCCTTCGACGCCAACAACCTGCCGTTGGAGGTATGACACGCATTTTCGAGTGAATCACTTATGCGCAAATTCTCTGAGTGAACTGAGCAATCTGACTGAACTGACTGTCTCTGATCTTTGTGTCTTGCAGGAATTCCAGAAGATGTTATCGCCTGTGCCGAATGGAGAACAACCTGTCGGAGGCGCGGAGAGCGAACATGGCAGCGTCGGGGGCAGCTACGCGGAGGACAGCGAGGACTCGGAGGCGAGCGACGACGTCGAGTCTTCTCTGTCTCCGGAGTTGTGCTTCGAACACGGGTCCAAGCGAGCTCAAGATCCGAGTGCTGACCCAGAGAAGGAGGCGGCTCCGAGTGCCAAGGCCCCGAAGCGCACTCGGACGTCATCGCCTGCGCCGACTGAGAAGGCTGCCAAGCAACCCAAGGTCACTTCCCCCAAGCCTCGGAAGGCTCTGCCCTGGATCAAGGTCACTGTGCCTGTCGCCTCAACGTGAGTATTCTTCTCAGCTTTTCTTTTCTGTCTTTGCTAACTTTCGTGATTCTTCTGACCGAGTGCATCTTATGAACCAGTGCTGCAACCTCAAGTTCCTCCCGCACTTATCATGACCGTGCCTCCGGGGTAGGGTTCTTCTCAGGCCGGGGCTGGTTCTGTCGATTGCCCTGGCTACGGCTCCGACTCCTCCTGTCAACATCTTTAGTCTATACAAGGTGCCGGAGGACCAAACTGGGGCCAGCAAGGAGGCGATGATCCAGGCGGAACTGATGACCCAAAGGCTCAAGGAGGTGTGCACAGCTAGCAATCTGGCATACGATGCTAGTGCTGCCCTCCAGGAGAACGTTCGAGTAAGTGCTCTTGTAAGTCGATCTCCAAGCCGTTTTTCTTCAGTAGGAATTTCAGTCGGAAAATAACCGATACACCCACTGGGTGTTTTTTGCTTTTGGCCATCACTCGGATCGGGCGGGCCGTTCCGAGTGGATACCATTCCAGTGGGGGCACGCTGAGTGCACCCACTGGGTGTAGTCCCCGAGACTGCCGTCGACTGCTGGCAGTCGGCGGGAGTCTTAGAACTTAGACTTTGTTCTGTTGTTGCTGTTTTTTTTTGCTTTCGGCCATCACTCGGATCGGGCGGACCGTTCCGAGTGGATACCGCTCCAGTGGGGGCACACCGAGTGCACCCACTGGGTGTAGTCCCCGAGACTACCGTCGACTGTGGGCAGTCGGCGGAAGTCTTAGAACTTAGGATCTGATACTGGTCAAGCTTGTTCCTTCCAGGAGTGTCGATCTCTGGGCACTCGGAACTTTTTTGTCTTGTCGCTTTGTGTTTGGCCTCACTCGGATCGGGCGGGCCGTTCCGAGTGGATACCATTCCAGTGGGGGCACGCTGAGTGCACCCACTGGGTGTAGCCCCCGAGACTACCGTTGACTGCGGGCAGTCGGCGGAAGTCTTAGAACTTAGGATCTGATACTAGTCAAGCTTGTTCCTCCTTTGTCGAATGGTATTTTAGGATGCTTCTTGACATTAACTGTTCTCTCTTGTATTTCAGAGAACTTGCGAGCTTGGGGCTCAGTATGTGGCATTGGAGAAGGAGACGGCTCAGCTCCGAGTTGATTTGGAGGTGGAGAAGAGGAACACGGCGCGCGCTCAGGCAGAACTCAGGACCATGGGAGGTAAGCTCCAATTACCGAGCATTTTGCTTCCATCTCTCACCGTTCCTTGAACCGAGTGACTTCACTCGACAGATGTGCGTAGTGAAAACCATCAACTCCAAGTGCGGCTCAGAACCTCTGTTTCTTTAGAAACTATGAAGCAGGCACTCGAGAGTAAAGACAACGAGCTGGCGGGGGCTCAAAAAGTGGCGAAGGAAAAGACCAAGGCTACCGAAGAGAAGCTGGCCTCACTCGGGAAGCTTGAAGCAGAGAACACATCGCTGAAGAAGGAGGTGCTCGAGCTCAAGAAGCAGCAGACCGAGTGGGATGGCAAGCTCAAGGCCTAGGCGGAGGTCTATGAACAAGAGAAGAAGACCCTGAACGAGAAGGTCGCCCAGCTTATCGAGAAGAGGAACGCTTTGGAGAGATACATAGAGGAGTTCACGGAGGAGATGTACAATAAGCTTGCAGGTAACTTACAACCTCCGAGCGAACTTTTATCCGAGTGAACTTCATGCATGCTGACCTTCAACTCTCCTCTTTTCTCGTCCGCAGAGTACTGCCGAAACTTCGAGCTGGAAACTGATCGAATCGAGAGGGATCTGAATCCTTCCCAGTCGCTCGTCGGTGACAAGGCCGCACTAGGAATCCTGCGGGTGGAATCTCGCATCGAAGACGTCCAAGGTTACATCATTCGTTTGCGGGGCGCACTCGGCAGAATCGACAAGGAGCTGTGGCTAGAAGATACCCTCGACACCGACCTGGAAGCCATGATGACTCGTCTCAACGACATTCCCAGCCAAGTGCAAGCGTGGAAGAAGTCAGCTGCTCGCTGCGGGGCCGATGTGGCGCTCTCCCTGGTCCGAGTGCATTGCAAGGAGGCCAAGGAGGAGAAGCTGAAGGCACTCCAAGTTGCCAACACGAAGAAACTCCAGTTTGAGGACTTCATGGAGACATTCATCGAAGCGGCCACTTGGATTGCAGATGGCATCGACTTGGATGCTTTCGTTGAACCAGCCAGCCCTACAGGGGCGTGAAAAAACTTTAAGTCTTATCCATTAACCTCGGTATGCCGAGTGGAATTGTAATCGTTAAACTCTTTCGGGCTTTGGGCCCGAGTACTCGTATTCGCCTTTGAACTTCTGGAGTTAATCGAATGCTTTCCTTCGAGTCTTTCGTATCTTTGAACTAAGTTTTGACTTGGGTGAAAGCTGGTCCGCATCCAAGCCCCCGAGTGAAAAGGTTGCTCTTCACTCGGAGTAGTTTTTAACTTGGGCGGAAGCTGGTCTGCAGCCAAACCCCCGAGTGAGAGGGTTGCTCTTCACTCGGAGTAGCGTTTTAGACTTGGGCGGAAGCTGGTCCGCAGCCAAGCCCCCGAGTGAGAGGGTTGCTTGTCACTCGGAGTAGTTTTTAACTTGGGCGGAAGCTGGTCCGCAGCCAAGCCCCCGAGTGAGAGGGTTGCTCTTCACTCGGAGTAGCGTTTTAGACTTGGGCGGAAGCTGGTTCGCAGCCAAGCCCCCGAGTGAGAGGGTTGCTCGCACTCGGAGTGGTTTTTAACTTGGGCGGAAGCTGGTCCGCAGCCAAGCCCCCGAGTGAGAGGGTTGCTCGTCACTCGGAGTAGTTTTTAACTTGGGCGGAAGCTGGTCCGCAGCCAAGCCCCCGAGTGAGAGGGTTGCTCTTCACTCGGAGTAGTTTTTAACTTGGGCGGAAGCTGGTCCGCAGCCAAGCCCCCGAGTGAGAGGATTGCTCGTCACTCGGAGTAGCGTTTAACTTGGGCGGAAGCTGGTTCGCAGCCAAGCCCCCGAGTGAGAGGGTTGCTCGTCACTCGGAGTGGTTTTTAACTTGGGCGGAAGCTGGTCCGCAGCCAAGCCCCCGAGTGAGAGGGTTGCTCTTCACTCGGAGTCGTTTTTAACTTGGGCGGAAGCTGGTTCGCAGCCAAGCCCCCGAGTGAGAGGGTTGCTCGTCACTCGGAATGGTTTTTAACTTGGGCGGAAGCTGGTCCGCAGCCAAGCCCCCGAGTGACAGGGTTGCTCTTCACTCGGAGTCGTTTTTAACTTGGGCGGAAGCTGGTCCGCAGCCAAGCCCCCGAGTGAGAGGATTGCTCTTCACTCGGAGTATCGTTTTTTAACTTGGGCGAAAGCTGGTTCGCAGCCAAGCCCCCGAGTGAGAGGGTTGCTCGTCACTCGGAGTAGTTTTTAACTTGGGCGGAAGCTGGTCCGCAGCCAAGCCCCCGAGTGAGAGGGTTGCTCGTCACTCGGAGTAGTTTTTAACTTGGGCGGAAGCTGGTCCGCAGCCAAGCCCCCGAGTGAGAGGGTTGCTCTTCACTCGGAGTAATTTTTGACTTAGGCAAAAGCTGGTTTGCAGCTAAGTTGAAAAGCGTACACCCACTGGGGGTTGTAAGCTAGAAAATGCGTACGAGTGAGCTCAATGTGGAACTGGAAAAGTCATGCTTTTATTCATCGGATATCACTCGAGTACTTTTATTACATCTTGCGATCAAGTATAGAATCGTCACAGTAAATCTGCATTCCAAGCACGGGGCTCATCTGCTTGCTTCTGAAGGTTGTACAGGCGGTATGCTCCGTTGTGCAGAACCTTTGACACGATAAAAGGGCCTTCCCATGCGGGAGCAAGCTTGTGAGGTCGCTGCTGATCCACTCGGAGCACAAGATCTCCTTCCTGAAAGGTCCGACTTCAGACGTGTCTGCTATGAAAACGTCTCAGATCTTGCTGATAAATGGCCGATCGGATCAGGGCCATCTCCCTTTCCTCCTCCAAGAGATCAACGCCGTCTTGTCGTGCTTGCTCTGCTTCAGCTTCAGAATACAGTTCCAGTCGGGGTGAATTATGGAGCAAGTCACTCGGTAGGATGGCTTCAGCTCCGTACACCATGAAGAAGGGAGTGCGATTGGTAGACCGATTGGGGGTCGTCCTCAAGCCCCAAAGAACTGATGGCAATTCGGTGACCCAAGCTCCAGCTGCGTGCTCCAAATCGCGCATGAGTCGTGGCTTTAAGCCCTGTAGAATCAGTCCGTTTGCTCTCTCAGCTTGTCCATTCGACTGCGGGTGCGCCACAGATGCATAGTCGACTCGGGTGCCTTGCGCGGCACAGAAAGCTCTGAACTCTTCCGAGTCGAAGTTTGAACCATTGTCAGTGATGATGCTGTGGGGCACACCGTATCTGAAGACTATCTCCTTCATGAACTTGATCGCTGTATGAGAGTCTAGCTTCTTGATGGGTTTGGCTTCGATCCACTTAGTGAACTTGTCGACTGCAACCAGCAAGTGAGTGAATCCACTCGCCCCTGTCCGGAGGGGCCCTACCATGTCGAGTCCCTAGACTGCGAACGGCCAGACGAGTGGAATTGTCTTCAGAGCAGACGCAGGCTTGTGGGATAAGTTTGCATAGAACTGACACCCGGCACAGTGTTGGACTATCTCCTGCGCAGCTTCATTGGCACGGGGCCAGAAGAAACCGGCTCAGTAGGCTTTAGCCACAATCGTCCGAGATGACGCGTGGTGCCCACAGGTTCCCGGGTGAATCTCCTCCAGGATCAGTCGACCTTCTTCCGGAGAAATGCAACGCTGAGTCACACCGATGACGCTCTTTCTGTATAACTGATCGCCGACCACTTCAAAGACTTTGGACCTGCGAACAATCTGGCGGGCCTTAGCTTCATCTTCTGGAAGTTCCTGTCTGAGCAGGTACGCAATGTAAGGCACTGTCCACTCGGGTGTGATTGCCAGGACCTCCATTACCAAATCAATGACTGCCGGGACTTCAACTTCAGTCGGATCAGACGGACTGACCGCTTGCGGGGGCTCTTCCGTGAAGGGATCTTCTTTTACTGTCGGAGAACGTAAATGCTCGAGGCAGACATTGCTGGGTATGGATTTCCGAGTGGACCCGATTTTTGCCAGATCGTCTGCCTCCTGATTCTTGGCTCGGGGAACGTGATGCAGCTCCAGACCTTCAAATTTCTTTTCTAACTTTCTCACTGTGTTGCAGTATCCTGTCATAGCGGGGCTTCTGATGTCCCACTCCTTCATCACTTGGTTCACAACTAAATCCGAGTCTCCGTAGACCATCAGGCGACGGACGCCGAGTGAGATGGCCATACGTAGACCATAAAGGAGCGCCTCGTACTCAGCTTCGTTGTTGGAGGAATCAAAGTGAACCTGCAGAACATATCTGAGATGATCGCCCTTCGGAGATATCAACACCACTCCAGCTCCTGAACCATTCAGCATCTTGGAACCGTCAAAGAACATGGTCCAGTGTTCCGGGTGACTCTGAGTCGGTTGTTGCTGTTCAGTCCACTCGGCTAGGAAATCGGCTAATGCTTGGGACTTGATCGCCTTCTTCGCCTCGAACTTGATGTCCAGGGGCAAGAGCTCGATAGCCCACTTCGCCACTCGACCAGTCGCGTCCCGATTGTTCATGATCTCAGACAGCGGGGCGTCGCTGATGACTGACACAGTGTGCTCTTGGAAGTAATGGGCTACTTTCTTCGCAGTCAGGTAAATGCCGTAGACGAGCTTCTGGTAATGAGGATACCTCTGCTTGGACGGAGTCAGAACTTCAGAAATATAATAGACTGGGCACTGAACTTTGTAAGCCTTGCCCTGTTCTTCTCGCTCGACTGTGAGGACAGTGCTGACAACTTGACCAGTGGCCGCGATGTACAAGAGCAACGACTCCTTTTCATTCGAAGCGGCAAGCACCGGCTGGGTGGAAAGCAGGGCTTTGAGCTTGACAAACGCTGCTTGTGCTTCAGCAGTCCACTCGAACGAATCAGATTTCTTCATCAATCGGTACAGGGGCAGTGCCTTCTCACCGAGACGGGAGATGAATCGGCTCAGAGCTGCAAGGCAACCCGTGAGCTTCTATACATCATGAAGACGCTCTGGACGTTTCATTCGTACAATCGCCCCGATCTTCTCAGGATTGGCATCTATCCCTCGTTCGAAAACGAGGAAACCGAGTAGTTTGCCCCCAGGAACTCCGAAAGTGCACTTTGCTGGATTCAGTTTGATGTCATACTTTCGCAGATTTGCGAAAGTTTCAGCTAAGTCAGCCAGCAGGTCAGAACCTTTTCTGGACTTGACCACGATATCATCCATGTACGCCTCAATATTCCGACTGATCTGTTTCTGTAAACACTTCTGGATCATGCGCATGAAAGTGGCACCGGCATTCTTGAGGCCGAATGGTATGGTGATATAGCAGAAACACCCGAATGGGGTGATGAAGGCTGTTTTTATTTCGTCCGGCCCATACAGTCGGATCTGGTGGTACCCGGAGTACGCATCCAGAAAAGACAGATGCTCACAACCCGCAGTGGAATCTACGATTTGATCTATGCGGGGGAGCGAGAAGTGATCCTTGGGGCAAACCCGATTGATGTGCTTGAAATCGATGCACATTCGGAGAGACTTGTCCTTCTTAGGGACCATGACGACGTTGGCGAGCCACTCGGAGTGGTACACCTCACGGATGAACTCGGCTGCCAGGAGCCGAGCAACTTCTTCGCCAATGGCCTTCCTCTTCTGTGTAGCAGAGCGACGGAGATCCTCCTTCACAGGTTTCGCCTTTGGATCGACTCGCAAACGGTGCTCAGCCAGCTCCCTGGGCACACCTGGCATGTCGGATGGTTTCCATGCAAAGATGTCCCAGTTCTCACAGAGGAACTGGATGAGCGCTTCTTCCTATTTGCTGTCGAGTGTTGTTGATATGTTGGTGGGAACAGCATTGGGATCTTCCGGGTGGATGTGCACATGCTTCGTGTCGCCGGCCGACTGAAATGCAGATTCTGCAGCCGGCTTCTTGGAGCGTAGCAGATCACTCGGATCAACGTTTTTCTTGTACTCTTCCAATTCCACCATGGCCATCTGCTCATCAGCGATCTTTGACCCCTGCTGCAAACACTCTTCCGCGCGCTGTCGACTGCCAGTCGCTGTGATTACACCTTTGGGGCCCGGCATCTTCAGCTTGAGATACACATAACATGGGCGGGCCATGAAACGTGCATACGCTGGCCGACCGAGGATGGCGTGATATGCGCTGCGGAAGTCGACCACTTCGAAGGTCAGCCTTTCCTTCCGAAAGTTCTTGTCGTCTCCAAAGACCACATCCAGAGTGATTTGCCCGAGTGACTTTGCTTTCTTGTCGGGGATCACTCCGTGGAACTGCATGCTGCTCTCGCTGAATCAGGACATCGGAATGCCCATTGCTTGCAGAGTGTCAGCGTACAGTATGTTTAGTCCGCTTCCTCTGTCCATGAGGACCTTGCGCAATCGGACGCCTCCCACGACTGGATCTACCACTAGTGCCTGCCGCCCAGGGGTGGCTATGTAGGCTAGGTGGTCCGACTGATCAAAGGTGATCGGAGTCTTCGACCAGTTCAGGAACTTTGTCGTCGCCGGCGCTGCCATGTTCACTTCTCGATTGATAACTTTCAATCGGCTCCTGCTCTCTACATCTGCAAAGATCATCAGGGTTGCGTTGACACTGGGAAAAGGTTCATCTTTGTCTCCATCATCAGCGTCATCTGGGCTCTTCTCACTCGACGGGCCCTCTCGGAACTGCTGGATCAACAGTCTGCACTGTCGAGTGGTATGTTTGGGCAATATCAGATTGCCATCTTCATCCTTTCTGGTGTGGATGTGACATGGTAAGTCGAGGACATCTTGGCCCGACTGATCTTTCTTTTTCTTCGGGATCCATTTATCCTTGGCCTTCCCCTTGTTCTTGGCTTGACCGGCCAGAGCGGCAGCCTCGGCCTGAGCCGAACCATCGGCCTTGCGCTTCGGCTTCCGACTGGGATTACTGTTTCCGGGGTTGGGCTCGCTGGTTTTCCCTTTGCCGTTACGGAGACGGTCTTCCTCTTCTCCGTTTGCGTACCGAGTGGCTATCTCCATCATTCGGCTCATGGTCAAAGATCCTGACCGACCAAATTTCAGGATGAGCTCCCGATATCTGACTCCTGCCTTGAAGGCGCAGACGGCTTGATGCTCTGTGACATTCTCCACCACGTGATGCAAGGTTGTCCACCGCTGGATGTACTCCCTCAATGTTTCATTCGGTTTCTGCACACAATGCTGTAGCTCAGACAATCCAGCCGGGCGTTTGCATGTGCCCTCGAATGTTTTGATGAACACTCGGGTCAAATCTTCCTAGCAGTATATGCTGGCCGGACTGAGCTGGTTGAGCCAGGCACGGGCAGACCCTTCCAACATCAAAGGCAAATGCTTCATAGCCACATAGTCATTCCCTCCTCCAATCTGCACAGCCACTCGGTAATCCTCTAACCAAGTTTCTGGCTTGGACTCACCGGTGAACTTGCTTACTCCAGCTGCCAATCTGAAGTTTGGCGGAATATCGGCGGCCCTGATGGCTCTGCTGAAACACTCGGGCCCGGAGATGAATGCTCCACTTCCACTCGGATGATCTCTGTCTAAGTTCTCTCTCTGAGCTCTACCTCTGTTGACCAGGTTCTGAGCGAGAACGGATCTCGTGTTGAACTGCGGGTCACGGTGGTCGACTGGCTCTCTCTGGCGATAACCGTCACCATGACGGGGAGGACTGGCCCTCCGATCGTTGCCGTAAGGACGCCTGGCGTCATACGGTCGGGGCGCGTACGAGCCATCCCGCGGAGGGGGCGACTGCATGCGGCGATGATCATCCTGACGCCGCGGAGGCGTATTCCGACTGCGACCCTGCCCCGAGTGCTTGTCTCGGTGGCGGTCTTGGTCGTTTCACCGCGGAGGCGAGTGCCTGTTTCTCCTGTGTTAGCCCGAATGGATCTGCTGTGTATCCTGTTGCGCGACTGGGAAACCGCCGAATTTTGCTCCTCTGCCGCCTTGAGCAGGGCCCGGATCTGCCGAAGACCCTCCCCCGACTCGGATCGGGACGGCTCAATGGAATCTGCTATCCGAGTGGCCACCGCCAGATTCTGGACGGGAGTGCGGAATACCTGGAAATTCTGCTGCTGGTCATTCGAGAACAACTGCCGCTGCCGCCGACTGGAACTGGGCTGGTGCTGTCTGCGGGCGCGATCGTCGAGTGACTTCTGGAGCGCTTCCAGACGATTGCGCTCAGCCAAGTTGGCCTGGCGCACGGCCTCCAAAGCCTGAGCCTCGGGGGTCGTCCCAACGATGGGCGTCCGGAGGGCCTGCTCGGTCCTGCGCTGCAGCTCCTCCCTCTGCTGCCGAGTGAGAGGTTGCGGGATGTACTCGTCGTCGTGTTGGTCCCTGCCACCGCCGAGATCGGCGCGCGACGGGTCGCCGTTCTCCGTGCCGCCGCGGCCGTACCCAGGCGGACTGAGCGGGGAATCGGCCATCAGCATCTCCACAGCGGGGTCGCTGCTCTCGCACTCGGATACGCTTTCCGAGTGCTCATACACGGAGGCGAACAGATCGAAGACAGGTTCATCGGGCTCGATCGCCGCGATTTGCGGGGCCGCAGCCTGAAGGGCCACCGCGTGCCTGATCCACCGCTGAAGCCGCGAGCGTCCGGAGCGCTTGCGACGACGGCTGGCGGAGAGCGAAGAAGCCGACTGATAAGGGGTCGACGGTTGTCGGAGAAGGACGCCGAAGGAACTCGCGCAGAAGTGCGCCGCCCCGCGGACTTGCAATGCCTCGACATCCAGCGGGGCTTCCTGGAGCCACGTCGAATCGTCGGCGATGAAGCTGAGGATGCCGAAACGGAACTCGCCGCCCAGAGTCAGTCCGCCGCCGGAAACCATGGTGATGATCGAAAAAATGCAACTACGCCGGAAGTCGCTAGACGCCTGCCCCACGGTGGGCGCCAACTGTCGTGGGTGCAAGCCTGACAATAGTGTGTAGGGGTACGGATGAGAGGGCAGAGCCTAGCTACAGCGCAGGTGTTACACTCGGATTTACGAGTTCAAGCCCCTCAGCGGTGGAGGTAATAGCCCTACGTCTCGGTGCTCTGGAGCTGTATTGCTTGAGTGTATGATTACAACAGGTTGCGAACCCTTGGAATGGAGCAGGGGGGCGGCTTATATAGTCTCGCCAGCCCTCCCCAGAACGCCAGCCATTACAGGGGATTAAGAGGGGTATAAGTGCGCCAGGTAACGGGCGTATTGATGACAATTAATACAGGCGAACGTGCGTCCCAACCGTTGCGCTCCTGGGGTCTCCTGGTCTTCTCTGGTCGAGTGACTTTCGGATGTTCCGAGTGAAACGAGCTGGTCGAGTGAACTCTTGCCTCCCGAGTGGTTTGAATTCTCCGAGTAAATGTCAGTCTGCGGAACTCTTGGTTGTTGATCTGCGCTGGGGCCCAGTCTAAGACGTGTGGTGTCCTAGGGTAGGGTCTATAGGTCAGGCCTATTATCCTATCCCTAGTACATGCCCTCGTCAGATACTCAACAAAGTCGACATAGAGCGACATGTGAAAGCCACCGGGGGAGTCGACGTAGAGCGACCACCCCCATGTACGGCCGCCGCCAGAGGAGTCGATGTAGAGCGACCACAACCGCGGGCGAAAGCCGCGAGAGGAGTCGGCGTAGAGGCACCGCCGCACGCGGAAGCCGTGAGAGGAGTCGTGGAAGAGCGACCACCGCATCCTGCTGAATAGGCCGGAGGAGACAACGTCACATGTGGACGAGCACCAAGCACCGAGAGACGGCGCATGCGCGAGACGGGATCAACATAAGGAACACCGGATGACAACGGCATAGTGTTTTTTTTTTTTGTGTGTGTATAGAAATAAGCAATTTCACAAAGGCAGCCCAGCCAAAACGAACGAACTGAGCCCAGCCTCAGAGCAAGGAGCCTAGCGAACAGACAAAGCCGGCCTTGGAGAGCTGACTCGGTGCGTGGCTCGATCCAATCGGGAACGCGAGAGCAGCACGCGCTGGCTCGAAAACGAGCACACGCGCACGTGTACGCGCACGCGCAAGAGACAGCGGCCAGCGGTTCGGCGCGGCCGGCGGAGCAGCCGGACGGGAGCAGGCAGCGGCCGGGGCCGGGCGGCAAGGATGGGGAGCGGGGCCCGGGAGCGCACGGCCTGGAGCCAGTCGAGGCAGTCGCGGAGGCGACAAGTGGAAGGGGCAGCAGATCCACGCCGGCGGCCGGCGGCGACAGGCGGACGACGGTTGGCGGGGAGCGGCTGGGCCGGATCTGGTCGACGCAGGACCACGAGCAGGCGACGCTGCGGGCGAACGGGCAGTTCCTTGCGAGGAACGGGTCGATGCCGATGCAGGGAAGGTCAACCCGCGGCAACAGCTTGGTCTTGGCCAGGGCGGTAGGGCCGGACGGGCGGCCGGCGGCGGCAGCCGGGAAGACAAACAACAGCAGGCCGACCCTGAGGAGACGAGGCGACGGAGGAACGCAGCAGACGCGACCACGATCTATATTTGGATCAGAAAAGCTGGACACGGCGTCGAAATTGTTGAGCTGCACGCAGCCGGAATCGAGCGGAAAGAAGAAGATTGGATCAGCACGAGTTGCGGCGTGCGAAAAAAAGGCGTGCGAAAAAAAGACCTAGCTCTAATACCATGGTAGAGAAATAGCAACTTGATATTATTGGAAGGCCAAAGCCAACATATGAGGTCAAAGGTCAAGATAAAAAGCTAAAGGGCATCATAATATAACTCTACACAAACAAAGAAAAGGAGTAAAAAAAAGAGAAGAAACAAGGAGAACAGTACCAGATATGATGCACAAAATTGAGTGGCGGTACACAATCAAGTTTTTATTGTCCACTGCATAACCAATGAAAGATTGCACATCAATGTTCTTTTATACTTTCTTAAAACCAATCGTCTGATGAAGCATATGGGTCTCAATAAGAGAAACACGCTATTACAAAGTTACGTCAAAAAAAAAAAACAAAGATTGTAATCTTGTTATTAAACTTGGATATACAGTAAAGGGATATGTGTGATAAGCAACTTCTAAATGAAAATTAAGTTATTACTATTTAGGTCGTTAGCCCTACCTTAAAAAAGTAAATAATCCAAAAAAAGGGGCAGAGGTAATACGATATCTCCTCTTGTCACATAGCAGAGTATCTTCCATATAAAAAAACAGAGTGCCTCCCATCACTATTTTAATTTTTACATTGGAGTACCAATGTAAAAAGGCAGAGTATCTTGCTTTGCTATAGAACAGTACATACCCAAGCACAGGAAATCAGACAAACTTTCAGCCTTTGCTTTGCCCTTTGTGCGCTGCACACCTCCACTCCACTCGCCTCTACCACTGGGGTGTGATCTCTTTGATTTGTCATCTCTGGCAAGCGTTGTTTAATTAATTTTTTTTGAATGGCCATGTTATACAATCTGAAACATTTACACATATACACTGTTATACACAGATTATACACAGGATTCACCCCTTTATTAGATAGGTGCCTTGGATTTTTTACATCTTGCAAACAAATACTCAACGCACAGCAAGCCACTGGAGGCAATGCTCTCGGCAGACAACCTTTGTTGTATATATATCCTTAGATTACTACTTAATGGAATAAACGTTCACCCTCTTCTTACATTAGATTGAGCTTGGACTAAAACCAAAGACACTGCCTTCTACTCAGCAAAACAGTAAAATTAATATATTTTTTGTCCAGCCAGGAACTTTATGCTTAGTAAGATTGGAATCTTCTGGCTGTTTTTTTTAGCAAATTTTGGTTATCTTGAATTTATTTCTTGTGTTGATGCCGATGCTTATTATAACTACCTTCCTTGGTGAGAAACACCTTCTTGAAAAATACCAGCTGACTTAGAAGATCAAGCATAAACACTTTAGGCTATAGTTCTGTAGGATGTCAGGCGCTGGAATATTTACATGTTGATCTGAATATGACAAAATATGACTACTGATAAAGAAAAATTATATCATCCTCACCTATGCCATAAATTAGTTAATATTCAAATGGCTAATGGCATAGTCGTCCCTACAGCTGGTAACCACAACGCAACACCTTGCCGCTGCCTGCATTTCCCACGCTTACCCATATCTGTGTCACGATCATGGACCTCGCCCTTGTTGCTACCACCCCAAAATTCAGAAATAGTATAACCCTACAATGCGAAATTTAGTCAGTTTGAAGTCCAACAAGGAATTGAGTAACTTGGCCGGCTTCTTTGTGATGATATGAAACACCCAACATAAGATCTGAGACCATCACTGCATACATGTATACGAAGAAATAACTTGTAGTTTTTACCTCGTAGCTAGAAGGCATAATTGTTGTGAACATGTAAATGTCTGAAGTATGAAGCGGCTTTGACAATAATAACATTGACTATACTTTCTCGTAAGTTAAACTATCGTGCAAACAAGCCGCCAACTAACTTCAGTATGAACACAAAAATGAGCAAATAACACATGAATCAAGTGAAAGCAATGATCACCTCACATTCAGGGACTGTCATGGTCATTTAGGTTGCTGTCATTTCCAAAAATGAACATTAAAGCAAGTATCCAAGTTGCTTATCTAAAAGTCGTCTGTGCGAACTTCAAACATGTCCATGGAAAGCAATTCTAAATGACTGAATACTACTTGTGAGCTGCGTTGTGATTTTCCCTGAAGAGGAGGAGAGATGCATTACAGTAGAGATAAGTATTTCCCTCCGTGAGAACCAAGGTTTATCGAACCAATAGGAGAATCACGCAAACCCTCGTGAACAACACCTGCACACACAAAAGCAAATACTTGCACCCAACGCGGGCAAGACGGTTGTCAATCCCCTTGAACTCGTTAATTGCAAGTATTAAATCTTGTATAGGCAAAAGTATAAATTACAAAATAAAAGAAAAGTAAATAAATTGCAGCAAAGGTTTTTAGGTTTTCTTTTTATATTTGAGATAGACCCGGGGGCCATAGTTTTCACTAGAGGCTTCTCTCTCGAACACATAGCATACGGTGGGTAAATAAATTACTGTTGGGCAATTGATAGAAAAGCGCATAGTTATGACGTTATTCACGGCAATGATCATGTATATAGGCATCACGTCTGAGACAAGTAGACCGACTCCTGCCTGCATCTACTACTATTACTCCACCAATCGACCGCTATGCAGCATGCATCTATGGTATTAAGTTCATGACAAACAGAGTAACGCTTTAAGCAAGATGACATGATGTAGACAAAGTAAACTCAATCAATATGAATAAACCCCATCGTTTTATCCTTAATGGCAACAATACAAATACGTGTCTTGTCCCCTACTTTGTCACTGGGATATAGAGCACCGCAAGATTGAACCCATTACAAAGCACCTCTCCCGCTGAAGATAAATCAATCTAGTTGGCCAAACCAAACGGATAGATCGGAGAGAAATACAAAGCTATAAAAATCATGCATAATAAAGTTCAGAAAAGACTCAATTACTTTCAATGAACAATCTGATCATAAACCCACAATTCATCGGATCCCAACAAACACACCGCAAAAGAAGATTACATCGGATAGAACTCCAAAGAGATCGAGGAGAACATTGTATTGAAGATCAAAGAGAGAGAAGAAGCCATCTAGCTACTAGCTATGGACCCATAGGTAGGGATGAAAGTGGAGTGAAAAGTTTCCGTTTTTCCGGAGAAAAAATGAAAACAGAGAGGAAATATGAAAACGGAAACGGAAATTTGCAAAACGGAAATGGAAATGGAATTTTTTATGCGGAAACGGAAACAAAAATGGAACTGTGTTTTCCGGTGGAACAGATGTGGAAACGGAACTTTCCGTTTCTACTGTAGACCCATGGCTGCTTTGTTGCCCAACTACCAAACAACACACAATGACACAATGAGCAGAATGAGCATGATGGATCATTTGAGCATCAACTTTTATTACCATACACACCCTATATGAAATTGCATGTACTACTACAATACTACCCTATGTTGCTAAAACAACCATATTATTTTGTAGCCATGTTAACAATTCCATAAATTTGTTTCGTTCTTGTGTGTATTTCTCTATGATTCAAGGGTGTTGTAAGTTCCGGTCAACACAAAGTTTTTTTTTCGTGTCCGCTCTGTATTCGCTCCGTGTCTGTTTCCGGTAGTATCTGTTTCCGTATTTGTTTTCGGAGTTTCTGTATTTGTTTCCGCTTCTGCAAAAATATATGAAAACAAATATGGTAGCAACCAGTTCCGTCCGTTTCCGCGCCGTTTTCATCCCTACCCATAGGTCTGTGGTGAACTACTCACACATCATCGGAAGGGCAGCAAGGTTGATGTAGAAGCCCTCCGTGATCGATTCCCCCTCCGGTAGATTACCGGAAAAGGCGTCCAGATGGGATCGCGGAAGAACAGAGTCTTGCGGTGGCGGAAAAGTTATATCGTCTTGCGTTCTGTTGGTTTCGGAATATTTGGGAATTTATAGGCATGGAATTAGGTCAAACGGAGCTGCGTGGGCCCCATAAGCTCAGGGGGCGCACCCCTCTAGCTTGTGGCTCTCTCATATCTCTTCTGGCCTTCTCTCGAAGCTTCTAGGGTTCCTTCTGGTCCAGAAAAAATTAATCTAAAGATTTGTTTTTCCGTTTGGACTTTATTTGATATTGATTTTCTGAAAAGTCAAAAACAAGCAAAAAACAGGAACTGGCACTAGGCACTAGGTTAATAGGTTAGTCCCAAAAAATGATATAAAATAGCATATAATTGCATATAAAGCATCCAAGATTGATAATATAATAGCATGAAACAATAAAAAATTATAGATACGTTGGAGACGTATCAGCATCCCCAAGCTTAATTTCTGCTCGTCCTTGAGTAGGTAAATGATAAAAACAGAATTTTTGATGTTGAATGCTACCTAACATGTGTATCATGTAATCTCTTTACGGTATAAATATTGAGAAACGATGAAGTAACAACATCAACATAATAATATCCATGAATATAAGAAGCATAATCATTAAACTTTCAAAATATACGATCCTTAACGAATGTTATCCCCACTCATTTTATCATGTTAGCATGGCATGACTCCGCCTTCACCACATAAATATAAATTACGAGCACCCCGGTGTTAAACCAGGTAATTGGATCGTACTTCTAATGCGCTTCAGCATTTTCAACTTCACGCAACACATGAGTGTGAGCCATGGATATAGCACTATAGGTGGAATAGAATGCGGTGGTAGGGATCAATAGGAGAAGTTAGAAAAGAAGAAAGTCTCGCATCAACTCGGCGAATGGAGATGTCCATCAATCGATATCAATGCGAGGAGTAGGGATTGCCATGCAACGGATGCACTAAGAGTTATAAGTGTATGAAAGCTGAACTGAAACTAAGTGGGTGTGCATCCAACTTGCTTGCTCATGAAGACTTCGGGCATTTGAGGAAGCCCGTCATCGGAATATACAAGCCAAGTTTGATAACCAAAAATTCCCACTAGTATATGAAAGTGACAAAATAGGAGACTCTCTATATGAAGAACATGGTGCTACTCTGAAGCACAAGTGTGGAAAAGGATAGTAACATTGCCCCTTCTCTCTTTATCTCTCATTTTTATTTATTTATTTTCCTTTTTTTTGTTGGGCTCTTTTTGGCCTATTTTTTCCCTCTTTTTTTTCGTCCGGAGTCTCATCCCAACTTGTGAGGGAATCATAGTATCCATCATCCTTTCCTCACTGGGACAATGCTCTAATAATGATGATCATCACAATTTTATTTACTTACAACTCGATAAAAACTATAAAGAATGACTCTATATGAATGCCTCTGGCAGTGTAGTAGGATGTGCAATGATCTAGCGTAAGATGTATGATAATGATGAACGGTGGCTGTGCCAGAAATATCATGTCAGCTCTATATAATCATGCAAAGCAATATGACAATAAACACAAGTCATATGATGGAACGGTGGAAGTTGCATCACAATATATCTCGGAATGGCTATGGAAATGCCATAATAGGTAGGTGATGTAGGGTGGAACCCTAATGTGGTGATCTTTTCACACTTGGAGGGGGAAAATGGCAAATTGAGAGAAGAACACAAAACAAACACTAAATTGACACAAGTCCAATCACACGTGTGCTAAATCCACATACACAAAGAGGGAGATACAAGATCCAAAGTCAACACAAGAGGATACAAAGGGTAACTAGTTCATCCCAATCCTTGGAGGAAAGAGGTCTTGAATCCTTAGGAGGATCTTCCCACAAGGGGGTCTTGAATCCTTAGGAGGATCTTCTCACATGCTCACATGGAGGTCTTGATCTCCATGGGAGAGGTAGGTGGATGAGCAAAACTCAATCTCTAATGAGCTATCACTTTGCTAACCCTAGCTAGGAGTAGGGGTAGTCTATATATAGTGCTAGTACAAGTTGGGGCGAATTGGAGGGGTACATGGGGCCTTGGCCCGTTCTCTGCGCACAGGCAGGTGCCGGATGTTTGGGCTGGGGGCCGGATGTCCGGCGGCTCAGGAAGAGCCGGATGTATGGGGCTTCAGGCCGGATGTCCGGCCTGGCGTCTGTCCAGGTTCTGTTGACTCGGGCCGGAAATCCGGGCAGGGGCCGGATGTCCAGCCAGGTCGGGCCGGATGAAATGGTTGTTGTCGATGTTGAGTTCGGGCGAAGATGAGTGGCGGTGATGTTGATGACGAACCGTCCCTAAGTAGCCGAAACGCGTTAGGAAACGGAAACCGCGAACTCAAGTTCTCAAATGGCAAACGGTGCAAAATTGTGGTTGGTTGCAGAAGTCGGCGGTGGTTTGCGAAAGGAAATACGGAAAACGATGAAAATTGGTGGTGGTGGAGTGATGGGCTATGAGGCGCCGGATGTCCGGGCTGCCAGATGTCCGGGGGCCATGGGCCGGATGTCCGGGCTCCAAATCCGTGGATGAACTCGATGAAGAACAGGGAGAAATGAAAATTGGAGGCAAAATTCGTGGAATTTCGTGGATGGAAAATGGTGGAAAAGGTGGAGAAAAGCAAGATCCACCTGCAACACTTCGAATCCATGGATCAAAATCAACAAAACATCATCAAACCAACAAATCACAAAAAAAATTGGTATGGCTATTTTTGTGGGGAATTTTCGAAATTGGGCAAAACAAACAAAATTGGGGCTATAAAGTGGAGGGGAAGAACTCCAAAGTGTGAATCAACGTGGCTCTGATCCAAGATGATGTAGGGTGGAACCCTAATGTGGTGATCTTCTCACACTTGGAGGGGGAAAAGGGAAAATTGAGAGAAGAACACAAAACAACCACTCAATTGACACAAGTCCAATGACACATGTGCTAAATCCACATACACAAAGAGGGAGATACAAGATCCAAAGTCAACACAAGAGGATACAAAGGGTAACTAGTTCATCCCAATCCTTGGAGGAAAGAGGTCTTGAATACTTAGGAGGATCTTCCCACAAGGGGGTCTTGAATCCTTAGGAGGATCTTCTCACATGCTCACATGGTGGTCTTGATCTCCATGGGAGAGGTAGGTGGATGAGCAAAACTCAATCTCTAATGAGCTATCACTTTGCTAACCCTAGCTAGGAGTAGGGGTAGTCTATATATAGTGCTAGTACAAGTTGGGGCGAATTGGAGGGGTAAATGGGCCCTTGGCCCGTTCTCTGCGCACAGGCAGGTGCCGGATGTCCGGGCTGGGGGCCGAATGTCCGGCGGCTCAGGAAGAGCCGGATGTCCGGGGCTTCGGGCCGGATGTCCAGCCTGGCGTCTGTCCAGGTTCTGTTGCCTCGGGCCGGAAATCCGGGCAGGGGCCGGATGTCCAGCCAGGTCGGGCCTGATGTCCGGGCTGGGGCTGGATGTCTGGGGCCTGCAGCTTTTCATCTGCTGAACTGCTACTGATGTGGCTGACTCCAGGCGCCGGATGTCCGGGCCCTGGGCCGGATGTCCGGCCGCTGTAACCTTTCAGCGGTCTTCTTCTCCGTGCTTCCTCGTCCATGAACTTGTAGACTTGTTCGTTGTTCCGAGCATCTCTGAGGGGGTCTTCTTGATACCTCAGCACACATAGCACTCCGGATTGAGGTAGTAGCCATGTCTCACGTGGGTCGTACGTAATGTCATTAAGGAAAGAAGTCACCTCGGTCTCGATAGCTCTTGCACGTGCTCGTGTCATCGGTCCACTCGACACTTGGGGAGACGGAGGTAGGTCCATGGGGATGACCGTAGGATGCTCCGCATCATCTCCCCCCTTGGGAAAGATCTGTCCTCGGATCGAAATCCACATCACCATGGAAGGGAGATAAGTCTTTGACGTTAAAGATGTCGCTCACGTTGTACTTGTCATGCGGGATGTCGATCTTGTAGGCATTGTTGTTGTAGTGTGCTAGCACCTGCAAGGGTCCATCGGCTCGAGGTAGGAGTTTGGACTTGCGCTCATTGGGGAAGCGGTCTTTGCGTAGGTGTAGCCACACAAGATCTTCGGGATTGAACATCATGGGGTGTTTGTTGACGTTGAGCTTGGTTGCGAGGCATTGTACTTGGCGCTCGATTGTGTGCCTTGTATCTTCATGCACCTTCTTGAGGTATGTTGCTCGTGCACTCACGTCCATGTTGATGCACTCTTGTAGAGGTAGCGTTAGAATGTCCAATGGGGACAACGGGTTGAAGCCGTAGATGACCTCGAAGGGGGACTTGCCGGTAGTTGAATGTCTTGCTCGATTGTAGGCGTACTCGGCGATAGGCAAACATTCCTCCCACTCCTTGATGTTCCTTTTGATCAACACGCAGAGGAGTGTGGATAGCGTCCGGTTGGTGACCTCCGTTTGGCCGTCAGTTTGTGGATGATATGCCGAAGAGAATAGTAGCTTGATTCCGAGCTTGGCACATAGTGTCTTCCAAAAGTAGCTAAGGAACTTGACGTCGCGGTCCGATACAATCGTCTTGGGCACTCCATGCAATTGCAAGATTTCCCTACAAAAGAGATTTGCAACATGTGAAGCATCGTCGATTTTGTTACATGGAATAAAATGTGCCATCTTAGAGAAACGGTCCACAACAACAAATACCGAATCTTTGCCGTTTTGAGTTCGAGGCAAACCAAGCACAAAATCCATACTAATATCTTCCCATGGTTGATATGGAATAGGTAATGGCATATATAGACCATGAGATTGAGCTTTAGACTTGGCTTGGCGGCATGTAGAGCATCGATTGGTGTAGCGTGAGACATCCCGAAACATCTTTGGCCAAAAATAGTTCTTGGAGAGCGTGGCGAATGTCTTGTCGCGTCCAAAATGTCCCATGAGTCCTCCACCGTGAGCCTCTTGCAAAAGCAAGAAATGAAGAGAAGACTCGGGGATACAAAGTTTGTTAGCTCGCATAAGATAACCATCTTTAAAATAGTATCTCTCCCAAGAAGTGTGAGTTAGGCATTTGGCATAAGGAATGGCAAACGAAACATCATGCTCATACAAGTCTTTAATGTTCTCAAATCCTATAACATTCAACTCAAGTTGAGTAACCAACATGCACTTGCGGGAAAGAGCGTCTGCCAAAATATTTTCCTTACCTATGATGTACTTGATAACATAAGGAAAAGACTCAATGAACTCACTCCATTTGGCATGACGTTATTCAATTTGGTTTGACCCTTAAGGTATTTAAGTGTCTCATGATCCGTATGGATGACAAATTCACGAGGGCGATGATAATGTTCCCACACATGCAAGACTCTCACTAAAGCATATAATTCTTTATCATAGATGGGATAATTAAGGTGCGCTCCGGAAAGTTTCTCGCTAATGTATGCAATTGGGCGCTTCTCTTGCATTAACACACCACCTATGCCATTACCACTAGCGTCACAATGCACTTCAAAGGTTTTCTCAAAATTGGGTAAGGCAAGTAAAGGAGCATGTGTAAGTTGTTGGAAATATGCCCTAGAGGCAATAATAAATTGGTTATTATTATATTTCCTTGTTCATGATAATCGTTTATTATCCATGCTATAATTGTATTGATTGGAAACTCAAATACATGTGTGGGTACATAGACAACACTGTGTCCCTAGTAAGCCTCTAGTTGACTAGCTTGTTGATCAAAGATGGTTAAGGTTTCCTAGCCATGGACATGAGATGTCATTTGATAACGGGATCACATCATTAGGAGAATGATGTGATGGACAAGACCCAAACTGTAAACGTAGCATTTGATCGTGTCAGTTTATTGCTATTGTTTTCTGCATGTCAAGTATCTGTTCCTTTGACCATGAGATCATGCAACTCACTGACACCGGAGGAATACCTTGTGTGTATCAAACGTCGCAACGTAACTGGGTGACTATAAAGGTGCTCTACAGGTATCTCCGAGGGTGTCTGTTGGGTTGGCATGGATCAAGACTGGGATTTGTTACTCCGTATGACGGAGAGGTATCTCAGGGCCCACTCGGTAATACAACATCACAATGAGCCTTGCAAGCAATGTGACTAAAGTGTTAGCCACGAGATCTTGTATTACGGAACGAGTAAAGAGACTTGCCGGTAACGAGATTGAACTAGGTATAGTGATACCGACGATCGAATCTCGGGCAAGTAACATACCGAAGAACAAAGGGAACAGCATACGGGATTAACTGAATCCTTGACATAGAGGTTCGACCGATAAAGATCTTCGTAGAATATGTAGGAGCCAATATGGGCATCCAGGTCCCGCTATTGGTTATTGGCCGTAGAGGTGTCTCGGTCATGTCTACATAGTTCTCGAACCCGCAGGGTCTACACACTTAACGTTTGGTGACGATTAGTATAATTGAGTTATTATGTTGGTGACCGAAAGTTGTTCGGAGTCCCGGATAAGATCCCGGACATGACGAGGATCTCCGGAATAGTCCGGAGGTAAAGATTGATATATGTGATAATAGTGTTTTGATCTCTGGAAGGGTTCCGGAGTTCACCGGAAGGGGTTCCGGATGTTTACCGAAGTGTTCGGGTGCAGCAACACTTTATATGAGCCAAAGGGATAAAGCCCACAAGGTATTGGAAAGTGCAAAAGTAGTTTTGCTGCCGCGTAAGCGGTACTACCGCTTGGTGAAGCGGTACTACCGCCGGAGCGGTACTACCGCTTGTGTGAAGCGGTACTACCGCCCGAGCGGTACTACCGCTTGTGTGAAGCGGTACTACCGCCCAAGCGGTACTACCGCTTGTGTGAAGCGGTACTACCGCTTGTGCGCGGCTGTGCACGGTTCGGCAGGGATCCGAGTTGGACTCTTTCCCTGCGGGCCAAACCGACCTTGTGCGGGCAAAACCGACCCGGAGGAGGCTTTTACTCCAAGTTTAGACCCCAAGGCTCAACATATAAATAGAGGGGCAGGGCTAGCACACGGGACACATTAAGATTTCCCCAAGCCGTGTGCGGCAACCCTAACCCTCTAGTTCCTCCGTCATAATCTCCGTAGTGCTTGGCGAAGCCCTGCAGAGATTGTTCCTCACCACCATCACCACGCCGTCGTGCTGCTGGAACTCAACCACTACTTCATCATCGCTCGCTGGATCGAGGAGGTGAAGGCGTCATCAAGCCGTACGTGTGTTGAACGCGGAGGTGCCGTCCGTTCGGCACTAGATCGGAAGGATCGTGATTGGATCGCGGGACGCTTGGCGATTTGGATCGCGAAGACGTTCGACTACATCAACCGCGTTTATTAACGCTTCCGCTTAGCGATCTACAAGGGTATGTAGATTCACTCTCCCTCTCGTAGATGCTCATCACCATGGATAGATCTTGTGTGTGCGTAGGAAAATTTTTGTTTCCCATGCAACGTTCCCCAACAGTGGCATCATGAGCTAGGTCTATGCGTAGATGAGATCTCGAGTAGAACACAAACGAGTTGTGGGCGTGGGTGTATACATATTGCTTGCCGTTACTAGTTGATACTTGATTCCGCGGTATTGTGAGATGAAGCGGCCTGGACCGACATTACGCGTACGCTTACGCGAGACTGGTTTCACCGCTGCGTGCACTTGTTGCATAAAGGTGACTGGCAGGTGTCTGTCTCTCTCACTTTAGTTGAATCGGTTCAATGAAGAGGGTTCTTTTAGAAGATCAAAAAGCAATCACTACACCACGTTGTGGTTTTGCGTAGGTAAGAACGGTTCTTGCAAACCCGTAGCAGCCACGTAAAATTTGCAACAACAATTAGAGGACGTCTAACTTGTTTTTGCAGGGTATGTTGTGATGTGATATGGCCAATTACATGATGAGATATATGTGATGTATGAGATGATCATGTGTTGTATAGAATATCACGACTTGCATGTCGATGAGTACGGCAACTGGCAGGAGCCATAGAGTTGTCTTTAATTATTGTATGACCTGCGTGTCAATCATTAAGCGCTATGTAATGCTTTACTTTATCGCTAAACGTTAGCTATAGTCGTGGAAGCAACAGTCAGCGCGACAACCTTATGGCGACACGTTGATGGAGATCAAGATGATGGAGATCATGGTGTCATGCCGGTGACGATGGAGATCATGCCGGTGCTTTGGAGATGGAGATCAAAAGCACAAGTTCATGGCCATATCATGTCACTTATGATTTGCATGTGATGTTAATCCTTTTATGCATCTTATTTTGCTTAGGACGACGGTAGCATTATAAGGTGATCCCTCACTTAAATTTCAAGATAAATTGTGTTCTCCCCAAGTGTGCACCGTTGCGAAAGTTCGTCGTTTCGAGACACGCCGTGATGATCGGGTGTGATAGACTCTACGTTCGCATACAACGGGTGTAAGCCATGTTACACGTGCGGAACACTCGGGTTAAACTTGACGAGCCTAGCATGTACAGACATGGCCTCGGAACACAAGAGACCGAAAGGTCGAACATGAGTCATATAGTAGATATGATCAACATGAAGATGTTCACCATTGAAACCACCTCAACTCACGTGATGATCGGACTTGAGTTGGTGGATTTGGATCATGTTACACTCGAATGATCGGAGGGATGTCAATTTGAGTGGGAGTTTTTTAAATATGATTAACTAAACTCATTATCTAAGAACAATAGTCTAAGTTGTCTTTGCTATATTTATGTTGTAGATCATGGCTCGCGCAGTAGCACCCCTGAATTTTAATGCGTTCCTAGAGAAAGCTAAGTTGAAAGATGATGGAAGTAACTTTGTGGACTGGGCCCGTAATCTAAAGATTATCCTTACGGCTTCCCAGAAGGCTTATGTCCTTGATGCACCGCTTGGTGATCCACCCGCTCCAGTTGAGTCTCTAGACGTTGTGAACGCCTGGCAGGCTCGTTCTGATGATTACTCAATAGTTCAATGTGCAATGTTGTATGGCTTAGAACCGGGACTTCAAAGACGTTTTGAACGTCATGGAGCATATGAGATGTTCCAGGAGTTGAAGTTTATCTTTCAGAAGAATGCCCGGATCGAGAGATATGAGATCTCCGATAAGTTCTATGCTTGCAAGATGGAGGAGAACGGGTCTATCAGTGATCACGTGCTCAGAATGTCTGGGTACTCCACCCGTCTGGCTGAGTTAGGGATGCCCCTTCCGCCAGAGGCTATCACTGACAGAGTTCTTCAATCATTGCCACCTAGCTACAAGAGCTTCGTGTTGAACTATAACATGCACGGGATGAACAAGTCAGTCGCCGAGCTGTTTGCGATGCTGAAAGCCGCTGAGTCTGAAATTCAGAAGGAGCATCAAGTGTTGATGGTCAATAAAACCACTAGTTTCAAGAAAAATGGCAAGGGTAAGAAGGGTAACTCCAAGCAGAGTGGCAAAGCAGTTGCTCCTCTCGTGAAGAAACCCAAGGCTGGACCCAAACCAGAAACTGTGTGTTTTCATTGCAAGGGAACTGGACACTGGAAGCGGAATTGCCCCAAGTATTTGGCTGACAAGAAGGCGGCCAACAACAAACAAGGTATATATGATATACATGTTATTGATGTGTACCTTACCAACTCTCGTTGTAGTGCCTGGGTATTTGATACCGGTGCGGTTGCTCATATTTGCAACTCAAAACAGGAACTGCGGAATAGACGGAGGCTGGCAAAGGACGAAGTGACGATGCGCGTGGGAAATGGTTCCAAGGTTGATGTGATCGCCGTCGGCACGCTCGCTCTTCGATTACCGTCGGGATTAGTGATGAACCTAAATAAGTGTTATTTGGTGCCTGCGTTAAGCATGAACATTATATCTGGATCTTGTTTATTGCGAGACGGTTACTCATTTAAATCAGAGAATAATGGTTGTTCTATTTATATGAGTAATATCTTTTATGGTCATGCACCCGATGTGAGGGGTTTATTCTTATTGAATCTCGATAGTAATGATACACATGTTCATAACATTGATGCCAAAAGATGTAGAATTGATAATGATAATACCACTTTCTTGTGGCACTGCCGTTTAGGTCATATTGGCGTAAAACGCATGAGGAAGCTCCATGCTGATGGACTTTTGGAGTCACTTGATTTTGAATCACTTGACACATGTGAGCCATGCCTCATGGGCAAGATGACTAAAACGCCGTTCTCTGGAATAATGGAACGGGCAAGTGACTTATTGGAAATCATACATACTGATGTGTGCGGTCCGATGAGTATTGAGGCGCGCGGTGGTTATCGTTACTTTCTCACCTTCACTGATGACTTAAGTAGATATGGGTATATTTACTTAATGAAACACAAGTCTGAAACATTTGAAAAGTTCAAACAATTTCAGAGTGAAGTTGAGAATCATCGTAACAAGAAGATTAAATTCCTACGATCTGATCGAGGGGGAGAATATCTGAGTTATGAGTTTGGCAGTCACTTAAGACAGTGTGGAATTGTTTCACAATTGACACCGCCTGGAACACCACAGCATAATGGTGTGTCCGAACGTCGTAATCGAACTTTATTGGATATGGTGCGATCTATGATGTCTCTTGCCGATTTGCCACTATCGTTTTGGGGTTATGCATTAGAGACAGCTGCATTCACTTTAAATAGGGCACCATCGAAATCCGTTGAGACGACGCCATATGAACTTTGGTTTGGCAAGAAGCCAAAACTGTCGTTTCTTAAAGTTTGGGGATGTGATGCTTATGTCAAAAAGCTTCAGCCTGAAAAGCTGGAACCCAAAGCGGAGAAATGCGTCTTCATAGGATACCCAAAAGAGACAATTGGGTATACCTTCTACCTCAGATCCAAGGGCAAAGTGTTTGTCGCTAAAAACGGAACATTTCTTGAGAAAGAGTTTCTCTCGAAAGAATTGAGTGGGAGGAAGATAGAACTTGATGAGGTTGTTGAACCTTTACTTCAACCTGAGAGTAGCGCAGCGCAGAAAGTTGTTTCTGTGGAGCCTACATTAGCTGAAGAGGAAGTTAATGATGATGATCATGAAGCTTTGGATCAAGTTGCTATCGAACCTCGTAGGTCGACAAGGACGCGTACTGCTCCTGAGTGGTACGGCAACCCTGTCTTAGAAGTCATGTTGTTAGACAACGATGAACCTACGAGCTATGGAGAAGCGATGATGAGCCCGGATTCCGAGAAGTGGTTAGAGGCCATGAAATCCGAGATGGGATCCATGTATGAAAACAAAGTATGGACTTTGGAAGTATTACCTGAAGGGCGTAAGGCCATTCAGAACAAATGGATCTTTAAGAGGAAGACGGACGCGGACGGTAATGTCACCGTCTATAAAGCTCGACTTGTGGCAAAGGGTTTTTCACAAGTTCAAGGAGTTGACTACGATGAGACCTTCTCACCCGTAGCGATGCTTAAGTCCGTCAGAATCATGTTAGCAATAGCTGCCTTTTTCGATTATGAAATTTGGCAGATGGATGTCAAAACAGCGTTCCTTAACGGTTTCCTTAAGGAAGAGTTGTATATGATGCAACCAGAAGGTTTTGTCGATCCAGAGAATGCTGACAAAGTTTGCAAACTCCAGCGATCCATTTATGGACTGGTGCAAGCATCTCGGAGTTGGAATCTTCGTTTTGATGAGGTGATCAAAGCGTTCGAGTTTATACAAGTTTACGGAGAAGCTTGTATTTACAAGAAAGTGAGTGGGAGCTCTATAGCGTTTCTAATATTATATGTGGATGACATATTGTTGATTGGAAACAATATAGAAATGCTGGAAAGCGTAAAGGAATATTTGAACAAGAGTTTTTTCAATGAAGGACCTAGGAGAAGCTGCTTTCATATTAGGCATCAAGATCTATAGAGATAGATCAAGACGCTTAATAGGACTTTCACAAAGCACATACCTTGATAAGATTTTGAAGAAGTTCAAAATGGATCAGTCCAAGAAGGGGTTCTTGCCTGTTTTGCAAGGTGTGAAGTTGAGTAAGACTCAATGCCCAGTGACTGCAGAAGATAGAGAAAAGATGAGTGTCATCCCCTATGCTTCGGCCATAGGCTCTATCATGTATGCAATGCTGTGCACAAGACCCGATGTCAGCCTTGCCATAAGTATGGTCGGAAGGTTTCAAAGTGATCCAGGAATGGAACACTGGACGGCGGTCAAGAATATCCTGAAGTACCTGAAAAGGACTAAGGACATGTTTCTCGTTTATGGAGGTGATCAAGAGCTCATCGTAAAGGGTTACGTCGATGCAAGCTTTGACACTGATCCGGATGACTCTAAGTCGCAAACCGGATACGTATTTATTCTTAATGGGGGTGCGGTTAGCTGGTGCAGTTCCAAGCAAAAGTAGCAGATTCTACATGCGAAGCGGAGTACATCGCTGCCTCGGAGGCGGCGAAGGAAGGTGTCTGGATGAAGGAGTTCATGACAGATCTTGGAGTAGTGCCTAGTGCGCTTAACCCAATGACTCTGTTTTGTGATAATACTGGTGCCATTGCTCTAGCCAAGGAACCAAGATTTCACAAGAGGACCAGACACATAAAACGACGTTTCAATTCCATCCGCGATTACATCAAGGAGGACGACATAAATATTTGCAAAGTACACACGGATCTAAATGTTGCAGATCCGTTGACTAAACCTCTTCCAAGGGCTAAACATGAACAACACCAGAACTGCATGGGTGTTCGATTCATTACAATGTAAATCACATAGTGATGTGAACTAGATTATTGACTCTAGTGCAAGTGGGAGACTGTTGGAAATATGCCCTAGAGGCAATAATAAATTGGTTATTATTATATTTCCTTGTTCATGATAATCGTTTATTATCCATGCTATAATTGTATTGATTGGAAACTCAAATACATGTGTGGGTACATAGACAACACTGTGTCCCTAGTAAGCCTCTAGTTGACTAGCTTGTTGATCAAAGATGGTTAAGGTTTCCTAGCCATGGACATGAGATGTCATTTGATAACGGGATCACATCATTAGGAGAATGATGTGATGGACAAGACCCAAACTGTAAACGTAGCATTTGATCGTGTCAGTTTATTGCTATTGTTTTCTGCATGTCAAGTATCTGTTCCTTTGACCATGAGATCATGCAACTCACTGACACCGGAGGAATACCTTGTGTGTATCAAACGTCGCAACGTAACTGGGTGACTATAAAGGTGCTCTACAGGTATCTCCGAGGGTGTCTGTTGGGTTGGCATGGATCAAGACTGGGATTTGTTACTCCGTATGACGGAGAGGTATCTCAGGGCCCACTCGGTAATACAACATCACAATGAGCCTTGCAAGCAATGTGACTAAAGTGTTAGCCACGAGATCTTGTATTACGGAACGAGTAAAGAGACTTGCCGGTAACGAGATTGAACTAGGTATAGTGATACCGACGATCGAATCTCGGGCAAGTAACATACCGAAGAACAAAGGGAACAGCATACGGGATTAACTGAATCCTTGACATAGAGGTTCGACCGATAAAGATCTTCGTAGAATATGTAGGAGCCAATATGGGCATCCAGGTCCCGCTATTGGTTATTGGCCGTAGAGGTGTCTCGGTCATGTCTACATAGTTCTCGAACCCGCAGGGTCTACACACTTAACGTTTGGTGACGATTAGTATAATTGAGTTATTATGTTGGTGACCGAAAGTTGTTCGGAGTCCCGGATAAGATCCCGGACATGACGAGGATCTCCGGAATAGTCCGGAGGTAAAGATTGATATATGTGATAATAGTGTTTTGATCTCTGGAAGGGTTCCGGAGTTCACCGGAAGGGGTTCCGGATGTTTACCGAAGTGTTCGGGTGCAGCAACACTTTATATGAGCCAAAGGGATAAAGCCCACAAGGTATTGGAAAGTGCAAAAGTAGTTTTGCTGCCGCGTAAGCGGTACTACCGCTTGGTGAAGCGGTACTACCGCCGGAGCGGTACTACCGCTTGTGTGAAGCGGTACTACCGCCCGAGCGGTACTACCGCTTGTGTGAAGCGGTACTACCGCCCAAGCGGTACTACCGCTTGTGTGAAGCGGTACTACCGCTTGTGCGCGGCTGTGCACGGTTCGGCAGGGATCCGAGTTGGACTCTTTCCCTGCGGGCCAAACCGACCTTGTGCGGGCAAAACCGACCCGGAGGAGGCTTTTACTCCAAGTTTAGACCCCAAGGCTCAACATATAAATAGAGGGGCAGGGCTAGCACACGGGACACATTAAGATTTCCCCAAGCCGTGTGCGGCAACCCTAACCCTCTAGTTCCTCCGTCATAATCTCCGTAGTGCTTGGCGAAGCCCTGCAGAGATTGTTCCTCACCACCATCACCACGCCGTCGTGCTGCTGGAAATCAACCACTACTTCATCATCGCTCGCTGGATCGAGGAGGTGAAGGCGTCATCAAGCCGTACGTGTGTTGAACGCGGAGGTGCCGTCCGTTCGGCACTAGATCGGAAGGATCGTGATTGGATCGCGGGACGCTCGGCGATTTGGATCGCGAAGACGTTCGACTACATCAACCGCGTTTATTAACGCTTCCGCTTAGCGATCTACAAGGGTATGTAGATTCACTCTCCCTCTCGTAGATGCTCATCACCATGGATAGATCTTGTGTGTGCGTAGGAAAATTTTTGTTTCCCATGCAACGTTCCCCAACATAAGTAAGTTCTTAAGCTCATGAAATGAGGCATCTTGGGAAGGGCCCCAAACAAATGGTGCATTATTCTTACTCAATGCGTGCAATGGTGATGCAATAGTGCTAAAGTCCTTCACATAGCATCGATAAAATCCGGCTAAGCCAAGGAAGCTACGCACTTGAAGCAAATTGGTTGGTTGTGGCCAAGTTTTAATAGCATCAATTTTAGCTTCATCAACTTGAACACCTTTAGAGGAGACTACAAATCCCAAGAAAACAAGTTTATCAACACCGAAAGTGTATTTTTCCATGTTCGCATAAAGTTTTTCATTTCTAAGAACTTGCAAGATGTCCCTAAGATGTATGACATGATCATCAAGAGATTGGCTAAACACAAGTATATCGTCAAACTAGACCACAACACAAATGCCAATATATTTGTGAAGAACATAGTGCATCACACGCATAAAAGTGCTAGGTGCTTGAGATAAGCCCATAGGCATGACCAACCATTCATATAAGCCAAATTTGGTTTTGAAAGCCATTTTCCATTCACCACCCTCTTGCATGCGAATTTGATAGTAGCCACTTTTAAGATCAATTTTGGAGAAAATGGTGGCTCCACTAAGTTCATCTAGCATGTCATCAAGGCGTGGAATGGGGTGTCAATATCTAACGGTGATAGCATTAATGAGACAACAATCAGAACACATGCGATAACTACCATCTTTCTTAGGCACAAGAATAACCGGGACGGAACATGGACTCAAGCTCTCACGTACATACCCGTTCTCCATGAGATGTTGCACTTGCCTTTGGATCTCTTTGGTCTCGTCAGGGTTGACGCGGTGAGGTGCCTTGTTCGGTAAAGGTGAGCCGGGGATGAGGTCGATGCGGTGTTCGATTCCACGAAGTGGAGGAAGTCCGGGAGGTAGCTCATCGGGAAAAACGTCCGCGAATTCCTGCAATAGATGAGACAACACCAAAGGTAGATGTTGTGAAGTATTAGTCCTCACTGCTTCATCTTTGCACACAAGCACAAAGTGAAGAACGCTCGATGGGCTCTCACTTACATCCCTTATGTCTCTTTTGGTGGCTAAAAGCACTAAACCTCATCGTGGAGTCACTCATTTTTGGCTTGTGGCGCTCACTCTCTTTATGGTGGTTCTCTCTCTCACTGGTATCTCCATGATGGGTTGAAGCTTGCTTGTCGGCGATGACTTGACTTGGCGACATGGGTCGAAGCACGTACTCCTTGCCCTTCATTTTGAAGCTATAGTGATTGGTCCGTCCATTGTGTATGATGCCGCGGTGGAATTTCCAAGGTCTTCCTAATAGGAGATGACATACGAACATGGGAACCACATCACACTCCAAGGTGTCTTCGTAAGCGCCAATCTTGAAGGAGACTTGAACGGTGTGCTTCACTTGGAAGGTGCCGGAGTCGCTTACCATTGGACCTTGTAGGGGTGAGGGTGCTTCTTCTTGATCAATTGTAGCTTGGAACATAGCTCTTCACTTGCCAAGTTGTGGCAACTTCCGCCGTCGATGATGACTTTGACGGAACGTCCTTGGATGCCCGCTTTGGTATGGAAGATGTGGCAACGTTGGTCATCGTCTTGTTGTTGTTGAAGTGTCAAGATCTTGAAGACAACAAGAGCGGGGCTTGAATCATTGTCACAAAAGACTTGAGCGTCTTCATCTTCATTCACTCGTCGGTGCATTGCCACATGCTCAAGGGCTTCCATTTCGTCTTCGCTCATGGAGTCATAGGTGCTGTCGTCATTGGCGATCATGGTGCGCCGTGTGGGGCACTCAAATGACTTGTGGCCTCGGCCCTTGCAAGTGAAACATTGTATTGCACTTTTCTTGGCGGTAGCATCCGTTGTAGGAGTCGATAACAAAGTTCTTGTCTTGGATATACTTGAAGGAGGATGACTCGAAGATGTCGAAGGTTGTTTGGAGCTTGACTTGTCACCGGTACTTGGTGTAGCTCGAGTTATTAGAGGAGGTGTCGTAGTCGTTGAAGCATGAGTGTATGAACCATAGTTCTTGGAAGAGTACTTGGAGTACCTGTAGTCCTCTTGCACTTGTCGCTCCACTTTGGTTGCTTAGTGCACTAGCTCGAGGAGGTTGGAGTACGGTTGGAAGTCTGCAATTTTCTTGATTGGATGGTTGAGACCATTCAAGAAACGTGCCATAGTTTGTTCATCATCTTCCTTGACGTTGGCTCGTATCATGGAAATTTCCATCTCTCGATAGTATTCTTCAACTGATTTTGTGCCTTGCTTGAGGAGTTGTAGCTTCTTGAAGAGATCGCGACTATAGTGTGTGGGCACAAAACAAGCTCTCATGATATCCTTCATTTGATTCCAAATCGTGATAGGTGGCTCGCCTTTTTCTTGGCGTCGTTTGATCACTTGCTCCCACCAAATGAGAACATAGTCTTGGAACTCTAGAGATGCCATGGCGATCTTCTTTTCCTCTTCGTAATTGTGAAGACGGAATATCTTGTCGACCTTCAATGCCCATGAGAGGTAGTCTTCGGGGTCATTGCTTCCGGAAAACTTAGGCATGTTGAACTTGAACTTGCCGTAGCATTGCTCCTCATTATGTTGGGGATGATGGCGATGTCGCTCTTGTCTTGGAGGTGGATTCTCTAGCTCTTGCTCCTCGCGCTCTTCTTGGTGGACTTGACATCGAGGGCGTGGGATACGTGCACGGTTTCTCATTTCTTGGCGCTCCTCAAGACGCGCGGCTTCTTCTTGTTGCACTCGTCGGAGGGCTTCTTCTTGTTCACGCACTCGGCGGTTGCGCTCGTTGACGGCACGAGTTGCTTCTCGTAGGGCACGTTGAGCTTCTAGTGTTTGTTCCTCATGACGTTGTTGTTCTTGTTGTAGAGCGTCGCCGTGGTGGTTTTTGTGGCGTTGGCGGTGTGGAACTTGCTCTTGGTCCATGGCGCCTTGTGCTTGACGATGTTGTCATTCGCGCTCTCGAAGGCGGTCTTGCAAACCATTGCCATGGAATGGATTTTGCAAAGATTGATGGTCTTCATGGTCTTGATGACGATGTGAGCGAGCTCGTGGAAGACATGCATCCGAAGACATGTTCGAAGAGTGTCAGCTCGAGTGGCGTCGTCTTGGTGATGACGAGGTGGAACAAGTGCGGTTGATCATCAATGCACGGAACTCTTCTGATAAGAACGGTCCAAGAAACAGCGTGCCTTCATCTTCATCAAGTGAAGAAATCTAGGAAGGACCAATGACACGAGCAAGGACTCGTCAAATCACTGAACAGGTGAATCTTCTCCTTGAAAAATATTTCAACCATGATGAGAATTGGGTACTACCTAATGCTTCAACATTTTGTGTACTCAGGTTCAGCGGAGAAGAATCATTAATGGAGAATTGATCTGGCTTAGCAATCTATGAAGAAAATATCTATGGTTGATATTTTGAAGAAATATCTATGGCTGATATTTTGAAGAACACAAATCCACTTTTGAGTCTGATCCCAAGTAACTTCATGGCTAAGAAATATCAAGAAATATCCATCTAAAATATCTTGGTTACTTACTCCTTAAGCATATCCATGGGATGAAGCAAAACAGGATTTGGACAGCAATTTTCTTTTAGCTGTGTACTGTAGCACCATCATACTATTCATGTACTGTAGCACCGACCCGCTGTAGCATCCATGTACTGTAGCAAAGTCCATGTATCCCTATAAATATGAGGGCAACCCCATATGTAATAGTTAGACTTGAAATTTCAGAATTGAATGAGCTCTTGCTCCTTTAGTGTGTGAGGTATTTCCACCACTTAGAGGATTGGGAGTTGTTCTGAGTTGCTGCTCCGTTGTTCTTGCGATTGCTTGACGATTGCATGAACGTGTTGCTCCACGTTAGCGAGTAACAAAAGGGCCGAAGCGTGTTGTTGGGTGAATCAAATGCCGTAGGCTTCCGTAATCGAGACGGTGGTTGACGGTGTCATTCATCAGGCTTCACGGGCTAGTTATTCAGAATCCTACGACGTGAAGATCGAGCCACCCCGGTTCGTATCATCTTGGTATCAGAGCTCAAGGTTTACACGGTAGGATTTGTATCTCTACTATCTACTAGTTGTAGCTGTTTTTATTACCTATCCAGAAAAAGCCCCACAAAAATATTTGTTCTTAAACCATAGAATCAATTGAAAATTGTGGTGATTTTTGCTAGGTTTTAGTCCACTAGAATCTTGCTTGCTTGCTGATCCAAAAATTTCCATTATCCTTCTTTCATCTAAATATCATTTACTAGATCTGTCCCTCTTTTCTACTCTTTGTTTATGCCAATATTTTATTTCATAAACTTCCCTCAAATCTGTTGGTATATATTTCTGTATTTTGCAACTATTCTGTACCAACATCCATAATATCCCTCAAGAGTTTGTAGCACACATATTATCATTCCCATATAAGTGAACTCCTACTTTCCCTTTGAAAGTCCTTGTACAAGAAGAAAGGACCTTGGTACGAAAGAAAAGAAAAGAGTAGAGAAAAAAAAGCAAGTAAAAACTGAGAAAAAGAAATATCAAAAGAGTACTTGGGTCTTTTGGGCAACATGTCAAAGCTTGTAATTCTTAGTGTGCAAATATGAATTTATTTACATCACAATCCCGAAGTTATCTTTCCAACTCATGTTACCTACACCATAGTTCTTTCTTTGCTTATATCCTTTCAGCTTTCCCTTGGTTGTGTCAAGTATTTTCCAACCTCCACTTATATTTTTGGATCGCAACTAAGTATTGAATTCTAGTGTGGATTATTACTTACCATTACAACATCTAGAATTTCAATTGCATAGGAGCAACACTAACATTCCAAGTTCCACAAAATAGCCATCGTCTTATTACAGCACTTAGGGTCTTGATTCACTCAGAACACCTTTACCCAATTACTGCTACTGGAGTATACATTGTTCTATAATCAAGAAGCTATCGTAAGAACTTCGATAAGCAAGGGTGAGGATTGAGAGAGTCCATATACCTAAAACTATTTACGTTGTGCTATTTTTGTGTTTGTACTAACCATGGCAGGAACTGAAGAGGAACCCAGTTATGTAACCCAACCCGACCTTGAGAAGCTCACTGAGGATTTCAATAAACAATTGAATGAAAATATGAGCATTCTCCACAAAGAGATCATCTCTGAGGTAGGATCTGAATTCCGGAAGCAGTTTATGGGACAAGGAGAGCAAACTGGTGAGGAGATATATGAGAATGGTGAGGAAGCTTCTGCTCACCAAGCACAAAGAGACCATGTTGCAACCTCAGCATTACGACCTCCACCATTCATGCCAGAAGAAAATGGTCGTGGAAGAGGTCGTGAACACAATGAAAGAATGCCACTTGGTGGTCGACCTACTACTCCCTTCCGCATATACAACAATGATGCCTTCCAACGAGGGGAACGTGCTGATCCTCAACCACAAGAAGAAAAATTTGGCAAACTCAAATTCACCATTCCCAGGTTTGAAGATAATTCTGATCCTGATGCTTATTTAACATGGAAATTAAAGGTAGACAAAATCTTTCAAATACATAATTATTCGGAAGAGAAGAAGCTTGCCATGGCTTCCTTGGAATTTGATGGCTATGCACTTATTTGGTGGGAACAAATACAAAACCAGTGAGAAGAATATGGTGAACCACCCATTGCCACATGGGCTGAAATGAAGAAAGAAATGAAAGCAAGGTTCATACCTTTACATTATAGACGTGATTTATTTGATAAATTGCACGCTTTAAAACAGGAAAATAGTACCGTGGAGGAGTACTATAAAGAAATGGAGCAAGCCATGATTCGTGCACGTATTCGAGAAGACGAAGAGCAAACAATGTCACGTTTCTTGCATGGACTACGCCATGACATCAAGCGCATTGTCATCTACCAACCTTACCACACCGTGGTAGAATTGGTACACCAAGCTGAGAAGGCCGAAAGACAATTGTTAGAAGATGCTAAATATACTAGGTCCACACGTACACCATCATTCAACTTAAAGGCTCCATCCAATACACCTAAGGCACATTTCAGCTTGGGAAAAGGTATGTCCTCATCTAGTAATTCAATTGCAAATAATGCTAGTTCTCCTGCTATGTCAAAATTAGCACCATATTCAAACAAGGACAAGCCAACATCATCATCAAGATCATCCATTGGTTCCACTTCCCAGTCAAGAAAAATTATATGTTTCAAGTGTCAAGGAAGAGGACATATGTCTAAGGAATGCCCAAACAACCGCGTCATGTTGATCAATGAAGATGGAGAATACATCTCAGATGATGAAGAGGAGGTATAACTAACTGAACAAGATGAAAGATTTAATGATGCACATGAAGAAAAAGAAGATTGTTCCGACTGCACCTTTGAAACCGGTAATTCGCTTGTCATCACTAAAGTACTTAGTGTGCAACAAAAAGAAGATGAGCATCCCCAAAGACTCAACCTTTTCCATACCCAAGCAAAGGTAAATGACAAGGTAATCAAGTTAATCATTGATGGAGGTAGTTGTCATAATCTTGCTAGTAAAGAATTATGTGATAAGCTTGGATTAAAATTGCTAAAGCATCCCCATCCATATAATATTCAATGGCTTAGTGATTTTGGAAGTGTTAAAATCCAACACATGGTTAATGTCACATTTAAAATCAAAGACTATGTTGATACTATTACTTTTGATGTTGTACCCATGACTGTATGCCATTTACTTTTGGGAAGACCTTGGCTATATGATAGACATGTTACACATGATGGGAGAGAAAATACATATATGTTTAAGAAAGATGAGAAAAATATAAAGTTATTCCCTATGACTCCTAATCAAATTCTTGGCCAAAATATGCAAAAGAAAGTGGAAGCAAAATTAGAAGATGACAAAATAAAGCTAAATAGAAGAAAAGACAACGAAGTGAAAAATTTAGTCATGATAACAGATAAATTTGATGTAAAAGGAATGAGAAATAATTCTGAATTAATGCATATCGTTCTCATCTATAAAGATAATCTGATTTTGACTAACAATACAACAAAGCTTCCTAGTATTGTTTCAAAAGTCTTGCAGGATTATGGGGATATATTACCAAAAGAGATACCTGCTGGACTTCCTCCCATCAGAGGCATTGAGCACCAAATTGATCTCATTCCCGGAGCTTCACTACCAAATCGTCCTCCATACCGTGTCAACCCAGAAGAGACAAAAGAGATCCAAAGGCAAGTACAAGATCTACTTGAAAAAGGGTATGTTCGAGAAAGCCTTAGCCCTTGTGCTGTTCCTGTCATTTTAGTTCCTAAAAAGGATGGATCATGGAGAATGTGCATTGATTGTAGAGCCATTAATAATATTACAATTAGGTATCGTCATCCTATACCTAGGCTTGATGATATGCTAGACGAACTCTCTGGTTCTAAAATATTCTCTAAAATTGATTTGAAAAGTGGATACCACCAAATTAGGGTCAAACCTGGAGATGAATGGAAAACCGCTTTTAAAACAAAATTTGGTTTGTATGAATGGCTAGTTATGCCATTTGGTTTGACTAATGCACCTAGTACATTCATGAGACTAATGAATCATGTTTTAAGAACATTCATTGGTAGATTTGTTGTGGTATATTTTGATGACATATTGATCTATAGCAAATCCTTGGAAGAACATGTTAAACATCTAACACAAGTACTAGAAGTGCTAAGAAAGGAACAATTGTATGCCAATCTTGAGAAATGCACTTTTTGTACAAGCAAAGTTGTTTTCTTAGGTTTTGTTGTTTCAAGTCAAGGAGTTGAGGTAGATGAGTCAAAAATAGAAGCTATTAAAAATTGGCCTACTCCTTTGAATGTTAGCCAAGTAAGAAGTTTTCATGGATTAGCTAGATTTTATCGCCGCTTTGTTAAGGATTTTAGTACAATTTCTGCCCCATTAAATGAATTAACAAAACTAGAGTTCCTTTTCAATGGGGTGATTCACAAGAAAAATCCTTTCAAGAGTTAAAGAAACGATTAACCGAAACACCATTGCTTGCATTACCTGATTTCACTAGAACTTTTGAAATTGAGTGCGATGCTAGTGGAATAGGTATTGGAGGAGTTCTTATGCAAGAAGGTAAACCAATTGCATATTTTAGCGAAAAATTAAATGGCGCACAATTAAATTATCCAATATATGATAAAGAATTATATGCATTGGTACGTGTACTTGAAACATGGCAGCATTACTTATGGCCTAAGGAATTTGTAATTCACTCTGACCATGAGTCTTTGAAATATTTGAAAGGCCAAGCTAAACTAAATCATAGACATGCTAAATGGGTTGAATTTATTGAAAGCTTCCCTTATGTTGTCAAGTACAAGAAAGGTAAAGATAATGTTGTTGCAGATGCTTTGTCTCGTAGACATGCACTCTTAACACAACTAGAAATTAATGTCCCTGGAATAGATAGTTTAAAAGAATTGTATGCTAATGACAAAGAATTTTCAGAACCATACTCTCATTGTAAAGAAGGAAAAGGATGGGACAAGTATCATGTGCATGATGGATTTCTGTTTTACATAAACAAATTGTGTGTCCCCGAGTCGTCCGTTCGCTTGCTTTTATTGCAGGAATCTCATGCAGGAGGGTTAATGGGACATTTTGGCATCGCAAAAACACATACAATTCTCACCGATCATTTCTATTGGCCACGAATGCGAAGGGATGTTGAACGATTCGTGCAAAGATGTCTCACCTGCCACAAAGCTAAGTCCAAACTGAACCCTTATGGATTATATACTCCTCTTCTGGTTCCTAATGCCCCTTGGGAAGATATTAGTATGGATTTTGTTCTAGGACTACCAAGAACAAAAAAAGGGAGGGATTCAATATTTGTGGTAGTTGATAGATTTTCCAAAATGGCACATTTTATACCCTGTCATAAAAGCGATGATGCGTCCCACGTAGCTGATTTGTTTTTCAAGGAAATAATTCAGCTACATGGAGTGCCAAGGACTATTGTTTCCGACCGTGATGTCAAATTCATGAGCTACTTTTGGAAGACATTGTGGGCCAAATTGGGAACAAAATTATTATTCTCAACCACTTGTCACCCACAAACTGATGGTCAAACAGAAGTGGTGAATAGAGCCTTATCAACATTATTGAGAACAATGATCAAGAAGAACCTCAAGGAATGGGAAGAGTATCAACCGCATGTGGAGTTTGCATATAATAGGGCGGTACACTCTACAACTCAACTTTGTCCATTTGAAGTGGTATATGGATTCAAACCTATCACACCACTAGACCTGCTACCTTTACCATTTGAAGAACGTGCCAACATTCAAGCATTCAAGCGTGCTGAGCATATTAAGAAAATTCATCTTAAAACCAAAGAAGCAATAGAGAAGAAGTCTCAATATTTTGCAGAAAAGGCCAATAAAAGTAGAAATAAGATGCTTTTTGAACCCGGAGATTTGGTATGGGTACATCTTCGGAAGGAACGTTTTCCCGAAAAACGCAAATCAAAATTGATTCCGAGGGGAGGAGGACCATTTAGAGTGCTTGCCAAAGTGAATGACAATGCTTAGAAGATCGAACTTCCACAAGAATATCATGGGGTAAGTACTACCTTTAATGTTTCAGACTTATCTCCTTTCTTTGGTCCAAAAGATACAGAGTCGAGGACGACTCCTTTTGAAGGGGGGGGGAGGATGATAAGAACGGTCCAAGCAATAGCGTGCCTTCATCTTCATCAAGTGAAGAAATTCAGAAAGGACCAATGACACAAGCAAGGACTCATCAAATCACTGAACAGGTGAATCTTCTCCTTGAAAAATATTTCAACGATGATGAGAATTGGGTACTACCTAATGCTTCAACATTTTGTGTACTCAGGTTCAACGGAGAAGAATCATTAATGGAGAATTGATCCGGCTTAGCAATCTATGAAGAAAATATCTATGGTTGATATTTTGAAGAAATATCTATGGCTGATATTTTGAAGAACACAAATCCACTTTTGAGTGTGATCCCAAGTAACTTCATGGCTAAGAAATATCAAGAAATATCCATCTAAAATATCTTGGTTACTTACTCCTTAAGCATATCCATGGGATGAAGCAAAACAGGATTTGGACAGCCATTTTCTTTTAGCTGTGTACTGCAGCACCGTTATACTATTCATGTATTGTAGCACCGACCCACTGTAGCATCCGTGTACTGTAGCAGAGTCCATGTATCCCTATAAATATGAGGGCAACCCCATATGTAATAGTTAGACTTGAAATTTCAGAATTGAAAGAGCTCTTGCTCCTTTAGTGTGTGAGGTATTTCCACCACTTAGAGGATTGGGAGTTGTTCTGAGTTGCTGCTCCGTTGTTCTTGCGATTGCTTGACGATTGCATGAACGTGTTGCTCCACGTTAGCGAGTAACAAAAGGGCCGAAGCGTGTTGTTGGGTGAATCGAGTGCCGTAGGCTTCCGTAATCGAGACGGTGGTTGACGGTGTCATTCATCAGGCTTCACAGGCTAGTTATCCAGAATCCTACGACGTGAAGATCGGGCCACCCTGGTTCGTATCATCTTCCATTTGAGTTGATAGCTTGTCGTCGAATTGTTAGCAAGAGATTAATAATGTTGAAAAAATATTGTTAGCAAGAGATTAATAATGTTGAATAAAAGATTCACAAATTCGCAAGTGAAACAAGTAGACCAATAGCAATGAGTGGCACACGAAAACACACACACGGATAGATAAATGAGGTCATGCATCCAAGGAATGAGCACAAAATGTGGAATCCATTGAAAACGCTCGTGTTGCACAATGCTAGAGAGACGCTCGCACGATTGCTCAATAGGCGGATACAAACTTGTGCACAACCTATGAGAGACAAAACGTATCGACTTTCTATCTCACTTATGCTATGTATGTATGATTCCCGGTGAACTCGGTCACAATGATCCAAGATGATCAATATGCTATGCAATGTGGCGTGATGCTATGGCTATTGCTTACAAGCATGTTGTTTTTCTTTTTCTCTTTGCTTAAAAGCTTTTTCTATCTTTGATATCTTCCTTGGCCACTTATGCAAAAAGCTCTTACCAAGATAGCAATTATGCATATGCGGGAACAATTGATGACACAAGAGATGATACGATGATATATGCACGCTATGATAGCTAGGAGGAACGTGTATCACTAAAGTGCACAACTAGCATTGCCCGACAATACTCAAATGGCTAGTCTCGTAGGAAAGTAACGCAAAAGAGGGCCTCTGGGTTAACAATGCAATGGCAAGGAGAGTGTATAAAGATGTCGTCGAAGTTACTGTCCTTGCTTACGGTGATGGTGTGAAATGATGAAATGGTTGTTGTCGATGTTGAGTTCGGGCGAAGATGAGTGGCGGTGATGTTGATGACGAACCGTCCCTAAGTAGCCGAAACGCGTTAGGAAACGGAAACCGCGAACTCAAGTTCTCAAATGGCAAACGGTGCAAAATTGTGGTTGGTTGCAGAAGTCGGCGGTGGTTTGCGAAAGGAAATACGGAAAACGATGAAAATTGGTGGTGGTGGAGTGATGGGCTATGAGGCGCCGGATGTCCGGGCTGCCAGATGTCCGGGGGCCATGGGCCGGATGTCCGGGCTCCAAATCCGTGGATGAACTCGATGAAGAACAGGGAGAAATGAAAATTGGAGGCAAAATTCGTGGAATTTCGTGGATGGAAAATGGTGGAAAAGGTGGAGAAAAGCAAGATCCACCTGCAACACTTCGAATCCATGGATCAAAATCAACAAAACATCATCAAACCAACAAATCACAAAAAAAATTGGTATGGCTATTTTTGTGGGGAATTTTCGAAATTGGGCAAAACAAACAAAATTGGGGCTATAAAGTGGAGGGGAAGAACTCCAAAGTGTGAATCAACGTGGCTCTGATCCAAGATGATGTAGGGTGGAACCCTAATGTGGTGATCTTCTCACACTTGGAGGGGGAAAAGGGAAAATTGAGAGAAGAACACAAAACAACCACTCAATTGACACAAGTCCAATGACACATGTGCTAAATCCACATACACAAAGAGGGAGATACAAGATCCAAAGTCAACACAAGAGGATACAAAGGGTAACTAGTTCATCCCAATCCTTGGAGGAAAGAGGTCTTGAATACTTAGGAGGATCTTCCCACAAGGGGGTCTTGAATCCTTAGGAGGATCTTCTCACATGCTCACATGGTGGTCTTGATCTCCATGGGAGAGGTAGGTGGATGAGCAAAACTCAATCTCTAATGAGCTATCACTTTGCTAACCCTAGCTAGGAGTAGGGGTAGTCTATATATAGTGCTAGTACAAGTTGGGGCGAATTGGAGGGGTACATGGGGCCTTGGCCCGTTCTCTGCGCACAGGCAGGTGCCGGATGTTTGGGCTGGGGGCCGGATGTCCGGCGGCTCAGGAAGAGCCGGATGTCCGGGGCTTCGGGCCGGATGTCCAGCCTGGCGTCTGTCCAGGTTCTGTTGCCTCGGGCCGGAAATCCGGGCAGGGGCCGGATGTCCAGCCAGGTCGGGCCGGATGTCCGGGGCATGTAGCATTTCGTCTGCTAAACTGCTGCTGATGTGGCTGACTCCAGGCGCCGGATGTCCGGGCCCTGGGCCGGATGTCCGGCCACTGTATCCTTTCAACGGTCTTCTTCTCCATGCTTCCTCGTCCGTGAACTTGTAGACTTGTCCGTTGTTCCGAGCATATCCGAGGGGGTCTTCTTGATACCTAAGCACATATAGCACTCCGGATTGAGGTAATAGCCATGTCTCACGTGGGTTGTACGGAATGTCATTAAGGAGAGATGTCACCCCTGTATCGATAGCTCTTGCACGTGCTCGTGTCATCGGTCCACTCAGCACTTAGGGAGACGGAGGTAGGTCCATGGGGATGACCGTAGGATGCTCTGCTTTAGTAGGTATGGTGGCTATTTTGAGGAAGATATAAGGAGGCTTATGTGTGATAGAGCGTATCATATCACGGGGGTTGGATGCACTGATGAAGTTTGCACCAACTCTCGAGGTGATATCGAGCAATGCACGGTACCGAAGAGGCTAGCAAATTGCGGAAGGGTGAGAGTGCGTATAATCCATGGACTCACATTTGTCATAAAGAACTCACATACTTATTGCAAAGCCTATTAGCCCTCGAAGAAAAGTACTACTCGCATGCCCCTAGGGAGGAGGTTGGTAGGAGTTAACCATCGCGCACCCCCGATTATAACAACACTTCAAGGATTTCATTTCATACATCAAAATGCTCAAACCTCCCCACCATGCCAGGACCAACACTTAGATGAGAAGTTAATAACAAGCTTTAATACCGATATTTCTACTAACCAATGATCATGAAGCAATATCCTTTCATATTACGATATCAGTATTATTAAACCATACGTTTCATATTTAGTGATCTACATGAAAGTTTTTATTATATCCCCTTGAATACCTATCCTTTTTGGACTAGTCTTATAACACGTGCAAATTGCCATTACTATTTATTAGACTCTCAAAAAGATTTAAGTGAAGCATGAGAGTTCAATTATTTCTACAAAATATAACCACCGCCGTGCCCTAAAAGATATAAGTGAAGCACTAGAGCAACTGCCTAGCTCAAAAGATATAAGTGAAGCTCATAGAGTATTCTAACAAATCAGGATAAACGTGTGTCCCTCTCAAATAGGTGTGTCCAGCAACCAATGATTGTGGCAAACTAAAAAGCAAACAAATAAAATAATGGCACACGATGCTCCAAGTAAAACTCATATCATGTGATGAATAAAATTATAGCTCCAAGTAAGTTACCAATAGATTGTAGATGAAAGAGGGGATGCCATCCGCGGCATCCCCAAGCTTAGATGCTTGGGTCTTCCTTGAATATTACCTTGGGGTGCCTTGGGCATCCCCAAGCTTAGGGTCTTGCCGCTCCTTATTCCTTTAGCCATTGTAATCTCACCCAAAACTTGAAAACTTCAGCACACAAAACTCAACAGAAACTTCGTGAGATCCGTTAGTATAATAAATCAATCATCCACTTTAGGTACTGTTATAAACTCATTCATAATTGTTCTTGCATAATACCTACTGTATTCTAACTCTTCCATGACTTATACCCCCGATATAATCCATAGTTTCATTAAAACAAGCACACTGTGCAATAAAAACAGAATATGTCTAAAACAGAATAGTACGTAGTGACAAAATATTATCTATACTTCCGTAGCTCCAAATATTATGAAAAATTATGACAACGTAAACAATTTGTATTACAATACTGTGTAACTATTTCAGATTTTGCTGACATTCCAGTTAAAAACATAAAATCAAATATTGGACGCAAAACTTTCTGTTTTCAAACAACATCAATTATACTATCATCCAAATCATCCCAAAGGCATTACTTGGCACAAACACTAATTAAAAGATAAAAAAATTATTATAGTAGCTATAATTGTGCAAACACACAAAACAAAAAAGAAAAGCAAAAATTTAAGATACATATTGGGTTGCCTCCCAACAAGCGCTATTGTTTTATGCCCCTAGCTAGGTATAATGCATTGTTTCAAGTTTTATCATCCTTAGTTTCCAAATCCTCAATTATACACCCACGCTTCCAAGGAGGTTTAGCATATGAATTTTTAATAATCACACTCCTAGGGAAAAAGTTGAGGAATTTGATTTCATAAATAGGTTCCTTTATTATATCAAGGAAGTTGGGGTGCAGACTAATCTTTTTAAGATCCTTGTTTCCATTACTAGATGTGGCACCCTTATTTTTAGGAACATACATGAACTTGGAATTCTTATGAGGAGGAGTCCTCTCAACAGTTTTAACAGTAGAAAAAGCAGAACCCAAATTATTAATAATCTCTTCCAACTTATCAATTCTAGTGGGACTTTGTTCTACCCTTTCATTAATAATTGGTTCCTTCTCTTTTAACATCTTTAATGTAGTTCCTACCTTAGACCCAAATTGAGTGACTTGATTATGGACGTTTTAGTCTAAATTCTCAATATGTTCTATAGTAGGCATTTTATTTTCAATAGATTCTAACCTTCGCATAACATCTTCCAAAGTCAATGCCGTTTCATTAATAGTAATAGGTGGTGATCCTACCAAATTTCCCATAGCATTTAAAGCATCATTGGGGTGAGTACTCAAGAAATTCCATGCAGTAATAGTGTCAAGCAAAAATCTATAGCAAGTAGTAACACCCACATAAAAATTGCAAAGAAGAACGGTAGTGGATTGCTTACGAATTGATCTATTTTGAGAATCGCAAATCCTATACCAAGCATCTTTTAAACTTTCTCCTCCCCTTTGTTTAAAATTAAGCACTTCATTCTCGGGAGTGCAAGCAACAAGCAAAGAACTAGCCATAGTGGCAAAACAAAAATATTTTTGTGTTTTTTGATTTTTAGAGAAGTGGGGGAGATGAAAAAGAGAAGAAAATAAAAAGGCAAATAAAAAATTGAGCAAGTAGATGATAGTTTGAGTGAAGGTACTTGATAGGATTTGATGATGTCTCCCCGGCAATGGCACCAGAAATTCTTCCTGCTACTTGTGAGCTACATTGGGATTTTCCCCGAAGAGGAGGGGAGATGCAATACAGTAGAGATAATTATTTCCCTCAGTGAGAAACAAGGTTTATCGAACCGATAGGAGAATCACACAAACCCTCGTGAACAGCACCTGCACACACAAAAGCAAATACTTGCACCCAACGCGGGCAAGAGGGCTGTCAATCCCCTTGAACTCGTTAATTACAAGGATTAAATCTTGTATAGGCAAAAGTATAAATTGCAAAACAAAAGAAAAGTAAAAAAATTGCAACAAAGGTTTTTAGGTTTTCTTTTTATATTTAAGATAGACCCAGGGGGCCATAGTTTTCACTAGAGGCTTCTCTCTCGAACACATAGCATACGGTGGGTAAACAAATTATTGTTGGGCAATTGATAGAAAAACGCATAGTTATGACGTTATTCACGGCAATGATCATGTATATAGGCATCACGTCTGAGACAAGTTGACCGACTCCTGCCTGCATCTACTATTGTTACTCCACCAATCGACCTCTATCCAGCATGCATCTATGGTATTGAGTTCATGACAAACAGAGTAACGGTTTAAGCAAGATGACATGATGTAGACAAAGTAAACTCAATCAATATGAATAAACCCCATCGTTTTATCCTTAATGGCAACAATACAAATACATGTCTTGTCCCCTACTTTGTCACTGGGATATAGAGCACCGCAAGATTGAACCCATTACAAAGCACCTCTCTCGCTGAAGATAAATCAATCTAGTTGGCCAAACCAAACGGATAGATCGGAGAGAAATACAAAGCTATAAAAATTATGCATAATAAAGTTCAGAAAAGACTCAATTACTTTCAATGAACAATCTGATCATAAACCCACAATTCATCGGATCCCAACAAACACATCGCAAAAGAAGATTACATCAGATAGAACTCCAAAGAGATCGAGGAGAACATTGTATTGAAGATCAAAGAGAGAGAAGAAGCCATCTAGCTACTACCTATGGACACGTAGGTCTGTGGTGAACTACTCACACATCATCGGAAGGGCAGCAAGGTTGATGTAGAAGCCCTCCGTGATCGATTCCCCCTCCGGCAGATTACCGGAAAAGGCCTCCAGATGGGATTGTGGAAGAATAGAGGATTGTGGCGGCGGAAAAGTTATATCGTCTTGTGTTCTGTTGGTTTGGGAATATTTGGGAATTTATAGGCTTGGAATTAGGTCAAACGGAGCTGCGTGGGGCCCACAAGCTCAGGGGGCGCGCCTACCCCCCTGGGGCACGCCCCTCGAGCTTGTGGTTCTCTCGTATCTCTTCTGGCCTCTTCCCGAAGCTTCTAGGGTCCCTTCTGGTCCAGAAAAAATTAATCTAAAGATTTTTTCTGTTTGGACTTTATTTGATATTGATTTTTTGAAAAGCCAAAAACAAGCAAAAAACAGGAACTGGCACTGGGCACTGAGTTAATAGGTTAGTCCCAAAGAATGATATAAAATAGCATATAATTGCATATAAAGCATCCAAGATTGATAATATAAAAACATGAAACAATCAAAAATTATAGATACGTTGGAGACATATCACCGATCCTAGTTATATAAATTGATTTATATTGGGCTGCAGGAGTAGTTTATAGACAGTTCGATTGTTGCCCTTTTTGGGCAGGAATCTCCACTTAACAGCAAGAATTCACATACATGATTCTTTTTTTTTACTTTGTTATCCCTGAAGGGAATATATTCATCACTGAACACCTTCAGCAGACCATTGTTGTATAGTTGAATGTTATTACTTAAGGATTTGTGAAGTGATTAGGCAAAAACATCAAGGAAGTCCAAACATGGTGGACGAAATTTAGAATCCAAGATTTCCGTCTCGTCCATATATTCAAGTTCAAACATGAATTGCAGTTCACTAAGCTATAATCCAACTGATTCAGAACCGACATGGTGTACCTTGTGGAGACGTACAGAGAGCGCAAATTTGAAGAGGCGACGATGTGCTCGGATGGAAGGAAAGAAGCGGCGCAGAGCGCGACAAATGGTCTGCTTGCTCCTCGACGCAGCATTGCACTGTGCTCGTGAGGCCGCACTGAAGTTCTTGAGCGAGCTCCCCAACGGTTGATGCGACCTCCAAGATGTCTGGCGATGGCGAACAAGCATGCCGGCAGGGTATGTGGCCTCCATGCAATCTCGACGGCGGCAAGAGAGTGACTCAGGCAGTGGGTATGGCTTCACTGCATGCACTACTGGCGACAGCGAGCGAGCATGGCAGGGGAAACTGAGCATGCGGAGAGCGGAGGAGAAACAACGAGGAAAATAGATGAGGAAGCCGGGGAGAAATCAGGCGGGTGCAGCAAGGGGTTGTAGTTTCTCTAATTCGAATTTTGAAGGGGGATTGGAGCTGGCCGGGGATTGGGATTGAAGGAGAGAGGCAGCAGGACAGAGGGATTGGGGGAGGCCATGAGGAGGCAATGGGATAGACGACGCGAGATGATTGTGGAAGAATGGCCAATGCTAGCAGGCGCTTGGCAGTAAAATATGTTAGGTAATATTCCCTTCGATTGAAGCACATGTAAACCTTCACGTGCCTGAGTGGTAGGGCAACGTTTAGACTCTTGCCGCTGCACGTTTCTTTATTCCTTCTCAGCGAGGAGGCAGACGGACCATTAGCACGAACTGGCTCTTTTATAGGAGTAAAGAAATGCGGCATCTTGTGAGGGTCCCCATATGAAGGGTGCATTCTTCTTACTCAAAGCATGTAACGGCGAAGCAATCGTGCTAAAGTCTTTAACAAAAAGACGATAAAAACTGGCTAGCCCAAGGAAACTATGCACTTGATTCAAATTTGTAGGTTGGGGTCAAGTTTTAATAGCGTCAATTTTAGATTCATCCACTTCAATGCCCTTAGAAGAGACTAGAAATCCTAGGAAAGTGAGCTTGTTTACACCGAAGGTGCACTTGGCAAGATTAGCATAAAGTTTCTCATGTCTTAGAATTTGCAAGACTTCTCTAATATATTTCATATGATCTTCAGGTGTTTCACTAAAAACAAGTATGTCATCGAAGTAGACTACAACATATATGTCTATGAGGTGTCTAAGCACACAGTGCATCAATCTCATGAAAGTACTAGGGGCTTGAGATAAACCAAAATGCATGACTAACCACTCATAAAGTTCAAACTTGGTTTTGAAAGCGTTTTTACAATCATCACCCTCTTGCATACGGATGTGGTAGTAATCACTCTTAAGATCAATTTTAGAGAATATTATGGCACCACTTAGTTCATCAAGCATGTCATCTTAGCGAGGAATGGGTGTCGATACCTAACGGTTATAGCATTTATAGGGAGACAATCAGAGCACATTCTTCAAGTACCATCCTTCTTAGGCACAAGAATAACAGGAACCGCACAAGGACTAAGGCTCTCGCATATGCACCCATTCGCAAGTAGATGTTCAAGTTGTGGTGTGGAGAACCCTACGGTCATCCCCATGGACATGCAACCATCACCCCAAGCACCAAAGTGGACCGATGACAAGAGCACATGCAAGAGCTAGCGAAACCACGGTTACCTCTCTCCTTGTTGAGCTCCTAATGTATTCGCATGAGACATGGCTACTACCTCAAGAGGAGACTCTTTGCATCTAGTGCCCCTTAGTGGTTTTGGAGTATTGAAGACAAATGGGTTAAGGGACTACTATGTTTGTGAGTGTGCACAGGAGATATAATCCCGAAGATTTGGTTTAACCGACGGAAGATGACCCCTAAAAATGTATTTCTTTAGTGAAGAATATTGTGCGTCCTTTGAAGAAACTGATGTAAAGAATTGGAAGCTTGAAGACTTTGTTTTCGTAGTTTCTTTCTTCTTTATTTGAGTCAATAAGAAACTACGTATTGTTAAAGGGGGTCTAGGTGATACATAGGCGTATTTCCAAAGTGATGCTCAAACCCAAAAACATACCTATTTCTTCGAGTGAAGACTTTGGAAATCTCTTGAAGTGCAGTCGAGTTCTTCAGCGACAGAGAAACATTTGTGAGGAAAATGAGAGTTTTGATGAATTTGTCGTTCCGACCATTGCTGTACAAGTGCCAGCTGTCGAGTGGATCCTTATCATGACAATGGTCGTGTCCGAAGGACATTTATGTCTTATCATGTTGGGTTGCCCCTGGCTATAAATACACGCCCCCACAACCAGTAGTTGGTTGGCTACTCCAAGAGAGAGAGATTGACAAGTGTCATTTGAGAGCAACCCATCCTTTGACGAACTTGAATAAACCCTAGTGAGGAAAAACCCAACCAGAGCCAAAGTGACTGAGCGTGACTGAAGAGATTGTCCTGTGTGATCCGACACGTGTTACCTTTGAAAAATGTCATTCTTCCAGATGGTTAGGCGTCATGTTCTGAGCACCCAAGAAGAATTTGTGGAGTGCCATAGAATGAGTCTGTGAAGGTTTTCAAAGTCTACCTTGAAGACTTACCACGGGTGATTGGGTGGGGTCTAAGTGACCTTAGCTCAAGGGGAATAAGGTGAAGACTTAGTGTCTTCTGAGTTCAATCTCAGCCTCCCTAACTAGATGTACAGTTGATACAACAACTGGAACTGGTCAAAGAAATCACCGTGTCTTCATCGAGCCAACCTGGTTTCAAATTCCTCAACCCTTTACTTTCAGTACTTGTGCCCTTGAAGAATTTGTGTCCTGCATTATGAAGACTTTGAACTGAAGACTTTCATCTTAATGCTTTTTCATTCCTTCAGTTCATCATGTTTACTTTTGATTGTATGTGTGATTGCATGTTCTTCATATGCATTTATAATGGGTGTCTGTTTCCTTCACTGTGATGATTTAGTTTCCCTTATGTTTCTATTTCGTAACTCTGTTATTCGTCAAACTCTTCCAACTTTGACGAATTTGTAAAAATCTCTCATTCACCCCCTTGTGAAGTATCCTATTCTTTCAATTGGTATCAGGGCAAGGTACTCCCTTGTTCTGTGTGATTTTGGTTTAACCACCTGGAGTTTTAGTTATGTCGACCGCAGATATGATCAAAGTCTCCGCTGCGTGCCTCGTCTTCGAAGGCACAGACTACCCCTACTGGAAGAACAATATGCGCATGTATCTTGCTATTGACAACAATCTCTGGTTTGTCGTCGAGAATGGTGTGCCCTCTGTTCGACCGAGTATCAATGCTAATGACGTGAAGCGATTCAAACAGCTTGACTCTCAAGCGAAGAATATCATATGTGGGCATCTGAACAAAGGATAGTATGGAAGAGTGAGTGCTTTGGAAACCTCAAAGCTTATCTAGGATAGGCTCTCCAAAGTCAACGAGGGGGTTTCAACACAATGTGACTCCCGAGTTGATGTTTTTCGCAATCTCTTCAACCGCTTCAAGAGACTTGACAATGAGAACGTCCAACAAACATTCGATCGCCTCACTGATATCTCCAGTGAGCTTAAAGCTCTTGGCACCTCTGACATCACCGACCATGAGGTGGTGAAAAAATTGTTGAGATCACTTGACAACTCATTTGACACCTTGGGCCTGATGATTCAAGAGCATCCTGACTACAAGCAACTTGACCCGGCTGATATTCTTGACAGGCTCAATACTCATGAATTTTAGCAAGCTGAGAAGAGAGACATGTATGGTCCATGCTATGGAAAACCTCGCGTCCTGAAGACAAAAGCAAAAGCCAAAACAATTTCAACATCTGAAGAAGAATCTGACTGCAGTTCTAGTGGCCTAGAAGAAATTGGCAGAGAACTTGCAATGCTGGTGAAGAAATTCCAGAAGTTTTTAAAGAAAAGCCGCTTTGGAAAGTCTTCAAAGTATGACTCGAAGAAAACTGGAGAAGCTTCTGCTCGAGACTACAAGAAGAGAATTTGTCACAAATGCAAGAAGCCCGACCACTATATTGTTGACTGCCCTCTCTGGGAAAAAGAATCAAAGAAGAAGAAGAATAAGAGCAAGGATGACAGTTCTGATGAGAAGAAGAAGAAATCCTCAAAGTCTTCTTCAAAGTCTTCAGCATACAAGAAGAGCAGTTTTAGCAAAGCACATGGATTCATCGGCAAGGAAATGGATTCTGAGGAAGAATCTGATCACGAGGAAGCTGAGGAATCCGAGGAGGAGTCAGACTCGGGTGTGGCGAGCCTAGCTCTCACTACCGATTTTGTCACCATGTCCATCTTCAACCATGAAGAAAATGGCTACGTCACCGACACTGAGGCCTGTGATGACGACTCTGCTCCCACCTATTGCTTCATGGCAAAAGGTGCCAAGGTATCCTCACGTGCTGCCTACTTTCGTACTTCCAGTGAAGATGACTTTGAATGTGAATCTAAACCTAGGTATAAGAAACTTGCTAAAATTGCAACTGAGCAACAAACTGCTATGGAAAAGATTCAAAAACTGGTAGACAAAAGCGATGATCTGTTGGATGAGGAAATGGATTGAAGTCAATCTTTGACTGATGATCTTCAAAGTCTTAAGTCAAAGTATGACGAACTTCAAAGTCGTCATGTGGCCCTCTCAGCCGATCATGAGAAGCTTTCCTATGAATTTCTTCAAAGGAAGCAAGATCTCAAAAAACTGAGAGCATCTCATGATGATCTTCGAACAGAAAATGATGCCTTGCTTGCTCAACAGATTAGTACCGCTCAGGAAGAATTTGTGCCACCTTGCTTGAAATGCCTTGTGATGTCTACTACGCAACTTTATTCTTGTAGACTCGTGTTGGGCCTCCAAGCGCAGAGTTTTGTAGGACAATAGCAAATTTCCCTCAAGTGGATGACCTAAGGTTTATCAATCCATGGGAGGCGTAGGATGAAGATGTTCTCTCTCAAACAACCCTGCAATCAAATACAAGAAATCTCTTGTGTCCCCAACACACCCAATACAATGGCAAATTGTATAGGTGCACTAGTTCGGCGAAGAGATGGTGATACAAGTGTAGTATGGATAGTACATATAGGTTTTTGTATTCTGAAAAATAAAAACACAGCAAGGTAGCAAGTAACAAAAGTGAGCACAAACGGTATTGCAATGCTTGAAAACAAGGCCTAGGGTTCATACTTTCACTAGTGCAATCTCTCAACAATGCTAACATAATTGGATCATATAACAATCCCTCATTGTGTGATAAAGAATCACTCCAAAGTTCCTATTAGCGGAGAACATAAGATAAAAATTGTTGTAGGGTACGAAGCCACCTCAAAGTTATCCATTCCGATCAATCTATTGAGCCATCCCTATAAGTGTCACAAACAGCCCTAGAGTTCGTACTAAAATAACACCATATGATACGCATCAACCAACTCTAATGTCACCTAGATACTCCAATGTCACCACAAGTATCCGTGAGTTGATTCTTCGATATGCATCAAACAACTTCAGATTCATAATATTCAATCCACACAAAGAACTTCAAAGAGTGCCCCAAGATTTCTACCGGAGAAAGTAGGACGAAAACGTGCATCAACCCCTATGCATAGATTACCTCAATGTCACCTCAGGAATCCGCGAGTTGAGTGCCAAAACATAAATCAAGTAAATCAATATAATACCCCATTGTCACCATGGGTATTTATATGCAAGACATACATCAAGTGTTCTCAAATCCATAAAAGTATTCAATCCGATAATAGTGAAACCTCAAAGGTAAAAACTCAATTCATCACAACACGATAGAGAGGGAGAAACACCATATGATCCAACTATATTAACAAAGCTCGCGGTACATCAAGATCATGCTAAATCAAGAACATGAGAGAGAGAGAGATCAAACACATAGCTACTAGTACATACCCTCAGCCCCAAGGGTGAACTACTCCCTCCTAGTCATGGAGACCGCCGGGATGGTGAAGATGGCCTCCGGTGATGATTTCCCCCTCCGACAGGGTGCCAGAAAAGGGCTGTAGATGAGATCATGGAGGAACAGAGGCTTGCGGCGGCGGAGTCCAAGTTCTAGGGTTATTTTTGGGGGTTTTGGTATTTATAAAAAAAATTAGCGTTGGAATCACGCGAAGATGTGCCACAGGGGGCCCACGAGGCACCAGGACGCTCCGGGGGGGGGGGGAGGTGGTGCGCCCATGTGGCTTGTGGGGCCCCTGTGGGTCTTCTGTTGTTCCCTCGAAGCTTCCTGGGTCTGTTTCGTTTCAGAAAAAATCGTCAAAAAGTTTCGCTGCGTTTGGACTTCATTTGATATGGATTTTCTGGAAAACCAAAAAACAAGCAGAAAACAGCAACTAGCACTGGGCACTAGGTCAATATGTTAGTCCATAAAAATTATATAAAATCCATATAAAAGTGCACCAAAATCATACAAAACTATAATAAACATGGCATGAATACTTCATAAATTATAGATACGTTGGAGACATATCAGCATCCCCAAGCTTAATTCCTGCTCGTCCTCGAGTAGGTAAATGATAAAAGAAATAATTTATGAAGTGTGAATGCTAGCATAGTGCATAAGTTTGATCAATGATAGTTTCGATCACTTTTCCTAGCATCATGACAACAACTTTTTCTCATAAAACTCATCATGATAAAGTGGCAATCAATTCACATGTTATGGTTCAAACAATGCAATCTCTTGAAACTTAACAACCTATGTTCTTAGTCACCAAACAATTGCAATTCAACTTAATTTCAACAAAGTCTAAGTAAGAGCTCCACATACTCAATTATCATATAGTCTTCTATGATTGCTAGTACTCAAAGCATATTTTAGAACAAATGGCATCCATCGAACACAGAGAAATATAGGGGCTTAGTGTTTTGCCTCCCAACTTATTTATCATAGAGATAATTGTCAACAATAATAAACCATGATCAAATATATTTGACTGGCCATATATGCCTGGATCTTTCCCCACCACATGATACTTGCCAACTAGAGAATAATTGAGGTTGAAATGAGAAGGAATACTATTGACTCTTGCATAAAAATAAATACATAAAGTAAAAAATAGGCCCTTCGCAGAGGGAAGCAGAGGTTGTCATGCGCTTTTTATTTTTGGATGTGCAAGCCCTTAATGCAAAGGAACGTCATGTTATATTGCCCCTTGTGATAGCAACCTTTATTATGCAGTCCGTCGCTTTTATTTCTTTACCATCACAAGTTCGTACAACGCTTATTTTCCCTTGCAATAAAGGATCATACATATTTTAGGAGCAAATTTTATTGCTTTTTGCACCGATGACAACTTACTTGAAGGATCTTATTCAATCCATAGGTAGATATGGTGGACACTCATGGCAAGAAACTGGGTTTAAGGGTTTTTGGATGCACAAGTAGTATCTCTACTTAGTACGAAGTTTTGGCTAGCAAAAGATCCTAAGCAAGCACCACATGTTAGAGGATCCATAACAATATAACTTCTATGCAAATATACCCAAACATAACTCATTACGTTGTCTTCCTTGTCCAACTTCAACTAATTTGCTCAAGTTTGAAAATAATTAATGGGTATTCACAATCATAAAACATGTCCAAGATAATATATTTATATGTGAAATCTCTCTTCCTTATACTAATCATTCATGAATTGCTTGTATGACCAATATTGTGATTGTCAAGCTTCAATAGATTTCACTTTTTAACCCAAATGTGAAACTACTACTAGACATGATAAAAGCATATGAAGCACATATAATTTCAACTTTATGATATTCAATTCATTCAATAATTCACTCTTAGGATATAAGTGAAGCACAAGAGTAAATGACAAACTACTCCAAAAAGATATAAGTGAAGATCAATGAGTAGTCAACCAATTAAGTAGCTACGTGAGGACTCTCTCTCATAATTTTTTTTCAGATCTTAAGTATTTTATTCAAACAGCAAACAAAACAAAATAAAATGACATTCCAAGAATAGCACATCTCATGCGAAGAAGCAAAAACTTATGCTCAACCGATACTAACCGATAATTGTTGAAGAAGAAAGGTGGGATGCATACCGGGGCATCCCCAAGCTTAGATGCTTGAGACTTCTTGAAATATTATATTGGGATGCCTTGGGCATCCCCAAGCTTGAGATTTTGTGTCTCCTTAATTCCTCTCATATCACGGTTTCCCTAAATCTTAAATACTTCATCCACACAAAACTCAACAAGAACTCGTGACATAAGTTAGTATAAATCAACTCAAAACCTTAACATTCTCTACTGTAGAAAATTATTAAAATTATAATTAAACATTGCATACTAAATGCCTCTGCATATTTAACACTCCTATCCACAAATAGAAACATTAAACAAGCAAACATGTGCAAACAATGCCACTATAACAGCAATCTGCCAAAACAGAACAGTCTGTAAAGGGTGAATAAGAATTCATACTTCTCTAACTCCAATTTTTTTGAAAAATTACCACGTGACAGATAACTCATGCATTCTTACTGTGTAAAAATTTCAGATTTTTATCATGTTCTGACTATTCAGGAATATTCTGGACATAACAGAAAACTTTCTGTTTTCAAACAGCAACACATGAACTTGCAAACTGAGCATGGTAAAGGCTATACTTGGCATTTTATTGAACTAAAAGATACAAAACATGGTTATTGATAACAGCAAGCAAACCCAAACAAAATAAAATGACGCTCCTAGCAAAACTCATATTATGTGACGAATAAAAATATAGCTCCAAGTGAGGTTACCGATAGTGTTGAAGACGAAAGAGGGGATGCCTTCCGGGGCATCCCCAAGCTTAGAAGCTTGAGTCTTCCTTGAATATTACCTTGGGGTGCCTTGGGCATCCCCAAGCTTAGGGTCTTGCCAATCCTTATTCTCCTCATATCGATATCTCACCCGAAACTTGAAAACTTCAATCACACAAAACTTAACGGAACTTCGTGAGATAGGTTAGTATGATAAAAATAAATCATCCACTTAGGTACTTTCAAGACAAGATTCATAATTGTTCTCACATAATTCCTACTGTATTATATCATTTCCACAATTTATATCTCATAATATAAGCTACGGAAACACTAAAACGAGCAAACTATGGAATAAAGACAGAATCTGTCAAAAACAGAACAGCATGTAGTGAGCGATTTAAAAACCATACCTATGTACCTCCAAAAATTCTGAAATATTATTAAAATGTAAACAATTTGTAACCCAATACTGTGTAAAAATTTCAGAATTTTCTCAGGCTCCAGTACAGAATAGAAATTCCAGCACTGGATGCAAAAGTTTCTGTTTATGCACATAATCAAATCAACAAGTATCCACACTATCCCAAAGGCTTTACTTGGCACATTATTGAAAGAAAACATATAAAACATGATTACTACAGTAGATTAATTATGTGAACACACAAAAACAGTAGGGGTAAATATTTGGTTGTCTCCCAACAAGCGCTTTTCTTTAATGCCTTTTTAGCTAGGCATGATGATTTCAATGATGCTCGCATAAAAAGGGAAGAATTGAAAAATGAAGTGAGCATCATGAAGCATATGACAAATACATTTAAGCCTAACCCACTTCCTATGCATAGGTATTTTGTGAGCAAACAATTTATTGGGGCAAGAATCAACTAGCATAGGAAGGCAAAACAAGCATAACTTCAAAACTTTCAACATAAAGAGAGGAAACTTGATATTATTAAGATATGTAAAAGCATATGTTCCTCTCTCATAATAATTTTCATTAGCATCATGAATGAATTCAACAATATAGCTATCACATAAAGCATTCTTTTCATGATCCACAAGTATATAAATGTTTTTACTCTCCACATAAGCAAATTTCTCATTCATAATAGTGGGAGCAAACTCAACAAAATAACTATCATGAGATACTTGATTGACATAATCAAATTGAACATTAAAATCGTGATGACAAGTTTCATGGTTATCATTATTCTTTATAGCATACAAGTCATCACAATAATCATCATAGATAGCAACTTTATTGTCACAATCAATTGGAACCTCTTCCAAAATAGTGGATTCATCACTAAATAAAGTCATGACCTCACCAAATCCACTTTTATCATTATAATCATCATAAATAGGAGGCATGCAATCATCGTAATAAATATTCTCATCAAAACTTGGGGGACTAAGAATATCATCTTCATCAAACATAGCATCCCCAAGCTTATGGCTTTGCATATCATTAGCATCATGGATATTCAAAGAATTCATACTAGCAACATTGCAATCATGCTCATCATTCAAAGATTTTATGCCAAACATTTTATTGAATTCTTCTTCTATCAATTGGGCACAATTTTCCACTCCATCATTTTCAAGAAAGACATTATAAAGATGAATAATATGAGGCAACCTCAATTCCATTTTTTGTAGTTTTCTTTTATAAACCAAACTAGTGATAAAACAAGAAACTAAAAAAATTCAATTGCAAGATCTAAAGATATACCTTCAAGCACTCACCTCCCCGGCAACGGCGCCAGAAAAGAGCTTGATGTCTACTACGCAACTTTATTCTTGTAGACTCGTGTTGGGCCTCCAAGCGCAGAGTTTTGTAGGACAGTAGCAAATTTCCCTCAAGTGGATGACCTAAGGTTTATCAATCCGTGGGAGGCATAGGATGAAGATGTTCTCTCTCAAACAACCCTGCAATCAAATACAAGAAATCTCTTGTGTCCCCAACACACCCAATACAATGGCAAATTGTATAGGTGCACTAGTTCGGCGAAGAGATGGTGATACAAGTGTAGTATGGATAGTAGATATAGGTTTTTGTAATCTAAAAAATAAAAAAACAGCAAGGTAGCAAGTAACAAAAGTGAGTACAAACGGTATTGCAATGCTTGAAAACAAGGCCTAGGGTTCATACTTTCACTAGTGCAATCTCTCAACAATGCTAACATAATTGGATCATATAACAATCCCTCAGTGTGTGATAAAGAATCACTCCAAAGTTCCTATTAGCGGAGAACATAAGATAGAAATTGTTGTAGGGTACGAAACCACCTCAAAGTTATCCTTTCCGATCAATCTATTGAGCCATCCCTATAAGTGTCACAAACAGCCCTAGAGTTCGTACTAAAATAACACCATATGATACGCATCAACCAACTCTAATGTCACCTAGATACTCCAATGTCACCACAAGTATCCGTGAGTTGATTATTCGATATGCATCAAACAACTTCAGATTCATAATATTCAATCCACACAAAGAACTTCAAAGAGTGCCCCAGGATTTCTACCGGAGAAAGTAGGACGAAAACGTGCATCAACCCCTATGCATAGATTACCCTAATGTCACCTCGGGAATCCGCGAGTTGAGTGCCAAAACATACATCAAGTAAATCAATATAATACCCCATTGTCACCATGGGTATTCATATGCAAGACATACATCAAGTGTTCTCAAATCCATAAAAGTATTCAATCCGATAATTGTGAAACCTCAATGGTAAAAACTCAATTCATCACAACAAGATAGAGAGGGAGAAACACCATATGATCCAACTATATTAACAAAGCTCGCGGTACATCAAGATCGTGCCAAATCAAGAACATGAGAGAGAGAGATCAAACACATAGCTACTAGTACATACCCTCAGCCCCGAGGGTGAACTACTCCCTCCTCGTCATGGAGACCGCCGGGATGATGAAGATAGCCTCTGGTGATGATTTCCCCCTCCGGCAGGGTGCCGAAAAAGGGCTGTAGATGAGATTGTGGAGGTACAGAGGCTTGCGACGGTGGAGTCCAAGTTCTAGGGTTATTTCTGGGGGTTTTGGTATTTATAAGAATTTTTAGTGTAGGAATCACGCGAGGATGTGCCACACGGGGCCCACAGGGCACCAGGGCGCGCCCCGGGGGGGGGGGGGTGGCGCGCCCAGGTGGCTTGTGGGGCCCCTGTGGGTCTTCTGCTGCTCCCCCAAAGCTTCTTGGGTCTGTTTTCTTCCAGAAAAAATCATCAAAAAGTTTTGCTGCATTTGGATTTCATTTGATATGGATTTTCTGGAAAACCAAAAACAAGCAGAAAACAGCAAATGGCACTCGGCACTAGGTCAATATGTTAGTCCATAAAAATCATATAAAATCCATATAAAAGTGCACCAAAATCATACAAAATTATAATAAACATGGCATGAATACTTCATAAATTATAGATATGTTGGAGACATATCACCTTGAACATGAAAATGCAAATTCTTCAGCTGAATGTTCAAATGCTTCTAAAAGTGCAATTTCTTCAACTGTCTATGAGGCTACTAACCCTTCATCTGAGGAAGCCACAAATATCACTATCGAAAATACAGGGTTGAAGGAATTGTATATGACATGCATGTACAAAAGTCGCAAAGGGCATCAAACCCTTTGCGATGTGCTTAAGAAGCAGATCTTGAGCAGGAACCCTATGAAAGAGGGTATTGCATTTGAAAGAAAAATAATTGCAGATGGATCGTACTGGAACCTGAGCAGTACCCCAAAACCACCTGGGTGCGTGAAAAAGGGCCTCCTATCGATCCATCCACTTTGTCTGGCTATAACTATGCTATTTCTTATGCCTCTGATGTGTCATTTGATTCCAACTATAAACTGTTCAAAAATCAGAATGGTGAAGTATTTACCAGATTTGTTGGAACTAACTGTAGGAATGGTCCCCCAATGAAGAAAATCTGGGTGCCCAAAAGTCTTCTAGAAAATCTTCTGGTGAATGTCGTCATGACACCACCGATGAAGAAGAAAAACCCCAGGGCAAATTCTTCATATGGACCAAAGTCTTCAAATGGTCGCAGACCCACTTGTGGTCATGCTAATGCTTCTATTTCGCAGGGAAACAATCATCGGTTTGATGAATATATGCATTATTCTTCGAACCACTATGTTCACAAATCTTCAAAGAATTTCTCAGCATATTCATTTGAGTATACTAACCCCCTGTGATGAAAAATGCATTTTCTTCAGTACCTAAATTCTCAATTGGCGCACTTAGATACATTGCTTCTCAGCCACCCTTACAGATGTGGGTGGTTAAGAAGAACTAATTTCTTCTGCAGGGTCGGGTCTCCAGAAGGGATGCGCTAATGATGAAAAAAATCTCTCGAGACCTGAAAAATCTTGTTGGACGCAAGATAAGAATGAAGAAAGGATTATCCATTACTCTCATCCATGATATCACTACAATTCCTACTACTTACTCATCTAACAAACCTTCTTTTGAATAGCTATTTCATCATTATCTGAGGATTAGTGCATTCAGCATTGGTAAGAGATACTAATTCTTCAACAGGAAGAGCTTCCTCGCGCCACTGAATGCACTACAAAAAAAACACTTCCGTGATGATACGTGTTTGTCACAGTAGGTCACGTTTTCTGTCATGCATGTACATCCATGATGATTTTATGACAGAATCAAGATAGTCATACCTGTGCTGTCGTAGAAGTGTTCCATGACAATACTCAAATTATCATCACGGAAGTGTCCACTTCCATGACGATAAATGGCGCGTCATGTAAGTGTTTTCGTCAAGGGTAACCGACACGTGGCATCCACCGTAACGGGTCGCCGTTAAGCTATCGGGTTCCGGTTTGGATCCGATAACCCGTTAACAGCCCTGACCAATGGCGATTTTCCACGTGTAAAATTCTCATTCGCCAACAGAACCACGTGTCAGCTCGTCGTCGCAACAGATGTCATCCATCCACTGGACAAGACGTGCCTATGGAACAGTGACACGTGGCGCGGCCCAACAGTGGCCCATTTAGGTTAAAAAGGCCGGCCCGTTTGACTTGGTCAAAAGTTAGCGGGCCGGCCCATGGAAAGGCTGTTAATGGCCTGTTCGCATGTAGCCCATTTACGGCCCGGGTACTCATGGCCAGTTATGGCCTTTCCGAATTCAGCCTTGGAATGTCATGTGGGCCGTCCAATATGATTCCAGCCCGTTGTCACTTTCGGCTCATGTATGGCCTGTGACGTCTTTCAGCCCATATGAGGCCTTTTGCCTCTCTGGGCCCTTTAACGGCCCGTGGTGATTTTGGCCCATCATGAACAGTAAACTACTTTGAGCCCATTAACGGCCCGTGGTGATTTTGGCCCATCATGAATAGTAAACTGCTTTGAGCCCATTAATGGCCCATGATTAAGTTGGGTTGTTTCTAGCCTGCGTTTTCTTTCGGCCTTCTAAGGGCCCATAAATTCTTGGGCTCATTTCCGGCCCTCGATTACTTATGGTCTGTTACTGGTTTGTTCTACTAATGGGCCAAATTCAGCACGTGGCTACAATCGGCCCGTTTGTGGCCCGTAATCCATTGGGCCATTTTCATCCCATCATGTATTCTGGCCCATTAACGACCCATTATGCCTGTAGGTAGAATTAAGCCTGTGATGTCTTCCGTCCTGTTAACGGCCCGTTATGGTCTGGGCGCATAAACGGATAGTTCCAATTTTGGCCCGTTTACGTCCCATATCGCTGTCCGGTTTTGGCCCATGAATAGTACGGCCCATATGTGGCCCATGGATCCTATGGCCCATAGGAGGCCCATGGTCACTACGGCAGGTAGCAGGCCCATGGTTACCATGGTCCGTACGCGGCCCATGGTTATTGCAGTCACTAGCAAACCGACGAAAAAGAACTGCAGTGAATAAAAGCAAATAAATAAACAAGAATTTAAAGAAATAAATTAGCAAGCAACCAACGCTAAGCTATTACGGCTATTACACATATTACATTCATTGGGCATCGAAGTTCGCCACCAGTGCAAATATAGGGAACAAGAAAGCAACATATTACATACACTGGGCATCTAAGTTGGCTACCAGTGCAAATAAACGCGGCAGCAAAACAAGTCTAGAACTGAAACCACTTCAGAAGAGCTCAACAAACGATATCCTGGGTACCCACCATGCTGGCAAGAAGCTTAGCAAGCTTATTAGCTTTCTCTTGTTTGGCGCTAAAATCCTCCAACTCTTGCTGTTGCACCAAAAAGTATGCATCTCAATTCTATGGGGACTTCCTCAGTCCTTCGGCTTCTTGTCGCAGCACAATTGATCGTTGTCTTTCAGCTTGTAGTTGAGACTCAAGAAGCCGAATTGATTCAGGCAGCAAGTTCGAAGAGCTTGTGCCAGCGGTAGTGGCTAGTAACTCAAACACTACATAAGGATAGGACTTTGGGGTTATCTCACTGTCTTCAAGATAGTTTTTATGAGCTTTGTTGGAGACCAACAGGGTTGTCTCACTATCTTGAACCTTATCTGCATTACTTCCTTTACCATTGCTTAATGGGGTACTCTTCTCCAATATTCTGTCAGCATTCTAAAAGAAGAAACAAGCAAACACATAACAGGTTTACCATGTAGTATATGAAACTCATTTTGGTGAACCAGTTCAGTAGTAAGGTGGACAGGATTAAACTAACATATCTTCTATTGCAAAGTTGTACATAATAAAAGCATGAAACAAACATATATCTATGTGCTATGGTCACTGTATTGTCTTGCCAAATCAAAATAGAGACACCGTTCAAATCATATCAGTTCAAGACAAAGCAGCATTGAAAGAATATAAGTGTGGGAAACTACACAGCACCACAAGATTTTAGATGGGTACCACGGGTATACATGTACAACTAACAACACTATTGGCTCTTTTTTTATGCTAGTAATGTGCATGATATGAGAAGACAATTGTCTACACAATTGAAATTGAAATCAACATAGAGTAATTTAGAAGAGCAAACGAGTTAAAGAAACATGTTTAAACATACCTGTTGTGCCATTGGAGTTTTGATTGGATCCTTCAATTTAAAAATTAGTTGGTATGAGTAAATACAGTGATACAAGAGCAAAGCAGTATGCACCATAGCTATGGAATCTTACCTGAGAATAGTTGTTCTTCAGGTTTAAGCACTTGTTCTACAAGAACAGAGTACAGTAAGACGCATGCATATAGTATTTCAAAATGAAATATGACCTCATAGACCCTACCAGATTCTTGGGTCTGGACCAGTACAGAACAAGGCATTCCCAGTCATCATCCCGTAAATGTGTCTCCGGAGAAAGTAAGGGAATTTGATGAGTTTCCTTGCTAGTGAAGTGCGTTTTCTTCAGGTAATTTCGATACTACCGTAAAACATTCTTGAAGATAGCACATGTATTAGCATAGGTTACCTCATCCTGAGTTTCCAAATCGGTTATTCTCTATAGAGAAAAATGGGAACATTTGCTGTGTTATAACCAGCAGGAGGTAGAAAGTATGGGATAAAGCAAAGTAATTCCCATGAATAACAATACTTACACATAACTCCTGGAGGAACACCTGCAACTGGTTTTTCTTTCATCTTTACTATAATATTTCCATGATGGGAAGATACACACATAGGATTTAACAACATCAAATGCGATAGATGCTAAACTGCGGATGACTGGTTGTGCTTCGTCCATAGGAATAGGTGTACTAACTGGTGGAGTTGGGGTTCGCCGTGGCAGTCCTGGCGCTTTGGGCACTGGAGCTGCCTTACTAACTTCTCTTGTTTGGGAGCTCTGCGGTGGAGATGGTTAATGCGGAGCATCCTACGGTCATCCCCATGGACCCACCTCTGTCTCCCCAAGTGCCAAGTGGACCCATGACACGAGCACGTGCAAGAGTGATCGAGACCGAGGTGACATCTCTCCTAAATCAACTTCCATATGACCCGTGTGAGACATAGGTACTACCTCAATCCAGAATGCTATGTGTGCTTAGGTACCAAGAAGACCACCTCGGGAATGCTCGGAATGAAGACCAAGTCCTCAAGTACACGGATGGAGAAGCACGAGAAGGAAGACCACTGAAATGCTACAGCGGCCGAACATCCGGCCCCTGGCCCGGACATTCGGCCCATGGGAACAACAGCCGCAACCATAGCCCAGCAGCCGAGGAGCTCCAGGGCCCGAACATCCGGCCGGTGCCCAGGACATCCGGCCCGACTAGCCTGGACATTTGGCCCCCGCCTGGATTTTCGGCCCGAGGCATCAGAACCTGGACCACCCTCCAGGCCGGACATCCGGCCCGATGGGAACGGCCGGACATCCGGCCCGACGCCCGGACATCCGGCCCCTGCCAGTGTGTGTTAGGCCAACCGGCCATGTAATCTCCTCTTCTCCCCTCCTACCTCGTGGACTCCTATATAAACACCCCCTCCTCCTAGCTAGGGTTAGCAAAGTATATTGAGACATTTGAGTGAGCTTTGCTCCTTGTATCTCCTCTTGGGGAATCAAGACCTCTCTAGGGAGAAGGATCCCCATCATAGGATCATCAAGACCTCCTAAGGGAGAAGGATCTCATCTAGATCATCAAGACCTCACCTCCTTTGGAGTGAGAAGAACTTTACCTTTGTGCTTGTTTCCATGGATTGATCTTGTATACTTGTGGATCTCATGTATGCTATCCTAGGGGATGTGTGATTTGGGTTTGTCTGAGTGATTTCTCTGTTGTTCTTGTTTGTTCTTCCCTTTTCCCCCTCCAAGTGTGAAAAGATCATCACCCTAGGGTTCCACCCTACATCATCTTGGATCAGAGCCATGTTGATTCACACTTTGGAGTCTTTCCCCCCCCCCCACTTTATAGCCCCAATTTTATTGTTTTTGCCCAATTTCGAAAATTCCCCACAAAAATAGCCACACCAATTTTTTTTGTGATTTGTTGGTTTGATGATGTTTTGTTGATTTTGATCCAAAGATTTGCTGTGTTTCAAGTGGATCTAGCTTTTCCCCACCATCTCCATCGATTCCATCCACAAAATTCCTCGAATTTTGCCCCGAATTTTCTTTTCCCCACTTGTTCTTCGAGTTCATCCACGGATCATACCCCCGGACATCCGGCCCGTGTCCCCAGACATTCGCCCCCCGGACATCCGGCCCGCAGGCCCAGACATCTGGCCCCTGGCAGCATCACTCCACCACTTTGCAATTTTGACCGTTTTTCCTCGATTTTCCCACATTCTTCCACCAACCCATACAATAATAAGTTCTACTCCACCACCTACTTCCGCAACCACCACGAGTTTTGCCACTTGAGAATTTGCGTTTGCGGTTTCCGTTTCCTACTTTGTTTCGGCTACTTAGGTACAGTTCATCATCGACATCACCGCCGCTCAACTTCTCCACGGACTCGACATCGACAACGACCACTTCATCATTGTGACACCACCACCGTAAGCAAGGACGGTAACATCAATGATAACTTGTTCATTTCCTTGCCAGTGCATTGTTAATCTCAAGGCCCTCTTTTGCGTTACTGTCTTACGAGACTAGCCATTTGAGTAATGCCGGGCAACGCTACTTGTGCACTTTAATGATAGACGTTCCACATAGCTATCATAGCGTGCATATATCATCATATCATCTCTTGTGTCAACAATTGTTCCCATATATACATCATTGCTATCTTCGTAAGAGCATTTCGCATAAATGGCGAAAGGAAACTATCAAAAGAAATAGAAGATTTTAAGCAAAGAGAGAAAGAGCAACAACAAGCTTGTAAGCAATAGCCATAACATCGCCACATTACATATCATATTTGATCATCTTGGATCATCGTGACAAGTTCACCGGGAATCATACATACATAGCATAAGTGAGATAGAACGTCGATACGTTTTGTCTCTTATAGGTTGTGCACAAGTGTCGTATCCGCCTATTGAGAAATCGTGCTAGCCTCTCTCTAGTGTTATGCAACACGAGTGCCGGTGTCCTGGATTAGGGGGTGCCAACCTAGCCGGCCCATCTCCTCGGATGGGCCGATATGCCCTCGTACGTAATCAAGGTGGACTCCGGAGGCCGCAGATGGGAGACGTGATCAAGGCTGTCTCTACCGAAGACTTGCAGTACACTTCAAGATTATTCCAGCCGCCTTATTCTAAGATACCGACCTTGTAACCCTAGATACCCTCCCTGGCGTGTATATAAGCCATAGGGTTTAGCCCGTAGGGGACATTAGCGCAACATCGAACACCTAGCTATAGTAGTTAAACACATATTACGATCTCGAGGTAGATCAACTCTGTACTCGATACACCTCCATTAATATAAACAGAAGCAGGATGTAGGGTTTTACCTCCATCAAGAGGGCCCGAACCTGGGTAAAACATGGTCTCCTTTTGTCTCTGTTACCATCGATCCGAGATCCGCAGCTCGGGACCCCCTACCCCGAGGTCTACCGATTTTTACACAGACACTGGTGCTTTCATTGAGAGTTCCGCTGCGTGATCGCCAGAAGGATCGATGGGATCGCCGGTTAATGGCCTCAAACCCATAGAGCACATCTCCACGACCGAAGTCTCAGTCGCGGCGACACCCCCACCTACGGTGAGAGCAAACCTTGACCCCTCTCTAGTCCTAGCAGAGAGTCCCCTCATGGGCAAGGGGCTGAGGTACTTCCTGGAAAGCGGATCGGACAGCGACTCACCAGCAACCGACTCCCAGATCGAATCGGCTAGACCGATAACGGCGGATCCAGCATCGGACGAGGGTGACGGGGTTCCGCCGTCTTTAGAGATCGGATCCGGCCCGCTCACCCACTACACAGAATATCGTCCCGATAACTTCGGCCCGTCTGACATTTGGGATTTAGCCTACGTACAGCAGGTCCCCGGCGAGCCAATCCGTCAATACTGGGCCAGATTCTTATCTGTCAAGAACAAGATTCTGGATTACCAAGATTCTGATATAATCGCCGCCTTCGAGCGTGGATGCAAGGATAAAGGCGTCTCAAACGCCCTTACTCGCCGTTGCGTCCAAACATTCCCTGAATTAACCAACTTGGTAACTCGATTCTGCGCCATCGAAGACACCTGGCGGACCGAGGAGAATACAGACTCGATCTGTAACAACTACCCGGGACGCGACCAGCCAGCGCTTCGGCGTGAAAATCACAAACGGAACATCCCGGCCGATCGACCTCGGAAGAAGAAGAAAACCTCCGATCACTACGGAACGGCCCTGGATGGCTTCCTGGGTAAACCATGCCCGATCCACGCCGTATTAGTTAACTCCTGCCCAACCCACAGCCTTCGGAACTATTGGGTGCTAAGGCAGGTGGCCAAAGGGGGGCCCGCCCTTTTGGCGGCTACCTCCAGCCACTCTGGATGGACCTTGGATGAAGACGAGGTCTTAATGATTTATGAGACATTTACGTCTAAAAACCAACGCAAACGGGCCTTACGGGAAGTTAACGCCGTCCGGCGGGTATCGCCTCGGGATGCGTGGATAGACACGCCGATCTCCTTCACTCAGAATGATCAACCGAAGTCTACTTCGGACAGGTGCCCCGCTGCGCTAGTCCTCAATCCCATCGTGGACCGCTGTCGCCTCCATAAGGTCCTGATGGACAGAGGCAGCAGCCTGAATTTGATATATGAAGACACTCTGGATAAAATGCACATCGATAGAACATGCATAGAACCGAGCACCACTACCTTTAAAGGAATAGTGCCCGGGAGAGAGGCACGCTGTAGTGGAAAAATAACTTTAGACGTAGTCTTCGGGACCTCGGACAATTATCGCTCCGAAGAGATTACATTCCATATCGCACCTTTCAAAAGCGGATATCACGCCATCCTCGGACGGGACGCCTTTTCAAGATTTCAAGCGGTACCGCATTATGGCTACATGAAGCTCAAGATGCCGGGCCCAAAAGGGATCATTACCATTTTGAGTGATCCTGACAGGGCGCTCAAAGCCGAGAATAAAACGGTGTCCCTCTCCCTCGAGACCCTAGCCGAAGCCTTCGCGGCCGAAGAATTAACCGCACCCCGCGCCGAAGTCGATCGGGACGATGTCATCCTTGACAAAAGATCAAAACCTACTTCTTTCAAGCCGGCTGACGAGATTATCAAATTCCAGGTTCACCCCACGGACCCTGCTAAAACGCCGTTCATAGGGGCTAACTTCGACCCGGAAGTCGCCGAAGGCCTACGCGCTTTCCTTAGGGAAAACTGGGATATATTCGCCTGGCACCCCTCCGACATGCCTGGGATACCCCGTAGGCTCGCAGAGCATAGCCTAAACATACTGGCAGGCTATAAACCCGTTAAGCAAACACTTCGGCGTTTTTTCGAGCCCAAGCGTCAAGCAATGGGTGAGGAGCTGGCAAAGCTGCTGGAGGCAGGATTCATCAAGGACATAAAACACCCCGACTGGCTAGCCAACCTGGTCATGGTACCGAAGAAGGATAGGTCCTGGCGATTGTGCGTAGATTTTAAAGACCTCAACAAAGCCTGCCCTAAAGACCCCTTTCCTCTACCCCGTATCGACCAAATTGTGGACGCCACTGCGGGCCACGACGCATTGTGCTTCCTAGATGCCTATTCAGGGTATCATCAAATAAGAATGAGGGAATCGGACCAGGCAGGAACAACATTCATTACGCCTTATGGACCGTTTTGCTTCAATACGATGCCTTTCGGACTAAAGAATGCTGGTGCTACGTACCAGCGTATGATTCAAACATGCCTGAAAGACCACATCGGAAAAACTGTGGAGGCCTATGTAGATGACGTGGTTGTCAAAACCAAACGCGTCGACCAACTGGTGGACAACCTCCGCGATACATTTGCCAGCCTACGGGAATATCAAATAAGACTCAACCCTGAAAAATGCGTTTCGGGGTCCCGGCTGGTAAACTCCTCGGTTTTATTGTATCTAGCCGAGGAATTGAGGCCAATCTGGCCAATATTCGAGCCCTGGATCGCCTAGAGATCCCTACCGAGCTCAAAGATGTACAAAAGCAAGCGGGCTGCATAGCAGCCCTAAGTCGTTTCATATCATGGCTTGGCGAAAAAGCTTTACCATTGTACAGGCTGTTAAAGCAGACTAAAACGTTTAAATGGACCAAGGAGGCTGCGGCGGCCTTGGAAGACATCAAGGCCCTCCTTGCCACCAACCCAATCCTGGCAGTACCAGGCGTTTGCGAACCGATGCTATTATACATCTCGGCTACAAACCAGGTGGTTAGCGCAGTCCTCGTGGTCGAACGAGACATGGAAGGTCATAAGTTCTAGGTCCAAAAACCCGTATACTACGTGTCCGAGGTCTTAACCCCCTGCAAGACACGCTACCCTCACTACCAAAAGATAGCTTACGCAGTTTTTATGGCATCGCGCAAGCTTCGGCACTACTTTCAAGAGTGCGCGGTGACGGTGGCATCCGACGTCCCGTTGAGTGACATAATCAACAACAGAGACGCAACGGGACGTATCGCCAAATGGGCTATAGAGCTCCTACCTTTTGAAATTACCTACAAACTGCGCCGGGCCATTAAATCCCAGGTGTTGGCGGACTTCGTCGCCGAATGGACCGAAGCCGAACTACCCCGTGAGTACAGTACCTACTCGCACTGGACGATGTATTTCGACGGTTCCAAAATGCTTGCCGGTCTAGGGGCTGGCGTGGTGCTCACTTCCCCCAAGGGAGATAACATTAAATATGTACTGCAAATCATGTAGACAGATTCCAACAACGCGGCTGAGTATGAAGCCCTCTTACATGGACTTCGGATAGCAGTCTCCATGGGTGTTAAATGACTCGAGGTCTGAGGTGATTCCAACCTCGCGATCTCGCAAATTAATGGCGAATTCGATGCCAAAGACCCAAAGATGACAGCTTACCGCAATGCCGTCATAAAGATCTCGACCAGGTTCGAGGGGCTGGAGTTCCACCACATAGCCCGAGATAGTAACCAGGCCGCAGATGTACTCGCCCGGATGGGTGCAAAATGGGACAAAGTTCCATAGAACACCTTCCTCGAGCGGCTTTTCAAGCCATCCGTAGTCTGGCTAGACAGCAAGGGGACACCGGCTTCAACCGATGTCGGGCAACAGGCCCCGCCCGAAGATGACGATGGTATCATAGGCAGATCAACGATCCGGAAGACCGATTCAGTGCACGAGGTCATGGCAGTCATCGTACCATGGACCGAGCCACTCCTCGCATACCTACTCCGAAAAGAGCTCCCTGATAACCAAGCCGACTCCCGTCGGATTGTAAGACAGTCTAAAGCTTACAAGGTTTATGAAGGGGAACTTTATAAAATGAGCACAACGGGCGTCCTCCAGAGATGCATATCCGAAGAAGAAGGGAAACTCGTACTACGCGAGATACACTCCGGCATGAGCGGACATCACGCCGCGGCTCGGACCCTGGTCAGCAAGGCCTTTCGGGCCGGTTTCTACTGGCCAACGGCAAGTGCCGACGCCTCGGCATTAGTACAGCATTGCCCGGGCTGCCAGGTATTCGCCAAACAAAGCCACATGCCCCCCACGGCTCTGTGCACCATCCCCATTACGTGGCCCTTTGCGGTCTGGGGGCTTGATATGGTCGGGCCACTCAAGGGAGGATTAAACAAAAACAAATACCTACTCGTTATGGTAGATAAATTCACTAAGTGGATCGAAGCAAAGCTGGTTACCTCGGCCGAGGCCGTCTAGGTCATCGGATTCATTTCGGGGGTAGTTCACCGTTACGGTGTCCCTCATAGCATGATCACAGACAACGGAACCAACTTCACGGCCAAAGAGGTCAAGGCATGGTGTAAGAAAATGGGCATCAAGCTCGATTACACGTCCGTCTACCACCCGCAGTCTAATGGCCAAGTGGAGCGAGCCAATGGACTCATCCTCAGTGGAATTAAGCCACGTCTCGTCCGCTCCCTTAAAAAAGCCGATTGCAAATGGGTTGAGGAACTTGATTCCGTGTTATGGGGCTTTTGTACTACACCGAACAGATCCACAGGGTATACCCCATTCTTTATGGTATACGGTGCCGAAGCGGTCCTCCCCTCCGATATCATACACGACGCACTTCGGGTGCGCATGTATGAGGAGCTGGAGGCCGAATTCGATCGGCAAGACACCCTAGACGCTCTTGATGAAGAGTGCAATGTCGCACGGGCTAGATTAGCTATTTATCAACAGCAGGCACGGCGCTACCACGCTAGAGAGATTCGCGCCAAAGAATTTAATGTCGGGGACCTCGTAATGAGATTACACCCCGAAAAGCAAAAACACAAGCTCTCCCCTAGATGGGACGGACCGTTTGTCATTGACCAAGTACTCGTCGGAGGAGCTTATCGAATCCGAGACCCAAAGGATGGATGACTGGAGCCCCATCCGTGGAACGCGGCGCTACTCCGACGTTTCTATGCATGAAATCAAAGCATACGGTTTGTGTAAATACCTTGTGCATTTTTCTTTTTTCTCTTTTCTTTTTTGTCCTTCACCTCGGTAAGTCATTTAATGACCCCGAGAAAAATCCAGCATGTTCTTTTCAAAACATAAGCTATTCTGCCCCTTACGACCTATTGTCTTTCAAGCCAATATATGCATCAATCCACTTTAAGATTTGGCCAAGCTGGGTTGCCCGGCTCCTGTGCTTGCCCTCTACGTTCCCGATATTTCGGCTATAGGGCAAAGGGAGCACCGCTGCAATTGTTACTCATGGGTCAACCGATGTAGTACCTCAGACGGACAAAGCCGAAAGCTAGCGTTCTTACAATGTGGATTGGTCGGCTATGACATAGGACTAACGTGGCATGGGTCTTTTCACACCCTGACCAGGGGCTTTACCCCCGAGGTCATCCGTCTCCGGACGGGCGTGTTCGACACAAACACCCGAGGAAAGGAACCGTTGGATGAACTATTTTCCTCGGAAGATGTTTCTTACGTTAAATAGTAATATAACATAACCTTCCGTTACCCTCTTGTCCTTCGAGCCGGACAGCCCGATTGCCTGGTCACCCGAAGCATCTGGACCGATGACCTCGTCCAGTAGTACGGGACACTCCCCGGAATTTATTCGGGGTGGGAGAAGCCGACGGCTGGCTGACAGAGTTTGGATCAACGGACGGACACAAATTGACATAGTATACTTCGGTACATAAAAGTCATACAATACTTTTTCACGCACAGTCAAGCCCGTCTATCAAGATGTCTAACGAACAATCCTTTTGCGAGAGGCGTGCCGTAGGCATTACACTATCGTATGCTTGACTAGTGGGGATCTCTTCCCCACCAGGCACCATGGGTCCCACCTCTGCCAATTCCGTCGTCTTCAGACCGGTATAGTGGGTATTCACCATGGCCCAGGCCTCCCTCGCACCTTCTCGACAAGATGACACTTTCCACGTTTGGATCCGGCGCCGTGCTCTCTTTAGATGTTCGGCCAGCGCGGCCATGTCCTCGGGAACCGGCACCACCTCGGGCCATAAAGCCTGGTGAATGTCCTTCATCACTTTCCGCGTTCCTTCGTGCACCTCGGATAAATGGATGCTCATGTCTTCGGACGATGATCCCCGAGACTCCGGAGGAAGACCAGTCAAGCTAGCTGTCATAAAAAACATTTCGCATGACAAATCTTTTGGATTAACCGCATAACAAATGTCTGTCGTTACTTATAACTTACCATAAATCATGTCGTCCGTGCGTCGATTCTTTGCTTCCGCAGCAGCAAGGCGAGCCTTTAAGCTCTCAATCTCCTGGGCTTGGCGGGCATTCTCCGCTCTAAGCGCATTCACGCTACCCGCTCTCTGAGTAACCACCTGTTGATTCGCCTGGCGTTGCGCTTCAGCATACGCCAGATCATCGCGGGCCCACTTCAGGTCTCTTTCGAGATGGTCCAGGGGTTCCGCTGCTACAAGCAATCCTGGTGTCAGCTCTACTCTTCGGACATTACTTACTTCAATCAATACGCACTTACCGTGTGCCTCTCTGGTGAATTTCTTCACCTGCTCCACCATGGACAACGCCGTGTCAAGCTGCACGTTTGTTTGGTCTAACGCCGAGGTCAATTGCTCGTTCCTTAAGCGAGCCTCCTGTTATAGCAACGTTTGCGGGTTAATATTCAAGTCTTGATTCGACCCCAGGGGCTCGTATCAAGCCTTAGGGGCTACTACCATACTCGGTAGTTATACTTGTCTTTAAAAGACCTTACCCGCAGCCCTCGCGACAGGATATCCAGCGACTCGTCAAAGGCACCTCGGGTCGCCCCGAGGTACGCGTCCACTGCGCTGAGAGCATTAAGCTCCCTGTCCGAGAACGCCGGATTGTTTAAAGAAGCCTTTCGCCGACGATAATTCGTGGCACATTGGATTTCAGATGGAGTGGCCGATGTCGCCGAGTCTTCGGGCTGGGTGGATCTAGGGTCCACCCTCGTAGGATTTCGGACCTCTGTTTCCTTGGGCAGAGACGCGCTTTTCTCGGCCTCCACGTGTACATTAGCGGGTGGAGGCTGTCCACAAACAATTAAGGAAGTTAGAATCCAAAGTGTCTTTTCTGAAAATATCGACCTAGGAAATACCTAGTGACGGATGGAGCACTTTCGCCTGTTCCCGTGCCCACAACCGGAGCTTCTCGCGCTTCTGGCTGGGCCCTTTCCAGTGGAACCGCTTCTCTGCGTAGGCGTTGGGACCGCCACCCCTTTGGAGGAGGAGTCAAAAGACTGGAGACGGGAGGACGAGGAACTCTCTTTCGTTTAGAGGAAGGGAGGGTTACCGATGAGGCTGGCCTCGTCCCCGGCATGTCAGGGACGACCACTACCTTCGAGCCATCAAGGCTCTCCAGGAAGAAACTCCTCCCTTCATAAATCAACCCTAGATCTTCATCCTCATGATGAAGCGGGTCTTCGGCGCGGCTGTGCAACTCCGGCTCGGGGGCCGGACTGCTCACTCCTTCAAGCCAACGTCTCCACCTTTGTTTAACCGATGTGAAACAGATTAATGTTGAGGATCTTCAAGGTAAAATGAATAAGCCTGAAGTAAACACTTACTATGTCGGCAGGGTTGTAGTATGACAGCCCGTCTTGGAACCGGCGCTTGGCAAACTCCTCGGCCGACCCTTGGTATATGCTGGCTAGTACGGCTCCGAGGGTCATTTGGTCCATAAAAGCCCCTTTGATGGATCGAGAGGCGTCTTTAGACCCATTGTAATTGCACAATAAGTGCTGACGCTGCCGGAGAGGCTGGACTCTTAGGTCTAGAGCAACCGCCATCACGTCAATGATGGTTAGGCCAGCGCTTGATAGGGACTTCACCTTGGCTGCTAGCCTAGTCACGGCTTCACCTTCCTCTTGAGCCGAACTCAGCGGCCTCCAGCTGTAACGCTTCCACGGGGGGTCCATTGAGAATGGCGGAAGGCCTGGCCGGACTGGCTCATACAACAGGACGTCGGTGATGTAGAACCACTCGGAAGGCCAGTAATCGGTTTCTTCCCGAGGTGTCCCCGCTAGGTAGTTAGTCTTGTCAATTCGGCAGACTTCGGCTCCTCCAACCTCGAATAGCTTGTCTGCCGAAGAGCGGGGCACGACGCAGAAGTACTTCTGCCACAATCCGAAGTGTGCCTGGCAGCCGGGATGTAACTCGCAGAGCGCAATGAACCCCGTAATATGCAGTATCGAATTCGGGGAGAGGTGGTGTAATTGCAGCCCGTAAAACTCCAGCAGACCGCGGAGGAAGGGGTGTATTGGGAACCCTAAGCCGCGGAGGAGGAAAGGCACGAAGCATACCCGCTCGTCTCCTCGGGGCGAGGGGTAATTTTTGGCATGGGCTTGACCATCAATGGACGTCAGTCCAGGATGAGTAGCGGCTAGATCCGCGTCATGCAGGTACCCTTGCGTCGCCAAGCGCTCCAATTGGAGGCGCGCGACGGAATAGCTCCCCCAGTCTCCCCTATCTGGGCCATGAGGACGCCTTGACGATCCTTCGCCGCTCACCATTGTTCGGGCTCTTGAGCCGGAGAGGGGAGGGGATTTTTTGCTATGCTGGCAAATGTGAACTGTCACCAGCAGGGGTTACGCGTCTGATAAATAAGGGCAGAGGGGGCTGACATTTCGACATAAAAGAGGCTCAGCCGCCTAGGCCGCACGATTCTCAAAATCTAAAAACGGGCCTCAACGGAATTCTAAGGGTTGACCGAAGTCTTTAAATTTGGTCGGGGAATAAAGCATGGGAACTTGTCTATCGAGCCAAAACTCCGGGAAGTGAAGGCCGCCGACCTCGGCATCGAAGACCAGTTCAGGGGCTACTGACGGTCTCCTGGATTAGGGGGTGCCAACCTAGCCGGCCCATTTCCTCGGATGGGCCGATATGCCCTCGTACGTAATCAAGGTGGACTCCGGAGGCCGCAGATGGGAGACGTGATCAAGGCTGTCTCTACCGAAGACTTGCAGTACACTTCAAGATTGTTCCAGCCACCTTATTCTAAGATACCAACCTTGTAACCCTAGATACCCTCCCTGGCGTGTATATAAGCCATAGGGTTTAGCCCGTAGGGGACATTAGCGCAACATTGAACACCTAGCTATAGTAGTTAAACACATATTACTATCTCAAGGTAGATCAACTCTGTACTCGATACACCTCCATTAATATAAACATAAGCAGGACGTAGGGTTTTACCTCCATCAAGAGGGCCCGAACCTGGGTAAAACATTGTCTCCTTTTGTCTCTATTACCATCGATCTGAGATCCGCAACTCGGGACCCCCTACCCCGAGGTCTGCCGGTTTTTACACCGACAACGAGCGTTTTCCATGGATTCCACATTTTGAGCTCATTCCTTGGTTGCGCGACCTCATTTATCTATCCGTGCATATGTTTCCGTGTGCCACTCATTTCTATTGGTCTACTTGTTTCACTTGTGAACTTGTGAATCTTTTTCAACATTATTGATACCTTATGTCATGGGAAATGACGATCTATGGGACCGAACGGGCCCCTTTGCGATTCGGCTCTGGGGACATGCATGGGACAAAGAGCTGATTCTTAGTAGGTGCAAGAATGCGCTGGGGGTTTATCCAGGTTCGGGCCGCTATGAGCGTAAAACTCTACTCTTGTTCTGTGTTTAATCGTGTATGAACTCAAGTTAGAAGGAGCGCAGTCTTCTGGCAAGGTGCACGGGAAATGCAGCTACTGCGTGTAATTGAGCTGGGTGTCGACCGTTCTGCTTGTAGCCGTGGGCCTCCTTTTATAGGCCAAGGGGTCACCACAATGGCTAATACGGTCATTACAGAGTATGAACAGTGACTTGCATTGTCACCACGTCTATCTTCCGACGGGGTAAGACAAACGCATTTAATGCGCCGTTAGGTGCTACGTTGGGGAGGTGAGGCCTTGGGCAAAAGATCTGTACCACCGGTCCTGGCGCCCTCCTGTAATCTTGACATGTCCCAGGGACGGGTGTCATTAAAGTTAATCTTAGCGTGGTGTGCTGACACGTGCTTTGGCCAGCTATGTTGACTGCCTGCCTGCTCGACACCTAGCATATGAGCCTATCTGGTCGATGGTGAGGTGGAGTGGTAACGGGACAGAACAAGCCTGCTGGCACAGTGCTTGCTGGGCCTTGCTTGCCGGCAAGGGGGCTTGCCGGCAACCATAGTCTTGGCCTTCACCTTGCCGGGGCGGAGCTTGCCGGCAAGGGCAGCGCCGATCTTCAGTACGAGAATAGTACTTCTCGATGACCTGCCTTGAGGTCTTCTTCACGGTCTTGGTGTTGAGTCTTGAGTCGTAGTTATCATCTGTCAAGCCCTTGCCGGACGGGAGGCTACAACCGCCTGTGCACAAGTCCGGGTACGAGGGCACCCATGTCTGAGTACACGGACAGGAGCCCCTGGGCCTGGGCCACATGCGCATGCGAGGCATCATTTGGCTAGGCTCAAATAGTGCACAGGCGGCGCGTGGCAGAAGATAACTGTCATAATCTTCTCTTTCACTGCACCCGCCCATGATGCAAAATAAATGCGGGCATGGGAGAGGTGGAGCGAAGCGGCGGTGGGAGGTGGTACGCCTGAAAAGCGCAACCACGTAGGACAAAAAAAGAGCCAGCCCTCGCGTCTTCCCCATAAAAAAAGAAAGACGTGGAGAGCGCTGCTCATTTCGCCTGACTTCTCGCATCTCCTTCCTCGATTTCTGCTATTAAGGGAGGTGAGGCGGCAGGGAGAGTAATCCCCCCAGGGCACTATAAAAGAGGGCGGGGGAGTGGCGATCTTCCCCACCCATCTTCTTCCCTTGCCATTCTCCTTCTCCAACCTTTCGTTCATCCTTGCTTTCCCTGAGGTCCACTGCCACGATGGCGAGGGGTGGAGGTCGGGCCCGCACATCTGCTTTCGCCTCGAGGGTCCCCCCTCGGGGCCAGACGTGTTCCTCGGTGGTTATCGTGAATGCCAGCCCTAGCGCCCACAGCGGGGCCGCCCCCGCGGCCGTGGAGGGCGCGACACTCGTGGTCGAGGCGGGCGTGGCGAGGCGGTTGCTCTTCCCCCTCAAGAGGAAGCTCGCACGGCGGTGGTGGCGCACGAGTTTGTCGTGGGGCTGCATCGCCGGCTTCGCAGTTGGCTCAGGCTCCTGGACCCCTTTGCAACGGTGATGGAGAACAGCAGGCCTTCAGGCTTGTGGCTACAGGCGGATGGCTGCTGCAACGGCCCCTCCTGGGTGGTGGCCGAGTTCTCCACTGCTGGCTCCCTGTTCTTGACGCGGGGGTGGAAGTCGTTCGCCCGCTTCCGTGGCCTAAGGCAGGGGCAACTCCTCCAGTTTAGGTATGATGGAGCTGCCACCCTCTTCGTGAAATTCTTCAGGGTCTCCGGCGGCCGCATGGAATGCTGCACGGAGAGCGAGAGCGACGACAGCTCCTCGCGTATCAAGAGCGAAGGCGACGACTCCGACTAGGCGCATAGTAGCGCCCGAGTCGAGTGTTGAAGATGAGCTGCGCTCCGTTTAGAATCCTCTCTTTTGCTCCTGTATCAAAACAATGTAACCCCGTGGGGGCGTGGAAGATATCTTTTGTACCTAAGCGCTTAGTAGTTGCTGTAGTTCGTGCTTCGGATGTATGCAAATTGTTCTCTTTATTCCATTTTATCTTTGCATGATTTTTGTACCCTACGCTTGCCGGAAACTTGCCGGTGCACACACCCTTGCCGCGAGCGCTTGAGGAACAGGTCCTCAGTAGCTTGCCGGAAGTGCCGCTACCGGCAAGGTCACGCTTGACAGTCAGAATGCGGCTGCTTAGGTTGCTGAGCAGACTCGAAGCAAAGTAAGAGCGTAGTTGATCACGACAAGGTTCCTTAGCATGCAGGTTTGTCATACAAAGGCCAAAGTTGTTCAAGGAGAATCGCAACTACAACAAAGAATTTATTTCAAAGTTTTGCAACTTAGCTCATTTCTTGCTGTACTTCTTACAGTAGGGCGATATCGTGAACGCGTCCTTTGGTATCCATACCATCACTCCCCCCGGGAAACTTGTACACGAGGAATCCTTCCTTCCTTTAAGAAAAAGAAAGAAGAGAAAAGAGGAGGCTGGAACCTTGACGGTTCGTTAATCACCTTATGCAAGGCATAATAAATGTAACACAAGACTACCTGCAACACATAAATAAATATGCACTTTGACAAATAATTGTGAAACACTTAGTTTTATTTATTATGCACGGGATCTATGCCCAGCTTTGTACAAAGGTTTACATGCCTTGACGGCAAACTTGTACAAAAGAGGTTGCCGGGAAGCCCGACAACTGTGCCTTACAGGTAGAACTTACGAAGATGCTCAATATTCCATGAGTTGAGCACCGGAGTGCCATGTTCGTTCTCTAGGCAGACTGCGCCGGACCTAGAGACTCGTACTACCCGGTAAGGACCCTCCCACTTCGGCGTCAACTTGTTTTTACCCTTCGTGGATTGAATCCGACAAAGAACAAGGTCGCCTTCCTCAAGGTTCCTGGCATTCACTTTGCGGCTATGGTAGCGGCGCAAAGCTTGCTGGTACCGTGCAGCACGGATAGCAGCCCCGAAACGATCTTCCTCAAGGAGCATGGCATTGTCATGCCTCATCTCATCTTGGTCCTCCTCATCGAAGGTCAAGACTCGAGGTGACCCGTATTTGAGTTCTGTGGGGGGTACCACTTCTGCACCATACACAAGGGAGAAGGGTGTCTGGCCAGTGGCTCGATTTGGTGTCGTTCTGATTGACCAAAGAACCACCGGCAATTCTTCCACCCAGCGCCTCCCACACTGGTGCAGCTTGTCGAAAGTCCTAGTGTTTAAACCACGCAGCACTTCCGCATTTGCCCTCTCTACCTGCCCATTGCTCCTCGGGTGAGCAACGAAGGCATATGCCGTGAAGGCGCGGCTCGTGAATGGGGTGCCGTTGTCGGTAATGATCCTGTTGGGTACACCAAAACGGGCAACCAATCCTTTGATGAACTTGATAGCTGACTGTGCCGTCACCTTTCTCATTGGCTCTACTTCAGGCCACTTTGTAAACTTGTCGATTGCAACGTACAAGAAGTCAAAGCCCCCGGTAGCACGGGGGAAAGGGCCGACAATGTCGAGCCCCCAGACCGAGAAGGGCCAGGAAAGAGGGATGGTTTGGAGGGCTTGAGCTGGTTGGTGGATATCCTTGGAGTGGAACTGGCATGCTTCGCACCTGATCACCACTTCCAAGGCGTCTTGAAGGGCTGTCGACCAGTAGAATCCTTGATGGAACACCTTGCGGACAAGTGCGCATGACCCAATATGAGAGCTGCACATCCCTTCATGTATTTCTTCCAACAGCCTTTTTCCATCTTCCTGGGAGATGCATTTCAATTTTACCTCGTTTGGTCTCTTCCTGTACAAGGTGCTGTCAATAAACTTATACATTCTTGATTGACGGGCCACTCTTTCTGCATCTTCTTGCTCATCGGGATGGTCTCCTATTTGGAGGAATTGGATAATCGGCTGCGCCCATGCCGAAGCTTGTGGCTCGACGACAAGGACTAAAGGCATTTCTTCCTCTGCGGGAGCGCTTGCTTCGACGGCAAGGATCTGGCTTGCCGGATGCTGCAGCTCACCGGCAAAGGGCGGCTTGATGGTGGTATCTGCTTTCTTGGCAGCTACGGGTAGCTCTGCCAAAAAGTAACCATCAACATCTTGTTTTCTTTTCTTCGCCAGCTTCGATGGTGTAACGGATGGCTGAGTTAGTTGGAGCACAAAAGTTCCTGGTTCCACATGCATCTTTTGGGCGGCAAGTTTTGACAGGTCGTTGGCAATCTCATTCCAGGCACGAGGAACGTGCTCTGCTTGCAGACCGTCAAAGTGCTCTTCCAACTTTCTCAGTTCATCGACATATGCCTCCATCAAAGGGCTTTGGTAATCCTTGTTGACCTGCCTCACCACAAGCTGTGAGTCACCTCTGATAATCAGTTTACGGATACCGAGTCCAATTCCAATGCACAGACCGGCAAGCAAACCTTATACTCAGCAGTGTTGTTGGTGGCCTGCTCCCTGGGGAAGTGCATCTGGACCACGTACTTGAGGTGCTCTCCGGTGGGTGCTATAAGCAGCACACCGGCACCGGCACCTTTCAGCGTGAAAGCACCATCAAAGTACATGACCCAATCATCAACTGTTTCCTTGCTGGGGAGAGAGGTCTCTGGTTTTTCTTCGTCAAGCGTTGGAGTCCATTCTGTAATGAATTCCGCCAAGGCTCTGCTCTGGATCGTCAAGGTGCTCTCAAATTTCAGATCAAAACTTGATAACTCCAAGGCCCACTCCACAATCCTTTCGGTTGCCTTTGGATTTCTCAAGATGCGTTCCAAAGGAAAGCGAGTGACAACGGTGACTGGGTGTGCTTGAAAATAATGGCACAGCTTCCTTGAGCCCATGAGAAGGCCAAAAAGCAACTTTTGCACACCAGAGTACCTTGACCTAGCCCCTTGCAGGAGGGAGCTGACAAAGTAGACTGGGCGCTGCACCATCTTCTTCTTCACAACTTGCTGATCTGGCTGGCTGGCTTGCACATTCTCTGGCTTGTCGGTAGTTGACATTGCCGGAGAAAATTCTGGCTCGTCGGGTCGTGGCTCTGCGGCTGCTACCTCTTCCTCAATGACCTCTCTTTCAGCCACAAGTGCAGCACTAACCACTTGATTCGTTGCCACTAAGTATAGCAACAACATCTCTTGCGGCCTAGGCACAACTAGGACTGGCGGAGAGGATAGGTACTGTTGTAGGGTGGAGACCCTAAGGGAAGATCTTTTCACACTTGGAGGGGGAAAAGGGCAAATTGAGAGAAGAACACAAGAACAAACACTCAATCAACAAGATCCAATCACACATGTGCTAGATCCACATACACAAAGTGGGATACAAAGGTCCAAATCCAACACAAGAAGGTAAAGAGGTAGCTAGTTCATCCCAATCCTTGAAGGAGTTGAGGTCTTGAATCCTAGGAGGATCTTCTCGACAAGGAAGGTCTTGAATCCCTAAGGGATCTTCTCACATGGAGGCCTTGATCTCCATGGGAGAGGTGATAGATAGGAGCAAAGATCTACTAGATCTCTAATACATCTTTGCTAACCCTAACAAATAACCTAGGTACTAAATATATAGGTAGCTGGAGGTGGGGGACGAGTGGAGGGGCGAAACAGGCAATCCACGGCCAGCCTCCTGTAGGGCCCGTGCGCACGGGCTAAGTGGACCCCATGGGCATGGGGGTCCCGTGTGCATGGTACATGCCCGTGCGCACGGGGTATACAGCAGCTCCAGCGAGGGCCCATGTGCACGGGGTCCAAGGGGCCCGTGCGCACGGGGTGTCCAGAAAGTTTCTGGATAGCTCGTGCGCACGGGGTCTGGGGAGGCCGTGCACACGGGGTCGTGTGGCACTTCTTCTTCTTCCAGCTGCTGGTCTCCTTCCGTGCGGTCGTATTCATACCGTAAGAGAAAGATTACATGATGAAACATGATAGGTAGCATTCCACATCAAAAATTCTGTTTTTATCATTTACCTACTCGAGGACGAGCATGAATTAAGCTTGGGGATGCTTGATACGTCTCCAACGTATCTATAATTTTTGATTGTTCCATGCTATTATAGTGTCAATCTTGGATGTTTTTATATGCAATTATATATCATTTTTTGGGACTAACCTATTAACCTAGTGCCCAGTGCCAGTTGCCGTTTTCTGCTTGTTTTTGGCTTTTCAGAGAAACAGTACCAAATGAAGTCCAAATGCCACGAAACTTTTTGGAGATTTTTTTCTGGACAAAAGAGACCTTGGAAGCTTCGGGAGGAGGCCAGAAGCCTCACAGAGGCTTCACAAGGCAACTTGGTGCGCCCCCCCGGGGGGGGGGGCGCCGTGTTGCCTTGTGGGGCCCACGTGACTCCGTTTGACCTAATTCCACTTCTACAAATTCACAAATATTGGGAAACCCCCAGAGAGCAAAAAGAGAAAACCTTTCCGCCGCCGCAAGCCTCTGTTCTTCCGCGATCCCATCTAGAGGCTTTTTCTGGTACTCTGCCGGAGGGGGAATCGATCACGGAGGACTTCTACATCAACCTTGCTGCTCTTCCGATGATGTGTGAGTAGTTTACCACAGACCTACGGGTCCATATCTAGTAGCTAGATGGCTTCTTCTCTCTCTTTGATCTTCAATACAATGTTCTCCTTGATGTTCTTGGAGTTCTATCCGATGTAATCTTCTTTTGCGGTGTGTTTGTTGGGATCCGATGAATTGTGAGTTTATGATCAGATTATTCATGAGAAATATTTGAGTCTTCTCTGAACTATTTTATGCATGATTGTTATAGCTTTGTATTTCTCTCCGATCTATCAATTTGGTTTGGCCTACTAGATTGATTTATCTTGCAATGGGAGAGGTGCTTTGTGATGGGTTCAATCTTGCGATGCTCAATCCCAGTGACAGAAGGGGACATGACACGTATTTGTATAATTGCCATTAAGGATAAAAAGATTGGGTTTATTCATATTGCTTGAATTTGCTTCTCTACATCATGTCATCTTGCTTAAGGCGTTACTCTGTTTTTATTAACTTAATACTCTAGATGCATGCTGGATAGCGGTCGATGAGTGGAGTAATAGTAGTAGATGCAGGCAGGAGTCGGTCTACTTGTCTCAGACATGATGCCTATGTACATGATCATTGCCATGAATCCGTCATAATTATTTGCTTTTCTATCAATTGCCCAACAGTAATTTGTTTACCCACCGTATGTTTCTGTGCTCGAGAGAGAAGCCTCTAGTGAAAACTATGGCCCCCGGGTCTATCTTTATCATATTAAAAACCTAAAAATACCTTGCTGCAATTTATTTACTTTTATTTTAATTAGTATTTTAGTTTACCTATTTACCTCGATAAGATTTAATCCTTGCAAATAACCGCTAAGAGGATTGACAACCCTCTTATTTGCGTTGGGTGCAAGTGTTTGCTCTTGTGTGTGCAGGTGCGCTTAACGGAATTTTGCTTGGTTCTCCTACTGGATTGACAACCTTGGTTCTTAACTGAGGGAAATACTTATCTCTACTGTACTGCATCATCCTCTCCTCTTCGGGGAAATACCAACGCAGACTACAAGTAGCAGAGCACACCGTTCAAGTGTCCTTCAAGATTGGCGCATACGAAGACACCTTGGAGTGTGATGTGGTTCCCATGTCTGTGTGCCATCTCCTCCTTGGAAGACCATGGCAATTCGGCCCAGTGTCATCCATAACGGACGTACCAATCACTATAGCTTCAAGATGAAGGGCAAGGAATTCGTGCTTCGACCCATGTCGCCAAGTCAAGTCATCGCCGACAAACAAGCTTCAACCCATCAAGGAGAGACTAGTGAGAGAGTGAACCACCAAAAAGAGAGTGAGCGCCACAAGCCAAAAATGAGCGACTCCACGATGAGCGACAAGAAAGGTTTAGTGTTTTTAGCCACCAAAAGAGACATGAGGGATGTGAGTGAGAGCCCATCGAGCGTTCTTCACTTTGTGCTTGTGTGCAAAGATGAAGCGGTGAGGACTAATACTTCATAGCATCTACCTTTGGTATTGTCTCATCTTTTGCAGGAATTCACAGACGTTTTTCCCGATGAGCTACCTCCTGGACTTCCTCCACTTCACGGAATCGAACACCGCATCGACCTCATCCCCGGCGCACCTCTACCGAACAAGGCACCTTACCGCGTCAACCCCGACGAGACCAAAGAGATCCAAAGGCAAGTGCAACATCTCATGGAGAATGGGTATGTACGCGAAAGCTTGAGCCCATGTGTTGTTCCGGTTATCCTTGTGCCTAAGAAAGATGGTACCTATCACATGTGTTCCGATTGCCATCCCATTAATGCTATCACCATTAGATATTGCCATCCCATTCCATGCCTTGATGACATGCTTGATGAACTTAGTGGAGCCACCATTTTCTCCAAAATTGATCTTAAAAGTGGCTATTATCAAATTCGCATGCAAGAGGGTGATGAATGGAAAACGGCTTTCAAAACCAAATTTGGCTTATATGAATGGTTAGTCATGCCGATGGGCTTATCTCAAGCAGCTAACACTTTTATGCATGTGATGCATTACGTTGTTTGCAAATTAATTGGTATTTGTGTTGTGGTCTACTTTGATGACATTCTTGTGTTTAGCCAATCTCTTGAGGATCATGTCATACATGTTATGGACATTTTGCAGGTTCTTAGAAATGAGCGCCTTTATGCTAACATGGAAAAATGCACTTTTGGTGTTGACAAGCTTGTTTTCTTGGGCTTTGTAGTCTCCTCTAAGGGTGTTCAAGTTGATGAAGCTAAAATTGACGCTATTAAAACTTGGCCACAACCAACCAATTTGCTTCAAGTGCGTAGTTTCCTTGGCTTAGCCGGATTCTATCATTGCTTTGTGAAGGATTTTAGCACTATTGCATCACCATTGCACGCATTGAGTAAGAAGAATGCACCAATTATTTGGGGTCCTTCCCAAGACGCCGCATTTCATGAGCTTAAGAACTTTCTTACACATGCTCCATTGCTTGCATTACCCAACTTAGATAAAACTTTTGAAGTGCATTGTGACGCTAGTTGTAATGGCATAGGTGGTGTGTTACTGCAAGAGAAGTGAACCATTGCATATTTTAGCGAGAAACTCTCCGGCGCGCAACTTAACTACCCCATCTATGACAAAGAGTTATATGCTTTAGTGAGAGTCTTGCATGTGTGGGAACACTACCTTCGCCCTCGTGAATTTGTCATCCATACGGATCATGAAACGCTTAAATACCTTAAGGGTCAAACAAAATTGAATAAGCGTCATGCCAAATGGAGTGAGTTCGTTGAGTATTTTCCTGATGTTATCAAGTATATCAATGGTAAGGAAAATGTTGTGGCGGATGCTCTTTCCCGCAAATGCATGTTGGTTACTCAACTTGAGTTGAATGTTATAGGATTTGAGCACATTAAAGACTTGTATGCGCATGATGCTTCATTTGCGATTCCATATGCCAAATTCCTAACGCACAAAACTTGGGAGCGATACTATTTGAAAGATGATTATCTTATGCGAGCTAACAAACTTTGTATTCCCGAGTCTTCTCTTCGTTTGTTGCTTTTGCAAGAGGCTCACGGTGGAGGACTCATGAGACATTTCGGATGCGACAAGACATTCGCTACTCTCTCCAAGAACTATTTTTGGCCAAAGATGTTTCTAGACGTCTCACGCTACACCAACCGGTGCTCTACATGCCGCAAAGCTAAGTCCAAAGCTCAACCTCATGGTCTATATATGCCACTTCCTATTCCATATCAACCATGGGAAGATATTAGTATGGATTTTGTGCTTGGTTTGCCTAGAACTCAAAACGGCAAAGATTTGGTATTTGTTGTTGTGGACCGTTTCTCTAAGATGGCACATTTTATTCCATATAACAAGATCGATGATGCTTCACATGTTGCAAATCTCTTTTGTAGGGAAATCTTGCGACTACATGGAGTGCCCTAGACTATTGTCTCAGACCGCGACGTCAAGTTCCTTAGCTACTTTTGGAAGACACTTTGCGCTAAGCTCGGAATCAAGCTACTATTCTCTTCGGCATATCATCCACAAACCGACGGCCAAATGGAGGTCACCAACCAGACGCTTACCACACTGCTCCGCGTGTTGATCAAGAAGAAAATACGGGAGTGGGAAGAATGTTTGCCTATCGCCGAGTACGCCTACAATCGAGCACGACACTCTACTACCGGCAAGCCCCCCTTCAAGGTCGTCTATGGCTTCAACCCGTTGTCCTCATTGGACATTCTACCGCTACCACTACAACATCGCATCAACATGGACGCGAGTGCATGAGCAAGCTACCTCAAGAGGATGTATGAAGATACAAGGCACATGATCGAGTGCCAAGTACAATGACTTGCGACCAAGGTCAACATCAACAAGCACCCCATTGTGTTCAACCCCGGAGATCTTGTGTGGCTACACCTCCGCAAAGACCGCTTCCCCAACAAGCGCAAGTCCAAACTACTACCTCGAGCGGATGGACCCTTCAAGGTGCTAGCACGCTGCAACAACAACGCCTACAAGATCGACATCCAACATGACAAGTACAACGTGAGCGACATCTTCAACGTCAAAGACTTATCTCCCTTCCATGGTGATGTGGATTATGATCCGAGGATGGATCTTTCCCAAGGGGGGGGGGAGATGATGCGGAGCATCCTACGGTCATCCCCATGAACCCACCTCCGTCTCCCCAAGTGCCAAGCGGACCCATGACATGAGCACGTGCAAGAGCGATCGAGACCGAGGTGATCTCTCCTAAATCAACTTCCATATGACCCGTGTGATGTTGGAGATATGCCCTAGAGGCAATCATGTATGATGATATTTCCTATATGTTTATGAATAAAGATAGTCCTTGGACATTATCAATGATGTGTATCAGCAAGTACGTGACTTGTTTGTGGGACTATGCATTGTATGATGAATGTCCTAAATGGTCCATAGTCGAAAGGGCTGTGTGGACGCGCAGCCGACTAGAGTAGCATATGACATGGTAGATGGCTCGGTCTCACTAGCCATGGAGCATTGGATGCTAACCGGATAATATGGACTCGAAAAGATCTGGTCGGATTCGACATAGTCGGATCCGAGTCCAGATAAGGTCCGAGTCGGACAGACCCAACTATGAGACACAACGATATGTCATCTGTGAGTCTCTAGTACAACATATGTTCTATGTCCTAAGACCTGAGCTGGCGCATGTACTCGGGATGATGACAGGCCTACTTTGGGCTGACCATATGCTACTCCTTAACTGGGTAGTTATAAAGGTAGGTTTCGGGCTTGTCCAGACCCATGCTGCGAGACATGGTCGAGCAAGATGGGATTTGCCCCTCTGACCAGGAGAGATATACTCTGGGCCCCTCATGTGATCCGACCAAGATAATCATGGCCATGTGACAAGGATTATGAGATAATCAAGTTTATGGTCGGCATCACTAGAACGAGAAAGAGGTCGGGCTAGCACAAGGATGATAGACTTGCCTTGAGCCCGACAACATATATCGTGTGGCAAAGGGAACATAAGTGTGATGTACAGGTTCGCCTAACTGGCTTCATTGTCTACTTGGTGGTTGGCACGCCTTGCTAGAGGCCGCTACCAACCAAGCAGGTCGGAGGTGATCCGAGCTGCGACCAAGCCGACTTGAACCTAAGGGGTCGCACGCTTAAGGGAAGGAACCTACGAGGTCGGATCCGAGGACACTGGTCGGATGTGATCCGAGATGGACTTGGAACGTGACCGAGTAGACTTTGGGCTTCAGGGTCCATGCGGGGCCCAAGTGTTGAGCCCGCGATGGATGCATATAAGTGGAGGTACGTCACACTCATTAGGGTTAATCGCCTCGGCGCCATCATTAGGGCTTTGCATGTGTTCCAACTAGCCACCTCCACTCGCCACTGGTTGTGTGACTGGACCTAGCAGTCCGCCTCATGACGTTCCTCTTGCACGTGCGGATACCGTTAGAGGCGGTGCACTTGCGCCACTCCGGCGAACCTGTTCGTGGGATCCGATCGGCTATGTGGGAGATCGACGAGGAGGAGACGACTCCGGAGACGCGCTGCCTCAACTCTACTTCCGCTGCATGGCACTACGCGTCTAGTGGTAACGATCTGTGATCCATCTCTGGTAGCATGTTCTTGGATGTTCTGCGAGTAGGAAATTTTAATTTGCAGTCGACGCACCCTACCGTAGATCCCAACATGTGAGACATGGCTACTACCTCAATCCGGAATGCTATGTGTGCTTAGGTACCAAGAAGACCACCTCAGGAACGCTTGGAATGAAGACCAAGTCCTCAAGTACATGGACGGAGAAGCACAAGAAGGAAGACCACTGAAATGCTATAGCGGCCGGACATCCAGCTACTGGGAACAACAGCCGCTGCCGCAGCCCAGCAGTCGAGGAGCTCTAGGACCCGGACATCCGGCCCGACCAGCCCAGACATCCGGCCCGAGGCATCAGAACCTGGACCACCCTCCAGGTCAGACATCCGGCGCCAGGCCCGGACATCCGGCCCGACGGGAACGGCCGGACATCCGGCCCCTGCCAGCGCGTGTTAGGCCAACCGGGCATGTAATCTCCTCTTCTCCCCTCCTACCTCGTGGACTCCTATATAAACACCTCCTCCTCCTAGCTAGGGTTAGCAAAGTATATTGAGACATTTGAGTGAGGTTTGCTCCTTGTATCTCCTCTTGGGGAATCAAGACCTCTCTAGGGAGAAGGATCCCCATCATAGGATCATCAAGACCTCCTAAGGGAGAAGGATCTCATCTAGATCATCAAGACCTCACCTCCTTTGGAGTGAGAAGAACTTTACCTTTGTGCTTGTTTCCATGGATTGATCTTGTATACTTGTGGATCTCATGTATGCTATCCTACGGGATGTGTGATTTGGGTTTGTTTGAGTGATTTCTCTGTTGTTCTTATTTGTTCTTCCCTTTTCCCTCTCCAAGTGTTAAAAGATCATCACCCTAGGGTTCCACCCTACATCAGTGGTGCTGTGTCAATTGGAACTGGGTTACTATCTGCTAGGGTTGGGGTTAGATTGGGTGAAGCTGGTCCTCTGTCCATGAGAGTAGGGGTACAATCTGCGAGAGTCTGGGTTATGTGTGGTAGGGCTGGTTCTTGTGCAAGGATAACTGGGACCTCCAATTCAAATGGTTGATAAACAAGAAAAGTAATTGAATGTACAGACCTTGTATGATAGACAAATGCAATAGATAGTGAGGAAAAAAGAGGGCATGAAATAGTTCACATATATGTTGTTTAACTAAACAGGATTGCATGACATAATTTCACATATATGATGTCTATCTAAATAGGATAGCATGACATAATTCAAAGATATGATGACTAACTAAATAGGATGGCATGAGATAATTATATGATGTCTTTAGTAAACAGGTTGGCATGCCATAATTCACATACATGTTATCTAAGTAAACAGGATGGAATGATATAATTCACATATATGATTTATATACTAAGCAGATGGCATTCGCATATATGATGTCTAAACTAAGCAGATGGTGTTGAATATTGTGTATATTATGTCTAAACTATGCAATGCAAGATACCATATGCATTATACGAGCAGTATAACCCTGCCAAGTTAGAGCATACACCTCGGGCGGGGGGGGGGGGGGGAACAGGACTAGTCATCTGTCTCTGAATCCTCCTTTGAGGAGCTATCTGGACCCAACAAGATATCTGCTTTGACAGGTAGAACTGTCTGCTCTGAAGACCTTGTTTTCACTCTAGATTTTTCCATCACCCACTCAAATGGCTGATTCATAGAAAGAGTAGTTGAATGTACAAACATTGTCGACAAATGGAAATGTAATGAAAAAAAGCAATGGCAAGATATAATTCAAATATATGATGCTTGGCTAAACAGGATGGCATTGCATATTTCACATATATTATGGCTGGCTAAAAAAGATGGCATTGCATAATTCACATATATGGTATAGAAACTAAACATGTGGCATTATAGAACATGTCTAAACTAAGCAGATGACATATATGATGTCGAAAGTAAGCAATGCAAGGCGCCATATGCATGATATGACCAACATCATCATGCTAAGTTAGAGCAATCACCTTAGGGGGTAAATAGGAGTGGTCAGCTCCCTCTGAATCCACCTCTGAACAGCTATCTTCCTCTTGATTACAATCGGGAGGAGGGGGAGGGGGGTCTGCCATTGCACCCACCATTGAGCGATGTTTGCATGACATTGTATTGCTGTGCAAGACTCTTCTCTTTCTAACTACATGTTTAGCATGACTGTGTACAATAATTGACATGCATACAAAAAAAATATAGTGAGATTATGTAAGGAGAGCATGCAGAAATCTAGAGTGATGGTAACAACCAGTGGATAGATCCAAAAATAATGATAGCAAGCAGATGATAGCTTTAATTTAATAAAAAGACAGATGATGGCTGCTTTATTGTTTGTTTCCCACCCAAGATGAACCACCTAGTTGATACCCTAGATGAACCAGATAGTAGACAGAGATACTATTCATTGCTGCCTTGATATGTGCCCCACAAGCATTTAAAACTCAAGTTTGAACATTAATTTGGACCTGACTTGGAGTACAATGGGTGAACAGGATGATAAACTAGCAGGTAATATTAAGCAATGCATAAAGTAAGCAGAAACAAAAGAGTGCGACCTCTCTTGAGGACCCGTGTACTCCTCAGGTTCATCTGTTGAGTCGATGATGGTGATGCAGTTGTGGTGGCTGTCGGCGGCGGGGAAGGAGATCTGAGGCGGCGAAAGACGGTCAGGAGTCATGATGACTGGTATGGTGGACTCTTCTATCGATGGAGCAGCTCAGGTGAGGTGGACAACGGCGTGGCAGGAGCAGGACAAACCACACAATGTTTTCTTTGACACATATCTGTAACTGAAGTAATTCTGTAAGGGCTCCTTTGGCTTGCAGGATTCTAAAAACGCAGGGATAGGAAAAACAATGAAATAGGATAGGAATGCACGTGGAAAATAGAGCATTTGTAAACACAGGATTTCTGTCAACTAGGGTGTTTGGTTCACAGGAATTGGAAAAGCACAAGAATGCAAAGAAACATAGCCAAATTAAAGTCAAACCACATGAAAATGTGTACAGTTAGAATGTTATTATGCCACTAATGCACTTAGCCTTGTTTTCATGCATATAGGATTTTGATAAGTAGGTCCAGGTGGATGTTAAAATTTCTATGTTTTTCCTTTGAAACGGACATGAAAGGAAAAAAATCCTTCAGTTTTGTTTTGCTCCATTCCTTTCAACCAAATGCATGAATAATTGAATAGTAGAGTACCATAGGAAAATTTCCTATTGCTATGTTTTTCCTTCACCTTTTCCTTTCAACCAAAATAGCCCTAAGAGATCGACATGAATGTACAGTAAAAAGTAATGCGACAAGTGTACAACCTCTTTGGCATAGCCGTGTCGACCTCAACATCATTGGGTTGGTCGCTGAACATGTTGCGGTGGAGGTGGCTATCAGAGCTGGGGAAGAAGATCTGAGGCGTCTGTAGACGGTGTTGAGGGTACTGCTCTATTGTGATGTGTCGGAATCGGGGCTCCGGGGACCGTGGTTCGAACTCTGGGGCGTGCTCATTTCTATTGCTCCACGGTGACCACGGCGAGGCTACGGCGAGAGCGCACGGAGCACAGGGCATGACAGGGGACACAGCAGCTACCCAGGTTCGGGCCACTTCGCGGTGTAAAACCCTACTCCTGCTTTGCGTTTGGGATTATCGTGGGCAAGAAGGTTCTCGCGTACAAGGTTGAAGACGAAGGAATTGGTCCACCCTACTACAGTGGCAGCACTGCCCCTTTTATAGCCACCTTGGTCCTCTTCCCCCGAAAATGTTGGCGGGAAGGGTTGCCACACACAACAGCAATTTGAAAGGGGACAGGTGCCCAGGCTTATCCTGACTAAAGTTGGGCTTCGCCTACAAAATTGTTATCCATGACTCGCCGGTGGGCTCGGTGATGACCTCCGCCCTGCACGCCTTGTTGTCTTGGTCTTCTTTCACCAAACGGGTAGTCCTTGGGACTTGCTTTGGGGGTGGGCAGCTGGTGCTGCCCCTTTAGCACCAAAGAGGAAATCCTCCCTGTCCGCGCTTGCTGGTACGGTTCCTGCCGCGGCTTGTCTCCAAACGCGTCACCCACGTGGTGGGCACTGGACCGCGCGACCGGTGCCAAGCGACGCCCGCCTCGGGTGGCCTTGGGAGGCCACCTTGGGAGACCGCTTCGCGAGGGGTCCTCGCGAGGCCTCCAGTTGTTGCTGCTGCTAAGTCTTGGTCATCCGCTCCGGACAGAGGGGTCCTCGTGAGGCCAGCGCCTCGTGAGGTGTCTTGCTTCACGGCAACTGCGGCTGGGCCGCCTCTTGGGCCTTCGCCAGGTGTTGCATCCTGGGCAGCAGGCGGACGGGCCGTTAACCCCGGTTCCCACTGGCCCGACAGTAGCCCCCGGGCCCGTGGCGCGCACGTTCCCGCCCGTTGGGAGCGAAACGGCGCGGGCCCTCATAGACTGCGGGGCCCAGGTTCGACGCGTGGCGCATGACGGGACGTGGGACGCCCCCACTTCCTCCAGTATGCCTCGATAAAGCAACCCCGTGAGGCTTGTTTTTCCTTCGTACTCCTCGCCTCCTAGCGCTTGACTCCTTGCATCTCCTTCCTCGATTCACGGTATTGAAGAAGGCGAAGCGGCAGGGAGGGTGCCCCCTTAGGGTGCTATAAAGGAGCGGGGGCTAGAGGACTTCCTCACCCATCTTCTACCTTTGTCTCTTCCCTTCTCCAACCTTCCACTCTTCCTTGCTTTCTCCAAGGACCACCGCTACGATGGCGAGGGATAGAGGTCGAGCCAATGCATCCGCCGCTGCCACGAGGGTTCCTCCTCGGGGTCGAACGCGCTCCTCGGCGGCCGCCGCAGCCAGCCCTAGCGCTCATGGAAGGGTCGCCCCCCGCGGCCATGGAGGGCAAGGCGCTCGTGGTCGAGGCGGGCGCGGCGAGGCAGCCGCCCTTCCTTCCTAGGAGGAGGCCCACACGGCGGTGGCAGCGCACAAATTCATCGTGGGCTGCACCGTCGGCCCTGCAGTTGGCTTCGGCTCTTGAATTCCTTTGCGATTGTGATGGAGGACAGCGGGCCCTTGGGCCTGTGGCTGCAGGCGGACAACTGCTGCAACGGCCCCTCCTGGGTGGCGGCTGAGTTCTCCCCCACTGGCTTCATGTTCCTAAAGCGGGGGTGGAAGTCGTTCGCCTGCTCCTGTGGTCTAAGGTGGGGGCAGGTCCTCCAATTTAGGAATGACGGAGCAGCCACACTCTTTGTGAAGTTCTTCGGGGTCTCCGGTAGCCGCATGGAGTGCTGTGCGGAGAGCAAGAGCGGCAGCGGCACTGACTCCTCCAGCGAGGGCGAAAGCGACGGCGGCACCGACCCCACCAGCGGGGGCGAGAGCGGCGGAAGCTCTCCGCGCATCAAGAGTGAGGGCGACGATTCCGACTAGGCGTAGGTAGCGCCCAAGTCGGATCCTGAAGATGAGTTGCGCTCCGCCTAGGCTTCTTTCTTTTGCTCCTGTATCAGAACCAATGTAGCCCCGTGGGGGCGTGAAAACAATGTCTTTTGTGTTTAAGTACTTGATGATTTGCTGTAATTTGTGTTCCTCGTGAGGCCCCCTCGTGAGGCTTGTTTTCCACTTTTTCAGATGCCCTGGTGCCCTACGTCGTCAAGACCCAGCCCCCGAGCGGGCTACGACTGTCGCTGGTTTGTTAGGACGCGTGCCTAGACAAGGCCAGAGGGTGTAGGGCTCTGAGGGGCGGTAAGAGCTCCTGAGGCGCGATGCTCAGGGAGCCCCCCTTTGACGTGCAAGCGGCTCGCGCAAAGGAGAAAACAACAGCACTCGGAGAGGAGAGCGGCGCTAAGAGCGGCTTGTGAGGTGTTTTTAGACTTAGCTTTTTCGCGGAGTGCGGCGCTTGCCGAGTCGGGGCTGCGGAGTGCGCCTCGTGAGGCTCTTGCTCATGAGGCGTCCTGTTGGCACTCGATGAGGATGACCATCGCAGGCTGCCTCGCGAGGCCTTCTGCAGGCTTCATCAGGAGACGGCTTGACGTGGGTTACCTCGCGAGGCAGCGCTCGCGAGGCCTTCTGCGTGCCTTGTTCCTGTGACAACTGCACACCGATAGGTTTCACAAAAAGGGGGAGCAGTGCATGCTTGATAGCTTGCTCATGGGCGGCACGCGAGGAGACAAGGCACCAAGGACCTTGGTGAGGTGGCGTGCATGGGAGTAGGACCGCGATCCAGAGCTCAGTCACTTGGGTTTTATGGCGCTGCTGGGACTGACCCGAGCATAGGCATAGCATGTCCAGCCCCCGCTCGCAGGATGCGCAGGAGGAAGGTCGCGAGCACGCACGACTCCTGAGGTAGACAACTTACCAAACACATATAATATCTTAAGAAATAAAGCTTTACTGCAGCATAATAATAAGGTTCATTGCACAACCAAAAAAGATGCAGCTGCCGTGTTTGGCACGGGTAGCTTGAGGTTGGTGCAGCCACGTGGCGCCCTCAGTTTCACATCCAAAAGAGAAGAGGCTGCCGTGACGGACACGAGACAGTGTGAGGATGGTGCAGCCAGGCGGCGCCCTCAATTCGATCGATCCGCCAGCGCTGAGCATGGGGCTTCCACTGGGTTGTGGGAGGGAGCTCACACGGGCCCATCAGGCTGACGCAAGGAGAGCTCCGGAGGGTGTACATCTCCATTTCGTTCGTACGCGTGAGGTCACGGGTAGAACTTGCGGAGGTGTTGGATGTTCCATGTGTTGGGCACAGGAACACCCTCCTCCGTCTCCAGCCAAGCGGCGCCAGGCCGGGAGACATGAGCAACCTTGAATGGGCCTTCCCACATGGGTGAGAGCTTGTGGAGTCCCTCACTGGAGAGGATCCTTCGTAGGACAAGATCGCCTACTTTGAGTGTGCATGGGCGTATGTTGCGGCTGTGATAGCGACGCAAAGCCTGCTGGAATTGGGCAGCACGTAGAGCGGCCTGGCGACGGGCTTCCTCGAGGAGCAGCAGGTCGGCCCCTCGTGAGGCGTCCTGATGAGCTTCATTGCAGGCGAGGACTCGCGGAGAGCCGTGCTTGAGCTCAGAAGGGAGGACTGCTTCAGCTCCGTAGACGAGGAAGAAAGGAGTCGCGCCGGTAGGCTTGGTGGCCATCGTGCGGATTGACCACAGCACGGACTGGAGCTCATCAAGCCAGCCTTTGCCGCAGGCGTCAAGCTTTTTCTTGAAGCTTCGTGTCTTGAGGCCCTTGAGGACTTCAGCGTTGGCGTGCTCGGCCTGGCCATTTCTTCACGGGTGCGCCATAGAGGCGTAGCAGATCTGCGTGCCGAGGCTAGTGCAGTATGACTTGAAGAGGCCGCTAGTGAACTGCGAGCCATTGTCAGCGATGATGCGGTTGGGGACACCAAAGCAGCTCACGAGGCCCTTGATGAACTTGACAGCCGAGGCTGCCGGGATGGTGCGGACTGGCTCGACCTCCGCTCACTTGGTGAACTTGTCGATGGCGACGTAGAGGTAGCGGTAGCCGCCTGCCGCGCGAGGGAAGGGGCCCAAGATGTCCAACCCCCAGACCACGAAGGGCCACGAGAGTGGGATCGTCTGGAGGCCTTGCGCCGGCTGGTGGGTTTGCTTGGCATGGAATTGGCAGGCTTCACAAGATTGGACCAACTCGGTGGTGTCTTGAAGCGCTGTAGGCCAGTAGAAGCCGATGCATAACACTTTGCCGGCAAGGGTGCGCGACGAAGAGTGGTGGCCACAGTCTCCGCCGTGGATGTCCGTGAGTAGCTCGCGACCTTGTTCTTTGGAGATGCACCGCAGCGAGACGCCATTGGGACGCCTGCGGTAGAGCTCACCGTCTTGCAAGAAGTAGGCGGTGGCCTGGCGAGCCACGCGCTCTGCCTCTGAGTCCTTCTCCGGGAGGGTGCCGCTCTGCAAGTAGGCCTTGAACTCCGCGATCCAGCTATCCACTTGAGGCTCCAGCGCGAGCAGCAAGCGGGCGCCCGAAGATGGGCCGCAATCAGGTGCGCCTGTGGGTGGTGCGGGAGGGAGCTCCTCATGAGGCGCCGTGGCGCTCGCGGCAGGTGGTGGAGCTGATGGTCTCAGGAGCCTTTCTTCGAAGACGCCAGGGTTCTGCGGCTCGCGGCGAGATGCCCGCTTGGCAATGTCGCTGCCTCTTTGTTGCTGCCGTGAGGGACGTGCCGGAGGTCCAGGCCAAGGAAGCGCTTCTCGAGCTTGCGAACTTGCTCCAAGTAGGCGGCCATGTGCTCGTCCTTGGGTTTGTAGCTTTTGTTGGAGAAGTTGATGAGGAGTTGAGAGTCGCCCTTGATGATGATGCGGTTGATACCCAGAGCAGAGGCAGCCTTAAGCCCAGCGATGAGGCCTTCGTACTCCGCTATGTTGTTGGAGACCTTGTCGTCATGCTTGAAGCAGAGTTGGACAGCGTAGCGGAGCTTGTCCACTGTTGGCGAGGTGAGCATGACACCAGCTCCCGCGCCCTATCGCGAGAACGCACCGTCGAAGTGCATGGTCCAGCCGCCAGGTGCCTCGTCTCCAGGTAGGAGGGAATGGTCCTCGCGAGGCTCTTCTTGGTGCGTGTCTGTCCATTCCACCACGAAGTCCGCCAAAGCTGCGCCCTTGATCACGCGCGTGGTGCAGAATTCCAGCTCGAAGGCCTGCAGCTCGATGTTCCACTCGGTGACGCGGCCCGCGGCGTTGGGGCTGCGCAAGACTTGCTCCAGTGGGTAGGACATGATCACCTTGATGGGATGGCCCTGGAAGTAGTGGCGTAGCTTTCTGGAGGCGATGAGGAGAGTGAGGAGGAGCTTTTTCTGCATGGGGTAGCACTCGCGCGTGTTCCGCAACACCGTGCTGGTGAAGTACACAGGGTGCTCGACGAGGCGCATGGTTGTGGTAGCATCTTGCTCTCTGGAGGGCCTTGGGGGCTCATGAGGCTCGGGGGGCTCAGGAGGCGGCTCATGAGGCGGTTCGTGAGGGGCCTTCTGAGGAGGGCCCTCGGCAGGTGATGGCGCGACCTCGGCAGGCTTCTTCTGGATGCAGACGCGCTCCTCTCATACCGCCACCAAGGCCGCGCTGGCCGTTTGGGGAGTGGCCGCCAAGTACAGGAGCAGGGGCTCGCGAGAGCGCGGTGCGACCATGATGGGCGGGCTCATGAGGTACCTCTTGAGGTCTTCGAAGGCGGCATCAGCCTCAGGAGTCCACTTGAAGGGGGCGGACCTTTTCATGAGCTTGAAGAATGGCAGGGCTCGCTCGCCGAACTTGGAGATGAAGCGCCCCAGCGAGGCCATGCATCCCACCAGGTGCTGCATTTGCTTGAGGTTCTGGGGAGGGCGCATCTTCTCGATGGCCTTGATCTTCTCGGGGTTTGCCTCGATGCCGCGGTGGGAGGCCAGGAAGCCAAGAAGCTTGCCGGAAGGAACTCCGAAGACGCACTTGTTTGGGTTGAGCTTGAGGTTGACCTTGCGCAGATTGTTGAACCTTTCCTCAAGGTTCACGAGGAGGGACCAGGCCTCGCGAGTCTTGATAACGATGTCGTCGATGTAGGCTTCCACGTTCCTCCCCATTTGAGGCCCCAGGGCGATGCGCATCAGCCTTTGGAAGGTGGCTCCGGCACTCCTCAGGCCGTAGGGCATGCAGATGTAGCAGTATATCCCGCATGGGGTGATGAAGGCCATTTTCTCCACATCTTCCGTCTTCATCTTGATCTGGTGGTAGCCTGAGAAGGAATCTAGGAAGCACAACAACTCACACCCGACGGTGGAGTCCACGATCTGGTCGATGCGAGGCAGCGGAAAGGGATCTTAAGGGCAGGACTTATTGAGGCTCGTGAAGTCGACGCACATTCGCTCCTTGCCGCACTTCTTGGGCACTACGACTGGGTTGGCGAGCCATTCGGGATGGCGCACCTCACGAATGAATCCTGCCTCTTGTAGCTTCTGGACTTCTTTGACGATAAACTCTTGCTTCTCTGGCGCCTGGCGCTGTGCCTTCTATTTTACGGGGCGTGCGTTGGGGCACACCGCTAAGTGGTGCTCGATCACCTTCCTCGGCACACCGGACAAATCAGATGTTGTCTAAGCGAACACATCCACATTTGCTCGAAGGAAGGCGACGAGCGCATCTTCCTATGCAGGAGAGAGGCCCGTGCCGATGGTGAAGGCAGGGCCAGAGCCGCTGTCGTCCACCGACACTTTCTTCGTCTCGGCGCGTGCCTGAGAGAACAGTTGCTTCTTATTCGCGGGTGCGGCCTCAGGAGGCTTGACGTCATCTTCATCAGCGGGATAGGCAGTGGCGGCAGCCTTGTAGGTGCTCATGAGGGAGCGGACTGCGTCCTTCTCATCGAAGCGGACGGTGATGATGTCGCTGCAGCCGAAAATCTTGGGGACATTGTAGGCGTGATGGGTCACGGCCATGAACTTGGCGAGCGCGGGGTAGCCCAAGATGGCGTTGTACGGCAGGCCGATGTGCGCCACATCGAAGTCGATGAGTTCAGTGTGGTAGTTCTTGTGGGTGCCGAAGGTGATGGGTAGGCGCACCTGCCCCAGAGGCAGCGTGGAGCCATTAGTGACGCCTGAGAAGGGCCTCGTCGGCATCAGTTGCTCGTAGGGTACTTGGAGCTTCTCGAAGGTCTCGATGGAGATCACATTGAGTCCTGCGCCTCCGTCGACGAGCGTCTTGGTGACAACAACGTTGCTGATGGTGGGGGTGCACAACATGGGGATCGCGCCCACTTCTTCCGTGGACTTGGGGTGGTCCTTGGAGTCGAAGGAGATGGCGTACTGCGACCACTTGAGGGGCTGAGAAGCCTCAGGCCTCGGGAGGGCTGCGTTCACCTCACGAGCGAATTTCTTGAAGTGGCGGTTGGATGGGGGAGCCTGGGCTCCACCAAGGATGCAAGCCACCTCGCGAGGCTCCTGGTAGCCCCCCAACGCCATCGTCGGGCTGGTTGCTGTTGTTCCTTCAAGGCGGTGGTGGCAGCGGCAGTGGCGCCGGAGCGGCGTTGGCCTGAGGATTGGACTGCTGCGGCTGGTCACGCCAGCCCTGCCTGAAGTTGCCGTTGCCGTTGTTGCCGCGGTTGCCCCAACGGTTGTTGTTGCGGCCGCCTCCGTGGCCGGCGCCGCGATCGTTACGGCTGCCGCGCCCGTCCTGACGGCTCTCACGGAGGAGCTTGAGCTCGTGGCAGTCTTTGGTGTTGTGGGAGAACATGTCATGGTAGGCGCAGTACGGGCGGCCATCCTTCTTGGGCTCGGCGCGGTCGCGGCCGCACTTCTGCTCAAGCTCCGCCGCAAGCACGGCAGGGCCCTTGTGCTTGGCATCTTTGCTCTTGGCCTTGGCAGCAGCATGCGCTTGATCTGGGTCATTGTGGATGAAGAGGCAGCCCTCTTCGGCCTTGGCGCACCTGTCGGCGAGGTCGAACAGCTCAACCACGGTGTCAAGCTCATCGTTGATGGCGAGCTTCTCATGCATCCAGACGTCCCTGACGCCGGAGAAGAATGCGGAGATGATGGCGGTGTCGGAGGCATGTGGAATCTTGTTGTGTACTTGGCTGAAGCGCTGGATGTACTTGCGGAGGGTCTCGTCGGGGCGCTGGCGCACGACACGCAAGTCGTTGTGCGTGAGGGGGTGCTCGTCCGTTCCCTTGAAGTTGGCGATGAACTACTTGCACAGTTCGGCCCACGAGGAGATCGATGCCTCAGGAAGGTTCATGAGCCAAGAGCGCGGCGCGTCCTTGAGGGCCATGGGGAGCCAGTTTGCCATGACCTTGTCGTCCCTGTTCGCTGCCTCGATGCTCAGAGTGTAGAGCTGTAGAAACTCCGTGGGGTTGGGGGTGCCGTCGTAGCGAGCAGGCAGGTCCGGCTTGAACTTCATGGGCCACACCACATGGCGCAACTCACGAGTGAAGGCGCGGCAGCCCCCGATGCTGGAGATGACGCCTCTAGCTAGGGCGGCACGGTTCTGGCGACCGGCAGCCGCGACCTCCTGGATGGTGCGGTCCTGGCGCTGGCGCTGCTGCTGGAGGAGCATGCACGCGTCGGGAGGCGCGCGCCTGACGATTTGGTAGCTCTCGTTGTTGGGGTCTGGCCCGCGCGCCGCGGTGGGGTCTGGCATCCCCGCTCGGCGGAGGAGGCGGTGGATGTGCGCTGTGTGCCACTTCCCCTGCGCGTGGTGACGGAGGGCGGAGCGAGTGAGAGGCCGCGGGGGCGTCTCCGGCGGCGTTGACGAGCTCGGTGATGCGGCCAAGCCAGGCGCCGTAGCTGGCTTCGGTGGGGCGGTAGCGCAGGAGCTCGCGCCATGAGCAGCGCGGCCTGCGGGCCCGGCGGCTCACGGCAGGCGAGCGAGGACGCGGTGGCGGTGTGACCAGCCGCTTGCATGGACGGATGGAGGGAGGAGGCCTACTGCTCCCAAGCAGCAGGGTCGGTGGCGGCGCCGGCGCGGCGACGACGGTTTTCACGGGCGACTGGCTCCGTCTGGGCCACCCTGACCGCCCGGCGCTCCGTGCGCTCATGGCGAGCGTCAGCCATGGCGAGGTTCAGGCGGGGTAACGAAATGGAAGCACGCCCCCTACCTGGCGCGCCAAATGTCAGAATTGGGGCTCCGGGGACCCTGGTTCGAACTCTGGGGCGTAGTCGTTTCTATTGCTCCGCGGTGACCACGGCGATGCTACGGCGAGAGCGCACGGAGCACAGGGCACGGCAGGGGACACAACAGCTACCCAGGTTCGGGCCACTTCCCGGTGTAAAACCTGACTCCTGCTTTGCGTTTGGGATTATCGTGGGCAAGAAGGTTCTCGCGTACAAAGTTGAAGACGAAGGAATTGGTCCACCCTACTACGGTGGCAGCATTGCCCCTTTTATAGCCGCCTTGGTCCTCTTCCCCTGAAAACGTTGGCGGGAAGGGTTGCCACACACAACAGCAATTTGAAAGGGGACAGACGCCCAGGCTTATCTTGACTAAAGTTGGTCTTCGCCTGCAAAAGTGTTATACATGACGCGCTGGTGGGCTCGATGATGACCTACGCCCTGCGCGCCTTGCTGTCTTGGTCTTCTTTCACCAAACGGGTAGTCCTTGGGACTTGCTTTGGGGTGGGCAGCTGGTGCTTCCCCTTTAGCACCAAAGAGCAAATCCTCCCTGTCCGCGCTTGCTGGTACGGTTCCTGCACGGCTTGTCTCCAAACGCGTCACCCACGTGGTGGGCACTCGACCGCGCGACGAACTCCAGGCGATGCCCGCCTCGGCTGGCCTTGGGAGGCCGCCTCGCGAGGCCTCCTATTGCTGCTGGTAAGTCTTGGTCGTCCGCTCCGGACGGAGAGGTCCTCGTGAGGCCAGCGCCTCGCGAGGTGTCTTGCTTCGTGGCTGCCGTGGCTGGGGCACCTCTTGGGCCTTCGCCAGGTGTTGCATCCTGGGCCGCAGGCAGATGGTCCATGGTACCCCGGTTCCCACTGGCCTGACATGATGGATGGTTCCGTCGTTGAAGCAGCTCTGGCGAGCTGTACGACGTTGAGGTTGAAGTAGTACAAGACGGACATCGTTAATCTGAAGTGGGATTATAATAGCATCTCCAGTAGATGATGTAAATACAACACCAAAAAGTGCTAGATATAAAATTTACATCACCAAAAAACACCCAACTCCAACTGATGATGTAAAAACTGTTGACTCTGAACTTAACTGTCAAAACTGAATTTTACTGTCAAAACTGAATGTTACTGTCCAAACTAAATTTTACTGTCAAAACTGAATACACTAGTAGCAGAGAAGCACTTCACTGGTAGTTTAGGCCGCTCGAGCACTAGTAGCAGAGAAGTTGCTATCTAAATCAGTAGCTGCTCGACAGGGAACGCACTAGCAGATAGCAGCCGGAGCAGCAGCGCGAACAAGAGCTAGAGCAGCAACTCGTGTAGCTGCAGCAGCCCATGTACCAGCATCAGCAGCGTGAGCGAGAGCAAGAGCAGAGCAGCAGCACGAGCGAGAGCAAGAGCAACAGCAGAGCTGCAGCACAAGCGAGAGCCGGAGTAGCAGCAGCAGCACTGGCTCGTATGGACGTCGCCACCGAGGGAGCCTCGCAATGGGGGAGAGCCGCCGTGGAGGATGTCGCCGGCGGTGCCGTCATCGAGGGAGTCGCGCCATGGCAGAGCGGGATCGAGCACCGGCGGCGCCATGAGGTCGAGTGAAGGAGAAGATGCGATGCTATGAGTAGGCCTCGGCTTCATCCGAGGAGTCGGTGAGGATGCTGCTGTTCTGGTGGGGCAGGTTAAGGCGGCATTGTGGGAATGGAGCAGACGCGATAGGCGAGGCGATCATCGAAGCAGCTCCTTCGAGGTGGAGGACGGGGCGGCTGAATTGGCGGGACGACGAGATCGACGACGGATCCTCATCAGGTGCGGTGGATGAGGGACGTCGAGTTGTTGCGGTGGACGACGTCGTCGGGGAAGAGGCTCTGGCTGGGCAGCGGTGGGGTGGTAGACGGAGGAGGGTGGGGTTTCATGGCTGGTGGAGTCAGGTTTTGGCGGCCTCAATTTTCGACTGGGGAAAAGCAGGGGATGGGAGGGGGGAACCATGACTTAGGGACGCGCTTGTCTGAAATGTAGGGTAAGTTACAAAAGTACTCCCACCGATTTGAACTAGTGGCTCTTTCGGCTCAGGGGTAGAACGGGGATTTCGCGTGTCGGGATTTTGCACGAGGGAGTTTTTGCGCACGTTGTAGTTTCGGTATAGCAAGGCGCGGGTTGAGAAGGAGGGAGTTTTCGGAGCAGAAAGAGACAAAGAGATATCTTGAAATTTCGGGATAACAAGGCGCGGGTTGAAATTTCGGGACAAACCTCACGTGTACGGTACCAAATCAATTCGCACTTCCCTCAATGAAAAAACAAAAATAAATAAATCAATTTGCACCACACAAGAGAGAGTCTTGTCCCGTTTTACTGTATGAATGAATTATACTACAAATGCCATTCAAAACTTTGAATCCATGTTATGTTCAATTAAAATATTTCGCTAGGTGTATAATGCATGTAATCTACTCAAATGAACATTTTAGTGCATTCCAAATGTGTATACTACCGGCTGCAATATGAACTAAATTTGAATTCATTTCTCTATTTGAATAAGAATCTACAATCACGGTTGTTGTCAAGTTAAACCATCATTTGTATATTATCTTCACAACACACCACATGATTATTCTCAAGTTAGATATGAACTACTTGTACCATATGAACTCAAATTCAATTTTTTTAATCCACTTCATGCTGATTTCAAATAATTGTACATTTCAAGCTCTAGCTAGATCTGTAGAATCTAAACCATGTTTCATATGTGTAATGTGTTTATCACAAAATGTATGGTGCCCCGCCCCCACAACTACGAGTATTTAGATGTGAGCTGCATAAGCCACACATTATCACAAATTCAAAAAGTAGTGTGCATGGATGCAATGTAGTCAAATGATGCATGCCATCGGTATCTCAAATTTCACATACATGTGACCTTGTTTGATATATACATAGTATAACATGTTCAAAACCACACCACACATATCACCATTATATTAATGCATTCAAGGGGGTTACAAACACGATGATCTCTTCTTCAAATATTTGAATCCACTTTTATAATGAATTAAGATATTTGTTAGTCTTTTACACCCACACACTCGTCTTCTCTTTGTAGCTAGCACTATCTTTCTCTCGTGCATGCACACACCCTCCTCGGCTCCTCCTCCCCGCCCCCTCTTGGGCATTCTCTCCATCGCGCAAATATATATGTTCTCTTTCTTTAGGTCGTTCTCCCATGGTCTCTATAGGTCTCCCAAGCCCCTTCTTTTCGACACACACCGATTGATATACCTCTCTCTAGCTAGGTCTTCCTACCACATAAACACACTTTCCTCTTCCCCTCTCACCGTGCATGCCCCTATCTCACACGCTCCCACACACATGCACGCTCTCACCCCTCTTTTCATCGATATCACACTCGCACACTCCTCCCTCCCTCTATATAGTAGGCCTCTCGCACCACCTCCTAGCCGCGACCCTTTCTCTCTATCCGTCTCTCTAGGCCTTATTTGCCTCTTACACATGGATGTGCGCCAATCGATCTCCCTCTATATACATATCTAGGTCGACTATCCCTCTTTTTCCACACACACCAATCGATCTACCTCTATAGCCATGTCTCTCCCTCTCTCCAACACACCGGTTGATCTACCTATCCAGTTAGGTCTACCTCTACCACACACATATCGCCCTGACGCCCTATCTCTTAAACGCACACACTTCAGCGCGCGCGCACACACACATATCCCCTCTCTTATTGATATAGCAGTTGTACCATCCATTTGTCTAGTAGGCCTCTCCCACCATCTCTGAGAAGCACCTCCACCACCCACGCCCAATCCGGCATTCTAGGTCTCTCACCCAGCCTTATTCCTCTCTTACATGTGTATTGACAAAAACCGATCTCCCTCAATACATAGCTAGGTCTCTCCCTCTTCTCCACAAACACTAGTCGATCTACCTTTGTAGTTAGGCCTCTCCCTCTTTCCCACACACACTGATAGATCGAATGCTCTAGTTAGGTCTCCCTGCTGCACACAAACTGCCCATCTCCCCTCTCACCTTATAGTAGGCCACCCACCCTATATCTCTTACGCACGCACGCACAGTTTTGCTGGGCCTCCTTATCGATCTCGCACCCATACACTTCATCCCTCTCTTCGTTTCTATTGATATTACATGCCATTGATCCCTACCCTCTCTTCTTGTGGATCTCCCCCTCTATATATGATATATCTAGGCCTTTGTTTCACACACGTTGCATAGGTAGATTTTTTTGAGATATAATTGACACTAGTCCCTGTCTATCTCTCACGCACACAAATACACTCACGAAATCACCCGCAATTAAAAACACTCACAAATCTCTTAGTGATTTCTCGCGCACACACCATCCCTCTCTAGGTCAATTTATCTGTCTCACAGACACGCACGGAGGTGGGGTACGTGCACGAAGAGAAGAGGTGGATGCACCGACGCATGTACTATTTTCCTTTTGCCAACCACAACCATGCAGCTACACGGTGGAACTCATTTCTGTACGAAGAGGCAACCCATGTGATATTTTGACGCGTGTAGTAGTTGTTCACTTAATGGACGGTCGGGCACCACGCGTGATCGAATCAAAGTGCGACTTGACGCGGTGGCGCGTTATATATTTAAATAAAGTGTTATTCTTCAATGGCACGTACACAATATAAAACGATTGCTATCGAGAGAAAAAAGAAAAGCGCTCCACTATATAATATAGGCAGGATCCTCAATGCTTGCTTGGAGGGGTTTGTCTCTTCAAACTCTCTCAAACAAGACGGCGGTGGCCACTCTCTCTCTCTCTTCTCACTGCTGGTCACTGATTCGGCCGGATCCCATCCGCCGGTGGAAGGGGAGGATGTGCAGCGTTATTGCGGTCACCGTCGTCGAGGTAGGAAACCCACTGCTGGTGCATCCAGATCTGCGGTACCCGCCATTCTCTCTGATGAAGCTCTGGCGTGGTAGGGCCTTTGGCCCTTGCTCGCTGCCTCAGTGTCCAAGTACGACAATCTATGGGACCAACAAAGGCCCCTTTGCGGTTCAGCTCTGGGAATCGCAATGCACAAAGAGCAGATCCAGCAATGGAGCATAGAAGATTTACCCAGGTTCGGGCCGCCGTGAGGCGTAAAACGCTACTCCTTCTTTGGTGGATTATTTGTGGAAATGTCAAGTTACAAGAGAGCGCAACCTTGCCGGCAAGGAACTCGGAGGTGCAGCTAGGTAGTGCAATTGAGCAGAGTGTCGACCTTTGTAACAGTTGTTGTGGGCCTCCTTTTATAGATGGAAGGGGCTACCACGGTGGCAAAACCATAACTACATGATGAGATGACAGCTACAATGCTATCATACCTAATACAGATGGATTAAGACAAAAGCAATAAATGCTCCATTAGGTGTCACGCCGACGAGCAATGCCGGCAAGGGAACCTGCACCGCCCGCCCAGCTACCTTCTATTCTAATGACACACCACTTGGATGGGTGTCAATATTGTCGTTCCTTCAGGTGACGGGCTGCCACGTGCCCTGACAAGCTCTAACAACCTGCCTGCCCGCTTGACACCTGTTCGGCAAGTCCCTGACACTTGCCACGGTGGAGTGGTGGAGTGGAGCTTGTCGGTCTTGAGACTTGTCGGCCCGAAGCTTGCCAGCTCGATGCTTGTCGGCAACTTGAATTGTTCTTCAGTACTTCTTTAGTACTTCTCGATGACCTGCCTAGAGGTCTTCTTCATGGTTTTGTTTACCAAGTATTGAATGTTGATGAAGTGCTGTCCTCTGACAAGCCCTTGCCGCCGGGGAGGCTACAACAAGTCTGTGCATCATCAGGGTATGAACACCCATGTTCAATACGCCAACAGGAGCCCTCGGGCCTGGGCCACACACGTATGCCGAACATTGTTGGGCTAGGCCCAAAACAATGCACAAACACACGTGGCGGAGGTTATCTATTGTGATAATTACCTTTACTGGACGCCCACGATGGCGCAGTAAATGCAGACGTTGGAGAGGTGGATTGAGACGGTAATATGCAGTCATGCGCCTGAAAAAGTGCGACCACGCTGAGTAGTGAAAAGCCAGCCGCCGCGCCTTCCACCTCTACCAGAAGACATGGATGTTTCTATTGACGTTAAGGGGATTGCAAAGAGTGCCGCTGATGAGGCCGCCAGGATTGCTGCTGAGGAAGCCGACAAGGCTACTGCAGAAGAGGCTGCTAAGCTTGCCGCAGAGGAGGCCGCCAAGGTGGTCGCAGATGAGGCCACCGAGGCCACTGGAGACATTCCTGCCCCAGGAGTGCCAATCGCTGGTATGAATATAGATGTGGGAGCAGTCGATCACACCTTTGCCGGCTGCTAACCAAGCATCTACCTCCACTGCTCCTCTAACAAGAGACTTCTTGATGCTCTTGGGCCAGCCACATGAATCTGAAGCCCCCAGTTCATCTGGTGCTGGAAAGGATGCCCTCGAAAATGTGGATGGCGAGGTCGTTGTGCCCATGTCGCGAAGCACCAAAAAAGTGCGCGCCGCCAATGATGATGCTGCAGATCTTGCATTCCTTAATGCCGGGTGACGGCTTCAAGGCCGTGCAAGAGCGCCACATCAAGCGCTGGGAGAAGCTTCGAACCCGGCAAACCATCATGGAGATGGCCGAGGAGAAGCTCAAGGAGAAAATTGAAGAGGCCCACATGTGGTATGAAGACCGGGTCTTGAATATCAAGGAGCACGAAGCCCAACTTGCCGCCACCAGAGATGCCTTCATTCTGGAGCAAGCTGCCACTGACAAGGCCAAGGAGGAGGCTGACAAGATAGCTGCGGCAACCAACGCTAACCTGGTTGACGCAAGGTTGCCCTCGACTCACATGAGGAGGACCTTATCGCCAGAGAAGCAGATCTTGCCACCAAGCTTCGCGCCAAGGACGAGGAAATCCAATCCCTCCTGACCAAGCGAACCAAGTAGCTGGAGCAAAGGCACCAAGAAGCTCTTCAAGCTCAAGCCACGGAACATGCCGGCAAGCTTAAAGAGGCTCTTGACACTATCGATGCTGTAGACGCCGTCAAGATTTAGCTTGAGTCTAAAATCAAAGAACTTGAAGCAGACCTGGCCGCCAAAAACGAGGATGTTGCTGCTCTCAAGGAAGCATCTCAGAAGGACACCCACACCCTGGAAGAGCTTCAAACTTCACTGGCCGAAAAGAATAGAGAGCTCCAGACCACCGCCAATGCCAAGAACGACCTGCTGTCTAGGCTCACCGGCTCAGAAAAATCTCTTGAGGCCGCCAACACCAAGAACTGACTCCTGGCAAAGGATTTGGAGAAAACCAAAGCTCTCCTTACTGATGCCGAGAAATTTGTGCAGCTGCAGGACTGTGTGGCTATCTGGACCAGCCGCCTTGTTGACATCGCTGAACGCATCACCAAGCAGATGGCTGTCATGGAGATGGGAAGCTGGGGCTTCGCGCAGAGCTCCAATCAAACGGCAAGTGTGATGCTGACTTTGTTCTTCGAGGGTCTCTTGACAGCATTGGACACACACCATAAGGACCACGCGAAGAGGTTTGCTGAGGAGGCGTGCACACTTGAGCGCAATGCTTTCTTGAGAATCTTCACCAAGGTGGTGCACCACAACCCCGGCGTCAACCTGTCTGACTTCCACAAGAAGATGCCTGCTGGTGTTAACACCTCAGCCGCCAGGGCACAGGTGCTTCCGCTCGCCAATGAGATTGGAGATAGATGTATTTGCCGACACGACAACCTCCATAACTGATCTTGTGCCTTTACTTTTGTCCGCTGTTCAAGAGACATGTAAAGAACACATTTATCTTAAATCAGGCTTGTTTCGTCATATGTGTAATATAACTTTATGCCTGGAATGAATGAATGCATCTTCCTTGCTTAATTTTGCCTTTTTATTTATTGTGCCCAATGCTTGCCGGAAAACCTTCCCGGTGCGCACATTCTAGCCGACAGCGCTTGAGGAACGGGTCCGTAGCAGCTTGCCGGAAATGCCGCTTCTCGGTATAGTTAACACTTCTCAGTCTTGGCACAACTACTTAAATTGTTGAGCGGACTCGAAACAAATAAGAGTGCAACCAATCCCGACAAGGTTCCTTAGCATGCAGGTTTTTCATACAAAGACAGAAATCGTTCAAGGAAAATGATAAAACCAACAAAGAAATTTTGTTTCAAAGTTTTGCAACTTAGCTTTCTTTGTTGTGTGCTTGCTTCTTGCACTTGATGATAACTTGAACGTCATTGGGTTTCTACACCACTACTCCCCCCGGTAAACTTGCACGCAGAGGAACCCTTCTACCTTTGAGAAAAAGAAAGAAGAGAAATGAGTGGCTAGAACCCTTGTCGGTTCGTTAATCATCTCATACAATATAAAATGTAACACAACATTGCATTTGACATACACAAATAAATATGTACTTTGACAAAGAGTTGTGAAACACTTAGCTTTATTCAACTACGCACGGGTTCTGCGCTCGGCTTTGTACAAAGGATTACACGCCTTGCCGACAAACTTATACAAAAGAGGTTGCCGGGAGGCCTGGCAACTGCGCCTCATGGGTAGAACTACTAAAGATGCTCAATATTCCATGAATTCTGCATAGCGGTGCCATCTTTGGTCTCTAGATGGACTGAGCCAGGTTTAGTGACTTGTACTACCCGATAAGGGCCTTCCCACTTCGGCGTCAACTTGTTTGATCCCTTCGTGCACTGGATCCGACGAAGAGCAAGGTCGCCTTCCTCAAGCTTCCGAGCATGCACTTTGCAGCTATGATAGTGGTGCAAAGCTTGCTAGTAACATGCAGCACGCACAGCAGCCCGGAGACGATCTTCCTCGAGGAGCGTGGCATAGTCATGCCTCAACTCTTCTTGATCTACTTAATCGAAAGCTTGGACACGAGGTGACCCGTATTTGAGTTCTGTGGGGAGCACCGCTTCTGCACCATAGACAAGGGAGAAGGGTGTCTCGCCGGTAGCTCAATTTGGTGTCATCCTGAGTGACCAAAGAACTGCCGGCAACTCATCAATCCAGCGCCTTCCTCATTTGTGCAGCTTGTCCAAAGTTCTTGTCTTGAGGCCTCACAGCACTTCAGCATTGGCTCTCTCTGCCTGTCCATTGCTTCTCAGGGGAGCAACAGAGGCATAACAGATCTTGCTGCTAATTTCTTGACAGTATGCTGTGAAGCCACGACTCGTGAATTGGGTGCCATTGTCGGTGATGATCCTGTTGGGTACGCCAAAACGAGCAACCAATCCTTTAAAGAACTTAATAGCTAACTACGCCGTCACCTTCCTCACCGTCTCTACTTCAGGCCACTTCATGAACTTGTCGATTGCTACGTACAAGAACTCGAAGCCCCCGATTGCACGGGGAAAGGGGCCGAGGGATGTCGAGCCCCCAGACCGAGAAGGGCCAGGAGAGAGGGATAGTTTGTAGGGCTTCAGCTGGCTAATGTATGTTCTTGGTGTGGAACTAGCAAGCTTCGCGCCTTGTTACCACAGCCGTCGCATCTTGGAGGGCTGTCGGCTAGTAGAAGCCTTGCCGGAAAGCTTTTCCGACAAGGGCACGTGACCCAATATGGGAGCCACAAATGCCTCCATGTATCTCCGCCAGCAACGCTTGTCCATATTCCCGGCAAATGCACTACAATTTCACCCCATTTGGTCTCTTTCTGTACGGAATGCTATCGAGAAATTGGTACATACTTGACTGCCGGGCTACTCTTTCAGCTTCTTCTTGATCATCGGGAAGTTGACCTGTTTGAAGGAAATGGACGATCTATTGCGCCCATGCCAGAACCTGTGGCTCAACGACAAGGAGCAATGGCTATTCTTCCTCTGTGAGAGCGCATATCTCAACGGCAAGGGCTTGCCTTGTCGGAGACTGCTGCTTGCTGGCAAGAGGTGTTTTGTCGGTAGTGTCTTTGCCGGCGGCTGTTGGCAGCTCTACCGGAAAGTAACCACCAGTGTTTGATTTTCTTCTTTTTGATGGCTTCATTGATGGTGTAACAGATGGCTGAGTCTGTTGTAGCACAAAAGTTCCTGGTTCCAGAGGTGATCTTTTGGCGGCACACTTTGACAGGTCATCGGCAATTTCATTTTGAGCATGGGGGATGTGCTCCATTTGTTGACCAGCAAAGTGCTCTTCCAACTTTCTCACTTCATCAACGTATGCTTCCATCAATGGGCTCTGGTAATCTTTATTTACTTGCTTCACAACTAGCTACAAGTCGCCTCTGATGATCATCTTTCTGACCAAGGTCTACTACGATCCGGATACCGGCAAGTAGCCCTTCTGTTGTAGGGCACGGGCCAAAGTGCCCCGATTTGTCCCGATGTTCACGAATTGGAGGTGGCTACGAGGAGGAACACGTGGAGCACGAAGAATACGAGGGGAAATCACAAGAGAAACACTCAAGAACAAGTCCAATCACACATCCACTAGACTAGCAACACATAAGATGAACAATAAAGGGAAAGATACATGGTAAAGTTCATCCCAAATCCAAGAGGAGATGAGGTCTTGATATCCCTAAGGATCTTCTCCAATGGAGGTCTTGAACTCCAATGGAGTGTGCCTCTCTCAAGAGGGTTCCCACAAGGGGAGATACAAGGAGCAAAGCTCTCTCTAATGTCTCATAATCTTTGCTAACCCTAACAAATGACCTAGGTCCGGAATATATAGTTGGTGGGAGGTAAGGGACGAAGTGGGGGCGAAACAGGCAAAGACAGCCACCTCGCTGGGTGGCCCATGCGCACGGGGTAAGTGAGGCCCGTGCGCACGGGGTGCTACATCGGAGAGGGGCCCGTGCGCACGGGGTCATTGGGGCCCGTGCGCACGGGGTATCCAGAGACTTTCTGGATAGGCCGTGCGCACGGGGTCCAACAGGCCCGTGGGCACGGGGTCGCCTGGGCAGGACTTCTTCTTCCAGCTGCAAGCCTCCGTCTTCCGTGCGGTCTTGGCATGGTTCCTCTTGGGTCTTGGGGAGATGTTGAGGTGTACATGGAGATGACCGTAGGATGCTCCGCATCACCTTCGTACTCAGCAGTGTTGTTGGTAGCCTTCTCCCGAGGAAAATGCATCTGAACCACAGACTTGAGATGCTCTCCTGTGGTTGCGACAAGCAGCACACCGGCACCGGTGCCCTAAAGTGTAAAATCACCGTCAAAGTACATGATCCAATCATCATTTGTTTCCTTGACGGGAAGAGAAGTTTCTGGTATTTCTTCATCTTGCGTTGGTGTCCATTCTGCAAATGAATTCTGCCAAAGCTCTGCTCTGAATTGTTGAAGTGCTTTCCAACTTCAAATCAAAGCTTGACAGCTCCAACGCCCACTCCACTATCCTGCCGGTGGCCTCTGGATTTCTCAAGATGCATTGCAAAGGAAAGCGAGTGACGACGGTAACTTGGTGTGCTTGGAAGTAATGGCGCAGCTTCCTTGAGGCCATGAGGTGGCCAAAAAGCAACTTTTGCACACCAGAATATCTTGATCTAGCTCCCTGCAGTAGAGAGCTGGCAATGTAAACTGGGCGCTGCACCATCTTCTTCTTCGGCACAATCTGCTGTTCTGGATTACTTGTTTGTAGTGCACTCAACTTGTCGGCACCTGACCTTGCCAGAGAAGATTCTGGCTTGTCGGCTTGCGGCTCTACGGTTGCTACCTTTTCATCATCTACTTCTCTTTCAGCAACTAATGCAGCACTTACCACTTGATGAGTTGCCGCCAAGTATAGCAGCAACGGCTCTTGTGGTTTAGGCGCAACTAGCACTGACGGAGAAGAGAGGTATTTCTTCGAGTCTTGGAGTGTGGCCTCCGCTTCCGGGGTCCATTTCATAGGACCTGCCTTTTCTAAGATTTTGAAAAATGGCAAGGCGTGTTCAGTTGACTTGGAAACGAACCTACTCAGTGCGGCAACACAACCGGCAAGACGCCGTACATCCTTAAGGCTCTTCAGTACTTCTATCTGCTCAATGGCTTTGATTTTGTCGGGATTGGCTTCAATTCCACGTTGAGAAACAAAGAACCCGAGAAGTTTGCCGGATGGAACACCGAACACACACTTCTCAGGGTTGAGCTTCAAGTTGATCTTATGTAGATTTGCAAACATTTCTTCCAGGTCTTGGATAAGTGTTGATTTGTCCTTGGTTTTGACCACTATATCATCCATATAGGCTTCAACATTTCTGTGCAGTTGAGGACCAAAACCAATCTAGACAGCTCTTGCAAATGTAGCTCTGGCACTCTTTAATATGAAAGGCATACGCACGAAGCTGTATGTGCCACATGGAGTTATGATTGCCGTTTTCTCCTCATCTTCCTTGGCCATGAAGATCTGATGATAACCATAGTAGGCGTCAAGAAAAGAGAGGAGATCACAGCCGGTAGTGGAGTCCACAATCTGGTCAATTCGTGGCAAAGGAAAAGGATCTTTTGGGCATGCTTTGTTGATATCAGTGAAATCAATACAAAGTGTCCACTTTCCATTCGCCTTACGAACTACCACGGGGTTAGCTAACCAAGTTGGATGTAGGACTCCTCTGACTAAACCTGCTGCTTCAAGTTATTGGATTTCTTGGGCAATGAATTCTTGCTACTCCAAGGCTTGCTTCCAGATGTTTTGCCTGACGGGTCTTGCATTGGGACAGATGGCAAGGTGGTGCTCAATCACTTCCCTGGGAATGCCGGGGATGTCAGATGGTTGCCATGCAAACACATCGACATTCACCCACAGGAAAGTGATGAGCGCGCTTTCCTATTTGTCATTGAGGGTGGCACTTATGGTGAAAGTACCTCCCGTCCCATCTTCCCTTGCAAAGACTTGTTTTGTTGCAGGTGGAGTAGCTTTGGATTTCTTGCTCTTGCCGGCAGAGGTCTCTGGCTCCTCAACGGACGTGCTGCACTCTGTAGTGCGCTTTCCAGAGGCCTTGGACTTGCCGGTCTTCTTCCACCCCCCCGGGAGCTTTGTCGGTAGGAGCAAGTGCCTTGCCGGCAGATGCTACAACTGCTTCCCGGTAAAGCTTGTTGGCGCAGATAACTGCGTCGTTCTTGTCGGAGTGGATGGTGATCACACCCATGGGCCCCGGCATCTTCAATGTGTTGTAGGCGTAGTGTGACACTGCCATGAATTTTGCCAGAGCTGGGCATCCAAGAATCCCATTATAAGGCAATGGAATCTTGATGACATCAAAGACTATCTTCTTTGTTCTGTAATTGAGTTCGCTGCCAAAAGTGACCGGCAACGTGATCTGGCCTTTGGGCTTGGTCCTTCCTAGATTGACTCCGTGAAATGATCCTGTCTATTAGAGCTTTTTGTTAGAAATTTGCAGCCTCTTGATCACATATGGGGAGATCAAATTCGGGCCAGCGCCACCGTCAACCAACATCTTCGTGACCTTGAGGTTGCAAATTGTTGGTGAGACCAACAACGGCAAGCATCCAATCATGGTGATGCGATCAGGATGGTCCTCGACATTGAAGATGATAGGAGTGTTTGACCACCTCAACGGCTTCTACGCTGCGGCTGTCGGCTCTGCAGCATTGATCTCACGGGGCCATTGCTTGAGTTGCCGGTGAGAGGAGTGCAAAGATGCACCTCCATCAATGCACTTAGCATTGATAGTGTTCTGGAACTCATTTTTAGACTCTTCTTTGTCGTCATCACCATCCTCTTCCTCTCCTTCTTTCTTATTGCGCCCGCGCGCTGGTTTCTCCTTTTGCTTGCCGGCCTTGACGCGATGGCCCCCGCGAGCGCCACGGTTTTTCTTGCCGGACCCACCAGCACTGTTCTGGCCCTTCTCCTTGTCGCGCTTCTCATACTCAAGCTTCTACTTTTTAGCAAGATGGTCGACTTGCCGGCACTCCTCGAGATCGTGGCTAGCCGTACGGGGAATCTTGCAGTACGGACCGTCAGTCTTTTCACCAGCAGCAGCTTCATGACCACAGGTACACGCGGCAACCTCCTTGCCGGTACCTTCGGTCTTCTGCTTCTTGCCGGTAGCTCCTGATCCTTCAACGGCCATAACTGCCTTGCCTTTCCACTTGCGGTTATGCCTGCGGTTCTTCTTCTTCTTCAGAGTAGCTGCGTCATCATCCTTTGAATCGACAGCCGCTCCAGCATCTTCTCCAGGGAGTCGCCTCCCCTCTTCAGCGCGTGCGCACTTGTCGGCCAGAGCATATAGCTCGGAGATATCCCTGACCTTGTTGATGGCCATTTCCTCCCACATCCTGTGATTGCTACATTCGTGTGAAATGAGGCAATCACAGCAGCAGGGTGGACGTTTGGGATGTTGTGCTATACACGGCTGAATCTCTGAATGTACTTGCGTAAGGGCTCACCATCCCTCTGTGGGAGCACATGTAGGCTGCTGGGTTGACCGGCAAGCTTGTGGCCTCTGGTGTAAGCACCAATGAACTGATGGCATGGGTCTGCCCAAGATGAAATGGAGCCCTCCGGCAAGTTCATCAGCCAAGACCTTACATTGGGCTTGAGCGCCAATGGAAAGTAGTTGGCGAGAATCTTGTCGTCTCTACCACCCGTAGCCTGGACGGCTATGGTGTAGATACCAAGGAACTCAGCTGGGTTGAGCTTGCTGTCGTAATTGTCTGGCAGCTCTGGCTTGAAGCTTCCGGAGGAGGGCCAACGAACTTGCCGTAGCTCATCGGTAAAAGCTGGGTAGCCGATGTCATACGGCAAGCACCCAGGGTACCCTGGTGTAGGCTCATTCGCTGCCGGCCCAGCATGGTCATCGGATTGACGACGTGCTTCCCGGCGCCGCTCGATGGTGGTGCGAGCGTCTTCAACTCGCCGGTCTTGCAGCACCTGGCGTTGATCTTGTCGGCTCCGCGGCTCAGACGACACCATGGAAACCTCGTCATGCGCATTGGTTCACCGGGCTTGCCACTGTTGTTGTGGAGGAGACTGCACTGTCGGTGCAGCGCATCCGGTCCTCTCACCAGCTGCCCTTGCCGGAGCAGCTGGTTGTCGCCATGAAGGCCCCGCCAAGTCTGCCCCATCATTGTTGGCGAAGCTGATGGGGCTCTGGATGGTGGCTCTCCACTCCTCCATCTTGTCAGTAGTTGGCGGGAAGTTCAACAACATCTGGGCCCATGCCATGGCCTCCTCCGACGGGCTAGGCATGGCCGGGAGCGAGGAATGAGAAGGTTCTCTACTCCTGACAGAGCCAGAAGGAGCCCCATCCCGCACCTTCTACTGCGGTGCATTCTCGCCGGCGGGCTGACGCGGTGGTGGTTTGTGAGCATCTTGAAGACGATGCTCAGCATTTTTGTCTTGACGCCGTCCGGAGCGGCCAGTGTCGCGGGGAAGTGTGTCGCGCCCATCTTGCGATGGCCTTGACGTGTGTTTCGCCGTGCCAGTCTTGGATGTCACCGTGCCATCCTTGGCCGTCGCAGCGCCACCGTCATGGCTCGCTGCGCTCCGAACTACGCTGGTCTGATGACTGGGGTCACCAGAACAGCGAGGAAGTTGGCCGCCTCCGCCTGTTCCTCCCGCACCTCCTGCGGACACCTGCAACGACAGCTTGGATGTCAAAGGAGCTGTAGTGGCCGCGCCCTTGGCCTTCTTGGGTGCCATGGATGATGAAGCTACCGCTCACACTGCTGGAGCAGTTTCGCGCACGCGATCCCCTACCTGGCGCGCCAAAGATGTCGAAGTACGACAATCTATGGGACCAGCAAAGGCCCCTTTGCGGTTCAGCTGTGGGAATTGCAATGCACAAAGAGCAAATCCAGCAATGGAGCACACAAGATTTACCCAGGTTCGGGCCGCCGTGAGGCGTAAAACACTACTCCTGCTTTGGTGGATTATTTGTGGAAATGCTCAAGTTACGAGAGAGTGTAACCTTGCCGGCAAGGAGCTCGGAGGTGCAGCTACGTAGTGCAATTGAGCAGAGTGTCGACCTTTGTAATGGTTGCCTTGGGCCTCCTTTTATAGATGGAAGGGAATACCACAGTGGCAACACCATAATTACATGATGAGATGACAGCTACAGTGCTATCATACCTAATACAGATGGATTAGGACAAAAGCAATAAATGCCCCGTTAGGTGTCACGCTGAGGAGCAATGCTGACAAGGGAACCTGAACCAATCGCCCAGCTACCTTCCATTCTAACGACACGCCACTTGGACGGGTGTCAATAAAGTCGTTCCTTCAGGCGAAGGGCTGCCACGTGCCCTGACAAGCTCTACCAACCCACCTGCCTACTCGACACCTGTTCGGCAAGTCCCTAACAATTGCCATGGTGGAGCAGTGGAGTGGAGCTCGTCTGTCTTGAGACTTGTCGGCCCGAAGCTTGCTGGCTTGATGCTTGTCGGCAACTTGAATCTTGTTCTTCAGTACTTCTTTAGTACTTCTTGATGACCTGCCTAGAGGTCTTCTTCATGGTTTTGTTTACCAAGTATTGAATGTTGATGGAGTGCTGTCTTCTGACAAGCCCTTGCCGCCGGGGAGACTGCAACTAGTCTACGCATCGTCAGGGTATGAACACCCATATTCAATACATCGACACACAGTATGGGCAGACCCCGCCCCACGCCACCCTCCTAGCCGCATCCCGACGACCCACAGGTACAACTACCTCTGGAATCCACATTGCTCCACTGCCCATCTTCCCATGTCGCTGCATGTAGAAAATCCTGCATGTGGATCATTCCCTACTTCTTTGCCTAAAACGTAGCTCGGCTGACGTCCTTTCAATTTTGCGATCTCGTCCTCACACCATTTTAGAGAAGCCACTGTGCTGCTATATTTCCAATAATATAAGGATGATTGTCGTGGGAAAACGACGATCTATGGGATCGAGAGGATCCCTTTGCGGTTCGGAAGTGGGATCAATATACTACAAAGAGCAGGGCTACTAGATATGAGCACATGTAACGATTTATCTAGGTTCGGGACGCCGTGAGCATAAAACCCTACTCCTGTTCTGGTGGTTTGATTGTATGGGAGCTCAAACGTTACAAAGAGCATAGCTTGCCGGCGAGGTATGGGGAAAGTGCAGCTACATCGTGTAGTTGAGCTAAGAGTTGACCGTTCTAAGTGTAGCCCTGGGCCTCCTTTTATAGGCCAAGGGGTTACCACAATGGCTAATACGGTCATTTACAGGGTATGAATAGTGACTTGCACCATCACCACGTCTATCACCAGACGGGGTAGGACAAGCGCATTAAATGCACCGTAAGGTGCTACGTCGGGGAGGCGAGGCTTTGGGCAAAAGATCCGTACCACCGGTCCTAGCGCCCTCCTGTAATCTTGACACGTCCCAGGGACGGGTGTCATTAAAGTTAATCTCTGCGTGGCATGCCGACACATGCCCTGGCCAGCTATGTTGACTGCCTGCCCGCTCGACACCTATCATGCGTTCTTATCTAGCCGATGATGAGGTGGAGTGGTAACGGGACATGACAAGCCTGCTGGCGCGGAGCTTGCTGGGCCTTTGCTTGCTGGCAAGGAGCTTGCCAGTATCCAGAGTGTTTGTCTTCACCTTGTCGGTACGAAGCTTGCCGGCAAGGGCAATGTTGATCTTCAGTACTAGAATAGTACTTCTCGATGACCTACCTTGAGGTCTCCTTCACGGTCTTGTTTAATCTAAGTCTTGAGTCGTAGTTATCCTCCGTCAAGCCCTTGCCGTTACGAAGGCTACAACTGCTTGTGCACAAGTCAGGGTACGAGGGCACCCATGCTTTAGTAAACCGACAGGAGCCCCTGGACTTGGGCCACACGCGCATGCGAGCCATCGTTGGGCTAAGCCCGAACAGTGCACAGGCACGCGCGGCAGAGGATAACTATCGTAATCTTCTCTTTTACCACGCCCCCCATGACACGCATTAAATGTGGGCGTGGGAGAGGCAGAATGGAACGGGTGCGGGGAGGTAGTGCGCCTAAAAAGTGCATCCACGTAGGACGGTAAAGAGCTAGCCCCCACGCCTTGCCCATAAAAAGGAATCCACGAAGGGCGCTGCTCATTTACCCCCCTTCTCCTAATCTTGCCATCGGTGCCGTCTTCGTCTTCCTCCTCGCGCAAGAGCTGAGCACGCCCTCCACTTCCGCCATCGCGCAGCGTAGTTCTCCCCCCACAAATCTCGCCATGGCGCCGAAGAGAGCCGGAAAGGCCCCGAGTTCGGTAGTGGATGAGAAGAAAGCCACCAAGGCTGCACAGCAGCGTGATCATGCCATTTTCCCGCCGGTGCTTACAGAAGATGACCTAACGAAGGATTACACGCACGTGTATGCAAGCAAGACGCAGGATCATGAGGCCACAACAGTGCTCCCAGGATCCCTCCCTCCTGCTGACAATCGATTTCACTTCTTCGCCGGGTACTTCTACTGCGGTCTATGCCCGCCTTTCTCTGATTTCTTTGTTGAGGTGATGAATACTTTCAGATTCAGACTACTGGATTTCACCCCCAACGCGGTCACCTGTCTGGCAACCTTCGCTCACCTATGCAAGAACTTTGCGGGAATAGCACCAATTGTTGCTCTGTTCCGGCATTTCTTCATCCCCCGGGTCGATGAGGGCGCCCTTTATGGTAGTGTCGCCTGGGTCCCAAGGGGAAACTCGAAGAGGCACTACTTGGACGGCAAGCTGCACACCAAATGGGACGAGTGGCGGGCCGACTGGTGCTGGATCAAGCGGCAGGATTTTCCAGCCTTTTGCCACCTCAGGACCGAGAGGATTGAGAAGCCCGACAGCTGGAACAATGTCGACCCCAGCGATGCCAAACTGGGAGTGGCACTACGCCGAATGCTCACTCTAAAGGGGGCCGGCCTGATGATCGAGATGGTAGGGGCGGACTTCACTCGCCGCCGGATCGCCCCGCTACAGCACAGAGGAGGCCAGCGAGCGTGGGACTACCAGGGCCTCGCCGACACAATGCGTCTGCATCCAGGCTCCGGCAACAACTTGACGGTAATGGGGCACTACCAGCTCATTTGCCAGCTCTTCAACAGGGGTTGCATCTTTGACTTGCCGGCAAAGGTAATCCCCTTGTGCAACAATACCGCCAAGCCTTCCATCTTGGCGATGATGCCAGACTATGATGCCAGGACGGTTCTGAGCACATGGGAGGAACCCAGCAAGGAAAGTGTGGATTGCTGGATTGCCGGCCTGGTGGAGGAGGCCATTGGAGCCGAGGATGACATGATGCACCCGACGAAGGATGATCGGGAAGAGTTCCTGGCCTTGAGAGCTAAGGAGCTCAAAAGAGTGAAGGCAACTCGTTCCAGGGTGGCCAAAGGCACCGGCAACGGAGGAGGCACCGGAAGCCAGGCTGAAGAGCAAGCCACAGTTTCGGGAAATAGCAGAGGAAGCCGCCCCCAAGAGCATGCCGAAGAGCATGCCGGTGAGGAAGAGCAGGCTAAGGAGTCTGGGGAGGGGGAGAAGAGGAGGAGGAGCCCGAGCGGTCTTCAGATGAAGAGGAGGAGGAGGAAGAAGAGCCACCTCGCGCTCGTCCCGCCAAGGTGAAGATGGTCGTCGCCAAGAAGCCCTCTCGAAAGAAGGCAGCGCATACCGAGCTGGCAAGCCAAGAGCTCGTCGCTGTCAAGGTATCAGCCGCGGCTTCTCGGGCACAGCCTTCCCGGCCACAGCCTTCTCGCACTGCTGCCCCTCGCCGACCCATCCCACCAACCGTGGAGGAGGCGGGCGGTCGGCAGCCCCTGGTTCCCCTAGGGACGAAACACCCCAGGAGTTCACCACCATCGCCTACGACTGCGGGCATCGGGGACACAATTCTCTATGATCTGTTAGTCTTTAGTGACCCCGACAAGGAAGAAGAGTAGGCACCTCCATCTCCGTATATTTTTCTTGTAATCGTCCAAACTCTGTTGTTGAACTGATCTTTTTTACTTATTCTGGTCTTGCAGGGACGAAATGCCACTGGCGGAGAGGGACAAGAAGAAGGCCAGGACCGCTGAAGAAGGTGAGATGGCAACCGGCACCGATCAAGGCGCGGGTTCATCTGAGGTTGCCGGCTCGAGCCCCCCGTGTGAGGTTCATGTGCAGTTTCCGCTGGCGAGCACTACCGTCGAGTCTTCCACGATGGAGACCGACAAGGGGTTGGAAAGCAGCTAGCCGGAAGGAGAGCGCCAAGGGGTAGACCCCTTGACGGCGCCCTCAACTCCTAGGCCGTCACCAAGATCTTCACCAGCAAGGAGCAGCCCTCCTCCAGTGGAGCCCCAAGAAGGGCTCATCCATGCGGAGGTCGCTCTGGCAACCAATGTTGCCGGGGACCAAGCGCCGGCAACTGAAGTCGCCGGAAGAAGAACGGCATCCCCTCCACATGTTCATCAAGGTAACCCTCTTTCCAAATGCACTGGATCCCTTGCCAATCCTTCTTTTTTGTTTTCTTGAACTTGATTTGAATCTTGAATTCATCTTGGTTTCCGCTTCCTTTCCATCCTGCAGAACCAACCCCTCTGGAAGAGAGGGAAGTATCTATGGAGGAAATCGCAAAGAGCGCCGCTGATGAGGCTGCCAGGATTTCCGCCACGGATGTCGCCACGCTCGCCGCTGAGTAGGCCAGAAAAAACCCCGGAGTGCCTACCATGCCCTCCGGCAGTGCATCTGGGCTCGTCATAACGGACGCTGAGATGGGCGAGGCTGGTGGTGATAGGCCAAGCATCGACGTCCACCCTAGTGTGGCTGATGCACATGCTCTGACGGGGCCCTTGGGACCAACCAATCAGCAGCAGGGATCTGAAGCCCCTAGCACATCGGGTGCCGGGGAGCCTACTTTTGATGACGCCATTGCGGAGATCTTGGCGCCCTTCTCCAGCAGTGTCACAGTACCAGACGGCTCCGATGGTGCTGCTGCGGACCTTGCACTCTTGACGGCGATGGCCAATGGCTTCAAGGATGTGCAAGACTGCTATGGCAAGCGCTGGGACAGACTGCACGCACAGCAGCAAGCCGTGGAGCTGGCTGAACAGAAGCTGAAGGAGAAGGCGTAAGAGATCCGTCAATGGTATAATGGCAAATTTCACATCCTCAAGAGGCAGGAAGAGAAGCTTGATGTTGCCAAGGAGGAGGCATCGACCTTGGACGGCAAGTTGACGGAGCACGAGGCGCCGCTCATCGTCAAGGAAAAAGACCTTGCCGCCAAGCTACGCGGCAAGGATGAGGAAATCCAAACTCTACTCGTGCAGTGGACCCAAGAGCTAGAGGAGGGCCACAAGGCCATCGAGACTCAAGCTCAGGCTCATGCCGCCAAACTCCTGGAAGCCATCAAGGCCGCAGAGGTCGCTGGGGCCGCCAAGGTAGAGTTGGAGTCCAGGGTACCGAAGATTGAAGAGGACCTCGCCGCCAAAGCCCAAGAGCTCTCAACTGCCAACAATTCCGTTGCTGACCTCAAGTCAAGGCTCGTGACTCTGGAGAAGGATCTAGAAGTTGGCAGGGAGAAGGAGAGGGAGCTGCTGGTAAACTGGGAGAAGGAGAAAGCTACGCATGTCGATGCTGCAAATTCCTTCGATGGGCACAAGAAAGCCCTGGATTTATGGACTGGTCACCTTGTCGATGTCGCCGAGCGCCTCGCAGCTCAAGTGACCATCATGGAGAAGGAGAACCATAGCTTCATCGTCGGCGAGCATGATTCCACAAGCGCCAGCCTCACCCTCTTCTTTGAAGGACTCCTCGAGATATTGAGGAAACATCATGAAAAGAGGTCCGCCAACTTTGCCAGTGAATCTCGCAAATTCTGTAGCGACGTCGTCTCCAAGATGCTCATCAAGATTATCTGCCGAAACCCTGGAATTGACATCTCCAAGGCCTTCAAGAGCTTGCCGCCGGGGACGGACACCATAGCTGCCCAAGAAGCCGTCGCTCCCCTCTTCAGCAAGATTCATCAAGTCCCGAGGACTGAGGGTGATCGCAAGGATTAGCCCCCTTCGTTGTTTCTTGTTGCAAGTGTAGTTCATGTAAAAGACAGATTATCTTAAGTTAGAATTGGACTTGGCTTTGATGTAATATAACTTGTGTTTTGGATGGATGTATGCATGCTATCTCTCCTGTCTTATTCTATCTTTGCATGGTTTTTATACCCTACGCTTGCCAGAAACTTGCCAGTGCACGCATTCTTGCCGCGAGCGCTTGAGGAACGGGTCCTCAGCAGCTTGCCGAAAGTGCCGCTGCCGGCAAGGATACACTTGACGATCACAATGTAACCACTTAAGTTGTTGAGCGGACTCGAAACAAAGTATGGGCGTAGCTGATCACGACAAGGTTCCTTAGTGTGCAGGTTTCTCATACAAAGGCCAAAATCATTCAAGGAGAAGTTGCAACTACAACAAAGAATTTACTTTAAAGTTTTGCATCTTAGGTTTTTCTTTGCTGTGCTTCTTGCCGTAGGACGATATCTTGAACGTCATTCGGTATCCATACCATCACTCCCCCCCAGGAAACTTGTACGCGAGGAACCCTTCTGTCCTTTGAGAAAAAGAAAGAAGAGAAAAGAGGAGGCTGGAACCTTGACGGTTCGTTAATCATCCTATGCAAGGGAAAATGTAACAATAGACTGCCTGCAACACATAAACAAATATGTACTTCAACAAAGAATTGTGAAACACTTATCTTTATTTATGCTCACGGGATCTGCGCCCGGCTCTGTACAAAGGTTTACATGCCTTTCTGGCAAACTTGTACAAAAGAGGTTGCCGGGCAGCCCGGAAACCGCGCCATACGGGTAAAACTTGCGAAGATGCTCAATATTCCATGAGTTGAGCACCGGAGTGCCATCTTCGGTCTCTAGGCGGACTACGCCGGGCCTAGTGACCCGTACCACCCGGTAAGGGCCTTTCCACTTCGGCGTCAACTTGTTTTGACCCTTCGTGGACTGAATCTGATGAAGAACAAGGTCGCCTTCCTCAAGGTTCCTGGCGTTCACTTTGCGGCTATGGTAGCAGTGCAAAGCTTGCTCAAGGAGCGTGGCATCATCTTGCCACTGCTCATCTTGATCCTCCTCATCGAAGGCCAGGACTCGAGGTGACCCGTATTTGAGTTCGGTGGGGAGCACCGCTTCTGCACCATAGACAAGGGAGAAGGGTGTCTGGCTAGAGGCTCGACATGGTGTCGTTCTGATCGACCAAAGAACCGCCGTCAACTCTTCCACCCAGCGCCTTCCACACTTGCACAGCCTGTCGAAAGTTTTGGTCTTGAGACCATGCAACACTTCTGCATTTGCCCTTTCTACTTACCCATTGCTCATCGGGTGAGCAACAGACGCGTAGCATATCTTATTTCCAAGTTCTTGGCAATATGTTGTGAAGGCGCGGCTCATGAATTGGGTGCCGTTGTCGGTGATGATCCTGTTGGGGACACCAAAATGAGCAAGCAATCCTTTGAGGAACTTGATGGCTGACTGTGCCATCACCTTCCTCACTGGCTCCACCTCAGGCCACTTTGTAAACTTGTCGATTGCAATGTACAAGAATTCAAAGCCCCCGGTAGCACGGGGGAAGGGGCCGACGATGTCGAGCCCCCAGACCGCGAAAGGCCAGGAGAGAGGGATGGTTTGGAGGGCTTGAGCTAGCTGGTGTATGTCCTTGGAGTGGAACTGGCATGCTTCGCATCTGATGACCACCGCCAAGGCATCTTGAAGGGCTGTCGGCCAGTAGAATCCTTGACAGAATGCCTTGCCGACAAGCGCATGTGAGCCAATGTGAGAGCCACACATCCCTTCATGCATCTCTTCCAACAGCCTCTGTCCATCTTTCCGGTAGATACACTTCAATTTCACCCCATTTGGTCTCTTTCTGTACAGAATGTTGTCAACAAACTTGTACATCCTTGATTGATGGGCTACTCTTTCTGCGTCCTCTTGCTCATCAGGAAGATCTCCTGTCTGAAGGAACTGGACAATTGGCTGCACCCATGCCGAAGCTTGTGGCTCGATGACAAGGACTAAAGCTATTTCTTCCTCTGCGGGAGCGCTTCTTTCGACGGCAAGGATCTGGCTTGCCAGAAACTACGGCTCACCGGCCAAGGGCATCTTGTCGGCGGTATCTACTTTCTTGGTGGCTGCCGGCAGCTCTGCCGGAAAGTAACCACCAACATCTTGTTTTCTCTTCTTCTCCAGCCTTGATGGTGTAACGGATGGCTGAGTCAGATAGAGCACAAAAGTTCCTGGTTCCACAAGCATCTTTTGAGCGGCAAGCTTTGACAGATCATCGGCAATCCAATTCTGGGCATGTGGAATGTGCTCTGCTTGTAGACCGTCAAAGTGCTCTTCCAACTTCCTCACTTCATCAATGTATGCCTCCCTCAAAGGGCTCTGGTAATCCTTGTTGACCTGCCTCACCACTAACTGCGAGTCGCCTCTGATAATCAGCTTCCGAATTCCAAGGTCGATTGCAATGCGCAGACCAGCAAGCAATCCTTCGTACTCAACAATGTTGTTGGTGGCCTGCTCCCGGGGAAAGTGCATCTGAAGCACGTACTTGAGGTGCTCTCCGGTGGGTGCTATAAGCAGCACGCCGGCACCGACGCCTTTCAGCGTGAAAGCACCGTCAAAGTACATGATCCAATCATCAACAATTTCCTTGCCGGGGAGAGAGGTCTCTGGAACTTCTTCATCTGGTGTTGGGGTCCATTCTGCAATGAATTCCGCCAAGGCTCTTCTATGAATCGTTGAGGTACTCTCAAACTTCAAATCAAAGCTTGACAACTCCAATGCCCACTCCACAATCCTGCCGGTTGCTTCTGGATTTCTCAAGATGCATTGCAACGGAAAGCAAGTGACGACGGTGACTGGGTGTGCTTGAAAATAATGGTGCAGCTTCCTTGAGCCCATCAGAAGGCCAAATAGCAGCTTCTGCACACCAGAGTACCTTGACCTAGCCCCTTGGAGGAGGGAGCTAACAAAGTAGACTGGGCGCTGCACCATCTTCTTCTTCGCAACTTGCTGATCTGGTTGGCTGGCTTGCACAATCTCTGGCTTGTCGGCACCTGACCTTGCCGAAGAAGATTCCGGCTCGTCGGGTCGTGGCTCTATGACTGCTACCTCCTCCTCATCAGCCTCTCTTTCAGCCACAAGTGCAGCACTAACCACTTGATTCATTGCCGCTAAGTGTAGCAGCAACGTCTCTTGCAGCCTAGGCGCAACTAGGACTGACGAAGAGGACAAGTACTCCTTCAAATCTTCGAGCACAGCCTCCGCTTCTGGAGTCCAGTTTACTGGACCTGCCTTTTTCAATATCTTGAAAAATGGCAAGGCGCGCTCTGCCGACTTGGAGACGAACCTGCTGAGGGAGGCAACGTAGCCGGTAAGACGCCTGACATCCTTGACGCGTCTCGGTGCTTCTATCTGCTCAATTGCTTTGATCTTGTCGTGGTTGGCTTCAATCCCTCTCTGAGACACAAAGAACCCACGAATCTTGCCGGACGGAACACCGAACACACACTTCTCGGGGTTGAGCTTCAAGTTGGGCTTGCGCAAGTTCACAAATGTCTCTTCCAAATCCTGGATCAGGGTTAACTTGTCTCTGGTCTTGACCACAATATCATCCATGTAGGCCTCCACATTTCTGTGCAGCTGTGGCTCAAAACCGATCTGAACTGCTCTGGAAAAGTTTGCCCCAGCACTCTTCAATCCGAAAGGCATACGCAAAAAGCAGTATGTGCCACATGGAGTGATGAATGCGGTTTTCTCCTCATCTTCCATGGCCATAAAGATCTGATGCTAACCAGAATAGGCGTCAAGGAAAGAGAGTAAATCACAGCCGGCAGTGGAGTCTACAAGGTGGTCGATGCGCGGGAAAGGGAAAGGGTCCTTTGGACAGGCTTTATTTATATCAGTGAAGTCTATACAAAGCCTCCACTTCCCATTTGCCTTGCGCACTACAACTGGATTGGCTAACCACGTAGGGTGTAGCACTCCTCTGACTAGACCTGCTACTTCCAACTTCTTGATCTCCTCGACAATGAACTCTTGCTGCTCCAAGGCTTGCTTCCTGACCTTCTGCTTGACAGGTCTCGCATTAGGGCAGACATCAAGGTGGTTCTCAATTACCTCCCTAGGAACACCGGGGATGTCAGATGCTTGGCAAGCAAACACGTCGACATTCGCCCGTAGGAAGGCAACGAGCTCACTTTCCTATTTGTCACCGAGAGTGGCACTTACCGAAAAAGTGCCACTCGTCCCATCTTCCCTTGTGGAAACTTGCTTGGTTGCCGGCGTAGAGGCCTTGTCTTTCTTGCTCTTGCCTGTAGAGCTCTCTGGTATGTCCTCAATGGGCATGCTGCACTCTAAACTGCGCTTCCCGGAGTCCGTATCAGGGGTCTTGCCGGACATCTTCTTCTTTCCTCCCCCGGGAGCTTTGCCGTCAGGAGCAGGTGCCTTGTTGGCAGGTGCTGCCACTGCCTCCCGGTAGAGCTTGTCGACACAGATGATTGCGTCCTTGTGGTTTGACTTGATGGTGAGGACCTCCATCGGCCCTGGCATCTTGATGACATTGTAGGCGAAGTGCGACGCGGCCATGAACTTGGCCAGCACCGGACGGCCTAGAATGCTATTGTATGGAAGGGGCATCTTGATGACGTCAAAGATGATCTTCTCTGTCCTGTAGTTGAGGTCGCTGCCGAATGTGACCGGCAGCGTGATCTGGCCCTTCGGCTTGTTCCTCCCTGGACTGATCCCTTGGAACGTGCCGGTCTCCTCAAGATCCTTGTCGGGGATCTACAGCCTCTTGATCACTTCGGGAGAGATCAAGTTCAAGCCGGCCCCACCATCAACCAACATCTTTATCACCCTGAGGTTGCGGATTGTTGGCGATACCAACAATGGCAAACACCCGACCGTAGTGGTGCGATCAGGGTGATCCTCGATGTCAAAGACGATGGGCATGTGCGACCACTTGAGTGGCTTCTGCGCTCCCATCACAGGCTCCGCGGCATTCACCTCGCGGATCCACTGCTTCAGTTGCCAGTGCGAGGAGTGCAAAGATGCTCCTCTGTCAACACACATGGTGTCCACTGCATTCTACAACTCTTTATCGGACTCATCTTCGTCCTCATCATCATCATTCTGGCCCTGAGCAGCCTTCTCTTTCGACTGCTTGGCCTTGCCGCGGCGGCCCCCTCAACCACCACGGTTCTGCTTGCCGGATCCACTGGCACCATCCTGGCCCTTCTCCTTGTCGCGCTTCTCGTACTCTTGCTTCTGCTTCTCGGCAAGCTGCTCCACTTGACGGCACTCCTGGTGATCGTGGCCCTTGGTACGGTGGATCTTGCAGTACGGGCCACCGGTCTTGCCACTCTTGTCGCCTGCCGCAGCCTCCTGGCAGTCAGCGCATCCGGCAACTTCCTTGCCGGGGCTTTCTGCCTTGGACTTCTTGGCAGCGTTGGCGTCACCGAGGATCTCAACTGCCATCACTGTCTTGCCTTTGCGCTTCCGATTGCGCTTCCGGCTCTTCTTCTGCAGGGTCGCTGCGTCATCTGCGTCGTCGTCTTCAGAGTCAACTTCAGCGCCAGCATCTTCCCCAGGGAGTCGCCTCCCTTCCTCAGCACGTGCACACTTGTCCGCCAAAGCGTACAACTCGTTGATGGTTTTGACCTTCATGATATTCATCTCAGACCGCACAGTCATGTTGAATGCGGTGCAAATAGCTGCAGGATGAACATCGGGGATGTTGTGGTGCACACAGCTGAACCTCTATATGTACTTGCGGAGGGTCTCGCCATCTCTCTGGGGGATCACATGCAAATCGCTCTCCTGACCAGGGAGCTTGTGGCCACCCTGGTAGGCACCCATGAGTTGATGGCATAGATCCGACCAGGAGGAAATGGAGCCCTCCGGCAAGTTCATCAACCACTATCTGACGTTGGGCCTGAGCGCCAACAAAAAGTAGTTGGCTAGCAGCTTGTCATCGCGCCCCCCGGCAACCTGCACCGTTATGGTGTAGATGCCATGGAACTCTGCTGGGCTGAGCATGCCGTCGTACTTGTCGGGCAGCTCAGGCTTGAAGGGGCGGGCGGACGGCCAGCAAACTTTCCGTAGCTCATGAGTAAATGCCGGGAAGCCCACCTCATAAGGTAGGCACCCAGGGTACCCTGGCACTGGCACGTATGCTGCCAGCCCAGCCCGGTTGTCTGATAGAAGGCGTGCTTCCCAGCGCCGCCCAATCTTCGTACGGGCATCCTCGTCGCGCTGTTTGTGGAGCACTTGGCGCTGGTCTCGGCGGCCCCGCGGATCCGACGATGCCATGGACATGGTGTCCTGGTCATCCAATCGGCGAGCTTGCCGCCGTGGTGGTTGTTGTCGTGGAGGCGATTGCACCGTTGGTGCACCGTCTCCGGCGCGGCAGCCAGATGGTCCTGCCGGCACTGTGGGTGGTCATCTACCACATCCTGTGTTTTGCCGGGATCGGCAAAACTGATGAGACTCTGGATAGTGGCTCTCCATTCTTCCATTTTGTCTGGGGCTGGCGGGAAATTCAAAAGCATTTGAACTCGCGCCATGGCCTCTGCCACCGTGGTTGGCATGGCGGGAAACACAGAATGGGATGGCATTCGACTCCTGGCTGGGCCAGGAGGGAGCTCGTCGCATACCTGCTGCCGCGGCGCATGTTCACCAATGGGTTGGCGTGGTGGTGGTGGAACCTGAGCATTGTGAGGACGATGCTTAGGGCTGGCTTGACGCTGTCCAGGACCACCAGCGCCGTGGGGAAGCATGGCGCGCCCATCTTGCAATGGTCGCTGCACATGTCCCACCGCAGCGCTGTTAGATGTCGCCGCTCTGTCCTTGGACGTTGCGATGGCGGGGTCCTGGTTCACACCGGTCCGAATTGTAATACTGGGGTGATCGTGCTCACCAGTGGGTTGTTGGAGTTGGCCGTCTACGCCATCTCCAGTGTGCTGACTACGATCGCCGGAACGGTGGGGAGGCTGGACATCCGCACCGCCGGCGCCTCCTGCCCCGGCTGTCCCAACCGTAGCGCCCGCACCGATTGCGCCGCCTGCGCTGTCTCCGAACGCCTGGGAAGGCCGCTTGGAGGTGGTGGGAGCCGTCGTGGCTCCGGTCTTCTTCTTCGGCGCCATCGATGAAGGTGATGGAGCCGGTACTCAAACTACGAACACTGATTCGTAATATAAGAGCCCCTGCCTGGCGCGCCAAAGATGTCATGGGAAAACGACGATCTATGGGATCGAGAGGATCCCTTTGCGGTTCAGAACTGGGATCAATATACTACAAAGAGCAGGGCTAGTAGATATGAGCACATGCAACGATTTATCCAGGTTCGGGCCACTGTGAGCGTAAAACCCTACTCCTGTTCTGGTGGTTTGATTGTATGGGAGCTCAAAGGTTACAAAGAGCGCAGCTTGCTGGCAAGGTGCGTGGAAAATGCAGCTACAGCGTGTAGTTGAGCTAAGAGTCGGCCGTTCTAAGTGTAGCAGTGGGCCTCCTTTTATAGGCCAAGGGGTTACCACAATGGCTAATACGGTCATTTACAGGGTATGAATAGTGACTTGCACCGTCACCACGACTATCTCCAGACGGGGTAGGACAATCGCATTAAATGCACCGTAAGGTGCTATGCCGGGGAGGCGAGGCTTTGGGCAAAAGATCTGTACCACCGGTCCTGGCGCCCTCCTGTAATCTTGACACGTCCCAGGGATGGGTGTCATTAAAGTTAATCTCTGCGTGGCATGCTGACACGTGCCCTGGCCAGCTATGTTGACTGCCTGCCCGCTCGACACCTATCATGCGTGCTTATCTAGCCGATGATGAAGTGTAGCGGCAACGGGACAGAACAAGCCTGCTGGCGCGGAGCTTGTCGGGCCTTTGCTTACTGGCAAGGAGCTTGCCAGCAACCAGAGTCTTGGTCTTCACCTTGCCGGTACAAAGCTTGTTGGCAAGGGAAATGTTGATCTTCAGTACTAGAATAGTACTTCTCGATGACCTGCCTTGAGGTCTCCTTCACGGTCTTGTTTAATCTAAGTCTTGAGTCATAGTTATCCTCCATCAAGCCCTTGCCGTTAGGAAGGCTACAACTGCCTGTGCACAAGTCAGGGTACGAGGGCACCCATGCTTTAGTACACCGACAATGATGCTTTTTTTGTGGGCGTATGTGTCATCAACTGTTACTGGCCAGTAATTGTTTACTTTGTACCTCTTTGTGCAAACAGGGATATCCATTTCGCCTTGTTGCTATTGCGACCTTTTGGTGAACTGCACAAAACACTTTCTTCTTAAGAGTGTTTTGTGCAGTTCTACTAAAATGCCACACGGGCAACATTTCTACATTTTAGTTGGACTGTACAAAGGGAGACTGGACTTCCTATCCTCCTCATCCAACTCTGAGCCTAATCTTCTGCAACAGGTAGCTAGTCTTAAGAGAGATTGCAAAGGTGACCGGCTTGTATTTGTGTGTTTATTGGTTCATCAATAGTGCCACTATTATTGCAATCACACTTACTCAGTATCTTTGCGAACATGGACGCTAAGCTCTATTTTAGTGGAACTGCACAAAATGATTGGAATGTCCCATGCATCCGACAACTCCTTTCTTTGCCAACATGTCTTGTCGATTTTGACAAAGCTCCCAACCAATGAACATCGTGGCCAGGAAATGAAAGCATGCCTAGGAACAACATTGATCAATTTTTATTTTTTCTTTATTTTTACACCTTCTCACAACTTTGTCTTCAGCTGTGATGTAAATATTGGTTCTGATCTGCGAATCATTGAGATGCATTAGCGTGGAAGTTAGTTTTTTTTGTGAAAGAGCATGGATGTTAGTTTCCTTTGTATTTGATGGAATGTTGTAACGAGACAACCTTCCAGCAGGCAAGACACATGAAACAAAATCTGAAAACTACATAGCATTGTAGATTTTCATCTCGCTGAGAAATTATGTGTACATATTTTATGTAAACAAATGGTGAAATCTTGATAGCATTGCTAGAAGCCATTCTACTTTCTTTCACACAAAAAAGAGGACATTCTACTTCCTGTCGCCGACATGTGGGACATCCAGCATCCGGGTCCACGTGCCATGCACCAAATTAGAATGCACAACCGCATGGGAGACTCACCCCGGTCGTTGCGCCACAGTAATAATGACTAATGAGCAGTCAAATCAGACAGCCCCACCTTTCCCACAGTAAGTTGCTCGGACGAAGCAACCATCAATTCACTATTCTTTGAATCCACTCCTCCTACTACTACCTCTTTTAGTACTGTAGTACTACACGCGAAGATTGGACGGTAGTCGCAGCAAAGCATCAAGTGTATGGGGATGGTTCCAGATACAAATATTCCCTCCCTTCCGGTTTCTGGGGCTCAGTTCAAAAATCTAAACCAATCAATGAACTACTAGGTCATGAGCGTTTATATGTATGTATTAATTGCAATGCATGCATGCGTGAGCAATACTACAATGACCAAGGGGAAAATTTCAGGTGATACTACCAAGTTTTAGGTGCTATGTATCCTTGAAAAGTTTTAGGTGCTACCGTGATACAGCTTTCTGGGCAGTTGGATCTCAGATCCGACGGCATCTAAAGAGCTACTATACCTATGCGCAATTTTGAAACTTTTGAATGACTGTTTTGTAAAATGTTCAAAAACTCCCAGGAGCCCGTATCATGGTAGCACCTACGCCTTTGTATCACCAGATATCTTCCCCAATGACCAAGAATGTTTACATGCATTGGTTTGTTTTCTCTTAGTCCTTGCACACAACGATTTAATGCGCTTTGAAATCCAAACATGTGAATGAGAGCTACAAAATTGAGACCTACAAAATGGCAGTAATACAAAAATTGTGGAGATAAGCCCTATAAACCATATGTGAGTGATCTTCTGTAGCAGGATGATTGACGGGATTAGTAGAAAGCGAAGTGCCTTTTTAGCCGGGATTTGCATCGACCTATGAAGGTGCAAAACCAAGTGTTACTACACTATACAAGTTCAAAACGAGAAACTGGACCCACTCATGGCACGCCTGTCGCATTTGGCCCATCGGTAAACACGCTTCCTCTTGGCATATCACTGACATGTGGGAGCGAGTGTGAGCAAACTGACCGCAATTGATGGCTAATTGGCCAACCCGCCACACCTTGAGAGAGAAGAGGAGCGAGAACACTGCAGACGGGCTAGGTGTCGCATGGAGGCCAAGAAATATGGTGATAGTGTGAGGTGGGCCATGTAGTGTAATACATGATGTATGAATACTTCACTGGGCTGCCGTGTTTCGTACTGCTCCGGAGTAAATGTGGAGAAGATTGCTTTGTGACAGATTAAAATAAAATAAGAGTGCAGACGCTCCACCATGCGGTTCCTAGCTCCTTCTCGGTCGTCGGAACTCGTTCTTCTTCCTTTCGCCGACACGTGGGACATCCATCATCCGGGTCCACGTGTCATGCACGAAATCAGAGATAAGAAGTGACTACAAGTGAGACTCAGCAACGGTCACACACGTAGGTGGAGTTGGTGCAGGGGACATAGTAATAATGACTAATGAACAGTCAAATCACACAGGCCCGGCAGTAAGTTGGACGGTCGAAGCAACCATCGCTCTTCGTTGAATCCGCTTCTCCCTCATGCAGTATCGTACTACAATATTATTTTGGAAACCACTAGTCGTTATGATTGGACGATAGAGCCCACTGAAAAGAAACGGTGGGCCCATCTCTCACTCTCCAGTTCTCTAGGTATATGTCCATCACACAACCCCCTCTCTATGCGCCTCTCTCACACACGTACATGCCGGGCCCGTGGAACCCAGGGTACCTCGGCCTGTCTGCCTGCCGCCCAGAGTGCAATGCTTGGCAGTGGCCCAATAGGTGGCCTACCAGCGGGCGCGTCGAGCAAGGCCCCTCATGAGGCCCCAGCCTCCTGAGGACCCCTCCCCAGGGAGCGAGCGAGCAAGACTCAGCCACGACTTCACTGAGAGCCTCGCAAGGCCTTCTCGCGAGGCGGCCTCCCGAGGTTACCTCCCGAGGCACCCTCCCGAAGATATGCAAGACAAGTCCTTTTCGGCTCGGTCGCGCGGTCTCGGCCCCATCACGTGGGTGATACGTGCGGCGACGAATGTTGGCAGAGGCCACGCCAGCGGGCGCGGATGGAGAGGATTTCCCCTTTTGTGCTAAGGGAGCAAGGCCAGCAGTCCGTTTCCCAAAGCAACCCCCAAAGGTTGCCCGATCGGTGAAAGAAGACCAAGACGGTGGACGCGCAGGGCGGAGGTCACCACCGAGCCCACCGGCGCGTCATGGATAAGCACTTTGCAGGCGAAGAACACCTTTTGTCAGGATAGACTGCACCCCTGTCCCCCTTCAAAATTGCCGTTGTGTGGCAACCCTTCCCGCCAATGTTTTCGGGGTTAGAGGACCAAGGCAGATATAAAAGGAGGGCAGGGTGCCGCTGTAGAGAGGATCCGAGACTGATCCCACCTTCTACCACCTTGTACGCCTGTACTCACCAGAGCAATCCCAACCAAGGAGGAGTAGGGGTTTACACCGCAAGGTGGCCCGAACCTAGGTAAACCACCGTGTCTCTGGCCCGCTCTCACCAGCGCGCTCTCGCCGTAGCTTCGCCGTAGTTTAGCTGGGGAAGGGGACGAGGTGGTAGGAACGAGCTCACCCCAGTGTTCGAACCTTTGGGTCCCCGGAGCCCGACTTCCGACATTTGGTGCGCCATGTAGGGGTGCGCTACTGTTCTTCCACTCCGTCCTCCACTCCACCAGCTTCATGGCCGACGATCGCCGTGAACGCGCTGAGCGCAGGGCGGGTCGCGTTGCCCAGACGGAGCCAATGGGCTACGGCAACTGCCGCCACGTCGAGGCCGCTGCCACCACCGACCTTGCTGCCCGGGAGCAGCAGAACTCCTTCCTGCACCCCTCCGTGCAGGCAGACGGCCGCACCGCCACGACGTCCTCCTCCCTCACCCGCAGTGGGCCACCGAACGCGCAGGCCGCACTGCTCATGGCGCGTGAGCTGCTCCGCTACCGTCCAGCAGACACCGGCTATGACGCCTGGCTTGGTCGCATCGCCGAGCTCGTCAACACCGCCGGGGACGCTCCAGCGCCTTCCCACTCGCTCCGCCCTCTGCCGTCTCGTGCTGGAGACGTAGCGCATGGCGCTCCCCGGCCACCTCCTCTGCGCGACGAGCTCACCGGCGACAAGCGCAACACGCGGGCACGTGAGCCATCCCGCGGTGCATCCTCACCGGTCCGAGACGAGGCCATCTGCCAGATCATCCGCCGCGCGCCGCCTGATGCGGGTGTGCTCCTCGAGCAGCAGCGCCGGCGCCAAGACCGGACCGTCCAGGAGGTCGCGGCGTCTGGGCGCCAGAACCGCGCCGCCCTCGTCGGCGGTGTTCCCTCGAGCGCCGTGGGCTACCGCACCTTCACTCGCGAGCTGCGTCGGGTGTTGTGGCCCATGAAGTTCAAGCCAGACCTGCCTCCACGCTACGACGGTACCCCCAACCCCACAGAGTGCCTTCAGCTCTACGCGCTGAGCATCGAGGCGGCGAACGGTGATGACAAGGTCATGGCGAACTGGTTCCTCATGGCCCTCAAAGACGGCCCGCGCTCTCGGCTCATGAACCTCCCTGAGGCATCCATCTCATCATGGGGCGAGCTCTGCGACCAGTTCATTGCCAACTTCAAGGGCACGCACGACCACTCCCTCACCATCAACGACCTGCGGCACGTGTGGCAGGACCCGGACGAGACCCTCCGCAAGTACATCCAGCGCTTCAGCTAGGTGCGCAACAAGATTCTGTGTGCCTCCGACGCGGCCGTCATCTCCTCGTTCTCCACGGGCATCGCGGATGTCAAGATGCGCGAGAAGCTCGCCATCAACGATGAGCTGGACTCGGTGCTTGAGCTGTTCGACCTCGCCGACAAGTGCGTCAAGGCTGAAGAAGGTCGCCTCTTCGTCCACAATGACCCCAATGCGGCGCCCGATGCTGCTAAGGCCAAGAGCAAGGACGTCAAGCGCAAGGGCCCTGCCGTGCTTGCGGCAGAGCCCGAGAAGAAGCGTGGCCGTGACCGTGACAAGCCCAAAAGAGACGACTGCCCTCTCTGCGCCTACCACAACTCGCGCTCCCACAACACCGAAGACTGCCAGGAGCTCAAGCTGCTCCACGACGAGCATTTGGGCTGCCGAGGCGACCGCAACGATAGCGGCACCGGTCGCGGAGGTGGCCGCAGCGGCAACCGCTGGGATGGCCGCAGCGGCAACGGGAACTTCCGCCAAGGCTGGCGTGACCAGCCTCGTGAGGCCGCCTGGCGCGATCAACCTCGTGAGGCAAACCCTCAGGCCAACACCGCTCTTCTGCCGCTGCCGCCGCCACCCTGGAGGAACGACGTCAACCAGCCTGATGAGGGCGCTGGGGGCTACAAGGAGCCTCGCGCGGTCGCCTGCATCCTTGGTGGAGCTTAGGCTCCTGCATCCAACCGCCACTTCGAGCAGTTCTCTCGTGAGGTGAATGCCGCCCTCCCGAAGCTAGAAGCCGCACGGCCCCTCAAGTGGTCGCAGTACGCCATCACCTTCGACTCCAAGGACCACCCCAAGTCCGCGACCACCGCAGGCACGCTCCCCATGCTATGCACTCCCACCATCAGCAATGTCGCAGTCACCAAGACCCTCATCGACAGAGGTGCTGGCCTTAACGTGCTATCCATCGAGACCTTCGAGCAGCTCCAGGTGCCTTGCGAGTAGCTCATGCCGATGAGACCCTTCTCGGGCGTGACCGACGGCTCCACGCTGCCCCTGGGCCAGGTGCGCCTCCCCGTCACCTTCGGCACCCGCAAGAACTACCACACTGAGCTCATCGACTTTGACGTCGCCCACATCGGCCTACCCTACAACGCCATCCTGGGCTACCCCACGCTCGCCAAGTTCATGGAGGTGTCTCATCACGCCTACAATGTTCTCAAGATGTCGGGCTGTAGTGGCATCATCACCGTCTCCTGCGATGAGAAGGACATGATCTGCTCCCTTGAGCACGCCTACAAGGCTGTCGCCACCGCTCATCCAGCTAACAAGGACGCGGCCGAGCCTCCTGAGGCCGCGCCCGCAAAGAGGAAGCAGCTGTTCTCTCAGGACCGCGCCGAGACGAAGAGGGTGTTGGTTGACGGCAGTGGCTCAGGCCCTGCCTTCATGTGACGCCCTCGACTCAATCGTGCACTAATCATACACGCAAATGCGCACGATCAAGATCAGAGACTCACGGGAAGATATCACAACACAACTCTAGACACAAAATAAAATAATACAAGCTTTATATTACAAGCCAGGGGCCTCGAGGGCTCGAATACAAAAGCTCAAATACAAGAGTCAGCGGAAGCAACAATATCTGAGTACAGACATAACTAGACAAGTTTACCTTAAGAAGGCTGAGTAAAACAACGACAACTAGATTGAAAGGCGTAGGCCTCCTTCCTAGGAGCCTCTTATCTACTCCTGGCCGTCGGCCTCCACGTAGTAGTAGGCTCCGTCGGTGTAGTAGTAGTCGTCGACGAGATCAACTGTCTTCGGGACTCCGCCATCTGATCGCAACAATTGGGTAGGGGGGAAAAAGGTAGCAAAGCAACCGTGAGTACTCATCCAAAGTACTCGCCAGACTTACATCAGATCTATGCTAAGTATGCAACGGTATCAAAGGGAAGGGGATGTATCTGTGGACTATATTGCAGAAATGATAGAATAGAGGGGAAGGCCTAGCCTATCGAAGACTAGCATATTCCAGCGTCTTGCAGCAAGAGAAGAGAGTAGAGTAACATATAATATAGTAGCAAGTATATATTAGCAACGCCCAGAGATCCTTCCTCGACTCCCTCGATGGATTTCCACTTGATGTAACCGTCAAGGTGAACTCGAAGGAATCACCCTCAATGGGTTCACACTTGAGGGGCTGCACGACAGAGTCATCATCGGAGGTGGTGAAAGAGGAATCACCCTTGGTATCCCACAACTGACTAGCTACGTTACAGAGATATCAACAGGAGTGAGGTAGGAGGTATCACCCTCGGCACTTGGTAGTAGCTCTGTAGAGTCATACAACTAAAGGGGTGTGCGGTGCTGTGTTGGTCTCTGCACATCGATCACACTGATCGGGTCACCGGTAGTAAAGCATGGCAACACGGACAAGAGTGTAGGGCCTCTGATGGATCACTAACCAACCTATACTAAGCATTTAGGATAGCAGGTAAGGTATCAGCACCAGTTACTAAAACAGGCTATGCATCATAATAGGAGCTTTCGGACAACAGTAGCAAAATCTAATGCAAGCACGAGAGGGAAAGAATGGGCAATATAGGAATGATCAAGGGGGTTTTTCTTGCCTGGAAGCTCTGCTGAAAGGGGCTGGACGTCAAGGGCGTAGTCGTACTCGGTGGCGTCAGTCTCGGAGTCTACCGGAGAGAAGAGGGGGAAGAAACAATAAATACAAAGCAAACAAATGCATCACAAGGCATGACATGGCAATATGCTGTGCTAGGGGTGACCTAACGCAGTGCTACACGTTACAGACGGAGCAGGAAAATATCTGGAAATATCTTCCCGGCTTTAGGCAATTATCAGACAGACGATTTGGAGGAAGGTTCCATGTTTGTAGTGTTGGAGGCATGTGATAGGTATGTGGATGGCATATTCGGATTCTTCTTATTTTTCTGATCATTTTTCATATATAAATTATTTTCATCCAAGCTACAGATTATTTTATATGTTTTTCCAAAGTTTTAAATGATTTTCTAGAATTACTGGAATTTTAATTTAATTCCAAAAAACCACATAATCTGGTAGGTGCACCCGGTGCAGTGCACCCACAGGTGCACCAGAGGCTGACCAGTGGGCCCTGGTCAACTGCTGACTCGGCAGTTGACTGGGTCCACATTGACCAGTCAATGGGTCAGCGGGACCCACGTGTCATAGACACTGTTCCAACTAACAGTTTTTAGTTAAAATCTAACTGATCTAGTTAGTGTCCTGGGGCCCAGTTGTCAGTGGCACAAAGACTAACTAAAACGGGGATTAAGCCCTAATTAACTAAGCCACGTCATCACCGCCGGAGTAAGTCGCCGACGTCCATTTCTCGCGGCGGTGGCACACCGCCTGGCCATTTCCGGCCACGGTTTGACGCGTTCTTGGGTTCTACGGATAGCCGCAACTCGTGCGCATCGATGGGTGGCTTCAAAGTAGCTGGGGTGGAGGTTAGCAAAGGCGGCGGTGCCATTAGCGGCAGCCGGAGGTCGGGTGAAGGCGGATGTGGCGTTAGCACCCGAGCTCGGCCAAACTAAAATTCCAGGGATGATCAACGAGCACTTGCAAAGTTGGATGACATCGGCGCTTGACCATTTGGTCATCGAGGCATCAACGGCGACGAGCCAGTGGCGGACCCGTGCGGCGGCACTCGAGGGAAAGGGTTTACGGGACGCGAGAGGCAGCAAGAGGAGAAGGGATTGGGCAGCTACTCACAGCGGTGATGGGAAGACGCTCGATGAAGCCGAAGGAGCTCGGGGTGGCGCGAATCGACAGGGAAGGCCGGTGGTGTAGGAGGTTGAAGACGAGACCGATCGCGTCTTCTCGGCGCTCCTCTGCTCGAACACTTTAGTGGAGATGGAGATGGTGTCGAGGAGGACCGCGGGGACACTCTGGTTTGACGGAGGATGGCCGGTGGCCATGGTGGAACCGACGGTGCGGCGGCGGTGCTCTCGGGCGGGTGTGCTATGCGAGAAAGAGAGCGAGGGAAAGGGGAAGGAGGGGAGCCAGGGGGTTCAGAGGGGGAGCAAGGAGGGCTGGGGCGGCCTTATCCTCTCCTCCTGCCTACTCCATCGCCGTGGCGGCCGTCGGCCGCGCGAGCGCGCGTGCAGTGACACACGCGAGGGAGCAGGTGGGAGGATGACGATGAGAGAGGTGGGCTTGGCCGGTACTGTAGCAGTGGGCCGGTTAGTGCACAGGTGCATTTCTCTCCTTATCCTGTCTGTAAATCAAATAGCTCCTGTTTCCTATTTAGTTTAGCTAGTAAATGAATTTTGCTCAACATGAAACTTGGCACAAAAATACATGGCAATATTCTGGGCTGGCACAAAAAGTTTGGGGCCATTTGGAAATGTTTAACCATTTTTAGAAATTCAAAAGGCCAAGTTAAATGCTGCTGGACCACTCAAATAATTCCCAGGGGCATTTTTGGAATTTAAGTGAGGTTGGTTTCATCATGACAAATACTTAGGGAATATTTTCCAAATAATGAACTATTTTTATTGCATGATAGAAGAACTAAATATTTGACATGCAATTCAAATTGGAATTTGGCTTTGATTTTGGACAAGTGGCAAATTGGCTTAGTGATCATGATGACATGACCACCACCCCAAAATAAAATAATACAAGCTTTATATTACAAGCCAAAGGCCTCGAGGGCTCAAATACATAAGCTCGAATACAAGAGTCAGCGGAAGCAATGCTACTTGTAGCTTGCATTGGTTTTATCCCCGAAGAGGAAGGGGTGATGCAGCATAGTAGAGTAAGTATTTCCCTCAGTTATGAAACCAAGGTTATCAATCCAGTAGGAGAACCACGCAACACCTCGTTAGCAGTACCTGCACATAAACAACAAATCCTTGCACCCAACGCAATCAAGGGGTTGTCAATCCCTCGGCGGTAAGTTGCTAGATTAAATTGTATGTGATAGATAGATAGATTGAAACAAAAATACAAAATAAAATAAATAAAGAAAAAGTGCACCAAATATTTTTAGGGTTTTAGTATATGATTTAGATAGACCCGGGGGCCATAGTTTTCACTAGAGGCTTCTCTCAAGAAAATGGCATACGGTGGGTAGACAAATTACTGTTGGGCAATTGATAGAAAAGCAAATAATCATGACGATATCCAAGGCAATGATCATGTATATAGGCAACACGCCCAATACAAGTAGACCGACTCCTACCTGCATCTACTACTATTACTCCACACATCAACCGCTATCCAGCATGCATCTAGTGTATTAAGTCCATAAAAGAACGGAGTAACGCCTTAAGAACGATGACATGATGTAGACAATATAAACTCACATATGAATAAACCCCATCTTTTTACCCTTAATAGCAACGATACCTACGTGTCATGTCCCTTTCTGTCACTGGGATTGAGCACCGCAAGATCGAACCCATTACAAAGCACCTCTTCCCATGGCAAGATAAATTAATCTAGTTGGCCAAACCAAATCAATAGATCGGAGAAGAAATACGAGGCTATAATAATCATGCATAAAAGAGTGCAGCAAAGACTCAAATATATTCATGGATAATCTGATCATAAACTCACAATTCATCGGATCCCAACAAACACACCGCAAAAAGTGATTACATCGGATAGAACTCCAAGAACATCGAGGAGAACATTGTATTGAAGATCAAAAAGAGAGAAGAAGCCATCTAGCTACTAACTATGGACACAAAGGTCTGTGGTAAACTACTCACGCATCATCGGAAGGGCAGCAAGGTTGATGTAGAGCCCCTCCGTGATCGATTCCCCCTCCGGCAGATTACCGGAGAAGGACCCCAGATGGGATCTCTCGAAAACAGAAGCTTGCGGCGGCGGAAAAAGTATTTCGTGGACTCTCCTGAGGGTTTCTGATTTTTCTAGAATTTATAGTGCTGGAATTAGGTCAAACAGAGATGGGGTGGGCCCACGAGGCACCAGGGCGCGCCTACACCCCCCCAGGCGCGCCCTGGTGGCTCGTGGCCACCTCCTCTGGCGTCTGGTCCTCTCCCAAAGCTTCTAGTGTTGGTATTGTCCAGAAAAAAATCTCCAAAAAGTTTCGTGGCATTTGGACTTAATTTGGTATTGATATTCGGTAAAACAAAAACAGGGCAGAAAACAACAACTGGCACTGGGCACTGAGTTAATAGGTTAGTCTCCAAAAATGATATATAATTGCTGTAAATGCATATAAAAACATCCAAAATTGATAATAAAACAGCATGGAACAGTCAAAAATTATAGATACGTTGGAGACGTATCAAGCAACAATATCTGAGTACAGACAGAACTAGACAAGTTTGCCTTAAGAAGGCTGAGCAAAACAACGACAACAAGATCGAAAGGCGTAGGCCTCCTGCCTAGGAGCCTCCTATCTACTCCTGGCCGTCAGTCTCCACGTAGTAGTAGGCTCCATCGGTGTAGTAGTAGTCGTCGACGGGATCAGCTGTCTTCGGGACTCCGTCATCTAATCGCAGCAATCGAGTAGGGGGGAAAAAGGTAGCAAAGCAACCGTGAGTACTCATCCAAAGTACTCGCAAGACTTACATCAGATGTATGCTAAGTACGCAACGGTATCAAAGGGAAGGGGCAGTATCTGTGGACTATACTGCAGAAATGCCAGAATAGAGGGGAAGGCCTAGCCTATCGAAGACTAGCATCTTCCAGCGTCTTGCAGCAACAGAAGAGAGTAGAGTAACATATAATATAGTAACAAGTATATATTAGCAGCGCCCAGAGATCCTTCCTTGACTCCCTGCGAGAAAGCGATCCCGGAGCCATCATATCAGTTAAGTATCACAAGTATCCAGTTCAAGTTGCAGTAGATCGGGATACAACACTAAGCGTCATGTTACCATCGACACGACTATTCGAATAGATAACTTCCCTGCAGGGGTGCACCAACATACCCAACACGCTCGATTAACTCTGGCCGGGCACACTTTTCCGGGTCATGTCCGGCCTCGGCTGATCGACATGCCGTAGTCCTACCTAGGCTCCGCAGAGAGGTCCCCGCCGGTCTACATCCTAAGTGCTCAGGGGTCTTGGGCCCATCGCCCTTTGCACTCCGGGCCGTTGTGAGCAGGGTGGATACCAGCGCCACCTCTGTCCTAGATGGCGCGATCCGACCATGCCACAATGCCGAACTGGACGTCTGACAGAGCTTTCGGGAGAATCGTACGACGCCGAGTGCCCATAACTTATCCCGCATGGTGGTTAGTGCGAAAAGGCCAGAGGCCTACTCAGATCATATATCCAAACCATTAGTGTGTTGGGAGCGCGCGGTGACGATCAGTGCTCCTGTCGCCCCGTCTCGCAGACTTACGGCAAGGGCCAGGCCCATCCCTCTCTAGGGCGGTCTCTGCCTACCCGGCCGTGCCCCATAATTATCTCACGGGTACCCTCCTGGTCAACCCAACTTACCCAGAGACTGTCGGGAACTCAGGTCCACCTCTACCGGGGTGGTACCGCCTGTCCCTTCAGTCCCGCAATAATAGTTAAAAAGGGGCAACAGTTAATGGTAACAGTGTGTCCATAACATCAAGGGGGAAATCCGAGGAATCACCCTCGATAGATTCCCACTCGATGTAACCGTCAAGGTGAACTCGGAGGAATCACCCTCGACGGGTTCACACTTGAGGGGCTGCACGACAGAGTCATCATCAGATTTGGTGAAAGAGGAATCACCCTCGGTATCCCACAACCGACTAGCTACGCTACAGAGATATCATCAAGAGTGAGGTAGGAGGTATCACCCTCGGCACTCGGTAGTACCTCTGAAGAGTCGTACAACTAAAGGGGTGTGTGGTGCGGTGTTGGTCTCTGCACGTCGATCACATCGATCGGGTCACCGGTAGTAAAGCATGGCAACACGGACAAGAGTGTAGGGCCTCTGATGGATCACTAACCAACCTATACTAAGCATTTAGGATAGCAGGTGAGGTATCAACAGCAGTTACAAAAATAGGCTATGCATCAGAATAGGAGCTTTCAGACAACAGTAGCAAAATCTAATGCAAGCACGAGAGAGAAAGAATGGGTGATATAGGAATGATCAAGGGGGTTTTGCTTGCCTGGAAGCTCTGCTGAAAGGGGCTGGACATCAGGGGCGTAGTCGTACTCGGTGGTGTCAGGATCGGAGTCTACCGGAGAGAAGAGGGGGAAGAAACAATAAATACAAAGCAAAAAAATACATCACAAGGCATGACATGGCAATATGCTGTGCTAGGGGTGACCTAACGCAGTGCTACATGTTACAGACGGAGCGGGAGAATATCTGGGAATATTTTCCCGGCTTTAGGCAATTATCGGACAGACGATCCGGAGGGGAAGGTTCCATGTTTGCAGTGTTGGAGGCATGTGACACGTATGTGGATGGCATATTCGCATTCGTCTTATTTTTCTGATCATTTTTCATATATAAATTATTTTCATCTGAGCTACGGATTATTTTATATGAGTTTTCAAAGTTTTAAATGATTTTCTGGAATTACTGGAATTTTAATTTAATTCCAAAAAAACCACATAATCTGCTAGGTGCACCCGGTGCAGTGCACCCACAGGTGCACCAGAGGCTGACCAGTGGGCCCTGGTCAACTGCTGACTCAGCAGTTGACTGGGTCCACATTGACCAGTCAAAGGGTCAGCGGGACCCATGTGTCATAGACACTGTTCCAACTAACAATTTTTAGTTATAATCTAATTGCTCTAGTTAGTGGCCTGGGGCCCAGTTGTCAGTGGCACAAAGACTAACTAAAACGGGGATTAAGCCCTAATTAACTACGCCACGTCATCATCGCCGGAGTAAGTCGCCGGAGTTAGTGGCCTGGGGCCCAGTTTCCGGCCACGGTTTGATGCATTATTGGGTTCTACGGATAGCCGCAGCTCGTGCGCATCGATGGGTGGCTTAAAAGTACCTGGGGTGGAGGTTAGCAAAGGTGGCGGCGCAATTAGCGGCAGCCGGAGGTTGGGTGAAGGCGGATGTGGCGTTAGCACCCGAGCTCGACCAACCTAAAAGGCCAGGGATGATCAACGAGCACTTGCGAAGTTGGATGACATCGGCGCTTGACCATTTGTTCACCGAGGCGTCAACGGCGACAAGCCAGTGGCGGATCCGTACGGCGGTGCTCGAGGGAAAGGAGCTACGGGACGCGAGAGGCACCAAGAGGAGAAGGGATTGGGCAGCTGCTCACAGCGGTGACGGGGAGACGCTCGATGAAGCCAGAGGAGCTCGGGGTGGCGCAAATCGACGGGGAAGGCCGGTGGTGCAGGAGGTTGAAGACGAGCCCGATCGCGTCTTCTTAGCGCTCCTCTGCTCAAACACTTCAGTGGAGATGGAGAGGGTGTCGAGGAGGACCGCAGGGACACTCTGGTTTGACGGAGGATGGCCGGTGGCCACGGTGGAACCGACGGTGCGGCGGCGGTGCTCTCGGGCGGGTGTGCAGCGTGAGAAAGAGAGCGAGGGAAAGGGGAAGGAGGGGAGCTAGGGTGTCCAGAGGGGGAGCGAGGAGTGCTGGGCGGCCTTATCCTGTCCTCCTGCCTACTCCATCGCCGTGGCGGCCGTCGGCCGCGCGAGCGCGCGCACAGTGACACGCGCGAGGGAGCAGGTGGGAGGACGACGATGAGAGAGGTTGGCTGGGCCGGTACTGTAGCAGTGGGCCGGTTAGTGCACAGGTGCATTTCTCTCCTTATCCTGTCTGTAAATCAAATAGCTCCTGTTTCCTATTTAGTTTAGCTAGTAAATGAATTTTGCTCAACATGAAACTTGGCACAAAAATACAGGGCAATATTCTGGGCTGGCACAAAAAGTTTGGGGCCATTTGGAAATGTTTAACCGTTTTTAGAAATTGAAAAGGCCAAGTTAAATGCTGCTGGACCACTCAAATAATTCCCAGGGGCATTTTGGGAATTTAGGTGAGGTTGGTTTCATCATGACAAATACTTAGGGAATATTTGCCAAATAATGAACTATTTTTATTGCATGACAGAAGAACTAAATATTTGACATGCAATTCAAATTGGAATTTGGCTTTGATTTTGGACAAGTGGCAAATTGGCTTAGTGATCATGATGACATGACCACCATTAGGGGGAGATCACTGTAGTATGATTCTCGGGGTGTTACACTTCACTATCAGCGCCGGCCTTCCTCCTGCATATGAAGGCGCGCTCGTCGCCTTCCTTCGGGCAAACTCGGATGTTTTCGCCCAGAAAGCATCTAACTTGTCCGGTGTACCGAGGGAGGTGATCGAGCACCACTTGGCGGTGTGCCCCAATGCACGCCCCATCAAGCAAAAAGCATGGCACCAGGTGCCCGAAAAGCAAGAGTTCATCATTTAGGAAGGGCACAAGCTGCAAGAAGCTGGAGTCGTCCGTGAGGTGCGCCATCCCGAATGGCTCGCCAACCCAGTCGTCGTCCCAAAAAAGGGCGGCAAGGAACGTATGTGCGTCGACTTCACGAGCCTCAACAAGGCCTGCCCTCATGACCCCTTTCTGCTGCCGTGCGTCGGCCGGGGTATGGACTCCGCCACCGGCTACGCCCACATGCCCTTCGGCTTGAGGAACGCCAGCACCACATTCCAGTGGCTGGCACGCCTCGCGCCGGGGCCTCGAACTGGGAGGGACTCCACAAGCTCTCACCCATGTGGGAAGTCCCTTTCAGGGTTGCTCATGTCTCCAGGCCCGGCGCCGCCCGGCTGGAGACGGAGGACGGAGTTCCTGTGCCTAACGCCTGGAACATCCAACACCTCCGCAAGTTCTACCCGTGACCCTCACGCGTACGAATGAAATGGGGTTGTACATGCCCCGAAGACTCTCAATGCATTCGCCTGACGGGCACACAAGAGCTCCCTCCCACACCCAAGTGGAAGCCCCATGCTCTGCGCTTGTGGAACGATCGAACCGCGATCATGCCCACACCCCGGTGGAAGCACCATGCTCCGCGCTGGCGGAACAATCAACTGAGGGCGCCCCATGGGCTGCACCAACCTCAAGCTGACACGTGCCGGACATGGCAGCTCGTCTTTTTCTCTTTTGGGTGTGTAACTGAGGGCGCCCCATGGGCTGCACCAACCTCAAGTTGACTCGTGCCGGACACGGCAGCCGCACCCCCTTTTTTGTTGTGTAATGGAATCCATTATATTGCATCAGTAAAGCTTCAGTTTCCATACCTGGTGTATTTCGTCATGTCTTTGCCTCACGAGCCGTGCGGGCTCACGGCCTCCCTCATGAGCCTCACGCGAGCGGGGGCTGGACACGGTCTCTGTGCTCGGGTCAGTCCCAGCAGCGCTGACAAACCCAAACAACCGGGCTCTGGCTCACGGGCCTGCTCCCATGCACGCCACCCCACCAAGGTCCTTGGTGTCTTACCCCCTCGCTTGACAGGACACGGTGTCTGTGCTCGGGTCAGTCCCAGTAGCACTGAAAAATCCAAGCAACCGGGCTCTGGCTCGCGGGCCTGTTCCCGTGCACGCCACCCCACCAAGGTCCTTGGTGTTTTATCTCCTCGAGTAACGCCCATGAGCGAGCCGGCGAGCGTGCACTGCTCCCCTGTTGTGTGACTTTTCTGCATATAGTTATCTCAGGAGCAGGTCACCTGGAAGGTCTTGCGAGCGACACCTCTCGAGGTGGTCCGATGGCAGGACGCCCCTTTGAGCCTCGGGAAGCTTCGTACGCCTTGCCTCGGGAGCCAACCTACGACGGCCATCTCAGGAGGAGATCTCGCGAGTGAAAACCCCGCAAGGCACACCCTGCAAGCCGCGGCTCGCCCAATGCTACCCTCCTCAAAAGCTAAGTCTACTACCTCGCGAGCCACCCTCGCCATCTCTCAAGCTTCCCTTTCTAGCAACCTCACCGAGCGCTGGCGTTTCTCCTTTCGTGAGCCGCTTGCACGTTAAAGGGGGGGCTCCCTGAGCATCGCGCCTCAGGAGCCTTTACTTGCTCCCGGTGCCCCTCACCTCCTGGCCTTGTCCAGGCATTGCGACCAGACATACTAGTGACGGACGTAGCCCACCCGGGGGCTGGGCCCTGACGACGTAGAGCACACAAGGCAAGCAAGAAGAGAAAACAAGCCTCAAGAGAAAGCTTCACGAGGGCACAAGCATACATCACAACAAATCATAAAATACTTAAACACAAAGGCATTGTCTTTACGCCCCCACGGGGCCACATCGCTCCAGTGCAGGAAGACGAAGGAAAGGCGATCCTAAGAAGTCACGCCGTCGTCGTCGTCGTCGCCGCCGCTGTCGTCGCCGTCATCATGACTGTCCCCGCCTTCGTCGGTGCTCTCACTGCTACCACAAGAGAACTTCCCAAGCAGCACACCCACATGGCCTTCCATCGCCTTCGCGAGGCCATCACGGAGCTCCTCGGGGATGGGGGCTATTACCTTATCAAGATCAAAGTTGGGGTCGGCGTGAAGGAGGTGGCTGAACACGCGAGTCGCTGCCTGAGAAAAGAGGTCGCGGCATTCTTCCTCGAAGATGCTGTCCGCCTTCCTGGCCCCGTCCTCGAGCCACTCCATGAGCTTGGTGAAGAAACCATTGTAGTCGGCGTCATGGGGCACTGGGGGCTTCGAGCCTCTCCTTGCAGATGGAACTCAGGGCGCTACGGGCTCGGAGCTCGAGGCAGTGGAACGTCCTGGCACGTTAGAGCTGCCGCTCCCGCTCCCAGTCTGGCTCGCCCCGGCCTGTTCGATGGCGCTGGTGGCGCCCCCCACCTGGGGACGAAGCGAGGCAAGCTCGGCTTTGGCGACGGCCTGGGCCTTCAGCGCGGTCTCTCGGCGGGCCTCCAATTCAGCCAGCGCCACCTAAAGACTGGCAATTTCCTGCCGGAGCCCCTCGCGCTCTGTCTCGAAGTAGCCCTCTTGCCACTTCAGCTCCTTGCCATACTCCTCGGTGAGCGCCTGGCGCTCCGCCGCTACCCTCGCGTCGGCGTCTTTCCGGGCCTTCTTCTCCTTAGCCTCCAGCTGGGCATTGTCTTCGTCCACACGCCTCGCGTGGGCATCCTCAGCGTCGGCCACCTGGCGTCCCAGCGTCTCTAGGCGCCCTCACTCTGTGGCCTGTTCGATCGACATCCTCGTGAGGTCCCCCTCGTGAGTCACAAGGTCCGCCTCGCGGGCCGCAAGCTCCCCCTCACGGGTAACAACGGCGCTCTCCCGCACGTGGAGCAGCTGCTCCTGCGCGGCATGTTGATCCTGGAGTACCTTCAGGCGGACCTCCGCCACCTCGCGACGCTTGATGGCCGCTTCGGCCTCCCGAAGAGCGCTCGTACAGGCCCCCCTCCCCTCGGCAGCATCCTTCTTGCCCTTTGCACGAGTGGCTTTGTTCTGGCGCTGTCCCATCTCGACAACGACGCTAAGCCGGCGCCACCCTTCAGCAAGCCCCAGGCATTCCTCGGCAAGGCACGCCTCAGCATCATTAAAATCTGCCCCGAGCCGATCGAGCGCGGCCTTAGCAGCATGCAAGGCCCCATGCCAGAGCAGGGGGCGGTTGCTCACGAGCGCCAGAGACCAGTCCGGGCCCGGCACCTTGCTACCCTCCGTTGTCGCGGTCGGTGAGGCTCCGGCATCATTCGCCAGGAGCGAGGGGCTCGTCGGGGTTTCCACCATGTTCGGCTGCAGGGGTGCGCCGCGGGGGCTCGCCACGCCTGTCGTGGGAGCCTCATGCGCGGGTGTGGCTTGAGAGCTCGCCACGGCGCGCCCCGCGTCGTCCTCCTCCGCGTTAAGGGAGGCACCTGGCGGGGGAGTGGGCACCTCGACCTTCTCCATAGCCGCATCTTCTCTCGCGGCGGGGCCTGCGAGGGCCGTGCCACCACCTCCGGAGGCGGCCTCCCGAGACTCGCCCCTCTCGGTCGCAGGAGCCACGCCCGTGCGCGGCTCCGGAGGGATGGCCTGCTCTTCCTAAACCTCTGTGCACCCCGTCTCAGCTTTGGGACGGCGGGCGGCTTCTCCATGCCCCCCGGCACACACGGTAGGCCTCGGTGCCCCCTTTGGGCTGGGGGCCATCTTCATCGTCGTCGTCCTGTTCTTCTTCCTCTTCTGGTCGCCGGCGGACCTCCTATACAAACGGTGGCTCAGCCCCGGGCTCGGTCAGGCAGGATGAACATGAAAGCCGGGAGAGACACGGGACTTACTCGTCGCTGGCGGTCCACTTCCTCTTCTTCTCCATGAGGGGCGGCTCGTCACTGCCACCCTCAAGTGTTGCCCCGGCTCCGCCTTCTGGGCCCCCGGAGCAGGCCGCGGTGGACCCGGCCGAATCGTCACCCTCTGTGGCACCCCAATAGAGGGCCGACGCACGCCAGTCCCAGGATAAGACCTGGCGCACGCCTGAGACATGATACAATAATTCCAGGCACAAAAATGGCTTTATTATATGAAATGGAATTTTACAATACTGTTGCTTACAACAATATTACATGGCTCCAAAGCTAACTAAATGGTAGCGGAGGTCTTGGTTCAGCGGCAACGACGTCTCTGGCTGGGCTCCACAACTCACAGGACTGGCTGGGTTACGATCTAGCATGACGGATCTTCTCCTGCAACTGGCCACGTGTAAGGCTAGGTGAGTACTTTGAATGTACTCGCAAGACAACCAAATACATAGCATCCAAACAAGCAGATAACAAAGCAAGCCCTATACTCATGTAAGAATCTACTCTAAACATGGCATGGAATTAACTGGAAAACATGGATCAAACATTGCATAACATGGATCAGGCATAACAACTACATATCAAGACATGGTATGGCAATTTCTATGAAGCATGGCATCCAAGATTAAACTGAAGCCTACACTACACTTACCCCCTGGGAAGCATTAAAATACTATGTTGTGCCATTACTCAGTTTTACCGCCCCTCTGGGCTATCTCATGACTCACCGAGATCCTATCTCGTGATCATGTCATAAGAACATAGTGACTGGTCACAATTATCCAATTACCACATTCACTTAGTAGCACATTCCTTAGCAAGTTTATAATAACAGGTTTGACCTCCAAATCGATAAAGACCAAATAGTGGCCTAGTACGAACTGTCCATGACCGAGGACGCAGCTATTCAAATAGATTTACACTCTGCAGAGGTTGCGCACTTTACCCACACCATGGAGCGCCTGGCCTCGTACTTTAGTACATGTTCCCATTCGGGTGGACCAGTGCTGCTCCAACGAAACTTGCCTAACCCATGACTCTCCCACCGTACCACCGACAATCATACCCTCCTAGGGTCATGTCCTGGGTGGCCCCTGTGTCACCCCGTGACACCTGCCACCGTCGTGGCCAAACAAAACTGTCCCAAACAGGGACTCCCGGGTTAAACAATCAACTGGGCTCACAAGGTTATCGCCGCCTACCTGATCAGGGCAGCACGCTCGCATAACCTTCCCTATTTGGTGGTACCGATAAAATACCACAAAGCTAGACCAAGTCAAGGCCGTCCCATACTGGCAAATGTGGCTGCACGGGTAAGCTCGGATAGGTGACACTATGACTCGATCCCATCGATGACGGAGGAGGTTTAATTTACAAGTTCAATTTAATATTTCCATCATCTCATCCTAACATCAACATTTATGAGTAAGAACAATTACTTAACAACAGCATAGCAAGATCATAACGGTACTGACAATCATGGCATGAGATCAAATCATAGCACTAACATGATAACAGTATAAAAATATTGGTAGTAGCATGGCAAAATATGACAGCAATTCATGATATCACATGGTAAATAACACTAGCATCAGGCACAGATCAAATAACACGGCTATGGTAGTGCAGACTAACAGATGATCAGAAATATACTGCAACACACACACACACAGAGGGTGCAAGCAAAGTCATCACGCAAGTTCGGAGCTCATGATAAGAGGTTGGCATGCCTTGGGGTAGAGGAATACATCGGGAGGAAGTGCGATGAAACTCCGAAAAGATTTGCCGGAAAAGTTCCCTCTCGGAGGGGGCTGATTAAGGGCAAGGGCAAAATGGTCATTTTCACAGTGTCAAAACATTATGAAAATGATGCCATCGGAAAGGGATCGACGAACTGAAGACGTGGGCGTTGGTTTTACCTCAATCGGAGTTACGGTTGCGGAGAATCGGCTGTTCGTTCGTTAAGCGGTAAAACAAACAGAAACTGTTCGTTTTGGGCTTTAACGAGTGAACGTCCACCAAATAGCCCTTTCGGCCGCGGCTGAGAAAATGAAGGCGCATTCCTGGAAGTATGCCTTCCCGCGGAGAAAACATACTTTCTTCTGAAACCGCGGCCGGGTGCGCTTTGTTAACGGGAAAGCGTATTTTAGCAAATACGCTTCCACTTAAACTGACGCGCGGGTCCGGCTGGGTCAACGCTGAGGGAATGACAGGCGGGCCCCGCCTTATCCTCCTTCTCTCTCTCCCCTGTCTTCTGCTAGCTCTCGACGCAGAACCGAGGAAGGCCGCGGCTGCTCGGGCCGTGCTCGTCGCCGGCGCCTCCCTGCGCGGCCGCGCCTGCCGGCGGGCGGGAAACGGCTGCAGGGCTCCGCCACACCCGCGGGAGCAGTTCCTGGCCGTGGAAGACGACCGAGGCCGTAGCAGCTCAAGGCGGGCAGCCGCCACTGCCATCGTCGGATGCGGGCACGGCGAGCTCCTCCGGCCCAAAATTGGAGGGGGCGGCGACGTAGGCGGGCACTGGGGAGGCCGGGGCGGATAATAGAGAGGAGGGGAAGGGCCTGGACTGGGTTAGCTCGAGGGGATGGGCGGCGACAGAACTACGGTCATGGCGAGGGAGAGAGCTCGAGGAGCTCGAGGGGGAGGGCTGGAGACTCGCTGGTGGTCGGGAGGAGCTCGGGCTCGCTACTTATAGGCGCGGGGGAGAGCTCGGGAAGGAGCTGGGCGCCGGCCGAAGCTGCTGGACCGCGGCGCCATGGCGGTGTGCCAGCGGCGCACCCGCTGTCGGCACGCCCGGCCAACGGGCAAGCCTCCAAGGCCAGCTAGGGATGGATGAGGGTCCGTACGTCGCCGCAGACGTCAGCACAAAGCGCCGGCGAGAGCACAGGGGGAGGGACGCGACATCTCAACGCAGAGCTCCGGCTGTAGCTGCATTTGGCGTGGTCACCACGCGTCCATGGCCTTGCCATGCCCTACTTGGTGCCAAACTATGTCTAGAGTGTTCTCCACGCATCACTGAGCTGGCTTGTGCATCTGGAAGACACGGGAGACCTACGATGTGACTGCACCAAGGTCAAACAGTATCTAGCAGCAAGGTGTTTGACATGAGCCATGTCCACCACAGTGCTCCTCTTGGCCTGATCTTTGGCTGAGAGTGACCACTCACTAAGGTGACCATCTGGGCAAAATTGTAGCACAAAGGGACAAATCTAGATGGTACTTCCTTCACAAAGCACCAATCTGACCAGAAATGCAAATGAGGAAGTCGGGGTCAAATGGCGAAATGGATTTGGATGATTTTTGGTGTAGAGCGATGATTTGTTCATTAGAGATAGCTGGAAAAGTTTCAGCTCAAATTGATCATCCATGAGGGTACTTCCTTCATGGAGATGCAATCTGAACAGAAACTTAGGTAAATTACTGAGGAAAATTGGCTAGATTAAATGGGCTGGTTTTTGGTATCCAGAGGTGATTTATCCTTGTTAACCACCCTGAAAAATATCAGCCCAAAAAGATTAAGGGAACAAGCACTTCCTTTGCAAACTGGAAATCTGGACAGAATTTGCAAATGGATGTTGTGCTCAAACTTTGAATTGTGGAACTTGGGATTTTGATGGAAATTGTGATTATATGGATAGGAGAAGCTCCACCAATTATTTGGGATTTTTCCTAGCTACCAAAATGGTAGTTCCTTTGGAAAGGCCCCAAATTGAAATATTGGCTTTAAATAGGAAAATGCAATTTCCCTTATTTAATTATGGCCAATATTTTTGTGAGAGCTCAATATGATCACAAAGAATACCTCCACAAGTTTTCATGAACTTTGGAGATGGATAGCTATTTTTCTGGATTTAATTCCTCGGAAAGGCAGAAAGAGGAATTAATTCTAGATGAGAAATATTGCATATGACTTAGCAATATTTTTGCACATCTAGGGTTTATGGATGTAGGAGAGTCTCTGGAATTTTTTAGAGGATCAACAGAGCAAGGAAAATGATAGCTCCTTTGTAAACACAAAGGCAGGATTTCCAGTTCCGAAATTTTGGAACTAGGGTTTGAATGAGATTCGGGGTTTACTGACAGAAGCTTGGCTGGCACATGAGCACGGGAAAGGGACTGAGAGGCTGAGGATTATCTGGATTCACCTGGTCACTCACCAGATTCCAGGGGAAAAATTTGGGAGAGAAAAGCTAGGAAGGAATAACAACACAAAAATCGATAACCCGATTTTTGGGGTGTTACACCCTCCTCGAGGGCCTGGGAAGTCTCGGCTCCCTCATGGGCCTCTGCCGCTGGGGGATCGATCACCTCTCGGCTGAGGGTCGCCTCCGCCGCGGGCTGCGCGCTATCGGCGTCATCGTCTTTGAGGTCACGAAGGAGCTGACGGCGGGTGCGCGGCAGCGCCCGGTCAGCGTCCTCCTCCATGGCCTCCCCAAAGTCCTCGTCGCCGCCGCAGTCTCCGGAGTCCAGCGCCACCACGAGAGGGTTCTCGTGGGGCCCAACATGGCCCTCCGGCACGAGGCCCCACAGGTCAAATCAGGGCATCTCCACGACCAGCTCTGCCATATCCTCATAGCGGAACAGCAGGAGCGCATCCTCGGGTGGGTCCGCTGCAGGGCTACTAAGTAGGGTCGCCAGGGCTCCGTCCAGCACATCCTGCTTCAGGATACCGTGATTCAGTCTCATGGAGTCCCTCGCGCCGTTGAACTCCCACACTGGGCGTGAGTGCTGTTTGAGCGGCGCGATGCGCCACCGCAAGTACTACCTGACGGCCGTCGCCCCCGACAGCTCCGCGGCCCGGTGCGTCGCCATCCGCTCCAAGACAGGCTCCATCATAGGGTCGGTGAGCTTCTCGTGCCCCCATCCGGAGTTCTTCTCGGCCGGGTCCATCGGGATCATCAGGAGCGGGCTAGTCCGGCACGCGTCCATATAGACCCAGCGCTGCCGGTAGCCCTCCACCTTCTTCGCGACCTTCAGGTTGATGATTCTGCGCTCCATCCGCTTGACGGCGAGAAACGAGGTGCATCCGGAGCGCTGGTCCACCGCGGTCAGCCGCAGGCTGAAGAAATGGTGGAAGAGCGCCACTGAAGGCATCATGCCCACGAAAGCCTCACAGTAAAAGGCAAACATGGCCAGGAGGAGGATGGAATTGGGTTGGATATGGAGGGCTTGAATCTGATAATGGGAGAGGATGGCGTAGAAAAAGTCCGAGAAGGGCGGCACCAACCCGGCATAAACGATGTGGAGGAAGAAGGGGCAGGCCGTCGCCCCCAGGTCACGCCGCGCGCGTTAGCCCGGCCAGATCTTGGTCGCCTGCCCTTCATTCTGGTCGCCAGCCACCAGCGGGAGCACCCTGTCCAGGCCCTCCCTGTCGACGATGGTGGAGCGCTGCAGCGCCGCCCCGATGGCGGGTGCGCTTGGGGCCGGAGCCGCCGCCTTTCCCTTCTTGCCGGTGGGTGCCATCGAAGCGCAGCGGAGTCGTGAGTGGAAGCGGGGGACGAGGCGGAGCTCGGAGATGGGGTCGTGAGGAGCTGTGCGCAAGAAGGAAGACGCAGGGAGACGGGATGCGCGAAGGAAGGCAATGATGGCCTCGCACCATGCGCGGGCAGGCTTTATGTCAGCGTGGGCAGTTACCAAGGCGTCGTGGGAGAAGTGGGGGCATCCCCCGTCAAATCAAGCACCACGCGTCATGCCTGGCCCACAGGCGGTTAGGGCCCACGTCGTTTTCCCCCCGAATAGGCGGGAACGTGCGCGCCGCGGGCCCGGGGGCTACTGTCAGGCCCGTGCAACCCAGGGTACCTTGGCCCGTCTGCCTGCAGCCCAGAGTGCAACGCTTGGCTGTGGCCCAATAGGTGGCCTACCAGCGGGCGCCTCGAGCAAGACCCCTCATGAGGCCCCGGCCTCCTGAGGACCCCTCCCCAGGGAGTGGGCGAGCAAGACTCAGCCACGACTTAACCGAGAGCCTCGCAAGGCATTCTCGCGAGGCGGCCTCCCGAGGTTGCCTCCAGAGGCACCCTCCCGAAGATATGCAAGACAAGTCCTGTTCGACTCGGTCGTGCGGTCTCGGGCCCATCATGTGGGTGATGCGCGCGGCGACGAATGGCGGCAGAGGCCATGCCAGCGGGCGCGGATGGAGAGGATTTCCCCTTATTTGCTAAGGGAGCAGGGCCAGCAGTCCGTTTCCCAAAGCAACACCCAAAGGTTGCCCGATCGGTGAAAGAAGACCAAGACGGTGGACGCGCAGGGCGGAGGTCACCACCGAGCCCACCGGCGCGTCATGGATAAGCGCTTTGCTGGCGAAGACCACCTTTTATCAGGATAGACTGGGCCCCTGCCCCCCTTCAAAATTGTCGTTGTGTGGCAACCCTTCCCGCCAATGTTTTCGGGGGAACAGGACCAAGGTAGATATAAAAGGAGGGCAGGGTGCCGCTGTAGAGAGGATCCGAGACTGATCCCACCTTCTACCACCTTGTACACTTGTGCTCACCAGAGCAATCCCAACCAAGAAGGTAAACCGCCGTGTCTCCGGCCCGCTCTCGCCAGTGTGCTCTCGCCGTAGCTTCGCCGTAGTTTAGCTGGGGATGGGGACGAGGTGGTAGGAACGAGCTCACCCCAGTGTTCGAACCTTTGGGTCCCCAGAGCCCGACTTCTGACAGTACACTCTATCTCTCTAGGCCTCTTAAAACTACGTCCACTACACATTCACTCGTGTTAGGGCATCTCCAATGGCAACTCGCAAATTTCCTCCTGCCTTCGTCCGCAGACACGGATGCAGGAGGCCGACATCCAACCATAGCCGCATATACATTTCAACCCGCATTTAAACAAGCCGGACGAAATTCATGCAAACCAGCCGATATTCATTATACATAGCATGCAAATTAAGTCTAGTACAATAATGTCTCAAATTTGACTAGATTCCGGATGTCCAACAAGTTTTTCATCAACAGATCAAGTCGTTCCACACATAAAAGGCCTTTAGCTTTATCCAACAGTGTGTGCACGTAAATGGCCGTCTCCCTTTGCCCTATGGTACACCACGGCAGCGTGTGCGGTCTACATATAACGTGTAGACCAACATTGAGTGAATGAATCAATCAACAAGTTGAGCAAGAGGAAGCAAAACTTACGATCTTGTCCTCTGCCACGTGCAATGGCCACCTTGCCTCGAGTTGACAAACTGCGTCACAAAACTTGGTGACGCTGGTCTGGATAGTGTGCCAGCGATACGACAACAACCTCACGTTCCGTTGTTGAATGATGTACATGTCGTAGGGCACAAAGTGCTTTCGTCCGTGAAACGTTTCATGCACTTGCTGCCAGATGGCCTCCCCTTTCCTCCTGCCTACGAAATTCGTTGATACTGCCAAGCACGCATCGCACAACAACTCATCCGCCAGGGTCGAGTAGCTCACCATGGTTCGTACTCTAAAAAATGACATAGCATTTGAAAATAAGCTCAATGGCATTTGACTAAGGTCGTGGAGGTCGTGGACAGGGGGGGCGGAGTGTACCTGGGTACAAATGGCTCTAGGATGGACAACTCCGTCGTAAAGGCAAGCGAGTGCGTCGTTGCTAGTTGCGGACGTCCGGCAATGCCTCTATGGTGGCTGGAGACGCACAACAACGACGGCGGAGGTGGAAGGTGCAGATGTAAAGCAAGGGGGAGAAGGGGCGGAGTGGAAGGAAATAGGACCGGGAGGGGGGATTGGGTGGGCCGGGGGTGTCGGAGTCCTACGTGTCTGCTTTCCCGACTCCCACAAACCTTCCCCCACTTTGTCTCCAATTTGCGGGAGAAAACGCGTCTGAACCGCCCCGCGGACCGATACAGGTCTGCGTTGGATGGCTTCCACAATCCGGACGGATGCGGGCGGTTTCCGAGTCCGCCTTGGAGATGCCCTTACATCTTATCTTGTCCTCCGAATGATCTAAAGGTGTCCACTACACATTCACACATGTTATGTATGTAGGAGTAAATCTTTTACCCACAAAAAAAAGTGCGCACATCTTTCTCTCTATCAAACCGACTAGGCGAAACTGCCCCGCCCTTGCCATTTGAATCTGGTTTCGTGTCGATGGATCGCGCCATGGAGCGAAACCAACGTTTACATCACGTCTATCACATTCGCGTTTCACCCCCACACGGTCACTCGGCATGCCGCTCCCTGCAAACCGACTATAGGCAAACTTCCCCACCCGCGCATCGGCTGAGTTGTACTACTACTGGAAGAGATAGACGAGGGAGAGGACAGCAAGCTGTAGCACGGACTCCCAAGAACTTTTTTGCATGCATGTTGTGGTCGGCCGTGGTGTAGTTTGAACGCGGACCATTCACATGCACCGGGAAGTGGCGCGGGCGGTGCTCTCTCGGCCGGCGCGCCTTTTCAATGCCGGCGCCAGTGAGAGGTCGCGTCTGCTCTGGCCGGGCATGAATGCGGCACTGACCGTTTCGGGCGGGAAGCGCGTGCGGGTGATGGAGGTTGTTTGGTTGTGCCAGAGCGGTCAGGAGCCGGCGTGGTAGCGGTCCGGACTCTTGCAAATGAGAGATGCTGGACCTACGTAAATATTGCTACGTAATTAACGTAATGAGCCAGATTGGAGATGCAAGGAGGACGGCCCACCCCCTAAAATTCAGCGGGGGGATGGAGATGAAATTAGGAATTTTACTTAAACACAGATATGTATGTGTGTGTCCACACACACGCATAGTCACGACCCTCTCGTGACTATGGCTGCAAACGAGTTGAGTTCGAGCGAGTTGGATTAGGCTCAGCTCAACTTATACTAAAATTCAAGCAAGCTTAGGTCAAGCAAAGCTCAAGATCGAGCTGTAGAAAGTGGCTCGTGCTCAGCTTGCAAACGACCTCGAATCGATCTCGAGCTAGTTTCGAGCTAAATAAGATGATTTTTGGATATTGTAGCACAAATTTTTAAACAAGATAGCCACAACACAACATAAGAAAACAATTATATAATTCAAATTATTCTCTCTCAACTGAAGAGAGTAGTACTAAATAGCAAGAAATCATGAATGAACTAGCAAGAGAAGAAAACAAAGGTGCATATGCTCTTAAACTTTGCCCAAAATAACATGATACCATAACATGGCTAAATTTCTTCCCACTTAATTAAGTTTGCATGTTTGATAGTAGGTAAAATAGAGAAAAATTGTACACAACATATTAGGTAAAAAAATTGACTATCTATATGGTAAAAAAATTATCTCATTTCTTTTGAATATATATCAAAATTATGTAATATAATGATATGATATCGCGCTATCGAGCTAAAATCGAGCGAGCCAGTGTTGGCTCAAGATCGGCTCGTTTATCGATCGAGCTACATAAAATGTTCATACTTAGCTGATTTCTTCTCGAGTCGAGCCAAAATACGAGTTGATCTCGAGTGACTTATGAGCCTTGAGCTTTTCTTGCATCCCTACTCGTGACTACTCATGCACACCATCTCTCTGTAGGTCGATGTCTCGTTCTCTCTAGTAAGTCCCTTTTAAGTAATGCTGCTGTCAATCTAGTGGCGTCGATAAATTGAGGCAATGACACCATTTTAAGAAATGTTTCTGTCGATAAAAATATGACGTGGAGTAAAAACCCGGATGGAGGTTGTACAAGATACTGTGGCACACTGATTTAGGCCGAATACAACAACCCATAATTACTGGGAGAGGGAAAACTGTACATACAAAATAATTAAATTTGAATTTCTCAAAAATATATTAAAATTGAAGGTTGGTGCAGCCCACCTTTCTGATAATTTGACGCTTGTGTGGTTGTTAACTTAACGGAGGGTCGTGTACCACACGTGAATGATAGAAAGTGCGACCAGGACACGTGGAGCGTTAATTGATCATAGTTTTCTTCACTGGTATGTTAAATAAAGAGTTTTGTTTCGTACACAATTTGAAACAAAAGAAAACCACTCCACTAAGTACTATATACGCTGGAGCCTCAGCGCTTGTTTGATAGGGTTTGCTCTCTTCACACTCTCTCTCCACTATATATACATGCTGGAGTCTCAGCGTTTGTTTACTAGGGTTTGCTCTCCTCACACTCTCTCATCCTCTCCAGATATAAACAAGACTGCATTGGCGCCTCTCTGTCTCTCTCTCTCCCCTCACCGCTGGTCAAAGTGTCATCCAGATCCCGTCCGCCGGGGAAGGGGACGACGTGGAGCGTTGACTCTGTTCCCGTCGGCGAGGGAGGGAATCCATTATCAGCGGCGCTGTTCTCTTTCACCTAGTGCCAGTGCGGGAGGGCCTCCAACCCCTTCTTCCTCGCTGCCGTACGTAGTGTGGGTAGATCCGGCCTCTTGTCACCCACCTAGCCACATCCCGACGACCCTAAGGTATAACTTACTTTGAAACAGGCATTGCTCTAGCTGCATGTGGATTTTTTTCGCTTCCATAGTCTAATCTAGCTCTGGTTCAAACAGGAAAGAAGGGGAGATAGTTTTATAGCATGAATCTAGGATGTGGTTCAAAGAGGAAAGGAAGGGGGGAAAGTAGTACAGATTGGTTATCCAGCCGCTCTGTTGGTTGAAAAGGGAAAAAAAGGGGAAGATCTCTTTGTTGAAAAAGGAAAGAAATCGGGGGGGTGGGGAACAAGGTAGTAGAGTTTGTGCAGGACTAGATTTGCTGCCCTCACATAGGAAAAAGGTGGAAAGAGAACAAAAATGGGACCAACACAGATATGCCGCTTGGTTCTTTGTTGCAACAGACTCTGCATCACCCATTTATACGTGTGGAGGCACATGTCGCTGGTGTATCGCTTGTCCCATACAACTGTTCAGCTATTGTTAACCTAATAATGCCGCTGGAAAATTGAAGCAATGCCACTGTTAAAAGTGAATTACATGTTTAATGAATGTTATTTTTAAGATAATGTCTCTGTTAATATGAATCAATGCCACTGTTTTAGAACTGCTACTGTCCTACTTTGTTTCCCATTAATTTCCCATTAAGATAAGGTAGATGCTTCTTTTTGTGTTTGTATGTGTCATCCTTTGTTATTGGCCGGTAATTGTTCCCTTTTTTACCTCTGAGCACACAGGGATATCTATTTCATCTCGTTGCTATTGCGACCTTTTGGTGCACTGCACAAAACACTTCTGTTTTAAGAGATTTTTGTGAAGTTCAACTAAAATGTCACACCGACAACGTTGCTTGATTTTAGTGGAACTACACAAAAGGAGATCGGATTTCCTATCCGTGTTGGCAGATTTGTATTTGATCTTGAGTTGTTACAAGTCTGCCTCATGAAAGGTCAATACCAGCCTTGATCCACATGATTGTGCAGTGTGCTTTGAGATGCTGTGCTACTTGTATTGGTACTATTTTTAATAAATGATGAATTGAAGCTATTGTATTGCTGTCTTTTCCCATTAAGCGAACAAAAATGGGACCAACCCAGATATGCCGCTTGTTTCTTTGTTGCAAAAAACTCTGCATCACCCCTTTATACATCGATGAAAGCACATGGTGCTGTTGAGCCCACTCTCCCATGCAATTGTTTAACACTACAAAAAAAGACACATCCATGACATTATGGCCCGAACAAAAACTTTTTATGTCTTGGTTGTGACACTTCTATGACGATAATTGTGACAAAAACATGTATCATCATAGATGTGGTGGGCTCCTACTTCCATGACAAAAACATTATGACAGAAAATGGGCTTTTCGTCCTGAGCGGGCCGGAGATGCACCCGCATGACATTCTTTGGGCCGTCCATGACGTAAAAAATCATGGTAGATGTGAGGCCGAGGAAATTTTCAGGGAATTCCCGGTTACGGTGGGTGGTCGGGGCCAAGCGATGCAGTGTGGTTTGCGCGTTTCTCTCATGGGCGCACGTGTGTGCGAGGCATTCGCTAACTGAACCTCGAGCGAGGCATTAGCCTATTGAACCCGAGCGATCGCACTAGCTACGTACTGAAGCCGATCGATACCTTCTCTCCTAACTGAACCCGAGGGATTTCTTCACTGCTAACTGAACCCGATCGATCCATGTCACTACTTACTGAAGCCGATCGAGCCCCCGTGTGAGATGTAGCGAGCCAGCCGGTGTTGGGTTGCCTCTCGATGAATAGTGCCTGTTGCTGCCACGCGCGCGATACGTAGAATGAGTCGAGATGCATCGATCGAGCCACTTGCGTGAGATGTGGTGAGTTGACCTAGCCGGTTGGTTGGCAGTGGATGAACAATTCCCATTGCTGCCACCAGCTCGTACGCCCCACCCCAGCCGGTGGGTTGGCTATGGATGAATAGTGCCCTGGCCATGTGAAGGTGGTTGGCGCTGGATGAACAGGACCCCGAGGAGGCAGCCACACCCCAGCCGGTTGGGGGTGGATGAACAGGACCCCATGGTGGCTGGATGAACAGTAGCCGGTGGACGTTGGTGGACGCTGGAGGAAGTCGACGGTGGATGAACATTAGCTGGTGGAGGCTGGAGGAAGTCGACGGTGGATGAACAATAACCCGTGGAGTCCCGTTTTGTGGTACGCCACACCCCTCCCGATGAACAGGACCCCGTTTCGACCGTAGGTGCTCGAAGAGAAGTCTGTTTCCTCCGTTTTGCGGTACGCCACACCCCTCCCGATCAACAGGACCCTGTTTCGACCATAGGCGGTCAAATAGAAGTCCGTTTCCTCCGTTTTGCGGTACGCCACACCCCTCCCGATGAACAGGACCCCGTTTCGACCGTAGGCGGTCGAACAGAAGGCCATTTCCTCCGTTTTGCGGTACACCAGACCCTGAGTCGATGAACAGGACCCCGTGTCGGCTGTTCCATCCAGGCCAGTTGGCTCCCGGTGAATAGGACACGTTCCGACCCAGTGGCTTGGCTCCCAATGAACACTACGATGTTTCCTCCGTTCTGACCTAGCCGGTTGGCTGCCAATGAACACGATGCCGTTGCTGCCGTCTGTTGCCTCTCCATGTACATGAGCCCTGGCCGTACGTATGTGCGAGTACGCGTTCGAGACCCCGCCCGTATGTACATACGTGGCCGTATTTTCTGCCGTGTGGCTGTACGTACGTGTACATGATTTAGACGGGACTGGCTGAACTGCTACATCGGGGCCTCTACTACGACACGTGCCGCTACTTACTCGACCACGGTTCATCCTTGCAGAGGGACAGATCGACCAGTATGTATGCACACATTCATGACCAGACAGACAATGCTACGTACGCTTCGACCGGGTGGGTCCTGCCTGTCAGGGAGGATAAGGAGGCACTTCCTTGCGTGCGAAGATATAGCTGGTGGGTCCCAGCTGTCAGGGGGAGGAATCATTTTTTTGCGCATAATAAGGAGGCACTTCCTTGCGTGCGAAGATGTAGCTGGTGGGTTCAGCTGTCAGCCTCTTCCAATGGCTGCCGTTCATTAACCATGTTGACCACGCCGCACCAAGAGAACCAAGGCGGTGGACGACGGTGAGGCGTAGGAAGGGAACTACGAGGAGCTGGGGAAGACGCGGCAGTGGATGCCCACGCGGAGGGGAGTACGAGGGTTGACTGGTTCGACTGCGGTGTGAGGCTGCCGTCGTCGGAGAATAACAGGGGATGTGGGTGAGTAGAGGGAAGGCCTGGCCAGCGGTGCGAGTAGGGTTGGGCGGTGAGGCCTACGCGGTAGCACAGCCGACCACGGGAGGCAGGAGCAAGCGGTCCCACCGGCGCTGGTTTGGGCGGCTAGAGCAAGAAGATCAGAGATTGAAGAAGCAGCATGGCCGTTGGATTAACATCCAACGGTCACTGCTGCTAGAATCGTTTGTTGACTAAGTTGACAAAGCCCTGCGTACATTTCAACTTAGTAGGCCCACAAGTCAGCCGCCAAATCCGGTGGGTCCCAGTTGTCATGGGGAGGAAATGTTTTTTTTTGCGTAACACGGAGGCACTTCCTTCCGTGCGAAGATATAGCTGTTGGGTCCCAGCTGTCAGGGCGAGGAATCATTTTTTCGCGTAATAAGGAGGCACTTGCTTGCGTGCAGCCATGGACCATGTGGGTCCCTACTGTCAGCCTCTCCATGTACATCCCTCTTTCGATGGCTGTCATTTGTTGACCATGTTGACCACGCCGCGCCGAGAGCACCAACGCGGTGGACGATGGCGAGGCCCAAGAAGGGAACGACCCGGAGCCGGCGAAGCCACAACAGTGTAGCCCATGCTAAGGGGAGTACGAGGGTTGACTGGTTCGGCTGCGGTGTGAGGCCTGTGTCGCCGGAGAATAACAGGAGGTGTGGGTGAGTAGAGGGATGGCTTGGCTAGCGGTGGGAGTAGGAGGGGCGGTGAGGCCTGCGCGGCAGCACAGCCGGCCACGGGAGGCGGGAGCAGGTGGTCCCATCGGCGCTGGTTTGGGCGGCTAGAGCAAGAAGATTAGAGATTGAAGAAGCAGCACGGCCGTTGGATGTTATCCAACAGTCACTGCCACTAGAATCATTTGTTGACTAAGTTCACAAAGCCCTGCGTACGCGTCAACATAGTAGGCCTACAAGTCAGCCTCCAAATCTGTGGGAAACAACATACAGCCTATTTGCCATTATTTTTAATAATTTACATCCCATTTGATAATTCTTAAGGATTTTTTTTGAAGCCCTTATTCTTTTTGTTAGCATTACAGCCCATATTCTGGCCACGGTTAAAAAATTCAATGAAATTTTGCATATTTCGGTGGGGTCCGAACTGTTTTTAATCCAGAAATTTCTAGCTAGATTCAAACTAATTTCAAAATAAATACATATTAATTTAAAATCCAATGAAATTTTCACCGCAAAAAAAACTAAATGAAATTTAAAATCTCAAAACCAAAAAAACAAAATTTGAAACTAATTGCCGGTTTGCTATGTTTTTTAAAGTTTACATCCCATTTCTTATTACTTATAGCCCATTTTCTGGGCAAGCCGAATGCATCCCTCCTTGTCTTGAAAGATTTGCAGCCCAGCAGGGTACAGAAAAGGAAGTAGGCCTCGGTTGGCTATTCTTCAAAAAAAAACAAGTTGGGCTAGCCATTTTCACAAAGAAAAACAAAATAGCTAGGTTGGTCATGTGGTAAGCATAAAATAAAAGCCTAGGCTAGACGGGCCACAGCCCCCACACGGACCAGTTGATACTCTGCTCTGCCTCAAAAACCAAAAAACAATTGTGCGAGCTTCTGGGTCGTTGGTGTCAGCCGCTCCTTGTGCAATTCTCTCATTTATTGACTATGTTGATAATGGCATGGGACCCAGATGTCATGAAACCATTAGGAGGAAGCATTTTTTGTTTGTTTGTAATAAGAAGGCACTTGCTTGCATACGGCAATGGACCTGCTGGGTCCCTTCTATCATCCTCTCCACATACGGTCCGATTCCTCTGGTTTGTTGACCATGTTGACAACGCTACACGGTGGTTCCGTGGCGAGCGCACCAAGGCGGAGGATGGCGGCGAGGCCTCGGACAAGAATGAACAGGATCCGGGGAAGATGCGCAGTGTAGTCGCAGGCGGAGGGGGAGTACGACAGTTGACTGGTTCGGGTGCGTGGTAGGGCTGACGTCGTCGGAGAATGACAGGAGGTGTGGGGGGTAGAGGGATGGCCTGGCTAGAGTTTTAGGGTTCGATGGGGCGGCAATGTGTGCGCGGCAGCGCAACCAGCGGTGGGAGGTGGGAGCAGGTGGTCCCGCTGGCGCTGGTTTGGTTTGGGCGGCTGGAGGAAGAAGACACTGAAGAAACACAACAGACATTGGATGTCAATCCAACAGTCATAGTAGGTAGAATTGTTTGTTGACTAAGCCGACACCATGTTGCATACGTTTTTCGGAAGAAAAGAAAAACTGGGCTCGTTCGCCAGATAACATCCCTGAAACTGCCACCGTTTGATCTTGCGTCGCAACCAAAGCTGCTAGGAAAATGGGTTCGCTTGCCATCCTGCTCTGAGGGAACGTTCGCCAGATAACATTCCCAAAAATCAAAGACTTGAGAAGGCGTACAGAACAAGCTAGTCTACCAGTAAAGAGACGTTGCTGAGTATTAGAAAAAAGAGAGACGTGTTGCTGTAACTGGTTCGAATCCAAACATAGAGTATATATATAGTGTTATACTACTATGCATATAATGAAACTGACATATCCAATGTTCACTTCTCCTCTTCTCTAGCTACTCTGCCTAGCTTTAGAAGCTTCTGCCGCAGCAAGCCAGCAACCATGTCCGCTGGCTCGTCCACCTCCTCTTCAGTAGGGAATCGAGCTAACAACAAGATGTGCGCGAAGTTGCCACCCGTACCACCGCCTGTGGGTCTCATCACACCCCCGCCGGCACTCTCACTACACCCGGTTGCTCATCGCACCCCGCTTCCGTTAGTGTGGTGCCACTGCTGCAAATCACGCAGAGTCATCATGTTGGGACCCCAATCCTAAGTCACACCGATCTAGCATAAGACACATCATATCACTTTGCGGCCTCACGCACGGTAACCAACGGCTGCCGCCTTTACCTTGGACGGGACCGTTTTCATCTTTTAGCTCACGTATATGATTGTGATGCTAGTATCCATATGACAGAGAACCCGGGTCGACATGACTAGTCATAAACCAAGGTGGCACAAACGTACAGGGACATGCATACATAACCCAGCAATGCACGTGTCGGTCAGCAGCGAGTGTACCCAAGTCATAGCAAAGCAACAAGGACTATAGTAAACACCGCGTGACATTTCCCTATAGGGATAGACACAGGAGCAAAGAAGGATACATGCTAGTCAATCCATGTGTTTCGAAGCAGTAGCGAACTACCAGGGCTCAGTGGAAGCACTAGGAGGCATTTCCCTGTAAGGAAGGCTACCAAAGAAGATAACTAGGTGTCGAATCCCAAACATACCAATGCATTTCAAACAAACACACAATATGCACGATATGTGTAGATACAACATGGCATCACAACATAACTCTACGACAAAAAGTATTTATAAGACTCAGAAGAGCCATAAATAGCATGATATTACAAACATGGGTCTCATGACCCAACATACAAGCAACGGAAGCGTAAACATGTCTGAGTACAGACAACTATAAAAGAAAAAGGCTGAGGAGCCTGACTATCTACAAGACCCTCCATAGGAGCCAGACCTTTGTCTGGGATTCCCAAGCTATTCGGTCAACATCGAACTCGTCGTTGAAAGCACTAGTGAGGCTAACATCTCCTCTGCAAAACATAAATTATGCAACTATGAGTACGAAGGTACTCATCAAGACTTACATCAGAACTAACCACTTATGCATCAGTATCAAGAAAGGGATTGTGGGGTTTAACTTCAGCAAGCCAGCTTTGACTCAGTGGCTATCCTGTGCTACGACTACCAGTAGTTTCTTGAGGTGAGAAAGTGCAAGCGAGTCCACATATTCACCATATCAATACTCCACTATGGATCCTCTCCCGTCTCCCTACGAGAAGACCATCCATAGCACTCACGCTTACCTTGCACACTTTAGGGTATCCACTTCCAGTTATCTATGAACCATATAAGTCTCCAAGTAGTCCATATCCGAGGACGCGGCTATTCGAATAGATCATTTTACCCTGCAGGGGTGTACTTCTTCACACACGCTCTCACCACTTACCACCATATACACTTCATGTATCTCAGCAATCTTCAAGCGGAAGCCTGGCGAGGGTGTCGGCCACAACCTGACTAACCACGCAAGACGATAGTCCAGGTTTATCGCCTATCTGGGGCTGAACCCGCAAGGGAAGTCCTGCCAAAGTTTCCATTACGGCCCCAAACGATGTGTGCAGGGTTCCCAAGTCCACCACGATGGATGGTACTGCGCTTGGTACACCGGGCCACGGTGCCTAGTCTGTCCCAAGCCCACTTGTACCGGGTGCCACTTGGTAGACTACTGGCATAACCTACAAGCACCAGAAACTAGTTGCAACTCTGGGACAGAGATCAAGGCGATTAATAAGTCGAGAGAGCTTGGAGTACCCGGAGCCCAATGTGTGGTAGTAACTGTCTCGGATAACATACACAGAACTCAGTTCTTAAGGACGGTCTCAATGAGACAACCCACCATGTACTCCTACATGGCCTCTCATCGCTACCTTTACCAAATCGTGTTCACAGACTTAGCTCTCAGCAGGTAGGACATGTTCACAACCATTCCAATTAATCCCAGATGAATCAAACCTGACACAACTCTAAGGAATAGCAAGCATGGCATGGATAAAGTCACAACATGGCTCAAGCAACTCCTAATCATGCTAGGAAGGTTTAGCTATTTACTATGACAATGACAGGTAATGCAAAGGAATGGGTTCAACTACCGCAACAAGTAACAGTTGAGTCGTTGTTGTCCTAATGCAATAAAAGAGAGTAGGAGCGAGAGAGTGGGATTATATCGATGTGATCAAGGGGGTTTGCTTGCCTGGCACTTCTGAAGATAGCAAAGCTCTTCATCGGTGTCAACGATCACAACGTCGGAATCGTCTTCTACCGAGAAGGAACAAACACCAACAAACAGGAAAAGAACACAATCAATGCAATGCAACATTATGATGCATGAACATGACATGGCAATATGTTGGTGTTTTGGGCTAATGCTGCTAGCAACAATTTAAATGAAGTTGGTTTGAACCAAAGGTTCAAATTCAAACTCCATATGTGGTTAATCAAATGCCATTTATTTGATTTGTCCAGTAACCAAAAGTTGTTCTAACATGCACAAAAATGCCATAAACAGATTCTTCATATTTTTCTGATAATTTTTCATATATAATTTATTTTCATATGAGTTATAGATTATTTTCTATGATTTTTTAGAAGTTTCAACAATTTCTAGAATTAATAAATCATTTCTCAATTATTTAAAATTACAGAAATCATTTACTATGTCAGCTGTGCGTCAGAGTGATGTCAGCAGTCAACGGAGCCGGTCCAGGTCAAACCTGACCTGTGGGACCCATTGGTCAGTGGGTCACTGGTTAACTAAGTTAATTAGCGGTTAGTTTAACCCTAACTAAAGTGTCAGTGGGGCCAGGGCCCACATGTCAGTGACTTAGTTGGTTAACTAATATTTAGGTAGCAACTAAACTAAATTAGCAGGGCCCTGGGCCCACTTGCCAGTGACCCAGGGGTGGGGTTAGGTTAGTGTTAACCGACGTTTAGCCGAAGTTAAGTCCGCCGGCGACGGCAGACACGGCGGAGGGGCTCGGGTTTCGCCCTCCGGCGACCAAATGCGCGGCGGGGAGCACCTATGTGACGCTGGTGCTCGTCTGCATCCAACAAAACAAGCGGCAGTGCCTGGGGTGGTCTAAGACAACAAAGGTGATGACTCGTGTGGTGGCCGGAGTTCGGGTGAGGTCGACTCGGTGTTAGAGTGCACGGGAAGAGGAGCTGGTGGGCGTTCCAAGCTCCTGGGAGCATGCGGAGCATGACAGCATGCTGGGCTACAAGCTTATGGGGTTGTAGCCACGGCGGCGACATGGCCGGTGTTCGGGATCTCTCGGCTCCGGTGGCTGACGCGGCTAGGGGGCACTATCGAGTGCGGGGGGAGAGGGCAAAGAGGCATTGGCTCACAGAGAAGACGATGAACAGGTCAGCAGCTCAGGGGAGGCTCTGACGGTGAAGGTGATCTCGGGCATCCGAGGTTGGAGATGATGGCGTAGGTGAGGAAGAAAGGCCTCCCAACTTGCGTGGCTCGGTGACGACGATGAAGACAACACGGCGGAGCTGGTGGACATGGACAGGGGGCGAGAGAGTGTCTGTGGGCACGAGGTTTATGGTGGCGCGTCCATGGTGGCTTCGGCCATGGCGGGGAACAGGCGAGGGAGAGGGGAAGAACGAGGGGAGAGAGGTGCGCTCGATGCGGACGGCTCGGGTAGATTGTAATGCTCTCCAGTGCAGCAGAGAGACAAGGAGGTGGCGTGGCGCGTGGGCGCACCGTGCTCTGTCTCGCCTCTGCCAGTAGGCAGAGGTTGAAGACAACTAGCACGGCTAGCACAGTTTTGGGCCGGACAGGTGGGCTGCGCAGGTAAAACCTCGCTCTCTCTCTCTGTCTTTTCTATTTTTGTTTTCTGTTTTCAATTTTTCTTTTCTGTTAAGCTTTGATTTGAGCAATAAAACCAGTTTACAAAATTCTGAAAATTTATATGTTGATTAGATGGACTTGTCCAAAGCCACTTTACCAATTCAGAATCATTGGATTCATAAACTATTTATTATAATACAAATCCATTTCAAATAGCTATTGATTTAATTCAAAAGCCCAAAATAAATATTTTTATGCCTCCAAAAATATTGGTTTGAGTTTTTGCTCTGGCCAATATTTTTTAAGATGAACATTTTCTTGGGCTCATTTGATGAGCTTTTTAATTTGATCATTTTTAAATGATTTTTGAGGCTTTGGAAATTCCCTCAACTCAATTTCCTTTGAATTTAAAATGATGCATGATGATGCACACTAATGCAATTATTTACAGGCAATTTATTCTAGGGCTATGACAACTCACCCCACTAAACAAGAATCTCGTCCCGAGATTCAAGATGTAGGTTAAGAGGAAGAGGGGACATTAAACTAACACAATCTTCATGATCCAATTGCCCTTCTCGAAGACGTTGATTCATCACTTCATATTGATCTTGATTTCTTTGCTTTGAGAACTTCATCCAACACGATGATGACAGAAAGAAACTCTACAGGAATCGATCTTCTCGAAGATCAAGCAATTCATGATCAACTCATGGAATGAGACATAAGAATATCTCTTGAGCTGAGACACATAACACACATCAGGAATGATGGAAAGAAGCAGATGACTAAGGTTTAATATGGTAGGCAACAATTCCGTGCTTAAGAAGATCATGAATGGTGTGAAATTTGCGAGGAGATATATTGCCCTTTATACCATAATGGGGCACCTTAGAGGAGGTGACTCGTAGAATCATTTCCTTAGTCAGGCAAAAAGAATTACTTTTGATACAGAGATCATTGAAACTCTTCATACCAGACTGAGGCAAATTCACAATTGACTGTTTGAAGGAATCCGAAAGAATGGCAGACCCACTTTGGAAAGGAAACTATGGTTATGGAACGATTCGTCAAACGGAAGGCACATTCCAATTGATACCGAGGATATAACCTAGTGTCTGAGCGTGCTTTCAAGAACTTAAGCATTTCCATATTCATTGGGGATTTACCAATATCTATGCCAAAGATCCTGGCAACACTTCATACTACCATGATGAATAATGATGGAGGATGCAGAATACAAAGGAAGACAACACTCTCTTAGATTTCACCTTAGCAATGCCAAGGAAACAAAATCTAGATGATCAACCGAGAGACATTTAGTACTCCACTTCTAATCCTCGATGTTCAGGATACCACGATCAAGCTTCAAAGTAGCATCCACATGGTCATCAAGTAAAGGTCAGACTTCGGGAGCGCAAAGAATCCATAAGGAACAACTCCTAGAATAACTCAAAATTTCGAGTTAGATTCAAACTAATTTGAAAAATAAATATAGATTAATTTAAAATCCAACAAAATTTTCCCGCAAAAAATCAATGAAATTTAAAATCTAGAAATCATAAAAAGACCATAATTTGAAACTAATTGCCGGTTTGCTGTGTTGTTTCAAAAATTTACATCCCATTTATTAGTATAGCCCATTTTCTAGGCAAGCCCCAAATACATCCCTCCTCGTCTCGAAAGATCTGCAGCCCAGCAGGGCTGAGAAAAGAAAGTAGGCCTCGGTTGGGTATTTTGCAAAAAAAAAATTAGAACTGGGTTAGCCATTTTCAGAAAGAAAAAAAACTAGGCAGGTCATGTGGTAAACAGAAAATAAAAGCCTGGGCTAGACAGGGTACAACCCCCGCACAGCTCAGTTGATACTCTGCTTCGTCTCAAAAACAGAAAACTACTGGGCGAGCTGCTGGGTCCCTGGTGTCTGCCGCTTGTTATGCAATTCTCTCGTTTATTGACTATATGTTGACAATGGGGTGGGACCCATATGTCAGGAAACCATTAGGAGGAAGCATTTATTTTGGCTTGTAACAAGGAGGGTCCCTACTGTCATCCTCTCCATGTACAATCATCGCCTGATTTCTCTCGGTTGTTGACCATGTTGACAACACCAGAGGGTGGTGCCGCGGCGAGCGAACCAAGGCAGAGAACGACGGCGAGGCCTCGGACGGGAACGAACAAGAGCCGGGGAAGATGCGGCAGCGTAGTCGTAGGCGGAGGGGAGTACGAGGGTTGACTGGTTCGAGTGCAGGGTGGGGCTAACTTGGACGAAGAATAACAGTTGGTGTGTGGGATAGAGGGATGACCTGGCCAGAGTTTTAGGGTGCAATGGGGCGGCAATGCATGCACGACAGCAGCCAACCATGGGAGGCGGGAGCAGGCGGTCCCACCGGCGTTGGTTTGATTTTGGCGGCTGGAGGAAGAAGAGATTGAAGAAACACGAGAGACGTTGGATGTCAATCCAACGGTCAAGGTTGGCAGAATCGTTTGTTGACTAAGCCGACACCACATTGCATACGTTTTTCGCAAGAAAAGAAAAACTGGGCTCGTTCACCAGATAACATTCCCAAAACTGCCACCGTTTGATCTTGCGTCGCAACTAAAACTACCAGGAAAATGCGTTCGTTTGCCATCCTCCTCCCAGGGAATGTTCGCCAGATAACATTCCCAAAAATCATTGACATGAGAAGGTGTACAGAACAAGCTAGTCTGGTAGTAAAGAGACGTTCCTGACTGTTAAAAAAAAGAGAGACGTGCTGCTGTAACTGGTTCGAATCCAAACCTAGACTATATATATAGTGTTATACTACTCTGCAAGTAATGAAACTGACATATCCAACGTTCGCTTCTCCTCTTCTCTAGTTACTCTGCCTAGCTTCAGAAGCTCCGGCCGCAGCAACCATGTCCGCTGGCTCGTCCACCTGCTCTTCAGCAGGGAATCGAGCCAACAACCAGATGTGCGTGAAGTCGCCACCCGTACCACTGCATGTGGGTCCCGTTGGTGTGGTGCCACTGCTGAAAATCATGCAGAGTCGTCTGTCACGTCTCAACTATAACCCTCAACCCTGTCCGAGTCTTCTACAAATGCCCAAATCATGGGGTAAAATGGTCAAGTTGTTCGCCTGCTTTCAGTTGTTGAATTTTATTTTTTTAAGAGTTTGGTTGATGATCTTCCAATTTGATTCGTGCAGAAAAGGGAGGATTCTTGTGATTTGTATTTTTGGGAAGTTGCTGATGTAGGGGAATGGAACTACGCGGATTATTTGGTTAGCCGACGAATCCCAATACCAGCAGGCTGGGGTGTTGGACAAGTAACTGAAGGAACGACAGAAGAGGAAGATGTAGAGCAGAAGGTTAAAGACGATGCAGTTCATCAGATCATGGCCAAGCAATAGCTGGTGAACGGCCTTGGCAGCAATGAGGAGATGAAAGAGCTTGTGAAGATAATGGGCAAAATCGTTGTGCTCTGTAGGATGATTATCTCTTTATTTGCAGTGTATGTAGCACTCGTGATGTATTCAGTGGCTCTGACATGAGCACTTGGTGAAACTAGTAATGAATGAAACCTATTTAGCAGGTTGGGCGTCTAGTGTTGTGAACATCTAATGATTTCTATTAACGAAAATTGAGGGGCATCCCCTTTTGCAAATAAATAAATAAATAAATAAGCAGAGGACCTGTCGGGTCAGCTTTGTTCCCATTGCAAGACGTTCAGCTAATTGCAGTCCAACATCAAACTGCCATCAGCTACATTTGCGGCTGTACAATCATCAAATACAAGTTTCATAGCAAAATATGAGTACTACTAAACAACAATGTCATCATGTTTCAGTCATCATACAATCACCAAACACAAATCCACATACATGATAAGTGATATTCTCACTAAACAACTACTTCATCAGGTGTCAGTTGTCATAGCAAACACAATTTCACATAGTAGATAATAAGTCGTCTTCTCACAGGCAAATACGACAAAAGCAATCTAATCATCATCCGCAGCAGTAGCGTCAACATCTTCACCATGTGTATCAATCTGAATCGTAATTCCCCCCAGTGTCATCTTCTTCTTCAGCATCAATGTACTCAAACGTTGGCTTCTTATTGATCAACTCATCTACTTCCATAGCCTGACACGCAATCTTTTCTTCAACCTTATTGATGTGATGGTCCGCAAACATATCATCAACATTTGCGGAATCCTCTACATCAGCAACAGTGTAAGCATCATCTTGTTGTGCAACTTCATTAAACGAATTCCTCTGCTCAAACTTTTGCAATACTCTCCAGTCTCGGTTACATGCATATGTGTCTTCCAAGAAAAATATCTGTGTTGCTTGATTTGCCAAAATATAAGGCTCGTCGGTGCAGTACGCCGCCTTGACATGGATGGATTTGAAATAATCATCAACTTTGCGTTATACCAAGGACAGCAAAACAGAACCACGCACCGATGAACCTCGAAATTGGAGATATAGTGCAACTGAACAATGTCTGTTATGTTAGCATACATTTCAGTAGTCACTTTCTTGTGCATATTCGTGCTCATGACAACACTTTTTTGTGTCGTCCTGCCTTCGTCGCGTGCAAGGGTGTTGTAGCGCACATCTCCAACAACGCAAGATGCATAATGTCTTACCCGAGTATCAGGACCCATTGCTGGTACGTAAAGGGTATCACTAATTGCCTGCCCCTCCTCCCGCATCTCCTTAACCTATGGTTAGAAAATAGATAAGCTGATCATCTTATGTATTCAATATATTAAAAAAACTGACAGTGCAATTCAAAAGCTTACACGGCTCTTCAATCATTTCGCAAATCCTTCCCTAACCCGTTTGTCAATGTTTCTTGGATTTTGCGCCAGTAACTCCTCTTCGTACATGCTGCAGAACATAGTGATCGCGTCAAACATCTAAATATATAAGAATGTGCTGCATGTTTAGTAGATTACGATGTATAAGCTGCAGTACTTAGCACTTACTCGATATAAGGTACAATCTCAGGACAGTTATTTGTGGCACCCCGGCTCAGAGAACCAGTTTACCTGTGTTCCCAACCCAGAGATCATGTCTTCTGGAAACACCCAGCAACTTGGAACATAACAGAACTGATCTTTATTGATATGATACAGGTACAAGCTCGGATATTACATAGGATAGTGAGGCCAGGACACTACTCGTGCTATGACAGTATCTACATTATTTATGAAACATCTCAAGGGCCTCAGTACTAGTGGCTGATACTACAGCGTAGCGGAACATCGGGTGAGACACTCCATCCCACAGGGACACTGCTGGGACACGACAGCGTAGCACGATCCATCGAGATCTCCATTCTCGGCTTCTCCTGCATCCGGCATGATATGCCATGTGAGTACTTGGAATGTACTCGCAAGCTCACAGCAACCAAAACAGTGCAGCAAACAACAACATGGCAATGACTAGGATAAATGCACAAGAAAATAATTATGCAATGTAGTGCTCAACTTACTGCTCCGGTTATCAACTTACTGTCCTCCGGGTTCATATCATGACCCCCGAAACACTCGTGATCCACAGACCATGTCTGAGTTTAAGACGAGTTCTTCCATCATTAAGGTTGACCACACAGTGTGACCTAGTGCGGACTGTGTCCAATACCGTGGACGCGGCTATTCGAATAGATTCTTACACTCTGCAGAGGTTACGCACTTTACCCACACAATGGACATTCGTCCAATGAAACTTGTCTAACCCGTGACTCCTATATCGTACCACCAACAATCACTCCCCTTCCGGGTCATGCCCTGGGTGGCTCCTGTGTCACTCCTGACACCTTCCACCGTCGTGGCCAAACTAAACTGTCCCAAACGGGGACGCCGGCAAATAACTCAACTTGGGCTCACAAGGTTATTGTCGCCTACCTGATCAGGGTAGCACGCATGCATAACCTTCCCTCTTTGGTGATACCGGTAAAAGAGCACGCAGTCAGACCAAGTCAAGGCTGTCCCATTCCAGCAAATGTGGCTGCACGGGTAAGTCCGGGTCGGTGGCACTTGATCAACCATCCAAGTGACATTCACCATGTAAAGTTGCATGTCATTTAAGCTATGTTGAATAAATGAACTAACATGGCAGGGTATATGCAAGATATCAAGCAATATGAATTAGGCACAATTATATTGAATTAAATGCACAATAACTTATAAAAAAGCCAATACTATTGCAATGCCTTATGCAATGGATGATGTGGCTTGCCTTGCTCAAGTGGGGTGTCAACAAACTCCTGGTCTTCAACACCAAGGTAATTTCCTTCTGAAAATATTTTTAAATGGCAAAAGAAAATATCACATAAAGCCTTTTGTTAACCAGAAATTCTGTACACATTGGAAAAATGCCAACTTTTTCCAGAAAATAGAGGAGCTCGAGACAAAACTACAGCAAAAAGAATCAATTGAATTGGACTCATGGTTTAAAAGTTAGAGATGGTCAAAGTCTGGTCAAAATTCTGGATTAAACTGAATTTAAACAGAAAAACAGAAAAACTCCCAGCGGGCCACGTCGAAGGCGTAAAGTGGAGGGGCGCCTCCACTTATACCGCTTCAGCCGTGGGCCTGGGCCGCTGACAGGTGGGGTCAGCTAGGTTTAAACAGAGAGAGGGAGGGTGAAACAGAGGCGAGGCGGCTCACCGACGGTGATCACCGGTGATTGAGACGGCGGTGAGCTCGGGAGACGGCAGGGATGGATCGAGTGCTCGACGGCGGTTCTCCCTGTACCAGTAGCTTCTCCAGAGATGGTCGGACGGCGTCGCTCTCTTCCTCTCCGGCGGCGGTTGCTTTCAGTGGTCATCGGAGACGGCGACTCCGGCAGCACCTCGGCCAGGGAAGAGGTCGGGTAGGGTCAGGGGAATGCCCTGAGCTCGTGGGTGGAGTCAGTTGAGGCTGGGGTGGATCGTAGGTGGTGGGTGGTGGAGCTAGCTCGGCGGCAGAACTCCGGCGAGATGCGAGACCAGAGGGCCTCCCGGCCTTGGCTCGGCGAGCTGGGGCTCGATTGAGCGATGGTGGAGTGCGGTGAGGAGCTGAGCGAGACAGACGGAGGCTTTTTGTAGGCGGGAGGGGGTCCATAGTGACCGCAAGCCGCCATGGCCTTGCTGGCACAGGAAGGACGGCGAGCTGGCCGTCGCGGAGTGCAGCGAGGTGATGGAGGAGAGCAGAGAGTTATGGCGACGCGATGGCTCGGCGGGAGGAAGAGGACAGCCAGCTCAGCCGCTGTACCGCCAATGTGCCGCCCGTGGCGCACGGTGGCCGTATCCGGCGAGCTAGCTGCCGGCGAGGGGGAAGGATCTAGAGGGGCCACATGGACGGTGGAGAGGTCGTCGGCGCTCGGAGACAAAGTACGGCGACGCGGGTGTCTTGCTCCGACGAGACCCGAACCGGTCGGTGCTCAGAGCGCGCGTTTGGCAGCGCTGGCCATGTGGTCACCGCGTGCCTTGGTGCACACGTCGTGAGCTGGCCTGCCAAACCGTGTCTGGTGTGCCGACACTGGGTCTGGTAGTCTCCCCGTGCCACTGGTTTGACCAGATACACTCTGAGCTGAAAGGTATCATCCACAATAGTTTCTGGTCAGAAACTTAGCAGAGTTCCAGAGAGAGGATGAGTTGTGCTCCAAGCCAAATAAGTTGTTTGGGGTGTTCTAGGTTGGAAGGACTATAGACTGGAGAGATTTGAGCAACTTTCAACAAGTTTTGAACAGGGTTCATGTGTAAACCACATTCTGGTCCAGAAACTTGTTGAGGAAGGTGCACTCACATGGATGGTCTTCTGGAAGTGAAATTGGGTAATTGGAAGTTATTTGGTGATGCCAAGATGCCATAAACATTTCAGAGCAAATGGTCACTTCTAGCTGGTACTTCCTTCACAGAGGTTTGAAATGACCAGAAGCTTGTCAGAATATTTTTGCTGAAAACTTGTATTGGACTAGATGATATTTTTGGATATTGTGGAACGATATGGCTCCTAGTATCACAGGGATTATTTTGGGAAGTTTATGAGTCATGGAAATATAGGTTGCTTCACAAAGGCTAATTCTGTCCAGAAAATAAAAGGAATTTTTTGGGAAATTTTTTTGCTGCACAATGGAATATTTTTGGGTATTGTGGGAGTATATGATGTCAAGAAGGTGTGGTATTAATTTGGGATTTTTTTGATCAGCAGAACTATAGGTTGCTTCACAACCCATAGTGAAAATGGGCATTTTCAAGGAAGAAAATGAATTATCTTGGAAGAATAAAAATTAGGGTTTGCTCCAATAGGGTTTTAGAGGGATTATGAGAACCTTGGCACACTTGGGAAAAGAAATGAAAGTGTGCTCAAGTCCAGAGTCCAAAGAATTGATTTCAAAAACCAGCAAATTGCAAATAAAACCAGAAAAATAAATGCAAAGAAAAAGTGGCCAAAACCAGGGTGTCACAAACCTAATTAACCCCCTTAGGATGAATCTCGTCCTCGAGATTTGGTTGCTCAGGGAACAAATGCGGATATGCTGATCTCAGAAAATCCTCTCTTTCCCAGGTAGCCTCTTCCTCAGTATGGCGCCCCACAGTACCTTGTAAAACTGATCACGTTACTCCTAGTGGTTCTTTCCATCTCATCCAAGATCCTTACAGGCTTTTCCTCATAGGTCAGATCCTTGGTTAACTCTAGTTCACTCATATCTGCCTGCTTGATCGGAGGTGCAATGCACTTTCTCGGCTGTGATATGTGAAAGACATCATGAATGTCGGCCAATTCTGGTGTTAGCTCCAACTGATAGGCTACTCTGCCTCTTCTAGCAATCACTGGAAAGGGACCGATATATCTGGGTGCAAGTTTTCCTCGGGTATGGAACCTCTTTACCCCTTTCATGGGTGTCACTCGGAGGTAAGCGTACTCTCCGGGTTCAAAAGTTACTTCTTGGTGTTTTGGGTCATAGTAACTCTTTTGACGGGATTTGACTGCTCGCAAGCGGTCCTGAATTTCCTTAACTTGTTTCTCAGCCTCGAGCATCAAATCCATGCCAAAGATGCGGCTGTCTCCTGTCTATGACCAGTTTAAGGGGGTGCGGCATTTACGCCCATACAGTGCTTCAAATGGTGACATCTTGAGACTTGCCTGATAGCTGTTGTTGTAAGAAAATTCCGCATAGGGTAAACTGTCCTCCCACTTGGGTCCATAAGTGAGGGCACAAGACCGAAGTATATCTTCCAATATCTGGTTCATTCGTTCGGTCTGCCCATCCGTTTGTGGGTGATATGCCGTGCTATGCTTTAACACGTTTCCCAGAGCCTGGTGCAAATGTAACGAGAATGCTGAAGTGAACAAGGATCCTCTATCCGTTGTGATGGACTTGGGTACTCCATGAAGACTGACAATTCGGGACATATAGAGTTGCGCAAGCTGGTCAGCCCTGAAGGTAGTCTTCACTGGAATGAAGTGAGCCACTTTGGTAAGTATATCCATGATAACCCAGATGGCATCATGGCCTCTCGTTGACTTGGGAAGTCCAACGATAAAGTCCATGCATATGTCATCCCATTTCCACTGGGGAACTTGTAAAGGTTGCAATAACCCAGCTGGTTTCTGGTGCTCAGCTTTAACCTTGTTGCATACATCGCAACATGCGACATAGTAGGCAATGTCTCTTCGCATTCCTGGCCACCAAAAAGTTTCCCTTAGGTCCTGGTACATTTTTGTGCCTCCCGGGTGATTGGAATATGCAGATTCATGTGCCTCTCAGAGTATCTGTTGTCTCAGATTTTCTTGGTCAGGCAGACACTGATAACCCACAAGTATAGGGGATCGCAACAGTTTTCGAGGGTAGAGTATTCAACCCAAATTTATTGATTCGACACAAGGGGACCCAAAGAATATTCGCAAGTATTAACAGTTGAGTTGTCACTTCAACCACACCTGGAGACTAAATATCTGCAGTAGAGTGATCAGTAGCATAGTAGTATGATAGTTTGATAGCAGTAGCAATGATAGTGACAGTAGCAGTAACGGTAACAGCAGTAGTAGTAGCAATTGTAACAACAATGGTAACAATAGTAACTTAGCAAGAATCAATATGTGAAAAGATCGTAGGCATTGGATCGGTGATATTCATTGGATAACATTCATCATGTAACAGTCATAACCTAGGGCGACACAGAACTAGCTCCAATTCATCAATGTAATGTAGGCATGTATTCCGTATATAGTCATACGTGCTTGCGATAAGAACTTGCATGACATCTTTTGTCCTACCCTCCCGTGGCAGCGGGGTCCATAAGGAAACTAAGGGATATTAAGGCCTCCTTTTAATAGAGAACCGGAACAAAGCATTAACACTTAGTGAATACATGAACTCCTCAAACTATGGCAATCACCGGAAAGAATTCCAATTATTGTCACCTTGGGGTATGTGGATCATAACACATAGCAGGTGCGTATAACTTGCAAGATCGGATCAAGAACACAAATATATTGATGAAAACATAAAGGGTTCAGATCTGGAATCATGGCACTTGAGCCCTAGTGACAAGCATTAAGCATAGCAAAGTCATAGCAACATCAATCTCAGAACATAGTGGATACTACGGATCAAGCCCTAACAAAACTAACTCGATTACATGATAAACCTCATCCAACTCATCACCGTCCAGCAAGCCTATGAAGGAATTACTCACTCCCGGCGGTGAGCATCATGAAATTGGTGATGAAGGATGGTTGATGATGACGATGCGGGAAGATCCCCCTCTCCGGAGCCCTGAACGGACTCCAGATCTGGCCTCCCGATGAAGAACAGGAGGTGGCGGCGGCTCCGTATCGTGAAACGCAATAAAACTTCCTCTCTTATTTTTTTCTCTGGAAAACTGAATTTATAGCATTGGAATTAGGTCTGACGGAGCCACGTGGGCCCCACGAGGTACCAGGGCGCGTCTGGGGGGGTGGCGTGCCCTGGTGCCTCGTGGGCACTGGGTGGCCCCCCTCCAGTAGTTCTTGATGCCAATATTTTTTATATATTCCATAAAAAATCTCCAAAGAGTTTCATCCAATTCCAAGAACTTTGATTTTCTGCACAAAAACAACACCATGGCAATTCTGCTAAAAACAGCGTCAGTCCGGGTTAGTTCCATTCAAATCATGCAAATTATGGGCCAAAACAAGAGCAAAAGTGTTTGGAAAAGTAGATACGACGGAGACGTATCAACTCCCCCACGCTTAACTCATTGCTTGTCCTCAAGCAATTCAGTTGACAAACTGAAAGTGATAAAGAAAAACTTTTACAAACCCTTTTGTTCTTGTATCTATATATATGCTTAAGTAGTAACCAAGTTTTCAGCAAAGATTATAAATAACCATGCAAATGATAACTCTTAGAAATTATATTCACTCATGTCAATGGCATAATCAACTAGCGAGCAATAATAAGATATTTTAAATGGCAACACTTTGTCAAAACAATCATGATATAATATGACAACATGGTATCTCGCTAGCCCTTTCTGAGACCACAAAACATAAATGCAGAGCACCTCCATAGTTCAAGAAGCGACTAAACATTGTAATTCATGGTAGCAGAGATCCAGTCATGATGCACACAACATTAACTATTTACAATGCATGAGAATGACAATAGTGCTCTCAGGATTGGTGCTTATTTGAGAAGGTGATGACTCAACAATAAAAGTAAAATAACATAAAAGTAAATAGATAGGCCCTTCGCAGAGGGAAGCATGGATTTGCAGAGGTGCCAGAGCTCGAAGATTAAATCAGAGATAAATAAAATTTTGGGAGGTATGCCTTTCCTGTCAACATCACGACCGAGAGTTTTCAATATCTTCCATGCTAAACACATTAGCGGCGGTTCCCAACCGGTAAAGTAAAGTTTACTCCCCCTCCACCAACAATCACAAGCCATGGCTAGCCGAATCCTCGGGTGCCCTCCACACCAACAACTTTCCGGGGGAGTTTGTTTTATTATTTTGCATTTTTAATGATGGGACTGGGCATCCCAATTACCAGCCCCTCTCGTGCAAGGACAAGTGAGTAAACACTCGTCATGTGAATAACCCGCTTAGCATGGAAGATACTGACCGCCCCCTGACGCTCCATGAGCGGTACGGGCACACAAAACAGATGTTCATTTGAATATTTAGAGGTGGCACATGCAAATTTACTTAGAACGGCAGAGTAATACCGTATATAGGTAGATATAGTGGACTCATCTGGAATAACTTTTGTTTAAGGATTTTGATGCACAAGCAGTATTCCCGCTTAGTACATGTGAAGGCTAGCAATTAGGTTGAGAAGCGACCAGCTAGAGAGCGAAAATGGTCATAACCATGCATTACGAATAATCAACATTGAATACTAGCATGAGTAGGATATAAACACCATGAACATAAATATCGCGAAGGCTATGTTGGTTTTGAATCAACTACATGCGTGAACATGTGCCAAGTCAAGCCACTTGAAACATTCAAAGGAGGATACCATATCATCATACTACATCACAATCATTTTAATGCATGTTGACACTCAAGATAAATCATTATCTACTCCTAGCTACTTAAGCATGGCATGAGCAACTATAATCTCTAATTTTCATCATAAACATGTTTAATCATAACATGCTGAATCATGGATACTGAGTTAAACATATTTACAAAAACAAAGAACAAGTTGAGTTCATACCCGCTTTTCCTTGCCACAGTCACATCATCAAATCATCGTCATTATTGCCTTTCACTTGCACGACCGAATGATATGAAAATAATAATAGTGCAAGACTGCCGTGGACTAAGTTGGAATCTGCAAGCATTTTATTCAAAGGAGAAGACAAGGTAAAATGGGCTCTTTGTTAGATCAGCAATAACGCATATGAGAGCCACTCAACATTTTCATCGTGGTCTTCTCCTTACAATGACTCAACAAAAGAAAAGAAAATAATTTCAGAGAAACATACTGAAATATTTTTGGAGTTTTTAGTTTTTCTGAGGAAAGCAAATTAAAGAAAAACAAAAACGAGAAAAGAAAACTATTTACACGGGAGAGCTCCCAACAAGCAAAAGAAGAAACGGGAAATCTTTTTGGGTTTTTTTTACTACTAAGAAACTACAACTAATTAAACTAAAAAGAAAAATCAAAAAGAAACGAGAAATGTTTTTGGATTTTCTCAAAGTTTTTCAAACACACAAGAAGAAAGCGAGAAAATAAAACTAGCATGGATTATACAATGAAAAAGTATGAACACCAACAATTGGAATGAAATGTGTGAACATGAATGTAATGTCGGTGAGAAATACGTACTCCCCCAAGCTTAGGCTTTTGCCTAGCTTGGTCTATGGCCATCCGTAGTAGCCATCCGGTCCCATATGAAACTCCTGAGGAGGAGGCACGCGGGTGTCCCAATCCTGGGGCTCCTCCTCTGCCACCGCCAAGGCGTTCCGGTAAGCGACGATGTCCAGTGGCATCACGGTATATCCGTTCTTGGCATGAGAATCAAACAAAGTAGGTGCAGGCAACGGAATAATATCACGAGTATCCTCACTAAAAACCAAGTTATAACGAATGTGGTGAGAAGGCTCAGGAGCATCAAGAAAGTGGTGGTCCCTCATGGACAGGAAATCTAAGTAAACTCTGGGCAATCGATAGTCATGAGGGCGTAAGTTAACATTAAAACGTCTCGCTAAGTGAGTAGCATAGACACCACCATGAATCTTACCCCAAGCCCTATTAGTGCGCAAGTGGCATGCAACGATGGCTCCAAGGCTATAAGTGTTATCATTATGCAGTGCACGGCGTAAAATGGCCCAGTCAGGTGTAGCTAGTGCACTACCTTGTTCCCTAGCAAGCAAGCATTTCCCTAGAAATAAAGTGAAGTAGTGAACAGAGGGAAACTGCAAGCTAGTGGCTCGGGCTTTCGACACGCCCCTTTCCTCTCCCACAGTAAGAGTGCGGAGGAAACCCTCAAACTCCTCTGGTCGAGGCTCTCTAATTTCCCCATCAGAGGGAATCAAACATATCTCACAAAATTCAGCTAGAGGTATCTGATAATGTTCAGCATATAAATCAAAGTGCACTTCAGGGGGTTCGAGCCTATTCAGGAAATGAAAGTTTTACACAAAGGAATTTGTAAGGATGTGGTGCTGATCACACTCATCTGCGAGGAAGTCAGTCAGTCCGGCATTTGCAATGAATTGTGCGAACTCTTGGTAGAATCTGGCTTCGTTCATGAAGGCATCGTGCGGCCATTCGCATGGCCGGACCTGCGTCCTACACGGAATGTTGAGGTCACTGTCCGAGGACTCCCCAAGGATTCCCTTGGTGTTCCGCTTCGAGGAATTCCTCTGGAGGAAATTCATTTTCCTATGAACAAATTTCTGAAAAATTTTGGGCCACAAAATAATATCAATAAAATTTCACAAGATTGATAGCAACTACTCATATGGATGTCTAGAGGCTATATCAAGCATTCAAACTACTTGGAACTCAAAGAATTCAAGATGCAAGCTCATTTTCTGTAGCACCAAGAGCAGCTAATTACGCAAAATATAAACCACTAAAGCAAAAACTAATTGGAGCAATGGAGAAGTCACGTACCAAGGAGCAATATCCCACAACAGTTTCGGAAATGGAGCTCCGAGCAAAGAGATCAAAAATTTCAGTTTTGTGAGCAAGAACACGAGAGAGAGAGCTACCAGGAATTTTTGCTAGAGGTAAGAGACGAAGTGAGCTAAAGGAATAAGTGAGTGGGTCCCTGTGGGGCCCACGAGGTACCAGGGCGCGCCAGGGGGGTGGCGCACCCTGGTGCCTCGTGGGCACCTGGGGCACCCCCTGGTATAATTTTTGTGCCAAAAATTCTTAAATATTCAATAAAAATTCATGTGAAAATTTCAACTCATTCTAAGCAATTTTATTTCTGGGCACTTTTTTATTGCACGGATAATTCAGAATACATGATAATCATGGCATTTTATTTCATTTAACTAAAAATAACATAAAGTGAAGGTGGGTATAGAAAGTTGTGCTTACTAAATTCATCGACCACATGCCTCTCAAAAAGAATCCGTTAATAAGGTTGATTAGGTCTTATTAACAAACCATTTCCAAGTAACATGAAACCGAAGAACTTTCGTATAACACTAGGTTACCTCAACGGGGATATGCATCTCCCCAACAATAAGAGTTTCATACTTCTTTTTAACAGTGGGAAGAGGGATTTGAAAATTTCCAACAGTAATTGTTTGAGTCTTTTCAATAATATGAATACCATTTACTTGAAATTGTTTCTTCGGAAAGTGCACCGTATGTTCATTACCATTGATATGAAAAGTGACCTTGCTTTTGTTGCAATCAATAACAGCCCCTACAGTATTCAAGAAGGGTCTACCAAGGATAATCGACATGTTGTCATCCTCAGGCATATCAAGTATAACAAAGTCTGTTAGAATAGTGACATTTGCAACTACAACGGGCACATCCTCACAAACACCGATAGGTATGGCAGTTGATTTGTCAGCCATTTGCAATTATATTTCAGTGGGAATGAGTTTATTCAAATCAAGTCTTTTGTATAAAGAGAAAGGCATAACACTAACACCGGCTCCTAAATCACACAAAGCAATTTTGACATAATTTCTTTTAATGGAGCATGGTATAGTTGGTATTCCTGGATCTCCTAGTTTCTTAGGTACTCCATCCTTAAAAGAATAATTTGCAACCATGGGGGAAATTTCAGCTTCAGGTATCTTTCGTTTATTTGTGACAATGTCTTTCATATATTTAGCATAGGGAGGCATCTTTATAATATCAGTCAAACGAGTACGCAAAAAGACCGGCCTAAGCATTTTAGCAAAGAGTTCAAATTCTTCCTCATCTTTTTTCTTAGATGGTTTAGGAGGGAAGGGCATGGGTTTTTGAACCCATGGTTCTCTTTCTTTACCATGTTTTCTAGCTACGAAATCTCTTTTATCATAATGTTTATTTTTAGAAGGTGGGTTATCAAGATCAACAACAGGTTCAATTTCAACATCATTATCGGGTTCCTTATCATTATCTAGTTGGGTATCCACATGAGTGTCGGTACCAAAACCGGCAGATCTCGGGTAGGGGATCCGAACTATGGGTCAAGGAGTCGATGGTAACAGGGAACGTAGAGACAGCGATTTACCCAGGTTCGGGCCCTCTCGAAGAGGTAAAACCCTACGCCCTGCTTGATTGTATTGATGTGATTGTATGAAGGTTACAGAGTTGATCTACCTCGAGATCGACTGGGCTAAACCCTAGGTAATGATATCTCTCCCTACGGACTAAACCTCCTGGTTTATATAGATACCAGGGGGTCCTAGGGTTACATATGGTCGGTTACCATCAGGGGCAAACATGCCGGTTACGCCATCTATTCCTTGGAGGAGACGCCAAGACTTCAGAGATTTCCTTCTGACATACGGGGTCGTCCACAATCCAGCCTTTCATCAACGTGTAGAGAGCGGCCCATTAGTCCGGCCCATTAGAGATAGGCCGGCAGTCCAAGTACCCCCTAGTCCGGGACACCCTCAATGAGCATCATCATTATTATTATCATTGAGTGGTTGTTCATTACCAGATTGTGTTACAGCATCAGAAACAGAAACATCATTACTATCCTCCAAGGGTTTTTCTACCTCGGGTTCACTAGAAGTATGCAAAGTCCTATCATTTTTCTTCTTCTTTTTCTTTTTAGATGGACTAGGTGCATTATCATTAATTCTTTGAGAGTCTTGTTCAATTCTTTTTGGGTGACCTTCAGGATAAAGTGGCTCCTGAGTCATTCTACCTCCTCTAGTCATTACCCTAACAGCATGATCATTCATATTGTTATTCATTTCATTGATCAATTCACCTTGAGATTTAGCAACTTGTTCTAATTGAGTTTGAACCATAGATGCATGTTTACTCACACCTTTAACATCATTATCAATTCTAAATAACAAGTCACTCAAGCGATCAATCATATAGGAATTTCGTTTCAATTGTTTCTTCACATTTGCCTTGAAGTGATCTTGCTTAATAATATAGTTATGAAATTCATACAAGCATTGACTAGGAGGTTTGTTATAAGGAATATCACCTTCATCAAATTTTATAAGAGAATTTACCTGTACTACCTGTGACGGTGTATCAAGACCATGTATTTCTTCAATAGGCGGTAAATTCTTAACATCCTCAGCTTTAATGCCTTTTTCTTTCTGGCATTTCTTTGCTTCTTGCATATCTTTAGGACTGAGATATAAGATACCCCTCTTCTTCAGAGTGGGTTTAGGCGGTGGTTCAGGAAGTGTCCAATCATTATCATTCTTCAATATATTATTCAATAATTCCTCAGCTTGTTCAATAGTCCTTTCCCTGAAAACACAACTCGCACAACTATCTAGGTAGTCCTAGAAGCATCGGTTAGTCCATTATAGAAGATATCAAGTATTTCATTTTTCTTAAGAGGATGATCAAGCAAAGCATTAAATAATTGGAGAAGCTTTCCCCAAGCTTGAGGGAGATTCTCTTCTTCAATTTGCACAAAGTTAAATATTTCCTGTAAAGCAGCTTGTTTCTTATGAGCAGGAAAATATTTTTTAGAGAAGTAATAGATCATAGCCTAGGGGCTACGCACACATCCAGGAGCAAGAGTATTATACCATTCTTTAGCATCACCCTTTAATGAGAAAGGAAACAACTTAAGAATATAGTAATAGCGAATTTTTTCCTCATGAGCAAATAGGGTGGCTATATCATTTAATTTAGTGAGATGTGCCACAACGGTTTCAGTTTCATAGCCATGGAAAGGATCAGATTCAACCAACTTAATCAACTTAGGATCAACAGAGAATTCGTAATCCTCATCAGTAACAAATATGGGAGAAGTAGCAAACTTAGGATCGTACTTCATTCTCTCCCGCATCGATTTTTCTTTCATATCAGCAAGCAACTTTATAACTTCATATCTATCATTACAAGCAAGAATGGCTCTAGCTGTCTCCCTATCAAAACATTGTTCATCAGGTGTTTCAACTCTAGTAGGAGAGCTAGGCATAATAGGTGAATCATAATTCTCAAGAGTTTCAGCATTTTCAATTTCTTTAGCTTTAGCAATTTGTTCAGTAAGAAATTCACCAAGTGGCACAACATTCTCAAGCATAGTACTAGCATCATCATGAGTATCATTCATAGCAGAAGTGGTATCATTAATAACTTGCGACACATCAGAAGTAATAGCATGTGGTGGTGTTGCAAGTCTACTCAAAAGAGAAGGTGAATCAAGTGCAGAGCTAGATGGCAGTTCCTTACCTCCCCTCATCGTAGAGGGAACAATCTTGGTCTTAGCGTCTTTCAGATTCTTCATAGTGATCTACAGATACAAATCCCAAGTGACTTAGCAAATAAAGCTATGATCCCCGGCAATGGCGCCAGAAAAAGGTCTTAATAACCCACAAGTATAGGGGATCACAACAGTTTTTGAGGGTAGAGTATTCAACCCAAATTTATTGATTTGACACAAGGGGAGCCAAAGAATATTCGCTAGTATTAGCAGTTGAGTTGTCAATTCAACCACACCTGGAGACTAAATATCTGCAGTAGAGTGATCAGTAGCACAGTAGTATGATAGTTTGATAGCAGTAGCAATGATAGTGACAGTAGCAGTAACGGTAACAGCAGTAGTAGTAGCAATTGTAACAGCAATGGTAACAATAGTAACTTAGCAAGAATCAATATGTGAAAAGCTCGTAGGCATTGGATCAGTGATATTCATTGGATAACATTCATCATGTAACAGTCATAACCTAGGGCGACACAGAACTAGCTCCAATTCATCAATGTAATGTAGGCATGTATTCCGTATATAGTCATACGTGCTTGCGATAAGAACTTGCATGACATCTTTTGTCCTACCCTCCCGTGGCAGCGGGGTCCATAAGGAAACTAAGGGATATTAAGGCCTCCTTTTAATAGAGAACCGGAACAAAGCATTAACACTTAGTGAATACATGAACTCCTCAAACAATGGCAATCACCGGAAAGAATCCCAATTATTGTCACTTTGAGGTATGCAGATCATAACACATAGCAGGTGCGTATAACTTGCAAGATCAGGTCAAGAACACAAATATATTGATGAAAACATAAAGGGTTCAGATCTGGAATCATGGCACTCGGGCCCTACTGACAAGCATTAAGCATAGCAAAGTCATAGCAACATCAATCTCAGAACATAGTGGATACTAGGGATCAAGCCCTAACAAAACTAACTCGATTACATGATAAATCTCATCCAACTCATCACCGTCCAGCAAGCCTATGAAGGAATTACTCACTCCCGGCGGTGAGCATCATGAAATTGGTGATGAAGGATGGTTGATGATGACGATGCCGGAAGATCCCCCTCTCCGGAGCCCTGAACGGACTCCAGATCTGGCCTCCCGATGAAGAATAGGAGGTGGCGTCAGCTCCGTATCGTGAAATGCAATAAAACTTCCTCTCTTATTTTTTTCTCTGGAAAACTGAATTTATAGCGTTGGAATTAGGTCAGACGGAGCCACGTGGGCCCCACGAGGTACCAGGACGCGCCTGGGGGGGGTGGCGCGCCGTGGTGCCTCATGGGCACTGGGTGGCCCCCCTCCAGTAGTTCTTGATGCCAATATTTTTTATATATTCCATAAAAAATCTCCAAAAAGTTTCATCCAATTCCAAGAACTTTTGATTTTCTGCACAAAAACAACACCATGGCAATTCTGCTGAAAACAGCGTCAGTCCGGGTAAGTTCCATTCAAATCATGCAAATTAGGGGCCAAAACAAGAGCAAAAGTGTTTGGAAAAGTAGATACGATGGAGACGTATCACACATATCCGGTTTTCAAACCATAATGTCCCCTCTTCGTCAATACGGAAGGACTTGGCCGTTCCCTGTTGTAGGTTCTCCTTGATCTCTTGTATGCTCCTGTCTGCTTTTTGAGCTTCCTTGATTTCCTCCATCAGTGTCGGAGTGATTTCCAATGTATCTGGGCTAATCGGGCCGCAAAGTACCAGGTTAAGTTTGGCAAATTCTTCTTGTAACCTTGGATGGATACCTTCAATTATTGCATTCACGGTGCCCGGTTTTCTACTGAGAGCATCTGCGACCACAATGGCTTTTCCCGGATGATAATTGATCCCAAGGTCATAGTCCTTGACTAGTTCAAGCCATCTTCTCTGCCTGAGATTGAGGTCGGGTTGTGTGAAAATATACTTGAGACTCTTATGGTCCGTGTATATCTCACATCATTGCCCAATAAGATAATGCCTCCAAATCTTTAGGGCATGAACCACAGCTGCTAATTCCAGGTCATGGGTGGGGTAGTTCTCCTCATGAGGTCGTAGCTGTCTGGATGCATATGCTACAACCTTTTCTTCTTGCATTAATACGCAGCCAATTCCACGCCTGGAAGCATCACAGTATATGTCAAAGCTCATGTGGATATCCGGAAGAATTAAGACAGGGGTCGTGGTTAGCCTCGTCTTTAGCTCCATAAAGGTGCTATCACATTCCTCCATCCAGACAAACTTGTGATTCTTCTTCAACAGTTCTGTCAGTGGCTTTGCTATCTTTGAGAAGCCTTCAATGAAACGACGGTAGTAACCTGCCATTCCCAGGAAACTACGAACTTCAGTTACCGTGGCTGGGGTCTTCCAGTTTAATACAGCAGTCACCTTGCTGGGGTCAATGGCCACACCTTGTTCTGGCAAAACGTGCCCCAGAAATCCCACCTCTCATAGCCAAATTCACACTTGCTAAACTTGGCGTACAAGCGGTGAGTTCTTAGCCTTTCCAGAACATCACGGAGGTGTTGTTTATGCTCGTCTTCACTCTTGGAATATATAAGAATATCGTCGATGAACACTACCACAAACTTGTCCAGGAAGTCCATGAAGACTTTGTTCATCATGCTCATGAAGTAAGCTGGAGCATTAGTCAACCCAAACGACATGACTGTGAATTCATACAGACCATATCAGGTGGTGAAGGTTGTCTTGGGGATATCCTCTTTCCTGATTTTCAACTGGTGATATCCTGTTCGGAGGTCGATCTTGGAAAATACCCGGGCTCCGTTCAACTGATCAAACAAGTCATCAATGCGGGGAAGCGGGTACTTATTTTTAATAGTGACCTCATTCAGTGGGCGATAGTCCACGCACATTCGCAGACTGCCATCCTTCTTCTTAACAAACAGCACAGCTGATCCCCAAGGCGAGATGCTTGGGCGAATATACCCTTTCTGTAGCAATTCGTCCAACTGCTTCTTCATTTCTACCAAGTCCGTGGATGGCATGCGGTAGTACTTCTTGTATATTGGAGCAGTTCCGGGAATAACATCAATGGCAAATTCCAGCTCCCGGTCGGGTGGCATTCCTGGTAGTTCCTTAGGTAACACGTCCGGAAATTCACTGACTACCGGAATCAAGTTCATATCTGTAGCGGTGGTCTTGAATGCCATTCCTTTCTTTTACATCATTCTACTGGCGGTAAACTGAATTGTTTGGCCTGCCGGGTTAACCAATGTCACTGTCCTGGTGGCGCAGTTGATACAGACTTGGTGCGGTGTCAACCAATCCATTCCCAGGATTATATCCAATCCGGGGGATTCAATGGCAATAAGGGTGGCTGGAAACTTAACTCCATGTATCAGGATTTCCAGGTCCTTATATATGACATTTGTTCTGAGCATGGAGCCAGGGGATTGTACCACCATGATTTTATCCAAAAGAGAAGGAGGAAATTTGGGGATGGTGGCAAAACTCCGCGAAATAAACGAATGGGAAGTCCCAGAATCAAATAAGATTACTGCAGGTATGTCGATAATAGAAAACATACCGAGGACCACATCTGGTACTTCGCGGGCTTCCTCAGCGGAGATATGATGGACTTGGCCGAGACGGAAGTTCTGGTTGGGGCGGCGTCCAATATTGTTGACTTGTGGCTTGAAGTCAGACTGTGGCTTGCCGGCCCTTATAGGGCATTGCCTGGAATAATGCCCGCCTTGACCACAAGTGAAACAAGTGTTGTTGCGTCGACAGTCCTCCAGTACTGGCTGCTTGCCAAAGGTCTTGTCCCGATTACCTGACTTATTGTTGTTATTGCCGCCATTCCAGGTGGGCTTGTACTCAGACTGCACCGGTTGCCATATACATGGCTTCTGCGTGAACTGCTCACGGGTGTCCTTCTTGGGTTCAAACTTACGCTTGCGGTCATCATATCCTGACTTATGCTCCCGTTCAGCTATGAAAGCTTTGTTTACCAGTGTCTGGAAGTCAGGAAAATCCAGCATGCAGAGCTGACAACGAAGAGCATGGTTGAGTCCTCCTAGGAATCGGTCTATCTTTCTTTCCTCAGTGGACACATCATGGGTGGAGTACCGTGCGAGATTATTGAATTTATTCAGGTAAGCACCAACTGTCATGTTTCCTTGAGTAAGAGCAAGGAATTCCCTTTGCTTCACCTTCATTATACCAGTGGGTATGTGGTACCTTCGGAATAGCTCCTTGAATTTCTCCCAGGAAATGTCTTCCAGGAGGCCATACCATTTTTGCATGATCCCACCAGATGGTTGCCGGCGCTTCCAAGTAGTGAGTAACAAAAGGAACCTTGTCTGACTCATCGCAGCGAGCTATTTCCAGTTTCTTTTCCATGGTTCTTAGCCAGTCATCAGCTTCAATTGGATCAATAGCTTGACTAAAATTGGGTGGCTTGGTCCGCTGGAAATCAGACAGCTTGGAGTGCGTTCCATTGTTCTGATTCTGTCCTACCACTGTTTGCATACTCTTCAAGAATTCCATAAGATCCTGATTCCTTTTCTCCTCAAACATCCTCATAATCTGATCAGTGGTCGGTGGTTGTGCTGGTGGAGGTGGTAAATCTTCTGGTGGTTATCCTGCCTGTCTGGCGGATCGACGAACCGGGGTTCCATCGCCGCCTTGATTACTACACCTCTTCATCCAATATTTGTTCCCATTACAAAACACCGAATTGATGAGCAATATCCGTAAGGGAAATACGATAATGCAACACCAAGAAAACAAAACCAAGAAAAACGAAATAAGCAACATAATTATACAAGGCAACCCAACATCATACATGGCAAACTAGTAGAGGGTATCATGACTGGTACTGCTCATACGGCAGTTCACAAATGCAAAGATGCTAAGATGCATGCTCATGCTCAAACTCCAACATCCACTCTAGTTGCGCGGGTGACATGGACACTGGCAGACTGAAGACTCGTCGTCATCTGATCCCGTCTCAGAGTCAGAACTGATGATGTGGACTACGTCCTCCGGAACAAAGGAGACACGCCAACGCCGACTGTAAGGCTCTCCCTCTGAAGGGGAGGAAGCACGATGCCTCAGCATCGCAGCAGCAGGAGTGGATAGCAGCGAGGCCCACTCAGCCGGGGACTCACGCCCGATACCAGACGAAGTGCCTGGCGGTCCGAATGAACTAGAAGGAGTCTCGGGCATGCGTGGAGGTGGAACAGGCAGTGTATACATAGGTGAAAACGCAGGGGGAGGAGGAGACTGTGCTACAGTAGCACCCGCTAGTGCCTCCTGGGCACGGGTCAGCTCCTCAGCCAGGGAAATGATCATACGATAACTGGCGTTTAGATAACGAGATAAAACACAAGTAGCTCGATCGCTCGCCGGATCAACGGGTGCAAAAAGGACTCGCCCTGTCGTAGGTGAAAGGGTGGGGTAGTGAAAGAAACCTGGATGTGTCTGCATCTTGACCTCATTAAAGTGCAAGTCAGTGAGAGCCTCCATCGCAGCAAAATGGATCGCCAGATCGGGAGTAGAAGCAGTTCTGCCCTTGGAGGATTGGGAATAGCTGCTGATCTCCAAACTCGCAGCAAGGAAAGCCTCAGCGTGATACTCGTACACTGAATCTGCAAGCTGCTCTCAGAACACCTGATACACTGGGTCTTCGCCATTAGGGTAGAGTCGAAGCCTAACGCTGCAAAGCAGTACCGGGAAAGTGAACGGTGCTGGCTCATGGTTGTAGTGGTACGAAACAGGTGCCATCTACACTCATAAGACCAACGGTTAGCGAAACAAATGAATCTAAATGCATGCTATGCAATAGGTAAACGCAACAAGCAAAGGACACCAAGACTCTAAACTAATCGGGGTTCTAGCGCGTGGTTAACTAGGGTGTCCTACAGTCAGCACGGCTCTGATACCAAGCGTTGTGGCACCCCGGCTCAGAGAACCGGTTTACCTGTGTTCTCAACCCAGAGATCATGTCTTCTGGAAACACCCAACAACTTGGAACAGAACAAAACTGATCTTTATTGATATGATACAGGTACAAGCTCGGATATTACATAGGATAGTGAGGCCAAGACACTACTCGCGCTATGACAGTATCTACATTATTTATGAAACATCTCAAGGGCCTCAGTACTAGTGGCTGATACTACGGCGTAGCGGAACATCGGGTGAGACACTCCATCCCACAGGGACACTGCTGGGACACGACCTAGTTAGCGTAGCTCGATCCATCGGGATGTCCATTCTCGGCTTCTCCTGCATCTGGCATGATACGCCAGGTGAGTACTTGGAATGTATTCGCAAGCTCACAACAACCAAAACAGTGCAGCAAACAATAGCATGGCAATGACTAGGATAAATGCACAGGAAAATAATTATGCAATGCAGTGCTCAACTTACTGCTTCGGTTATCAACTTTCTCTCCTCCGGGTTCATATCATGACCCCCGAAACACTCGTGATCCACAGACCACGTCTGAGTTTAAGACGAGTTCTTCCATCATTAAGGTTGACCACACAGTGTGACCTAGTGCGGACTATGTCCAATACCGTGGGCGCGGCTATTCGAATAGATTCTTACACTCTGCAGAGGTTGCGCACTTTACCCACACCATGGACATTCGTCCAACGAAACTTGTCTAACTGGTGACTCCTCTATCATACCACCGACAATCACTCCCCTTCCGGGTCAAGCCCTGGGTGGCCCATGTGTCACTCCTGACACCTGCCACCGTCGTGGCCAAATTAAACTTTCCCAAACGGGGACGCCGGCAAATAACTCAACTTGGGCTCACAAGGTTATCGTCGCCTACCTGATCAGGGTAGCACGCACTCATAACCTTCCCTCTTTGGTGGTACCGGTAAAAGTGCACGCAGTCAGACCAAGTGAAGGCCGTCCCATTCCGGCAGATGTGGCTGCACGGGTAAGTCCGGGTCGGTGGCACTTGATCAACCATCCAAGTGACATTCACCATGTAAAGTTGCTTGTCATTTAAGCTATGTTGAATAAATGAACTAACATGGCAGGGTATACGCAAGATATCAAGCAATATGAATTAGGCACAATTATATTGAATTAAATGCAAAATAATTTATCAAAAAGCCAATACTATTGCAATGCCTTATGCAATGGATGATGTGGCTTGCCTTGCTCAAGTGGGGTGTCAACAAACTCCTGGTCTTCAACACCAAGGTAATTTCCTTCTGAAAATATTTTTAAATGGCAAAAGAAAATGTCACATGAAGCCTTTTGTTAACCAGAAATTCTGTACACATTGTAAAAATGCCAACTTTTGCCAGAAAATGGAGGAGCTCAAGACAAAACTACAGCAAAAAGAATCAATTGAATTGGACTCATGGTTTAAAAGTTAGAGATGGTCAAAGTCTGGTCAAAAATTTGGATTAAATTGAATTTAAACAGAAAACAGAAAAACTCCCAGCGGGCCACGTCGAAGGTGTAAAGTGGAGGGGCACATCCAATTATACCGCTTCGGCCGCGGACCTGGGCCGCTGACAGGTGGGGTCGGCTGGTTTTAAACAGAGAGAGGGAGGGAGAAACAGAGGCGAGGCGGCTCACCGACGGCGATCACCGGCGATAGAGATGGTGGCGAGCTCGGGAGACGGCGGGGATGGATTGAGTGATTGACGACGGTTCTCCCTGTACCAGTAGCTTCTCCGGAGACGGTCGGACAGCGTCTCTCTCTTCCTCTCCGGCGGCGGCTGGTTTTGGTGGTCGTCGGATACGGCGACTCCGGCAGCACGTCGGCCAGGGAAGAGGTCGGGCAGGGTCAGGGGAATGCCCTGAGCTCATGGGTGGAGTTGGTCGAGGCTGGGGTGGATCATAGGTGGTGGGTGGTGGAGCTGGCTCGGTGGCAGAACTCCAGCGAGATGCGAGGCCAGAGGGCCACCCGGCCATGGCTCGGCGAGCTGGGGCTCGATTGAGCGATGGTAGAGTGCCGTGAGGAGCTGAGCGAGCCGGGCGGGGGCTTTTGTAGGAGGGAGGGGGTTGATAGTGGCCGCATGCCGCCATGGCCTTGCTGGCGCAGGAAGGATGGTGAGCTGGCCGTCGCGGAGTGCGGCGAGGTGATGGAGGAGAGTAGAGACTTATGGCGACGTGATGGCTCGGCGGGATGAAGAGGACAGCCAGCTCAGCCGCTGTACCGCCACTGTGCCGCCCGTGGCGAACGGTGGCCGTATCTGGCGAGCTCACTGCTAGCGAGGGGGAAGGATCTAGAGGGGCTATGTGGATGGTGGAGAGGTCGTCGGCGCTTGGAGACAAAGTACGGCGACGCGGGTGTCTGACTCCGACGAGACCCGAGCCGGTCGGCGCTCAGAGCGCGCATTTGGCAGCGCTGGCCGCGTGGTCACCGCGTGCCTTGGTGCACACGTTGCGAGCTAGCCTGCCAGACCGTGTCTGGTGTGCTGACCCTGGGTCTGGTAGCCTCCCCGTGCCACTGGTTCGACCAGATACACTCTGAGCTGAAGGGTATCATCCACAACAGTTTCTGGTCAGAAACTTGGGAGAGTTCCAGAGAGAGGATGAGTTGTGCTCCAAGCCAAATAAGTTGTCTGGGGTGTTCTAGGTTGGAAGGACTATAGACTGGAGAGATTTGAGCAACTTTCAACAAGTTTTGAACATGGTTCATGTGTAAACCACATTCTGGTCCAGAAAGTTGTTGAGGAAGGTGTACTCACATGGATGGTCTTCTGGAAGTGAAATTGGGTAATTGCGAGTTATTTGGTGATGCCAAGATGCCATAAAAATTTCAGAGCAAATGGTCACTTCTAGCTGGTACTTCCTTCACAGAGGTTTGAAATGACCAGAAGCTTGTCAGAATATTTTTGCTGAAAACTTGTACTAGACTAGATGATATTTTTGGATATTGTGGAAAGATATGGCTCCTAGTATCACAGGGATTATTTTAGGAATTTTATGAGTCATGGAAATATAGGTTGCTTCACAAAGGCTAATTCTGTCCAGAAAATAAAAGGAATTTTCTGGGCAAACTTTTGTGCTACACAATGGAGTATTTTTGGGTATTGTGGGAGTAGATGATGTCAAGAAGGTGTGGTATTAATTTGGGATTTTTCTTATCAGCAGAACTATAGGTTGCTTCACAACCCATAGTGAAAATGGGCATTTTCAAGGAAGAAAATGAATTATCTTGGAAGAATAAAAATTAGGGTTTGGTCGAATAGAGTTTTAGAGGGATTATGAGAACCTTGGGACACTTGGGAAAAGAAATGAAAGTGTGCTCAAGTCCAGAGTCCAAAGAATTGATTTCAAAAAGCAGCAAATTGCAAATAAAACCAGAAAAATAAATGCAAAGAAAAAGTGGCCAAAACCAGGGTGTCATATTATTCAACACATACCAAACCATTTTGTCCAAATCTTTAGGTTTTTCATCTTGTTGACTCTTCCTTGTTACTTGAACAGTAGGATCGAAAACATTGAGCTTAGGATTTTTTTCGCACACCTTTTTGCTAGGCTGATCAGCTGTTTCAATGTATCTTATGCAGAATGTCAATGCTTCTGTAGCAATGTAAGCCTCTACAAGGGAACCCTCAGGTCTAGCTCTGTTCCTAACATAGCCCTTGAAAGTGCCTACCGCCTTTAATAGGGTACAATCATCCATACTGTACTGGACCTCTAAGTAGTGCCATCAGGTAGATGAACAGCCAAATGCACCATCACATCAAAGAACGCTGGAGGATATATCTTCTGAAGGTCGCATAGGATAGTTGGTATCTTGTCTTTAAGATGCTTCATAGCATCTATCCTGATGTTTCTACTGCAGAGTTCCCTGAAGAATTGTCGCAACTCTGCAACTGCTCTGTATAAGTCAGGGCGGCCCAATCCTCTAAGGAGAACAGGTAAAACCCTTTGAAGTAGGACGTGGCAGTCATGAGTTTTCAACCCTTGTACCTTGGTTCTATCTGCACTAATTCTCCTTTCAGGGTTGGAAGCAAATCCATGTGGGAATCTCACACATGAAAGGACCTTGCAGAATTCTTTTCTTTTTTGGTTGTCCAAGACGTACACAGCTGGTGCCATATCCCGTGATTCCTCATTGCTTTGCACCTGCAAATCGGATCTGATACCCAGGTGTGTCAAATCAATCCTAGATTTTAAGGTATCTTTTGTCCTCCCTTCAATATTAAGAAGTGTGACGATAATGTCGTCACATATATTTTCTCGATGTGCATCACATCAAGATTATGCCTCAGATCCAAATCTTTCCAATACTCCAAGTCCCACAAAGTGGACCTACGGGTAAACAATAATCTCTCTTCTGCCTGGCCACGCTTCCTTTTCCCGCTACCATTATCGGGATGGTTTCAAGGTGTAATATGCCTGACCTTCTGTAATTCCTCCTGCAACTCATTGATGGCGAGCCTCTTTGGTGCATCACGATTTTCATGACTTGCTTTGAACACAGGTTTTTAGTATTTTCTAAGACGTAGCTTGTCCTTGTCAAGGAAACCACGGTGTCCAATGTAACAGACCTTGCTAAGTATTGGGTATGACAGCAGATTCTTGTCACATCGAACACATGCATTGTAATCATGTGTCGTTCGCCCTGACATAGTGCGCAAAGCCGGATAATCATGGATGCACCAAATTATAACAGCACGCAGAACGAAATCAGCTGGTGGGTTGCTATATAGGTCTCGAGTGAGAACACCCCTCCATAGCTTTTGAAGTTCCTCCACAACAGGCTCCATGAATAAATCAAAATCCTTTCCAGGACTTTTTCGACCTAGGATGAGCAAGGCCATGATGTAGTTTGATTCTTTGGTGCAGACATTTGGCGGCATGTTGCAAGGGATAACAAGCACTGGCCACATGCTTTATGTGGCGCTCTGGTGGCCAAATGGGTTGAATCCATCTATAGCTAAGCCAAGTCTAATGTTTCTCGGCTCAGCAGCAAACTCTTCGTGTTTCAGATTGAAGAGTCTAGTCACTACCATCAGATGGATGGCTCATTACATTCTGATCTCTATACTCCTAGTTCCTAGAATGCCATAGTACATCCTCTCTTGTTTGAGCATCATGAAACAACCTCTGCAATCTTGGTGTAATTGGAACATATCTCAGAACCTTATGAGGAATCCTCTTCACAGCATCGCCATCTTTCCATCTTGATGATTTGCATTTTGGGCATTCACTTAAGTTGCATAATCCTTCCGTACTAGAAAACAATTATTCTCGCAAACATGGATCATATCATATCCAATTCCAACCGCACGGAGGAAATTCTTTATTTTACTGTAGGTGTGTGGTAGCTCCGACACAATTGGGTAACAATCACGGAAAGCAGCCATAATTGCATCAAATGATTTGTTGGTCATCCGCTGAGATGTCTTCACCTGAAGAAAGCTGACCATAGCTAAGAATATTGACAGCTTACAACCTGCAGTGACTGCCACGTTGCATTGATCGAACATGCGGGCCCACCATTTTTCTTGTACAGGTGTAAGTTCTCTAAATGCGCGAGCATTTCGTAGCATTGTTTCAATCTTGGTCAAAATCACTGGCTCCGCCGCCACCTCCTCCTCTTCCTCCTAAGCATCAGGCAGATCAAGATGGTGATCTGCAACTTCCACATAGTCAGTGACATTGACGTTCACAGCTTCATCATGATGAACCCACCTAGTATATGTGACTGACATCCCATACAAGTGTAGATGATTTTGCAGAGTTGACTGGGGTCTTGAAACTGAATTCATACAACTTCTACACGGGCAGCGCACATATGCCATTACTGGGAAAGGGCTTATAGGTGATCACAAATTAGTGGTGGGTGGGACGGGTCACCCGCCATAGCTACTTTGAAAAGTTAGCTGTGGCGGGTACAAAAGATTGCCCGCCACAAGTTGTGCAGAAGCAGTGGCGGGCATTTTTCGCCGCCCGCCACACGTAAGGTCTCTTTGTATGGTTTTTTTCGCATAACTTATCTGTGGCGGGCATTCTCTATTGCCCGCCACAGCTACGTGCCTTGACAGTGGTGGGCATTCTCTTTTGCCCGCCACAAGTTGACCGGGTACGATGACCACTGTTGACAGCATATTGCGGTGGTGGGTAAATAAGCACGCCCGCCACAGGTAGACCCCTCCACTACCTGTGTTGCAGTTTTCGCCGGCCGTCTCCCCCCAAAACCACCCTTCCCCCGAAAACGCAATTTCAAATCTGTCCGCCGCTCTCGCCCTCAAACCTCGTGCCTCGTCGCCACCACGCCCCTCCTCCGCCCCCGTGCCGTGCTCGCCGCCACGGCCGTTCTCCTACGCCGTGTCCGCGCGCGCGCCCTCGTCGTCGCATGCCTCCTCTGCTATGCCCCCCGGCCTCTTGCTGCTGTGGCCCGGCCGAACCCTAGGTCGGACCCTCCTCTGCCGGGGCCCTCTTTTGCCGTAGCCCCCTTGTCGTCGGGACTCCTCCGCCGCCGCCCCTAGTCGCCGGGCCTCTCCTCGGTCGCCGCCACCTACATGCAATGGCTTCCTCCGCCAGCAGACGGGGCAAGACACCGCCGCCAGCGGCGAACTCCTCCACCTCCGAGGCTGCTACAAATCCCTCCTCCGCCTCCCGCTCAAGCAGTTCAGAGGTAAATCCCTCGTACCGATTCTATTGTCACTGTAGGAATTAATTATGGATGATGATACATCAATGTTTTTTATCCGTAAATATAATCATCTCATGCATGAAGTGTGAACATTTAATTGGATTTCTCCAACAATACAGGGCTTCAAAAGAGTGTAGAAAATATCATGAAACATTGATTAATTTCCGTTTCGCGAGATTTCAGACACTCAATGTTTCATTTTTCAGCATAAGTCATGCCCATTTTTTCTGTCCATCCTTTAACTTATATAATTATTCCATAACATGAACTTAGGCAATGAACGAAGGATGCCCCTTCTATGGCGATAGGAGGCTAGGCGCATGTTACAAAGTTCACCTAACTTGCAGCGAGATATGTGTTGACCTTCGGGACGACTTTATGGAGTGGGCGGTATGTTCCATTTAATTGCAGTGAGATATGTGTCGACCTTCAGGACGACCTTCACGATGCCCACAATTATCTAATTTATGTTTTCTTTTTATCGTACTCAGCGCATCCCTTGTTGGGAGGTCTTTCTTACTTTTCCTTCATGAATTTGAGGAGGGTCATCCGGGCGGCAACAAGATATATCTGTGGTACGGTGTCCCACAATCACCGTAGTACCGCATCGGAGGATACCTGCGCCCACGGAAGCTGCGAATACCGCCCTAGCCGAGATATAAGAAGATGATTAGAGAGATGATGGACTTAGTTTCATGTTGTTATGACGGAGCTGAACTTAATTTCATCTTGTTATGTTATCTATATGATCTATGTGAACTTAGTTCCGTATGCCTTTATGTGGTAAATAAGCATGTTTAATTTGTTTACATATGAGTCTGCATTTTTAGTGTTGGTAATGTGTGATCTCAGTGTTGTTAATGTGAGATTGCACGAATATTATTCTGTTGATTTTTAATCTTACATCTATGAGCACAGCAAATGAACGATGAGAATGAGCTCATTGGGATCCCCGAGTGCGACTACTTAAAGAGGACTACCAATATTATACGGTAATTTCTACACATATTTCCTTCTGAACTTGCATTTTCAGATCGTTAGTGTTCTTCTCAGAGAAGAGTTCAAGGAATAATGACATTTGGTGAGGACTAAGTATCGTTCTAATAAAACAAGTTAGAAAACTTAAAAAACTAGTTAGATGAATCAAACGGACGGGATATTGACTGCTCATGGGATCCATTATTTGCGGCAAGGCAACTGACTCTATCTTGCGTACACATCGAACAAAGATTTTGCTGGCACACAAACCTTGTTTCCATGTTACAATGGCAAGTTTGTATTGTGCCCTTGCTTCTAATTTGTAGGGTGTTTCTTGTATTATAACTTCCATCAAAGTGTTATGTAATTACTGGTTTTAAATCATTAGTATACATGGCACTTGGGTAGGAGATATAATACAAGCTGCTCCCTGCAAATGAGAAGGCAAAGGCACAATATGAACTTGCGGCTGTCGCATGGGAACAATGTTTGTGTGGGAGGAAAATCTTTGCTTGGTGTTTGTGAAAGATAGGGCTAGTTGTTCCGTCACAAGTAGTGAATCAGGTGATGAGTGTTTAATACCTCGTCCATCTGATTCATCATGTTAGTTTTTTGAGTCCTTTGGCTCATTTTGTTAAAACAGTACACAGCCTTCATCTGATGTTCTTATTTTATAAGCAACACTATATATGTTACCGTCAAAGTACATCCTTTGAACGGTAATGTATATAATGATGAACTCTTCCATGCATCCTAGCAAAACCCATATGCTAATCGAGTAGTACTAGTGAATTACTGAGCCTTCTGGGATAGGGTTGAGGATCGCGTGTCATCTCTCTGAAGATGATTCGAGTTCACATCCGTATCTTCGGAGCGTTAGTTACTCTTCTTCTGCAATAATAGTACAATGAGGCAAAAAACTTAACAAGCTAGCTAGATGAATCAGACGGACGAATGTTTAATACCTCGTCTATCTGATTTATCAGGTTTGCTCTTTGAGTCCTTTGACTCATTTTGCTAAGAGTCTGTCTAGGGCACATCTACTTCGTCTGATGTTTTTATTCTATGAGCAACACTATAGATGTTACCGTCAAAGTAGATCCTTTGAACAGTAATGTATATAATGTTGAACTTTTCCATGCATCGATCCTAGCAAAACCCATATGCACTAATCAAGTACTGGTGAATTACTAAACTACTCATTATGTAGTGTGAAGATTCATGCATAATCTTAAAATGCATGTTGTTTATATTGAATTTCTTAAATTGTTTTTTTTGCAAAACGCAGTCATGTCAGCACAATTGTTGCCATGGCTGCAAAAATTTTATTTAGCATGCCTAAGCTTTCAGTGGCGGGCGCTCCAGTAAGCTCGCCACTGCAACAAGAATAAGTAGTGGCGGGCATGTAAACACAACCGGCCAGTGCAAATATTCTACTACTGGCGAGAAAATCCACCGCTCGCCACTGATGAGGCTCTACCAGTGGCGGGCCGCCCGCCCGCCACTGATGCCATAATAGCAGTGGCGGGAGGTCGGTGGCGGGCGCCCCTGGGAGCCTTGCCCGCCACTGCTGGCCTTTTCCCACCCGCCACTGCTAGGCATTCCTGCAGTAGTGTGCTTTCAGACCACCGTACTCAGCTCTGATAAAGTTCATGAAGTTTTGAACCCCCACGACATATGCAGGGGAGAATTGTCGAGCAGAAGTTATCCAAGTCCTGTCCATCTGTCAGACATACCAATTAGTTCTTCTACTAGATATTATAGGAAAAACATATATGTTTAATTATAAAGTCCAGAAAAAATACCTATGTCGGTGTCTAATGCTATGGCAAGATATTTGGACAAGCAGATCTAAGTAACGAAATATATGTAAAGCTAATTCAGCAAACAGATTGAGTGCTAAATTATGGCAGGCTATTTCAGCACTCAATGACCATGGCAATCTACTTCACAATACATACATGGTCCTAAAATATGGCAGGATATTTTAGCAACTAATCAGGCATGGCATGCCATCTCAGAAAAGTAGATTGAGTGTAGAACAGGGCAAGGTAGCTTTTTAAGCAGAGCATATTGAGTGTAAACTATTTCGGCAAGCAGTGAGATTAATAGCATCTATCAGCTAACATCGAGCACTACTCCGACATGCACGAGGCCTCAGTCTAGAATGCACATACCATGGGAGAAGCTGACCGCTATGCGTCTCCACAAGAACGTCGCCAGCGGCGGCGGCGCAGCTGGAGGACGGCAGTTTACGAGAGCGTATTGTGGGAGCGAGAGGATCGCCATGCGTCCCCTTGAAGACCCGCGGCGCCGACGTATCGGCACGGCGGGGAGGGCTAATTTGGCAGAGCGAATGGAGTGGAGGGGGCAGGGGGAGGGGGTTTCGGGAATATTATTGGCTAGTTGGTCGAAGGGGAGTTGAATTTGGGATTTGGGGGGAATTTTCGCATAGTGGGCGGGGGAGTTTGGCGAATGGTCGGTTTCTCCAATTGTGGTCCCATGTGTTAGTGAAGAGGCAAGCCGAAGCGCATTCCCTTTGGGTGAGCGGTGTGCAGGACCGACCGTGTGAGGGGTGCAATGCGACCGCGATAGGCGTGTTGTAAGTGTACTGCCTTTTCCTTTTGAACTTGTAGAGCGTAACACTTGGTGGTGCTTCGCGCGATCCATCGATATAAATCCTGACTAAAACGACGCGGGCGGGTGTTTTCCCGCGCGATATGCTGGGAGTTTCGCTTAGTTGGTTTGACAGACAGAATGAGAGAAAGATGTGAAATGCGTGAATGTGTAGTGGACGTACTTTTGGAGGGCCTAAGAGAAATTGTGTATGTAAACCCTCTATATTTATTTACTTCGTGTATTAGCTCTGTCTCGGGTCAAACTTTCTAAACTTTGACCAAGTTTATACATACAAAAACAATGACAACCAATACCAAGTAAATACGATTAGAATCATCATTCAATATATTTTCATACAATATATCTTTTTATTGTGAAAGTTCATATAACCGGACGAGATTGATGCAAACACGGCAGATTTTCATTACATTTCGAACTTTTAGGACAAAAAAGGAAAGAAACCCGACTTTAAACCTATCCTACGACGACGGCCTACGTCCACTTTCCTTTGTATTTCGCGTCGGCGACCACATCCTCCATCTGCCGTCTCCATGAATGGCGGCGGGGTTCAAGACCCGTGAAGTGAAGGTGCGGTCTCTGGCGAGGAAGACTAGAACACGGGAGACGGACCGGCCCACTTGGGACACCATGCCTCGCCACCTGCTACTTGTGAACTGCGTTGGGATTTCCCCGAAGAGGAGAGGATGATGCAGTACAGTAGAGATAAGTATTTCCCTCAGTTAAGAACCAAGGTTATCAATCCAGTAGGAGAACCACACAGAACCTCGTTAGCAGCACCTACACACACAAAAGCAAATACTTGCACCCAACGCAAACAAGAGGGTTGTCAATCCCCTTGGTGGTTGCTTGCAAGGATTAATACTGATATTGATAGATAGAAAAGTAAATTGCAAAACAAAAGAAAGAAAATAAAATTGCAGCAAGGTATTTTTGATTTTATATATGATGGATAAATGACCCGGGGGCCAGAGTTTTCACTAGAGGCTTCTCTCTTGAACGCAAAGCATACGGTGGGTAAACAAATTACTGTTGCGCAATTGATAGAAAAGCGAATAGTTATGACGATATTCAAGGCAATGATCATGTATATAGACATCACGTCCGAGACAATTAGACCGACTCCTGCCTGCATCTACTACTATTACTCCACCTATCGACCGCTATCCATCATGCATCTAGGGTATTAAGTTAATGAAAACAGAGTAACGCCTTAAGCAAGATGACATGATGTAGACAAAGTAAACTCAAGCAATATGATTAAACCCCATCTTTTTATCCTTAATGGCAACAATACAAATACGTGTCTTGTCCCTTTCTATCACTGGGATATAGAACACCGCAAGATTGAACCCATCACAAAGCACCTCTCCCATTGCAAGATAAATCAATCTAGTTGGCCAAACCAAACGGATAGATCGGAGACAAATACAAAGCTATAACAATCATGCATAAATAAGTTCAAAAAAGACTCAAATATTTCTCATGAATAATCTAATCATAAACCCACAATTCATCGGATCCCAACAAACACAGCACAAAAGAAGATTACAACGAATAGAACTCCAAGAACATCGAGGAGAACATTGTATTGAAGATCAAAGAGAGAGAAGAAGCCATCTAGCTACTAGCTATGGACCTGTAGGTCGGTGGTAAACTACTCACACATCATCGGAAGGGCAGCAAGGTTGATGTAGAAGCCTTCGTGATCGATTCCCCCTCCGGCAGAGTACCGGAAAAGGCCTCTAGATGGGATCACGGAAGAACAGAGCCTTGCGGCGGTGGAAATTTTTTCTCGACTGTCTCTCTGGTATATTGGGAATATTTGGGAATTTATAGCGCTGGAATTAGGTCAGGAGGTGCCACGAGAGGCCCACAAGCCTGGGAGGCGCGCCTACCCCCCTGGACGCGCCCTCCGGGCTTGTCGCTCCCCCGTGACTCGTCTGGTATTCTCCCGAAGCTTCTAGGGTGCCTTCTGGTCCAAAAAAAATCAATCCAAAGTTTTTTCTTCGTTTGGACTCCGTTTGATAATGATTTTCTTGAAAGGCAAAAACAGGCAAAAAAAACAGCAACTGGCACTGGGCACTAGGTTAATAGGTTAGTCCTAAAAAATGATATATAATGGCATATAATTGCATATAAAACATCCAAGATTGATACTATAATAACATGGAACAATAAAAAATTATAGATACGTTGGAGACGTATCAAGCATCCCCAAGTTTAATTCCTGCTCGTCCTCGAGTAGGTAAATGATATAAACAGAATTTTTGATGTGGAATGCTACCTAACATGTTTCATCATGTAATTCTTTTTTTACGGTATGAATATTAAGATCCGAATGATTCAAAGCAATAGTCCATAATTTGGTATAAAGACATCAATACTCAGGCTTACTAACAAACAATCACGTCTTTCAAAATAAAAAATGCTAAAGAAAGTTATCCCTACAAAATCATATAATCCTGTCATGCTCCATCTTTTTAACACAAAGTATTGATCATGCACTACCCCGATGACAAGCCGAGCAATTGGTTCATACTTTTTAATGCGCTTCAGCTTTTTCAACCCCCATGCTATACATGAGCGCAAGCCATGGATATAGCACTATGGGTGGAATAGAATATAGTGGTAGAGATTAATAAGGGGAAGTCAAAAAGAAGAAGATAGTCTCACATCAACGCGGCTAATCAATGAGCTATGGAGATTCCCATCAATTGATGTCAATGCGAGGAGTAGGGATTGCCATGCAATGGATGCACTAAGAGCTATAAGTGTATGAAAGCTCAAAATAAAAACTAAGTGGGTGTGCATCTAACTTTCTTGCTCATGAAGACCTCGGGCATTTGAGGAAGCCCATCATCGGAATATACAAGCCAAGTTCTATAATGACAAATTCCCACTAGTATATGAAGGTGACAACATAGGAGACTCTCTATATGAAAAACACGGTGCTACTTCGAAGCACAAGTATGAAAAAATATAGTAACACTGCCCCTTCTCTCTTTTTCTCTCATTTTTTTCCGCTGGGTCTTTTTTGCCTCTTTTTTTTAACCTCACTGGGACAATGCTCTTGATGATCCTATGATGGGGATCCTTCTCCCTAGAGAGGTCTTAATTCCCCAAGAGGAGATACAAGAAGCTTAGCTCAACTCAAATGTCTCAATATACTTTGCTAACCCTAGCTAGGAGGGGGTAGGGGAGTTTACATAGTAGTCCATGAGGTAGGAGGGGAGAAGAGAGGAGTTACATGGCCCTCAGGCCAGCTATGCACGCGCAGGTGCCGGATGTCCGGCCTAGGGCCCGGATGTCTGGCGGCTCCCGTAGGGCCGGATGTCCGGGGCCGGGGCCGGATATCCAGCCTGGACTTGCCCCAGCTTCTATCCACTTCGGGTCAGATAACCGGGCGGGGGTCGGATGTCCGGGCCGCCAGCCGGATGTCTGGGTCCTGGAGCTCCTCGGCTGTAGGGCTGCTGCAGCGGCTATATTCATCAGGGGCCGCATGTCCGGGCCGTGGGCCGGATGTCCGGCCGCTGATACTTTTCAGCGGTCTTCCTTGTTGCTCTTCTTCGTCCGTGTACTTGGGGACTTGGCCCTCACTCCGAGCATTCCCAAGGCGGTCTTCTTCATACCTAAGCACACATAGCATTCTAGCTAGAGGTAGTAGCCATGTCTCACATGAGTCATATGGATGTTCATTAAGGAGAGATGTCACCTCGGTCTTGAGAGCTCTTGCACGTGCTCGTGTCATTCGTCCGCTTGGCACTTGGGGAGACGTACGTGGGTCCATGGGGATAACCATAGGATGCACTGCATCAGAAGGTCAGCGGCACCTCCGGTGACTCCCTTGGGACTCCGGCTCGAAGAACCTCTCCGGAAGAAGTACATTTTCCTAAGGATAAATTTCTGAAATTTTTGGGCCACAAAATGGTGTCAACAAAACATCACAAGATTGATAGCATCTACTCATATGAATGTCTTGAGGCTATATCAAGCATTCAAACTACTTAGGACTCAAAGAATTCAACATGCAAGCTCATTTTCAGTAGCACCAATAATAGTAAATTATGCAAAATATAATCCACAAAAACAAAAACCAATTGGAGCAATAGAGGAGTCACATACCAAGGAGCAATCCCCCAAAATAGTTTCAGAAACAGAGCTCCAAGCAGAGAGATCGAAAATCTCAGGTTTGGGAGCATGAACACGAGGGAGAGAGCTACCACGATTTTTTTTCTGGAGGTAGGAGATGGAGTGGGCTGAAGGGATAAGTGAGTGGGTCCCTATGGGACCCACAAGGCATCATGGCGCGCCTAGGGGGTAGGCGCACCCTGTTGCCTTCTGAGCAACAGGTGCACCCCCCTGGGATGTATTCAGTGCCCAAAGTTCTTAAATATTCTAGAAAAAATCATGTTAAAATTTGACGACATTCTGAGCACTTTTATTTTTGGGCCATTGTTTATTGCACGGATAATTCAGAAAACAGGATAACCATGGCATTTTACTTTATTAAACTATGAATAACAGAGAGCAAACTATAATTATAGAGAGTTGTGCTTACTAAATTCATTGACCACATGCCCCTCAAAAAGAATCCATTAATAAGGTTGATCAAGTCTTATTAACAAACTATTTCCGAGTAACATGAAACCGAAGAACTTTTGTATAACACTAAGTTACCTCAATGGGGATGTGCATCTCCCCAACAATAAGAGTTTCATATTTCTTTTTGATGGTAGGAAGAGGAAATTTGATACATCCAATAGTGATTGTCGAAACTTTTCCAATACAGTGGATACCATTCACTGAACTTTGTTTCTTTGGAAAATAAACCGTATGCTCCTTATCATTGACATGAAAAGTGACTTTGCTTTTGTTGCAATCAGTAACAGCCCCTGCAGTATTCAAAAAGGGTCTACCAAGGATAATCGACATGTTGTCGTCCTCGGGCATATCAAGTATAACAAAGTCTGTTAAGATAGTAACATTTGCAACAACAACAGGTGCATCCTCGCAAATTCCAATAGGTATAGCAGTTGATTTATCAGCCATTTGCAGAGATATTTCAGTAGGTGCCAATTTATTCAAATCAAGTCTTCTATATGAAGAGAAAGGCATAACACTAACATCGGCTCCTAAATCACATAAAGTAATTTTGACATAACTTCTTTTAATGGAGCATGGTATAGTGGGTATTCCCGGATGTCCTAACTTCTTAGGCACTCCACCCTTAAAAGAATAATTTGCAAGCATGGTGGAAATTTCAGCCTCAGGTATCTTCCTTTTATTAGTGACATTATCTTTCATGTATTTAGAATCAGGAGGCATTTTCAAAATATCAGTCAAGCGAGTGCGCAAAAAGACAGGTCTAAGCATTTCAACAAAGCGCTCAAAGTCTTCCTCATCTTTATTTCTGGGTGGCTTAGTAGGAAAAGGCATGGATTTTTGAACCCATGGTTCTCTCCCTTTTCCATGTTTTCTAGCAATGAAATCACTTTTATCATATCTTTTATTCTTAGGAGGTGGGTGATATGTCTCCGTCATATCTACTTTTGCAAAGATGTTTGCTCTTGTTTTGGACTCTAATTTGCATGATTTGAATGAAACAAACCCGGACTGACGCTGTTTTTAGCAGAACTACCATGGTGTTGTTTTTGTGCAGAAATAAAAGTTCTCGGAATTGGACGAAACTTTTTGGAGATTTTTTATGGAATATATAAAAAATATTGGTGCAAAAATTTACCGAAGAGGGGCCACCTGTTACCCACAAGGCAACAGGGTGCGGCCACCCCCTGGGTGCCCCCTGTAACCTTGTGGGGCCCACAGGCAGCCGTCTGACCTAATTCCAACGCTATAAATTCTGTTTCCCCAAGAAAAAATTAAGAGAAGAAGTTTCATCATGTTTTACGATACAGAGCCGCCGCCACCTCCTGTTCTTCATCGGGAGGGCTGATCTGGAGTCCGTTAGGGGCCCCAGAGAGGGGGATTCGTCGCCATCATCATCATCAACCATCCTCCGTCACCAATTTCATGATGGTCACCACCGGGCATCAGTAATTCCTCTGTAGGCTTGCTGTACGGTGATGGGTTGGATGAGATTTATCATGTAATCGAGTTAATTTCTTAGGGCTTGATCCCTAGTATCCACTATGTTCTGAGATTGATGTTGCTATGACTTTGCTATGCTTAATGCTTGTCACTAGGGCCCGAGTGCCATGATTTCAGATCTAAACCCTCTATGTTTTCATGAATATATTTGAGTTCTTGATCCTATATGCTAGTTATATGCACTTGTTATTGTTCTGATCCGTAGACCCCAAAGTGACAATAGTTGGGATACTCTCCAGGGATGATGGTAACTCAAGGAGTTCATGTATTCATCATGTGTTAAAGCTTTGTTCTGGTTCTCTATTAAAACGAGGCTTTAATATCCCTTAGTTTCCTTATGGACCCCGCTGCCATGGGAGGGTAGGACAAAAGATGTCATGCAAGTTCCTACCATAAGCACGTATGACTATATACGGAATACATGCCTACATTACATTGATGAATTGGAGCTATTGTGTATCTCTCTAGGTTGTGACTGTTATATGATGAATGTCATCCAACATAATTATCCATCACTGATCCAATGCCTACGCTTTTCGCATATTGATCACTACAAAACTGCTACTGTTACTGTTTCTGTTACTATTGCTACTGTTACTACTATGCTACTAAACACTTTGTTGCAGATACTTAGTTCTCTAGGTGTGGTTGAATTGACAAGTCAACTGCTAATACTCGCGAATATTCTTTGGATCCCCTTGTGTCGAATCAATAAATTTGGGTGAAATACTACCCTCGAAGACTGTCGCGATCCCCTATACTTGTGGGTTATTAGTGGGTTATCAAGAACAATAGCAGGTTCTATTTCTACATCATTATCTGGTTGAGCATCAACATGAACATCATTGTCATTATCATTATCATTAGGTGGGTGTTCATTACCAGATTGTGTTTCAGCATCAGAAATAGAAACATCATTATGATTCTCAGGAGGTTTTTCTATCTCAGGTTCACTAGAAGCATGCAAAGTCCTATCATTTTTCTTTTTCTTTTTCTTCTTAGATGAACTAGGCACATCAATATTATTTCATTGAGAATCTTGCTCAATTCTTTTAGGATTACCTTCAGGATACAGGGGCTCCTGAGTCATTCTACCTCCTCTAGTCATTACCCTAACAGCATGATCGTTCATTTTATTATTCATCTCATTAAGCAAATCATTTTGTGACTTAGCAATTTGTTCTAACTGAGTATGAACCATGGACGAATGTTTACTTAAGCCTTTAACCTCATTAGCAATTCTAAACATCAAATCACTCAAACGATCTATCATGAAACCATTACGTTTTAATTGATTACTGACATACATGTTAAAGTGTTCTTGCTTAACAATGTAATTATCAAATTCATCCAGGCATTGACTAGCAGATTTATTATAAGGAATATCACCTTCATCAAATCTAATAAGAGAATTTACCTCCACTACCTGTGCCGGGGTGTCGATCCCATGTATTTCTTCAATAGGTGGTAAATTCTTAACATCTTCAGACTTAATACATTTTTCTTTCATAGATTTCTTTGCCTCTTGCATATCTTCAGGACTGAGGAATAGAATACCTCTCTTATTTGGAGTTGGTTTGGGTGGTGGTTCAGGAAGTGTCCAATCATTGGCATTCTTTAATATATTATTCAATAGTTCTTCAGCTTGTCTAATAGTTCGTTCCCTGAAAACACAACCAGCACAACTATCTAGGTAGTCCCTTGAAGCATCGGTTAGTCCATTATAAAAGATATCAAGTATTTCATTTTTCTTAAGAGGATGATAGGGGATCGCGACAGTCTTCGAGGGTAGTATTTCACCCAAATTTATTGATTCGACACAAGGGGAGCCAAAGAATATTTATGAGTACTAGCATCTGAGTTGTCAATTCAACCACACATGGAGAACTAAAGATCTGCACTAAAGTGTTTAGTAGCACAGTAATATGATAGTTTGATAGCAGTAGTAACAGTAACAATAGTAACGGAAACAGTAACAGTAGCTGTTTTGTAGTGATTGTAATAGCAACAGCAACGGTAGTAACTTAGCAAAGATCAGTATGCGAAAAGCATAGGCATTGGATCAGTTATGGATAATTGTGTTGGATGACATTCATCATATAACAGTCACAACCTAGAGCGATACACAATAGCTCCAATTCATCAATGTAATGTAGGCATGTATTCCGTATATAGTCATACGTGCTTATAATAAGAACTTGAATAACATCTTTTGTCCTACCCTCCCATGGCAGCGGGGTCCATAAGGAAACTAAGGGATATTAAGGCCTCCTTTTAATAGAGAACTAGAACAAAGCATTAAATCATGGTGAATACATGAACTCCTCGAATTACAGCCATCCCCGGAGAGTATCCCAAACAATTGTCACTATGGGGTCCACGGATCAGAACAATAACAAGTGCATATAACTAGCAGATAGGATCAACAACTCAAATATATTCATGAAAACATAGAGGGCTCATATCTGAAATCATGGCACTCGGGCCCTAGTGATAAGCATTAAGCATAGCAAAGTCATACCAACATCAATCTCAGAACATAGTGGATACTAGGGATCAAGCCCTAACAAATTGACTCGATTACATGACAAATCTCATCCACCTCCATCACCGTCCAACAAGCCTACAAAGGAATTACTCACTCCCGGTGGTGAGCATCATGGAATTGTTGATGGAGGATAGTTGATGATGATGATGGCGACGAATCCCCCTATCCGGAGCCCCGAACGGACTCCAGATCAGCCCTCCCGATGAAGAATAGGAGGTGGCGGCGGCTCCATATTGTAAAACACGATGAAACTTCTTCTCTCATTTTTTCTCGGAGAAACGGAATTTGTAGCGCTGGAATTAGGTTAGGAGGAGCCTCATGGGCCCCACAAGGCATCAGGGCGCGCCCTGGGGGGTAGGCGTGCCATGTTGCCTTGTGGGCAACTGGTGCCCCCCCCCTCCAGTGGATCTTTGCTCTAGTATTTTTATTTATTCCATAAAAAATCTCCAAAAAGTTTCGTCCAATTCTGAAAACTTTTATTTCTGCACAAAAATAACACCATGGTAGTTCTGCTGAAAACAACGTCAATCCGGGTTAGTTTCATTCAAATCATGCAAATTAGAGTCCAAAACAAGATCAAAAGTGTTTCGAAAAGTAGATACGACGGAGACTTATCATGGGTTGTAACAACTCTTGAACCCCCTTTTATGTGATGTTATTTGAGTAATTGTTGGCTATGGGTCAGTCGATTAGTAAGTGGTTATTCTATATGTGTTGTCTAATTATGTGTGTTGCTTTGTGTTGCTTATTTACCTCCGGTAATTTAGTGATGGGAGATGTCCTATCCATCGGCGTAGTTGGAGACATCCAACTCCCCAGGCCACACATGAAGTAGATTGATGGTTGTGGAAATAGACAGACCTGTAACATGACAGATGCAGACATCTTATGGGGAACAAAATTACTCTACGAGTCACGGTTGTCCATAGAACTTATTGCCTTCGTCCGGTCCTCGTGACCTTAATATCTTTACGTTAGCCGCCACACGTATGGGACAAGAAGTAGGATGATTGAGTTATCTCAACACAACGCGTCTGGAGAGATAATGTTATGTGAGGGACCGCCCACCAGAAGTAGACCACCGTATCCCATAATGCAACTACTGACTTAGTCACCATGTGGCATAGTCGTAATACCAAACTCCATTTCACGCTCGTACCGAACAAGGCCATACCTAGATGCCAACATTCTCATCTAAAACATCACATACTTCTCATAGTTTATATTCTCTGTTATTTTAGTATTTATTTTCTGTTCTCTCTAGCTTAGTTTAATTATTCCTTTCTCCGTTCCCTAGCAACATACTTAAGTGAGATATTTGCAAACTTTGGTTTGGGTGTGACTGTAGTTGTGTTAAGTGACAACGCAACTGTGGGGATTGTGGTGCCATCCTATTCGCTCCCTGTGGGATCGACAAACCTTACTTATCACGAAATTGCTACATAGCCCTGTGTACTTGCAGGCCATCATATGCAAAACTGAAAATAAACCTAATGACAAGAAAAAGAAAACAAAAAGAAGAGAAATAAAAAAATGCATGCATGGATAACTAGGGGATGAGCTCCCCCAAGCTTAGGCTCTTGGCCTACTCTCTAGTCCATGTCATCGTCATCGCCACCACACGGTGCAGTATGAGGCCACTGCATCTGAGATGGTGCACTAGAGGACTGTCCACCCGTGCCAGGGCGCGATTGCCAGTAAGAGAAAAGGGACTGCATGTTCCCATTGAGTAGGTGGATGTTATTGTTAGTCTCACAGAGGTCCATACAGATCCCTCCAACCGGCTGCTGCAGCTGCAAAAACTCTACCCTGGGCACATAGTGACCACCGTGCCCGTAGTGCTGCTGACGAGTGTGCTGGGGTGCATTTCCCCAGGAATCCCAACCGGGAGCAATGCCCTCAGCTACGGCATCCCACTCAGGTGCTGGCTCGGGATGAACATCATTCCCGACCCTTGTTGTGTGTCTAAACTCATTGAGCTCCTCAATAGAGAGGACCCACATCTGGCGCGGAGGCACATAAAAAGCTTGCGGCTGAGGCAAGCACACAGACACGGTGTTAGAATTAGGCAATGGGCACTTGTAACAATGAACCCCTTGCACAGGCCCAATGAACTAATAGCTAGTCATAACCTTACGGTTGAGCTCAGTGGGTCTTCCAACATGCTCAACGCCTTCAAGTCTAGGCCATAGTGCTCAACTAGGTGAGGCCACCAATAAGAATATGTCCGGTCGGCTACTTGGGCTACCGTTGGAGGTGGAGCATAAGAAAGGCTCCCAAGTTTAGTTTGGGAGTTGAGTTGGGGTGAAGTGCTGCATGGATACACATGTCATAGCTAGTCATGCCCCCAAGGTGCTGCCACCAAAGACAGTGTTTGCAACGAAAGTCATGAAATATCGAATGGCGGGGTTTTGGATGCTCGATACCTTCTTGCCGGTGAAGTCATGCTCATCCTTGGCGGACATTAGGTCCCATGTTCCGGACGCCTCATCGACGGGTGCTCCCCTGCTATCGAGAACCCCACGTTTCTCGAACGCAAAGTAGTTGCACCAATCCTCGAGCGTCATCGTACGTGGTACCCCTCCGAGTGTGAAGGAGCACCTTGCCGGCACCCTCAAGTCCTCAGGGGTGTGCTCAAAGCTGGTGACGAACTCGTTTGTGATGTCTCGGTACGTCAGGTAATGGAAGTTACTAAAAACTCCCATTTCGACATTGTTTGCTAGCCAGGCGAACTCCTCTTGAAGTCCTTGCTCCTGCATGAATGCATTGGACTTCCACTTGGTGGCCAACAGCTTCAGGTTGCTGAACCGCGCATAGTCCTTGTTCACGGCCACATAGAGGTTCTCCCCCTCATTCCATGAATGCTTGGAGCATGAGCCCATGACCTTCTTTCCCGCCGCAATTGCCGATTTCATCATTTTCTACACACAACACAAACAAGAACAGAAAATTATAAGTTTACGTGGGGAACGAGTTCTAGTATTCCCTAAGATCAATCCTAACAAATTACTTTGAATCCTAACATTCAAATCAAAAGGAAAAACAAAATTATTTGCATCTCATCTAGGGCAAGAACTAGGACAAAATCACCATGGAATCACGAAAATGAACCATGGATCGGGGGAGAAACTTACTGGTTATGAAGATGCACGAATCAAACGAATGAAATCCATGAAGAAACGAGGAATTTGAGGGATTTTTGTTAGGGTTTGAGAGAGAGAGAGAGAGAGGTGTTGCGGGCACAAGGAGGAGGAAGAAGTTCCCCATGCGCTGATGGCGTCAATATATGAGTCTGCACGCCATACGACCATCCATACGAGCGGTTGCATTCGTATGGAACGTCGTCTCATGTGCAAAACGGCTCGATATAGGGTTTGTGTACCTGGGACGACCATCCATACGAGCACGGCTGCTCGTATGGAAGGCTATCATTTTCTCTAGAGTTTGAAGCCGTTCGGGGCAACGCTCCATACGAGCACGCACACTCGTACAAAAGGTCGTCGTTGGCTCTGGTCTTCTGATGCGTTTTGACCAGGGTTTCATACGACCATTCATACGAGCGAGTGCGCTCGTATGAAAGGCCGTCGATCTCTCTAGACATTTTGACGTCTGCTTCTCTCCTTTGTGCAAGCATCCATACGAGCACAGCTGCTTGTACGTTAGGCTGTCTTTTTCTCTGTTGGTCTCCCTGTGATATTTTACCCTCTTTTCTTCTTTCTTCGATAATTCTCCGACAACACAATGTCAAAATAGACTTCCTCAAGCATTATTTATTCAAGTTTTTTCATGAGAGCATCCTAACTAGAATAAAACTCTTTAAAGTTAGAAAAATGATGGGTTGCCTCCCAATAAGCGCTGGTTTTTAGGTTGCTAAGCTCAACCTTGTACCTTAGAGGTGGTTTTAGGTCTCTGGCGGCCTCAGGTTCTCTTTACTTAATGCACATATTCGCTTTGCTGGTGGAATATACTTCTCTTTCTCTCCATGCTTCTTCAGGAAGTATATCACGATTTCTTCGTGATAAATTCTGAAAGTGAGTTTCCCTTCTGCACAATCAAAAGCTGCACCTGTGGTATTCAAACATGGTCTCCCAAGAATTATATACAATTTTTTATCTTCAGGCATGTCATGTATAATAAAATCCGTAGGCATAATATGCCCATCTAATCTCAGAAGCACATCTTCGGCCAGTCCTATTGGTTTCTTTGTGGACTTGTTGGCCATCTGCAAGGTTATACCTGTGGGAATACATTCCCCTAAATTCAACTTGCGATAGAGAGCTAGAGGCATCACACCGACTCCAGCTCCAATATCACAAAGAGCATTGTTTGTATCGATGTTACCAACGGAACAAGATATTGTAGGTATACCCAGGTCTCCTAGTTTTGTCGGTACCTTGTCCACAAATGGGTACTTTGTTATCATGGCCACCTGTTCTTTCAAATTCAAACTTCTTTTATTGTTAACAATACCTCGCATGAACTTAGCAAAAGTGGGAATCTTCAATATATCAGTTACATACAATGAAACTGTAAGATTCGAAATAGCTTGCAAGAAGGATGAATAGAGTTTGTCATTCGAAGGTGGCCTGACAGCTTTAGGGTAAGGAAGGGTTTTCTTCGTTTCACCTTTCTCTTTTTCTTTCTCATTTTATTTACCTTTATCTTTATTTCTTGAAGCTTGATTGCTTTCACCCCTTGTTGGATAGGGTTGCTTAGTCCTCTTTTCCACCCTAGGTTCTTTAGTCTTGTCATCTTCTGGGGCAGCTCCTTCATTATTATCGTTACCATCGACGGTTTCTGTGTCGAGATCAACTTCTTTGCCATTCTCCCCTTCCGCTTCATTATTTTGTGCATCTTGTTGGACTGGCTCTTCTGGTCTGGATCGTCGTTGAAGAGTTCTTCATCTTCTTGAGTTTGACTCTGACTTTCTCTCCTCTTCAATGCGATTGCTCCCTGTCATACCATTCAGATCCTTTGGGGTCCTGCATTTTTTTATACCACTTAGAGTGCCAATCTAGTTAGAAGAAACAAGATTATCTCTATCAAGTTGGGCAAGAATCGAAGATTGAGTTTCAGATATTTGTGAGCATTGGGTTTCTATCATGCGAGAATAGTGCCTCAAACTGCTGAACATGGAATGGCTGATGAAGATGAGTTAGCTGAATTTGTTCAGAGAAGAATGGAGGAGGCCGCTCGTGCCAAGAACACCTCAGTCCCAACATTTCTGAGTCCGAAAAAGATTCTTGACTTCATTGATATTTGGTGTCAGAAACCTGATACACCACTTGACGACTTGGATTTGCCGCCTGGACCAAGTCATGTTCTTTTTGCGTTTGTCCTCAATGAGAAGCACAAAATAGAGAAGGCAAAGCTTGTAAGGAAAGAGATGAAGAAGAAGCAGAAAGAGCTCAAGGATAAAATGCTCACAATATCCCCTTAGCAACTTGTTGCAATGCAATCTGAGATTCAACGCCTGTCTGATGAATATGAACGCCAGGCTGAGCACTGGTGTGGAGTGAAGGATAGATTCATCAACGCTTCAAACAAAGTTGTTGATGACCATAATCGAAGGCAGGCTACGAAGTTTGGCCGAGCACCTCCAACAAGTTCTTCAGCTCCCCCGCAAGAACCTGCCAGGGCAACTGTATCTGTTGCGCGTGAAGAAAACATCAGTGCAGCTACATCAACTGCACCTGAAGGGAATATCAGAGCAACTGCAACAGTTGCGTCTGAAGAAATTATACCACCCAGCTCCTCAGTGGCAGTACCAGAACAGTCTTCAACTTTGAAGCTTATCACACTTCCTTCTGCATCAGAAGCGAAGAAGACCTCAACTGCTGTCAAGAGAAAAGCTTCAGCACCCTTTGCCGCAAAAACAATGAATAAATTGAAGATGGCTCCAATATCTCCACTTATCGATGCCATACCAATTTCTTCAGCGCCTCCAACCAGAACCACCCAAGAGCTTCAGATTATTCCCTTCGGTGTGGACTATGTCATCCCACCTAAAGATGAAGAAGAGAATTCCCACTCTGCTGCTTCCACAGAGCAGGTGGATGAGGAAATTGAAGTTGAAGAACATTCTTCACTTCCAATGGTATCATCGCGCGAACCACAGCCAGTCCAAGTGACTGAGGAAATTGCCGCTTCAACTGGAAGCGATGAAGAAACTAATGAGGACATGGATGTGGGTTCCTCAACTCCTGTTATACATGATGATTTCTGGGATGTCACTCATCCGAACTCACCCCTCACCATCCCACTCACACAAGTACTTCAGTCTCCAGTAGTCACTGAGGAAATACACATTGGTTCTGAAGGTCATCAACCATCCCTTCAAACCATCAATGAGGAAATTCCAGCTGCATCAGCTGAAGAAATTGTGCAACAACTAAATGATGAAGAAGTTGCACCTCCTCCACCTCAACAAGAAGAACCAGCTCCCTCAGCAGATTCAGACACAGTTCCGTTTGCAACAACTGAGGAAGTTGCAAAATCTTTGGCCATCACGAATCCCAATGACTCATCGGGCTCTCCGAGACCCATCTTTAATGTGAGGCCAAAGAAGATAAACCTTCAGCCTGTGCCCTCAATGCCCAAGGTTGGCAAAAGCATTAGAAGGCCAAAATTTGACAATGCTACCTTCTTTGAAGAGAAGAATTTCTTCATAGGTGAGTCACCTTATGACTCTGCAAAAATCAGGCGTCAGAGATTTTGGACAAATAATCAAATGAACTATTATTCATCACTGCCGTTTGACAAGAACAAAGTATTCCCGCATCGCCATATTCCTCATGTGGATATGGAATCCCTACCATGCTTTCGGCCTGTTCTAGCTGTTCTTCACGATGCCAGGCTACTCAGTTTTGTCACTGATGTTTGTGATTGGAATGAAGAGCTCATTCTTCAATTTTATGCCACCTTTGCATCTATCTGGTGATGTAGACAATATTCACTCATGGGCTCTCGACTGGATGAGTGAGAACACACACTATAAAGCTCCAGCTGATGAATTGCTTCGAGCTCTTCCTGTTGATTTGCCCTCCACTGAAGCCAGAAAGATCTATGAAGAACCTGAGCTGCCCAATCATCTGATACAAGTGCTGATGAAGCCATTGGCTGAAGGAGAAGCTCAAAGAACAACCTTCTTAGTGAAGGATCTACAATTTGTGCCAAGGACAGTATATCAAATTTTGGCCAAAACCGTCAGTCCTATCAAAGGCCACAATTCTGTGACTGAAGAAGTTGTAGGGATCATGAAGAACTTGCTATTCAATATCATCCATGGTATTCCTATCAACATACATGATTTCTTCGTGAGGACTTTGGCCACTGTCGCACAATCTCTATTTGATTTGAAGCCTTATGCACCTTGGCTCATGAGATTCATCCGAACAAGATCTTCAATCAACTACAAAGCTGACTATCAAAATCATCTCAGCTTTCTGCCAGATGTGGAAATTCTTCAAAGCACAACTGCTTCAGTTCTTGGCAAAGGCAAAGCTGTTATTGATGAAGGTGTTCGTCCCCTTGATTGCCAATTTCGTCAGCCTGTCTCACAATCCACAGGATATGATTCATCTAGCCATGACACTGATGCAAATGCCACTTAGCAAACCCCTCAAGGTGACGCTCCTCGAGTGATGACTAATCGTGAGCTCCTCATAAGTCTTCATCAGAAAGTTGACAAGAATCACAACTGGGTTAAGCGTCAACTCCATGCAATTCTTGGCAATATGACTGTGACTCAAAATTCAGTCTAGAAAAATCATTATTATTTGCATGAGATCTTTGACAGGAGTTGGGCCATTCTTTCACATCTGAAGACCCCTGACGAACTTGAAGAAATGGAATTCAAAATGAACTTCGATTGGGCCAATCCGCCCAAGAAGTTCAAGAAGGTTCAAGTTCCTCCGATGGTCCCAAGCTCTGTGTCTTCTTCATGTGTAACTGATTAAAATGAAGATGTTGAAGACACTACAGCAGGCCCTTCTTCAACTCGTGACCCCAACAACGACACTGGCGCTCCCTCGACTACTTCATGATATTCTTCAGGGGTGTTAGTTCTCAGTTTTGTCTCCTTTTGGTCATCTAATGACAAAGGGGGAGATATTTGAGTTAGTCTTCAAGCGGGTCTTATATCGGGTTGTTTCTTTTGCTAAGTTGCAACTCTTGGCTCTTCATTTGATTCGCTCCTTTGATGAGTTGTAACTTATATACTGTTGGTGGTCTGACACTCCTCTGCGACATTTTATCTGCATGCGTGATTATGCTCTGATCCTCAAATATATATATGTGCATGCATGTTATAATTCGTCAGACACCAATTTTCATCATGCATTCAAATTCTTCAATATCTTATGATCATGCATGATTGGATTCCAAGATATAGGGGAAGATCTCCATAATTTCAGCCTGCCATGTGCATTTGTAATCCAGAGCAAATTCTTCATACGCACATCTTCAGGGGGAGTTCCTCAATATCTTGTAACCAATGTCTTCACATTCTGTACTTACTCTTCCACTATTTTTATTCCTGTTGAAAACTTAACTGATTTGTCATCAATCACCAAAAAGGGGGAGATTGTAAGTGCATCAAGTGCCCCCTTAGTGGTTTTGGAGCATTGAAGACAAATAGATTAAGGGACTAATGTGTGTGTAAGTGTACACAGGAGAAAATAGTCCCTGAAGACTTGGTTTAACCACGGAAGTCGACCCCTAAAAATGTATTTCTTCAAGTGAAGAATATGGTGTGGCCTTTGAAGAAATCGATGTGAAGACTTTGAAGCTTGAAGACCTTGTTTTCGTAGTTTCTTTTTCTTCTTATTTGAGTCATACGAAAAACCGTACTGTTAAAGGGGGTCTAGGTGAAACATATTTCATACTTCAAAGCGATGCTCAAACCTATACATACTACAGCCGCTTCGAGTGAAGCCTTTGGAAATCTTCGGAACAGCTGACGAATTTGACAGTGACAGTGACGAAGTTCATCTGGTCTCTAGCGAATTTGGTCAGGCTGAGGAGTTAGGATTTCGCTAGTGCGATCTGCCTATCGTGAGGAAATAGAGTGCCCCGACGAAATTGAGAGCTTAATTTCCGACCGTTGTTGCGCTGCGTGCCAGCTGTCGAGTGGATTCTTATCCTGACGACGGTCAGGTCTGAGAAGGGCATTTATGACAATTCATGTCAGGTTGCCCCTGGCTATAAATAGCCGCCCCCCATAGCCACTAGTTGGTGGGCTGCTCTAGAGAGAACTTGACACTTGTCATTTGAGAGCAACCCTTCCTCTGACGACTTTGTGAGAACCCAAGTGAGGAAAACCCAACCAGAGCCAAAGTGACTGTGCATCACTGAAGAAGTTGATCTGTGTGATCCGACGCTTATTACCTTTGAAGACTGTCATTCTTCCAGACGGTTGGGCGTCTTGTTCTGATCACCCAAGAGTAATTGTGGCATGCTGGTGAACAAGTCTGTGAAGGTTTTGGAAGTCTACCTTGAAGACTTACCACGAGTGATTGGGCGAGGTCTAAGTGACCTTAGCTCAAGAGGAATACGGAGAGGACTAAGTGTGCTCCGAGGTAAGACTGAGCTGCCTCAACCAGACGTACAGTTGATACAACAACTGGAACTGGTCTACCAAATCGCTGTGTCTTCACGAAGCCAGGCTGGTTTCAAATTCCTCACCCCTTTACCTTTACGCATTTCCGTTGCTAAAGAACTTGTGCTCTACTTTTCTGAAGAACTTGAACTGAAGACTTTCATCATGTTGTATTTCATTCCTTCAGTTCATCTTCCTCATGCATGTTTGTTTGTATGACTACTTGTTCTTCACTTGTATGTATTTCTTTTGCATGCTATCTACATTTGTGTCGATCTAGTTTCACTCCTGTTTCTATTTCGTCACTCTGATTTTCGTCAAAATCTTCAGAGTTTGATGAATTCTAAAAATCTCCCATTCACCCCCCTCTGGGAGTTAACCTGCACTTTCATATGTCCTCAACAGGCATGCTGCGCCCTAAGGTGCACTTAACAGAGTCCTTATCAGAGGTCTTGCCGGTCTTCTTTTTCTTTCCTCCCCCGGGAACTTTGCCGGCAGGAGCAAGTGCCTCGATGGCAGATGCTGCCACTACCTTCTGGTAGAGCTTGTCGGTGCAGATGATTGCGTCTTTCTGGTTGGACTGGATGGTGAGAATGCCCATTGGCCCTGGCATCTTGATGACGTTGTACGCAAAATGCGACGCAGCCATAAATTTTGCCAACGCCGGGCGGCCCAGAATTCCGTTGTACGGCAGCGGCATCTTGGCGATGTCAAAGAAAATCTTTTCCGTCATGTAGTTGAGCTCGCTGTCGAATGTGACCGGCAATGTCACTTGGCCCTTCGGCTTGTTCCTCCCTGGACTGGTCCCTTGGAAAGTGCCTGTCTCCTCAAGATCCTTGTCGGGGATCTACAGCCTATTGATCACTTCAGGAGAGATCAAGTTCAAGCCGGCCCCACCGTCAACCAGCATCTTTTTCACCTTGACGTTGTAGACTATTGGTGAAACTAACAGCGGCAAAAACCCGTCCGCAGTGGTGCAAACAGGATGATCCTTGGTGTCGTGGTTTTGTCACGGCAAGATGTCCGCAAGAAAGGACTTAGTGGCGAGGCCATCACACCTAGGTGGTAGCTTGAACAGGGTTGATTGGAATCGAGAGACGCGAGTTTTACCCAGGTTCGGCCCCTCACGGTGGAGGTAAAAGCCTACACCCTTCTTAATTGCTATTGATGATGATGATCTCGATTACAAGGGTGTTGTTTTGCTACCTCTATCTCAAGAGCTAGTTTATCTGTCTATCCTGACCCGTCCCTCATGGGCTGCCTTGCCCCTCCTTATATAAGTCGAGGGGCCGGATTACATGTAGAGTCCTAGTAGGACTACAACTAGTCTATTTTCTATTACAAGTCGGATCCTAGTCCGGGCCTTTTCTTCAGAACTGGTCTACCCAGGCCGGGTCTTCTCTCCGGGCCGGGTCTACCCAGGCCGGGTCTTGCTTCTCTTACCAGGTTCCTTCCAGGGTCCAGTCCCATGGAGAGTCAGCCTGTTTAATGCCACGCGTGATCCGGTTATGGGCCCTTCGTTCCTGCCGGGTTATGCCTTGGGATGCCGGGTCTAGCCGCGGGTAATTCCCCCGACATTAGCCCCCAGTTTAGCTTGAATTTATTCATGCTAAGCTCCTGAAATAAGAATAACTAATAACTTAAAGGACCGGTGCGCTCTTGCCGGTTTACTCAATGAACCAACTCCTGGAAAAATCCGGGTCTTTTGGTCATATCAACATGCCGGCTTCAGAATCAACTTGCTGATGCTAGTTCCATGCAGAAAAATATTGAAAAAATCACCCATCTGACATTTTGAGTCGGCTTCCAATGCTTCGGCTTGATAAAAATGTTGGGAAAAAATAAATCCATCTGATGTTGAACAGGCTTTCAATGCTTCTAGGTCTTCTATGAATAACTTAGAGGAGATGCTCTTTGCAAGCCTCCACCAAGAAAATGAGACCCGGATCGCTCAAAATTGACCGCTTGAAGTTGTTCTTCTATTTTTTTATCTCCATATTACCTGTAGCCCCCAAGCTCCGAGTTTATCAGTTCATGATGACTTGGTGCTTTGCATAGAAATAATGTCTTGATTGTGTAGCCCCCAAGTGCCGGGTTGACTTGCCTGCAGCAACCTGGGACTTGTAATTGTCTTATACTTATAAAACTTCAGCCAGTGTAGCCCCCAAGTCTTTAAGAGTAGAATGGAATGATAGCTTAAGACTTGTTTAAATATAAATGTTGCAACTTTGGAGAAATCCGGGTTGTTCATCTGAGTCTCCAGTCATAACCTGAAAGTTTTGCATTTGACATGTGTAGCCCCCAAGGGCCGGCTCATCAGTATGTGATGGGCTGGGTCTTCAATTTGATCCTTAATTATAATCTGTTTAAACAACTGAATTCTATAGCCCCCAAGTGTCGGGTCGCATGCCTGCAGTGACTTGGGACTTTTTAGAAAATTTGTAGATCTTGAACTGAGAAGTGTAGCCCCCAAGTGCTGAGTCATTTGTATACAACGACTCGAAACTTACATGTACTTCTCCTTTGAAAATAACATCATATGATGCAGCCCCCAAATGCTGGGTTGCATGCCTGCAGCGACTTGGGACTTTCACATAGGAACACCTTTGATTGTTAATTTGGAGAAAGCTTTGATATTCCATAGCCCCCAAGTGCCGGGTCACAAGCCTGCAGCAACTTGTGACTGCTGAAGAAGTTATCTAACCCTGATTCTTATGCAAGCTATGTTGACACAAACCGGCTCAGAAATTGCCGAGTTGAAAGAGTAGGACTTGTTGCTTTATCGGGCAGTGCCATCATGCACTTTTGAAATATTTGTGCCAAAGATCAATCCTCAAAACTTGTTATGTTGATTGCTCAATATGAATCCTTGACTGGAGTTGCAGCTTAACCAAATAACGGCCGGCTTCCGAGGCTTGATACTTGAAATATAAAGGCCGACGACCACTGATGCTGAGACAAATCAAGCAACACATCAACCCGGACAATCCAGCTACCGGCTTTCAGCCATAAATTTCACCGGCTTAACCCATTGTGATAAAAATTTGTTGAAAAATGGCCCCTTTGTGGCTTCATAATAGTTGTTGAAAAACTCTGTAATCTGTCAATGCCTGGTCTTATAGACTTTGATGTTAATTGAGACCTTGGCCGTGATTGCAGTGCAACCCGACAAATATATGTTTGAGAAATCCAGAAGTGTTGTATTGTAATACAAAGCACAAATTAAATATCCCAAGACCTGGTCAATTCTGTGACCCAGAATTTTCTGTGACCCGGTTTCTATTTATAACCCGGGTCGTATGTATGAAAATTGATACCTGAAAAGAAAATGCATAGATAGAGATATATATAAGAAATAACATGACAAAAAAATTAACTTAAATATTAAGCCGGCTTTCGTGGCACGACATAAAGACCGACTTTCGAGGCTCGAGTCTGATTTGCTTCTGTGAAGCAGGCTTTTTGGCCTCTTTTGGTTTGTCCTAGCTCTCTGAAAGCCGGCTCTCACGTGACTTAACCGGTGTTTTAACTTTGATGAGTTAAGGGTCTCCTCTGTGATTGACTCATCAGGCGTTCACCGGGTCACCTTTTTGGAGTAGCATTTTGCTAACACGCAGGTATAACCAAGAATAATATTTGGCGTATGCCGGGTCAAGAGGATGAGAAAGCTAAACTCGGTGAGTTGGAAGCCCCCAAGTGACCATATGATCATGGAACAGCTCAGCATAGGATATACAGGAGACAATGCTACTACTGCAAAACATCTGGGGTCCAGATAAGCCGGCTTTATTCCATTGATCATAATATGATGAGCCAATAAGGTAGGATACCCATGTTTGAACTGAGCATCGTGGCAACTAGTTCTCTTTGGCAACCTTTACTTTTTCGCCAATAAGGCCAGGTACCCATGTTTGAACTGCGCATCATGGCAACTAGTCCTCTTTGGCAACCTTTTTTATTTTTTGCTAATAAGGCAGGATACCTATGTTTGAACCGCGCATCATGGCAGCTAGTTCTCTTTGGTAACCTTTAATTTTTGGCCAATAAGGCAGCAGCCCCTGGGCACCAGGTTGTCTTCCCTATAACGACCCGGGGTTCTTGTAATTGTTGAGGCCGGTCAACTCTGCTGAGTCATGTCTGTGTAACCCCCGAGTCTTAAGTCGACTCAAGGAGCCGACTTGAGATTCTCCATACTTGGCTGTGGCATAAACTCGCGTAGAGTTCGATAGTGGAAAGATGAAATTTATTGAAGCCAGGGGCGATGTGGCGAATTGATGATCTTCGCGATGCTCGTCATATGTCCTCAACATATGTCTTTCAACAAAACCATTTTTGCCCAAATTGAGTTCATACGTCTCTTGACCCATTCCTTCTTATTCTCTCTTGGTCTGGCTCTCCTGGCTCCTCCAGGGCCATTTTTTTCTGCTGGCTTTTGAATTGCCAGCTCTCCTAGATTCTCCAAGGACGGTTCCTCCGTGGCCGACTCTCTTGTTTCCACGATGTGCTGAAGCAGACCGGACCGTGGGGATGGCAGGCCAATGCGCCTACCCATTGGGCAACCCGGCGTGGGTGGAGGCTGATAATAGATATATATTTCTTTTTTGCTGCAGCATTGTTGGAGTAGACCGGGCCGCAAGGGCAGCGGCCTGCACGCGTCCATTGGGTAGCTCGGGCGAGCGGGCGCAACCCCTGTGTGTTAATGTAGACCAGACCGCAGGGGCGGCGGTTTGCGCGCGTCCATTGGGCATCTCGTATGGGCGAGCGCGGGCCTGACGTGTTGATGTAGACCGGACCGCAGGGACGGCGGCCTGCGCGCCTTTTTGTTAGGCAGCGCAGCATGCGCAGACACCAGTGCAGATGACGCTGGCGCGTGCCCCATATCCGCAGTACGTCGTCACTTTTATAGTGAACACTTGTCCTGCATATTAAAATATATAGGCCGGAGTAATTGTTCTTTGAAGAATTTAATATGTACTAAAAAACAGATTGGACGGATTGCACCTGATTTATTTGAACTACAGATGATCCGTGTGCAACATCCGTCTGAATGTCCGATTGATGAGACCCGCTGTAGTATTCCTCGCTGCATGGCTATCAACACTTTTTTTTAGCGATGAACATGAACGGCTGGTGTAGCAGGCGCACTTGTTCCTGTTGAACTCAAATTGACCAGAAAAGTAGTATTAATGGAGCGTTAGTACCAGGCTTCTCGTGGAATATAATATCCATCAATCCTCAATTTCCGTGCGAGTACTAATAGTACTTTGGCTTGATTTTCCTCGTGCATGTCATATATCTTCCCTCCCTTTTTTTTGCCTTTCAATACGGAGATGTTGTATGCACGGGAACATGCCAATGCTAGACCGTCTTGGATCAGTAGCCAGTAGCTTTATCAGATCGGAGAAACTGCACTGCTGCCTGCTATAGAGGTCACAACGCCGGTCGTCAATCCGACCTCCGCTTGTACATATTGGAGTGATGCAAACCTGGTTTTGCCAGCCGACCTCCGCCTGTAGGTTTCCTTCGCAAAGACTGTGCGAAGTAGTACTTCCAGTAGCCGTGTGTGGCCTCTGTCATCGTACGGCACAAAGCCGGGTCAGCAAATAATCATAGCGTTGGGAGTATTTTCTTTGTCTCTTTTTTTTACTGGTCGATCTGGCCTCCATATGGACTTTCATCTAGCTTTCTCTGAGCCACCGTTTTGGTCTAACCGATCTCCTCTGTATGATGGCCCCTTCGTACGTGTGCACTAGGCAGTTTGACTTTCCTGAAAATTTACTAGTGGTAATAGTACTTGAGTAGTACTAGTAGTGCTTGCTAGCTCCTTCATAGCTACTTTATTGATTTCTTCCATGTGACATGGTAGTACTACGACTAGCTGGAAGAGACCACATCTCCAAGTTCCATCGAATTTTAATTAGTAGTACTACTTGACGGAGTAGTGCTACATGGCTGGTGTTCTCATTGGAACTTGGTCCTTCTTGGTTGGGTCTTCAGAGGATCACTCTCGCGTTGAAGTAATCCAGCATGGATCTTGGGACAGCTGCCGCCTGAGGATAATACCCTTTGGAATTGTTCACCAGCCGCAATGCTTGAGAAGCCGCCAAAAACACTGTCTCAATCCAATCGACTGTGGCGCCAGATGTAGGGCAGCGCCTTGGGGCCTGCCCCCGCCACCAGGATGAGATGTGTCTAGCGGAGGTCCCGTCCACCTTGGGTTTGATCAGAGGCCAGATCGAACCGACCTTGGGTAGCGCGTACCAGCGCCGCCGCTATAATTATTTTCCGATCTTGATTTTAAGATTGAACTTGACGGTGATCTTAAGCCACACACACGGGGCCCCAAGGCTGTCTCATGCCGGGTCATCCTGCATGATTGTTCCATGTCGATTCTTCTTCAATCGCAAGCTTCTCGATCCCTGAAGAGCTCCCTCCAAGAACACAACACCACCGTGCGCTGGCCCCATGGTGGGCGCCAACTGTCGTGGTTTTGTCACGGCAAGATGTCCTCGAGAAAGGACTTAGTGGTGAGGCCATCGCACCTAGGTGGTAGCTTGAACGGGGTTGATCGAAATCGAGAGACGCGAGTTTTACCCAGGTTCGGCCCTCACGGTGGAGGTAAAAGCCTACATCCTGCTTAATTGCTATTGATGATGATGATCCCGATTACAAGGGTGCTGTTTTGCTACCTCTATCTCGAGACCTAGTTTATCTGTCTGTCCTGACCCGTCCCTCTTGGGGTGCCTTGACCCTCCTTATATAAGTTGAAGGGGCCGGCTTACATGTAGAGTCCTAGTAGGACTACAAATAGTCTATTTTCTATTACAAGTTGGATCCTAGTCCGAGCCTTTTCTTCCGAACTGATCTACCCAGGCCGGGTCTTCTCTCCGGGCCGGGTCTACCCAGGGCGGGTCTTGCTTCTCTTACCAGGTTCCTTCCTGGGTCCAGTCCCATAGAGAGCCGGCCTGTTTAATGCCATGTGTGATCCGGTTATGGGCCCTTTGGTCCTGCCGAGTTATGCCTTGGGATGCCGGGTCTATCCACGGGTAATTCCCTCGACACTCGGTGTCAAAGACGATGGGCACATGCGACCACTTGAGTGGCTTATGTGATTCCATTGCCGGCTCCGCTGCATTCACTTTGCGGACCCACTATTTCAGTTGCCGGTGTGAGGAGTGCAAAGATGCGCCTCCGTCAACACACATGGCGTCCACTGCATTCTGGAACTCTTTGTCGGACCCTTCTTTGTCCCCATCATCATCATCCTTCTGGCCCTGAGCGGGCTTCTCCTTTGGCTGCTTTGCCATGCCGCTGCGGCCTCCGCGGCCACCACGGTTTTGTTTGCTGGACCCATCGGCACCATCCTGGCCCTTCTCCTTGCCGCGATTTTCATACTCAGCTTTCTGCTTCTCGGTAAGTTGCTCTACTTGCCGGTACTGCTGGCGGTCATGTCCTTTGGTGCAGTGGATCTTACAGTATGGCCCATCGGTCTTGCCGGCCATGTCACCTGCTGCAGCCTCCCGGCAGTCAGCGCATCCGGCAACCTCCTTGCCGGGGCTTTCTGCCTTGGCCTTCTGGGCGGCGTTGGTGTCTCCGGAGCCCTTGACGGCCATCACTGACTTGCCTTTGCGCTTCCTGTTGCACTTCCGGCTCTTTTTCTACGGGGTCGATGCGTCGTCGTCCTCAGAATGGACTTCTGCACCAGCATCTTCCCCGGGAAGTCTCCTCCTCTCTTCAGCACATGCACATCTATCCGCCAAGGCATACAGATCATTGATGGTCTTGACATGTTCTATATTCATCTCAGACCGCATTCTGCGATTACGCACATTCGTGTGGAATGCGGCAACAACAACTGCGGGATGAATGTCAGGGATATTGTGGTGCACACGGCTGAACCTTTGTATGTACTTGCGGAGGTTCTCTCCATCTCTTTGGGGTAACACATGCAGATTGCTGGCCTGCCCAGGGAGCTTGTGGCCACCTTGGTAGGCACCAACAAAATGATGGCATAGATCCGACCAAGAAGAAATGGACCCCTCAGGAAAATTCATCAACCATGACCTGACGTTGGGTTTGAGCACCAACGGGAAGTAGTTCGCCAGTATCTTCTCGTCCTGTCCCCCGGCAGCCTGCACCGTGATGGTGTAGATGCCAAGGAACTCTGCTGGACTGAGCATGCCGTCGTACTTGTCGAGCAGCTCTGGTTTGAATGCACGGGTGGATGGCCAGCAAACCTGCCGCAGCTCACGAGTAAACGCTAGGCACCCCACATCGTAGGTAAGTACCCAGGGGTCACTAGCGCAGGGGCGTTTGCTGCCGGCCCGGCACGGTTGTCTGATTGACGGCGTGCTTCCGGGAGCCGCTCGATAGTCGTATGGGTGTCTTCGGCGCGCCATTATTGGAGCACTTGGTGCTGATCTTGGCGGCCTCGCGGATCCGATGATGCCATGGACAGCACGTCCTGGTCGCCCGATCGGCGAGCTTGCCGCTGCGGTGGCTGTTGACGCTGAGGTGACTGCACCGTTGGCGCACCGTCTCCGGCACGACAGCCAGTTGGTCCTGCCGGCACTGTGGGTGGTCATTTGGAGGGCCCCGCCTCTAGTGTTTTGCTAGGACCGGCAAAACTAATGATTCTCTGAATGGTGGCTCTCCATTCGTCCATCTTGTCGGGGCCAGGCGGGAAGTTCAAAAGCATTTGAACCCGTGCCATGGCCTCTACCGTCGTGGTTGGCATGGCCAGGAGCATAGAACGAGATGGCGTTCGACTCCTGGCAGAGCCAGAAGGAACTCCGCCACGTACCTGCTGATGACACACAAGTATAGGGGATCAATCGTAGTCCTTTCGATAAGTAAGAGTGTCGAACCCAACGAGGAGCAGAAGGAAATGACAAGCGGTTTTCAGCAAGGTATTTTTTGCAAGCACTGAAATTATCGGTAATGAGTAGTTTGATAGCAAGATAATTTGTAACAAGTGACAAATAGCAATAGTAACAAAGAGTGCAGCAAGGTGGTCCAATCTTTTTTGTAGCAAAGGACAAGCCGGAACAATCTCTTATAATAAGCAACACGTTCTCGAGGACACATGGGAATTTCATCTAGTCACTTTCATCATGTTGGTTTGATTCGCGTTCGCTACTTTGATAATTTGATATGTGGGTGGACCAGTGCTTGGGTGCTGTTCTTACTTGAACAAGCCTCCCACTTATGATTACCCCCTCTTGCAAGCATCTGCAACTACGAAAGAAGAATTAAGATAACTCTAACCATAGCATTAAACATATGGATCCAAATCAGCCCCTTACGGAGTAGCGCATAAACTAGGGTTTAAGCATCTGTTACTCTAGCAACCCATCATCTAATTACTACTCCACAATGCATTCCCTTAGGCCCAAAGATGGTGAAGTGTCATGTAGTCGACGTTCACATGACACCACTAAGAGAATCAACAACATACATATCATCAAAATATCGAACGAATACCAAATTCACATGATTACTTATGACAAGACTTCTCCCATGTCCTCAAGCACAAAAGTAACTATTCACAAATCATCATCATGCCCAAGATCAGAGGGGTATTAAATAGCATATTGGATCTGAACATATAATCTTCCACCAAATAAACCAACTAGCATCAACTACAAGATGTAATCAACACTACTAGCAACCCACAGGTACTAATCTGAGGTTTTGGACAAAGATTGAATACAAGAGATGAACTAGGGTTTGAGATGAGATGGTGCTAGTGAAGATGTTGATGAAGATTTGCCCTCCCAGGATGAGAGGGTTGTTGGTGATGTCGATGGCGATGATTTCCCCCTCCCGGAGGGAAGTATCCCCGGCAGAAACTCTTCGCCGGAGGGCAAAATAGCTCCTGCCCAAGTTCCGCGTCAAGACGGCGGGGCACCGTCCCAAAAGTCTTCTCTCTATTTTTTAGGGCAAATGTGCTTATATACCAGAAAATGGGGGCCAGAGGAGGGCCAGGGGCCCCACGAGGTACCAGGGCACGCCTGGGGGGGTGGCGCGCCCTGGTGCCTCGTGGAACCCTGGGTGGCCCCCTCTGGTACATTTTGCTTCCAGTATTTTTTATTTATTCCAAAATAATTCTCCGTGAAATTTCAGCTCATTTGGAGATGTGCAGAATAGGTATCTTGACATAGCTTTTTCAGGTCCAGAATTCCAGCTGCCGGCATTCTCCCTCCTTGTGTGAATCTTGCATATTAAGAGAGAAAAGGCATTAGAATTGCTCCAAAAAGTGTTATAATGATTAAAAACACTATATATAACAGTAGAAAAAGATGATGCAAAATGGACGTATCAACTCCCCCAAGCTTAGACCTCGCTTGTCCTCAAGTGCAAGCCGATATCGATAATCATGTCCACATGTTTAGAGAGAGAGGTGTCGATAAAAACAAAATACGGAGATAGTAGCATCATGATCATTATTGTAACAGAAATATTCAAAACTTCTCATGAGCAAGTAACAATTCATCACAACAATGAAGTATAAGGCATAAACTTTCTTGAAAACTAACAAACTATGTTCTCAGTCAACAATGCAATTGCAATTCATCATATTTTTAGGAAGGGTCTCATGTAGGAGCTTTTTAGCAAGTTCACATACTCAACCATCATATAGTCTTCTATGATTGCTAACACTCACATCATATATATGGAGCAAAAAGTTTCATCCAGACACACAGAAAGATAGGGGCTTATAATTTCGCCTCCCAACTTATTCACCTCAATGGTGATGTCAACAATAATAACTCATGATCACTCATATCCAACTGGATATATATGTTTAGATCTTTCCCCACCATATGATGCTTGCAAAACAAAAAATAAAAAATGAATAGAGGAGAACACTATTGACTCTTGCATAAAAAGTAAATACATAAAAGTAAAAGATAGGCCCTTCGCAGAGGGAAGCAGAGGTTGTCATGCGCTTTTTATTGTTGGATGCACATGCTCTTAATGCAAAGGAACGTCACTTTGTATTGCCCCTTATGATAGCAACCTTTATTATGCAGTCTGTCGCTTTTATTTCTTTGCCATCACAAGTTCGTACAAAGCTTATTTTCCCTTACAATAAAAGTTTCATACATATTTAGAGACAATTTTTATTGCTTTTTTCACCGATGACAACTTACTTGAAGGATCTTATTCAATCTATAGGTTGATATAGTGGACTCTCATGACGTGAAACTGGGTCTAAGGGTTTTTGATGCACAAGTAGTATCTCTACTTGGTGCGGATTTTTTGGCTAGAAAAGATATTGGGCAAGCACCACATGTTGGAGGATCTATAACAATATAACTTCTATATGAATATAAGCAAACATAATTCATTACATTGTCTTCCTTGTCCAACGTCAACAATTTGACATAAAATACTTAATGGGGGCTCACAATCATAAAAGATGTCCAAGATAGTATATTTGCATGTGAATCTTCTCTTCCCTTATTAACTCTTTCATGAATTGCATCATGGACTAATACTATGTTTGTTATCCTCCAAAAAAACTTACCACTTATACTTTTCTTTATGTAATGTCATTACTTTCCATAAGATTAGCATATGATCTTTTTCATCATTTTCATTGCTAGGATTGAAACATAAAAGTAAAGAAGCAAAAACTCAAACTACTCATTATTATATAACTCTCAACTCGATTACATAGATAGATGGATCACAAAACTAGCACTCGAAAATAGATCATACTAAACTTTTATTCAACTAGATCACGAAATAACTAAGGATCGAACTAAAAGTAGGTAAAGATAATAAAAGTGATGGTGATACGATACCGGGGCACCTCCCCCAAGCTTGGCACAAGCCGAGGGGAGTGCCCATACCCATGTGCTCAAGTCTCCTTCTTCGGTGATGGCGGTGGTGATGAAGTGGCAAGCTTGTCCTTCAGCTCAAGCAGATACATCAATCTGCGGTTGATGCTCCGAAGGGCGATGTTTTGCTCTTCCAACAAAATAACTTAGTGAGTGAGAGATATATTCTGAACAGAAACTATTTCAAAGACTCTTAGGGCTACAATTACGGATGGGGAGAGACGATCATATAAGGGTTGAAGTATGTCTCCCTTCTCTGCGGTCTCCTCCATGGGGATGGCTTGCTCTCCTTCTGGGGCCTGGGCTCCTGCAACTTCCTCGACCTTGTCCTCCTTGCCATTACCTTCTTCTCCTGACGTCAACTCGTAGTAAACCTCACTGTAAGGGCGTTTGCCCGGCGATGGTTGCACAATGCGGTGCTTGGCACGTAGCTTTTGGGGAGCCATGGTGACCTAGATCTGACAGAAAACAGCACGAAACAAGAACAGAGAAGATTTCTGCGATACGGTGGTCAAAACATACGGGAGTATATATAAAGAATTTTTATCTTGCAAAACAAGTAATCCAGAAGAAAAACGGAGTCAGGAAGGCTCACGTGGGGCCCACGAGGTACCAGGGCGTGCCTGGGGGGGTGGCGCGCCCTGGTGCCTCGTGGGCACCAGGTGGGTCCCCCCCGGCTGTTTCTTATTTTTGTATTTTTTTAATATTCCAAAACGGACAGAAATATTTTTATGGAATTTTTCGAGTCGGTTTACTTACCGTATCACATACCTCTTCCTTTTCAGGCTTCTGGAGTGTTCCGGAAGGTCTCTCTTATGTATTCCTCCGATGTAATTGTTTCAATAATATTGGTTTCAACATTAATGGGGGTACCTGAAATATAATGCTTAATTCTTTGCCCATTCACCACTCTCGGATTAGTGCCTTCGGAGTTGTTTATTTTGATGGCTCCGGAGCGATAGACTTCTTCGATAATATACGATCCTTCCCATTTAGAGAGAAGTTTTCCTCCAAAGAATCTCAAACGAGAGTTGTACAATAGAACTTGCTCACCCACTTTGAATTCCCATTTTTGAATTCTTCTATCATGCCACCTTTTAACTTTTTCTTTAAACAATTTGGCATTTTCATAGGCTTGGGTTCTCCATTCATCTAATGAGCTAATATCAAATGACCTCTTTTCACCGGCAAGTTTAAAATCATAATTGATTTCTTTAATTGCCCAATATGCTTTATGTTCTAACTCAAGAGGCAAATGACATGCTTTTCCATAAACCATTTTATAAGGAGACATACCCATAGGATTTTTATAAGCAGTTCTATAAGCCCATAGTGCATCGTCAAGTTTCTTAGACCAATTCTTTCTAGATCTATTAACGGTTTTTTGCAAAATTAATTTTATTTCCCTATTGCTCAATTCTACTTGAACACTAGATTGAGGGTGATAGGGAGATGCAATTCTATGGTTGACATCATATTTAGCAAGCAATTTACGGAATGCACCATGAATAAAATGTGAACCACCATCAGTCATTAAATATCTAGGGACTCCAAACCTTGGGAAAATAACTTCTTTAAGCATTTTAATAGAAGTGTTATGATCAGCACTACTAGTTGGAATAGCTTCTACCCACTTAGTAACGTAATCAACAACAACTAAAATATGAGTATACCCATTGGATTTAGGAAAAGGTCCCATATAATCAAATCCCCAAACATCAAACGTTTCAATAGCAAGTGAATAATTCATAGGCATTTCCTGACGTCTATCAACATTACCAATTCTTTGACATTCATCACAAGATAAAACAAACTTACGAGCATCCTTGAAAAGAGTAGGCCAATAAAAACCAGATTGCAATACCTTATGTGCAGTTCTGTCTCCCGCATGGTGTCCTCCGTAAGCCTCGGAATGACACTTCCGTAGGATTTGTTCCTGTTCATGCTCAGGTATACAATGCCTAATAATACCATCTACTCCTTCTTTATAAAGATGTGGGTCATCCCAGAAGTTGTCTTAAATCATAGAAGAACTTTTTCTTTTGTTGGTATGTGAAACTAGGTGGTATATATTTAGCAACAATATAATTAGCATAGTCTGCGTACCAAGAAGTATTACGAGAAGCATTTATGACAGCTAATTGTTCATCATGAAAGTCATCCATAATAGGAAGTGGGTCATCAAGAACATTTTCCATTCGGGACAAATTATCTGCTACAGGATTCTCAGCTCCCTTTCTATCAGTAATATGCAAGTCAAATTCTTGTAGGAATAAAACCCACCTAATAAGTCTAGGTTTAGTATCTTTCTTTTCCATAAGATAATTAATAGCAGCATGATCAGTGTGAACGGTTACTTTAGAATCAACTATGTAGGATCTGAATTTATCACATGCAAACACAACTGCTACAAATTCTTTTTCAGTAGTAGCATAATTTTTTTGGGCACTGTCTAGAGTTTTACTAGCATAATGGATAACATTTAATTTCTTATCAACTCTCTGTCCTAGAACAGCACCAACAGCATAATCACTAGCATCACACATAATTTCAAAAGGCAAGTTCCAATCAGGTGGTTGAACAATATGTGCAGTGGTTAAGGCTTTCTTAAGCGTTTCAAAGGCTTCCAGACAATCATCATCAAAAACAAATGGAACATCTTTTTGCAAAAGATTGGTAAGAGGCCTAGAGATTTTAGAGAAGTCTTTAATAAATCTCCTATAGAAACCAGCATGACCAAGGAAACTTCTTATACCTTTGATATCTTTAGGACATGGCATTTTCTCAATAGCATCAACCTTAGCTTTATCAACTTCAATACCTCTCTCAGAAATTTTATGCCCCAAGACAATACCTTAATTCACCATAAAGTGGCACTTCTCCCAATTCAAGACAAGATTAGTTTCCTCACATCTCTGCAAAACTCGATCAAGGTTGCTTAAGCAATCATCAAAAGAAGTTCCGTAAACGAAAAAATCATCCATGAAAACCTCAACAATCTTTTCACAAAAGTCAGAGAATACAACAGTCGTACATCTTTGAAAGGTAGCAGGTGCATTGCATAAACCAAAAGGCATACGTCTATAAGCATAAGTTCCAAAAGGACAAGTAAAGGTGGTTTTCTCTTGATCAGATTGTGCTACGGGTATTTGAGAAAAACCAGAATAACCATCTAGGAAACAAAAGTGTGTATGCTTAGACAATCTTTCTAACATTTGATCAATGAAAGGTAAGGGGTAATGATCTTTTCTAGTAGCTTTGTTTAATTTTCTAAAATCAATTACCATCCTATAACCAGTTACAATTATTTGTGGAATGAGTTCATTTTTATCATTAGGAACAACGGTAATACCCCCTTTCTTAGGGACACAATGAACGGGACTTACCCATCTACTATCAGCTATGGGATAGATTATACCTGCTTCCAGAAGTTTTAATATTTCAGTTCTTACCACCTCTTTCATCTTAGGATTTAATCGTCGTTGGTGGTCGACAACTGGTTTAGCATCAGGCTCCATATTAATTTTGTGCTGACATAGAGTGGGACTGATGCCCTTAAGATCATCAAGAGTATATCCAATAGCAGCTCGGTGCTGCCTCAGAGTTTTTAGTAATCTCTTTTCTTCATGCGCTGAAAGGTTAGCACTAATAATAACAGGATATATCTTCTTTTCATCAAGATAAGAATATTTCAATGTATCAGGCAATTGCTTTCAAACACAGGATCACCCTTAGGTGGAGGAGGGCCTCCAAGAGTTTCAACATGCAAATTGTGTTTAAGGATAGGTGGTTGATCAAAGAACATCTTATCTATTTCATTTCTTTCATTCATATGCATATCATTCTCATGGTCTAGCAAATATTGTTCTAACGGATCAGTAGGAGGTATGACAATAGAAGCAAGACCAATAATTTCATATTTACTAGGAAATTCTTTATCATGAGGTTGTCTATGGAACTTGGAGAAATTAAACTCATGAGATATATTACCAAACTTAACTCGAACCTTTTCTTTAACACAATCAATTTCAGCATTAACAGTATTCAAGAAGGGTCTACCAAATATAATGGGACAAAAATTATCTTGTTGTGAGCCAAGTACTAAGAAATCAGTAGGGTATTTGATTTTTCCACACAAGACTTCAACATCTCTAATAATCCCAAGTGGTGTAATAGTATCTCTATTCGCAAGCTTAATAGTAACATCAATATCTCCGATCTCAACAGGTGCAATATCATGCATTACTTCTTGATATAAAGAAAATGGAATAGCACTCACACTAGCACCCATATCACACAAACCGTGATAGCAATGATCTCCAATCTTAACAGAAATAACAGGCATGCCAACCACAGGCTTGTTCTTATCTAACATATCTCGTTCATTTCTAACAGGTTTAGCAATTCTAGCAGCCTCCTCACAAAAGTAAATAACATGCCCATCTATATTATCGACTAAGTGATCTTTAACCATAGCAACATCAGGTTCAACTTTAATTTTTTTAGAGGGTCTAGGTGCTCTAATATTACTTTTGTTAGCCACAGTTGAAGCTTCAGCATGTTCCTTAATCCTAACAGGAAAAGGTGGTTTCTCAATATAAGCAGTAGGCACAACTGGATCAACATGGTAAACAATTGTTTCTTCTTTAATACTAACAGGTTCCTCAATTTTTTCTTTAACACGGGGATGATATTTAAACCACTTCTCCTTAGGGAGATCAACATGACTAGCAAATAATTCACAAAAGGAAGCTACTATCTCAGAGTCAAGTCCGTATTTAGTGCTAAACTTATGAAAGGCATCGGTAGCCATAAAAGATTTAACACAATCAAACTCAAGTATTATACCTGACTCATTACCTTTGTCGAGTTCCCAATCTTCAGAGTTGCATTTAATTCTTTCCAGAAGATTCCATCTGAATTCAATAGTTTTCTTCATAAAGGAGCCAGTTGAAGAAGAATCGAGCGTAGTTTGATTATCATGAGAAAGCCGAGCATAAAAATTCTGTAAGATAATTTCTTTCGAGAGCTCATGATTGGGGCATGTGTACATCATGTACTTAAGCCTTCCCCAAGCTTGAGCGATGCTTTCTCCTTCACGAGGCCAAAAATTATATATATAATTCCGATCACGATGAACCAAATGCATAGGATAAAATTTCTGATGGAATTCTAGTTCCAATCAGTTCCAGTCCCATGTATCAGTATCATCACATAGCCTATACCACATTAATGCTTTTCCCTCCAAAGATAAAGGGAATACTTTCTTCTTAACTCCGTCTCCGGATAAACCTGCAAGCTTAAACAATCCACAAATTTCATCCACATAGATCAAGTGCATATCAGGATGTATTGTTCCATCTCCTGCATAAGGATTAGCTAGCAGTTTGTCTATCATACCCGAAGGAATTTCATATTCAATATTTTCAGTAGGTGCAGTAGGTTGAGGATCAACTCTTGGTGTTTCCGGTCGAGGTGAAGATACACCGAACAAACCCCTCAAAGGATTACTTTCCATAGTGACAAGTGACAGTAAATTTCAGCACATAATATAAATGTTTCCTTACCAAATTCCACTCACCAAAGGCACTTCACTCCCCGGCAACGGCGCCAAAAAAGAGTCTTGATGACCCACAAGTATAGGGGATCAAGCATAGTCCTTTCGATAAGTAAAAGTGTCGAACCCAACGAGGAGCAGTAGGTAATGATAAGCGGTTTTCAGCAAGGTATTTTTTGCAAGCACTGAAATTATCGGTAACGGGTAGTTTGATAGCAAGATAATTTGTAACAAGTGACAAATAGCAATAGTAACGAAGAGTGCAGCAAGGCGGCCCAATCCTTTTTGTAGCAAAGGACAAGCCGGAACGATCTCTTATAATAAGCAACACGTTCTCGAGGACACATGGGAATTTCATCTAGTCACTTTCATCATGTTGGTTTGATTCGCGTTCGCTACTTTGATAATTTGATATGTGGGTGGACCGGTGCTTGGGTGTTGTTCTTACTTGAACAAGCCTCCCACTTATGATTACCCGTCTCGCAAGCATCCGCAACTACGAAAGAAGAATTAAGATAACTCTAACCATAGCATTAAACATATGAATCCAAATCAGCCCCTTACGGAGTAGCGCAAAAACTAGGGTTTAAGCTTATGTCACTCTAGCAACCCATCATCTAATTACTACTCCACAATGCATTCCCTTAGGCCCAAAGATGGTGAAGTGTCATGTAGTCAACGTTCACATGACACCACTCAGAGAATCAACAACATACATATCATCAAAATATCGAACGAATACCAAATTCACATGATTACTTATGACAAGACTTCTCCCATGTCCTCAAGAACAAAATTAACTATTCACAAATCATCATCATGCGCAAGATCAGAGGGGTATTAAATAGCATATTGGATCTGAACATATAATCTTCCACCAAATAAACCAACTAGCATCAACTACAAGATGTAATCAACACTACTAGCAACCCACGGGTACCAATCTGAGGTTTTGAGACAAAGATTGAATACAAGAGATGAACTAGGGTTTGAGATGAGATGGTGCTGGTGAAGATGTTGATGAAGATTGGCCCTCCCACGATGAGAGGGTTGTTGGTGATGTCGATGGCGATGATTTCCCCCTCCCGGAGGGAAGTGTCCCTGGCAGAATCTCTCCGCTGGAGGGCAAAATAGCTCCTGCCCAAGTTCCGCCTCGAGACGGCGGCGCACCATCCCAAAAGTCTTCTCTCTATTTTTTTAGGGAAAATGTGCTTATATACCAGAAAATGGGGGCCGGAGGAGGGCCAGGGGACCCACGAGGTACCAGGGCGCGCCTGGGGGGGGTGGCGCGCCCTGGTGCCTCGTGGGCACCTGGGTGGCCCCCTCTGGTACTTTTTGCTTCCAGTATTTTTTATTTATTCCAAAATAATTCTCCGTGAAATTTCAGCTCATTTGGAGATGCGCAGAATAGGTATCTTGACATAGCTTTTTCAGGTCCAGAATTCCAGCTGCCGGCATTCTCCCCCCTTGTGTGAATCTTGCATATTAAGAGAGAAAAGGCATTAGAATTGCTCCAAAAAGTGCTATAATGATTAAAAACACTATAAATAACAGTATAAAAACATGATGCAAAATGGACGTATCACCTGCTACTGCGGTGTATGCTCACCAATGGTTTGGTATGGTGGTGGTGCCTTGTGAGCATCTTGAGGCTGTTGCACAGGGGTCTTGCCATGCGGTCGTCTGGAACCGCCGGTGCCGCGAGAGAGCGTGTCGTGCCCATCTTGCGATGGTCGCGGTATACGTCCCTTTGCGGCGTTGTTGGACGTCGCAGCTCCATCGTTGGACGTCGCGGGGACTGGGTCCTGGCTTGCACCAGTACGAATCGTATTGCTACGGTGACTGTGCTCACCAATACATCGTGGGAGTTGGCCATCTGCGCCATCTTCGGTGTGGCGATTGCGATCGCCAGAATGGTGGGGATGCCGGACAACCGCCCCATCGGTGCCTCCTGCCCCGCCCGTCCCAGCCGTAGCGCCCGCGCCGGCTGCGCCGCCTGCGCCGCCTGGGGATGCCTGGGAAGGCAGCTTGGAGGTGGTGGGAGCCGCCGCGGCTCCACTCTTTTTCTTCACCGCCATCGACGAAGGTGATGGGGCTGGTACTCACACTACCAATGCTGATTCATGACACACGATCCCCCTGCCTGGTGCGCCAAAGATGTCATGGGAAAACCACGATCTATGGGACTGAGAGGGCACCTTTGCGATTCGGCTGCGGGGATCGACGTGCTACAAAGAGCAGAGCTGATAAATGCAAGAATAAGCAACGATTTATCCAGGTTCGGGCCACTGTGAGCGTAGAACCCTACTCCTGCTCTGGTGGTTTCATTGTGGAAGAGCTCAAGTTACAAGGAGCGTAGCTTGCCGGCAAGGAGCGCAGGAAGTGCAACTACAACGCGTAATTGAACTAGGTGTCGACCGTTCTAACTGTAGCCGTGGGCCTCCTTTTATAGGCCAAGGGGTTACCACAGTGGCTAATACGGTCATTACAAGGTATGAACAGTGACTGCACCGTCACCAAATTTATCTCCTAACGGGGTAGGACAAGAGTATTAAATGCACCATTAGGTGCTACGCTGGGGAGGCGAGGCCTTGACGAAAAGATCTGTACCACCTATCCAGCCGGCCTCCTGTAATCTCGACACGACCCAGGGACGGGTGTCATTAAAGTTAACCTTGGGGTGGCGTGCTGACACATGCCTTGGCCAGCTATGTTTGACTGCTTGCCTGCTCGATACCTATCATACGAGCTTATCTAGCTGATGATGAGGTGGAGCGGTAATGAGACAGAAAGAGCCTGCTGGCACGGAACTTGCCGGGCCTTCGAATGCCGGCAAGTAGCTTGCCGGGTCTTGGCTTGTCGATTTCCTACCTTGCCGGCGCGAAGCTTGCTGACAAGGGTAGTCTCGATCTTCAGTACTAGAATAGTACTTCTCGATGACCTTCCTGGAGGTCTTCTTCATGGTCTTGAGTCTTGGACACAGTAGCCCTCCGACAAGCCCTGCGGTCAGGAAGGCTACAACTGCCTGTGCACTAGTCAGGGTACGAAGGCACCCATGTTTTAGTACACTGACACAAGGGGTGGCGGCCAAGGAGGTGGGAGGACATCCCAAGGCAGCCTAAACCTAACACTAGGTCATACAAGGCCCATGGGCCGAAGTGGAGGTGATGCAACACCTTTGGACTTGTAGTTTTACTCGGATTCTGTTGCAGCATCGGACTGTTTCGGAAATATCTCCACGCTCCGGACGAATTTGAAGGTGAATCCAATTGGGTTGAAAAGTGAACGAAATAAACTTTCCAAAAAAAAATGAATCACCCAATTCGGTATCCGGATGTAAAAGTTTTTGGCGTTTTGAGTCAGGTATGTCTGTGCAGTCCGTATCTGAGTCTAGAACGTGGGGGACTTGGTCTCTATCTTCTCTTGGGCCAAAAGTGACATGAGAGGACTTCTTGAACATCACCTAATCATTTCCTTTGACGCAAAAGGACTTCTTGAACAACACCTAATCATTTCCTTTTACTTTGTCTTCACACGTGGTTCGTACAAGTGTTCAACAATTCTGCATTTAGGCATGAAATAAAAATAGGTGATGTATTTTTGTTCCAGATAACATAAATAAATTATTGCATAATTATTATAAGAAATCACCTCAGAAATATGTATGTATGCAATATTTTTGGTCATATCCAAGGTAGGCATGTCCTCATCACTACCCCTGGGCGGAAAGAGCCGCTAGTTCAAATTGGTGGGGGTACTTTTGTAACTAACCCAACATTTCGGACAAGCGTGTCCCTAAGTCATGGTTCCCCCTCCCATACCCTCCTTTTCCCCATTCAAAAACCGAGGAACCTCTCTCCACCCGCCACGAAACCCCACCCTCCTCCGTCTGCCACCCCACCGCTGCCTAGCCAGAGCCTCTTCCCCGACGACGTCGTCCACCGCAACAGCTCGACGTCCCTCATCGACTGCACGAGATGAGGATCCATTGTCGATTTTGTCGTCTTGCCGGTTCAGCCGCCCTGTCCTCCACCTCCAAGGAGCTGCTCCGACGATCGCGGAAGCTCCATTCCCACAGCACCACCTTAACCTACCCCATTGGAACCGCAACATCCTCACCGACTCCTCGGATGAAGCCGAGGCCTACTCGGCGCCACCAAAGAGGTTGTACACTCATCACATCGCATCTTCTGCTTGACTCGACCTCACGGCGGCGCCGGTGCTCGATCCCGCTCCGCCATGGCGTGGCTCCCTCGAGACAGGCGCCGCTGGAGACATCCTCCATGGCGGTTCTCCCCCATTGCGAGGCTCCCTTAGTGGCGGCGTCCATACCAGCCGGAGCTACTGCTGCTACTCCGGCTCTCGCTCACGCTACTGCTCTGCTCTTGCTCTTGCTCATGCTGCTGCTTTGCTCTTGCTCTCGCTCGCGCTGCTGATGCTAGTACACGGGCTGCTGCAGCTACACGAGTTGCTGCTCCGGCTCTCGTTCGCACTGCTGCTCCAGCAGCTATCTGCAAGTGCATTCCCTGTCAAGCGGCCGTTGATTTAGATCACTACTTCTCTGCTACTTGTGCTCGAGTGGCCTAAGCTACCAGTGAAGTGCTTCTCTGCTACTAGTGCGTTCAGTTTTGATAGTAAAATTCAGTTTTGACAGAAAAATTCAGTTTTGATAGTTAAGTTCAGAGTCAACGATTTTTACATCATCTGTAGGAGTTGAGTGTTTTTTGGTGATGTAAATTTTACATCTAGCACTTTTTGGTGATGTAATTCCACTTTAGGTTGGCGATGTCCGTCCTGCACTACTTCAACCTCGACGTCCTACAGCTCACAGGAGCTGCTCCAACGACGGAACCATCCATCACAATAGAGCAGTACCCTCGATGCCGTCTACAGCCATCTCCGCCGCAACATCTTCAGCGACAAACCCAATGATACTGAGGCCGACACGGCTACGCCAAAGGGGTTGTACACTTGTCGCATCACTTTTTATTCTACATTCATGTCGATCCCTTAGGGCTATTTTGGTTGAAAGGAAAAAGTGAAGGAAAAACATAGCAATAGGAAATTTTCCTATGGTACTCTACTATTCAATTATTCATGCATTTGGTTGAAAGGAATGGAGCAAAACAAAAGTGAAGGATTTTTTCCGTTCGTGTCTGTTTCAAAGGAAAAACATAGAAATTTAAACATCCACCTGGACCTACTTATCAAAATCCTATGCATGAAAACAAGACTAAGTGCATTAGTGGCATAATAACATTCTAACTGTACACATTTTCATGTGGTTTGACTTTAATTTGGCCATGTTTCTTTGCATTCCTGTGCTCTTCCAATTCCTGTGAACCAAACACCCTACTTGACAGAAATCCTGTGCTTACAAATGCCCTATTTTCCATGTGCATTCCTATCCTATTCCGGTGATTTTCCTATCCCTGCGTTTCTGGAATCCTGCAAGCCAAAGGTGCCCTTACAGAATTTCTTCAGTTACAAATAGGTGACGAAGAAAATTTTGTGTGGTTTGTCCTGCTCCTGCCACGCGGTCATCCACCTCACCTGAGCTGCTCCATCGATAGAAGCGTCCACCATACCAAACATCATGACTCCTGACCATTTTTCTCCGCCTTAGATCTCCTTCCCCGCCTCCGGCCGCCACCGCAACTGCATCACCATCATCGACTCAGCAGTTGAATCTAAGGAGTACATGGGTCCGCAAGAGAGGTCACACTCTTTTGTTTTTGCTTACTTTATGCATTGCTTAATATTACCTGCTAGTTTATCATCTTGTTCACCTCTTAGAATCCAAGTCAGGTCCAAATTAATGGTCAAACTTGAGTTTTAAAATGCTTGTGGGGCACATATCGAGGCAGCAATGAATAGTATCTTTGTCTACTATCTGGTTCATCTAGGGTATCTACTATGTGGTTTGTCACAGTAGTTCACGAACATAGTTTGTCACAGTTTTCATGCTAGTTTTAGAATTTTTTGCATCCTCATCCCAACTCGGAATAGAGTGATTGTTTTTTGCATTGGAAAGCTTGAGTCATTAGCATTCTTGGGAAAAATTATCAGAAAATTGGTGCAAACTTTTCCATAGAAAAGTTGGAGATAGAGTCTTTGGTATATCCTGCTTGGCGGTTGTTTCTCATCATTATCTTTACTACCATTGTGATATTCGCTTCTATCTTCCTATTCAGAGCTACTTCATATCCTTTGGTGTTGCTAGTTATGCTACACCGTGACCCCATTAGTGTTCTAGGCTCGCTTCTCTAGTCTGGTCTTGCCTAGGACCATCACAGTACCATCGTTGAGCGTTTATTCAACACTGCATCTCTGAATTGATTATTAATAATATTTTTCTACCATATAACCAAGCCTTCCAAGCTCCACATATTTCTACAATGTGTATACATACAATCACCTGGCAATCGCTGGTTGCCGGTCACCACGTGCTGCATGGTAAGAACTTGTAAGACATTGGTATTTGCTATACTGTGAGCATTTATCACCACCTCCAAGTAGTTTATAGGAACATTATTCTCGGATTTTGTTTCTTGTTTTCTACTAATCATGACATGTTTTGGAGTTGGAAGTTCTTGGACCACGGACGCATCACCACCACGAGAGATGCGACTACACACACAAGAATATGATCATGTTATCTCTCTACCGCCTTTTCAGGGTAGATTTAATCATTCTATTTATCTTGATTGGAGGCTTGAGGTAGAACAAGTTTTTACTCGCCATGATTTTTCTGAACTTGAGAGAGTACGAGCTGCCACTCGAGCATTTACTAGTTTTGCTTCTGTTTGGTGGAGTGGGTATCGTAAGAAAAACATTGATAATCAACCCACAAGTTGGAAAGATTTGAAAGCTGTAACGAGACATCAATTTGTTCCTCCTTAATATCGTCGTGATTTACTTCGCAAATTAGAACAATTAAAACAAGGCAATAACACTGTTACTGCTTATTACCATGAGTTCAAATCTTATATGCATCATTGTGACATACAAGAATCCGAGGATGATAAAATGAATAGTTCTTTTAGTGGTTTGAACCATGACATTCGCGCAAGATTTCATTATATTCCTCATTGGATTACTGGTATGTATGTCCGTGCGTGTACCTTTGAGAGATAGATGCAGGAGGATGCATTCGGTGGCTATGACAATTACTATTCTAGTTCATGCTCACCACCACCGATTGTTTCCTGCACCGTTGCACCTTCTAGGATGGCCACACCTCAGATTGTGAGTGCGGCATCGCCTCAAGTCTATGGTACATTGCCATCGTCTGTACCTACATCATCTGATTCATTGCGACAAGGTAACAATAAAGGTATTGATGACACAACTTCACATGAGGATGATGAATGCTTAGTTGACTTGAATACATCATGTGTTGAGTTACTTGTTGATTTGAGCACACCACCTATTTTAGAGAATGGTGTTACTATTATGAATGTGCCATGTAATGAAACAACTGAAGTACCAACAATTTTGAGTGCACCCATTGAATTAATTGTTGATGGGAAAGAACCATGTGACTCAGTGACAAAATCTGATTTAGATCAAGTACAATTGATTAGCCATGAGGACTTGTTATCTACAAGTTTGCATGCTAATTCTTTGTATTCTGTGGTTTTCAATTCACCCATGCCTTTGTCACATGTGACAAATAAAATAAATGACATCACATGTTCAAAATCTTTGCAATATGTTTACGCCTCTAATTTTACTTTTAACTTTATTGGAGAGTATGGCGTAGATAATGAACTTTGTGTGCACAGGATTTGCATCATAGGTGATGATCATGCTCGCTTGAAAGAAATGAAAATAATTGTGCCAATATCTAATCATTTTGATATGACCTCTAATCTTGGTGATGATTGTGTGTCGAATGACTTGTTGCATATTTACTTATTTAAGCATGTTGTAGAATCCGAGTCAAAGTACAAGTCAAAAGGTGTTGCATCACCTCCACTTGGGCCCATGGGCCTTGTACGAGCTAGGGCTAGGTTTAGGCTGCCTTGGGACATCCTCCCACCTCCTTGGCCGCCACCCCTTGGTCTTATATAAGTAGATCAATCTAGTAGCATTTTCCTTGGGATTTGTTTAGTTAAAAGATAGCCATTGCAACTTCGTGTACTTCGGTTGTGTCTAACGACCAGGCTAAGACCAACTGTACAACCTTTATAAAGGGGCTGATGTCAAATGGATAACATAACATCGAGAGGGAAGCGCATAACAATCCAGTCTTTGTCATCACAACCATAGCCATCTCCATCAACCCTAGCCGCTGCCATTTCCCATCTCCATAGCCACCACCTTCACCACCACCATAGTTCGCAGCAATCTAGTCATACATGTAATCGTGTATCACACACGGCATCCATTGTAAGACATATTATCAATAAAACTATCTTCATGATGTGTTCTTTGTGTGATCTGATCTCCATGTGTGAGTAGTTCGGTAAGGTATGGGTAGAGGCAAGGGCCTTGCGACCCGATGTATTTGTTGGAGGGATCAATGGAAGGAATTTGAATTAACGTCTCGTATGTGTAACATAAAATTGTTCCATAGTTGTCTCTTCTCTCGTTCGTGTTCTTCATCCCTGCAGGTACCCAGGATCATGGAGAACAAGCCAAGGAGAGGCTAAGGGTAGGGAGACTGTGAAGTGTTATTCTGAACACCAGTTACAGAAAGGTTTAGTATGGTAACACGGATCCTATCCCTGGGATTCAAGAGGTGTTGTCACTAAACGCCCAATGCTTTTGTCTGATTATTGCAATCTTAATTATCGAGGCAACCCCACATGACAGATAGGGCCTTCGGTTGGATAACCCACTCTTGATGCAGGACGTGTGTTGGTCAAGACGTAATTTGGACACATCCCCCACTTTGATACGTAACAAGCACATCTTGATGGGTGACTTCTAGAGCACACATTAAGATCATATTTGGTCATGACACAAATTTATTGTTGTAAGCATAAGTCCTCATACCCATGCCTATTTTTATTATAAGTGTTCTTTCAGTATCCGCTTGATTTACGGTCTGGTACAAAGCTAGATTTAATTATGTAACGAAAGCTTGTTTGAGACCCTAGCTTAAAGGGCACTGTCCTCCCGTGGGTTGAATAACTCAAGGTCACCTATGGGGAAAAGGCGAGAATCCTTTATGCTCCATTTCCGGGTCACCAAAGGAAGTAATCGATCTTCTTTCTCGCGCCGTTGCCGGGGAGGCTTTGTGTGGCTAGTCTTTATGTTTACATTTTTTGTTAAAAGTTTTATTTCAGTTTTTAGTTTACCTTTTTGTTGCAAGTCTTGTCAGTAGAAAACAACAAAAAGATTACCATGGCTCGTAATTTCGGGAGTTTTGTTACTCCTAACAATATTTTCATGCATTAACCTATAGCACAACCTGATGTTGCTACCGCCGAGTATGAGATAAAACCGAACCTAGTCTTTATGGTTCAACAGGACCAATTTGGAGGCTCTGCGTCTGAGGATGCCGGTATGCACTTGCATAATTTTTATGAATTGTGCAACAGGACACGCATTAGGGATTATGATCCTGACACTTTGCAGTTGCGTCTATTTCCTCTCTCCTTGAGAGGAAATGCAAAAGAATGGCTTATAGCTTCGCCTAGAGGTAATATAACTTCATGGACTGATTGCTGCAGTAAGTTTTTATTTAAGTTTTGCTCACCTGCAAAAATTATGCAACTTCGTTCACAAATAACAAGTTTTAAGTAGGAAAATCGTGAGCCACTAACTTCATGGAATGGAAGAATGGTTAATCCTTCAAATGTTTTATAATGCTTTAAATCCTATGTCGAAAACTATGCTTGATACTGCTGTAGAAAGAACTATTATGGGAAAACCCATAGTTGATGTTAAAAAGTTGCTTAATGAGATGCAAGAAAACCATGCCAATGGCATGTTGAAAGGACTACCACCAAGAGAGTCAATGCTATTAAAGAACAAAATACGGACTTGACCGCTAACCTTGATGAGCTCATCTCCGTCGTGAAAGGTAAAGAAGAGGTAAAAGTGAATGCTATTACTGATGAAGAAGTTAATGATGTGAATTTCATATCTCGTAATAGCTATAATCCCAACTGGAAAAATAATAGGTACGCTCCTAGATCACCTTATCCTAATAGCGGAGCACTGAACAATTTTAATGGAACTATCAATGGCGATAGCAATACACTAGAGGAAATTCTGAAAAAAAAAAATTATTGCTAGTCAAAATGAGTAGAATGAAACTTTTAAAAATATCTTAAAGAGTCATGATAACTTACTTGCTCAATTGAACAGTAATATTACTGTACTCACTTACGATGTGTAGGCTCTAGATGGAAGGACTAAGAGCATGGAAGCACAAGTGGCTAAAAATGCAGAGAGCCAAACTTTGATTCTAGCAAAGTTTGTAGGTAAACGGGAACCTAACCCGGTTGAAGATGTCACGATGTTGAGAAGTAACGAAGAAAATGCAGAAGAGCTTGATAAAAGCCATGTGCCAGAGTATACATATACGGTTGCAGACTTCGTGAAGATGATAGCAATGAAACACCCACTACCCGAGGTATCAATTGATGGGGCATATAATGTCTTTTTTGATATGTTGCAGCAAACGTGCATGAATTGGATGATGAAAGCAAGAATCTATATAGTAAGTTGAGCCTACTATTGAGATTGGTTTGAATAAATTCAGTGCTTTATGTGATCTAGGTGCTAGTGATTCCACTATCCCTAAATATGTTTATGAAAGTCTCAATCTTAGTCCTTATGCTACTACTGATATTAGATTGAATATGGCCAATTCTACTTTTACGCAAGTAGTAGGGATTAAGCATGGTGTTATTGTTCAAATAAATGATTGCCCTCTGAAGATTGATCTTGTTATAGTTGATATGTCGTAAGATCCCATTGCTCCTATAATTCTCCGTAGGCCTTTTCTTAGGACCATTAAGGCTAATATCAATGTGTTGGAGGGAAATGTAAGATTTGACCTTCCTGCAAAGGATCCTATTGTGAGACATTTCCCTAGGAAAAAGAAAATGAATACATACATCGGAGACGACACTATCGTCAATGCTCGAAGCTAGTGGCTCGGTGTAATTACACGTAAGTGATCATCACTACGGTCGAGCTATCCGACCGAAAACAAGTGCTTTGTGGGAGGCAACCCACGCAAATAAAGTAGAGAAGTAAGTTTTTGTTTTTCTTTCAATAAAAGAGTGTTGAAGTTTTTATGAAGGATGTCGGAACTTGGGCTCCGGGGACCCTGGTTTGAACTCTGGGGGCAAGCTCGCTCACACACAAGGCACGGCAGGGGACACAACAACTTCCCAGGTTCGGGCGACTATGTGGTGTAAAACCCTACTCCTGCTTGTGGTTGGGATTATTGTGGGCAAGAGAGTTCTTGCGTACAAGGTTGAACATGGTGGAGTCGGTCACTTTCTACGGTGGCAGCACTGCCCCCTTTTATAGCCGCCTTGGTCCTCTTCCCCCAAAAATGTTGGCGGGAAGGGTAGCCACACAACGGCGGTTTGAAAGGGGACAGGCGCCCAGGCTTATCCTGAGAAAAGGCGGTATTCGCCTGCAAAGGTGCTATCCATAATGCGCCGGTGGGCTTGGTGATGACATCCGCCCTGTGCGCCGTATCGTCCTAGTCTGCACACCAAACGGGCAAGCTTTGGGACTCGCTTTGTAGGAGGGCAGCTGGTGCTGCTCCTTTATCACCAAAGAGGAGATCCTCCCTGACCGCGTCTGCTGGTACGGCCCAGCCGCTATCGTCGTCTGATACATCCCAAACGTATCTACTTTTCCAAACACTTTTGCTCTAGTTTGGACTCTAATTTGCATGATTTGAATGGAACTAACCTGGACTGACGCTGTTTTCAGCAGAATTGCCATGGTGTTGTTTTTATGCAGAAATAAAAGTTCTTGGATGGACCTGAAAATTTACGGAGAATTATTTTAGAATATATAAAAAAATACTGGCACAAAGATCCATCAGAGGGGGGGCCCACAGGCGCCACAAGCCTGGGGGCACGGCCAGCCCCCCAGGGCGCGCCTAGCAAGCTTGTGGGCCCCTGGCAGCTTCCTTTGACCTAACTCCAACGCTATAAGTACCTACTCATGGAGAAAAAAATCAGAGAGAAAGAATCATCGTGTTTTACGAGATGGAGCCGCCGCCACCTCCTGTTCTTCATCGGGAGGGCTGATCTGGAGTCCGTTTGGGGCTCCGGAGAGGGGGGTTCGACGCCGTCGTCATCATCAACCATCCCCCATCACCAATTTCATGATGCTCACCGCTGTGTGTGAGTAATTTCTTCGTAGGCTTGCTGGACGGTGATGGGTTGGATGAGATTTACCATGTAATCGAGTTAATTTGTTTGGGCTTTGATCCCTAGTATCCACTATGTTCTGAGATTGATATTGCTATGACACTTTGCTACAGATATTTAGTTCTCCAGGTGTGGTTGAATTGACAACTCAACTGCTAATATTCACAAATATTCTTTGGCTCCCCTTGTGTCGAATCAATAAATCTGGGTGAAATACTACCCGCAAAAACTGTTGCGATCCCCTATACTTGTGGGTTATGAAGGCCTTTTTCTGGCGCCGTTGCCGTGGAGCATAGCTCTATTTGTTGAGTCACTTGGGATTTATATATGTTGATCACTATGAAGAATCTGAAAGATGCTAAGACTAAGATCGTCCCCTCTATGACTAGAGGAGGTAAGGAACTGCCATCACACTCTGCACTTGATTCAGCTTCTATTTTGAGTAGGCTTGCGACACCACCACCTGCTATTCATTCTAATATGTCGCAAGTTATTGATGATACTACTTCTGCTATGAATGAAACTATTGATGATGCTAGTACTATGCTTGATAATACTGTGCCACTTGGTGAATTTCTTGATGAACAAATTGCTAAAGCTAAAGAAACTGAAAATGTTGAAACTCTTGAAAATTATGATTCACCTATTATGCCTAGCTCTCCTACTAGAGTTGAAATGCCTGAAACATCTGATGGTCGTGTTTTTGATAGGGAGACAGCTAGGGCAATTCTTGCTTGTAATGATAGAGATGAGGTTATAAAATTGTTTGCTAAAATGAAAGAAAAATCTATGAGGGAGAGAATGAAATATGGTCCTAAGTTTGCTACCTCTCCCATATTTGTTACCGATAAGGAGTATGAATTCTCTGTCGATCCTGAGTTAATTACTTTGATTGAATCTGATCCTTTTCATGGTTATGAATCTGAAACTGTTGTGGCACACCTTACTAAATTGAATGATATTGCCACCCTATTTGCTCATAGAAAAAAATTCGCTATTATTATATTCTTAAGTTGTTTCATTTTTCATTAAAGGGTGATGCTAAGAAATGGTTTAATTCTCTTGTTCCTGGTTGTGTGCGTAGTCCCCAGGATATGATATATTACTTCTCTGAAAAATATTTTCCTGCTCATAAGAAACAAGCTGCCTTACAAGAAATATTTAACTTTGTGCAAATTGAAGAAGAGAATCTCCCTCAAGCTTGGGGGAGGCTTCTCCAACTACTTAATGCTTTGCCTGATCATCCTCTTAAGAAAAATGAAATACTTGATATCTTTTATAATGGACTAACCGATGCTTCTAGGGATTACCTAGATAGTTGTGCTGGTTGTGTTTTCAGGGAACGAACTGTGGAACAGGCTAAAGTACTATTGAATAATATATTTAGAAATGCCAATGATTGGACACTTCCTGAACCACCACCTAAGCCAACTCCAAAGAAGAGAGGTATTCTTTTCCTCAGTCCAGAAGATATGCAAGAAGCTAAGAAATCTATGAAGGAAAAAGGTATTAAAGTTGAAGATGTTAAGAATTTACCACCTATTGAAGAAATACATGGGCTCGACATCCCGACACAGGTAGTGGAGGTAAATTCTCTCACTAGATTTGATGAAGGTGATATTCCGTATAATAAATCTGCTAGTCAATGCCTGTATGAATTTGATAATTACATCATTAAACAGGAACACTTTAATATGTATGTTAGCAACCAACTAAAATAGAATGCCATCATGATTGAACGCTTGAGTGATTTGATGTTTAGAACTGCAAATGATGTTAAATGCTTGAGTAAACATGCTTCTATGGTTCAGACTCAATTAGAACAAATTGCAAAATCACAAAATGATTTTCTTGATGAAATAAATAATAAGAAGAATGATCATGTTGTTAGAGTTGTTACTAGAGGAGGTAGCATGACTCAGGATCCTCTATATCCTGAAGGTCATCCTAAAAGAATTGAACAAGACTCTCAAAGAAATAATATTGATGCACCTAGTCCATCTAAGAAGAAAAAGAAAAACAAAAATGATAAAACTTTGCCTGCTTCTAGTGAACCTGAAATAGAAAAACCTCCTGAGAATCGTAATGATGCTTCTATTTCCGATGCCGAGACACAATCTGGTAATGAACATACACCTAGTGATAATGATAAGGACAATGATAATGATAATGATGATGTTCATGTTGATGCTCAGCCAGATAATGATGTAGAAATAGAACCTGATGTTGATCTTGATAACCCACATCCTAAGAACAAAAGATATGACAAAAGAGACTTTGTTGCTAAAAAACATGGAAAGGAGAGAGAACCATGGGTTCAGAAACCCATGCCTTTTCCTATTAAACCATCTAAAAATAAGGATGATGAAAATTTTGAGCATTTTGTTGAAATGCTTAGACCTGTCTTTTTGCGCACTCGCTTGATTGATATGTTGAAAATGTCTCCCTATGCTAAATATATGAAAGATGTTGTCACTAATAAAAGAAAGATACCTGAAACTAAAATTTCCACCATGCTTGCTAATTATTCTTTTAAGGGTGGAATACCTAAGAAACTAGGAGATCTGGGAATACCTACTATACCATGCTCAATTAAAAGAAGTTATGTCAAAACTGCTTTACATGATTTGGGAGCCGGTGTTAGTGTTATGCCTTTCTCTTTATATAGAAGACTGGATTTGAATAAGCTCACACCTACTAAAATATCTTTGCAAATGGCTGATAAATCTACTGCTATACCTATTGGAATTTGCGAGGATGTTCCCGTTGTAGTTGCAAATGTTACTATCTTGATAGACTTTGTTATACTTGATATGCCCGAGGACGACAACAAGTCGATTATCCTTGGAAGACCCTTTTTGAATACTACAGGGGCTGTTATTGATTGCAACAAAAGCAAGGTTACTTTTCATGTCAATGGTAATGAGCATACGGTTTATTTTCCGAAGAAACAAAGTTCGGTGAATGGTATCAATTGTATTGAAAAGGGTTCGACAATCACTATTGGAGGATTCAAATTTCCTCTACCAACTGTCAAAAAGAAATATGGAATTCTTATTGTTGGGGAGATGCATATCCCCATTGAGGTAACTTAGTGTTATATGAAAATTCTTCGGTTTCATGCCATTCGGGAATAGTTTGTTAATAAGACTTGATCAACCTTATTAATGGATTCTTTTTGAGGGGCATGTGGTCGATGAATTTAGTAAGCACAACTTTCTGTACCCACCTTTTGCTCCCTGTTATTTTTAGTAGAATAAAATAAAATGCCATAATTATCCTGTTTTCTGAATTTTCCGTGCAATAAAAAATAGCCCAAAAATAAAAGTTCTTAGAATGCCATGAAAATTTAGTATGATTTTTTCCTGAATATTTAAGAATTTTTGGCACTGAACACACCCCAAGGGGGTGCACCTGTGAGCCACAAGCCCACAGGGCGCGCCCAGCAGGCTTGTGGGTCCCACAGGGACCCACTCACTTATGCCAGTCACCCATCTCTTTCTTCTTCCTCTAGAAAAAATCAAACTTGCTCCCAAGCCTGTGTTCTTGCTCATTTTGCTGTGAATTTTGATCTCCTTGCTCGGAACTCCGTTTCCAAAACTGTTTTGAGGAATTACTCCTTGGTATGTGACTCCTCCAATGCTCCAATTAGTTTTTGCTCTAGTGCTTTATACTTTGCAATTTTTTTTGCTGCTGTGGTGACCATGTTTATGAACTTGCATGTTGAATTTGTATTGTCCAAAGTAGTTTTGATGCATGATATAGCTTCTAGATACATGTGGGAGTAGTTACTATCAATTTTGTTGAGTTTCGTTCACTTTTATTTCGAGTCACTAAAAATTTCAGAAATTTTTCAGAGAGGAAGAAAATGTTTAGGAAGATTTTCCATGGTGGTTCCTCGAGCAAGAGTGCTCCTAGGCCCGCAATACGTGAACAGGATACCGAACCACCGCGAGAGACCGCGGTGCTACCGTGCGAGTGGTCGTCGGATGCCTTTGTGATTAGAGCTGGCATCAAAGAAGAGTTTGATATATTCAAGGAAAACATAGACATTTTATACTTGAGGAGGAGGCTGAGGAGTACGAGAGGGCGGCAGAAAGCGAGCGCCTTAACGAGGCAGCCCGCCAAGCCGTGGCAGCCGCATTTCAGTACAACTCGAACTACCATCACGGCCAGTATCCAGGCCAGAATTAGCCATAGACCAACTTAGGCGAAAAGCCTAAGCTTGGGGGAGTACGTATTTCTCACCGACATTACATTCATGTTCACACTCATTGCAGTTGTCGGTGTTCATCCTTTGTCATTGTATATCCATGTTAGTTCTATTTTCGCTTTCTTCTTGTGTGTTTAAAAAACTTTCAAAAATCCAAAAAATTAGTTGTAGTTTCTTTCATGTTTAGTTAATTTGTAGTAGTAAAAGAAAACCCAAAAATATTTCTTGTTTCTTCTTTTGCTTGTTGGGAGCTTTCCCGTGTAAATAGTTTTCCTCTTTTCGTTTTTCCTTAGTTAATTTGCTTTCTTCAGAAAAACCCAAAACTTCAAAAATATTTTAGTGTGTTTCTCTGAATTTCTTTCTTTTCATGGAGTCGTCACAAGGAGAAAAACCACGATGAAAATGTTGAGTGGCTCCCATATGCTTTATTGTTGATCTAACAACGAGCCACTATTACTTTGTCTTCTCCTTTGAATAAATGTTTGCAGATTCCAGCTTAGTCCACGGCACACTTGCACTATTATTATTATCATCACATCATTCGGTTGTGCAAGTGAAAGGCAATAATGACGATATTTGATGAAGTGATTGCGGTGAAGAAAAGCTGGTATGAACTCTTCTTGTTTTTATCTTTGTAAATATGTTTAGCTCAGTATTCATGATTCAGCATTATTATGAGTAAACATATTTGTGATGACAATTAGAGATCATAGTTGCTCATGCCATGCTTAAATAGCTTGGAGTGGATAATGATTTGTCTGGAGTGTTAACATGCATTAAAATGGTTGTGATGTAGTATGTTAGCATGGTATCCTCCTCTGAGTAATTTGAGTGGCTTGACTTGGCACATGTTCATACATGTAGTTGAATCAAAACCAACATAGCCTCTATGATATTTATGTCTAGGGTGTTGATATCCCACTCATGCTCGTGTTCAATGTTAATTATTCACAATGCATGTCTATGACTGTTTAGGCTCTCTAGCTGGTCGCTTCTCAATCTAATTGCTAGCCTTCACCTGTACTAAGTGGGAATACTGCTTGTGCATCCAAATCCCTAAACCAAAGTTGTTCCAGATGAGTCCACTGTATCTACCTATATGCGGTATTACCCTACCATTCCAAGTAAATTTGCAAGTGCCACCTCTCAGATGAGTGTTTATTCACTTGTCATTGCATGAGAGAGGGTGGTAATTGGGATGCCCAGTCCTATGCTCAAATCGAAATCATATAATGCAAACAAACTCCCCCGAAAAGTTGTTAGTATGGAGGGTACCCGTGAATTCGGCTACCCATGGCTTGTGTTGGTACGTTGGAGGGGGAGTAAACTTTACCTTTCCGCTTGGGAACCGCCTATAATTTGTTTAGCATGGAAGATATTGAAATCTCTCGGTCGTGACGTTGACAGGAAAGGCATACCTCCCAAAATTATTTTTATCTCTTATTTAAGTTTTGAGCTCTGGCACCACTGCAAATCCATGCTTCCCTCTGCGAAGGGCCTATCCATTTACTTTTATGTTATTTTACTTTTATTGTTGAGTCATCACCCTCTCATTTAAGCACCAGTTGGAGAGCACTATTGTCATTTTTATGCATTGAGTATAGTTAATGTTGGGTGTGACCATGACTGGATATCCTCTACCCTGAATTACAATGTTTAGTCGTTGCTTGAATCTCAGAGGTGCTCTACATTTATATTTTGTGGTCTCAAAAAGGGCTAGCGAGATACCATGTTATCATATTATATCATGATTGTTTTGACAAAGTGTTGTCATCCGAGATATCTTATTATTGCTCGCTAGTTGGTTATGTTATTGCCATGAGTAAATGTGAGACCTAAGTGTTATCATCAATATGGTTAGTTCATAATCTTTGCTGAAAACTTGAACGCTAGTTAAGTATATATACCGACAACAAGAAAAAAAGAGTTTGTAAAAGTTTTTCTTTATCACTTTCAGTTTGTCAACTGAATTGCTTGATGACAAGCAATGAGTTAAGCTTGGGGGAGTTGATACGTCCCAAACGTATCTACTTTTCCAAACACTTTTGCTCTAGTTCGGAATCTAATTTGCATGATTTGAATGGAACTAACCTGGACTGACGCTGTTTTCAGCAGAATTGCGATGGTGTTGTTTTTGTGCAGAACTAAAATTTCTCGGATGGACCTGAAAATTTACGGAGAATTATTTCAGAATATATAAAAAATACTGGCGCAAAGATCCATCAGAGGGGGGGGGGGGGCCACAGGTGACACAAGCCTGGGGGGTGCGGCCACCCCCCAGGGCGCGCCTAGCAGGCTTGTGGGCCCCTGGCAGCTTCGTTTGACCTAACTCCAGTGCTATAAGTACCTATTCGTGGAGAAAAAAATCAGAGAGAAAGAATCATCACATTTTACGAGACGGAGCCGCCGCCACCTCCTGTTCTTCATTGGGAGGGCTGATCTGGAGTCCGTTCGGGGCTCCGGAGAGGGGGATTCGACGCCGTCGTCGTCATCAACCATCCTCCATCACCAATTTCATGATGCTCACCGCCGTGTGTGAGTAATTTCTTCGTAGGCTTGCTAGACGGTGATGGGTTGGATGAGATTTACCATGTAATCGAGTTAATTTGTTAGGGCTTTGATCCGTAGTATCCACTATGTTCTGAGATTGATATTGCTATGACTTGGCTATGCTTAATGCTTGTCACTAGGGCCCGAGTGCCATGATTTCAGATCTGAACCCTCTATGTTTTCGTGAATATATTTGAGTTCTTGATCCTATCTTGCAAGTTAGATGCACCTATTACGTGTCATGATCCGCATACCCCAAGGTGACAATAATTGGGATTCTTTCCGGTGATTGCTGTAGTTTGAGGAGTTCATGTATTCACTATTTGCTAATGCTTTGTTCCGGTTCTCTATTAAAAGGAGGCCTTAATATCCCTTAGTTTCCTTAAGGACCCCGCTGCCACGGGAGGGTAGGACAAAAGATGTCATGCAAGTTCTTACTATAAGCACGTATGACTATATACGGAATACATGCCTACATTTCATTGATGAATTGGAGCTATTGTGTATTGCCCTAGGTTGTGACTGTTACATTATGAATGTCATCCAACATAATTATCCATCACTGATCCAATGCCTACGCTTGTCACATATTGATCTTTACTAAGTTACTTGCATTGCTGCTGCTGTTACAATTACTACAAAATGCTTCTGTTACTGTTACTACTGTTACTATTGCTCTTGAAACTATCATACTACTGTGCTACTAAACACTTTGCTGCAGATATTTAGTTCTCCAGGCGTTGTTGAATTGACAACCCAACTGCTAATACTCGCAAATATTCTTTGGCTCCCCTTGTGTCGAATCAATAAATCTGGGTGAAATACTACCCATGAAAACGGTTGCGATCCCCTATACTTATGGGTTATCATCGTCTTGCGGGGGTGCGTCACCCACGTGGTGAGCAAGTGGCTGCGAGGCTGGCGCCAGGCGATGCCCTACTCGGGTGGCTTCGGTAGGCTGCTTCGGTAGGCTGCCGCGGGAGGCTTCCTGCTGAGTCTCCGGTGGTTCCGCTCCTGGTGGAGGGGGGTCTTCGTGAGGCCGGAGCATCGCGAGGTGTCTTGCTCCGTTGCACCCGTAGCTGGGCTGCCTCTCGGGCCTTCGCCAGGCGTTGCTTCCTGGGCCGTAGGCAGACGGCCCGTGATACCCTGGTTCCCACTGGGCCGACAGTAGCCCCCGGGCCCGCGATGCGCACGTTCCGCCCGTTGGCAATGAAACGGCATGAGGCCTAACACTGCCGGGCCCAGGCAGGGATGCGTGGTGCGCGACGGGATGTGGGACGCCCCCACTTCTCCCACTACACCCGGGAACGCGCCTGCGCTGCCATAAAGCAAACCCGCGCGGGGCGCAGGGCCATCATTGCCTTCCTTCACGCTTCACTCCTCGCCTCCCTTCATCTTCCTCGCGCACTGTTTCTCGCAACTTCCTCCTCTCCTCGATCCAAAGCTTCACCACGCATCCATGGCGCCCCCAAAGAAGGGTAGGGCGAAGGTGGCGGCCGTGGTGGAGGCGGAGCTGGAGCCCGCCCTGGCCAGATCCACAATCCTCAACGCAGAAGGGCTCGACAAGGTGTGTCCGATGACCACTACCGCCTCCAACGTGTGGAAGGCCACCAAGATTTGGCCGGGGTCGTGCCGCGTTACCGACCTCGACGCCACCACCATTCCCCTCTATCTGCATACAATCTTCGTCGGCCTGCTGCCGCCCTTCTTTGACTTCTTTAACACCATCCTCTCGCATTACCAAATCCACGCGCTCCACCTCCAGCCCACGTCCGTCCTTCTCCTCTCCATCTTCGCCTACTTTTGTGAAGCCTTCGTGGGCGTGATGCCCTCGGTGGTGCTCTTCCGCCACTTCTACAGCTTGTGGCTGTCGGCGGCGGACCAGCGCTCAGGGTGTGCCTCTTTTGGCAGCGTGGAAGGGACGGCTGACGACACCATCGACATGAAGATCTCCAAGAAGGTGGAGGGCTACAGGCGGCGCTGGGTCTACGTGGATGCGGGCCAGTACAGCCCCCTGCTGCAGTTGCCAGCAGCCCCCACCGTGAAGAGCTCCGGATGGGAGCACGCCAAGCTCACCGACCCCAAGCTGGCGCCGCTATGGAGGAGGATGGACGAGTTGAAGGCCGCGAAGGTGACGGGAGCAATGATCATCAAGGAGTTCCTGCACCCGCGTATCGGCCCCCTCCAGAAGCGCTCCCGCCCGGTGTGGGCCATCACCGGCTCCAAGGAACCGATGCGGCTGAGTGTCTACAACTTGGCGCCAGAGGTGGTGGATGAGGTGCTGCATCTCCTGATGGGTAAGGAGGCAGAAGATCCGCCCTAAGATGGGCTCCCCCTGTACCGCTACTCGAACAAGGATGAGCTGGTTGAGGAGATGTCGCGCTTCGACCAGTGGGGCTTGGTCCTGGAGGGTCACGAGGGGCCTGGCGACAACCCTCTCTTAGTGCTGCCCGACTCGGGAGGCCATGACGAGGCCGTGGCCTCGGCAAGTGCTGCGGAGGAGAGCGACGCTGGGGCGGGCCCGTGAACCCGCCGCCAGCAGTTGGACGAGTTCGGCGACGATGAAGACGATAACGAGCGATTTGTGATCGCACCCTCCCAGCCCTTGCACACGGGAGGTGAAGGAAGCAGCAGCGCGGGGGCTGACGCGCCCCTCGCGGAGAGGACCGGCTCCAGCGACGTGGCTGCCGGGCCCCCTCCCGAGAAGACCAGGACTGGCGACAAGGCCGCTGCGCCCCCTATAAAGGAGACCGGCACCAACTCGGCGGAGGAGGACCTCCGCAAGTCCCACGATGAGCCCGCCGAGGCGCGCTCGAGCGAGCCGCGTGAAGGCGGCCGAAATTCAAGAAGAGCAAGTGGGTTCCTAATGACGAGTAAGTCACCGCACCTTGCTTTCTTTTTCTCTCATGCCTTGTTTTCTGCCTCCCGAAGCTCAGGGTTGAGCCCTTGGTTCGCGTAGGGAGCCCACAACAAAGAAGAAGAAGACCCCTAGCTCAAAGGGGGCCCCGGCGCCTACCGCAGGCGCCACCCGCCGCCCTGTAACCGAGACGGGGTGCGGGGAGGTGGAGGAAGAGCAGGTGTCTCCTCCGGAGCCGCGTGTGGACACGGCTCCTGAGGCTGAAGGAGATTAGCCTCGGGAGGCGGCCTCTGGAGGAGGGATCGCACCTCCCGAGGTGCCCGCTGCGGGAGGCGATGCAACGATGGATTCGGCTAAGGCGCACACTCACCCACCGAGTTCCACCCCCGCCAAGGAGGCCGACGCCACTGAAGGCGCCTCGGTGAGCCCCCAGCGGTCGCCGGCGCGCGAGGATCTCGATGCAGGCTTGGCGAGCCTGTAGAGCGCGCCGCCGCGGCAAGATGAGAAGGAGACCCCGGCGAGCCCCCCTCTCCTGACGAGCGAGGCGGCTCCCGAGGGGAGCGAGAACACGGAGGCCCGGCGGGTCCCGGCGCCGACCCCTCTCAGGTCACAACGGTGGAGGGCGGCGCAGACGATAACAGTGGTTGGGCCCTGCAGCTGGTGAGCAGCAGCGCCGTGCTCAAGCGCGGGGCGCTGCAGGGCGCCAGGGCAGCCCTTGATCAGCTGGAGGCGGACCTCCTGGCGGAGAAGGCGCGCATCGCCGACAAGCGCCCGCGCCTCGCGGAGAGGTGGCGGCAACTAGATGTCGCCATCAAGCTGGGCCGCCGCCAAGATGAAGCCGCATGGGAGAAGCGCGAGAAGGACGCCTTCGACGCCAAGGAGATCTTCGAAAGTGCTGTCCGGGAGGCCGACGCGGCCGACAGGCGTCGTGAGGCAGCGGAGGCCCAGGCGAAGGTGATGCGAGAGCAGTCTGCCACCTAGTCGGTTCTGCTATAGGCGCGGGAGAACGCCGTCACCACTCGCGAGGAGGACCTCGACTCCCGTGAGGGCGAGCTTGACAAGCGTGCCGAGGCTCTTGCGGGTCATGAGGCGGATGTCGCGATCCGCGAGCGAGAGCTCGAGAAGACAACAGCCGAGCAGGCCACGGAGCGCAAGCGCTTGGAGACAGTGGATCGCCAGGTGGCTGCCGCCCAGGCCTCCTATTACCAACGTATGGAGAGGGCCAACGCCCAGCTGGAGGCCAAGGAGAAGAAGATCCAGGCAGACGCTGACGCGAAGACTGAGAGGAATCGCCAGGCGCAGGCCCAGATTATAGCAAGAAGTTGAAGGCCCAGGAGGACCGCTTCACCAAGAAGTGCGAGGAGCTTCAGAAGGAGATCTCCGGCCTCAAGAGGTAGCTGAAGGAGGCGGAAGGCGGCCGAAAGCTCGCGCTCAAGGCCAAAGCTGACGTGGAGGGAGAGCTAACCTCCCTCCAGCAACAGGTGGGCAGCATCTCCGAGGTGGTTGAGAAGGCCAAGGACGAGGCGGCTCGGCCAAGGGGGCGGCAGCACGAGCGCACCAAGATGTTCCATGCCCTCTCCATCCGAGCCCGCGGTGCCCTGACCACCATCTGCTAGGAGAAGCTTGGCGGCCCCCTTGAAGACAACGACCCCAGCTACCTGGACTTCTTCACCAAGCTCGTGGAGCGGCTTGAGGATGGAGCCAAGCGGGTGAACGGCATCATCGAGGAGAAATGCCGCGATCCCCTTGGCCAGGCGACGACGCGCATCTTCAGTAACCTCCTTCACGCCGACGCCAACTTCGACTTCGACAGGGTAATGGCCCCTGTCCCTTCGGAGCTCCGCGACGGCCTCGGGAAGGTGGTGGAGGACCACGTGGATGCCCTGCTCGAAAAGTTCTCTCATGGCAGTGAGAGCTCAAGTGAGGTCAGCGACGGCGACAGCGAGGATGAAGACAACGACGGTGATGGCGGCGACGATGCCCCATCTTTTTAGATCTTTCTTTCCTCCTTGATCCTGTATCCCAGCAGATGTGACCCCGTGGGGGTGTCAAGACGTGATCTATCTGACTAACTTAAGCATTTGGCGTTTTGCTTTTAACTTGTGTTTCTTGCAAGGCATCCTCGTGAGGCTTATTTTTCTCTTCTTGTTTGCCTTGGTGCTCTACGTCATCAGGGCCCACCCCCCGTGCAAGCTACGACCGTCGCTGGTATGTTAGGACGCATGCCTAGACATGGCCAAAGGGTGTAGGGCTCCTGAGGCGCGATGCTCAGGAAGCCCCCCCTTCGACATGCAAGTAGCTCGCGTGATGGAGAAAAGTTCAGCACTCAGCGAGGTTGCGAGGAGAGAAAATCTTGAGAGGTGCTGAGAGCATATCGCGAGGCGCTTTCGGACTTAGCTTTTTTTGTGGAGTGTGGTGCTTGGCGAGCCGTCGCTTGCGGAGTGCGCCTCGTGAGGCTCTCACTCGTGAGGCTTCCTGCTGGTACTTGGCAAAGGTGGGTGCCGTAGGCCACCTCGCGAGGCAGCGCTCGTGAGGCTTCCTGTGGGCTTCTTGAGGAGGTGCCTTTCCGTGGGTTACTTTGCGAGGCAGCGCTCGCGGGGCCTTCTATGTGCCTTGTTCCTGTGACAACTGTATGTTGACAAGTTTTGCAAGTATTGTAGTAGCGCGCGCTCGCTAGCTTGCTCCTGGGTATCACGCGAGGAGAGCAGTACCAAGGACCTTAGTGAGGTGGTGTGCATGGGAGCAGGCCCGCGAGCTAGAGCTTAGTCACTTGGGCTGGGCCTGGCCCGAGTGCAGGCACCGTGTCACGCCCCCACTCGTGTGATACGCAGGAGGGAGATCGCGAGCGCGCACGGCCTCCTGAAGTAAATTGCTTACCGAACGCACATAATACTTAGGAAATAAAACTTTACTGCTGCATAAAATAGGTTTCATTACACAACCAAGAAGATGAGGCTGCCGTGTTTGACACGGGTCAGCTTGAGGATGGTGCAGCCAGGCGGTGCCCTCAGTTTCACATCCAAAAGAAGAGGCTGCCATGACAGACACGAGACAGCTTGAGGATGGTGCAGCCAGGCGGCGCTCTCAGTTTGATCGTTCCGCCAGCGCTAAGCATGGGGCTTCCACTGGGTTGTGGGAGGGAGCTCTCGCGGGCCCATCAGGCAGCGCAAAGAGAGGCTCCGGAGCGTGTACATCTCAATTTCATTTGTATGCGTGAGGTCACGAGTAGAACTTGCGGAGGTGTTGGATGTTCCGTGTGTTGGGCACCGGAACACCCTCGTCCGTCTCCAGCAGTGCCGCGCCAGGCCGGGAAACATGCACAACCCTGAACGGGCCTTCCCACATGGGCGAGAGCTTGTGGAGTCCTTCCCTGGAGAGGATCCTTTGCAGGACAAGAAAGCCAGCTTCAAGCGTGCGAGGGCGTATGTTGTGTCTGAGATAGCGACGCAACGCCTGCTGATACCGAGCGGCGCGGATGGCGGCCCGATGACGTGCTTCATCGAGGAAGAGCTAATCAGCTTCCCACGGGCTGTCCTGATGAACCTCGTCGAAGGCGAGGACTCGCGGGGACCCGTGCTTGAGCTCATGAGGGAGGACCACTTTTGCCCCGTAGACGAGGAAGAAGGGTGTTTCGCCGGTAGGCTTGGTCGCTGTTGTGCGGATCGACCATAGCATGGACTGGAGCTCATTGAGCCAGCCTTTGCCGCAGGCATCGAGCTTTTTCTTGAAGCTTCATGTCTTGATGCCCTTGAGGACCTCAGCGTTAGCACGCTCAGCCTAGCCATTGCTTCGGGGGTGCACCAGGGAGGCGTAGCAGATCTGCGTGCCGAGGTTGGTGTAGTATGACTTGAATAGGCCGCTCATGAACTGCGAGCCATTATCGGTGATGATGTGGTTGGGGACGCCGAAGCGACTCACGAGGTTCTTGATGAACTTGACGGCTGAGGCTGCCAGGATGGTGTGGACAGGCTCCACTTCCGCCCATTTGGTGAACTTGTCGATGGCGACGTAGAGGTAGCGGTAACCACCAGATGTGCGAGGGAAGGGGCCCAAGATGTCCAGCCCCCAGACCATGAAGGGCCATGAGAGGGGGGTGGTCTGGAGGCCTTGCGTCGGCTGGTGGATTTGCTTGGCGTGGAATTGGCAGGCTTCGCAGGATTGAACCAGCTCGGCGGCGTCTTGGAGCGCGGTGGGCCAATAGAAGCCGCTGCGGAACACCTTGCTGGCGAGCATGCGCGATGAGGAATGATGGCTGCAGTCTCCACCGTGTATGTCAGCAAGCAGCTCGCGCCCTTGCTCCTCAGAGATGCATCGCAGCGCGACGCCATTGGGGCACCTATGGTAGAGATCGCCATCCCTCAAGCAGTAGGTTGTGGCCTGGCGGGCCACGCGTTTGGCCTCAGAGTCCTTCTTTGGGAGGGTTCCGTCCTCTTCATAGGTCTTGAATTCGTTGGCCCAACTGTCAGCTTGCGGCTCCAGTGCCAGCAGCAGGCGAGCGCCTGAAGATGGGCCATAGTCGGGTGCGCCTGAGGGTGGTGCGGGGAGGAGCTCTTCAGGAGGTGCCGCGGCGTTAGCGGCAGGTGGCGTAGCTGATGGCTTCAAGAGCCTTTCCTCGAAGACGCCGGGCTTTTGAGGCCCACGGCGAGACGCCCGCTTGGCGATGTTATCTGCCTCCTTGTTGCTGCCATGAGGAACGTGCTAGAGCTCCAAGCCGAGGAAGCGCTTCTCAAGCTTGCGCACCTCTTCTAGATAGGCGGCCATGTGCTTGTCCTTGGGCTTGTAGCTTTTGTTGGAGAAGCTGACGAGGAGCTGTGAGTTGCCCTTGATGATAATGCGCTTGATGCCAAGAGCAGATGCAGCTTTAAGCCCGGCAATGAGGCCCTCCTACTCCGCAATGTTGTTGGAGACCTTGTGGGCATGCTTGAAGCAGAGCTGTACGGCGTAGTAGAGCTTGTCTCCTTTTGATGAAGTGAGTACGACGCCAGCCCCTGCGCCTTGCTAGGAGAACGCGCCGTCGAAGTGCATGGCCCAGCCTCCAGGAGCCTCATCCCCAAGCAGGAGGGGCTCATCCTCGCGAAGCTCTTCTTGATGCGGGACCGTCCATTCTACCGTGAAGTCCACTAGAGCGGCGCCCTTGATTGTCCTTGTGGTGAGGAATTCCAGCGCAAAGGTTTGCAGCTCAATGTTCCACTCGGCGATGCGGCTAGTGGCGTTCGGGCTGTGCAAGACCTGCTCCAGGGGGTAAGACGTGATCACCTTGATGGGATGGCCCTGGAAGTAGTGGCATAGCTTCCTGGAAGTGATAAGGAGTGCGAGGAGGAGCTTCTACTGCATGGGTACCGCTCACGCGCATCCCGCAGCACCGAGCTGACGAAGTAGATGGGGTGCTCGACGAGGCGCGTAGTTGCGGGTGTGGCAGCTTGTTCATCGGGGAGCTCGGGAAGCAACTCATCAGGGGGCCCTTGAAGAGGATTTTTGGTAGGCGCTAGCGCGGCCTCGGGAGGAGCAGGTGTAGCAGACTTTTTCTTGGCGATGATGGGCTCTTCCCGCTCCGCCACGAGGGCTGCGCTAACCGTCGAGGGGTGGCCACCAAGTACAGGGGCAAAGGCTCGCGTGGGCGCGGGGAGACCATGACAGGAGGGATTGTCAGATAACTCTTGAGGTCCTTGAAGGCTGCGTCAGCTTCAGGAGTCCACTTGAAGGGGACCGACCTCTTCATGAGCTTGAAGAACGGCAAGGCACGTTCGCCGAACTTGGAGATGAAGCGCCCAAGCGAGGTCATGCATCCCGTGAGCCGCTGCATTTCCCTAAGGTTCCGGGGAGGCTTCATCCGCTCGATGGCCTTGATCTTCTCGGGGTTGGCCTCGATGCCGCGGTGGGAGACTAGGAAGCCAAGCAGCTTGCCGGAGGGAACTCCGAAGACGCACTTGGCGAGGTTGAGCTTGAGGTTGACCTTGCAGAGGTTGGTGAAGGTTTCCTCGAGGTCCGCGATGAGGGAGCAGGACTTGCAGCTTTTCACAACGATGTCATCGATGTAGGCTTCTGCGTTTCTTCCCATCTGGGGCCCCAAGGGGATATGCATCAACCTCTAGAAGGTAGCCCCTGCGCTCCTCAAGCCGAAGGGCATGCAGATGTAGCAGTATGTCCCGCAGGGGGTGATGAAGGCCGTCCTCTCTTCATCTTCTATCGCCATCTTGATCTAGTGGTAGCCTGAGAAGGCATCCAAGAAGCAGAGCAGCTCGCGCCCAGCGGTGGAGTCTATGATCTGGTCGATTCGCGATAGCGGAAAGGGGTCTTGGGGGCAGGCCTTGTTGAGGCTGGTGAAGTCAACGCACATGAGGCTCTCGCCGCCTTTCTTGTGGACGATGACAGGGTTGGCGAGCCACTCGGGATGGCGCACCTCGTGGATGACTCCTGCCTCTTGCAGTTTCTGAACTTCTTGAACGATGAACTCTTGTTTTTCGGGCGCTTGGCACCGTGCCTTTTGCTTGAAGAGGCGCGCGTTAGGGCACACCACTAAGTGGTGCTCGATCACCTCCCTCAGCATACCAGACAAATCTGATGTTGTCCATGCGAACACATCAGCATTTGCCTGGAGGAAGGCGACGAGCGCGTCTTCCTATTTAGGATCGAGGCCGTTGCTGATGGTGAAGGCGGGCCCGGAGCCACTGCCATCCACCGACACCTTCTTCGTCTTGGCGTGTGCCTGAGAGAACAGCGGCTTCTTCTTTGTGGGTGAGGCCTCGGGAGGCTCGACGTTGTCCTCATCAGCAGGGTACGTGGTAGCGGCAGCCTTGTAGGCGCGCTCGAGGGAGTGGACCGCGTCCTTCTCGTCATAGCGGACGGTGATGATGCCGCTGCAGCCTGGCATCTTGAGGACGTTGTAGGCATGGTGAGTCACCGCCATGAACTTGGCGAGCGCGGGGTAGCCCAAGATGGCGTTGTAGGGTAGGCCGATGTGCGCCATGTCGAAATCGATGCGCTCAGTGTGGTAGTTCTTGTGGGTGCCAAAGGTGAGGGGAAGGCGCACTTGCCCCAGAGGCAAAGTGGAGCCGTCAGTCACACCTGAGAAGGGCCTCATCTGCATCAGGCACTCGTAGGGTACTTTGAGCTTTTCGAAGGTCCCGATGGAGATCACGTTGAGGCTTGCGCCACCGTTCACCAGCGTCTTGGTGACAGCGACGTTGTTGATCGTGGGCGTGCACAGCATGGGGACGGTGCCCACCGCCATCGTGGACTTGGGGTGGTCCGTGGAGTCGAAGGAGATCGCGTACTGTGACCACCTGAGGGGCTGAGTAGCCTCAGGCCTCGCGAGAGAACTGCTTGAAGTGGCAGTTGGATGGGGGAGCCTGGGCTCCGCCAAGGATGCATGCCATGCCGCAAGGCTCTTGGTAGCCCCCAGCGTTCTCTCCAGGCTGGTTGTCGTTGTTCCTGCCAGGTGGCGACGGCGGCAGCGGTGGCAGGGCGGCGTTGGCCTGAGGATTGGCTTGCCGCGGCTGGTCACGCCAGCCTTGCCGGAAGTTGTTGTTGTTGTTGCCGTTGTTACCGCGATCGCCCCAACGGTTGTTGTTGCGGCCGGCGCCGCGATCATTGCAGCCGCCGCGCCCGTCCTGGCGGCTATCACGAAGTAGCTTGAGCTCGTGGCAGTCTTCGATGTTGTGGGAGAACATGTTGTGGTAGGCGCAATATGGGCGGCCATATTTCTTGGGCTCGCCACGGTCGCATCCGCGCTTCTACTCAGGCTCCACCGCAAGCACGGCAGGGCCCTTGGGCTTGACGTCCTTGCTCTTGGCCTTGGCAGCATCGGGCGCCACGTCTGGGTCATTGTGGATGAAGAGGCCGCGCTCTTCAGCCTTTGCGCACCTGTCGGTGAGGTCGAACAGCTCAAACATGGTGTCTAGCTCGTCGTTGATGGCGAGCTTCTCACGCATCCGGACATTTGTGACGCCGGAAGAGAACGCGGAGATGATGACAGCGTTGGAGGCGCGCGGGATCTTGTTGCGCACTTGGCTGAAGCGCTGGATGTACTTGCGGAGAGTCTCGTCAGGGCGCTGGCGCACGGCGCATAGGTCGTTGAGCGTGAGGGGGTGCTCGTGCATGCCCTTGAAGTTGGCGACGAACTGCCGGCATGGCTCGGCCCACGAAGAGATGGACGCTTCGGGGAGGTTCATGAGCCACGAGCACGGGGCGTCCTTGAGGGCCATGGGAAACCAGTTTGCCATGACCTTGTCATCTCCATTCGCAGCCTCGATACTCAGAGTGTAGAGCTGCAGGAACTCCGTGGGGTTGGGGTGCCGTCGTAGCAAGGAGGCAGGTCCGGCTTGAACTTCGTAGGCCACACCACGCGGCGCAGCTCACGGGAGAAGGTGCGGCAGCCCCAGTTGCTAGAGGCGACACCGCCAGCGAGGGCGGCACGGTTCTGGCAACCGACCGCCGTGACCTCCTGGATGGTGCGGTCCTGGCACTGGCGCTACGACTCGAGGAGCACAGGCGCGTCGGCTGGTGCACGCCGGACGATTTGGCAGCTCTCGTCATCAGGGTCTAGTGAAGACGCGTTGCGGGACGGCTCCCGCGTGCGTGCGCCGCGGAGCTGGCACACGCCGCCATTGCTCGAGAGAGGCGGAGGAGGCGCGCCATGCTCTGACTCTGCGCCACGTGGCGGCGGAGGCGGAAGAGAGCGGGAGGGCCCGGGGTGAGCCCAGCGGTGTTGACGAGCTCGGTGATGCGCGCGCGCCAGGCGTCATAGCCGGCCTCGGTGGGGCGGTAGTGCAGCAGCTCCTGCGCCATGAGCAGCACGGCCTAAGGATCCGGGTGCGCGATCGAGGATGCGGTGGCGGTGCGGCCAAGCGGGCGCCGACGGGTGCAGGGAAGAAGCCTCCTCCTCACCAGCCGCGGGGTCGGTAGCAGCGCGGGCGCGAGGACGCCGGTTGTCATTGGCGACCGGCTCCGTCTAGGCCACCATGGCCGTCCTACGCAGAGGGCGCTCGCGTCGGGCATCGGCCATGGCGATGTCGAGGCGGAAGGAGTGAAAGCAGCCCCCTAACTGGCGTGCCAAATATCGGAACTCGGGCTCCGGGGACCCTGGTTCGAACTCTTGGTGCAAGCTCACTCCTAATAGCTAGACGGTGACCACGGCGAAGCTACAGCGAGAGCACCCTGACACACAAGACATGGCAGGGACACAACAACTACCCAGGTTCGGGCCACCGTGCGGTGTAAAACCCTACTCCTGCTTGTGGTTGGGATTATTGTGGGCAAGGGAGTTCTCGCGTACAAGGTTGAAGATGGTGGAGTTGGTCACTTTCTACGGTGGCAGCACTGCCCCCTTTTATAGCCGCCTTGGTCCTCTTCCCCCGAAATGTTGGCGGGAAGGGTAGCCACACAACGGCGGTTTGAAAGGGGACAGACGCCCAGGCTTATCTTGACAAAAGGCGGTCTCCGCTTGCAAAGGTGCTATCCATGATGCGCCGGTGGGCTCAGTGATGACATCTGCCCTGCACGCCCTATCGTCCTAGTGTTCATACACCAAACGGGCAAGCTTTGGGACTCGCTTTGCAGGAGTGCAGCTGCTGCTGCTCCTGTATCACCAAAGAGGAGATCCTCCCTAACCGCGTCTGCTGGTACGGCCCAGTCGCTATCGTCGTCTTGGGGGGTGCGTCACCCACGTGGTGAGAAAGTGGCCGCGAGGCTGGCGCCAGGCGACGCCCTGCTCGGGTGGCTTCGGGAGGCTGCCTCGGGAGGCCGCCTCATGAGGGGACGGGCCTCACGAGGCTTCCTGCTGAGTCTTCGGTGGGTCCGCTCCTGGTGAAGGGGGGTCTTCGTGAGGCCGGAGCCTCGCGAGGTGTCTTGTTCCGTGGCGCCCGTAGCTGGGCCGCCTCTTGGGCCTTCGCCAGGTGTTGCTTCCTGGGCCGTAGGTAGACGGCCCATGATACCCTGGTTCCCACTTGGCCGACAAAGGATGTTAAGTTGAGAACAGTTGTTCTAATGAGACCTATGTCTTCTGTAAAATATCATGTGTTGTACTGACGTTTGAATGCCTGGAATTATGCCTATATGTTGTGTTGGAACAAACCTCGTAGGAATCAGATGAAAAAGTGAAGTTTCAGAAGAAACAGAAAAAATAGACGGCCTAACGTGCGGCCACCCTGGTCGTCCGGCCGGTCGTATGGAATCCTGGCAGCTCTAAGAGAAAAAAACCAAAGGCAACAGAGTGTTCGACAGTGTATCATGCGAGCACACCCGCTCGTATGCGCGGTCGTATGAACCTTGAATAGAAGCAGAGAAGAAGTCCAAAGCGTTTAATGGCATTCCATGCGAGCATCTGCACTCATATGAGCGGTCGTATGACACCTTCGACTATAAAATCAATTTCATCAGAATAGAAGACGGCGTTCTATACGAGCGCTCGCTCTCGCATGACTGGTCGTATGAGGTAAGCACAAATAGAACTGCATCTCGAGAGTGAATGACGGCATTCTATATGACCGGTCCCACTCGTATGAATGGTCGTATGGATCTCTGGCGGCCACAACGAGGATGAAGGAAGAGGTATTTTGCCCCCATCTCTTTTCTTTATTCTTCTTCTTTCTCCAAACCTCTCCAAACCCAACCACAACTTTGCCCGATCTCCCTACTCGTTCGATTTCAGTTCAAATCCTTTTGCGTGATCAATCCATGGTATGTTTCTCCTCCGATCCCCAACTTATTTTTCGCGAATCCATGTTCTATGTGCCATTGCCATGGATAGGGTATGCGTATTTTTGATCTAAATTTTGAGTTTGGCTTGGATATTCATTGATGTTTTTAGAGGTGTATGATGTTGTAATTGCCGTAGGATCACTATTGTATCATTGTATTGGACTGAAAAAATTATTTTGTAGATGTTCGTGAGGAGGTCCGCACGTGTCGCTCACGGTGATGCACCGGGTTCATCCACGAGCGCCACACAACAACAACAACAACAACAACAACACGTTTTCACGTAGAGGATTGTTGGTGTAGTGAACAAAGGGTGTTCATACCCCTAACCACGCACCGGCAAGTTGTAGCCTCTGTGCCAGGAAGGACAAGGCAGTAGATGAGCTCATCCCAAGACACTCAAGGCATGGTGGATAAACACCGTGAAGAAGACCTCCAGGCAGGTCATCTAGAAGTACTAAAGATCATTTCAAGACCAAGATTACCGGGAAGAATTCCTTCCCAGGAACGAGCCTCTCGCGCTGCCGGCAAGCTCAAGAGCCGGCAAAGCCGCGCCCCCAGCCTCTCACCTACAGCGGTGCCCAGCACCATCGTGCGCCTACCTGTCTACAATGTGTCAACATGTGGTGGGCGTGTAGGTGGTTAGGTAGAGGCTGTCGGGACACATGGTGGATCACCGCTTGAAGATTACCTTTATTGACACCCGTCTGATCACGTGTCATGATAATAGAAGGTAGCTGGGACGATGGTACAGGTGTATCAGGATCTCCTTCCCAGCATGAAGCTGCTCAAGACACCTAACAGTGCATTAAATACGTTTGTCCTACACCATCAGGGTTAGGTATGATAGCACTGTAGCTATCATATTCAGCATGTAATTACCATTATGCCACTGTTGGTGACCCCCTGAGCTATAAAAGGAGGGCCATGGCATCATTTAGAGGGATTCGGTCCCTATTAACCAGTAGTGCCCCCGAGCTCCTTGCCGGCAAGGCTACACACTTGTAACAACACTTAGCCATCTAATCCAAAACCAAAAGCAGGAGTAGGTTTGTACGCATCTCAGTTGTTGCTGCTCTTGGTGTGCTGCGTTGCCCTCACCGAACTAAAAGGGGCTTAACTTGGCCCCATAGATTGTTGTACACCGACAAGGATCGTCTTCACGGACTGTGATGCAATGAGGAAATACAAGAAGTTTCATGCAAGGAAGATGAAGACCACCAAGTGGGCTTGCGAGTCCACACTAGCCAAACTGGGCATCAGTAACAATTTCAATTTGCTTTGTGATAATGCCGGTTGCATCATTTTTTTCATCAGGGATGTGATACATATGAATGCATGATGCTTGAGTTTCTTAGTACTATCTCTCATAATATCTCATGCGAAATGCTTATGAGAAGGGCAGATCACTTTCCGTCTCATGGACCAAGACTTCAACATCACTCTAGATGAGTGGTGTACTCACTTTGGCTTCACCAACAACAATGAAGACATTTGTTATGTTTATGATTTTACTGAACTACACCCGAGGCAATCCTTCCATGAGATGAGTTACCATGGTTCCAAGCAAGGGGCCAATTGCATTGAAAGTCCCACTATTCAATATTTCTATTATGTTATCACTAACTAGTTGCAGCCACGAGGAGAAGTTTCCAAGGTGAATGATGAGAATATGCAAATTCTCAGGAAAGTAGCTAACCTAGACATTGGTTATTTACCCAATATAGGGGAAATACTTTTGGTACACCTCGCGCACCAAGCAAATCATGCATCAGGGGATATCACGTGTGGAGGAGTCATCACCATGTTGGGCAACTCCCTTGGCCTCAACTACAATCATGTCCGCTCCATTCTCGGTAACAACCTTGTTAATATTCAAGTTCTATCTAGTGCTGGAATGGTAGTAGTTCACCGTGGTCGTCATTGTATTCAAATTCCTGGAGTTTTTTTTGATAAAAGGCATTTTTATTGACTCAAAATGTATTATCAAGCTAATACAAAGCATGATGAGAAACACCCGACCTCTGCATAACTAAGATGCACACAGCCAAACAAAAAAATTTGAAAGAAGATAAAAAAAGACGACATATCAGTAGCAGTAGGATCATATAGGACCGACACTATGCCTATGTCCAAGGAGGTGGTGCACCAATTCGGAGATTATGCTACCACCAATACTGGGTAAAGACCTCCCTGGCCACCCGATCCAACCATGTACACACCACCTTGAATAGCGGTTGATACTCCGTTCGGTGTAGCGTAGACCACGTATGAAGCGAGTGCATACAGTAGAAAATAACTTGCAAAGGAGAGGTGTTTATGCGCTCGAAAACCAAATCATTTCTACATAGCCAGAGTGCCCATAATTAGGCATATGCTCCCATCCGAATTAGCATTTTGAAACTATTTGAAATTCCGTCCAACCAATGACCCAAAGTATTGGCAACACTTGTCACTGGTGCAGAGACGTCCTACACAAATGGTTTTTACCCACTTTCAGCGACAGAGTTTTAAACCGTCGCCTTGCCTGTGTGTGCGATAGGGGGGTCCAACCCACACGACCCAGAAACCGTCGGCGATGGAGGCTCCGGTCGCACACGCGGGGCAAAAAGAGCTCGTGTGCGATCGGGCGAGTACGTCTCCAACGTATCTATAATTTATGAAGTATTCATGCCATGTTTATAACAATTCTATATGGTTTTGGTATGATTTGATTAGAACTAACCCGGACTGACGCTGTTTTCAGCAGAACTACCATGGTGTTGTTTTTTGTGCAGAAATAAAAGTTCTCAGAATTGGACGAAACTTTTTGATGATTTTTTGGGACCAAAAGAGACCCCCGAAGCTTCGTGGAAGGACTAGAAGCCTCACGAGGTGCTCACAAGCCACCACGGCGCGCCAGGGGGGTGGCGTGCCATGGTGCCTCGTGGGCCCATCTTAGCCCATCTTCGCGTGATTCCAACGCTGGAAAATCCTATAATTAGAGAAACCCCCAGAAATTAACCTAGAACTTTGAATCCGCCTCTTCAAGCATCTGTACCAAAGAAAACACATCTAGAGCCCTGTTCCGGCACCCTGCCGGAGGGAGGAATCATCACCGGAGGCCATCTTCATCATCCCGGCGGTCTCCATGACGAGGAGGGAGTAGTTCACCCTTGGGGTTGAGGGTATGTACAAGTAGCTATGTGTTTGATCTCTCTCTCGTGTTCTTGATTTTGCACGATCTTGATGTACCGCGAGCTTTGTTAATATAGTTGGATCATATGGTGTTTCTCCCTCTCTATCTTGTTGTGATGAATTCAGTTTTTACCTTTGAGGTTTCACTATTATCGGATTGAATATTTTTTTGGATTTGAGAACACTTGATGTATGTCTTGCATATGAATACCCGTGGTGAAAATGGGGTATTATATTGATTCACTTGATATATGTTTTGGCACTCAACTCGCGGATTCCCGAGGTGACATTGGGGTAATCTATGCATAGGGGTTGATGCACGTTTTCATCCTACTTTCTCCGATAGAAATCTTGGGGCACTCTTTGAAGTTCTTTGTGTTGGATTGAATATTATGAATCTAAAGTTGTTTGATGTGTATCGTATAATTGACTCATGGATACTTGTGGTGACATTGGAGTATCTAGGTGACATTAGAGTTGGTTGATGCGTATCATATGGTGTTATTTTAGTACGGACTCTAGGGCTGTTCGTGACACTTATAGGGATGGCTCAATAGATTGATCGGAAAGGATAACTTTGAGGTGGTTTCGTACCCTACAACAATTTCTTTCTTATGTTCTCCGCTAGATAAGAACTTTGGAGTGATTCTTTATCGCACGTTGAGGAATTGTTATATGATCCAATTATGTTAGCACTGTTGAGAGATTGCACTAGTGAAAGTATGAACCCTAGGCCTTGTTTCTAAGCATTGCAATACCGTTTGTGCTCTGTTTTATCACTTGTTACCTTGCTGTTTTTTTATTTTCAGATTACAAAAACCTATATCTACTATCCATACTACACTTGTATCACCATCTCTTCGCTGAACTAGTGCACCTATACAATTTACCATTGTATTGGGTGTGTTGGGGACACAAGAGATTTCTTGTATTTGGTTGCAGGGTTGTTTGAGAGATACCATCTTCATCCTACGCCTCCCATGGATTGATAAACCTTAGGTCATCCAGTTGAGGGAAAATTGCTACTGTCCTACAAAACTCTGCGCTTGGAGGCCCAACACAAGTCTACAAGAATAGGTTGTGTAGTAGACATCAAGCTCTTTTCTAGCGCCATTGCCGGGGAGGTGAGTGCTTGAAGGTATATCTTTAGATCTTGCAATCGAATCTTTTAGTTTCTTGTTTTATCACTAGTTTGGTTTATAAAAGAAGACTACAAAAAAATGGAATTGAGGTTGCCTCACATACTTCATCTATATAATATCTTTCTTGAAAATGATGGATCGGAAAATTGTGCTCAATTGCTAGAGGAAGAATTTAATAAAATGTTAAATGTGAGTACTTTGAATGATGAGCATGATTGCAATGTTGTTAGTATGCTTTCTATTAATATCCATGATGCTAATGATATGCAAAGCTACAAGCTTGGGGATGCTATGTTTGTTGAAGATGATATTTTTAGTCCCCCAAGTTTTGATGGGAAAATTTATTATGATGATTGCAATATTTATGAAACTGGGTTTGGACAAGTGTCTACTTTAGATAATAATTATCCCACTATTTTGGAGGGTGTTGAATCTTATTTTAATAATTAAAGTGGATTTGAAGAGGTCATGACTTTATTTAATGTTGAATCCACTACTTTGGAAGAGGTTTCAATTGATTATGATGAGAACAAAATTGCTACCTATGATGATTATTGTGATGATACTTATGTTATAAAAAAGAGAGATGATTATTACTATAATACTTGTCATAATTATGAATACCCTTTTACTGAACATTACTCTTTTAATGTGGAAACAATTTTTAGTATTCAAGTTTCATATGATACTCCCACTATTATGAATGAGAAGAAATTTGCTTGTGTGGAGAGTAATAAATTTTCTATGCATGTGAATCATGAAAAGAATGCTTTATGTGATAGTTATATTGTTGAATTTGTTCATGATGCCACTGAAATTTATTATGAGGGAGGAACATATGCTTGTAGGAGTTGCAATAATATCAAGTTTCCTCTCTATGTGTTGAAAGTTTTGAAGCTATACTTGTTTTGCCTTCCTATGCTAGTTGATTATTGTTCCCATAAATTGTTTTCTCACAAAATCCCTATGCATAGGAAGTGTGTTAGGCTTAAATGTGTTAGTCATATGCTTCATGATGCTCCCGTTATGTTTCAACTCTTCACTTTTATGTGAGCATCATTGAAATCATCATGCCAAGCTAAAAAGGCATTAAAGAAAAGCGCTTGTTCGGAGACAACCCAATACTTATACCTTCTGTTTTTGTGTATTCACATGATTAAGCTACTGTAGTAATCATGTTTTATATGTTTTCTTTCAATAATGTGCCAAGTAAAGCCTTTGGGATAGTGTGGATACTTGTTGATTTGATTCTGTGCAAAAACAGAAACTTTTGCGTCCAGTGCTGGAATTTCTATTCTGTACTGGAGAGTGAGAAAATTCTGAAATTTTTACACAGTATTCGATTACAAATTTTTTAGGTTTCCCTGGTTTTTCAGAATTTTTGGAGGTACATAAGTATGGTTTTTAAATCCCTCACTACATGATGTTCTGTTTTGACAGATTCTATTTTTATTGCATAGTTTGCTTGTTTCAGTGTTTCCATAGCTTATATTATGAGATATAAATTGTGGAAATGATAGACTACAGTAGGCATTATGTGAGAACAATTATGAATCTTGTCTTGACAGTACCTAAGTGGATGATTTATTTTTATCATACTAACCTATCTCACGGAGTTCCGTTAAGTTTTGTGTGATTGAAGTTTTCAAGTTTTGGGTGAGACATCGATATGAGGAGAATAAGGAGTGGCAAGACCATAAGCTTGGGGATGCCCAAGGCACCCCAAGGTAATATTCAAGGAAGACTCAAGCGTCTAAGCTTGGGGATGCCCCGGAAGGCATCCCCTCTTTCGTCTTCAACACTATCGGTAACCTCACTTGGAGCTATATTTTTATTCGTCACATAATATGAGTTTTGCTTGGAGCATCATTTTATTTTGTTGAGATTTGCTTTCTGTTATCAATAACCATGTTTTGTATCTTTTATTTCAATAAAATGCCAAGTATAGCCTTTACCATGCTCAGTTTGCAAGTTCATGTGTTGTTGTTTGAATACAGAAAGTTTTCTGTTATGTCCAGAATATTCCTGAATAGTCAGAACATCATAAAAATCTGAAATTTTTACACAGTAAGCATGCATGAGTTCTGTCATGTGGTAATTTTTCAGAATTTTTGGAGTTAGGGAAGTATGGATTCTTATTCCCCTTTTACAGACTGTTCTGTTTTGGTAGATTTCGGTTATAGTTGCATTGTTTGCATATGTTGCTTGTTTAATGTTTCTATTTTTGGATAGGAGTATTAAATATGTAGAGGCATTTAGTATGAAATGTTTAATTATAATTTTCGTGATTTGCTACAGTAGAGAATGTTGAGGTTTTGAGTTGATTTATACTAACTTATCTCACGAGTTTTTGTTGAGTTTTGTCTGGATGAAGTTTTTAAGATTTAGGAGAAGCCATGATATGAGAGGAATTAAGGTGACACAAAAGCTCAAGCTTGGGGATGCCCAAGGCAACCCAAGATAACATTCTAAGAAGTCTCAAGCAACTAAGCTTGGGGATGCCTCGTTAGGCATCCCACCTTTCTTCGTCAACACCTATCGGTTAGCCTAAGTTTTTACTTGTTCACATGATATGTGCTATTTTTGGAGTGTCCTTTTATTTTCATTTTGTTTGCTGTTTGAATAAAATTATCAAGATCTGAAATCTTTATTGAGAGAGAGTCTTCACATAGCTACTTAATTGTTTGAGTACTCATTGTTCTTCACTTATATCTTTTTGGAGTAGTTTGTCATTTACTCTTGTGCTTCACTTATATCCTAAGAGTAAATTATTGAATGATTTGAATATCATAAAGTTGAAATTATATGTGCTTCATATGCTTGTATCATGCCTAGTAGTAGTTTCACATTGGGTTTAGAAAGCAAAATCTATTGAAGCTTGACAATCACAATATTGGTCATACAAGAAATTCATGAATGATTAATATAAGGAAGAGAACTTTCACATATAAATATATTATCTTGGACATATTTTATGATTGTGAATACCCATTAATTATTTTCAAACTTGAGCAAATTAGTTGAAGTTGGACAAGGAATACAACGTAATGAGGTATGTTTGGGTATATTTGCATAGAAGTTATATTGTTATGGATCCTCCAACATGTGGCGCTTGCTTAGGATCTTTTGCTAGCCAAAAATTCGTACTAAGTAGAGATACTACTTGTGCATCCAAAAACCCTTAAACCCAGTTTCTTACCATGAGTGTCCACCATATCTACCTATGGATTGAATAAGATCCTTCAAGTAAGTTGTCATCAGTGCAAAAAGCAATAAAAATTGTTCCTAAAATATGTATGATCTTTTATTACAAGGGAAAATAAGCCTTGTACGAACTTGTGATGGTAAAGAAATAAAAGCGATGGACTGCATAATAAAGGTTGCTATCACAAGGGGCAATATAACGTGACGTTCCTTTGTATTAAGGGCTTGTGCATCCAAAAATAAAAAGCGCATGACAACCTCTCCTTCCCTCTGCGAAGGGCCTATCTTTTACTTTATGTATTTACTTTTATGCAAGAGTCAATAGTATTACTTCTCATTTCAACCCTAATTATTCTCTAGTTGGCAAGCATCATGTGGTGGGGAAAGATCCAGGCACATATGGCCAGTCAAATATATTTGATCATGGTGTATTATTGTTGACAATTATCTCTATGATAAATAAGTTGGGAGGCGAAACACTAAGCCCCTATCTTTCTCTGTGTTCGATGGATGCCATTTGTTCTAAAAATATGCTTTGAGTACTAGCAATCATAGAAGACTATATGATAATTGAGTATGTGCAGCTCTTACTTAGACTTTGTTGAAGATAAGTTGAATTGCAATTGTTTGGTGACTAAGAATATAGATTTTTAAGTTTCAAGAGAATGCATTGTTTGAACCATAACATGTGAATTGATTGCTACTTTATCATGATGAGTTTTATGAGAAAGAGTTACTGTTATGATGCTAGGAAAAGTGATTGAAATTATCATTGATCAAACATATGCACTAGGCTAGCATTCACACTTCATAAATTATTTCTTTTATCATTTACCTACTCGAGGACGAGCCGGAATTAAGCTTGGGGATGTTGATACGTCTCCAACATATCTATAATTTATGAAGTATTCATGCCATGTTTATAACAATTCTATATGGTTTTGGTATGATTTGATTAGAACTAACCCGGACTGACGTTGTTTTCAGCAGAACTACTGTGGTGTTGTTTTTTGTGCAGAAATAAAAGTTCTCAGAATTGGACGAAACTTTTTGACGATTTTTTTTTGACCAAAAGAGACCCCCGAAGCTTCGTGGAAGGACCAGAAGCCTCACGAGGTGCTCACAAGCCACCACGGTGCACCAGGGGGGGATGGCGTGCCGTGGTGCCTCGTGGGCCCATCTTAGCCCATCTTCGCGTGATTCCAACGCTGAAAAATCCTATAAATAGAGAAACCCCCAGAAATTAACCTAGAACTTTGACTCCGCCGCCGCAAGCCTCTGTACCAAAGAAAACCCATCTGGAGCCCTGTTCCGGCACCCTGCCGGAGGGGGGAATCATCACCGGAGGCCATCTTCATCATCCCGGCGGTCTCGATGACGAGGAGGGAGTAGTTCACCCTCGGGGCTGAGGGTATGTACAAGTAGCTATGCGTTTGATCTCTCTCTCGTGTTCTTGATTTGGCACGATCTTGATGTACCGCGAGCTTTGTTAATATAGTTGGATCATATGGTGTTTCTCCCTCTCTATCTTGTTGTGATGAATTGAGTTTTTACCTTTGAGGTTTCACTATTATCGTATTGAATATTTTATGGATTTGAGAACAATTGATGTATGTCTTGCATATGAATACCCGTGGTGACAATGGGGTATTATATTGATTCACTTGATATATGTTTTGGCACTCAACTCACGGATTCCCGAGGTGACATTGGGGTAATCTATGCATAGGGGTTGATGCACGTTTTCATCCTACTTTCTCTGGTAGAAATCTTGGGGCACTCTTTGAAGTTCTTTGTGTTGGATTGAATATTATGAATCTGAAGTTGTTTCATGTGTATCGTATAATTGACTCACGGATACTTGTGGTGACATTGGAGTATCTAGGTGACATTAGAGTTGGTTGATGCGTACATATGGTGTTATTTTAGTACGAACTCTAGGGCTGTTCGTGACACTTATAGGGATGGCTCAATAGATTGATCGGAAAGGATAACTTTGAGGTGGTTTCGTACCCTACAACAATTTCTTTCTTATGTTCTCCGCTAGATAAGAACTTTGGAATGATTCTTTATCGCACGTTGAGGGATTGTTATATGATCCAACTATGTTAGCACTGTTGAGAGATTGCACAAGTGAAAGTATGAACCCTAGGCCTTGTTTCTAAGCATTGCAATACCGTTTGTGCTCCGTTTTATCACTTGCTACCTTGCGGTTTTTTTATTTTCAGATTAAAAAAACCTATATCTACTATCCATACTACACTTGTATCACCATCTCTTCGCCGAACTAGTGCACCTATACAATTTACCATTGTATTGGGTGTGTTGGGGACACAAGAGATTTCTTGTATTTGGTTGCAGGGTTGTTTGAGAGATACCATCTTCATCCTATGCCTCCCACGGATTGATAAACCTTAGGTCATCCAGTTGAGGGAAAATTGCTACTGTCCTACAAAACTCTGCGCTTGGAGGCCCAACACGAGTCTACAAGAATAGGTTGTGTAGTAGACATCAGCGAGCCATCGCAGACAATTATACAGGCCCAATCGTTTTCGCTCGTATGAACATCCCACACGGTGAATCCTAGACAAACGTTTCCATTCATACAACACACACAATTTTTATGTGGAAACATTTATGTAAGGTGGCCTAACACAAACATTTGTTGGGCGGAAGTCGTGTGTGATTGTTCATTGATCCAACATGCCTACTTTCTAGAAACTGTGTGGGTTGTTTCAGTTCATCGCCCACGGTGTTGTCTGAGAAACCGTCTGCAATAGAAAAACCCAATAAGCAGGCTAATTGGCCAATTATTGATAATCCATTTAGTAATAAAATTGACATTTCATATCAAACACACCATATATTTCATATCCGTATTACGGCAACCAAGATTTCATAATTGAATTACATCAGATAGCTTCAGCACTCAGTTACACCATATAGGCATGTAGCTACCTACGACATTACACAACAGTGCCAAGTTTCACATGCAACATCTAAAACCTTTCGAAAGTAGCATCATACACGGTAAATAGACAGATGAATCTCATCTGGAGAACTGCTGAAGCAGAAGGCGAGTATTGAGCATTCAGTGATGTTGAATGTCCTTGCAACTTTAGGCCAGTGGCTATGGATAATTGCCCGCCCAACCTTCGTCCTCCTGAGGAATACTTCAATATTGTACCATGGGTGTTGAATGAATACCTTCCTCGCCTCTTGACCATGCAGGTGGTCTGAGAGGTAATCATCCATGAGGTGCTTTGGAAAGGACTGGAAACAAAGATATGCATAAATATTTGTTCTAAATTTTGAAGTGGCGCGAACGAAAAAAAACAAGGTAAAAGAGTTAGTACCATCCTATAGTTGACTGATGTCTTTCTTCATTGTGCAAACAAAGATCTTGCTGTTATTTGTTGCTAGTTTCTTTATCCTAACAATCTTTCTGAGTTTCTTGACTTGACTGATATTCATGGACATCTCATTTCCCCATATGCAAAATGGGTCGAACAGTGGGTCTAAACCTCTGACAGCAGGACCTACATGTGCAAGACCAAATTGTTAAAAACCTAAATATTAGAATGGTTCCTGCAATTGCACAATAATGTGCTATTAGACAAAGGACCATGCATGTGCGAACCTCGATGGTAAACCTCAGTGCCTCCCATTGTTTCCCCGCAACACATATAAGGCAGTTATTGATCAGGTTAAGTGAGAGTTGGCATACTATCAGTAGAATATGTTCATGAAAAATAAACAAATTGCAGATCCAGCAGATTAATTCGAGCCGCATGGAAAAGCTAGTTAACCAAACCAAGCATGCTTAAGAACTAGGAAATATGGCAAATGTATATGTTTCTCATGTGCTACGTATTTTGTACAGCCAAATTTGATGTATTTCTCACATGCATAACTATGCAAAATTGTACTCACAACAAATGAACATCACATTGCAGAATTGAACCAAACAGTTAACTGGACAGCACAACAAATGAACCAAACAGTTAACTGAGCATCGTATTCCAGAATAGAACGTATACTAGAAGTCAGACAGTTAACCAAACCAAGCATGCTTAAGAACTACTGGAAAAATATAGCAATTGTTGAACAAAACTGTTAACTGAACATTACATTTCAGTAGATCAGATTGCATATTAACATTACAGAGGACAATTCACTAGAAGGCACCGGCGGTGGCGTCGAGAAAACACCACGAACTGTCATTTAAAGCAGCCAACCGCGTGGCGGCGTCCGCGCGCGAGGCGTCGACGGTGGCCTCGACGGCGAGGTGCTATTGCAAGATCTAGCGGTCGGCACGCATGGCAGCCATCGCGACCTCATCCTCACATGCGGCCGCGATTTGCTTCTCCACAGCCAGATGCTCGTTGAGCTCCTGGCCAATCTGCGTGCAAAATGGCTATGGGCGGCGCTTATTTGGAGGATGGGGCAGTGATTTGGGTGGAAGGTGTCGCGCCGGTGGTCTGGGCATGTAGGATGGAGAAGGAGGAGGAGGTTGGGGGTGGGTGTGGATTACCAGACTATATCGACGAGGCCGCGCAGCAGGAAGGAGCGTCGCCGGCGAGCAGGTGGCGCTGCAAGCAAGCAGTGAAGGTTTGAACTTGGAAATGAATGAGGAAACAGTAGAAATGTGGGGGGAGGGGCGGGAGGCGGGGAGCTAGATATTTCCGCGGTTGCCAAATTTTCGCTTGGTGCAGCGAAAAACTGGCGCCCAAGTGTGGTTGCTGCGCTGGCGGTGGACTGTAACCGACGAAACTTCCAGCGTAAGCCATACATGAGGGTGCCCCTAGATATTTTATAATGCATCGCACACGATACTTGCTAATAAACTATTTGTGGTGTACTTGATTTTTTCATTTTGATTTGAAAGGCAAAATGGGTTACGGCAGGAAAGGTTGGTGTTTGAATTGCTAGAACATTTATTTACGGTGAACATGCAAATATAGGAGTGTCGTGCTAAAATTTGGAATTATTCCGGGTTCGTTTGGCCTTTTTTAAACATTAATTGGGTTTCTAGACATTTAATGTGCATAATTCAAATTTGAACTATAGGCACATGCTCCAGTGCACCAAAATGGGTTGAAAAATCATATATGTGTCCTTGGGTGAATGTTTAGGTCCCGTGAAAGAAATGGGAATGAATTTCAAACATCTGGGCATCGTGGCTCATCCGGAAACATTGAGAAACTTGGTTTTAAAATTCCTGTAAATCCAAAACTCGCCTGAAAATCATGAAACTTGGCATGGTGTCATGACATGGCACCAACATGTTGTGGTAAAAAAATTAGCCGATTTGGGACAACTTTTGGTATAAGCTTCTTACAAACTGTAGCTTCTCTCGAGAAGCCTCATGGTTCCAAGAGGGAACGTGTCACCTCTGTGTGTGAAATGGCATACGCTGCCTCTTCCCGCGTTGATTTATTTTATAGAGGCAACATGCAACAATAGGAGTTTCGTGTTTCAATTTGGAATTATTCCCGGTTTGCTTGGCCTTTTTTATACATTAATTGAGTTTCTAGGCATTTAATGTGTATAATTCAAATTTGAACTACAGGCACATGCTCCAGTGCACCAAAATGGGTTGAAAAATCATATATGTGTCCTTGGGTGAATGTTTAGGTCCCATGCAAGAAATGGGAATGAATTTCAAACATCTGGGCATCGTGGCTCGTCCGGAAACATTGAGAAACTTGGTTTTAAAATTCCTGTAAATCCAAAACTCACCTAAAAATCACAAAACTTGGCATGGTGTCATGACATGGCACTAACATGCTATGGTAAAAAAATTGGCCGATTTGGGACAACTTTTGGTATAAGCTTCTTACAAACCGTAGCTTCTCTCGAGAAGCCTCATGGTTCTGAGAGGGAATGTGTCACCTCTGAGTGCGAAATGGCATACGCTGCCTCTTCTCATGTTGATTTATTTTACAGAGGCAACATGCAATAATAGGAGTTTCGTGTTTCAATTTGGAATTATTCCGGGTTCGTTTGGCCTTTTTTATACATTAATTGAGTTTCCAGGCATTTAATGTGCATAATTCCAATTTGAACTACAGGCACATGCTCCAGTGCACCAAAATGGGTTGAAAAATCATATATGTGTCCTTGGGTGAATGTGTAGGTCCCATGCAAGAAATGGGAATGAATTTCAAACATCTGGGTGTCGTGGCTCATCCGGAAACATTGAGAAACTTGGTTTTAAAATTCCTGTAAATCCAAAACTCGCCTGAAAATCATGAAACTTGGCATGGTGTCATGACATGGCACCAACATGCTGTGGTTAAAAAATTGGCTGATTTGGGACAACTTTTGGTATAAGCTACTTACAAACCGTTGCTTCTCTCGAGAAGCCTCATGGTCCCGAGAGGGAACGTGTCACCTCTGTGTGCGAAACGGCATACGCTGCCGCTTTCCACCTTGATTCATTTTACAGAGGCAACATGCAACTATAGGAGTGCCGTGCTAAAATATGAAATTATTCAGCGTTCATTTTGCCTTTTACATTATTTGAGTTTTCTAGGAATTTTGGAACAAATAGCTACCACGCTATTATCGCAAACGGTTGTATTCTTCCAACCATGGGTGTTCCACTGACCATTTACTACCGCGGGCAGCTGTTTGATTAGACATGACGCGTGCGAGCTGTCTGCCGTGTAGGCTCACAGGACGCGTGCAAGCAGTTCGCCGCGTAGGCTCACCGGGAAGCGAGCCCTTTGACCTGCCAGCAATCAAAATTTATTGATGGCCTTGGTTTCGGCCGCCTCGGGAAGGTACGTAGAACAATTTCCAGTGCTCCTCCTACTCCTTCATTCTTATCTATAAGTGCCGCCACCGAGGATCGCCGCCTGCTGCGATGGAGGACGAGCCGGCCAACAAGCAGGGGCGAGTTGAGCCAGATCCGCAAAAGCCTCCGGCGAGCGCGGACTTCATCAGCAGCCTCCCCGACGAGATGTTGGTAACCATCATATGCCTCCTCCCCATGAAATCTGGTGTGCGGACCACTGTCCTCTCCTGGCGGTGGCGCCCCCTCTGGCTCTCCACCCCCTGGACCTCATCGAGGACGACGAGCTCTGCAGAGGGGAGCGCAAATGCTTGGACGCATTGTCCCACATCCTCGCCACGCACCCTGGGCCGGTCAGACACCTTGTCATCGGCAAGTCCCGTTCCAACTGCAAGGCCGAACGCAAGTTTCATGAGTGGTTCCTATCCACCGCCCTAGATCGGCTTGAGGAGCTCAGCTTTCATGCTGGACATCCGCGTTCGCTACCGCCGTCCGCTCTCTGCCTCGTGCCCACGCTGCGCCGCGCTACGTTCAGGCAACGCCTTTTCCCCCAGATTGATGCCGCGCCCGCTCTTCATCTCCCTAAACTGAAGCACCTCGAGCTCATGGGCATCCGCATCTCGAGGGAGGATTTGGAGCCCCAACTCGGCGGCTGTACAACGCTCGAGTACCTTCGTCTTCAGGTGATGGATGGGTTCAGTAGCATCCGCATCGCCTCGACGAATGTCCGTACGGTTTATGTGCATTGTTGGTGCCGCAACAGGCTATCATTTCAGGTGTTTCACGAAATGGTCATTGAGAATGCACCTTTCCTTGAGAGATTGATTGTATTTGATAAAGAAGGTCCAACAAGAATCAGGGTCAGCGACGCACCGAAATTGACAGTGTTGGGCTATTCGTGTGCTGAATTCTCCAGACTTGTTGCTGGATCATTACCCGCTCAGGTACAACAGTCTTATTCTTCTCATTCTTCTTATTGGACATCACATTTTATCTAAGTTTTGTTGATCTATGTTCGGCTATCATCTAGACAATGATTCCCACAAGCTTGACCCCGTCTCCGCGCACAGTGAAGATCTTGGCACTACAATCTGTCGGCCCCGATCTGGATGAAGTTGTTAGATTCCTTAGATGCTTTCCGTGCACGAAGAAGCAGTACATCGAGGTGATGCTCCTTTCCTGTTAATTGTTAACCACAGCAAAGTTCAATTTGTTGTTACTTTTACCCATGATTACAATGACAAATGTAGTATGATTTCTAAAGGAAATTTGGAGGATTTCAATACATATTTTTTTTGAGATGTTAATAATGAACGATTGGAGATGTCATGTCACTCTATTCGTGTATTTTAGAAATCCTGCAAATCAAAGAGGCCCAAAGTTTTCAAAACTACAGCTAGGCACTAATATGGTGTCTTCGTTTGCAGATAAAAGCAGGCCTGAAAGTGGAAAATGTGGCGCAATATAACAATCCCATTGAATGCCTTGATCTTCATCTCACAGAAATTACTTTGAACCACTACTGAGGCACCACATCAGAGATTAAATTCGCTAGGTTCTTTGTTCAGAGAGCAAGTGTGCTCAAGGTAATGAGGTTTGCACTATATTTAGTGCGTAGAAGTGAATGGATTGCTGATCAGTGCAGGCATCTACAACTGAATGGAAAAGTCTCTGCAGAAGCTGAATTTCAGTTTGGAATTACTAAAGACAGATTATGGGGAAGTCACACTATCAAACCGATATATGACTTCTCGGTGACTGATCCATTCGCACAAATAGTTTATGGCTCAGATTCTAAAGAAGATAAATCTGATTTGTAAGAACAGTTTGAACCTTGTAATCTTTGAATTTGGGCCTTGTAATGCTGGAATTTGAACCTTGCAATTTCTCTGGTATCTGTGATATAACGTCATTGGATGTTAAATTTGGTTATGCAATCATGTCCTTATAAGTATATATGTTGTTGTTCTGTAGACAGAGCATAGATGTTGTGCAGACAGAGCAAATCACATCGCGCACGGACTAAACTACAGAAACCCGTCAGTGATGATTTCATTAATCGCTGACAATTGTTTACTAGCAAGCGTTTGCCCACAACACACACGGGTTATTAGCAGGAATCATCCGTGTTGTTATCCGTCTTCCCACACATTTCGGATTACTGACCTGTTTGCCGCGTATGACACACATCTTGTTAAGTTGAACCATTTCTGTTGTGTTGGGTAATCGCAAATAGTTCATCCGAGTAAACCGCATGCCGTATATCGCACACACCTTGATCTACCTAACCATTTCTATTGTGTTGCGTAATCACAAACATTTCATTCGAGTGAACTGTATGCAGTGTATCGCACACACCATGAACTGGCTGACCGTGTTTGTTGTTCTGTCTTATCGCAAACAGTTCATATGGATCAACTGTATGCCATGTATCGCACACGCGTCTCTAATCTGAATCGTTTTTGATGTCTCCGACATCGCAAACAGTTCGCCTTATTTGGGATGGTTTTTTTACGACACCGTTTGCGATGCATGCATCGCACACAGTTTGGTCGCGGGATCTCTGATTCATGTGTCGAGTTAGCGGTCGCCTGCAGTAGTGTGTGGGCGGATACAAATTGGATGCTATTTGGATGATTGACCACGTAGAACATGCAAACTTGCATTGGAAAAAAAGGTGTTTGATTGTCTCATCATGAGTACAAAAACTACACTTCTTACTTCCATGCCAATTGTGACGGGCGAGATTGTATTTGGTTAGCTCAACTCCCCTTTGAAGATACCACATGAAGATTTTAACTTTTAGTGGAATATTCGACATCCAAATTTTCTTGTTATTATCCACTGGGACCTCTGAATGCGTGAGTGCACGATACATAGAGTCGACTATGAAGGACCCAGATGTAGTGAGGTTCCAACGAAACACGTCCCGTCCTTGTGTCATGTTAATCGACTCCAATCGAGATAACAGATTTTGCCATGACATAAGACGGAACCCAATCAAATCCCACCTAAAAGAAATATTCGGCGGGAATGAACTGAGCACCTGAGCTAGAGTATCATTCTTATCGCAAACAATGAGGTACAAAGCTGGATATTATTCTTGGAGGCACGGATGTAACAAGTATCTCCTTGCTTTTGTTTTTCTTTTTGTCATTTGTGATTTTTAGTTTGTAAGTTAGTTTTCAAAAACCCAAAAAAAACAAAAATAGAATAAGTTTTGCTTTGGTCTTTTCTTTTTGCCCTTGGAGTTCATTTGCATTCTTGTTTATATTTCAGAGGAGTTGATCTATGCCGGACGAGGAATGCACGCCTAAGGAAGAGAAGTGTGTAAATTCATGATCGTGAAGGTATGTCCTACGACTCCCGTCTTTTGCACTTGAATTACTTGGAATAGATGTAGTAGTAGTATGTGTGATGTGTGCAAGGGGAGTAAGTCTTGATAATTAAAAAAAGGTTTAGTTCTAGTAGCTGAAATAAATTTGTAGCATTTGTTCTATTTAATCTAGATAACCAACACTTGTCGTGGGACTATTTTTAAAAGGAAGTGATCTTAACCAAGAATAACCATGCACAAGAGAAAGTCTTCAAAGACTTGGGTGTTGACAAAATTTGTAGAGAAGATGATGTTAGGGGTACTCAACCCCATATTGTTAATTAATAGACTCAATAGCACATGTGGATTAAGTTGTCTAGAGGAACTGAGTTGAAGGGTGATTGAGATTATGCCAAAATTTTGTGTTGTATTCTTACATGGTGCTTTAGCTTCTTGCTGGTCTATGGCCTTGCTACTCTATGCACGTATATGTGTGTAAATGTGGCTTTGTCACCTTCCTTTATGTTATGCTAAGAACTTCGCTATCCAATGAACGATCCACCAAAGTTTAGGCTCGGATTTTGGCTAAGAGTTTGTTACCGTACATAGTGGCAACACTACATAAAATATTATTCAGGTTTCTCTTGAATGTGTGTGTATGTGGTAAATACCGGGAACTAATCATAAGAGCTCGCAAGAGACAACATATTAGTCCATAGTTCCCAAAATTTAAGCCACTGCAAAATCTTATGCATGATCACTTATTTGGCATAATCTATTCATGTGACAACAAAAGTTTTAGCAAACAATGATTGAAACAAAGTGATTGAGAGCCTTGATGATGAGACACTCATGGGTGTGTTAGCGGGTTACTCTAGAATCATGTTGTCTTTACATACCTTTCACTCCCTAATCTATGTTTTCATTGCTCAAAGAAAGAAAAACTCTTTTGTGCATTCCTGGCAAGCAAGTGTTAACTAGAGGAAATAGAATTAAGTGTTGCCATGTTATTTTATCTAGTTGAGCAAGAGCTTTGAGTTCATTATCTTTGCTTCACTAACACTTACATAATAACCATACCTCTGCTACAACTATACTAAGTTTTGAGGTCAAGAAGTGGAGGGCTATCTAGGCGTACCGATCGTAAATGAACCAAAACCTTCTCGTTATTTCGGTTTAAGCAACTGAGTTCCTTATGATTCGGATTTCTCTCTATGTTGCTCGAGGACAATCAAGTTTAAGCTTGGGGAGTTGTGTTATTTTTACAATCCTCTAACCAGAGCTTTAAACCGATATATTTCACAAAAATAGAGATAGTCGCTCTGATATTGCCACTAATGACTTATGAATGCATAGGATTCCAAAATCCTTTCTTTATTTTGTTTCCATGGGAAATGGGATATTTATGGACAAAATCAAGCCAATACTTAGAAATGAGTAAAGTGGAGATAGAGGGGATCAAGTGGGAGGCGCACCAGAGGAAACAGAGCAAAAAACAGTGTTTCATACGACCGCGCCCGCTCATACGAGAGATCGTATGGCATGGAAATCGTATGAGCGTGGAAACCAAGGCCCCTCGTCCACTTCAACAACCTTCATAAAGGGGACGACGCCAAATGGATAACAGAACATCGAGAGGGGAGCGCAGAACAAGCCAGTCTTCATCATCACCACCATAGCCAGCTCCATCAACCCTAGCCGCCACCATTTCCCATCTACATAGCCACCACCTTCACCACCACCATAGTTCGTAGCAATCTAGTCATACTTGTAATCGTGTATCACACACGGCATCCATTGTAAGACATATTATCAATCAATATATCTTCATGATGTGTTCTTCAATGTGTTCTTCGTGTGATCTGATCTCCATGTGTGAGTAGTTCGGTAAGGTATGGGTTGAGGCAAGGGCCGTGCAACCCGATGTATTTGTTGGAGGGATCAATGGAAGGACTTTGAATTAACGTCTCGTATGTGTAACATAAAATTGTTCCATAGGTATCTCTTGTCTCGTTCGGGTTCTTCATCCCTGTAGGTACCCAAGATCATGGAGAATGAGCCACAGAGAGTGCAAGGGCAGGGAGACCATGAATTGTTATTCTGAACACCAGCGAAACAAAGGTTTAGTATGATAACACAAATCCTATCACTAGGGATTCAAGAGGTGTAGTCATTAAACGCCCAATGCTTTTGTTTGATTATTGCAATCTTAAGTATCGAGGCAACCCCGCCTAACGGATAGGGCCTTCGGTTGGATAACTGACTTGATGTAGGACGCGTGCTGGTTAAGACGTATTTTGGACACATCCCCCACTTTGATACGTAACAAGCACATCTTGATGGGTGACTTCCAGAGCATAAATTAAGATCATATCTGGTCCTGACACAAATATACGGTTGTAAGTCTAGGTCCTCATACCCATGCCTATTTTTATTGTAAGTGTTCTTTCAGTGTCAGCTTGATTTTCGATCTGGTACAAAGTTGTATTTAATTCTCTAACAAAAGCTTGTTTAAGACCCTAGCTTAAAGCGCACCATCCTCCCATGGGTTCGATAACTCAAGTTCACCTCCGGGGAAAAAGGTGAGAATCCTTTCTGCTTCATTTCCGGATCACCAAATTATGTAATCACGACTTGTGAGGCAGAGCACGCCCATGTCCTACCAGTGGCATGGTCACCATGTGGCATGGCATGTCGAGGACACGCAAGGAGGCAAAATCTTGTCTGGGGTGTTGTACTATCATCAAATAGGTGCTATGTCTCACTTCTATGTCTTGGATAGGTCTTATCTGGTCATGATGATCCAGAACAGTTTCTGCATAGGAACTGTTTGTGGTGGTTTCTGAAGAAATGGCTGGGTGAAATGATCTGGGTTTTGTTGTGTGCTGGTAAGAATGTAATGTGAGTCTATCCACCAATTTTCACTAGAAACAAACATGTGAAGATAGCACTTCCTTCATAGGGCTTTGTAATGGCAAGAAATTGGTTTAAATTTTTGGGATCACATGGCTTAGTTGATTGAGGTGAAATTTGGCATTTGGAGATTATATAGGGGTAAGAGTACATTGGTAAAATTTCAAACCATTTGAGTGCTCATAGCTGGTACTTCCTTCACAAAGCTTTATGATGGCCAGAATCTTTGGGGAATTATTGAGGGAAAATGGTCAGGCATGTGGGGCTGAGTTTTGGCATGTGCAAGTAATACAGGAAGGTGTAGGTCTTCGAATAATTTCACAATATTTGGGCAAAATTTGAAATAGGTTCCTTCAGAAACTTGAATCTTGTCTAGAAATGAGTTTGAATTGTTGTGGAGAATTTTTTAAGTGGACCCTTGGATGTTTTAGGATATTGCGGAATGATATGATTCAAAGTATTTGTGGGAATTATTTGGGAAGGGTTAGAAAGGCAGAAATATAGGTTGATTCCCAGCCTATGGCAAAAAGGATTATTCCTTTAAATGAAAAGGAATATTTAGTTGAAATAAAAATTATGGTTGGGCTAGGATAGCAATGGCATGATCTTGGTATTTTTTTGAAAGCTTTGATTCACTTGGGAAAGGAATGCAAAAATATTCCCAAGATTTTAACTCCATAGAGCCATTCGAATGAAAATCAAATGTACATTCCAAAGAAATTCAAATGAATTATTGAAACGAAACAGTATAAAAAATAACGGTGTCACAAACCTACACCCACTACTGCAGGCGACCGCTAACGCGACACATGAATCAGAGACCCCGCGACCAAACTGTGTGCGAGGCATGAATCGCAAACGGTGTCTTAAAAATACCGTCGCCAATGAGACGAACTATTTGTGATGGCAGAGACATAAAAAACGATTCAGATTAGAGACGCGTGTGCGATACGTGGCATACAGTTGATCCATATGAACTGTTTGCGATAAGACAGAACAACAAACACGGTCAGCTAGTTCGTGGTGTGTGCGATACACAGCATACAGTTCACTAGGATGAATTGTTTGTGATTACCCAACACAACAGAAACGTTTAGGCATATCAAGGTGTGTGTGATATACGGCATGCGGTTCACTCAGATGAACTGTTTGCGATTACCCAACACAATAGAAACGGTTCAACTTAACAAGATGTGTGTGATACGCGGCAAACAGGTCAGTAATCCGAAATGTGTGGGAAGACCGCTAACAACACAGACGATTCCTGCTAATAACCTGTGTGTGTTGTGGGCAAACACTTGCTGGTAAACAATTGTCAGCGATTAATGAAATCATCACCGATGGGTTCCGTAGTTTTATCCGTGTGCGATGTGATTTGCCTAGTCTGCACAACATCAACGCTCTCTGTGTACGGAACAATATTATTTTGTGTGAATAGTGTGCTCTGTTGGGCACACGAGATATATGGATCACACCGTGGGCAAGCAATGTGCGCGCACACGTCATGCTAGCTCGCGCTTCCTTCTATGCTAAGTTTCCATTAATTGATGGCGTTTTATGAACACGCCACAGCTTCCCGCCATTTCCCCATCGGTTTCCCGCCGCCACCCAACGATTGCGCATAAGCCTAGGCGGCGCGCGACACACCGAGGCACAAGCGCAGCCTATAGCCCCTCTAGATACCTTTTGAAGCATGCCAACCCACTGAAGCGCCGCCTCTGCCATCAACCTCCTCGACGAGGTAAACGAGCAAGCACCACGGCCCGTCGAGGCCAAGGGCGTCCCCGGCAACGCGATGGACGACGTCGTGCTGCGCGTCATCGCCAGGGTTGAGCAGACCCTTGGCGGACAGCACTTCAGCGCCGCAGATCAAGAAAGGCAACTCAGCGCCGAGAGGCTGCAGCTCGACGCACAACATGATCGGTGGTGCCCCGCAGCGCAAGACAGGCGCGTCCACGCCGATAAGCTGCGGCTCGCCGCACAGCGAGACCGATGGACCGCCGTAGAGCGAGAGGCGCGGTGCGCCGCATAGAAAGAGCGATTCCATCGGCGCTTGCCTCCTATCGACAGGGCATTGCAGCTGGCTAGACAGCCCGTTAGTAGCCCCATTCCTCGCCAGGAGTGGGCAGAGCCCGTCTGCATTGTACTAGCACCAGAGGCCGGCCGCGTCGCGCTTGCACCGGACGCCAGCCGCGCAATTCGCATGGGTCGTACCGTTCGCCTTGTCCGCGGCCCTCTCGATGCCAACGCGCTGGTCGCTAGGCTCGAGTGCCTCCTTGACCCAGGTGTCCACATAGGCGCAGTAGAGGAACATGCCCATCGCATCCTCAAGTTGGTGATCTCCGATGAAATAGCCAACTTGGAGCTCGAGATCGTGCTATAGATGTACCACAAGCGTGTCAACTGCTTGGATGAATGCTTGCATGAGTTTAGGCAGAGGCAAGAGCTACCATAGGCAGGGGTGGTGGTCATGGACGCGTTTTATTTTGTTGAGTCATTTCGACGTTGATCGCTATGTATTCCCAACAATCGTAATATTGCTCTATTTCAATGTGTGTACTCTGTTTTCCGTTCTTATATATTGTTCTGTTTTAATGTGTATGTTTTCTATTTTGTACATGTGGATGGTAAACAGCTACATAGAAATTAGTACGAAAACGAACAATATGTGATGATACTTAACTGGGATCCCATACTTAACTACTAAATACAATGCATAAAATTGAAAACGAACAATACTAAAACTAATAATCCCTCCTTATGCGGCTAGTATTCCGGTAGCCCCTCGCTAGCAGCTCCCTGTTGCATTGCAGCTTCCCAGCGCGGAGGGAGTTCTCCGCTTCCTACGCCTCGTAGCTCTTGACGTGCCGATCTTCCTCTTGCTGGCGGACGCACACGAACAATCTTGCCATTTTGTTGGGCGCCCACCGGAGATCCTCGTCGGTAGCACGATGGAGCTTATCGGCCCACCTCCACACAGCGATGAGGCTCCTAGCACCTTTGGCCTTCCTGGCGAAGTACCGGCCGTCTTCGTACACCTCGTCCGCACGTTGACGGGCCCGCCGCCAAAGCTCCATCTTCTCCTTTTCCCAGGCAGCCTCACGGGCTTCATAGGCCGCATGGTCCCTGGCGCGCTCCTCTGCCAACTCCTTCTTGAACGCCACTTGCCTGGCTTTCTCAGCCGGCGGCAGCGGTATCCACAGACAAAGATTGTACTGGCCCCAAAACCACTCCAAAGTTGGGGGTTCCGGTGCAACCTCGTCTGGTGGCGCGTAGGGGTCCTCCTCGTTGCTGCTCTGCGCCTGGATGTCCTCATGGGGCGGTGCCTCCTCCTTGACGGGTGGGCAGATCGTCGAAGCCATGGCAGAGTTTTGTGAGAGAGAGGGGGGGGGGGCGAGCGAGGAGAGAATGTAGATGAGAATGCAGGCGGGACGACGTGGGTGGGGTAGTATTTATTGGCGGCCGGAATCTAGATCGACGGGAGCAGTAGAAGCACCAGTGGCCGGAATTTATGAGTACTATAGCTTGAATTACACACGATTCCCGCATCAAAATCTGTATGTGAAATAAATCGCCGACGGTTCCCAAGACTAAACCGCGTCTGATTAATAATACAGTGCCACTCACCTTCCATACCTCGTGGCACGAAACAGAGTGCCAATCATGGGGGGCCCAGTTGTCTTGCTAGATATTTACATATTCTTTCCAAATGTTTTGCATGAATGCTTATTTCGTGTTACCATGATATTGTTGGAAAATGTATTACATAAATATTTTTCCAACCCATGATGATATTCTGTTGCATGTACATGTAGTTCAAATTTGAATTACGACCATTAAATGGTTAGAAACTCACTTAATGTCTTAAAATTTTCAAATAACCCTTGAAAATTTCCAAATTTTAACATGAAAGTTGTATTTGTGCATGTTAATGGTAGAAAAAAAATGCCAAGCCATAAGAGGAAGCCACTGTCGGTTCGTCATCAAACATGCATATTCTTACCCCTCGTGAGATGCTCTGATTTGTGAGAGGTGTGTGCCAAAACTTTCGTCAAACTGGCCAATTCTTTTACAACAGCATGTTGGTGCCATTTCATGACATCAAGCAAGGTTTCATGTATTTCGGATCATTTTTGTATTTTTTTGAATTTTAAACCCATGGTTCTCACTCTTTGTGTCCAAGCCTTGACACCAATATGTTTGAAAATTCCTTCCAATTTACTGCACAGGGCATTAACTCGCACACAAGGACACAAATATGATTTTCCAACACATGATGGTTTGCCGTTGCATGTACATGCAGTTCAAATTTGAATTACGGCCATCATATAGCTACAAACTCACTTAATGTCTTAAAAAGGTCAAATCAAGACCAAAAATTTCAAAATTTTAACATGACCGTTGCATTAGTGCATGTTAACGGTAGAAAAAAATTCAGGGTCATATGAGGAAGCGAGCGCCGGTTCGTCATCAAACATGCATTGTTCCCTCTTGGAACCATGTGTCTTCTCGTGAGATGCTCCGATTTGTGAGAGGTCTGTGCCAAAACTTTCGTCAAATTGGCCAATTCTTTTACCACTACATCTCGATACCATTTCATGACATCAAGCAAGGTTTCATGTATTTTTGATCATTTTTGAATTTTTTGGAATTTAAAAGCCATGGTTCTCACTGTTTGTGTGCAAGCCGTCACACCAATATATTTGAAAATTCCTTCCAATTTACTGCACAGGGCATTAACTCGCACACAAGGACACAAATATGATTTTCCAACCCATGATGTTTTGCCGTTGCATGTACATGCAGTTCAAATTTGAATTACGGCCATTATATGGCTAGGAACTCCAATTAATATCTTAAAAAGGTCAAATCAACACCGAAAATTTCAAAAATTTAACATGACAGTGCATGTTAACGGTAGAAAAAAATTCAGGGTCATACGAGGAAGCGAGCAGCGGTTCGTCATCACACATGCATTGTTCCCTCTCAGAACCACGTGTCTTCTCGTGAGATGCTCCGATTTGTGAGAGGTCTGTGTCAAAACTTTCGTCAAATTGGGCAATTCTTTTACCACTGCATCTTGGTACCATTTCATGACATCAAGCAAGGTTTCATGTATTTTTGATCATTTTTGAATTTTTTGGAATTTAAAAGCGATGGTTCTCACTGTTAGTGTGCAAGCCATGACACCAATATGTTTGAAAATTCCTTCCAATTTACTACACCGGGCATTAACTCTTACACAAGGACACAAATATGATTTTCCAATACATGATGGTTTGTCGTTGCATGTACATGTAGTTCAAATTTGAATTACTGCCATTATATAGCTAGAAACTCACTTAATGTCTTAAAAAGGTCAAATCAAGACCGAAAATTTCAAAAATTTAACATGACCATTCCATTAGTGCATGTTAATGGTAAAAATTTAACATGACCACTGCATTATATGGCTTGGAACTCACTTAATGTCTTAAAAAGGTCAGATGAACCCTGAAAAATTCCAAATTTTAACATGACAGTTGTATCAGTGCATGTTAACGGTACGAAAAAATTCTAAAAATTTCCATCACCATCCGTTGCCAGTGTACTCCAAATTAGTCTATCGCAGGTTATTAAAAATGGACTACATCGCACACAGTTGGTTATGAGAACCATTTGCGTTGAAAATTCGCGGGTCTTTTTATGTCTTCCTCCATAAGCTTCTCCGGATTCGTCTACGCAAGCGCTGTTCACCCCCGAATCCTCGAGACCCCGATAACCATTCCCCATCCCCTTCTTGCAAAGAATGACGCCGTGGAGACACTTCGTGAGGGCCCGTACGGTCGCCGAGTCCTCGAGCGGCTCCGCCTCCGCCGAGAGCGCGGCTGCATCCGCATTGAGCGCGGCCTCATCCGCTGACAGGGCGTCTGCGGCAGCTGACAGGGCAGCTGCAGCAGCCGAGACGGCTACAGCAGCTGCTGCGACGGCGGCTGCAAATGCCGAGAGCGCTCGAGCAGCCGGCCGTGCCGCGGAGGTCGCCCTAGCCTGGGTCAAGGCCATCCATGCCCAGGTCGAGGACGCCCATGCCAAGATATTCAAGGCCTCCTCGGAATCTAGCATGCACCCCACGTCCGAAAAGGCGGCAGAGATGCTTGTTGACGATGCAGCGGAGGAGGCCATGGAGCCCCTGCTTCCTCATGTGATCGCCGAGCAGGAGCTGGAGATGCAGGAGGCGGCGGAGATCGAGGAGCGCCGGGAGGAGGAGTTGCGCGTGGCTAAGGAGGAGGTAGAGAGCCGCCTGTCCATCGAGGAATCGGCGGTGGAGTACCAACGCGAGCTCTGGCACCGCCACTACTATGAGTACTACAACCTTGAGGGCGGTGCCGAGGACGAGGACAAGGACAACGACGTGGTCGACTTCAGCCTGGGGGACGTGGAGTCCACCATCGGCGGCATGTCGCCAGAACAAGTCATCGACATCTCATCTTACACCGGCGAGGCATAGGGCGGCGGCGCGTCGGTGGCTTTGTTTAAATTATGCATATTTAGCCTTTGTTTATAATGCTGGTCTTTTGTTAGAGCAATGTTTAGGTCAACTGGCTCTGTTTAATTACTAAAATTGCTCGATTCAGTAAGTGTGGTCTGTGTGCTGTAGGCTCTTTTGTGTACCCCCCCAAATTAGCAAGTGATGTTAAATATGCAATGACGTGGATGAGCACTGTACCTAGGGAAATTTCCACCAAAATTTGAGTGCTCAAACTCATCGCATGCGCGTAAAGCAGAAGAATCGTTTGCGATGCACACATTTGTTCAAAGTGAAAGGTGTCTGATGACACTGCGCGCCAAGTTCCCCCCCCCTCCACCTTTCGAAATTTTTTGCCTACCGCCGAAATATCTAACTCTTCCCCCCCACCTTCCCACCCCCTTTTCTTCCCGACCACAAGCCACATTTTCCCTGTTTACTCCTCCCTTCCTTCCCAAGCTATAGCCGCTTCCTCGCTTGCTTTCCTCGCTCTCGCCGTCTCGCATCCGACCGCCGCGGATGCCATGGTCTTCTTTGACCTCTCTAGCAGTTCCTCCTCCTCGGACGAGTATGTCACCAGCCAGGTATGCCTCTCTCCTCTCTCTCGCCCCCCTAGGCTTAGGGTTCTGATTTGTAATAAAGGATTTTAACCCAGAGACCGATTTGAGCCATTTGTTCCTCTTGTAGCTCCCTAGGACCATCACTTGCAAGGAATGGAGTGGGGTAGCTAAAGATCTGCCTGCTCATTGTCACCACCAATCTCCATGCGTGAATTTAGTGGCTTTTGAATCTGCGGACAGTGGGAGGAAGTTTCTGGCATGTGCAGAGAAGGTTAGCCCCACTTTCGTTGTTACAAATCATTTGTTAGATGTGATTCAGACACTGTCACTGTGCTATGTTAATATGTTGCCATCTCATCAGGGATGCCCTGAGAAAATTATTTGGCACCGCTTCAGTAGTTTGTGCACCCAACTTTGCTCCACACATCCGAGCAGCCAAGCATTAAAATACTAATACTTTATGGTAGGAAGGAACTGGGCATCGGAGCAACTAGGTGCTCCGGTTCCCTGAATTTTTCCTCTGGCAACGACTCAGCAGTGCAGGATACCGGTGCCAAATGTAGCAACAGTTGATTGACACCGGTTTTGGCCTACACAGTGGAGGGCCTTTATTGGTATTAGTTCTATGTTATTTAATTTGTGCATGTACATACCTTTTAGTATTAATTTGATGGCATTGAAACACTGTCGCCGTGTTGTTGCAATTATATTTAGCTTCCTCATAAAATGGTCAATTTTTTATTATAGTAATTGACTAAGAACTTAATTTTAGCTTGTGATGTTCCTAAATTTGGTTGTTGTCTCAGTAACAATTAATTCATTTGCACATTCAACATTTTGAGAAGATATGTCATAATAAACGTGTTTCTGCAGTCTTTCAAAATATGTATGTGGTGATTTTCTATGTTGCTAGAAACCCATTTTCCCTACAACTGTAACTGATTTAGTTTTAAATATTATAGGATGAACGGAAGTGTTCTTACCTGGAGTGGGTTGATCAAAAGTGGCAACTGTCTTTGAAGATGTGCCTAGCAAAGCTCTAGAGCATGTTTGAGGAAGAGAATAGAGATAGGCTTAGAGAAAATGTTGTCAACGCTGAAGAATATTTCAAGGTACTGGAAAAAAAGAGGAAGATGGAGAATGAGCTCAGATTTTTTAAATTAGACTTTGCTAAGATGGTGTTTGCAAAGGAGGAGGCACTTTCCCAGTTGGTCAGTGCAAAACAGGTTGTTACTGAACTGAAAGCAGAGGTGGAGAAGACTAATTTGGCTGATCATGCATCAGTCGATTAGGGAAATGAATATATTGTTCTAATATTGTGCTTATGAAGGTGAACTAGCTATATGCTGTATTGTGCTGTCTTCATGTACCTATCTTATTGTGATGTAATAATATATTTATGTGCCTGATATGAAAATGGCAAACAGCTGTTTGATATGAAATGTGATTTTCCTTAATACTGGAATTATTAATAGTAAACTAATAAACCTGCTAAATGGGTCATGGAACTTTACAAACGGTTCTAGCAGCAAAAGTGTGTGTGATATACTTGAATAACGCAAATAGTTTACAGAGGCAGAGCGCGTGTGATCGTTACACCTATCACAGACGAGGCTATACAGAAAACTGTGTGTGATGTAGATATGAACGAAAACGTTTGTCTGGGATTCACTGTGTGGGATGTGCATACGAACGGAAACGTTTGGCTGGGATTCACTGTGTGGGATGTACATACGAACGGAAACATTTGTCTGGGATTCACTGTGTGGGATGTACATACGAACGGAAATGATTGGGCCTGTATAATTGTATGCGATGGCTCGCCCGATCACACACGACCTCATTTTGCCCAGCGTGTGTGACCAGAGGACCTATCCCCGACGGTTTTTGAGTCATGTGGGAAGGACCCCCCTATCACACACACATGCAAGGCGACGGTTTAAAACTCCGTCGCGGAAAGGGGTTAAAAACCATTTGTATAGCAGCTCGCTATACCAGTGACCCTTAGGATAAATCTTGTCCTCGAGATTTGGTTGCTCAGTGAACAAGTATGAATATGCTGACCTAAGGAAACCTTTTTATTCTCAGGTATCGTTTCCCCTTGTATAACATGCCCATTGAACCTTATAGAATCTGATTACCTTGTTTTGGGTGGTTTGTTTCACCTCATCCAAAATTCAGACAGGTTTTTCCTCATATGTCAAACCTCAAGTTGATTCCAATTCTTTCATATATACCAACTTGGCTGGGGGTGCGGCACATTATCACAACTGGGATAGGTGAGCTTGCGACAAGTATGGAGGCAATTTATCCTTTCATCAAAACCTTTTTATCCTTTCATTGAGGTCACTCAAAGATAGGCATGCCCTCTGGGTTCAAAGTATAATTCATGACACCTGGAATTAAAACAACTCTTTTGGTGGGATCTGGCTGCTTGTAGATGGTCCTGAATCACCTTTTCTTGTCTCTCGACCTTGAGCATCAGATCTGTACCAGGGATTCGACTGTCTCCTATCGATGGCCAGTGTAAAGGGTATGATCTTTATGTCCGTGGAATGCCTCAAGTGGTGACATCTGGTGACTCGGCTGACAGCTATTATAGTCTGAGAACTATGCATATGGCAGGCTATCCATCCACTCGGTTCCATATGTGAAGGCACATGATATTCTTGTTGTTCAACATTTGGCTTACCCATTTTGTTGGTTCATCCATATGTGGGTGGTATGCGGTGTTGTGCTTTAACACGGTCCCCACGACAAAGGAATCCTTGATCTGATGTGACAGACTTGGATACTCCACAAAGACTGACAATTCTAAACTTCTATAACCGAGAAAGCTGGTTGACTTGATAATTGGTCCTTGTGCCAACAAAGTGGGCCACTTGGGTGTGGGTGTCCACAATGATCCATATAGAATAACAGCATTGAGCTGACTTGGGTAAATCGATCCTGAAGTCCCGATGACCTGCAAGTGCACAGGGCTTTTGTAGCACTTTCATGATAAGTGAAGTGTCGAACCCACAGGGAGCTAATAGAAAGTCACCACAAACCCCGCAACTACGTTTTCACTTAACATAGTTCCGTACGCACCCAAACCGGAGATAGTCTACTTTAGTAAGTTGCTAGGAAGACAAATAAAAAGGGAGTTTTAACTAAACTACAAACGGGAAAATAAAATACAAAAAAAATAAAGGGACTAAACTAAGTGGAACGCTGGTTGAGTAGTAAATGTTCTCGAGGGATTCAGAGTCATCACCACAAGTATGATGCTGACAACACATGATAGACATGGCTCTATATTCGTATCACTAATTCACCTATATATGATCTCGCAAGGGCGGAGCCAATAAAGTATGCATCCCCACTCAGGTTATTGCGTACCCTCGTGCCACCACCGTGCTTCCCCACTCCGTTTATCACAACGATGATTAAGGGGAGTGAACTCCCCGTGACACAGCATTAAGTTCTAGGGTTCTCCACTAATACCTACTAGAATGACCAGGGACGAAGGGAGTTAGGCCCTGTCGCTGCCTACCTCCACAATTGGCCTGCTCACCAACATAAATTACCTCAAGTCCATAAGTGGCTAATGTTGTGTGGGCACCCTTCACAACACCATGAGACAATCAATGCAATACATATAAAGAGAATGATCGAATCGCTTATTCAATATCAAAGTACTAATCATGCAAGGGTTCATCTAAATCCTCGAGAACTAATACAACTACTCAAACGCAGGAGAGGAAGAAGGCAAGTTACAAGCTAGCATGGACCTAGGGAGCAGAGGAGCATGGTGGTGGTAATGATGATGGCGGCGGCGCCGGTGGTGGAGATGGTGACGGTGGCGGCGGCGCCGTTGGTGGAGACGGTGACGGTGGTGGCACGGGTGATGGAGACCGGATCAGCCCGAAGGCTGGTGCGCGTGGTGGAGACGCCTCCTCTTCCTCCTCTTGGCTTGGCCCTTCTCTTATCTATGGAGGTGGTCTTGGAACAACAATGGAGATGGATGACGGCTGTGTGTATGAATGGCGGAGGAGTGTGGAGGCGCCTAGGGTTGGAGGTGCTTTTATAAAGGCCCCCGATGTCTCCTCCATTGATGTGGTCATCCAAGGGCTCAAGATGATCCTTATCCTCTCCCAAACCCTTCCTTATCATCCAAGGATCTTGTGGGAACAAATAGGGATGAATTCGGAGAAGAATCCCGTCTGAAAGGGCAACTTTCGGAGCTGTGTGCATGTCATACGACCACGAATTGTCGTGTTGTACTCCGGTGTTTTGGCAGCCATTTATTCATACGGACCCCGATTTTGACGTTCTTGGGCTGGTTGGTGATGTCTACTATGCTACTTTTATTCTTGTATACTTTGTTGGGCGCAGAGTTTTGTAGGACAGCAGCAAATTTCCCTCAAGTGGATGACCTAAGGTTTATCAATCCGTGGGAGCTGTAGGATGAAGATGGTCTCTCTCAAACAACCCTACAATCAAATACAAAGAATCGCTTGTGTCCCCAACACACCCAATATAATGGTAAATTGCATAGGTGCACTAGTTCGGCGAAGAGATGGTGATACAAGTGTATTATGGATAGTAGACATAGGTTCTTGTAATCCGAAATAATAAAAACAACAAGGTAACAAGTAATAAAAGTGAGCACAAACGGTATTGCAATGCTTGAAAACAAGGCCTAGGGTTCATACTTTCACTAGTGCAATCTCTCAATAGTGCTAACATAATTGAATCATATAACAATCCCTCAATGTGCGACAAAGAATCACTCCAAAGTTCCTAGCAAATGGAGAATATAAGAAGAAATGGTTGTAGGTAGCAAAACCACCTCAAAGTTATCCTTTCCGATCAATCTATTGAGCCATCCCTATAAGTGTCACAAACAGCCCTAGAGTTTGTACTAAAATAACACCATATGATACACATCAATCAACTCTAATGTCACCTGGATACTCCAACGTCACCACAAGTATTCGTGAGTAAATTATTCGATATGCATCAAGCAATTTCAAATTCATAATATTCAATCAAACACAAAGAACTTCAAAGAGTACCCCAAAGTTTCTATCAGAGAAAGTAGGATGAAAACATGCATCAACCCCTATGCCTAGATTACCCCAATGTCACCACGGGAATCCGCAAGTTGATTACCAAAACATACATCAAGTGACTCAATATAATACCCCATTGTCACCACGGGCGAGGCCTCGGAAGGGAACGATGCGGAGCCGGGGAAGACGAGGCAGTGGATACCCACGCAGATGGGAGTATGAGGGTTGACTGGATTTGCTGCGGTGTGAGGCTGCCATCGCCGGAGAATAACAGGGGATGTGAGTGAGTAGAGGTAAGGCCTGGCCAGTGGTGGGAGTAGGGTGGGGCGTTGAGGCCTGCACGGCAGCATAGCCGGCCATGGGAGACAGGAGTAGGCGGTCCCGCCGGCACTGGTTTGGGCGGCTGGAGCAAGAAGATCAGAGATTGAAGAAGCAGCACGGCCGTTGGATTAGCATCCAACGGTCACCGCTACAAGAATCGTTTGTTGACTATAAGTTGACAAAGCCCTGCGTACGCGTCAACTTAGTAGGCCCACAAGTTAGCATAACATCTTTGGCGGACAGCATATAGCCCATTTGCTATTTTTCCTAAATTTACAGACCATTTGCTAATTATTACGTAATTTATTGCAGCCCATATTATATTTTTAGAATACCTTACCATTTTATTTTCTCGCAAGGACAGGATTAAAAAATTCAGCGATATTTCATTGAAATTGCCGAACTATTTCTAATCCCAAAATTTCAAGCCCGGTAAAAACTAAATTTAAAATATATTTAAATTATGTTAAAATCCAATGAAAATTGAAATATCAAAAAGTAAAAGAAAATCCGCAATTTGAAACTACTTGCCCATTTTCTTTATTTTTTATACATATATAGGCCATTTCATATTACTTATAAGATTTACAGCCCTTTTTGTCTGGGCAGGCCGAATGTATCCCTCATCATCTTGAAAGATTTGCAGCCCAGCAGGACGCAGAAAAAGAAATCGGCCTGTGTAGGCTATTCTACAAAAAAAGGTGGGCTAGTCATTTTCACCGAGGAAAAAAACTGCTGGGCTCGTCATGTTGTAAACATAAAATGAAAGCCTGGGCTAGACGGGCCATAGACACCGCATAGCCCAGTTGATAACCTACTCCGTCTCAACAACAACAAAAAAACAACAACAACAAAACTGATCGAGCAACTGGGTCCCACGTGTCAACCGCTCCATGTGCAATTCTCTCGTCTATGGCCCGTCTAGACGGGACATCTCATTTTTTTCACGTAATAAGGAGGCACTTGCTTGCGTGCGGCCATGGACCATGTGGGGCCCTACTATCAACCTCCCCACCTACATCCCTCTTTCGATGACTGTCATTTGTTGACCATGTTAACCACGCCGCGCCGAGAGCACCAACATGGTGGACGACAACGAGGCCTAGGAAGGGAACGACCTAGAGCCGACGAAGACACAGTAGTGGATGCCCACGTGGAGGGGAGTATGAGGGTTGACTGGTTCGGATACAGCGTGAGGCTGCCGTCGCCGGAAAATAACAGGAGGTGCGGGTGGGTATAGGGATGTTCTGGCCAGCAGTTGGAGTAGGGTGGGCCAGTGAGGCCTGCGCGGCATCACAACCGGCCACGGGAGGAGGGAGCAGGCAGTAAAGTCGGCGCTGGTTTGGGCGGCTGGAACAGGAAGATCAGAGATTGAAGAAGCACGACGACCGTTGGATGGACATCCAACAGTCATTGCTGCTAGAATCGTTTGTTGACTATAAGTTGACAAAGCCTTACGTAGGCGTCAACTTAGTCAGCCAACAAGTTAGCCTCGAAATATGTGGCGTGTAGAACCCATTTCCTATTATTTTTACAATTTAAAGCCCATTTGCTAATTCATATGGAATTTATCACAGCCCATTTTCCATTTTTAGAATTGCTGCCTATTTTCTGGTCAGGACCAGGGTAAAAAATTTGCTAAAAAATATGCGAAATTTTCGAAATTTGCATATTTTTATTGGGGTCCGAACTATTTTTAATCCCAAAATTAGGTGCAAGATTAAAACTACTTTAAAAAAATGTTAAAATCCAATGAAATATAAAATCTCCATGAAGAAAAAAAACAAATAAGAAACTAATTGCCCATTTGTTGTTTTTTTTACATTTGCAGCCCATTTCATATTACTTTTATTATTTACTGCCCATTTTCTGGCCAGGCCGAATGCATCCCTCCTCGTCTTGAAAGATTTGCAGCCCAGGAAGTCAGTGAAAACAAATAGGCCTAGGTTTGGTATTCTTCAAAAAAATGGTGGGCTACCCATTTTCCCAAAGAAAAATCAGTTGGCCTCGTCATGTTGTTAGACGGGCCACAGACACCGCACAACCCAGTTTCTACGCTGCTCCCTCTGAACAACCAAAAAAATTGCTCGAGCTGCTGGATCCTAGGTGTGAGCCGCTCCTTGTGCAATTCTGTCGTTAATTGACTATACGTTGAGAATGATGTGGGTCCTAGATATCAGCAAGGTGGATCTGAGTAAAAAAATGAGGGGTGGATCTGAGTAGTAAGGAGGCATTGCCTGCGTTCGGCAGTGGACCTGGTGGGTCCCTACTATCATACTCTAAAGTACAGTCCTCCCCCGATTCACCATGTTGACCATGTTAACAAGGCCGGACAGCGGCACCGCGGCAAGCGCACCAAGGCGGAGGACGACGGCGAGGCCTCGAACGGGAATGAACAGGAACCGGGGATGATGCGACAGTGTGGTCGTAGGCGGCGGAGAGTACGAGGGTTGACTGGTTCTGGTGCGGGGTGGGTTGCCATCGCCGGAGAAGAATAGGATGTGTGGGGGAGTAGAGGGATGGCCTGGCCAGCATTCCATGGTACGACAGGGCGGCGATCTGGGCACGGCACCATAACCAGCCGTGGAAGGCGGGAACAGGCCGTCCCGCAGGCGCTGGTTTGGTTTTGGTGCCTGGATCGGTCAGACCCAAAAATTCAGCATGCTCGATAATAATTTCATATGGCTACAACTTAATGTAAAATGAAGCCGAGCACTTTTTTCTTCTTTAGGTGTGAAGCCGAGCACATTCAGAAGCCCTGGGATAAAGTGGTGTTGCCACATGTGTTGGGCTGGGCATTCTTATCAAAAAATAATGTTGGGCTGGAACTTTTTATCATAAAATAACTCGGCTTGTCAAAAAACTTGTGGTACATGGGATTCGAACGGGAGACCTGGGCAGCACAATCCATAAAACATACAAATGCAACGGAAAAAATTGTGATATTTATTACAACTTGCCGCTAATAATTGTTAGATGTTGATCACGTTGACTATGATTTGCATTGGTGTCGTGGTGGTACGACCATCTATGGGGCCATCCAGCCCCTTGTGGTTTGGCAGGGGAGATCAGCGTGCACAAAGAGCAGAATCAATGGAAGGCACAAGGGATTTACCCAGGTTTGGGCCGCTGAGAAGCGTAAAACCCTACTCCTGCTTTTGGTGTATTGGTTGTATGAGAGCACGAGTACAAGGAGCGCTTCTCCCGGCAAGGCGCGGAGAGAGCTGCTACGCGAGACGTGCGGGTGTTTGAAAAGGGATCCGAATCCCTCTAACTGTTGCCCTGGCCCTCCTTTTATAGCTCAAGGGGTCACCACAGTGGCAAAACAGTAATGACAAGTTGATTAGATAGCAAACAGTGCTATCATAGCTAACTCTGCCAGTTTAGGACAAAAGCATTAAATGCACCGTTAGGTATCATGTGGAGAGGTAGCTCCGGCAAGGTTCCTGCACCGCTTGCCCAGCTACCTCGTATTATTCTGACACGCCTCCTGGACGGGTGTCATCAAAGGCAAATCCTCTCCCTGCATGTTGACACGTGCCCGCCAAATCTCACCAAGCAGCCTGCGCGGTTGACACCTCACTGATTAGCGACTAGCTGCCCAGTGAGGTGGAGCGCGGACGAGCTGGCGAGAGCTTGCCGGCACGGAGCTTGCCGGGTCTTCACCTTGCCGGCTCAGCCTTGCCAGCAAGAAATGTCTTGATCTGCAGTACTAGTTGAGTACTTGTTGGTGCTGTGTCTTGAGCTTCTCTCCAGTAGTTTCTGCAACTGGGCCTTGGATCTTGTTCTTGGCGGTTCTCGGCAAGCCTCGGCCGGCAAGGAGGTTGCTACTGTCTATGCATAAGTCATGGTATAAAATACCCATGTTTTATACACCGATAGGAGCCCCCGGGCCTGGTCAATACGCGCGTCCGAAGCGTCGTTGGGCTAGGCCCAAACAATGCACAGACACACGGCGGGAAAACTGCCACTGTAATTTTCATCATGATAGTTATCATTTTCTGAGGTCTTCTTTGCTTCTTCATTAATCTGGGCTTGAGCGCGTTCTTGGTCACCTTCCGGCAAACCTTGCCGTCGGGTGGACAGCTGCTAGGTGTGCCCTGACCAGGAATATGCTCATATGCGGGGCGTCGTTGGTTCAAATCGAACCAGCGCATAGCCACGCGTGGCAAAGGATAACGGCCATATCTGTCTTTACATCTCCTTTTTCTGCACCCCCCATCACGCGCGTCTGCATGCATGCAGGGCAGTGGATTGGTGAAGAGGGGCGGCCGTTGGAGCGACGCACCGGGCCAGGGGGCGCAGAGCGCGGGATTGGCGAACGTGGGCGGTTGCTGGAGTAATGCGCCCGGCCAGAAGCGCAGGGCGCAGGATTGACGAACGTGGGCGGCCGCTTGAAGACGATGAAGAGCCAACCCCCCCCCGCACCCCCCTATAAAGAGGGGTCAGCGGGGTGCGATGCTCATCCATCTCCTTCTGCCATGATCTTCAGCAACCGTCGCCTCTTTCTCTTATCTTCTTCCTCCGCATCTGACGACGGCATGGCGAGGGGGAGAGGGCGCGGTCGTGCCTCTGCTGCCGCGGCAAGAGCTTCTCCTCGGCTTCACGCCCATGCTTCGACTGCTGCTGCAGAAGCTGGCTCCAGCGCTCAAGGGAGGACCGCGGCCCATGGTCGTGGACGACGCGGTGCCCGTGGTCGGGGGGGCCATGGCGGAGCGCTTGCCACTCCGTCTTCGGCCCCTCCTCCACCGGCAGAAGGCCACACGGAGGATACGGCGCAAGAGTTCGTCTTGGAGCTGCGCGATCGGCCGCGGAGCTGGCTACGACTTCCCCGTCCCTTTGCTAGGGAGATGGAAGGCCGCCACCTGCCCGGCTTGTGGCTGCGCGTGGACGGTTGCTGTAACGGCCCAGTCTGGGTGACCGTTGAGACCTCCAACAATGGTATTATGTACCTCAAACGAGGGTGGAAATCTTTTGCCCGTGCCTGCTGCTTAGGGCAAGGGCACCTCCTTCACTTCAGGCTGGACGGACCAGACGCGCTTGTCATGAAGTTCTTCGGGGCTTCAGGCGCTCGTCTGGAATGCTGCGCAGAGAGCTCGAGCGACAGCGACACCGCTTCCTCCATTAATGCTGAGGATGACGATGATGACGGCGATGACGATGGCTCCCCGGCGTGAAGATTGAAGACGACAACGATGAGTCTGGCTGATCGTCGGCAGCACCATCATCTGGCCTTCCGGGAACAAGCCGGGCTTCGTCTAGGCGCCTCGTTTGCCCTCCTTGCACTCGATGTAAACCCTGGGGGGGAGGGTCAGTAAAATGTAACTGAGTACTCTTTTAACGAATATTTATTGTTTGTCGGGATCAGATGAATGCATGTTGTTCCCCTTGTTTTACTCTGCCTTTGTATGATTGTGCTCCCTACGCTTGTTCGAAAACTTGCCGGTGCGCACACTTGCCGCGAGCACTTCGAGGAGCGGATCCTTAGCAGCCTGCTAGAAGTGCCGCTGCCGGCAAGGCAACTTGCCGGGCCAGAACGCAGCCGCTAAGCTTGCCGAGCGGACTCGAGGCAAACTAGGGCGCAGACTAATCGCGACAAGGTTCCTTCGCGTGCAGGTTTCTCATACAAAGCACATAATCGTTCAAGGAAATCGCGAACGTAACAAGGAAAAAGTTTCAAATTTCAACTTCGCTTTTCCTGGTGTTGTTTCTCTCGTTGCATGAAATGATCACTTGAACGTCATTAAAATGGTATCCCATCTCCACTCCCCCCGGGAAACTTGCACATGAGGGATCCTTCTGTCCTTGTAAGAAAAAGAAAGGAGAGAAAAGAATGGTTTGGGAACCTTGACGGTCCATCAGCCATTCCATACAAACTAAAGTGCAAATCACAACATCACATGTGTCCATATATAAATGAATATGTACGAAGGGTTGCGAAACACTTAGCTTTATTATGCACAGGATCTGCGCCTGGCTTTGTACAAAGGGTTACAAGTCTTGCCGACAAAGCTTGTACAAAAGGGGTTGCCGGGCAACCGCGCCTTATGGGTAGAACTTGTGAAGATGCTCAATATTCTATGAGTTCTGCACTGGGGTGCCATCTTCGGTCTCCAGACGGACTGCGCCAGGTCTGGTGACTCGTACTACCCGATAAGGGCCTTCCCACTTCGGCGTCAACTTGTTTGATTTCTTGGCGGATTGAACGCGCCGAAGAACAAGGTCGCCTTCCTCAAGGCTTCGGGCGTGCACTTTGCGGCTATGATAGCGGCGCAAGGCTTGCTGGTAGTGTGCAGCTCGCACAGCCGCCCAAAGACGATCTTCCTCAAGGAGCGTCGCGTCGTCTTGCCGCGGCTGCTCTTGCTCAGCTTCATCGTAAGCGAGCACTCGAGGTGACCCGTATATGAGTTCCGTGGGGAGCACCGCTTCTGCACCATAGATTAGGGAGAAGGGTGTTTGGCTGGTAGCTCGGTTTGGTGTCATCCTGAGTGACCAAAGAACCGCCGGCAACTCATCAATCCAGGGCCTTCCACACTTGCGCAGCCTGTCAGAGGTTCTTGTCTTGAGGCCACGTAGCACTTCAGCATTCATCCTTTCCGCTTGGCCATTGCTTCTTGGGTGAGTGACAGATGCAAAACAGATTTTACTGCCAAGGTCTTGGATATACTGCATGAAGGTGCGGCTCGTGAATTGTGTGCCGTTGTCGGTGATGATTCTGTTAGGAACCCTGAAACGGCAAACTAATCCTTTGAAGAACTTGACGGCTGATTGCGCTGTCACCTTTCTCGCTGGCTCCACTTCAGGCCACTTTGTGAACTTGTCGATGGCGATGTACAAGAACTCAAAGCCCCCGGCAGCACGGGGGAAGGGGCCCAAGATATCAAGCCCCCAGACTGAAAAGGGCCAGGAGAGAGGGATTGTTTGGAGAGCTTGAGCTGGCTGATGTATGTTCTTTGAATGAAACTGGCATGCTTCACACTTTGTTACTAGCTCAGTTGCATCCTGGAGGGCAGTGGGCCAATAGAAGCCTTGCCGGAAAGCTTTGCCGGCAAGTGCTCTTTATCCTATGTGAGAGCCACATATGCCCCCATGTATCTCCGCCAACAACTTCAGTCCATCTTCCCGGCAAATACACTTCAATTTCACACCGTTTGGTCGCTTTCTGTATAGCGTGTTATCCACAAACTGATACATACTTGACTGACGGGCTACTTTCTCAGCTTCTTCTTGCTCATCGGAAAGTTCTCCTATTTGAAGGAAATGAACTATCCGTTGTACCCATGCCGGAGCCTGCGGCTCAACGACAAGGACTAAAGGCATTTCTTCAGCCGCGGGAGTGCTTGCTTCTGCGGCAAGAACCTGAGGTTCTGCGCGAAGCCGCTCCTCACCGACAATTGTGTCGTTGTTCCCGGCAACATCCTTGCCGGCGGCTTTTGGGAGCTCTGCCGGAAAGTACTTGTCGGTATTCAACTTCCTTCTCTTACTGGCCTGCGTTGATGGAGTCACTGTTGGTTGATTTAAATGGAGCACAAAAGTTCCCGGTTCCATGGGAAGCTTTTGAGTGGCACACTTTGACAGGCTATCAGCGATGCTGTTTTCCGCATGAGGGACGTGCTCTGTTTGCAACCCGTCAAAGTGTTCTTCCAATTTCCTCACTTCTTCCACATACGCTTCCATCAACGGGCTCTGGTAATCTTTGTTCACTTGTTTTACAACAAGTTGCGAGTCGCCACGGACGATCAACTTTCTGATTCCAAGGTCCACTGCTATCCTAAGACCGGCAAGGAGTCCTTTGTACTCAGTAGTGTTTTTTGTGGCTTGCTCCCTGGGAAAGTGCATTTGAACCACATACTTGAGGTGCTCTCCGGTGGGTGCGACAAGCAGCACTCCAGCACCGGCGCCTTTCAGCGAGAAGGCACCATCAAAGTACATGATCCATTCTTTGGCCATCTCTTTGCCGGGGAGAGCTGTTTCCCGAATTTCTTCATCTTGCGTTGGTGTCCATTCCGCAATGAACTCCGCCAAGGCCCTGCTCTGAATGGTTGAACTGCTTTCAAACTTGAGTGCAAAGCTTGACAGTTCCAATGCCCACTCCACTATCCTGCCAGTTGCCTCTGGATTCCTCAAGATGCGTTGCAACGGAAAGCGGGTGACGACCGTGATCTCATGTGCTTGGAAGTAGTGACGCAGTTTTCTCGAAGCCATAAGGAGGCCGAAAAGCAGTTTCTGCATGCCAGAGTATCTTGATCTAGCCCCCTGTAGAAGGGAACTAACAAAATACATGGGTCGCTGAACCACCTTCTTCTTTGGCACCACTTGCTGATCAGCTTCACTTGCTTGCGCTGTCTTTGACTTGTCGGCACCAGGCCTTGCCGGAGAAGATTCTGGTTTGTCACTGGACGGGCTTGCCGCGACTGCTTCCTCATCATCAACTTCCTTCTGCGCCACTAATGCAGCACTAGCCACTTGATTTGTTGCCGCTACATATAGCAGCAACGGCTCTTGAGGTCTAGGCGCAACTAGTGTTGGCGCGGAGGAGAGGTATCTTTTCAAGTCCTGCAACGTAGCCTCCGCTTTCGGAGTCCATTTCATCGGACCTGCCTTTTTCAAAATCTTGAAAAACGGCAGGGCGCGCTCAGCGGATCTTGAAATGGACCTACTTAAGGCAGCAACATAGCCGGCAAGACGCCGCACATCTTTGACGCTTTTTGGTGCTTGAATCTGCTCAATTGCTTTGATCTTGTCGGGGTTTGCTTCAATTCCTCATTGAGATACAAAGAATCCGAGAAGCTTGCCGGATGGAACGCCAAATACACACTTCTCGGGATTGAGCTTCAAGTTGATTTTGCGCAAGTTTGCAAATGTCTCTTCTAAATCTTGAATGAGGGTAGATTTGTCCTTCGTCTTGACCACTATATCATCCATGTATGCTTCCACATTCCTGTGCAGCTAGGGCTCAAAACCAATCTGGACTGCTGTTGCGAATGTTGAACCAGCACTCTTTAATCCGAAAGGCATACGCACAAAGTAGTATGTGCCACATGGAGTAATGAATGCGGTTTTCTCCTCATCCTCCTTGGCCATGAATATGTGATGGTACCCAGAATAGGCATCAAGGAAGGAGAGTAAATCACAGCCGGAAGTAGAGTCTACAATTTGATCAATACGCGGCAAAGGGAAAGGATCCTTCGGACATGCTTTGTTGATATCAGTGTAATCAATACAAAGTCTCCACTTTCCGTTTGCTTTGCGCACCACAACTGGATTTGCCAACCAAGATGGATAAAGTATGCCTCTAACCAGACCTGCTGCTTCAAGTTTGTTGATCTCCTCGGCAATGAACTGTTCCCGCTCCAAAGCTTGGTTCCTAACTTTCTGTTTGACGGGCCGAGCATGGGGACTGACGGCAAAGGTGGTGCTCAATTACCTCCCTGGGAACACCGGGGATGTCAGATGGTCGCCATGCAAACACATCGACATTCGCCTGCAGGAAGGCAACGAGCACGCTTTCCTATTTGCTGTCAAGGGTGGCACTGATGGTGAAGGTACCGTCAGTGCCGTCCTCCCTCGCCGGCACCTTTTTGGTCACCGGTGGAGTAGATTTGGATTTCTTACCGGCAGAGCACTCCGGCAAGTCTTCAACAGGCGCGCAGCACTCCGAAGAGGTGTGCTTCCCGGGATCCTTGCTAGAGGTCTTGCCGAACTTCTTGCTTTCCTTCTTCTTGGTGGGAGCTGGCGCCTTGGCGGCCTCTGCTGCAACCGTGCCTCTGTACATTTTATCAACGCAGATAATTGCATCCTTCTTGTCGGAGTTGATGGAAATGACACCCATTGGCCCTGGCATCTTCAATGTGTTGTAAGCATAGTGACATGCTGCCATGAATTTTGCCAAGGCTGGGCGGCCAAGAATTCCATTGTACGGCAAGGGGATCTTAACAACGTCAAACATGATCTTTTCCGTTCTGTAGTTCAATTCCCCACCAAATGTCACCGGCAATGTGATCTTTCCCTTGGGCTGGCTTCTTCCCGGGTTTACTCCTTGAAAAGTGCCTGTTTTCTCGAGCTCCTCGTCGGGAATCTGCAGCCTCTTGATTACCTCCGGAGAAATCAAGTTCAAGCCGGCCACACCATCAACTAACATTTTCGTGACCAGGAGGTTGCGGATGGTTGGCGAAACCAACAATGGCAAACACCCAACCGCAGTTGTGCGATCAGGTTGGTCCTCGGCATCGAAAATGATAGGCGTGTGTGACCACTTGAGTGGCTTTTGGGAGCCCATTGCCGGTTCTGCCACATTAACCTCACGAGCCCACTGTTTAAGTTGGCGGTGAGAGGAGTGCAAAGATGCCCCTCCGTGAATGCACATGGCTTCAGTTGCCTTCTGGAATTCTTGTTCACTGGACTCTCCGTCGTCCTCTTCTTCCTCACTTCCATCATCTTCCCCTTTCTTCTCACGGCCTCTAGCAGGCTTTTCTTTCTGCTGCTTGGCCTTGCCACGACGGCCTCCTCGACCACCACGGCCCTTTTTGCCGGACCCATCGGCACCATCCTGACCCTTCTCTTTGTCACGCTTTTCGTATTCAGCTTTCTGTTTCTCAACAAGGTGCTCGACTTGTCGGCACTCTTGGAGATCGTGGCCTTTGGTGCGGTGAATCTTGCAGTATAGTCCATCAGACTTGCCGGTTTCTCGTTTGCCGCCGCCTCCTGGCAAGCGGCGCATACTGCTGCCTCCTTGCCGGAGTTCTCAGTCTTGGCTTTCTTGGCGAACTCAGAGTTGTCGGAGCCCTCGACAGCCATGACAGTTTTGCCTTTGCGCTTTCTGTTGTGCTTTTGGCCCTTCTTCCCCAGGGTGGCAGCATCGTCGCCCTCAGAATCCACCTCGGCACCAGCGTCTTCCCCGGGAAGCCTTCTCCCTTCCTCAGCGCGTGCGCACTTATCCGCCAACGTATAGAGCTCGTTGACGGTTTTGGGCAGCTTGACGTTCATCTTCTCCCGCATCCTCCGATTGCGCACATTCGTGTGAAAGGTGACAATGACGGCTGCGGGGTGCACATCTGGAATGTTGCGGTGCACACGGCTGAACCTCTGGATGTACTTGCGTAAAGTTTCTCCATCTCTTTGTGGGATTACTTGCAGGTCGCTGGGCTGTCCAGGGGCTTTGTGGCCTCCGGTAAAGGCACCAACAAACTCATTACAGAGATCTGCCCACGAAGAAATGGAGTTCTCCGGCAAGTTTATCAGCCAAGATCTCACGTTGGGCTTCAGTACCAACGGAAAATAGTTGGCGAGGATTTTCTCATCTCTTCCTCCGGCAGCTTGCACTCTAATCGTGTAGATTCCCAGAAATTCTGCCGGGTTCAGCTTGCCGTCGTAGTTTTCTGGTACCTCTGGCTTGATGGCCCGGACGGACGGCCATCGGACTTGCCGTAGCTCACGGGTGAAGGCAGGACATCCGACCTCGTAAGGTAGATATCCGCCAACCCCTGGCGCAGGCTCATCAATGATGGGGCCGTTGCACGCGTCGGATTGACGGCGCGCCTCCCGGCGCCGTTCGATGGTGGTGCAGGCGTCTTCTACCCGCCGGTCTTGCAGCACTTGCCGCTAGTCTTGCCGCGCTCGCGGATCCGAAGAGGCCATCGACATCTCATCGGGCGCAAAAGATCGTTGAGCTTGCCGCGGCTGTTGGCATTGCTGCTATTGAGACTGCTACCACTGGGGTGATTGCACCGTTAGCGCAGCGCCGTCAACGCAGCCACCAGCTGGAGCTGCTGGTGCTGTTTGCGGACGCCGTGAGGGCTCCGCCTGCTGTGATTTGCTAGCCTCGGCAAACCCAATCAAGCTTTGGATGGTGGCTCTCCACTCATCCATCTTCTCTGCCGCTGGAGGGAAACTTAGCAGCATCTGGACTCGCGCCATTGCTTTCGCCGCCGTGGCTGGCATGGCCGAAAGCGAAGAGCACGATGTCGCTCTACTCCTGGCAGAGCGAGTAGGAGCGCCATCGCGGTCTTGCTGCCGTGACACATGATCAGCAGCGGGTCGCTGTGGAGGAGGCGGTGCCTAAGGATTTAGGATTTGATCAACAGGAGTCTTGCCGTGAGGTCTCCGCTGCGCAGAGTCGCTGTGGCGCCCCGACTCAGAGAGACCGGAACGCCCCGTATTCCAGCCCAGAGATCAAGTCTTCTGGAATACGACACTACTTGGCATAGAACAAATCAGCTCTTTATTACAAATAACACGGGTACAAAGGTCCGAGATTACAAAGGTTACAGCGGCACGGCGACACTTCGCCGGCTAAGGTAGTTCTATGCTAGCAGCGGAACATCTCGAAGCGGAATGAACTCTAGCAGCAGAACAACGACGACGGTGATGAACTCCACTCCGCAGGGACTCTGGCTGGGACACATCCTAGAGCGCAACCTCGGGATCCTCGACAAACAAGCAATCACGGCATCACCTGCAATCTGGCATGACACGCCAGGTGAGTACTTTGAATGTACTCGCAAGCTCACGGCAACCAAAGCAATCAAGACATACAACATCATGGCATTTACAGGTTAATCATCAAAGATGAACACGATACTGCTAGAACAACATGACCATGACAACAACATGAGTATGGCAACAACATGAGCATAGCATGTACATATAATTCATGATATGAACAGGATGACACTAGCAATAGCATGCAAGGGGGTCGACGTTTAAGGTCTCATGGACCAACTTACTCTGCTCGGAGGTTATCTCGTAACCACCTTAGGTATCATTCTTTCTTACCGTCGTGATCCTCACACGATCACATCATGATCCACCATCATCATGAACACCATTGTGATCATCTCGTGACCACATAAACATCAACCAACTTCTTTCCTCATCGAATCGGGGTTGTTATTATTCATATTTTTATTACTGTTGACCCATAGTATGACCTACTACGAACTGTGTCCTTGACCGAAGACGTGGCTATCGATAGATTATACACTCTGCAGAGGTTAGTACACTGTACCCACACTATGGAACTCATGGCCTCGTGCTCCCATTCGGGTGGACCAACAACGTTCCGACAAAACCAATCTATTGCATGACACTCTACCGGCCACTCCGACAAACTCCGCTTTGGGCTATGTCTTGGGTGACCCCGATGCCAACATGTGACATCCGCCACCTCTGTGGCTGCCCCCGTCGTGGCCAAACATAAACATCATCCCAAACGGGGACCTAGGTACCATCAAAACTCGGGTCCTCAAGGCTATGGTAGCCTACCTGATCAGGGTAGCGCGCACCCATAACCTTCCCTCGAAGGAGCCACCGGCGAGAGGCATGACAATAGACCGCATTAGGGCCTCCCCATCTAGGTAAATGTGGTTGCACTGGTGAGCTCGATTCGGTGGCACCATGACTCAGCCAACAGATTTGTTCAAGTTCGATTAATGTCCGGTTTCACTTGAATGGTGATGAGCTGAGTCATAATAAAATACATAATGAAATGACAATGCAGATGAGCAAGATATCAGTGTAACCATGGATGGGCAACATAACCATTTAATATCATAATATCAACAATGATAATCCATTTAATCTACGGGATGCAAATGAGCATGGCGTAATGATGATGACGAATATCACAAGTATTTTCATATCAATCCATAATGATTCATATGAGCATGTCATTATCACTAGCAGCTGAAATGATTACAAGAATAAAACATGATAAGAATATCCTTAGCAATTAATCATATCACTTACTAGATGAAAATGAACAGGGCATAAGCATAGACATGGATTCACAAGCATATTCGAAGCATTCACAAAATAATTAAATATGCAAACAATTATTAAATATTCAAGTGGAAACCATGGCTACTGCAGTGCCATCATGCAAGTGGCTGTTGTGGCTTGCCTGGGGATGGAGGAACCATCGGGGAGAGGTGCGATGAACTCGCGGAAAGAATCGCCGGAAAAGTTTCCCTCTCGGCGGAGCTGTTTTAAGGGCAAGGGTAAAATGGTCATTTTCACAGTGTGACAACCTCATGAAAATGATACCATCGGAACGGGCTCGACGAACTGAGATCGTGGGCTTTGGAATCACCTGAATCGGAGCCACGGTCGCGGAGTTACGGCCGTTCGTTCGTTAGGCAGAAAAAGTATAAAAATGTGTTCATTTCTGCTGCTAACGGACGAACGTCCGCAATATAAGGGTTTCAGCGCCGGCTGCTGAGAACAGAAAGCGCATTTCAGAAAATACGCTTTCTAACGGGGAAAACGTATTCTTGTCCGAAGAAGCATTAGAGTACGCTTTCGATAAGCGAAAGCGTATTTTTCAGAAACCCATCTTCACTTATCCACGTCGGCTGGCCGGGTCAACGCCTCGTTAGGCTGCCAGGTGGGGTCCGCAGGAAGGTGGGGCCCGCCTGGCTGGGTCTTCTTCTTCCTCCAGTTGTACCCCCGCGTGGAACAGAGGAGGGCCGAGGCAGGGGTGCGGCCGGCGCTGGCCCCGCTGACTCCGGCTACTCCCGGCCACGGCGAGGGCACCGGCGGGCTCGGGATGGAGTGCCGCACCCACCCAGGTGCCGCACGCACGCCGGGGAGAGCCGTGGCGACGGCGGCTTGGACGCCCGTGGCGGTGGCCGTCGACCGTGATGGACGTCAGCGATTGGGTCGCCCTGGAGATGAACGGGAGAGGTGGAGAGCTTCGTGGGGGTTCGGTGGTTTCTCTGGTGGCGACAGAACGGAGGGACGAGCTCGGCATTGAGCAAATGTAGGCGAGGGTAGAGGTGGACATGGTGGCCATTGGAGGGCAGGAGAGCTCCTTGAGCTTAGTTGGGAGGTCGGGGAGGCCGCTACGGGAGAGGAGAGGCTGGTGATGGGCTCGGAAGGCTCGTGGAAGGGCTTAAATAGCCGCGGCGCCGATGCCTTCACCGGATGCCGCCACGGATGCGAAGACGATTCTCTGGCGCGACCGCGTGCACGCGTGGACGCGCGGAGGGGGAGAGAGGTCTAGGGGAGGTGCATTCGGTGCTGGGATGCTACTAGGAGCAAGAGGACAAGGGCAAGGTGATGACGGCCGCGGGCATCTCGGGACGGCGTGCTCGCCGGAGAGGAAAGAGGAGAGGGGGAGGGGTCCAGAGGGGATGCGTGGACGCAGGGGAGTGAGTGCAATGCTGTAGACATGGTGTGGTGTCGACAGCGTGGCGAATGGACGGCGGCCGAGGGCCCCAAAGTCCAGAGCGCGCTTTCGGCGCGACAGACCGCGTGGTCACCGCGTGCAAAGGCGCACGCGGTGCATTCTAGCCAACCACAAGATGTGTAGCGTGTAGTCCTTCCGAAGTGGGTCCTCTCTGATGTGATAGCTCAAAGATAGTCACTGTGGGTTGATGGGAATGATCGACTGAAGTTTGCTGTTGCAAACTTAGGCATGAACTAGTGATCAAATGAGAGGGGATAAGAGTTAACCAGGATGTCACAGAGGTTTAGAGTAGGAAGGACTACAATCCTGTGTATTTTGACAAGATTTGGACCAGTATTTGTCATAGTTGCTTCAAAACTACATAATCTGGCCCAGAAACTAGATCAGGAAGTAGCACTCACATGGATGATTTGATTGAGCTGAAAATTGGTGGAGAATTATCATTTGGTCATATGAAGGTACCATAAAAATTTCATCCCATTTGGATAAGTAAAAATGGTACTTCCTTCACAATGCTCCTCACTGGACAGAAACTTGGGGGAATTTTGTGGAGAAAATTACTTGGCAAAATGATGTTATTTTTGGCATGCTCAAATTATATAGGGATATTTAGGTCCTGGATTAATTTCATAATTTTTGAAGCAATATAAAATATAGTTGCTTCACAACCTAAAATCATGACCAAAAACCAAGATTTGAAGGTGTGCTCACATAGATTGTTGGCTGGAGATGAAATTTGGTGGAGAGTAATGATTTGATCATGTGGATGATCTCCCAAAATTTCAACTCATTTGGATGATCCTAGCTAGTAGTTCCTTCACAAAGCTTCTCTCTGGACAGAAACTTTGGAAATTTGCCAAGGAAGATTTACTAGGCAAATGAAGTTCAATTTTGGCATGTGGCAATAATTTGGATATAAGAAATTGCCCAAAACTTTTGAGGGCAACCAAGAAAAGATAAATAGCACTTCCTTCACAAAGTGCCATTCTGGACAAAATGGAAAATGAATATTCCTGAATTATTGTTGAACTAGGCAAGGATGGATTTTGACATATTTGTGGAAGATATGATCCAAAGAATTTATGAGAATTTTGTGGGAATTTTGGGAATGACATAAATATAGGTTGCTTCACAACCTAGGGCAAACAAAGTTATTCCTTTAATAGAAAAAGGAATATTCCCAAGAAAAGAATATTGAGGTTGGGCTAAGATGGAAATGACATGGCCTCGGGAAATATTTGGGAATGACAAGCCACTAGGAAGTGGCAGGAGAGAAGATCTTCCCAGGTTTCAAGACCACATAGCCACGGAAAAAGAAACTCCAAATAAAAATTCGAAGAAATCCAAAAGAAAAAGAAAGGGCCAAATATCGGGGTGTTACAGTCGTTGGCGTCACTCGGAGCCGAACCGCGCCCGTTGTGTGAGGGGTGCAGTGTCTGTCCTGAAGCAGCATCTTTGGACGCCGCCGCGGTGGAATCTCGGCTCATGCCGGCCCGGGCGTTGCCGCTCCGGTGGCTGCGTTCGTCGGTGTGGCGAGAAGGAGGAGGAAGGGGTCGTCCGTCTGCTCCGCCCGCGCCGTCGCGGCTTCGTTCGCCAGAGGACCGAGGAAGTTGACTGCCTCCAGTACGCTCGTCTCCTGCGCCGACCGCGGTGGGCATGACGACCGCGCCGCATGCGCTGGTCGTGCCAACCGCAGTATCCGCACCGCCCGCATTGGCCGCCCCGCCTACGCCGCCTGCGGATGCGTGCGAGGGGGCCGTCATCGTGATGCCCTTCTTCTTGGGCGCCATCGACGATGAGGAGGATGATGATGAAGTTGGTGAAGATGACGCGCAATCCACTGATTCAGCTTCGCGCAAGCGATCCCCCTACCTGGCGCGCCAAAGATGTCATGGTGGTACGACCATCTATGGGGCCATCCAGCCCCTTGTGGTTCGGTAGGGGAGATCAGCGTGCACAAAGAGCAGAATCAATGGAAGGCGCAAGGGATTTACCCAGGTTCGGGCCGCTGAGAAGCGTAAAACCCTACTCCTACTTTTGGTGTATTGGTTGTATGAGAGCACGAGTACAAGGAGCGCTTCTCCCGGCAAGGCGCGGAGAGAGCTGCTACGCGAGACGTGCGGGTGTTTGGAAAGGGATCCAAATCCCTCTAACTATTGCCCTGGCCCTCCTTTTATAGCTCAAGGGGTCACCACAGTGGCAAAACAGTAATTACAAGTCGATTAGATAGCAAACAGTGCTATCATACCTAACTCTGCCAGTTTAGGACAAAAGCATTAAATGCACCGTTAGGTGTCATGTGGAGAGGTAGCCCCGGCAAGGTTCCTGCAACGCTTGCCCAGCTACCTCGTATTATTCTGACACGCCTCCTGGACGGGTGTCATCAAAGGCAAATCCTCTCCCTGCATGCTGACACGTGCTCGACAAATCTCACCAACCAGCCTGCGCGGTCGACACCTCACTGATTAGCGACTAGCTGCCCAGTGAGGTGGAGCACGGACGAGCTGGCAAGAACTTGCCGGCACGGAGCTTGGCGGGTCTTCACCTTGCCGGCTCAGCCTTGCTGGCAAGAAATGTCGTCATGTGCAGTACTAGGTGAGTACTTGTTGGTGCTGTGTCTTGAGCTTCTCTCCAGTAGTTTCTGCAACTGGGCCTTGGATCTTGTTCTTTGTGGTTCCCGGCAAGCCTCGGCCGGCAAAGAGGTTGCCACCGTCTGTGCATAAGTCAGGGTATAAAATACCCATGTTTTATACACCGACAATCGGCTTCAACCTGGTGGGTACCAAATAACAGTCCGCTGGTTGCAGGAAGAAAAAGGGTGTGAGAAAAAAGACTGGTCGCTATCTTTGCCTAAGAATAATATCGACTGAATGTAAAGATACTCTCATAGGAAAATAATATCCTCCAGTAAAAATCATACTTTTCAAATTGTAAATTTAAACAACATGTGCGTGAAGATTTAGCTTTATTTATTTATTTAGGGGAGCATGAGCATGTAGCTGGGACGGATTCATGGGAGAGCCTCCCTCCCAGTTAATTATGGGCTCTTCTATTGGGCCTAAATCACTGGGTTGCATGTCCTCAACAAGTGGAAGATTTGTTCCCTAGAAAAAATAGTATGTGCTACGTACGGGGCACTAAAGGATCGGAGCATGCAATGACTTCCAAAACATTGTTTTTATTATTCTAACACCAATATTTATTCAACCAACAGACAAAATATATTGTTGATTGTACATTGAAAACACCAGCAGCATCCATGGCTCTATATTGTTTTAGTAAAAGGGTTTTGACACCAATTTTCCGTTAATAGAAATCACTAGAGGTTCACAGCAAACTAGAGCCCTACAAAGGAGCCTTGGGATTGAAGATACCACTAGGGGTGGGGGTGTAATAGAAGCAGTAAGCAGGCCAAAATAGTAAAGACGCAGCTCCCTCTTCCAACCAAACATCAGCCAACATTACAGAAGGGCTACCAAAAAAACCAAGTGTATGCATCAAACATAATAAAGATCCTACTACCCCAAGTGTACGCATCTAACTAACTGGCTCAGTTAGACATTACTATTTATTAAGCTGTGGAGATTGGCTGAAGGCTTGAACCAGATGGGTGCCTAACGGGGGAAATTCCAGCCAGCAGGTCGAAGTCTGATACTTGCGACCCTCTCTCCTACTTTGGGCTGCAGAGCGTGGTGGCACATATCAGGGTATGGTGCATGGAGAGATGCATGGTATGCTGTGTACACACAGTTTTGCCTGATGAATGGAACCGCACTGCCATCAGGATCCTTGATGTTGGTGATTTCCTGGATAATCGGATAATTCAATCCGAGAAACAAAGAGCATGTGTCGAGGCTACTTACCGGCCTCCAGTCAAAAATTCCTGAAGGCCCAAAGAAGCTGGAATCCTGCTCAAAGACCATGCAGTGACTGTGATTGTATTCCGCGAAACAACACGTCCGGTACATGCAAATGATCATCAATCCTTCGCCGTCGTCTGATCGAGCCAGGAACCACCTGCAACTGCCATGCCGCTTTTCTTTGAAAGGTTCAGGGATTAGGAAGGGTAGGGACACCAGGCGGCCTCCAACATCATATCAAGTTGGAGTCAAATAAAAATGGGCTGGTACTGTAATTCTAAGAACAGCATGTTCAGAGCATGAATATTTTTTCAGTAAATGTTGACAGTAATATAAGCATGGGAAGGATGATTTGATTTCACCAAAATTCTACTACGTCTGATCACCAATGTGGGACGTTTTGGCAGTTCAAATTAAACTGTCAAAACATCCTACGTTACTGAACAGAGGGTGTATTTGACGGCATGGTGTTAATTTCTAACAACAATGTCATGATTATAACTCTTCTCAAACTATACTCTGACAATAGGAAGTAAGCCATCATGATATCATAGGAAATTAGGAGTAACATATTGATGTAACAACCATTTGTAGCGATGACTGGAGTAGGCCAGCAATATGTCCAGCCATAGAAGGAGTCCACAGCGTAAATGAAGCCCTTGTGTTCAATTGCATCAGAGAGCCATGGAGGATGTATGATCTGGCGATAGACGTGGAGATTTATCCACTTACCGCAGTGACCTGTTAGATAGGTGAGACCGCGGTTAAGGAACGCAATTAGCCTAAAGTCTTTATAATTCGCAGATCTTCTGGGCACTTGGCAGATTACAACCTTGAGCAAATCAAACTTGGTATCATGTTGGCTACTGTAAGATTCTGAGTATTCTGGGCCGCGGTGCCTAACCAGTGCAGTGTTAACCAAAGGAAGGGGTATCAATCGCTGGGTGTAGACCTCCACGAGCATCCACCTACCACGTCCGTCGACGAGAACCATCCAAGACATGTTCATGCCGACCCAGTACATACCGTTAATGTAGTTGAGGGTGACGGGGATCGGATCGCAGTCGAGGGGGTTGATGCTCGCCACCTTAGGATCCTTAAGCTGTGTGACACACCATTTCTGAAGATCAGGCAGCATTAGCAAGCAAGTAGCTAGCTTAAAAAGCTCCAGCCTAAGGGCTTTGAGTAAACGGTACAGCCTCGATGAGCATGCGGCGAGCGGCATGGTACTGAGATTGTCCACACGCGAAACAATGAGTTTCATTACCTCTGTGGGGAGCGAATTCCAGCCACTCTTTTGGCGGACGCTGCTCGGTTCTGCCATTGTTAGTGCTTGGGTTTCTGATGAGGGGGGAGGCACCTAGCGGGGATGGAAGATTGGACGATTATGTGCTGGCGAGGATGGAGAAGCGAATATGTGCTGCGGGAAGTGGACAGGTGATGATGACAATGTAACAGCAGCACGCCGCTTGACTTACGAGACACATCCCAGCAGCGTCGGGTCATATCGATGCTAGACAACTTGACTGATTATAGTACTACTTACTAAAATATACTCCTATAAACTATTGTACCTACTATAGTGGAGTAGGACTCTGCTCTACTGGAGTAGTATAGTAAATAGTACAAATCAATGCCCGAGCATGGAACTACTATGAACCACCATCGGTACTAACGCCAATCTCCATCAAACGTTCGCTGGGAGACATGGCAGTTGCAAATGCCGACGTCACAATTACATGTGTAACGGTGGCAGTTTGGTCAAATCCATGGGCTTAAAAAAGGCCACCGTTGGATGGAAATCTCGCGGTTATGTGGGCGTTTGCCAGGATTGGGCTTGTGGCGAACGTTCGCCAGATATCATTACTAAAAAAAGGGTTAAAACAGGAGAGGCTAGAACTTGCACCGGGTGACCACTAACATTGATACTAATAGTTGTAAAATGGTACTACGTACTCCGTGTTTCTGGTCAGCGAGCGTGTCTACATGGTGTTTGGAATTATATGCAAACTAAAAAGAAACGGAGGGATTACTAGTCGGTACTACGTATGATCTACCACTTCGTGTGCTACTCCTGCACTCCATGCGCAGGGCGCGACGTCCCCTACAGCCACTCCCATTTCATGGACGACCTGGTCGATGCTTGCAAGGTGCCCTGCGTCTACAAGAGTTTCGGCTGTGAGAGGTCCGTCGCCTACCACTCGGTGGCGGACCATAGGTCCAGATGCGCGCACGTGCACTGCTACTGCTATGAGTGCACGCCGCCGTTTGAGGGATCACCGGCGAGCCTTGTGCATCACCTCACGGCACCATCTGGCAAACACTCCTGGCACACGGCGAACATCAAATAGGAGACGTGCTACCCATTCGCCGTGCCGGAGTCGCTGGAGGATCACCGCCGCCTGCTTGTCGCGGAGGAGGATGACAGCGTCTTCCTCTTGGCCGTGGGCACCGGCAGGGTCCGCGCAGGCCGCCGCCCCATCTCTGTCGTGTCCGTTAGGGGCAACGCCGTCGACGTTGACACGAGGCCGTTGTACAGGTGCGTGCTCACTGTTGATGCCCCTCCGGCGTACGATGGCGACCTCGGTGGCTCCCTCAGGCTGAATGAGACTGTGGTGAGCTGCTCTGTTCCCGGCAAGGTGGACATGGAACAGGGCTGGCTTCATGCGCATGTCAACCCCAACATGCTGCACGGGGACTCCAAGGAGGTTCACCTGGGCATATGCATTACCAACTTAACTATTCATCATTAGTCTTCGCTCAATGGAAGCAGCTGTCTAACCATGTGGACACCGACACTCTCACCAGTTTCATTACCAAGATCCGTACGTCTGCCCTTAGCCTTCGTCCTGCAGCCCGTGAGAGCCAGCTCCCTCGAGTATGATTGCTACTGCTTTATCTTCGTTCATTTTGTTGGGCCTGCGTGCCATTTGCCTACTTGGCTGTAGTAAACCTTCCTTGTTGTTGTACTATTCATGCTGCTACTCTGTGATTTGGCTGGTTGGGCATGCGACCTGCCTTTTCTCTAACAAAATCTACCGCTTCCTGGATCCTCGTTGATCATCGGAACCAGTTTCTCGACTCACAACCATCATAATTTGCATTTGAATGCACTTTCCAATAATATTATTTTTGCCAGGGCATATAACATACACTATTTTTTAACCCGAATCCAACGTCGATTTTTTTTAATTGTTTGGCTTTGCTTACCACATGTGTCACGTGGTTCCAACGTCGAACTTATACTGGAGTACTATTTCCCTACTAGTTAAATTTACGGTAAAAAATATAGGTCGAAAAGTCGAAATACGAGAGGTGCTATTAAACCGGGACGGAAGTAGGAGTAGTACTAGAGTAGAGGGCGGCGCTACAGGGGAGTCTCACCCCGCTGGTGGCATGGAACTAAAGCCGTCATATCACAAAACCCCACCACTCCCAGTAATAAGTGGCCTGGTAAAATGAACGGACAAGCAACCATTATATCACTCCTGTCTTTATTGCGTTTCATCTCTCTGCAGTCTAGTTCATCTCTCGACATTTACGGTCGATCCTAAAGCGGCACGCTCGATCCCTATCTACTACTAGTACTCAAGTTGGAATTCCAATTGCACGGCACAACTTCATAGGAAAAAATATGACCGAGGTGTACGAAGCGATTTGGGAGTAGTAGTAGTAGTACTTGCAAATAATCTATAGTGCGTATAGATTTTCTGAAAAGTCAAACTTTACAAACTTTGACCAAGTTTATATAGAAAACTACTTGTATCTATAATAGTGAATATATAAATTATGAAACTATGTGTTGTGATGAATCTAATGAAATATGTTTTGCATTCTAGATGCAAATATTTTTCTCCAAAACTGGGTCAAATTTAGTGAAGTTTGACTTTTCAAAAAGTCTATATGCACTACATTATGGAACGGAGGGTAGTAGGAGTCACTCGTAGGAGTACGTGCTAGTACGTACGGTGTGCCACCAAAGGCCACTACTCCCTCCCCGGTGCATAGGGCATAGATCGAATGGCTGATCTGCGGGATTCGCTTAAACAGTAGCTGCTGCATCCGTACTGTTCTGGAACAATCACAAGGGAACCAAATGTTCAGCTACACATACTTCCATATTTATGGTGAGCATGCTGCCAAGGTCATGCAAGTCACTCATACGATAATGCAAGAACAGTGAGAATCCGACAACCACATGAATTATGTAAGAGGAAGAAAGCCAGTATACACCTCAGTATGATGCAATGACTGACAAGCTATGAAGCAAGACAACTTTGGGACAACAAATCTTGACAGTGGATACCAAGGCCAGCTTCCTCACACCCGACAAAGTGATATCGTTAAACCTCTGTCACTGTCATGTATGATTGACCACAACAGTGAGCTCTGTCCAAGTAACTGTGAACCTGGCATATGACCCTGATGAACCCTTGCTTACCTTTTTCCTGGCAACGGCACCACGCCTGCGTTCTGAGCTGCTTTCGGCCGTTCAGGGTGGATGCCGCCTTCATATTTCTCTTTTCAACAACTGGCCCATGTTCTGAGCTGCTTTTCGGCCGTCTCGGGCAGCTGTTGAGTTTCTTTTTGTAGCAGTGACCGTATGCTCTGAGCTGTTCTTCGGCCGTCTTAGGGAACTGCTAAATTCTTCTTCTCAACACTGCCTCATGCTCTGAGCTGCTTGTCAGCCGTCGTGAGCCAATGTTGAGTTATTTCAGTAATGTCCCAGATCTGAGTTGTAAAGACCGTTCTGGTGGCTACTGATTTATTTGCCGATTTCTTGCAAAGGTTCGGATGATCATTTCCCTATAGTTAAAGCTCGAGAGATGATAAACTTGCCAGTTAAACGTTGCTGCACTGCCTGAGGATAAGGATAAGGTATGACTGCCGGAATATCGCACCTGACAGCACCTATGGTCACAAGAAGAATTAAGGATATATATGGCCAAGTTCTTTCGGCAACCATTTAAAAAAAACAATAATGAAGGAGCAAGACCGGCAATACAGTTGTGATAATCGTTGCCCGAACAACACGGTACGGATACCCAAGGCAGTCTGATTCCGTATCGATCACCATGAATATGCACCCAAGGGTTATGATTCTTAGCATTGTTTTGAACCCGGAGGATATGCACCTACTCGAGTAACCGGATGCAAGGAGTAAACGTTTTCTGCCCACCGAGGAAATTTGTTCACAACTCCATCCAATTGGCCATATCGGTGCTGGATAAAAGAATGTCACGACAATTGGAAAATCACTCCCGGACTTATGGAAATCCCGGTCATGATAATATCAGACAAGCCAGCAGACATAAAAGAATTGGAGTCAGAGCAAGGATGAACATATGAAGGAAGACCTGTCAGAATATGGATACGGTGAAGCAAACCACTCCAGAGCAAGGCAGTTAGTCAGATGCAATTCCGTGGAGACAAATCATAAAGGAAAAAGGATACCCGAGTTGGAAACGATTTCCGTAAGTCAGAATATTAATACTTGTTCCCTGAGCAGCCAAATCTCGAGGATGAGATTTATCGTAAGGGGGGGGTAGGTTTGTAACACCCCAATTTTTGGCCCTTTCTTTTTCTTTTGGATTTCTTCGACTTTTTATTTGGAGTTCTTTTTCCGTGGCTATGTGGTCTTGAAACCTGGGAAAATCTTCTCTCCTACCAATTCCTAGTGGCTTGTCATTCTCAAATCAATCCCAAGGCCTTGTCATTTACACCTTAGCCCAACCCCAATATTTATTTCTTGGGAATATTCCTTTTTCTATTAAAGGAATAACTATGTTTGCCCTAGGTTGTGAAGCAACCTATATTTTTGCTATTCCAAAAACTCCCACAAAATTCTCATAAATTCTTTAGACCATATCTCCCACCAATATGCCAAAACCCATCCTTGCCTAGTTCAAAAATAATTCTGGAATATTCATTTTCCATTCTGTCCAGAATGGCACTTTGTGAAGGAAGTGCTATTTATCTTTTCTTGATTGCCCTCAAAATGTTTGGGCACTCTTTCCTACCCAAATAATTGCCCCATGCCAAAATTCAACTTCATTTGCCTAGAAAATCTTCCTCAGCAAATTTCCAAAGTTTCTGTCTAGAGAGAAGCTTTGTGAAGGAAGTACTAGCTAGGCTTATCCAAATGAGTTGAAATTTTGGTAGATCATTTATATGGTAAAATCATTGCTATCCACCATATTTCATATCCATCCAACTATCTATGTGAGCATACCTTCAAATCTTAGTTTCTGGCCACAATTTCAGTTTGTGAAGCAACTATATTTTATATAGCTTCAAAAATTCTGAAATTAATCCAGGACCTAAGTATCCCTATATCAATTTATCATACCAAAATTCACATCATTTTTCCAAGCCATTTTCTCTGTAAAATTCCCCCAAGTTTCTGTCCAGTGTGGATCATTGTGAAGGAAGTACAATTTATACTCATCCAAATGGGATGAAATTTTTATGGTACCTTCATATGCCCAAATCATCATACTCCACCAATTTTAAGCCCAATCCAAGCATTTATGTGAGTGCTACTTCCTGATCTAGATTCTGGCCAATTTTTACAGTTGTAAAGCAACTGCACTCAAACCTTGTCCAAATGACCTCATTATTCACAGGATCATAGTCCTTCCTACCCAAAACCCCTGAGACATTCTGGTTAGCCCTTACCCCATCCCATTTGATCACTACTTCATGACTAAGTTGGCTACAGCAAAGTTCAGTTGATCCCTCCCATCAACTCACAGCAGGTTTCTTCGATCTATCACCTCAGGTAGGACCCACTTAGGAAGGACAAGACGCTAGACATCTTTTGATTGGCCAGAGCGCACCGCGTGCACCTGAGCACGCGGTGATCATGCGGCCTGGCACGCTGAAGGTGTGCTCTCGACTTCGGGTCCCTCTGCCGCCGCCCAAACGCCGTCCTTGCGACACCTCACCTTGCCGCAGTCCTTCCCCAGCTCGCCCTCGCCTCTCTGGTTCGCCCTCCCCCGCTAAGAGCTCGCCGGACCGAGCCAAACCACGGGCGCACGAGGGAACAGTGGCCGTTTGTGGCCGACAGCACTGGCCGCGCGTGCCCTGCTCCTCCTGCCTCCCCGGGCGTCTGGCCCGCTCGTCAGCCTCTTCTCCATCTGCCGTCCAAAGCCACTGTGGCCGCCGTTTGTGCTCGTCGCCTCGCCGGGGCGAGCTCTTCTGGCTGCGGCGGCAACCAGCCCATGCCTCCCCTCCCTCTCCTATTTAAACTACCCCGGGGCCTCCCGAGATCATCCACCACCTCACCACCCTCCACTAGCTCTCCCCAGCCTCCCCACCGAGCTCGACGAGCTCTCCACCTCGCCCACTGCCGCCATGGCCGCAGCCCTCTTCCTCCTAAATTTGCTCAATGCCGAGTCCCTCCCCTCCCCCTTCCTTCACCAGCGAGATCCCTGGCCATGGCGGAGCTCCCCCTCCCTTCACCCTCTTCTCTGGCGCCCCGTAGATGCCGCGCCCAACTTCGGCCGACGGCCTCGCTGCGGTCCTCGAAGCACCACCCGCTCCGGTCCTCCTTGGCATGCGTGCGGTGCAGGGATGGATGCGGCTCCTCGTCCTGAGCATCCCGGTGGCCGAACCTCAGCCGGAGATGGCCGGAGTCGCCCGGGAGAGCGACGACGCCGGCGGCCTCTCTCTTCTCCGTGAGCGAGCACGGGGGAAGAAGAAGGAGCGAGGTGTGGAGAGAGAGTCAACGCGGGCCCCACCTGTAAGTGACTCATGTACCGGGCCCAGGAGAGTAAGTGGAGACGTATTCGGTAAAATACGCTTTCCTATTCGGAAAACATACTCTGGTGCCTATTCAGAGAAGAATACGCTTTCACTGTTTGAAGACGTATTTTCAAAAATACGCCTTCTGTTTCAGCCCAGCCACCGAAATGGTTATATTGCGAACATTCAGTGGTTAAGAGCAGAAATGGATAAGTTTTTATTTGATTTCTGCCTAACGAACGAACGTCCGTATCTCGGCAACCGTAACTCCGAATCAGGTGATTCCAAAGCCCACGATCTCAGTTCGTCGAGCCCGTTCCGATGGTAGCATTTTCTTAAGGTTGTCACAATGTGAAAATGACCATTTTGCCCTTGCCCTTAAAACAGCTCCGCCGAGAGGGAAATTTTTCCGGCGATTCTTTCCGCGAGTCATCGCACCTCTACCCGATGGTTCCTCCATCCCCAGGCAAGCCACAACAGCCACTTGCATGATGGCATTGCAGTAGCCATGGTTTCCACTTGAATATTTAATAATTGTTTGCGCATTTAATTATTTTGTGAATGCTTCGAATATGCTTGTGAATTCATGCTCATTGCTTATGCCATGTGCATTTTCATCTAGCAAGTGTTTTGATAAATTGCTAAGGATATTCTTATCATCTTGTAGTCTTGTACTCTTTTCAGATGCTAGTAATAATGATATGCTCATAGGGATCATTATGGTTTGATATGAAAATACTTGTAATATTCGTGATCATCGTTATGCTATGCTCATTTGCATCCCGTAGCATAAATGATTTATCATCGTTCATGTCATGATGTTAAATGGTTATGTTGCCCATCCATGGTTACACTGATATCATGCTCGTTTGCATTGTTATTTCATTATGTATTTTATTGTGACTCAGCTCATCACCATTCAAGTAAAACCTGACATTAATCGAACTTGAACAAATCTGTTGGCTGAGTCATGGTGCCACCGAATCGAGCTCACCAGTGCAACCACACTTGCCTGGATGGGGAGGCCCTAATGCGGTCTATTGTCATGCCTCTCGCCGGTGCCTCCTACTAGGGAAGGTTACGGGTGCGCACTGTTGGGGAACGTTGCATGGGAAACAAAAATTTTCCTACGCACACACAAGATCTATCCATGGTGATGAGCATCTACGAGAGGGAGAGTGAATCTACATACCCTTGTAGATCGCTAAGCGGAAGCGTTAATAAACGCGGTTGATGTAGTCGAACGTCTTCGCGATCCAAATCGCCGAGCGTCCCGCGATCCAATCACGATCCTTCCGATCTAGTGCCGAACGGACGGCACCTCCGCGTTCAACACACGTACGGCTTGATGACGCCTTCACCTCCTCGATCCAGCGAGCGATGGTGAAGTAGTGGTTGAGTTCCAGCAGCACGACGGCGTGGTGATGGTGGTGAGGAACAATCTCTGCAGGGCTTCGCCAAGCACTACGGAGATTATGACGGAGGAACTAGAGGGTTAGGGTTGCCGCACACGGCTTGGGGAAATCTTGATGTGTATCGTGTGCTAGCCCTGCCCCTCTATTTATATGTTGAGCCTTGGGGTCTAAACTTGGAGTAAAAGCCTCCTCTGGGTCGGTTTTGCCCGCACAAGGTCGGTTTGGCCCGCAGGGAAAGAGTCCAACTCGGATCCCTGCCGAACCGTGCACAGCCGCGCACAAGCGGTAGTACCGCTTCACACAAGCGGTAGTACCGCTTGGGCGGTAGTACCGCTTCACACAAGCGGTAGTACCGCTCGGGCGGTAGTACCGCTTCACCAAGCGGTAGTACCGCTTACGCGGCAGCAAAACTACTTTTGCACTTTCCAATACCTTGTGGGCTTTATCCCTTTGGCTCATATAAAGTGTTGCTGCACCCGAACACTTCGGTAAACATCCGGAACCCCTTCCGGTGAACTCCGGAACCCTTCCAGAGATCAAAACACTATTATCACATATATCAATCTTTACCTCCGGACTATTCCGGAGATCCTCGTCATGTCCGGGATCTTATCCGGGACTCCGAACAACTTTCGGTCACCAACATAATAACTCAATTATACTAATCGTCACCAAACGTTAAGTGTGTAGACCCTGCGGGTTCGAGAACTATGTAGACATGACCGAGACACCTCTACGGCCAATAACCAATAGCGGGACCTGGATGCCCATATTGGCTCCTACATATTCTACGAAGATCTTTATCGGTCGAACCTCTATGTCAAGGATTCAGTTAATCCCGTATGCTGTTCCCTTTGTTCTTCGGTATGTTACTTGCCCGAGATTCGATCGTCGGTATCTCTATACCTAGTTCAATCTCGTTACCGGCAAGTCTCTTTACTCGTTCCGTAATACAAGATCTCGTGGCTAACACTTTAGTCACATTGCTTGCAAGGCTCATTGTGATGTTGTATTACCGAGTGGGCCCTGAGATACCTCTCCGTCATACGGAGTAACAAATCCCAGTCTTGATCCATGCCAACCCAACAGACACCCTCGGAGATACCTGTAGAGCACCTTTATAGTCACCCAGTTACGTTGCGACGTTTGATACACACAAGGTACTCCTCCGATGTCAGGGAGTTGCATGATCTCATGGTCATAGGAACAGATACTTGACATGCAGAAAACAATAGCAATAAACTGACACGATCAAAATGCTACGTTCTTAGTTTGGGTCTTGTCCATCACATCATTCTCCTAATGATGTGATCCCGTTATCAAATGACATCTCATGTCAATGGCTAGGAAACCTTAACCATCTTTGATCAACGAGCTAGTCAACTAGAGGCTTACTAGGGACACAGTGTTGTCTATGTACCCACACATGTATTTGAGTTTCCAATCAATACAATTATAGCATGGATAATAAACGATTATCATGAACAAGGAAATATAATAATAACCAATTTATTATTGCCTCTAGGGCATATTTCCAACAGTCTCCCACTTGCACTAGAGTCAATAATCTAGTTCACATCACTATGTGATTTACATTGTAATGAATCGAACACCCATGCAGTTCTGGTGTTGTTCATGTTTAGCCCTTGGAAGAGGTTTAGTCATCGGATCTGCAACATTTAGATCCGTGTGTACTTTGCAAATATTTATGTCGTCCTCCTTGATGTAATCGCGGATGGAATTGAAACGTCGTTTTATGTGTCTGGTCCTCTTGTGAAATCTTGGTTCCTTGGCTAGAGCAATGGCACCAGTGTTATCACAAAACAGAGTCATTGGGTTAAGCGCACTAGGCACTACTCCAAGATCTGTCATGAACTCCTTCATCCAGACACCTTCCTTCGCCGCCTCCGAGGCAGCGATGTACTCCGCTTCACATGTAGAATCTGCTACCACGCTTTGCTTGGAACTGCACCAGCTAACCGCACCCCCATTAAGAATAAATACGTATCCGGTTTGCGACTTAGAGTCATCCGGATCAGTGTCAAAGCTTGCATCGACGTAACCCTTTACGACGAGCTCTTGATCACCTCCATAAACGAGAAACATGTCCTTAGTCCTTTTCAGGTACTTCAGGATATTCTTGACCGCCGTCCAGTGTTCCATTCCTGGATCACCTTGAAACCTTCCGACCATACTTATGGCAAGGCTGACATCGGGTCTTGTGCACAGCATTGCATACATGATAGAGCCTATGGCTGAAGCATAGGGGATGACACTCATCTTTTCTCTATCTTCTGCAGTCACTGGGCATTGAGTCTTACTCAACTTCACACCTTGCAAAACAGGCAAGAACCCTTTCTTGGACTGATCCATTTTGAACTTCTTCAAAATCTTATCAAGGTATGTGCTTTGTGAAAGTCCTATTAAACGTCTCGATCTATCTCTATAGATCTTGATGCCTAATATGAAAGCAGCTTCTCCTAGGTCCTTCATTGAAAAACTCTTGTTCAAATATTCCTTCACGCTTTCCAACATTTCTATATTGTTTCCAATCAGCAATATGTCATCCACATATAATATTAGAAACGCTATAGAGCTCCCACTCACTTTCTTGTAAATACAAGCTTCTCCGTAAACTTGTATAAACTCGAACGCTTTGATCACCTCATCAAAACGAAGATTCCAACTCCGAGATGCTTGCACCAGTCCATAAATGGATCGCTGGAGTTTGCAAACTTTGTCAGCATTCTCTGGATCGACAAAACCTTCTGGTTGTATCATATACAACTCTTCCTTAAGGTAACCGTTAAGGAACGCTGTTTTGACATCCATCTGCCAAATTTCATAATCGAAAAAGGCAGCTATTGCTAACATGATTCTGACGGACTTAAGCATCGCTACGGGTGAGAAGGTCTCATCGTAGTCAACTCCTTGAACTTGTGAAAAACCCTTTGCCACAAGTCGAGCTTTATAGACGGTGACATTACCGTCCGCGTCCGTCTTCCTCTTAAAGATCCATTTGTTCTGAATGGCCTTACGCCCTTCAGGTAATACTTCCAAAGTCCATACTTTGTTTTCATACATGGATCCCATCTCGGATTTCATGGCCTCTAACCACTTCTCGGAATCCGGGCCCATCATCGCTTCTCCATAGCTCGTAGGTTCATCGTTGTCTAACAACATGACCTCTAAGACAGGGTTGCCGTACCACTCGGGAGTAGTACGCGTCCTTGTCAACCTACGAGGTTCGATAGCAACTTGATCCAAAGCTTCATGATCATCATCATTAACTTCCTCTTCAGCTAATGTAGGCTCCACAGAAACAACTTTCTGCGCTGCGCTACTCTCAGGTTGAAGTAAAGGTTCAACAACCTCATCAAGTTCTATCTTCCTCCCACTCAATTCTTTCGAGAGAAACTCTTTCTCAAGAAATGTTCCGTTTTTAGCGACAAACACTTTGCCTTCGGATCTGAGGTAGAAGGTATACCCAACTGTCTCTTTTGGGTATCCTATGAAGACGCATTTCTCCGCTTTGGGTTCCAGCTTTTCAGGCTGAAGCTTTTTGACATAAGCATCACATCCCCAAACTTTAAGAAACGACAGTTTTGGCTTCTTGCCAAACCAAAGTTCATATGGCGTCGTCTCAACGGATTTCGATGGTGCCCTATTTAAAGTGAATGTAGCTGTCTCTAATGCATAACCCCAAAACGATAGTGGCAAATCGGCAAGAGACATCATAGATCGCACCATATCCAATAAGGTTCGATTACGACGTTCGGACACACCATTACGCTGTGGTGTTCCAGGCGGTGTCAATTGTGAAACAATTCCACACTGTCTTAAGTGACTGCCAAACTCATAACTCAGATATTCTCCTCCTCGATCAGATCGTAGGAATTTAATCTTCTTGTTACGATGATTCTCAACTTCACTCTGAAATTGTTTGAACTTTTCAAATGTTTCAGACTTGTGTTTCATTAAGTAAATATACCCATATGTACTTAAGTCATCAGTGAAGGTGAGAAAGTAACGATAACCACCGCGCGCCTCAATACTCATCGGACCGCACACATCAGTATGTATGATTTCCAATAAGTCACTTGCCCGTTCCATTGTTCCAGAGAACGGCGTTTTAGTCATCTTGCTCATGAGGCATGGCTCACATGTGTCAAGTGATTCAAAATCAAGTGACTCCAAAAGTCCATCAGCATGGAGCTTCTTCATGCGTTTTACGCCAATATGACCTAAACGGCAGTGCCACAAGAAAGTGGTATTATCATTATCAATTCTATATCTTTTGGCATCAATGTTATGAACATGTGTATCATTACTATCGAGATTCAACAAGAATAAACCCCTCACATTGGGTGCATGACCATAAAAGATATTACTCATATAAATAGAACAACCATTATTCTCTGATTTAAATGAGTAATCGTCTCGCAATAAACAAGATCCAGATATAATGTTCATGCTTAACGCAGGCACCAAATAACACTTATTTAGGTTCATCACTAATCCCGACGGTAATCGAAGAGCGAGCGTGCCGACGGCGATCACATCAACCTTGGAACCATTTCCCACGCGCATCGTCACTTCGTCCTTTGCCAGCCTCTGTCTATTCCGCAGTTCCTGTTTTGAGTTGCAAATATGAGCGACCGCACCGGTATCAAATACCCAGGCACTACAACGAGAGTTGGTAAGGTACACATCAATAACATGTATATCATATATACCTTGTTTGTTGTTGGCCGCCTTCTTGTCAGCCAAATACTTGGGGCAATTCCGCTTCCAGTGTCCAGTTCCCTTGCAATGAAAACACACAGTTTCTGGTTTGGGTCCAGCCTTGGGTTTCTTCACGAGAGGAGCAACTGCTTTGCCACTCTGCTTGGAGTTACCCTTCTTACCCTTGCCATTTTTCTTGAAACTAGTGGTTTTATTGACCATCAACACTTGATGCTCCTTCTGAATTTCAGACTCAGCGGCTTTCAGCATCGCAAACAGCTCGGCGACTGACTTGTTCATCCCGTGCATGTTATAGTTCAACACGAAGCTCTTGTAGCTAGGTGGCAATGATTGAAGAACTCTGTCAGTGATAGCCTCTGGCGGAAGGGGCATCCCTAACTCAGCCAGACGGGTGGAGTACCCAGACATTCTGAGCACGTGATCACTGATAGACCCGTTCTCCTCCATCTTGCAAGCATAGAACTTATCGGAGATCTCATATCTCTCGATCCGGGGATTCTTCTGAAAGATAAACTTCAACTCCTGGAACATCTCATATGCTCCATGACGTTCAAAACGTCTTTGAAGTCCCGGTTCTAAGCCATACAACATTGCACATTGAACTATTGAGTAATCATCAGAACGAGCCTGCCAGGCGTTCACAACGTCTAGAGACTCAACTGGAGCGGGTGGATCACCAAGCGGTGCATCAAGGACATAAGCCTTCTGGGAAGCCGTAAGGATAATCCTTAGATTACGGGCCCAGTCCACAAAGTTACTTCCATCATCTTTCAACTTAGCTTTCTCTAGGAACGCATTAAAATTCAGGGGTGCTACTGCGCGAGCCATGATCTACAACATAAATATAGCAAAGACAACTTAGACTATTGTTCTTAGATAATGAGTTTAGTTAATCATATTTTAAAAAACTCCCACTCAAATTGACATCCCTCCGATCATTCGAGTGTAACATGATCCAAATCCACCAACTCAAGTCCGATCATCACGTGAGTTGAGGTGGTTTCAATGGTGAACATCTTCATGTTGATCATATCTACTATATGACTCATGTTCGACCTTTCGGTCTCTTGTGTTCCGAGGCCATGTCTGTACATGCTAGGCTCGTCAAGTTTAACCCGAGTGTTTCCGCACGTGCAACATGGCTTACACCCGTTGTATGTGAACGTAGAGTCTATCACACCCGATCATCACGGCGTGTCTCGAAACGACGAACTTTCGCAACGGTGCACACTTGGGGAGAACACAATTTATCTTGAAATTTAAGTGAGGGATCACCTTATAATGCTACCGTCGTCCTAAGCAAAATAAGATGCATAAAAGGATTAACATCACATGCAAATCATAAGTGACATGATATGGCCATGAACTTGTGCTTTTGATCTCCATCACCAAAGCACCGGCATGATCTCCATCGTCACCGGCATGACACCATGATCTCCATCATCTTGATCTCCATCAACGTGTCGCCATGAGGTTGTCGTGCCGACTGATGCTTCCACGACTATTGCTAACGATTAGCGATAAAGTAAAGCATTACATAGCGCTTAATGATTGACACGCAGGTCATACAATAATTAAAGACAACTCTATGGCTCCTGCCAGTTGCCGTACTCATCGACATGCAAGTCGTGATATTCTATACAACACATGATCATCTCATACATCACATATATCTCATCATGTAATTGGCCATATCACATCACAACAAACCCTGCAAAAACAAGTTAGACGTCCTCTAATTGTTGTTGCAAATTTTACGTGGCTGCTACGGGTTTGCAAGAACCGTTCTTACCTACGCAAAACCACAACGTGGTGTAGTGATTGCTTTTTGATCTTCTAAAAGAACCCTCTTCATTGAAATCGATTCAACTAAAGTGAGAGAGACAGACACCCGCTAGCCATCTTTAGGCAACGAAGTTACATGTTAGTTGAAGGAACCTGTCTCGCGTAAGTGTACGCGTAATGTCGGTCCGGGCCGCTTCATCTCACAGTACCGCCGAATCAAATATCAACTAGTAACGGCAAGCAATATGTATACACCCACGCCCACAACTCGTTTGTGTTCTACTCGAGATCTCATCTACGCATAGACCTGGCTCATGATGCCACTGTTGGGGAACGTTGCATGGGAAACAAAAATTTTCCTACGCACACACAAGATCTATCCATGGTGATGAGCATCTACGAGAGGGAGAGTGAATCTACATACCCTTGTAGATCGCTAAGCGGAAGCGTTAATAAACGCGGTTGATGTAGTCGAACGTCTTCGCGATCCAAATCGCCGAGCGTCCCGCGATCCAATCACGATCCTTCCGATCTAGTGCCGAACGGACGGCACCTCCGCGTTCAACACACGTACGGCTTGATGACGCCTTCACCTCCTCGATCCAGCGAGCGATGGTGAAGTAGTGGTTGAGTTCCAGCAGCACGACGGCGTGGTGATGGTGGTGAGGAACAATCTCTGCAGGGCTTCGCCAAGCACTACGGAGATTATGACGGAGGAACTAGAGGGTTAGGGTTGCCGCACACGGCTTGGGGAAATCTTGATGTGTATCGTGTGCTAGCCCTGCCCCTCTATTTATATGTTGAGCCTTGGGGTCTAAACTTGGAGTAAAAGCCTCCTCTGGGTCGGTTTTGCCCGCACAAGGTCGGTTTGGCCCGCAGGGAAAGAGTCCAACTCGGATCCCTACCGAACCGTGCACAGCCGCGCACAAGCGGTAGTACCGCTTCACACAAGCGGTAGTACCGCTTGGGCGGTAGTACCGCTTCACACAAGCGGTAGTACCGCTCGGGCGGTAGTACCGCTTCACCAAGCGGTAGTACCGCTTACGCGGCAGCAAAACTACTTTTGCACTTTCCAATACCTTGTGGGCTTTATCCCTTTGGCTCATATAAAGTGTTGCTGCACCCGAACACTTCGGTAAACATCCGGAACCCCTTCCGGTGAACTCCGGAACCCTTCCAGAGATCAAAACACTATTATCACATATATCAATCTTTACCTCCGGACTATTCCGGAGATCCTCGTCATGTCCGGGATCTTATCCGGGACTCCGAACAACTTTCGGTCACCAACATAATAACTCAATTATACTAATCGTCACCAAACGTTAAGTGTGTAGACCCTGCGGGTTCGAGAACTATGTAGACATGACCGAGACACCTCTACGGCCAATAACCAATAGCGGGACCTGGATGCCCATATTGGCTCCTACATATTCTACGAAGATCTTTATCGGTCGAACCTCTATGTCAAGGATTCAGTTAATCCCGTATGCTGTTCCCTTTGTTCTTCGGTATGTTACTTGCCCGAGATTCGATCGTCGGTATCTCTATACCTAGTTCAATCTCGTTACCGGCAAGTCTCTTTACTCGTTCCGTAATACAAGATCTCGTGGCTAACACTTTAGTCACATTGCTTGCAAGGCTCATTGTGATGTTGTATTACCGAGTGGGCCCTGAGATACCTCTCCGTCATACGGAGTAACAAATCCCAGTCTTGATCCATGCCAACCCAACAGACACCCTCGGAGATACCTGTAGAGCACCTTTATAGTCACCCAGTTACGTTGCGACGTTTGATACACACAAGGTACTCCTCCGATGTCAGGGAGTTGCATGATCTCATGGTCATAGGAACAGATACTTGACATGCAGAAAACAATAGCAATAAACTGACACGATCAAAATGCTACGTTCTTAGTTTGGGTCTTGTCCATCACATCATTCTCCTAATGATGTGATCCCGTTATCAAATGACATCTCATGTCAATGGCTAGGAAACCTTAACCATCTTTGATCAACGAGCTAGTCAACTAGAGGCTTACTAGGGACACAGTGTTGTCTATGTACCCACACATGTATTTGAGTTTCCAATCAATACAATTATAGCATGGATAATAAACGATTATCATGAACAAGGAAATATAATAATAACCAATTTATTATTGCCTCTAGGGCATATTTCCAACACGCACTACCCTGATCAGGTAGGCTACCATAAGCCTTGAGTACCCAAGTTGTATGGATCCGAGGTCCCCGTTTGGGACGATGTTTTGTTTGGCCACGACGGTGGCAGCCACAGAGGTGGCGGATGTCACATGTTGACATCGGGGTAACCCAGGACATAGCCCAAAGGGGAGTTTGTCGGAGTGGTCGGGAGAGTGTCATGCAATAGACTGGTTTTGTCGGAACGTCGTTGGTCCACCCGAATGGTAGCACGAGGCCATGATTTCCGTGGTGTGGGTATACTGTACTAACCTCTGCAGAGTGTATAATCTATCGATAGCCGCGTCCTCGATCATGGACACAGTTCGTAGTAGGTCACACTGTGGGTCAACAGAAATATTAATCTGAATAATAACAACCCCGGTTCGATGAGAAAGAAGTTGGTTGATCTTTATGTGGTCCTGCGTTGATCACAGGTAGAGATCAAGCTCCGTGTGGTCATGTGATGATCACGATGGTATAGTTGATACCGAGCTTGGTTGATCCTAAGGTGATCGTGTAATGATCACGATGGTAAGTTGGTGGTTACGAGATAACCTCCGAGCAGAGTAAGTTGGTCCATGAGACCTTAAATGTCGAACCCTTGGCATGCTAGTGCTAGTATCATTCTGTTCATATCATGAATTATATGCCATGCTCATGTTGTTGCCATGCTCATGTTTTTGCCATGCTCATGTTGTTCTAGTAGTATCGTGTTCATCTTTAATGATTAACCTGTAAATGCCATGCTGTTGTTTGTCTTGATTGCTTTGGTTGTTGTGAGCTTGCGAGTACATTCAAAGTACTCACATGGCGTGTCATGCCAGCTTGCAGGTCATGCCGTGATTGCTCGTTTGTCGAGGATCCCGAGGTTGCGCTCTAGGATACGTCCCAGCCAGAGTCCCTGCGGAGTGGAGTTCATCACCGTTGTCGTTGTTCCGCTGTTAGGAGTTATTCCGCTACGAGTTGTTCCGCTGCTAGCATAGAGGTTTCTGAGCAGGCGTAGTGTCGCCGTGCCCCTGTAACCTTCATGCCTTCAGAACCTTTATACCTGTGTTGTGTGTAATAAAGAGCTGATTTGTTCTATGCCAAGCAGTGCCGTATTCCAGAAGACTTGATCTCTGGGATGGAATACGGGGTGTTCCGGTCTCTCTGAGCCGGGGTGCCACAAGGATTGGTATCAGAGCAGGTCTGGCTGTAGGACGCCCTAGGCAGCGCTAGCGTTAGAAACCGTTAGTATAGAGTCTAGTCCGATTGCTGCATTTGTTTGTCGCATAGCATGCATATAGACTCATTATATTGTCACTAATGGTTGATCTTGTGAGTGTAGGTGGCATCGTTTTCGATCCACTACCTGCACCGCCCAGCTTTGCATACTCATTCTATGGTGTTTGGTGTCATCTCTGTCCTAGCGGAGTGATGCCGAGGTACCTAGTGGTGTCGATCACTTGCAGGATTGATGCACAGGTATCGCACCAATATTTTCTCTTCAGCCACACCTATCATTTCGGTGGTAGACATGTTTCTACCCCGGATCTTGCCATTCAACCCGCCGCTTTGGCAACCCTGACTGGTCTTTGTTACCGGAAAAGGGCAATACCCACAGACCCTTCTTTCCACAACTATCCTACCCTATCACCCATTCCCTGGACAAGTACGGTTTCCTTCCGTACGCTTGATGATGATATGGCCGTGACATCCGTGTCTCGCTACATGATCACCAAGTCCGTCCTCACTGCTAAGCCCGTCCAGATGCAACCGGTGCTGATCCAGCTCTTGGTGTAGCTCTGTTTACACCAACCGCTCCACACACTGATCCACTTTCGTGCACACCGTCATAGCATGTTAGATCGTAGTACCGGAGTTTCCTCGAAAATTGTGTGCTTAAGTAGGCATGCATAGTGAGGTGAATAGCTGTGAAGTGTAACGTTGCTTGCATGTAATCTTAATGCTGTGTGTGCTTTTGTTTTAGTCGTTTCTTTTGCTTCTTTCTTTGGTCCCTCGGTGTTACCTTATTTCCCCTTATGAAAGTTGCTCATCAACCGACACCGGACTTGAAGAATCAGTAAGGAGTTCAAATATTGTGAAGCTCAGCTAAACATTATGAAACTCTCAGCCGACTACATTACATTGAGAATATTTGGTATGAATACAAATGATATTCTGGTATAACTATCAGCATCAAGACTGCCTCAGTGTGCAACCATTACAATCGTAATAAACCAGCTGGAAGACAATTTGTGTGCAAGACAACAGTACATTTCCAGTCAAAGGAATATCAAAGATATATATATGGCCTTCAGTCTGCATATCACAGAAAAGCTTCTGATGTAAGCAACCCAGGCTTTCTCCACACGCTACCCGAGAAGCTTATGATGCAAGGCTCCTCAGTCGTCCTCAGTATGATATGTCGATAGCTTCCAGCATAAGATACCCAGTCTTCTTCAGTAAGCCACCGCAGAAAGCTTCCGGCATAAGGCACCGAATCGTCCTCAGTAAGCAACCAAGGGAGAAGCTTCTGAAGCACAGTACTCAGTCTTCTTCAGCACGCTATCCCGGCAAAAGCTTCAAGGATAAGATATTCAGCCTTCCTCAGCACGCTACTCTTGATGGCTTCCAACACAAGCTATCCAGTCTTCGTCAGTACGGCACTACAATCAGTCATCGCCATTAGTACAAGATACTACACAGTGAGTTGGCAGCATATGGCAGTGCATCTCGAGAATCAGAACTGTAGCAGTTTGGTCAGAAACGCGAGCTACTCAGGACCCAAGTGTCTGCCCCGGGAACCAAATGTTCAGCTACACATACTTCCATATTTATGGTGAGCATGCTGCCAAAGTCATGGAAGTCACTCCTACGATAATGCAAGCACAGTGAGAATCCGACAACCACATGAATTATGTAAGAGGAAGAAAGCCAGTATACACCTCAGTATGATGCAATGACTGACAAAATATGAAGCAAGACAACTTTGGGAGAACAAATCTTGACAGTGGATACCAAGGCCAGCTTCCTCACGCCCGACAAAGTGATATCGTTAAACCTCTGTCACTGTCATGTATGATTAACCACAACAGTGAGCTCTGTCCAAGTAACTGTGAACCTGGCATATGACCCTGATGAACCCTTGCTTACCTTTTTCCTGGCAACGGCACCACGCCTGCGTTCTGAGCTGCTTTCGACCGTTCAGGGTGGATGCCGCCTTTATATTTCTCTTTTCAACAACTGGCCCATGTTCTGAGCTGCTTTTCGGCCGTCTCGGGCAGCTGTTGAGTTTCTTTTTGTAGCAGTGACCGTATGCTCTGAGCTGTTCTTCGGCCGTCTTAGGGAACTGCTACATTCTTCTTATCAACACTGCCTCATGCTCTGAGCTGCTTTTCAGCCGTCGTGAGCCAATGTTGAGTTATTTCAGTAATGTCCCAGATCTGAGTTGTAAAGACCGTTCTGGTGGCTACTGATTTATTTGCCGATTTCTTGCAATGGTTCGGATGATCATTTCCCTATAGTTAAAGCTCGAGAGATGATAAACTTGCCATTTAAACGTTGCTGCACTGCCTGAGGATAAGGATAAGGTATGACTGCCGGAATATCGCACCTGACAGCACCTATGGTCACAAGAAGAATTAAGGATATATATGGCCAAGTTCTTTCGGCAACCATTTAAAAAAAACAATAATGAAGGAGCAAGACCAGCAATACAGGTGTGATAATCGTTGCCCGAACAACACGGTACGGATACCCAAGGCAGTCTGATTCCGTATCGATCACCATGAATATGCACCCAAGGGTTATGATTCTTAGCATTGTTTTGAACCCGGAGGATATGCACCTACTCGAGTAACCCGATGCAAGGAGTAAACGTTTTCTGCCCACCGAGGAAATTTGTTCACAACTCCATCCAATACTATCGGTGCTGGATAAAAGAATGTCACGACAATTGGAAAATCACTCCCGGACTTATGGAAATCCCGGTCATGATAATATCAGACAAGCCAGCAGACATAAAAGAATTGGAGTCAGAGCAAGGATGAACATATGAAGGAAGACCTGTCGGAATATGGATACGGTGAAGCAAACCACCCCAGAGCAAGGCAGTCAGTCAGATGCAATTCCGTGGGGACAAATCATAAAGGAAAAAGGATACCCGAGTTGGAAACGATTTCCGTAAGTCAGAATATTAATACTTGTTCCCTGAGCAACCAAATCTCGAGGACGAGATTATCGTAAGGGGGGTAGGTATGTAACACCCCGATTTTTGGCCCTTTCTTTTTCTTTTGGATTTCTTCGAATTTTTATTTGGAGTTCTTTTTCCGTGGCTATGTGGTCTTGAAACCTGGGAAAATCTTCTCTCCTGCCACTTCCTAGTGGCTTGTCATTCTCAAATCAATCCCAAGGCCATGTCATTTCCACCTTAGCCCAACCCCAATATTTATTTCTTGGGAACATTCCTTTTTCTATTAAAGGAATAACTATGTTTGCCCTATGTTGTGAAGCAACCTATATTTTTTCTATCCCAAAAACTCCCACAAAATTCTCATAAATTCTTTAGACCATATGTCCCACCAATATGCCAAAACCCAGCCTTGCCTAGTTCAAAAATAATTCTGGAATATTCATTTTCCATTCTGTCCAGAATGGCACTTTGTGAAGGAAGTGCTATTTATCTTTTCTTGATTGCCCTCAAAATTTTTGGGCACTTTTTCCTACCCAAATAATTTCCCCATGCCAAAATTCAACTTTATTTGCCTAGAAAATCTTCCTCAGCAAATTTCCAAAGTTTCTGTCCAGAGAGAAGCTTTGTGAAGGAAGTACTAGCTAGGCTTATCAAAATGAGTTGAAATTTTGGTAGATCATTTATATGGTCAAATCATTGCTCTCCACCAAATTTCATATCCATCCAACTATCTATGTGCGCACACCTTCAAATCTTAGTTTCTGGCCACAATTTCAGTTTGTGAAGCAACTATATTTTATATAGCTTCAAAAATTCTGAAATTAATCCAGGACCTAAGTATCCCTATATAATTTTATCATACCAAAATTTCATTTTTCCAAGCCATTTTCTCTGTAAAATTCAACCAAGTTTCTGTCCAGTGTGGATCATTGTGAAGGAAGTACCATTTATACTCATCCAAATGGGATGAATTTTTATGGTACCTTCATATGCCCAAATCATCATCCTCCACCAATTTTAAGCCCAATCCAAGCATCTATGTGAGTGCTACTTCCTGATCTAGATTCTGGCCAATTTTTGCAGTTGTAAAGCAACTGCACTCAAACCTTGTCCAAATGACCTCATTATTCACAGGATCATAGTCCTTCCTACCCTAAACCCCTGAGACATTCTGGTTAGCCCTTACCCCATCCCATTTGATCACTACATCATGACTAAGTTGGATATAGCAAAGTTCAGTCGATCCCTCCCATCAACTCACAGTAGGTTTCTTCGATCTATCACCTCAGGTAGGACCCACTTAGGAAGGACAAGACGCTAGACATCTTTTGATTGGCCAGAGCGCACCGCGTGCGCCTGTACACGCGGTGACCACGCGGCCTGGCACGCCGAAAGTGTGCTCTCGACTTCGGGTCCCTCTTCCGCCGCCCAAACGCCGTCCTCGCGACACCTCACCTTGCCGCAGTCCTTCCCCAGCTCGCCCTCGCCTCTCTGGTTCGCCCTTCCCCGCTAAGAGCTCGCCAGACTGAGCCAAACCACGGGCGCACGCGGGAATAGTGGCCGTTCGTGGCCGACAACACTGGCCGCGCGTGCCCTGCTCCTCCTGCCTCCCTGGGCGTCTGGCCCGCTCGTGAGCCTCTTCTCCATCTACCTTCCAAAACCACTATGTCTGCCGTTTGTGCTCGTCGCCTCGCCGGGGCGAGCTCTTCTGGCCGCAGCGGCAACCAGCCCATGCCTCCCCTCCCTCTCCTATTTAAGCTACCCCAGGACCTCCCGAGATCATCCACCACCTCACCACCCTCCACTAGCTCTCCCCAGCCTCCCCACCAAGCTCGAGGAGCTCTCCACCTCGCCCACTGCCGCCATGGCCGTAGCCCTCTTCCTCCTAAATTTGCTCAATGCCGATTCCCTCCCCTCCCCCTTCCTTCACCAGCGAGATCCCTGGCCATGGCGGAGCTCCCCCGCCCTTCACCCTCTTCTCTGGCACCCCGTAGGTGCCGCGCCCAACTTCTGCCGACGGCCTCGCCGCGGTCCTCGAAGCTCCACCCGCTCCGGCCCTCCTTGGCATGCGTGCGGTGCAGGGATAGATGCGGCTCCTCGTCCTGAGCATCCCGGTGGCCGGACCTCGGCCGGAGATGGCCGGAGTCGCCCGGGAGAGCGACGGCGCCGGCGGCCTCTCTCTTCTCTGTGAGCGAGCATGGGGGAGAAGAAGGAGCGAGGTGGAGAGAGAGAGTCAACGCGGGCCCCGCCTGTAAGTGACTCATGGACCGGGTCCAGGAGAGGAAGTGGAGACGTATTCGGTAAAATACGCTTTCCTATTCGGAAAACGTACTCTGGTGCCTATTCAGAGAAGAATACACTTTCACTGTTTGAAGACGTATTTTCAAAAATACGCCTTCTGTTTCAGCCCAGCTGCCGAAATGGTTATATTGCGAACGTTCACTGGTTAAGAGCAGAAATGGATAAGTTTTTATTTGATTTCTGCCTAACGAATGAACGTCCGTATCTCGGCAACCGTAACTCCGAATCAGGTGATTCCAAAGCCCACGATCTCAGTTCATCGAGCCCATTCCGATGGTACCATTTTGCCCTTGCCCTTAAAACAGCTCCGCCGAGAGGGAAATTTTTCCGGCGATTCTTTCCGCGAGTCATCGCACCTCTCCCCGATGGTTCCTCCATCCCCAGGCAAGCCACAACAGCCACTTGCATGATGGCATTGGAGTAGCCATGGTTTCCACTTGAATATTTAATAATTGTTTGCACATTTAATTATTTTGTGAATGCTTCGAATATGCTTGTGAATCCATGCTCATTGCTTATGCCATGTGCATTTTCATCTAGTAAGTGTTTTGATTAATTGCTAAGGATATTCTTATCATGTTGTAGTCTTGTACTCTTTTCAGATGCTAGTAATAATGATATGCTCATAGGGATCATTATGTTTTGATATGAAAATACTTGTGATATTCGTGATCATCGTTATGCTATGTTCATTTGCATCCCGTAGCATAAATGATTTATCATCGTTCATGTCATGATGTTAAATGGTTATGTTGCCCATCCACGGTTACAGTGATATCATGCTCGTTTGCATTGTTATTTCATTATGTATTTTATTGTGACTCAGCTCATCACCATTCAAGTTAAACCTGACATTAATCGAACTTGACCAAATCTGTTGGCTGAGTCATGGTGCCACCGAATCGAGCTCACCAGTGCAACCACACTTGCCTGGATGGGGAGGCCCTAATGCGGTCTATTGTCATGCCTCTCGTCGGTGCCTCCTACTAGGGAAGGTTATGGGTGCGCGCTACCCTGATCAGGTAGGCTACCATAAGCCTTGAGTACCCGAGTTGTATGGATCCGAGGTCCCTGTTTGGGACGATGTTTTGTTTGGCCACGACGGTGGCAGCCATAGAGGTGGCAGATATCACATGTTGACATCGGGGTAACCCAGGACATAGGCCAAAGGGGAGTATGTCGGAATGGCTGGGAGAGTGTCATGCAATAGACTGGTTTTGTCGGAACGTCGTTGGTCCACCCGAATGGGAGCACGAGGCCATGAGTTCCGTGGTGTGGGTACAGTGTACTAACCTCTGCAGAGTGTATAATCTATCGATAGCCGCGTCCTCGGTCATGGAGACAGTTCGTAGTAGGTCACCCTATGGGTCAACAGAAATATTAATCTGAATAATAACAACCCCGGTTCGATGAGAAAGAAGTTGGTTGATCTTTATGTGGTCGTGCGATGATCATAGGTAGAGATCAAGCTCCATGTGGTCATGTGATGATCACGATGGTATAGTTGATACCGAGCTTGGTTGATCCTGAGGTGATCGTGTGATGATCACGATGGTAAGTTGGTGGTTACGAGATAACCTCCGAGCAGAGTAAGTTGGTCCATGAGACCATAAATGTCGAACCCTTTGCATGCTAGTGCTAGTATCATTCTGTTCATATCATGAATTATATGCCATGCTCATGTTGTTGCCATGCTCATGTTTTTGCCATGCTCATGTTGTTCTTGTAGTATCGTGTTCATCTTTAATGATTAACTTGTAAATGCCATGTTGTTGTTTGTCTTGATTGCTTTGGTTGTTGTGAGCTTGCGAGTACATTCAAAGTACTCACCTGGCGTGTCATGCCAGCTTGCAGGTCATGCCGTGATTGCTCGTTTGTCGAGGATCCCGAGGTTGCGCTCTAGGATACGTCCCAGCCAGAGTCCCTGCGGAGTGGAGTTCATCACCGTTGTCGTTGTTCCGCTGTTAGGAGTTATTCCGCTACGAGTTGTTCCGCTACTAGCATAGAGCTTTCTGAGCAGGCGTAGTGTCGTCGTGCCCCTGTAACCTTCATGCCTTCAGAACCTTTGTACTGTGTTATTTGTAATAAAGAGCTGATTTGTTCTATGCCAAGCAGTGCCGTATTCCAGAAGACTTGATCTCTGGGCTGGAATACGGGGTGTTCCGGTCTCTCTGAGCCGGGGTGCCACAGTCATAATAGTATGCTATAGCATTAATATATGGCCCACATGTTTCTCTCAGAAAGTGTGTTGGAGCTCGTGCTAGAGCTGGCTGTAAGTTTGTAGCCCGCTTCTCTTGTCTCTCCTCTTCTGTCTTATCCAACTCAGCAAAAATATATTATTTTAAGTCTTACAGCCCGCCTACATCACCTTATTGTACTTGCTCTCATGCATGCAGATTGTTTTCACATAGGAAGGACAGGTGGGATTGTGGGGGGAGAAGGAGAGTCATGCAGCAAATTTTTTTCACACATGGAGAGGAAAAGATTTGGAGGGGAACGGGTTTCCTGGTAGGCCGAACGAGAAAAAGGAATCGAGAGGGAGGTGGGCGCATGAGGCGGTTGAGTTAAATGAGGCGCAGTTTAATTGCTACTGTACATCGCAGCTACTACTTTAAGATTTTCTGAATCCTCTTAGAGTAAGTACAATAATGAGCTTATAGCCCGCTTACATGGCACTTTTGCCTATGTGGAGTAGAGAGAAATAGAAAAAATGGTGGGACTGGGCTCTCATGTAAGAGCCTAGCTATATGCGTACTCCTTGGCAAATGCAAGAAATACGAAAAATGAGATAGAGAGAAGGTAAAAAAACAGTACTCTTATAGCCAACCTTGTTGTATGAGTGACTATAAGTGATGACTATATATGACATGGCAATATCATATAGCCTAACGCACCCGGACGGAGGAAGTAGTACTCTGGTCTGGTGTGTAAGGCTCACTAGGAATCACATCGTGACCAAGGTGGATGACAACTGGCTAGTAGCGATGACTCATCTCATTCCCTTCTTCCAATCAAGATCTTGTTTAGTTAATTAAATAGAGTTGGTTTCCCACGATATGCATGCATGCAATTGTATTCTCACGGTGTGGTCAATGCAGCCCCCTCATGAAGACCAATGGAATTCCCACCCGCTGGCATGCTAGTCGTTTCCACCAATGGAAAAAAGGAGAAAGGACTGGTAGAGAGTAATTAGCATGAGGAGTTATTAGGAAACGGGCCTTAGAGAGAGGGTAAATCAAAAAAATTGCTCATTTATAGCCCTTTGAAGTCTCAAAGGGCGCGACCGCGTGACTGAGGCGACGGTCGTGGGAGGCGCGACGCTTGACAAAATTAAGTCAAAGTTGCATGCACACGCCGGCATGGCGTGCGAACACGCAGATCCTATACTGTCAGCCCTACGAAGTGGGTCTAGTAGACATGGCATCTAGTGGGTCCCCCATAGTACTAGAGAACTCTCTGGGGCATGTAGCCGTTTATCCACCGGGCAAGCCACTACCCCAAGCCATTCGCATGCCCTACTCGGCATTTTTACAATCGGAAAACCGCTAGCAGTTTGCTCCTACTCATCCCCGTCCTTTAACATTACAGCAGATCGCTCCCACTCGTCCCGTCCTTTCACATTACAGCAGTTCCACTTCTCCTAGCCATGCTCCAAACTCCATGGCCTCCCAAATCTCCAGGATCGGTGGTGAGTACAAGGTTAAAACCATCACCGGCGATGAGTTTGACGTCATCTACACCCGTTCTTCCACGACGGTGCAAGGATGCCTTGGTCTCTTCAAACGCATGTTCGCAAATTCAAATGATGAGTGGGTCGCTGGGCTAGATGTTGAGTACACCACAGTCTTGGATAAAGAGAGGTTTCTAAAGGAGGAAGAGAAGAAGAAGCCCGCCATGATTCAGGTTTGTGTACATAACTTGTGCTTGGTGTACCACATATGCCATGCCGACGTTAGGTGCTAGAATTTTGAAGACTTCCTCAAGGATGAAAGAGTCAAATTCGTTATTGTAGACTATAACAACGACAGGGAAGTCCTGCGTCAGATAGTCCTCGTTGTACACTAGCCCTTCGACCTCCAGAAGAAAGGCCTCGTGTCCTCCACTCAGCCTTCAATGCTGACCCTGGCAGAAGCCATGATTGATCCTTCGTACGGTAAACAGAAGAAACCTCACTATGGGTTTCATTATTCATGGGATTGGAAGAAAATAGATGAAGCTCACATCGAGCACGCAGCACTGGATGCCTACCTTTGTTTAAATATCTACAAGGGTTGGATGAAGAGGCGGAGCCTAGTGTCCGGTTCAAGCAAAGAAGTATCGGTGAAGAGGAAGAGGGACAAGGACGAAGTCGAGGACGTGGACGAGGACTCCGAGTAAGGTGGTAGTGTAGTTGCTCATGCTGGTTCTAATGCAGTGTCAACTGGATTAGTTGCTTAGTTTTATTTCATGGTGCTTAGTTTTATTTCAGGGTGCTTAGTTTTATTTCAGGGGTGTGTTGTGCTGAGCTCCCAGTAGAACTATGTTATGTTCTTTCTCGTTACTTGAACTCTTTAGTACTGCGTACTAGTATTTCTTACAGTTCGAGTAGTAGATGGTACTACTACTCGTTTCTTCACCTTCCTACTGTACTTAATAAGTACTAGTAGTATTATTTCCATCCGTCTAACTAGTTGGTACTATTCGTCTGTACTACTCATTTCTCACACAATAGCTATAGCAATTTGGGTCAATCGATTTGTGAAAGAAGAAGTTCGCCGGAGGGAAGGAAGAAGACGGCAGAGATGCTACCTCAGTATCTATATTATGGTGGCAGGGTGCCCATGATCTATCTTATGAGTGTTGGGTGTGGGATGCAGTTCGCCAGAAAAAATGGATCGTGCCCGGGGTTAGACGGATGGCAGGGGGGAGCACGGCGGTGGGAAGCGGTTGAGGGGAGGGCGGGGCGGCGGCAGCAGGCGGTTAGGCCTGTGGCGGCTCAATGTCTAGAGTGCATCATTTTTGGAGGTTGAAGAAGCCCTTCTAGCCGTCCATGTTGCATCTAACGGCTCACAAGAGTTGACTGACCTAAATTGTTCCTTCAGATTGGAGGATCCATGTGGCGTTCAAGGTCTCAAGGGTAGATTCCACGTCCGCACCCGGTTTGCGGCCTCGGTGCGGACGCTACCAGCTTTTGCCGCGACAGCCACCATGCGGGCCTCCTCCTCGCGGCTGGAGACCACAATGACCCGCTAGCTCCCCCTCGTCGCCGGCGTGCTGGAGCATGCGCTCGTCCTCCTCCTCTTCGTACGCTGCGGGCATAGACGCAGCTCCAGCTGCTCGCGTCCTTGGCAGTGCGGCGGCATCGCCCGGAGGGACTGCAGACGACGTGAGCAGGCAAGCCTGAGACTTCATGGCACCGGGATGGCGGGGACACGGCGGTGATGGGTGATAAATGGTCGGCCGGAGCAGTACCACATTAATTAGCACAACATCAATAGGGAATCCTCTGCAAGCGTGTGCACTGCAGCCACGCGGTCGATCGAACGGTGCGTCATGGTGTCGCGCTTGAAGGACATCCATTGAACCTTTGTGTGTGTGTGAAAATATTTCCCGAATATCACGCTACATTTTTTGGCTGGAAAAGTTCTTCACGCTACAATATTTCCATATATTTGCATTTAGCTTCAGTTTGTGCTTACTTGGATTTGGACGTTTTAGGTGCACCCTAATAATATTTTTTAGAGAGATTTTGTGGGTGTGACGGAGAGAAAACGTGTGTATGTGTCTATATGTGTGTTGTGGTGAAAGGGCAATGTGGAAACGGGGTGTGTGTGTGTGATATAGAGAGCTGTGAATGTGCAAATGATCATGTATGAGTGAGACATAGAGAGATGCCGAGATATGGTGTATGCGTGAGAGAACAGTCTTGTATTTGTGTTTGTGTGTGTGTGTGTGTGAGAGAGAGAGAGAGAGAGAAAGGCATCCATAACACAACAACTATCTCTCTCGATTCGACCCTCCCTCGCACACTCGCATGTAACACATGCATCAACGCACACATTTTCACACCCTCACCCAGCCCCTGCCCGCCTCAAGGCCCCTCTCTCTCTCTCTCTCTCTCTCGCACACACAATCTCTTCCCAAAAACCCTATTTTGCATGTACCTCTCCGTCACATACACCCTATACCACGCACACACATTTATCTCTCGCTATGTCTCTCTGCCTCACGAACACACTCCCCATAGTCCTCTCTTCGTATCCCGCACACGGTCTCTCTATATTGCTTAAACACTCACGCACATGATGTATCCATCTCGCACCATTAGCCTCTCTCGCCTACACACTATGCACACACCTTCTCTCCCTAGGTTTGATTTCTCTCAATATTTCGCACACACACTCCCTCCCCCCCTTCGCATACTATCCATCCCCGTCCAAGGTTATATAGCGACCACTAACGCTTGTGCTTCTCTGCACCCCGGCATGCACACGATCTCGATCTTCAAGGAGGGCATCGGGAAGAACGAAGACGCCGACCAGACCGTTCTAGAGAATGCGGGGCCATTTGGAAGCAGGCTGACATAAAAGCGGCTGACTGACTCCTTTGCTCTCTCTCTCTCTATCCCGCACACAAATATCAATCCCTCAACCCACAAGGCCACAAGCACACACACAAGCTTCCCCCCCTCTCGTCCATGTTTTTTTAGCTCTCTCATCAAACCTTTTGTCTCTTCTCCTTCCACATGTACAAAATCTCGATTGCACGCACACATCTCACTCTATATATATACATGTCTCCATCTTTCTCACAGACCTAACTTCTTCCTCCCTATACAAATGTGCCTCTCTCGCACACTTCCTCTCTCTCTCTCTCTCTCTCTCTCTCTCGTGAGGTTTCTCTCCTACTCTCTCGCCCACATATATACAATCTTTCCCACCCTCTATCTCTCTCTTCCATGGGGTGTATATCTTGTGTGTTGCGCGCACACATCACTCTCCTGCCATTGCTCCATCGTCGCACACTCTCTCTCTATGCTTCATTCACACACGTAGGAATTCACACATTGGGATGTGTTCAAATATTGTTTTGGACAGGATCATGTAGAGTTATTGATGGTTTCGTTGCATCCAACTAATTAATAATTATGAAATGCATTTAGATTTTCATTTGAGTTGGATTATGTCAGTTTGAGTATATTGTGAAGTACCATAGACTTGGTATTCATCTTGTAATTCAACAATGATTCTAACTATTGAATTGTATAAACCATTACATTCGAAGTCAATAGCTGAATATATTTATTTGACAACTACAACAAATAATGAATGTCACGACAGTAAACTAAGAAAACATATGTGTACTAGTACTCCTAGATGCTTAGCCCAATCATCCAACACGCCGGACGGGGAGTACAGTGTTACAATTTTTTAGGTCGGCAGCAAAATCTCCCGCTTCCATCGAGATCTCCCGCGGCCTAGATTCGAACAATGCAAAATTACCATCATACCCTTTGTAGAACTGGCCGAAGGACGGTGTTGGGTCAGGGGTTGCTTTGGTAACTTCACGTTCACCCCGCCCAGCTACCCCCACCCCCGCACCAAAAGGACACCTCAATAATCCCCATTTTCTATCCCCACCGCAAAATACACTTCTCCACGGCACCGCAGCACCCCACAACAAGCCGGCTGCGGTTAGCCAGCCTTCCTACCCCTCCCCTTCTACATCGGTGCACTCGTCCACCGCAGCGCATCTGCCTCATCGACGACATCGTACGCCGCACTGGAGCCGGTCCACCGTCGCCGTCATACACCGTGCAGGAGCCGCTTCCCCGGCGTCGTCGTCCACAGTCTCGGATCTACTTCCCGATAGCCGACGGCAAGCGCAGCAGCAACAGCACCATCGGCGACAATGAACTGACTCCCGTTGCCACCCATGATGCACAGACGAGTCCGCGACATTCGTGCTCCTCTGCGATTGGTAATGTGTACATTGATCCTCTTAGTTGTACGTGTGCAATTCTGATTTTGTTCATACCTACCCATCAAATTTCCGTGCTGCTATTGTTCCCCTTTCCTGGCTACTATTATTCCAGTAAAAGTAATTGGTTATAGCTTGCATTATCCAACAGAATATCATCTTGTATTTGGGCGTCCCTCCTGTATTGTGGTGAGCTTGCGTAGGTTCTTCATCTCTAAACAGTAGTGTGGCAGATGGTTAATTTTTTTTGAGAATAGCTGGGAGGTGATCCCCCAGTTCTATTCACTCAGAATGAAACCACAACGTAGTTCTAGCAGAGTTGAATAACCACAAAGTAGGATATTAAAAATTACTTGTGCCAACATTGCAGATGAGTGCTTTAATGTTGCCTACAAGATGTGTGTGTATTACTATATTTTTCTTGCCATGTTGGGATTTTACAAAACTACTAATGCCAACATGCATAGGGGAAATGAAGATCAAATACGGGATGTTGGGGACATCTTCAAGGAACGTCGCAAGAAAAAGACGAGCTACACCAAACCTGTAAAACGAGCTTTGGTAAGTAACAGCCTTTCAATTACTTTGACATGGTATGTGTCTGGCAGCAGTATTGTAGACAGGACTAGGCCAGGCCCTGGGCAAGCCCCGAGCCGAAAACAGCGTCAAACAATGTTGTGTGCTTGGCTAGGGTTCTTGCCATGCAATCTAGCAGTGTGGCAAATTATTAAACAGTAATAGGCGGGACAAACAATTGCCTCTACACTTGATTAGGCTCTCTATCATTTGTAGGATCTCAAATTACTCACTGGACCCACCATGCTGTAGGATGAAAAACTAGTTAGTCAAACGCGGCTACAAAAGCCCTGGAGATCATCTGGTTGCCGGTTGTTTTGCTGCAGCTACCCTTGGCTTAGTGCACCCCTCTGCTGGTTTTCCTATTTGGCTTAGCCTTGTGTTCTTTGATGTATATATTGTAGTTTCTGTAAAGTAGCTCTGCTCGATATGTAATAAGAACACTCTTAATCATCCTAATGCTTTCCTTTTTAGGGATCCTTTGATTCAACGGAATTCTATAGGATTTCTAGAGGATTGAAATCCTTAGGAATTTTTCCTATGTTGGCCCTTTGATTCATAGGATTGGATTCCATAGGAATTTTTCCTATGGAATATTCTGTACTACATTTTATAGGAAATCTAACATCCACTCCAACCTCTTTTTACAATTCCTTTGTTTTTCATGTGGCATCAAACACTCCTTGCTAATCCTATAGGATTCAAGTGGGGCATGCCACTCCAATCCTATACTTTTCCTATTCCTACATTTTCAAAATCCTGCGAATCAAAGAGGCCCTTAGCTTGATGTAGGAAGTGGGTGTTCCCACCCTAGGAGTCTGTTTTTATATTTCTCCTTTTGAACTCACTTCTACTAGTCCTATTTATGGGGCTTCTACTAAATGGATCTGTGGAGCTCTCACTATTGATCTAAAAAAGAAGTAACTTCTTCATGTCAGGATGTAGTGCGTGCGAGGAGGGAAGTATGGTCAACCTCAAGATCAGGTTTTGAGGCTAGTCCTATGTGCCAGTTCCCAAATGATGCTAGATTACACACAAGGTGCCAGTTCCCTAATGATGCCAGATTAGACAAAAGGTGCCAATTCCTAAATGGTGGTGGATTACACACTAGCCAGGTGAAGTCGTCAAGTGTTTGTGTCCTCGTGGCTCTAGTAAAGGCTGAAAGAAAGCATGCAGCAGCCCTTGAGAATGTAGCTAAGTTCCTGAAGATGCGAAAAGAGCAATCAGATGCTCTCTTCACCCAAGCCAAGCAAGAGTTGGAAGAAGCCAGAAAGAAGCTAGCAGAGGCAGAGCAGGCTAAGTGTCTCCTGCTATCTACAACTGATGTCAATCCGAATTTTCATTCATAATAGCTAGGTTCAAATGTTGATCCAATCAGCATGCATCTTGTGATGTGCGTGCATCGACTGATATGTATGTAAGTCTGATGCCGAGATGTGGCACAGAATATATTTTTTCCGGGTCATGTGATAACTTACTCTATTTCCAGAACAATAACAGACAAACCATTGGACATGGTATAGTTCACATGGAAGCCCAACATTCCAAGTTCAACTTTCACATCAAACTCATGTTCACAGATATCTTCACTTTCATAGATAATGTCCACAACCAATTAATAGCCGTAGTTGAAATAGTTTATGCATCTCAATGATTCACTTCAAAGCTAAAAAAGTGAGGAGAATTAGAAATAAAGAAAAATCTATAGTTCTTACTACCAACATCAATGCTTCTCCAAAACAACATTTAGTTCACAGCCAAAACACAAATTCCTTCTAAGAGCATTGATGAAAAAGGTGCATTTTCTACCAATGGCGGAGGGACTCCCGTATAATTTTGTGGTTCCACTAAAATTGAGGTATCTGCTTCTGTGTGCGCAAACATGCCAGAGATTGACATCCGTGTTTGCAAAAATATGTAAAAGGGTTATCGATGGCATTGCGTCATTTTACAAGTGCCATTGGATTTATCGATGGCACTAGATTGACAGCAGCATATTACTCCCTGTGTGACATTGCATCATTTTTCATGTGACAATGAATTGACAGCAATAAAATAATGGCAATATAAGGGCATGGCGATGTTGGGCGCGCCAACACCACGTAAAGTACCTCCATAGATGCAATAAATTGGCGAGGCAGAGCTCGTTGCCGAGAGCAACAAACATATCAGTGCGAGCACAACAAAACTAGACCGTACAAAATTAATTACATTTCGGACATTTTTTAACTAAACGTGAATAGCCTCTGGAGGCAGGTATAATCTAATGCCGGCCGCAGCGGCCCTCCGTGCCTTCCGCCTCTGTGGCCTTCGCCTCCGCCATAACTTCCCTATGTCCGACTGTGCTTCAGCCGAAGGGGATGACCCAGGGGAAGAGTGGCTCCTCCACTTCCGTGAAGCCGAGGCGGGGCTCAACGGTGTTGTGCGCTAAACTGGGCAACATACTGGGTGTGTATGCCGGCGACGCGGTGGCAGTGGCCTTCGTGTTACCCAAGCGGCGGCGGCTCCCATGGTCTACTTTTCCTCGTTGTTGGCGGCGGCTGCGAAGGTGCTGGCCGCCTCCGCCGGCAAGTCGCAGTTCCGCCAATGTTTGCAGCGGATGGCGCGGCCAGCCACGGTGCACTGGATGCCATGCTCCCCTGCGCGCAGGCATGGAGCAACAGGCCACTCCTCTACGAGCTAGCTTGGAGTGGCGAGTTGCTGCACCAGGGGCCAGCTTGGGGCAGCGGCTTGCTCCTCCGCTTGCCCGCCTGCAGCCTCGCCCATGGTACTGACAGCCTGGGGCTGGTAGGGAGGTGGAGCAGCGAGTTGCCTAGCTCGTATCCGGCAGGCTCGGCTTGGCACCCAGCCGGCTTTTATGCCGGAGAACTAGTCTTCATGCTCGCCTAATGCTATGGAGAGTGTGGAGAAAATGGTGCAAGGAGGAGATGGGGAGCGGAGGTGTGGTGCGGTTCTTGCTAGGCGTGTGGCCTCATTTAACTAGCGGGCGGACGCGATGAGCCAAGCGGCATTGTGTTGAATGCCGGTAGGCTCGCGGACGGACATGTGGCCGGAGTTGGTTTCTCAGCACACACGAGGGTTCAATGGAGGTAGGCGGGGCAGTCTGAAGTTGGTTGAGAGCATGGTTAATAATATAGCCAAATAGTGGCTATAATAAGTTGCCATGTCATTTAGAGTCAACCTAATAGCCGGCTTGTACAATAGTAAGACTTAAATATGTAGTACTTTGTTAATAGCTGGCCCACCATACATTCTCACAAAGTGTCTTGGGTCTCATGCTATAGCCGGCTCTTATTCTACAGCCCGCTTTCCTTCTCTCTCCTCTTCTCTCTCCTCCAACTAAGCAACATTATATTTACAACAAGCCCAGCAAATTCGTGTATTTCGAGAAAGTGCAAATGGGCTGTGATTTCTTAGAAAAAAATTAAATGGACCGCATAGATGCTACATTATTTGTTCACCCATCCCAGCAAATGGACTGTGAATTCTAAAAACTATGGGTTGAATATGTGCCACATTTTTGCAGGCTGACATGTGGGCCAATAGGTCGAAGCCTACGCAAGACGTTGTCAACAAATGATTCTGACAGCCATAGCCATTGGATTTACATCCAACGGTCGGCATGCATCTTCAATCTGTCGTCTTCTTCCTCCAGCGCCGCCGGGACCGCCCGCTCTCGCCTCCGGCGACTAGCGGCTCTACTTAGCACGCCTCACTGCAAAGCGCTACCCCACCGTCGGCTAGGCCATCCCTCCAACCCTCCACACCTCCTATTATTCTCTGCCGATTGCAGCCCCACGCCGCACCAGAACCAGTTAATCCTCGTAGTCCTCTCCGTCTGCGACTCCAGTGCCGCGTCTTCCCCATCTCCTGGTCGTTCCCGTCCGGGGCCCCGCCGTCGTCCACCGCCTTGATGCGCTCGGCGCAGCGTGGTCAACATGGTCAACAAACGAGAGTCATCGGAAGAGGACTGTACGTGGAGAGGCTGACAGTGGGGACGCACCAGGTCCATGGACGCACGCATGCAACTACCTCCTTATTACGAGAAAAAAAAATTATTCTTCCCCCTGAAACAGCTGGGACCCACCAGCTACATCTTCGCACGCAAGGAAGTGCCTCCTTATTACGTGGACAAAAAATGTTTCATCCCCCTGACAGCTGGGACCCAGCAGCTACATCTTCGCACGCAAGGAAGTGCCTCCTTATTACGGGCAAAAAAAGTGTATTCCTCCTCCTGACAGCTAGGACACACCAGCTGTATCTTCACACATAAGGAGGCTGACATGGGGGCCAATAGGTCAAAGCCTACGGAAGCCGTTGTCAACTTAGTCAACAAATGATTCTGACATCTGTAGTCGTTGGATGTACATCCAACGGCCGGCATGCATCTTCAATCTCTCGTCTTCTTCCTCCAGCGCCGGCGGGACCTCCGGCGGCCAGCGGCGCTGCTTCGCACGCCTCGCTGCAAAGCGCTACCCCACTGCCGGCCAGGTCATCCCTCCACCCCTCCACCCCTCCTATTCTTCTCCACCGATTGCAGCCCCAGGTCGCACCGAACCATTCAACCCTCGTACGTCGTACTCCTCTCCATCCGCGACTCCGCGGCCGCATCTTCCCCATCTCCTGGTCGTTCCCGTCCGGGGCCTCACCGTCGTCCACTGCCTTCGTGCACTCGGTGCAGCGTGTTCAACAAACGAGAGCCATCGGAAGAGGACTGTACGTGGAGAGGCTGACAGCTGGGACCCACGAGGTCCATGGTCGCACGCAAGGAAAGTGCCTCCTTATTATGCTAGAAAAAAGTCCTCCCCTGACAGCTGGGACCCACCAGCTACATCTTCGCTTGCAAGGAAGCATCCTTATTGCGCGAAAAAAATGATTCCTCCCCATGATAGCTAGGACCCACCAGTTATATCTCCGCATGCAAGGAAGTGCATCCTTATCCCCCAGACAGCTGGGACCCACCAGGTCGAAGCATACGTATCATTATCTGTCTGGTCGCAAGCGTGTACGTACATACTGGTCGACCGGTCTCTCTGCCACGATGAACTGTGGCCGTGTAAGGCGTGGCACGTGTCGTAGTAGAGCCCCCGACGTAGCAGTTCAGGCAGCCCCATCTAAATCGTGTACACGTACGTAGAGCCACACGACAAAAAATACGGCCATGTACGTACATATATGGGCGGGATCTCAAACGCGTACTCACGCAGACGTATGGCTAGGACTCGTGTACATGGAGAGAGGCAACAGACGGCAGCAACGGCCTCCTGTTCATCGGCAGCCAACCGACTGGGTCGAAACGGAGGAAATAGTGTCATGTTCATCAGGAGCAAGCGACTGGGTTGGAACGCGTCCTGTTCATCGGGAGCCAACCTGCTTGGACGGAACAGCCGAAACGGGGTCCTGTTCATCGACTCGAGGTCTGGCGTATCGCAAAATGGAGGAAACGGCCTTATGTTCGACCGCCTACGGTCGAAACGGGGTCCTGTTCATCGGCTGGGGGTCTGGCGTACCGCAAAATGAATGAAATGGACTTCTGTTAAAGCGCCTACGGTCGAAACGGGGTCCTGTTGATCGGGAGGGGTCTGGCGTACCACAAAACAGAGGAAACGGACTTCTCTCCCATGGCCTATGATCGAAACGGGGTCCTGTTGATCGCGAGGGGTCTGGCGTACCGCAAAATGGAGGAAACGGACTTCTACCCAACTGCCTACGGTTGAAACGGAGTCCTGTTCATCGGGAGGGGTGTGGCATACCACAAAACGGGACTCCACAGGCTACTGTTCATCCACTGTCAACTTCCTCCAGTCTCCACCAGCTACTGTTCATCCAGCCTCCACGGGGTCCTGTTCATCCAGCCTCCACCGGCTACTGTTCATCTAGCCTCCACGGGGTCCTGTTCATCCACCCCCAACAGGCTGGGGTATGGCGTACCGCGGCACGGCCTCCTCGGGGTCCTGCTCATCCAGCACCAACCGCCTACACGGCCGGGGTCCTATTCATACAACCCCCACCGGCTGGGTGTGGGGCGTACGAGCAACGGGAACTGTTCATCCATTGCCAACCAACCGGCTCGATCGATGCATCTCGACTCGTGTCTACGTTTATCGTGCGTGCGGCAGCAATAGGCACTATTCATCGAGAGGCAAACCCAACCGGCTACGTCTCGTACGGGGGCTCGATGCAATGCATCGATCGATCGGCTTCAGTAAGCAGCAGCAGCGATCGATCGCTCGGGTTTAGTTAGCTGCGAAGGAATCAGTCGGGTTCGGTTAGCAGCGAAGGAATCGCTCGGGTTTAGTTAGCAGCGAAGGGATCAATCGGCTTTAGTTAGCAGCGAAGGGATCGATCGGGTTCAATACGTAGTGCGAGGGATCGATCACTCATGTTCAGTACGTAGTGCGAGGGCGATCGATCGCTCGGGTTCAGTAAGCGAACGTACGCCTCACTCGGGTTCAGTTAGCGAGTGCCTAGAACACACGCATGCATACGAGAGAGAAACGCACAAACCACACTACATCGCTCGGCCCGACCACCCACCGTAACCAGGAACTTCCCAAAAATTTCCTCGCCCTCACTTCTACCACGATTTTTTACGTCATGGATGGCCCAAAGAATGTCATGCGTGTGCGTCTCCGGTCCGCCCAGGACGAAAAGCCCATTTTCTATCATAATTTTTTGTCATAGCAGTAGGAGCCCACCACATCTATGATGATACATGTTTTTGTCACAATTATTGTCATAGAAGTGTCACAACCATGACAGAAAAAGTTTTCGTTAGGGCCATAATGCCACGGATGTGTCTTTTTTTTTGTAGTGTTGGTTTATGCAATGCACCTGGTACCTTTCAACGATGTATGACTGCTATATTCTCTGATTTTTGTGAAAAGATTGTTGAGGTATTTATGGATGATTTCTCCATTTACGGAACCTCTTTTGATGATTGCTTAAGCAACCTTGACCGAGTTTTGCAGAGATGTGAAGAAACTAATCTTTTCTTGAATTGGGAGAAGTGCCACTTTATGGTGAACAAAGGTATAGTCCTTGGGCATAAAATTTCTAAAAGAGGTATTGAGGTAGATACAGCTAAAGTTGATGCAATTGAGAAAATGCCATGTCCTAAAGATATCAAATGATGCGTAGCATCCTACGGTCATCCCCATGGACCCACCTCCGTCTTCCCAAGCACCAAGAGGACCAATGACACGAGCACGTGCAAGAGCTATCGAGACCGAGGTGACATCTCTCCTAAATGACATCCCGTATGATCCACGTGAGACATGGCTACTACCTCAATCCGGAATGCTATGTGTGCTTAGGTACCAAGAAGACCCTCTCGGAGAAGCCCGAAACAATGGATGAGTCCCCAAGCACATGGATGAAGGAGCGCGACGAGAGGAACCGCTGCGAGACTACAGTAGCCAGACATCCGGCCTCTGGCCCGGATATCCGGCCCCTGAAGGCCACGGCAACAGCAGCAAGTCAGCAGCTGCAAGCCCCAGGGCCCGGACATCCGGGCCCTGGCCCGGATTTCTGGCTGGTGCCAACAGAACCTGGCTCAGAGTCCAGGCCGGACATCCGGCCCCGTGCCCCGGACATCCGGCACCCCCTCAAAGCCCCGGACATCCGACCCGATGCCGGGACGTCCGACCCGTGTGTGCGCACAGTAAAAGGGCCTACGGCCCATGTACCCATCCATTCGTCCCCAACTTGTACTCGACTATAAATAGACCTCCTCCTCCCCTCTTCTAGGGTTAGCAAAAGCACATGATATGATCTAGAGAGAGCTTTGCTCATCTACCCCCTCTCCCATGGAGACCAAGACCTCCTAGGAGAAGATCCCCTAGTGGATATCAATACCCCATCTAGGGAAGGATCCCCATCATAGGATCATCAAAACCTCAACTCCTCCAAGGATTGGGATGAACTAGTTACCTTTGTATCCTCTTGTGTTGACTTTGGATCTTGTATCTCTCTTATGTGTATGTCGATCTAGTGCATGTGTGATTGGATTTGTGCCAATTGAGTGTTTGTTCTTGTGTTCTTCTCTCAATTTGCCCTTTCCCCCCTCCAAGTGTGAAAAGATCATCACTATAGGGTTCCACCCTACATCATCTTGGTATCAGGGCCAGGTTGATTCACACATTGGAGTCTTTCCCCTCCACTTTCTAGCCCCAATTTTGTTGTTCTTGCCCAATTTCGAAAATTCCCCACAAAAATAGCCATACCAATTTTTTTTGTGATTTGTTGGTTTGATGATGTTTTGTTGATTTTGATCCATGGATTTGCTATGTTTCAAGTGGATCTAGCTTTTCCCCACCTTCTCCATCAATTCCATCCATAAAATTCCCCGAATTTTGCCCTAAATTTTGACATCCTCAAAGTTTTTCCGAAGTTCATCCATGGATCAGTGCCCCCGGACATCTGGCCCGACGACGCCAGCCCGGACATCCGGCCCTTGGAAACCAGCACTCCAACACTTCGCAATTTCTTTGATTTTTCATCGTTTCCCACCACGTCTTCCGCAACACATCGCTTATTTCCGCAACACCACCACCTACTTCTGCAACCACCACGAGTGTGCCACCTGAGAATTTGAGTTTGCGGTTCCATTTCCTAACATGTTTTGGCTACATAGGGACGGTTCGTCATCGACACCACCGCCGCTTAACTTCGCCACAGACTCAACATCGACAACGACCACTTCATCATTGGGACACCACCACCGTAAGCAAGGGCGGTAACATCGACGACAACTTGTTTCATACCCTTGACATTGCATTGTTAACCCCAAGGCCCTCTTTTGCGTTACTTTCCTATGAGATTAGCCATTTGAGTATTGCCGGGCAACGCTACTTGTGCACTTTAGTGATACACGTTCCGCATAGCTATCATAGCATGCATATATCATCGTATCATCGCTTGTGTCATCAATTGTTCCCGCATATCAATCATTGCTATCTTCGTAAGAGCATTTCGCATAAGTGGCCATGGAAAACATCAAAAGAAAAAAAAAGCTTTTAAGCAAAAAAGAAAGAGCAACAACAAGCTTGTAAGCAATAGCCATAGCATCGCCACATTACATATCATATTTGATCATCTTGGATCATCGTGACAAGTTCACCGGGAATCATACATACATAGCATAAGTGAGATAGAAAGTCAATATGTTTTGTCTCTTATAGATTGTGCACAACTACCGTATCCCCCTATTGAGCAGTCGTTCTAGCGTCTCTCTAGTGTTGTGTTACATGAGCGTTTTCCGTGGATTCCACATTTTGTGCTCATTCCTTGGTTGCATGACCTCATTTATCTATCCGTGCGTGTGTTTCCATGTGCTACTCATTGCTATTGGTTTACTTGTTTCACTTGCGAATTTGTGAATCTTTCTCAACATTATTGATATCTTGCTAACAATTGCAGAAATTTTGTGCCACCATAATAACCAAGCTACTCCAAAAGCTTTACTTATGTATGTGTGATATTGACATGATCTGGTACCAATTGCACTATTTCCATAATACCATATTGGGTGATCATTGATCCATCTTCAACATTGGATAAGGTACATTGGTCTAGTTCGTTTCTTTCTTCCACTAACACTTGTTTGAGAATCATGGATAGGCCGAGCACTTCTACCAACCCCCTCTTCGATGAGCAAGATGATGCACCGAATGACTACGTCACCATGAATCACCTCTTTGGCGTCCAACGAGCCTTACATCAAGAAAGCAAAGCATTGGGTGAACGCATCAAACAACTCGCCTCCGACTGTCGACACACTCTTGATGACAAGCTATCATCTCAAATGGAAGAGTTCCGTACCATGATGGTTAACCGCGCTTCTTCCACCTCGTCTACTTCAAGATCAAGACGGCACCACTCGAGCTGACACTCTTCGGACACGTCTTCGGATGCAAGTCTTCCACGAGCGCGACCACATCATCACCAAGAACATGAAGACCATCAAGCTTCATGAAACCCATTCCACAACAATGGTTTACGAGACCGCCTTCGAGAGCGTGAATGACAACATCGTCAAGCACAAGGCGCCATGGACCAAGAGCAAGTTCCACAATGGCAACATCAAGAAAACCAAGACGGCGACGCTCTACAAGAAGAACGACAATGTCGTGAGGAGCAAGCACTTGAAGCTCAACGTGCCCTACACGAAGCAACTCGCGCTGTCAATGAGCGCAACCGCCGCGTGCGCGAACAAGAAGAGGCTCTCCGATGAGAGCAACAAGACGAAGCCGCACGACTTGAGGAGCGCCAAGAAATGAGGAACCATGCACGTATCCCATGCCCTCGACGGCAAGCTAATCAAGAAGAGCACGAGGAGAAAGGGCTACAAGACCCACCTCCACGGCAAGAGCGTCCTCACCATTAGCCAAGACAGTGAGGAGCGCTACAGCAAGCTCAAGTTCCACATGCCAAAGTTCTCCGGAAGCACCGATCCCGAAGACTACCTGTCATGGGCCTTAAAGGTGGACAAGATATTCTGTTTCCACCAATATGACGAGGAAGAGAAGTAGCCATGGCATCGCTAGAGTTCCAAGACTATGTTCTCATTTGGTGGGAGCAAGTGATCGAACGACGCCAAGAGAAAGGCGAACCACCTATCACCACTTGGACTCAAATGAAGGATGTCATGAGAGCTCGTTTTGTGCCTACACACTATAGCCGCAATCTATTCAAGAAGCTACAACTTCTCAAGCAAGGCACCAAGTCGGTTGAAGAATACTACCAAGAGATGGAAATTGCAATGATCTGAGCCAACGTCAAGGAAGATGATGAACAAACTATGCCGCGTTTCTTGAATGGCCTCAACCATCCAATCAAGAAAATTGCGGACTTCCAACCGTACTCCAACCTCCTCGAGCTAGTGCACCAAGGCACCAAAGCGGAGCGACAAGTGCAAGAGGACTACAAGTACTCCAAGTACTCTTCCAAGACCTATGGTTCATACACTCAAGCTTCAATGACTACAACACCTCCTTCAACGACTCGAACTACACCAAGCACCAATGACAAGTAAAGCTCCAAGCAACCAATGAAATCTTCGAGTCATCCTACTCCAAGTACAACCAAGCCAAGAGCTTCGTCATCAACAACTCCTACGGATGCTACCGCCAAGACAAGTGACATCAAATGCTTTACTTGCAAAGGGCCACAAGTAATTTGAGTGCCCCACAAGGTGCACCATGATCGCCAATAATGATGGCACCTACGACTCCGTGAGCGAAGAAGAAATGGAAGCCCTTGAGCACATGGCCATGCATCGACAAGTGAATGAAGATGAAGACGATCAAGTCTTTCGTGACAATGATTCGAGCCCCACTCTTGTTGTCTCCAAGATCTTGACACTTCAACAACAATAAGACGAAGATCAACGTTGCCACAACTTCCATACCAAAGCAGGTATCCAAGGAAGTTCTGTCAAGGTCATCATGGACGGCGGAAGTTCCCACAACTTGGCAAGCAACGAGCTATGTTCCAAGCTACAATTGCTAAAAAAGAAGCACCCTCGCCCCTACAAGGTCCAATGGTTAAGCGACCCCGGCACCATTCAAGTGGAGCACACCGTTCAAGTGTCCTTCAAGATTGGCGCATACGAAGACACCTTGGATTGTGATGTGGTTCCCATGTCCGTATGCCATCTCCTCCTTGGAAGACCTTGGCAATTCGACCGCGGCATCATCCACAACGGATGGACCAATGACTATAGCTTCAAGATGAAGGGCAAGGTGTTCATGCCTCGACCCATGTCGCCAAGTCAAGTCATCGCTGACAAGCAAGCTTCAACCCATTGTGGAGAGACTAGTGAGTGAGTGAACCACCAAAATGAGAGTGAGCGCCAAAAGCCAAAAATGAGCGAGTCCATGATGAGTGACAAGAAAGGTTTAGTGCTTTTAGCCACCAAAAGAGACATAAGGGATGTGAGTGAGAGCCCATCGAGCGTTCTTCACTTTGTGCTTGTGTGCAAAATGAAGCGGTGAGGACTAATACTTCACAACATCTACCTTTGGTGTTATCTCATCTATTGCAGGAATTTGCAGACATTTTTCCCGATGAGCTACCACCCGGACTTCCTCCACATTGCGGAATCGATCACCGCATCGACCTCATCCCCGGCGCACCTCTACCAAACGAGGCACCTTACCGCGTCAACCCCGAAGAAACCAAAGAGATCCAAAGGCAAGTGCAACATCTCATGGAGAATGGGTATGTACGCGAGAGCCTGAGTCCTTGTGTCGTTTCGGTTATCCTTGTGCCTATGAAAGATGGTAGCTATCGCATGTGTTCCGATTGCCGCCCCATTAATGCTGTCACCATTAGATACCACCATCCCATTCCACGCCTTGATGGCATGCTTGATGAACTTAGTGGAGCCACCATTTCCTCAAAAATTGACCTTAAAAGTGGCTATTACCAAATTCGCATGCAAGAGGGCGATGAATGGAAAATGGCTTTCAAAACCAAATTTGGTTTGTATGAATGGTTGGTCATGCCTATGGGCTTATCTCAAGCACCTAGTACTTTTTATGCATGTGATGCACTATGTTCTTCGCAAACTAATTGGCATTTGTGTTGTGGTATACTTTGATGATATTCTTGTGTTTAGCCAATCGCTTGAAGATCATGTCATACATCTTAGGGAAGTTTTGCAAGATCTTAGAAATGAGTGCACGTATGCTCATATGGAAAAATACACTTTTGGTGTTGACAAGCTTGTTTTCTTGGGCTTTGTAGTCTCCTCTAAGGGTGTGCAAGTTGATGAAGCTAAAATTGATGCTATTAAAACTTGGCCACAACCAACCAATTTGCTTCAAGTGCGTAGTTTCCTTGGCTTAGCCGAATTTTATCGTCGCTTTGTGAAGGATTTTAGCACTATTGCATCACCATTGCACGCATTGAGTAAGAAGAATGCACCATTTGTTTGGGGTCCATCCCAAGATGCCGCATTTCATGAGCTTAAGTACTTGCTTACACATGCTCCATTACTTGCATTACCCAACTTTGAGAAAACATTTGACGTGCATTAAGACGCTAGTGGTAATGGCGTAGGTGGCGTGTTAATCCAAGAGAAGCGACCCATTGCATACTTTAGTGAGAAACTCTCCGGCGCGCAACTCCACTACCCCATTTATGACAAAGAGTTATATGCTTTAGTGAGAGTCTTGCATGTGTGGGAACATTATCTTCGCAATCGTGAATTTGTCATCCATACAGATCATGAAACACTGAAATACCTTAAGGGTCAAACAAAATTGAATAAGCGTCATGCTAAATGGAGTGAGTTCATTTAGTCTTTTCCTTATGTTATCAAGTATATCAAAGGTAAGGAAAATGTTGTGGCAGACGCTCTTTCCCGCAAGTGCATGCTACTTACTCAACTTGCGTTGAATGTTATAGGATTTGAGTACATTAAAGACTAGTATGCGCATGATGCTTCATCTGCGATTCCTTATGCCAAATGCTTAACACACAAAACTTGGGAGCGATACTATGTGAAAGATGATTATCTTATGCGAGATAACAAACTTTGTATCCCCGAGTGTTCTCTTCGTTTGTTGCTTTTGCAAGAGGCTCACGGTGGAGGACTCATGGGACATTTCGGACATGACAAGATAGTCGCCACGCTCTCCAAGAACTATTTTTGGCCAAAGATGTTTCGCAACGTGTCATGCTACACCAACCGTTGCTCTACATGCCGCAAAGCTAAGTCCAAAGCTCAATCTCATGGTCTATATATGCCACTTCCTATTCCATATCAACCATGGGAAGATATTAGTACGGATTTTGTGCTTGGTTTACCTAGAACTCAAAACGGAAAGGATTCGGTATTTGTTGTTGTGGACCGTTTCTCTAAGATGGCACATTTTATTCCATGTAACAAGATCGACGATGCTTCACATGTTGCAAATATCTTTTGTAGGGAAATCTTGAGATTGCATGGAGTGCCCAAGACGATTGTGTCTGACCGCGACGTAAAGTTCCTTAGCTACTTTTGGAAGACACTTTGCGCCAAGCTCGGAATCAAGCTACTCTTCTCTTCGGCATATCATCCACAAACTGACGGCCAAATGGAGGTCACGAACCGGATGCTTTCCACACTCCTCCGCGTATTGATCAACAAGAACATAAGGGAGTGGGAGGAATGTTTGCCCATCGCCGAGTACGCCTACAATTGAGCAAGACACTCTACTACCGGCAAGTCCACCTTCGAGGTCATCTACGGCTTCAACCCGTTGTCCCCATTGGACATCCTACCACTACCACTACAAGAGCGCATCGACATGGACGCGAGTGCACGAGCGAGCTACCTCAAGAAGATGCATGAAGACACAAGGCACACGATCGAGCGACAAGTGCAACGACTCGTGACCAAGGTCAACATCAACAAGCACCCCATGGGGTTCAACCCCGGAGATCTTGTGTGTCTACACCTACGCAAAGAATGCTTCCCGAATGAGTGCAAGTCCAAACTACTTCCTAGAGTTGATGGAACGTTCTAGGTGCTAGCACGCTACAACAACAACGCCTACAAGATCGACATCCCTCGCAACAAGTACAACTTGAGCGACATCTTCAACATCAAGGACTTGTCTCCCTTCCGTGGTGATGTGGATTAGGATTCGAGGATGGATCTTTCCCAAGGGGGGAGATGATGTGGAGCATCCTACGGTCATCCCCATGGACCAACCTCCATCTCCCCAAGCACCAAGAGGACCAATGACACGAGCACGTGCAATAGCTATCGAGACCGAGGTGACATCTCTCCTAAATGACATTCTGTATGATCCACGTGAGACATGGCTACTACCTCAATCAGGAATTCTATGTGTGCTTAGGTACCAAGAAGACGCTCTCGGAGAAGCCCAGAACAACGGACGAGTCCCCAAGCACATGGATGAAGGAGCGCGACGAGAGGAACCACTGCGAGACTACAGCAGCCGAAGATCCGGCCTCTGGCCCGTACATCTGGCCCCTGAAGGCCATGACAATAGCAGCAAGTCGGCAGCTGCAAGCCCCAGGGCCCAGACATCCGGCCCGATCGGGCCGGACTTCCGGCCCGATCGGGCCGGACTTCCGGCCCCTGGCCCGGATTTCCTGCCGGTGCCAACAGAACCTGGCCAGAGTCCAGGCCGGGCATCCGGCCCCGTGCCCCGGACATCAGGCACACCCTCGAAGCCCCGGACATCCGGCCCGACGCCCGAACGTCCGGCCCCTGTTTGCGCATAGTAAAAGGGCCTACGGCCCATGTACCCATCCATTCGTCCCCAACTTGTACTAGACTATAAATAGACCTCCTCCTCCCCTCTTCTAGGGTTAGCAACAGTAGATGATATGATCTAGAGAGAGCTTTGCTCATCTACCCCCTCTCCCATGGAAACCAAGACCTCCTAGGAGAAGATCCCCTTGTGGATATCAAGACCCCATCGAGGGAAGGATACCCATCATAGGATCATCAAGAACTCAACTCCTCCAAGGATTGGGATGAACTAGTTACCTTTGTATCCTCTTGTGTTGACTTTGGATCTTGTATCTCTCTTATGTGAATGTGGATCTAGTGCATGTGTGATTGGATTTGTGTCAATTGAGTGTTTGTTCTTGTGTTCTTGTCTCAATGTGCCCTTTTCCCCCTCCAAGTTTGAAAAGATCATCACTATAGGGTTCCACCCTACATCATCAAAGGTTGAAGAACTTTCCTTGGTCATGTTGGTTTCTATAGAAGGTTCATAAAAGACTTCTCTAAAATTTCTAGGCCGCTTACTAATCTATTACAAAAAGATGTTCCATTTGTTTTTGATGATGATTGCGTAGAAGCCTTTGAAATACTTAAGAAAGCCTTAATTTCTGCACCCATTTGTTCAACCACCTGGTTGGAACCTACCCTTTGAAATTATGTGTGATGCTAGTGATTATGCTATTGGTGCCGTTCTAGGTCAAAGAGTTGATAAGAAATTGAATGCTATTCATTATGCTAGTAAGACCTTGGATAGTGCTCAAAAATATTATGCTACTACCGAGAAAAAAAATTTAGCAGTTGTGTTTGCATGTGATTAATTCAGACCTTATATTGTTGATTCTAAAGTTACCATTCACACCGATCATGCTGCTATTAAATACCTTATGGAAAAGAAAGATGCTAAACCTAGACTGATTAGGTGGGTTTTATTGCTACAAGAATTTGATTTGCATATTGTTGATAGAAAGGGAGTTGAAAACCCTGTAGCAGATAATTTGTCATGGATGGAAAATGTTCTTAATGACCCACTTCCTATTAATGATAATTTTCCTGGAGAGGAATTAGCTGCTATAAATGCTTCTACTTCTCGAAATAATCCTGGGTATGCAAACTATGCTAATTATATTGTTGCTAAATATATACCACCTAGTTTCATACCGGTACAAAAAACTTCTTGTTTGATTTAAGACATTACTTTTGGGATGACCCACATTTATATAAAGGAGTACTTGGTGTTATTAGACATTGTGTACCTGAGCATGAACAGGAACAAATCCTATGGAAGTGTCACTCCGAGGCGTACGGAGGACACCATGCGGGTGACAGAACTGCACATAAGGTATTGCAGTCTAGTTTTTATTGGCCTACTCTTTTCAAGGATGCACGTAAGTTTTTCCTTTCTTGTGATGAATGTCAAAGAATTGGAAATATTGGTAGACGTCTGTGGCACCCCGGCTCAGAGGACCGGTTTACCCTGTGTTCCCAACCCAGACATCATGTCTTCTGGAAACACACAACAACTTGGAACAGAACAAAGCTGATCTTTATTGATAGGATACAAGTACAAGCTCAGATGTTACATAGGATAGTGAGGCCAGGATAACTACTCGTGCTATAACAGTATCTTCATTATTTATGAAACATCTCAAGGGCGTCAATACTAGTGGCTAATACTACGGCGTAGCAGAACATCGGGTGAGACACTTCATCCCATAGGAACACTGCTGGGACATGACCTAGTTAGTGTAGCACGAACCATCGGGATCTCCATCCTCGGCTTCTCCTAGGTGAGTACTTGGAATGTACTCGCAAGCTCACAACAACCAAAACAGTGCAGCAAACAATAGCATGGCGGTTAGTAGATTAAATGCTCAGGAAACGGGCACACTTTAAAATGCTCAACTTACTGATACGGGTAACAAACTTACTCTCCTCCGGGTTCATATCATGACCCCCGGAGCACTCGTGACCCATAGATCACGTCTGAGCTTAAGATGAGTTCTTCCATCATTAATGTTGACCACACAGTGTGACCTAGTGCGGACTGTGTCCAATACCGTGGACGCGGCTATTCGAATAGATTCTTACACTCTGCAGAGTTTGCGCACTTTACCCACACCATGGACATTCGTCCAACGAAACTTGTCTAACCCGTGACCCTTCTATCGTACCACCGACAATCATTCCCCTTCCGGGTCACGTCCTGGGTGGCCCCTGTGTCACTCCTGACACCTGCCACCATTGTGGCCAAACTAAACTATCCCAAATGGGGACGCTGACAAATAACTTAACTTGGGCTCACAAGCTTATCGCCGTCTACCTGATCAGGGTAGCACGCACGCATAACCTTCCCTCTTTGGTGGTACCGGTAAAAGAGCACGAGGTTAGACCAAGTCAAGCGTGTCCCTTTCCGGCAGATGTGGCTGCATGGGTAAGTCCGGGTAGGTGGCACTTGATCAACCATCAAATTGAAATTCATCATGTAAAGTTGCTTGTCATATTAGTTATGTTGAATAAATGAACTAACATGGCAAGGTTCATGCAAGATACCAAGCAATATGAATTATGGCATATTTATATTGGATTAAATGCAAAAGAATTTAACATAAAGACAATACTATTGTAATGCCTTATGCAATGGATGATCTGGCTTGCCTTGCCCAAGTGGGGTGTCAACAAACTCCTGGTCTTCAACACCAAAGCAATTTCCTTCTGAAAATATTTTTAAATAGCAAAAGAAAATGTCACATAAAGCATTTCTGCTGGCCAGAAATTTTGTACATACTGGAAAAATACCAAATTCTGCCTGAAAATAAAGGGGCTCAAGACAAAACCACTGCAAAAATAATCAACTGATTTGGACTTGTGGTTTAACAACTAGAGCTAGTCAAAGTTTTTGGTCAAACTGGACTAAATATTTAATTTAAACAGAAAATCAGAAAATACCCAGCCGGCCACGTCGAACACGTAAAGTGGAGGGGCGCCTCCACTTAAAATGGTTCGGCGCACGGTGTGGGTCGCTGACGGGTGGGGCTGCTCTGTCATATTTAAAGGAGGGAGAGAGAGAACAGAGGCGAGGCGGCTCACCGGCGGTGGTCACCGCCGATATAGACGGCGGCGAGGTCAGGAAATGGCAGGAGTGGATCAGGCGCACGGAGACGGCCCCGTAGGTACCCGCAGCTCGACCGGAGGTGGCCGTCGGCGTCGCGCCCTTCCTCTCCGATGGCGGCTGGCTTCGGTGGTCGTCGGAAAAGGCGATTCCGGTAGCGCCTCAGCCAGGAAAGGGGTCAGGAAGGGCTAGGGGAGTTCACTGAGCTCGAATGTGGGGTCGGACGGGGCTGGGATACAATGGAGCTAATGGGCGGCGGAGGGGGATCGGGCGGCAGAGGTTCGGCCGGAGTTGAGGGAGACGATTTCCCGGCTCTCCATGAGGCGCTCTGGAGGCGTTTGGGAGGGGGAGAGGTGGAGTGGTGAGGCTGGGAGAGGCCGGGCATGGCCTTTTATAGGTGGCGAGGGGTGCCCGAGCCAATTGGCGCTACGGACACGTTGCCGGAGCAAGTACGGCGAGGTGGCCATCGCGGTGCGGGGCGAAGTGATGGGAGCGAGAAGGTGAGTAAATGGACGTGACGGCTCAGCGAGGAGAAGACGACAGCCAGCTCACCCACTGTGGCCGCACGGTCGCAACAGTGGTGGTGTTCGGTGGCGGCCAGCGAGGGCGTCTCCAGCGAGGGGAAGGGTTATGGAGGGGCCAGGTGGTTGGCGGGGATGCTGTCGGCATGAAAAGACAAGGAGGGGCGGCGAGGGCTGGCCAGAACGGTCACGTCCGACGCGCCTGAGCGCGCAGAGCACGACTTTGGCCATGCTAGCCTCGTGATCACCATGGGCACTAGCGCTCCGAGGCCACGTACGCCTGGCAAACCGTGTCCTTTGCATCGACCTGAGCGCAAACAGTATGTTCATGACACAGGTAGGGCTAGGGATGGCTCAAGCTGCCCAACTTCATCCAAAACAACTTCTGGCTTGGATCTTGGGAGGGTTCTAGAGAGGAAATGATCTGGGGATTGAGCCAAATGATTTTTCTGGGGTGTTCTAGGTTGGAAGGAGTACATGTTGGAGTGATTTGAGCAACTTTTGCAAAGATTTGAGCATAGCTCATGTACAACTGACAATCTAGTCCAGAAACTTGTTGAGGAAGATGCACTCAGATGGATGCTCTCCTTAAGGTGAAATTTGGTAATTGGAGGTTATTTTGTGGTGATAAGATGCTATAAAAATTTCAGAGCCATTGGACACTTCTAGCTAGTACTTCCTTCACTAGGGTTTGAAATGACCATAGGCTTGTCAGAATATTTTTGCTGAAAAATTGAACTGGACTAGGAGATATTTTTGGATATTGTGGAAAGATATAACTCCTAGTATATTAGGGATTAATTTGAGAATTTTCTAAGGCATGAAAATATAGGTTGCTTCACAAAGGCCAATTCTGTCCAGAAAGTAAAAGGAATTTTCTAGGCAGAATTTTGTACTGAACAATGAAATATTTTTGGGGATTGTAGGAGTAGATGATGTCAAGAAGGGGTGGTATTAATTTGGGAATTTTTTGATCAGCAAAGCTATAGGTTGCTTCACAACCCATAGTGAAAATAGGTATTTCCAAAGGAGAAAATGAATTATTTTGGAGGAGTAAAAATTAGAGTTTAGGTCAGAGGGTGTGAGACAAAATATTGGCAAGGTGTTGAGGGTGTTGGATCATTTAGAAAGAAATTCAAAGAACACTCAAGTCCAAAGTCAATGAACCAGATTGAAATTCACTCAAAAAGCAAATAAAACAAAAAAATATTTGCAAAGAAAAAGTGGCCAAAACCAGGGTGTCACAAACCTACCCCCCTTAGGATGAATCTCGTCCTCGAGATTCGGTTGCTCAGGGAACAAATACGGATATGCTGATGTCAGAAAATCCTCTCTTTCCCAGGTGGCCTCTTCTTCGGTATGGTGATCCCACAGTACCTTGTAAAACCTGACCACCTTACTCCTAGTGGTTCTTTCCATCTCATCCAAGATTCTGAGAGGCTTTTCCTCATAGGTCAGATCCCTGGTTAACTCTAGTTCACTCATGTCTGCCTGTTTGATCATAGGTGCAATGCACTTTCTCAGCTGTGATATGTGAAAGACATCATGAACGTCGGACAATTCTGGCGGTAGCTCCAACTGATAGGCTACTCTGCCTCTTCTAGCAATCACTGGAAAGGGGCCGATATATCTGGGCGCAAGCTTTCCTCGAGTATGGAACCTTTTGATTCCTTTCATGGGAGTTACTCAGAGGTAGGCATACTCTCCATGCTCGAAAGTTACTTCTCGGTGTTTAGGGCCATAGTAACTCTTTTGACGGGATTTGGCTGCTCAAAGACGCTCTTGAATTTTCTTAACTTGCTTCTCAGCCTCGAGCATCAAATCTGTGCCAAAGATATGTCTGTCTCCTTTCTGTGACCAGTTTAAGGGGGTGCGGCATTTACACCCATACAACGCTTCAAACGGGACATTTTGAGACTTGCTTGATAACTGTTGTTGTAAGAAAATTCCGCATAGGGTAGACAATCCTCCCACTTAGGTCTATAGGTGAGGGCACAAGACCGAAGCATGTCCTCCAATGTTCGGTCTGCCTGTCTGTCTATGGGTGATATGCCATGCTATGCTTTAACACGGTTCCCAAAGCTTGGTGCAAACGTAGCCAGAATGCTGAAGTAAACAAGGACCCTGGTGAGTATATCCATGACGACCCAGATGGCATCATGGCCTCTCATTGACTTGGGTACCCCAACAATAAAGTCCATGAAGACCTTGTTCATCTTGCTCATGAAGTAAGCTTGAGCATTAGTCAGCCCAAACGACATGACTTTAATTCGTACAGACCATATTGAGTAGTGAAGGCTGTCTTGGGGATATCCTCTTTCCTGATTTTTAGCTGGTGATACCTCGTTCGGAGGTCAATTTTGAAAAATACCCGAGCCCCGTTCAACTGGTCGAACAAGTCATCAATGCGGGGGAGTGGGTACTTATTTTTAATAGTGACCTCATTCAGCGGGCGATAGTCCACGCACATTCGTAGACTGCCATCCTTCTTCTTAACAAACAGCACGGGTGATCCCCATGGTGAGATGCTCGGGCGAATGTACCCCTTCTGTAGCAATTCATCCAATTGTTTCTTCAATTCCACCAGCTCTGTGGATGGCATTCGGTAGTACTTCTTGTATATTGGAGCGGTTCTGGGAATAACATCAATAGCAAATTCCAGTTCCCGGTCAGGTGGCATTCCTGGTAGTTCCTCAGGGAACACGTCCGGAAATTCACTGACTACTGGAATCAAGTTCATATCTGTGGCGGTGGTTTTGAATGCCATTCCGTTCTTTGACATCATTCTGCTAGCGGTAAACTGAACTGTTTGGCCTGCCGGGTTAACCAATGTTACTGTCTTGGTGGCGCAGTTGATGCAGACCTGGTGCGGTATCAACCAATCCATCAACATTATTATGTCTAGTCCAGCAGATTCAATGGCGATAAGGGTGGCTGGAAACTTAACTCCATGTATCAGGATTTCCAGGTCCTTATATATGACATTTGTTCTAAGCATGGAACCCGGGGATTGTACCACCATGATTTTGTCCAAAAGTGAAAGGGAAAAATTGTGTATGCTGGCAAAACTCCACGAGATAAACGAATGGGAAGCCCCGGAATCAAACAAAATTACTGCAGGTATGTTGTTAACAGAGAACATACCGAGAACCACATCTGGTGCTTCGCGGGTTCCTCAGCGGAGATATGATGGACTTGGCCACGATGGAAGTCCTGATTGGGGCGGCGTCTGACATTGTTGACTTGTGGCTTGAAGTCAGACTCTGGCTTCCTGGCCCTTGTAGGGCATTGCTTGGATTAATGCCTGCCTTGTACACAAGTGCAACAAGTGTTGTTGCGCCGACAGTCCTCCAGTACTGGTTGCTTGCCATAGGTCTTGACCTAGTTGCCTGACTTATTGTTATTATTGCCGCCATTCCAAGTGGGCTTGTACTCAGACTGAACCGGTTGCCAGATACATGGCTTCTGCGTGAACTGCTCGCGGGTGTCCTTCTTGGGTTCACACTTACGCTTACAGTCATCATATCCTGACTTATGCTCCCGTTCAGTTATGAAAGCTTTGCTTACCAAAGTCTGAAAATCAGGAAAATCCAGCATACTGAGCTGACAACGGAGGGCATGATTGAGTCCTCCTAGGAATCGATCTATCTTTCTTTCTTCCGTGGACACGTCATGGATGCAGTACCGTGCCAGATTATTAAATTTGTTCAAGTACTCTCCAACTGACATGTTTCCTTGAGTAAGAGCAAGGAACTCCCTTTGCTTCACCTTCATTATGCTAGTGGGAATTTGGTACCTGCGGAACAACTCCTTGAATTTCTCCCAAGAAATGTCTTCCCCAGGAGGCCATACCATTTTTGCATTATCCCACCAGATGGCTGCCGGTCCTTCCAAGTAGTGAGTAACAAAAGGAACCTTGTTTGCTTCATTACAGCGAGCTATTTCCAGCTTCTTTTCCATGGTCCTTAGCCAGTGATCAGCTTCCATTGGATCAACAGCTTGACTAAAATTGGGTGGCTTGGTACGCTGAAAATCAGACAGCTTGGAGTGTGTCCCATTGTTCTGATTCTGTCTTACCATGGTTTGCATACTCCTCAAGAATTCCATGAGATCCTAATTTCTCTTCTCTTCAAATATCTTCATAATCTGATCAGTGATCGGTGGTTGTGGTGGTGGAGGTGGCAAATCTGCTGGTGGTTGTCCTGCTTGTCTGGCGGATCGACGAACCGGAGTTCCATCTCCGCCTTGATTACTACACCTCTTCATCCTATATCCGTTCCCATTGCAAAATACCGAATTGATGAGCAACATCCATAAGGGAAATACAACAATGTGACACCAAGAAGACAAAATCAAAGAAAAACGAAATAAGCAACATAATTATACAAGGCAACCCAACATCATACATGGCAAACTAGTAGAGGGTATCATGGCGAGTACTGCTCATACGGCAGTTGACATATGCAAAGATGCTATGATGCATATATGTGCTAAAACTCAACATCCACTCTAGTTGCGTGGGTGGCATGGACACTGGCAGACTGAAGACTCCTCGTCATCTGATTCCGCCTCGGAATCGGAGCTGATGATGTGGATCACGTCCTCCGGAACAAAGGAAACACGGCGATGCTGACGAGAAGGTTCTCCCTCTGAGGGAGAAGAAGCACGATGCCTCAACATCAAAGCAGCTGGAGTGGCTAGCAGTGAGGCTCACTCAGCTGGGGTCTCACGTCGGATACCAGACGAAGTGCCCAGCGGTCCGAACAAGCTAGAAGGTGTCTCAGGCATACACGAAGGTGGAATAGGCGGTATAGACACAGGCGAAAACACAGGAGGAGGAGGAGACTGTGCTGCAGCAGCAGCTGCAAGTGCCTCTCGGGAGTGAGACAGCTCCTCAGCCAGGGAAGTGACCAGACGGTAACTGGCGTTCAGGTAACGAGATAACACACCAGTGGCCCGATCACTCACCAGATCAACAGGCGCGAAAAGGACTCGCCCTGTCGTAGGCGACAGGGTGGGGAAGTGAAAGAAACCTGGATGTGTCTGCATCTCGACCTCATGGAAGCACAGGTCAGTGAGAGACTCCATAGCAGCAAACTGAATTGCCAGATCGGGAGTAGAAGCAGTTCCGCCCTTGGAGGAGCGGGAATAGCTGCCGATCTCCGAAATCGCAGTAAGGAAGGCCTCAGCGTGGTACTCATATACCGAATCTGCAAGCTGATTTCGGAACACCTGATATACCGGATCTTCACCATTGGGATAAAGCCGAAGCCAGACGCTGCGAAGTAGTACAAGAAAAGTGAATGGTGCCGGCTCATGGTTATAGTGGTACGGAACCGGTGCCATCTACACTCATAAGTTCAACGGTTAGCGAAACAAATGAATCTAGATGCATGCTATGCAACAGGCAAATGCAGCAAGCAAAACACACACCAAGACTCTAAACCTAGCGGAACTCTAGCGCGAGGTTAACTAGAGTGTCCTACAGTCAGCATGGCTCTGATACCAAGCGTTGTGGCACCCCGGCTCAGAGGACCGGTTTACCCCGTGTTCCCAACCCAGAGATCATGTCTTCTGGAAACACACAACAACTTGGAATAGAATCTTTATTGATAGGATACAAGTACAAGCTCGGATGTTACATAGGATAGTGAGGCCAGGAGCACTAATCGTGCTATGATAGTATCTTCATTATTTATGAAACATCTCAAGGGCCTCAATACTAGTGGCTAATACTACAGCGTAGCGGAACATCGGGTGAGACACTCCATCCCATAGGGACACTGCTGGGACATGACCTAGTTAGCATAGCATGAACCATCGGGATCTCCATCCTCGGCTTCTCCTACATCTGGCATGATACGCCAGGTGAGTACTTGGAATGTACTCGCAAGCTCACAACAACCAAAACAGTGTGGCAAACAACAGCATGGCGGTTACTAGATTACATGCTCAGGAAACGGGCATACTTTAAAATGCTCAACTTACTGATACGGGTAACCAACTTACTCTCCTCCGGGTTCATATCATGACCCCCGGAGCACTCGTGACCCATAGATCACATCGGAGGTTAAGATGAGTTCTTCCATCATTAATGTTGACCACACAGTGTAACCTAGTGCGGAGTGTGTCCAATACCATGGACGCGGCTATTCGAATGGATTCTTACACTCTGCAGAGGTTGCGCACTTTACCCACACTGACGGTGTCCTGGATTAGGGGGTGCCAACCTAGCCGGCCCGTCTCCTCGGTTGGGCCGACATGCCTTCGTTCATGATCAAGATGGACTCCGGAGGCCGCACACGGGAGACGTGATCAAGGCTGTCTGTACCGAGGACTTGTAGTACACTTCAAGATTTTTCCAGCCGCCTTACTCCTAGATACCGACCTTGTAACCCTAGATACCCTCCCTGGCGTGTATATAAGCCATAGAGTTTAGCACGTAGGGGGGGAAAACACAATATCGCTCACCTAACCCTAGAAGTTAGACACATATTACGATCTCGAGGTAGATCAACTCTGTACTTGATACATCTCCGTCAATATAAACAGAAGCAGGCCATAGGTTTTTACCTCCATTAAGAGGGCCCGAACCTGGGTAAACATCGTCTCCCTCGTCTCTGTTACCACCGATCCGAGATCCACAGCTCGGGACCCCCTACCCCGAGGTCTGCCAGTTTTTACACCGACACTGGTGCTTTCATTGAGAGTTCCGCTGCGTGATCACCAGAAGGATTGATGGCTCACCTGGAGATCAACTGCGCCAACGGCCACGGGGACGTTTATGCCCCCAGCCAGCTTTTCATCTTCATTAGCATGGTATTTTGCGCTGACTCGATGGGTCACCTGACCTCTATCGAGAACTATGCCCCAGGTCAGATCATGACTTTTGGTGGCCTCGAGTACACTGCGGATTCCCGTGGCGAACTCATCCTATCGGGATGGACTCCTGGCCGGATCGAGAGCTCGGCCGGTTCTGGAGGCTCGACTACGGAACGGAAATCTGTCATGGCGCCTCTTGAGACCCCTGACACCGCCACTCCGACCAGTCTCTCCCCGATCGCCAGTCCGGAGATGGATCCGGCTCCCACTCCCAAAATTGCGCCGGTGCCAGAATTGATTTCGGCGCAGAACCCGGAATTATGTTCAGATTCCCTTCGCTTCGAAAACGAGTCCGGTTACATGATGGGTGTACTTCGAATCAACCCTGCCTATGGCACATCCATGAATCCCGAAGAGTTATCTCACCTCGATGAGATTCTTGACCGCATCCGGAGCATGTCCATGTCGGACGGCAAGCCTTCGGTTTACAATCAGATCGGACTTAAAGCCGACGATAGTGATATTTACATCCCACCCACCACCCACCTAGTCGCCACGATCAATGATTTAACCGACGTGTTGGACTACAGCTAACCCTCAGACATGGAGGAAGATGCTGATGGCCCCATCGAGAACACCTTGCCCACGGCAAACGCGGGCAGGTGGACCGCCACGTCCACCTACGATGTTTACATGGTGGACACCCCCAAATCCCCTTCAAGACGTCGGCGAAGGCGCCGAAGGGGCAATAATGGGGAACCAAGTGGCAATGACACGACAGCCAATAACGGCGACGGGGAGGACGGCGATGCCGATAAACATGAGGAGGACGTTCAAGCCTCCCCAGTAAGGAATGGCACACCAGACAGACCTCTTAGGGACTCAGATCCCGATGACCTCTTCGAAGGGGCCGATGACTACTACATGCCGGAATCCAAGGAGGACGAGAGCCTCGGCGCCGAGGACTACGTCATCCCCGAAGACCCTTTTGAACAAGAGCGCTTTCGGCGACGCCTCGTTGCGACGGCCCGGAGCTTAAAGCGCAAGCAGCAGCTGCTGCAGGCCTATACCGATGCGGTAAATGAAAAGTGGATCGAAGTGCTCTCCGCCGAGCAAGACATGGAGAACCGACACCATAGTGCACCGAAATCATACCCACGTAGGCGTCTTTTACCCGAGTTCGACGAGAGGACCTCGCTGACGACCTCGATCGGCCCCCTAGAGGCCGGGACAGGCCAAGACAAGAAGACCCCGGTGAACGGCCACCTCCACGCCATCATGGCAAAGACCTCATGGACTACCTAGATTTTCACGACGCTAGATGTTGTATTGAGGAAAATAGGGCTCCCCCTCGGTCCATCTACGGGTCAAGGGGACGTGCACCCACTAGGCCCGACGGCTACGATGCCTGGATGGACAGGAACGGCCGTGCCCGAGATCAAGCCTACTCACGGCTTTCTCCTGACCTCCGACGAGATGCTCCTCGGTCCCGAGGTCTGGCCCACCCAATCTGCTTCACAGACAGGGTGATGGAACATCAATTCCCGGAAGGGTTTAAACCCATCAACATAGAATCATACGATGGTACCATGGACCCAGCAGTTTGGATCGAAGATTTCCTCCTGCATATACACATGGCCAATGGAGATGATCTCCGTGCCATTAAATATCTGCCGGTCAAACTAAAGGGGCCGGCGAGGCATTGGCTTAACAGCCTCCCTCCTCACTCTGTCGGCAGCTGGGAGGCCCTAGAAAACACTTTTCGAGCAAACTTCCAGGGCACATATGTCCGACCTCTGGATGCTGATGACCTCGGCCGTGTCACCCGGCAGCCAGGCGAATCAGCCCAAAAATTCTGGAATAGGTTCCTCACCAAGAAGAACCAGATCATAGACTGCTCTGAAGTCGAGGCCATCGCCGCATTTAAAAACAATATTCGAGATGAATGGTTGGCTCGACAATTCGGTCAGGATAAGCCGAGAACTATGGCTGCCCTGACCTCACTGATGACTCGCTTTTGTGCGGGAGAAGATAGCTGGCTCACCCGAAGTACTCATAACGGCAAGTAGGCACCTCGGAAACTCGCGACGCTAATGGAAAGCCAAAGCACAACAAAAATAAGCGCAGGTATAAAAATGGCGCAAGCGACACTGAAGACGCCGCAGTCAACGCAGGATTCACCGGACCTAAATCCGGGCAGAAAAGAAAACCCTTTAAAGGGAACAAAGATGGACCTAGCCAGCTTGATAGGCTCCTGGACCGCCCATGTGGGATTCACGGTACTCAGGAAAAACCAGCAACCCACACTAATAGGAATTGCTGGGTGTTTAAACAAGCCGGCAAGATAGCGGCAGAGGGTCAGAGTAAAACCCAACACCACAGCGACGACGAGGATGAACCTCGGCAGCCCAATAATGGAGGCCAAAAGAAATTTCCCAACGAGGTAACAGAGGTCAATATGATCTATGTCACCCACATCCCTAAAAGGGAGAGGAAGCGTGTACTTCGGGACGTATACGCGCTGGAGCCAGTCGCCCCAAAGTATAACCCATGGTCGGCTTACCCGATCACTTTTGACAAGCACGATCATCCGACCAGCATCAGGCACGGCGGCTCGGCGGCGCTTGTTCTGGACCCTATTGTTGATGGTTATCATCTAACACGCGTCCTGATGGACGGGGGAAGCAGCCTTAACCTCATCTACAAGGACACAGTTCGGAAGATGGGCATCGACTCATCTCGGATCAAGCCGAGCTCTACCACCTTTAACGGTGTCATTCCCGGCGTCGAAGCCAGTTGTACCAGAACAGTCACCCTAGAGGTAGTCTTCGGTTCGCCCGAGAACTTCAGAAGCGAGGAGTTAATCTTCAATATCGTACCCTTTCGGAGTGGATACCATGCGCTCCTAGGGCGCACAGCCTTCGCACGCTTCAACGCAGTCCCGCATTATGCCTACCTCAAGCTCAAAATGCCGGGACCTAACGGCGTCATCACAGTTAACGGTAACAGTTCACTCCGGACAGAGGAACAAACCGCGGCCTTTGCAGCCGAGGTTCCAGCGTTCGAGGAGGCAGCCCGCAGAGATAAACGCGCTGCCCGCTCTTTGAAGCGCGCCCAGGCTGCACAAATCGACCTCGGCCAGGTCCCTCCGCACCCGAAATAGGGATGCGGGCTCCTTGTGTGCCCCCTCTGGAGTGGGCACTACGTCCCCAGAGTGCATAACTTCGCACTCAAGATTCCCTGGGACGTCGAGCAGCCAGAACAATTACTCAAACGTCGGCGCGGATCAACCAAGCAAAGATGTGGCTTAGAGCCCCTGCACAGGCAAGTATTTGTAAAAGAAACAGCCAAACATGACTACGTCTACGTGGTTTTAACCACATAGGGACTTCGGCAATACCTCCCTTAAAGGAACTCGGTCAATCAAACACTTAAAGTGTATAAAGGGCAGGAAGGGCATCAACCTTCACAAGTTCCTCACCATGAATGGTGAAGATCTGGTCAACAATTTGAAAACGCAGATGTGCGGCAGGTAGCGGCCCGGATCCTTTAAAATCCGTTAGCAATTATCCGACCTGTTTCTTCCTTCTTTACCATCTACATTGTACTCTTTCAATTACTCTCGTCACAGCTGGGCATGTACACGATTGATATTATAAAATAAAGAAACTGTGCCCTTTCAAGGTCTCTATTATATTTCTTTATCAGCATAGCTCCTCTGGGATGATGAAGTTCTCTAAAAAAGATGCAATTGTATAAATAAGTCCGAGGTATTCGGCTTCTCGTATTTTGGCCTTATATGCATCAGTTTTGAGCCTAGATTTTGGTCAATAGTTGGATTGCCCGGCTCCTACGTGTACGCCTTACATTTCCGATGAATTCGGCTAAGGGTGTAATGGGAGAACCACTGCGATTGCGTTGCCAGGTCAATTGGCATGGCGCCTCAGTGTAGAAAACCAAAAACTGACTATCTAGGTAGGCGTAAACTGGTCTACCATCTCGAGACCGCGTCAAGTGATGTGACGATAGAGATCACCCGTGTCGAACGAAGGGCTTTCATTCCTAGCCGAAGTGTGCTACGGCCTAGACCTCGGCCGCCTTGGCCGAACACTTCCCACACCGGGGGCTGGTCATCAGCCCTCACAGTCAAAATCCTATGACTAAGTGAAAGATATCAAGCCACTATAGTCCGATTGCCTAGTTCCTATAAGTCACCAACCGCCTCTGGGTACCGAGACGTCGGCTAAGGGTCCAGTGTGCCTTAAGGAACACCCTTTGTATGATCTACACTGGGGCTGAAGCCGACGACTAGCCACTCTCATTTTAAACAGTCATATCGGAGGAATAATCAAATTATAAAACAACGCACATGGAATTTCAAGCCATTTTTATTCAATAAAAGATAAAGTTTTTACATCGTACACTCCGGCATTCCGAAGTATCATCCAGAAATATAGAGTGTCTTTGGGACACATGGCCTCTGTGGTCCGAGCTCCCGCCCCCACCACGGCGAAGAACTGCTCGGCGGTGCGCGGCTTATCGGCAGGACGGCCCGCGGCACATGTCTCCACATCAACCTTGCGGAAGTGAGTCTTCATGCAAGCATACGCCCTCCGCGCCCCTTCGAAGGACGTGGACCTTTTCCAGCGATCCACGCAGGGCACGACATCTTGGAGACGGGCCGTAAGGCCGAAGAGGCTCTTCGGCATGGCTTCGGCAGGCCACAGAGCGACGCAGAGGTCCTGGAGCGCCGGTCTCGTCATGCGAAACAGCTCCACCAGCTGCTTCACTCGATGATTCAGTAGCTGGGCGGACGGCGACCCTGGAAACTGCCCCCAGAAGGCCTTCTCCGCCTCATGGCCAGCTAGCTGGCTAAAGTATGCCACCGCATCCGCCACGCTCTGCGGGAGATCCGCAAAGACCTCTGTGGAACGCCATAACTGGGTGAGCTCGACACACCCTTTGCTGCCAAACGAACACTGCAGCAAAAATATCTTACCTGAGGCGATTTGCTCCACTTGCTGGAGCACCTCGCGGTCAGCTCGGGCTGAGGTCTTGAGCTCGGAGTGGGCACGTTGAAGCTTCTCTAGCTCCTTCTTCGTTCGTTGCCCCTCCTCCTGAAGTTTGTCGCGCGCTTTGAGCATGCCCTTCAGGGTCTCCTTGCCCTCTAGCACCCGCGCCTGGTACTTCTCCCTGGCTGCCTTCTCGGCGGCCCGGGCCTTATCGGCCGCGGCGGTAGCGGCCTCCTGCTACCGCACCTCCTTCCGAGCCCTTTCGAGCTTGGCCTTGAGCGTCTCTAGCTACGCTGTCAACACAGTTCGGCCTTAGTTGTTTTCCTTAACACACATTATACCCCTTCATCCAAAATACAAGGAGTTTAAACTTGCTTACCTTGAGATTGCTCAAGTTTCCGGTTCATCTCCGCCATCTCTTCGGAGACGGAGTCCGGAACCGAGGTCGAAACCTAGAACAAAACAGATCCTTATGACAAAGGGAATAGTTAATATCACTAACAGGCTCCAGGACGGCTGCCTCGCGCAGCGCCCTGGGGGCTACTCAACGGGCTCCTACTTAATCAAGTGACCCCAATGCTGGTTTCTTGAAACCGACTTCGGGCTCGGGGGCTACTCACTCACTAAGCCATTTAGCAGGCTGTACTTTTATGTCCTCGGACAAAATTCATAAAACAAATAGCTTAAATAAACAAATTGAATGTGCAGAAGGAGTACCTCGAAACCTGCTACAAGGTTCTTGAAAACCTCATGCAGGCCGGCCCCTGCGGACCGGTAGCCCTGCAGCACCGAGACTATCAAGGCATGGTGCTCCTCCTTGATGGAAGAGCCCTTTAGGGCGTCCTCCATCTCCTTTGTCCACCCCGCGCCGGCCCGTCCTTGGGCAGTGGGCTGGGGTGGAGGGATGACCTCAGGTGCATCTACCCGAGCAGCCTCCGCCTGGGGTGACGGAGCCGAGGTAGACGTCGGCTGGGCCAATGACTGGCCCAGCCCTTCTTCGATGACCTTGGGGTGCTCCGTCCCCGGGTCTTGTTGGGCCGATCTATTGACCTTAGCCATGATCGCCACCTCGTCGGTCCCCGTCAAGTTGACGTCGGGTACCATGGTGGATGTTGCCTCCCCTAGTCCGTCTTGCTTCGGGGGAGAAGCGGCGGGCTCTGGAGTCCCGCTGGCGAAGGCAGCCCGCTCGAAGAGCCGCTGGGGATTACCCTCGGTGGGCTGTATGTGAAAAGTTGCTTCTGTAAGATTTCCCTTGCTGAAAAAATGACTCAAGTAATGAAGACAAGGACAAGGGCTTACCCTCGAGGTGCCGGTTTCTTCCTCCCCGTAGCGAGGAGGTCTTCCTCTGAGTCACCGGAGAGGTCGGCCCTCTCCCACGACTTGTTGGCGGCCTCGGATGAGGCTCGCCTCGGCCTCTTTGGGCCCATCGGTGGCATGTCCACGTCGGCATCTTCTAACGCCGACCTCTTCCCCTTCGGAGGGGGAACCTCCTCCTCCTCACCCTCCTCGGCGCCGCCGTCTTGAGCGGTGGAGGTGTGGGTCTCTTCGGGCCGGGTGACCGAAGTCCCCCGGGTCCGAGCACTTGACCTCCCCTTCTGGGACTTCGTCCGTTTGGGGGCAACCACATGCGGCTCCTCGGTCAGAAGTGCTGAGAATAGGGGAGTTGGGGGCTGCTCTGGCAGTGCGGCCGGGCATCGTACCCCATGTACCCAGGCCAACCACTTCTGCAAAATGTCAAAATATGATGATTCAAATAAAAACTTTACTCCTTAGTGCAGTGAGAAAAAAACAAAGATTGAAGGGCAGAACCACTCACCGGGGGGGCCTCATAGCCGTGTTCGAGGCCGCGGTCCTCCCCTTCCTTAGGGATCTTGTCCTTGGCCAGCTTCATGAGCTTCGTCAACATGGCGGCCAAGGTGGAGCAGAAGAAGGAGGTGATGGTGTCCATGTCCTCGGGCTTTTGTGCCCACATCGGGGTAGCCCGAAGTTGGAGAGGGAGTACGCGGCGGTTGATCTTGACATTGATGATGTCAGCTAGCACAACCTTCCCCGTTGTGGACCACCATAGGATCCTGTCGATCAGGGTCTCCACCTCTTTTGGCTTCCCCCAAGCGATGCCCTTCTCCTTCCAGGACTTGAGTTTCTTGGGAGGCCCGGCTGAGAAGGCTGGGACCTTGGTTTGACCAGGGGCGAGGGGCTCGGTGATGTAGAACAACTCTCTTTGCCACTCCTTCACCGTTTCGATGAAGGTGCCCTTGAACCAGGTGGCCCCCTGGTTTTTGCTGATCATGGCCCCTCCGCACTCCGCGAGATCCGAGCCACTCGACTTTGGTTTGATCCCGAAGAGCTTAAGCCACAAGCCGAAGTGCGTCTCACAGTGGAGGAAGGCCTCGCAGACCGTGATGAAGGTGGCGAGGTGGAGAACGGAGTTGGGGGCTAGGTGGTGGAAATCTAACCCGTAATAGTACATTACCTCACGCATGAAGGTGTGCAGCGGGAACCCCAGGCCTCAGATGAGGTGGGGGACGAAGACCACCCGCTCCCCGGCGTTGGGAGCGGGCACCAGCTGGCCGGCCGCTGGAGCACGGGCGGCGATGGTAGGGGTCAGATACCCCACGTCGCGCAGCTCTGAGATGGTCGCGGCCGTCACAATGGAGCCGCCCCAGTGCCCCTTAAGGGTGTCGGCCATGGTTGGTTAAGGAGTTGGGCTCGCGAAAGGGAAAGGCGTGCTGGTTGGATCTGGGCGCCGGAGCTAGACGAAGCAGTAGTGGGGGAAGAATGGGAAGCGTGCGCTATTATGTTGTTCTCCCCTTTGCTCTTATAAGCCCATGAAAGGCCAAGAGTCCCCCTCACTGCGCTGATAAATTCGTGGTTTCCATCAAAAATGTCGTTGCAGCATATGGGAGGAAACAAAATCTTGATGATATCCCTAAGAAAGCGGGCACGATCTCTGCCTCGAAGGGACGTGCTAGTAAAAAGGCTACCTCGAACCATGATTTGAGGGGGACACAGTAACTCCTCGACCTGTCATAGGGCAAGCCCCTCCGATAAAGTTGTTAGACCGGATTGGATCGTTCATACCTGAACTACAAGCCTTCGAGGCTAAGATATCTACCCACTTCGGGCAGGGTACAAGCTCAGTTGGACCATGGATGTTGATGCTCCGTTAAGAGAATCGGAAATGTAAAGTGGAACTCGTCTGTCAAGCCGAGGACTCCGGATCCGAAGTGGTGTTTGTTGAAAGTCGTCCTCGGCGTAGAAGACCAGTTCGAGGGCTACTGACGGTGTCCTGGATTAGGGGGTGCCAACCTAGCTGGCCCGTCTCCTCGGTTGGGCCGACATGCCTTCGTTCGTGATCAAGATGGACTCCGAAGGCCACACACGGGAGACGTGATCAAGGCTATATCTACCGAAGACTTGTAGTACACTTCATGATTTTTCCAGCCGCCTTACTCCTAGATACCAACCTTGTAACCCTAGATACCCTCCCTGGCATGTATATAAGCCATAGGGTTTAGCCCGTAGGGGGGAAAACACAATATCGCTCACCTAGCCCTAGAAGTTAGACACATATTATGATCTCGAGGTAGATCAACTCTATACTTGATACATCTCCGTCAATATAAACAGAAGCAGGACGTAGGGTTTTACCTCCATTAAGAGGGCCCGAACCTGGGTAAACATTGTCTCCCTCGTCTCTGTTACCACCGATCCGAGATCCCCAGCTCGGGACCCCCTACCCCGACGTCTGCCGGTTTTTACAACGACACACACCATGGACATTCGTCCAACGAAACTTGTCTAACCCGTGACCCTTCTATCATACCACCGACAATCATTCCCCTTCCGGCTCATGTCCTGGGTGGCCCCTGTGTCACTCCTGACACCTACCACCATCGTGGCCAAACTAAACTGTCCCAAACGGGGATACCGGCAAATAACTTAACTTGGGCTCACAAGGTGTCGGGGTACGACACCTATGGGATCGTGTGGATCCCTTTACGGTTCGGCAAGGGAAAAGATGTGCACAAAGAGCGGATCCAACGATCAACGCGGGGATCTCTACCCAGGTTCGGGCCGCTGAGAAGCGTAAAACCCTACTCCTGCTTTGGTTGTATTATGGATGTTCTTAGCTCAAGTACATGGAGCGCTTGTGATGAACAGTACATTCAGGAAGCAGCTACGCATGCAGAATGGCCCCCCTTGTAGCTACGCCTTGGGCCTCCTTTTATACGTCCAAGGGGTCACCAACAGTGGCGGACAGTAGTACAAGAGGTGTAAAGTAGCTACAGTGTTACATCATTACCACTGACGTCTTAGGACAAACGCATTTAATGCTCCGTTTAGGTGTCCCTTACTTTCTCGGGGACGGAAAAAGGACCCGTCCCATCAGCGCCGCTTAACCCCTTCCGCAGTCGATGCCGTGACACGCAACCAGGAGGACAAGCCCTAAACGACAGGCTGGTCGCTGCGCTGGAGCGGTGGCACTGTGCTGGAGCGATGGGATCTTGCCGGGCGCGATATCTTGCCGGGTGCGAGACCTTGCCGGGTGCGAGGCCTTGCCGGGAACCCAGCCTTCTGTCTTCTATCTTCTGATCGTTAGCTCGAATGCCTTCTTGATAATCTTGTATCTGTTTCCAGCTACTCTCCGGCAGGCCTTGCCGCTGGTATGGCTACAACCGTCCGTGCACAAGTATGGGGTACTAAAGAGACCCAAACTTTAGTACACCGACACAAGGTTATCGCCGTCTACCTGATCAGGGTAGCACGCGCGCATAACCTTCCCTCTTTGGTGGTACCGGTAAAAGAGCACGAGGTTAGACCAAGTCAAGGCCGTCCCATTCCGGTAGATGTGGCTGCACGAGTAAGTCCGGGTCGGTGGCACTTGATCAACCATCAAATTGACATTCATCATGTAAAGTTGCTTGTCATATTAGTTATGTTGAATAAATGAACTAACATGGGAAAGGTTGATGCAAGATACCAAGCAATATGAATTATGGCATATTTATATTGGATTAAATGCAAAAGAATTTAACATAAAGCCAATACTATTGTAATGCCTTATGCAATGGATGATGTGGCTTGCCTTGCTCAAGTGGGGTGTCAACAAACTCCTGGTCTTCAACACCAAAGCAATTTCCTAATGAAAATATTTTTAAATAGCAAAAGAAAATGTCACATAAAGCATTTCTGTTGGCCAGAAATTCTGTACATACTGGAAAATACCAAATTTTGCCAGAAAATAAAGGGGCTCAAGACAAAACCACTGCAAAAAGAATCAATTGATTTGGACTTGTGGTTTAAAAACTAGAGCTGGTCAAAGTTTTTGGTCAAACTGGACTAAATATTGAATTTAAACAGAAAATCAGAAAATACCCAGCCGGCCACGTCGAACACGTAAAGTGGAGGGGCGCCTTCACTTAAAACGGTTCGGCGCGCGGTGTCCGCTCTGTCATATTTAAAGGAGGGAGAGAGAGAACAGAGGCGAGGCGGCTCACCGGCGGTGGTCACCGGCGATAGAGATGGCGGCGAGGTCGGGAGATGGCGGGAGTGGATCAGGCACACAGAGACGGTCCCGTAGGTACCCGCAGCTCGACCGGAGGTGGCCGGACGGCGTCGCCCCCTTCCTCTCCGGCGGCGGCTGGCTTCGGTGGTCATCGGAAACGGCGATTCCGGCAGCGCCTCAGCGAGGAAAGGGGTCAGGAAGGTCTAGGGGAGTTCATTGAGCTCGAATGTGGGGTCGGACAGGGCCGGGATACAGTGGAGCTAGCGGGCGGCGGAGGGGGATTGGGCGGCAGCGGTTCGGCAGGAGTTGCGGGAGACGAGCTCCCGGCTCTCGACGGAGCGCTCTGGAGGCGTTTGGGAGGGGGACAGGTGGAGTGGTGAGGCTGGGAGAGGCCGGGCACGGCCTTTTATAGGTGGCGAGGGGTGCCCGAGCCGATCGGCGCCGCGGACACATTGCCAGAGCAAGTACGGCGAGGTGGCCATCGCGGTGCGGGGCGAAGTTATGGGAGTGAGCAGGCGAGTTAATGGACGAGATGGCTCAGCGAGGAGAAGACGACAGCCAGCTCACCCACTGTGGCCGCACGGGCGCAACAGTGGTGGTGTTCGGTAGCAGCTGGCGAGGGCGTCTCTGGTGATGGGGAGGGTTCTGGAGGGCCCAGGTGGTTGGCGGGGACGCTGTCGGCATGAAAAGACAAGGAGGGGCGGCGAGGGCTGGCCAGAACAGTCGTGTCCGACGTGCCTGAGCGCGCAGAGCGCGACTTTGGCCGTGCTAGCCTCGTGATCACCACGGGCACTGGCACTCCGAGGCCACGCACGCCTGGCAAACCTTGTCCATTGCGTCGACCTGAGCTCAAACAGTATGTTCATGACACGGGTAGGGCTAGGGATGGCTCAAGCTGCCCGAGCTCATCCAAAACAGCTTCTGGCTAGGATCTTGGGAGGGTTCTAGAGAGGAAATGAACTGGGGATTGAGTCAAATGATTTGTCTTGGGTGTTCTAGGTTGGAAGGAGTACATGCTGGAGAGATTTGAGCAACTTTTGCAAAGATTTGAGCATAGCTCATGTACAACTCACAATCTAGTCCAGAAACATGTTGAGGAAGATGCACTCACATGGATGCTCTCCTTAAGGTGAAATTTGGTAATTAGAGGTTATTTGGTGGTGATAAGATGCTATAAAAATTTCAGAACCATTGGACACTTCTACCTAGTACTTCCTTCGCAATGGTTTGAAATGACCATAGGCTTGTCAGAATATTTTTGCTGAAAATTGAACTGGACTAGGAGATATTTTTGGATATTGTGGAAAGATATAACTCCTAGTATCCTAGGGATTAATTTGAGAATTTTCTGAGGCATGAAAATATAGGTTGCTTCACAAAGGCCAATTCTGTCCAGAAAGTAAAAGGAATTTTCTGGGCAGAATTTTGTACTGAACAATGAAATATTTTTGGGTATTGTAGTAGTAGATGATGTCAAGAAGGTGTGGTATTAATTTGGGAATTTTCTGATGAGCAAAGCTATAGGTTGCTTCACAACCCATAGTGAAAATAGGTATTTCCAAAGGAGAAAATGAATTATTTTGGAGGAATAAAAATTAGAGTTTAGGTCGGAGGGTGTGAGACAAGATATTGGTGAGGTGTTGAGGGTGTTGGATCATTTAGAAAGAAATTCAAAGAACCCTCAAGTCCAAAGTCAATGAACCAGATTGAAATTCACTCAAAAAGCAAATAAAACCAGAAAAATATTTGCAAAGAAAAAGTGGCCAAAACCAGGGTGTCACTAACAGCCCTGTCGCGGCGTCGGGGAAGAACTGGGGAGGAGGAGGAGGAGAGAGAGAGGCCTCACCGGTGGGGCCCGGACCCACCCGTCAGCGAGACAGAGGCGGCCAGCTGGGATAAGTGGAAGTGCATTCGACGCTTTTACATTTTTCCCGACGGGAAGCATATTTTCCAAAATGCGCCTTCTGTTTCAGCCCATCCGCCGAAATCCTTACATAGCGGTCGTTCGTCAGGTAAGCGCAGGAATGAATAGGGTTTCGTTGGTTTTCTGCCTAACGAACGAACGGCCACAACTTTTTAACCGTAACTCCAATTCACGTGAATCCAAAGCCCACCTTCATATTTTTCCGATCCCGTTCTGATGACATCACTTTCACAATGCTTGCCCATTCTGAAGATGACCATTTTGCCCCTGCCCTATATTCAGCCCTCCGAGAGAGAATCTTTTCCGGCAAATTTTTCCGCGAGATGATTGCACCTCTTTTCGGAGTTTTCCCTCACCCCCAGGCAAGCCGACCATCTGATATATGCCCTAAAGCATTGCTTCTATCTTATTCTTGTGTGTTTAATTAATGAATATGTTTACGCTCGGGTCCATAGTAGTGAGCTATATGTGACCCTGATGAACCCTTGCTTGCCTTTCTCTGATAACGGCACCACGCCTGTGTTCTGAGCTACTTTCGGCCGTCCGGGGTGGATGCCAACTTTATATTTCCCTTTTCAACAACTGTCCCCTGTTCTGAGCTACTTTTCGGCCGTCTCGGGCAGCTGTTGAATTTCTTTTTGTAGCAGTAACCCCATGCTCTGAGCTACTTTCCGGCCGTCTTAGGGAACTGCTACTTTCTTTTTATCAACACCGTCTCATGCTCTGAGCTGCATTTCAGCCGTCTTGACCGGGGTTGAGTTATTCCAGTAACGTCCCAGATCTAAGTTGTCAAGACCGTTCTGGTGGCTACTGGTTTATTTGCCGGTTTCATGCAAGGGTTCGGATGGTCGTAACCTACAACTAAAACTTGTAAAGTAATAAACTTGCCATCTAAACATTATTTCGCTAATGACTCATTGTGATAGTATATGGAGATAGGTTGTTATGTTTCCATAGTAGTTACATCATGCATTGTTGCTATTATTGCAATGATAAATAATGTGACTTAATAATGACAACCTCCTCCGTCGGCTGGATCGAGTCATAGTGACACCGAACCGAGCTCATCAGTGCAGCCACATTTGCCTTTATGGGAAGGCCCTAGCTTGGTCTATTGTCTTGCCTCTTATTGCTACGACCAAAGAGGGGGGATTATGCGTGCGTGCTACCCTAGCCCGGTAGGCGGCAATAATCCTGTGAGCCCAGTTTAGTTTTATGTGTACAGGTCCCCGTTTGGGACAGTTTAGTCTGGCCATGACGGTGGCAGGTGTCAGGAGTGACACAGGGGCCACCCAGGACATGACCCGGAAGGGGTATGATTGTCGGTGGGGCCATAAGAGTGCCAGACAATAGACAAGTTTTGTTGGAGCAGCACCGGTCCACCCGAATGGGAACATGTACTAAGGTACAAGGCCAGGAGCTCGATAGTGTGGGTAAAGTGCGCAACCTCTGCAGAGTGTAAATCTATTTGAATAGCCGCGTCCTCGGTCATGGGACATAGTTTGAACTAGGTCACACTATTTGGTCTGTGTTGAGTCTGGAGGAGTTAATCGAATGATTGCTAAGAACGAACCAGATAAGGTAAGTTTTGTCAGCACAGATGCCTGGACATCGAATGATGTCAGGGAATTGAGATGTTAGCCATGGGATGGCTATGAAGGAGATGGTCAGATGACCGTAAAGAACTTGGATCCGCAAGGATCATGTGAATGAACTTGATCAATTGCATTTACCGTTATGCTTTACCTGATACCAAACCTTGTGGCACCCCAGCTCAGAGGAACCGGAGCACCCCGTATTCCAGCCCAGCGATCAAGTTTTCTGGAATACGGCACTGCTTGGCATAGAACAAATCAGATCTTTATTACAAACAATTGGAGTACAAGGTTTGGGGTATTACAAAGGGTTACATTGACAACACTATGTCTGCTAAGGTAGTTCTATGCTAGCAGCAGGACCACTCGTTGCAGCGGAATAATGACAACGGTGATGGACTCCACTCCGCAGGGACTCTGGCTGGGACACGTCCTAGCTCGTGACTCGGAATCCTCGGGTTATGCAAACATGGCAGCACCTGCAAACTGGCATTACACGCCAGGTGAGTACTTTGAATGTTCTCGCAATCTCACAACAAACAAAAGCATAAAGGCAAAGCAACATCATAGCAATCATGATTATATGAGGATCAATTGTTACTAAAAAGGGTGGAAGAAAATAATAAACATGTTATCTCCGAACGGTCTGCACTAGTCACCAATGTTAAGGTCACGGAGACCGCCTTACTCTTGGCTATCCAGTCGCACCAACTGCTCTCGTGATCAACTCGAGACCGTCTCAGTATACATGGACGGTCATCATCAAGATCATTACCAAGATTTATGAACAGCCTTCTGCCAAGTGGTTACCATGCTATACCAAGACGAGTTCATCCATCATTATCAAGTCATTCCTACACTGGTGTTGATCCGACAGTGTGACTTAGTGCGAGCTGTGTCCAATACCGTGGACGCGGCTATTCGAATAGATTCTTACACTCTGCAGAGGTTGCGCACTTTACCCACACCATGGACATTCGTCCAACGAAACTTGCCTAACCCGTGACCCTTCTATCGTACCACTGACAATCATTCCCCTTCCGGGTCATGCCCTGGGTGGCCCCTGTGTCACTCCTGACACCTGCCACCATCATGGCTAAACTAAACTGTCCCAAACGAGGACCTAACCTCAATAACCAAACCGGGCTCACAAGATTATCGCCGCCTACCTGATCAGGGTAGCCTGCGTGCATAACCTTCCCTCTTTGGTGGTACCGATAAAAGAGCACGAGGTTAGACCAAGTCAAGGCCGTCCCATTCCGGCAGATGTGGCTGCACTAGGAAGCTTGGCTTGGTGCCACTTGATGTAAACTGCTAGTTACTGCCACTCCGGTATCATGGTGACTTCTCCGTCATGACTGACACTCCGGTATCATGGTGATCCAGGGTACAACAATAACCAACTAGTAATTCAATGAGCAACATGAATAAGTTACTGCCACTAACTCCATAGTCAGAATGCCAGACGGGATCACGAAGTAATCATAGATGGTAATCTCCTAATAGCATCATGGCATCATCAAACTTGTAAACTGCTAGTTACTAATAATCCAATCATCAACATGACAGTAACATAACCAAGAAATCCTCTAGTTGTTGCATGAATTACCCAATTATAAATAATTCAAATTTTAGCATGAATATTTATTTAAAACCATGGCATTGCAATGCAGTCATGCAAATGAGAGTTGTGGCTTGCCTGGCACCAAAGGAGTGTGGGAATACTCCTGGCCTTCACCAACCCTTCAAATCATTCTGAAAAGTATTTTTGGAAACATTTATAAACAACACATACAGCATTTTCCTTTGTCCAGAAATTCTAAACAACAGAGAAAACTACCAAAAATTTCTAGCAAATAAAGGAGCTCATAAGAAAAATAATGCAAAAATAATGAACTCATTTGGACTTATGGTTTAAAAGATATTGCTGGTCAAAGTTGAGTCAAACTTCTGGATTTAATTGAATTAAAACAGAATTCAGAAAAATCCTCAGCCGGCCACGTCGAAGATGTAAAGTGGGAATACGCCTCCACTTACGTACCCCTTCGGCCATGGCTGGGTCGCTGACAGGTGGGGCCTGACTGTCTGTTTTGAACAGAGGGAGAGAGGGAACATAGGACAGCGGGCGTACCGGCGGCCGTTCGCCGGCGTTGAGGTAACGGCGGAGCTGGGCGAGGGCGGGGATGGAACGAGTGCTTGATGGCGAGCACGCCCGTACCACTAGCTTGACGGGAGACGGTCGGACGGTGTCGACCCCTTCTTCTCAGGTGGCGACGAGCTTCGGGCGTTGACCGATCTGGCGATTCCGGCGAGCTCTCGATTAGAGGAGTGGCTAGGGAGGACCAGAGGAGCACCAGGAGCTCGGGGGTGGGCTTGGTTGCGGCAGAGGGACACCGGAGCGAGCTGGGGAAGCAGGGGCAGAGCGGCGGAGCTCCTCATTGGAGACGGGGAAGGAGAGCTTCCCGGCTCTGGTTCTGGGTGCGGGGCGATGATTGAGAGGTGGGGAGGGCGAGTGGTGAGGAGAGACGAGGCCGGGGAGCGGCTTTTATAGCTGGGGGCGATGCCCGAGCCACCCGCCACGGGGAAATGGCCGGCGTCCCGCGTTGATCTGGCCATCGTGCTGGCGACCGAGCCGCGTGAGGAGGTGACGGGAGAGGGCAGAGGAGTAATGGCGTTGGCTTGGAGCGGCGAGGAAGACGCCAGCCAGCACGGCCACAGTCCCCGTACGGAGCAACAGTGACGGCGATTAGCTATGTCCGGCAAGCTCGTTGCTGGCGATGGGGAGCCTCCAGAAGGGCTAGGTGGACGGCGGGGAGGATGCTGGCGCATCCGGACATGGTACGGCGACGCGGGCACGCGGCGCTAGCGAGGCCCGAGAGGGTTCGGCGCCCAGAGCGCAACTTTGGCCCTAGTAGACGCGTGGTCACCGCATGCACTGGCGCACGCGCTGCGCTCTGGCACATCCGGTCATGTCTACGCGATAGTCTCCTCATCCTGTGGCCTCCCTGTGCATCTAGTTTGACAAGAGATGGCTTGGACAGCTGGCTAGCTTCCAGAAAAGTTTCTGAACAAAAACTTGAGCAAGATGCTGGGGAAAAGTGGCTAGAGCTTTGACAGGGAAAATTTGTCACACTGAAGTGTAGTAGGAAGGTGCCCATTCTGGGAAAATTTCAGACCAAATGGACAAGTTTTGGATGCAGTTGCTTCATAACTGCTTCTCTGGTCCAGAAACCTGTTGAAGATGATGCACTCACATAGATGGCCTCCTTGGGTTGAAACTTGATATCTGGGGGTTATTTGGTGGTGGCAAGATGCTATAAAAATTTCATCTCATTTGGGTAAGTATAAATGGTACTTCCTTCACAATGCTCTCCTTTGGACAGAAACTTGGCGGAATTTTGTGGAGAAAATGGCTTGACAAAATGATGTGTATTTTGGCATGCTCAAAGAATATAGTGATATTTGAGTCCTGGATTAATTTCAGAATTTATGAAGCAATATAAAATATAGTTGCTTCACAAACTGAAATTGTGACCAGAAGCAAAGATTGGATGGTGTGCTCACCATGAGCATGGAATCTTGAATATTTTCACATATCCAAGGTTCACATGGTCCAAAGAATTTATGAGAATTTTGTTAGAATTTTGGGGAAGACAAAAATATAGGTTGCTTCACAACCTAGAACTCAGGGGTTATTCCTTTAGGAGAAAAGGGAATATTAAATTGGAATAAAAGTTGAGATTGGGCAAGAGTAGAAATGACATGACTTTGGAGAAGTTTTTGGAAGCTTGAGTCACTTGGGAAAGGAAAGTAAGAATATTCCCAAGTTTTAAGTCCATAGAGCCATTCAAATTAAAAAATCCAAACTAATATCCAAATAAAATTCAAATGGGTTTTGAAAAGAAAAGTTGGGAACAACCAGGGTGTCACAAACCTACCCCCCTTAAGAAAATCTCGTCACCATCCGGCGAAGGGGACATACCTATGTGCGGCTTGGATCCATCAGCTGTCTTGTCTTCGTTGGTTCACTCGCCTTTTAACTGCCTCTTCTGATGGCTCTAGTGCTATCTTTTCCAACGACTGCATTGAATCCTTCTCTTTCCTATCAGGCAAACCTTCTATCCTGGTAGTTTGTAGCCTGGGGTTGGTTGGTAGCGAGTAGTATCAACAGAATAGCTCATTTTCAAGGCTTGGAGCTAGTTGCTTTGAGTTTTGTTGTGATACTTCGTACACCGTCTGCCAAGGGCGAGACATCCATTCTGGGTACAGAGCTCACGTGCTCATATGGCCTTGGGTGACTAGAGGTAGCTTTCTTTCTGCGTTGTCAGAATGCTCAGTCTGACTGTGGGTTCCGTACTGATGTTTCCTTCTGTCTTATGCATTTCTGACATTGTCCTTAGGTGATTCACAACTGTGTTCCCAGAAAATGCACTGGGGTTGCTACAATAGTGTTGTCTGGTACCTCTTAAGATATTTTTCTCAGTTGGCGACGAAACAGCATATCCTCTATAGTCCTTGTTGTGACCACTGAGCTAAACAACGTATGGCTACTATTTTGGGTAACTTTCAGAGCATAGCCTCTCATGTTAGTTGATGGCCCATATTCATGATGAGTATGACATGCTGGCTGTATTGTTGTGGCCGCATATGCAAGAGTCTGATAAGAATTGGCAATATCACCTTGTCTGTGAGGCTTTACTTTTTTTGACCGTCACGAGGTTGTGTATCGGAAACTTCTTTGTTCTTGAGGGTTCATTTTTGTGGGCCCGTCATGACCGGCCAACACGTCTTCTTGTTCGTATCATATGTTATTCTTGCTTATCCCGCAGGGATTGCTGCGTTCATATCCTTCTTTGAAGTATGGGGCCAATGTTTCTCTAAACACAGTCATTCCCGTGTACGAGTGGCTCGCATGAACTGATCCACTGGACTGCATGCTCACAACATATGCAGGGGTAGGATAAATCCTCTCATAACCACTGAGTTCTGGAGCGGACATGTGTCTGGACGAGTTCATACTTCTGACAAGGTTGTTGTGGCCATGATGGCATGCTGAAGAAGGCTGAATACCTTATGTTCGAAGCTTCTGCCAGGGTTGTGTGCCGAAGAAAGCTGGGTATGGTACCTCAGAAGTTTACCCTCATGTTGCTTACTGAGGAAGGTCGAGTGCCTTATGCCGGAAGCTTTCTGCGGTAGCGGGCTGAGGGAGATTGGAATGCCATACCCCAGAAGATTTTCTCACCAAGTGGCATAGCGAGGAAGGTTGGGGAGTCTTGCATCGTAAGCTCCTCCTGACAACTTGCGGAGGAAGGCTGGGTTCCTTGTACCAAAAGCTTTGCACTGTGATACACAGTCGGACCTGTGGCCGATTCTGGCTTCCTTCCGAAGTATCCGGAATTTACTCATAGCGGAGCCAGAACTTGGTATAGGCCATATCTCGACCTAAGATATTTCGTTGGTCATGCACATTGCTTGTCCTTCTGCTGGTCTGATCATTGCTATTGTAAAGGTTGCACAACTAATGCAGACTTCGTGTTGACAATTAATCCAGATGTGTGCCGATAATAAGTAGTTGGCGGATAATTCCATTCAGTTTGGCTGAACTTCCAGGTATTTGGAATTCTCATTGGTTCTGGGTAGTCATGAACTTATCCAAGTATTCTTCGCAAGCCTTGTTCCCTTTGCCCAAATTTTTTTGTATATGCACCGGTGAATTCCAAAGTATGCTTTGAAATTTGTATCAACATGCCAGAGTTTTGTTGTTGCTCTCGGCACATTCACGTTCTTGAAATATGTCTTCTGTGGGTAATAAATGATTCTTGAGTCCGGTCGGGGGGATGAGCCCCGGGTAGGCTCAAGAGGACAAGTCACCATTTCGAAACTCAGCCAGGGGAGCGGCCCCTGGCTGGCTGGAGCCCGGAAGACGGCCGACTGGCTTGAGCCCGGAAGACGGCCCGCTGGCTTGAGCCCGGAAGACTGCCGGCTGGCTTGAGCCCGGAAGACTGCCGGCTGGCTTGAGCCCGGAGTACGGCCGGCTGGCTTGAGCCCCGAATACGGCCGGCTGGCTTGAGCCCGGAAGACGGACGGCTGGCTGGAGCCCAGAAGACGGCCGGCTGGCTGGAGCCCGGAAGACGGCCGGCTGGCTGGAGCCCGGAAGACGGCCGGCTGGCTGGAGCCCGGAAGACGGCCGGCTGGCTGGAGCCCGGAAGACGGTCGGCTGGCTGGAGCCCGGAAGACGGTCGGCTGGCTTGAGCCCGGAAGACGGCCGGCTGGCTTGAGCCCGGAAGACGGCCGGCTGGCTTGAGCCCGGAAGACGGCCGGCTGGCTGGAGCCAGGAAGAGGGCCGGCTGGCTTGAGCCCGGAAGACGGCCGGCGGACTTGAGCCCGGAAGACGGCCGGCTGGCTTGAGCCCAGAACACGGCCGGCCGGCTTGAGCCCGGAAGACGGCCGGCTGGCAACCCTGCAACTCGTCCGGCTGGCAACGCTGCAACCCGTCCGGCTGGCAACCCTGCAACCCGTCCGGCTGGTAACCTGGAGCCAGCTGGCCTGCCACACGAAGTCAACCACAACGTCCCGTCGGACTGCGCGGACGAGATGGCCACGCTCTACAGTAGAGCACTGTAGATGGGCGGCAGGCACTGTATACGGATAGCCGGCACTGTTCACACGTCTTGTGTCCCTATCCCCCAATAGTGTAGTGGGCATGTGGGCCACCCCTTGTCCCCTGGGCTCCCCGTTATAAGGAGCACCAGGGGAGGCCTCACAGACACACGGGCTCTCAGGCCAGCCACGCTCTCACTCTGCCTCTCGTTCTCACTCTCACAGGAGAAGAGGAGAGCTCAGTGCCTCCTTCTTCCTCCTCCAAACAGCTCCAGGAGCAACCATGTACTACCATATACTCCACATATACATCAGACATGCAGGAGTAGGGGTGTTACCTCCCACGGAGGGCCCCGAACCTGGGTAAACCACCGTGTACAGTTGCGCAAACCCGTCCCGGATCTCCACTGTAGCCTTGCCCTCACCTCTTCAAGCCATCCCATGGCATCTGCCGTGACGCGGCACCCCCCGCGAGAATACCACGACAGTTGGCGCCCACCGTGGGGCTCGCTGCTACTGGAATTGCGGTCCGGGCGGGACCCTTTTCGTTACCACCACCGCGACGCCGGCCGTCGGTCGCGGCTCCTGCACTGCTCCGCCCCGCCTCCGTACGCGCGTCTGCTCCCCACCGCGCCGCCTCACTCCGGCCGGCCGCACCGCTCCCCGTGCTGCTCCGCTCGCAGGCTCACGGACAGTTCGTTCCCGCTTCGGTTGAGCTCTCTGGTCGCGCCACCATTTTTTCCTCAAATCCCACCACCAGGCTTCGAGGCTCATGGTCAACACCGCCGCGGGCTCCCTGCGCTGCCTTCTCTCCTTCGCAGCTCTGCCCCGCCGCGTTGGCCCTCTGCTCCGCTCCGCCCACGCGTGCGCGCAGCCTCCCAGGCTCGCCTCCGCGCCCCTCCGTCCACGCGGGCGCGCGTGCCAGCCTCTGCGCGTCCACTCCTCTCGCTCAAAACACACCCATGGAGGCTACTAGCCCTGTTCCGGCGCGCACTGTGGATGCGGGCGGGACTGCAGTTTACTCTTGCTACTCCCTATGGCTCCAGATCCCCGCGCCGGGAGAGGCCAAGCCCGCACCCCACGTCCACGGTGCCGCCGCCGCCGCTGCACCCCACGGGCAACACCCATGGCGCCCCTGCGTCCTTCTCCTCCCTGGCTGCCCGCCGCCCTCACCCCCGCGCGGCCGCGCGCAGCTCGACTGGCCCGCGCCCCCGACCGGCTCCGCCTCGCCTGGCCGCCTCGTCCACCCCGAGGGCCTCCCCTGCAGTGCTCCTCCCCCGCACGACCTGCTCCGCCCACGAGCACGAGCTCCGCCTCCCCGAGATTCCCCCGAGCTCGGCCTCCCGTGTCGCCGCGCTGGCCCGCCCCCTCTACTGCGTCTCCGCCGCCCCGCGGCCTTCTCCATCTTGGCGCCGCGCGCGGCGGCCCCGTTCGCACCACCACCACCTCCTCGCCCGTCACGCAGCCCCGCGCGTCCGCGCCTCCCCACGGCTCCCCGTCGCCGCTCCCAGCTGCTCTGCTCCGGCCGCCCCGGCCTCGGAGCGCCCGTCCACCCGCGCTCCCCCGCCGGCGTGTCCGCGTTGCGGCGCCCGCGCGCGCCCCCTGCCTCGCTCCGCTGCTCCTGCCCGCGCCTTCTGCCTCACTCCGCGGCTCCCGCGCTGCGCCGCTCCCCTGTCCCGGGCACCCCCGCAACTGCCCGCGCGCGCCGGCTTGCGCTGCCCCTCCGGCTCGCGCCTCCTGCGCGCCCGCCGGCTGCCACGTGCTCGCTGGCTCCTGCGCCGGCCGGCTCCGCTTTCCCCGCGGCCGGCTCGCCGCCAGCCGGCCCCGCCCGCTTGCCGGCTGCGCCCCTGCCTGCTCCCGCTGCTCAGCTGTCGCGGCCGACTGCCCAAGAGTCAGAGGAAAAGAAACGAAGAAAAGGGGCCGGCTGCCCAGCCGGATAAAAAAAATGCTGCCGGATAGGAAGGGGCCCGCCAGCTGCGCCCGCTTCAATGCCCGGCCGACTGCGCCTGGTCGGCTGCGTTGCCAGCCCGGCCGCCCGTCCTCCTCGACGCCGGCTGCGCCCGCTTCGACTCCAAGTCGCCCGTCCGCTTCGACGCCTGGCCGGTCGGTTCCGACCGGCTGGGGCGCCCCTCCACCGCCCGGAGGCTCGGGCCGCCTGCCAGAGGTCACTTCCGACCCGTCCGCGTCAAAAAGCAATGTGAGCTCCTCATTCGCATACCTTTGCACCGTGAAAACAACAGATAACCCCGAGCAACCCTCGGGGGCTATCTCCGCTTTTTTCCAGCTGCTTTACTGTTCACCCCGGCGCCAGCTAGTCTCGGCCCGGGGGCTGGCCGTTTGGCCCGATACGTTCTTCCCCGCAGACGGCATAGTAGTGTGCACGGTACCGAAGGCCAACTCTTCGCCTCAGCTACAGACCGGCTCCGGGCTGTCCGGCTAGCGAGACCACAAGCTGTAGGTCACCCCACGCGAAAAACGTCCGGGGGAGAAAACGGCTTGGGCAACCCGGTCGTTTCTTTATGAGTATCTGCTCGGTCGAATCTGGTCCCAGAGTCCGAGTACTGTACACTCTACTCCGCGGCCCACTCTTCGCCTCAGCTACAGACCGGCTCCCGGCTGTCCGGCTAAGCAAGAGCAAAAGCCAAAGAGCGGAGGGGACATGAAAAAGACTAAAGGGGGCTCGGACGAAACCGAGTCGGCACCCTCTGCATAAAACTTGCGCTGCCAAAGTTAAATATTTGATATGTCTGCGCTGACTAACTTTGTCTTTCGCATGCTCATTTTCGTGGGGAACCCACCTCCTCGCCCGGAGGCTCGGAGGCTACACCCAGTGGGTGCGCCGGTGCGCCCCGCTGGAAAAACGCCTCGCTGGCTACCCCCGAAATCATGAATGCGACCGTCTGCTTCAGCAACAGCGAAGACCCTCTGCCCGACTCTTCGAGTCGCCCGGAGGCTCGGAGGCTACACCCAGTGGGTGAGCTGGTGCGCCCCCACTGGAAATAGCCATCCGGCGGACTCCGCGTTCGCGCCCGGCAGGGCCCCGCGCCCGCCAGCCGGCGGACTCCGCTCCACGCCCGGCGGCGCCTCGCGCCCACCTGCCGACGGACTCCGCGTCCGTGCCCGGCGGCGCTCCGCGCCCATCTGCTGCAACAAACTGCAAGGACCCTCCGCACGACTCTTTGAGTCGCCCGGAGGCTCGGAGGCTACACCCAGTGGGAGCGCTAGCGCGCCCCCACTGGAAGCAAGCCACGCCGGCTGCCGCCCGCAGCCGGCTGTCATCGACGACACTCTACCATGACAGCGAAGACCCTCCGCCCGACTCCTCGAGTCGACCAGAGGCTCGGAGGCTACACCCAGTGGGTGCGCTAGCGCGCCCCCACTGGAAGCAAGCCGCGCCGGCTGCGGCCCGCAGCCGGCTGTCTTCGACAATCTCTGCTTCAATATCAGCGAACACCCTCCGCCCGACTCTTCGAGTCGACCGGAGGCTCAGAGGCTACTGTCGGGGGGATGACCCCCGGGTAGGATCAAGAGGACAAGTCACCATTTCGAAACTCAGCCAGGGGAGCGGCCCCTGGCTGGCTGGAGACCGGAAGACGGCCGGCTGGCTTGACCCCGGAAGACGCCCGGCTGGCTTGAGCCCTGAAGACTGCCGGCTGGCTTGAGCCCGGAAGACGGCCGGCTGGCTTGAGCCCGGAAGACGGCCGGCTGGCTGGAGCCCGGAAGACGGCCGGCTGGCTTGAGCCCGGAAGACGGCCGGCTGGCTTGAGCCCGGAAGACGGCCGGCTGGCTTGAGCCCGGAAGACGGCCTGCTGGCTTGAGCCCAGAACACGGCTGGCCGGCTTGAGCCCGAAAGACGGCCGACTGGCAACCCTCCAACTCGTCCGGCTGGCAACCCTGCAACCCGTCCGGCTGGCAACCTGGAGCCAGCTGGCCTGCCACACGAAGTCAAACACAACGTCCCATCGGACTGCGCGGACGAGACGGCCACGCTCTACAGTAGAGCACTGTAGACGTGCGGATGGCACTGTATACGGACAGCCGGCACTGTTCACACGTCTTGTGTCCCTGTCCCCCCAATAGTGTAGTGGGCATGTGGGCCACCCCTTGTCCCTTGGGCTCCCCGTTATAAGGACCACTAGGGGAGGCCTCACAGACACACGGGCTCTCAGGCCAGCCACGCTCTCACTCTCCCTCTCATTCTCACTCTCACAGGAGAAGAAGAGAGCTCAGTGCCTCCTTCTTCCTCCTCCAAACAGCTCCAGGAGCAACCATGTACTACCATATACTCCACATATACATCAGACATGCAGGAGTAGGGGTGTTACCTCCCACGGAGGGTCCCGAACCTGGGTAAACCACCGTGTACAGTTGCACAAACCCGTCCCGGATCTCCACTGTAGCCTTGCCCTCACCTCTTCAAGCCATCCCATGGCATCTGCCGTGACGCGGCACCCCCCGCGAGAATACCATGACAAGTCCATTAAGAAAAGACTTCAAGGTTCACCCCACTAACTGAAATAATCCTTGTGTTGAGGACGGAATCATTTTGTCCCTTCTGGTGTCCATTGCTGACAATTCATCTGACTGCTTCTTAAATGTGATCTGTTCTGAGGCAAACTCCCTCAGGTAAATTCTGGCATTGTCGGTTGCACACAAATTCTGCTTCTTACCCATTATTCATTCTTGACAGATCTGGTGATAATGTTCTTAATATCGGGCAGTTGGCTTGGCTTGACTCTTACTGAATTTGGATTATTGGGTATTATCCAAGTTGTGTTCAAGTCTTCTTATGTAGCTCGTGTGGATGGATCCAGTCGGAGCAAAAGAACGAAATCGACAAAAGAAGCAAAAACCGCAAAACCCAAAAATACCAAAAAGCAATTAAAGCCCAAATTTTGCGGACTTTGCACACGTGGCCAAAGATTCACTAGTATAACTAGCCTAGCGCACTCGATGCACCTCTAAGGACTTAGAAGCAAAACCACACAATGCTCCTGGTAGCAATTGGTGTCAAGCTCCTATTACTTCCTTAGGGAACATCAAACTCGATGCACGACCATAGCCAAAGTGGCTTAGTCAATGATCCGGGGTTGTGAGGGAAAGACAGAATTTATAGGGATTTCCCAAAGGAAACTAGATTTAAGGAGAGGAATGCCATGATTAGCAAGCAAAGTAGGGATATCTGGTTTACCTAGGGGTTAAGGGCTCACGGGTCATTGCCTGGTGCGAACATTTCCCACCGGAGGCAAAGGCCATGAGAGTTGGGGGGGTCTGACGGAGCCAAAAACCTATGGGATTACCTTATGATCAATAGTAGTCGTGCCTGTTTGGCAAAGATGGCTAAAACTCATTTGGGCTTTCTACTGAGCACAAGACAATGAAGTCCAGCTAGGGTAACCTACAGTCAGATTGGCTGCTCTGATACCATCCGTTGTGGCGCCCCTCCTGAATACCACTGTAGCCAGACGGTCGCCGCACACACTAGCCCAGGAAATCACTCTGGCGTGCGTGTTTGCTACAAGTATCATGAACATAGGCACAACTGTAATAAGCATATATTTATTAGCCATTGTGGTTGGAATAAATACATCATGGTTACAAAGCTAGGGCAGCGGAAAAATACTAACTAAGGCAGCACGGACTTGGAGATGCTCCAATCAACAGGGATCTGAATGGGTTACTCTTCTAGCCTGCGAACGCTTTCGCTCCTCGCTGGTGGACGTCGGATCCTTAGGTGAACCTGGCCACGTTGAAGGCCGCTGGGTACTTTTGAATGTACTCGCAAGACAACCAAATAACATATACACCAAGCAAAGCAATCCATGGCATTCAAGCATGTACTTGTTATCTTAACGATATTAGTTATCATGTTATGGTTGGATTATCTATCAATATAGCTACTAAAATGAAGACAATAAGGTAAAGCATAATAGTAAATGCAATCGATCAAGTTAATTCACATGATCCGTCTGGATCCAAGTTATTACGGTCATTCGACCGTTTCTTTCATAGCAATCCCATGGCTAACATCTCAACTTCCTGACATCATCCTATGTCTAGGCATCTGAGCTGTAAATCTGACAAAGCTTACCTTATCTGGTTCGTTCTTAGCAATCATTCCGTTAACCCCTCCAGACACGACACAGACCAAATAGTGTGAACTAGTACGAACTGTGTCCCATGACCGAGGATGCAGCTATTCGAATAGATTTACACTCTGCAGAGGTTGCGCACTTTACCCACACCGTGGAGCTCCTGGCGTCGTACTTAATACATGTTCCCATTCGGGTGGACCGGTGCTGCTCCAACAAAACCTGTCTATTGCCAGGCACTCTTACGGGCCCACCGACAATCATACCCCTTCCGGGTCAAGTCCTGGGTGGCCCCTGTGTCAGTCCTGACACCTACCACCATCGTGGCCAAACAAAACTGTCCCAAACGGGGACCTGCGCGCATATAACCTGGGCTCACAAAGTTATCCCCACCTACCTGATCAGGGTAGCACGCCCGCATAACCTTCCCTCTTTGGTGGTACCGATAAGAGGCAAGACAATAGACCAAGTTAGGGCCTTCCCATAAAGGCAAATGTGGTTGCACTGGTGAGCTCGGTTCAGTGGCACTATGAATCGATCCAGCCGACGGAGGAGGTTGTCATTATTAAGTCACATTCTTTATCATTGTAATAACAGTAACAATGCATGATGTAACAACTATGGAAACATCACAACCTATCTCCATATAATATCACAATGAGTCATTAGTGAAACAATGTTTAAATGGCAACTTTATCACTTTACAAGTTTTAGTTGTAGGTTACAAGTTTTAAATGAAAAATATTGCAAATGACTTGGCAATATTTTTGCATATCCAGGGTTTACAGGGATAGGATGATCAATGGGAAAATTTTGGGAGGTAACAGATTCAAAGGAAATTGGGGTTCCTTTGTAAATTGGGGTTCCTTTGTAAATTGGGGTTCAAAGTCAAATCCCGCGAAGGAAGAAATCGGGGAGCGAAAACGAGGGTGTCACAAACTCCGTTGTGGCGCCCCGCCTGAATACCACTATAGCCAGACGGTCGCCACACACACCAGCCCAGGAAATCACTCTGGCGTGCGCGTTTGCAACAAGTATCATGAACATAGGCACAACTGTAATAAGAATATATTTATTAACCATTGTGGCTGGAATAAATACATCATGGTTACAAAGCTGGGGCAGCGGAAAAATACTAACTAAGGCAGCACGGACTTGGAGAGGCTCCAATCCACAGGGATCTGACTGGGTTACTCTTCTAGCCTGCGAACGCTTCTGCTCCTCGCTGGTGGACGTCGGATCCTTAGGTGAACCTGGCCACGTTGAAGGCCGCTGCGTACTTTTGAATGTACTCGCAAGCAAACAGAATAACATATACACCAAGCAAAGCAATCCATGGCATTCAAGCATGTACTTGTTATCTTAACAATATTAGCTATCATGTAATGGTAGGATTATCTAGCAATATAGCTACTAAAATGAAGACAATAAGGTAAAGCATAATAGTAAAAGCAATTGATCAAGTTCATTCACATGATCCGTCCGGATCCAAGTTATTACGGTCATTCAACCCTTTCTTTCATAGCCATCCCATGGCTAACATCTCAACTTCCTGACATCATCCGATGTCCAGGCATCTGAGCTGTAAATCTGACAAAGCTTAACTTATCTGGTTCGTTCTTAGCAATCATTCGGTTAACCCCTCCAGACTCGACATAGACCAAATAGTGTGACCTAGTACAAACTGTGTTCCATGACCGAGGACGCGGCTATTCGTATAGATTTACACTCTGCAGAGGTTGCGCACTTTACCCATACCGTGGAGCTCCTGGCCTCGTACTTAGTACATGTTCCCATTTGGGTGGACCGGTGCTGCTCCAACAAAAACTGTCTATTGCCCGGCACTCTTACGGGTCCACCGACAATCATACCCCTTTCAGGTCAAGTCCTAGGTGGCCCCTGTGTCACTCCTGACACCTGCCACCGTCATGGCCAAACAAAACTGTCCCAAACGGGGACCTTCGCGCATATAACCTGGGCTCACAAGGTTATCGCCGCCTACCTGATCAGGGTAGCACGCACGCATAACCTTCCCTCTTTGGTGGTACCGATAAGAGGCAAGACAACATACCAAGTTAGGGCCTCCCCATAAAGGCAAATGTGGCTGCACTGGTGAGCTCGGTTCGGTGGCACTATGACTCGATCCAGCCGACGGAGGAGGTTGTCATTATTAAGTCACATTCTTTATCATTGTAATAATAGTAACAATGCATGATGTAACAACTATGGAAACATCACAACCTATCTCCATATAATATCACAATGAGTCATTAGTGAAACAATGTTTAAATGGCAAGTTTATCACTTTACAAGTTTTAGTTGTAGGTTACGACCATCCGAACCCTTGCATGAAACCGGCAAGTAAACCAGTAGCCACCAGAACGGTCTTTACAACTTAGATCTGGGACGTTAATGGAATAACTCAACCCCGGCTCAAGACGGCTGAAAAGCAGCTCAGAGCATGGGGTCACTGTTACAAAAAGAAATTCAACAGCTGCCCGAGACGGCCGAAAAGTACCTCAGAACACGTGACAGTTGTTGAAAAGAGAAATATAAAGTTGGCATCCACCCCGGATGGCCGAAAGCAACTCAGAACACAGGCGTGGTGCCGTCACCAAAGAAAGGCAAGCAAGGGTTCATCAGGATCATATACTGCCTACTACTATGCACTCAAACATAAACATATTCATTAAATAAACACATAAGAATAACATAGAAGCAATGCTTTAGGGCATATATCAGATGGTCGGCTTGCCTGGGGGTCGATAGATTTACCGGAGAGAAGTGTGATCACCTCATGGAAAAATTTGCCGGAAAGGTTTCTCTCTCGGAGAGGCTGGATATAGGGAAGGGGTAATTTGGTCATTTTTGGAATGTGTCAGCATGGTGAAAGTGATATCATCAGAACGGGCTCAACGAACAGAGAACGTGGGCTTTGTAATCTCCTGATTTGGAGTTACGGTTGCGGAGTTACGGCCGTTCGTTCGTTAGGAAGAAAACAAACAGAAAACTGTCCGTTTCTGCGCTTAACGAGTGAACGCCTGCAAACTAGTACTTTCGGCGCTGAGCTGAAAAACTGAAAGCGTACTTCGGCAGAATACGTTTCCCTTCGGGGAAAATAGAAATGCACCGAAGGCATGTCCACTGATATGACGTGGCGGCCTCCAGTCGCTGACGACTAGGCCCCATGCCACCTTCTCTCTCCTCCCTTCCCTTCTTCCTCCTCCTCTGTTTCTCTCGATGCCGCGGCAGGGTTCGGCTCCGGCGTGGCCCTGGCACTCCGGTAGGCGGCTTCGGCGACCGAGTAGACGGGCGGGTGTGCCAGCGAGTGCCGCATCTAGTGGGGGTCTCGGACACGGTTGGGAGCGGCCGGATGTGGGGCTCCATGGCGTGACCGAGGGCGGCGGCTGCGGTTGCTATGGGAGCTCCGGTGGGCGGGGAGGCTGGGAAACGGCGTGGCCGGAGTCGCTGACGAGCACCACGCCCATTGGCGGGTTGCACGAGCGGCGGGGGTGGCTGGTGGCGTGGCTGGGCCCATGGCCGTGGATGGCAGCCACGGCTGAGTCGCGGTGCTCCAGTGACCGAATCGGTCAGGTGAGGGCACGGGGGTGAAATAGAGGAAGATGGGAGGAGTGGTGTGGTCGAAGGAGGGCTCGGGCTGGGCTATTTATAGGCAGCCGAGGCCAGGCGATGAGGACGGCCGCGGGGATGCGCTGGCCAGTTACTGGAGCTCGCAAGCCACGCGGCTAGCGGCTTGCCGACGTTGGGTAGCTACACGGGCGAGCAGTAGAGCCCCGCTGGCTCACTCGAGAAGCCTCGGGGAGGAAGAAGACAGCGGAGGGAGGCGACAGAGGGGTTCACGGGAAAAACAGTGTCGCGGCGGCGGCAGCCGTGGCGCGAGGAGGAGGAATCCGGAGCGGAGAAGGGTCTAGGGAGGGGCTCGTGGACGCCGCGGAGATGATGGACATGGTCGGACGAGCGAAGGCTGGCCGGAGGTGACCGCACGGAGCTGGCAGAGTGCAGAGCGCCATTTTAGCGCGCTCTCTTGCGTGGTCACCAAGGGCACCGCGTGTCCAGGGCACCGGATGGTCCTGGAAACTTGTCAGCGGGATGTCTCACTGCTCAAATAGGTGAGAGAAGTAGCTGGAATCAGCTGGGTAGCTCTGAGGTGAAAGGTACTTGCAGAAACAATTTCTGACATGAAACTTAGATGGACTTTTCTGGAGAAATGGTTGGAGGGATGGGGCTGAATCCTTGTCAAACTGAGATGGGGTAGAAAGGAGTAGATGCTGGCATTATTTGAAGTCATTTGGACCTGGTTTGCATATACTTCCTTCACAATGCAATATTTGGTCCAGAAACTAGGTTTTGATGCTGTGCTCAAATAGTTTGATGAAATGAGCTGAATTTTGGTGTGGAGAGGTGATTTGGATATGATAATGCACTCGTAAAATTTCATGCCATTTGGATGCTCCTACATGGTACTTTCTTCACAATGCTTGAATATGGACAGAAACTAGATTGAATTTCTGGGAGAAAATGGCTAAATAAAATGATATGAATTTTTACATACTCACATCATATAGGGAATGTGAGGTCCTGGATTAATTTCAAGAATCATGGAGAAATATTAAATATAGTTGCTTCACAATCTCAAAATGGTCCAGAAACAAGAACTGGATGATGCTCTCAAACTTTGAACTGTGGAACTTGGGGTCTTGATGGAAATGGTGAAGATATGGATAGGACAAGCTCCACAAATTATTTGGGATTTTTCCTGCCTTCCAAAATGGTAGTTCCTTTGGAAAGTGCCCAAATTGCAATATTGGCTTTAAATAGGAAAATGCAATTTCCCTTATTTACTTATGGCCAATTTTTTATGAGACCTCAATATGATCACAAAGAATATCTCCACAAGTTTTCATGAACTTAGGAGATGGATAGATATTTTTCTGGATTTAATTCCTTTAACTGGCAGAAAAAGGAATTAATTTTAAATGAAAAATATTGCAAATGACTTGGCAATATTTTTGCATATCCAGGGTTTACAGGGATAGGATGATCAATGGGAAAATTTTGGGAGGCAACAGATTCAAAGGAAATTGGGGTTCCTTTGTAAATGCAGGAGTTAGGGTTTCCCTTCTGGTAACTCGAAAGGTTGGGTTTCGGTGGCAAAATCCTGAGAATATATCTTGGTTGGCAAGGTTGGACTGGAGAGAATCTCTGGTTGGATAGGGAAAGGCAAGACTAAATGACCATCTTCATATACCCAGGAGCGAGAGAAAATCCAATAACATCGGGAAAAAAAGACGGGAGTCATATCCCGCGAAGGAAGAAATCGGGGAGCGAAAACCAGGGTGTCACAAACCTACCCCCCTTAAGAAAATCTCATCCTCGAGATTTCTGGGCTTACCTTCCGGCGAAGGGGACATACCTGTGTGCGACTTGGATCCATCGGCTGTCTTGTCTTCGTTGGTTCACTGGCCTTTTAACTGCCTCTTTTGATGGCTCTAGTGCTGTCTTTTCCAATGACTGCATTTAATCCTTCTCTTTCGTGTCAGGCAAAACCTTCTATCCTGGTAGTCTTTAGCCTGGGGTTGGTTGGTAGCGAGTAGTATCAACAGAATAGCTCATTTTCAAGGCTTGGAGCTAGTTGCTTCGGGTTTTGTTGCGATACTTCATACACTGTCTGCCAAGGGCGAGACATCCTTTCTGGGTATAGAGCTCACGTGCTAGTATGGCCTTGGGTGACTAGAGGTAGCTTTTTTCTGCCTTGTTAGAATGCTCACTCTGATTGTGGGTTCCGTACTGATGTTTCCTTCTGTTTTATGCATTTCTGACTTTGTCCTTAGGTGATTCACAACTGTGTTCCCAGAAAATGCACTGGGGTTGCTGCAATAGTGTTGCCTTGTACCTCTTAAGATATTTGTCTCAGTTGGCAAGGAAATAGCATATCCTCTATAGTCCTTGTTGTAACCACTGAGCTAAACAACGTATGGCTACTATTTTGGGTAACTTTCAGAGCATAGCCTCTCATCTTGGTTGATGGCCCATATGCATGATGAGTATGACATGCTGGTTGTATTGTTGTGGCCGCATATGCAAGAGTCTGAGAAGAATTGGCAATATCACCTTGTCTGTGAGGCTTTACTTTTATTAACCACCACGGAGGTTGTGTATCCAAAACTTCTTTGTTCTTGAGGGTTCATTTTTGTGGGCCCGTCATGACCGGATAAGACGGCTCCTTGTCTGTATCATATCTTACTCTTGCATATCCCACATGGATTGTTGCGTTCATATCCTTCTTTGAAGTATGGGGCCAATGTTTCTCTAAACACAGTCATTCCCGTGTACGAGTGGCTCACATGAACTGATCCACTGGACTGCATGCTCACAACATATGCAGGGGTAGGATAAATCCTCTCATAACCACTGAGTTCTGAAGCGGACATGTGTCTGGACTAGTTCGTACTTCTGACAAGGTTGTCGTGGCCATGACGGCATGCTGAAGAAGGCTGAATACCATACGTTTGAAGCTTCTGCCAGGATTGCGTGCCGAAGAAAGCTGGGTAGCGTACCTTAGAAGTTTACCCTCATGTTTTTTATGAGGAAGGTTGAGTGCCTTATGCTGGAAGCTTTCCACGGTAGTGGGCTGAGGGAGATTGGAATGCCATACCCCAGAAGATTTTCTCACCAAGTGGCGTAGCGAGGAAGGTTGGGGAGTGTTGCATCATAAGCTCCTCCCGACAACTTGCAGAGGAAGGCTGGGTTCCTTGTACCAAAAGCCTTGCACTGTGATACGCAGTCGGACCTCTGGCCGATTCTGGCTTCCTTCCGAAGTATCCAGAATTTACTCATAGAGGAGCCAGAACTTGGTATAGGCCATATCTCGACTAAAGATATTTTGTTGGTCATGCGCATTGCTTGTCCTTCTGCTGGTCTGATCATTGCTGTTGTAAAGGTTGCACAACTAATGCAGACTTCGTGTTGACAATTAATCCAGATGTGTGCCGATAATAAGTAGTTGGCGGATAATTCCATTCAGTTTGGCTGAGCTTCCAGGTATTTGGAATTCTCATTGGTTCTGGGTAGTCATGAACTTATCCAAGTATTCTTCGCAAGCCTTGTTCCCTTTGCCCAGAAAATTTTGTATATGCCAAAGTATGCTTTGAAATTTGTATCAACATGCCAGAGTTTTGTTGTTGCTCTCGGCACGTTCACGTTCTTGAAATATGTCTTCTGTGGGTAATAAATGATTCTTGAGTCCATTAAGAAAACACTTCAAGGTTCACCCCACTGACTGAAATAATCCTTGTGTTGAGGACGGAATCATTTGTCCCTTCTGGTGTCCATTGCTGACAATTCATCTGACTGCTTCTTAGATGTGATCTGTTCTGAGGCAAACTCCCTCGGGTAAATTCTGGCATTGTCGGTTGCACGCAAATTCTGCTTCTGACCCATTCTTCATTCTTGACAGATCTAGCGATAATGTTCTGAATATCGGGCAGTTGGCTTGGCTTGACTCTTACTGAATTTGGATTATCGGGTATTGTCCAAGTTGTGTTCAAGTCTTCTTATGCAGCTCGTGCAGATGGATCCAGTCGGAGCAAAAGACGGAAATCGACAAAAGAAGCAAAAACCGTGAAAACCCAAAAATACCAAAAAGCAATTAAAGCCCAAATTTTGCGGACTTTACACACATGGCCAAAGATTCACTAGTATAACTAGCCTAGCACACTCGATGCACCTCTAAGGACTTAGAAGCAAAACCACACAATGCTCCTGGTAGCAATTGGTGTCAAGCTCCTACTACTTCCTTTGGGATCATCAAACTCGACACACAACCATAGCCAAAGTGGCTTAGTCAATGATCCCAGAGTTGTCAGGGAAAGATAGAATTTATAGGCGTGTCCCAACGGAAACTAGATTTAAGGAGAGGAATGCCATGGTTAGCAAGCGAAGTAGGGATATCTGGTTTACCTAGGGGTTAAGGGCTCACGGGTCATTGCCTGGTGCGAACATTTCCCACCGGAGGCAAAGGCCATGAGAGTTGGAGGTCTGACGGAGCCAAAAACCTATGGGATTGCCTTATGATCAATAGTAGCCATGCCTGTTTGGCAAAGATGGCTAAAACTCATCTGGGCTTTCTACTGAGCACAAGACAATGAAGTCCAGCTAGGGTAACCTATAGTCAGCCTGGCTGCTATGATGCTATCCGTTATGGCGCCCCGCCTGAATACCACTGTAGCCAGACGGTCGCCGCACACACTAGCCCAGGAAATCACTCTGGCGTGCGCATTTGCAACAAGTATCATGAACATAGGCACAACTGTAATAAGAATATATTTATTAGCCATTGTGGCTGGAATAAATACATCATGGTTACAAAGCTGGGGCAGCGGAAAAATACTAACTAAGGCAGCACGGACTTGGAGAGGCTCCAATCCATAGGGATCTGACTGGGTTACTCTTCTAGCCTGCGAACACTTCCGCTCCTCGCTGGTGGACGTCGGATCATTAGGTGAACCTTTTCACGTTGAAGGCCGCTGAGTACTTTTGAATGTACTCGCAAGCAAACCAAATAACATATACACCAAGCAAAGCAATCCATGGCATTCAAGCATGTACTTGTTATCTTAACAATATTAGCTATCATGTTATGGCAGGATTATCTAGCAATATAGCTACTAAAATGAAGACAATAAGGTAAAGCATAATAGTAAATGCAATTGATCAAGTTCATTCACATGATCCCTCCGGATCCATGTTATTACGATCATTCGACCCTTTCTTTCATAGCCATCCCATGGCTAACATCTCAACTTCCTGACATCATCCGATGTCCAGGCATCTGAGCTGTAAATCTGACAAAGCTTACCATATCTGGTTCGTTCTTAGCAATCATTCGGTTAACCCCTCCAGACTCGACACAGACCAAATAGTGTGACCTAGTTCGAAGACAGTGTACCCAGAAAGGATGTGCATGACCAAATAGTGGTTGTCCTGCTTGTCTGGCGGATCGACGAACCGGAGTTCCATCACCGCCTTGATTACTACACCTCTTCATCCTATATCCGTTCCCATTGCAAAATATCTAATTGATGAGCAACATCCATAAGAGAAATACAACAATGTGACACCAAGAAGACAAAATCAAGGAAAAACGAAATAAGCAACATAATTATACAAGGCAACCCAACATCATACATGGCAAACTAGTAGAGGGTATCATGGCGAGTACTGCTCATACGGCAGTTGACATATGCAAAGATGCTACAATGCATATATGTGCGAAAACTCAACATCCACTCTAGTTGCGCGGGTGGCATGGACACTGGCAGACTGAAGACTCCTCGTCATCTGATTCCGCCTCGGAATCGGAGCTGATGATGTGGATCACGTCCTTCGGAACAAAGGAAACACGGTGACGCTGATGGGAAGGTTCTCCCTCTGAGGGAGAAGAAGCACGACGCCTCAGCATCGGAGCAGCTGGAGTGGCTAGCAGCGAGGCCCACTCAGCTGGGGTCTCACATCAGATACCAGACGAAGTGCCCGGCTGTCCGAACGAGCTAGAAGGAGTCTTAGGCAAACGCGAAGGTGGAATAGGCGGAATAGACACAGGCGAAAACATAGGAGGAGGAGGAGACTGTGCTGCAGCAGCAGCTGCAAGTGCCTCTCGGGCGTGAGACAGCTCCTCAGCCAGGGAAGTGACCAGACGGTAACTGGCATTCAGGTAACGAGAAAACACACCAGTGGCCCGATCACTCGCCTGATCAATAGGCACGAAAAGGACTCGCCCTGTCGTAGGCGACAGGGTGGGGTAGTGAAATAAACCTGGATGTGTCTGCATCTCGACCTCATGGAAGCACAGGTCAGTGAGAGCCTTCATAGTAGCAAACTGAATTGCCAGATCGGGAGTAGAAGCAATTCTGCCCTTGGAGGAGCGGGAATACCTGCCGATCTCCGAACTCGCAGTAAGGAAGGCCTCAGCGTGGTACTCATATACCGAATCTGCAAGCTACTCTCGGAACACCTGATATACCGGATCTTCACCATTTGGATAAAGCCGAAGCCAGACGATGCGAAGTAGTACCGGAAAAGTGAACGGTGCCAGCTCATGGTTATAGTGGTACGGAACCGGTGCCATCTACACTCATAAGACCAACGGTTAGCAAAACATATGAATCTAGATGCATGCTATGCAACTGGCAAATGCAGCAAGCAAAACACACACCAAGACTCTAAACCTAGCGGAACTCTAGCGCGAGGTTAACTAGGGTGTCCTACATTCAGCACGGCTCTGATACCAAGCGTTGTGGCACCCCAGCTCAGAGGATCGGTTTACCCTATGTTCCCAACCCAGAGATCATGTCTTCTGGAAACACACAACAACTTGGAACAGAACAGAACTGATCTTTATTGATAGGATACAAGTACAAGCTCGGATGTTACATAGGATAGTGAGGCCAGGAGCACTACTCGTGCTATGATAGTATCTTCATTATTTATGAAACATCTCAAGGGCCTCAATACTAGTGGCTAATACTACGGCGTAGTGGAACATCGGGTGAGACACTCCATCCCATAGGGACACTGCTGGGACACGACCTAGTTAGTGTAGCACAAACCATCGGGATCTCCATCCTCGGCTTCTCCTGCATCTGTCATGATACGCCAGGTGAGTACTTGGAATGTACTCGCAAGCTCACAACAACCAAAACAGTGCGGCAAACAATAGCATGGTGGTTACTAGATTAAATGCACAGGAAACGGGCATACTTTAAAATGCTCAACTTACTGATACGGGTAACCAACTTAATCTCCTCCGGGTTCATATCATGACCCCCGGAGCACTCGTGACCCATAGATCACGTCTGAGCTTAAGATGAGTTCTTCCATCATTAATGTTGACCACACAGTGTGACCTAGTGCGGACTGTGTCCAATACTGTGGACGCGGCTATTCGAATAGATTCTTACACTCTGCAGAGGTTGCGCACTTTACCCACACCATGGACATTCGTCCAACGAAACTTGTCTAACCCATGACCCTTCTATCATACCACCAACAATCATTCCCCTTCTGGGTCACGTCCTGGGTGGCCCATGTGTCACTCCTGACACCTTGCATCGTCGTGGCCAAACTAAACTATCCCAAACGAGTACGCTGGCAAATAACTTAACTTGGGCTCACAAGGTTATCGCCGTCTACCTGATCAGGGTAGCACGCGTGCATAACCTTCCCTCTTTGGTGGTACCGGTAAAAGAGCACGAGGTTAGACCAAGTCAAGGCCGTCCCATTCCGGCAGATGTGGCTGCACGGGTAAGTCCAGGTCGGTGGCACTTGATTAACCATCAAATTGACATTCATCACGTAAAGTTACTTGTCATATTAGTTATGTTGAATGAATGAACTAACATGGCAGGGTTCATGCAAGATACCAAGCAATATGAATTATGGCATATTTATATTGGATTAAATGCAAAAGAATTTAACATAAAGCCAATAGTATTGTAATGCCTTATGCAATGGATGATGTGGCTTGCCTTGCTCAAGTGGGGTGTCAACAAACTCCTGGTCTTCAACACCAAAGCAATTTCCTTCTGAAAATATTTTTAAATAGCAAAAGAAAATGTCACATAAAGCATTTCTGCTGGCCGGAAATTCTGTACATACTGGAAAAATACCAAATTTTGCCAGAAAATAAAGGGGCTCAAAACAAAACCACTTCAAAAAGAATCAATTGATTTGGACTTGTGGTTTAAAAACTAGAGCTGGTCAAAGTTTTTGGTCAAACTGGACTAAATATTGAATTTAAATAGAAAATTAGAAAATACCCAGCTGGCCATGTCGAACACGTAAAGTGGAGGGGCGCCTCCACATAAAATGGTTCGGCACGCGGGGTGGGTCACTGACTTGTGGGGCCGCTCTGTCATATTTAAAGGAGGGGGAGAGAGAACAGAGGCAAGGCGGCTCACCGGCGGTGGTCACTGGCGAGAGAAACGGCGGCGAGGTCGGGAGATGGTGGGAGTGGATCAGGTGCACGGAGACGGTCCCGTAGGTACCCGCAGCTCGATTGGAGGTGGCCGGACGGTGTCGCCCCTCCCTCTCCGGTGGCGGATGGCGATTCCGGCAGCGCCTCGGCCAGGAAAGGGGTCAGGAAGGGCTAGGGGAGTTCACTGAGCTCGAATGTGGGGTCGGACGGGGCTGGGATACAGTGGAGCTAGCGGGCGCCAGAGGGGGGGTCGGGTGGCAGAGGTTCGGCTGGAGTTGAGGGAGACGAGCTCCCGGCTCTCGACGAAGCGCTCTGGAGGCGTTTGGGAGGGGAAGAGGTGGAGTGGTGACGCTAGGAGAGGCCGGGCATGGCCTTTTATAGGTGGCGAGGGGTGCCCGAGCCGATCGGCGCCACGGACACGTTGCCGGAGCAAGTACGGCGAGGTGGCCGTCGCGGTGCGGGGCGAAGTGATGGGAGCGAGCACGCGAGTAAATGGACGCGACGGCTCAGCGAGCAGAAGACGACAGCCAGCTCACCCACTGTCGCCGCACGGGCGCAACAGTGGTGGTGTTCGGTGGCGGCCGTCGAGCGCGTCTCCGGCGAGGGGGAGGGTTCTGGAGGGGCCAGGTGGTTAGCGGGGACGCTGTCGGCATGAAAAGACAAGGAGGGGCGGCGAGGGCTGGCCGGAATGGTCGCGTCCGATGTGCCTAAGCGCGCAGAGCACGACTTTGGCCGTACTAGCCTCGTGATCACCACGGGCACTGGCGCTCCGAGGCCACGCACGCCTGGCAAACCTTGTCCATTGCGCCGACCTGAGCACAAATAGTATGTTCATGACACGAGTAGGGCTAGGGATGGCTCAAGCTGCCCAAGCTCATCCAAAACAGCTTCTGGCTAGGATCTTGGGAGGGTTCTAGAGAGGAAATAAACTGGGGATTGAGCCAAATGATTTGTCTGGGGTGTTCTAGGTTGGAAGGAGTACATGCTGGATAGATTTGAGCAACTTTTGCAAAGATTTGAGCATAGCTCATGTACAACTCACAATCTTGTCCAGAAACTTGTTGAGGAAGATGCACTCACATGGATGCTATCCTTAAGGTGAGATTTGGTAATTGGAGGTTATTTGGTGGTGATAAGATGCTATAAAAATTTCAGAGCCATTGGACACTTCTAGCTAGTACTTCCTTCACAAGGGTTTGAAATGACCATAGGCTTGTTAGAATATTTTTGCTGAAAAATTGAACTGGACTAGGAGATATTTTTGGATATTCTAGAAAGATATAACTCCTGGTATCTTAGGGATTAATTTGAGAATTTTCTGAGGCATGAAAATATAGGTTGCTTCATAAAGGCCAATTATATCTAGAAAGTAAAAGGAATTTTCTGGGCAGAATTTTGTGCTGAACAGTGAAATATTTTTGGGTATTGTAGGAGTAGATGATGTCAAGAAGGTATGGTATTAATTTGGGAATTTTCTGATCAGCAAAGCTATAGGTTGCTTCACAACCCATAGTGAAAATAGGTATTTCCAAAGCTGAAAATGAATTATTTTGGACGAATAAAAATTAGAGTATAGGTCAGAGGGTGTGAGACAAGATATTGGCAAGGTGTTGAGGGTGTTCGATCATTTAGAAAGAAATTCAAAGAACCCTCAAGTCCAAAGTCAATGAACCAGATTGAAATTCACTCAAAAAGCAAATAAAACCAGAAAAATATTTGCAAAGAAAAAGTGGCCAAAACCAGGGTGTCACAACGTCAGGAAATGCCTATGAACTATTCACTCGTTATTGAACTATTTGATGTTTGGGGTTTTCATTATATGGGATCTTTCCTAAATCTAATGGATACACTCATATTTTAGTTGCTATTGATTATGTCACTATGTGGGTAGAAGCTATTCCAACTAGTAGTTTTGATCACAACACATCTATTAAAATGCTTAAAGAAGTGATTTTTCCAAGGTTTGGAGTCCCTAGATATTTAATGACTGATGGTGGTTCACATTTTATTCATGGTGCATTTCGTAAACTTCTAGCTAAATATGATGTTAACCATAGAATTGCATCACCTTATCATCCTCAGTCTAGTGCTCAAGTTGAACTGAGTCATAGGGAAATAAAATTAATTTTGTAAAAGACTATTAATAGATACAGAAAGAATTGGTCTAAGAAAATTGATGATGCATTATGGGCTTATAGAACTGCTTGTCTCCATATAAAATGGTCTATGGAAAAGCATGTCATTTACCTCTTGAATTGGAACATAAAGCTTATTGGTCAATTAAAGAACTTAACTATCATTTTAAACTTGCCGGTGAAAAGAGGTTATTTGATGTTAGCTCTTTAGATGAATGGATAACCCAAGCCTATGAAAATGCCAAGTTGTTTAAAGAAAAAGTTAAAAGATGGCAGGACAAGAGAATCCAAAAACGGGAATTTAAAATAGGTGATCAAGTTCTATTGTACAACACTCGTCTCAGATTTTTTGCAGGAAAACTTCTCTCCAAATGGGAAGGACCATATATCGTCGAAGAAGTTTATCGCTCCGGAGCTATTAAAATCAACAACTCCGAAGGCACTAATCCGAGGGTGGTTAATGGGCAAAGGATTAAACATTATATCTCAGGTACGTCCATTAATATGGAAACAAATATTATGCAAACTATGACACCAGAGGAACACATAAAAGAGACCTTCCGGAACACTCCAGAACCCTGAAAAGGAATAGGTATGTGATACGGTAAGTGAACCGACTCCAAAAATTCCATAAGAGTACTTTTTGTTCGTTTTGGAATATATAAAATATAAGAATAAATAATAAACAACCAAGAAAGTGCACGAGGGAGTGACAAGCTCGGGGGGCGCGCCCTACCCCCAGGGCACGCTGTGTGAGCTTGTGGCTCCCCCGTGGACCTTCCCAACTCTGTTTTCTTTCCATATTACTTGTTTTGCACGGGAAAAATTCATTATATATACTCTCGGGTGTTTTGACCACCGTATCACAAGTTTGTCCTCTGTTCTTGTTTCGGGCTATTTTTCTGACAGATCTAGATCGCTATGGCGCCTCCAAGTCCGTCCAAGGACAAGTTCTTCGAGAAGGTCATCAACCCTTACCTTCTGGAGGTGATGAAACACCCTCAAACCATTGAGATTCTTGAGGGGGTGCTTCACATCCGGGACATTCAAAGGCCGAAGAAGGAGGGAAGCGAGAAGGCCAGGCTGGAAGCGGTGGAGCAGGAGATCTTCAAGTGTCAAGGGATGGTGGAGCGCGGACTTAGTGCTAGCCACTCCATGATCACGGAATTTATCCGTGAGTACAAGTGGGACAGCAAGGATATAGGGAAGACCATCTTCAAGCTTCAAGACCGAATTCATCATCTTCCAGCTCAAATATATGACCTGCAGAACCAAAACTGTGAGTATGAATCTATATTCAAAAGGATGAGCCTCGCTGCAACTTTCAGGATTCCAGAAACATGTTCATCCTTCTATGATGGAGAGCCCATGCCGTGGAAACCGGAGGACAAGCCTATCACTCCATCATCACCGAAGAAGTAAACTTGAGTACATGGGTATGGGCACCACCCTTGGCTTGTTCCAAGCTTGGGGGAGGTGCCCCGGCGTCGTATCACCAACACTTTTACCATCATTATCTATCTTAGTTCGATCCTTAGTTATTTCATGATTTAGAAGAATAAAGTTTTAGTATGATGTAGTTTTGAGTGCTTGTTTCATGATCTATCTATCTATGTAATCGAGTGTGAGAGTTATATAATAAAGAGTAGTTTGAGTTTGGTTGCTTTACTTTCAAATCTTAGTAATAAAAAGAATAAAAACATCATATACTAATCCCATGGGGAGTGATGTCTTCACATAAAAGAAGTATAATCGATAAAATTTGTTGGAGGTTAACAAACATAGCATTGGTCATTGATGCAATTCATGAAAAAGTAATAAAGAAAGAGAGGTCTCACATATAAATATACTATCTTGGACATCTTTTATTATTGTGAGCCCCCATTAAATATTCTATGCTTGATCAAATAGTTGACGTTGGACAAGGAAGACAATGTAATGGGTTATGTTTGCTTATATTCACATAGAAGTTATATTGTCATGGATCCTCTAACATCTGGTGCTTGCTCATAATCTTTTGCTAGCCAAAAGTTCGAACTAAGTAGAGATACTATTTGTGCATCCAAAAACCCTTAAAGTTAGTTTCTTGCCATGAGAGTCCACCATATCTACCTATGGATTGAATAAGATCCTTCAAGTAAGTTGTCGTCGGTGCATAAAGCAATAAAAATTGCTCCTAAATATGTATGATCTTTTATTGTAAGGGAAAATAAGCTTTGTACAAACTTGTGATGGTGAAGAAATAAAAGCGATGGACTGCATAATAAAGTTTACTATCACAAGGGGCAATATAAAGTGACGTTACTTTCCATTAAGAGCTTGCACATTCGAAAATAAAAAGCGCATGACAACCTCTGCTTCCCTCTGCGAAGGGCCCATCTTTTACTTTTCTGTATTTACTTTTATGCAAGAGTCAATAGTGTTTATCCTTATCCCGTTCTTATTTACTCTCTACTTGGCAAGCATCATGTGGTGGGGAAAGATCCAGGCATATATATCCCGTTGGATGTAGGTGATCATGAGTTATTATTGTTGACATTATCCTTGAGATAAATCAGTTGGGAGGCAAAAACTATAAGCCCCTATCTTCCTATGTGTTTGACTGAAACTTTTGCTCCATAAATATGTCGTGAGTGTTAGCAATCATGGAAGAATATATGATAGTTGAGTATGTGAACTTGCTAAACAAAGCTCTTACATAGACTCTTTCTGGAAATATGATGAACTACAATTGTTTCGATGACTGAGATCATAGTTTGTTAGTTTTCAATGAAGTTTGTGGTTCATACTTTAGCTTGTGTAGTAATTCTTACTTGTTCATCAGAAGTTTTATGATGAGATATTGATGCTATGATAATGATCATGATGCTTTCATGTACATATTTTGTTTTATCGACGCCTCTCTCTCTAAACATGTGGTCATGATTATCGATTTCGGCTTTCGCTTGAGGACGAGCGAGGTCTAAGCTTGGGGGAGTTGATACGTCCATTTTTCATCGTTTACCTACTGTTATTTATTATGTTTTGGGTCATTATTTCACATTATTATTTAATCCTAATGCCTTTTCTCTCTTATTTTGCAAGTTTCACATGAAGAGGGAGATTGCCGACAGCTGGAATTCTAGACCCGAAAAGGCTAGAGCAGAGATAGATATTCTCCACAACGCCAATTGACCTAAAAATTTCCGAAGAATTATTTTGGAATATATAAAAAATATTGGTTAAATAATTACCAGAAGGGGACCCACCAGGGAGCGACAAGCTCAGGGGGCGTGCCCTACCCCCCTGGGCGCACCCTGTGAGCTTGTGGGCCCCCTGGTAGAGGTCCGGGACCCATCATCTCCTATAAGATGCTATTTGCCCTATAAAAAATCAGAAGAATACTTTTGAGACGAAGCGCCGCCATCTCGAGGTGGAACCTGGGTAGGAGCACTTTTGCTCTCCGGTGGAGCGATTTCGCCGGGGATACTTCCCCCCGCGAGGGGGAAATCGAAGCCATCGACATCACCAATGATCCTCTCATCGTGGGAGGACCAATCTTCATCAACATCTTCACCAGCACCATCTTATCTCAAACCCTAGTTCATCTCTTCTATTCGATCTTTGTCTCAAAACCTCAGATTGGTACCTGTGGGTTGCCAGTATTGTTGATTACATCTCGTAGTTGATGCTTGTTGGTTTATTAGGTGGAAGATTATATGTTCAGATCCTTAAGCATATTCAATACACCTCTGATCTTGAACATGAATATGATTAGTGAGTAGTTAGTTTTGTTCTTGAGGACATGGGAGAAGTCCAGTTATAAGTAATCATGTGAAGTTGGTATTCGTTCGATATTTTGATGATATGTATGTTGTATTTCTTCTAGTGGTGTCATGTGACGTCGACTACATGACACTTCACCATATTTGGGCTTAGGAGAATGCATTGGGGAGTAATGAGTATATGATGGGTTGCCAGAGTGACAGAAGCTTAAACCCTAGTTTATGCGTTATTCCGTAAGGGGCTGATTTGGTTCCATATGTTTCATGCTATGGTTAGATTTATCTTAATTCTTCTTTCGTAGTTATGGATGCTTGCAAAAGGGGGTAATCATAGGAGGGTTGCTTGTTCAAGTAAGAACAGCACCCTAGCACCGGTCCACCCACTTATCAAATTATCAAAGTAGCGAACGCGAATCAACTAAGCATGATTAACGTGACTAGACGTCAATTCCCATGTGTCCTAGAGAATGCTTTGCTTGCTATAAGAGAATGTTTCGGCTTGTCCTTTGCTATAAAAAGGATTCGGCCACCTTGCTGCACCTTGGTTACTATGGTTACTTGTTACGAATTACCCTGCTACAAAACTATCTGTTACCGCTACTTTTAGTACTTGCAGAGAATACCTTTCTGAAAACCGCTTATCATTTCCTTCTGCTCCTCGTTGGGTTCGACACTCTTACTTATCGAAAGGACTACGATTGATCCCCTATACTTGTGGTTCATTAGGACCATCCTGTAGTAGTGGCCACCCTAGATTATGGCCCCCCTGGACACCTTCTGGTCGTTCTCCAAAGCTTTGTGGGTCTCTTCTTGTCCATAAAAAATCAGTGTAAATTGTCATTGCGTTTGGACTTCATTTGGTATGGTTTTTCTGCGAAACAAAAAATTGCCAAAAAACAGGAACTGGCACTGGGCACTAGGTTAATAGGTTAGTCCACAAAAATCATATAAAAGTGCACCAAAACCATATAAAATTGTTGTAAACATGGCATGAATACTTCATAAATTATAGATACGTTGGAGATGTATCAGCATCCCCAAGCTTAATTCCTGCTCGTCCTCGAGTAGGTAAATGATAAAAGAAATAATTTATGAAGTGTGAATGCTATCATAGTGCATAAGTTTGATCAATGATAATTTCAATCACTTTTCCTAGCATCATAAACAGCAATTCTTTCTCATAAAACTCATCATGATAAAGTAGCAATCAATTCACATGTTATGGTTCAAACAAGGCATTCACTTGAAACTTAACAACCTTTGTTCTTAGTCATCAAACAATTACAATTCAACCTATTTTTAGAAAAGTCTAAGTAAGAGCTCCACATACTCAATTATGATATAGTCTTCTATGATTGATAGTACTCAAAGCATATTTTTAGAACAAACAACATCCATCAGACACAGAGGAAGATAGGGGCTTAATGTTTCCCCTCCCAACTTGCTTATCATAGAGATAATTGTCAACAATAATAACTCATGATCAAATATATTTGACTGGATATATGTGCCTGAATCTTTCCCCACCACATGATGCTTGCCAAGTGGAGAATAATTGAGGTTGGAATAAGAAGTTGGCTCAACATGAAAAGTAAATAGATAGGCCCTTCGCAGAGGGAAGCATGGATTTGCTAATGAGCCAGAGCTCACTGCTTAAAACAGAGATAGTTTCATTTGAGAGGTGTACTTTTCCTATCAATGGTTTAACGACAAAGTTTTCAATATCTTCCATGCTAAACACATTAATGGCAGTTCCCATGCAAAAAGGAAAATATTTACTCCCCCACAACCATACAGACACAATCCATGGCTAGCCAAATCCTCAGGTGCCCTCCAAACAATCAACTTTCCAGGGAGAGTGTCAGTGTATAAAACATGGGCATTTTATACCCTGACTTATGCATAGACAGTGGTAGCTTTCCTGATGGCCGGGATTTGTCGGAAGACTACCAAAATCAAGACTCGAGACTTGGTTGCAAAACCGTGGAGAAGATATCAGGATGAACCATCGAGAAGTACTCAGCTAGTACTGAAGATGGAGGTGGCACTTGCTGGCAGGATATGCGCCGGCAAGCTGAAGGCCCGGCAAGCTCCGTGCCGGCAAGCCCTTGCTGTCCCTCCCTCGCTCCACCTCATTGGACAGCTGGTCGTTAATCGATGAGGTGTCGAGCGGGCAGGTGGTTTGGTGAGGCTTGTCAGGGCACGCGTCAGCGCGCTGGAAGGAGAATTAGCTTTAATGACACCCGTCCAGGAGGCGTGTCCAAATTATTTGAGGTAGCTGGGTGAGCGGTGCAGAAACCTTGCCGGGGCTCCTCCTCCACATGACACCTAACGGCGTATTTAATGCGTTTGTCCTTATCCGGCAGAGTTAGGTATGATAGCATTGTTAGCTATCTAATCAACATGTAAAGACTATTTTGCCACTGTGGTTACCCCTTGATCTATAAAAGGAGGGCCAGGGCAACCTTTACAAGGGTCGACACTTGGCTCATTTTGCATGTGTAGCTGCACTTCCCGCATTCTTGCCAGCAAGTTGCGCTCCTTGTATTTGAGCTCAAACACATCCAATACAACAAAGCAGGAGTAGGGTTTTACACCTCACGGTGGCCCGAACCTGGGTAAATCCCTTGTGTTGATTGTTGTATCTGCTCTTTGTGCTTGCGCATCCCCACAGTTGAACCGCAAAGGGGCCTCGATGGTCCCATAGATGGTCATACGCATGACATCTTTGGCATGCCAGGCAGGGGGATCACTTGCGCGAACCTGATTCAGCAGTCTGCGCGTCACCTTCATCATCATTGTCTTTAATGGCGCCCAAGAAGAAGGGCGCAACCGTAGCAGCTCCATCGACCTCCAAGCTTCCGTCGCAGGCGCCCACAAGCGGCACAGGTGGTGTAGCCGGTGCGGGCGGCGCGGGAGGCGCGACCAGTGCAGGCGGCGCAGCCAGCTCGGGTGGAGCAGGCGGAGCGCACAACGCGGGCACTCAACTTCCTCGTCGCTCCGGCGATCGAAGCCACAATGGCGGAGGTGGCGCGGATGGCCAACTCCCGCCTCCTCAGCGCTCTAGCGAGCGTAGTCACCAGAGCAACACCATCTGAACCGGTGCAAGCCACGATCCAGTTGCTGTGGCATCCAAGGATGCTACATCGGGATGCACACCACGACCATCGCAAGATGGGCGCGACGCGGTTCCGCACGGCGCTGGTGGTTCTGGAGGACGACGACCACATGGCAAGACGCCTGTAGATCGGCCACAAGATCTTCAGGCACCACCGCAACCACGTCAGGACGCTGGCGAACATGCGCCGCAGTAGCAGGCGCGAGATAGAGCTCCTTCCGGCTCGGCCAGAAGTCGAGCAACGTCCCGCGCTTCGCTCCCGGCAATGCCAACCACAGCGGCGGAGGCCATGGCGCGTGCGCAGATGCTGTTGAATTTCCCTCCAGCTGCTGACAAGATGGATGAATGGAGAGCCACCATCTAGAGCCTCATTGGGTTTGCTAAAGCCAGCAAATCACAGCAGGCGGGACCTTCACAACGTCCACAGACGGCGCCGGCAGCTCCAGCTGGTGGCCGTGCCGGAGGTGCTGCGCCAACGGTGCAGTCTCCTTCACGGCAACAACTTCAATGGCAGCAGCAAACTCGCCGATCCATCGAACCCGACGAAGTATCGATGGCCTCTTCGGATTCGTGAGCGCGACAATACCAACGTCAAGTGCTACGTGATAGGCGGGTAGAAGACGTCTGCACCACCATTGAACGGCGCCGGGAGGCGCGCCGTCAATCCGACGTGCGCAATGGCACAGTCGTTGATGAGCCTGCACCTAACGTTGGCGGGTATCTGCCTTACGAGGTTGGATGCCCAGCCTTCATTCATGAGCTGCGGCAAGTCCGCTGGCCGTCAACCTGGGCTTTCAAGCTAGAATTGCCAGAGAAATACGACGGCAAGCTCAACCCGGCAGAGTTCTTAGGCATCTATACGATCGCCGTGCAAGCTACCGGGAGGACGAGATGAGAAAGGTCTCGCCAACTATTTCCCATTGGTACTCAAACCCAATGTGAGATCTTGGCTGATGAATTTGCCGGAAGGCTCCATTTCTTCATGGTCCGATTTGTGCAATGAGTTCATTGGTGCTTACACTGGAGGCCACAAGCGTCCTGGTCAACCCAGTGATCTACATGTGATCCCACAAAGAGATGGCAAGTCTTTGCGGAAGTATATACAGATATTCAGTCGTGTGCACCACAACATTCCTGATGTCCACCCCACTGCCGTGATTGCTGCCTTTCACACAAATGTGCGCAATCATAGGATGCGGGAGGAGATGAACATCCGGCAAATCAAGACCATCAATGAGCTTTACACGTTGGTGGACAAGTGTGCATGTGCTGAAGAGGGGAGGAGACTTCCCGGGGAGGACGCTGGCGCCGAAGTTGACTCCGAGGATGACGACGCCACCACCCCAAAGAAAAAGGGCCGGAAGCTCAACAGGAAGCGCAAAGGCAAGACAGTAATGGCCATTGAGGGCTCCGGCAATGCTACCACCGCCAAGAAGGCCAAGACGGAGAGCTCCGGCAAGGAAGCTGCTGGGTGCGCTGATTGTCAGGAGGCTGCGGTAGGCGAGAAAGCCGGCAAGACTGACGGGCCGTATTGCACGATTCACCGCACCAAGGGCCACGATCTCCAAGAGTCCCGGCAAGTCGAACAACTTGCCGAAAAGCAAAAGGCTGATTATGAAAAGTGCTACAAGGAGAAGGGCCAAGACGGTGCTGGGGGATCCAGCAAGGGTCGTGGTGGCCGCCACGGCCAGGCCAAACAACAAAAGGAGAAGCCTGCTCGAGGTCGTGACAAGAAGGAGGGTGATGATGATGATGACGAGGATGAAGATGAGTCCAGTGAGCATGAGTTCCAGAAAGCATCCAAAGCCATGTGCATTGACGGAGGCGCATCTTTGCACTCCTCTCATCGCCAACTCAAGCAGTGGGCACGTGAGGTCATTGCGGCAGAACCGGCAGTAGGCTCTCAAATACCACTCAAGTGGTCCCACACGCCCATCATTTTCGATGCTGAGGATCACCCTGATCGCACAACTGTGGTCGGGTGCTTGTCATTGTTAGTTTCACCAACAATCCGCAACCTCAAAGTCACGAAAATGCTGGTTGACAGTGGGGCCAGCCTGAACTTGATTTCACCAGATGTAATCAAGAAGTTACAGATTCCCGATGAAGATCTCAAGCAAACAGGCACGTTTCAAGGGGTCAATCTGGGAAGGAGCCAGCCTAAGGGAAAAATTACTCTGCCGGTGACATTTGGCGGTGAGTTGAATTATAGGACGGAGAAGATTGCCTTTGACGTCGTTAAGATTCCTCTGCCATACAATGGAATTCTTGGCCGCCCAGCCCTGGCGAAGTTTATGGCAGCATCACATTATGCCTATAACACGCTCAAGATGCCAGGACCGATGGGTGTCATCACTATCAACTCTGACAAGAAAGATGTAGTCATCTGCATCGACAAGCTTTATAGGGAAGCAGTTGCAGCATCTGCCGCCAAGGCACTTGCTCCTACCGGCAAAGCTGAGAAGAGCAAGAAGACCGGCAAGACCTCCGACAAGGCTTCCGGGAAGCGCACCTCCTCGGAGTGTTGCGCACCCGTCGATGATGTGCCGGAGAGCTCTACCAGCAAAGGCAAGAAATCCAGAGCTACTCCACCACCGACGAAGAAAGTGTCGGCGAAGGAGGACGGCATGGGCGGTACGTTCACCGTCAGTGCCACTCTTAACAACAAATAGGAAAGTGCGCTCGTTGCCTTCCTGCGGTCGAATGTCGATATGTTTGCATGGCAACCATCTGACATCCCCGGTGTTCCCAGGGAGGTAATTGAGCACCACCTTGTCGTCTGTCCTCATGCGCGGCCCGTCAAGCAGAAGGTTAGGAAGCAAGCTCTGGAGCGGCAATAGTTCATTGCTGAAGAGATTAAAAACTTAGAAGTGGCAGGCTTGGTTAGAGGGGTACTTCATCCAACATGGTTAGCCAATCCAGTTGTTGTGCGCAAAGCAAATGGGAAATGGAGGCTCTGTATTGACTATACCGATATCAATAAAGCTTGTCCAAAAGATCCTTTCCCTTTGCCACGCATCAACCAGATTGTTGACTCTACTGCCGGCTGTGATTTACTCTGCTTTCTTGATGCATATTCTGGTATCATCAGATTTTCATGGCCAAGGAGGATGAGGAGAAAACCGCATTTATCACTCCATGTGGCACATACTGCTTCGTGCGTATGACTTTCGGACTGAAGAGTGCTGGTTCAACATTTGCAAGAGCGCTCTAGATTGGTTTTGAGCCCCAGCTGCACAGAAATGTGGAAGCATATATGGATGATATAGTGGTCAAAACCAAGGACAAATCAACCCTCATTCAAGACTTAGAAGAAACATTTGCAAATCTGTGCAAGGTCAATTTGAAGCTCAATCCCGATAAGTGTGTGTTTAGCGTTCCATCCGGCAAGCTTCTTGGGTTCTTTGTATCTCGGCAAGGAATTGAAGCCAATCCCGACAAGATCAAAGCTATTGAGCAGATAGAAGCACCAAAGCGCATCAAGGATGTGCGGCGTCTTGCCGGCTGCGTAGCTACATTGAGCAGGTTCATCTCCAAATCTGCTGAGCGCGCCTTGCCGTTTTTCAAGATTTTGAAAAAGGTAGGTCCAATGAAATGGACTCCCGAAGCGGAGGCCGCGCTGCAAGATTTGAAGAAGTACCTCTCCTCTCCGCCAACAATAGTTGCGCCTAAGCCGCAAGAGTCGTTGCTACTATACTTGGCAGCAACAAATCAGGTGGTCAGTGTTGCATTAGTGGTAGAGAGAAAAGCTGATGATGAAGACGCATCAATTGCAAGCCCGTCAAACGACAAACAGGAATCTTCTCCGGCAGAGTCTGGTGCCGACAAGTCAGAAACATCGCAAGAAAATGATGCAAGCCGACAAGTGGTGCCGAAGAAGAAAATGGTGCAACACCCAGTTTACTTTGTTAGTTCCCTTTTGCAAGGGGCTAGATCAAGGTACTCTGGTGTGTAGAAACTGCTTTTTGGCCTCCCCATGACCTCGAGGAAGCTGCGCCATTACTTCCAGGCACATGAGATCACCGTTGTCACTCGCTTTCCATTGCAGCATATCTTGAGAAATCCAGATGCAACCGGCAGGATAGTAGAGTGGGCGTTGGAATTGTCAAGTTTTGCACTTAAATTTGAAAGCACTTCAACCATTCAGAGCAGAGCCTTGACGGAGTTCATTGCAGAATGGACACCAACGCAAGGCAAAGAAATTCAAGAGACTTCTCTCCCCGGCAAGGAAACAGCTAAAGAGTGGATCATGTACTTTGACGGTGCCTTCTCGCTGCAAGGTGCCGGTGCCGGAGTGCTGCTTGTCGCACCCACCGGAGAGCACCTCAAATATGTGGTACAGATGTTGATGCGGAGCATCCTATGGACATCACCATGTCAAGAGTCCGTTTGGCAAGTGACACGTGCGACATCTACTTCACGTACATAAAGGTGAATCATCTCCTTTACACATGTTCACTTGACCCCTTCGAGGATGGTATACTACTTGACACTCCTCTCGTGTGCATACATAGGTATTGTCGGAGCTTCACGGATGATGAGGAGGAGTCTAAGCACAAGAGTACAACTACACCATCCACGAGGGAAGCATGGAATAGGAGGAAGAAGAGGATTGTGTCAGCCCAGAAGTACCAGTACAACCGGTCTGAACACCGGTACAACTGGTCCACCGGTACAACCAGTCCACTACCGAACCACGTTCTGTAATCAAGCGGTGCAAGACCGGTACCGCCCTGGTTGTTCCCACAGCTACAGCCTGACCTGTACAACTGGTCCTCCCACTGGTACAACCGGTCCCTACATCCATGAACACCTTTAGGAACCAGTACAGAAGCTCCCAGCGGTACAACCGGTTGGACGACCGGTACATCCGGCCTGCCTGCGCGCAGTGACCCATGTATCTCTCTCCCACTTACCCCTTCGTGACTTGTACTATAAATAGACCTTCCCCTCCTCCATTCTAGGGTTAGCTAAGAATAGATCTAGACATTAGAGCTTAGCTCATGTATCTCCCCTTGTGGGATTCCTCTTGAGAGAGAGAAGATCCCTAGTGGATGCAAGACCTCCTAAGGGAGAAGGATCTACCTAGATCATCAAGAACTCATCTCCTCTTGGATTTGGGATGAACTCTACCTTGTATCTTTCCCTTTGTGGTTCATGTACCTTGTGATCTTGTGTGTTTGTTAGTCTAGTGGATGTGTGATTGGACTTGTTCTTGAGTGTTCCTCTTGTGTTTTCCTCGTGTTCTTCGTAGGATCGCCCTCCAATTCGTGAAATATCGTCAATTAGGGTTCCACCCTACATCATCTTGGATCAGAGCCACGTTGATCACGAATTTGGAGTCCTACCCCCCACTTTCTAGCCTAATTTTGTTTGTTTTATTCCCAATTCGAAAATCCCCACCAAAAATAGCCTCACCAAATTTTTTGCATTTTGTTGGTTCTTGTGATATTTTGTTATGTTTGAGTCACGATTTTGTTGTTTGGCAAGTGGATCTAGCTTTCCCCTAGCATCTCCACCTTCCCCACCACGAAATTCCCAAAAAAATTTTTGTTTCCCCACCAATTTTCGACTTAGAACTCGTGTTTTTCCGCCCAGATCTGAAACCTGGGAATTTTCCCAAGCAGAGCGGTACAACTGGCCCCCAAGGCGGTACAATCGCTACCTCATTCCCTGATACTTCTGCCAACACAAAACTGGAACCCCAGGATGCTCCAGGAGCGGTACAACCGCCCCTCCCAGATTTAGCCTCGGCTGATTACAGTTTTGACCATAACTTTCACATCCGGAGTCCGATTTTGACGTTCTTTAGCTCGTTGGATAGCTATTGAAATCCCCCATCCATATAGATAGGTTCCAATACCATTAGACACCATCAAAAAAATTCATTTTGGCATCTTTGCCTAGGCCATCCACCATATCATCCGCAATACCACCATAGCCTTCCACAACCTAAGCCATTTTGATCCTCATTGCATTTGTGGTTGCTTGAGTTGTGATTCGAGTCTCCTAAGGTGTTTTGGCTACTTAGAGATGGTTACTTCTTCATCAACCACCACCTCCACTTCCACATTGCCGACTTCACAACCACCACCGCATTCCGCTACCACCATTTGACATTTGACGTTTGAGATTTTGAGTTTGCGGTTTCCATTTCCTAAGGTATTTCGGCTAATTAGGAATGGTTCAACATCGACATCATCGCCACTCATCATCGCCACGGATTCGACATCAACAATGAATCCATCACCCTTTTGACACCGCAACCGTAAGCAAGGATGGTAACCTCGATGACATCATTGTACATTTCCTTGCCATTGCATTGATAGCCCCGAGCCTGTTGCGTCACTTACCTTTCCTATCGAGACTAGCGAGTTGAGAATTGCCGGGCCACACTCATTATGCACCTTAGTGATACGCTTATGCCACATAGCTACATTTAGCGTGCAATCATCTTGCTATCATCATTGTGCCATAAGTCTCTCCCGTCCATATCTTAGATACTTGTCTCATATCATACTTGGCTCAAGCATCAAGCATTGTGGCAAATCATCAAAAAAGAAGAAGAAGAAGCTTTTAACCAAATGAGGAGATACAAAAGATCTTGTAAGCAATAGCGATAGCATTGAGCCATTTTGCATAGTATATCATATTGGATCATACATACATAGCATACTTGGGATTGAAGACGGCACGGTTTCTCTCGTAGGTTGGTGCACAAGCGTATCTAGCCCATTTGAGCAATCGAGCTATTTTCTCTCTAGTATCCGTGCAACATGAGCTTTTTGCGTGGTAACACATTTTGTGCTCATTCCTTGGTTGCGCGGATCCCATCTATCTATTCATGTGTGTTTCATGTGCCACTGTAGCTATTGATCTATTTGCTTTACATTGCAATTTGGTGAATCTTCCTCAACATTTTCGATATCATTAACTAACACTTGCTTGAATTTTGTGCCACTTGTACTAACCAAGCCACTCGATAAGCTTTACTTTGTAGGTGTGAGTGAACAAGTCCCGTACCAATTCCACTATTCTCTCATTTCACATTGAGTGACACGGGATATATCCTCAACTTTGGGAAAAGGTATCTTGGTATTGTTTGTCTCATTTTTTACTCACCTCTACTCGAGTCTTGTGATGGATAGGCAAAGCAAATCTACTTCGGTCTACGCCAACAACGACGAGTTTGATGCCATGAAGAACCACTTGGACGCCAAGATGGATGCTCAAATGGAGGAGCTCAAAGCCATCATCAAGATCGGCAAGAGGTCTTCCTCATCTTCAAGAAGACGCTCAAGTGCACATGCTTCCGAGCTACCATCTCCGGCAAGATCACATCGGCATTGACACCATCACCGACTACAATGTGAAGGTCAAGAGCTCAACACCAACCACCACTCTACGACTTCACCATCTACCTTGGCATCTTCGCCAAGCGACTTCAAGGCATCTTCGCCTCTGGACATGTGGCATATTCGCCGACAAGCACCTCAAGAGAAGCTTCCCAAGCTAAAGTCCACGACTTCCATGAGCTACTACGACCTCGACACCGACCACGAGAATCCTTTCTATGGGACTCAAGACCCCGAGGAGTATCTCAAGTGGGAGCGCAAGATGGACGACTACCTCAAGCTACATCAAGTCCCCTCCGAAGATCAAGTGAAGTGCGCCACAAGTAACTTCCATGACTACGCGTCGACATGGTGGTTTCACACACCTTCGAAGAGCTTCAACATGAGTTGGCCCAAGACGAAGAAAGTGATGCGGCAAGAGTTTTTGCCTTCCACCTACACGGAACATCTTCAACGCCAATTGGAGGACACCATACAAGGATCCAAGTCCCTCGAAGAGTACTTCATGGAGATGAAGAAAGCCTTGCGACGAGCTGGCATGGAGGACCCCATTTGGATGAAGTTCCACTTCATGATGGGATTGAACAATGACATCTCCAAGACTATCTTCCTCGACAACTACGAGTCTCTCGACGACATCTACATTGGTGCTCTCAAGGCGGAACAAGAACTTATGAAGGCCAAGGCTTCTCCACCCCAAGCACACTTCACGACGACCAAGCTCCAAGATGGCGAGCATGAGGATAGTACCACCAAGATGTCCAAGCCTGACGAGCTCCAAGACGATGCTCCCAAGTTTGACTTCACCGCCATCCCTCTTTGTGGCATTGACGATGCCGAGTCTACCATGACTCTTTTTGAAGACGGCATGGCGACGACTACGACTATGGAGCCCCTCAAGGAACATGCTTTGGAGGCGAGCGACAAGGTGGTGAGCAAGGATGATGCTTCCATCTTTGGAGGCGAGAGTGATGATTTGACATCTTCGGCCTTCATCCATGGCGACGGTGACGAGATGATTGCGTACGGGATTTTCCCTTCGACCACGGCAGCGATTGGAGATGACTTGAGTGACATGAGCACCCATATTGAGAGTGAGAGCGAGTTCACCACTAGCCCCATATATGACGAGTTGCCCCAATTTCCATGTGTGGAGAGCCACAACCCCCACCACTTGAGTGAGATGAGTGACTCCACCATATGTGAGTTTGCGTGCACCTATTTTGAGGGAGTGAGTGAGCCACCACATAGAGAGAGTGAAATAGTTGATAGGTCTTGTGAGTCCATTTCGATTTCTAACGACTTAACCTCTACCTCTATTGTGTCTTCTCATTTGGTGCTAGGTCCCATATATGATGATGCGCCAATCCTCGACGACTTCGTCCTCCCTTTGGACAAGACGATGGCCATGGTGGAATGTGATGCACCCCCCACATGGTTCCATCATGATGAAGATGACCACAATTTGGTCTTTACCACCTCACCTACACCACATGAGTGGAATGACAAAGGTAACATAGATGAAGGTGATGACCTAGTCCCACTAGTGGACATGGATTGCTTTCATGATGATGATCCTCCTATTGACAAGTTTCATGCTAGTATGATTTCCACATGCGATGATTTACCGATTTATGACGAGTTTGATGATTGCCATGTGGAGTCTATTAGTTGTGATGCCATGTTGCATAGGATTTCTTGTGTGAATTCTCTCGGTCACATCATGTTTGACAATCCGCTTGACTTGTCATATGCTATGCATGAGATCAACCACATCGCATCTTTGCAATCTCATCGTAGTAACTATGCATATGCCATCAAAATGAACCCAATTTGCACATATGGCATAGATGACAAGCCCATGGTTATTGGCATTTGTTTTTCTTGTGATGATATTGATATGCTCCCTTTGCATCATTGCCATCATATGCCATGCCATGACCACCTAGCTTCGGACATGCATTGTTTGCCATGTTGTCAATTTTCTCCATATGATGTTTTCGCTATTGCTCATGAGGAGACCCCCATAGTGTCCTCATCCTTATTAGGAGATTTTGACCCATCCCATACATTGCATAATTTCCATGATTTTGTGCACCATATGCATCCCATGAATGCAAATGATATTGATGTGCCATATACTTGCATGCTCAATTTGTATCCCCATCGTGTTATACATAACAATTATTCTTTCATGATGGATGACATGTTCATATACCATGCATCAAATTCTTTGAGCATTGCTTGTTTTGTGCTAACTCTAACGTGCACATACACATCATGATGGATGATGTGTACATTTACCACGCACACACATTCTTTCGCTTGTGTCTTTCTTGTGTAGGTCATCACACTTACTCGTCAACCTCGCAAGCGCATGAGTTGACGAAACGAGCTCTAGAGAGCAATGAAGATGTGCGCCAACATGGAGTGCTTAACCTCCAGCCACCCTCTTCCCGACGAGCCTTCGCGCATTTCTTCTACGTGGCCCTCACATGGTTATGGGTTATTGTCCATTACATATTCTATGCCCATATTGCCATGTTTACTTTGCATGATATGCTCACTCCTATGCCTTTGCCATGCATTTGTGACCCATGCTTTGCATTACACATGATCCATGATTCTACTACTTGTATGTGTATTTGCATGCTTGGTGGAGATATCACTTGCTATTGCCATGTTTGCTTTGTACCCCATGCCCATGATGATACTTTGATCTTGCTTTGTTTTCGTGCTTGCGATATGTCATGTGCATTGCCTATATCTACTATTTGCTCACATGACATGATGGCCATGATTTCCTCTAGTGTGTTGCATCTTTGCACTACTAGTTTGCACGACATGATTGCTTTGCTTGCCTATGTTGCATCACCGATGATTCATACTTGCTTGTTTCATGCGGTTGATGGCATCAATTTCTATGCTTTGCACATGATTGCTATTAAATGTGGTCCAATTGCTCCATATGTTGCCTCTCTCATGCTAGATGATTTGCCATGTATTGAGTGCAACAATGCTTTTAGTCTTGCTAATGAGATTGCCCCCATAGCTTTCTCCCATATACTCGGAGCTTTTGACATATTTCATGTGAAGCATGCTTGTCTTCCTTCTTTGCACCATATTCCTAGTGCCATGAATATATCCATTGTTGCATCATATTATTCATGCATTTGTGCTTCTAATGGTTATGTGCAAGAGAAGAGAACCATCATGATGGATGATGTGCTTATCTACCATGCGCATACGTTCTTTGCTTTGTTGTGTGCATGTGTAGGATACTTGGACTTCGTGTCAACTTCCACTTCAGGTGAGTTGACCATTCGAGCTCTTGAGAGCGAGCCACTTTCGACCAACGTGCTTCTACAACGCATTTGCTACCACTTCGACATTGTGAAGGACGCACAAGGACATACTTTCAAGGTGATATCCTTCTCTTTTGAGAATACCAACACCATGAGCATGAATATTGTGGATCATACTTCATGTGTTTCTTGCACCATGACACATAGCACACATGCTAGAGATCTTCTTTTGACTTGTCATTGCCACATTGCCATGCCTCATGATATATATGACTTGTGTGTTGCATCGAACATGATTATCCCATGCTATTCCCATGTGTTTGATTGCAACAATGTCATTTCTTCACATATGCCATGCCCCATTGATTGCTACATGCTTGTATTGATTGCCTCACACATGATGAACAATTGCTATTTCCATTGTGTTGAGTGCCACAATATCTTCACTACACCCTATGCACACTATGCTTGGTTTGTCTTGCCCTTAACCCATGTGTTTAGACACTTCATTTCCTTTGGTGTTGTGAATTATTCATATGCCTACCATCGACCATTTGTTGAGTGCTTGATGCATACTTGCTATGACCTTGAGGTAGATGCTAGTTCTCTTGTCACACATATTAGCATCTCTACCTCCCATTTGCATGCTTGTTTCCATGATGATCTTGATTGTGCTCAATTTATGTGCTTTCATGCCATGTCTCATTCCTTTGTCACACCTTATGTCATCCATGACGACGACACTTGTTGGGTGAATCACCACTTGAATGCTTGGTTTTGCACTAACGCTAACCAGATTTGTTTTTCCAAGTGTTTGTTGTCCTTGCTCCTTTTGAAGGAATCACATGACGGTGCGACAATGGAGAGTGCACATTTCGAGCTACAAGATGATAATTTCTTGGCGATCGTCCACTTCTATACTGCGACGACATCTCTTTCCCATGGTGATTTGGATTGTAATCTGAGGATGGATCTTTCCCAAGGGGGAGGGGATGATGCGGAGCATCCTACGGACATCACCATGTCAAAAGTCCGTTTGGCAAGTGACACATGCGACATCTACTTCGCATACATAAAGGTGAATCATCTCCTTTACACGTGTTCACTTGACCCCTTCGAGGATGGTATACTACTTGACACTCCTCTCATGTGCATACATAGGTATTGTTGGAGCTTCACGGATGATGAGGAGGAGTCTAAGCACAAGAGTACAACTACACCATCCAGGAGGGAAGCATGGAAGAGAAGGAAGAAGAGGACTAGGTCAGCCCAGAAGTACCAGTACAACCGGTCTGAACATCGGTACAACCGGTCCACTACCGCCCAACTACCGGTCCATGTTCTGTAATCAAGCGGCGCAAGACCGGTACCGCACCGGTTGTTCCCACAGCTACAGCCTGACCGGTACAACCGGTCCTCCCATCGGTACAACTGGTCCCTACTTCCACGAACACCTCCAGGAACCGGTACAGAAGCTCTCAGCGGTACAACCGGTGGGACGACCGGTACAACCGGCCTGCCTGCGCGCAGTGACCCTTGTATCTCTCTCCCACTTACCCCTTCGTGGCTTGTACTATAAATAGACCTTCCCCTCCTCCATTCTAGGGTTAGCTAAGAATAGATCTAGACATTAGAGCTTAGCTCGTGTATCTCACCTTGTGGGATTCCTCTTGAGAGAGAGAAGATCCCTAGTGGATGCAAGACCTCCTAAGGGAGAAGGATCTACCTAGATCATCAAGACGTCATCTCCTCTTGGATTTGGGATGAACTCTACCATGTATCTTTCCCTTTGTTATTCATGTACCTTGTGATCTTGTGTGTTTGTTAGTCTAGTGGATGTGTGATTGGACTTGTTCTTGAGTGTTCCTCTTGTGTTTTCCCCGTGTTCTTCGTAGGATCGCCCTCCAATTTGTGAAAGATCGTCAATTAGGGTTCCACCGTACATCAGATGCACTTTCCCAGGGAGAAAGCTACAAACAACACTGCTGAGTATGAAGGGCTTCTTGCTGGTCTTAGAATCGCAGTGGACCTTGGAATCAGAAAGTTGATTATCTGTGGCGACTCGCAGCCTGTTGTGAAACAAGTCAATAAAGATTACCAGAGCCCATTGATGGAAGCATATGTGGAAGAAGTGAGAAAATTGGAAGAGCACTTTGACAGATTACAAACAGAGCACATCCCTCGTGCGGAAAACAGCATTGCTGATGATCTTTCAAAGCGTGCCGCCCAAAAGCTACCTGTGGAACCAGGAACTTTTGTGCTCCATTTGACTCAACCCTCTGTGATACCATCAACACGGACAAGCAAAAGAAGAAAGTTGAACACCGGCAAGTAATTTCCAGCAGATGCTCCCAGAAGCCGCCGACAAGGAAGTTGCTTGAGACAACACTGTGTTTACCGGTGAGCAGCAGCCTCGACTAGAACCCCAAGTTCTTGCCATCAAGGCAAGCGCTCCCACACCTTAAGAGATGCCTTTAGTCCTTGTCGTCGAGCCGCAAGCTCCGGCATGGGCGCAGCAGATTGTCCATTTCCTTCAAACAGGAGAACTTCCCGATGACTAGGAAGAAGCTGAAAAAGTAGCCCGTCAGTCAAGTATGTACCAATTTGTTGACAACATTCTGCACAAAAAAAGACCAATGGGTTGAAATTGAAGTGTATTTGACGGGAAGATGGACTGAAGCTGTTGGCGGAGATACATGGAGGCATGTGTGGCTCTCACATAGGATCAAGGGCCCTTGTTGGCAAAGCTTTCCAGCAAGGCTTCTAATTGCCCACTGCTCTCCAGGATGCAACTGCGCTAGTAACCAAGTGTGAAGCGTGTCAGTTCCATTCCAAGAATATACATCAGCCAGCTCAAGCTCTTCAAACAATACCTCTCTCCTGGCCCTTCTCGGTCTGGGGGCTTGATATCTTGGGCCCCTTTCCCGTGCTACCGAGGGCTTTGAGTTCTTGTATGCCGCGGTCGACAAGTTCACAAAGTGGCCTGAGGTAGAGCTAGTGAGGAAGGTGACAGCACAGTCAGCCGTCAAGTTCTTTAAAGGGATAGTTTGCCGTTTTGGAGTTCCCAACAGGATCATCACCAACAACAGCACACAATTCACGAGCCGCACCTTCATGTAGTACATCCAAGACCTTGGAAGCAAAATCTGTTTTGCGTCTGTCGCTCACCCGAGAAGCAATGGCCAAGCGGAGAGGGCAAATGTGGAAGTGATGTGTGGCCTCAAGATAAGAACTTTCGACAAGCTGCGCGGGTGCGGAAGGCACTGGATTGATGAGTTGTCGGCGGTTCTTTGGTCATTCAGGACGACACCAAATCGAGCCCCCAGCTAGACACCCTTCTCCCTAGTCTATGGTGCAGAGGCGGTGCTCTCCACAGAACTCATATACGGGTCACCTCGAGTGCTTGCTTATGATGAAGTAGAGCAAGAGCAGTTGCGGCAAGATGATGCCACACTCCTTGAGGAAGATCGTCTTCGGGCTGCTATGCGAGCTGCACGCTACCAGAAAGCTTTGCATCGCTACCATAGCTGCAAGGTTCATGCCCGAAGCCTTGAGGAAGGTGACCTTGTTTTTCAGCGTGTCCAGTCCGCCAAGAAATCAAACAAGTTGACGCAAAAGTGGGAAGGCCCTTATCGGGTAGTGCGAGTCACCAGACCTGGCGCAGTCCGTCTAGAGACCAAAGATGGCACTCCAGTGCAAAACTCATGGAACATTGAGCATCTTCGCAAGTTCTACCCATAAGGCGCAGTTACCGGGCCCCCCGGTAACACCTTTTGTACGAGTCTTGTCGGCAAGACATTTAACCCTTTGTACAAAGCCAGGCACAGACCCTGTGCATAAATGAAATAAAGCTAAGTGTTTCTCAACTCTTTGTTAGAATACATTTTTACTTGTGTATGATTACATGTGATGTTGTGTTACACTTCGCCTTGTATGAAACGATTAACGAGCCGTCAAGGTCTCCAACCTCCTCTTTCTCTTCTGTCTTTTTCTCAAAGGACAGAAGGTTCCCTTGCTTGCAAGTTTCCCGGGGGGGTGATGGTGCGGATACCACCAAATGACGTTCAAGTGATCATTTTACAACAAGGAGTACAGCAAAGAAAAAGATAAGTTGAAAAACTTCAAAACAAATTCTTTTTTGTAGTTGCAATCTACCTTGAACGATTTTTGCCTTTGTATGAGAAACCTGCATGCTATGGAACCTTGTCGTGATCAGTTGCGCTCTTACTTTGTTTCGAGTCCTCTCAACAACTTACGTAGCCGCATTGAGATCGTCAAAGGTAAACTTGCCGGCAGCGGCACTTCCGGTAGGCTACTAAGGATCCGTACCTCAAGCGCTCGCGGCAAGAGCGTGCGCACTGGCAAGCCTTCGGCAAGCGCAGGGTATAAAAAATCATGCAAAGACAAGATAAAGCAAGGAAAATAGCATACATCCATTCCATCAGCATAAGTTGCATTACATCACAAACACAGTGCAGATCTAACTTAAGATCAAATTTGTCTTTTACATGATAGCACTGGTGACAAATACAATGACAAGGCTAATTCTGAAGATCGCCATGATGCTTGGGAACATGAAGGACTCTATCAGCTATTGGGGCAACAATCTTGTCGATAGCTGTGATGTCAGTGTTCTGCGGCAAGCTCTTGAAGGCCCCGGAGAGATCAACATCAGGATTGTGATATGCAACTTTGACAAGCACCTTATAAAGGATGTCGTGGCCAAATTTCCGGGATTCATTGGCAAATGAAGCAGATCTTTCTTTGTGATAAGTTTTCAAGGCATCAATAAGACCATCGAAGAATTTGGTCAGCCTAGCGCTGGCAGCCTCCTTGTCGTTGACTGTGAAGCTCCAACTCCGCATATGCATGACAGCAAGTTGAGCAGTTATGCCTTCGGCAATATTGACGAGCATGTTGGTCTAGAGGGAGAGAACTTCTCGCAGCTGGGTGAACTTGTTTTCAGCATCTGCTCGCGAGGTCTCTTTTGCTTCAAGCTTTTCTGTCAAGATTATATCTTTCTCCTTGGTGGATTCAAGATCTTTCTCCAAAGTGGCAAGTTTAGCTTTTAGATCTTCTATTGCTTTGGCGGCCTTATTAAGATCTTGGCTTTTGGATGTTAGCTGCGTCTGCAGCTCCCCTAGGGTATGAGCTGCCTTCTGTGCTGCATCTTTAAGAGTCTCGATCTCCTTATTGTTGTCGGCAAGATCTTCCTTTAGCTTGCTCACTTGTGATTCTAAATCTGCCTTGGCAGAAGCAGCAGTAGCAACCTCATCAGTGGCTTCCTTGAGCTTGGCGGCGCTTTCTCGAGCTTGAGTTTCAATGGATTCTTTATGATTCTTCTCCAGCTCTTGTGTCCTTTGCTCAAGGAGCTTTTCAATCTCTTCATCCTTGCCACGGAGTTTGGCGGGAAGGGCGTCTTCTTGAGCGGCAAGATCTTTTTCCCTGGCGTTGAGCTGCACCTCGCGCTCTGCCAGCTTGCCGTCAAGGGCTGTTGTTTTCTCCTTAGCAACATCGAGTTTTTCCTCCTGCCTTTTGAGATTGCGAGATTGTTCATTAAACCATGTGCGGATCTCCTCTGCCTTCTCCTTTAACTTCTCTTCGGCTAGCTCCAAGGCTTTGTGCTCTTCTTGAAGTTTGTCCCAATGTCTGCTATAGCGATCTTGCACATCCTTAAAACCGGCAGCCATGGTTTTTAGGAAAGAAAGATCTGCCACGCTGTCAGCAGTGTTATCTGCTTCAGTGGTACTTTGGGAGAAGGGGATTAAAATTTGAGCAATTTCATCATCAAAGTTTGGCCCTCCAGTACCAGACCAGTTGGGGGACTCCAGATCCTTGCTGAGGAGCGACAAGCGTCAAAGCATCCGTCAAGACTTATGTGCTTGGTGCTGTAGGATGATTGTCGGGATTTGATTTGTCAGCACCAACCAATACCATTTCTGTATCTGCCTGAACGGGGTCAGACGTGTTGTCGGAGGACTTCTCTAGTTCTTCGAGGGCTTTCCTAGCCTCTTCAATGACATACATGGCAGTCTGTTCAGCAGAAATCTTGGCAGTCTCATGAGCAGCGCTCTTTGCAATTTCTTCTATATCTGCAGTAATTTCCCCTTCTTCGGGAGCAGCTAGATCTACAATGTTGGATAGAGGCAAAGAGCAGAAAGAAATTCAATTTACAAGTCAAGTTCAAGAAAACAAAGATTTGGAGAGTACTTGGATGCAAGCAGATTACCTGTTGGGTTCTGTTGAGAAGGGATGTCCCCTTCCCCGGCAACCTTAGTTGTCGTCGCACAGTTATCGGCGGTTTCGCTTGCCGGTACGACCTCGGTGCGGACAGGCTCATCAGTGGAAGCCCTTGCCGGTGAAGCGCTTTCCGGGATGATGGTTGACGGAGGAGCCATGACGGGATCTGCCTCCGGGCTCTCTTCCTCCTGGTGAACTTCTCCCATCTCTTTGTCAAGATTAGAAGAAAGAACATCAGCGCCGGTGCTCGCGAGCGTTCGGTGTAATGAGAACCAGGGTCTCATCAACCTTCTTAGCATGGGTCATTCCCGTCCAGGATTGTTGCCTGGCAACCCCAGCGAGGCCAAGCTTCCCGGCGAATAACATATCTGGCAAGAATTATATTAGCAAGCAAGAACAAGAGCTCATTGGGGAGAAGCTTCTTCCCAGCGGCATGATCTCCTAGCAAGACGAGACCCGGCAAGCCTTGCCGGGGGACAGCTGGGAACAAACACAAGATTATCAAGAAGGCATTCAAGCTAATGATCAGAACATAGAGAACCGAAGGCCGGTTTCCCGGCAAGATCTTGCCGGGAAGGCTCGCAAAGACCCGGCAAGGTCTCGCACCCGGCAAGATCCCTCCGTACTGCCACCGCTCCAGCGCAGCGATCAGCCTGTTGTTTAGGGCTTGTCCTCCTGGATGCGTGTGATGGCACTAACGGCGGGTGAGGTTAAGCGGTGCTGATGGGACGGGCTCTTTTTCCGTCCCCAAGAAAGTAAGGGACAGCTAAGTAGAGCATTAAATGTGTTTTGTCCTAAGTCGTCAGAGATAATCATGTAACACTGTAGCAACTTTACACCTCTTGTACTTACTGTTCGCCACTGTTGGTGACCCCTTGGACGTATAAAAGGAGGCCCAAGGCGAAGCTACAGGGGGGAGAGGACCTTCTGGCCCATTCTGCATGCGTAGCTCTTGAACACACTGTTCATCGCAAGTGCTCCGTGTACTTGAGCTTAAGAACACCCACAATAAAACCAAAGCAGGAGTAGGGTTTTACGCTTCTCAGCGGCCCGAACCTGGGTAAAGATCCCCGCGTTGATTGTTGGATCCGCTCTTTGTGCAAATCTTTTCCCTAGCCAAACCGTAAAAGGGATCTAAGCGATCCCATAGGTGTCGTACGCCGACACCTGCGGAAACTGCACCACAGTCTCGTGCTAGGGGCTGGGCTGGGGGCTGGTAATAGCAGCATCAGAAGATGTCACTCCCCGCCCAGCACTTGTCGCAGGCTCGTGTTTCTCTGCAGCTTTGATTCACTTTGCCCTACGCACGAGTGTTTCTCTATCTCTGTGAAGACAAAGGAAATCAAGTCAAAATGATAGTCAAGACAACATCAAGATTTGACAAAGACAGATGGTTGTACTTACTCCTCGTCCTCACGGTCGCTAAGGACAGAGTGGTCATATCTTATTAGCGGAGGTGATTCCCTGGCCCTCTTAATTGCTGGTGGAGGCAAAGCTGCCGGTTGTGAAGATCCAACTTCTCCGGCAACTTCTTGCCGGGAAGAAGTACATTGAGCTCGAGGACACCGAGTTGCTTGCCGGCGAACTTCTTGTTGCTGGCCAGTTCTAGTGGTCGTCTTCTTCACGACAGGACCTGTTCCTGATGAAGAGGGGCGCACTAACTCCTGGCTAGCTGCTTTTCGAAGAACACGTCCTTTCTTCTTCGGAGCTTGGAGTTCTCCTTCTTCTTCAGATTCACCTGCAACTTCTTCCCCGGCAGGCTTCTCTTGATGCTCTTCGGCGATTTCTTCATTGGGGTTCTCTTCCTCCTCTTCACTTGCCGCAGCCCGGGAACCACAAGCCTTCCTGGCTCTCAAGGCTTCTTCGGCCCTGCTGGCGATATACGCCAACTCTTTGTCTTTGGTGGCGTGGATGAGATCCTTCTCTTCTCGAGTGGCCCTCTCCGTCAAGTTGGCAGCCCAAGCCATTTCATCTTCAAGCGAAGGTTTTTGCCAGTTAGCTTCGACTCCATGAGCATTGCACTCATGCATCATCGCAAAGATGGAATCCTTGGCGGAATTGATGCACAGTGGAATAACTTTAGCTGACAAGTGAAATTTGCCAGAAACTCTAAATAGTTGATGGCAAAGACTGATGTGCTCTAGGACTGTCAAATTATTACCCAGCCCTCTGTATAGCCGCATGATGTCAATAGCATTCTGATATTCCCAAGCATATCTCTGTCTCTTCTACAGCGGCGCGATGCGTCACCGGAGGAAATCGGCCCCCACCATCTCAATGGTTAGGCCGGCAGCCTTGAGGCGAACAATTTGATTCAGTGTCGGGGTGAGTTTCTTGTCACAGGCGGCATAGTCACTCCTGTCCTTGCCGTGCTCGATCTTCTCCGTTCGAGGCACACAGAAACCGGGGAAGTCATTTTCCTTAATCCAGCACCACTCTACCCGCCACTCTTCCCACTTCAGATGCAGTAGACCAGCAAGATATTTCTACTTGGCTTTAGTCCGAGGGATCCAGGTCACGCTGCCGGGAAGCGCATCACCCTCGATGTGGGGAATGAAGAAATGGCAAAAAAGAGCAACATAGGGGACGACTCCAGCGAAACTTTCACACATATGGGCGAAAACTGACATGCAAGTCATGGCATTCGGAGTGAAATCCAGAAGCCGGAACCCAAATGTGTACATCAACTCAGTGAAGAAATCAAAATAAGGGGGCACCAAACCGCAGTAAAAATATGCGCAGAAGAATGGATACACATCTCCAGATGGCTTGCTGTCAGTAGGGTGTACCACTGGAGCTATGTGATCTTTGGTGTCTCTCCCCCACATATATGCATACCTCTCGATGAGGGTGTTCTTGTCTAGAGCCGGCGGCGAGAAGACCGCATTTTCCCTCCGCCGTTGCCCCAATTCTGCCGTCCTCCTCTCTGGTTCTAGATCAATGAGCTTTGAGGGTTTCTTCCCCTCTGTCTCAGCCTTTTTTGGTGCCATGATCGCTCAGAAGAGAAGGGGAGTGTGGAAGAGATGTGAATCGGTGGCGGCGGCGGCGGAACCTGTTTTGGCGAAAGGAAGAAGATGATGGAGCGAAGGGCAAGGGTAAATGGGCAATGCCCCCTCGCGGTTGCTTTTTATGGGGAAGGCGTGGGGGGCTGGCTCTTTACTGTCTAATGTTGCAGCACTTTTTGCAGGCGCATGATACGTCTCCAATGTATCTATAATTTTTCATTGTTCCATGCTATTATAGTATCAATCTTGGATGTAATTATATGCCATTATATATCATTTTTTGGGACTAACCTATTAACCTAGTGCCCAGTGCCAGTTGCTGTTTTTTGCCTGTTTTTGCCTTTTCAGAAAATCATTATCAAACGGAGTTCAAACGAAGAAAAAACTTTGGATTAATTTTTTTTGGACCAGAAGAGACCCTGGAAGCTTCGGGAGAAGACCACAGGAGTCATGAGGAAGTGACAAGTCCAGGGGCGCGCCCAAGGGAGGTAGGCGTGCCCCCCAGGCTAGTGGGCCCCTCGTGGCACCTCTTGACCTAATTCCAGCACTATAAATTCCAAAATATTCCCCGTATACCAAAAAGACAGAAGAGAAAACCTTTCTGCCCCCGCAAGCCTATGTACTTCGGCGATCCCATCTGGAGGCCTTTTCCGGTACTCTGCCGGAGGGGGACTCGATCACGGAGGGCTTCTTCATGAACCTTGCTGCCCTTCTGATGATGTGTGAGTAGTTTACCACAGACCTACGGGTCCATAGCTAGTAGCTAGATGGCTTCTTCTCTCTCTCTTTGATCTTCAATACCATGTTCTCCTTGATGTTCTTGGAGTTCTATCCGATGTAATCTTCTTTTGCGGTGTGTTTGTTGGGATCCGATGAATTGGGAGTTTATGATCAGATTATTCATGAGAACTATTTGAGTCTTCTCTAAACTCTTTTATGCATGATTTTTATAGCTTTCTATTACTCTCCAATCTATCCGTTTGGTTTGGCCCACTAGATTGATTTATCTTGCAATGGGAGAGGTGCTTTGTGATGGGTTCAATCTTGCGGTGCTCAATCCCAGTGACAGAAAGGGACATGACACGTATTTGTATTGTTGCCATTAAGGATAAAAAGATGGGGTTTAATCATATTGCTTGAGTTTACTTTGTCTACATTATGTCATCTTGCTTAAGGCGTTACTCTGTTTTATACTTAATACTCTAGATGCATGCTGGATAGCGGTCGATGAGTGGAGTAATAGTAGTAGATGCAGGCAGGAGTCGGTCTACTTGTCTCGGACGTCATGCCTATATACATGATCATTGCCATGAATCCATCATAATTATTTTCTTTTCTATCAATTGCCCAACAGTAATTTGTTTACCCACCGTATGCTATGTGTTCAAGAGAGAAGCCTCTAGTGAAAACTATGGCCCCTGGGTCTACCTTTATCATATATTGAAATCCAAAAATACCTTAATGCAGTTTATTTACTTTTATTTTATTTTGCAATTTACTTTTCTATCTATCACTATCAGAATTAATCCTTGCAAGTAACCGCGAAGGGGGTTGACAACCCTCTTATTTGCGTTGGGTGCAAGTGTTTGCTTTTGTGTGTGTATGTGCTGCTAACAAGGTTCTGTGTGGTTCTCCTACTGGATTGATAATCTTGGTTCTTAACTGAGGGAAATACTTATCTCTACAATACTGCATCATCCTCTCCTCTTCGGGGAAATTCCAACGCAGTTTACAAGTAGCAGGAAGAATTTCTGACGCCGTTGCCGGGGAGACATCACCAAAACCTATCAAGTACCTTCGCACAAACTATCATCTACTTGCTCTTATTTTCATTTGCCTTTTTATTTGCATTTGCCTTTCGTTTTCATCTCCCCCACTTCTAAAACAATTCTACAAAAAATACAAAAATATTTTGTGTGCTATCTTCGCTTGCTAAAAATCTATTGATATGGATCCTCATCCACTAGCTAATCTTTTCAAAAGATCCAATTATGATGAACAAATTTCTAGTGAGTTGAGTGCACTTTATTATCTCTATGAAGTTTTGCTTGAAAATCATGAATCTAAAAATTGTGATGAAGTGTTGAAAGGAGAAATTTATAAAGTGATTCATGATAGCTCTTTAAATGAAAAGCATGATTGCAATGATGTTATTATAAATTCTATTAATGACAATTGTGCTAATGATATGCAAAACTACAAGCTTGGGGATGATGATTTTGTGATATCCACTACTCATTGTACTGATCATGATTGGGGTGATGCTTCGTATGATCTTGAAAATTTATTTAAGCCTCATGATGAATATGTTTGCAATAATATTTAAAGTGGGTTTGGAAGAGTGTCAACTTTAGGTAATAATGATCCCACTACTTTGGAGAATTATCAATATCGTGAATTTTTTGATAAAAGTGGGTTTGGAGAGGTCATGACTTTAGTTAATGTTAATCCCACTATCTTGGAAGATTATAAGACTTTTATGCATGTGGATCATGAAGAGAATATTTTATGTGATATCTATATTGTTAAATTTGATTATGATCCTACATGTAACTATTATGACAGAGGAAAATATGGTTATTGGAATTTTCATGTTGAATTACCTCTCTTGAAGATCAAATTGTTAGTGTTTTGTTCTTCTTCTTTGCATATGCTAGATACTTTTTGTATTGATAATTTGTTTGCTTACAAAATGCCTATGCATAGGAATTATGCTAGACTTAAATGTGTTTGTCACATGTCTTATGATGCTCTCTTTGTGTTTCCATTATTATCTTTCATATGAGCATAAATAAAATCTCAAGCCTATCTTAATGGCTATAAAGAAAGAGCTTGTTGGGAGACAACCCAATAGTTATCTTTTCTGTTTTGTGTGTTTACACAATTGTATCCTCTGTTATGATTGTGATTTTTATCTTTTAATTAGTGTTTGTGCCAAGTAATGCCTTTGGGATGATTTGGATGATAGTATAATTGATGCTGTTTGAAAACAAAAACTTTTGCATCCAGTGCTGGAATTTTGATATTTTGCTGGAGCATCAGAACCTTCTGAATTTTTTATACATTTTTGATATATGAATTTTTTATGTTGTTCTAATTTTTCAGAATTTTTGGATTTACAGAAGTATGGCTTTTAAATAGATCTTTATAGACTGTTCTGTTTTAGACAGATTCTGTTTTTGTTGCATAGTTTGCTTATTTTGATGAATCTATGGATCGTATCGGGGGGTATGAGCCATGGGGAATTTGGAGTACAGTATAATTATTCCAATATTAAATATGAATCAATTTACAGCAGTACCTAAAGTTTAAGCTTTGTTTGTTATACTAACAGATCTCACGAGGTTTCTGTTGAGTTTTGTGTGCTGAAGTTTTCAAGTTTTGGGTGAGACTACGATGGATAAAGGAATAAGGAGCGGCAAGAGCCTAAGATTGGGGATGCCCATGGCACCCCAAGGTAATATTCAAGGAAGACTCAAGCATCTAAGCTTGGGGATGCCCCAGATGGCATCCCCTCTTTCGTCTACAATCTATCGGTAACTCACTTGGAGCTATATTTTTATTCATCACATGATATGTGTTTTACTTGGAGCGTCTTGTGCTATAGTTTGATTGCTTGTGTTTGATTTTTAGTTTGCCACAATCATATTTTCTGAACATACCTTTTTGAGAGGGACACACATTATTCGTGATTTGTTAGAATACTCTATGTGCTTCACTTATATCTTTTGAGCTAGGCAGTTGCTCTAGTGCTTCACTTATATCTTGTAGAGCACGGCGGTGGTTATATTTTAATGAAATAATTGCAATCTCATGATTCACTTATATCTTTTTGAGAGTCTAATAAATAGCAATGGTAATATGCATGGGTTATGAATTTGGTCCTAATATGATAGGTATTCAAGAGGAATATAATAAAAACTTTCATGTAGATCACTGAATATGATTAGTTTGATTCCTTGCAATAGTTTTGCGATATTAAGATGGTAATATGGGGGAGGTACTAGTAGATAATTGTGGTTTAGTAAGAATATTGGTGTTAAGGTTTGTGATTCCCGAAGCATGCACGTATGATCTGTCGTTATGCTAAGAAGTTGGAGCATGATTTATTATTGATTGTCTACCTTATGAGTGGCGGTCGGGGACGAGCGATGGTCTTTTCCTCCCAATCTATCCCCTTAGGGGCATGTGTAGTAGTACTTTGCTTCGAGGGCTAATAAAATTTCGCAATAAGTACGTGAGTTGTTTATGACTAATGTGAGTCCATGGATTATACGCACTCTCACCTTTCCGCAATTTGTTAGCCTCTTCGGTACCATGCATTGCCCTTTCTCACATCAAGAGTTGGTGCAAACTTCGCCGGTGCATCCAAACCCCGTGATATGATATGCTCTATCACTTATAAGCCTCCTTATATCTTCCTCAAAACAGCCACCATACCTACCTATTATGGCATTTCCATAGCCATTCCGAGATATATTTCCATGCAACTTCCACCGTTCTTTTTATATGACACACATCATCATTGTCATATTGCTTTGCATGATTATATAGCTGACGTGGTATTTGTTGCTCAGCCACCATTCATCATTTTTCATACATGTTACGCTAGTATCATTAAACATCCTGGTACACTGCCAGAGGCATTCATATAGAGTCATATTTGTTCTAGCTTCGAGTTGTAATTTTGAGTTGTAAGTAAATAGAAGTATGATGATCATCATTATTAGAGCATTGTCCCAGTGAGGAAAAAAAAGAAAAAAAGAGAAAAAAAGGCCAAAAAGAGCCCACGAAAAAAAGAGAAAGAAAAAAAGAAAAGAAAAAAAATAAAAATGAGAGAAAAAGAGAGAAGGGGTAGTGTTACTATCCTTTTCCATACTTGTGCTTCAAAATAGCACCATGTTTTTCATATAGAGAGTCTCCTATTTTGTCACTTTCATATACTAGTGGGAATTTTTCATTATAGAACTTGGCTTGTATATTCTAATGATGGGCTTCCTCAAAATGCCCGAGGTCTTCATGAGCAAACAAGTTGGATGCACACCCACTTAGTTTTCATGTTGAGCTTTCATACACTTATAGCTCTTAGTGCATCCATTGCATGGCAATCCCAACTCCTCGCATTGACATCAATTGATGGGCATCTCCATAGCCCGTTGATTAGCCACGTCGATGTGAGACTATCTTCTCCTTTTTGACTTCCCCTTATTAATCTCTACCACCACATTCTATCCCACTCATAGTGCTATGTCCATGGCTTGCGCTCATGTATTGCGTGGGGGGTTGAAAAAGCTGAAGCGCGTTAAAAAGTATGAACCAATTGCTCGGCTTGTCATCGGGGTAGTGCATGATAAATACTTTGTGTTAAGAAGATGGAGCATGACAGGATTATATGATTTTGTTGGGATAACTTTCGTTAGCATTTTTATTATGAAAGGCATGACTGTTTATTAGTATGCCTGAGTATTGATGTCTTTATATCAAATTATAGACTATTGCTTTGAATCACTCGGATCTTAATATTCATACTGTATGGAGAATTACATGATGAAACATGTTAGGTAGCATTCCACATCAAAAATTCTATTTTTACCATATACCTACTTGAGGACGAGCAGGAATTAAGCTTGGGGATGCTTGATACGTCTCCAACGTATCTATAATTTTTTATTGTTCCATGCTATTATAGTATCAATCTTGGATGTTTTATATGCAATTATATGCCATTATATATCATTTTTTGGGACTAACTTATTAACCTAGTGCCCAGTGCCAGTTGCTGTTTTTTGCCTGTTTTTGCCTTTTCAGAAAATCATTATCAAACGGAGTCCAAACGAAGAAAAAACTATGGATTAATTTTTTCTGGACCAGAAGAGACCCTGGAAGCTTCGGGAGAAGCCCAGAGGAGTCACGAGGAAGCGACAAGTCCAGGGGGCGCGCCCAGGGGGTAGGCACGCCCCCCAGGCTTGTGGGCCCCTTGTGGCACCACTTGACCTAATTCCAGCGCTATCAATTCCATAATATTCCCTGTATATCAAAAAGACAGAACAGAAAACCTTTACGCCGCCGCAAGCTTCTGTTCTTATGCGATCCCATATGGAGGCCTTTTCCGGTACTCTGCCGGAAGGGGGAATCGATCACGGAGGGCTTCTTCATCAACATTGTTGCCCTTCCAATGATGTGTGAGTAGTTTACCACAGACCTACGGGTCTATAGCTAGTAGCTAGATGGATTCTTCTCTCTCTTTGATCTTCAATACCATGTTCTCCTAGATGTTCTTGGAGTTCTATCTGATGCAATCTTCTTTTGCGGTGTGTTTGTTATGATCCGATGAATTGTGAGTTTATGATCAGATTATTCATGAGAAATATTTGAGTCTTCTCTGAACTCTTTTATGCATGATTGTTATAGCTTTGTATTTCTCTCCGATCTATCTGTTTTGTTTGGCCAACTAGATTGATTTATCTTGCAATGAGAGAGGTGCTTTGCGATGGGTTCAATCTTGCGGTGCTCAATCCCAGTGACAAAAAGGGACATGACAGGTATTTGTATTGTTGCCATTAAGGATAAAAAGATGGGGTTTAATCATATTGCTTGAGTTTACTTTGTCTATATCATGTCATCTTGCTTAAGGCGTTACTCTGTTTTATACTTAATACTCTAGATGCGTGCTGGATAGCGGTCGATAAGTGGAGTAATAGTAGTAGATGCAGGCAGGAGTCGGTCTACTTGTGTTGGACGTGATGCCTATATACATGATCATTGCCATGAATCCGTCATAATTATTTGCTTTTCTATCAATTGCCCTAATTTGTTTACCCACCGTATGCTATGTGTTCAAGAGAGAAGCCTCTAGTGAAAACTATGGCCCCCGGGTCTACCTTTATCATATATTAAAATCCAAAATACCTTGCTGCAATTTATTTACTTTTATTTTATTTTGAAATTTACTTTTCTATCTATCACTATCAGAATTAATCCTTGCAAGTAACCGCTAAGGGGATTGACAACCCTCTTATTTGTGTTGGGTGCAAGTGTTTGCTTTTGTGTGTGTAGGTGTTGCTAACGAGGTTCTGTGTGGTTCTCCTACTGGATTGATAACCTTGGTACTTAACTAAGGGAAATACTTATCTCTACTATACTGCATCATCCTCTCCTCTTCGGGGAAATCCCAACCTAGTTTACATGTAGCAGCGCACTACCACAAACCGCTGCTCCATCCCACCTCTCCTACGACTCGCATTAAATGCGGGACGTGGGCGTGCAAAAGAGAAGTCATCATCACAATATTTACGGCAGTAACTCTTCGCCACGTGTCTGCGCATTTGTTTGGGCCTAGCCCAACGACGCTTCGGACGCGCGTGTGGCCCAGGCCCAGGGGCTCTTGTCATTGTATAAAACATGGGCATTTTATACCCTGACTTATGCATAGACAGTGGTAGCTTTCCTGATTGCCGGGATTTGCCGGAAGACTACCAAAATCAAGACTCGAGACTTGGTTGCAAAACCGTGGAGAAGATATCAGGATGAACCATCGAGAAGTACTCAGCTAGTACTGAAGATGGAGGCGGCACTTGCCGGAAAGATATGCGCCGACAAGCTAAAGGCCCGGCAAGCTCCATGCTGGCAAGCCCATGTTGTCCCTCCCTCGCTCCACCTCATCGGACAGCTGGTCGTTAATCGATTAGGTGTCGAGTGGGCAGGTGGTTTGGTGAGGCTTGTCGGGGCACGCGTTAGCGCGCTGGAAGGAGAATTAGCTTTAATGACACCCGTCCAGGAGGTGTGTCCAGATTATAGGAGGTAGCTGGGCGAGCGGTGCAGAAACCTTGCCGGGGCTCCTCCTCCACATGACACCTAACGGCGCATTTAATGTGTTTGTCCTAATCCAGCAGAGTTAGGTATGATAGCACTATTAGCTATCTAATCAACATGTAAAGACTGTTTTGCCACAGTGGTTACCCCTTGATCTATAAAAGGAGGGCTAGGGCAACCTTTACAAGGGTTGACACTTGGCTCATTTTGCATGCGTAGCTGCACTTCCCGCATTCTTGCCAGCAAGTTGCACTCCTTGTATTTGAGCTCAAACACATCCAATACAACAAAGCAGGAGTAGGGTTTGACACCTCAAGGTGGCCCGAACCTGGGTAAATCCCTTGTGTTGATTAATGTATCTGCTCTTTGTGCTTGCGCATCCCCACAGTTGAACCGCTAAGGGGCCTCGATGGTCCCATAGATGGTCGTACGCACGTGTGATGCCCTTGCTCGACTGTGCACTAATCATACACGCAAATGCATAAGATCGAGATCAGAGACTCACGGGCAGATATCACAACACAACTCTAAAAACAAATAAAAGTCATACAAGCTTTATATTACAAGCCAGGGGCCTCGAGGGCTCGAATACATAAGCTCGCGATCAAGCGTTAGCGGAAACAATATAATATCTGAGTACAGACATAAAAGGGAAACAAGTTGCCTTAAGAAGGCGGGGCAAAACAACACCACTGGATCGAAAGGCGCAGGCCTCCTGCCTGGGAGCCTCCTATCTACTCCTGGTCGTCAGCGGTCTCCACGTAGTAGTAGGATCCTCCAGAGGGGTAGTAGTAATCGTCGGCTGGGGCAGCTGGCTCCGGGGCTCCGCCATCTGATCGCAGCAATCGGGTAGGGGAAAAGAAGTAGCAAAGCAACCATGAGTACTCATCCAAAGTACTCGCAAGACTGACATCAGAACTATGCTAAATATGCATCGGTATCAAAGGAATGGGGCTATATCTTTGGACTAAACTGCAGAAATGCCAGATCAGAGGGAGAAAAGCCTAGCCTATCGAAGACTAGCATCTTGCAACGTCTTGCAGCATTAGAAGAGTGCAGATTAGTAGCATATAATAAAGCAACAAGCATGTAGTAGCATAGCCAAGAGATCCTTCCTCGACTCCCTGCGAGAAAGCGATCCCGGAGCTAACATATTAATTAATGTAACATTTATCCAGTTCAAGTTGTAGTAGATTGGGATACAACACTGAGCGTCCTGTTACCGTGGACAGGGCTATTCGAATAGATAATCTTCCCTGCAGGGGTGCACTACTGTTACCCAACACGCTCGATTAACTCTGGCCGGACACACTTTCCTGGGTCATGCCCGGCCTCGGCTGATCGACACGACGTAGTCCTACCTAGGCTCAACAGAGAGGTCCCCGCCGGTCTACATCCTAAGCGCTCAGGGGTCTTGGACCATCGCCCTTAGCACTCCGGGTCATTGTGTGCAGGGTGGATACCAGGCACCACCTCTGGGGCGCCGATCCGACCCGGCCACAATGCTGAACTGGACGTCTGACAGAGCTTTCGGCTGATACATATGGCGCCGAGGGTCCCATAACCATTATCCCACGTGGTGGTAGTGCGTATATGGCCAGCGGCCAACTCAGATCAAATACCCAAATCCGTTAGTGCGTTGGGAGCTCGCGGTGACGATCAGTACTCCTGTCGCCCCGTCTCGAGGAAGTGCAACAAGGGTCAGGCCCATCCCTCTCTAGGGTGGTCTCTGCCTACCCGGCTGCACCTCGTAATTATCTCGTGGGTACCCTCCAGGTCAACCCGACTTCACAAGGGACTGTCGGGGACTCAGGTCCACCTCAACCGGGGTGGCACCGCCTGTCCCTTCAGTCCCGCAGTAACAGTTAAAAGGGGCAACAGTTAAAGGTAATCGTGTGTCCATATCATCAAGGGGAAATCCGAGGAATCACCCTCGATGGATTCCCACTCGATGCAACCGTCAAGGTGAACTCGGAGGAATCACCCTCGATGGTCCACACTTAAGGGGTTGCACGACAGAGTCACCATCGGGAAGGGGAGAGCGAGGAATCACCCTCTGCAATCACCACCGATGTGCTATTCTACAGAGATATCATCCGGAGTGCAGTACGAGGTATCACCCTCGGCACTCGATAGTAGACCTGCAGAGCCGTACAACTAAGGGGGTGTGCGGTGATGTGACGGTCTTTGCACAGCGATCCCAAAGATCGAGGCACTGGTAACAAAGCGGGGCAACAGGGACAAGGGTGGAGGGTCACTGATGGATCACTAACCAACCTCTTCTAGACAGTTTAGGATGACAGGTAAGGTAACAACAACAGGTCACAAAAATAGGCTATGCATCAGAATAGGAGCAAGCAATTACAGTAGCAAAATCTAATGCAAGCATGAGGGAGAAGGAATAGGTGATATAGGAATGATCAAGGGGGTTTTGCTTGCCTGGTTGCTTGGCAGACGAAAAGGAATCTTCGAAAGCGTAGCCGTAGACGATCTCAGGTACTACGGCAGTATCAGGGTCTACCGGAAAAGAATCAACGGAGGGGAAACAAATAAATAACAGATCAAGCAAATGCAACACAATGCATGGTTCTGACTAATTAGGATGCTGACGAGACCTAATGCATTACTAGGTAATTAAATTGGAGTGGGAAAATATTTTCCCGGTTCAAATTCACTCTTCATTTACTGATCTGGGAGCAAATGTTCAAGGTTCAGCATGTTAGAGATGTTTGTCATGCAAACAAGTGGCACTATTGGATTCGTTATATTTTTATGATCGATTTTCATATATAAATTAGTTACATCCGAGCTACGGTTTATTTTATATAAGCTTTCGAAGTTTTACCAATTTTCCGGAATTCTTTTAATTATTTAATTTCGAATTTAAACAGTGCAAATTCTTTTGTCACCTATTTCTACTCTAGCCATAGCCTATGACAGTGGGGCCGGTGGGGTTGGGTTGACCCAGTCAAAGGTTGACTGGTCAAAGGGTAAATAGTGTAGGCGGGTCCACATGTCATAGACCCACATTTTTTTAGATTGTTTTAATGGGTTATTAGTTAGAAGATGGGATCCATATGTCATATGCTTTATACTAATTAGTCAGCAAATTAAACCGAAAGCTAATCTAGCCACTAATTAAACTAGCTCCTAAGCTAATTTGGGCCATCCACATAACACACACAGACACACACACGGCACACTCAGCTCACACACACTCAGGCGCACACACACACACAAACACAGCCGGCCATGGCCCTGCCTAGCAACAGCAGCAAGCCGAGCAGAGTAGCGGCAGAAGCAGCGGCAGCCGGCAGTACATGAGCAGCAGCAGCACTAAAGCAGCAGCGGCTAGTAGGGCAGCTGAGAAGCAACGACAGTAGTAGCTGGCAGCTAGCGGCAGCAGCTAAGCACAGCAGCAGCAAGCAAGTAGCAGCGTAGGAGAGCAGGCAGAATAGCGGGCAGGGCAACACTTGGCAGCAACAGTAGTACGGAGCAGCCGCGCAGCAAGCAGCAGCCGCAGCGCGCGCGGGCGGGCAGGGGAGCGACCGGGGCGAGGTGGCCATGGGCGTGGGCAGGCGCACGCGCGAGCTGCAGGGGCACGGCCAGGAGCGGCTGTGTGCGCGCGGACATGGAGCTCCGGCCATGGCGGCCATAGCGAGCAAGGGACGACGGCTATGGCGACAGAAACGAGGGGGAAAGGCCGGGAATCGGAGGAGGGCCTCACAGTGAGGTCGGGGACGTGGTCAGAGAGGGGCGGGGTCGCGCGGTGGTGGAGATTGACGGAGATGACCGCGGCGGCCATGGCGGGGAAGGCGGCTCGATGCGGAGCGTACGGGGCATCCCGGCTCGGGTTCTTCGGTGGAGACGAAGGAGACGTCGACGGGGAGGCTTCTGGACATCGTCTCACGGCGCAGGGAGGCCGGTGGCCGCGATGACGACGACGGCCATGGCGAGTGCGAGTTCGGGCGCCGCCAAGAATGACAGGGAGAGGGGAACGAGGGGGGTATGGAGGGGCTAGGGTTGTCAACAACGTCGGGTTGCGTCTTAACCCCTCCCAGGAGCACTGTAGCGACGTGCGTCGGCCATCCGGCGGTCACGGCGAGCGCGGATGCGCGACACGCACGCGCGCTGCCCCTGTACAAAGGAGGGAGGTGGAAGGAGGTGGGCTGGCTACTGTAGCAATGGGCTTCTTAGTGCACAGTGTTGGCTCGGCCTTTTTCATTTTTTTTTGCTTTCTATTTTCTATGTCTGTTTTGTACTAAGTTAGGCCACCAAATGAATTTTGTTTTGTATGAAATTTGGCAAATAATTCTAACACAATATCGTGGGATGGCACAAAAAGTTTAGGATTTAACTGAATTCATTTGAATTTTGTTTAAATGGAAAAGAGTTAATTGGGGCTGTTTAGGTACAGTTTTAAATAGGTTAGGGACAATTTTGTAATTCAAATCATGTTAGTTTCTATTTGACAATTACTTAGCGATTATTTGCAATATTATGAACTATTTAGTTTTGCAGTTTGAAGAAATAATTATTTGACTTGCACTTTGAATTTTTAATTGAAGTTGAATTATTTCCTAATGCAATTTAATGAAAATGATCATGATGACATGGCACATAATTTTTGGTTAATGACTGGACTTAATCTGGGGGTGTTACAACACGACAAGGAGTTTGTTTTATTATATTTTTCTTTGTTTTTGTTTAACGGGACTGGGCATCCCAGTTACCAGCCTCTCTCATGCAAGACAAGTGAATAAACTCTCGTCGGTGAGTAAAACACACTTAGCATGGAAGATTGACTACCCCATCACTCCATGAGCGGTACAGATACACAAAACAAATGTTCATTTGAAGGTTTTAGAGATGGCACATGCAAATTTACTTGGAACGGCAGGGTAATACGTATATAGGTAGATATGGTGGACACTCATGGAAGAAACGTGGCTCAAGGATTTTGGATGCACAAGCAGTATTCCCGCTTAGTACAGAAATTTTTGGCTAGCGAAGATTATAAACATGCACCACATGTTGGAGGATCCATAACAATATAAATTCTATGCAAATATACCCAAACATAACTCATTACGTTGTCTTCCTTGTCCAACTTCAACTTATTTGATCAAGTTTGAAAATAATTAATGGGTATTCACAATCATAAAAGATGTCAAAGATAATATATTTGTATGTGAAATTTCTCTTCCTTATACTAATCTTTCATGAATTGCTTGTATGACAAATATTGTGATTGTCAAATTTTAATAGATTTTACTTTCTAAACCCAATGTGAAACTATTACTAAGCATATGGAACATGTATAATTTCAGGTTTATGACATTTAATTCATTTAACAATTTAGTCTTAGGATATAAGTGAAGCACAAGGGTAAGCATGAAACTACTCGAAAAGATATAAGTGAAGAACAAAGAGTAGTCAAACAATTAAGTAGCTATGTATAAACTCTCTCTCATTTAAAATTTTCAGATCATAAGATTGTATCAAACAGCAAACAAAAAAAAATACACTCCAAGAATAGCACATATCATGTGAACAAATAAAAACTTAGGCTCAACCAAAACTAACCGATAGTTGATGATAAAGAGAGGTGGGATGCCTACCGGGGCATCCCCAAGCTTAGATACTTGAGACTTCTCGGAATATTAACTTGGGATGCCTTGTGCATCCTCAAGCTTGAGCTATTGTGTCTCCTTAATTCTTCTCATATCACGGCTTCTCCTAAGTCATAAAAACTTCATCAACAAAACTGAACAAGAACTCATGAGATAAGTTAGTATAAATCGATTCAAAACCTTACCATTCTCTACTGTAGAAATTACTAAAATTATAATTAAACATTGCATACTAAATGTCTCTTCATATTTAATACTCCTATCCATTAATAGAAACATGAAACAAGTAAACATATGCAAACAATGCAACTATAACAGCAATCTGCCTAAACAGAATAGTCTATAGAGGATGAATAAAAATTTATACTTCTTTAACTCCAAAAATTCTGAAAAATTACCACGTGACAGATAACTCATGCATGCTTACTCTGTAAAAGTTTCAAGATTTTATCATGTTCTGACTATTCAGGAATATTCAGGACATAGCAGAAAACTTTCTGCTTTCACACAGCAACTCATAAACTTGCAAACTGAGCATGGTAAAGTCTATACTTGACACTTTTATTGAAATAAAAGATACAAAGAATTATTCTAAATAACATCAAGCATGTCCAAATAAAATAAAATGACACTCCAAGCAAAACACATATCATGTGACGAATAAAAATATAGTTACCAGTGCGGTTACCGATAATGTTGAAGACGAAAGAGGGGATGCCCTCGAGTCTTCCTTGAATATTACCTTGGGGTGCCTTGAGCATCCCCAAGCTTAGGGTCTTGCCGCTCCTTATTCTCCTCATATCGGTATCTCACCCAAAACTTGAAAACTTCAATCACACAAAACTTAACGGAACTTCGTGAGATAGGTTAGTATGATAAAGATCAAATCATTCACTTTGGTACTGTCATGACAAGATTCATAATTGTTCTCACATAATTTATACAGTACTGTATCATTTATATAATTTATATTGACCAATATAAGTCATAGAAACTATAAAACAAGCAAACTATGCATTAAAAACAGAATCTGTCAAAAACAGAATAGTCTGTAATTATCTGAACAAAAACCATACTTCTGTAACTCCAAAAATTCTGAGAGATTAGTACAACTTAAAACAATTGCAGAAAAATACTGTGTAAAAATTTCAGGATTTTATCTCACTCCAATAAAATCTGAAAATTCAGACACTGGATGCAAAAGTTTTTGTTTTTGCACAGAATCAAATCAACAAGTATCCACACTATCCCAAAGGCTTTACTTGGCACATTATTGAAAGAAAAGATATAAAACATGATTACTACAGTATATTAATCATGTAAGCACACAAAAACAGTAGGGATTATTATTGGGTTGTCTCCCAGCAAGCGCTTTTCTTTAATGCCTTTTTAGCTAGGCATGATGATTTTAATGATGCCCACATAAAAGTAAAGAATTGAAACAGAAAGAGAGCATCATGAATCATATAGAAAACACATTTAAGCCAAACCCACTTCCTATGCATAGGATTTTGTAATCAAAAAATTTATTGTAGCAATAATCAACTAGCATAAGAAGGCAAAACAAGCATGACTTCAAAACTTTCAACATAAAGAGAGGAAACTTGATGTTGAAATATATATAAGCATATCTTCCTCTCTCATAATAATTTTCAGTAGCATCATGAACAAATTCAACAATATAACTATCACATAAAGAATTCTTTTCATGATCCACAAGCATAGAAAATTTATTACTCTCCACATAAGCAAATTTCTTCTCATTCATAATAGTGGGAGCAAACTCAACAAAATAACTATCATGTGATACTTGATTTACATAATCAATTTGAGCATTAAAATCATGATGACATGTTTCATGGTTATCATTATTCTTTATATGATAAGTGTCATCACAATAATCATCATAGATAGCAAATTTGTTGTCACAATCAATTGAAACCTCTTCTGAAATAGTGGAATCATCACTAAATAAAGTCATGACCTCTGCAAATCCACTTTCATAATTATTGCAATAAGTTTCAACACCCTCCAAATTGGTGGGATCATTGTTACCTAGAGTTGACACTCTTCCAAACCCACTATCATCTTTGTAATCATCATAAATAGGAGGCATGCTATCATCATCATAAATCCGCTCATCAAAACTGGGGGGGACTACAAAGATCATATTCATCAAACATAGCATCCCCATGCTTATGGCTTTGCATATCATTAGCATCATGGATATTCAAAGAATTCATACTAATATCATTACAATCATGATTATCATTCAAAGGACTCACATTAAACATTTTATTAAATTCTTCCTCTAACAATTGAGCACAATCATCGGAATCCATATTCTCAAGAAAGACATCATATATATGAAGCATTTGAGCCAACCTCAATTCCATTTTTTTCTTTTCTTTTATAAACCAAGCTAGTGAATAAACAAGAAACTAAAAGATTCAATTGCAAGATCTAAAGATATACCTTCAAGCACTCACCTCCCTGGCAATGACGCCAGAAATAAGCTAGATGTCTACTACACAACTTTATTCTTATAGACTCGGTTGGGCCTCCAAGCGCGGAGTTTTGTAGGACAGGAGCAAATTTCCCTCAAGTGGATGACCTAAGGTTTATCAGTCTGTGGGAGCTGTAGGATGAAGATGGTCTCTCTCAAACAACCTTGCAATCAAATACAAGCAATCTCTTGTGTCCCCAAGACACTCAATACAATGGTAAATTGCATAGGTGAACTAGTTCGGCGAAGAGATGGTGATACAAGTGTAGTATGGATAGTAGATATAGAACAATAAAAAACAACAAGGTAACAAGTAGCAAACAGTGAGCAAAACGGTATATCAATGCTTAGAAACAAGGCCTAGAGTTCATTCTTTCACTAGTGCAATCTCTCAATAGTGCTAACATAATTGAATCATAGAACCATCCATCAACGTGCGACAAAGAATCACTCCAAAGTTCCTATCAATAGCGGAGAACATAAGATGAAATTATTGTAGGTAGCAAAACTACCTCAAAGTTATCTTTCCGATCAATCTATTAAGCCATCCCTATAAGTGTCACCAACAGCCCTAGAGATCATACTAAAATAACACCATATAATACGCATCAATCAACTCTAATGTCACCTAGATACTCCAATGTCACCACAAGTATCCGTGAGTTAATTATTCGATATGCATCAAACAATTTCAGATTCATAATATTCAATCCAACACAAAGAACTTAAAAGATTACCCCAAAGTTTCTATCGAAGAAAGTAGGACGAAAACGTGTATCAACCTATGTGCCTAGATTACCCCAATGTCACCTCGGGAATCCGCAAGTTGATTACCAAAACATACATCAAGTGACTCAATAGAATACCCCATTGTCACCACGGGTATCCACATGCAAGACATACATCAAGTGATCTCAAATCCAAATATTCAATCCGATAATAATGAAACCTAAAAGGGCAAGACTCAATTCATCACAACGAAGATAGAGAGGGAAGAACACCATATTATCCAACTATATTAACAAAGCTCATGGTACAACAAGATCGTGCCAAATCAGGATCACGAGAGAGAGAGAGAGAGAGAGAGAGAGAGAGAGATCAAACACATAGCTACTGGTACATACCCTCAGTCCCGAGGGTGAACTACTACCGCCTCATCATGGAAGCAGCGGGGATGATGAAGATGGCCTCCGGTGATGACTTCCCCCTCTGGCAGGGTGCCGTAACAAAGCTCCGGATGAGATCGCTTTGGAACAGAGGCTTGCGGCGGCGGAAAAACTCATCTAGGTTAACTTTTTGGGGTTTCCCAATTTATAAGAATTTTCAGCATTGGAATCACGCCAGGGGGAGTCCCGAGGGTCCCACAAGCTCAGGTGGCACACCCTAGGGGGGGCACCACCCCGGCTTTTGGCCTCCCTGGACACCTTCTGGTCCTTCTCCGTAGCTTTGTCGGTCTCTTCTTGTACATCAAAATCACCATAAATTTTCATTGCGTTTGGACTTCGTTTGGTATGGTTTTTCTGCGAAACAAAAAATGCCAAAAAATAGGAACTGACACTGGGCACTCGGTTAATAGGTTAGTCCACAAATATCATATAAAAGTGCACCAAAACCATATGAATTTGCTGTAAACATGGCATGAATACTTCATAAATTGTAGATACGTTGGAGACGTATCAAGTACCAGCAGAGGCCTCCAGATGGGATCGCTTCGGAACAGAGGCTTGCGGTGGCGAAAGAATTGTTTCCTAGTCTCGCTCTAGGGGTTTCTAGATATATAGGAATTTATAGCGCTGGAATTAGGTCAAAAGGAGGTAGAGGGGGCCCACAAGGCACCTGGACGCGCCTACCCCCCAGGGCACGCCCCCTACCTTGTGGCTCCCTCGTGCATCTTTTGGCCTCCTCCCAAGCTTCCAAGGTCTCTTTTTGTCCAAAAAAATCCTCAAAAAGTTTCGTCATGTTTTGACTTCGTTTGGTATGGATTTCCCAGAAAACCAAAAACATGCAGAAAATAGGAGCTGGCATTGGGCACTGAGTTAATAGGTTAGTATAAAAACAATATAAAATGGCATATAAAGTATATAAAATTGATACTATAATAGCATGAAACAATAAAAAATTATAGACACGTTGGAGACGTATCAACATCCCCAAGCTTAATTCCTGCTTGTCCTCGAGTAGGTAAATGATAAAACATAATTTTTGATGTGAAATGCTACCTAACATGTCTTAATCATGTAATCATTATGGTATGAATATTGGGAAGTGTTGATTTAATAGATATCAAAATGATAATATGCAAGAATGCTAGAAAATAATCATTACCCTTCAAAATAAAGAGTGCTTAAGAATGTTATTCCTACTCATGTAATCATGTAAGCATGGCATAGCTCGGTCTTCCTAACATAAAGTATAAATCATGATCACCCCAGTGCCAAACCAAGCAATTGTATCATACTTTTTCTTGCTTCAGCGTTTTCAACTTGACTCAATACATGAGCGTGAGCCATGGACTTAGCACTTTGGATGGCAAAGCAAATGATGATCGGGGTTTATAAGGGATGACAAAAATTTGAGAAAGTCTCGCATCAACTCGGCGGATCATTAGGCAATAGAGAGGCCTTACAATCAATATCAATGAGAGGAGTAGGGATTACCATGCAACAGATGCACTAGAGCTATAAGTGTATGAAAGCTCTCTATATGAAACTAAGTGGGTGTGCATCCAACATGCTTGCTCATGAAGACCTCGAGCATTTGAGGAAGCTCGTCATCGGAATATACAAGCCAAGTTCTATAATGCAAAAATCCCACTAGTATATGAAAGTGACAAATCATGGAGACTCTCTATATGAAGAACATGGTGCTACTTTGAAGCACAAGTGTGTAAAAAGGATAGTAGTGTTGCCCCCTCTCTCTTTTTCTCTCATTTTTCTTTGTCTTCTTATTTTTTATCTTTTTTCCTTTTTGTTGGGCTCTTTTTGGCCTTTTTTTATCCTCTGGTAGGGGGAACACTCTAATAATGATGATCAACACACTTTACTTACAACTCGATAAACTGAAAGAATATGACTCTATATGAATGCCTCTGGCAGTGTACCAGGATGTGCAATGATCTAGTGTAACATGCATAACATTGATGAACGGTGGCTTTGCCACAAAATATCATGTCAACTCTATATGATCATGCGAAGCAATATGACAATGAATGCTCAAATCATGTGAAAAGTAACGATGGAAGCTACATGGCAATATATCTTGGAATGGCTATGGAAATGCCATAATAGGTAGGTATATTGGTTGTTTTAAGGAAGCATATAGTAAGGCTTATGTGTGATAGAGCATATCATATCACAGGATTTGAATGCACCGGCGAAGTTGGCATCAAATCTCGAGGTGAGAACGGGCAATGCACGGTACCGAAGAGGCTAGCAAAATATGGATAGGTGGAAGTGCTTATAGCCCACAAACTCACATTAGTCATAAATAACTCAAGTATTTATTGTGAAAGTCTAGTAGCCCTCAAAGCAAAGTATTTACTCGCATGCCCCTAGGTAGGAGGTTAGGAGGAGTTAACCACCCCCCCCCCCGATCTGGACAACACAAAGGTTCTCAATCAAGGATAAATTATGCTTCAAATTCCTAGCCATGCCATGACCGACATTTTAAATAGTAGGACATCATGAATCGTAGAATCAGTATTTTTACTAACCCATGATTCTCAACTAGTAAACCTTCATATTATAACCTCAATATCATTAATCAAACGCATCATATTCAGTGATCTACATGCAAGTTTTTATTATTCCACCGTTATATACCTATCATTTTTTGACCAAACATATAAATCATGCAAATTACCACCTCCTATTTAACTCTCAAAAAGATATAAGTGAAGCAAGATAGTGCAAATAATTTCTATAAAATATTTCTCGCCGTGCTCAAAAGATATAAGTGAAGAACATGAGCAATTGCCTCGACTCAAAGGATATAAGTGAAGAACATAGAGCATTCTATAAATTTGAGATGAATGTTTGTCTCTCCTAAAGGTGCAATTAGGAAACAATGATTGTGGAAATAATCAAACAAATCTAAGAAAAGCAAAGGACGCTCCGAGCAAAACACATATCATGTGACGAATAAAAATATTGCTCAAAGTGATATTACCGATAGATTGAAAATGGAAGAGGGGATGCCTTCCGGGGCATCACCAAGCTTAGATGCTTGAGTCTTTCTTGAATATTACCTTGGGGTGCCTTGGGCATCCCCAAGCTTAGGGTCTTGCCGCTCCTTATCTTTTTCCATCATCATCTCACCCAAAGCTTGAAAACTTTGACTACACAAAACCTCGTGAGATGCATTAGCATAATAAAATAAATCATTAACTTAGGTACTGTCATAAATAGATTCATAATTGTTCTTACATAATACCTATTGTATTTTATCATCTCTATAGCTTATACCCCACGATACAATCCATAGAAACATCAAAATAATCACACTATGCAATAAAAACAGAATCTGTCTAAAACCTAATAGTACATAATGATGGCATTTTTAGTCATACTTATGTAACTCCAAAAATTCTGAAGAATTAGGAGAACACAGAAAATTTGTAACCCAATACTGTGTAAAAAAATTCAGGAATTGATCACGCTCCAGTACAGAATGATAATTCATCAACTAGATGTTACACTTTCTGTTTCTGCACAGGATCAAATCAACAAGCATCCAAACTATCCTAAAGGCTTTACTTGGCACTAAAATCAAAATAAGAGATACAAACATAATTACTATAGTAGCAATAATCATGTTAATGGACAAAAATTGAAGGGAAAAATAAAGATAACTATGGGGTTGCCTCCCGACAAGCGCTAATGTTTAATGCCCCTAGCTAGGCATAATGGTATCATGTATTGTCATCTTTCAAAGCAATGCCATAAGTGGCTCTCATTATAGATTCATAAGGAGGTTTAATTCTCTTTCTAGGGAAATGTTCCATACCTTTTCTTAGGGAAATTGGAACCTTATATTACCTTCCTTCATAGTTCTTAAAAATGGTCTCCCAAGTATAATTGGACAAGATGGATTGCATTAAATATCATGAATAATAAAGTCTATGGGTACATAATTTCTATTAGAAATCACAAGCACATCATTTAATCTACCCATAGGCTATTTAACGGTGGAATCCGCTAAATGCAAACTTAAGGAACATTCACACATGTTGGTGAAACCGAGAACATCATACAATTCTTTAGGCATAGTTGAAACAATAGCACCAAGATCACACAAAGAATTGCACACATAATTATTTATATTTAATTTAATGGTAGGTTCCCATTCATCATGCTTCTTTCTAGGAATGGAAACTTCTAACTCAAGTTTTTCTTCATGAGTTTTGATAAGAGCTTCTACGATATTCTTAGTAAAATCTTTATTTTGTTCGTAAGCATTGGGTGAATTAATCATGGAAATACATTCAGTAAGAGAACAATTATCATAATTAAAGTCCTTGTAATCCAATAGAGTGGGAGCATGACTATCTAAAGTTTTTACCTTTTCAATCCCACTTTTTTCAATTTTAGCATCAAGATTATCACCCTCTGAACTATTGGGACACCCTCTAATTAAAGTTGACTTATCTCCAGTCCCATCATCATCAAGTTTAATATTAGTAAACAAAGATTCAATAGATGACACACCAATAGTTTTAACATCTTCATCATTATTATCGAAGAAACCAGAAGCAAACTCCTTTTCTAATAGTTCACGTTTGGCTCTTAGCCTATTAATCCGTTCCCTACTTTGATCAATGGTGACTTGCACGGCTTTTAAAGATTCATGCATTTCATCCTTACTTTGTGGTAAAATTTTAATTTTAAGGATATCCACATCATGCATAAGCCTATCCATGTTTCTAGACATATCATCAGCCTTAGTCAATTTTTCTTCGACCATAGTATTGAAAACCTTTTGAGAACAAATAAATTATTTATTGGTGTTCTCAAGATCAGAGGGTATCCTATTATCATTAAAGGAATTACCATAATTATTAGAGGGATTACCAGGATACGGTATAGGATTGTTGAATTCCCTCTATAAGCATTATTATTGAAATTATTCATTGAAATAAAATTTACATCAATAGCATAATTATTTTGCTCAATTAAATTGGACAAAGGAACATCATTTGGATCAATTGGAGCATTTTTAGTAGCAAGAATAGTCATGAGAGCATCAATTTTATCACTCAAGGAGGATATTTCCTCAACAGAATTTACCTTCTTACCACTTGGAGCGCGTTCGGTGTGCCATTAGGAATAATTTGTCATCATATTATCGAGGAGCTTTGTAGCTTCTCCAAGTGTGATTCCCATAAATGTGCCACCTGCAGCTGAATCTAGAAGGTTTCATGAAACAAAGTTTAGTCCGGCATTAAAGTTTTGCACTATCATCCATAAGCACAATCCATGTGTGGGACAATTTTTCATCATTAATTTCATTCTCTCCCATGCTTGTGCAACATGTTCTTGCTCATCTTGTTTAAAATTAATAATTTGATTTCTAAAAGATATTATCTTAGTGGGAGGAAAATATTTAGCAACGAAAGCATCTTTACATTTTGACCATGAACCAATATTATTTTTAGGTAATGATGAAAACCATGCTTTAGCTTGATGTCTAAGAGAGAAAGGAAATAATTTCGATTTCACAATATCATTATCCACATCTTTCATTTTTTGCATATCACATAATTCCATGAAATTATTAAGATGGGATGCAACATCTTCATTAGGATTTCCAGCAAATTTCTCTTTCATAACCAGATTCAACAAAGTAGTTTTTATATCATATGACTCCGCACTAGTGGCGGTAGGATCAATTAGTGTACTAATAAATCATTGTCATTAGTCTTCGGGAAATTGCACAATTTAGTGTTTCTTGAGTAGACAATATGGCTATTCAAGCAAAGATAGCAACACAAATATTTTTGGTATTTTAGGTTTTTTAGTGAAGGAGGGGGAGATGAAAAGGAGAAGGCAAATAAAAGGCAAATGGCAAAGAAAGTAAAACAAGCAAATGATAAATGTGTGTGAAGGCACCTGAGTTGTTTGGTGAAGCCTCCCCGACAATGGCGCTAGAAATTCTTCTGCTACTTGTGATAGTGTTGGGATTTCCCCGAAGAGGAAGGGTGATGTAGTATTGTAGCAGACAGTATTTCCCTCAGTTAAGAACAAAGGTTTATCGAACCAATAGGAGGTGGCACCCAAAAAACTTTGACAGTATCTGCACACACACAAACAAATGCTTGCACCCAACAAAGGCAAGGGGGCGTCACTCCCCTTGTTCTTGCCAGTTGCAAGTATCAAATCTGGAAGTGGTAGATATAATAAATAAAAGTAAAATTAAAATAAAATAGCAGGAAAATACAAGATTTTTTTTAATATGAAGAGAATGGACCCAGGGGCCATAGTGTTCAGTAGAGGCATCTCTCTCATAAATAGCATCGCTAGGTAAACAACTTACTGTTGGGCAATTGATAGAAAAGTGCATAGTAATGATGATCATCCATGCCATAATTAATATATAGGCATTACGTCTATGACAAGTAGACCGTTAAACTTACTGATGTCTACTACTATTACTCCACCCCAAGACCGCTATCCAGCATTCATCTCAAAGTATTAAGTTCGTGATAAACAAAGTAACACATTAAGCAAGATGACATAATGTAGACAGAATAAGACCATGCAATATGTTCAAACCCCATCGTTTTACCCTTAGTAGTAACAATACAAATATGTGCCTTGCAACTCCTCCTGTCATAGAGTAAGGACACCGCAAGATTGAACCACTACTATGCACCACTTCATCTGAAGATCTAATCCTCAACTTGGCCGAAGAAAAATCATAGATCAGAAAGCATACATAGCTATAAAATTACACATAAACAAATCTCAAAAAAGACTCAAATACTTTCAATGAATAATCTAATCATAAACCCGCAATTCATCGGATCCCAACAAACACACCGCAAAAGTTTACAACGGATTGATCTCAGATGAGTTCATTGTATTGAAGATCAAAAGAGAGAGAGAGAGAGAGAGAGAGAGAGAGAGAGAAAGCCATCTTGCTACTGCAATGGACCCATAGGTCCTGTGGAGACTACTCACACGTCATCATGGAGGCAGCAAGGTTGATGAAGATTTCCTACGCAATGGTTTCCCCCTCCGGCAGAGTACCGGCGGAGGCCTACAGACGGGATCGCTTCGGAACAAAGGCTTGCGGCGGCGGAAGAATTGTTTCCGGGTCTTGCTCTGGGGGTTTTTGGATATATAGGAATTTATAGCACTTGAATTAGGTCAAACAGAGACAGAGGGGGCCCACAAGGAACATGGGCGCGCCTACCCCCCAGGGCGCGCCCCCTGCCTTGTGGCTCCCTCATGCATCTTCTGGCCTCCTCCCGAAGCTTCCAGAGTCTCTTTTGTCCAGAAAAAATCATCAATTTTTTTTGTCGTGTTTAGACTTTGTTTGGTATGATTTCCTTGAATACCAAAAGCATGCAGAAAACATGAGCTGGCATTGGGCACTGTGTTAATAGGTTAGTCCATAAAAACAATATAAAATGGCATATAAAGTATATAAAAGTGATATATAGTAGCATGAAACAATAAAAAATTATAGATACGTTGGATATGTATCACAACCTTGCAGAACTTGTACAGGGATTCTAGGCACGTGGACTCACTCATGCGGACATACTCATCAATAAGGTCACCGGGTATTCCATATGCAAGCATCCGAATAGCTACAGTGCATTTCTGATAAGAGGAGAAGCCAACCTTTCCCAGGATCCTCCTTGCATACGAAACAATCATCGTACACCACCACCCCCTCCCGGATACATTTGAATACATGTCTAGCCATCCGAAAGTGGCGCTAGAATAGGTTGTGTTTGAAGAGTGGGGAAATGGACTTGAAGTAGTCCTCCCAGAGTAGGCAATGTCTGCTCTCTCTGTTGCGATCCAATGCCGGAGCATGCCCTGGGATCAAGCCCCTAAACAACGGCCGCTACCTAGTAATGTGGTCATGGACGACCAAAGTAGCAACCACAATCTCCTCATCGTCGGACGACGAATCGTCTGAATCGAAAATGAAGTTGTTGAAAAAGTACTCATTGCCACTATCTATTTGTACCTTGCGGGCGTGGTGGAACAAGCCGGCCGGTGAAGAGCCCCGCGTCTCTACCAGACCAGGCAGCAAACCTGTCAGCGTGGAGGCAACCATGGCGGTGACCGGCGAGCGAGGTAGCCGAGCTTGGAGCGTTGCTGGTGGCAGCGGAGGTGAGGGGGGTGGCGTGGACGTGGGTGTGCTACGACGACGGTGAAAATATTCTACCAACGCCGATAAGAGCGGTCGTTGGGTGCGGCATGCTGTTGGGTGCTACTTGTGATAGTGTTAGGATTTCACTGAAGAGGAAGGGTGATGTAGTATAGTAGCAGATAGTATTTCCCTCAGTTAAGAACCAAGGTTTATCGAACCAATAGGAGACACCACACAAACAAGATAAGCGGTACCTGCACACACACAAAGCAAAGGCTTGCACCCAACGAAGGCAAGACGGTTGTCAATCCCCTTGTTCTCGCCAATTGCAAGGATTAAATCTGATAGTGGTAGATAGATAAAATAAAATAGAAATATAATAAAAAGGAAATAAATTGCAGCAAGTATATTTAGGGTTTTAGCAAATATGGTGAATAGACCCGGGGGCCATAGGTTCACTAGAGGCATCTCTCTCGTGAGCATAGCAATGGTGGGTAAACAAATTACTATTGGGCAATTGATAGAAAAGCGCATAGTTATGATAATTCTTCATGGAATGATCAATATATAGGCATTAAGTCTATGACAAGTAGACCATTAAACTTACTAACGTCTACTACTATTACTCCACCCCTTGACCGCTATCCAGCATGCATCGCAAGGTATTAAGTTCATAACAAACAGAGTAATGCTTGAGGCATGATGGCATAATGTAGACAAAGCAAGATCAATTAATATGTTCTAGCCCCATCATTTTACCCTTAGTAGCAACAATACAAAAATGTGCCTTGCAACTCCTCCTGTCACAGTGTAAGGACACCGCAAGATTGAACCTACTACCAATCACCTCTCCCACTGAAGATAAATCGATCTAATTGGCCAAAAGAGATAGATAGATGGGAGAGAAATACAAGGCTATAAAATAACACATAAATAAATCTCAGAAAAAACTCAAATACTTTCAATGAATAATCTGATCATAAACCTATAATTCATCAGATCCCAACAAACACACCGCAAAAGTTTACATCGGATTGATCTTAGATGAGATCATTGTATTGAAGATCAAAAGAGAGAGAGGGGAGGGGAGAGAGAGCTTATGACCTCCAAGTGCACATGGCTGTTGTGGATGAATGAGATGATGGAGACTATCCTGGCAGCTAGGGTATGGAGGTGTATATATGAGATGCCTCCTCGGTCTCCTCCATTGATGTAGGTTGCCTCCTTTGATCCAAGGGCTCTAGGTGAGCCAAATCCTCTCCCAAACCCTTCCTTATCGTTCAAGGGTCGCGTGGAAACAAATAGGGACGAAAGCGGTGAACAATCCCATCTGGAGTGGCAACTTTCGAGCCTGATTTTCTTCCATACAACCAGCCACGGTTGTATGATACGTCGTCTTTTGTTCTGACCCTCTTCGGTAAATCGGCCGCCATTTCTTAATACGAACTCGAAATTTGACGTTCTTGGGCTCGTTGGATTCGTATGAACGACGCCGATCCATTTCTGGTATTAGATATTGGTTTTGAACACTTTGGAAAAATGGCCTTTTCACTCTCCGAAACTGGTAAGTCTGGTACTCTGAGTCCTCCGTATTGAGCCCTTCCTTGGTCCTTTCATCGTGCTTGGCCCTAGGTTTCTCCAAAACACCTATAGACACAAGAAAAGAAAGAAAACTAATAAAAAATAAATAAAATACTAAATGTGCAATGATCACAAGGGAAAGTGTAAATACCAGTAATCATGCATAATGGACAACTATTTGGTTCAATGGGATATAATATATGAAGAGCACATGCAGCAAATGAGCTGTAAAAATGCGTAAAATATAGAGCCATCAACCTCCCCATGCTTAAACATTCCTCGTCCTTGAGTAAGAAGGTTGATTACCAAAAGCTCACTGCTACCAACTCTAAAGCATACATTGAACCAAATCCCAAAAATTGATATATCGTGCAAGCATGCAAGCTGACCAGCAAGGGAGTGATACAAGTTATCCTCTTAGTTCCATTTCCATGGAGGTTGAGAAAGAGGAAAATATTTTTTGGGAGCCCAAATTCCCATTGCCAAAGGTTTAGAGAGAAGGTCAATATTATGTTAGGAAGACAACAATAACTATCATAGACAAAGGAAATCATGCATCAGCGATCACTTCAAAAACACCAACCCCAGGCATACCAAGTACAATAGCAAGATCGTATGTATGCGTAATACAACCGCTCAACTACCTATGCATCATTGAGTGCAAGCCTATTGATACGTCTCCAATGTATCTATAATTTTTTATTGTTTCATGCCATTATATTATCAATCTTGTATGCTTTATACACCATTTTATATCATTTTTGAGAACTAGCCTATTAACCCAGTGCCAAGTGCCAGTTGATGTTTTCTGCTTGTTTTTTATTTTACAAAAAATCCCTATCAAACAAAGTCCCAACACAATGAAACTTTTTGACGATTTGTTCTGCACCAGAAGAGACCCTAGAAGCTTCGAGGGGAGGCCAGACAATACATGAGGATGCGTCAAGGTAGGGGGCGCGCCCTGCCCCCATGTGGGCCCCTGCGTGTGAGCTGCGTTGGGATTTTCCCTGAAGAGGAAGGGTGAAGCAGTACAGTAGAGATAAGTATTTCCCTCAGTGAGAACCAAGGTTTATCGAACCAAACAGAGAACCACGCAAATCCTAGTGAACAGCACCTGCACACACAAAAGCAAATACTTGCACCCAACACAGGCAAGAGGGTTGTCAATCCCCTTGAACTCGTTACTTGCAACGATCAAATCTTGCAGAGGTAGATAAGTAAATTGCAAAACAAAATAAAAGTAAATAAATTGCAGCAAGGTATTTTTGGTTTTTATAATATGATTAAAGTAGACCCAGGGGCCATAGTTTTCACTAGAGGCTTCTCTCTCAAACACATAGCATACGGTGGGTAAACAAATTACTGTTGGGCAATTGATAGAAAAGCACATAGTTATGACGTATTCATGGCAATGATCACACATATAGGCATTAGGTCCGTGACAAGTAGACCGCCTCCTGCCTGCATCTACTCCTATTACTCCACCAATCGATCGCTATCCAGCATGCATCTATGGTATTAAGCTCATAACAAACAGAGTAACGACTTAAGCAAGATGACATGATGTAGACAAAGTAAACTCAATCAATATGAATAAACCCCATCATTTTATCCTTAGTAGCAACAATACAATACGTGCCTCGCTAACCCTTCTGTCACTGGGTGAGGACACCGCAAGATTGAACCCACTACAAAGCACCTCTCCCAGTGAAGATAAATCAATCTAGTTGGCCAAACCAAACGGGTAGATCGGAGAGAAATACAAAGCTATCATAATCATGCATAATAAAGTTCAGAAAAGACTCAATTACTTTCAATGAATAATCTGATCATAAACCAACAATTCATCGGATCCCAACAAACACACCACAAAAGAAGGTTACATCGGATAGAACTCCAAGAAGATCAAGGGGAACATTGTATTGAAGATCAAAGAGAGAGAAGAAGCCATCTAGCTACTAGCTATGGACCCATAGGTCTATGGTGAACTACTCACGCATCATCGGTAGGGTAGCAAGGTTGATGTAGAAGCCCTCCGTGATCGATTCCCCCTCCGACAGAGTACCAGAAAAGGCCTCCAGATGGGATCGCGGAAGAACAGAAGCTTGCGGCGGCGGAAAATTTATTTCGGCTGGCTCTCTGTTGGTTTCCCAATATTTGAGAATTTATAGAAGTGGAATTAGGTCAGGCGGAGCCACGTGGGGCCCACAAGGCAGCAAGGCGCGCCTACCCCCCAGGGCGCGCCCTGTTGCTTTGCCGTCTCCTCGTTTGCCGTCTGGTCTCCTCCCGAAGCTTCTAGGGTCTCTTATGTCCAGAAAAAAATCATCAAAAAGTTTCGTAGCCTTTGGACTCCGCTTGGTACTGATTTTCTGGAAAACCAAAAACAGGCAAAAAACAGCAACTGGCACTAGGCACTGGGTTAATAGGTTAGTTCCCAAAAATGATATAAACTTGCATATTAAGGCATATAAAGTATCCAAGATTGATAATATAATAGCATGAAACAATAAAAAATTATAGATATGTCAGAGACGTATCAGCATCCCCAAGCTTAATTCCTGCTCGTCCTCGAGTAGGTAAATGATAAAAACAGAATTTTTGATGTTGAATACTACCTAACATGTTTATCATGTAATCTCTTTACGGTATAAATGATGAGAAATGATGAAGTAATAATATCAACATAATAATATCCACGAATATAAGAAACATAATCATTAAACTTTCAAAATATATGATCCTTAACGAATGTTATCCCAACTCATTTTATCATGTTAGCATGGCATGACTCCGCCTTCACCGTATAAATATAAATCATGGGCACCCCGGTGTTAAACCAGGCAATTGGATCGTACTTCTAACACGCTTCAGCACTTTCAACCTCACGCAATACATGAGCGTGAGCCATGGATATAGCACTATAGGTGGAATAGAATGCGGTGGTAGAGATCAATATGGGAAGTCAAAAAGAAAGAAAGTCTCGCATCAACTCGGCGGATCAACATGCTATGGAGATGCCCATCAATCGATATCAATGCGAGGAGCAGGGATTGCCATGCAACGGATGCACTAAGAGCTATAAGTGTATGAAAGCTAAACGGAAACTAAGTGGGTGTGCATCTAACTTGCTTGCTCATGAAGACCTCAGGCATTTGAGGAAGCCCATCATAGGAATATACATGCCAAGTTCTATAACAAAAAATTCCCACTAGTATATGAAAGTGGCAACACAGGAGACTCTCTATATGAAGAACATGGTGCTACTCTGAAGCACAAGTGTGGAAAAAGGATAGTAACATTGCCCCTTCTCTCTTTTCTCTCTTTTTTGGGCTCTTTTTGGCCTCTTTTTTTCTTTTTTTTCTTTTTCGTCCGGAGTCTCATCCAAACTTGTGGGGGAATCATAGTCTCCATCATCCTTTCCTCACTGGGACAATGCTCTAATAATGATGATCATCAGACTTTTATTTACTTACAACTCGATAACTGAAACAATATGACTCTATATGAATGCCTCTGGCAGTGTACCAGGATGTGTAATGATCTAGCGTAACATGTATAATAATGATGAATGGTGGCTGTGCCACAAATATCATGTCAGCTCTATATGATCATGCAAAGCAATATAATGATGAACACACAAGCCATGATACGGAATGGTGGAAGTTTCATGGCAATATATCTCGGAATGGCTATGGAAATGCCATAATAGGTAGGTATGGTGGCTGTTTTGAGGAAGATATAAGGAGGCTTATGTGTGATAGAGCGTATCATATCACGGGGTTTGGATGCACCGGCGAAGTTTGCACCAACTCTCGAGGTGAGAAAGGGCAATGCACGGTACCGAAGAGGCTAGCAAATTGCGGAAAGGTAGGAGTGCGTATAATCCATGGACTCACATTAGTGATAAAGAACTTATATACTTATTGTGAAAGCCTATTAGTCCTCAAAGCAAAGCAGTACTCGCATGCCCCTAGGGAATTGGTTGGTAGGAGTTAACCATCGCGCGCATCCGATTATAACAGCACTCAAGGATTTCATTTCAGACTTAAAAATGCTCAAACCTCCCCACCATGCCATGACCAACACTTGGATGAGAAGTTAATAACAAGCTTTAATACTAATATTTCTACTAACCAATGATCATAAACCAATATCCTTTCATATTACGACATCAATATTATTAAACCATACATTTCATATTTAGTGATCTACATGAAAGTTAATATTATATCCCCCTTGAATACCTATCCTTTTTGGACTAGTCTTATAACACGTGCATATTGCCATTACTATTTATTAGACTCTCAAAAATATTTAAGTGAAGCATGAGAGTGCAATCATTTCTATAAAATATAACCACCACCGTGCTCTAAAAGATATAATTGAAGCACTAGAGCAACTGCCTAGCTCAAATGATATAAGTGAAGCACATAGAGTATTCTAACAAATCACAATAAATGTGTGTCCCCCTCAAAAGGTGTGTCCAGTAAACAATGAGTGTGGCAAACTAAAAAGCAAACAAAGAAAGACTATGCCACAAGACGCTCCAAGTAAAACTCATATCATGTGATGAATAAAAATGTAGCTCCAAGTAAGTTACCGATAGATTGTAGACGAAAGAGGGGATGCCATCTGGGGCATCCCCAAGCTTAGACGCTTGGGTATTCCTTGAATATTACCTTGGGGTGCCTTGGGCATCCCCAAGCTTAGGGTCTTGCCGCTCCTTATTCCTTCATCCATCGTGATCTCACCCAAAACTTGAAACCTTCAGCACACAAAACTCAACAGAAACCTCGTGAAAACCGTTAGTATAATAAACAAATCATAAACTGTAGGTACTGTTATAAACCCATTCATAATTTATTCTTGCATAATACCTATTGTATTGAAACTTATCCATGAGTTATACCCCCTCCCAATATAATCCATAGCATCATTAAAACAAGTAAACTATGCAATAAAAACAGAATCTGTATAAAACAGAACAATATGCAATGACAGAATATTTATCCATACTTCTATAACTCTAAACATTCTGAAAAATGAGGAAAACGTAAGAAATTTGTATTCCAATACTGTGTAAAAAATTCAGATTTTTTGACGTTCCAGTAATAAATTAAAAATCAACTACTGGGCACAAAACTTTCTGTTTCAAACTGCATCAATTATACTATCATCCAAATCACACCAAAGGCATTACTTGGCACAAACACTAATTAAAAGATAAAAACACAATCATTAAAATAGCAAAAATTGTGTGACTCAAGAAAAATAAAAATTGCAATAAAGATAAATATTGGGTTGCCTCCCAATAAGCGCTATTGTTTTATGCCCCTAGCGAGGCATAATGCATAGTTTCAAGTATTATCATCCTTCACATCCAACTCCTCAATTATACATCCACGCTTCCTAGGAGATTTAGCATACAAATTTTTAATAATCACACTCCTAGGGACAAAGTTGAGGAATTTGCTTTTATAAATAGGTTCCTTTATTATATCTATGAAATTGGGGTGCACACTAATCATTTTAAGATCCTCGTTTCCTTTACTAGATGTGGCACCCTTATTCTTGGGAACGTACATGAACTTGGAATTCTTATTAAAAGGAGTTATCTCAATAGTTTTAATAGAAGAAAAAGCAGAACCCAAATTATTAATGATCTCTACCAACTTATCAATTCTAGCGGGACTTTGTTCTACTCTTTTATTAATTATCGGTTCCTTCTCCTTTAACATCTTTAATGTAGTTCCTACCTTAGAACCAAATTAAGTAACTTGATTATGGACCTTTTTGTCTAAATTCTCAATATGTTCTATGATGGGTATTTTATTTTCAATAGCTTCTAACCTTCGCATAACATGTTCCAAAGTCAATGCCATTTCATTAATAATAATAGGTGGTGATCCTACCAAATTTCCCATAGCATTGAAAGCATCATTAGGGTGAATACTCAAGAAATTCCCTCCGGTAATAGTGTCAAGCACAAATCTATACCAAGTAGTAACACCTACATAAAAATTGCAAAGAAAAATGGTAGTGGATTGCTTACGAGTTGATCTATTTTGAGCATCGCAAATCCTATACCAAGCATCTTTTAAACTTTCTCCTCCCCTTTGTTTAAAATTAAGCACTTCATTCTCAGGGGTACAAGCAACAAGTGAAGAACAAGCCATCATGGTAAAGCAAGAAAGCAAGCAAAAATATTTTTGTATTTTTCGATTCTTAAAGAAGTGGGGGGAGATAAAAAAGAGAGGCAAATAAAAAGGCAAATAAAAAGTAGAGAAGAAAAGAGAGGAAAATAAAAAACGCAAATAAAAAGTAGAGCAAGTAGATGACAGTTTGAGTGAAGGTACTTGTAGTGATTTGATGATGTCTCCCTGGCAACGGCGCCAGAAATTCTTTCTGCTACTTGTGAGCTGCATTGGGATTTTCCTCGAAGAGGAAGGGTGAAGCAGTACAATAGAGATAAGTATTTCCCTCAGTGAGAACCAAGGTTTATCGAACCAAAAGGAGAACCACGCAAATCCTAGTGAACAGCACCTGCACACACAAAAGCAAATACTTGCACCCAACGCGGGCAAGAGGGTTGTCAATCCCCTTGAACTCGTTACTTGCAATGATCAAATCTTGCATAGGTAGATAAGTAAATTGCAAAACAAAATAAAAGTAAATAAATTGCAGCAAGGTATTTTTGGTTTTTATAATATGATTAAAGTAGACCCGGGGCCCATAGTTTTCACTAGAGGCTTCTCTCTCGAACACATAGCATACGGTGGGTAAACAAATTACTATTGGGCAATTGATAGAAAAGCGCATCGTTAAGACGTATTCATGGCAATGATCACACATATAGGCATCACGTTCGTGACAAGTAGACCGACTCCTGCCTGCATCTACTACTATTACTCCACCAATCGACCGCTATCCTGCATGCATCTATGGTATTAAGCTCATAACAAACAGAGTAACGCCTTAAGCAAGATGACATGATGTAGACAAAGTAAACTCAATCAATATGAATAAACCCCATCGTTTTATCCTTAGTAGCAACAATACAATACGTTCCTCGCTACCTCTTCTGTCACTGGGTGAGGACACCGCAAGATTGAACCCACTACAAAGCACCTTTCTCACTGAAGATAAATCAATCTAGTGGGCCAAACCAAACGGATAGATCAGACAGAAATACAAAGCTATCATAATCATGCATAATAAAGTTTAGAAAAGACTCAATTACTTTCAATGAATAATCTGATCGTAAACGCACAATTCATTGGATCACAACAAACACACCGCAAATGAAGATTACATCGGATAGAACTCCAAGAAGATCGAGGAGAACATTGTATTGAAGATCAAAAAGAGATAAGAAGCCATCTAGATACTAGCTATGGACCCGTAGGTCTGTGGTAACCTACTCGCACATCATCGGTAGGGTAGCAAGGTTGATGTAGAAGCCCTCCGTGATAGATTCCCCCTCCAGCAGAGTACCGGAAATGGCCTCCAAATGGGATCGCGGAAGAACAGAAGCTTGCGGCAGTGGAAAAGTTATTTCAGGTGGCTCTCTGTTGGTTTCCCAATATTTGAGAATTTATAGAAGTGGAATTAGGTCAGATGGAGCCACATGGGGCCCACAAGGCATTAGGGTGTGCCTACCCCCCCAGGGCGCGCCATGTTGCCTTGTCGTCTCCTTGTTTGCCGTCTGGTCTCCTCCTGAAGCTTCTAGGGTCTCTTATGTCTAGAAACAAATCGTCAAAAAGTTTTGTAGCATTTGGACTCCGCTTGGTACTGATTTTCTGGAAAACCAAAAAGAGGCAAAAAACAGCAACTGGCACTAGGCACTGGGTTAATAGGTTATTTCCCAAAAACGATATAAAATTGCATATTAAGGCATATAAAGTATCCATGATTGATAATATAATAGCATGAAACAATCAAAAATTATAGATATGTCGGAGACGTATCAGCTCCCTGCTGCTCCATTTTACCTAATTCCATGTCTATAAATTCCCATATATTCAGAAACCCCTAGAGCGAGACCCGAAACAATTCTTCTACCACCGCAAGCCTCTGTTCTTCCGCGATCCTATCTGGAGGCCTTTTCTGGTACTCTGCCGAAAGGGGAATCGATCACGGAGGCCATCTTCATCAACCTTGATGCCTCCATGATGATGCATGAGTAGTTCCCACAGGACCTACGGGTCCATAGCAGTAGCTAGATGGCTCTCTCTCTCTCTCTCTCTCTCTCTCTTTCTCTCTCTCTTTTTGATCTTCAATATAATGTACTCTTCGGAGATCGATTCGATGTAATTGTTTTGCGGTGTGTTTGTTGGGATCTGATGAATTGTGGGTTTATGATTAGATTATTCACTGAAAGTAATTGAGTCTTTTTTGAACTTTACTATGTGTGATTTTGATAGCTATTTATTTCTCTCCGATCTATCCATTTAGTTTGGCAAACTAGATTGATTTATCTTCAGCGGGGGATGTGCTTGGCAGTAGGTTCAATCTTGCGGTGTCCTCACTTTGTGACAAGAGGACTAGCGAGGCACGTATTTGTATTGTTGCTACTAAGGGTAAAATGACGAGGTTGGAACATATTATTTGGTCTTACTTTGTCTACATTATGTTATCATGCTCCAAGCATTACTCCGTTTATTATGAACTTAATACCTTAAGATGCATGCTGGATAGCGGCCAAGGGGTGGAGTAATAGTAGTAGATGCAGAATCGTTTCGGTCTACTTGTCATGGACGTAATACCTATGTATTGATCATGCCATGAATAACATAATAACTATGCGCTTTTCTATCAATTACCCAACAGTAATTTTATCCACCGTTACTATGCTCATGAGAGAGATGCCTCTAGTGAAAGCTATGGCCCCCGGGTCCATTCACATCATATTACTAAAACCCTAAATACCTTGCTGCAATTTATTATATTATATTTTATTTTGCAATTTATCTGTCAATCATTACCGGAATTAATCCTAGCAATCAACGAGTATAAGAGGATTGACAACCCTCTTGCCCGCGTTGGGTGCAAGTACTTGTTTTGTGTGTGTGCGGAAACCGTTTACATTTGTTTGCATGAATCTCCTACTAGTTCGATAAACCTTGGTTCTTAACTAAGGGAAATACTTTCTGCTACTATACTACATCACCCCCCTCTTCAGGGAAATCCCATCGCCTATCACAAGTAGCACCTATGCCTCACACTTAAAGGGAAATGAATAATGATTGGGGTTTGAGAAATCAAAAACAAAGAAAGTCTTGTATCAACACAGCTGAACATTAGGCAACGGAGAAGGCCTTATGATCAATGTCAACACAAGGAGTAGTGATTGCCATGCAACTAGGATGCACATAGAGCTATGAATATGTGAAAGCTCTCCTATGGACTAAGTGGGGGTGCATCCAACTTGCCTGCTCATGAAGACCTCGAGTTTTTGATGATGCTCATCATCAGAATATACAAGCCAAGTTATATAACGTAGGTTCCCCACTAGTATGAAACATGAAGCTCATGAAACTTTCAACTTTACAATGCAAGAAGTGGTGCTACATTGAAGCACAAGTGTATACTTGAAGGATAATGGTGTTGCTCCTTCTCTCTTTCTCACCTTTTTCTTTCTTTCTTTTTTTGGCACCTCTGTGGTGCATCTTTTATTTTGTCTCTCGCTGTTTTCTCCTTTTTTCTTTCTCTTTCTTTGTAGGAGCAACACCTTATAATGATGAACAATACACACTTTACAATGACTCACTTAAACTTAATGCAATCATAACTCAAAACTGAAAAGATGAGAGAAACTCTATATGATGAATGCCTCTAGTAGTGTACCAGTATGTGCAATGATCCGACGTAGTATAGATATTAAAAACGGACAAGCCATGAAAATATCGAGCTAGCCATACTATGATCATGCAAGGCAAATGAAAACATGTCTCTAATCATGTAATGTAATATGATGGTACTGCATGGCAATATGCTCGAAATGGCTATGAAAATGCCATGTAGGTAGGTATGGTGGCTGTTTTGTGGAGCTGAGGTGTTTTATGTGTACGAGAACAAGACAAAGTCCTCCCATGGGTTTGGATGTACCTGCAAAGTTTGCTCCAAGTCGCAATGTGAGAGTGGGCAATGCACAGTACCGTAGAGGCTAGCAATAAAAGATGAACGAAAGTGCAAAAAGGCTTCGAACTTGCTTTAGTCATAAAGAACTCAAACACTACACAAGGGTATCGCGGTGCCATGTTGCATAAGACTCGAAAGCTAAGTACCCCACGGGTATAGTTTGGTGGAGATAAACCCCGTTACGCGTCCCGGATCAACCAAAGATGTTGGGTTGAGCAGCAAAAAGCCTCTACAATCATTCAATCCCTAATCAAGCCACCACTAGAGTCCCCAACTTATGTGACTAGGTGAAAGAAAAGGCAACAGTTCAAAGGACTCCCTTATTGGGTTTTTGATAAAGGAACATGGCAATGTTTTTTAGAAGATAACAAGATTTCCACATGCTAAGTAAAACAAATGCAAAGCAAGCATGTCAAAACAGCGGGACACACAAATGCACGAAAACCATATGATAAAGAGCATTACACAAGACACTACACATGCAAAAGTAACCTCCCCACGCTAGTACTTTGCATACTAAACTAGAGAAGATTACGAAAGTGAAAAGAAAATGCATTTATTAAAAGTGGGTGCGAGAAGTGGTTACCTCCCCAAGCTTACGTTTAAGCAAGGGTTAGAAACTTTTACCGTTGAGGTGCATATGACCTCTCTTTTAGTAGACGTGGACCTTGCTTCATGTGATCTCCTTATTGTGGTCCGGTGGCTGCCTCCGATAGAACCTGCTGGAGAAGAACTAAAAAATGAAATATTTTTGTGCTTTTCAGGTTTTTCATTTTTTTTGTAGCACAAAGGATTAGCAACACAGGTGATAAAAATATTTGTCTCAACAAGATTGGTTCATCTACCTAAGCACCACGCTCAAGATGATAAACTAGGTATAGGAGTGTCGACTCTCCTATATTGAATGAATTGCAAGTGAACACAAGTGTGCAGCTCCTAGGTGCCTAATTAAAAGAGAGATCCTCACTTAAGGCGAGAAACTCGGTACTATGAAACTTCTATTTGAACCAAGTTCGTATTGGAAAACTTTACCGGGCACTTGTTGGTGAAGTCCATCATGTTGAAGCAATGAAGTGGCATGTGTGGGTCTTTCATACGGTTGGCACCATACCGTACTATTGGAAATATGCCCTAGAGGCAATAATATTGTATTTCCATGCTTATAATTAAGAGTTTGTATTTCATGCTATAACTGCTATGATCTTGGAATATGCGATTCTGTAGAAAACTCATATGCATGTGTGGAATGATAAATCTCGCCTCTAAGACTAGCTCAAGTGTTGTTGGTGATCATGTTTTCCAGATCTTAGGATATCGTTAAGTGTAACGATAGTCCTAAAACAACATTCAGAGTATGACGTTAGAAGAACGATCATATTGAATCGACCCAAACTTGTTTGTTATACTTTGAGATAATATCGTCTAAAACCAATTGTTATAACACGGAGTGTTAACTTGTGATTTACTTCCTTAGACCACGAGAGTATCATAGTCACTTCCTACCGTACGGTGGACTTTGGGTTGCTCAAACGCCATCTGTAAATAGGTGATCATAATGACAACTTACAGGTTCATCAGAAAGTTTGACAAGGGACTAGATAGCTCGAGAGTGGGATTTTCTCCTCAGACGATGGAGAGATATTCTTAGGGCCCTCTCAGTGTGAAGGCATCCATCTTCATCTGGCCAGACATAGGTGACTTAGTCATGAGGATGCCGGAACATATCAACGAGAAAGAAGAACAAAACTGGTAACGAGCAGAACGGTATAGTGAGCATGTGCATGACTCGGGAGGATGCCGATCGTCTCGGGTTTTGTAAAGTATCGCGAAGCAAAGGGAACATCACATGAGAACTAAAGGTTCACTCAAATGTCATTTGTGTAATCATAGGGATCGATATGGATGTCCACGATTCCGCTATCGGTCATTAAACGAAGGAGTTTCGTTCATGTCTATGATTTACCGAAGCTACGGGGTCACAAGCTTAAGGTAATCATGATCTGCTAAGTGTTAGTAGGACAAGAGTATCGAGGATTTATTTGTGGAATTGTTTCACTAATATTCGAAATAGTTTGAGAGGAACAGGAAGCGTTTCGGGGTCACCGGAAGGGTTTAGAAGTTTATCGGGCAATACCGGGTATTACCGATAAATAATATATAGGTGGAAAATCTTTCTATTTATGTTTAATTAATAATAAAAGGCTCTAGTTATCGTTAGGAGGCTTTTATATTTAATTTACTATCAACGAGCCTTAAAAGGCCAAGTAGTGGAAGGAGTATTAGGCCACAAGGGCCCAATAAGGGAGGCACCGCCCGTTAGCCTTTTTCGAGGCCAAGGGGAGGCCGAATTGGAGTGGGAAACCCCCTCCTTGGCTGGCCTAAAGGGGTAGGTTTCCTTCCCCCCTTGTGGCGCCCCCTCCCTCTCCTCCAACCTATATATATACTAGAGGTTTTGGGCACTTTTGAACATACAAGTTTTGGAGCATCCTCTAGTTCCTCTAGTTGTAGTTCTAGTTGATCGTAGTTGATCAATTAGAGCTTGATCTAGATCCTCTAATCCTCATAATTAGAAGCTAAGTGTGGTTCTAATCTCCTCCCTCTAATTCTCGGGCGACGATTAGCTCTGGACGGCGAAGTGCTTCCGGATCATGAAGACCGTACGCTAGCAACCAAGTAGAGAGGTTGTGCTTTCGGTCTTCCGTTCGAGGGATCGTTCGTGGGCGGTTCGCGGGATCGTTCATCTACGGTTCGAGGGACTCCAAGTACGATCTACACCGACTCGTCTACTTTCACTGCACACCAGAGTCGGTAATGATCGTTGATCCAAACCTTATATGCATCTTCATATTGTTCCTGGGTGATCGTAGGGCAATTTTGTTTGTTTTATACTACGTTTCCCAATAGTGGCATCATGAGCTGTTCTATGCATGAGTAGATGCAGGTTTCGATCTGGATCACATGTGGATGTGAGGGTTTGATGTTCTTGCGATGCTTCCCTCGAGTGTTGCTTCGGTTCAGTTCATTGATGGCATGATGTAGTTTTGTACAAAGTTCTGACAATCGATCGGCTTTGGATGTCAACAATCTGCTAACAGTTATTTGGGCTACAACATAGTCAAGAATAGTGAACCGTCGCGTACACAAGAGGGCAATGAAGATGAACGATCTTCTAGCGGGTCACGCGTATTTGATGAAATTTAGTGTGGGGGCAGAGATTTTTAATTAAATCTCTTCTTTCACACCCCCCAAAAGTGAATCTAGCACTACTGCAAGCGACCGCTAACGCGACACATGAATCAGAGACCCTGCGACCAAACTATGTGAGATGCATGAATCGCAAATGGTGTCGTAAAAAACCGTTGCCAATAAGACGAACTGTTTGCGATGCCGGAGACATCAAAAATGATTCAGATTAGAGAAGCGTGTGCGATACGTGGCATACAGTTGATCCATATGAACTGTTTGCGATAAGCCAGAACAATAAACACGGTCAGCCAGTTCATGGTGTGTGCGATACATGGCATACAGTTCACTCGGATGAACTGTTTGTGATTACCCAACACAACAGAAATGGTCAAGCAGATCAAGGTGTGTGCGATATACGGCATGCGGTTCACTTGGATGAACTGTTTGTGATTACCCAACACAACAGAAATGGTTCAACTTAACAAGATGTGTGTGATACACGGCAAACAGGTCAGTAATCAGAAATGTGTGGGAAGACCGATAACAACACAGACGATTCCTGCTAATAACCCATGTGTGTTGTGGGAAAACGCTTGCTGGTAAACAATTGTTAGCGATTGATGAAATCATCACCGACGGGTTCCGTAGTTTAATCCGTGTGCGATGTGATTTTCTCAGTCTACACAACATCTACGCTCTCTGTCTACAGAACAACAACATATATACTTATAAGGACATGATTGCATAACCAAATTAAACATCCAATTACATAACTGACTACACACATAACATATGCACACACCAAAGTAAACAATTACATGCATAATAAACTAGGATAAACGATCATATCTAATCATCATCTACTTCTTCTTGTGATGCTTGCCGCTGCTGCTCTGCTGGTGGCTCGATCCCTCGTCATCTACAGGAAGGAGGCACTCCCTCATGTCGACGTTCCGCCTGTGCATCTCGTAGCATGTGTACACGTCCGTGGCTACAAACTTGAGGTGAGGTTCATCCAGTCTACGCACCCAGGCACCGTGCCAGGATCCAGGATTTCTCTTGGAACCCTCCTTCATGTTTTCATAGTAGGAGTCGATGATGGCCGCGGCGAGTTCAACCAGGGAGTCCTTCTTTGTGCTGCCCTAGACCCTGTAGTGGCCACGGATGTCGACAAGCTTCGGGCAGGCCAAGCCGGAAATCTGGAGCGCTTTTATATCGTTGACGGTGTCCACCGTAGCGAACTTGTAGTCAGAGCTCTTAACAACCTAGTGAAACGCTCACAAGCACTTGTGGCCAGGCAGTAGTGGTAGACGAGGACGTGATGGCCCACGCACAATTGGGTGACGGCAACCGCCTGATCAACCCCGGGACGACCGGCGGTGTACTGGAGGTCGAAGCCGACCACTTTGTACTTGTCGTCCTTAGCAAGCAACTGCTCCATGGTATTGATGGAGTCCTCCACCATGGCCGGGTCGATGGTGTACACCACCGTGAGTTCCTTCCCCCTCACGTGGGTGTCCACACGATGCACGCCGAACTCCATTGGAGCGCCGCTGGATATCCTCTCTCTCTATGTGTCGTCGTGGGTGTGCTTGTTGTGTTGTGGGGCACGATCGAAAGGTTGAAGAGACTAAGGTTATAATGGCCGTGGGAATAAATGGGGAGGCCGAACGGCCTAGAGTATCGGCGCGCGCGGATGGCAGTTGTTGCGGCGCGTAACTGCATCATGCCGCACGTATTAACTGCATCGTGGCAACGCCCGCGGACGCAATCGCATGCATATGGCGCCCAAAATGTGATCGTGCGCTGGCTCCAACCGCTGAAAGAGCGCGTGCGGAGGGACGCGAGCAGAGCGTGCCGCGGTTGCCTTAACGTTGAGCAGAGCGCGTGAAGGGACGCGAGTATAGCGCGCCACGGCCACCTAAACGGCGAGCAACCACCTGCGTATAGCAGTTCTGGTCAACCGTCTGGCACGCGTGGGAGGCAAGACGACCCATCCATCGGACACGCTGACACACCGATCAAACCTAAACGTGTTCACACTTATCAAATTACCACGCAATGAGTAATTGCAAATCTGTTCACACCGATCAAACCTAAACGTGTTCCCACTTATCACTGGGCTATAAAAACTAGTACCCACTCAAAAATTACTGCACATTCCTCTCCTCATCACCAAAAAAATAGGTCTTTCCACTTAAGTCGTTCCTTGTGTCTGCCATGGCCGGAAGGAGGAGTTCTAGGTCGACATATAACCAGGGAGCAAAGACCAAGGCCGCGGAAGCACTAGAGAGGTCCCACCGCAACGCGGCAGCCGCAGCAGAGATGTCCTGCCGTGCCGCGGGGCCCTTGAACGAGCTCTCACGGGCAGGCGAGGGCTCTCACAAGTGCACTCGCCGCATCGGCGAACTCGACGAACTGGCGGGGCTAAAGTCCTTAGCCAGCAACGACGACATTCTTGCTGGCCTAATTAACCAGCAGGAGCTGCTCGCCGGCTTGGAGAAGCTACTCGAGATTAGCGATGCCTCGGTTGATAAGACGACCAGCCTCGTTGTGAAACTCATGGGTGACAATGCGAAGCTCCATGAGAAGAAGGAGGGAGCTGTATGAGAAGAGCGTTGCCTCGCAGATGACACTGACAGCCGTCATCCATGAACTTGGGGATGACTTGAAGAAGCTCCGCATCGAGCGCGAGCTGCAGGTGGAGGAATTCGTGGCTGCTGTCAAGCAAAGTCATGAGCATGTGAAGAAGGAGCTAGAAGAACTCCTCGCCCAGCGATCCATCGAGAAGTAGAGAGCAGCGACTTCCTTCGTCATTTTTTTCTTCTTCTCTTTTTCCCCTGTGTCTTTCGGGCGTTGCCGCTTGTGGCATTTTAAATTATCCAGGATATGTATGACAATTATTATCCGTTGCCATTGTCAATTTATCGTCGTATTATTTTGTTCGTAACCTCATAGGTACATGTATATGAGTCGAAAATAGGCTAAAAGTCACGTTCTCAGCGAGGCACGAACAAAATAATGCTAGCTAGCGTTGAGCGGGGCCATGGGATCACAAGCTAACATCTTCCGTCCAGGTGCATTAACCGCATGTTAAACAGCGGCTCGGCCGCAATTAATAGAGAAGTTGGGAGCGAGGCGGCGGGTGGAGGTCAAAGAGCTCGCTTCTCGGTGAGCCTGTGCGGCAGATAGCTCGCACAGGTCTCGTCGGGCCTACGCGGCGGCCTGCTCGCACGCGTCCCATCAAGCCGCGCGGCGGACTTCTCGCACTCGACCCGTCTAATCAAACAGTTGCATGCACGCCACCTAGTATGGTCAAATGTTTGCACAAAATACAAAGAGGACCAATAAACCAGGACCGAGGTAGTACTCTCCAATAAAAAGAGGGATGCGTGGCCACACGTAAATGGTTAGTGGAACGCCCACGGTTCAAACAATACAACTGTTTGTGATATTAACGTGTCATCAATTTTATCCAAAATGCCTACGTTGGCTATTAATGTGTGCGCCTTGTCTCAAATTGGACAATTTTTTTACCACGGCATATATGTGCCATATAATGACACTATGCGAAGTTTCATGAATTTTGGGTGAGTTTTGGATTTACGGGGATTTAAAAACCGAGATTCTCAATGTTTGAAGCCGAGCCAGGACGGCGAGATGTTTGTAATTCATTCCCATTTCTTGCATGGGACCTAAACATGCACCCAAGGACACATATATGGTATTTGAAGCCATTTTGGTGCACTAGAGCATGTGCTTGTAATTCAAATTTGAATTATGGAGATTAAATGCCTAGAAAACGCAATTAATGTATAAAAGGGCCAAACAAACCCTGAATAATTCAATATTTCAGCGCGAATCTCCTGTTGGTCTATGTTGCCTGTAGAAGAAAAATACAAGGAGAGAAGAGGCAGCGATTGTTGTTTCGCCCACAGGGGTGACACGTTCCCTATCAGAACCACGAGGCTTCTTGCTAGAAGCTCCGGTTTGTAAGAGGCGTGTACCAAAACTTGCCCCAAATTGGACAAATTTTCTACCATGGCATATATGTGCCATGTCATGACACGATGCCAAGTTTCATGAATTTTGGGTGAGTTTTGGATTTACGGGGATTTAAAAACCGATATTCTCAATGTTTGTGGCCGAGCCAGTACACCGAGATGTTTGTAATTCATCCCCATTTCTTGCATGGGACCCAAACATGCACCCAAGGACACATGTATGGTTTTTGAAGCCATTTTGGTGCACTGGATCATGTGCTTGTATTTCAAATTTGAATTATGGACATTAAATGCCTAGAAAACTCAATTAATGTATAAAAAGGCCAAACAAACCCTGAATAATTCCATATTTTAGCACAAATCTCCTATTGGTCTATGTTGCCCGTAGAAAAAAAATACAAGGCGAAATGAGGCAGCGATTGTCGTTTCGCCCACAAGGGTGACACGTTCCCTATCGGAGGCTTCTTGTGAGAAGCTCCGGTTTGTAAGAGGCTTGTACCAAAACTTGCCCCAAATTGGTCAGTTTTTTTACCATGGCATATATGTGCCATGTCATGACACCATGTAAAGTTTCATGAATTTCAGGTGAGTTTTGGATTTATGGGGATTCAAAAACCAAGATTCTCAATGTTTGAGGCCGAGCCAGGACGCCGAGATGTTTGTAATTCATCCTCATTCCTTGCATGGGACCTAAACATGCACCCAAGGACACATATATGATTTTTCAACCCATTTTGGTGCACTGGAGCATGTATTTGTAGTTCAAATTTGAATTTTTCACATTAAATGCCTAGAAAACTCTATTATAATATATAAAAAATGCCAAACGAACCCTGAATAATTTAAAGCAGTTATGTTCAACCCATGGGTAAGTACTGTGCGCACGTGTCATGCTAGCTCGCGCTTCCTTCTTTCCCAAGTTTTCCATATTAATGGTGTTATATATCCAAACACGCTACCGTTTCCCGCCACTCCCCCATTGGTTTCCCGTTGCTAGTGTCAGTGGGCATAGGAGGCTAGGCGGCAACACACCATCCATACCATAGTATACCATTCCAAGCATGCCAATCCGGCGAAGCGCCGCCGCCGTCATCAACCTCCTCGACGAGAACGAGCCGGAGCAGGCCGGAGAGCCAGAACGGCCATGCGCTGCCGAGCAAGAGAGGCAGCGCGCCGCCGAGCATGAGCGGTATCATCGCGCCCCAGTGCTTGAGCGGGCCAATGTCTACACATGTGTTCGTCGCCACCCATGGAGCGAAGCGGAGCAAGAGTGGCAAAGCGCCGCCGCGCAAGAGCGGGAGAACGCCACGGCGCATTAGGTGCGGTGCGCCGCACTATCTGAGCGGAGACGTGTCAGCATCCTGTTTACTCAACCACTCGAGAGGCCGTTTCCAGGGCCGGTAAGCATCCCGATTCCCCGCCAGGAATGGGCAGAGGCTGTCAGCGCCATAATTGCGTCAGACGAAGTTCGCAGTGCCAGAATCCGCCACCACGACGCCAACAGGTTGGTCGATTGGCTCTTCGACCTCCTCGGCCTCCCAGGTGCCACCAATGATGAAGCAGAGCAAAATACTCGTCACGGCTTGGAATCGACCGTCGCCGATGAAATATCCTGGGCGGAGATCAATATTGCGGTACAGCAGTTCTGCAAGCGTATCAGACGCATGGACGAAGGCCTGTACCAATTCATGCTTAGCCAAGAGTTGCCGTAGGTTTAGGCCCTGTTTGTATCGGTTTTCGCCCGGTTTTCTGCAATTAACTGGGCAACTATATTGTTCTTAATTAATGAAAATGCAAAGCTTTTGCTTCTTCCGGCTAGTTTTAAGTAGTAAAAAATAATGTAAGTTTGAATGGAAGTGGTCCGGTATGTAAAGATTGCACACAGTTTCTAAAAGCACAAACGTGTGTGATAGTAAGGAGTAGGTCCCACACGGTGACCATCGGTAAACGCCTTAAACGCGAGGAGGCAACTCTTATCAGCAAGGGGCAGCTTCCCATCCGCTAGCCTAGTTGAATAGAACCACACAGCTTCCCATCCACACAAGTTAATTGAGCTTGGGGCTAGAGCAGTCTAAGGATGGGTGACCGGGTGGGAAGTTGCTATATCTCAAGCTTCATTTAAGCACCATGATACGGACATTACGGACATTTAACATCTAAATGTGTCTGTAGTGACCTGTCATGTCGATTAAATTAACCTTGAGATCCTTGTTTTGAAAATTCTGAGAATGATGTTTTTTGTTATTTGTTGTTTTGAAATATCGGAGAATGATCGCGAGATTGATCTGTGGGCCCGCCATGTTCCAATTTGGAGAATGATGTTTTTTGTTATTTGTTGTTTTGAAAAATCGGAGAATGATCGAGATTGATCTATGGGCCCGCCATGTTCTATTTTGGAGAATGATGTTTTTTGTTATTTGTTGTTTTGAAAAATCAGAGAATGATTGAGATTGATCTGTGGGCACGCCACGTTCTATCCTTTAACCCACAACGTTCGAGATCTGTGGGCCCACACGTTCTATCGTTTGACCCATAACGTACGAGGGTTTGACTATGACAGGTTCCTCTTGGTATAGGTCACGATATGTCAGACCAAATTTAGTTGGGGAACATTTGTTTGATTCCCTCCCGCCGGCTCAAAGTTGGGGAACCGCGACATCATACGTAACGTGGCTTCCTCGGGGTACGGTGTTCGGTTTGTAATGCAGCTGGTGCCCCATCGAAGTTGTGCACTGGGTATTTGATCACATCACACACCACCCATATATACATATATTTGGGTCGCATGCAGGGTATAGGGTCTTCTGATCGACCCCGTCTCCCATGTGCGGTTTTCAATGACACGCCTATCTGTGGGCCTGGTCTATATATATCATCCCTTTAGCCGACAACGAGGGGGTTTGGCCATGAATGGATTCCTCCTGGTTCGTGTTACCGCGGGTCATAGTGACATGTCCGAGCAAAGTTCAAGCTCATGCGTTCTCAGGATTCCCTCCCATGCGCTCGAAATGGTGGGTTGGATCGACACCCTACGTACGTCGACGTCGTCCTTAATTACTACCTACCTTTCATGGGGGTTGTCCATTTTGTGAGGTAGGCGCCACATCAAAATTGTACATTATTGGGTATTTAAAACACATCACCCTTCCAACGTACATCAATTTGGGCCCCATGCAGGTGGTGCTGGTTTTGTGGCCCCTCTCGTGCGGTTTACGGTGATGGTCCAATCTATGGGCCCGAGTGGTCTATTATATCCCTTTTTGACCGACAACAACAGTGGTTGTTTGGCCAAGATAGATTCACTTGGTCCGTCTTATGGTAGGTCATGGTGACATGCATGCATGTCCGACCAAAGTTTGAGTACGTGCATGCCTCCCGCCGACACGAAGTGGGGGTGGGGCAGGCACCCAGCTATGACCTTAACCCATCATTATAGATATCCAAGGGGGCTTTCCGGTATGCGAGGGAGGTGCCACATCAAAGTTGTGCATTGTGTATTTAAACATCACACCCTTTATTCCTACATATATTTGGCCACATCCAGGTGGTTGTTGTCTTCTGGCCGCTCTCACCCGATCTTCAACGATGCGCCCACCCGTGGGCCCATGCGTCAAAGTTGTGCATTGGGAATTAGAACATCACACACCACCCTTTTCATACATATATATTTGGGCCACATGCTGTTGTGGTTGTGTTATTATCCTCTCTCGTGTTTTATTTTAGCCAAATGGTGCTATTTAAAATAGCAGACGCCTCGGATGAAAAACTGCGTGTGAACGTACGCGCAACGGACACAAGTGCAATGGCTTAACCGTGTGCGAAGCTCGTGCCTTGTAAAATCGCCATGACTTCGCAAGCGCCAGCAAGGGTGAGCGGGTAATGTGTACACGATATTTAGGATGAATTCCATGTATGTGTCTGTAAATTAGGACGAACCGTGTGCGATAAACCAGCTAGCTAGAAATCTCAAAAAAAGCTACCTGCCTTGAGCGATGCAAAAATTGGTGGTTCCGCGGCTTTTCCTTATTATCATACACAATTATTATGTTTGGACCGTGTGCGGTCTGGTTGCTCCCGCACCGCTTCATTTCCTTTACCCAAATTTTAGTTGCTGCGGTATTTCAACCATCGCCCACACTCCTCCACCAACAACCTCAAAGTAAAATTGCAGTAGCCGAGGCATTTGAACCATCGCCCTGCCTCGTCCACCACCATCTCCAGCCACCATTACTAAAATTTTCAGTAGTCGCGGCATATCCTCAAGCACCACCCACCCTAACCCGGCCGCCCCTCCATAGTCTACACCCCCCACTCAAACCCTAGCTCGCCACCGCCGCTGCCACCAACCCCTGCTGGTCTGCCCATGCCTCCTAGCTTAGACAAGTTCAGGTTACCCACCGATTCCCATACCCTCGCCGCCCTGAGTTTTTAGATGAGGCCTGCGGTGTCCCTCCGCCCCAGATCCCCTACTATAGAGAGTCGCAGCCTAAGCCTGACCACATATCCCGGGGAGCCCGAGGAGCGTACGGCCAAAAGGAGGTCTATCATGGCCTCTCCGCCGGATGATGTCGGGGTGGCTACCGTTCGTGCCGACCTGTCGATCCCGAAGGAACACCTCGCCGCGGAAGCCGACGAGGACGTTGACTACGTCACCATGGTGAAGGCTTCATGTCAGCGGGCTCATGTATTACTGAATCTCAGGACAGCCGGCTTCGACATCAAGCTCGTCGACAGCGAAGGCTTCACGCAGGCCATGTCACAGGTTAAGTAGTCCATCCCCAGCGCCTCTCGTTCAAGCGCCGTCGATCTTTTCGAAGGCCCCGCCGCTGATCTCCTCCACCTCGCGGTCAAAGATTTGCGATCCTTGTACGCCATCGAGCCCATTATGTCATTTCTGAAGGACACGTTCTATGGCGGTGGCTTGGGATCCTCAGCTGCCAAGTCAAATCTCATCGACCACGACCACGTGAAGGGCACCCACTACGGCTCTTCCAAGGTGAGACAGCCCATCTGCGACATCAGGGGTTGCACCCTGGGTCTGTGCTCTTCCAAGTGGAAGGATCCCATCCATGACAAGTGAGGCAATATCCTATAAGCAAATCTTACTTTTTCTAGCTAGCCAACTCGTACCCATTGTTGTAGTAGCTTTTGCCATGCGATGTTTTAACGGTTCCGTGTTTAATTATTTCAGTTATGCAAAAATGTAATGTTCAATAGGGCTATCTAATGTTTAAGTATGAATTGTCCACTTCAGTTTCACGAATGGCTATATTTGGTTGTTTACAGTGAGTAGATGCCTTGTTTATCTATATTTGGTTGTTAGGTTGGTTGCAGTGAGCATTTGCCCAGTTTTCAAGCAGATGCCCAGTTTATCTGTATTTGGTTGTTAGGTTGGTTGAAGTGAGCATTTGTCCAGTTTTCAAGCAGATGCCTTGCTTATCTGTATTTGCTTGTTAGGTTGGTTGTAGTGAGCCTTTGTCTAGTTTTCAAGCAGATGCCTTGTTTATCTGTATTTGCTTGTTAGCTAGGTTGGTTGCAGTGATCCTTTGTCCAGTTTTCAAGCAGGTGCGTTGTTTATCTGTATTTGCTTGTTAGGTTGGTTGCAGTGAGCCTCTGTCCAGTTTTAAATGGCTATATTAGGCTGTTATAGTGAGCATATATGCCTTGTTTATTTCATTTATTCACAATGTGATGTTCATTATGTGCAAGTATGAACTGTGCAGTTCGATTTCATCAATACCAGTTTGAACGGCTATATTTGGTTCCTGTTATGCCTGGTGAAGTTAACACATGCCCTTTATTTTAGTTTTACACATTTATGCGGAGTGATGTTTAAGCATGAGCTATGTTCTATTCATTTTGAACAGTACGTGTTTGAATTACAGTATTTGGTTCCTGTTAAGCCTGTTGTACTTAACATTCGCTTCCATTTTTTAACTGATTTAACATCATGCTGAAACCAACACATTCAAGCTGTCATTTTGAGATGTTGTTGTTTACCATGGCTATATTTGGTTGATGTTAAGCCTGTAGTACTTATCACGCCTTTCCATGTACTTACGCAGGACTACAACGGGAGTGGCCAGCATTTTCCATCGAGGTTAGTTTCATCCCTCGGCTTATACTACCTCCGTTCCATAATGTAGTGCATACAAATCCACGTCTGGACACTTTTTAGCTTCTAATATTGACTTGTCACTTGTAGGTACATATGTCCTCGGCAAAGATCCACGCCTCGACCCTTTTTGCGTATGGGGCAATGAGATATTCATGAACCAGCATCAAGTGAGGAAACTGATAAGAATTATAAGCAAAAAGATACGACCGATGGCAATTAAATTATTTGTCTACGCTCTATCCAACACAACAGTGAGCTGTAGGATGGTAACTACGAACTCTGTAGACTTCTCTTTTTACTGCCCATAATGAGTTGTTAGACAACAATGTCTGACTCTTTTTTGTTTGTAGTGGTTCCCAAAGCAGTTTACTCAAGATTACCTCGCAAAGTACATGATTGGTGGACATGCAATGAAGGTTAAAGTATTTCATCAAGACTACAATGAGCATCGAGAAGTCCTAATGAAGACAGTGAAAGGTGGGCGGGCGGCCATCACAAGGGGTTGGCCTAGAGTCGTGCGCGCATTAGGCATGGAGGAGGGCACAATATGGGCATTCCACTTCACCTTCTCCAGCAACCAGAATGTCTTCCACCTCTCTCTTTACAGTCTTTAGTACAACTGTGGTTCATCATTCTTTCCTTGCTGCTTCTCTAGTTCTTCAGCATATGTACATGTGCATCGAATTATTCATTCGTCCTTGAACTTGTATTTGTAATAAACGTGGTTTGATATGAAATAAGTGATTGCCTACTTTCATATTGAAAATATGTTTCATTTAAAATTAATTTTAAATGTAGGGATTAAATTAGGGATAAATTATGATATGCATGCCATTACACTGCACACGGTTTGCGAAAGCAAAATGTCTGTGATAAATGTCAAGATCAGACATGTTTCTCAGATGAGTACGTGTGCGATGAAACTCTACTGCACACACGATCAGACAAGAAAAAACGTGTGAGATTAACAACAACAACGCACATAGTTCCTTCTTAATAAATGTTTGTGAAAGTCACCTTATCACACACGCTAGGCAATTATGAACTATTTATGATGTCGTGTGCATCGTTGTCGGTGTATAAAGACATGGGTGCTTTTATACCCTGACTTATGCACAGACAGTGGTAGCACAACTGGAGGCCAGGGCTTGCCGGAGATCATCAAGATTAAAATATTCAAAGTGGTTGCAAGACCATGTAGAAGCACATGACTTTTGCTAACCATAAAGAAGATGCTTGCCGACAAGGCTCAGGCCGGCAAGATGAAGGCCCGGCAAGCTCCGTGCCGGCAAGCCTTCGCTAGCTCGTCAGCGCTCCACCTCACCGAGCAGCTAGTCACTAATCGGTGAGGTGTCAACCACGCAGGCAGTTTGGTGAGACTTGTCGGGGCAGGTGTCAGCCTGCTGGAAGGAGATTTAACTTTAATGACACCCGTCCAGGAGGCGTGTCGAGATAATATGAGGTAGCTGGGCGAGCGGTGCAGGAACCTTGCCGGGGCTCCTCCTCCACATGACACCTAACGGCGCATTTAATGCTTTTGTCCTAAACCGGCAGAGTTAGGTATGATAGCACTGTTTGCTGTCTAATCAACTTGTAATGACTGTTTTGCCACTGTGGTTACCCCTTGAGCTATAAAAGGAGGGCCAGGGCAACCTTTACAATGATGGATCCTTAGACACTCTAGCTCACTTGGCATGCATAGCTGCTTCCATCTGCACCTTGCCGAGATGAAGCGCACCTTGTACTTGAGCTCTCCACATATAATACACCAAAGCAGGAGTAGGGTTTTACACCTCACGGTGGCCCGTACCTAGGTAAAAACCTTTGCGTTCTCTGCTGATTCTACTCTTTGTGCTTGTGCATTACCCTAGTCGAACCGCAAAGGGGCTAGTTGGCCCCATAGATGGTCGTACGCACGACATCTTTGGTGCGCCAGGTAGGGGGATCGCTTGTGTGAATCTGAGTCAGTAGTTTGTGCGTCAATCTTACCTTTATCATCTACGATGGTGCCCAAGAAGAAGGGCACGTCTGTAGCTGCTCCATCGACCTCCAAGGCTCCATCCCATACACCCACAGGAGGCGGGAATGATCCAGCCGGCGCAGGTGGCGCAGGCGGAGCGGAGGGCGTCACTGGTGCAGGCGGCGCAGGCGGCGTAGCTAGCACTGGTGGCGCAGGCGAAGCGCGCAACACCAACTTCCAGCTTCCTCACCATTCTGGTGATCAAAGCCACGTCGGCGCAGGCGGTGCGGATTGCCCACTCCTGCCTCCTCGGTGCACCGACGAGCGAAACAACTGGAGCAACACCGTCCGATCCGGCGCGAGTCAAGATCCTAGTGCTGTGGCTTCCAAGGATGCTGCGTCAGGACACACACCGCGACCATCGCATGATGGGCGTGACGTGGCTCTGAACGCCGCAGGCGGCACCGGTCGGCGGCGCCCGCATGGCAAGACACCTGTTGATCAACCTCAAGATCTTTAGGCACCACCTCCGCCACGACAGCCCGCTGCTGAGCATGTGCCGCGGTAGAAAGATCGCAATGGCGCTCCTGCTGGCTCTGCCAGGAGTAGAGCGACGTCGCGTTCTTCGCTCCCGGCCATGCCAGACACAGCAGCAAAGGCGATGGCGCGAGCCTAGATGCTGTTAAACTTTCCTCCGGCAGCAGACAAGATGGATGAGTGGAGAGCCACCATCCAAAGCCTCATTGGATTTGCCGAAGCCAGCAAATCATAGCAGGCGGGACCATCTCAGCGTCCGCAAACAGCACCAGTAGCTCCAACTGGTGGCCGTGTTGAACGTGCCGCGCCAACGGTGCAATCACCTCCGCGGCAACAACGTCAACATCAACAGCAACCGCGGCAAACTCAACGATCCTTCGAGCCCGACGAGATGTTGATGGCCTCTTCGGATCCACGAGCGTGGCAAGATCAGCGGTGAGTGCTGCAAGATAGGCGGGTGGAGGATGCCCATACTACTATTGAACGGCACTGGGAGGCGCGCCGTCAATCCGACGCACGCAACGGCCCAGTCGTTGATGAGCCTGTGCCTGAGGCTGGCGGGTATCTGCCTTACGAGGTCGGATGCCCAGCCTTCACTCGTGAGCTGCGGCAAATCCGCTGGCCGTCGGTCCGGGCCTTCAAGCCGGAGGTACCAGAGAAGTATGACGGCAAGCTGAACCCGACAGAGTTCTTGGGTATTTACACGATTGCTATACAAGCTGCCGGGGGAAGAGATGAGAAGATTCTCGCCAACTACTTTCCATTGGTGCTCAAGCCCAATGTGAGGTCTTGGCTGATGAACTTGACGGAGAACTCCATTTCTTTGTGGTCTGATCTTTGCAACGAGTTTGTTGGTGCTTTTACCGGAGACCACAAGGCTCCTGGTCAGCCCAGTGACCTGCAAGTGATCCCGCAAAGAGATGGCGAGTCCTTACACAAGTATATCGAGAGGTTCAGCCGAGTGCATCGCAATATTCCAGATGTGCACCCCGCAGCTGTCTTTGCCGCCTTTCACACGAATGTGCACAATCGGAAGATGCGTGAAAAGATGAACATCAAGCTACCGAAGACCGTCAACGAGCTCTATACGTTGGCGGATAAGTGTGCACGTGCTGAAGAAGGGAGGAGGCTCCCTGGGGAAGATGCAGGCGCATAAGTCGATTCAGAAGACGACGACGCCGCCACCCCGAAAAAGAAAGGCTGAAAGCGCAACAGGAAGTGCAAGGGCAAAATTGTTATGGCCGTCAAGGGCTCTGTCAACTCTGATGCCGCCAAGAAAGCCAAGACAGAGAACTCCGGCAAGGAGGCTACTGTATGTGCTGCCTGTCAGGAGGCAGCGGCAAATGAGAAGGCCAGCAAGTCTAATGGTCCATATTGCAAGAGTCACCACACTAAGGGTCACGACGTCCAAGAGTGCCGGCAGGTTGAGCAACTTGCCGAAAAACAAAAAGCTGAATATGAAAAGCGCGACAAGGAGAAGGGCCAGGATGGTGCTGGCGGATCTGGCAATAGATGGCAGGTGGTCAAGGAGGCTGCCGCGGCAAGGCCAAGCAGCAAAAAGAGAAGCCTGCTAGAGGCCGTGAAAAGAAAGAGGATGATGATGGAAGTGATGAGGAGGACGACGGAGAGTCTAGTGAACAGGAATTCCAGAAGGCGACTGAGGCCATGTGTATTGATGGGGGTGCCTCTTTGCATTCTTCTCACCACCAGCTCAAGCAGTGGGCATGTGAGGTCAACGCAGCGGAACCGGCAATGGGCGTGCAGAAGCCGCTCAAATGGTCACACATGCCTATCTTTTTTTATGCCGAGGACCACCCTGATCGCACAACCTCGGTCGGGTGTTTGCCATTGTTGGTTTCACCAACAATACGCAACGTCCAGGTCACAAAAATGTTAGTTGACGGTGGGGCTGGTCTGAATTTGATTTCACCAAAGGTAATCAAGAGGCTGCAAATTCCCGATGAGGAACTTGAGAAAAGTGGTACGTTTCAAGGAGTGAACCCGGGAAGGAGCTAGCCCAAAGGGAAGATCACTTTGCCGGTGACGTTTGGAGGGGAACTGAATTACAGAACAAAGAAAGTTATTTTTGATGTCGTCAAGATCCCCTTGCCATATAATGGAATTCTTGGCCACCCAGCCTTGGCGAAATTCATGGCGGCATCCCATTATGCTTATAACACGCTGAAAATGCCAGGGCCGATGGGTGTCATAACCATCAACTCCGACAAGAAAGATGCAGTTATCTACGTCGACAAGATGTACAGAGAGGCGGTTGCAACATCTGCCGCCAAAGCACTCGCTCCCGCCAACGAGAAGAAGAAGTGCAAGAAGAGTGGCAAGACTTCTGATTAGTCTTCCGGGAAGCGCACCTCTTCGGAGTGCTGCACACCCATTGAGCATTTGCCGGAGAGCTCTACCGCCAAAAAATCCAAAGCTACACCACCAGCAACCAAGAAGGTGCCGGCAAAGGAGGACGGCACGTGTGGTACCTTCACCGTCAGTGCCTCCCTTGACAGCAAATAGGAAAGCGCGCTCGTTGCCTTCCTGCGGGCGAATGCCGATGTGTTTGCATGGCAACCATCTGACATCCCCGGCATTCCCAGGGAGGTAATCGAGCACCACCTTGCCATCTGTCCTCATGCTCGACCCATCAAGCAGAAGGTCGGGAAGCAAGCTTTGGAATGGCAGCAATTCATTGCCGAAGCCATAAAGAAGCTAGAAGCAGCTGGTCTAGTTACAGCTGTACTACATCCAACATGGTTGGCAAATCCAGTTGTAGTACGCAAAGCAAATCGGAAGTGGAGACTTTGTATTGATTATACTGATATTAACAAAGCATGTCCAATGGATCCTTTCTTGATGCATATTCTGGTTATCATCAAATTTTTATGGCCAAGGAAGATGAGGAGAAAACCGCATTCATTACTCCATGTGGCACATATTGCTTCGTGCGTATGCCTTTCGGATTAAAGAGTGCTGGTTCAACCTTTGCAAGAGCTGTCCAAATCGGTTTTGAGCCCCAATTGCACAGAAATGTGGATGCATACATGGATGATATAGTGGTCAAAACCAAGGACAAATCAACCCTCATTCAAGATCTAGAAGAGACATTTGCGAATCTGCGCAAGATCAATCTGAAGCTCAACCCCAAGAAGTGTGTGTTTGGCATTCCATCCGGCAAGCTTATCAGGTTCTTTGTATCTCACCATGGAATTGAAGCAAATCCCGACAAGATCAAAGCCAATGAGCAAATTGAAGCACCCAAGTGCGTCAAGGATGTGCGGCGTCTTGCCGACTATGTGGCTGCATTGAGTAGGTTCATTTCAAAGTCTGCCGAGTGTGCCTTGCCGTTTTTCAAGATTTTGAAAAAGGCAGGTCCAATGAAATGGACTCCGAAAGCGGAGGCCGGGCTGCAGGATTTGAAAAGATACGTCTCCTCTGTGCCAACACTAGTTGCGCCTAAGCCACAAGAACTGTTGTTGCTATACTTGGCGGCAACAAATCAAGTGGTCAGTGATGCATTAGTGGCACAGAGGGAAGTTGATGACGAAAAGACAACAGTAGCAAGCCCGTCAAGCGACAAGACGAAATCTTCTTCGGCAAAGTCTGGTGCCGATAAATTAGAAGCAGCGCAAGCAAATGAAGCAAGTCAATAGATATTGCCTAAGAAGAAATTGGTGCAGCGCCCAGTTTACTTTGTAAGCTCCCTTTTGCAGGGGGCTAGGTCAAGGTACTCTGGTGTGCAAAAATTGCTTTTTGGTCTCCTTATTGCCTCGAGGAAGCTGCGCCACTACTTTCAAGCACATGATATTACCGTCGTCACTCGCTTTCCGTTGCAGCGCATTTTGAGAAATCCAGATGCAACCGGCAGGATAGTGGAGTGGGCGTTGGAGTTGTCGAGCTTTGCACTTAAGTTTGAGAGCACTGCAACAAATCAAAGCAGAGCCTTGGCGGAGTTCATTGCAGAATGGACACCAACGCAAGACGAAGAGATTCAAGAATCAGCTCTCCCCGGCAAAGAAACAACTAAAGAGTGGATCATGTACTTTGACAGTGCCTTCTCGCTGCAAGGCGCCGGTGCCGGAGTGCTGCTTGTCGCGCCCACCGGAGAGCACCTCATGTATGTAATCCAAATGCATTTTCCTATGGAGAAAGCTACAAACAACACTGCTGAGTATGAAGGGCTCCTTGCCAGTCTTAGGATCGCAGTGGACCTTGGAATCAGAAGATTGATCATCCGTGGCGACTCGCAGCTTGTTGTAAAATAGGTCAACAAAGATTATCAGAGCCTGTTGATGGAGGCGTATGTGGAAGAAGTGAGGAAATTGGAAGAGCATTTTGATGGATTACAAACAGAGCACATTCCTCGTGCAGAAAATAGCATTGCTGATGACCTGTCAAAGTGTGCTGCTCAAAAGCTTCCTGTGGAACCGGGAGCTTTTGTGCTCCATTTGAATCAACCATCAGTCACTCCATCAACACAGGGAAACAAGAGAAGAAAGTTGAATACCGGCAAATATTTTCCAGTAGAGCTCCCAGAAGCCACCGGCAAGAAAGTTGCCGGGGACAACGACACGACTGTCGGTGAGCAGCGGCTTCGCGCAGAGCCTCAGGTTCTTGCCGCTGAGGCAAGCACCCCTGCAGCTGAAGAAATGCCTTTAGTCCTTGTCGTCGAGCCGCAGGCTCCAACTTGGGCACAGCAGATAGTTCATTTCCTTCAAACAGGAGAACTTCCCGATGACCAAGAAGAAGCTGAGAAAGTAGCCCGTCAGTCAAGTATGTATCAGTTTGTGGATAACATTCCGAATAGAAAGAGACCAAACAGTGTGAAATTGAAGTGTATTTGCCGGGAAGATGGACTAAAGCTATTGGCGGAGATACATGGAGGTGTATGTGGCTCTCACATAGGTTCAAGAGCGCTTGTCGGCAAAGCTTTCTGGCAAGGCTTCTATTGGCCCACTACCCTCCAGGATGCAACTGAGGTAGAAACCAAGTCTGAAGCATGCCAGTTTCATTCAAAGAATTTACATCAGCCAGCTCAAGCTCTCCAAACAATACCTCTCTCCTGGCCCTTCTCGGTCTGGGGGCTTGACATTTTTGGCCCCTTCCCCCATGCTACTGGGGGCTTTGAGTTCTTGTACGTTGCAATCGACAAGTTCACAAAGTGGCCTGAAGTGGAGCCAGTGAGGAATATGACAGCACAGTCAGCCGTCAAGTTTTTCAAAGGATTAGTTTGCCGTTTTGGATTTCCCAACAGGGTCATCACCAACAACGACACACAATTCACGAGCCGCACCTTCATGCAGTACATCCAAGACCTTGGCAGCAAAATCTGTTTTGCATCTGTTGCTCACCCAAGAAGCAACGGTCAAGCGGAAAGGGCAAATGCTGAAGTGCTGCGAGGCCTCAAGACAAGAACATTTGACAGGCTGCACAAGTGCGGCAAAGACGCTGGATTGATGAGTTGCTAGTAGTTCTTTGGTCACTCAGGACGACACCAAATTGAGCTACCAGCCAAACACCCTTCTCCCTAGTCTATGGTGCAGAAGCGGTGCTCCCCACGGAACTCACATACGGGTCACCTCGAGTGCTTGCCTACGATGAGGCAGAGCAAGAGTAGCTGCAGCAAGATGACACTATGCTCCTTGAGGAAGATCGTTTTCGGGCAGCTATGCGAGCTACACGCTACTAGCAAGCCTTGCGCCACTACCATAGCCGCAAAGTGCATGCCCAAAGCCTTGAGGAAGGCGACCTTGTTCTTCGGCGTATTCAGTCCGCCAAGAATTCAAACAAGTTGATGCCAAAGTGGGAAGGCCCTTATTGAGTAGCACGAGTCACCAGACTTGGCTCAGTCCGTCTGGAGACCGAAGATGGCATCCCAGTGAAAAACTCATGGAATATTGAGCATCTTCGCAAGTTCTACCCTGAAGGTGCAGTTGCCGGGTCTCCCGGCAATCCCTTTTGTACAAGCTTCGTCGGCAAGACTTGTAACCCTTTGTACAAAGCCAGGCGCAGATCCTGTGCATAAATGGAATAAATCTAAGTGTTTCGCAACTTTTCGTACACTTTCATTTATGTATGAATGCATGTAATGTTGTGATTATGCTTTGACATGTATGGAATGGTTAATGAACCGTCAAGGTTTCCAAACCACTCTTTTCTCTTCTTTCTTTTTCTCAAAGGACAGAAGGATTCCTCGCGTGCAAGTTTCTCGGGGGCGGGGTGACGATGGGGATACCACTTAATGACGTTCAAGTGATCATTTTGTGCGACAAGAAAAACAGTGCAAGGAAAAGCTAAGTTGAAAAACTTTGAAACAATTTCCTTGTTACATTTGCAATTTCCCTTGAACGATTCTGTGTTTGTATGAAAAACCTTCATGCGAAGGAACCTTGTCATAATAAGTTGCACTCTTACTTTGTTTCGAGTCCACTCAACAATTTAAGTAGCTGCATTTGAAAATGTCAAGGGAAAACATGTCGGCGGCGACACTACCGGCAGGCTGCTAAGGACCCGTTCCTCAAGCACTCGCGGGAAGTGCACGTGCCAGCAAGCTTCTGGTATGCGTAGGGTGTAAGATCAAATCATACAAAGACAAAGAGAAACAAGGGAGATAGCATACATTCATTCACCAACACAAGTTATATTACATCACAAAATCAGTGCAGATCTAACATAAGATAAAATGTATCTTTTACATGAGAGCACTGTGGTGAATACAACGACAAGCTTAATCCCGACGGTCGCCTTGGATCCTAGGAACTTGGAGAACCTTTTCAGCAAGAGGAGCAGCAATCTTGTCGGCGACAGTGACATCAGTGTCCTGCTGCAGTTTTCTGAAGATACCGAAGAGGTCAAGGCCGGGATGGCGATGAGCAAGCTTGAGCAGTACCTTGTAAAGGACGTTGCATGCAAACTTCTGGGATTCATCGGCGAACGAGGCTGACCAGTCGTCATGATATGTCTTCAGTGCATCAATGAGGCCGTCAAAGAATTTGGTCAATCTAGCACTGGCAGCCTTGTGTTCATTGACGGTGAAACTCCAGCTCTTCATATCCATGATGGCGAGTTGGGAAGTGAGGCGCTCAGCTATATCGACAAGCCTCTTCGTCCAAAGGGAGAGCACCTCACGCAACTCTGTGAACTTGTTCTCGGCGTCTTCCCGGAGAGTTTCTTCTGCGTCAAGCTTCTCCGTCAAGATTGTCTCTCTTTCCTTGGCGGCTTCAAGATCTTTTTCCAGAGTGATGAGCTTGGATTTCAAGTCCTCCATTATCTTGCCGGTGGTATCAAGATCTTGGTTCTTGGATGCTAGCTGCGTCTGCAGCTCCCCTAGGGTACGAGCTGCCTTCTGCGCTTCACCTTTGAGAACCTCGATCTCTTTACCATTGGCGACAAGATCCTCTTTTAGCTTGTTCACTTGGATCTCAAAGTCTGCCTTGGCGGTAGTGGTAGCAGCAGCTTCATCAGTAGCTTCCTTGAGCTTGGTGGCATTTTCTTGAGCTTCGGTCTCAATGAAGTCTTTGTGATTCTTCTCCAGCTCCTGCGTCCTTCGCTCAAGGAGCTTCTCGATTTCTTCATCCTTGCCGCGAAGTTTAGCCGCAAGGGCCTCCTCTTGTGCGGCAAGATTCCTTTCCTGGACATCGATCAGTGCCTCGCGCTCTACCAACTTGCCGTCCAAGGCCGTCACTTTTTCCTGGGCGGCGGCAAGCTTTTCCTCCTGCCGCCTCAGGTTGCTGGATTGATTATTATACCAAGCATGGATAGCTTCTGCCTTCTTCTTCAACTTCTCCTCGATCGCCTCCAGAGCCGTGTGTTCTGCTTGAAGCTTATCCCACCGCTTGCCGTGGCGCTCTTGCACATCCCTGAGACCAGCAGCCATGGTTTCTAGGAAGGCGAGATCGGCTGTGCTATCGACAGCGTTGCTGGATTCAAGGGTGCTCTTGGGGATGGAGGCAAGGATGTGAGTAATCTCTGCATCAAAGTCCAGCTCTGCAGTGCCTAATGAATTAGGGGCTCCAGATTCTCGCCGAGAAGCAACCAGCGCCAAACTACTTGATGGGATCTGCAAGATTGACGTTGCTGGCTGGTTGTCGGGATTCAGTGTGTTAGTATTGATGGGCGCCATCTCCATGTCCATTCTGGTGGGATCAGATGTATTGTCGGAGGACTTCTCGGGTTCTTCAGGAATTTCCCTGATCTCTTCGGTGATCTGCACAAGATCTTCTTTAGCAGCAATCTTGGTTGCTTCATCGGCGGCGTCTTTTGCAATATCTGCCACTTCTGCCATGATCTCGCCCTCTTCGGGAGAAGTTGGAGCTGTAGAAAGAAGCAGAAGCAAAAGATAAAATGATTTAGATCAATTTACAAGTCAAGTTCAAGAAAACAAAAAAGGAAAAGTGAAAAGTGTTCAGAAACAAGTGGATTACCTGTTGATGCTTGCTGTGGGAGGACATTTCCTTCCCCGGTAAATTCGGTTGCCGCCGCACGGTCTCCGGCAGCCTCGCCTGCTGGGACTATATCAGTGCGGACGGGCTCATCAGTGAATGCCCTTGTTGGTGAAGCATTCCCTGGGATGGTGGTTGATGGAGGAACCACGGTAGGATCCGCCTCTTGGTGCTCTTCCTCCTGGTGGCCTTCTTCTACCTCCTTGTCAAGACCAGAGGAAGAAGCATCAACGCCAGTGCCGGCGGGCGGGGATCGCGCCTCAACTTTGTGCAGGGGGCTGGACTGGGGGCTGATGATAATGGTATCAGTAAGTACACCCCCTTGTCCAGCGCTTGCCGCAGACTCGCCTTCCACTATAGCCTTCGCACGTTTGGCCCGATGCACAAGTGGCTCAGTGTCTCTACAAGAATGGAAAAGAATCAAGTCAAAGACCATGATCAAGATGGACTCAAGACTTGTTGAGTATAAGGCAATTGTGCTTACTCCTCGTCTTCAGACTCGCTAAGGATGGAGAGATCATATCTTGCCGGCGGAGGCGACTCTCTGGCCCTTTTAAGTGCCGGAGGAGATGAACTTGCCGGCTGAGAAGACCCAATTTCCCCGGCAACCTCTTGCTGGGAAGATGAATGCTGAGTTCGAGGGCGCCGAACTGGTTGCCGACGCACTTCTTCCTGATGGCCGGTCTTGGTGGTCGTCTTCTTCACGACAGGACCAACTCCTGATGAAGGAGCACGTACCGGTTCCTGACTGGCCGCCCTTCGAAGAGGGCGTGTCCTCTTCTTAGGGGCCCGAGGGCCTTCCTCCTCTTCAGGTTCTCCGGCAACCTCAGTCCCGGCAACCTCATCCCTGGCAGGCTCTTCTGGATGATCGTCGACAACTTCTTTGTCAGGATGTTCTTCATCATCATCTCCAATTGCCACGGCACCAGAACTGCCAGCTGCGTTAACTCTTGCGGCCTCTACGGCCATCCTGGCGACGTGTGCCAGTTCTTCATCCTTGGTAGCCTAGATGAGATCTCTTTCTTTCCGGGTGGCTTTCTTTGTCAAGTTGGAAGCCCAGTCCATCTCATTTTCTAGAGTAGGCATTGGCCAGCGAGGTTCAACCCCTTGAGTGTTGCACTCCGGCATCATTGCTAAAATGGAATCCTTGGCGGAGTTAATGTGTAGCGGGATGACCCGATCTGGCAAGTGAAACATGCCGCTCTTCCTGAACAATTGCTCGCAAAGGCAGGCATGCTCTAGAACTATCAAGTTGTTGACGAGCCCAGGATACAACCGCATAATATCGGTGGCACCCTGGTAATCCCAAGCGAACCTTTCTCTCTTCTGCTGCGGCGAAATGCATCGCCGGAGGAAGTCAGCGTCAACCATCTCTATAGTCAGCTTGGGGGCCTTGAGACGAACAATCCTGTTCAATGCCGGGCAAAGTCTCTCGTCACTGGCACCCAATTTTCCCCAATCATCGCCGTGCTCAACTCTTTTCCTGCGCGGCAAGCAGAATTCAGGAAAATCCTTCTCCTAAATCCAGCACCATTCTGCCCTCCATTCCTCCCATTTGAGGTGAAGTTACCTGGCAAGGTATTGGCCCTTGGTTTTGGCCCTAGGGATCCATGTCACACTACCGGAGAGTGACTTGTCTTCGATGTGGGGAACGAAGAAGTGGCGGAACAGATCTACGTTGGGGGCAACTCCAACAAAATTTTCACACAAATGGGCGAACACTGCCATGCACGTCATTGCATTGGGAGTAAAATCCAGCAGTTGAAACCCAAAATCATACATCATTGCGCTGAAAAAATCCGAGAATGGAGGAACTAGTCCGCAATAGAAGTATGCACAGAAAAATGGATATGAATCTGACGGAACCTTGTCGCCTTCAGGAAGCACCACCGGAGCCTTGTGATCCTTGGTGTCTCTTCCCCACATGTAGGCGTACCTCTCAATCAGAGTGTTGCCATCCATGGCCGACGGTGAGAAGACCACATTCTCTCTCCGCCGCCTCTCCAGTTCCTCCAGTTCCCTCTTTTTCTTCTCCGCCTTGGGGTCGAGCGGCTTGGCGGGCTTCTTCCCCTCCGCGTCGGCTTTCTTGGGCGCCATGAGGGCTCAGGGAGAAGAGAAGGACTCGAGCTGTGACACGAATTGGCGGTGGCGGCAGCGGAAGTGGCTCTGGCGAGAGGAAAAAGATGAGGCAAAAGGGGGAGATGGTGAATGAGCAGCGCCTCCTCGCGGTTACCTTTTTATGGGGAAGGCACGAGGGGGCTGGCTCTTTTACTACGTGACATGGGCGCGCTTTTGCAGGCACACTACGCGAAACTCCCACTACAGTCCAACACTCCTGCAATCGCATTTAATGCGCGGTGCAGGCGTGCTTGAAGAAAATCATCATCACAAGATCTTGCAGTGGTAATTTCTCACCACGTGTCTGCACATTGTTTGGGCCTAGCCCAACGACGCTTTGGATGCGCATGTGGCCCAGGCCCGGGGGCTCCTGTCGGTGTATAAAGACATGGGTGCTTTTATACCCTGACTTTTGCCTAGACAGTGGTAGCACAACTGGAGGCCAGGGCTTGCCGGAGATCATCAAGATTAAAATATTCAAAGTGGTTGCAAGACCATGGAGAAGCACATAACTTGTGCTAACCATGAAGAAGATGCTTGTCGGCAAGGCTCAGGCCGGCAAGATGAAGGCCCGGCAAGCTCCGTGCCGGCAAGCCTTCGCTAGCTCGTCAGCGCTCCACCTCACCGAGCAGCTAGTCGTGAATCCGTGAGGTGTCGACCACGCAGGCAATTTGGTGAGACTTGTCGGGGCACGTGTCAGCCTGCTGGAAGGAGATTTAACTTTAATGACACCCGTCCAGGAGGCGTGTCGAGATAATATGAGGTAGCTGGGCGAGCGGTGCAGGAACCTTGCCGGGGCTCCTCCTCCACATGACACCTAATGGCACATTTAATGCTTTTGTCCTAAACCGGCAGAGTTAGGTATGATAGCACTGTTTGCTATCTAATCAACTTGTAATGACTGTTTTGCCACTGTGGTTACCCCTTGAGCTATAAAAGGAGGGCCAGGGCAACCTTTACAATGATGGATCCTTAGACACTCTAGCTCACTTGGCATGCGTAGCTGCTTCCCTCTGCACCTTGCCAGGACGAAGCGCACCTTGTACTTGAGCTCTCCACATATAATACACCAAAGCAGGAGTAGGGTTTTACACCTCACGGTGGCCCGAACCTGGGTAAAAACCTTTGCGTTCTCTGCTGATTCTGCTCTTTGTGCTTGTGCATTCCCCTAGTTGAACCACAAAGGGGCTAGTTGGCCCCATAGATTGTCGTACGCACAACAATCGTAAACATTTGCTCATAGAAGAATGCGTGCGGTAGGCCTTCATCCGACGCGGGTAATACAGATGAATCGTTTGGGACATTTTATACATCTCAAACATTTATGTACATACAAATGTGCGGGATATTCAAGTTCGCATATGGTGTACAATTGTGAACTGTTTGTGATGGGGTGAGCATCGCAAACATTGCAGCACTGAATACCGAGTTTGATGGTAATGCGAGCACAAACGAGTACCAAGGACGGAGCGTTTGGGAAAGATGCGGGCATCGCATACGCTTAGTTTTGTGAAACGTATGCTTGTGTGCTCCCTATCGCCGATGGTTTCTGGGTCGTGTGGGAAGACCCCCCCTATCGCACACATAGGCAAGGCGATGGTTTAAAACTACGTCGCGGAAAGGGGTTAAAAACCGTTTGTATAGCAGCTCGATGTACTAGTGTAGCAACAAGAATTATCGCCTTCATGGTGTGCGTAGGTAGCTAGTGTTATTCGAAAACCATAGAAGCCACGTAATTAAAATTTGCCAAACCGGTTAGAGGACGTCTAACTTAATTTTGCAGGATTGGATACGATGTGGTATAGCCTTCGTCATGATAATGAGTTTATGTATGAGATGGTTATATGTTGTAATGTTAAGTGGCCTACGCGTCACGGCATGATGGATGGAGTCACGGGATTGCCACCTTAATGTAATAGATGTAGAGATGGCCTACAGGTTACACGGAGGACCCAGAGCTTCACCAGGTGCAGGAGAACAAAATCGTTGACACGGCGGGAGTTTTCAAAATTGTCGCCACGGCAACACTTCCGGAGAAAAAAACTTCATGAAGACCTCGGTGGACCATGGAGACGTTCCCGGCGCCCAGGGCTATACCATATCATGCTATTATGAATTGCCTGAGATGTTTATCCCTTTGTTGTTTGCACCCTTTGATTGCACAGTAGTCAATTGTTAGGGTGATCTCTCACAGTAAATATCAAGTTAAAAGGTGCTCTTCCGAGTGTTGCTACCGTCTATGACACATAGCATTCTGAAGTGTGTCATGTCCACATGAGTACAAACGGATTGTGAGGTGTAAGACAAGTGGATGGTCAGACCATGTGAGCAGATAGCACTCGGCTGTCTTGAAGTTTTGGCAGAATCGTTCTGAGCTCGGAGCACGAAGCATCGAAAGATGAACAAGAGTCATATGGAGATATGATCGGCAAAGGTTTGCCTATCAGTTGAAGTTCATGTCATCAGTGATGTCCATATCAATGGCTGTATATTAGATGAGGGTCTTGAATCACTTAAAATCAATTATGAGAGAACTTGATTTGAGTGGTAGCACAATTATGTATTAATTAAGTTTAATTAGTAGTGCAAATTAATTATGAACAATGTCTATGTGTAGTTTGCATTATAGTTGTAGAATTATGGCTCACTTTCCACCTTTGTTGTTGAAATTGATTAGCTATTATTTATCTAGTTGAATCTTTATGATTGAGAGGATCGTCCTCTAAAAGTGCCAAGTAGGATTTTGTCCTACTACATGCTTACAATTCTCTCTTGCCAATGCTATGGATAACGAGACTCACGTACTTCGATCCAAAAGGCTAGAATTACATTACGGTCTGCTTGCTTCCGAGAAACCTGAACTTCAAAATGTTTGGGATAGTTATGTGATATTCTTGGAACTAAAAATTGTTTTGAAAAACAATTCAAAGGTTAAAAGATATGTGATATCTAACAAAGTGTTTTGTTTGCAAGTTCTAGTGAAGTGTTCAACTATGTTTAAGACTAAAATGCATATGATCCGGAAGAACACCAGTCATGTGTTGATGGTGAGAACTTAAAGAGAAAGAACAAATCTGAAGGATATAATGAGACTTACATGCATAAGGAAGTTTGGGGCTCACGCCACTCTTAAAGTTGGATGCTTCTTCTGTGAGTAAGAGAAATATTGGAAGGAAGACTATAAAAGTAAAAGGTAGAAAGAAAAGAAAGACTGGAATGTCCAGCTCAGGTATGAATGTCATACAAGTTATAAGATGTAATGATGGTTGGTCAAGTAAAATATAGTTCTTGGGAAATATGAGCAATTTGTTGATCATTAATTCTTTGATATTGTGATTAAAAGTTGATCACAAGGATATCGACACGATTGCATGTTGATGCGAATCCTTGCAAGAAACTACAACGTCCTAAATGACTAACAAATAATGAGGTTAAAATATTTGATGGAAACCTTGTAAAAGTTACAGTATTTCCCATTAGTGTATTTCCTCTATATTTATTATCGTAATTCATTTTAGAGTTTTGTACACTCTATCCCATTGCATAGAAGTTGCAAGGAGGTTGTTCATGAGAGAACAATAGTTGTTTCGATGTTATGAACAAAAGGCCATACTCCTGTTGTGAATAAGATGTATGTTATTAATATTGATTATAAAATTGAACATCCATAACACTGATGCTAAATGTCGCAAGACTAAAAGAATACCACATATGAGTGGCACTACATTTAGACACATTGGAGAAACCGGCATGGAGAAATTCTATAGTGATGGATTTTCAAGTCATCTGATTATCAATGATCTGACACTTGCAACTTTCATCCAAATAGTGAAGAAAACTAAAATACCGTTCATAGGCCATAAAGAACGAGCAACAAAATAATTGGAACATGCATATTGATGTGTGTAGTTCAATAAGTGTTGTTGCAAGCAGTGGATTTATCTATCTGCAAGATTGACTCAAGTAGATATTTATATTTACTGAGACATAAATCTGGATCTTTTGAAATGTTTTGAAAGGTTTTTCTAGGATGAAGTAGAGCTGATTGTAATAAAAATTATATTTCTACAATTGGATTGCAGAAACAAATATTTGAGTTACAAATTTAGCGAATGTCTGATGAGCTGTGAAAAGAATTTTATAGCTTGCACTTCTCAGAACATTACTAAGAGTAGAATGTTTTGAGTAGATGTAATCAAGCTATGTTTGACATGGTGAGATCAAAGATGACAATGATTATTTTACCAATATACTTTTTTAATGTGATGCTTTAGTGTGGCTTTTACACTTAAAAAGGAGCGCCATCAAATCCGTTGAAATGACACCATATAAGATATGCATGAGTACTACTCTGTTAGTTATTCCAAATAGTTGGGTATTCCTCTATCACTACGCCGAGGCAAAGTGTTTTGCCACGGAGTGTGGTAAGTTTTGAAGAAAATGTTTTCTGCAAAATAATGAGTGGGAGGATAGTGCAACTCGATGAGATTTCAGAATCTTCATAATCAGGTCAAAGAAAAGAAATGCTAGAATTGGTTCTAGAATTTCATACCGCGGCTGATACGAAAACATGTACATAAGATGTAGTGATTTTGGTCAAACTTGCAGCTGAACTATATAGGTTGGGCAAATTCGTGCAGACCTGCATGATGTGCAGACAAAATATTATTGACCAAACAATGAACCTATAATTCAAAGAGAAGCGATGATGGCCCCCAACTCTGGAATTGGCTATATGCCAAAATAATCCGAGATAGTATCCATATACATGATTCAAGTTTAGAACTTGATGAACCCTTCGAAAGACTTAGAGTCTAAAGAATAGTAATGGATCTATAAACTGACAAAGATAAAAATGTTTTATAATGCTTGACTTGTTACAAATAGTTTATGACAAGATCAAGGAGTTGATTATGACGAGATTGTCTCATCATAGCAATACTTAAAGTCAGTTTGGGTTAAACTAGCAATTACTAAATATTTCAATTATGAGATATAATAGATGGATGTCAAAATGATTCCCATGAGATGGAAATAGAACCAAGGTTGTATATTTGATACGGTCCAGGGTAATCTTGTCGATCCAGAGGATGCTAGTAAGTGTGCAACCTTCAAGAGATCCTATAATGATCTGAAGCAAGCATAGTGGAGTTGGAATCTTCGTAATGATGAAATGGTCAAATAATTTGATTTCATCGAGGAAAGCGAAGATGCTTGTATTTGCAAGAAAGTAATTGGGAGCATGACTATATGTGCTTGACACATTGTTGATTGGAAATTATATAAATTTCTTGACACGGATTAAGACTTTATTGAAACTAGTTTTTTAGTAAAGTACTTAGGCAATATATAGTCCTTGTATTAGGCATAATGATCTATGGAGATAGTAGTGTCTAATCGGGCTTAGCCAAAATACATATTGACAGAATACTAAAGCAGTTTAGTATGAAATACGCAAGAGTTTCTTGTCAAAGTCACATGGAAGGAGTTTTAAGCAAGAATCAGTATCCTGAAATACTGATGAGCGAAATACATGATTTCAATCACACTTGTGTTAAATATGTTCCATGGTATGTAAACAATCTGATATGTCTAGTACACCAAGTAAGTTGTGAGTAAAGTTACCAGAATGACCAAATTATTGATCATAGGACAACAGTGAAAATTTCGTTAAGTATTAATGACATGTTTGTCGCATACGGAAAAGATGAAGAGATTGTTGTAAGGAGTTACATCAATACAAACTCGTTGTAACTAGTACATCGATAAAAATTTCATTAGTGCTCCAAGTGATTTTTCGGTTTCAATTAAATGATTTATGGTGGCACAGTGAGTTGGAATTGGTCCTAGAAAGTTACTATGGTGAATTCTATAACAGAAGGCTGAGTATATTGTCGCTTTAAGTAGCAACAATAGAGGGTGAATCAAAAGTTCATTTATGAGCTTGGTATGGTTCCTAGATGATTGTGCAAATGGAACACTATTCTCAATAGTGGTTCCATAGCTCAGTCTAAGGAATCAAAGGTCTTACCAGTGATTCAATATATACAAAGCCAGCTTCACACAAATTATGAATTCTTGTGAAGGCATTATAGATGCATAGTACTGCAAATAATACACGTAGATCTGAAGTTGTCAAGATCTGAGAGGACGAAGGCTATACCACAAGCATAGCATAAACAAACACTGGATTGCCATTGGTGTAAAAGAAAATAAGCTAACTAGATTATTGACTCTAGTGCAAGTGGGAGTCTGTTGGAAATATGCCCTAGAGGCAATAATATTGTATTTCTATGTTGATAATAAAGAGTTTATATTTCATGCTATAACTACTATGATCCTGGAATATGCGATTTAGTGGAAAACTCATATGCACGTGTGGAATGATAAATTGTAAAATATGATTCCTAGTCTCGCCTCTAAGACTAGCTCAATTGTTGTTGGTAATCACGGATCTTAGGATATCGTTAAGTGTAACGATAGTACTAAAACAACATTGAGAGTATGACGTTAGAAAAACGATCATATTGAATTGACCCAAACTTGTTTGTTATACTTTGAGATAATATCGTCTGAAATCAATTGTTATAACACGGAGTGTTAACTTGTAATTTAGTTCCTTAGACCATGAGAGTATCGTAGTCACTTCCTACCATACGGTGAACTTCGGGGTTGCTCAAACGTCATCTGTAAATAGGTGATCATAACCAACTTACAGGTTCATCGGAAAGTTTGACAAGGGACTAGATAGCTCGACAGTGGGATTTGCTCCTCTGACGATGGAGAGATATTCCTAGGGCCCTCTCGGTGTGACGGCATCCATCATCGTCTGGCCAGACACAGGTGACTTAGTCACGGGGATGTCGGAACGTATTAACAAGAAAGAAGAACAAAGCCGGTAACGAGAAGAACGGTATAGTGAGCATGTGCATGACTCAGGAGGATACCGATTGTCTCGGGTTTTGTAAAGTATCGCGATGCAAAGGGAACATCGCATGATAGCTAAAGGTTCACTCGAATGTCATTCGTGTAATCATATGGATCCATATGGATGTCCACGGTTCTCCTATCGGTCATTGAACGAAGGAGTTTCGTTCATGTCTATGATTTACCGAACGTATGGGGTCACAAGTTTAAGGTAATCACGATCTGCTAAGTGTTAGTAGGATGAGAGTATTGAGGATTTATATGTGAATTTTTTTTCATTAATATTCCAAATAGTTTCGAGAGGAACCGGAAGCGTTTCGGGGTCACCAGAAGGGTTTCAGAGTTCATCGGGCAGTACCGGGTATTACCGATAAATATTATATAGGTAGAAAATGTTTCCAGTGATGTTAAATTAATAATAAAAGGCTCTAGTAATTGTTAGGAGGCTTTTATATTTAATTTAATATCAACCAGACTTAAAAGGCCAAGTAGTGGATGGAGTATTGGGACACAAGGGCCCAATAAGGGAGGCGCCACCCCTTAGCCTTTTTGGAGGCCAAGGGGAGGCCGAATTGGAGTGGGAAACCCCCTCCTTGGTTGGCCCCTTGTGGCGCCCCATCCCTCTCCTCCAACCTATATATACTAGAGGTTTGGGGCACTTTTGAACATACAAGTTTTGGAGCCTCCTCTAGTTCCTCTAGTTGTAGTTCTAGTTGATCCTAGTTGATCTACTAGAGCTTGACCTAGATCATCTAATCCTCATAATTAGAAACCCAGTGTGGTTCTAATCTCCTCCCTCTAATTCTCAGGCGACGATTAGCTCTGGATGGTAAAGCGCTGCCAAATCATGAAGACCGTACACTTACAACCAAGTAGAGAGGTCGTGCTTTTAGTGTTCCGTTCGAGGGATCGTTCATGGGCGGTTCACAGGATCATTCATCTACATTTAGAGGGACTCCAAGTACGATCTACACCGACTCGTCTACTTCTGCTGCACTCCGAAGTTGGTAACGATCGTTGATCCAAACCTTATATGCATCTTCATATTGTTCCTGGGTGATCGTAGGGCGATTTTTTTTATTCTACTACATTTCCCAACACATACACGTCACCACATAAGGTCCAAGCCCCTGCAAAATAACACACAAATAAAAACATCAATTCGGTATACGAACAGAGTTCGTATACCCAACTGACAAAAGAAAAAAATGAAACATAGTTGCTGCAGACAATTATTGGTTACGAAGTTTCAGAGGTAATTAACATTAATAATGAAGCAAATGATCGGTTAGAAAATACCCCGTCGACCTCAAATGTCGAAAAATAATCAATTGGAGGTATTTTGCCCTCATACGAGCGCATGTACGACCGGGTGTGGTCGTATGGAACATCGTCGTGCATTCTGGTAATCCATGCCCTACGCCATCCTCTGATACGAGCACGCATATGAGCGCGAGCGTTCATACGACACACCGTCTTTTACTCTGGTATTCTCTTCGCCGGGGTAGACAAGGCATACGAGCGGTCGTACGAGTGTGAGCGCTCGCACGATACGTCATCGTTTGCTCTGCGAAGACGCTCCTTTGTGACCGCCAGTTGATACGACCGCACGTATGAGCGTGACTGCTCATATGATAGGTCGTCTTTCATTCGGGACTTCCTGTCGCTCGCGGCCACGAGCTCATTGATAGGGTCTTGTACCAGGGGTGGCCTACATAAGGGAGCCCGGCCTCGTCAGCTTCATGGGGCCCGTTAGGCGCAAGACTATAAGGAAGCCCTAGGGGGCGGAGGCTACCTTCGTGCTCCCCAAGACTGGAGGGCGGTGGCGCCGTAGAGCACATCTATCTCCATGTAAACCACCTCCACTGCCTATATAACGGGAGGTCTAGGGTCCTCATTATCATCCAATCTTAGATGCAAACTCTCGGTAGCAATCCCGTTCACCATTGTAATCCTCTGCATGAGGTATCCCCTCACCAGGAATAACAAGAAGAAGCAGGACATAGGGTATTACTCTTTGTAGGCCTGAACCTTGGTAAATTGTGTGTGCAGACTCAGTCCCGGTATTTCTGATCTCGTCATGAACCCTACCGAGGGATCTGATGGTGTTTCGCTCCGCCAGTTGGCGCGCCAGTCACGGGTGATGTTGATCGGAGACCTAACCTGGTGCGGAGAACAAAAAGAAGCCGGCGAGTTCTCGCCAGGCCAGACCTTCACGTTCGGCTCTTTTGAGCTGGTCGTCGACGGTTCGGGCTGACTCTTGGACATCTCGCCCCCACACCTCGTTGACCACATGTATGACGAACAAGAGGGAAGGCCATGGGATTTTGCCCTGGCCCTAACCACCACGCGTGGGAATGCGAGCGGAGCACCACGCGGGCTCCGCAAGGCCGTCACCCCGCTCGCGAGACCTCTATGAATATGATATTCACAAAGGCGGACGAATGCCAAAATCGAAAGCTCACGCGACGTGCGATCTACATGCCAGAAAGCACGACCAGCGAGCGTCTTGCATGGTCCCAGGAGACGGTGACCTTCAAACATCGGGGATCACCGGAATAACATCGTCCATCGAGGTAAGCATGCCCTAGTATTAGATCCGATCGTGGGGGGCTGTCGCCTCTCACGTGTCTTGATGGATGGAGGCAGCGGCCTCAACATCATCTTCACCAATACCCTAGAAAAAATGAAGATCTCGCTGTCCAGCCTGCGGAGGTCGGACGTGGGTATCCACGGGGTGGTATCAGGCTGCCCAGTCCGCCCCCTAGGGCAGATCATTCTCGAGGTCATCTTCGGAGACGAATGCAACTACCGAAGCGAGGCAATTTAGTTCGAGGTTGCTCCCTTCCAGAGCGTCTACCATCCGATCTTGGGCAGGCCCGCATACATAAAGTTCATGGTAGTCCCGTCCTACACCTACTTACAGCTGAAGATGCCGGGGCCGAACGACACAATTACCGTACGGGGGAGCTCAGAAAAAGCCTACGAAGCAGAGGTGGCCAACCTAGAGCTAGCCAAGCCTGCTCTGGCCTCCGCATAGCTCGCCAAGATAAGAAAGCAGATAGGACCATCGGAGGCCGAGCTCCCACAGAAACCAAGGCCAGGGCCCGTGTTCTAGCCAGCCAAACAAACGAAGAAATTTCAAGTACACCCGGAGGACCCCAGCAAGACGGTAACAATCGGTGGAGACCTCTTAGAGACCCAAGAGGTAGAGCTCCTCGCTTTCCTCTAAGCGAACTAGGATATATTCACCTGGAAACCCGCCTACATGCCAGGTGTGCCAGCTGACAAGGCCGAACACTTCTTAAGCATCCGCAAGGACGCGAGGCCAGTGTAACAGGCCATGCGCCGTTTTGCTACAGAAAAGCAAATGGCAATAGGGGGAAGAAATAGCGCGTCTGCTCGTGGCCAAATTTATAAGGGAGGTTGCGCACCCAGAATGGCTGGCAAACCCAGTACTGGTGCTAAAGAAAAATAACACATGGCGCATGTGCGTGGACTACACCGACCTCAACAAAGCTTGCCCCAAAGACCCGTTCCGCTACCCAAAATCGATCAGATTATTGACTCCACTGCGGGGTGCGAGCACCTATGCTTTCTGGATGCGTACTATGGGTATCACCAGATACGGATGAAAGAGGCTGACCAAGAGATGACCTCCTTCATCTCACCATACGGACCCTTCTGCTAAATTACTATGCCTTTCAGCCTCAAGAACGCGGGAGCAACATACCAGCGAACAATGCAGAAGTGCTTCAACAAGCACATCGAAGATAACGCAGAGGTCTACATCGATGACATCGTGGTCAAGTCCAAACAAGGCTCCAGCCTTCTCGGCGACCTCCAGCAGACCTTCGACAACCTCCGCAATCTTCGGGGTCCCCGCTGAACAGCTCCTGGGGTTCATCGTATCCCAGCGGGGAATCAAAGCAAACCCAGGAAAAATTCAAGCCATAGTAAACCTCGAGCCCTCGGAGACGGTGCGCGAGGTAACAGAAGCTCGCAGGATGTGTAGCAGCCCTGAGCAGGTTCATTTCATGACTGGGCGAGAAAGCCCTACCCTTGTACCACCTCCTTAAAAAGGGCGACAAGTTCCACTGGAGCGATGGAGCTAAAAAAGCATTCGCAGACCTCAAGAGGCTACTACAGTCAAATCCACTCCTCGCGTCCCCAGCTCAGTCAGAATCAATGCTACTCTATATAGTGGCGACCACCCAGGTGGTCAGTGTGGTCATCTCCGTGGAACGGGAGGAGGCCGGAAAATTGCAATAGGTACAGTTGTGGGATCGAGGAGATAGGTCTAGAGGGGGGGTGAATAGACACTTAACCAGCCAAAAGTGCAGTTTTTAATTTCTCTTGGAACTTAGGCAGATTTTGGCACAAGTTAAGATCACTCCAATACTTTCTACACATGCATATCTAGAGATCGAGCAGCGGAAATGGTAAAGCATGCAATAGTACGGAAAGTAAAGGGGTAGAGAATGGAAGATCAAACGCAATGAAAACACGGTGGTTTTTTGCGTGGTTCCGATAGGTGGTGCTATCGTACGTCCACGTTGATGGAGACTTCAACACACGAAGGGTAACGACTGCGCGAGTCCACGGAGGGCTCCACCCACGAAGGGTCCACGAAGAAGCAACCTTGTCTATTCCACCATGGCTTACGTCCACGAAGGACTAGCCTCACTCGTGGTAGATATTCACAAAGTAGGCGATCTCCTTGCCCTTACAAACTCCTTGGTTCAACTCCACATCATGTTGGAGGCTCCCAAGTGACACCTAACCAATCTAGGAGACACCACTCTCCAAAAGGTAATAGACGGTGTGTTGTTGATGAACTCCTTGCTCTTGTGCTTCAAATGAAAGTCTTCCCAGCACTCAAACAACTCCTCACAGATTTGGCTATGGTGGAAGAGGGATTTGAGTGGAAAGCAACTTGGGAAAGGCTACAAATCAAGATTCAAATGGTAGGAATGGAATAGCTTGATCTCAACACATGAGTAGGTAGTTCTCTCTCAGAAAATGTATGGTGGAAGTGTAGGCACGTTCTGATGGCTCTCCTTACAGAGAAGGAGGTGGTGGAGGGGTATATATAGCCTCCACACAAAATCCAACCGTTACAAACTTTTGACCCAACTCGGTGGCAACAAAATGACAATCTCGGTAGCACCGAACTGTGTAAAAGATATGAACTTTAGGAATCTCGGTGGGACCGATACGGACAACTCGGATGGACCGAAGTGCAATGGCTAGGGCAAACCTCATCTCGTTGGCACCGATTGCATCAACTCGGTAGGACCGAAGTGAAGCAATAAGGCAACAGAGAGTTGGCAAGCCATCTCGGTGAGACCGATATGCAAAACTCGGTAAGACCGAAGTAAGTGCAAATGATTACAGAGAGTTGGCAAGGCCATCTCTGTGAGACCGAGATCCATTTCGGTGGATCCGATTTGTTAGGGTTTTGGCAGTGGCTAAGTCTTGGATGAATTCGGTGGGGCCGGATAGAGAATTTCGGTGGGGCCGAGTTGGAATGTAGGTTTTGGACATATTTGGTTAGAGAGAGTGGTTGAGGGTTTAGGAGTACTGTCACTAAGCACTTGAGCAAAAAGACCATTAAGCAACACCTCATCCCCTTTTAATAGTATTGGCTTTCCTATGGACTCAATGTGATCTTGGATCACTAAACCAAAATTGTAGAGTCTTGATCTTTTGCCAATCCTTGTCCTTAGCATTTTGAAGGGGTTCCACGTCCTCTTGTCCCTGCCACGCCATTGTTGAACTTGTCTGAAATTCACTAGATAAAAGCATTAGTCCAACACATGTATGTTCGCATAAATTACCAAAACCACCAAGGGAGCAAATGTGCTTTCAATCTCCCCCTTTCTGGTAATTGATGACAACATACATCAAAGCTTCAAATGAAGATTTAGCACAAGTATGTATGAAAGCTTTGAAGGAAACATGTAACATGTATGAGCTCCCCTGAACTCCCCCTGAAGATGTGCATATAAAATGATGATATCACATGGGAGATATACATGCAACATGTATCTTGGCTATATGCATCAGAGCAATATATATGGCATTTAGGTATCCATGTGTCCATGATTTTCTTCTTGCAAACAATATATACTAGCAATAGGTCAATCATGTACATGAGTGTGATGCATATACTTACCTTGAAGTTCTTGATCAAGTACCTGAAGAAATACACTTGAGAAAACAAGGTTAGATAACACAAGATAATTTCTTCAAGAAAAGACACAAGATCAACAAGAAACCAAGATTGGGATGACATGTAGAATAGAGTATCACTAGGTGAATACTTCTTTGAAGCAAACATGTCCCCAAAAGAAATAGTTGTCTCCCCTTAAAGAACTTCCTCTCCCCCTGAATCTAACATTGGATATTGGGAGTAGGTAAGGTGAGAAAACTAGAACAACCAAAGAACAAACTAATCATGTTTCTCCCCTCTTAGAAACATGTAACATTCTCTCCTCTTGTAAGGTGCCTCTCTTTTGTAGTGATAAGCTTTGATGTATTCCTCTCTCCCCCTTTGACATCAATTTCCAAGAAGGGACTTCAAGGTTATTGATCAAGTGGGTTTGGTCCTTGAGAAACACATCTAGCCATTGAGTGGCACTAGATGCAAGTAGAGATTAAGAATCATTGAGTGGAGCTGGAGCAGAAAACCTCAGGAAAAAATTGACAGGAAATTCCTTAGAGCAGCCAAAATCGGTGACACCAAGTTGAATCAAGTCGGTGGGACCGAGTTTGATGCAAAGGAACTTTTTGTCAACTCAGCTCACTAGGCAACAGAATTCTCAAAAGGATTTGCAATGAAATTGCTGTGAAAATAGGGAAAAGAAAATAAACACAGAAAAGAAGCAACGCAACATCTAGATGAAGTTTTTTTTGAAATAGAAACACTCTAGCAAGAAGAGAACAAACAAAAGAGACAAAAGAGAACTTCATCTAGATGGGTCGGCGACTAGGTCACCTATGTTAGAGTATATTGACTTAGGAGTCAAGTGAGAACACTTGATCATAGGTCATACTCATCGTTTAAGCTCAAAATGGGGTTGCCATTTTTCCTTTAAGCATTTCAATGTATTCACATCTTGTTGATTTGCTTTAGCTCATGTCTTTGAGTAAAGCTTCTCTAAGATGTGAGAACTTACATTGGGATTTTGTGGTGATGTCCATCATGTAGTTGAACTTGATGTAGATGCTCATGAGTTGAAGTTGGGAGCGATCCTATCTTTTGTAGTTCATCTTCCTACATGGGTTAGCTTTGCAAGGAACAACTTGTATATCCAAAATGACAAGAATGAAGCATAACTCAAAAGTTTGTCAAAGGATATGTTTAGTTTGTCTTGTTCCTTGTTCCACCATCAATTGTCGATACTTGGGTTATACAAGATTGCTTATGATAAGAGTGAGACACAATCTTGTGGCATGAAGCTTGTCCAAGTACCTACAAAAGGTTAGATACGATACAAGGGAGCAAAATATCCAAGATATAAGATGATCATGAAAGGTATCATGGACTAGTCAAGAATGCTCATGCCCTTGTATGCATCCACATGAACCTCTAGTTCACGTTTGAAGCATCAATGATGTTCAACTCACTTCTCAGGTGACAAAACACTTTCTCATCAAGGGGTTTGGTAAAGATGTCCGCCAATTGTTTGTCGTTACGAACATGTTTAAGGTCAATGTCACCTTTCTCAACATGATCTCGAATGAAGTGGTGACGAACCTCAATATGCTTTGTTCGAGAATGTTGCACGAGATTGTGTGCGATCTTAATAGCACTCTCATTGTCACATAGTAATGGTACATGTCTCACATGCACACCATAGTCTTTAAGAGTTTGTGTCATCCATAGTAATTGAGCACAACATGATCCCGCGGCAATGTATTCCGCTTCGGCAGTAGATAGAGATACGGAATTTTGTTTCTTGGAGGACCAAGACACAAGAGATCTACCAAGAAATTGACATGTACCCGAAGTGGATTTTCTGTCAACCTTGTCTCCGACATAGTCCGAATCGGAGTAGCCAACAAGATTAAAAGAAGATCCTTTGGGATACCATATGCCAAAGTTTGGTGTATGTATCAAGTATCTCACAATTCTTTTCACCGCCTTAAGATGACACTCTTTTGGTGCCGCTTGGTATCGTGCACACATGCACACACTTAGCATAATGTCAGGACGGGAGGCACATAGATACAGCAATGAACCAATCATAGATTGATAAACCTTTTGATCAACCGGTTTGCCATCCTTGGCCAAGTCAAGATGTTCACTCGTGGGCATAGGAGTTTTCATACCTTTACTCTCTTGCATGTTGAACTTCTTGAATAAGTCCTTGGTATGAGAAACAAAGGTACCTTCCTTAGTTTGCTTGATTTGCAAACCAAGAAAGAATTTGAGTTCACACATCATAGACATCTCGAACTTTTCGGACATCAACCTTCCAAACTTTTCACTAAAAGAGGGGTTAGTAGATCCAAAGATAATATCATCAACATAAATTTGGCATACAAATAATTCTCCATTAACCCTCTTAGTGAACAAAGCTGAATCAATCTTCCCAATCTCAAAACCTTTTTCAAGAAGAAACTTTGTCAAGCATTTGTACCAAGCTCTAGGGGCTTGTTTAAGACCATAAAGAGCTTTACGAAGTTTGTACACATGATTAGGTTTCTTGGGATTCTCAAAGCCGGGAGGTTGTTTAACATACACTTCCTCCTTAATTTCACCATTTAAGAAAGCACTTTTAATATCCATTTGGTAAAGAGTGATATCATGGTGATTGGCATAAGCAAGTAAAATGCAAATGGATTCAAGTCTTGCAACGGGGGCATAGGTCTCACCATAGTCCATACCTTCGACTTGTGTGTAACCTTGTGCTACGAGACGAGCCTTGTTGCGTACAACTTGTCCATGTTCATCTTGCTTATTCCGAAACACCCATTTGGTTCCAATGATGTTTTGCTCTTCCTTAGGCTTCTCAACCAATGTCCACACTTGGTTCCTCTCAAAGTTGTGTAGCTCTTCGTGCATTGCATTCACCCAATTGGGGTCCTTGAGAGCATCTTCTACCTTCAGGGGTTCAACACTAGAGATAAATGAGTAATGCTCACAAAAGTTAGCTAAACGAGATTTAGAGCGAGTGATTCTCCCGGATTGGATATCTCCAAGTATTTGTTCGACGGGATGATCCTTGTCGATTCTTGCTCTAACTCGAGGTAGCCTTTTCTTGGGTTGTGGTGAGGCTTCCTCATCATCATCATCTTCTTCTTCGTTGATGTTGTCGTTCTTCGCTTGTGGAGGTGGAGACGGAGGTTGAGGTGGATCATCTTGTTGCACTTCTTCATTCCCATCGTCATGACGTGTTCCACTTGTGGATGCCTCCATATCAACTAGTCGTTCACCTTGATATGAAGTTGGGGCTTCCACTTGAATAGACGAGGTAATCTCCTTTACTTCCACGGGGCGAATCTTGCCAATGGGCAAGTCTTTGATTGCTTCCGATGGTTCTTGATCTCCTACATCAAGTGGCAATTACTCGACTTGCGAGCCGTTAGTCTCATCAAACTTCACATCTACCGTCTCTTCAACTTTTCGAGTGAAGTTGTTGAGACACGGTAAGTGTGAGGGTTCGATCCGTAACCGAGTACAAAACCTTCATGAGATTTAGGAGCAAATTTTGAACGACGATGCTTATCAAGAATGTAACATTTTGAGCCAAATACTCAAAAGTACCAACTTGTGGTTTGTTACCGGTGAGCAGTTCATACGCCGTTTTACCAAGAAGCTTGTGAAGGTAAAGTCGATTTGTTGCGTGACAAGCTGTTTCAACTGCTTCCGCCCAAAAATGTCTTGGTGTCTTGTATTCATCAAGCATTGTTCTTGCCATCTCAATAAGTGTCCGGTTCTTCCTCTCAACAACTCCATTTTGTTGAGGTGTGTACGTAGCTAAGAACTCATGTGAAATACCCTCCTCATCAAGAAAGGTGTCCACATTTGTGTTCTTAAACTCCGTTCTGTTGTCACTTCGAACCTTCTTGATCTTTACTTCAAATTTGTTTTGAGCCTTTCTTGCAAAGTTCTTGAAGATCTTTTGTACCTGTGATTTGTCATCAAGGAAGAACACCCACGTAAATCTGGAAAAATCATCAACAATGACCAAACCGAAAGAGTTACCACCAAGACTCTTATAGGAGTTGGGACCAAAAAGATCCATATGAAGTAGCTCGAGTGGTCTCCTTGTGGTCATAATGTTCTTCACGGGATGGCTTCCTCCAACTTGTTTTCCTGCTTGGCAAGCACTACAAAGTCGATCTTTGTCAAATATAACATCTTTCACTCCAAGAATGTGATCTCCTTTAACAAGTTTATCAAGGTTACGCATGCCTACATGTCCAACTCTTCGATGCCATAACCAACCTTTAGAAGATTTAGCAATTAAGCATGTACGAGGTTGGGCTCTCTTAGTGAAATCAACAATGTATAGATCACCACTACGAATGCCGGTAAAGACTATATTATGATTATCTTGGCGAAACACTTGGCAATCTACTTTGGTAAATAGAACATTAAAACCAAAATCGGCTAGTCTAGATACGGAAAGAAGATTGTAACCAAGAGATTCACCGAGCATAACATTTTGTATGGAGCTATCATTGGATATGGCCACCTTACCAAGGCCAAGTACCTTACCCTTGGAGTTCTCTCCAAAAGTCATATACTTGCATGGACCATCATTTTTAGCAAGCTCATGAAACATGTCTCTATCTCCGGTCATGTGATTGGTACAACCACTATCAAGAATCCACTCTTTTCCTCCGGCCATATAATCTCGAAGATTTGCCATAAAACTGAGATTCCTCATGGTCTTCTCAAATTCAATATCAAAGTCTTCGTCTTCATCGTAATAGCCATGCTCAACATCATCATCATCATGCATGTAATCATCGAAAAGGGCAACAGATTCATTAGTTTCATGATCATGACAATGTTCAAGTTTATGGATTCTAATAGTTTCCATGATAATGTTGCTAATAGTTCTAACATCTCCTTTCGCACGCATAAGATCACGAAGCTCAAACAAGCAATCATCAAACTTAGGATCACTAGGACTCATCTTGTGAAAAGCAACAGCCTTATGAAGAATCTTATCGAGACTCTTTAAGGAGTAATCAGGATATCGCTTTGCTAGATCATGCCATAGAGTATAATCACATGCAAAGTTTCGCATACAACCAAGCACAACCTTAGGTAATCCTCTAATGATAAGATTAACGGTTCTAAGATTACGAAGCATGTCAATTTCCTCTTAATGGGTAGGATGCAAGGGATCAATAGGGGGCACATAAGGATTATGAATATACTTGCTTAAGTTAAATTCAACAAAGATATCAAGCATTTCATCCTTCCAAAAGTTGTAATACTCCCATCGAGAATAGGCACTCTACGTCTAAGACTCAACAACGTAGACACATCCATCTCCCTCCAATGGTGATGAAACCAAGGCAATGGAGACCAATGCTCTGATACCAATTGTGGGATCGAGGAGATAGGTCTAGAGGGGGTGAATAGACACTTAACCAGCCAAAAGTGCAGTTTTTAATTTCTCTTGGAACTTAGGCAGATTTTGGCACAAGTTAAGATCACTCCAATACTTTCTACACATGCATATCTAGAGATTGAGCAGCAGAAATGGTAAAGCATGCAATAGTACGGAAAGTAAAGGGGTAGAGAATGGAAGATCAAACGCAATGAAGACACGGTGGTTTTTGGCGTGGTTCCGATAGGTGGTGCTATCGTACGTCTACGTTGATGGAGACTTCAACCCACGAAGGGTAACGGCTGCGCGAGTCCACGGAGGGCTCCACCCACGAAGGGTCCACGAAGAAGCAACCTTGTCTATTCCACCATGGCTTACGTCCACGAAGGACTAGCCTCACTCGGGGTAGATCTTCACGAAGTAGGCGATCTCCTTGCCCTTACAAACTCCTTGGTTCAACTCCACATCATGTTGGAGGCTCCCAAGTGACACCTAACCAATCTAGAAGACACCACTCTCCAAAAGGTAATAGACGGTGTGTTGTTGATGAACTCCTTGCTCTTGTGCTTCAAATGATAGTCTTCCCAGCACTCAAACAACTTTTCACAGATTCGACTATGGTGGAAGAGGGATTTGAGTGGAAAGCAACTTGGGAAAGGCTAGAAATCAAGATTCAAATGGTAGGAATGGAATAGCTTGATCTCAACACATGAGTAGGTGGTTCTCTCTCAGAAAATGTATGGTGGAAGTGTAGGCACGTTCTGATGGCTCTCCTTACAGAGAAGGAGGTGGTGGAGGGGTATATATAGCCTCCACACAAAATCCAACCGTTACACACTTTTGACCCAACTCGGTGGCACCGAAATGACAATCTCGGTAGCACCGAACTGTGTAAAAGATATGAACTTTAGGAATCTCAGTGGGACCGATACGGACAACTCGGATGGACCGAAGTGCAATGGCTAGGGCAAACCTCATCTCGGTGGCACCGATTGCATCAACTCGGTAGGACCGAAGTGAAGCAATAAGGCAACAGAGAGTTGGCAAGCCATCTCGGTGAGACCGATACGCAAAACTTGGTAAGACCGAAGTAAGTGCAAATGATTACAGAGAGTTGGCAAGGCCATCTCGGTGAGACTGAGATCCATTTCGGTGGATCCGATTTGTTAGGGTTTTCGCAGTGGCTAAGTCTTGGATGAACTCGGTGGGGCCGGATAGAGAATTTCGGTGGGGCCGAGTTGGAATGTAGGTTTTGGACATATTTGGTTAGAGAGAGTGGTTGAGGGTTTAGGAGTACTGTCACTAAGCACTTGAGCAAAAAGACCATTAAGCAACACCTCATCCCCTTTTAATAGTATTGGCTTTCCTATGGACTCAATGTGATCTTGGATCACTAAACCAAAATTGTAGAGTCTTGATCTTTTGCCAATCCTTGTCCTTAGCATTTTGAAGGGGTTCCACGTCCTCTTGTTCCTGCCACGCCATTGTTTAACTTGTCTGAAATTCACTAGATAAAAGCATTAGTCCAACACATGTATGTTGGCATAAATTACCAAAACCACCAAGGGAGCAAATGTGCTTTCAACAGCACCCAGTGTACTATGTTAGAGAGGTACTAACACCCTACAAGACTAGGTACCCACACTACCAAAAGATCACCTGCGGGGTATTTATGGCCGCAAGGAAGCTATGGCATTATTTTCAGGCAAACCTGATAACGGTGGTTAGCCACACACCACTCTCCGACATCATCAACAACAAGGACGCCATAGGCTGCATGGCAAAATGGGCGATCGAGCTCCTGCCATTTGAGCTCTCCTACAAGCCATGCACGGCAGTCAAATCATAGGCCATCGCTTACTTCCTTGTGGAATGGACAGAGGCCCGGTAGGTCCCCAAGAATGTCGACCCCGAGTATCGGACGATGTACTTTGACGGGTCGATGACGGTGCTGGGACTGGGGGCCAGAGTGGTCCTCGTCTCCCCCAGAGGCAACAAGATGAACTACATCCTACAACTCCATTTTCAGGACTCCAACAACATGGTAGAATACGAAGCCCTTCTCCACGGGCTCTGAATCATGGCCTCCATGGGAATTCACCGCCTCATCTGCCGGGGCGACTCCGACCTCGTGGTACAATAGGTCATGAAGATGTTCGACACAAAGGACCCCAAAATGGCGGCCTATTGTGCTGCCGTTCAGGAGCTCGAAGTAAATTTGACGGGCTCGAGCTGCGTCACGTCAAGAGAAGTGACAACATCGCAGCCGACAACCTAGCACGAGTCGGATCATCAAGAGACCCCCTGCCAGAGGAGACCTTGGAAATATTACACAAGCCATCAATCAATATTCAAGACCGCGAGGAGATCACACCAAGCTCCACCTCGCTCGAAACTGGAGCCCCTAACAACGACGCACCAGCCGAAGCCCTCTAGGAAGAGGCCGTGCTGGCGATCATCGCCCCAGATTGGACCCAACCATTACTAGCCCATATGGCTAAAGGCGAGCTACCGCAAGATAAAATAGAAGCCCGCCACATCGTCTGTCGCTCCAAAGCTTATACCATCATCAACGGCGAGCTCTACAAGCACAGCCAAGTGGTCGTTTTCCAGCGCTGTGTCACCGAAGAGGAGGGCAAAAAGATGCTAGAGTAAATACACGTGGGGGCTTGCGGGCATCATGCAACCCCTAGAACTATTGTAGCGAAGGCCTTCCACCACGGTTTCTTCTAGCCCCATGCAATGCGCGATGCCGAGGACATAGTCCGGAGCTGTGATGGCTGTCAACACTTCGCCAACAAGACCCACATGCTAGCAACAGCCCTAAAAACAATCCCACTGACCTGGCCATTTGTAGTGTGGGGGCTGGACATGGTCGGCAAGCTCTCACCTTCACCAGGACGACACAAGTTCCTACTGGCGGTAATCGACAAGATCACCAAATGGATTGAAGCCAAGCCGGTGACCAACACGGAGGCTGACACAACAGTCAAGTTCATCTCTGGCCTCATCCACCGCTTCGGTGTTCCGCACAACATCATTACGGACAACGGATCCAACTTTATAGCTGCGGTATTCCAAGATTTCTGTCACAAACAGCGGATCCACATAAACTACGCATCGGTGGCCCACCCCCAGTCCAACGGATAGGTCGAATGGGCCAATGGACTCATCATGCAAGGTCTAAAGCCATGGCTCATAACACCGCTCCTATGAGCGAAAGGCAACTGGGTGGAGGAGCTCCCCTCCGTCCTCTGGAGCTTTCGGACGACGCCGAACAAGTCAATCGGCTACACACCCTTCTTTATGGTGTAGAGAGCAGAGGCAGTTCTCCTGTCGGACATCGAGTATGACTCGCCACGAGTCCGCGCATATGAAGAGGAGGCCACCGAGGAAAGCAGAAAAGATGACGTCAGTGCAAAGGAAGAGGCACACCTCCTCGCCCTCGAAGGAACCAGCATCTATCAATAGAATCTGCCATAGTACAAAGGCCGGCGCGTGCGAGCCCGCGAGTTCAAGGTCGGTGACCTCGTCCTACGCCTCAAACAGAAACCATGCAAGAACAAGTTGTCCTCCCCGTGGGAGGACCCCTACATCATCCACGAGGTCCTCAACAACGGGGCCTACTATCTCCGCAACAAGAAAACAGGTTGGATCACATCACGACCTTGGAATGCCGAGCATCTCCGTTTATTTTATGCACAAACATTTAAGTATTACATACTTTTTTGCATAAATAAACTGCAAATCTGCATATCATGTATATTTAGCTCAAACAGAATCAGGTTCAAAAATAAGGAGGTCCCCGAGACCTCACACCTTTAAATAAACATGACACACAGCTATTCAGCACAAACACTATCATGAACCCCTTGGGATACACAAATCGTGGAAGAACAAACGTATCTCTTTGTTGATGGACTCGGGGGCTGCATCGCTATAAGTGGATCCCCCCCCGTAGCTCCACCCAAACGGTGCATCGTACGTTCCTGCTTTTTGATCCGGACCCTCGTGGACGCTTCTTCTGCCGACCTCCCACAGCTTCATGTTCCGGGGCTACATCGATGCAATTTTTTGGTAGTCCTTCCATTGAGGAGAGCAACCATAGAGGATGACGGACGACTGAATCAAGCATTCTCGTCACGCCTAGCCCCACTAAATACGCTTACGGCATCAACCATCAAAAGGGGATCTCTAGTCCTAACAGGAATAGAGGCACTTCACCGCCTCTGCAGCATAAATAAAGAGTGTATCTCATTTTCCAAGAAGAAAAAGCACATAAATGAGGTCATATTAATAAGTTTTGCGGAGAAAGTTGCGAAATATTTATTGCTTCAAGGACACAAGATCAGGCCTGATGGCAGCTCTCCGCAGCGACAACGCAGACGACTCTACATCACCATAAAAGTTTTGAGCCGGGCAGGCCTCCGACTCCGTGGTAACAATACCGCGGGTAGACCAGTCTGGATGGCACGCCCGCAGCCACGCCAGAACATACTGCGCACTAGCAGTAGCCGGGGCCTCCTGTAAATCCATTAGGCGCTGCGACGCCTGCAACATGCGAGCAATAACTTGGTTGACGGTGGCACTCCTAGCCTCGCTGGCCCACAAGGCTCCCTCCGCTCGCCCCAACACCTCGGCCATTTGCCCTAGGACCGGCATCACGACACCAAGCCGCGGTGAGCCTGGTGGACCAGGCAAATCCGGAAGCACAGCTAGATCACCAACAAAGAACATTTGAGACGGGGGCACGGAAGGAAAATACTACAACAACAAGCAAAATGAACAACTCTCACTGTCCGTTGCGGCCTCTAGCCGCTCCTTGCGCAAACACTGGACCCGGAGGTCTTGCACAGCACGTCGGCCTGACTCCGTCAAAGAGGCCTCACGCGCCTTGCAGCCCTCAAACCGGGCCTTGGCATCGTTCGAGCTCAGCCTCTTTCTCTCAACCATCTCGCAACTGAGCATGGAGGCCTTCGGTGATGCCATGGTTTTTGCCAAGCACGTCATCATCCGCCCTCATCAATTCCTGACAAGAGCGCGCTTTCGCACCCTTGGTGTCGGCCGCATCCCGAGCACGGCTCGCCGCCCTTCGATCGGTGTCCAGTCGAACCTGCAACTCCTGAAGTTGCTTGATGGCTGCCCCAAAACCTAGCAGCAGTCAGAGCAGAACCTTTATGCAGCCTACTGCATACAAACCAAACACAGTGAGGACTTACAACAAACATCTGTGAGCGACCTCTACAAGCGAGCCACCTGCTCCTGTTCCACAACAACCTCACACCTAAGCTCCCGGCCTCGGACGTCAAGTTCCTTCGTGTGGGCGACAAGGGCCTACATCAAGATAAAAATAGCCTCAAGCACATTATAGTATAATCTACTTCAGGCTCGGAGGCTACTGGGGGGAAGGGTGAGATCTGCCCACCTTAGTCCTGGCCTCCGTTGTTCTACTGCAATCATCCAACGCCACCTGCAGAGCCTGGCCCAGAACTCCGCTTTGTTGAACAGATGCCCTCACGCCACAGAGTACCAAGGGGCCATCTGATCCTCGCTCGGACAGTGAGGTTGAAAGAAGCACGACATCACTAGGAGGTTCAGAATCCCGAGACGCCGAACCATCACAAGGCCACTCCCCCAGGGGAAGAGGAATCACGGGCGATGGAGGCAGGCAGCGGATAGCAAGTGTCTTCTTAGCTGCCATCTTTGGCCTCTGGGGAGGAATAATAGGAGGCGCAGAGGTCCGGGCGGCGGATGGTTCGTCAGGTTGGTCCATCAGAAGCAAGAGCCCCCCATTGTGGGGTCCGGGCGATTCGGCCAACTCCTCCAGGGGCTCAGACCCCATCTCGCCTATGAGCGTTGGCCCCTCCTCTGATGGCAGGCCAACGACGGGCTCCGCCTGCGACCACGCGACTTTCGCCACAAGAACATATCCTAATGCATGCCCTGACCACTTGGGGGCATCCCTTTGCACGGCAGCGGCCCTCACCGCAGAATCATTATAGTCACTTTCGGTGATAGCCCTAGAGCCCGGGCAATACAAGGCCGCAGCACGACGACCTCACCGTAGGGGCCGAGGCTCGCATTGCAGATGCTGGAAGGATTGGCGAAAAAGGAAACAACTTTAGAAGGCTGGAATGAAGCACAACGCGGCCGCCACCACAAAAAAGAGATATCCGGGGGAACAATGGGCGCAAACATCTCACCGGAGGCCGTGGGTTAGCTAAGCTGTATGGCTCTATGACCACCTTCACTCGAAGCTCCTTGAGGGGGTGGCCGGTCAGCAGGCGCAAGCGGTCTTCGACTTCGCCCTCTATAAGCTCCCGACGAAGCAAGCGGTTGGGATCGCACCGACCCCAGTACTCGTACATTGGGGGATCGGACCGTCCCAAAGGTTGGATATTTCGCTCCACCCAGGTCTTTAGAATCTGTAGGCTGGAAAGTTCCTTTTCTTGCAGACGGGCGATCGCTCCAATGAGGAGACCACTTCCCGGGTCAAAATTGACCTCCGATCTCCACTCCGGCCTCTGCCAACACGGCTCGTCAGCAAACTCGGGCAGACCAGGGTCGTCCAGATCAAAGGAATTATCCAGGGCGTAAAACCACCCCCACTTCCATGATTTTGGCTCCGGGGCGGTGGCCAAATCAAAGTAATTGGAGCCCGGACAGGGGCGAATGATGGCGCCGCTGTAGGAAGGGATCCTGCCGTCCTTAAGGCAGGGGGCCACCTCGAAGAAATACCTAAAAGGCCGAAGCGCAGGCGGATCCCCAAGAAGCACTTGTAGAGAGTTGCGAAACAAGACAAAAGTAGCATGCCACTCGGGGTGAGGTGATGAAGCTGCAACCCTATGGGGCCAACATGCCCCAGGCAAAAGGGTTCAAGGGGAGCCGCAGCCCACGATGGACGAACGCCATGTGCACCACTTGGTTCCAAGGCAGCGGCTGCGGAACCGCATCCCGCAACCGTGGCACCATCGACGCCATCTCCGTAAACTCTAGTAGTCATCCCATCTTCACCAACTGCTCCAATCGCTGATCCACTCAGGTGGGCGTGGGAGACGTGGCAAAGGCTGCGATGGCGCATCTGATAAGTTATCCTGGTCAAGACCCTCCTCGGATGTGGTGGAAGGGGCAGCCATCTTCTCCTGAGAAAGACGACCACCTTCAATCCAGTAATGACAGGCTGAAGGTTGATGGAGGAGAAGAATCGACAACCTCGGCACTGCTCCCCGTTTCCGAATTTAAAGGGGGGGCGCATGAATCTTAGCCATGATGGCAACGGCGCTCGAAGTGTCAGGGGTGGGCCGATTCGCTCCGAGTCGCCCAGCAAGAGAAGTTGGGCCCACAGAGGCCCAAATGTTGTTTCGCCTAGAAACAGAACCGGCGGCATTACCAAAGGAAAAAAGCGAGCCTGCACTATGACCAAGGGGCATTAAGAGACGAGGAGGGCTAAAGCACTATAAGGAAAAGAGCCCGACGAAGGTCTCAGAGCCAGGGTGCCTGCGACCTCCGCCATGCTCGGGGTCTAGTGACGGGGTCCTGTACTAGGGGTGGCCTACATAAGGGAGCCCGGCCTCGTCAGCTACATGGGGCCCGTTAGGCCCAAGACTAGAAGGAAGCCATAGGGGGCGGAGGCGACCTTCGTGCCCCCCAAGACTGGAGGGCGGCGACGCCGTAGATCACAGCTATCTCCATGTAAACCCTAGACCTCCACTCCTATATAGAGGGAGGTCTAGGGTCCTCATTATCATCCAATCTTGGATCCAAACTCTCGGTAGCAATTCCGTTCACCATTGTAATCCTCTGCGCGAGGTATCCCCTCACCATGAATAACAAGAAGAAGTAGCATGTAGGGTATTACTCTTCGGAGGCCCGAACCTGGGTAAATTGTGTGTGCAGACTCCGTCCCGGTACTTCCGATCTCGTCATGAACCCTACTGAGGGATCTAACGGTATTTCACTTCATCACTATGCGAGCGCGCGTATGACCATGACAGTGGTATGCTACGCCGTCTTTTCTTCTAGAGCTGCAGAATTGCACGAAACTTTTTGTGCTTCCTCCTCACGTTAGGCACATAACAATATTGCAATAAAAATAGGAGGATGTATGCAACAAAATACAGGCTACCAACATGATATATATTGTACCAACAAAAATGTCGCGAAACCAACTGAAATAGCAACTACTCAAAACAAAAATAAAAGTGCCAATGCAACATGAATGCATCTAGACTCAAGACACAAAGCTAAGATAGACACCTACTGACTTCCGGGTTACCTCTCTGGCATTGCTTTCTTTATAGCCATATAGCTAGGCTTCGGTGCTCCGTAAGGTCATCCACCCGAATCCCAAGGGGTTTCAACCCCGAGTATGAGACCTACCTCCGACCGGGATTTGGAGCACTGCTGCTTGTGATAGGCATTGGGATTTCCCCGAAGAGGAAGGGTGATGTAGTATAGTAGCAGAAAGTATTTCCCTCAGTTAAGAACCAAGGTTTATCGAACCAATAGGACATTCACGCAAACAACTGTCAAAAATACCTACACAAACAAACAAATACTTGCACCCAACGCAGGCAAGAAGGTTGTCAATCCCCTTGTACTCGTTAATTGCAAGGATTAATTCTGATAATGGTAGATAGATAAATTCTAAAACTTAATAAAAGATAATAAATTGCAGAAAGGTTTTAGCAATATGATGTGAATGGAACCGGGGGCCATAGCTTTCACTAGAGGCATCTCTCTTAAGAACATAGCAACGGTGGGTATACAAATTACTGTTGGGAAATTGATAGAAAAGCGCATAGTTATAATGTTATTCATGGCAGGATTAGTACATAGGCATTACGTCCATGACAAGTAGACCGAAACGATTCTGCATCTACTACTATTACTCCACTTCGAGAGCACTTTTATGCTTGCTTCTCTACGTATTAAGTTCATAACAAACAGAGTAATGCTTTAAGTATGATGACATAATGTAGACATAATAAGACCAATCAATATGATCGAACCTCATCATTTTACCCTTAGTAGCAACAATACAAATGCGTGCCTCTCTACTCCTCCTGTCACAGAGTGAGGACACCGCAAGATTGAACCTACCACAAAGCACCTCTCCCACTAAAGATAAATCAATCTAGTTGGCCAAACTAAATGTATCGATCGGAGAGAAATACAAAGCTATAACAATCACACATAATAAAGTTCAGAAATAACTCGATTACTTTCAATGAACAATCTGATCATAAACCCACAATTCATCGGATCCCAACAATTGCACCGCAAAAGATTACATCGAATCAATCGCCGAAGAGTACATTGTATTGAAGATCAAAGAGAGAGAGAGAGAGAGAGAGAGAGAGAGAGACATCTAGCTACTGCAATGGACCCATAGGTCATGTGGGGAACTACCCACACATCCTCATGGAGGCAGCAAGGTTGATGAAGATGACCACCGTGATTGATTCCCCCTCCGGCAGAGTACCGGAAAAGGCCTCTAGATGGGATTGCAGAAGAACTGAGGCTTGCGGCAGCGGAATAATTGTTTTGGGTCACGCTCTGGTGGTTTTGGAATGTTTGGGAATTTATAGCGCTGGAATTAGGTCAGACGGAGCCACGGGGGGCCCATAAGGGGGCACGGCGCGCCTACCCCCCTGGGCGCGCCGTGCTGCCTTACCGTCTCCTTGTCTATCGTCTGGACTTCCCCCAAAGCTTCTAGGGTCCCTCCTGGTCCAGAAAAAATCATCAAAAAGCTTCGTCGCGTTTGGACTTCGTTTGGTAGGGATTTTCTGTAAAACCAAAAACATGTAGAAAACAGCAACTGGCACTGGGTACTGGGTTAATAGGTTAGTTGCCAAAAATGATATAAAATGGCATATAAAGCATACAAGATTGATAATATAATAGCATGAAACAATCAAAATTATAGATACGTCGGAGACGTACCATGCACCTCATAGCAGAGCTCGGTCAGAGACGTACCATGCACCTCGTAGCGGAGCTCGGTTGGAGGTGCACTCGCTTAAGTGCATCGGCATCATGTATGTAAATTTGTACTCGCTCTTGGGCGAGTACCGATGCACCAAGATAAGTTGAGATTCCTGAAAGGTTAGTGGTTGCAACTGCACTGTAATATTATAATCAAGAAGATGAGGAGCTACAGGTAAATCATAACCTTCATCATTTTCATCAAGCTACACATTAATTATGTCAAAATAATTACCATTGGTGGCAGTTTCCGAACAACAGTTGTTCCATCCTTCATCTCCGTGTTCCTCTGGATCATCATTTTCTAAACATTTTTCTTCTTGTGGCTCGATGATGTTTTCTTCATGTTCCTGCACAAGGTTATGTTCCTACGAAATGTTGGCTTGGGAGATGGCATCCATCTGCTTCTAATAGTCCTTGTACAAAGGATTCTCATGAAAACTATTATCTATGCAGAAGTCATAGATTTTCTCCAACAAGAAGTCCTCTTGCTCAGTCTCCAGTGGATATTCTTCGGGTAACCTGTTGACCCACATTAAAAGCTCAAAAGATATAGGCATTAGCATCATCTCCTCAATGACTTCAATATCTTCAGGAGGGAAGTTACCACTGTTGTATGATCTCACAACCGGGTGTGGGTGATCACTGCAGTAAAAGCTCATGTGGAGAAGAGATTAGCATTGTATGCAACCATTACGGATATCATTAGTTATAATCTCTAACTCCATAAATTTCTCTCCCATCTCATCACCTTTGTTGGTATTCCGGAATTTTGCATGTACCCTCATTAGTTCATTGCATCATTCCATTGCAGCCTCTATGTCTCCTGTTGACATCTCAACGCAAGACATATTGTTTTTGGTAATTTTGGGTTAAGGGAAAAAAACAGTAAGATAACTATCAACAAACAAAAATAAACTATGTGCGAGCGGGTAAATAATAACCAAGTGCTATGCTCCCCGGCAACGGCGCCAGAAAATGCTTGATGACCTGCAAGTGCACAAGGATGATGTGGATGAATGAGATGATGGAGACTATCCCGGCTGCTAGGGTATGGAGGTGTATATATTAGATGCCTCCTTGGTCTCCTCCGTTGATGTAGGTTGCCTCCTTTGATCCAAGGGCTATAGGTGAGCCAAATCCTCTCCCAAACCCTTCACGGGGACGAAAGAGGTGAAGAATCCTGTTTGGAGAGGCAACTTTCGAGCCTGATTTCCTTCCATATGACCAGCCACAGTCGTATGATACGTCGTCTTTTGTTCTGACCCTCTCCCGTAAATCAGCCGCCATTTCTTCATACGAAATCAGAATTTGATGTTCTTAGGCTCGTTGGATTCATATGAACAACGCCGATCCATTTTTGGTATTAGATCTTGGTTTTTAACACTTTGGAAAAATGGCCTTTTTCACTCTTCGAAACGGCTAAGTCTGGTACTTTGAGTCCTCCGTATTGAGCCCATCCTTGGTCCTTTCATTGTGCTTGGTCCTAGGTTGCTCCAAAACACCTTTAGACACAAGAAAAGAGAGAAAACTAATAAAACCAAATAAAATACTAAATGTGCAATGCTCACAAGGGAAAGTGTAAATACCGGTAATCATGCATAATGGACAACTGTTTGGTTCAATGGGACATTGTCGGTGTACTAAGACATGGGAGCCCTTGGACCCAGACTTGTGCACAGGTGGTTGTAGCCTCCCGTCTGGCAAGGGATTGACAGAGGATAACTACAACTCAAGACTCAACACCAAGACCGTGAAGAAGACCTCAAGGCAGGTCATTGAGAAGTACTATTCTCGTACAGAAGATCGACGCTGCCCTTGCTGGCAAGCTCCATCCCGGCAAGGTGAAGACCAAGGTTATGGTTGCCGGCAAGCTCCCTTGCCAGCAAGCAAGGCCCAGCAAGCTCCGGCAGGCTTGTTCTGTCCTGTTACCGTTCCACCTCACGATCGACTAGATAGGTTCGTATGCTAGGTGTCGAGCGGGCAGGCAGTCGACTTAGCCGGCCAAGGCACGTGTCAGCACGCCACGCCAAGATTAACTTTAATGACACCCGTCCCTGGGACGTGTCGAGACTACAGAAGGGCACCAGGACCGGTGGTGCAGATCTTTTTCCCAAGGCCTCGCCTCCCCAACGTAGCACCTAACGGTGCATTAAATGTGTTTGTCTTACCCCGTTGGAAGATAGACATGATGACGGTGCAAGTCACTGTTCATATTCTGTAATGACCGTATTAGCCCTTGTGGTAGCCCCTTGGCCTATAAAAGGAGGCCCACGGCTACAGGGAGAACGGTCGACACCCAGCTCAATTACACGCCATAGCTGCATTTTCCCGTGCACTTGCCGGAAAACCGCGCTCCCTGTAACCCGAGTTCATACACGATCAACCATAGAGCAGGAGTAGGGTTTTACGCTCATAGCGGCCCGAACCTGGATAAATCCCCCGTGTGTTCTTGCACTTACTAAAGATCTGCTCTTTGTCCCATGCATGTCCCCTGAGCCGAATCGCAAAGGGACCCGTTCGGTCCCATAGATAGTCATTTCCCACGACATCTTTGGCGCGCCAGGCAGGGGGATTATGTGTCACAAACCAGTTCTTTGGTAGTGTGAGTACCAACTTCATCATCTTCGTCGATGGCGCTGAAGAAGAAGAGTGGAGCCGCGAAGGCTCCTACTGCGTCCAAGCCACCTTCCCAGGCGGCTGTAGGTGGCGCGGCGCTACGGTTGAGATGGGCGGCACAGGAGGCGCAAGTGCTGCGGGTACCCAGCACCCCCGCCACATTGCTGAGCCTAGCAACAGGACCGGCGACGTCGCGGCCGGTCAACTTCCAAGACATTCTGTTGAGCACAGTCATCATAGTAATATAGTTCATACTGCTGCGACCCAGAACCCAGCCGCCGCAATGTCCCAAAACGTAGCGGCGATGTCCAACAACGGCGCGGGGAGGCGCACGCCGCGACCATCGCAACATGGGCATGGCACGCTCCCCCACGTTGCTGGCGGTTTCAGACGACCGCAAGGCAGGATCCCCGTGCAGCAACTTTCGATTGCTCATGGAGCGCCGCCGCCACCACCACGTCCACCTATTGGCGAGCATGAGCCGCGGCGGCACGGACCTAACGAAGCTCCTTCTGGCTCCGCCAGGAATCGAGCGACGCCTCGTTCTGTGCTCCCAGCCATGCCGACCACGGTGGCCGAGGCCATGGCGCGGGTTCAAATACTTTTGAACTTCCCGCCAGGCCAAGACAAGATGGACGAATGGAGAGCCACCATTCAGAGTCTCATCAGTTTTGCCAATCCCGGCAAAACACAAGACGTGGGGCCCTCGCGGTGACCACCCACCATGCTGGCAGGACCCTCCGGCTACCTTGCTGGAGATGCCGCACAAACGGTGCAGTTGCCTCGGCACCCCCACCATCTCAGCGGCCAGCCCGCCGGTCACACGACCATGACGTTCTGTCTATGGCTTCGTCGGATCCGCGGTGCCGCCAAGATCAGTGTCAAGTGCTCCGTGAGCGGTGCGATGAAGATGCCCGCACGAAGATCGAGCGGTGCCCGGAAGCATGCCGTCAATCCGACGACCGTGCCAGGCCGGCAGTGAACGTGCTCGCTCTAGTAGCCGATGGGTACTTGCCCTACGATGTGGGGTGCCCAGCATTTACTCATGAGCTGCGGCAAGTTCGCTGGCCGTCCACCCGTGCCTTCAAGCTGGAGTTGCCCGACAAGTATGACGGCATGCTCAACCCAGCTGAGTTCCTTGGCATCTACACCATCGGGGTGGAGGCTACCGGGGGACGGGACGAGAAAGTGCTCGCCAACTACTTCCCGTTGGCGCTTCGGCCCAACGTCAGGTCATGGTTGATGAACCTGCCTGAGGGCTCCATCTCTTCTTGGGCGGACCTGTGCCATCATTTCGTTGGCGCTTACCAGGGTAGCCACAAGCTCCCAGGTCAGCCCAACGATTTGCAGGTGATCCCCCAAAGATATGGAGAGAACCTCCGCAAGTACATACAATGGTTCAGCCGTGTGCACCACAAGATCCCCGACATCCATCCTGCAGCTGTTGTTGCCGCGTTCCACACGAATGTGCGCAACTGCAGGATGCGGTCAGAGATGAATGTCGAGCAGGCCAAGACCATAAACGATCTATATGCCTTGGCAGATAGGTGTGCACGTGCTGAGGAAGGGAGGCGACTCCCCGGGGAAGATGCGGGTGCAGACGTCGATTCCGAGGACGACAACGCATCAACCCCACAGAAGAAGAACAGGAAGCGCAACAGAAAGCGCAAGAACAAGACTGTACTGGCTGTCGAGAGCTCTGGCAACACCAACGCCACCAAGAAGCCGAAGGCAGACATCCCCGGCAAGGAGGTTGCTGGGTGCGATGCTTGCCGGGAAGCTGCGACAGGCAAGAAGGCGGGCAAGACCGGCGGGCCGTACTGCAAGATCCATGCTACTTGTGAGCTGCGTTGGTAATTCCCTGAAGAGGAAGGGAGATGCAGTACAGTAGAGATAAGTATTTCCCTCAGTTATCAAACCAGGGTTATCAATCCAGTAGGAGAATCATGCAACACCTCGTTAGCAGCACCACAAAACAACAAATCCTTGCACCCAACACAAACAAGGGGTTGTCAATCCCTCGACGGTAATTGCAAGATTAAATTGTATGTGATAGATTGATTGATTGAAACAAAAATACAAAATAAAATAAATAAAGAAAAAGTGCAGCAAGGTATTTTTAGGGTTTTTAATATATAATTTAGATAGACCCGGGGGCCATAGTTTTCACTAGAGGCTTCTCTCAAGAAAATAGCATACGGTGGGTAGACAAATTACTGTTGGGAATTGATAGAAAAGCAAATAATCATGACGATATCCAAGGCAATGATCATGTATATAGGCATCACGTCTGAGACAAGCAGACCGACTCCTGCCTGCATCTACTACTATTACTCCACATATTGACCGCTATCCAGCATGCATCTAGTGTATTAAGTCCATAAAGAACGGAGTAACGCCTTAAGAAAGATGACATGATGTAGACAAAGTAAACTCACGCATGAATAAACCCCATATTTTTACCCTTAATAGCAACGATACATACGTGTCATGTCCCTTTCTTTCACTGGGATTGAGCACCGCAAAATCGAACCCATTACAAAGCACCTCTTCCCATGGCAAGATAAATCAATCTAGTTGGCCAAACCAAACCAATAGATCGGAGAAGAAATACGAAGCTATAATAATCATGCATAAAAGAGATCAGGGAAGTCTCAAATAATATTCATGGATAATCTGATCATAAACTCACAATTCATCGGATCCCAACAAACACACCGCAAAAAGTGATTGCATCGGATATAACTCCAAGAACATCGAGGAGAACATTGTATTGAAGATCAAAAAGAGAGAAGAAGCCATCTAGCTACTAACTAAGGACCCGAAGGTCTGTGGTAAACTACTCACGCATCATCGGAAGGGAAGCAAGGTTGATGTAGAGCCCCTCCGTGATCGATTTCCCCTCCGACGGAGCACCGGAAAAGGCCTCCAGATTGGATCTCTCGAGAACAGAAACTTGCGGCGGCGGAAAAAGTATTTCATGGACTCCTCTGTTGGTTTCCCGATTTTTGGGAATTTATAGTGGTGGAATTAGGTCAAAAGAGGCAAAGGTGGGCCCACAAGGCACCAGGGCGCGCCTACCCCCAGGCGCGCCCTGGTGGCTCGTGGCCACCTTCTGGGGCTTCTGGCCTTCTCCCGAAGCTTCTAGTGTTGGTTATGTCTAGAAAAAAATCTCCAAAAAGTTTCGTGGCATTTGGACTTCGTTTAGTATTGATATTCTGTAAAACCAAAAACAGGCAGAAAACAACAACTGGAACTGGGCACTAAGTTAATAGGTTAGTCCCAAAAAATGATATATAATTGCTATAAATGTATATAAAAACATCCAAGATTGATAATATAACAGCATGGAACAATCAAAAATTATAGATACGTTGGAGACGTATCAGCATCCCCAAGCTTAATTCCTGCTCGTCCTCGAGTAGGTAATGATAAAAACAGAATTTTTGATGTGGAATGCTGCCTATCATATTCATCACATATTCTTTTCTTTTATAGCATGGACATTTGGACTTGAATGATTCAAAGCAATAGTCTATAGTTTGACATGAAGATATAAATACTCAAGCATACTAACAAGCAACCATGTCTTTCAAAATATCAACGCTAAAGAAAGTTATCCCTAGCCCATTATGCTCAATCATTGATCCATTCATGAAACACACTCAATATTAGCTACACACAATGCACAAGTATGACAATAGTGCTCTCTAGTTGGTGCTTTATAAGAGAAGATGGAGACTCAAAATAAAAACTAAAAATTGCATAAAAGTAAATAAATAGGCCCTTCGCAGAGGGAAGCAGAGATTTGCTAATGTGCCAGAGCTCAAATCTTAAATTAGAGAGATAAAAATATTTTGAGAGGCATGCTTTTCCTGTCAACGAAAATGACCGAGAATTCCCATTATCTTCCATGCTAGACACATCATAGGCGGTTCCCAAACAGAAAGTAAAGTTTATGTCCTTTCCACCATTCTTTCACAATCCATAGCTAGCCGTATCCACGGGCGCCCTCCATACCAACACTTTCCAAGGAATTTTGTTGTTATTAATTTTTGATTCATTGTGGGAGTGGGCATCCCTATTACCAGCCACTCTCTCATGCAATGACAAGTGAATAAACACTCATCGTGAGAATAACACACCTAGCATGGAAAATATTGGCCACCCCCTGCTGCTTCATGAGCGGTACGGGCACACAAAACCGAAAAATTATTTTGAAAATTAGAGTTGGCACACGCAAATTTACTTGGAACGGCATGGAAATACCGCATATAGGTAGATATGGTGGACTCATTTGGCACAACTTGGGTTTAAGGAGTTTGGATGCACAAGCAGTATTTCCGCTTAGTACAAATGAAGGCTAGCAAATAGATTGAGAAGCAACCAACCAAAAAACGAAAATAGTCATAAACATGCATTGAATATAACTAACACCGAATAATGCACCATAAGTAGGATATAATTTCTTTGCATAACTATTGACTTAATGTGCATGCATAGGGAATCACAAACCTTAACACTAATATTCTTACTAAATCACAATTACTCACTAACATGGCTCACATATTGTCATCTCCATATCGCAAAACTATTGCAAAGAATCACACTTATCATATCCAATGATCTATATGAAAGTCTTTATTATATCCCTCTTGAATATTCATCACTTTGGGACCAAATTCATATCTTCTGCAAATTGCCATTACTATTGTCAACTCTCAAAAAGATATAAGTGAAGCATGAGAGTTTATTTCTTCAAAATTTTCATCTTATCAACTCTCAAATAATATAAGTGAAGCATGAGAGTTTATTTCTTCAAAATTTTCATCTTATCAACTCTCAAAATAATATAAGTGAAGCATGAGAGTTTATTTCTTCAAAATATAGCCACCGCCGTGCTCAAAAAGATTTAAGTGAAGCACTAGAGCAACTGCCTAGCTCAAAAAATATAAGTGAAGCACATAGAGTATTCTAATAAATTATGATGAACGTTTGGCTCTCTCAAATAGGTGTGTCCAGCAAAGATGATTGTGACAAACTAAAAAGCAAACAAAGCAAAGACTCATATAATACAAGACGCTCCAAGCAAAACACATATCATGTGACGAATAAAAATATAGCTCCAAGTAAAATTACCGATGGTTGGTAGAAGAAAGAGGGGATGCCTTCCGGGGCATCCCCAAGCTTAGATGCTTGAGTCTTCCTTGAATATTACCTTGGGGTGCCTCGGGCATCCCCAAGCTTAGGCTCTTGCTACTCTTTATTCCTTCATCCATCGTGATCTCACCCAAAACTTGAAAACTTCAATCACACAAAACTCAACAAAACCTTCGTGAGATCCGTTAGTATAACAAAATAAATCACTACTTTAAGTACTGTTGCAAACCCATTCATATTTTATTTTTGCATTATACCTACTGTATTCTAACTTCTCCATGGCTTATACCCCCCCGATACAATCCATAGTTTCATCAAAACAAGCAAGCAGTGCATCAAAAACAGAATCTGTCAAAAACAGAACAGTCTGTAGCAATCTATTTAAAAGCCATACTTATGTAACTCCAAAAATTCTGAAAAATTAGGACAAAGTGGGAAATTAATATACCAATACTGTGTAAGAATTTCAGATTTTTCTAACGCTCCAGTAGAGAACCAAAATTCCATCACTGGACGCAAAACTTTCTGATTTCCAAACAGCATCAATCATACTATCTTCCAAATCATCCCAAAGGTTTTACTTGGCACAAACACTAATTAAAAACATAAAAAATCAATCATAACAGTAGCATAAATGTGAAAACACTAAATAACAGAAACAAAAAGTAAAAATTTATTTTATTCATTGGGTTGCCTCCCAACAAGCTCTTTCTTTATAGCCATTAAGATAGGCTTTGAGATTTCAATGATGCTAACATGAAAGATAAGAATTGAAGCACAAAGAGAGCATCATAATACATGTGACAAACACATTTAAGTCTAACATACTTCCTATGCATAGGAATTTTGTATGCAAACAAATTATCAAGACGAGAAATATCTAGCATATGCAAAGGAGAGGAATAAAACATTGACAATCTCAACATAATGAGAGGTAATTTAGTAACATGAAAATTTCTACAACCATATTTTCCTGTCTCATAATAATTACATGTAGGATCATAATCAAATTCAACAATATAGCTATCATATAAAATTTTCTCTCCATGATCCACATGCATAAAATTCTTATAGTCTTCCAAAATAGTGGGATTAACATCAACTTAAGTCATGACCTCTCCAAACCCACTTTATCAAAAATTTCATAAGATTGAACACTCTCCAAACCCACTTTCAATATTATTGCAAACATTATTATCAATAGAATATTCATCATGATGCTTAAATAAATTTTCAAGATCAAAAGAAGCATTATCACCCCAATCATGATCATTGCAATAAGTAGTGAATATAACAAAATTATCATCCCCAAGCTCGTAGTTTTGCATATTATTAGCACAATTGACATTAATAGAATTTATAACATTATTTCAATCATGCTTTTCATTGAAGGAGCTGTCATGAATCACTTTATAAATTTCTTCTTTCAACACTTCATCACAATTTTCCGGTTCATGATTTTCAAGCAAAACTTCATAGAGATAATCAATTGCACTCAACTCACTAGCAATTGGTTCATCATAATTGGATCTTTTGAAAAGATTAGCAAGTGGATGAGGATCCATATCAATAGATTTCTAGCAAGCGAAGATGCAAGCAAATAGAAGGCACATGGCACACAAGCAAAGATAGCACACGAGAAAAAGGCAAACGGAAAATATTTTTGTATTTTTGTAAAAACTTTTTAGAAGTGGGGGAGATGAAAATGAGAGGCAAAGGCAAATAAAGTAAATGCAAGGATATGTAAGTTTTATGCATAGGTACTTGATAGATGTTGATGATGTCTCCCCGGCAACGGCGCCAGAAATTCTTCCTGCTACTTGTGAGCTGCATTGGTAATTCCATGAAGAGGAAGGGAGATGCAGTACAGTAGAGATAAGTATTTCCCTCAGTTATGAAACCAAGGTTATCAATCCAGTAGGAGAATCACGCAACACCTCGTTAGCAGCACCTGCACACAAAACAACAAATCCTTGCACCCAACACAAACAAGGGGTTGTCAATCCCTCGACGGTAATTGCAAGATTAAATTGTATGTGATAGATAGATAGATTGAAACAAAAATACAAAATAAAATAAATAAAGAAAAAGTGCAGCAAGGTATTTTTAGGGTTTTTAATATATAATTTAGATAGACCCGGGGGCCATAGTTTTCACTAGAGGCTTCTCTCAAGAAAATACCATACGGTGGGTAGACAAATTACTCTTGGGCAATTGATAGAAAAGCAAATAATCATGACAATATCCAAGGCAATGATCATGTGTATAGGCATCACGTCCGAGACAAGCAAACCGACTCCTGCCTGCATCTACTACTATTACTCCACATATTGACCGCTATCCAGCATGCATCTAGTGTATTAAGTCCATAAAGAACGGAGTAACGCCTTAAGCAAGATGACATGATGTAGACAAAGTAAACTCACGCATGAATAAACCCCATATTTTTACCCTTAATAGCAACGATACATACGTGTCATGTCCCTTTCTGTCACTGGGATTGAGCACCGCAAAATCGAACCCATTACAAAGCACCTCTTCCCATGGCAAGATAAATCAATCTAGTTGGCCAAACCAAACCAATAGATCGGAGAAGAAATACGAAGCTATAATAATCATGCATAAAAGAGATCAGAGAAGTCTCAAATAATATTCATGGATAATCTGATCATAAACTCACAATTCATCGGATCCCAATAAACACACCGCAAAAAGTGATTACATCGGATAGAACTCCAAGAACATCGAGAAGAACATTGTATTGAAAATCAAAAGGAGAGAAGAAGCCATCTAGCTACTAACTATGGACCCAAAGGTCCGTGGTAAACTACTCACGCATCATCGGAAGGGCAGCAAGGTTGATGTAGAGCCCCTCCGTGATTGATTCCCCCTCCGGCAGAGCACCGAAAAAGGCCTCCACATGGGATCTCTCGAGAACAGAAACTTGCGGCGGCGGAAAAAGTATTTCGTGGACTCCTCTATTGGTTTCACGATTTTTGGGAATTTATAGTGCTGGAATTAGGTCAAAAGAGGCAGAGGTGGGCCCACGAGGCACCAGGGCGCGCCTGCCCCCCCTCCCCATGTGCGCCCTAGTGGCTCGTGGCCACATCTTGGGGCTTCTGGCCTTCTCCCGAAGCTTCTAGTGTTGGTTATGTCTAGAAAAAAAATCTCCAAAAAGTTTCGTGGCATTTGGACTTCGTTTAGTATTGATATTCTGTAAAACCAAAAATAGGCAGAAAACAACAACTGGCACTAGGCACTAAGTTAACAGTTTAGTCCCAAAAAATTATATATAATTGTTGTAAATGTATATAAAAACATCCAAGATTGATAATATAACAGCATGGAACAATAAAAAATTATAGATACGTTGGAGACGTATCAATCCACCGCACCAAGGGCCACGATCTCCAACAATGTCGGCAAGTAGAGCAGCTTGCCAAAAAACGGAAGCAAGAGTACGAGAAGCGTGATAAGGAGAAGGCCCAAGATGCTGTTGGTGGGTCCGGCAAGCAAGACCATGGTGGCCGCGGAGGGCGCCGTGGCAAGGCCAAGCAGCCAAAAGAGAAGGCTGCTCAAGGCCAGCAAGAAGAGGATGATAGTGATGAGGACGGAGGCGGGTCCGGCAAGGAGTTCCAAAATGCGGTGGATGCCATGTGTGTTGACGGAGGCGCATCTTTGCACTCCTCGCACCGGCAACTAAAGCAGTGGATCCGCGAAGTCAATGCAGTGAAGCCGGTGATGGAGGCACAGAAGCCACTCAAGTGGTCACACTCGCCCATCATCTTGGATGCCGAGGACCACCCTGACCGCACCACTACGGTCGGGTGTTTGCCGTTGTTGGTTTCACCAACAATTCGCAACCTCAAGGTGACGAAGATGCTGGTTAATGGTGGGGCAGGCTTGAACTTGATCTCCCAGATGTGATCAAGAGGCTGTAGATCCCCGACAAGGATCTCGAGGAGACAGGCAGTTTCCAAGGGATCAGTCCGGGGAGAAACAAGCCGAAGGGCCAAGTCACGTTGCCGGTCATGTTCGGCAGCGAGCTCAACTATAGGATGGAGAAGATTACCTTCGACGTCGTCAAGATGCCGCTGCCGTACAATGGGATTCTGGGCCGTCCAGCCCTAGCAAAGTTTATGGCCGCGTCGCACTATGCGTACAACATCGTCAAGATGCCGGGACAGATGGGGGTCCTCACCATCAAGTCGAACTACAACAGGACAGTAACGATATTTGCAGAAGCACAAGCAGTTACTTCACATAAGAACTATGATGCCTTGTGTGTGACAGAAACGCTACCTATAAATACTCTCCTCCGCTCTTCGTTGGGACGATTACTCATTGGGATACTTCTGCGAAAGTGCTACACTACCATGTTTGGCTTGCAGGCATCAAAGCATTTTCTCGCACTGTTGCCGGGGAGCTAAGCGTAGAGTATTTGTTTCGTAACTGGTTTTGCAGGTATTGTTATTGTAGATGCTTCCTGTAACTCACAAGGGATATACTCGTTCAGGAAAATCGTATTTACCAGATTATATTGCTCGTTTTCGTCAGGAGCAACAAGCTTCATTAAAAGAAAAATACAAAAATAGTGAAACGGTTGAGCTTAACACCTTGTTTGAACATATGTCGATTACTCCAAAGCCCAAAAAGACTATCAGGGATCATTGTGCTCCAGTATTGATTTCTAGATCTCCTATAGTATATCCTACTAATTATTCTAAAGATTACTCAATTGACTGTGATCTTATTGCAGAAGTTAGAAAGCACGCCTTTGTAGGAACCGAAGAAGAAGACCCTCAAGCACATCATATGTTCTTTGACACTTTATGTGGAACCTTTAAACTGAAAGATGTATCATGAAAATTCGTGTTATTAAGGCTCTTCAGGTTTTCTTTGAGGGATGATGCAGAGAAATGGTATAACCGATCGCCCCAAGGGAGTATAAACAGTTGGCTTATGTGTGCTGAAATGTTTATGGCTAAGTTTCTTCCAGGCTCAAAGATTACTAAATTCAACCAGAACCTCACCTTATTCGTCCAGGAAGATGGTGAAACATTGAGTAAAGCTTGGGAGAGATACTCTAGATTTTTGAATTTATGCCCTAACCATGATTATGCTAAGTATGTTATACTTCATATGTTTTATCATGGAATTAATGAGGAATCAAAATCCATTCTTGATTTGAGTGCAGGAGGACAGTTTATGTCATTAACCCTAGAAGAAGGGAAGGAACATATAGAGAAAATTGTAGCTGCACAGGAACAATGGAATATTGAGAAGCCAGCCAAGCCAACGGGAAAAGTATACCATATTGAAGACATGGAAGAATTTAAAAAGGTTACTCAAGAGAAAGGTAAGCCTGCTGAACAAGTTATTAATGAAAAAGTGGATATATTCAGTATTTATCGCCAGGAGGATGAACTTCAGGAGATGATGAACAAATTATAATTCCATCAAGACAACTTCAACAGGAACTTTCGAAGATGTATCTATCATAACGAAAAGGTAATAACCTACCTTTCCCAAGAGGTAGAAGGGCTGAGTCAAGCGGTAAAGAACCTCGATAAACACTCTCGCATGATAGAAACTCAATGCTCTCAAATCTCTGAAACACAATCTTTGATTCTTGCTCATTTAGATAAAGAGAACAATTTTGCTACTAATGAAATCTTGACTCATAGTGGCAAAAGAACGCAGGACCCTAAAGGCCCAGCATGGTATGAGAAGGAGCAAGAGCAAAGAAGAAGAGAAAGTCAAAGCCAAACCCACTAAAGTAGGGAGCTTCTCTTTGGTGAGGAAGAACCGGAAGAACAGGTCACCCAAGATGCTCAGAGAGATGAAGCGGAAGCCGAAAAAGAGGTTGACCCTGATGCTGAAACAATAGATGGTGACAATAACGAAGAAGAAGAAACTCCGGAAGCAAGAAGAGTTGAAGAACCAAGGGTGGAAAGGAACGTTCGACCACCTGATCCCACCAAAGAAGGAAGTAATCGGGCAACGATAAATAAAGAGAAAGAAAAAGGTAAGACGAAGAAACTTCTTCCTTACCCTAAGGCTGTTAGGCCACCTTCAAATGCAACACCTTATTCCTCCTTCTTACAAGCAATAACTGATCTTAAAATGTCAATGCATGTGACTGATATGTTAAAGATTCCTACCTTTGCTAAATTCACGCATGATATTGTTAACAATAAAAGGAGTATGAATCTGAAAGAACAGGTGGCTACAATAATGGAGTATCCCTTTGAAAACAAGATACCGAAAAAATTGGGAAACCCAGGTATACCCACGATATCTTTCTCAATCAGTAATCTTGATATAAATAATGCTCTTTGTGATGTAGGGGCAGGCGTTAGTGTGATGCCGCTAACCCTTTATCATAAGTTGAATCTCGCTGAATGTATGCCCACAAGTATAACCTTGTAAATGGCGGATAAATCCAAAAAGAAGCCAGTGGGAGTAGCTGAGAATGTTCCGCTAAGATTAGACGGGCATGTTATACCTTCTAATTTTGTTATCCTTGACATGCCCGAGGATGAAAAATTACCAATTATTCTTGGTAGGCCATTTTTGAATACCGCAGGTTCCGCGTTGGATTGCTCCGAAGGAAAAGTAACCTTCAGAATTTGCGAAGAAGAAATAGTGAAGTACTTCCCGAAGAAGCCAGGAGCGAAGGAGAAGTACGTTCCCCCACCTAAGCAAATACGTGCGGTAAGTAACGAAAATCTCAGGCCACTAGAGACTTGACGTAATGCTAAGGTACGAGGTTGAGCTGGGCAACCTAAAAATCAGCGCTTGATGGGAGGCAACCCATTGTTCTGTCAAAATTTTATCTCTGTTGTTTTGCTCTGATAAATAATATGATGAAAATCTCTTGGAAGAGTTGTTTTTGATTTTGTGTCGTAGGACAAATGAAAAGGAGAAAGAAATAAACAAAGGAGAAGGAAAAGAATCAGGGGAGAAGAGCAAACCACTACTAGGAAAACGGCTATAGCTAATATGGACATTAATGGCGCACCATGTATGTGGTGCGCCACTGCTATATAGCAGTGGCGCACCAGATATGGGTGCGCCATTAATGTCCATATTACTAATGGCGCACCTGGTGTGTGGTGCGCCACTGCTAAGTTTCTCCTGGGCACACCCCCCTCCCTAGACTTACCAGTGGCGCACCGGGGTGTGGTGCGCCATTACTAGTTTTAACTAGTAATGGCGCACCACACCCTGGTGCGCCACTACTAACAATTTTTTTCCATTTTTTTTTTCAAAACTAGTAATGGCGCACAGGGGTGTGGTGCGCCATTACTAGTTTTAACTAGTAATGGCGCACCACACCCTGGTGTGCCACTACTAACAATTTTTTTTTCAATTTTTTTTTCAAAACTAGTAATGGCGCACCACACAACAGGTGCGCCATTAGTAACCCTGGTTACCAATGGCGCATTCTTAGGAGGTGCACCATTGGTAACCTGAGAGCAGCTAGATATTTTTTACAGCCACCTACCACACTCACTTTCCCCCCACTTCATTCTCTCCACCTCTACCAAGCTTGGTCTCGGCTGCCTCCTCCTCCTCACCTCATTTGCACCATAGATTCACCCAAATTAAGTGGTTAAATTTCCTTTTTTTGATAGGTAAGTAAGGGGAAAGCTTTCTTTATGCTCTAGATCTACTTTTTTCTCCCTCCAACGTACACACTTTTTATGGCCTAGATCTACACTTTTCTCATTGAGCTAGATCTACGTATGTTTGTGGTGTTGCATATGTTTGTGTTTGCAGGTACCGGTATTTGAAATGCGATAGTTGCCAATATTTTGCCGGAATGTTGATTCATTTCCGTTTCGGCGAGAATTTGGCACTATGCATTCTTTTTGGTCCTATTTTTAGGCAAAGTCATGCCAAAAAAAAATTTGGTTCTAAAATATCGTTTTGCTCTACCCCGCAGGCGACCATGGTCCGCACGATGACCGAAGGCATCGTGAATAGGTTTTTGAGCTCCGCGAAGGCCGAGATGGTTCAAAAGAACGAGACGGAGATAAGATGTCCGTGTCGAAGATGCAAGCTGAAGAGCCTTATGGACCCGGATTCCAGACAGGTGCGGGACCACCTGCTTGTGCGTGGTTTCATGGATGGCTATCGGTGGCAAGGTGATGAAGATGATTATGAAGTCGTCCATGGGGGCCGGGCAAGAAATAAGGAAGGGCAGCAAGACAATAGCGGCGAGGGCGGGCGATAAGACGAAGAATCTCCAGGACATGATCACGAAGTAGATGCAGGACACAGTCATCATGTAGAAGATGCCGGACATGATGATGAGGAAGATCAAGACGAAGGGCATGATCATGAAGATGAAGATGCCGGAGCAAACGACAATGGACCATCGATGGGCTGGGTGCAGGACCCTCATATTCAAGAGCTGCTTCTCAAGCAGACGGGTAACGCAAGAGCTGCCGCCCGAGAGAAAGCCAAGCTGGATCAACTGGAGATAGACGCGGTTACTTCATTGTATGAAAGATGCAGGCCCGAGGATACCCACCTGAAAGTAACGCTCATGGCTCTGGAGATGAAGGTAAAACACAAAATGACCGACGCATGCTTCGACGAGAACATGTCATTCTGGCACGAACGTCTTCCCAAGGGGAACAAGTGCCCGACCAGTTTCGAGGAGGCAAAGAAAATCGTGTGTCCTCTGGATTTACCGCACGTGAAATACCATGTGTGCATGAACGATTGCATCATTTATCGGGATGAGCACGCGGAGTCTACCATATGTCCGGTGTGCGGCGTCACTCGATACAAGAAGAGGAAGAAAGCTCCTCGAAAAGTGGTGTGGTACTTTCTGATCACTCCTCGTCTGCAGCGGTATTTCGCGGACCCTAAGCTAGCAGAGCTCCTGCGTTGGCACGCGGATAGGAAGGAGAAGAAGCGAGAAGATGACGGAAATGATCCGGAGATAAATAAAAAAGACAAGATGCTGAGTCACCCTAAGGATGCGAGCCAGTGGCAAGCGTTGAACTTCGAACACCCAGAATTTGGGGACGATCCAAGGAACATCATGCTGGGCACGAGCACCCATGGAGTCAATCCGTTTGGCAGCCAGAGAAGCACACATAGCACCTGGCCTGTGTTTGTGTGGATGTACAACCTTCCCCCCTGGATGTGCATGAAGAGGAAGTATATTCACATAAATATACTGCAGTAAACACTTAAATGGTAAATACAGTTTATTTACATGGCTGGAAATAATAAGTGATGCTTCCCTCCATGATCAGAGAAAATTCTGTATACATAAAGTTTGATTTACCAGGTGTCTTGAAAATGCAAGAGATGGTGTTGTAGATAGCTTGAATAGAAATAAGGAAATGCAGTTCGTTCAGTCTTCCTATCCTATCAGTGATTATAGAAATATAGTACCCTGTTATATAAGTAAGAGCCTATATGATTATGTTCAGTCTTCCTATCCTATCAGTATCAGTTGAGATTCAGATTTGCTTAGTGAGAAGTGAAAAGTTTTTGTTCAATACAAGTCCTTATCACGAGATTCAGATTCTTATAAGACATACAAGTCCTTATCGAACGACCATTTTTGTTCAATCTCCGATACCGTGTAAGGCTGCTCCAGTGCACAATCTTGCAACGTCAAATTGCTGCGTGGACACAATAATCTGGCCCCTGTTCATGCTCGAGAAGTATGTTTTGATCCAGTCCCACTCTTCTATGGTAGACACATCAGCAATAACAACCAAGTACCTTTTCTCGGTTACATACCGATTAAACTCATCGACCAAACTATGATCTGGTGCTGCCATCTTCTTCAGAACTGTCAGCCCAGTGACTGTTCCTCCTTGCATACTAGCTTTACCAGATTCTTCACATGTATCTTGGTAGAACTGCCTCATCACGCTGACAAAGATTATTAGCTACTAGTATTAATTTTAGATCACCATGGCACTAATTAGTAGCCATTTTTTCCTATTTAGAGTGAACATGGCCGACAACGATGAGGCCGGCGGTTCGGGCAAGCCATTCTGGGAGCTGTCCCAGGAGATGGAGGAAGAACCTCACCGCTATGAGGACGCCGCGGAAGACACCGATCCCGACTACACAACCCCTAGTGGCGTCAAGGATGACACCACTGATGGTGCCGCCGGGGATGCCACCACTGATGATGGCAGCGAACGCACAGATGGCAGCCAACCGAAGAGGCAACGGAAGGACCGGCGCCCGAACGTGCTCGGCACCATCAAGGAGGAATTTACTGAAGTGTCTTCCAGTGGGCATCCAACGGCGCCCAAAGAATTAGTCGGTGGGTACGTGGGACAACTCGGGTGCATTCTCCGGAGCACCGTCTCGATCAACACCGAGAACCTAAGGCATCGTGATCGAGGGAATTTGCGCATCCTCCTCTTCACGAAGCTGCACGAACGATACAAGTTCCCCGGTGACTTCGCAAACACACGCCTCTCAGGGAATAAAGTGAACAGTGCCGCCCTCACGAAGATGAGCACGGCCCTGGCTACTTGGAGAGCCGCGGTGAAGAGAATGATTCTAAGAGGTGATAGTTATGAGAAGATCAAGGAGAAAAATCCTTCGATCAGCGAAGCTGACTACCTGGAGTTCAAGATCAAGTGCGAGAGCAACGCATCCGTGGAATCAAGTCAGTGGGGGAAAGATATGCGGGACTTGAACTTAGGGGTCCACAAACTCGGTCCCGGCGGTTACAGAGTGGCGGAACCTAAATGGGACAAGGAGGACGCGGAGCGTGCCGAGCAAGGCCTACCGCCCCTCTTCGATAAATACCATGAAAAGCAGACCAGGAACTATGTCAGGGCCCGGTACAAGGTGGACCCGGTAACAAAGGAGCTTACCACGGATCCGAAGGTGAAGGATCTTGAGCGTGTTCTGGTAAGGAATACACCCCCGCGTAATTAGCTCCATATGGTTGCATTCTAATTAATGAAGCCAAATTTCTAAATGGATCACGTTCCTTCCACAGGAAACTGAAAGCAGTAGCGCGGGGTCTCAGAGCTCCCCGTCTGCCCCTTGGGACACCACTTTAAATAGGGCGTTGAACATAATGAAACACAAGGATAAGTTCAGTAAGCCGTCGTCAGCTGGTCGTGTGGCCGGCGAAGGCTTGTCCACGAAATGGTCGGAATACTATAAGGCTGGGCGAAAGGAGAGAAAGACCAGCTCGGAAAGCCAGGAACGCGAGGTTAAAGAACTCAAGGCACAAGTGGCGCGGATTCCAGAGATAGTCCAAGAGCAAGTGCGAGACCAACTGGGAGCGACGATCACCGCCATTATGCCTACCTTGCTTGAGGGGCTGCGGGGGTGGATTGCGGGCGGCCAACAGGGGCCACCCCCGATTCCCAGCTTCACGGGCAGCAACTCGCACAACGCGCCGGCATTGGTGTCTCCGGCGGAGGCGGCATTGGTGTCTCCGGCGACGGCGCCGGTATTGGAGCTTAATGCACCCGGGTGTGGGAAGAATACGCCGGCCGGCACCTCGGCAGCAAGCGGCCCCTCCGTCACTTGCACGCCCGCAGTTGGCGGTGCCTCGACATTAGCCGAGCTCGACGCCATCACGGTAACTAAGCCTCGGCCGATGACTTCATCTCCTTGCCTTTGACTGGGCATCCCTGACGCCCTACATGTTTTCGTAGGGCGCCGCCAACGTTCCATGCACTCTCCTGCACTTCGTGGACGACGAGTTGATCGATGTCACCAAGGCCAAAATCGTTGAACCGGGCAACCGCAAGTTCCACGGTAATCCGATGCCACTCACCGTGTATAGGGTTCAACTGGTTCGGGTGCTGCGGGGCTGCGACGACTTGTTACCTCCGTATCGACCCCCTGGGGCCGACGAAGATGATGTGATGACCCTCAGCGCCTGCTTAAACTGGTCGATGCTTTGGCCGAAGAGCCTGATTCGTTTGGGGGCGGGGGACACCACCCCACAGACAACACCGCCAGTCGTGCCGGCGCCAAGCCATGGCAAGACCGCCGCAACGCTACCGCCGTCAGCTGATCTGGACATGCATATGGCACAGGATGGGTACGGTGACGAATTCTTGGGGCCTCCTTCTCAAGAACCCAACCCTGCAAAAGACGATCGCGATCTAGCTGGTACCGCGGAGAAACCCAATTGCAACAGGCGTCGTCTGTTCAGTTCTCAGGAGACGCCTCCAGATGCCGCCTTCACCGAGACTCAAATAGCCGAGGTGCGAAATATTATCAGCCCCAACACACTCAAGAAGGTGGTCTCTGAGCAGAACTCGATCCCATTACTGCAGAAGAAGCAGAAGGGACGGAAAAGAAAAAATAACAAGGGTACGAGTTAGCCGGCACCGAGTACGACCCGTGCTCAGGACGGGCCACCAATACCTAAGGATATCTCGAGGAGGGTGCATGTGGCGGGTAGGCCGATGCTACCGACTAATCTGCTCAATGCTGCAACCGGTGCTATGCGGAGTCTGCATGACGCTGTTCTTTCTATGGAGAAGCGGCGTCTCTCCGAGAATGATGTGGCATACCCGGTTTTCATGGCCAAGGTGCCAGAGGGCAAGGGCTTTGTCGATAGCACCATCGGGCGTATGATCGTCCTGCGGTTTGATGACATCTTCGCTATGTTTAACCTTTATCCGCTGCACTACACCTTCATTCGGCTATTTTCGCTCAGTATGGAGATGCGGATCATTAGAGACAAGACCCCGGACATCGTGATAGTCGACCCCTTCTACATGCATGCCAAGATCTTGGGCAGCGCTGGGGACCGGCAAGTCGTGAGTTCATACCTCGAGGGTGTCATTCTGGCGAACCCAGATAAGGATAACTTCCTCGTGCCTTACTTTTCCGAGTAAGTCATCCCCTCACCGCCCCGTAACATATGATTTCTTAGATTTCGATCGTTCTTTTTTTTCTAACATTCCGTGCTTTGTGCAGTGACACACATTGCACACTCATCCTCTTAAGCCCGAAATATTCCATGGCCACGTATTTCGACTCGGACCGTCAGTCGAAGAAAGACTACACAGATATCAAGAAAGTTCTTGATGATGCTCTCCCCGGCTATGCCAAATCTGGAGGCACCTTTAGGAGGCCAATTTGTAGGTACGGCAAGCACGTGTTCACCCACGTAACGACGTTCCCCTGCGTCAAGCAGCCGCCTGGCAGTCAGAAGGATGCCTACTACGCCCTCCATCACATGCGGGCGATCGTACGGAACCATCATCAGCGTATGCTACCAAATGATCTCAAAGAATTGGCCGCACGCTTGTCGGCAATCCAGGACGAGGACATCAGACAAGAATTCTTTCGCATCCAGTCGGAGTTAGCGGAAATCATCTATCAAGATGTCCTTCGTACCTCGGGGCAGTTCTACCTCAACTATCAACCGTCCAACAGTGCAATAGAAACAACGCTACAAATGCAGGCTGACAACGACCGCACATTCATGACCATCACGAAAGATGGCGGCTTCATCCACGCTCCGGTCCCTGAGTCGAGTCGAAAGTATTGATGCTATGTAGTTCTGAAATATCGATTAGCTCATGTTGTAATTAAACTTTAATGAACTTGTATGTCCCTTTAGTTTGGACAGTCGTTCAACTTATATGTAATCGATGCTATTTATTAGTAGGACCATGAACCGTGCTATTAATGTGTTGCTTTTCTCTTCCGATCCTTTTGTTGCATACTTATATATTGCTTATATATTATCTGTGAATTGCTACTAACGTTTTGTTTGTCTAGTGCATAGAGATGCCGTCGTATGTCGTGTACAAGGGTGAGGTTCCCGGAGTCTACGACGACTGGGAGGAGTGTCGGAAACAGGTTCACCGTTTCAGCGGTAACAGTTACAAAGGGTACACCACTAGGGCGGAGGCGGAAGCTAGATACGCGCGCTATCTAGCGGGAGAGAGGAGGGAGCGGAGGAGGAACCGGATGAAGACCAGTTTCATCGCGATGATGCTCATCGTGACCGCAGCTCTCTTCTATGTGATGGTAGTTTAGATGATATCGACTTTATAATGTGACGACAAACTCGCTACTCGGTCTCGAGACCTAAACTTGTCTAATATTTGAACTTTGTTCGCTATTTCGAATTCGGAGACTAATATGACGAATTGTATTATATATGTGCTGTTTATATTATGTGTTGTTTTTATTCTGTGCTGTGTATTGTATTCTGTAACATGTGCAAATACCAGAAAATCAAAAAATAATAATCCCTAGAATTAATATTAGTGGCGCACCATAATTCATATTAGTGGCGCACCCAGTTAAATACCAGGGCCCCTAGGCGGCATATCAATGGCGCACCAGGAGGCATAGCAATGGCGCACCCGGTTAAATACCAGGGCCCCTAGGAGGCATATCAATGGCGCACCAGGAGGCATAGCAATGGCGCACCCAGTTAAATACTAGGGCCCCTAGGAGGCATATCAATGGCGCACGAGGAGGCATATCAATGGCGCACCATGTGGTGTGCCACTATTATCTGGGATACTAATGGCACACCAGTGGTGCGCCATTAGTATTTGTTACTAGTGGCGTGATAATAGTGGCGCACCTATAGTGCGCCATTAATAGCCAAAATAGGTGCGCCACTAACAGCCTTTTTTCTAGTAGTGAATAGAAGGAAAGACGGCGTATAAAATGGGCGCATGCGCTCGTACACGCTATCGTATAAGGAAATCAGAGAAATGTCGAAAAAGTTCAACGTAAACGACGGCGTACCATACGACCGCCAGCGCTCGGATGAGTGGTCGTATGAAACCCTCATCGAAATCGCAGAAAAGACCAGCAGAGAAGACGACGTACCAAACGGGGGCAAGCGCCCGCATGAGCGGTCATTTGAGCCCTCGAGCGAACTCAATTGAAAGAGCAGGAGAAAGGATGGCCTATCAAATGTGCGCTAGCGGTCGTTTGAGCGCCCATTTTGACACTCTGCACCGCCCGTCTTCAATGCCCAGCACGAAAGACGGCATTCCATACGGACACTCGCATCCGTATGAGCGCCCGTCCCAGGTACGGAAACCCTAGATCAACAGAAATCAACACGCGACGGCGTTCCATACGGGCTCTAGCGCCCGTATGAACGGTCGTTTAGACCAAATTTTCATATATGCAGGTCGCTGACGCAAGGGGATCTTCTTCTTCCTCCCCCTTGCACCCAAACCTCACCTCTCTCTCTCTCTCTCTCTCAAACCCTAACAAAAATCCTCCAAAACCTCTATTTCTTCACGGCTTTTGTTCGTTTGATCCGTGCATCTTCACCCTCGGTAAGTTTCTCCTCTGATCCATGGTTCATTTGCAAGTTTTGATGGAGATTTCATCCATGTTCATAGTCTAGATGAGATGCAAATGTTTTTGAATTTCTTTTCGATTTGCATGTTAGGATTCAAAGTAAAAGGTTAGAATCGATCTTACATAGTATTAGAACTTGATCCCCACGTAAAACTTACATTTTTCTTTTGTTATTTTTGTTGTGTGTAGAAAATGATGAGATCGGTGATCGCCGCGGGGAAGAAGGCCATGGGATCACGCTCCAAGCATGCCCGGAACGAGGGGGACGACCTCCAAGCTGCTGTCAACAAGGACTACCTACGAGTGAACAGCCGGGGGATGACGCCCACGAAGTGGAAGTGTGACGCGTTCTTGGAGTCCCAAGGGTTCCACAATGACTTTGCGTGGCTCGCGAACAATGTCGGGATGCGAGTTTTCAGCAACTTCCATTACCTGACGTACCGCGGCATCACCGTGGATTTCCTCTCGACCTTCGAGCACACTCTCGAGGATTCGAGGGTGCCGGCGAGCTGCTCCTTCACACTCGGGGGAGTTCAGCGTACGATGACGCTTGAGCAGTGGTGCGACGCCTTTGGGTTTGAGAGCCAAGGGGTTCTCGAAACCAGGGATGTGTCCATCGCTGATGCATTGGGTACGTGGGAACTCATCTCCGTTAAGGATGAGCACGACCTCTCCGGCAAGAAGGTATCTGATACGTCTCCAACGTACCTATAATTTTTGATTGTTCCATGCTATTATAGTATCAATCTTGGATGTTTTATATGCAATTATATATCATTTTTTGGAACTAACCAATTAACCTAGTGCCCAGTGCCAGTTGCTGTTTTTTGCCTGTTTTTGCCTTTTTAGAAAATCACTATCAAATGGAGTCCAAACGAAGAAAAAACTTTGGATTAATTTTTTTCTGGAATAGAAGGGACCCTAGAAGCTTCGGGAGAAGACTAGAAGAGTCATGAGGGAGCGACCGGAGGGCGCGCCCAGGGGGGTAGGCGCACCCCCCAGGCTTGTGGGCCCCTCGTGGCACCTCTTGACCTAATTCCAACGCTATAAATTCCCAAATATTCCCTGTATACCAAAAAGATAGAAGAGAAAACCTTTCCACTGCCGCAAGCCTCTGTTCTTCTGCGATCCCATCTGGAGGCCTTTTTGGGTACCCTGCCGAAGGGGGAATCGATCACGGAGGGCTTCTTCATCAACCTTGCTGCCCTTCCGATGATGTGTGAGTAGTTTACCACAGACCTACGGGTCCATATCTAGTAGCTAGATGGCTTCTTCTCTCTCTTTGATCTTCAATACCATGTTCTCCTCGATGTTCTTGGAGTTCTATCCGATGTAATCTTCTTTTGTGGTGTGTTTGTTGAGATCCGATGAGTTGTGGGTTTATGATCAGATTATTCATGAGAAATATTTGAGTCTTCTCTGAACTCTTTTATGCATGATTGTTATAGCTTTGTATTTCTCTCCGATCTATCCATTTGGTTTGGCCAACTAGATTGATTTATCTTGCAATGGGAGAGGTGCTTTGTGATGGGTTCAATCTTGTGGTGCTCAATCCCAGTGACAGAAAGGGACAGGACACGTATTTGTATTGTTGCCATTAAGGATAAAATGATGGGGTTTAATCATATAGCTTGAGTTTACTTTGTCTACATCATGTCATCTTGCTTAAGGTGTTACTCTGTTTTATACTTAATACTCTAGATGCATGCTGGATAGTGGTCGATGAGTGGAGTAATAGTAGTAGATGCAGGCAGGAGTCGGTCTACTTGTCTCGGACGTGATGCCTATATACATGATCATTGCCTTGAATATCATCATAACTATGCGCTTTTCTATCAATTGCCCAACAGTAATTTGTTTACCCACCGTATGCTATGTGTTCGAGAGAGAAGCCTCTAGTGAAAACTATGGCCCCTGATGTCTACTACTCAACTTTTATTTTTGTAGACGTTGTTGGGCCTGCAAGTGCAGAGTTTTGTAGGACAGTAGCAAATTTCCCTCAAGTGGATGACCTAAGGTTTATCAATCCGTGGGAGGTGTATGATGAAGATGGTCTCTCTCAAACAACCCTGCAATCAAATACAAGAAATCTCTTGTGTCCCCAACACACCCAATACAATGGTAAATTGTATAGGTGCACTAGCTCGGCGAAGAGATGGTGATACAAGTGTACACTACAAAAAAAAGACACATCCATGACATTATGGCCCGAACGAAAACTTTTTCTATCATGGTTGTGACACTTCTATGACAATAATTTTGACAAAAACATGTATCATCATAGATGTGGTGGGCTCCTACATCTATGACAAAAAATTATGATAGAAAATGGGCTTTTTGTCCTGGGCGGGTCGGAGACGTAGCCGCATGACATTCTTTGGGCCGTCTATGACATAAAAAATCATGGTAGAAGTGAGGCCGAGGAAATTTTTGGGGAATTCCCGGTTACGGTGGGTGGTCAGTGCCGAGCGATGCAGTGTGGTTTGTGCGTTTCTCTCGTACGTGCGCGTGTGTGCGAGGTGTTCGCTAACTGAACCCGAGTGACGCGTTCGCTTACTGAACCCGAGTGATCGGTCGATCCCTCGCACTACTACACGTACTGAACCCGAGCGATCGATCCCAGTGCGTACTGAAGCCGAGCGATCCCTTCGCTGCTAACTGAACCCGAGCGATCCCTTCGCTGCTAACTGAACCCGAGCGATTCCTTCGCTACTAACTGAACCCGATCGATCCTTCTCGCTGCTTACTGAAGCCGATCGAGCCCCCGTGCGAGACGTAGCCAGCCGGTGTTGAGCCGCGTGCGCGATACACGTAGACACGAGTCGAGTCGCATCGATCGAGCCGGTTGGTTGGCTGTGGATGAACAGTTCCTGTTGCTGCCGCCCACTCGTATGTCCCACCCCAGCCGGTGGGTTGGCTGTGGATGAACAGTACCTTGGCCGTGTGAAGGTGGTTGGCGCTGGATGAACAGGACCCCGAGGAGGCCAGCCGGTTGGGGGTGGATGAATAGGTCCCCGTGGAGGCTGGATGAACAGTAGCCGGTGGAGGCTGGAGGAAGTCGACGGTGGATGAACAGTAGCTAGTGGAGGCTGGAGGGAGGTCGACCGTGGATGAACAGCAGCCCGGGCAGTCCCATTTTGTAGTACGCCACACCCCTCCCAATGAACAGGATCCCCGTTTCGACCATAGGCAGTTGGGGAGAAGTCTGTTTCCTCCGTTTTGTGGTACACCAGAGCCCTACCGATCAACAGGACCCCGTTTCGACCGTAGGCGCTCGAACAGAAGTCCGTTTCCTCCGTTTTGCGGTACGCCAGACCCCCAGCCGATGAACAGGACCCCGCTTCGACCGTAAGCACTCGAACAGAAGGCCATTTCCTCCATTTTGCGGTACGCCAGACCCTGAGTCGATGAACAGGACCCCGTTTCGGCTGTTCCGTCCAAGCCGGTTGGATCCCGATGAACAGGACGCGTTCCGACCCAGTCGCTTGGCTCTCGATGAACACGACACTGTTTCCTCCGTTCTGACCCAGCCGGTTGGCTGCCGATGAACAGGAGGCCGTTGCTGCCATCCGTTGCCTCTCTCCATGTAAACGAGCCCTGGCCATACATATGCGCGAGTACGCGTTCGAGACCCCGCCTATATATGTACGTATGTGGCCATATTTTTTGCTGTGTGGCTGTACATATGTGTACACGATTTAGACGGGGCTGCCTGAACTGCTATGTTGGGGGCTCTACTACGACACGTGCCGCTCCATACACACCCATAGTTCATCGTTCCAGAGAGACCGATCGACCAGTATGTACGTACATGTTCGCGACCAGAAAGACAACGCTACGTACGCTTCGACCGGATGGGTCCCAGCTGTCAGGGAGGATTAGCAGGCACTTCCTTTCTTGCGAAGATATAGCTGCTGGGTCCCAGCTGTCAGGGGGGAATCATTTTTTTTGTGCGTAATAAGGAGGCTCTTCCTTCTGTGCGAAGATGTAGCTGGTGGGTCCCAGCTGTTAGGGGGGTGGAACATTTTTTTCCGCGTAATAAGGAGGCAGTTCCTTGCGTGTGACCATGGACCTCGTGGGTCCCAGCTGTCATCCTCTCCACGTACAGTCCTCTTCCGATGGCTATCGTTCGTTGACCGCGTTGAAGACGTCGTACCAAGTGCATCAAGGCGGTGGACGATGGCGAGGCCTAGGAAGGGGATGACCCGGAGCCGGGGAAGACAAGGCAGTGGTTGCCCATGCGGAGGGAAGTACGAGGGTTTACTGGTTCGGCTGCGGTGTGAGGCTGCCATCGCCGGAGAATAACATGAGGTGTGGGTGAGTAGTGGGATGGCCTGGCCAGCGGTGGGAGCAGGGTTTGGCGGTAAGGCCTGCGCGATAGCACAGCCGGCCCCGGGAGGCAGGAGCAGGCGGTCCCGCCGGCGCTGGTTTGGGCGGCTGGAGCAAGAAGATCAGAGATTAAAGAAGCAGCACGGCTGTTGGATGTCAGTGCTGCTAGAATCGTTTGTTGACTAAGTTGACAAAGCCCTGCGTACGCGTCAACTTGGTAGGCCCACAAGTCAGGCTCCAAATCAGGTGGGTTCCAGCTAACAGGGAGAGCAATCATTTTTCTCGCGCGTAATAAGGAGGCACTTCCTTGCGTGCCACCATGGACCTCGTGGGTCCTAGTTGTCAGCCTCTCCATGTACAGTCCTCTTCCGATGGCTGACGTTCGTTGACTGCGTTGACCACCGTGCCGAGAGCACCAAGGTAGTGGACAACGGCGAGGCCTAGTAAGGGAATGACCCGGAGACGAGGAAGACTTGGGAGTGGTTGCCCACGCGGAGGGGAGTACGAGGGTTTACTGGTTCGGCTGCGGTGTGAGGCTGCCATCGCCGGAGAATAATAGGAGATGTGGGTGAGTAGAGGGATGGCCTGGCCAGCGATGGGAGTAGGGTGGGGCGGTGAGGCCTACGCGGCAGCACAGCCGGCCACGGGAGGCGGGAGAAGGCGGTCCAGCAGCCGCTGGTTTTGGCGGCTGGAGCGAGAAGATCAGAGATTGCAGAAGTAGCACGGCCGTTGGATTAACATCCAACGATCACTGCTACTAGAATCGTTTGTTGACTAAGTTGACAAAGCCCTGCGTACGCGTCAACTTAGTAGGCCCAAGTTAGCCTCCAAATCTGTGGCAAACATCATACAACACATTTGCTATTATTTTTAATAATTTACAACCCATTTGCTGTTTCTTAAGGATTTTTTTGCAGCACATATTCTTTTTGTTAGCATTACAGCCAATATTCTGGCCACGGTTAAAAATTTCAATGAAATTTTGCATATTTTGGTGGGCTCCGAACTGTTTTTAATCCCGATGTTTCGAGTCTAATTCAGACTAATTTGAAAAATTAAATTATATTAATTATAATCCAATGATATTTTCACCGCAGAAAAATCCAATGAAATTTAAAATTTCAAAATCCGGATGAAACGAAATTTGAAACTAATTACCGGTTGCTGTGTTTTTTTAAAATTTACAGTCCATTTCTTATTGCTTATAGGCCATTTTCTTTTTTTAGGGAAATAGGCCATTTTGTGGGCAAGCCAAATACATCCCTCCTCGTCTTGAAAGATTTGAAGCCCAGCAGGGCTGAGAAAAGCAAGTAGGCCTCGGTTGGGTATTGTGCAAAAGAAAATAGGACTGGGCTAGCAGTTTCAAGACAGAAAAGAAATCTGGGCTGTTGATGTGGTAAACATAAAATAAAAGACTGGTCATTGAAAGTTTCAAACTATTTTTAATCCCAAAATTTCGAGCCCGATAAAAACAAAATTTAAAATATATTTAAATTATGTTAAAATCCAATGAAATATGAAATATGAAAAAATAAAATAAAATTCGCAATTTGAAACTAATTGCCCATTTGATGTGTTTTTTATATATTTATACCCCATTTCATACTACCCACAAAATTTACAGCCTTTTTTTATGGCCAGGCCGAATGTATCTCTCGTCGCCTTGAAAGATTTGCAGCCCAGCAGGGCGGGGAAAAGGAAATCGGCCTGTGCAGGGTATTGTGCGAAAAAAGGTGCGCTAGTCATTTTCACACATAAAAAAACAGTTGGGCTCGTCATGTTGTAAATAAAGCCTGGGCTAGACGGGCCACAGATGCCGCACAGCCCAGTTGATACCCTACTCCGTCTCAACAACAACAACAAAAAAACTGCTCGAGCTACTGGGTCCCAGGTGTCAGCCGCTCCTTGTGCAATTCTTTCGTTTATTGACTACATTGAAAATGTCATAGGTCCCGGTTATCAGCAAACCATTAGGAGGAAGCATTTTTTTCATGTAATAAGGAGGAACTAGATTGCGTACGGCTATGGACCTGGGGGTCCCTACTGTCATCCTCTCCACATACAGTCCTCACTGATTCCTGTCGTTTGTTGACAGTCGCTCGTTGTGCAATTCTCTCATTTATTGACTACATTGACAATGGGGTAGGACCAAGATGTCGGGAAGCCATTAGGAGGAAGCATTTTTTTTGCTTGTAATAAGGAGGCACATGCTTGCGTACTGCCATGACCCTGGTGGGTCCATACTGTCATCCTCTCCACGTACAATCATCTCCTGATTCCTCTCGGTTGTTGACCATGTTGACAATGCCAGAAGGCGGTGCCATGGCGAGGGAACCAAAGTGGAGGACGACGGCGAGGCCTCATATCGGAACGAAAAGGAGCCGTGGAAGATGCGGCGGTGTGGTTGGAAACAGAGGGGGAGTACGAGGGTTGGTGCGGGGTGGGGATGCCATCGCCGGAAAATAACAGGAGGTGGGGGTGGGTGGGTGGGGGGTGTAGAGGGATGGCCTGGCCCCAGTTAGGGTACGGTGGGACAGCAAATGTGTGCGCGGCTGTGCAGCAAGCCGCGGAAGACGGGAGTAGGCGATCCCGCCGGCGTTGGTTTGGTTTGGGTGGCTGGAGCCTGGAGGAAGAAGACAAGAGATTGAAAAAGCATGACAGACGTTGGATTGACATCCAACGGCTCAGGCTGCCACAATCGTTTGTTGACTAAGTTGACAAGGCCTTGCGTACGCGTCAACCTAGTAAGCCCACAAGTCAGCCTCTTAATCCGTGGTGGACAAATACATCCCATTTAAAAATATAGCAGCCCATTCCAAACGTTCAATCGGAAAGTTCAACATTCAGAGCAAAGTAACATGACTGATTCAGAGATAGAGTACTGAACTTCCACGTTGACAACCATCATAGCCAACTTAACTATCTACTCCCAGTAATACTCGAGTTTAGAATAACTAACATACTCTTAGCTAACTAGACGATGCCGTCCGCCATCTGTGGCACACGCTAAACGCCAGCACCGACGTCCTCCTCCTCGCCTCGGAGTTGGCACAGGTGCGATAGGGTGTGTTACTTGCGCCCGTTAGCCCTTTCCATGCCGGCGTGGTCCACCGAAGCTTCGGCTTCTAAGAGGGAGACCAACTTGACGAGCTGGTAGTAAAATTCAGCGTCGCGCACGCGTGCGTGCCCGACAGCCTCTAGGGCTATTCGCCGGGCGCCAGCCTCCACGTAATCGGCCCAGTTGCGGGTGCTCTGCTCGCGACGCAGAGCGGCGGTGCGCTGCTCCTCCTCCATGCTCTGCTGGTGGCGCAAATCGGTAGGTAAACCCGCGTGTCGCGGGAAACGCGAAGGTCATCGGAATTCAATGCATAAGTAGGCATGGCTTTTAGCGCGCCAGCTTGCCGTGGAAAACTGGAAAACTGAAATTATGACTGTGCCGTACTCCCGTCCCGTCCCGTCAGTGTTGGGTCGCACATCGGCACGACGGTCAAGCGAGTGCACTCGATTCATCCAGATGAGGTACATGCATGATCCGCTAGTTATTCGTTTAGGATCGAGTCGGTCTGCGCGAGCTGCTGGGTCCCTGGTGTCAGCCGCTCATTGGGCAATTCTCTCGTTTAAGGACTACGTTGACAATGGCGTGGGACCCAGATGTCAAACCATTAGGAGGAACCATATTTTTTTGGCTTGTTATAAGGAGGCACTTGCTTGCGTACTGCCAACGTTTGAGAGTACGGTAGGGCGGCAATGCGTGGGCGGAGGCACAGCCACCCGTGGGAGGCGGGGGCAGGCGGGACCCACAGCATGGTTTCGTTTGGGCGTCTGGAGGAAGAAGACAAGAGATAGAAGAAACACGACAGATGTTGGATGTCAATCCAACGGCTGGCAGGCAGAATCGTTTGTTGACTAAGTCGACACCACCTTGGATAGGCTTTTTCCTTGTGGGTCCCAAATGTTAGAATCCAAATCTGTCACAGCCATGCAGCCTTTCTTTTTAGGAATTACATCCCATTTGGTATGCTAGCTCAAAATAAGTTTGTGGGTGCTGGCGGGTGCTGAGCGCTTGGGTTCTATGATGCACAATGAGATCAAGTAGCCGGCGAGAGTGATGTTATTTCCCTTTCTTGGGATTTATTACAATATTTCTCTCTTAATTAAAGAAATGGCAAGCCATTAGCCTTTTTCAAAGAAAATATGACAGCCACAGCCGAGTTGAAATGGGCAACAACATCAAACTCCAGCTTAATTACAAACTATACAAAAGCACGAGGGTAATTGTTCATCAGGTTTAGACTAAACCCAGATTGAAAAGGGTAACAACATCTAACTCCACCACTGTTTTCGGCAGCTGTCACTATCAAATGGATTGGTCAGATCCATAAAATGAGCATCCCGGATCGTAAAACATAATGGAATATGACCACAAGATGATGTAAAAAGAAGCCTGGCTCGTTCAGAAGCCCTTTTGTCCACCTGAAAGTCCTTTTTTTGCTCTTCGACATATCCATCCATCAAAACTTCATTCTTAATATATTTAAGCCTGATGGACAATAGTACCCTCGCATTCAGTAGGAAGAATGTAACAAATCTAGTGTTAGCATGGGTGGCTACATATCCTTCCAGCGTTATTGTCTTCAAACGAATGTGATGAGAACTGAGAAAATCCCGGTGCTTACGATGCCACCGATTGGTTATACCTTTTGTACCCCGTCCTGCTGCCTAAATAGACATGAAGATTGAAAACAATTAAGGTCTAAAAAAAGAGTATGTGGAAAGAGCAACAATTGAACGGTTAATTCTAGTACACTATATATGGGCTTCCAATGTGCGTGAAATCATCACCTTTATATACAACTTCTCCAGGCATGGAAAGCATCGCACTAAGCCAATAATCTTGTTCAGATCAAAAGTATTCATACTGATATATAAGATCTTGACAGAATCCAGCACCACTGATAGGCTATCCATGGACAAACTCTTCATTGAGCATATAGAACATAATATTAGTACAAAAAGTGTAGTCCAAGATGATATAAAACTTATGCACACAAATGAAAAATGCAGCTTATGATTACAAAAGTGCAGATGATAATATACAGTACCTGGATAACTGTGGAGCCAAACACCATCTTGAAATGATCACAGAGATCATGAATTACACCCAAGGTCTCCAGTTTAGGCGCAGAGACGACAGTTATTTGTGAAGGTGAATAACAAGAATCAAGGATCAACCTTTGAAGTGAAGGGGCATCTTTGATGATGAGCTCCCCTACGTCAAAAGAAATTCCAATTCTTACAAGGTTGGGCAACCCTGCAACCCGTCCGGCTGGCAACCTGGAGCCAGCTGGCCTGCCACACGAAGTCAACCACAACGTCCCATCGGACTGCGCGAACGAGACGGCCACGCTCTACAGTAGAGCACTGTAGACGTGCGGATGGCACTGTATACGGACAGCCGGCACTGTTCACACGTCTTGTGTCCCTGTTCCCCCAATAGTGTAGTGGGCATGTGGGCCACCCCTTGTCCCTTGGGCTCCCCGTTATAAGGACCACTAGGGGAGGCCTCACAGACACACGGGCTCTCAGGCCAGCCACGCTCTCACTCTCCCTCTCGTTCTCACTCTCACAGGAGAAGAAGAGAGCTCAGTGCCTCCTTCTTCCTCCTCCAAACAGCTCCAGGAGCAACCATGTACTACCATATACTCCACATATACATCAGACATGCAGGAGTAGGGGTGTTACCTCCCACGGAGGGTCCCGAACCTGGGTAAACCACCGTGTACAGTTGCCCAAACCCGTCCCGGATCTCCACTGTAGCCTTGCCCTCACCTCTTCAAGCCATCCCATGGCATCTGCCGTGACGCGGCACCCCCCGCGAGAATACCACGACAAGTCCATTAAGAAAAGACTTCAAGGTTCACCCCACTAACTGAAATAATCCTTGTGTTGAGGACGGAATCATTTTGTCCCTTCTGGTGTCCATTGCTGACAATTCATCTGACTGCTTCTTAAATGTGATCTGTTCTGAGGCAAACTCCCTCAGGTAAATTCTGGCATTGTCGGTTGCACACAAATTCTGCTTCTTACCCATTATTCATTCTTGACAGATCTGGTGATAATGTTCTTAATATCGGGCAGTTGGCTTGGCTTGACTCTTACTGAATTTGGATTATTGGGTATTATCCAAGTTGTGTTCAAGTCTTCTTATGTAGCTCGTGTGGATGGATCCAGTCGGAGCAAAAGAACGAAATCGACAAAAGAAGCAAAAACCGCAAAACCCAAAAATACCAAAAAGCAATTAAAGCCCAAATTTTGCGGACTTTGCACACGTGGCCAAAGATTCACTAGTATAACTAGCCTAGCGCACTCGATGCACCTCTAAGGACTTAGAAGCAAAACCACACAATGCTCCTGGTAGCAATTGGTGTCAAGCTCCTATTACTTCCTTAGGGAACATCAAACTCGATGCACGACCATAGCCAAAGTGGCTTAGTCAATGATCCGGGGTTGTGAGGGAAAGATAGAATTTATAGGCATTTCCCAAAGGAAACTAGATTTAAGGAGAAGAATGCCATGGATAGCAAGCAAAGTAGGGATATCTGGTTTACCTAGGGGTTAAGGGCTCACGGGTCATTGCCTGGTGCGAACATTTCCCACCGGAGGCAAAGGCCATGAGAGTTGGGGGGGTCTGACGGAGCCAAAAACCTATGGGATTGCCTTATGATCAATAGTAGTCGTGCCTGTTTGGCAAAGATGGCTAAAACTCATTTGGGCTTTCTACTGAGCACAAGACAATGAAGTCCAGCTAGGGTAACCTACAGTCAGATTGGCTGCTCTGATACCATCCGTTGTGGCGCCCCTCCTGAATACCACTGTAGCCAGACGGTCGCCGCACACACTAGCCCAGGAAATCACTCTGGCGTGCGTGTTTGCTACAAGTATCATGAACATAGGCACAACTGTAATAAGCATATATTTATTAGCCATTGTGGTTGGAATAAATACATCATGGTTACAAAGCTAGGGCAGCGGAAAAATACTAACTAAGGCAGCACGGACTTGGAGATGCTCCAATCAACAGGGATCTGAATGGGTTACTCTTCTAGCCTGCGAACGCTTTCGCTCCTCGCTGGTGGACGTCGGATCCTTAGGTGAACCTGGCCACGTTGAAGGCCGCTGGGTACTTTTGAATGTACTCGCAAGACAACCAAATAACATATACACCAAGCAAAGCAATCCATGGCATTCAAGCATGTACTTGTTATCTTAACGATATTAGTTATCATGTTATGGTTGGATTATCTATCAATATAGCTACTAAAATGAAGACAATAAGGTAAAGCATAATAGTAAATGCAATTGATCAAGTTAATTCACATGATCCGTCTGGATCCAAGTTATTACGGTCATTCGACCGTTTCTTTCATAGCAATCCCATGGCTAACATCTCAACTTCCTGACATCATCCTATGTCTAGGCATCTGAGCTGTAAATCTGACAAAGCTTACCTTATCTGGTTCGTTCTTAGCAATCATTCCGTTAACCCCTCCAGACACGACACTGACCAAATAGTGTGAACTAGTACGAACTGTGTCCCATGACCGAGGATGCAGCTATTCGAATAGATTTACACTCTGCAGAGGTTGCGCACTTTACCCACACCGTGGAGCTCCTGGCCTCGTACTTAATACATGTTTCCATTCGGGTGGACCGGTGCTGCTCCAACAAAACCTGTCTATTGCCAGGCACTCTTACGGGCCCACCGACAATCATACCCCTTCCGGGTCAAGTCCTGGGTGGCCCCTGTGTCAGTCCTGACACCTACCACCATCGTGGCCAAACAAAACTGTCCCAAACGGGGACCTGCGCGCATATAACCTGGGCTCACAAAGTTATCCCCACCTACCTGATCAGGGTAGCACGCCCGCATAACCTTCCCTCTTTGGTGGTAGCGATAAGAGGCAAGACAATAGACCAAGTTAGGGCCTTCCCATAAAGGCAAATGTGGCTGCACTGGTGAGCTCAGTTCAGTGGCACTATGAATCGATCCAGCCGACGGAGGAGGTTGTCATTATTAAGTCACATTCTTTATCATTGTAATAACAGTAACAATGCATGATGTAACAACTATGGAAACATCACAACCTATCTCCATATAATATCACAATGAGTCATTAGTGAAACAATGTTTAAATGGCAACTTTATCACTTTACAAGTTTTAGTTGTAGGTTACAAGTTTTAAATGAAAAATATTGCAAATGACTTGGCAATATTTTTGCATATCCAGGGTTTACAGGGATAGGATGATCAATGGGAAAATTTTGGGAGGTAACAGATTCAAAGGAAATTGGGGTTCCTTTGTAAATTGGGGTTCCTTTGTAAATTGGGGTTCAAAGTCAAATCCCGCGAAGGAAGAAATCGGGGAGCGAAAACGAGGGTGTCACAAACTCCGTTGTGGCGCCCCGCCTGAATACCACTATAGCCAGACGGTCGCCACACACACCAGCCCAGGAAATCACTCTGGCGTGCGCGTTTGCAACAAGTATCATGAACATAGGCACAACTGTAATAAGAATATATTTATTAACCATTGTGGCTGGAATAAATACATCATGGTTACAAAGCTGGGGCAGCGGAAAAATACTAACTAAGGCAGCACGGACTTGGAGAGGCTCCAATCCACAGGGATCTGACTGGGTTACTCTTCTAGCCTGCGAACGCTTCTGCTCCTCGCTGGTGGACGTCGGATCCTTAGGTGAACCTGGCCACGTTGAAGGCCGCTGCGTACTTTTGAATGTACTCGCAAGCAAACCGAATAACATATACACCAAGCAAAGCAATCCATGGCATTCAAGCATGTACTTGTTATCTTAACAATATTAGCTATCATGTAATGGTAGGATTATCTAGCAATATAGCTACTAAAATGAAGACAATAAGGTAAAGCATAATAGTAAAAGCAATTGATCAAGTTCATTCACATGATCCGTCCGGATCCAAGTTATTACGGTCATTCGACCCTTTCTTTCATAGCCATCCCATGGCTAACATCTCAACTTCCTGACATCATCCGATGTCCAGGCATCTGAGCTGTAAATCTGACAAAGCTTAACTTATCTGGTTCGTTCTTAGCAATCATTCGGTTAACCCCTCCAGACTCGACATAGACCAAATAGTGTGACCTAGTACAAACTGTGTTCCATGACCGAGGACGCGGCTATTCGTATAGATTTACACTCTGCAGAGGTTGCGCACTTTACCCATACCGTGGAGCTCCTGGCCTCGTACTTAGTACATGTTCCCATTTGGGTGGACCGATGCTGCTCCAACAAAAACTGTCTATTGCCCGGCACTCTTACGGGCCCACCGACAATCATACCCCTTTCAGGTCAAGTCCTAGGTGGCCCCTGTGTCACTCCTGACACCTGCCACCGTCATGGCCAAACAAAACTGTCCCAAACGGGGACCTTCGCGCATATAACCTGGGCTCACAAGGTTATCGCCGCCTACCTGATCAGGGTAGCACGCACGCATAACCTTCCCTCTTTGGTGGTACCGATAAGAGGCAAGACAACAGACCAAGTTAGGGCCTCCCCATAAAGGCAAATGTGGCTGCACTGGTGAGCTCGGTTCGGTGGCACTATGACTCGATCCAGCCGACGGAGGAGGTTGTCATTATTAAGTCACATTCTTTATCATTGTAATAATAGTAACAATGCATGATGTAACAACTATGGAAACATCACAACCTATCTCCATATAATATCACAATGAGTCATTAGTGAAACAATGTTTAAATGGCAAGTTTATCACTTTACAAGTTTTAGTTGTAGGTTACGACCATCCGAACCCTTGCATGAAACCGGCAAATAAACCAGTAGCCACCAGAACGGTCTTTACAACTTAGATCTGGGACGTTAATGGAATAACTCAACCCCGGCTCAAGACGGCTGAAAAGCAGCTCAGAGCATGGGGTCACTGTTACAAAAAGAAATTCAACAGCTGCCCGAGACGGCCGAAAAGTACCTCAGAACACGTGACAGTTGTTGAAAAGAGAAATATAAAGTTGGCATCCACCCCGGATGGCCGAAAGCAACTCAGAACACAGGCGTGGTGCCGTCACCAAAGAAAGGCAAGCAAGGGTTCATCAGGATCATATACTGCCTACTACTATGCACTCAAACATAAACATATTCATTAAATAAACACATAAGAATAACATAGAAGCAATGCTTTAGGGCATATATCAGATGGTCGGCTTGCCTGGGGGTCGATAGATTTACCGGAGAGAAGTGTGATCACCTCATGGAAAAATTTGCCGAAAAGGTTTCTCTCTCGGAGAGGCTGGATATAGGGCAGGGGTAATTTGGTCATTTTTGGAATATGTCAGCATGGTGAAAGTGATATCATCAGAACGGGCTCAACGAACAGAGAACTTGGGCCTTGTAATCTCCTGATTTGGAGTTACGGTTGCGGAGTTACGGCCGTTCGTTCGTTAGGCAGAAAACAAACAGAAAACTGTCCGTTTCTGCGCTTAACGAGTGAACGCCTGCAAACTAGTACTTTCGGCGCTGAGCTGAAAAACTGAAAGCGTACTTCGGCAGAATACGTTTCCCTTCGGGGAAAATAGAAATGCACCGAAGGCATGTCCACTAATCTGACGTGGCGGCCTCCAGTCGCTGACGACTAGGCCCCACGCCACCTTCTCTCTCCTCCCTTCCCTTCTTCCTCCTCCTCTGTTTCTCTCGATGCCGCGGCAGGGTTCGGCTCCGGCGTGGCCCTGGCGCTCCGGTAGGCGGCTTCGGCGACCGAGTAGACGGGCGGGTGTGCCAGCGAGTGCCGCATCTAGTGGGGGTCTCGGACACGGTTGGGAGCGGCCGGATGTGGGGCTCCATGGCGTGACCGAGGGCGGCGGCTGCGGTTGCTATGGGAGCTCCGGTGGGCGGGGAGGCTGGGAAACGGCGTGGCCGGAGTCGCTGACGAGCACCACGCCCATTGGCGGGTTGCACGAGCGGCGGGGGTGGCTGGTGGCGTGGCTGCGCCCATGGCCGTGGATGGCAGCCACGGCTGAGTCGCGGTGCTCCAGTGACCGAATCGGTCAGGTGAGGGCACAGGGGTGAAATAGAGGAAGATGGGAGGAGTGGTGTGGTCGAAGGAGGGCTCGGGCTGGGCTATTTATAGCCAGCCGAGGCCAGGCGATGAGGACGGCCGCGGGGATTCGCTGGCCAGTTACTGGAGCTCGCAAGCCACGCGGCTAGCGGCTTGCCGACGTTGGGTAGCTACACGGGCGAGCAGTAGAGCCCCGCTGGCTCACTCGAGAAGCCTCGGGGAGGAAGAAGACAGCGGAGGGAGGCGACAGAGGGGTTCACGGGAAAAACAGTGTCGCGGCGGCGGCAGCCGTGGCGCGAGGAGGAGGAATCCGGAGCGGAGAAGGGTCTAGGGAGGGGCTCGTGGACGCCGCGGAGATGATGGACATGGTCGGACGAGCGAAGGCTGGCCGGAGGTGACCGCACGGAGCTGGCAGAGTGCAGAGCGCCATTTTGGCGCGCTCTCTTGCATGGTCACCAAGGGCACCGCGTGTCCAGGGCACCGGATGGTCCTGGAAACTTGTCAGCGGGATGTCTCACTGCTCAAATAGGTGAGAGAAGTAGCTGGAACCAGCTGGGTAGCTCTGAGGTGAAAGGTACTTGCAGAAACAATTTCTGACATGAAACTTAGATGGACTTTTCTGGAGAAATGGTTGGAGGGATGGGGCTGAATCCTTGTCAAACTGAGATGGGGTAGAAAGGAGTAGATGCTGGCATTATTTGAAGTCATTTGGACCTGGTTTGCATATACTTCCTTCACAATGCAATATTTGGTCCAGAAACTAGGTTTTGATGCTGTGCTCAAATAGTTTGATGAAATGAGCTGAATTTTGGTGTGGAGAGGTGATTTGGATATGATAATGCACTCGTAAAATTTCATGCCATTTGGATGCTCCTACATGGTACTTTCTTCACAGTGCTTGAATATGGACAGAAACTAGATTGAATTTCTGGGAGAAAATGGCTAAATAAAATGATATGAATTTTTACATACTCACATCATATAGGGAATGTGAGGTCCTGGATTAATTTCAAGAATCATGGAGAAATATTAAATATAGTTGCTTCACAATCTCAAAATGGTCCAGAAACAAGAACTGGATGATGCTCTCAAACTTTGAACTGTGGAACTTGGGGTCTTGATGGAAATGGTGAAGATATGGATAGGACAAGCTCCACAAATTATTTGGGATTTTTCCTGCCTTCCAAAATGGTAGTTCCTTTGGAAAGTGCCCAAATTGCAATATTGGCTTTAAATAGGAAAATGCAATTTCCCTTATTTACTTATGGCCAATTTTTTATGAGACCTCAATATGATCACAAAGAATATCTCCACAAGTTTTCATGAACTTAAGAGATGGATAGATATTTTTCTAGATTTAATTCCTTTAACTGGCAGAAAAAGGAATTAATTTTAAATGAAAAATATTGCAAATGACTTGGCAATATTTTTGCATATCCAGGGTTTACAGGGATAGGATGATCAATGGGAAAATTTTGGGAGGCAACAGATTCAAAGGAAATTGGGGTTCCTTTGTAAATGCAGGAGTTAGGGTTTCCCTTCTGGTAACTCGAAAGGTTGGGTTTCGGTGGCAAAATCCTGAGAATATATCTTGGTTGGCAAGGTTGGACTGGAGAGAATCTCTGGTTGGATAGGGAAAGGCAAGACTAAATGACCATCTTCATATACCCAGGAGCGAGAGAAAATCCAATAACATCGGGAAAAAAAGACGGGAGTCATATCCCGCGAAGGAAGAAATCGGGGAGCGAAAACCAGGGTGTCACAAACCTACCCCCCTTAAGAAAATCTCATCCTCGAGATTTCTGGGCTTACCTTCCGGCAAAGGGGACATACCTGTGTGCGACTTGGATCCATCGGCTGTCTTGTCTTCGTTGGTTCACTGGCCTTTTAACTGCCTCTTTTGATGGCTCTAGTGCTGTCTTTTCCAATGACTGCATTGAATCCTTCTCTTTCGTGTCAGGCAAAACCTTCTATCCTGGTAGTCTTTAGCCTGGGGTTGGTTGGTAGCGAGTAGTATCAACAGAATAGCTCATTTTCAAGGCTTGGAGCTAGTTGCTTCGGGTTTTGTTGCGATACTTCATACACTGTCTGCCAAGGGCGAGACATCCTTTCTGGGTATAGAGCTCACGTGCTAGTATGGCCTTGGGTGACTAGAGGTAGCTTTTTTCTGCCTTGTTAGAATGCTCACTCTGATTGTGGGTTCCGTACTGATGTTTCCTTCTGTTTTATGCATTTCTGACTTTGTCCTTAGGTGATTCACAACTGTGTTCCCAGAAAATGCACTGGGGTTGCTGCAATAGTGTTGCCTTGTACCTCTTAAGATATTTGTCTCAGTTGGCAAGGAAATAGCATATCCTCTATAGTCCTTGTTGTAACCACTGAGCTAAACAACGTATGGCTACTATTTTGGGTAACTTTCAGAGCATAGCCTCTCATCTTGGTTGATGGCCCATATGCATGATGAGTATGACATGCTGGTTGTATTGTTGTGGCCGCATATGCAAGAGTCTGAGAAGAATTGGCAATATCACCTTGTCTGTGAGGCTTTACTTTTATTAACCACCACGGAGGTTGTGTATCCAAAACTTCTTTGTTCTTGAGGGTTCATTTTTGTGGGCCCGTCATGACCGGCTAACACGGCTCCTTGTCCGTATCATATCTTACTCTTGCATATCCCACATGGATTGTTGCGTTCATATCCTTCTTTGAAGTATGGGGCAAATGTTTCTCTAAACACAGTCATTCCCGTGTACGAGTGGCTCACATGAACTGATCCACTGGACTGCATGCTCACAACATATGCAGGGGTAGGATAAATCCTCTCATAACCACTGAGTTCTGAAGCGGACATGTGTCTGGACTAGTTCGTACTTCTGACAAGGTTGTCGTGGCCATGATGGCATGCTGAAGAAGGCTGAATACCATACGTTTGAAGCTTCTGCCAGGATTGCGTGCCGAAGAAAGCTGGGTAGCGTACCTTAGAAGTTTACCCTCACGTTGCTTATGAGGAAGGTTGAGTGCCTTATGCTGGAAGCTTTCCACGGTAGTGGGCTGAGGGAGATTGGAATGCCATACCCCAGAAGATTTTCTCACCAAGTGTCGTAGCGAGGAAGGTTGGGGAGTGTTGCATCATAAGCTCCTCCCGACAACTTGCAGAGGAAGGCTGGGTTCCTTGTACCAAAAGCCTTGCACTGTGATACGCAGTCGGACCTCTGGCCGATTCTGGCTTCCTTCCGAAGTATCCGGAATTTACTCATAGCGGAGCCAGAACTTGGTATAGGCCATATCTCGACTAAAGATATTTTGTTGGTCATGCGCATTGCTTGTCCTTCTGCTGGTCTGATCATTGCTGTTGTAAAGGTTGCACAACTAATGCAGACTTCGTGTTGACAATTAATCCAGATGTGTGCCGATAATAAGTAGTTGGCGGATAATTCCATTCAGTTTGGCTGAGCTTCCAGGTATTTGGAATTCTCATTGGTTCTGGGTAGTCGTGAACTTATCCAAGTATTCTTCGCAAGCCTTGTTCCCTTTGCCCAGAAAATTTTGTATATGCCAAAGTATGCTTTGAAATTTGTATCAACATGCCAGAGTTTTGTTGTTGCTCTCGGCACGTTCACGTTCTTGAAATATGTCTTCTGTGGGTAATAAATGATTCTTGAGTCCATTAAGAAAACACTTCAAGGTTCACCCCACTGACTGAAATAATCCTTGTGTTGAGGACGGAATCATTTGTCCCTTCTGGTGTCCATTGCTAACAATTCATCTGACTGCTTCTTAGATGTGATCTGTTCTGAGGCAAACTCCCTCGGGTAAATTCTGGCATTGTCGGTTGCACGCAAATTCTGCTTCTGACCCATTCTTCATTCTTGACAGATCTAGCGATAATGTTCTGAATATCGGGCAGTTGGCTTGGCTTGACTCTTACTGAATTTGGATTATCGGGTATTGTCCAAGTTGTGTTCAAGTCTTCTTATGCAGCTCGTGCAGATGGATCCAGTCGGAGCAAAAGACGGAAATCGACAAAAGAAGCAAAAACCGTGAAAACCCAAAAATACCAAAAAGCAATTAAAGCCCAAATTTTGCGGACTTTACACACATGGCCAAAGATTCACTAGTATAACTAGCCTAGCACACTCGATGCACCTCTAAGGACTTAGAAGCAAAACCACACAATGCTCCTGGTAGCAATTGGTGTCAAGCTCCTACTACTTCCTTTGGGAACATCAAACTCGACACACAACCATAGCCAAAGTGGCTTAGTCAATGATCCCAGAGTTGTCAGGGAAAGATAGAATTTATAGGCGTGTCCCAACGGAAACTAGATTTAAGGAGAGGAATGCCATGGTTAGCAAGCGAAGTAGGGATATCTGGTTTACCTAGGGGTTAAGGGCTCACGGGTCATTGCCTGGTGCGAACATTTCCCACCGGAGGCAAAGGCCATGAGAGTTGGAGGTCTGACGGAGCCAAAAACCTATGGGATTGCCTTATGATCAATAGTAGCCATGCCTGTTTGGCAAAGATGGCTAAAACTCATCTGGGCTTTCTACTGAGCACAAGACAATGAAGTCCAGCTAAGGTAACCTATAGTCAGCCTGGCTGCTATGATGCTATCCGTTATGGCGCCCCGCCTGAATACCACTGTAGCCAGACGGTCGCCGCACACACCAGCCCAGGAAATCACTCTGGCGTTCGCATTTGCAACAAGTATCATGAACATAGGCACAACTGTAATAAGAATATATTTATTAGCCATTGTGGCTGGAATAAATACATCATGGTTACAAAGCTGGGGCAGCGGAAAAATACTAACTAAGGCAGCACGGACTTGGAGAGGCTCCAATCCATAGGGATCTGACTGGGTTACTCTTCTAGCCTGCGAACACTTCCGCTCCTCGCTGGTGGACGTCGGATCCTTAGGTGAACCTTTTCACGTTGAAGGCCGCTGAGTACTTTTGAATGTACTCGCAAGCAAACCAAATAACATATACACCAAGCAAAGCAATCCATGGCATTCAAGCATGTACTTGTTATCTTAACAATATTAGCTATCATGTTATGGCAGGATTATCTAGCAATATAGCTACTAAAATGAAGACAATAAGGTAAAGCATAATAGTAAATGCAATTGATCAAGTTCATTCACATGATCCCTCCGGATCCATGTTATTACGATCATTCGACCCTTTCTTTCATAGCCATCCCATGGCTAACATCTCAACTTCCTGACATCATCCGATGTCCAGGCATCTGAGCTGTAAATCTGACAAAGCTTACCATATCTGGTTCGTTCTTAGCAATCATTCGGTTAACCCCTCCAGACTCGACACAGACCAAATAGTGTGACCTAGTACGAAGACAGTGTACCCAGAAAGGATGTGCATGACCAAATAGTGGTTGTCCTGCTTGTCTGGCGGATCGACGAACCAGAGTTCCATCACCGCCTTGATTACTACACCTCTTCATCCTATATCCGTTCCCATTGCAAAATATCTAATTGATGAGCAACATCCATAAGAGAAATACAACAATGTGACACCAAGAAGACAAAATCAAGGAAAAACGAAATAAGCAACATAATTATACAAGGCAACCCAACATCATACATGGCAAACTAGTAGAGGGTATCATGGCGAGTACTGCTCATACGGCAGTTGACATATGCAAAGATGCTACAATGCATATATGTGCAAAAACTCAACATCCACTCTAGTTGCGCGGGTGGCATGGACACTGGCAGACTGAAGACTCCTCGTCATCTGATTCCGCCTCGGAATCGGAGCTGATGATGTGGATCACGTCCTTCGGAACAAAGGAAACACGGTGACGCTGATGGGAAGGTTCTCCCTCTGAGGGAGAAGAAGCACGACGCCTCAGCATCGGAGCAGCTGGAGTGGCTAGCAGCGAGGCCCACTCAGCTGGGGTCTCACATCAGATACCAGACAAAGTGCCCGGCTGTCCGAACGAGCTAGAAGGAGTCTTAGGCAAACGCGAAGGTGGAATAGGCGGAATAGACACAGGCGAAAACATAGGAGGAGGAGGAGACTGTGCTGCAGCAGCAGCTGCAAGTGCCTCTCGGGCGTGAGACAGCTCCTCAGCCAGGGAAGTGACCAGACGGTAACTGGTATTCAGGTAACGAGAAAACACACCAGTGGCCCGATCACTCGCCTGATCAATAGGCACGAAAAGGACTCGCCCTGTCGTAGGCGACAGGGTGGGGTAGTGAAAGAAACCTGTATGTGTCTGCATCTCGACCTCATGGAAGCGCAGGTCAGTGAGAGCCTTCATAGTAGCAAACTGAATTGCCAGATCGGGAGTAGAAGCAATTCTGCCCTTGGAGGAGCGGGAATACCTGCCGATCTCCGAACTCGCAGTAAGGAAGGCCTCAGCGTGGTACTCATATACCGAATCTGCAAGCTACTCTCGGAACACCTGATATACCGGATCTTCACCATTTGGATAAAGCCGAAGCCAGACGATGCGAAGTAGTACCGAAAAAGTGAACGGTGCCAGCTCATGGTTATAGTGGTACGGAACCGGTGCCATCTACACTCATAAGACCAACGGTTAGCAAAACATATGAATCTAGATGCATGCTATGCAACTGGCAAATGCAGCAAGCAAAACACACACCAAGACTCTAAACCTAGCGGAACTCTAGCGCGAGGTTAACTAGGGTGTCCTACATTCAGCATGGCTCTGATACCAAGCATTGTGGCACCCCAGCTCAGAGGATCGGTTTACCCTGTGTTGCCAACCCAGAGATCATGTCTTCTGGAAACACACAACAACTTGGAACAGAACAGAACTGATCTTTATTGATAGGATACAAGTACAAGCTCGGATGTTACATAGGATAGTGAGGCCAGGAGCACTACTCGTGCTATGATAGTATCTTCATTATTTATGAAACATCTCAAGGGCCTCAATACTAGTGGCTAATACTACGGCGTAGTGGAACATCGGGTGAGACACTCCATCCCATAGGGACACTGCTGGGACACGACCTAGTTAGCGTAGCACAAACCATCGGGATCTCCATCCTCGGCTTCTCCTGCATCTGTCATGATACGCCAGGTGAGTACTTGGAATGTACTCGCAAGCTCACAACAACCAAAACAGTGCGGCAAACAATAGCATGGTGGTTACTAGATTAAATGCACAGGAAACGGGCATACTTTAAAATGCTCAACTTACTGATACGGGTAACCAACTTAATCTCCTCCGGGTTCATATCATGACCCCCGGAGCACTCGTGACCCATAGATCACGTCTGAGCTTAAGATGAGTTCTTCCATCATTAATGTTGACCACACAGTGTGACCTAGTGCGGACTGTGTCCAATACTGTGGACGCGGCTATTCGAATAGATTCTTACACTCTGCAGAGGTTGCGCACTTTACCCACACCATGGACATTCGTCCAACGAAACTTGTCTAACCCATGACCCTTCTATCATACCACCAACAATCATTCCCCTTTTGGGTCACGTCCTGGGTGGCCCATGTGTCACTCCTGACACCTTGCATCGTCGTGGCCAAACTAAACTATCCCAAACGAGGACGCTGGCAAATAACTTAACTTGGGCTCACAAGGTTATCGCCGTCTACCTGATCAGGGTAGCACGCGTGCATAACCTTCCCTCTTTGGTGGTACCGGTAAAAGAGCACGAGGTTAGACCAAGTCAAGGCCGTCCCATTCCGGCAGATGTGGCTGCACGGGTAAGTCCAGGTCGGTGGCACTTGATTAACCATCAAATTGACATTCATCACGTAAAGTTACTTGTCATATTAGTTATGTTGAATGAATGAACTAACATGGCAGGGTTCATGCAAGATACCAAGCAATATGAATTATGGCATATTTATATTGGATTAAATGCAAAAGAATTTAACATAAAGCCAATAGTATTGTAATGCCTTATGCAATGGATGATGTGGCTTGCCTTGCTCAAGTGGGGTGTCAACAAACTCCTGGTCTTCAACACCAAAGCAATTTCCTTCTGAAAATATTTTTAAATAGCAAAAGAAAATGTCACATAAAGCATTTCTGCTGGCCGGAAATTCTGTACATACTGGAAAAATACCAAATTTTGCCAGAAAATAAAGGGGCTCAAGACAAAACCACTTCAAAAAGAATCAATTGATTTGGACTTGTGGTTTAAAAACTAGAGCTGGTCAAAGTTTTTGGTCAAACTGGACTAAATATTGAATTTAAATAGAAAATTAGAAAATACCCAGCCGGCCATGTCGAACACGTAAAGTGGAGGGGCGCCTCCACATAAAATGGTTCGGCACGCGGGGTGGGTCGCTGACTTGTGGGGCCGCTCTGTCATATTTAAAGGAGGGGGAGAGAGAACAGAGGCAAGGCGGCTCACCGGTGGTGGTCACTGGCGAGAGAGACGGCGGCGAGGTCGGGAGATGGTGGGAGTGGATCAGGTGCACGGAGACGGTCCCGTAGGTACCCGCAGCTCGATTGGAGGTGGCCGGACGGTGTCGCCCCTCCCTCTCCGGTGGCGGCTGGCGATTCCGGCAGCGCCTCGGCCAGGAAAGGGGTCAGGAAGGGCTAGGGGAGTTCACTGAGCTCGAATGTGGGGTCGGACGGGGCTGGGATACAGTGGAGCTAGCGGGCGCCAGAGGGGGGTCGGGTGGCAGAGGTTCGGCTGGAGTTGAGGGAGACGAGCTCCCGGCTCTCGACGAAGCGCTCTGGAGGCGTTTGGGAGGGGAAGAGGTGGAGTGGTGATGCTAGGAGAGGCCGGGCATGGCCTTTTATAGGTGGCGAGGGGTGCCCGAGCCGATCGGCGCCACGGACACGTTGCCGGAGCAAGTACGGCGAGGTGGCCGTCACGGTGCGGGGCGAAGTGATGGGAGCGAGCACGCAAGTAAATGGACGCGACGGCTCAGCGAGCAGAAGACGACAGCCAGCTCACCCACTGTCGCCGCACGGGCGCAACAGTGGTGGTGTTCGGTGGCGGCCGTCGAGCGCGTCTCCGGCGAGGGGGAGGGTTCTGGAGGGGCCAGGTGGTTAGCGGGGACGCTGTCGGCATGAAAAGACAAGGAGGGGCGGCGAGGGCTGGCCGGAATGGTCGCGTCCGATGTGCCTAAGGGCGCAGAGCACGACTTTGGTCGTACTAGCCTCGTGATCACCACGGGCACTGGCGCTCCGAGGCCACGCACGCCTGGCAAACCTTGTCCATTGCGCCGACCTGAGCACAAATAGTATGTTCATGACACGAGTAGGGCTAGGGATGGCTCAAGCTTCCCAAGCTCATCTAAAACAGCTTCTGGCTAGGATCTTGGGAGGGTTCTAGAGAGGAAATAAACTGGGGATTGAGCCAAATGATTTGTCTGGGGTGTTCTAGGTTGGAAGGAGTACATGCTGGATAGATTTGAGCAACTTTTGCAAAGATTTGAGCATAGCTAATGTACAACTCACAATCTTGTCCAGAAACTTGTTGAGGAAGATGCACTCACATGGATGCTATCCTTAAGGTGAGATTTGGTAATTGGAGGTTATTTGGTGGTGATAAGATGCTATAAAAATTTCAGAGCCATTGGACACTTCTAGCTAGTACTTCCTTCACAAGGGTTTGAAATGACCATAGGCTTGTTAGAATATTTTTGCTGAAAAATTGAACTGGACTAGGAGATATTTTTGGATATTCTAGAAAGATATAACTCCTGGTATCTTAGGGATTAATTTGAGAATTTTCTGAGGCATGAAAATATAGGTTGCTTCATAAAGGCCAATTATATCTAGAAAGTAAAAGGAATTTTCTGGGCAGAATTTTGTACTGAACAGTGAAATATTTTTGGGTATTGTAGGAGTAGATGATGTCAAGAAGGTATGGTATTAATTTGGGAATTTTCTGATCAGCAAAGCTATAGGTTGCTTCACAACCCATAGTGAAAATAGGTATTTCCAAAGCTGAAAATGAATTATTTTGGACAAATAAAAATTAGAGTATAGGTCAGAGGGTGTGAGACAAGATATTGGCAAGGTGTTGAGGGTGTTGGATCATTTAGAAAGAAATTCAAAGAACCCTCAAGTCCAAAGTCAATGAACCAGATTGAAATTCACTCAAAAAGCAAATAAAACCAGAAAAATATTTGCAAAGAAAAAGTGGCCAAAACCAGGGTGTCACAACGTCAGGAAATGCCTATGAACTATTCACTCGTTATTGAACTATTTGATGTTTGGGGTTTTCATTATATGGGATCTTTCCTAAATCTAATGGATACACTCATATTTTAGTTGCTATTGATTATGTCACTATGTGGGTAGAAGCTATTCCAACTAGTAGTTTTGATCACAACACATCTATTAAAATGCTTAAAGAAGTAATTTTTCCAAGGTTTGGAGTCCCTAGATATTTAATGACTGATGGTGGTTCACATTTTATTCATGGTGCATTTCGTAAACTTCTAGCTAAATATGATGTTAACCATAGAATTGCATCACCTTATCATCCTCAGTCTAGTGCTCAAGTTGAACTGAGTAATAGGGAAATAAAATTAATTTTGTAAAAGACTATTAATAGATACAGAAAGAATTGGTCTAAGAAAATTGATGATGCATTATGGGCTTATAGAACTGCTTGTCTCCATATAAAATGGTCTATGGAAAAGCATGTCATTTACCTCTTGAATTGGAACATAAAGCTTATTGGTCAATTAAAGAACTTAACTATCATTTTAAACTTGCCGGTGAAAAGAGGTTATTTGATGTTAGCTCTTTAGATGAATGGATAACCCAAGCCTATGAAAATGCCAAGTTGTTTAAAGAAAAAGTTAAAAGATGGCAGGACAAGAGAATCCAAAAACGGGAATTTAAAATAGGTGATCAAGTTCTATTGTACAACACTCGTCTCAGATTTTTTGCAGGAAAACTTCTCTCCAAATGGGAAGGACCATATATCGTCGAAGAAGTTTATCGCTCCGGAGCTATTAAAATCAACAACTCCGAAGGCACTAATCCGAGGGTGGTTAATGGGCAAAGGATTAAACATTATATCTCAGGTACGTCCATTAATATGGAAACAAATATTATGCAAACTATGACACCAGAGGAACACATAAAAGAGACCTTCCGGAACACTCCAGAACCCTGAAAAGGAATAGGTATGTGATACGGTAAGTGAACCGACTCCAAAAATTCCATAAGAGTACTTTTTGTTCGTTTTGGAATATATAAAATATAAGAATAAATAATAAACAACCAAGAAAGTGCACGAGGGAGTGACAAGCTCGGGGGGCGCGCCCTACCCCCAGGGCACGCTGTGTGAGCTTGTGGCTCCCCCGTGGACCTTCCCAACTCTGTTTTCTTTCCATATTACTTGTTTTGCACGGGAAAAATTCATTATATATACTCTCGGGTGTTTTGACCACCGTATCGCAAGTTTGTCCTCTGTTCTTGTTTCGGGCTATTTTTCAGACAGATCTAGATCGCTATGGCGCCTCCAAGTCCGTCCAAGGACAAGTTCTTCGAGAAGGTCATCAACCCTTACCTTCTGGAGGTGATGAAACACCCTCAAACCATTGAGAATCTTGAGGGGGTGCTTCACATCCGGGACGTTCAAAGGCCGAAGAAGGAGGGAAGCGAGAAGGCCAGGCTGGAAGCAGTGGAGCAGGAAATCTTCAAGTGTCAAGGGATAGTGGAGCGCGGACTTAGTGCTAGCCACTCCATGATCACGGAATTTATCCGTGAGTACAAGTGGGACAACAAGGATATAGGGGAGACCATCTTCAAGCTTCAAGACCGAATTGATCATCTTCCAGCTCAAATATATGACCTGCAGAACCAAAACTGTGAGTATGAATCTATATTCAAAAGGATGAGCCTCGCTGCAACTTTCAGGATTCCAGAAACATGTTCATCCTTCTATGATGGAGAGCCCATGCCGTGGAAACCGGAGGACAAGCCTATCACTCCATCATCACCGAAGAAGTAAACTTGAGTACATGGGTATGGGCACCACCCTTGGCTTGTTCCAAGCTTGGGGGAGGTGCCCCGGCGTCGTATCACCAACACTTTTACCATCATTATCTATCTTAGTTCGATCCTTAGTTATTTCATGATTTAGAAGAATAAAGTTTTAGTATGATCTAGTTTTGAGTGCTTGTTTCATGATCTATCTATCTATGTAATCGAGTGTGAGAGTTATATAATAAAGAGTAGTTTGAGTTTGGTTGCTTTACTTTCAAATCTTAGTAATAAAAAGAATAAAAACATCATATACTAATCCCATGGGGAGTGATGTCTTCACATAAAAGAAGTATAATCGATAAAATTTGTTGGAGGTTAACAAACATAGCATTGGTCATTGATGCAATTCATGAAAAAGTAATAAAGAAAGAGAGGTCTCACATATAAATATACTATCTTGGACATCTTTTATTATTGTGAGCCCCCATTAAATATTCTATGCTTGATCAAATAGTTGACGTTGGACAAGGAAGACAATGTAATGGGTTATGTTTGCTTATATTCACATAGAAGTTATATTGTCATGGATCCTCTAACATGTGGTGCTTGCTCATAATCTTTTGCTAGCCAAAAATTCGAACTAAGTAGAGATACTATTTGTGCATCCAAAAACCCTTAAACCTAGTTTCTTGCCATGAGAGTCCACCATATCTACCTATGGATTGAATAAGATCCTTCAAGTAAGTTGTCGTCGGTGCATAAAGCAATAAAAATTGCTCCTAAATATGTATTATCTTTTATTGTAAGGGAAAATAAGCTTTGTACGAACTTGTGATGGTGAAGAAATAAAAGCGATGGACTGCATAATAAAGTTTACTATCACAAGGGGCAATATAAAGTGACGTTACTTTCCATTAAGAGCTTGCACATTCGAAAATAAAAAGCGCATGACAACCTCTGCTTCCCTCTGCGAAGGGCCCATCTTTTACTTTTCTGTATTTACTTTTATGCAAGAGTCAATAGTGTTTATCCTTATCCCGTTCTTATTTACTCTCTACTTGGCAAGCATCATGTGGTGGGGAAAGATCCAGGCATATATATCCCGTTGGATGTAGGTGATCATGAGTTATTATTGTTGACATTATCCTTGAGATAAATCAGTTGGGAGGCAAAAACTATAAGCCCCTATCTTCCTATGTGTTTGACTGAAACTTTTGCTCCATAAATATGTCGTGAGTGTTAGAAATCATGGAAGAATATATGATAGTTGAGTATGTGAACTTGCTAAACAAAGCTCTTACATAGACTCTTTCTGGAAATATGATGAACTACAATTGTTTCGATGACTGAGATCATAGTTTGTTAGTTTTCAATGAAGTTTGTGGTTCATACTTTAGCTTGTGTAGTAATTCTTACTTGTTCATCAGAAGTTTTATGATGAGATATTGATGCTATGATAATGATCATGATGCTTTCATGTACATATTTTGTTTTATCGACGCCTCTCTCTCTAAGCATGTGGTCATGATTATCGATTTCGGCTTTCGCTTGAGGACGAGCGAGGTCTAAGCTTGGGGGAGTTGATACGTCCATTTTTCATCGTTTACCTACTGTTATTTATTATGTTTTGGGTCATTATTTCACATTATTATGTAATCCTAATGCCTTTTCTCTCTTATTTTGCAAGTTTCACATGAAGAGGGAGATTGCCGACAGCTGGAATTCTAGACCCGAAAAGGCTAGAGCAGAGATAGATATTCTCCACAACGCCAATTGACCTAAAAATTTCCGGAGAATTATTTTGGAATATATAAAAAATATTGGTTAAATAATTACCAGAAGGGGACCCACCAGGGAGCGACAAGCTCAGGGGGCGTGCCCTACCCCCCTGGGCGCACCCTGTGAGCTTGTGGGCCCCCTGGTAGAGGTCCGGGACCCATCATCTCCTATAAGATGCTATTTGCCCTATAAAAAATTAGAAGAATACTTTTGAGACGAAGCGCCGCCATCTCGAGGCGGAACCTGGGTAGGAGCACTTTTGCTCTCCGATGGAGCGATTTCGCCGGGGATACTTCCCCCCGCGAGGGGGAAATCGAAGCCATCGACATCACCAATGATCCTCTCATCGTGGGAGGACCAATCTTCATCAACATCTTCACCAGCACCATCTCATCTCAAACCCTAGTTCATCTCTTCTATTCGATCTTTGTCTCAAAACCTCAGATTGGTACCTGTGGGTTGCCAGTATTGTTGATTACATCTCGTAGTTGATGCTTGTTGGTTTATTAGGTGGAAGATTATATGTTCAGATCCTTAAGCATATTCAATACACCTCTGATCTTGAACATGAATATGATTAGTGAGTAGTTAGTTTTGTTCTTGAGGATATGGGAGAAGTCCAGTTATAAGTAATCATGTGAAGTTGGTATTCGTTCGATATTTTGATGATATGTATGTTGTATTTCTTCTAGTGGTGTCATGTGACGTCGACTACATGACACTTCACCATATTTGGGCTTAGGAGAATGCATTGGGGAGTAATGAGTATATGATGGGTTGCCAGAGTGACAGAAGCTTAAACCCTAGTTTATGCGTTATTCCGTAAGGGGCTGATTTGGTTCCATATGTTTCATGCTATGGTTAGATTTATCTTAATTCTTCTTTCGTAGTTACGGATGCTTGCAAAAGGGGGTAATCATAGGAGGGTTGCTTGTTCAAGTAAGAACAGCACCCTAGCACCGGTCCACCCACTTATCAAATTATCAAAGTAGCGAACGCGAATCAACTAAGCATGATTAACGTGACTAGATGTCAATACCCATGTGTCCTCGAGAATGCTTTGCTTGCTATAAGAGAATGTTTCGGCTTGTCCTTTGCTATAAAAAGGATTCGGCCACCTTGCTGCACCTTGGTTACTATGGTTACTTGTTACGAATTACCCTGCTACAAAACTATCTGTTACCGCTACTTTTAGTACTTGCAGAGAATACCTTTCTGAAAACCGCTTATCATTTCCTTCCGCTCCTCGTTGGGTTCGACACTCTTACTTATCTAAAGGACTACGATTGATCCCCTATACTTGTGGTTCATTAGGACCATCCTGTAGTAGTGGCCACCCTAGATTATGGCCCCCCTGGACACCTTCTGGTCGTTCTCCAAAGCTTTGTGGGTCTCTTCTTGTCCATAAAAAATCAGTGTAAATTTTCATTGCGTTTGGACTTCATTTGGTATGGTTTTTCTGCGAAACAAAAAATTGCCAAAAAACAGGAACTGGCAATGGGCACTAGGTTAATAGGTTAGTCCACAAAAATCATATAAAAGTGCACCAAAACCATATAAAATTGTTGTAAACATGGCATGAATACTTCATAAATTATAGATACGTTGGAGATGTATCAGCATCCCCAAGCTTAATTCCTGCTCGTCCTCGAGTAGGTAAATGATAAAAGAAATAATTTATGAAGTGTGAATGCTATCATAGTGCATAAGTTTGATCAATGATAATTTCAATCACTTTTCCTAGCATCATAAACAGCAATTCTTTCTCATAAAACTCATCATGATAAAGTAGCAATCAATTCACATGTTATGGTTCAAACAAGGCATTCACTTGAAACTTAACAACCTTTGTTCTTAGTCATCAAACAATTACAATTCAACCTATTTTTAGAAAAGTCTAAGTAAGAGCTCCACATACTCAATTATGATATAGTCTTCTATGATTGATAGTACTCAAAGCATATTTTTAGAACAAACAACATCCATCAGACACAGAGGAAGATAGGGGCTTAATGTTTCCCCTCCCAACTTGCTTATCATAGAGATAATTGTCAACAATAATAACTCATGATCAAATATATTTGACTGGATATATGTGCCTGAATCTTTCCCCACCACATGATGCTTGCCAAGTGGAGAATAATTGAGGTTGGAATAAGAAGTTGGCTCAACATGAAAATTAAATAGATAGGCCCTTCACAGAGGGAAGCATGGATTTGCTAATGAGCCAGAGCTCACTGCTTAAAACAGAGATAGTTTCATTTGAGAGGTGTACTTTTCCTATCAATGGTTTAACGACAAAGTTTTCAATATCTTCCATGCTAAACACATTAATGGCAGTTCCCATGCAAAAAGGAAAATATTTACTCCCCCACAACCATACAGACACAATCCATGGCTAGCCAAATCCTCAGGTGCCCTCCAAACAATCATCTTTTCAGGGAGAGTGTCAGTGTATAAAACATGGGCATTTTATACCCTGACTTATGCATAGACAGTGGTAGCTTTCCTGATGGCCGGGATTTGTCGGAAGACTACCAAAATCAAGACTCGAGACTTGGTTGCAAAACCATGGAGAAGATATCAGGATGAACCATCGAGAAGTACTCAGCTAGTACTGAAGATGGAGGTGGCACTTGCCGGCAGGATATGCGCCGGCAAGCTGAAGGCCCGGCAAGCTCCGTGCCGGCAAGCCCTTGCTGTCCCTCCCTCGCTCCACCTCATTGGACAGCTGGTCGTTAATCGATGAGGTGTCGAGCAGGCAGGTGGTTTGGTGAGGCTTGTCAGGGCACGCGTCAACGCGCTGGAAGGAGAATTAGCTTTAATGACACCCGTCCAGGAGGCGTGTCCAAATTATTTGAGGTAGCTGGGTGAGCGGTGCAGAAACCTTGCCGGGGCTCCTCCTCCACATGACACCTAACGGCGTATTTAATGTGTTTGTCCTAATCCGGCAGAGTTAGGTATGATAGCATTGTTAGCTATCTAATCAACATGTAAAGACTATTTTGCCACTGTGGTTACCCCTTGATCTATAAAAGGAGGGCCAGGGCAACCTTTACAAGGGTCGACACTTGGCTCATTTTGCATGTGTAGCTGCACTTCCCGGATTCTTGCCGGCAAGTTGCGCTCCTTGTATTTGAGCTCAAACACATCCAATACAACAAAGCAGGAGTAGGGTTTTACACCTCACGGTGGCCCGAACCTGGGTAAATCCCTTGTGTTGATTGTTGTATCTGCTCTTTGTGCTTGCGCATCCCCACAGTTGAACCGCAAAGGGGCCTCGATGGTCCCATAGATGGTCATACGCATGACATCTTTGGCATGCTAGGCAGGGGGATCACTTGCGCGAACCTGATTCAGCAGTCTGCGCGTCACCTTCATCATCATTGTCTTTAATGGCGCCCAAGAAGAAGGGCGCAACCGTAGCAGCTCCATCGACCTCCAAGCTTCCGTCGCAGGCGCCCACAAGCGGCACAGGTGGTGTAGCCGGTGCGGGCGGCGCGGGAGGCGCGACCAGTGCAGGCGGCACAGCCAGCTCGGGTGGAGCAGGCGGAGCGCACAACGCGGGCACTCAACTTCCTCGTCGCTCCGGCGATCGAAGCCACAATGGCGGAGGTGGCGCGGATGGCCAACTCCCGCCTCCTCAGCGCTCTAGCGAGCGTAGTCACTAGAGCAACACCATCTGAACCGGTGCAAGCCACGATCCAGTTGCTGTGGCATCCAAGGATGCTACATCGGGATGCACACCGCGACCATCGCAAGATGGGCGCGACGCGGTTCCGCACGGCGCTGGTGGTTCTGGAGGACGACGACCACATGGCAAGACGCCTGTAGATCGGCCACAAGATCTTCAGGCACCACCGCAACCACGTCAGGACGCTGGCGAACATGCGCCGCAGTAGCAGGCGCGAGATAGAGCTCCTTCCGGCTCGGCCAGAAGTCGAGCAACGTCCCGCGCTTCGCTCCTGGCAATGCCAACCACAGCGGCGGAGGCCATGGCGTGTGCGCAGATGCTGTTGAATTTCCCTCCAGCTGCTGACAAGATGGATGAATGGAGAGCCACCATCTAGAGCCTCATTGGGTTTGCTAAAGCCAGCAAATCACAGCAGGCGGGACGTTCACAACGTCCACAGACGGCGCCGGCAGCTCCAGCTGGTGGCCGTGCCGGAGGTGCTGCGCCAACGGTGCAGTCTCCTTCACGGCAACAACTTCAATGGCAGCAGCAAACTCGCCGATCCATCGAACCCGACGAAGTATCGATGGCCTCTTCGGATTCGCGAGCGCGACAATACCAACGTCAAGTGCTGCGTGATAGGCGGGTAGAAGACGTCTGCACCACCATTGAACGGCGCCGGGAGGCGCGCCGTCAATCCGACGTGCGCAATGGCACAGTCGTTGATGAGCCTGCACCTAACGTTGGCGGGTATCTGCCTTACGAGGTTGGATGCCCAGCCTTCATTCATGAGCTGCGGCAAGTCCGCTGGCCGTCAACCTGGGCTTTCAAGCTAGAATTGCCAGAGAAATACGACGGCAAGCTCAACCCGGCAGAGTTCTTAGGCATCTATACGATCGCCGTGCAAGCTGCCGGGAGGACGAGATGAGAAAGGTCTCGCCAACTATTTCCCATTGGTACTCAAACCCAATGTGAGATCTTGGCTGATGAATTTGCCGGAAGGCTCCATTTCTTCATGGTCCGATTTGTGCAATGAGTTCATTGGTGCTTACACTGGAGGCCACAAGCGTCCTGGTCAACCCAGTGATCTACATGTGATCCCACAAAGAGATGGCAAGTCTTTGCGGAAGTATATACAGAGATTCAGTCGTGTGCACCACAACATTCCTGATGTCCACCCCACTGCCGTGATTGCTGCCTTTCACACAAATGTGCGCAATCATAGGATGCGGGAGGAGATGAACATCCGGCAAATCAAGACCATCAATGAGCTTTACACGTTGGTGGACAAGTGTGCATGTGCTGAAGAGGGGAGGAGACTTCCCGGGGAGGACGCTGGCGCCGAAGTTGACTCCGAGGATGACGACACCACCACCCCAAAGAAAAAGGGCCGGAAGCTCAACAGGAAGCGCAAAGGCAAGACAGTAATGGCCATTGAGGGCTCCGGCAATGCTACCACCGCCAAGAAGGCCAAGACGGAGAGCTCCGGCAAGGAAGCTGCCGGGTGCGCTGATTGTCAGGAGGCTGCGGTAGGCGAGAAAGCCGGCAAGACTGACGGGCCGTATTGCACGATTCACCGCACCAAGGGCCACGATCTCCAAGAGTCCCGGCAAGTCGAACAACTTGCCGAAAAGCAAAAGGCTGATTATGAAAAGTGCTACAAGGAGAAGGGCCAAGACGGTGCTGGGGGATCCAGCAAGGGTCGTGGTGGCCGCCACGGCAAGGCCAAACAACAAAAGGAGAAGCCTGCTCGAGGTCGTGACAAGAAGGAGGGTGATGATGATGATGACGAGGATGAAGATGAGTCCAGTGAGCATGAGTTCCAGAAAGCAACCAAAGCCATGTGCATTGACGGAGGCGCATCTTTGCACTCCTCTCATCTCCAACTCAAGCAGTGGGCACGTGAGGTCATTGCGGCAGAACCGGCAGTAGGCTCTCAGATACCACTCAAGTGGTCCCACACGCCCATCATTTTCGATGCTGAGGATCACCCTGATCGCACAACTGTGGTCGGGTGCTTGTCATTGTTAGTTTCACCAACAATCCGCAACCTCAAAGTCACGAAAATGCTGGTTGACAGTGGGGCCAGCCTGAACTTGATTTCACCAGATGTAATCAAGAGGTTACAGATTCCCGATGAAGATCTCAAGCAATCAGGCACGTTTCAAGGGGTCAATCCGGGAAGGAGCCAGCCTAAGGGAAAAATTACTCTGCCGATGACATTTGGCGGTGAGTTGAATTATAGGACGGAGAAGATTGCCTTTGACGTCGTTAAGATTCCTCTACCATACAATGGAATTCTTGGCCGCCCAGCCCTGGCGAAGTTTATGGCAGCATCACATTATGCCTATAACACGCTCAAGATGCCAGGACCGATGGGTGTCATCACTATCAACTCTGACAAGAAAGATGTAGTCATCTGCATCGACAAGCTTTATAGGGAAGCAGTTGCAGCATCTGCCGCCAAGGCACTTGCTCCTACCGGCAAAGCTGAGAAGAGCAAGAAGACCGGCAAGACCTCCGACAAGGCTTCCGGGAAGCGCACCTCCTCGGAGTGTTGCGCACCCGTCGATGATGTGCCGGAGAGCTCTACCAGCAAAGGCAAGAAATCCAGAGCTACTCCACCACCGACGAAGAAAGTGTCGGCGAAGGAGGACGGCATGGGCGGTACGTTCACCGTCAATGCCACTCTTAACAACAAATAGGAAAGTGCGCTCGTTGCCTTCCTGCGGTCGAATGTCGATATGTTTGCATGGCAACCATCTGACATCCCCGGTGTTCCCAGGGAGGTAATTGAGCACCACCTTGTCGTCTGTCCTCATGTGCGGCCCGTCAAGCAGAAGGTCAGGAAGCAAGCTCTGGAGCGGCAATAGTTCATTGCTGAAGAGATTAAAAACTTAGAAGTGGCAGGCTTGGTTAGAGGGGTACTTCATCCAACATCGTTAGCCAATCCAGTTGTTGTGCGCAAAGCAAATGGGAAATGGAGGCTCTGTATTGACTATACCGATATCAATAAAGCTTGTCCAAAAGATCCTTTCCCTTTGCCACGCATCGACCAGATTGTTGACTCTACTGCCGGCTGTGATTTACTCTGCTTTCTTGATGCATATTCTGGTATCATCAGATTTTCATGGCCAAGGAGGATGAGGAGAAAACCGCATTTATCACTCCATGTGGCACATACTGCTTCGTGCGTATGACTTTCGGACTGAAGAGTGCTGGTTCAACATTTGCAAGAGCGCTCTAGATTGGTTTTGAGCCCCAGCTGCACAGAAATGTGGAAGCATATATGGATGATATAGTGGTCAAAACCAAGGACAAATCAACCCTCATTCAAGACTTAGAAGAAACATTTGCAAATCTGTGCAAGGTCAATTTGAAGCTCAATCCCGATAAGTGTGTGTTTAGCGTTCCATCCGGCAAGCTTCTTGGGTTCTTTGTATCTCGGCAAGGAATTGAAGCCAATCCCGACAAGATCAAAGCTATTGAGCAGATAGAAGCACCAAAGCGCATCAAGGATGTGCGGCGTCTTGCCGGCTGCGTAGCTGCATTGAGCAGGTTCATCTCCAAATCTGCTGAGCGCGCCTTGCCGTTTTTCAAGATTTTGAAAAAGGTAGGTCCAATGAAATGGACTCCCGAAGCGGAGGCCGCGCTGCAAGATTTGAAGAAGTACCTCTCCTCTCCGCCAACAATAGTTGCGCCTAAGCCGCAAGAGTCGTTGCTACTATACTTGGCGGCAACAAATCAGGTGGTCAGTGTTGCATTAGTGGCAGAGAGAGAAGCTGATGATGAAGACGCAACAATTGCAAGCCCGTCAAACGACAAACAGGAATCTTCTCCGGCAGAGTCTGGTGCCGACAAGTCAGAAACATCGCAAGAAAATGATGCAAGCCGACAAGTGGTGCCGAAGAAGAAAATGGTGCAACACCCAGTTTACTTTGTTAGTTCCCTTTTGCAAGGGGCTAGATCAAGGTACTCTGGTGTGTAGAAACTGCTTTTTGGCCTCCCCATGACCTCGAGGAAGTTGCGCCATTACTTCCAGGCACATGAGATCACCGTTGTCACTCGCTTTCCATTGCAGCATATCTTGAGAAATCCAGATGCAACCGGCAGGATAGTAGAGTGGGCGTTGGAATTGTCAAGTTTTGCACTTAAATTTGAAAGCACTTCAACCATTTAGAGCAGAGCCTTGGCGGAGTTCATTGCAGAATGGACACCAACGCAAGGCAAAGAAATTCAAGAGACTTCTCTCCACGGCAAGGAAACAGCTAAAGAGTGGATCATGTACTTTGACGGTGCCTTCTCGCTGCAAGGTGTCGGTGCCGGAGTGCTGCTTGTCGCACCCACCGGAGAGCACCTCAAATATGTGGTACAGATGCTGATGCGGAGCATCCTATGGACATCACCATGTCAAGAGTCCGTTTGGCAAGTAACACGTGCGACATCTACTTCACGTACATAAAGGTGAATCATCTCCTTTACACATGTTCACTTGACCCCTTCGAGGATGGTATACTACTTGACACTCCTCTCGTGTGCATACATAGGTATTGTCGGAGCTTCACGGATGATGAGGAGGAGTCTAAGCACAAGAGTACAACTACACCATCCACGAGGGAAGCATGGAATAGGAGGAAGAAGAGGATTGTGTCAGCCCAGAAGTACCAGTACAACCGGTCTGAACACCGGTACAACTGGTCCACCGGTACAACCAGTCCACTACCGAACCACGTTCTGTAATCAAGCGGTGCAAGACCGGTACCGCCCTGGTTGTTCCCACAGCTACAGCTTGACCTGTACAACCGGTCCTCCCACTGGTACAACCGGTCCCTACATCCATGAACACCTTTAGGAACCAGTACAGAAGCTCCCAGCGGTACAACCGGTTGGACGACCGGTACAACCGGCCTGCCTGCGCGCAGTGACCCATGTATCTCTCTCCCACTTACCCCTTCGTGACTTGTACTATAAATAGACCTTCCCCTCCTCCATTCTAGGGTTAGCTAAGAATAGATCTAGACATTAGAGCTTAGCTCATGTATCTCCCCTTGTGGGATTCCTCTTGAGAGAGAGAAGATCCCTAGTGGATGCAAGACCTCCTAAGGGAGAAGGATCTACCTAGATCATCAAGAACTCATCTCCTCTTGGATTTGGGATGAACTCTACCTTGTATCTTTCCCTTTGTGGTTCATGTACCTTGTGATCTTGTGTGTTTGTTAGTCTAGTGGATGTGTGATTGGACTTGTTCTTGAGTGTTCCTCTTGTGTTTTCCTCGTGTTCTTCGTAGGATCGCCCTCCAATTCGTGAAATATCGTCAATTAGGGTTCCACCCTACATCATCTTGGATCAGAGCCACGTTGATCACGAATTTGGAGTCCTACCCCCCACTTTCTAGCCTAATTTTGTTTGTTTTATTCCCAATTCGAAAATCCCCACCAAAAATAGCCTCACCAAATTTTTTGCATTTTGTTGGTTCTTGTGATATTTTGTTATGTTTGAGTCACGATTTTGTTGTTTGGCAAGTGGATCTAGCTTTCCCCTAGCATCTCCACCTTCCCCACCACGAAATTCCCTAAAAAAAATTTGTTTCCCCACCAATTTTCGACTTAGAACTCGTGTTTTTCCGCCCAGATCTGAAACCTGGGAATTTTCCCAAGCAGAGCGGTACAACTGGCCCCCAAGGCGGTACAATCGCTACCTCATTCCCTGATACTTCTGCCAACACAAAACTGGAACCCCAGGATGCTCCAGGAGCGGTACAACCGCCCCTCCCAGATTTAGCCTCGGCTGATTACAGTTTTGACCATAACTTTCACATCCGGAGTCCGATTTTGACGTTCTTTAGCTCGTTGGATAGCTATTGAAATCCCCCATCCATATAGATAGGTTCCAATACCATTAGACACCATAAAAAATTTCATTTTGGCATCTTTGCCTAGGCCATAAACCATATCATCCGCAATACCACCATAGCCTTCCACAACCTAAGCCATTTTGATCATCATTGCATTTGTGGTTGCTTGAGTTGTGATTCGAGTCTCCTAAGGTGTTTTGGCTACTTAGAGATGGTTACTTCTTCATCAACCACCACCTCCACTTCCACATTGCCGACTTCACAACCACCACCGCATTCCGCTACCACCATTTGACATTTGACGTTTGAGATTTTGAGTTTGCGGTTTCCATTTCCTAAGGTATTTCGGCTAATTAGGAATGGTTCAACATCGACATCATCGCCACTCATCATCGCCACGGATTCGACATCAACAATGAATCCATCACCCTTTTGACACCGCAACCGTAAGCAAGGATGGTAACCTCGATGACATCATTGTACATTTCCTTGCCATTGCATTGATAGCCCCGAGCCTGTTGCGTCACTTACCTTTCCTATCGAGACTAGCGAGTTGAGAATTGCCGGGCCACACTCATTATGCACCTTAGTGATACGCTTATGCCACATAGCTACATTTAGCGTGCAATCATCTTGCTATCATCATTGTGCCATAAGTCTCTCCCGTCCATATCTTAGATACTTGTCTCATATCATACTTGGCTCAAGCATCAAGCATTGTGGCAAATCATCAAAAAAGAAGAAGAAGAAGCTTTTAACCAAATGAGGAGATACAAAAGATCTTGTAAGCAATAGCGATAGCATTGAGCCATTTTGCATAGTATATCATATTGGATCATACATACATAGCATACTTGGGATTGAAGACGGCACGGTTTCTCTCGTAGGTTGGTGCACAAGCGTATCTAGCCCATTTGAGCAATCGAGCTATTTTCTCTCTAGTATCCGTGCAACATGAGCTTTTTGCGTGGTAACACATTTTGTGCTCATTCCTTGGTTGCGCGGATCCCATCTATCTATTCATGTGTGTTTCATGTGCCACTGTAGCTATTGATCTATTTGCTTTACATTGCAATTTGGTGAATCTTCCTCAACATTTTCGATATCATTAACTAACACTTGCTTGAATTTTGTGCCACTTGTACTAACCAAGCCACTCGATAAGCTTTACTTTGTAGGTGTGAGTGAACAAGTCCCGTACCAATTCCACTATTCTCTCATTTCACATTGAGTGACACGGGATATATCCTCAACTTTGGGAAAAGGTATCTTGGTATTGTTTGTCTCATTTTTTACTCACCTCTACTCGAGTCTTGTGATGGATAGGCAAAGCAAATCTACTTCGGTCTACGCCAACAACGACGAGTTTGATGCCATGAAGAACCACTTGGACGCCAAGATGGATGCTCAAATGGAGGAACTCAAAGCCATCATCAAGATCGGCAAGAGGTCTTCCTCATCTTCAAGAAGACGCTCAAGTGCACATGCTTCCAAGCTACCATCTCCGGCAAGATCACATCGGCATTGACACCATCACCGACTACAATGTGAAGGTCAAGAGCTCAACACCAACCACCACTCTACGACTTCACCATCTACCTTGGCATCTTCGCCAAGCGACTTCAAGGCATCTTCGCCTCTGGACATGTGGCATCTTCGCCGACAAGCACCTCAAGAGAAGCTTCCCAAGCTAAAGTCCACGATTTCCATGAGCTACTACGACCTCGACACCGACCACGAGAATCCTTTCTATGGGACTCAAGACCCCGAGGAGTATCTCAAGTGGGAGCGCAAGATGGACGACTACCTCAAGCTACATCAAGTCCCCTCCGAAGATCAAGTGAAGTGCGCCACAAGTAACTTCCATGACTACGCGTCGACATGGTGGTTTCACACACCTTCGAAGAGCTTCAACATGAGTTGGCCCAAGACGAAGAAAGTGATGCGGCAAGAGTTTTTGCCTTCCACCTACACGGAACATCTTCAACGCCAATTGGAGGACACCATACAAGGATCCAAGTCCCTCGAAGAGTACTTCATGGAGATGAAGAAAGCCTTGCGACGAGCTGGCATGGAGGACCCCATTTGGATGAAGTTCCACTTCATGATGGGATTGAACAATGACATCTCCAAGACTATCTTCCTCGATAACTACGAGTCTCTCGACGACATCTACATTGGTGCTCTCAAGGCGGAACAAGAACTTATGAAGGCCAAGGCTTCTCCACCCCAAGCACACTTCACAACGACCAAGCTCCAAGATGGCGAGCATGAGGATAGTACCACCAAGATGTCCAAGCCTGACGAGCTCCAAGACGATGCTCCCAAGTTTGACTTCACCGCCATCCCTCTTTGTGGCATTGACGATGCCGAGTCTACCATGACTCTTTTTGAAGACGGCATGGCGACGACTACGACTATGGAGCCCCTCAAGGAACATGCTTTGGAGGCGAGCGACAAGGTGGTGAGCAAGGATGATGCTTCCATCTTTGGAGGCGAGAGTGATGATTTGACATCTTCGGCCTTCATCCATGGCGACGGTGACGAGATGATTGCGTACGGGATTTTCCCTTCGACCACGGCAGCGATTGGAGATGACTTGAGTGACATGAGCACCCATATTGAGAGTGAGAGTGAGTTCACCACTAGCCCCATATATGACGAGTTGCCCCAATTTCCCTGTGTGGAGAGCCACAACCCCCACCACTTGAGTGAGATGAGTGACTCCACCATATGTGAGTTTGCGTGCACCTATTTTGAGGGAGTGAGTGAGCCACCACATAGAGAGAGTGAAATAGTTGATAGGTCTTGTGAGTCCATTTCGATTTCTAACGACTTAACCTCTACCTCTATTGTGTCTTCTCATTTGGTGCTAGGTCCCATATATGATGATGCGCCGATCCTCGACGACTTCGTCCTCCCTTTGGACAAGACGATGGCCATGGTGGAATGTGATGCACCCCCCACATGGTTCCATCATGATGAAGATGACCACAATTTGGTCTTTACCACCTCACCTACACCACATGAGTGGAATGACAAAGGTAACATAGATGAAGGTGATGACCTAGTCCCACTAGTGGACATGGATTGCTTTCATGATGATGATCCTCCTATTGACAAGTTTCATGCTAGTATGATTTCCACATGCGATGATTTACCGATTTATGACGAGTTTGATGATTGCCATGTGGAGTCTATTAGTTGTGATGCCATGTTGCATAGGATTTCTTGTGTGAATTCTCTCGGTCACATCATGTTTGACAATCCGCTTGACTTGTCATATGCTATGCATGAGATCAACCACATCGCATCTTTGCAATCTCATCGTAGTAACTATGCATATGCCATCAAAATGAACCCAATTTGCACATATGGCATAGATGACAAGCCCATGGTTATTGGCATTTGTTTTTCTTGTGATGATATTGATATTCTCCCTTTGCATCATTGCCATCATATGCCATGCCATGACCACCTAGCTTCGGACATGCATTGTTTGCCATGTTGTCAATTTTCTCCATATGATGTTTTCGCTATTGCTCATGAGGAGACCCCCATAGTGTCCTCATCCTTATTAGGAGATTTTGACCCATCCTATACATTGCATAATTTCCATGATTTTGTGCACCATATGCATCCCATGAATGCAAATGATATTGATGTGCCATATACTTGCATGCTCAATTTGTATCCCCATCGTGTTATACATAACAATTATTCTTTCATGATGGATGACATGTTCATATACCATGCATCAAATTCTTTGAGCATTGCTTGTTTTGTGCTAACTCTAACGTGCACATACACATCATGATGGATGATGTGTACATTTACCACGCACACACATTCTTTCGCTTGTGTCTTTCTTGTGTAGGTCATCACACTTACTCGTCAACCTCGCAAGCGCATGAGTTGACGAAACGAGCTCTAGAGAGCAATGAAGATGTGCGCCAACATGGAGTGCTTAACCTCCAGCCACCCTCTTCCCGACGAGCCTTCGCGCATTTCTTCTACGTGGCCCTCACATGGTTATGGGTTATTGTCCATTACATATTCTATGCCCATATTGCCATGTTTACTTTGCATGATATGCTCACTCCTATGCCTTTGCCATGCATTTGTGACCCATGCTTTGCATTACACATGATCCATGATTCTACTACTTGTATGTCTATTTGCATGCTTGGTGGAGATATCACTTGCTATTGCCATGTTTGCTTTGTACCCCATGCCCATGATGATACTTTGATCTTGCTTTGTTTTCGTGCTTGCGATATGTCATGTGCATTGCCTATATCTACTATTTGCTCACATGACATGATGGCCATGATTTCCTCTAGTGTGTTGCATCTTTGCACTACTAGTTTGCACGACATGATTGCTTTGCTTGCCTATGTTGCATCACCGATGATTCATACTTGCTTGTTTCATGCGGTTGATGGCATCAATTTCTATGCTTTGCACATGATTGCTATTAAATGTGGTCCAATTGCTCCATATGTTGCCTCTCTCATGCTAGATGATTTGCCATGTATTGAGTGCAACAATGCTTTTAGTCTTGCTAATGAGATTGCCCCCATAGCTTTCTCCCATATACTCGGAGCTTTTGACATATTTCATGTGAAGCATGCTTGTCTTCCTTCTTTGCACCATATTCCTAGTGCCATGAATATATCCATTGTTGCATCATATTATTCATGCATTTGTGCTTCTAATGGTTATGTGCAAGAGAAGAGAACCATCATGATGGATGATGTGCTTATCTACCATGCGCATACGTTCTTTGCTTTGTTGTGTGCATGTGTAGGATACTTGGACTTCGTGTCAACTTCCACTTCAGGTGAGTTAACCATTCGAGCTCTTGAGAGCGAGCCACTTTCGACCAACGTGCTTCTACAACGCATTTGCTACCACTTCGACATTGTGAAGGACGCACAAGGACATACTTTCGAGGTGATATCCTTCTCTTTTGAGAATCCCAACACCATGAGCATGAATATTGTGGATCATACTTCATGTGTTTCTTGCACCATGACACATAGCACACATGCTAGAGATCTTCTTTTGACTTGTCATTGCCACATTGCCATGCCTCATGATATATATGACTTGTGTGTTGCATCGAACATGATTATCCCATGCTATTCCCATGTGTTTGATTGCAACAATGTCATTTCTTCACATATGCCATGCCCCATTGATTGCTACATGCTTGTATTGATTGCCTCACACATGATGAACAATTGCTATTTCCATTGTGTTGAGTGCCACAATATCTTCACTACACCCTATGCACACTATGCTTGGTTTGTCTTGCCCTTAACCCATGTGTTTAGACACTTCATTTTCCTTTGGTGTTGTGAATTATTCATATGCCTACCATCGACCATTTGTTGAGTGCTTGATGCATACTTGCTATGACCTTGAGGTAGATGCTAGTTCTCTTGTCACACATATTAGCATCTCTACCTCCCATTTGCATGCTTGTTTCCATGATGATCTTGATTGTGCTCAATTTATGTGCTTTCATGCCATGTCTCATTCCTTTGTCACACCTTATGTCATCCATGACGACGACACTTGTTGGGTGAATCACCACTTGAATGCTTGGTTTTGCACTAACGCTAACCACATTTGTTTTTCCAAGTGTTTGTTGTCCTTGCTCCTTTTGAAGGAATCACATGACGGTGCGACAATGGAGAGTGCACATTTCGAGCTACAAGATGATAATTTCTTGGCGATCGTCCACTTCTATACTGCGACGACATCTCTTTCCCATGGTGATTTGGATTGTAATCTGAGGATGGATCTTTCCCAAGGGGGAGGGGATGATGCGGAGCATCCTACGGACATCACCATGTCAAAAGTCCGTTTGGCAAGTGACACATGCGACATCTACTTCGCATACATAAAGGTGAATCATCTCCTTTACACGTGTTCACTTGACCCCTTCGAGGATGGTATACTACTTGACACTCCTCTCATGTGCATACATAGGTATTGTTGGAGCTTCACGGATGATGAGGAGGAGTCTAAGCACAAGAGTACAACTACACCATCCAGGAGGGAAGCATGGAAGAGAAGGAAGAAGAGGACTAGGTCAGCCCAGAAGTACCAGTACAACCGGTCTGAACATCGGTACAACCGGTCCACTACCGCCCAACTACCGGTCCATGTTCTGTAATCAAGCGGCGCAAGACCGGTACCGCACCGGTTGTTCCCACAGCTACAGCCTGACCGGTACAACCGGTCCTCCCATCGGTACAACCGGTCCCTACTTCCACGAACACCTCCAAGAACCGGTACAGAAGCTCCCAGCGGTACAACCGGTGGGACGACCGGTACAACCGGCCTGCCTGCGCGCAGTGACCCTTGTATCTCTCTCCCACTTACCCCTTCGTGGCTTGTACTATAAATAGACCTTCCCCTCCTCCATTCTAGGGTTAGCTAAGAATAGATCTAGACATTAGAGCTTAGCTCATGTATCTCACCTTGTGGGATTCCTCTTGAGAGAGAGAAGATCCCTAGTGGATGCAAGACCTCCTAAGGGAGAAGGATCTACCTAGATCATCAAGACGTCATCTCCTCTTGGATTTGGGATGAACTCTACCATGTATCTTTCCCTTTGTTATTCATGTACCTTGTGATCTTGTGTGTTTGTTAGTCTAGTGGATGTGTGATTGGACTTGTTCTTGAGTGTTCCTCTTGTGTTTTCCCCGTGTTCTTCGTAGGATCGCCCTCCAATTTGTGAAAGATCGTCAATTAGGGTTCCACCGTACATCAGATGCACTTTCCCAGGGAGAAAGCTACAAACAACACTGCTGAGTATGAAGGGCTTCTTGCTGGTCTTAGAATCGCAGTGGACCTTGGAATCAGAAAGTTGATTATCTGTGGCGACTCGCAGCCTGTTGTGAAACAAGTCAATAAAGATTACCAGAGCCCATTGATGGAAGCATATGTGGAAGAAGTGAGAAAATTGGAAGAGCACTTTGACGGATTACAAACAGAGCACATCCCTCGTGCGGAAAACAGCATTGCTGATGATCTTTCAAAGCGTGCCGCCCAAAAGCTACCTGTGGAACCAGGAACTTTTGTGCTCCATTTGACTCAACCCTCTATGATACCATCAACGCGGACAAGCAAAAGAAGAAAGTTGAACACCCGCAAGTAATTTCCAGCAGATGCTCCCAGAAGCCGCCGACAAGGAAGTTGCTTGAGACAACACTGTGTTTACCGGTGAGCAGCAGCCTCGACTAGAACCCCAAGTTATTGCCATCAAGGCAAGCGCTCCCACACCTTAAGAGATGCCTTTAGTCCTTGTCGTCGAGCCGCAAGCTCCGGCATGGGCGCAGCAGATTGTCCATTTCCTTCAAACAGGAGAACTTCCCGATGACTAGGAAGAAGCTGAAAAAGTAGCCCGTCAGTCAAGTATGTACCAATTTGTTGACAACATTCTGCACAAAAAAAGACCAATGGGTTGAAATTGAAGTGTATTTGACGGGAAGATGGACTGAAGCTGTTGGCGGAGATACATGGAGGCATGTGTGGCTCTCACATAGGATCAAGGGCCCTTGTCGGCAAAGCTTTCCAGCAAGGCTTCTAATTGCCCACTGCTCTCCAGGATGCAACTGCGCTAGTAACCAAGTGTGAAGCGTGTCAGTTCCATTCCAAGAATATACATCAGCCAGCTCAAGCTCTTCAAACAATACCTCTCTCCTGGCCCTTCTCGGTCTGGGGGCTTGATATCTTGGGCCCCTTTCCCCGTGCTACCGAGGGCTTTGAGTTCTTGTATGCCGCGGTCGACAAGTTCACAAAGTGGCCTGAGGTAGAGCTAGTGAGGAAGGTGACAGCACAGTCAGTCGTCAAGTTCTTTAAAGGGATAGTTTGCCGTTTTGGAGTTCCCAACAGGATCATCACCAACAACAGCACACAATTCACGAGCCGCACCTTCATGTAGTACATCCAAGACCTTGGAAGCAAAATCTGTTTTGCGTCTGTCGCTCACCCGAGAAGCAATGGCCAAGCGGAGAGGGCAAATGTGGAAGTGATGTGTGGCCTCAAGACAAGAACTTTCGACAAGCTGCGCGGGTGCGGAAGGCACTGGATTGATGAGTTGTCGGCGGTTCTTTGGTCATTCAGGACGACACCAAATCGAGCCCCCAGCCAGACACCCTTCTCCCTAGTCTATGGTGCAGAGGCGGTGCTCTCCACAGAACTCATATACGGGTCACCTCGAGTGCTTGCTTATGATGAAGTAGAGCAAGAGCAGTTGCGGCAAGATGATGCCACACTCCTTGAGGAAGATCGTCTTCGGGCTGCTATGCGAGCTGCACGCTACCAGAAAGCTTTGCATCGCTACCATAGCTGCAAGGTTCATGCCCGAAGCCTTGAGGAAGGTGACCTTGTTTTTCAGCGTGTCCAGTCCGCCAAGAAATCAAACAAGTTGACGCAAAAGTGGGAAGGCCCTTATTGGGTAGTGCGAGTCACCAGACCTGGCGCATTCCGTCTAGAGACCAAAGATGGCACTCCAGTGCAAAACTCATGGAACATTGAGCATCTTCGCAAGTTCTACCCATAAGGCGCAGTTACCGGGCCCCCCGGTAACACCTTTTGTACGAGTCTTGTCGGCAAGACATTTAACCCTTTGTACAAAGCCAGGCACAGACCCTGTGCATAAATGAAATAAAGCTAAGTGTTTCTCAACTCTTTGTTAGAATACATTTTTACTTGTGTATGATTACATGTGATGTTATGTTACACTTCGCCTTGTATGAAACGATTAACGAGCCGTCAAGGTCTCCAACCTCCTCTTTCTCTTCTGTCTTTTTCTCAAAGGACAGAAGGTTCCCTTGCTTGCAAGTTTCCCGGGGGGTGATGGTGCGGATACCACCAAATGACGTTCAAGTGATCATTTTACAACAAGGAGTACAGCAAAGAAAAAGATAAGTTGAAAAACTTCAAAACAAATTCTTTTTTGTAGTTGCAATCTACCTTGAACGATTTTTGCCTTTGTATGAGAAACCTGCATGCTATGGAACCTTGTCGTGATCAGTTGCGCTCTTACTTTGTTTCGAGTCCTCTAAACAACTTACGTAGCCGCATTGAGATCGTCAAAGGTAAACTTGCCGGCAGCGGCACTTCCGGTAGGCTACTAAGGATCCGTACCTCAAGCGTTCGCGGCAAGAGCGTGCGCACTGGCAAGCCTTCGGCAAGCGCAGGGTATAAAAAATCATGCAAAGACAAGATAAAGCAAGGAAAATAGCATACATCCATTCCATTAGCATAAGTTGCATTACATCACAAACACAGTGCAGATCTAACTTAAGATCAAATTTGTCTTTTACATGATAGCACTGGTGACAAATACAATGACAAGGCTAATTCTGAAGATCGCCATGATGCTTGGGAACATGAAGGACTCTATCAGCTATTGGGGCAACAATCTTGTCGATAGCTGTGATGTCAGTGTTCTGCGGTAAGCTCTTGAAGGCCCCGGAGAGATCAACATCAGGATTGTGATATGCAACTTTGACAAGCACCTTATAAAGGATGTCGTGGCCAAATTTCCGGGATTCATTGGCAAATGAAGCAGATCTTTCTTTGTGATAAGTTTTCAAGGCATCAATAAGACCATCGAAGAATTTGGTCAGCCTAGCGCTGGCAGCCTCCTTGTCGTTGACTGTGAAGCTCCAACTCCGCATATGCATGACAGCAAGTTGAGCAGTTATGCCTTCGGCAATATTGACGAGCATGTTGGTCTAGAGGGAGAGAACTTCTCGCAGCTGGGTGAACTTGTTTTCAGCATCTGCTCGCGAGGTCTCTTTTGCTTCAAGCTTTTCTGTCAAGATTATATCTTTCTCCTTGGTGGATTCAAGATCTTTCTCCAAAGTGGCAAGTTTAGCTTTTAGATCTTCTATTGCTTTGGCGGCCTTATTAAGATCTTGGCTTTTGGATGTTAGCTGCGTCTGCAGCTCCCCTAGGGTATGAGCTGCCTTCTATGCTGCATCTTTAAGAGTCTCGATCTCCTTATTGTTGTCGGCAAGATCTTCCTTTAGCTTGCTCACTTGTGATTCTAAATCTGCCTTGGCAGAAGCAGCAGTAGCAACCTCATCAGTGGCTTCCTTGAGCTTGGCGGCGCTTTCTCGAGCTTGAGTTTCAATGGATTCTTTATGATTCTTCTCCAGCTCTTGTGTCCTTTGCTCAAGGAGCTTTTCAATCTCTTCATCCTTGCCACGGAGTTTGGCGGGAAGGGCGTCTTCTTGAGCGGCAAGATCTTTTTCCCTGGCGTTGAGCTGCACCTCGCGCTCTGCCAGCTTGCCGTCAAGGGCTGTTGTTTTCTCCTTAGCAACATCGAGTTTTTCCTCCTGCCTTTTGAGATTGCGAGATTGTTCATTAAACCATGTGCGGATCTCCTCTGCCTTCTCCTTTAACTTCTCTTCGGCTAGCTCCAAGGCTTTGTGCTCTTCTTGAAGTTTGTCCCAATGTCTGCTATAGCGATCTTGCACATCCTTAAAACCGGCAGCCATGGTTTTTAGGAAAGAAAGATCTGCCACGCTGTCAGCAGTGTTATCTGCTTCAGTGGTACTTTGGGAGAAGGGGATTAAAATTTGAGCAATTTCATCATCAAAGTTTGGCCCTCCAGTACCAGACCAGTTGGGGGACTCCAGATCCTTGCTGAGGAGCGACAAGCGTCAAAGCATCCGTCAAGACTTATGTGCTTGGTGCTGTAGGATGATTGTCGGGATTTGATTTGTCAGGACCAACCAATACCATTTCTGTATCTGCCTGAACGGGGTCAGACGTGTTGCCGGAGGACTTCTCTAGTTCTTCGAGGGCTTTCCTAGCCTCTTCAATGACATACATGGCAGTCTGTTCAGCAGAAATCTTGGCAGTCTCATGAGCAGCGCTCTTTGCAATTTCTTCTATATCTGCAGTAATTTCCCCTTCTTCGGGAGCAGCTAGATCTACAATGTTGGATAGAGGCAAAGAGCAGAAAGAAATTCAATTTACAAGTCAAGTTCAAGAAAACAAAGATTTGGAGAGTACTTGGATGCAAGCAGATTACCTGTTGGGTTCTGTTGAGAAGGGATGTCCCCTTCCCCGGCAACCTTAGTTGTCGTCGCACAGTTATCAGCGGTTTCGCTTGCCGGTACGACCTCGGTGCGGACAGGCTCATCAGTGGAAGCCCTTGCCGGTGAAGCGCTTTCCGGGATGATGGTTGACGGAGGAGCCATGACGGGATCTGCCTCCGGGCTCTCTTCCTCCTGGTGAACTTCTCCCATCTCTTTGTCAAGATTAGAAGAAAGAACATCAGCGCCGGTGCTCGCGAGCGTTCGGTGTAATGAGAACCAGGGTCTCATCAACCTTCTTAGCATGGGTCATTCCCGTCCAGGATTGTTGCCTGGCAACCCCAGCGAGGCCAAGCTTCCCGGCGAATAACATATCTGGCAAGAATTATATTAGCAAGCAAGAACAAGAGCTCATTGGGGAGAAGCTTCTTCCCAGCGGCATGATCTCCTAGCAAGACGAGACCCGGCAAGCCTTGCCGGGGGACAGCTGGGAACAAACACAAGATTATCAAGAAGGCATTCAAGCTAATGATCAGAACATAGAGAACCGAAGGCCGGTTTCCCGGCAAGATCTTGCCGGGAAGGCTCGCAAAGACCCGGCAAGGTCTCGCACCCGGCAAGATCCCTCCGTACTGCCACCGCTCCAGCGCAGCGATCAGCCTGTCGTTTAGGGCTTGTCCTCCTGGATGCGTGTGATGGCACTAACGGCGGGTGAGGTTAAGCGGTGCTGATGGGACGGGCTCTTTTTCCGTCCCCAAGAAAGTAAGGGACAACTAAGTAGAGCATTAAATGTGTTTTGTCCTAAGTCGTCAGAGATAATCATGTAACACTGTAGCAACTTTACACCTCTTGTACTTACTGTTCGCCACTGTTGGTGACCCCTTGGACGTATAAAAGGAGGCCCAAGGCGAAGCTACAGGGGGGAGAGGACCTTCTGGCCCATTCTGCATGCGTAGCTCTTGAACACACTGTTCATCGCAAGTGCTCCGTGTACTTGAGCTTAAGAACACCCACAATAAAACCAAACCAGGAGTAGGGTTTTACGCTTCTCAGCTGCCCGAACCTGGGTAAAGATCCCCGCGTTGATTGTTGGATCCGCTCTTTGTGCAAATCTTTTCCCTAGCCAAACCGTAAAAGGGATCTAAGCGATCCCATAGGTGTCGTACGCCGACACCTGCGGAAACTGCACCACAGTCTCGTGCTAGGGGCTGGGCTGGGGGCTGGTAATAGCAGCATCAGAAGATGTCACTCCCCGCCCAGCACTTGTCGCAGGCTCGTGTTTCTCTGCAGCTTTGATTCACTTTGCCCTACGCACGAGTGTTTCTCTATCTCTGTGAAGACAAAGGAAATCAAGTCAAAATGACAGTCAAGACAACATCAAGATTTGACAAAGATAGATGGTTGTACTTACTCCTCGTCCTCACGGTCGCTATGGACAGAGTGGTCATATCTTATTAGCGGAGGTGATTCCCTGGCCCTCTTAATTGCTGGTGGAGGCAAAGCTGCCGGTTGTGAAGATCCAACTTCTCCGGCAACTTCTTGCCGGGAAGAAGTACATTGAGCTCGAGGACACCGAGTTGCTTGCCGGAGAACTTCTTGTTGCTGGCCAGTTCTAGTGGTCGTCTTCTTCACGACAGGACCTGTTCCTGATGAAGAGGGGCGCACTAACTCCTGGCTGGCTGCTTTTCGAAGAACACGTCCTTTCTTCTTCGGAGCTTGGAGTTCTCCTTCTTCTTCGGATTCACCTGCAACTTCTTCCCCGGCAGGCTTCTCTTGATGCTCTTCGGCGATTTCTTCATTGGGGTTCTCTTCCTCCTCTTCACTTGCCGCAGCCCGGGAACCACAAGCCTTGCTGGCTCTCAAGGCTTCTTCGGCCCTGCTGGCGATATACGCCAACTCTTTGTCTTTGGTGGCGTGGATGAGATCCTTCTCTTCTCGAGTGGCCCTCTCCGTCAAGTTGGCAGCCCAAGCCATTTCATCTTCAAGCGAAGGTTTTTGCCAGTTAGCTTCGACTCCATGAGCATTGCACTCATGCATCATTGCAAAGATGGAATCCTTGGCGGAATTGATGCACAGTGGAATAACTTTAGCTGACAAGTGAAATTTGCCAGAAACTCTAAATAGTTGATGGCAAAGACTGATGTGCTCTAGGACTGTCAAATTATTACCCAGCCCTCTGTATAGCCGCATGATGTCAATAGCATTCTGATATTCCCAAGCATATCTCTGTCTCTTCTACAGCGGCGCGATGCGTCACCGGAGGAAATCGGCCCCCACCATCTCAATGGTTAGGCCGGCAGCCTTGAGGCGAACAATCTGATTCAGTGTCGGGGTGAGTTTCTTGTCATAGGCGGCATAGTCACTCCTGTCCTTGCCGTGCTCGATCTTCTCCGTTCGAGGCACACAGAAACCGGGGAAGTCATTTTCCTTAATCCAGCACCACTCTACCCGCCACTCTTCCCACTTCAGATGCAGTAGACCAGCAAGATATTTCTACTTGGCTTTAGTCCGAGGGATCCAGGTCACGCTGCCGGAAAGCGCATCACCCTCGATGTGGGGAATGAAGAAATGGCAAAAAAGAGCAACATAGGGGACGACTCCAGCGAAACTTTCACACATATGGGCGAAAACTGACATGCAAGTCATGGCATTCGGAGTGAAATCCAGAAGCCGGAACCCAAATGTGTACATCAACTCAGTGAAGAAATCAGAATAAGGGGGCACCAAACCGCAGTAAAAATATGCGCAGAAGAATGGATACACATCTCCAGATGGCTTGCTGTCAGCAGGGTGTACCACTGGAGCTATGTGATCTTTGGTGTCTCTCCCCCACATATATGCATACCTCTCGATGAGGGTGTTCTTGTCTAGAGCCGGCGGCGAGAAGACCGCATTTTCCCTCCGCCGTTGCCCCAATTCCGCCGTCCTCCTCTCTGGTTCTAGATCAATGAGCTTTGAGGGTTTCTTCCCCTCTGTCTCAGCCTTTTTTGGTGCCATGATCGCTCAGAAGAGAAGGGGAGTGTGGAAGAGATGTGAATCGGTGGCGGCGGCGGCGGAACCTGTTTTGGCGAAAGGAAGAAGATGATGGAGCGAAGGGCAAGGGTAAATGGGCAATGCCCCCTCGCGGTTGCTTTTTATGGGGAAGGCGTGGGGGGCTGGCTCTTTACTGTCTAATGTTGCAGCACTTTTTGCAGGCGCATGATACGTCTCCAATGTATCTATAATTTTTCATTGTTCCATGCTATTATAGTATCAATCTTGGATGTAATTATATGCCATTATATATCATTTTTTGGGACTAACCTATTAACCTAGTGCCCAGTGCCAGTTGCTGTTTTTTGCCTGTTTTTGCCTTTTCAGAAAATCATTATCAAACGGAGTTCAAACGAAGAAAAAACTTTGGATTAATTTTTTTTGCACCAGAAGAGACCCTGGAAGCTTCGGGAGAAGACCACAGGAGTCATGAGGAAGTGACAAGTCCAGGGGCGCGCCCAAGGGAGGTAGGCGTGCCCCCCAGGCTAGTGGGCCCCTCGTGGCACCTCTTGACCTAATTCCAGCACTATAAATTCCAAAATATTCCCCGTATACCAAAAAGACAGAAGAGAAAACCTTTCTGCCCCCGCAAGCCTATGTACTTCGGCGATCCCATCTGGAGGCCTTTTCCGGTACTCTGCCGGAGGGGGACTCGATCACGGAGGGCTTCTTCATGAACCTTGCTGCCCTTCTGATGATGTGTGAGTAGTTTACCACAGACCTACGGGTCCATAGCTAGTAGCTAGATGGCTTCTTCTCTCTCTCTTTGATCTTCAATACCATGTTCTCCTTGATGTTCTTGGAGTTCTATCCGATGTAATCTTCTTTTGCGGTGTGTTTGTTGGGATCCGATGAATTGGGAGTTTATGATCAGATTATTCATGAGAACTATTTGAGTCTTCTCTAAACTCTTTTATGCATGATTTTTATAGCTTTCTATTACTCTCCAATCTATCCGTTTGGTTTGGCCCACTAGATTGATTTATCTTGCAATGGGAGAGGTGCTTTGTGATGGGTTCAATCTTGCGGTGCACAATCCCAGTGACAGAAAGGGACATGACACGTATTTGTATTGTTGCCATTAAGGATAAAAAGATGGGGTTTAATCATATTGCTTGAGTTTACTTTGTCTACATTATGTCATCTTGCTTAAGGCGTTACTCTGTTTTATACTTAATACTCTAGATGCATGCTGGATAGCGGTCGATGAGTGGAGTAATAGTAGTAGATGCAGGCAGGAGTCGGTCTACTTGTCTCGGACGTCATGCCTATATACATGATCATTGCCATGAATCCATCATAATTATTTTCTTTTCTATCAATTGCCCAACAGTAATTTGTTTACCCACCGTATGCTATGTGTTCAAGAGAGAAGCCTCTAGTGAAAACTATGGCCCCTGGGTCTACCTTTATCATATATTGAAATCCAAAAATACCTTAATGCAGTTTATTTACTTTTATTTTATTTTGCAATTTACTTTTCTATCTATCACTATCAGAATTAATCCTTGCAAGTAACCGCGAAGGGGGTTGACAACCCTCTTATTTGCGTTGGGTGCAAGTGTTTGCTTTTGTGTGTGTATGTGCTGCTAACAAGGTTCTGTGTGGTTCTCCTACTGGATTGATAATCTTGGTTCTTAACTGAGGGAAATACTTATCTCTACAATACTGCATCATCCTCTCCTCTTCGGGGAAATTCCAACGCAGTTTACAAGTAGCAGGATGAATTTCTGACGCCGTTGCCGGGGAGACATCACCAAAACCTATCAAGTACCTTCGCACAAACTATCATCTACTTGCTCTTATTTTCATTTGCCTTTTTATTTGCATTTGCCTCTCGTTTTCATCTCCCCCACTTCTAAAACAATTCTACAAAAAATACAAAAATATTTTGTGTGCTATCTTCGCTTGCTAAAAATCTATTGATATGGATCCTCATCCACTAGCTAATCTTTTCAAAAGATCCAATTATGATGAACAAATTTCTAGTGAGTTGAGTGCACTTGATTATCTCTATGAAGTTTTGCTTGAAAATCATGAATCTAAAAATTGTGATGAAGTGTTGAAAGGAGAAATTTATAAAGTGATTCATGATAGCTCTTTAAATGAAAAGCATGATTGCAATGATGTTATTATAAATTCTATTAATGACAATTGTGCTAATGATATGCAAAACTACAAGCTTGGGGATGATGATTTTGTGATATCCACTACTCATTGTAATGATCATGATTGGGGTGATGCTTCGTATGATCTTGAAAATTTATTTAAGCCTCATGATGAATATGTTTGCAATAATATTTAAAGTGGGTTTGGAAGAGTGTCAACTTTAGGTAATAATGATCCCACTACTTTGGAGAATTATCAATATCGTGAATTTTTTGATAAAAGTGGGTTTGGAGAGGTCATGACTTTAGTTAATGTTAATCCCACTATCTTGGAAGATTATAAGACTTTTATGCATGTGGATCATGAAGAGAATATTTTATGTGATATCTATATTGTTAAATTTGATTATGATCCTACATGTAACTATTATGACATAGGAAAATATGGTTATTGGAATTTTCATGTTGAATTACCTCTCTTGAAGATCAAATTGTTAGTGTTTTGTTCTTCTTCTTTGCATATGCTAGATACTTTTTGTATTGATAATTTGTTTGCTTACAAAATGCCTATGCATAGGAAGTATGCTAGACTTAAATGTGTTTGTCACATGTCTTATGATGCTCTCTTTGTGTTTCCATTATTATCTTTCATATGAGCATAAATAAAATCTCAAGCCTATCTTAATGGCTATAAAGAAAGAGCTTGTTGGGAGACAACCCAATAGTTATCTTTTCTGTTTTGTGTGTTTACACAATTGTATCCTCTGTTATGATTGTGATTTTTATCTTTTAATTAGTGTTTGTGCCAAGTAATGCCTTTGGGATGATTTGGATGATAGTATAATTGATGCTGTTTGAAATCAAAAACTTTTGCATCCAGTGCTGGAATTTTGATTTTTTGCTGGAGCATCAGAACCTTCTGAATTTTTTATACATTATTGATATATGAATTTTTTATGTTGTTCTAATTTTTCAGAATTTTTGGAGTTACAGAAGTATGGCTTTTAAATAGATCTTTATAGACTGTTCTGTTTTAGACAGATTCTGTTTTTGTTGCATAGTTTGCTTATTTTGATGAATCTATGGATCGTATCGGGGGGTATGAGCCATGGGGAATTTGGAGTAAAGTATAATTATTCCAATATTAAATATGAATCAATTTACAGCAGTACCTAAAGTTTAAGCTTTTTTTGTTATACTAACAGATCTCACGAGGTTTCTGTTGAGTTTTGTGTGCTGAAGTTTTCAAGTTTTGGGTGAGACTACGATGGATAAAGGAATAAGGAGCGGCAAGAGCCTAAGATTGGGGATGCCCATGGCACCCCAAGGTAATATTCAAGGAAGACTCAAGCATCTAAGCTTGGGGATGCCCCAGATGGCATCCCCTCTTTCGTCTACAATCTATCGGTAACTCACTTGGAGCTATATTTTTATTCATCACATGATATGTGTTTTACTTGGAGCGTCTTGTGCTATAGTTTGTTTGCTTGTGTTTGATTTTTAGTTTGCCACAATCATATTTTATGAACATACCTTTTTGAGAGGGACACACATTATTCGTGATTTGTTAGAATACTCTATGTGCTTCACTTATATCTTTTGAGCTAGGCAGTTGCTCTAGTGCTTCACTTATATCTTGTAGAGCACGGCGGTGGTTATATTTTAATGAAATAATTGCAATCTCATGATTCACTTATATCTTTTTGAGAGTCTAATAAATAGCAATGGTAATATGCATGGGTTATGAATTTGGTCCTAATATGATAGGTATTCAAGAGGAATATAATAAAAACTTTCATGTAGATCACTGAATATGATTAGTTTGATTCCTTGCAATAGTTTTGCGATATTAAGATGGTAATATGGGGGAGGTACTAGTAGATAATTGTGGTTTAGTAAGAATATTGGTGTTAAGGTTTGTGATTCCCGAAGCATGCACGTATGATCTGTCGTTATGCTAAGAAGTTGGAGCATGATTTATTATTGATTGTCTACCTTATGAGTGGCGGTCAGGGACGAGCGATGGTCTTTTCCTCCCAATCTATCCCCTTAGGGGCATGTGTAGTAGTACTTTGCTTCGAGGGCTAATAAAATTTCGCAATAAGTACGTGAGTTGTTTATGACTAATGTGAGTCCATGGATTATACGCACTCTCACCTTTCCGCAATTTGCTAGCCTCTTCGGTACCATGCATTGCCCTTTCTCACATCAAGAGTTGGTGCAAACTTCGCCGGTGCATCCAAACCCCGTGATATGATATGCTCTATCACTTATAAGCCTCCTTATATCTTCCTCAAAACAGCCACCATACCTACCTATTATGGCATTTCCATAGCCATTCCGAGATATATTTCCATGCAACTTCCACCGTTCTTTTTATATGACACACATCATCATTGTCATATTGCTTTGCATGATTATATAGCTGACGTGGTATTTGTTGCTCAGCCACCATTCATCATTTTTCATACATGTTACGCTAGTATCATTAAACATCCTGGTACACTGCCAGAGGCATTCATATAGAGTCATATTTGTTCTAGCTTCGAGTTGTAATTTTGAGTTGTAAGTAAATAGAAGTATGATGATCATCATTATTAGAGCATTGTCCCAGTGAGGAAAAAAAAGAAAAAAAGAGAAAAAAAGGCCAAAAAGAGCCCACGAAAAAAAGAGAAAGAAAAAAGAAAAGAAAAAAAATAAAAATGAGAGAAAAAGAGAGAAGGGGTAGTGTTACTATCCTTTTCCATACTTGTGCTTCAAAATAGCACCATGTTTTTCATATAGAGAGTCTCCTATTTTGTCACTTTCATATACTAGTGGGAATTTTTCATTATAGAACTTGGCTTGTATATTCTGATGATGGGCTTCCTCAAAATGCCCGAGGTCTTCATGAGCAAACAAGTTGGATGCACACCCACTTAGTTTTCATGTTGAGCTTTCATACACTTATAGCTCTTAGTGCATCCATTGCATGGCAATCCCAACTCCTCGCATTGACATCAATTGATGGGCATCTCCATAGCCCGTTGATTAGCCACGTCGATGTGAGACTATCTTCTCCTTTTTGACTTCCCCTTATTAATCTCTACCACCACATTCTATCCCACTCATAGTGCTATGTCCATGGCTTGCGCTCATGTATTGCGTGGGGGGTTGAAAAAGCTGAAGCGCGTTAAAAAGTATGAACCAATTGCTCGGCTTGTCATCGGGGTAGTGCATGATAAATACTTTGTGTTAAGAAGATGGAGCATGACAGGATTATATGATTTTGTTGGGATAACTTTCGTTAGCATTTTTATTATGAAAGGCATGACTGCTTATTAGTATGCCTGAGTATTGATGTCTTTATATCAAATTATAGACTATTGCTTTGAATCACTCGGATCTTAATATTCATACTGTATGGAGAATTACATGATGAAACATGTTAGGTAGCATTCCACATCAAAAATTCTATTTTTACCATATACCTACTTGAGGACGAGCAGGAATTAAGCTTGGGGATGCTTGATACGTCTCCAACGTATCTATAATTTTTTATTGTTCCATGCTATTATAGTATCAATCTTGGATGTTTTATATGCAATTATATGCCATTATATATCATTTTTTGGGACTAACTTATTAACCTAGTGCCCAGTGCCAGTTGCTGTTTTTTGCCTGTTTTTGCCTTTTCAGAAAATCATTATCAAACGGAGTCCAAACGAAGAAAAAACTATGGATTAATTTTTTCTGGACCAGAAGAGACCCTGGAAGCTTCGGGAGAAGCCCAGAGGAGTCACGAGGAAGCGACAAGTCCAGGGGGCGCGCCCAGGGGGTAGGCACGCCCCCCAGGCTTGTGGGCCCCTTGTCGCACCACTTGACCTAATTCCAGCGCTATCAATTCCATAATATTCCCCGTATACCAAAAAGACAGAACAGAAAACCTTTCCGCCGCCGCAAGCTTTTGTTCTTATGCGATCCCATATGGAGGCCTTTTCCGGTACTCTGCCGGAAGGGGGAATCGATCACGGAGGGCTTCTTCATCAACATTGTTGCCCTTCCAATGATGTGTGTGTAGTTTACCACAGACCTACGGGTCTATAGCTAGTAGCTAGATGGATTCTTCTCTCTCTTTGATCTTCAATACCATGTTCTCCTAGATGTTCTTGGAGTTCTATCTGATGCAATCTTCTTTTGCGGTGTGTTTGTTATGATCCAATGAATTGTGAGTTTATGATCAGATTATTCATGAGAAATATTTGAGTCTTCTCTGAACTCTTTTATGCATGATTGTTATAGCTTTGTATTTCTCTCCGATCTATCTGTTTTGTTTGGCCAACTAGATTGATTTATCTTGCAATGAGAGAGGTGCTTTACGATGGGTTCAATCTTGCGGTGCTCAATCCCAGTGAAAAAAAGGGACATGACAGGTATTTGTATTGTTGCCATTAAGGATAAAAAGATGGGGTTTAATCATATTGCTTGAGTTTACTTTGTCTATATCATGTCATCCTGCTTAAGGCGTTACTCTGTTTTATACTTAATACTCTAGATGCGTGCTGGATAGCGGTCGATAAGTGGAGTAATAGTAGTAGATGCAGGCAGGAGTCGGTCTACTTGTGTTGGACGTGATGCCTATATACATGATCATTGCCATGAATCCGTCATAATTATTTGCTTTTCTATCAATTGCCCTAATTTGTTTACCCACCGTATGCTATGTGTTCAAGAGAGAAGCCTCTAGTGAAAACTATGGCCCCCGGGTCTACCTTTATCATATATTAAAATCCAAAATACCTTGCTGCAATTTATTTACTTTTATTTTATTTTGAAATTTACATTTCTATCTATCACTATCAGAATTAATCCTTGCAAGTAACCGCTAAGGGGATTGACAACCCTCTTATTTGTGTTGGGTGCAAGTGTTTGCTTTTGTGTGTGTAGGTGTTGCTAACGAGGTTCTGTGTGGTTCTCCTACTGGATTGATAACCTTGGTACTTAACTAAGGGAAATACTTATCTCTACTATACTGCATCATCCTCTCCTCTTCGGGGAAATCCCAACCTAGTTTACATGTAGCAGCGCACTACCACAAACCGCTGCTCCATCCCACCTCTCCTACGACTCGCATTAAATGCGGGACGTGGGCGTGCAAAAGAGAAGTCATCATCACAATATTTACGGCAGTAACTCTTCGCCACGTGTCTGCGCATTTGTTTGGGCCTAGCCCAACGACGCTTCGGACGCGCGTGTGGCCCAGGCCCAGGGGCTCTTGTCGTTGTATAAAACATGGGCATTTTATACCCTGACTTATGCATAGACAGTGGTAGCTTTCCTGATTGCCGGGATTTGCCGGAAGACTACCAAAATCAAGACTCGAGACTTGGTTGCAAAACCGTGGACAAGATATCAGGATGAACCATCGAGAAGTACTCAGCTAGTACTGAAGATGGAGGCGGCACTTGCCGGAAAGATATGCGCCGACAAGCTGAAGGCCCGGCAAGCTCCATGCTGGCAAGCCCATGTTGTCCCTCCCTCGCTCCACCTCATCGGACAGCTGGTCGTTAATCGATTAGGTGTCGAGTGGGCAGGTGGTTTGGTGAGGCTTGTCGGGGCACGTGTTAGCGCGCTGGAAGGCGAATTAGCTTTAATGACACCCGTCCAGGAGGTGTGTCCAGATTATAGGAGGTAGCTGGGCGAGCGGTGCAGAAACCTTGCCGGGGCTCCTCCTCCACATGACACCTAACGGCGCATTTAATGTGTTTGTCCTAATCCAGCAGAGTTAGGTATGATAGCACTATTAGCTATCTAATCAACATGTAAAGGCTGTTTTGCCACAGTGGTTACCCCTTGATCTATAAAAGGAGGGCTAGGGCCACCTTTACAAGGGTTGACACTTGGCTCATTTTGCATGCGTAGCTGCACTTCCCGCATTCTTGCCAGCAAGTTGCACTCCTTGTATTTGAGCTCAAACACATCCAATACAACAAAGCAGGAGTAGGGTTTTACACCTCAAGGTGGCCCGAACCTGGGTAAATCCCTTGTGTTGATTAATGTATCTGCTCTTTGTGCTTGCGCATCCCCACAGTTGAACCGCTAAGGGGCCTCGATGGTCCCATAGATGGTCGTACGCACGTGTGATGCCCTTGCTCGACTGTGCACTAATCATACACGCAAATGCATAAGATCGAGATCAGAGACTCACGGGCAGATATCACAACACAACTCTAAAAACAAATAAAAGTCATACAAGCTTTATATTACAAGCCAGGGGCCTCGAGGGCTCGAATACATAAGCTCGCGATCAAGCGTTAGCGGAAACAATATAATATCTGAGTACAGACATAAAAGGGAAACAAGTTGCCTTAAGAAGGCGGGGCAAAACAACACCACTGGATCGAAAGGCGCAGGCCTCCTGCCTGGGAGCCTCCTATCTACTCCTGGTCGTCAGCGGTCTCCACGTAGTAGTAGGATCCTCCAGAGGGGTAGTAGTAATCGTCGGCTGGGGCAGCTGGCTCCGGGGCTCCGCCATCTGATCGCAGCAATCGGGTAGGGGAAAAGAAGTAGCAAAGCAACCATGAGTACTCATCCAAAGTACTCGCAAGACTGACATCAGAACTATGCTAAATATGCATCGGTATCAAAGGAATGGGGCTATATCTTTGGACTAAACTGCAGAAATGCCAGATCAGAGGGAGAAAAGCCTAGCCTATCGAAGACTAGCATCTTGCAACGTCTTGCAGCATTAGAAGAGTGCAGATTAGTAGCATATAATAAAGCAACAAGCATGTAGTAGCATAGCCAAGAGATCCTTCCTCGACTCCCTGCGAGAAAACGATCCCAGAGCTAACATATTAATTAATGTAACATTTATCCAGTTCAAGTTGTAGTAGATTGGGATACAACACTGAGCGTCCTGTTACCGTGGACACGGCTATTCGAATAGATAATCTTCCCTGCAGGGGTGCACTACTGTTACCCAACACGCTCGATTAACTCTGGCCAGACACACTTTCCTGGGTCATGCCCGGCCTCGGCTGATCGACACGACGTAGTCCTACCTAGGCTCAACAGAGAGGTCCCCGCCGGTCTACATCCTAAGCGCTCAGGGGTCTTGGGCCATCGCCCTTAGCACTCCGGGTCATTGTGTGCAGGGTGGATACCAGGCACCACCTCTGGGGCGCCGATCCGACCCGGCCACAATGCTGAACTGGACGTCTGACAGAGCTTTCGGCTGATACATATGGTGCCGAGGGTCCCATAACCATTATCCCACGTGGTGGTAGTGCGTATATGGCCAGCGGCCAACTCAGATCAAATACCCAAATCCGTTAGTGCGTTGGGAGCTCGCGGTGACGATCAGTACTCCTGTCGCCCCGTCTCGAGGAAGTGCAACAAGGGTCAGGCCCATCCCTCTCTAGGGTGGTCTCTGCCTACCCGGCTGCGCCTCGTAATTATCTCGTGGGTACCCTCCAAGTCAACCCGACTTCACAAGGGACTGTCGGGGACTCAGGTCCACCTCAACCGGGGTGGCACCGCCTGTCCCTTCAGTCCCGCAGTAACAGTTAAAAGGGGCAACAGTTAAAGGTAATCGTGTGTCCATATCATCAAGGGGAAATCCGAGGAATCACCCTCGATGGATTCCCACTCGATGCAACCGTCAAGGTGAACTCGGAGGAATCACCCTCGATGGTCCACACTTAAGGGGTTGCACGACAGAGTCACCATCGGGAAGGGGAGAGCGAGGAATCACCCTCTGCAATCACCACCGATGTGCTATTCTACAGAGATATCATCCGGAGTGCAGTACGAGGTATCACCCTCGGCACTCGATAGTAGACCTGCAGAGCCGTACAACTAAGGGGGTGTGCGGTGATGTGACGGTCTCTGCATAGCGATCCCAAAGATCGAGGCACTGGTAACAAAGCGGGGCAACAGGGACAAGGGTGGAGGGTCACTGATGGATCACTAACCAACCTCTTCTAGACAGTTTAGGATGACAGGTAAGGTAACAACAACAGGTCACAAAAATAGGCTATGCATCAGAATAGGAGCAAGCAATTACAGTAGCAAAATCTAATGCAAGCATGAGGGAGAAGGAATAGGTGATATAGGAATGATCAAGGGGGTTTTGCTTGCCTGGTTGCTCGGCAGACGAAAAGGAATCTTCGAAAGCGTAGCCGTAGACGATCTCAGGTACTACGGCAGTATCAGGGTCTACCGGAAAAGAATCAATGGAGGGGAAACAAATAAATAACAGATCAAGCAAATGCAACACAATGCATGGTTCTGACTAATTAGGATGCTGACGAGACCTAATGCATTACTAGGTAATTAAATTGGAGTGGGAAAATATTTTCCCGGTTCAAATTCACTCTTCATTTACTGATCTGGGAGCAAATGTTCAAGGTTCAGCATGTTAGAGATGTTTGTCATGCAAACAAGTGGCACTATTGGATTCGTTATATTTTTATGATCGATTTTCATATATAAATTAGTTACATCCGAGCTACGGTTTATTTTATATAAGCTTTCGAAGTTTTACCAATTTTCGGGAATTCTTTTAATTATTTAATTTCGAATTTAAACAGTGCAAATTCTTTTGTCACCTATTTCTACTCTAGCCATAGCCTATGACAGTGGGGCCGGTGGGGTTGGGTTGACCCAGTCAAAGGTTGACTGGTCAAAGGGTAAATAGTGTAGGCGGGTCCACATGTCATAGACCCACATTTTTTTAGATTGTTTTAATGGGTTATTAGTTAGAAGATGGGATCCATATGTCATATGCTTTATACTAATTAGTCAGCAAATTAAACCGAAAGCTAATCTAGCCGCTAATTAAACTAGCTCCTAAGCTAATTTGGGCCATCCACATAACACACACAGACACACACACGGCACACTCAGCTCACACTCAGGCGCACACACACACACAAACACAGCCGGCCATGGCCCTGCCTAGCAACAGCAGCAAGCCGAGCAGAGTAGCGGCAGAAGCAGCGGCAGCCGGCAGTACATGAGCAGCAGCAGCACTAAAGCAGCAGCGGCTAGTAGGGCAGCTGAGAAGCAACGACAGTAGTAGCTAGCAGCTAGCGGCAGCAGCTAAGCACAACAGCAGCAAGCAAGTAGCAGCGTAGGAGAGCAGGCAGAATAGCGGGCAGGGCAGCACTTGGCAGCAACAGTAGTACGGAGCAGCCGCGCAGCAAGCAGCAGCCGCAGCGCGCGCGGGCGGGCAGGGGAGCGACCGGGGCGAGGTGGCCATGGGCGTGGGCAGGCGCACGCGCGAGCTGCAGGGGCACGGCCAGGAGCGGCTGTGTGCGCGCGGACATGGAGCTCCGGCCATGGCGGCCATAGCGAGCAAGGGACGACGGCTATGGCGACAGAAACGAGGGGGAAAGGCCGGGAATCGGAGGAGGGCCTCACAGTGAGGTCGGGGACGTGGTCGGAGAGGGGCGGGGTCGCGCGGTGGTGGAGATTGACGGAGATGACCGCGGCGGCCATGGCGGGGAAGGCGGCTCGATGCGGAGCGTACGGGGCATCCCGGCTCGGGTTCTTCGGTGGAGACGAAGGAGACGTCGACGGGGAGGCTTCTGGACATCGTCTCACGGCGCAGGGAGGCCGGTGGCCGCGATGACGACGACGGCCATGGCGAGTGGGAGTTCGGGCACCGCCAAGAATGACAGGGAGAGGGGAACGAGGGGGGTATGGAGGGGCTAGGGTTGTCAACAACGTCGGGGAGCGTCTTAACCCCTCCCAGGAGCACTGTAGCGACGTGCGTCGGCCATCCGGCGGTCACGGCGAGCGCGGATGCGCGACACGCACGCGCGCTGCCCCTGTACAAAGGAGGGAGGTGGAAGGAGGTGGGCTGGCTACTGTAGCAATGGGCTTCTTAGTGCACAGTGTTGGCTCGGCCTTTTTCAATTTTTTTTGCTTTCTATTTTCTATGTCTGTTTTGTACTAAGTTAGGCCACCAAATGAATTTTGTTTTGTATGAAATTTGGCAAATAATTCTAACACAATATCGTGGGATGGCACAAAAAGTTTAGGATTTAACTGAATTCATTTGAATTTTGTTTAAATGGAAAAGAGTTAATTGGGGCTGTTTAGGTACTGTTTTAAATAGGTTAGGGACAATTTTGTAATTCAAATCATGTTAGTTTCTATTTGACAATTACTTAGCGATTATTTGCAATATTATGAACTATTTAGTTTTGCAGTTTGAAGAAATAATTATTTGACTTGCACTTTGAATTTTTAATTGAAGTTGAATTATTTCCTAATGCAATTTAATGAAAATGATCATGATGACATGGCACATAATTTTTGGTTAATGACTGGACTTAATCTGGGGGTGTTACAACACGACAAGGAGTTTGTTTTATTATATTTTTCTTTGTTTTTGTTTAACGGGACTGGGCATCCCAGTTACCAGCCTCTCTCATGCAAGACAAGTGAATAAACTCTCGTCGGTGAGTAAAACACACTTAGCATGGAAGATTGACTACCCCATCACTCCATGAGCGGTACAGATACACAAAACAAATGTTCATTTGAAGGTTTTAGAGATGGCACATGCAAATTTACTTGGAACGGCAGGGTAATACGTATATAGGTAGATATGGTGGACACTCATGGAAGAAACGTGGCTCAAGGATTTTGGATGCACAAGCAGTATTCCCGCTTAGTACAGAAATTTTTGGCTAGCGAAGATTATAAACATGCACCACATGTTGGAGGATCCATAACAATATAAATTCTATGCAAATATACCCAAACATAACTCATTACGTTGTCTTCCTTGTCCAACTTCAACTTATTTGATCAAGTTTGAAAATAATTAATGGGTATTCACAATCATAAAAGATGTCCAAGATAATATATTTGTATGTGAAATTTCTCTTCCTTATACTAATCTTTCATGAATTGCTTGTATGACAAATATTGTGATTGTCAAATTTTAATAGATTTTACTTTCTAAACCCAATGTGAAACTATTACTAAGCATATGGAACATGTATAATTTCAGGTTTATGACATTTAATTCATTTAACAATTTAGTCTTAGGATATAAGTGAAGCACAAGGGTAAGCATGAAACTACTCGAAAAGATATAAGTGAAGAACAAAGAGTAGTCAAACAATTAAGTAGCTATGTATAAACTCTCTCTCATTTAAAATTTTCAGATCATAAGATTGTATCAAACAGCAAACAAAAAATAAAATAAAAATACACTCCAAGAATAGCACATATCATGTGAACAAATAAAAACTTAGGCTCAACCAAAACTAACCGATAGTTGATGATAAAGAGAGGTGGGATGCCTACCGGGGCATCCCCAAGCTTAGATACTTGAGACTTCTCGGAATATTAACTTGGGATGCCTTGTGCATCCTCAAGCTTGAGCTATTGTGTCTCCTTAATTCTTCTCATATCACGGCTTCTCCTAAGTCATAAAAACTTCATCAACAAAACTGAACAAGAACTCATGAGATAAGTTAGTATAAATCGATTCAAAACCTTACCATTCTCTACTGTAGAAATTACTAAAATTATAATTAAACATTGCATACTAAATGTCTCTTCATATTTAATACTCCTATCCATTAATAGAAACATGAAACAAGTAAACATATGCAAACAATGCAACTATAACAGCAATCTGCCTAAACAGAATAGTCTATAGAGGATGAATAAAAATTTATACTTCTTTAACTCCAAAAATTCTGAAAAATTACCACGTGACAGATAACTCATGCATGCTTACTCTGTAAAAGTTTCAAGATTTTATCATGTTCTGACTATTCAGGAATATTCAGGACATAGCAGAAAACTTTCTGTTTTCACACAGCAACTCATAAACTTGCAAACTGAGCATGGTAAAGTCTATACTTGACACTTTTATTGAAATAAAAGATACAAAGAATTATTCTAAATAACATCAAGCATATCCAAATAAAATAAAATGACACTCCAAGCAAAACACATATCATGTGACGAATAAAAATATAGTTACCAGTGCGGTTACCGATAATGTTGAAGACGAAAGAGGGGATGCCCTCGAGTCTTCCTGGAATATTACCTTGGGGTGCCTTGAGCATCCCCAAGCTTAGGTTCTTGCCGCTCCTTATTCTCCTCATATCGGTATCTCACCCAAAACTTGAAAACTTCAATCACACAAAACTTAACGGAACTTCGTGAGATAGGTTAGTATGATAAAGATCAAATCATTCACTTTGGTACTGTCATGACAAGATTCATAATTGTTCTCACATAATTTATACAGTACTGTATCATTTCTATAATTTATATTGACCAATATAAGTCATAGAAACTATAAAACAAGCAAACTATGCATTAAAAACAGAATCTGTCAAAAACAGAATAGTCTGTAATTATCTGAACAAAAACCATACTTCTGTAACTCCAAAAATTCTGAGAGATTAGTACAACTTAAAACAATTGCAGAAAAATACTGTGTAAAAATTTCAGGATTTTATCTCACTCCAATAAAATCTGAAAATTCAGACACTGGATGCAAAAGTTTTTGTTTTTGCACAGAATCAAATCAACAAGTATCCACACTATCCCAAAGGCTTTACTTGGCACATTATTGAAAGAAAAGATATAAAACATGATTACTACAGTATCTTAATCATGTAAACACACAAAAACAGTAGGGATTATTATTGGGTTGTCTCCCAGCAAGCGCTTTTCTTTAATGCCTTTTTAGCTAGGCATGATGATTTTAATGATGCCCACATAAAAGTAAAGAATTGAAACAGAAAGAGAGCATCATGAATCATATAGAAAACACATTTAAGCCAAACCCACTTCCTATGCATAGGATTTTGTAATCAAAAAATTTATTGTAGCAATAATCAACTAGCATAAGAAGGCAAAACAAGCATGACTTCAAAACTTTCAACATAAAGAGAGGAAACTTGATGTTGAAATATATATAAGCATATCTTCCTCTCTCATAATAATTTTCAGTAGCATCATGAACAAATTCAACAATATAACTATCACATAAAGAATTCTTTTCATGATCCACAAGCATAGAAAATTTATTACTCTCCACATAAGCAAATTTCTTCTCATTCATAATAGTGGGAGCAAACTCAACAAAATAACTATCATGTGATACTTGATTTACATAATCAATTTGAGCATTAAAATCATGATGACATGTTTCATGGTTATCATTATTCTTTATATGATAAGTGTCATCACAATAATCATCATAGATAGCAAATTTGTTGTCACAATCAATTGAAACCTCTTCCGAAATAGTGGAATCATCACTAAATAAAGTCATGACCTCTGCAAATCCACTTTCATAATTATTGCAATAAGTTTCAACACCCTCCAAATTGGTGGGATCATTGTTACCTAGAGTTGACACTCTTCCAAACCCACTGTCATCTTTGTAATCATCATAAATAGGAGGCATGCTATCATCATCATAAATCCGCTCATCAAAACTGGGGGGGACTACAAAGATCATATTCATCAAACATAGCATCCCCATGCTTATGGCTTTGCATATCATTAGCATCATGGATATTCAAAGAATTCATACTAATATCATTACAATCATGATTATCATTCAAAGGACTCACATTAAACATTTTATTAAATTCTTCCTCTAACAATTGAGCACAATCATCGGAATCCATATTCTCAAGAAAGACATCATATATATGAAGCATTTGAGCCAACCTCAATTCCATTTTTTTCTTTTCTTTTATAAACCAAGCTAGTGAATAAACAAGAAACTAAAAGATTCAATTGCAAGATCTAAAGATATACCTCCAAGCACTCACCTCCCTGGCAATGACGCCAGAAATAAGCTAGATGTCTACTACACAACTTTATTCTTATAGACTCGGTTGGGCCTCCAAGCGCGGAGTTTTGTAGGACAGGAGAAAATTTCCCTCAAGTGGATGACCTAAGGTTTATCAGTCCGTGGGAGCTGTAGGATGAAGATGGTCTCTCTCAAACAACCTTGCAATAAAATACAAGCAATCTCTTGTGTCCCCAAGACACTCAATACAATGGTAAATTGCATAGGTGAACTAGTTCGGCGAAGAGATGGTGATACAAGTGTAGTATGGATAGTAGATATAGAACAATAAAAAACAACAAGGTAACAACTAGCAAACAGTGAGCAAAACGGTATATCAATGCTTAGAAACAAGGCCTAGAGTTCATTCTTTCACTAGTGCAATCTCTCAATAGTGCTAACATAATTGAATCATAGAACCATCCATCAACGTGCGACAAAGAATCACTCCAAAGTTCCTATCAATAGCGGAGAACATAAGATGAAATTATTGTAGGTAGCAAAACTACCTCAAAGTTATCTTTCCGATCAATCTATTAAGCCATCCCTATAAGTGTCACCAACAGCCCTAGAGATCATACTAAAATAACACCATATAATACGCATCAATCAACTCTAATGTCACCTAGATACTCCAATGTCACCACAAGTATCCGTGAGTTAATTATTCGATATGCATCAAACAATTTCAGATTCATAATATTCAATCCAACACAAAGAACTTAAAAGATTACCCCAAAGTTTCTATCGAAGAAAGTAGGACGAAAACGTGTATCAACCTATGTGCCTAGATTACCCCAATGTCACCTCGGGAATACGCAAGTTGATTACCAAAACATACATCAAGTGACTCAATAGAATACCCCATTGTCACCACGGGTATCCACATGCAAGACATACATCAAGTGATCTCAAATCCAAATATTCAATCCGATAATAATGAAACCTAAAAGGGCAAGACTCAATTCATCACAACGAAGATAGAGAGGGAAGAACACCATATTATCCAACTATATTAACAAAGCTCATGGTACAACAAGATCGTGCCAAATCAGGATCACGAGAGAGAGAGAGAGAGAGAGAGAGATCAAACACATAGCTACTGGTACATACCCTCAGTCCCGAGGGTGAACTACTACCGCCTCATCATGGAAGCAGCGGGGATGATGAAGATGGCCTCCGGTGATGACTTCCCCCCTCTGGCAGGGTGCCGTAACAAAGCTCCGGATGAGATCGCTTTGGAACAGAGGCTTGCGGCGGCGGAAAAACTCATCTAGGTTAACTTTTGGGGGTTTCCCAATTTATAAGTATTTTCAGCATTGGAATCACGCCAGGGGGAGTCCCGAGGGTCCCACAAGCTCAGGTGGCACACCCTAGGGGGGGCACCACCCCGGCTTTTGGCCTCCCTGGACACCTTCTGGTCCTTCTCCGTAGCTTTGTCGGTCTCTTCTTGTACATCAAAATCACCATAAATTTTCATTGCGTTTGGACTTCGTTTGGTATGGTTTTTCTGCGAAACAAAAAATGCCAAAAAATAGGAACTGACACTGGGCACTCGGTTAATAGGTTAGTCCACAAATATCATATAAAAGTGCACCAAAACCATATGAATTTGCTGTAAACATGGCATGAATACTTCATAAATTGTAGATACGTTGGAGACGTATCAAGTACCAGCAGAGGCCTCCAGATGGGATCGCTTCGGAACAGAGGCTTGCGGTGGCGAAAGAATTGTTTCCTAGTCTCGCTCTAGGGGTTTCTAGATATATAGGAACTTATAGCGCTGGAATTAGGTCAAAAGGAGGTAGAGGGGGCCCACAAGGCACCTGGACGCGCCTACCCCCCAGGGCACGCCCCCTACCTTGTGGCTCCCTCGTGCATCTTTTGGCCTCCTCCCAAAGCTTCCAAGGTCTCTTTTTGTCCAAAAAAATCCTCAAAAAGTTTTGTCATGTTTTGACTTCGTTTGGTATGGATTTCCCAGAAAACCAAAAACATGCAGAAAATAGGAGCTGGCATTGGGCACTGAGTTAATAGGTTAGTATAAAAACAATATAAAATGGCATATAAACTATATAAAAGTGATACTATAATAGCATGAAACAATCAAAAATTATAGACACGTTGGAGACGTATCAACATCCCCAAGCTTAATTCCTGCTTGTCCTCGAGTAGGTAAATGATAAAACATAATTTTTGATGTGAAATGCTACCTAACATGTCTTAATCATGTAATCATTATGGTATGAATATTGGGAAGCGATGATTTAATAGATATCAAAATGATAATATGCAAGAATGCTAGAAAATAATCATTACCCTTCAAAATAAAGAGTGCTTAAGAATGTTATTCCTACTCATGTAATCATGTAAGCATGGCATAGCTCGGTCTTCCTAACATAAAGTATAAATCATGATCACCCCAGTGCCAAACCAAGCAATTGTATCATACTTTTTCTTGCTTCAGCGTTTTCAACTTGACTCAATACATGAGCGTGAGCCATGGACTTAGCACTTTGGATGGCAAAGCAAATGATGATCGGGGTTTATAAGGGATGACAAAAATTTGAGAAAGTCTCGCATCAACTCGGCGGATCATTAGGCAATAGAGAGGCCTTACAATCAATATCAATGAGAGGAGTAGGGATTACCATGCAACAGATGCACTAGAGCTATAAGTGTATGAAAGCTCTCTATATGAAACTAAGTGGGTGTGCATCCAACATGCTTGCTCATGAAGACCTCGAGCATTTGAGGAAGCTCATCATCGGAATATACAAGCCAAGTTCTATAATGCAAAAATCCCACTAGTATATGAAAGTGACAAATCATGGAGACTCTCTATATGAAGAACATGGTGCTACTTTGAAGCACAAGTGTGTAAAAAGGATAGTAGTGTTGCCCCCTCTCTCTTTTTCTCTCATTTTTCTTTTTCTTCTTATTTTTTATCTTTTTTCCTTTTTGTTGGGCTCTTTTTGGCCTTTTTTTATCCTCTGGTAGGGGGAACACTCTAATAATGATGATCAACACACTTTACTTACAACTCGATAAACTGAAAGAATATGACTCTATATGAATGCCTCTGGCAGTGTACCAGGATGTGCAATGATCTAGTGTAACATGCATAACATTGATGAACGGTGGCTTTGCCACAAAATATCATGTCAACTCTATATGATCATGCGAAGCAATATGACAATGAATGCTCAAATCATGTGAAAAGTAACGATGGAAGCTACATGGCAATATATCTTGGAATGGCTATGGAAATGCCATAATAGGTAGGTATATTGGTTGTTTTAAGGAAGCATATAGTAAGGCTTATGTGTGATAGAGCATATCATATCACAGGATTTGAATGCACCGGCGAAGTTGGCATCAAATCTCGAGGTGAGAACGGGCAATGCACGGTACCGAAGAGGCTAGCAAAATATGGATAGGTGGAAGTGCTTATAGCCCACAAACTCACATTAGTCATAAATAACTCAAGTATTTATTGTGAAAGTCTAGTAGCCCTCAAAGCAAAGTATTTACTCGCATGCCCCTAGGTAGGAGGTTAGGAGGAGTTAACCACCCCCCCCCCGATCTGGACAACACAAAGGTTCTCAATCAAGGATAAATTATGCTTCAAATTCCTAGCCATGCCATGACCGACATTTTAAATAGTAGGACATCATGAATCGTAGAATCAGTATTTTTACTAACCCATGATTCTCAACTAGTAAACCTTCATATTATAACCTCAATATCATTAATCAAACACATCATATTCAGTGATCTACATGCAAGTTTTTATTATTCCACCGTTATATACCTATCATTTTTTGACCAAACATATAAATCATGAAAATTACCACCTCCTATTTAACTCTCAAAAAGATATAAGTGAAGCAAGATAGTGCAAATAATTTCTATAAAATATTTCTCGCCGTGCTCAAAAGATATAAGTGAAGAACATGAGCAATTGCCTCGACTCAAAGGATATAAGTGAAGAACATAGAGCATTCTATAAATTTGAGATGAATGTTTGTCTCTCCTAAAGGTGCAATTAGGAAACAATGATTGTGGAAATAATCAAACAAATCTAAGAAAAGCAAAGGACGCTCCGAGCAAAACACATATCATGTGACGAATAAAAATATTGCTCAAAGTGATATTACCGATAGATTGAAAATGGAAGAGGGGATGCCTTCCGGGGCATCACCAAGCTTAGATGCTTGAGTCTTTCTTGAATATTACCTTGGGGTGCCTTGGGCATCCCCAAGCTTAGGGTCTTGCCGCTCCTTATCTTTTTCCATCATCATCTCACACAAAGCTTGAAAACTTTGACTAGACAAAACCTCGTGAGATGCATTAGCATAATAAAATAAATCATTAACTTAGGTACTGTCATAAATAGATTCATAATTGTTCTTACATAATACCTATTGTATTTTATCATCTCTATAGCTTATACCCCACGATACAATCCATAGAAACATCAAAATAATCACACTATGCAATAAAAACAGAATCTGTCTAAAACCTAATAGTACATAATGATGGCATTTTTAGTCATACTTATGTAACTCCAAAAATTCTGAAGAATTAGGAGAACACAGAAAATTTGTAACCCAATACTGTGTAAAAAAATTCAGGAATTGATCACGCTCCAGTACAGAATGATAATTCATCAACTAGATGTTACACTTTCTGTTTCTGCACAGGATCAAATCAACAAGCATCCAAACTATCCTAAAGGCTTTACTTGGCACTAAAATCAAAATAAGAGATACAAACATAATTACTATAGTAGCAATAATCATGTTAATGGACAAAAATTGAAGGGAAAAATAAAGATAACTATGGGGTTGCCTCCCGACAAGCGCTAATGTTTAATGCCCCTAGCTAGGCATAATGGTATCACGTATTGTCATCTTTCAAAGCAATGCCATAAGTGGCTCTCATTATAGATTCATAAGGAGGTTTAATTCTCTTTCTAGGGAAATGTTCCATACCTTTTCTTAGGGAAATTGGAACCTTATATTACCTTCCTTCATAGTTCTTAAAAATGGTCTCCCAAGTATAATTGGACAAGATGGATTGCATTAAATATCATGAATAATAAAGTCTATGGGTACATAATTTCTATTAGAAATCACAAGCACATCATTTAATCTACCCATAGGCTATTTAACGGTGGAATCCACTAAATGCAAACTTAAGGAACATTCACACATGTTGGTGAAACCGAGAACATCATACAATTCTTTAGGCATAGTTGAAACAATAGCATCAAGATCACACAAAGAATTGCACACATAATTATTTATATTTAATTTAATGGTAGGTTCCCATTCATCATGCTTCTTTCTAGGAATGGAAACTTCTAACTCAAGTTTTTCTTCATGAGTTTTGATAAGAGCTTCTACGATATTCTTAGTAAAATCTTTATTTTGTTCGTAAGCATTGGGTGAATTAATCATGGAAATACATTCAGTAAGAGAACAATTATCATAATTAAAGTCCTTGTAATCCAATAGAGTGGGAGCATGACTATCTAAAGTTTTTACCTTTTCAATCCCACTTTTTTCAATTTTAGTATCAAGATTATCACCCTCTAAACTATTGGGACACCCTCTAATTAAAGTTGACTTATCTCCAGTCCCATCATCATCAAGTTTAATATTAGTAAACAAAGATTCAATAGATGACACACCAATAGTTTTAACATCTTCATCATTATTATCGAAGAAACCAGAAGCAAACTCCTTTTCTAATAGTTCACGTTTGGCTCTTAGCCTATTAATCCGTTCCCTACTTTGATCAATGGTGACTTGCACGGCTTTTAAAGATTCATGCATTTCATCCTTACTTTGTGGTAAAATTTTAATTTTAAGGATATCCACATCATGCATAAGCCTATCCATGTTTCTAGACATATCATCAGCCTTAGTCAATTTTTCTTCGACCATAGTATTGAAAACCTTTTGAGAACAAATAAATTATTTATTGGTGTTCTCAAGATCAGAGGGTATCCTATTATCATTAAAGGAATTACCATAATTATTAGAGGGATTACCAGGATACGGTATAGGATTGTTGAATTCCCTCTATTAGCATTATTATTGAAATTATTCATTGAAATAAAATTTACATCAATAGCATAATTATTTTGCTCAATTAAATTGGACAAAGGAACATCATTTGGATCAATTGGAGCATTTTTAGTAGCAAGAATAGTCATGAGAGCATCAATTTTATCACTCAAGGAGGATATTTCCTCAACAGAATTTACCTTCTTACCACTTGGAGCGCGTTCGGTGTGCCATTAGGAATAATTTGTCATCATATTATCGAGGAGCTTTGTAGCTTCTCCAAGTGTGATTCCCATAAATGTGCCACCTGCAGCTGAATCTAGAAGGTTTCATGAAACAAAGTTTAGTCCGGCATTAAAGTTTTGCACTATCATCCATAAGCACAATCCATGTGTGGGACAATTTTTCATCATTAATTTCATTCTCTCCCATGCTTGTGCAACATGTTCTTGCTCATCTTGTTTAAAATTAATAATTTGATTTCTAAAAGATATTATCTTAGTGGGAGGAAAATATTTAGCAACGAAAGCATCTTTACATTTTGACCATGAACCAATATTATTTTTAGGTAATGATGAAAACCATGCTTTAGCTTGATGTCTAAGAGAGAAAGGAAATAATTTTGATTTCACAATATCATTATCCACATCTTTCATTTTTTGCATATCACATAATTCCATGAAATTATTAAGATGGGATGCAACATCTTCATTAGGATTTCCAGCAAATTTCTCTTTCATAACCAGATTCAACAAAGTAGTTTTTATATCATATGACTCCGCACTAGTGGCGGTAGGATCAATTAGTGTACTAATAAATCATTGTCATTAGTCTTCGGGAAATTGCACAATTTAGTGTTTCTTGAGTAGACAATATGGCTATTCAAGCAAAGATAGCAACACAAATATTTTTGGTATTTTAGGTTTTTTAGTGAAGGAGGGGGAGATGAAAAGGAGAAGGCAAATAAAAGGCAAATGGCAAAGAAAGTAAAACAAGCAAATGATAAATGTGTGTGAAGGCACCTGAGTTGTTTGGTGAAGCCTCCCCGACAATGGCGCTAGAAATTCTTCTGCTACTTGTGATAGTGTTGGGATTTCACCGAAGAGGAAGGGTGATGTAGTATTGTAGCAGACAGTATTTCCCTCAGTTAAGAACAAAGGTTTATCGAACCAATAGGAGGTGGCACCCAAAAAACTTTGACAGTATCTGCACACACACAAACAAATGCTTGCACCCAACAAAGGCAAGGGGGCGTCACTCCCCTTGTTCTTGCCAGTTGCAAGTATCAAATCTGGAAGTGGTAGATATAATAAATAAAAGTAAAAGTAAAATAAAATAGCAGGAAAATACAAGATTTTTTTTAATATGAAGAGAATGGACCCAGGGGCCATAGTGTTCAGTAGAGGCATCTCTCTCATAAATAGCATCGCTAGGTAAACAACTTACTGTTGGGCAATTGATAGAAAAGTGCATAGTAATGATGATCATCCATGCCATAATTAATATATAGGCATTACGTCTATGACAAGTAGACCGTTAAACTTACTGATGTCTACTACTATTACTCCACCCCAAGACCGCTATCCAGCATTCATCTCAAAGTATTAAGTTCGTGATAAACAAAGTAACACATTAAGCAAGATGACATAATGTAGACAGAATAAGACCATGCAATATGTTCAAACCCCATCGTTTTACCCTTAGTAGTAACAATACAAATATGTGCCTTGCAACTCCTCCTGTCATAGAGTAAGGACACCGCAAGATTGAACCACTACTATGCACCACTTCATCTGAAGATCTAATCCTCAACTTGGCCGAAGAAAAATCATAGATCAGAAAGCATACATAGCTATAAAATTACACATAAACAAATCTCAAAAAAGACTCAAATACTTTCAATGAATAATCTAATCATAAACCCGCAATTCATCGGATCCCAACAAACACACCGCAAAAGTTTACAACGGATTGATCTCAGATGAGTTCATTGTATTGAAGATCAAAAGAGAGAGAGAGAGAGAGAGAGAGAGAGAGAGAGAGAAAGCCATCTTGCTACTGCAATGGACCCATAGGTCCTGTGGAGACTACTCACACGTCATCATGGAGGCAGCAAGGTTGATGAAGATTGCCTGCGCAATGGTTTCCCCCTCCGGCAGAGTACCGGCGGAGGCCTACAGACGGGATCGCTTCGGAACAAAGGCTTGCGGCGGCGGAAGAATTGTTTCCGGGTCTTGCTCTGGGGGTTTTTGGATATATAGGAATTTATAGCACTTGAATTAGGTTAAACAGAGACAGAGGGGGCCCACAAGGAACATGGGCGCGCCTACCCCCCAGGGCGCGCCCCCTGCCTTGTGGCTCCCTCATGCATCTTCTGGCCTCCTCCCGAAGCTTCCAGAGTCTCTTTTGTCCAGAAAAAATCATCAATTTTTTTTGTCGTGTTTAGACTTTGTTTGGTATGATTTCCTTGAATACCAAAAGCATGCAGAAAACATGAGCTGGCATTGGGCACTGTGTTAATAGGTTAGTCCATAAAAACAATATAAAATGGCATATAAAGTATATAAAAGTGATATATAGTAGCATGAAACAATAAAAAATTATAGATACGTTGGAGATGTATCACAACCTTGCAGAACTTGTACAGGGATTCTAGGCACGTGGACTCACTCATGCGGACATACTCATCAATAAGGTCACCGGGTATTCCATATGCAAGCATCCGAATAGCTACAGTGCATTTCTGATAAGAGGAGAAGCCAACCTTTCCCAGGATCCTCCTTGCATACGAAACAATCATCGTACACCACCACCCCCTCCCGGATACATTTGAATACATGTCTAGCCATCCGAAAGTGGCGCTAGAATAGGTTGTGTTTGAAGAGTGGGGAAATGGACTTGAAGTAGTCCTCCCAGAGTAGGCAATGTCTGCTCTCTCTGTTGCGATCCAATGCCGGAGCATGCCCTGGGATCAAGCCCCTAAACATCGGCCGCTACCTAGTAATGTGGTCATGGACGACCAAAGTAGCAACCACAATCTCCTCATCGTCGGATGACGAATCGTCTGAATCGCAAATGAAGTTGTTGAAAAAGTACTCATTGCCACTATCTATTTGTACCTTGCGGGCGTGGTGGAACAAGCCGGCCGGTGAAGAGCCCCGCGTCTCTACCAGACCAGGCAGCAGACCTGTCAGCGTGGAGGCAACCATGGCGGTGACCGGCGAGCGAGGTAGCCGAGCTTGGAGCATTGCTGGTGGCAGCGGAGGTGAGGGGGGTGGCGTGGACGTGGGTGTGCTACGACGACGGTGAAAATAGTCTACCAACGCCGATAAGAGCGGTCGTTGGGTGCGGCATGCTGTTGGGTGCTACTTGTGATAGTGTTAGGATTTCACTGAAGAGGAAGGGTGATGTAGTATAGTAGCAGATAGTATTTCCCTCAGTTAAGAACCAAGGTTTATCGAACCAATAGGAGACACCACACAAACAAGATAAGCGGTACCTGCACACACACAAAGCAAAGGCTTGCACCCAACGAAGGCAAGACGGTTGTCAATCCCCTTGTTCTCGCCAATTGCAAGGATTAAATCTGATAGTGGTAGATAGATAAAATAAAATAGAAATATAATAAAAAGGAAATAAATTGCAGCAAGTATATTTAGTGTTTTAGCAAATATGGTGAATGGACCCGGGGGCCATAGGTTCACTAGAGGCATCTCTCTCGTGAGCATAGCAATGGTGGGTAAACAAATTACTATTGGGCAATTGATAGAAAAGCGCATAGTTATGATAATTCTTCATGGAATGATCAATATATAGGCATTATGTCTATGACAAGTAGACCATTAAACTTACTAACTTCTACTACTATTACTCCACCCCTTGACCGCTATCCAGCATGCATCGCAAGGTATTAAGTTCATAACAAACAGAGTAATGCTTGAGGCATGATGGCATAATGTAGACAAAGCAAGATCAATTAATATGTTCTAGCCCCATCATTTTACCCTTAGTAGCAACAATACAAAAATGTGCCTTGCAACTCCTCCTGTCACAGTGTAAGGACACCGCAAGATTGAACCTACTACCAATCACCTCTCCCACTGAAGATAAATCGATCTAATTGGCCAAAAGACATAGATAGATGGGAGAGAAATACAAGGCTATAAAATAACACATAAATAAATCTCAGAAAAAACTCAAATACTTTCAATGAATAATCTGATCATAAACCTATAATTCATCAGATCCCAACAAACACACCGCAAAAGTTTACATCGGATTGATCTTAGATGAGATCATTGTATTGAAGATCAAAAGAGAGAGAGGGGAGGGGAGAGAGAGCTTATGACCTCCAAGTGCACATGGCTGTTGTGGATGAATGAGATGATGGAGACTATCCTGGCAGCTAGGGTATGGAGGTGTATATATGAGATGCCTCCTCGGTCTCCTCCATTGATGTAGGTTGCCTCCTTTGATCCAAGGGCTCTAGGTGAGCCAAATCCTCTCCCAAACCCTTCCTTATCGTTCAAGGGTCGCGTGGAAACAAATAGGGACGAAAGCGGTGAACAATCCCATCTGGAGTGGCAACTTTCGAGCCTGATTTTCTTCCATACAACCAGCCACGGTTGTATGATACGTCATCTTTTGTTCTGACCCTCTTCGGTAAATCGGCCGCCATTTCTTAATACGAACTCGAAATTTGACGTTCTTGGGCTCGTTGGATTCGTATGAACGACGCCGATCCATTTCTGGTATTAGATATTGGTTTTGAACACTTTGGAAAAATGGCCTTTTCACTCTCCGAAACTGGTAAGTCTGGTACTCTGAGTCCTCCGTATTGAGCCCTTCCTTGGTCCTTTCATCGTGTTTGGCCCTAGGTTTCTCCAAAACACCTATAGACACAAGAAAAGAAAGAAAACTAATAAAAAATAAATAAAATACTAAATGTGCAATGATCACAAGGGAAAGTGTAAATACCAGTAATCATGCATAATGGACAACTATTTGGTTCAATGGGATATAATATATGAAGAGCACATGCAGCAAATGAGCTGTAAAAATGCGTAAAATATAGAGCCATCAACCTCCCCATGCTTAAACATTCCTCGTCCTTGAGTAAGAAGGTTGATTACCAAAAGCTCACTGCTACCAACTCTAAATCATACATTGAACCAAATCCCAAAAATTGATATATCGTGCAAGCATGCAAGCTGACCAGCAAGGGAGTGATACAAGTTATCCTCTTAGTTCCATTTCCATGGAGGTTGAGAAAGAGGAAAATATTTTTTGGGAGCCCAAATTCCCATTGCCAAAGGTTTAGAGAGAAGGTCAATATTATGTTAGGAAGACAACAATAACTATCATAGACAAAGGAAATCATGCATCAGCGATCACTTCAAAAACACCAACCCCAGGCATACCAAGTACAATAGCAAGATCGTATGTATGCGTAATACAACCGCTCAACTACCTATGCATCATTGAGTGCAAGCCTATTGATACGTCTCCAATGTATCTATAATTTTTTTATTGTTTCATGCCATTATATTATCAATCTTGTATGCTTTATACACCATTTTATATCATTTTTGAGAACTAGCCTATTAACCCAGTGCCAAGTGCCAGTTGATGTTTTCTGCTTGTTTTTTATTTTACAAAAAATCCCTATCAAACAAAGTCCCAACACAATGAAACTTTTTGACGATTTGTTCTGCACCAGAAGAGACCCTAGAAGCTTCGAGGGGAGGCCAGACAATACATGAGGATGCGTCAAGGTAGGGGACGCGCCCTGCCCCCATGTGGGCCCCTGCGTGTGAGCTGCGTTGGGATTTTCCCTGAAGAGGAAGGGTGAAGCAGTACAGTAGAGATAAGTATTTCCCTCAGTGAGAACCAAGGTTTATCGAACCAAACAGAGAACCACGCAAATCCTAGTGAACAGCACCTGCACACACAAAAGCAAATACTTGCACCCAACACAGGCAAGAGGGTTGTCAATCCCCTTGAACTCGTTACTTGCAACGATCAAATCTTGCAGAGGTAGATAAGTAAATTGCAAAACAAAATAAAAGTAAATAAATTGCAGCAAGGTATTTTTGGTTTTTATAATATGATTAAAGTAGACCCGGGGGCCATAGTTTTCACTAGAGGCTTCTCTCTCAAACACATAGCATACGGTGGGTAAACAAATTACTGTTGGGCAATTGATAGAAAAGCACATAGTTATGACGTATTCATGGCAATGATCACACATATAGGCATTAGGTCCGTGACAAGTAGACCGCCTCCTGCCTGCATCTACTCCTATTACTCCACCAATCGACCGCTATCCAGCATGCATCTATGGTATTAAGCTCATAACAAACAGAGTAACGACTTAAGCAAGATGACATGATGTAGACAAAGTAAACTCAATCAATATGAATAAACCCCATCATTTTATCCTTAGTAGCAACAATACAATACGTGCCTCGCTAACCCTTCTGTCACTGGGTGAGGACACCGCAAGATTGAACCCACTACAAAGCACCTCTCCCAGTGAAGATAAATCAATCTAGTTGGCCAAACCAAACGGGTAGATCGGAGAGAAATACAAAGCTATCATAATCATGCATAATAAAGTTCAGAAAAGACTCAATTACTTTCAATGAATAATCTGATCATAAACCAACAATTCATCGGATCCCAACAAACACACCACAAAAGAAGGTTACATCGGATAGAACTCCAAGAAGATCAAGGGGAACATTGTATTGAAGATCAAAGAGAGAGAAGAAGCCATCTAGCTACTAGCTATGGACCCATAGGTCTATGGTGAACTACTCACGCATCATCGGTAGGGTAGCAAGGTTGATGTAGAAGCCCTCCGTGATCGATTCCCCCTCCGACAGAGTACCAGAAAAGGCCTCCAGATGGGATCGCGGAAGAACAGAAGCTTGCGGCGGCAGAAAATTTATTTCGGCTGGCTCTCTGTTGGTTTCCCAATATTTGAGAATTTATAGAAGTGGAATTAGGTCAGGCGGAGCCACGTGGGGCCCACAAGGCTGCAAGGCGCGCCTACCCCCCAGGGCGCGCCCTGTTGCTTTGCCGTCTCCTCGTTTGCCGTCTGGTCTCCTCCCGAAGCTTCTAGGGTCTCTTATGTCCAGAAAAAAATCATCAAAAAGTTTCGTAGCCTTTGGACTCCGCTTGGTACTGATTTTCTGGAAAACCAAAAACAGGCAAAAAACAGCAACTGGCACTAGGCACTGGGTTAATAGGTTAGTTCCCAAAAATGATATAAACTTGCATATTAAGGCATATAAAGTATCCAAGATTGATAATATAATAGCATGAAACAATAAAAAATTATAGATATGTCAGAGACGTATCAGCATCCCCAAGCTTAATTCCTGCTCGTCCTCGAGTAGGTAAATGATAAAAACAGAATTTTTGATGTTGAATACAACCTAACATGTTTATCATGTAATCTCTTTACGGTATAAATGATGAGAAATGATGAAGTAATAATATCAACATAATAATATCCACGAATATAAGAAACATAATCATTAAACTTTCAAAATATATGATCCTTAACGAATGTTATCCCAACTCATTTTATCATGTTAGCATGGCATGACTCCGCCTTCACCGTATAAATATAAATCATGGGCACCCCGGTGTTAAACCAGGCAATTGGATCGTACTTCTAACACGCTTCAGCACTTTCAACCTCACGCAATACATGAGCGTGAGCCATGGATATAGCACTATAGGTGGAATAGAATGCGGTGGTAGAGATCAATATGGGAAGTCAAAAAGAAAGAAAGTCTCGCATCAACTCGGCGGATCAACATGCTATGGAGATGCCCATCAATCGATATCAATGCGAGGAGCAGGGATTGCCATGCAACGGATGCACTAAGAGCTATAAGTGTATGAAAGCTAAACGGAAACTAAGTGGGTGTGCATCTAACTTGCTTGCTCATGAAGACCTCAGGCATTTGAGGAAGCCCATCATAGGAATATACATGCCAAGTTCTATAACAAAAAATTCCCACTAGTATATGAAAGTGGCAACACAGGAGACTCTCTATATGAAGAACATGGTGCTACTCTGAAGCACAAGTGTGGAAAAAGGATAGTAACATTGCCCCTTCTCTCTTTTCTCTCTTTTTTGGGCTCTTTTTGGCCTCTTTTTTTCTTTTTTTTCTTTTTCGTCCGGAGTCTCATCCAAACTTGTGGGGGAATCATAGTCTCCATCATCCTTTCCTCACTGGGACAATGCTCTAATAATGATGATCATCAGACTTTTATTTACTTAGAACTCGATAACTGAAACAATATGACTCTATATGAATGCCTCTGGCAGTGTACCAGGATGTGTAATGATCTAGCGTAACATGTATAATAATGATGAATGGTGGCTATGCCACAAATATCATGTCAGCTCTATATGATCTTGCAAAGCAATATAATGATGAACACACAAGCCATGATACGGAATGGTGGAAGTTTCATGGCAATATATCTCGGAATGGCTATGGAAATGCCATAATAGGTAGGTATGGTGGCTATTTTGAGGAAGATATAAGGAGGCTTATGTGTGATAGAGCGTATCATATCACGGGGTTTGGATGCACCGGCGAAGTTTGCACCAACTCTCGAGGTGAGAAAGGGCAATGCACGGTACCGAAGAGGCTAGCAAATTGCGGAAAGGTAGGAGTGCGTATAATCCATGGACTCACATTAGTGATAAAGAACTTATATACTTATTGTGAAAGCCTATTAGTCCTCGAAGCAAAGCAGTACTCGCATGCCCCTAGGGAATTGGTTGGTAGGAGTTAACCATCGCGCGCATCCGATTATAACAGCACTCAAGGATTTCATTTCAGACTTAAAAATGCTCAAACCTCCCCACCATGCCATGACCAACACTTGGATGAGAAGTTAATAACAAGCTTTAATACTAATATTTCTACTAACCAATGATCATAAACCAATATCCTTTCATATTACGACATCAATATTATTAAACCATACATTTCATATTTAGTGATCTACATGAAAGTTAATATTATATCCCCCTTGAATACCTATCCTTTTTGGACTAGTCTTATAACACGTGCATATTGCCATTACTATTTATTAGACTCTCAAAAAGATTTAAGTGAAGCATGAGAGTGCAATCATTTCTATAAAATATAACCACCACCGTGCTCTAAAAGATATAATTGAAGCACTAGAGCAACTGCCTAGCTCAAATGATATAAGTGAAGCACATAGAGTATTCTAACAAATCACAATAAATGTGTGTCCCTCTCAAAAGGTGTGTCCAGTAAACAATGAGTGTGGCAAACTAAAAAGCAAACAAAGAAAGACTATGCCACAAGACGCTCCAAGTAAAACTCATATCATGTGATGAATAAAAATGTAGCTCCAAGTAAGTTACCGATAGATTGTAGACGAAAGAGGGGATGCCATCTGGGGCATCCCCAAGCTTAGACGCTTGGGTATTCCTTGAATATTACCTTGGGGTGCCTTGGGCATCCCCAAGCTTAGGGTCTTGCCGCTCCTTATTCCTTCATCCATCGTGATCTCACCCAAAACTTGAAAACTTCAGCACACAAAACTCAACAGAAACCTCGTGAAAACCGTTAGTATAATAAACAAATCATAAACTGTAGGTACTGTTATAAACCCATTCATAATTTATTCTTGCATAATACCTATTGTATTGAAACTAATCCATGAGTTATACCCCCTCCCAATATAATCCATAGCATCATTAAAACAAGTAAACTATGCAATAAAAACAGAATCTGTATAAAACAGAACAATATGCAATGACAGAATATTTATCCATACTTCTATAACTCTAAACATTCTGAAAAATGAGGAAAACGTAAGAAATTTGTATTCCAATACTGTGTAAAAAATTCTGATTTTTTGACGTTCCAGTAATAAATTAAAAATCAACTACTGGGCACAAAACTTTCTGTTTCAAACTGCATCAATTATACTATCATCCAAATCACACCAAAGGCATTACTTGGCACAAACACTAATTAAAAGATAAAAACACAATCATTAAAATAGCAAAAATTGTGTGACTCAAGAAAAATAAAAATTGCAATAAAGATAAATATTGGGTTGCCTCCCAATAAGCGCTATTGTTTTATGCCCCTAGCGAGGCATAATGCATAGTTTCAAGTATTATCATCCTCCACATCCAACTCCTCAATTATACATCCACGCTTCCTAGGAGATTTAGCATACAAATTTTTAATAATCACACTCCTAGTGACAAAGTTGAGGAATTTGCTTTTATAAATAGGTTCCTTTATTATATCTATGAAATTGGGGTGCACACTAATCATTTTAAGATCCTCGTTTCCTTTACTAGATGTGGCACCCTTATTCTTGGGAACGTACATGAACTTGGAATTCTTATTAAAAGGAGTTATCTCAATAGTTTTAATAGAAGAAAAAGCAGAACCCAAATTATTAATGATCTCTACCAACTTATCAATTCTAGCGGGACTTTGTTCTACTCTTTTATTAATTATCGGTTCCTTCTCCTTTAACATCTTTAATGTAGTTCCTACCTTAGAACCAAATTAAGTAACTTGATTATGGACCTTTTTGTCTAAATTCTCAATATGTTCTATGATGGGTATTTTATTTTCAATAGCTTCTAACCTTCGCATAACATGTTCCAAAGTCAATGCCATTTCATTAATAATAATAGGTGGTGATCCTACCAAATTTCCCATAGCATTGAAAGCATCATTAGGGTGAATACTCAAGAAATTCCCTCCGGTAATAGTGTCAAGCACAAATCTATACCAAGTAGTAACACCTACATAAAAATTGCAAAGAAAAATGGTAGTGGATTGCTTACGAGTTGATCTATTTTGAGCATCGCAAATCCTATACCAAGCATCTTTTAAACTTTCTCCTCCCCTTTGTTTAAAATTAAGCACTTCATTCTTAGGGGTACAAGCAACAAGTGAAGAACAAGCCATCATGGTAAAGCAAGAAAGCAAGCAAAAATATTTTTGTATTTTTCGATTCTTAGAGAAGTGGGGGGAGATAAAAAAGAGAGGCAAATAAAAAGGCAAATAAAAAGTAGAGAAGAAAAGAGAGGAAAATAAAAAACGCAAATAAAAAGTAGAGCAAGTAGATGATAGTTTGAGTGAAGGTACTTGTAGTGATTTGATGATGTCTCCCTGGCAACGGCGCCAGAAATTCTTTCTGCTACTTGTGAGCTGCATTGGGATTTTCCTCGAAGAGGAAGGGTGAAGCAGTACAATAGAGATAAGTATTTCCCTCAGTGAGAACCAAGGTTTATCGAACCAAAAGGAGAACCACGCAAATCCTAGTGAACAGCACCTGCACACACAAAAGCAAATACTTGCACCCAACGCGGGCAAGAGGGTTGTCAATCCCCTTGAACTCGTTACTTGCAATGATCAAATCTTGCATAGGTAGATAAGTAAATTGCAAAACAAAATAAAAGTAAATAAATTGCAGCAAGGTATTTTTGGTTTTTATAATATGATTAAAGTAGACCCGGGGCCCATAGTTTTCACTAGAGGCTTCTCTCTCGAACACATAGCATACGGTGGGTAAACAAATTACTATTGGGCAATTGATAGAAAAGCGCATCGTTAAGACGTATTCATGGCAATGATCACACATATAGGCATCACGTTCGTGACAAGTAGACCGACTCCTGCCTGCATCTACTACTATTACTCCACCAATCGACCGCTATCCTGCATGCATCTATGGTATTAAGCTCATAACAAACAGAGTAACGCCTTAAGCAAGATGACATGATGTAGACAAAGTAAACTCAATCAATATGAATAAACCCCATCGTTTTATCCTTAGTAGCAACAATACAATACGTTCCTCGCTACCTCTTCTGTCACTGGGTGAGGACACCGCAAGATTGAACCCACTACAAAGCACCTTTCTCACTGAAGATAAATCAATCTAGTGGGCCAAACCAAACGGATAGATCAGACAGAAATACAAAGCTATCATAATCATGCATAATAAAGTTTAGAAAAGACTCAATTACTTTCAATGAATAATCTGATCGTAAACGCACAATTCATTGGATCACAACAAACACACCGCAAATGAAGATTACATCGGATAGAACTCCAAGAAGATCGAGGAGAACATTGTATTGAAGATCAAAAAGAGATAAGAAGCCATCTAGATACTAGCTATGGACCCGTAGGTCTGTGGTAACCTACTCGCACATCATCGGTAGGGTAGCAAGGTTGATGTAGAAGCCCTCCGTGATAGATTCCCCCTCCAGCAGAGTACCGGAAATGGCCTCCAAATGGGATCGCGGAAGAACAGAAGCTTGCGGCAGTGGAAAAGTTATTTCAGGTGGCTCTCTGTTGGTTTCCCAATATCTGAGAATTTATAGAAGTGGAATTAGGTCAGATGGAGCCACATGGGGCCCACAAGGCATTAGGGTCTGCCTACCCCCCCAGGGCGCGCCATGTTGCCTTGTCGTCTCCTTGTTTGCCGTCTGGTCTCCTCCTGAAGCTTCTAGGGTCTCTTATGTCTAGAAACAAATCGTCAAAAAGTTTTGTAGCATTTGGACTCCGCTTGGTACTGATTTTCTGGAAAACCAAAAAGAGGCAAAAAACAGCAACTGGCACTAGGCACTGGGTTAATAGGTTATTTCCCAAAAACGATATAAAATTGCATATTAAGGCATATAAAGTATCCATGATTGATAATATAATAGCATGAAACAATAAAAAATTATAGATATGTCGGAGACGTATCAGCTCCCTGCTGCTCCGTTTTACCTAATTCCATGTCTATAAATTCCCATATATTCAGAAACCCCTAGAGCGAGACACGAAACAATTCTTCTACCACCGCAAGCCTCTGTTCTTCCGCGATCCTATCTGGAGGCCTTTTCTGGTACTCTGCCGAAAGGGGAATCGATCACGGAGGCCATCTTCATCAACCTTGATGCCTCCATGATGATGCATGAGTAGTTCCCACAGGACCTACGGGTCCATAGCAGTAGCTAGATGGCTCTCTCTCTCTCTCTCTCTCTTTCTCTCTCTCTTTTTGATCTTCAATATAATGTACTCTTCGGAGATCGATTCGATGTAATTGTTTTGCGGTGTGTTTGTTGGGATCTGATGAATTGTGGGTTTATGATTAGATTATTCACTGAAAGTAATTGAGTCTTTTCTGAACTTTACTATGTGTGATTTTGATAGCTATTTATTTCTCTCTGATCTATCCGTTTAGTTTGGCAAACTAGATTGATTTATCTTCAGCGGGGGATGTGCTTGGCAGTAGGTTCAATCTTGCGGTGTCCTCACTTTGTGACAAGAGGACTAGCGAGGCACGTATTTGTATTGTTGCTACTAAGGGTAAAATGACGAGGTTGGAACATATTATTTGGTCTTACTTTGTCTACATTATGTTATCATGCTCCAAGCATTACTCCGTTTATTATGAACTTAATACCTTAAGATGCATGCTGGATAGCGGCCGAGGGGTGGAGTAATAGTAGTAGATGCAGAATCGTTTCGGTCTACTTGTCATGGACGTAATACCTATGTATTGATCATGCCATGAATAACATAATAACTATGCGCTTTTCTATCAATTATCCAACAGTAATTTTATCCACCGTTACTATGCTCATGAGAGAGATGCCTCTAGTGAAAGCTATGGCCCCCGGGTCCATTCACATCATATTACTAAAACCCTAAATACCTTGCTGCAATTTATTATATTATATTTTATTTTGCAATTTATCTATCAATCATTACCGGAATTAATCCTAGCAATCAACGAGTACAAGAGGATTGACAACCCTCTTGCCCGCGTTGGGTGCAAGTACTTGTTTTGTGTGTGTGCGGAAACCGTTTACATTTGTTTGCATGAATCTCCTACTAGTTCGATAAACCTTGGTTCTTAACTAAGGGAAATACTTTATGCTACTATACTACATCACCCCCCTCTTCAGGGAAATCCCATCGCCTATCACAAGTAGCACCTATGCCTCACACTTAAAGGGAAATGAATAATGATTGGGGTTTGAGAAATCAAAAACAAAGAAAGTCTTGTATCAACACAGTTGAACATTAGGCAACGGAGAAGGCCTTATGATCAATGTCAACACAAGGAGTAGTGATTGCCATGCAACTAGGATGCACATAGAGCTATGAATATGTGAAAGCTCTCCTATGGACTAAGTGGGGGTGCATCCAACTTGCCTGCTCATGAAGACCTCGAGTTTTTGATGATGCTCATCATCAGAATATACAAGCCAAGTTATATAACGTAGGTTCCCCACTAGTATGAAACATGAAGCTCATGAAACTTTCAACTTTACAATGCAAGAAGTGGTGCTACATTGAAGCACAAGTGTATACTTGAAGGATAATGGTGTTGCTCCTTCTCTCTTTCTCACCTTTTTCTTTCTTTCTTTTTTTGGCACCTCTGTGGTGCATCTTTTATTTTGTCTCTCGCTGTTTTCTCCTTTTTTCTTTCTCTTTCTTTGTAGGAGCAACACCTTATAATGATGAACAATACACACTTTACAATGACTCACTTCAACTTAATGCAATCATAACTCAAAACTGAAAAGATGAGAGAAACTCTATATGATGAATGCCTCTAGTAGTGTACCAGTATGTGCAATGATCCGACGTAGTATAGATATTAAAAACGGACAAGCCATGAAAATATCGAGCTAGCCATACTATGATCATGCAAGGCAAATGAAAACATGTCTCTAATCATGTAATGTAATATGATGGTACTGCATGGCAATATGCTCGAAATGGCTATGAAAATGCCATGTAGGTAGGTATGGTGGCTGTTTTGTGGAGCCGAGGTGTTTTATGTGTACGAGAACAAGAGAAAGTCCTCCCATGGGTTTGGATGTACCTGCAAAGTTTGCTCCAAGTCGCAATGTGAGAGTGGGCAATGCACAGTACCGTAGAGGCTAGCAATAAAAGATGAACGAAAGTGCAAAAAGGCTTCGAACTTGCTTTAGTCATAAAGAACTCAAACACTACACAAGGGTATCGCGGTGCCATGTTGCATAAGACTCGAAAGCTAAGTACCCCACGGGTATAGTTTGGTGGAGATAAACCCCGTTACGCGTCCCGGATCAACCAAAGATGTTGGGTTGAGCAGCAAAAAGCCTCTACAATCATTCAATCCCTAATCAAGCCACCACTAGAGTCCCCAACTTATGTGACTAGGTGAAAGAAAAGGCAACAGTTCAAAGGACTCCCTTATTGGGTTTTTGATAAAGGAACATGGCAATGTTTTTTAGAAGATAACAAGATTTCCACATGCTAAGTAAAACAAATGCAAAGCAAGCATGTCAAAACAGCGGGACACACAAATGCACGAAAACCATATGATAAAGAGCATTACACAAGACACTACACATGCAAAAGTAACCTCCCCACGCTAGTACTTTGCATACTAAACTAGAGAAGATTACGAAAGTGAAAAGAAAATGCATTTATTAAAAGTGGGTGCGAGAAGTGGTTACCTCCCCAAGCTTACGTTTAAGCAAGGGTTAGAAACTTTTACCGTTGAGGTGCATATGACCTCTCTTTTAGTAGACGTGGACCTTGCTTCATGTGATCTCCTTATTGTGGTCCGGTGGCTGCCTCCGATAGAACCTGCTGGAGAAGAACTAAAAAATGAAATATTTTTGTGCTTTTCAGGTTTTTCATTTTTTTTGTAGCACAAAGGATTAGCAACACAGGTGATAAAAACATTTGTCTCAACAAGATTGGTTCATCTACCTAAGCACCATGCTCAAGATGATAAACTAGGTATAGGAGTGTCGACTCTCCTATATTGAATGAATTGCAAGTGAACACAAGTGTGCAGCTCCTAGGTGCCTAATTAAAAGAGAGATCCTCACTTAAGGCGAGAAACTCGGTACTATGAAACTTCTATTTGAACCAAGTTCGTATTGGAAAACTTTACCGGGCACTTGTTGGTGAAGTCCATCATGTTGAAGCAATGAAGTGGCATGTGTGGGTCTTTCATACGGTTGGCACCATACCGTACTATTGGAAATATGCCCTAGAGGCAATAATATTGTATTTCCATGCTTATAATTAAGAGTTTGTATTTCAGGCTATAACTGTTATGATCTTGGAATATGCGATTCTGTAGAAAACTCATATGCATGTGTGGAATGATAAATCTCGCCTCTAAGACTAGCTCAAGTGTTGTTGGTGATCATGTTTTCCAGATCTTAGGATATCGTTAAGTGTAACGATAGTCCTAAAACAACATTCAGAGTATGACGTTAGAAGAACGATCATATTGAATCGACCCAAACTTGTTTGTTATACTTTGAGATAATATCGTCTAAAACCAATTGTTATAACACGGAGTGTTAACTTGTGATTTAAAGGTTCACTCAAATGTCATTCGTGTAATCATAGGGATCGATATGGATGTCCACGATTCCGCTATCGGTCATTAAACGAAGGAGTTTCGTTCATGTCTATGATTTACCGAAGCTACGGGGTCACAAGCTTAAGGTAATCATGATCTGCTAAGTGTTAGTAGGACAAGAGTATCGAGGATTTATTTGTGGAATTGTTTCACTAATATTCGAAATAGTTTGAGAGGAACAGGAAGCGTTTCGGGGTCACCGGAAGGGTTTAGAAGTTTATCGGGCAATACCGGGTATTACCGATAAATAATATATAGGTGGAAAATCTTTCTATTTATGTTTAATTAATAATAAAAGGCTCTAGTTATCGTTAGGAGGCTTTTATATTTAATTTACTATCAACGAGCCTTAAAAGGCCAAGTAGTGGAAGGAGTATTAGGCCACAAGGGCCCAATAAGGGAGGCACCGCCCGTTAGCCTTTTTCGAGGCCAAGGGGAGGCCGAATTGGAGTGGGAAACCCCCTCCTTGGCTGGCCTAAAGGGGTAGGTTTCCTTCCCCCCTTGTGGCGCCCCCTCCCTCTCCTCCAACCTATATATATACTAGAGGTTTTGGGCACTTTTGAACATACAAGTTTTGGAGCATCCTCTAGTTCCTCTAGTTGTAGTTCTAGTTGATCGTAGTTGATCAATTAGAGCTTGATCTAGATCCTCTAATCCTCATAATTAGAAGCTAAGTGTGGTTCTAATCTCCTCCCTCTAATTCTCGGGCGACGATTAGCTCTGGACGGCGAAGCGCTTCCGGATCATGAAGACCGTACGCTAGCAACCAAGTAGAGAGGTTGTGCTTTCGGTCTTCCGTTCGAGGGATCGTTCGTGGGCGGTTCGCGGGATCATTCATCTACGGTTCGAGGGACTCCAAGTACGATCTACACCGACTCGTCTACTTTCACTGCACACCAGAGTCGGTAATGATCGTTGATCCAAACCTTATATGCATCTTCATATTGTTCCTGGGTGATCGTAGGGCAATTTTGTTTGTTTTATACTACGTTTCCCAATAGTGGCATCATGAGCTGTTCTATGCATGAGTAGATGCAGGTTTCGATCTGGATCACATGTGGATGTGAGGGTTTGATGTTCTTGCGATGCTTCCCTCGAGTGTTGCTTCGGTTCAGTTCATTGATGGCATGATGTAGTTTTGTACAAAGTTCTGACAATCGATCGGCTTTGGATGTCAACAATCTGCTAACAGTTATTTGGGCTACAACATAGTCAAGAATAGTGAACCGTCGCGTACGCAAGAGGGCAATGAAGATGAACGATCTTCTAGCGGGTCACGCGTATTTGATGAAATTTAGTGTGGGGGCAGAGATTTTTAATTAAATCTCTTCTTTCACACCCCCCAAAAGTGAATCTAGCACTACTGCAAGCGACCGCTAACGCGACACATGAATCAGAGACCCTGCGACCAAACTGTGTGAGATGCATGAATCGCAAATGGTGTCGTAAAAAAACCGTTGCCAATAAGACGAACTGTTTGCGATGCCGGAGACATCAAAAATGATTCAGATTAGAGACGCGTGTGCGATACGTGGCATACAGTTGATCCATATGAACTGTTTGCGATAAGCCAGAACAATAAACACGGTCAGCCAGTTCATGGTGTGTGCGATACATGGCATACAGTTCACTCGGATGAACTGTTTGTGATTACCCAACACAACAGAAATGGTCAGGCAGATCAAGGTGTGTGCGATATACGGCATGCGGTTCACTTGGATGAACTGTTTGTGATTACCCAACACAACAGAAACGGTTCAACTTAACAAGATGTGTGTGATACACGGCAAACAGGTCAGTAATCAGAAATGTGTGGGAAGACCGATAACAACACAGACGATTCCTGCTAATAACCCATGTGTGTTGTGGGAAAACGCTTGCTGGTAAACAATTGTTAGCGATTGATGAAATCATCACCGACGGGTTCCGTAGTTTAATCCGTGTGCGATGTGATTTTCTCAGTCTACACAACATCTACGCTCTCTGTCTACAGAACAACAACATATATACTTATAAGGACATGATTGCATAACCAAATTAAACATCCAATTACATAACTGACTACACACATAACATATGCACACACCAAAGTAAACAATTACATGCATAATAAACTAGGATAAACGATCATATCTAATCATCATCTACTTCTTCTTGTGATGCTTGCCGCTGCTGCTCTGCTGGTGGCTCGATCCCTCGTCATCTACAGGAAGGAGGCACTCCCTCATGTCGACAATCCGCCTGTGCATCTCGTAGCATGTGTACACGTCCGTGGCTACAAACTTGAGGTGAGGTTCATCCAGTCTACGCACCCAGGCACCGTGCCAGGATCCAGGATTTCTCTTGGAATCCTCCTTCATGTTTTCATAGTAGGAGTCGATGATGGCCGCGGCGAGTTCAACCAGGGAGTCCTTCTTTGTGCTGCCCTAGACCCTGTAGTGGCCACGGATGTCGACAAGCTTCGGGCAGGCCAAGCCGGAAATCTGGAGCGCTTTTGTATCATTGACGGTGTCCACCGTAGCGAACTTGTAGTCAGAGCTCTTAACAACCTAGTGAAACGCTCACAAGCACTTGTGGCCAGGCAGTAGTGGTAGACGAGGACGTGATGGCCCACGCACAATTGGGCGACGGCAACCGCCTGATCAACCCCGGGACGACCGGCGGTGTACTGGAGGTCAAAGCCGACCACTTTGTACTTGTCGTCCTTAGCAAGCAACTGCTCCATGGTATTGATGGAGTCCTTCACCACGGCCGGGTCGATGGTGTACACCACCGTGAGTTCCTTCCCCCTCACGTGGGTGTCCACACGATGCACGCCGAACTCCATTGGAGCGCCGCTGGATATCCTCTCTCTCTATGTGTCATCGTGGGTGTGCTTGTTGTGTTGTGGGGCACGATCGAAAGGTTGAAGAGACTAAGGTTATAATGGCCGTGGGAATAAATGGGGAGGCCGAACGGCCTAGAGTATCGGCGCGCGCGGATGGCAGTTGTTGCGGCGCGTAACTGCATCATGCCGCACGTATTAACTGCATGGTGGCAACGCCCGCGGACGCAATCGCATGCATATGGCGCCCAAAATGTGATCGTGCGCTGGCTCCAACCGCTGAAAGAGCGCGTGCGGAGGGACGCGAGCAGAGCGCGCCGCGGTTGCCTTAACGTTGAGCAGAGCGCGTGAAGGGACGCGAGTATAGCGCGCCACGGCCACCTAAACGGCGAGCAACCACCTGCGTATAGCAGTTCTGGTCAACCGTCTGGCATGCGTGGGAGGCAAGACGACCCATCCATCGGACACGCTGACACACCGATCAAACCTAAACGTGTTCACACTTATCAAATTACCACGCAATGAGTAATTGCAAATCTGTTCACACCGATCAAACCTAAACGTGTTCCCACTTATCACTGGGCTATAAAAACTAGTACCCACTCAAAAATTACTGCACATTCCTCTCCTCATCACCAAAAAATAGGTCTCTCCACTTAAGTCGTTCCTTGTGTCTGCCATGGCCGGAAGGAGGAGTTCTAGGTCGACATATAACCAGGGAGCAAAGACCAAGGCCGCGGAAGCACTAGAGAGGTCCCACCGCAACGCGGCAGCCGCAGCAGAGATGTCCTGCCGTGCCGCGGGGCCCTTGAACGAGCTCTCACGGGCAGGCGAGGGCTCTCACAAGTGCACTCGCCGCATCGGCGAACTCGACGAACTGGCGGGGCTGAAGTCCTTAGCCAGCAACGACGACATTCTTGCTGGCCTAATTAACCAGCAGGAGCTGCTCGCCGGCTTGGAGAAGCTGCTCGAGATTAGCGATGCCTCGGTTGATAAGGCGACCAGCCTCGTTGTGAAACTCATGGGTGACAATGCGAAGCTCCATGAGAAGAAGGAGGGAGCTGTATGAGAAGAGCGTTGCCTCGCAGATGACGCTGACAGCCGTCGTCCATGAACTTGGGGATGACTTGAAGAAGCTCCGCATCGAGCGCGAGCTGCAGGTGGAGGAATCCGTGGCTGCTGTCAAGCAAAGTCATGAGCATGTGAAGAAGGACCTAGAAGAAGTCCTCGCCCAGCGATCCATCGAGAAGTAGAGAGCAGCAACTTCCTTCGTCATTTTTTTCTTCTTCTCTTTTTCCCCTGTGTCTTTCGGGCGTTGCCGCATGTGGCATTTTAAATTATCCGGGATATGTATGACAATTATTATCCGTTGCCATTGTCAATTTATCGTCGTATTATTTTGTTCGTAACCTCATAGGTACATGTATATGAGTCGAAAATAGGCTAAAAGTCACGTTCTCAGCGAGGCACGAACAAAACAATGCTAGCTAGCGTTGAGCGGGGCCATGGGATCACAAGCTAACATCTTCCGTCTAGGTGCATTAACCGCATGTTAAACAGCGGCTCGGCCGCAATTAATGGAGAAGTTGGGAGCGAGGCGGCGGGTGGAGGTCAAAGAGCTCGCTTCTCGGTGAGCCTGTGCGGCAGACAGCTCGCACAGGTCTCGTCGGGCCTACGCGGCGGCCTGCTCGCACGCGTCCCATCAAGCCGCGCGGCGGACTTCTCGCACTCGACCCGTCTAATCAAACAGTTGCATGCACGCCACCTAGTATGGTCAAATTTTTGCACAAAATACAAAGAGGACCAATAAACCAGGACCGAGGTAGTACTCTCCAATAAAAAGAGGGATGCGTGGCCACACGTAAATGGTTAGTGGAACGCCCACGGTTCAAACAATACAACTGTTTGTGATATTAACGTGTCATCAATTTTATCCAAAATGCCTACGTTGGCTATTAATGTGTGCGCCTTGTCTCAAATTGGACAATTTTTTTACCACGGCATATATGTGCCATATAATGACACTATGCGAAGTTTCATGAATTTTGGGTGAGTTTTGGATTTACGGGGATTTAAAAACCGAGATTCTCAATGTTTGAAGCCGAGCCAGGACGGCGAGATGTTTGTAATTCATTCCCATTTCTTGCATGGGACCTAAACATGCACCCAAGGACACATATATGGTATTTGAAGCCATTTTGGTGCACTAGAGCATGTGCTTGTAATTCAAATTTGAATTATGGAGATTAAATGCCTAGAAAACGCAATTAATGTATAAAAGGGCCAAACAAACCCTGAATAATTCAATATTTCAGCGCGAATCTCCTGTTGGTCTATGTTGCCTGTAGAAGAAAAATACAAGGAGAGAAGAGGCAGCGATTGTTGTTTCGCCCACAGGGGTGACACGTTCCCTATCAGAACCACGAGGCTTCTTGCTAGAAGCTCCGGTTTGTAAGAGGCGTGTACCAAAACTTGCCCCAAATTGGACAAATTTTCTACCATGGCATATATGTGCCATGTCATGACACGATGCCAAGTTTCATGAATTTTGGGTGAGTTTTGGATTTACGGGGATTTAAAAACCGATATTCTCAATGTTTGAGGCCGAGCCAGTACACCGAGATGTTTGTAATTCATCCCCATTTCTTGCATGGGACCCAAACATGCACCCAAGGACACATGTATGGTTTTTGAAGCCATTTTGGTGCACTGGATCATGTGCTTGTATTTCAAATTTGAATTATGGACATTAAATGCCTAGAAAACTCAATTAATGTATAAAAAGGCCAAACAAACCCTGAATAATTCCATATTTTAGCACAAATCTCCTATTGGTCTATGTTGCCCGTAGAAAAAAAATACAAGGCGAAATGAGGCAGCGATTGTCGTTTCGCCCACAAGGGTGACACGTTCCCTATCGGAGGCTTCTTGTGAGAAGCTCCGGTTTGTAAGAGGCTTGTACCAAAACTTGCCCCAAATTGGTCAGTTTTTTTACCATGGCATATATGTGCCATGTCATGACACCATGTAAAGTTTCATGAATTTCAGGTGAGTTTTGGATTTATGGGGATTTAAAAACCAAGATTCTCAATGTTTGAGGCCGAGCCAGGACGCCGAGATGTTTGTAATTCATCCTCATTCCTTGCATGGGACCTAAACATGCACCCAAGGACACATATATGATTTTTCAACCCATTTTGGTGCACTGGAGCATGTATTTGTAGTTCAAATTTGAATTTTTCACATTAAATGCCTAGAAAACTCTATTATAATATATAAAAAATGCCAAACGAACCCTGAATAATTTAAAGCAGTTATGTTCAACCCATGGGTAAGTACTGTGCGCACGTGTCGTGCTAGCTCGCTCTTCCTTCTTTCCCAAGTTTTCCATATTAATGGTGTTATATATCCAAACACGCTACCGTTTCCCACCACTCCCCCAATCGGTTTCCCGCCACTCCCCCCAATCTGTTTCCCGCCACTCCCCCCCATTGGTTTCCCGTTGCTAGTGTCAGTGGGCATAGGAGGCTAGGCAGCAACACACCATCCATACCATAGTATACCATTCCAAGCATGCCAATCCGGCGAAGCGCCGCCGCCGTCATCAACCTCCTCGACGAGAACGAGCCGGAGCAGGCCGGAGAGCCAGAACGGCCATGCGCTGCCGAGCAAGAGAGGCAGCGCGCCGCCGAGCATGAGCGGTATCATCGCGCCCCAGTGCTTGAGCGGGCCAATGTCTACACATGTGTTCGTCGCCACCCATGGAGCGAAGCGGAGCAAGAGTGGCAAAGCGCCGCCGCGCAAGAGCGGGAGAACGCCACGGCGCATTAGGTGCGGTGTGCCGCACTATCTGAGCGGAGACGTGTCAGCATCCTGTTTACTCAACCACTCGAGAGGCCGTTTCCAGGGCCAGTAAGCATCCCGATTCCCCGCCAGGAATGGGCAAAGGCTGTCAGCGCCATAATTGCGTCAGACGAAGTTCGCAGTGCCAGAATCCGCCACCACGACGCCAACAGGTTGGTCGATTGGCTCTTCGACCTCCTCGGCCTCCCAGGTGCCACCAATGATGAAGCAGAGCAAAATACTCGTCACGGCTTGTAATCGACCGTCGCCGATGAAATATCCTGGGCGGAGATCAATATTGCGGTACAGCAGTTCTGCAAGCGTATCAGACGCATGGACGAAGGCCTGTACCAATTCATGCTTAGCCAAGAGTTGCCGTAGGTTTAGGCCCTGTTTGTATCGGTTTTCGCCCGGTTTTCTGCAATTAACTGGGCAACTATATTGTTCTTAATTAATGAAAATGCAAAGCTTTTGCTTCTTCCGGCTAGTTTTAAGTAGTAAAAAATAATGTAAGTTTGAATGGAAGTGGTCCGGTATGTAAAGATTGCACACAGTTTCTAAAAGCACAAACGTGTGTGATAGTAAGGAGTAGGTCCCACACGGTGACCATCGGTAAACGCCTTAAACGCGAGGAGGCAACTCTTATCAGCAAGGGGCAGCTTCCCATCCGCTAGCCTAGTTGAATAGAACCACACAGCTTCCCATCCACACAAGTTAATTGAGCTTGGGGCTAGAGCAGTCTAAGGATGGGTGACCGGGTGGGAAGTTGCTATATCTCAAGCTTCATTTAAGCACCATGATACGGACATTACGGACATTTAACATCTAAATGTGTCTGTAGTGACCTGTCATGTCGATTAAATAAACCTTGAGATCCTTGTTTTGAAAATTCTGAGAATGATGTTTTTTGTTATTTGTTGTTTTGAAATATCGGAGAATGATCGCGAGATTGATCTGTGGGCCCGCCATGTTCCAATTTGGAGAATGATGTTTTTTGTTATTTGTTGTTTTGAAAAATCGGAGAATGATCGAGATTGATCTATGGGCCCGCCATGTTCTATTTTGGAGAATGATGTTTTTTGTTATTTGTTGTTTTGAAAAATCAGAGAATGATTGAGATTGATCTGTGGGCACGCCACGTTCTATCCTTTAACCCACAACGTTCGAGATCTGTGGGCCCACACGTTCTATCGTTTGACCCATAACGTACGAGGGTTTGACTATGACAGGTTCCTCTTGGTATAGGTCACGATATGTCAGACCAAATTTAGTTGGGGAACATTTGTTTGATTCCCTCCCGCCGGCTCGAAGTTGGGGAACCGCGAAATCATACGTAACGTGGCTTCCTCGGGGTACGGTGTTCGGTTTGTAATGCAGCTGGTGCCCCATCGAAGTTGTGCACTGGGTATTTGATCACATCACACACCACCCATATATACATATATTTGGGTCGCATGCAGGGTATAGGGTCTTCTGATCGACCCCGTCTCCCATGTGCGGTTTTCAATGACACGCCTATCGGTGGGCCTGGTCTATATATATCATCCCTTTAGCCGACAACGAGGGGGTTTGGCCATGAATGGATTCCTCCTGGTTCGTGTTACCGCGGGTCATAGTGACATGTCCGAGCAAAGTTCAAGCTCATGCGTTCTCAGGATTCCCTCCCATGCGCTCGAAATGGTGGGTTGGATCGACACCCTACGTACGTCGACGTCGTCCTTAATTACTACCTACCTTTCATGGGGGTTGTCCATTTTGTGAGGTAGGCGCCACATCAAAATTGTACATTATTGGGTATTTAAAACACATCACCCTTCCAACGTACATCAATTTGGGCCCCATGCAGGTGGTGCTGGTTTTGTGGCCCCTCTCGTGCGGTTTACGGTGATGGTCCAATCTATGGGCCCGAGTGGTCTATTATATCCCTTTTTGACCGACAACAACAGTGGTTGTTTGGCCAAGATAGATTCACTTGGTCCGTCTTATGGTAGGTCATGGTGACATGCATGCATGTCCGACCAAAGTTTGAGTACGTGCATGCCTCCCGCCGACACGAAGTGGGGGTGGGGCAGGCACCCAGCTATGACCTTAACCCATCATTATAGATATCCAAGGGGGCTTTCCGGTTTGCAAGGGAGGTGCCACATCAAAGTTGTGCATTGTGTATTTAAACATCACACCCTTTATTCCTACATATATTTGGCCACATCGAGGTGGTTGTTGTCTTCTGGCCGCTCTCACCCGATCTTCAACGATGCGCCCACCCGTGGGCCCATGCGTCAAAGTTGTGCATTGGGAATTAGAACATCACACACCACCCTTTTCATACATATATATTTGGGCCACATGCTGTTGTGGTTGTGTTCTTATCCTCTCTCGTGTTTTATTGTAGCCAAATGGTGCTATTTAAAATAGCAGACGCCTCGGATGAAAAACTGCGTGTGAACGTACGCGCAACGGACACAGGTGCAATGGCTTAACCGTGTGCGAAGCTCGTGCCTTGTAAAATCGCCATGACTTCGCAAGCGCCAGCAAGGGTGAGCGGGTAATGTGTACACGATATTTAGGATGAATTCCACGTATGTGTCTGTAAATTAGGATGAACCGTGTGCGATAAACCAGCTAGCTAGAAATCTCAAAAAAAGCTACCCGCCTTGAGCGATGCAAAAATTGGTGGTTCCGCGGCTTTTCCTTATTATCATACACAATTATTATGTTTGGACCGTGTGCGGTCTGGTTGCTCCCGCCCCGCTTCATTTCCTTTACCCAAATTTTAGTTGCCGCGGTATTTCAACCATCGCCCACACTCCTCCACCAACAACCTCAAAGTAAAATTGCAGTAGCCGAGGCATTTGAACCATCGCCCTGCCTCGTCCACCACCATCTCTAGCCACCATTATTAAAATTTTCAGTAGTCGCGGCATATCCTCAAGCACCACCCACCCTAACCCGGCCGCCCCTCCATAGTCTACACCCCCCACTCAAACCCTAGCTCGCCACCGCCGCCGCCACCAACCCCTGCTGGTCTGCCCATGCCTCCTAGCTTAGACAAGTTCAGGTTACCCACCGATTCCCATACCCTCGCCGCCCTGAGTTTTTAGATGAGGCCTGCGGTGTCCCTCCGCCCCAGATCCCCTACTATAGAGAGTCGCAGCCTAAGCCTGACCACATATCCCGGGGAGCCCGAGGAGCGTACGGCCAAAAGGAGGTCTATCATGGCCTCTCCGCCGGATGATGTCGGGGTGGCTACCGTTCGTGCCGACCTGTCGATCCCGAAGGAACACCTCGCCGCGGAAGCCGACGAGGACGTTGACTATGTCACCATGGTGAAGGCTTCATGTCAGCGGGCTCATGTATTACTGAATCTCAGGACAGCCGGCTTCGACATCAAGCTCGTCGACAGCGAAGGCTTCACGCAGGCCATGTCATAGGTTAAGTAGTCCATCCCCAGCGCCTCTGGTTCAAGCGCCGTCGATCTTTTCGAAGGCCCCGCCGCTGATCTCCTCCACCTCGCGGTCAAAGATTTGCGATCCTTGTACGCCATCGAGCCCATTATGTCATTTCTGAAGGACACGTTATATGGCGGTGGCTTGGGATCCTCAGCTGCCAAGTCAAATCTCATCGACCACGACCACGCGAAGGGCACCCACTACGGCTCTTCCAAGGTGAGACAGCCCATCTGCGACATCAGGGGTTGCACCCTGGGTCTGTGCTCTTCCAAGTGGAAGGATCCCATCCATGACAAGTGAGGCAATATCCTATAAGCAAATCTTACTTTTTCTAGCTAGCCAACTCGTACCCATTGTTGTAGTAGCTTTTGCCATGCGATGTTTTAACGGTGCCGTGTTTAATTATTTCAGTTATGCAAAAATGTAATGTTCAATAGGGCTATCTAATGTTTAAGTATGAATTGTGCACTTTAGTTTCACGAATGGCTATATTTGGTTGTTTACAGTGAGTAGATGCCTTGTTTATCTATATTTGGTTGTTAGGTTGGTTGCAGCGAGCATTTGCCCAGTTTTCAAGCAGATGCCCAGTTTATCTGTATTTGGTTGTTAGGTTGGTTGAAGTGAGCATTTGTCCAGTTTTCAAGCAGATGCCTTGCTTATCTGTATTTGCTTGTTAGGTTGGTTGTAGTGAGCCTTTGTCTAGTTTTCAAGCAGATGCCTTGTTTATCTGTATTTGCTTGTTAGCTAGGTTGGTTGCAGTGATCCTTTGTCCAGTTTTCAAGCAGGTGCGTTGTTTATCTGTATTTGCTTGTTAGGTTGGTTGCAGTGAGCCTCTGTCCAGTTTTAAATGGCTATATTAGGCTGTTATAGTGAGCATATATGCCTTGTTTATTTCATTTATTCACAATGTGATGTTCATTATGTGCAAGTATGAACTGTGCAGTTCGATTTCATCAATACCAGTTTGAACGGCTATATTTGGTTCCTGTTATGCCTGGTGAAGTTAACACATGCCCTTTATTTTAGTTTTACACATTTATGCGGAGTGATGTTTAAGCATGAGCTATGTTCTATTCATTTTGAACAGTACCTGTTTGAATTACAGTATTTGGTTCCTGTTAAGCCTGTTGTACTTAACATTCCCTTCCATTTTTTAACTGATTTAACATCATGCTGAAACCAACACATTCAAGCTGTCATTTTGAGATGTTGTTGTTTACCATGGCTATATTTGGTTGATGTTAAGCTTGTAGTACTTATCACGCCTTTCCATGTACTTACGCAGGACTACAACGGGAGTGGCCAGCATTTTCCATCGAGGTTAGTTTCATCCCTCGGCTTATACTACCTCCGTTCCATAATGTAGTGCATACAAATCCACGTCTGGACACTTTTTAGCTTCTAATATTGACTTGTCACTTGTAGGTACATATGTCCTCGGCAAAGATCCACGCCTCGACCCTTTTTGCGTATGGGGCAATGAGATATTCATGAACCAGCATCAAGTGAGGAAACTGATAAGAATTATAAGCAAAAAGATACGACCAATGGCAATTAAATTATTTGTCTACGCTCTATCCAACACAACAGTGAGCTGTAGGATGGTAACTACGAACTCTGTAGACTTCTCTTTTTACTGCCCATAATGAGTTGTTAGACAACAATGTCTGAATCTTTTTTGTTTGTAGTGGTTCCCAAAGCAGTTTACTCAAGATTACCTCGCAAAGTACATGATTGGTGGACATGCAATGAAGGTTAAAGTATTTCATCAAGACTACAATGAGCATCGAGAAGTCCTAATGAAGACAGTGAAAGGTGGGCGGGCGGCCATCACAAGGGGTTGGCCTAGAGTCGTGCGCGCATTAGGCATGGAGGAGGGCACAATATGGGCATTCCACTTCACCTTCTCCAGCAACCAGAATGTCTTCCACCTCTCTCTTTACAGTCTTTAGTACAACTGTGGTTCATCATTCTTTCCTTGCTGCTTCTCTAGTTCTTCAGCATATGTACATGTGCATCGAATTATTCATTCGTCCTTGAACTTGTATTTGTAATAAACGTGGTTTGATATGAAATAAGTGATTGCCTACTTTCATATTGAAAATATGTTTCATTTAAAATTAATTTTAAATGTAGGGATTAAATTAGGGATAAATTATGATATGCATGCCATTACACTGCACACGGTTTGCGAAAGCAAAATGTCTGTGATAAATGTCAAGATCAGACATGTTTCTCAGATGAGTACGTGTGCGATGAAACTCTACTGCACACACGATCAGACAAGAAAAAATGTGTGAGATTAACAACAACAACGCACATAGTTCCTTCTTAATAAATGTTTGTGAAAGTCACCTTATCACACACGCTAGGCAATTATGAACTATTTATGATGTCGTGTGCATCGTTGTCGGTGTATAAAGACATGGGTGCTTTTATACCCTGACTTATGCACAGACAGTGGTAGCACAACTGGAGGCCAGGGCTTGCCGGAGATCATCAAGATTAAAATATTCAAAGTGGTTGCAAGACCATGTAGAAGCACATGACTTTCGCTAACCATAAAGAAGATGCTTGCCGACAAGGCTCAGGCCGGCAAGATCAAGGCCCGGCAAGCTCCGTGCCGGCAAGCCTTCGCTAGCTCGTCAGCGCTCCACCTCACCGAGCAGCTAGTCACTAATCGGTGAGGTGTCAACCACGCAGGCAGTTTGGTGAGACTTGTCGGGGCAGGTGTCAGCCTGCTGGAAGGAGATTTAACTTTAATGACACCCGTCCAGGAGGCATGTCGAGATAATATGAGGTAGCTGGGCGAGCGGTGCAGGAACCTTGCCGGGGCTCCTCCTTCACATGACACCTAACGGCGCATTTAATGCTTTTGTCCTAAACCGGCAGAGTTAGGTATGATAGCACTGTTTGCTGTCTAATCAACTTGTAATGACTGTTTTGCCACTGTGGTTACCCCTTGAGCTATAAAAGGAGGGCCAGGGCAACCTTTACAATGATGGATCCTTAGACACTCTAGCTCACTTGGCATTAATAGCTGCTTCCATCTGCACCTTGCCGAGATGAAGCGCACCTTGTACTTGAGCTCTCCACATATAATACACCAAAGCAGGAGTAGGGTTTTACACGTCACGGTGGCCCGTACCTAGGTAAAAACCTTTGCGTTCTCTGCTGATTCTACTCTTTGTGCTTGTGCATTCCCCTAGTCGGACCGCAAAGGGGCTAGTTGGCCCCATAGATGGTCGTACGCACGACATCTTTGGTGCGCCAGGTAGGGGGATCGCTTGTGTGAATCTGAGTCAGTAGTTTGTGCGTCAATCTTACCTTTATCATCTGCGATGGTGCCGAAGAAGAAGGGCACGTCTGTAGCTGCTCCATCGACCTCCAAGGCTCCATCCCATACACCCGCAGGAGGCGGGAATGATCCAGCCGGCGCAGGTGGCGCAGGCGGAGCGGAGGGCGTCACTGGTGCAGGCGGCGTAGCTAGCACTGGTGGCGCAGGCGAAGCGCGTAACACCAACTTCCAGCTTCCTCACCATTCTGGTGATCAAAGCCACGTCGGCGCAGGCGGTGCGGATTGCCCACTCCTGCCTCCTCGGTGCACCGACGAGCGAAACAACTGGAGCAACACCGTCCGATCCGGCGCGAGTCAAGATCCTAGTGCTGTGGCTTCCAAGGATGCTGCGTCAGGACACACACCGCGACCATCGCATGATGGGCGTGACGTGGCTCTGAACGCCGCAGGCGGCACCGGTCGGCGGCGCCCGCATGGCAAGACACCTGTTGATCAACCTCAAGATCTTTAGGCACCACCTCCGCCACGACAGCCCGCTGCTGAGCGTGTGCCGCGGTAGAAAGATTGCAATGGCGCTCCTGCTGGCTCTGCCAGGAGTAGAGCGACGTCGCGTTCTTCGCTCCCGGCCATGCCAGACACAGCAGCAAAGGCGATGGCGCGAGCGTAGATGCTGTTAAACTTTCCTCCGGCAGCAGACAAGATGGATGAGTGGAGAGCCACCATCCAAAGCCTCATTGGATTTGCCGAAGCCAGCAAATCATAGCAGGCGGGACCATCTCAGCGTCCGCAAACAGCACCAGTAGCTCCAACTGGTGGCCGTGTTGAACGTGCCGCGCCAACGGTGCAATCACCTCCGCGGCAACAACGTCAACATCAACAGCAACCGCGGCAAACTCAACGATCCTTCGAGCCCGACGAGATGTTGATGGCCTCTTCGGATCCACGAGCGTGGCAAGATCAGCGGTGAGTGCTGCAAGATAGGCGGGTGGAGGATGCCCATACTACTATTGAACGGCACTGGGAGGCGCGCCGTCAATCCGACGCACGCAACGGCCCAGTCGTTGATGAGCCTGTCCCTGAGGCTGGCGGGTATCTGCCTTACGAGGTCGGATGCCCAGCCTTCACTCGTGAGCTGCGGCAAATCCGCTGGCCGTCGGTCCGGGCCTTCAAGCCGGAGGTACCAGAGAAGTATGACGGCAAGCTGAACCCGGCAGAGTTCTTGGGTATTTACACGATTGCTATACAAGCTGCCGGGGGAAGAGATGAGAAGATTCTCGCCAACTACTTTCCATTGGTGCTCAAGCCCAATGTGAGGTCTTGGCTGATGAACTTGACGGAGAACTCCATTTCTTTGTGGTCTGATCTTTGCAACGAGTTTGTTGGTGCTTTTACCGGAGACCACAAGGCTCCTGGTCAGCCCAGTGACCTGCAAGTGATCCCGCAAAGAGATGGCGAGTCCTTACACAAGTATATCGAGAGGTTCAGCCGAGTGCATCGCAATATTCCAGATGTGCACCCCGCAGCTGTCTTTGCCGCCTTTCACACGAATGTGCACAATCGGAAGATGCGTGAAAAGATGAACATCAAGCTACCGAAGACCGTCAGCGAGCTCTATACGTTGGCGGATAAGTGTGCACGTGCTGAAGAAGGGAGGAGGCTCCCTGGGGAAGATGCAGGCGCATAAGTCGATTCAGAAGACGACGACGCCGCCACCCCGAAAAAGAAAGGCTGAAAGCGCAACAGGAAGTGCAAGGGCAAAACTGTTATGGCCGTCAAGGGCTCTGTCAACTCTGATGCCGCCAAGAAAGCCAAGACAGAGAACTCCGGCAAGGAGGCTACTGTATGTGCTGCCTGTCAGGAGGCAGCGGCAAATGAGAAGGCCAGCAAGTCTAACGGTCCATATTGCAAGATTCACCACACTAAGGGTCACGACGTCCAAGAGTGCCGGCAGGTTGAGCAACTTGCCGAAAAACAAAAAGCTGAATATGAAAAGCGCGACAAGGAGAAGGGCCAGGATGGTACTGGCGGATCTGGCAATAGAAGGCAGGTGGTCAAGGAGGCTGCCGCGGCAAGGCCAAGCAGCAAAAAGAGAAGCCTGCTAGAGGCCGTGAAAAGAAAGAGGATGATGATGGAAGTGATGAGGAGGACGACGGAGAGTCCAGTGAACAGGAATTCCAGAAGGCGGCTGAGGCCATGTGTATTGATGGGGGTGCCTCTTTGCATTCTTCTCACCACCAGCTCAAGCAGTGGGCATGTGAGGTCAACGCAGCGGAACCGGCAATGGGCGTGCAGAAGCCGCTCAAATGGTCACACATGCCTATCTTTTTTTATGCCGAGGACCACCCTGATCGCACAACCTCGGTCGGGTGTTTGCCATTGTTGGTTTCACCAACAATACGCAACATCCAGGTCACAAAAATGTTAGTTGACGGTGGGGCTGGTCTGAATTTGATTTCACCAGAGGTAATCAAGAGGCTGCAAATTCCCGATGAGGAACTTGAGAAAAGTGGTACGTTTCAAGGAGTGAACCCGGGAAGGAGCTAGCCCAAAGGGAAGATCACTTTGCCGGTGACGTTTGGAGGGGAACTGAATTACAAAACAAAGAAAGTTGTTTTTGATGTCGTCAAGATCCCCTTGCCATATAATGGAATTCTTGGCCACCCAGCCTTGGCGAAATTCATGGCAGCATCCCATTATGCTTATAACACGCTGAAAATGCCAGGGCCGATGGGTGTCATAACCATCAACTCCGACAAGAAAGATGCAGTTATCTACGTCGACAAGATGTACAGAGAGGCGGTTGCAACATCTGCCGCCAAAGCACTCGCTCCCGCCAACGAGAAGAAGAAGTGCAAGAAGAGTGGCAAGACTTCTGATTAGTCTTCCGGGAAGCGCACCTCTTCGGAGTGTTGCGCACCCATTGAGCATTTGCCGGAGAGCTCTACCGCCAAAAAATCCAAAGCTACACCACCAGCAACCAAGAAGGTGCCGGCAAAGGAGGACGGCACGTGTGGTACCTTCACCGTCAGTGCCTCCCTTGACATCAAATAGGAAAGCGCGCTCGTTGCCTTCCTGCGGGCGAATGCCGATGTGTTTGCATGGCAACCATCTGACATCCCCGGCATTCCCAGGGAGGTAATCGAGCACCACCTTGCCATCTGTCCTCATGCTCGACCCATCAAGCAGAAGGTCGGGAAGCAAGCTTTGGAATGGCAGCAATTCATTGCCGAAGCCATAAAGAAGCTAGAAGCAGCTGGTCTAGTTACAGCTGTACTACATCCAACATGGTTGGCAAATCCAGTTGTAGTACGCAAAGCAAATCGGAAGTGGAGACTTTGTATTGATTATACTGATATTAACAAAGCATGTCCAATGGATCCTTTCTTGATGCATATTCTGGTTATCATCAAATTTTTATGGCCAAGGAAGATGAGGAGAAAACCGCATTCATTACTCCATGTGGCACATATTGCTTCGTGCGTATGCCTTTCGGATTAAAGAGTGCTGGTTCAACCTTTGCAAGAGTTGTCCAAATCGATTTTGAGCCCCAATTGCACAGAAATGTGGATGCATACATGGATGATATAGTGGTCAAAACCAAGGACAAATCAACCCTCATTCAATATCTAGAAGAGACATTTGCGAATCTGCGCAAGATCAATCTGAAGCTCAACCCCAAGAAGTGTGTGTTTGGCATTCCATCCGGCAAGCTTATCAGGTTCTTTGTATCTCACCATGGAATTGAAGCAAATCCCGACAAGATCAAAGCCAATGAGCAAATTGAAGCACCCAAGTGCGTCAAGGATGTGCGGCGTCTTGCCGACTATGTGGCTGCATTGAGTAGGTTCATTTTAAAGTCTGCCGAGTGTGCCTTGCCATTTTTCAAGATTTTGAAAAAGGCAGGTCTAATGAAATGGACTCCGAAAGCGGAGGCCGGGCTGCAGGATTTGAAAAGATACGTCTCCTCTGTGCCAACACTAGTTGCGCCTAAGCCACAAGAACTGTTGCTGCTATACTTGGCGGCAACAAATCAAGTGGTCAGTGATGCATTAGTGGCACAGAGGGAAGTTGATGACGAAAAGACAACAGTAGCAAGCCCGTCAAGCGACAAGACGAAATCTTCTTCGGCAAAGTCTGGTGCCGATAAATCAGAAGCAACGCAAGCAAATGAAGCAAGTCAATAGATATTGCCTAAGAAGAAATTGGTGCAGCGCCCAGTTTACTTTGTAAGCTCCCTTTTGCAGGGGGCTAGGTCAAGGTACTCTGGTGTGCAAAAATTGCTTTTTGGTCTCCTTATTGCCTCGAGGAAGCTACGCCACTACTTTCAAGCACATGAGATTACCGTCGTCATTCGCTTTCCGTTGCAGCGCATTTTGAGAAATCCAGATGCAACCGGCAGGATAGTGGAGTGGGCGTTGGAGTTGTCGAGCTTTGCACTTAAGTTTGAGAGCACTGCAACAAATCAAAGCAGAGCCTTGGCGGAGTTCATTGCAGAATGGACACCAAAGACGAAGAGATTCAAGAATCAGCTCTCCCCGGCAAAGAAACAACTAAAGAGTGGATCATGTACTTTGACAGTGCCTTCTCGCAGCAAGGCGCCGGTGCCGGAGTGCTACTTGTCGCGCCCACCGGAGAGCACCTCATGTATGTAATCCAAATGCATTTTCCTATGGAGAAAGCTACAAACAACACTGCTGAGTATGAAGGGCTCCTTGCCAGTCTTAGGATCGCAGTGGACCTTGGAATCAGAAGATTGATCATCCGTGGCGACTCGCAGCTTGTTGTAAAATAGGTCAACAAAGATTATCAGAGCCTGTTGATGGAGGCGTATGTGGAAGAAGTGAGGAAATTGGAAGAGCATTTTGATGGATTAAAAACAGAGCACATTCCTCGTGCAGAAAACAGCATTGCTGATGACCTGTCAAAGTGTGCTGCTCAAAAGCTTCCTGTGGAACCGGGAGCTTTTGTGCTCCATTTGAATCAACCATCAGTCACTCCATCAACACAGGGAAACAAGAGAAGAAAGTTGAATACCGGCAAATATTTTCCAGTAGAGCTCCCAGAAGCCACCGGCAAGAAAGTTGCCGGGGACAACGACACGACTGTCGATGAGCAGCGGCTTCGCGCAGAGCCTCAGGTTCTTGGCGCTGAGGCAAGCACCCCTGCAGCTGAAGAAATGCCTTTAGTCCTTGTCGTCGAGCCGCAGGCTCCAACTTGGGCACAGCAGATAGTTCATTTCCTTCAAACAGGAGAACTTCCCGATGCCCAAGAAGAAGCTGAGAAAGTAGCCCGTCAGTCAAGTATGTATCAGTTTGTGGATAACATTCCGAATAGAAAGAGACCAAACGGTGTGAAATTGAAGTGTATTTGCCGGGAAGATGGACTAAAGCTATTGGCGGAGATACATGGAGGTGTATGTGGCTCTCACATAGGTTCAAGAGCGCTTGTCGGCAAAGCTTTCTAGCAAGGCTTCTATTGGCCCACTACCCTCCAGGATGCAACTGAGGTAGAAACCAAGTCTGAAGCATGCCAGTTTCATTCAAAGAATTTACATCAGCCAGCTCAAGCTCTCCAAACAATACCTCTCTCCTGGCCCTTCTCGGTCTGGGGGCTTGACATTTTTGGCCCCTTCCCCCATGCTACTGGGGGCTTTGAGTTCTTGTACGTTGCAATCGACAAGTTCACAAAGTGGCCTGAAGTGGAGCCAGTGAGGAATGTGACAGCACAGTCAGCCGTCAAGTTTTTCAAAGGATTAGTTTGCCATTTTGGATTTCCCAACAGGGTCATCACCAACAACGACACACAATTCACGAGCCGCACCTTCATGCAGTACATCCAAGACCTTGGCAGCAAAATCTGTTTTGCATCTGTTGCTCACCCAAGAAGCAACCGTCAAGCGGAAAGGGCAAATGCTGAAGTGCTGCGAGGCCTCAAGACAAGAACATTTGACAGGCTGCACAAGTGCGGCAAAGACGCTGGATTGATGAGTTTCTAGTAGTTCTTTGGTCACTCAGGACGACACCAAATTGAGCTACCAGCCAAACACCCTTCTCCCTAGTCTATGGTGCAGAAGCGGTGCTCCCCACGGAACTCACATACGGGTCACCTCGAGTGCTTGCCTACGATGAGGCAGAGCAAGAGTAGCTGCAGCAAGATGACACTATGCTCCTTGAGGAAGATCGTTTTCGGGCAGCTATGCGAGCTACACGCTACTAGCAAGCCTTGTGCCGCTACCATAGCCGCAAAGTGCATGCCCAAAGCCTTGAGGAAGGCGACCTTGTTCTTCGGCGTATTCAGTCCGCCAAGAATTCAAACAAGTTGATGCCAAAGTGGGAAGGCCCTTATCGAGTAGCACGAGTCACCAGACTTGGCTCAGTCCGTCTGGAGACCGAAGATGGCATCCTAGTGAAAAACTCATGGAATATTGAGCATCTTCGCAAGTTCTACCCTGAAGGTGCAGTTGCCGGGTCTCCCGGCAATCCCTTTTGTACAAGCTTCGTCGGCAACACTTGTAACCCTTTGTACAAAGCCAGGCGCAGATCCTGTGCATAAATGGAATAAATCTAAGTGTTTCGCAACTTTTCGTACACTTTCATTTATGTATGAATGCATGTAATGTTGTGATTACGCTTTGACATGTATGGAATGGTTAATGAACCGTCAAGGTTTCCAAACCACTCTTTTCTCTTCTTTCTTTTTCTCAAAGGACAGAAGGATTCCTCGCGTGCAAGTTTCTCGGGGGCGGGGTGACGATGGGGATACCACTTAATGACGTTCAAGTGATCATTTTGTGCGACAAGAAAAACAGTGCAAGGAAAAGCTAAGTTGAAAAACTTTGAAACAATTTCCTTGTTACATTTGCAATTTCCCTTGAACGATTCTGTGTTTGTATGAAAAACCTGCATGCGAAGGAACCTTGTCATAATCAGTTGCACTCTTACTTTGTTTCGAGTCCACTCAACAATTTAAGTAGCTGCATTTGAAAATGTCAAGGGAAAACATGTCGGCGGCGACACTACCGGCAGGCTGCTAAGGACCCGTTCCTCAAGCGCTCGCGGGAAGTGCACGTGCCGGCAAGCTTCTGGTATGCGTAGGGTGTAAGATCAAATCATACAAAGACAAAGAGAAACAAGGGAGATAGCATACATTCATTCACCAACACAAGTTATATTACATCACAAAATCAGTGCGGATCTAACATAAGATAAAATGTATCTTTTACATGAGAGCACTGTGGTGAATACAACGACAAGCTTAATCCCGACGGTCGCCTTGGATCCTAGGAACTTGGAGAACCTTTTCAGCAAGAGGAGCAGCAATCTTGTCGGCGACAGTGACATCAGTGTCCTGCTGCAGTTTTCTGAAGATACCGAAGAGGTCAAGGCCGGGATGGCGATGAGCAAGCTTGAGCAGTACCTTGTAAAGGACGTTGCATGCAAACTTTTGGGATTCATCGGCGAACGAGGCTGACCAGTCGTCATGATATGTCTTCAGTGCATCAATGAGGCCGTCAAAGAATTTGGTCAATCTAGCACTGGCAGCCTTGTGTTCGTTGACGGTGAAACTCCAGCTCTTCATATCCATGATGGCGAGTTGGGAAGTGAGGCGCTCAGCTATATCGACAAGCCTCTTCGTCCAAAGGGAGAGCACCTCACGCAACTCTGTGAACTTGTTCTCGGCGTCTTCCCGGAGAGTTTCTTCTGCGTCAAGCTTCTCCGTCAAGATTGTCTCTCTTTCCTTGGCGGCTTCAAGATCTTTTTCCAGAGTGATGAGCTTGGATTTCAAGTCCTCCATTATCTTGCCGGTGGTATCAAGATCTTGGTTCTTGGATGCTAGCTGCGTCTGCAGCTCCCCTAGGGTACGAGCTGCCTTCTGCGCTTCACCTTTGAGAACCTCGATCTCTTTACCATTGGCGACAAGATCCTCTTTTAGCTTGTTCACTTGGATCTCAAAGTCTGCCTTGGCGGTAGTGGTAGCAGCAGCTTCATCAGTAGCTTCCTTGAGCTTGGTGGCATTTTCTTGAGCTTCGGTCTCAATGAAGTCTTTGTGATTCTTCTCCAGCTCCTGCGTCCTTCGCTCAAGGAGCTTCTCGATTTCTTCATCCTTGACGCGAAGTTTAGCCGCAAGGGCCTCCTCTTGTGCGGCAAGATTCCTTTCCTGGACATCGATCAGTGCCTCGCGCTCTACCAACTTGCCGTCCAAGGCCGTCACTTTTTCCTGGGCGGCGGCAAGCTTTTCCTCCTGCCGCCTCAGGTTGCTGGATTGATTATTATACCAAGCATGGATAGCTTCTGCCTTCTTCTTCAACTTCTCCTCGATCGCCTCCAGAGCCGTGTGTTCTGCTTGAAGCTTATCCCACCGCTTGCCGTGGTGCTCTTGCACATCCCTGAGACCAGCAGCCATGGTTTCTAGGAAGGCGAGATCGGCTGTGCTATCGACAGCGTTGCTGGATTCAAGGGTGCTCTTGGGGATGGAGGCAAGGATGTGAGTAATCTCTGCATCAAAGTCCAGCTCTGCAGTGCCTAATGAATTAGGGGCTCCAGATTCTCGCCGAGAAGCAACCAGCGCCAAACTACTTGATGGGATCTGCAAGATTGACGTTGCTGGCTGGTTGTCGGGATTCAGTGTGTTAGTATTGACGGGCGCCATCTCCACGTCCATTCTGGTGGGATCAGATGTATTGTCGGAGGACTTCTCGGGTTCTTCAGGAATTTCCCTGATCTCTTCGGTGATCTGCACAAGATCTTCTTTAGCAGCAATCTTGGTGGCTTCATCGGCGGCGTCTTTTGCAATATCTGCCACTTCTGCCATGATCTCGCCCTCTTCGGGAGAAGTTGGAGCTGTAGAAAGAAGCAGAAGCAAAAGATAAAATGATTTAGATCAATTTACAAGTCAAGTTCAAGAAAACAAAAAAGGAAAAGTGAAAAGTGTTCAGAAACAAGTGGATTACCTGTTGATGCTTGCTGTGGGAGGACATTTCCTTCCCCGGTAAATTCGGTTGCCGCCGCACGGTCTCCGGCAGCCTCGCCTGCTGGGACTATATCAGTGCGGACGGGCTCATCAGTGAATGCCCTTGTTGGTGAAGCATTCCCTGGGATGGTGGTTGATGGAGGAACCACGGTAGGATCCGCCTCTTGGTGCTCTTCCTCCTGGTGGCCTTCTTCTACCTCCTTGTCAAGACCAGAGGAAGAAGCATCAACGCCAGTGCCGGCGGGCGGGGATCGCGCCTCAACTTTGTGCAGGGGGCTGGACTGGGGGCTGATGATAATGGTATCAGTAAGTACACCCCCTTGTCCAGCGCTTGCCGCAGACTCGCCTTCCACTACAGCCTTCGCACGTTTGGCCCGATGCACAAGTGGCTCAGTGTCTCTACAAGAATGGAAAAGAATCAAGTCAAAGACCATGATCAAGATGGACTCAAGACTTGTTGAGTATAAGGCAATTGTGCTTACTCCTCGTCTTCAGACTCGCTGAGGATGGAGAGATCATATCTTGCCGGCGGAGGCGACTCTCTGGCCCTTTTAAGTGCCGGAGGAGATGAACTTGTCGGCTGAGAAGACCCAATTTCCCCAGCAACCTCTTGCTGGGAAGATGAATGCTGAGTTCGAGGGCGCCGAACTGGTTGCCGACGCACTTCTTCCTGATGGCCGGTCTTGGTGGTCATCTTCTTCACGACAGGACCAACTCCTGATGAAGGAGCACGTACCGGTTCCTGACTGGCCGCCCTTCGAAGAGGGCGTGTCCTCTTCTTAGGGGCCCGAGGGCCTTCCTCCTCTTCAGGTTCTCCGGCAACCTCAGTCCCGGCAACCTCATCCCTGGCAGGCTCTTCTGGATGATCGTCGACAACTTCTTTGTCAGGATGTTCTTCATCATCATCTCTAATTGCCACGGCACCAGAACTGCCAGCTGCGTTAACTCTTGCGGCCTCTACGGCCATCCTGGCGATGTGTGCCAGTTCTTCATCCTTGGTAGCCTGGATGAGATCTCTTTCTTTCCGGGTGGCTTTCTTTGTCAAGTTGGAAGCCCAGTCCATCTCATTTTCTAGAGTAGGCATTGGCCAGCGAGGTTCAACCCCTTGAGTGTTGCACTCCGGCATCATTGCTAAAATGGAATCCTTGGCGGAGTTAATGTGTAGCGGGATGACCCGATCCGGCAAGTGAAACATGCCGCTCTTCCTGAACAATTGCTCGCAAAGGCAGGCATGCTCTAGAACTATCAAGTTGTTGACGAGCCCAGGATACAACCGCATAATATCGGCGGCACCCTGGTAATCCCAAGCGAACCTTTCTCTCTTCTGCTGCGGCGAAATGCATCGCCGGAGGAAGTCAGCGTCAACCATCTCTATAGTCAGCTTGGGGGCCTTGAGACGAACAATCCTGTTCAATGCCGGGCAAAGTCTCTCGTCACTGGCACCCAATTTTCCCCAATCATCACCGTGCTCAACTCTTTTCCTGCGCGGCAAGCAGAATTCGGGAAAATCCTTCTCCTAAATCCAGCACCATTCTGTCCTCCATTCCTCCCATTTGAGGTGAAGTTACCTGGCAAGGTATTGGCCCTTGGTTTTGGACCTAGGGATCCATGTCACACTACCGGAGAGTGACTTGTCTTCGATGTGGGGAACGAAGAAGTGGCGGAACAGATCTACGTTGGGGGCAACTCCAACAAAATTTTCACACAAATGGGCGAACACTGCCATGCACGTCATTGCATTGGGAGTAAAATCCAGCAGTTGAAACCCAAAATCATACATCATTGCGCTGAAAAAATCCGAGAATGGAGGAACTAGTCCGCAATAGAAGTATGCACAGAAAAATGGATATGAATCTGACGGAACCTTGTCGCCTTCAGGAAGCACCACCGGAGCCTTGTGATCCTTGGTGTCTCTTCCCCACATGTAGGCGTACCTCTCAATCAGAGTGTTGCCATCCATGGCCGACGGTGAGAAGACCACATTCTCTCTCCGCCGCCTCTCCAGTTCCTCCAGTTCCCTCTTTTTCTTCTCCGCCTTGGGGTCGAGCGGCTTGGCGGGCTTCTTCCCCTCCGCGTCGGCTTTCTTGGGCGCCATGAGGGCTCAGGGAGAAGAGAAGGACTCGAGCTGTGACACGAATTGGCGGTGGCGGCAGCGGAAGTGGCTCTGGCGAGAGGAAAAAGATGAGGCAAAAGGGGGAGATGGTGAATGAGCAGCGCCTCCTCGCGGTTACCTTTTTATGGGGAAGGCACGAGGGGGCTGGCTCTTTTACTACGTGACGTCGGCGCGCTTTTGCAGGCACACTACGCGAAACTCCCACTACAGTCCAACACTCCTGCAACCGCATTTAATGCGTGGCGCAGGCGTGCTTGAAGAAAATCATCATCACAAGATCTTGCAGTGGTAATTTCTCACCACGTGTCTGCACATTGTTTGGGCCTAGCCCAACGACGCTTTGGATGCACATGTGGCCCAGGCCCGGGGGCTCCTGTCGGTGTATAAAGACATGGGTGCTTTTATACCCTGACTTTTGCCTAGACAGTGGTAGCACAACTGGAGGCCAGGGCTTGCCGGAGATCATCAAGATTAAAATATTCAAAGTGGTTGCAAGACCATGGAGAAGCACATAACTTGTGCTAACCATGAAGAAGATGCTTGTCGGCAAGGCTCAGGCCGGCAAGATGAAGGCCCGGGAAGCTCCGTGCCGGCAAGCCTTCGCTAGCTCGTCAGCGCTCCACCTCACCGAGCAGCTAGTCGTGAATCCGTGAGGTGTCGACCACGCAGGCAATTTGGTGAGACTTGTCGGGGCACGTGTCAGCCTGCTGGAAGGAGATTTAACTTTAATGACACCCGTCCAGGAGGCGTGTCGAGATAATATGAGGTAGCTGGGCGAGCGGTGCAGGAACCTTGCCGGGGCTCCTCCTCCACATGACACCTAATGGCACATTTAATGCTTTTGTCCTAAACCGGCAGAGTTAGGTATGATAGCACTGTTTTCTATCTAATCAACTTGTAATGACTATTTTGCCACTGTGGTTACCCCTTGAGCTATAAAAGGAGGGCCAGGGCAACCTTTACAATGATGGATCCTTAGACACTCTAGCTCACTTGGCATGCGTAGCTGCTTCCCTCTGCACCTTGCCAGGACGAAGCGCACCTTGTACTTGAGCTCTCCACATATAATACACCAAAGCAGGAGTAGGGTTTTACACCTCACGGTGGCCCGAACCTGGGTAAAAACCTTTGCGTTCTCTTCTGATTCTGCTCTTTGTGCTTGTGCATTCCCCTAGTTGAACCACAAAGGGGCTAGTTGGCCCCATAGATGGTCGTACGCACAACAATCGTAAACATTTGCTCATAGAAGAATGCGTGCGGTAGGCCTTCATCCGACGCGGGTAATACAGATGAATCGTTTGGGACATTTTATACATCTCAAACATTTATGTACATACAAATGTGCGGGATATTCAAGTTCGCATATGGTGTACAATTGTGAACTGTTTGTGATGGGGTGAGCATCGCAAACATTGCAGCACTGAATACCGAGTTTGATGGTAATGCGAGCACAAACGAGTACCAAGGACGGAGCGTTTGGGAAAGATGCGGGCATCGCATACGCTTAGTTTTGTGAAACGTATGCTTGTGTACTCCCTATCGCCGATGGTTTCTGGGTCGTGTGGGAAGACCCCCCCTATCGCACACATAGGCAAGGCGACGGTTTAAAACTACGTCGCGGAAAGGGGTTAAAAACCGTTTGTATAGCAGCTCGATGTACTAGTGTAGCAACAAGAATTATCGCCTTCATGGTGTGCGTAGGTAGCTAGTGTTATTCGAAAACCATAGAAGCCACGTAATTAAAATTTGCCAAACCGGTTAGAGGACGTCTAACTTAATTTTGTAGGATTGCATACGATGTGGTATAGCCTTCGTCATGATAATGAGTTTATGTATGAGATGGTTATATGTTGTAATGTTAAGTGGCCTACGCGTCACGGCATGATGGATGGAGTCACGGGATTGCCACCTTAATGTAATAGATGTAGAGATGGCCTACAGGTTACACGGAGGACCCAGAGCTTCACCAGGTGCAGGAGAACAAAATCGTTGACACGGCGGGAGTTTTCAAAATTGTCGCCACGGCAACACTTCCGGAGAAAAAAACTTCATGAAGACCTCGGTGGACCATGGAGACGTTCCCGGCGCCCAGGGCTATACCATATCATGCTATTATGAATTGCCTGAGATGTTTATCCCTTTGTTGTTTGTACCCTTTGATCGCACAGTAGTCAATTGTTAGGGTGATCTCTCACAGTAAATATCAAGTTAAAAGGTGCTCTTCCGAGTGTTGCTACCGTCTATGACACATAGCATTCTGAAGTGTGTCATGTCCACATGAGTACAAACGGATTGTGAGGTGTAAGACAAGTGGATGGTCAGACCATGTGAGCAGATAACACTCGGCTGTCTTGAAGTTTTGGCAGAATCGTTCTGAGCTCGGAGCACGAAGCATCGAAAGATGAACAAGAGTCATATGGAGATATGATCGGCAAAGGTTTGCCTATCAGTTGAAGTTCATGTCATCAGTGATGTCCATATCAATGGCTGTATATTAGATGAGGGTCTTGAATCACTTAAAATCAATTATGAGAGAACTTGATTTGAGTGGTAGCACAATTATGTATTAATTAAGTTTAATTAGTAGTGCAAATTAATTATGAACAATGTCTATGTGTAGTTTGCATTATAGTTGTAGAATTATGGCTCACTTTCCACCTTTGTTGTTGAAATTGATTAGCTATTATTTATCTAGTTGAATCTTTATGATTGAGAGGATCGTCCTCTAAAAGTGCCAAGTAGGATTTTGTCCTACTACATGCTTACAATTCTCTCTTGCCAATGCTATGGATAACGAGACTCGCGTACTTCGATCCAAAAGGCTAGAATTACATTACGGTCTGCTTGCTTCCGAGAAACCTGAACTTCAAAATGTTTGGGATAGTTATGTGATATTCTTGGAACTGAAAATTGTTTTCAAAAACAATTCAAAGGTTAAAAGATATGTGATATCTAACAAAGTGTTTTGTTTGCAAGTTCTAGTGAAGTGTTCAACTATGTTTAAGACTAAAATGCATATGATCCGGAAGAACACCAGTCATGTGTTGATGGTGAGAACTTAAAGAGAAAGAACAAATCTGAAGGATATAATGAGACTTACATGCGTAAGGAAGTTTGGGGCTCATGCCACTCTTAAAGTTGGATGCTTCTTCTGTGAGTAAGAGAAATATTGGAAGGAAGACTATAAAAGTAAAAGGTAGAAAGAAAAGAAAGACTGGAATGTCCAGCTCAGGTATGAATGTCATACAAGTTATAAGATGTAATGATGGTTGGTCAAGTAAAATATAGTTCTTGGGAAATATGATCAATTTGTTGATCATTAATTCTTTGATATTGTGATTAAAAGTTGATCACAAGGATATCGACTCGATTGCATGTTGATGCGAATCCTTGCAAGAAACTACAACGTCCTAAATGACTAACAAATAATGAGGTTAAAATATTTGATGGAAACCTTGTAAAAGTTACAGTATTTCCCATTAGTGTATTTCCTCTATATTTATTATCGTAATTCATTTTAGAGTTTTGTACACTCTATCCCATTGCATAGAAGTTGCAAGGAGGTTGTTCATGAGAGAACAATAGTTGTTTCGATGTTATGAACAAAAGGCCATACTCCTGTTGTGAATAAGATGTATGTTATTAATATTGATTATAAAATTGAACATCCATAACACTGATGCTAAATGTCGCAAGACTAAAAGAACACCACATATGAGTGGCACTACATTTAGACACATTGGAGAAACCGGCATGGAGAAATTCTATAGTGATGGATTTTCAAGTCATCTGATTATCAATGATCTGACACTTGCAACTTTCATCCAAATAGTGAAGAAAACTAAAATACCGTTCACAGGCCATAAAGAACGAGCAACAAAATAATTGGAACATGCATATTGATGTGTGTAGTTCAATAAGTGTTGTTGCAAGCAGTGGATTTATCTATCTGCAAGATTGACTCAAGTAGATATTTATATTTACTGAGACATAAATATGGATCTTTTGAAATGTTTTGAAAGGTTTTTCTAGGATGAAGTAGAGCTGATTGTAATAAAAATTATATTTCTACAATTGGATTGCAGAAACAAATATTTGAGTTACAAATTTAGCGAATGTCTGATGAGCTGTGAAAAGAATTTTATAGCTTGCACTTCTCAGAACATTACTAAGAGTAGAATGTTTTGAGTAGATGTAATCAAGCTATGTTTGACATGGTGAGATCAAAGATGACAATGATTATTTTACCAATATACTTTTTTAATGTGATGCTTTAGTGTGGCTTTTACACTTAAAAAGGAGCGCCATCAAATCCGTTGAAATGACACCATATAAGATATGCATGAGTACTACTCTGTTAGTTATTCCAAATAGTTGGGTATTCCTCTATCACTACGCCGAGGCAAAGTGTTTTGCCATGGAGTGTGGTAAGTTTTGAAGAAAATGTTTTCTACAAAATAATGAGTGGGAGGATAGTGCAACTCGATGAGATTTCAGAATCTTCATAATCAGGTCAAAGAAAAGAAATGCTAGAATTGGTTCTAGAATTTCATACCGCGGCTGATACGAAAACATGTACATAAGATGTAGTGATTTCGGTCAAACTTGCAGCTGAACTATATAGGTTGGGCAAATTCGTGCAGACCTGCATGATGTGCAGACAAAATATTATTGACCAAACAATGAACCTATAATTCACAGAGAAGCGATGATGGCCCCCAACTCTGGAATTGGCTATATGCCAAAATAATCCGAGATAGTATCCATATACATGATTCAAGTTTAGAACTTGATGAACCCTTCGAAAGACTTAGAGTCTAAAGAATAGTAATGGATCTATAAACTGACAAAGATAAAAATGTTTTATAATGCTTGACTTGTTACAAATAGTTTATGACAAGATCAAGGAGTTGACTATGACGAGATTGTCTCATCATAGCAATACTTAAAGTCAGTTTGGGTTAAACTAGCAATTACTAAATATTTCAATTATGAGATATAATAGATGGATGTCAAAATGATTCCCATGAGATGGAAATAGAACCAAGGTTGTATATTTGATACGGTCCAGGGTAATCTTGTCGATCCAGAGGATGCTAGTAAGTGTGCAACCTTCAAGAGATCCTATAATGATCTGAAGCAAGCATAGTGGAGTTGGAATCTTCGTAATGATGAAATGGTCAAATAATTTGATTTCATCGAGGAAAGCGAAGATGCTTGTATTTGCAAGAAAGTAATTGGGAGCATGACTATATGTGCTTGACACATTGTTGATTGGAAATTATATAAATTTCTTGACACGGATTAAGACTTTATTGAAACTAGTTTTTTAGTAAAGTACTTAGGCAATATATAGTCCTGGTATTAGGCATAATGATCTATGGAGATAGTAGTGTCTAATCGGGCTTAGCCAAAATACATATTGACAGAATACTAAAGCAGTTTAGTATGAAATACGCAAGAGTTTCTTGTCAAAGTCACATGGAAGGAGTTTTAAGCAAGAATCAGTATCCTGAAATACTGATGAGCGAAATACATGATTTCAATCACACTTGTGTTAAATATGTTCCATGGTATGTAAACAATCTGATATGTCTAGTACACCAAGTAAGTTGTGAGTAAAGTTACCAGAATGACCAAATTATTGATCATAGGACAACAGTGAAAATTTCGTTAAGTATTAATGACATGTTTGTCGCATACGGAAAAGATGAAGAGATTGTTGTAAGGAGTTACATCAATACAAACTCGTTGTAACTAGTACATCGATAAAAATTTCATTAGTGCTCCAAGTGATTTTTCGGTTTCAATTAAATGATTTATGGTGGCACAGTGAGTTGGAATTGGTCCTAGAAAGTTACTATGGTGAATTCTATAACAGAAGGCTGAGTATATTGTCGCTTTAAGTAGCAACAATAGAGGGTGAATCAAAAGTTCATTTATGAGCTTGGTATGGTTCCTAGATGATTGTGCAAATGGAACACTATTCTCAATAGTGGTTCCATAGCTCAGTCTAAGGAATCAAAGGTCTTACCAGTGATTCAATATATACAAAGCCAGCTTCACACAAATTATGAATTCTTGTGAAGGCATTATAGATGCATAGTACTGCAAATAATACACGTAGATCTGAAGTTGTCAAGATCTGAGAGGACGAAGGCTATACCACAAGCATAGCATAAACAAACACTGGATTGCCATTGGTGTAAAAGAAAATAAGCTAACTAGATTATTGACTCTAGTGCAAGTGGGAGTCTGTTGGAAATATGCCCTAGAGGCAATAATATTGTATTTCTATGTTGATAATAAAGAGTTTATATTTCATGCTATAACTACTATGATCCTGGAATATGCGATTTAGTGGAAAACTCATATGCACGTGTGGAATGATAAATTGTAAAATATGATTCCTAGTGTCGCCTCTAAGACTAGCTCAATTGTTGTTGGTAATCACGGATCTTAGGATATCGTTAAGTGTAACGATAGTACTAAAACAACATTGAGAGTATGACGTTAGAAAAACGATCATATTGAATTGACCCAAACTTGTTTGTTATACTTTGAGATAATATCGTCTGAAATCAATTGTTATAACATGGAGTGTTAACTTGTAATTTAGTTCCTTAGACCATGAGAGTATCGTAGTCACTTCCTACCATACGGTGGACTTCGGGGTTGCTCAAACGTCATCTGTAAATAGGTGATCATAACCAACTTACAGGTTCATCGGAAAGTTTGACAAGGGACTAGATAGCTCGACAGTGGGATTTGCTCCTCTGACGATGGAGAGATATTCCTAGGGCCCTCTCGGTGTGACGGCATCCATCATCGTCTGGCCAGACACAGGTGACTTAGTCACGGGGATGTCGGAACGTATTAACAAGAAAGAAGAACAAAGCCGGTAACGAGAAGAACGGTATAGTGAGCATGTGCATGACTCAGGAGGATACCGATTGTCTCGGGTTTTGTAAAGTATCGCGATGCAAAGGGAACATCGCATGATAGCTAAAGGTTCACTCGAATGTCATTCGTGTAATCATATGGATCCATATGGATGTCCACGGTTCTCCTATCGGTCATTGAACGAAGGAGTTTCGTTCATGTCTATGATTTACCGAACGTATGGGGTCACAAGCTTAAGGTAATCACGATCTGCTAAGTGTTAGTAGGATGAGAGTATTGAGGATTTATATGTGAATTTTTTTTCATTAATATTCCAAATAGTTTCGAGAGGAACCGGAAGCGTTTCGGGGTCACCAGAAGGGTTTCAGAGTTCATCGGGCAATACCGGGTATTACCGATAAATATTATATAGGTAGAAAATGTTTCCGGTGATGTTAAATTAATAATAAAAGGCTCTAGTAATTGTTAGGAGGCTTTTATATTTAATTTAATATCAACCAGACTTAAAAGGCCAAGTAGTGGATGGAGTATTGGGACACAAGGGCCCAATAAGGGAGGCGCCACCCCTTAGCCTTTTTGGAGGCCAAGGGGAGGCCGAATTGGAGTGGGAAACCCCCTCCTTGGTTGGCCCCTTGTGGCGCCCCATCCCTCTCCTCCAACCTATATATACTAGAGGTTTGGGGCACTTTTGAACATACAAGTTTTGGAGCCTCCTCTAGTTCCTCTAGTTGTAGTTCTAGTTGATCCTAGTTGATCTACTAGAGCTTGACCTCGATCATCTAATCCTCATAATTAGAAACCCAGTGTGGTTCTAATCTCCTCCCTCTAATTCTCAGGCGACGATTAGCTCTGGATGGTAAAGCGCTGCCAAATCATGAAGACCGTACGCTTACAACCAAGTAGAGAGGGCATGCTTTTAGTCTTCCGTTCGAGGGATCGTTCATGGGCGGTTCACAGGATCATTCATCTACATTTAGAGGGACTCCAAGTACGATCTACACCGACTCGTCTACTTCTGCTGCACTCCGAAGTTGGTAACGATCGTTGATCCAAACCTTATATGCATCTTCATATTGTTCCTGGGTGATCGTAGGGCGATTTTTTTATTCTACTACATTTCCCAACACATACACGTCACCACATAAGGTCCAAGCCCCTGCAAAATAACACACAAATAAAAACATCAATTCGGTATACGAACAGAGTTCGTATACCCAACTGACAAAAGAAAAAAATGAAACATAGTTGCTGCAGACAATTATTGGTTACGAAGTTTCAGAGGTAATTAACATTAATAATGAAGCAAATGATCGGTTAGAAAATACCCCGTCGACCTCAAATGTCGAAAAATAATCAATTGGAGGTATTTTGCCCTCATACGAGCGCATGTACGACCGGGTGTGGTCGTATGGAACATCGTCGTGCATTCTGGTAATCCATGCCCTACGCCATCCTCTGATACGAGCACGCATATGAGCGCGAGCGTTCATACGACACACCGTCTTTTACTCTGGTATTCTCTTCGCCGGGGTAGACAAGGCATACGAGCGGTCGTACGAGTGTGAGCGCTCGCACGATACGTCGTCGTTTGCTCTGCGAAGACGCTCCTTTGTGACCGCCAGTTGATACGACCGCACGTATGAGCGCGACTGCTCATATGATAGGTCGTCTTTCATTCGGGACTTCCTGTCGCTCGCGGCCACGAGCTCATTGACAGGGTCTTGTACCAGGGGTGGCCTACATAAGGGAGCCCGGCCTCGTCAGCTTCACGGGGCCCGTTAGGCGCAAGACTATAAGGAAGCCCTAGGGGGCGGAGGCTACCTTCGTGCTCCCCAAGACTGGAGGGCGGTGGCGCCGTAGATCACATCTATCTCCATGTAAACCACCTCCACTGCCTATATAACGGGAGGTCTAGGGTCGACATTATCATCCAATCTTAGATGCAAACTCTCGGTAGCAATCCCGTTCACCATTGTAATCCTCTGCATGAGGTATCCCCTCACCAGGAATAACAAGAAGAAGCAGGACATAGGGTATTACTCTTTGTAGGCCTGAACCTTGGTAAATTGTGTGTGCAGACTCAGTCCCGGTATTTCTGATCTCGTCATGAACCCTACCGAGGGATCTGATGGTGTTTCGCTCCGCCAGTTGGCGCGCCAGTCACGGGTGATGTTGATCGGAGACCTAACCTGGTGCGGAGAACAAAAAGAAGCCGGCGAGTTCTTGCCAGGCCAGACCTTCACGTTCGGCTCTTTTGAGATGGTCGTCGACGGTTCGGGCTGACTCTTTGACATCTCGCCCCCACACCTCGTTGACCACATGTATGACGAACAAGAGGGAAGGCCATGGGATTTTGCCCTGGCCCTAACCACCACGCGTGGGAATGCGAGCAGAGCACCACGCGGGCTCCGCAAGGCCGTCACCCCGCTCGCGAGACCTCTATGAATATGATATTCGCAAAGGCGGACGAATGCCAAAATCGAAAGCTCACGCGACGTGCGATCTACATGCCAGAAAGCACGACCAGCGAGCGTCTTGCATGGTCCCAGGAGACGGTGACCTTCAAACATCGGGGATCACCGGAATAACATCGTCCATCGAGGTAAGCATGCCCTAGTATTAGATCCGATCGTGGGGGCTGTCGCCTCTCACGTGTCTTGATGGATGGAGGCAGCGGCCTCAACATCATCTTCACCAATACCCTAGAAAAAATGAAGATCTCGCTGTCCAGCCTGCGGAGGTCGGACGTGGGTATCCACGGGGTGGTATCAGGCTGTCCAGTCCGCCCCCTAGGGCAGATCATTCTCGAGGTCATCTTCGGAGACGAATGCAACTACCGAAGCGAGGCAATTTAGTTCGAGGTTGCTCCCTTCCAGAGCGTCTACCATCCGATCTTGGGCAGGCCCGCATACATAAAGTTCATGGTAGTCCCATCCTACACCTACTTACAGCTGAAGATGCCGGGGCCGAACGACACAATTACCGTACGGGGGAGCTCAGAAAAAGCCTATGAAGCAGAGGTGGCCAACCTAGAGCTAGCCAAGCTTGCTCTGGCCTCCGCATAGCTCGCCAAGATAAGAAAGCAGATAGGACCATCGGAGGCCGAGCTCCCACAGAAACCAAGGCCAGGGCCCGTGTTCTAGCCAGCCAAACAAACGAAGAAATTTCAAGTACACCCGGAGGACCCCAGCAAGACGGTAACAATCGGTGGAGACCTCTTAGAGACCCAAGAGGTAGAGCTCCTCGCTTTCCTCTAAGCGAACTAGGATATATTCACCTGGAAACCCGCCTACATGCCAGGTGTGCCAGCTGACAAGGCCGAACACTTCTTAAGCGTCCGCAAGGACGCGAGGCCAGTGTAACAGGCCATGCGCCGTTTTGCTACAGAAAAGCAAATGGCAATAGGGGGAAGAAATAGCGCGTCTGCTCGTGGCCAAATTTATAAGGGAGGTTGCGCACCCAGAATGGTTGGCAAACCCAGTACTGGTGCTAAAGAAAAATAACACATGGCGCATGTGCGTGGACTACACCGACCTCAACAAAGCTTGCCCCAAAGACCCGTTCCGCTACCCAAAATCGATCAGATTATTGACTCCACTGCGGGGTGTGAGCACCTATGCTTTCTGGATGCGTACTATGGGTATCACCAGATACGGATGAAAGAGGCTGACCAAGAGACGACCTCCTTCATCACACCATACGGACCCTTCTGCTAAATTACTATGCCTTTCAGCCTCAAGAACGCGGGAGCAACATACCAGCGAACAATGCAGAAGTGCTTCAACAAGCACATCGAAGATAACGCAGAGGTCTACATCGATGACATCGTGGTCAAGTCCAAACAAGGCTCCAGCCTTCTCGGCGACCTCCAGCAGACCTTCGACAACCTCCGCAATCTTCGGGGTCCCCGCTGAACAGCTCCTGGGGTTCATCGTATCCCAGCGGGGAATCAAAGCAAACCCAGGAAAAATTCAAGCCATAGTAAACCTCGAGCCCTCGGAGACGGTGCGCGAGGTAACAGAAGCTCGCAGGATGTGTAGCAGCCCTGAGCAGGTTCATTTCATGACTGGGCGAGAAAGCCCTACCCTTGTACCACCTCCTTAAAAAGGGCGACAAGTTCCACTGGAGCGATGGAGCTAAAAAAGCATTCGCAGACCTCAAGAGGCTACTACAGTCAAATCCACTCCTCGCGTCCCCAGCTCAGTCAGAATCAATGCTACTCTATATAGTGGCGACCACCCAGGTGGTCAGTGTGGTCATCTCCGTGGAACGGGAGGAGGCCGGAAAATTGCAATAGGTACAGTTGTGGGATCGAGGAGATAGGTCTAGAGGGGGGGTGAATAGACACTTAACCAGCCAAAAGTGCAATTTTTAATTTCTCTTGGAACTTAGGCAGATTTTGGCACAAGTTAAGATCACTCCAATACTTTCTACACATGCATATCTAGAGATCGAGCAGCGGAAATGGTAAAGCATGCAATAGTACGGAAAGTAAAGGGGTAGAGAATGGAAGATCAAACGCAATGAAAACACGGTGGTTTTTTGCGTGGTTCCGATAGGTGGTGCTATCGTACGTCCACGTTGATGGAGACTTCAACACACGAAGGGTAACGACTGCGCGAGTCCACGGAGGGCTCCACCCACGAAGGGTCCACGAAGAAGCAACCTTGTCTATTCCACCATGGCTTACGTCCACGAAGGACTAGCCTCACTCGGGGTAGATCTTCACAAAGTAGGCGATCTCCTTGCCCTTACAAACTCCTTGGTTCAACTCCACATCATGTTGGAGGCTCCCAAGTGACACCTAACCAATCTAGGAGACACCACTCTCCAAAAGGTAATAGACGGTGTGTTGTTGATGAACTCCTTGCTCTTGTGCTTCAAATGAAAGTCTTCCCAGCACTCAAACAACTCCTCACAGATTTGGCTATGGTGGAAGAGGGATTTGAGTGGAAAGCAACTTGGGAAAGGCTACAAATCAAGATTCAAATGGTAGGAATGGAATAGCTTGATCTCAACACATGAGTAGGTAGTTCTCTCTCAGAAAATGTATGGTGGAAGTGTAGGCACGTTCTGATGGCTCTCCTTACAGAGAAGGAGGTGGTGGAGGGGTATATATAGCCTCCACACAAAATCCAACCGTTACAAACTTTTGACCCAACTCGGTGGCAACAAAATGACAATCTCGGTAGCACCGAACTGTGTAAAAGATATGAACTTTAGGAATCTCGGTGGGACCGATACGGACAACTCGGATGGACCGAAGTGCAATGGCTAGGGCAAACCTCATCTCGTTGGCACCGATTGCATCAACTCGGTAGGACCGAAGTGAAGCAATAAGGCAACAGAGAGTTGGCAAGCCATCTCGGTGAGACCGATATGCAAAACTCGGTAAGACCGAAGTAAGTGCAAATGATTACAGAGAGTTGGCAAGGCCATCTCTGTGAGACCGAGATCCATTTCGGTGGATCCGATTTGTTAGGATTTTGGTAGTGGCTAAGTCTTGGATGAACTCGGTGGGGCCGGATAGAGAATTTCGGTGGGGCCGAGTTGGAATGTAGGTTTTGGACATATTTGGTTAGAGAGAGTGGTTGAGGGTTTAGGAGTACTGTCACTAAGCACTTGAGCAAAAAGACCATTAAGCAACACCTCATCCCCTTTTAATAGTATTGGCTTTCCTATGGACTCAATGTGATCTTGGATCACTAAACCAAAATTGTAGAGTCTTGATCTTTTGCCAATCCTTGTCCTTAGCATTTTGAAGGGGTTCCACGTCCTCTTGTCCCTGCCACGCCATTGTTGAACTTGTCTGAAATTCACTAGATAAAAGCATTAGTCCAACACATGTATGTTGGCATAAATTACCAAAACCACCAAGGGAGCAAATGTGCTTTCAATCTCCCCCTTTTTGGTAATTGATGACAACATACATCAAAGCTTCAAATGAAGATTTAGCACAAGTACGTATGAAAGCTTTGAAGGAAACATGTAACATGTATGAGCTCCCCTGAACTCCCCCTGAAGATCTGCATATAAAATGATGATATCACATGGGAGATATACATGCAACATGTATCTTGGCTATATGCATCAGAGCAATATATATGGCATTTAGGTATCCATGTGTCCATGATTTTCTTCTTGCAAACAATATATACTAGCAATAGGTCAATCATGTACATGAGTGTGATGCATATACTTACCTTGAAGTTCTTGATCAAGTACCTGAAGAAATACACTTGAGAAAACAAGGTTAGATAACACAAGATAATTTCTTCAAGAAAAGACACAAGATCAACAAGAAACCAAGATTGGGATGACATGTAGAATAGAGTATCACTAGGTGAATACTTCTTTGAAGCAAACATGTCCCCAAAAGAAATAGTTGTCTCCCCTTAAAGAACTTCCTCTCCCCCTGAATCTAACATTGGATATTGGGAGTAGGTAAGGTGAGAAAACTAGAACAACCAAAGAACAAACTAATCATGTTTCTCCCCTCTTAGAAACATGTAACATTCTCTCCTCTTGTAAGGTGCCTCTCTTTTGTAGTGATAAGCTTTGATGTATTCCTCTCTCCCCCTTTGACATCAATTTCCAAGAAGGGACTTCAAGGTTATTGATCAAGTGGGTTTGGTCCTTGAGAAACACATCTAGCCATTGAGTGGCTCTAGATGCAAGTAGAGATTAAGAATCATTGAGTGGAGCTGGAGTAGAAAACCTCAGGAAAAAATTGACAGGAAATTCCTTAGAGCAGCCAAAATCGGTGACACCAAGTTTAATCAAGTCGGTGGGACCGAGTTTGATGCAAAGGAACTTTTTGTCAACTCAGCTCACTAGGCAACAGAATTCTCAAAAGGATTTGCAATGAAATTGCTGTGAAAATAGGGAAAAGAAAATAAACACAGAAAAGAAGCAACGCAACATCTAGATGAAGTTTTTTTTTGAAATAGAAACACTCTAGCAAGAAGAGAACAAACAAAAGAGACAAAAGAGAACTTCATCTAGATGGGTCGGCGACTAGGTCACCTATGTTAGAGTATATTGACTTAGGAGTCAAGTGAGAACACTTGATCATAGGTCATACTCATCGTTTAAGCTCAAAATGGGGTTGCCATTTTTCCTTTAAGCATTTCAATGTATTCACATCTTGTTGATTTGCTTTAGCTCATGTCTTTGAGTAAAGCTTCTCTAAGATGTGAGAACTTACATTGGGATTTTGTGGTGATGTCCATCATGTAGTTGAACTTGATGTAGATTCTCATGAGTTGAAGTTGGGAGCGATCCTATCTTTTGTAGTTCATCTTCCTACATGGGTTAGCTTTGCAAGGAACAACTTGTATATCCAAAATGACAAGAATGAAGCATAACTCAAAAGTTTGTCAAAGGATATGTTTAGTTTGTCTTGTTCCTTGTTCCACCATCAATTGTCGATACTTGGGTTATACAAGATTGCTTATGATAAGAGTGAGACACAATCTTGTGGCATGAAGCTTGTCCAAGTACCTACAAAAGGTTAGATACGATACAAGGGAGCAAAATATCCAAGATATAAGATGATCATGAAAGGTATCATGGACTAGTCAAGAATGCTCATGCCCTTGTATGCATCCACATGAACCTCTAGTTCACGTTTGAAGCATCAATGATGTTCAACTCACTTCTCAGGTGACAAAACACTTTCTCATCAAGGGGTTTGGTAAAGATGTCCGCCAATTGTTTGTCGTTACGAACATGTTTAAGGTCAATGTCACCTTTCTCAACATGATCTCGAATGAAGTGGTGACGAACCTCAATATGCTTTGTTCGAGAATGTTGCACGAGATTGTGTGCGATCTTAATAGCACTCTCATTGTCACATAGTAATGGTACATGTCTCACATGCACACCATAGTCTTTAAGAGTTTGTGTCATCCATAGTAATTGAGCACAACATGATCCCGCGGCAATGTATTCCGCTTCGGCAGTAGATAGAGATACGGAATTTTGTTTCTTGGAGGACCAAGACACAAGAGATCTACCAAGAAATTGACATGTACCCGAAGTGGATTTTCTGTCAACCTTGTCTCCGACATAGTCCGAATCGGAGTAGCCAACAAGATTAAAAGAAGATCCTTTGGGATACCATATGCCAAAGTTTGGTGTATGTATCAAGTATCTCACAATTCTTTTCACCGCCTTTAGATGACACTCTTTTGGTGCCGCTTGGTATCGTGCACACATGCACACACTTAGCATAATGTCAGGACGGGAGGCACATAGATACAGCAATGAACCAATCATAGATTGATAAACCTTTTGATCAACCGGTTTGCCATCCTTGGCCAAGTCAAGATGTTCACTCGTGGGCATAGGAGTTTTCATACCTTTACTCTCTTGCATGTTGAACTTCTTGAATAAGTCCTTGGTATGAGAAACAAAGGTACCTTCCTTAGTTTGCTTGATTTGCAAACCAAGAAAGAATTTGAGTTCACACATCATAGACATCTCGAACTTTTCGGACATCAACCTTCCAAACTTTTCACTAAAAGAGGGGTTAGTAGATCCAAAGATAATATCATCAACATAAATTTGGCATACAAATAATTCTCCATTAACCCTCTTAGTGAACAAAGCTGAATCAATCTTCCCAATCTCAAAACCTTTTTCAAGAAGAAACTTTGTCAAGCATTTGTACCAAGCTCTAGGGGCTTGTTTAAGACCATAAAGAGCTTTACGAAGTTTGTACACATGATTAGGTTTCTTGGGATTCTCAAAGCCGGGAGGTTGTTTAACATACACTTCCTCCTTAATTTCACCATTTAAGAAAGCACTTTTAATATCCATTTGGTAAAGAGTGATATCATGGTGATTGGCATAAGCAAGTAAAATGCGAATGGATTCAAGTCTTGCAACGGGGGCATAGGTCTCACCATAGTCCATACCTTCGACTTGTGTGTAACCTTGTGCTACGAGACGAGCCTTGTTGCGTACCACTTGTCCATGTTCATCTTGCTTATTCCGAAACACCCATTTGGTTCCAATGATGTTTTGCTCTTCCTTAGGCTTCTCAACCAATGTCCACACTTGGTTCCTCTCAAAGTTGTGTAGCTCTTCGTGCATTGCATTCACCCAATTGGGGTCCTTGAGAGCATCTTCTACCTTCAGGGGTTCAACACTAGAGATAAATGAGTAATGCTCACAAAAGTTAGCTAAACGAGATTTAGAGCGAGTGATTCTCCCGGATTGGATATCTCCAAGTATTTGTTCGACGGGATGATCCTTGTCGATTCTTGCTCTAACTCGAGGTAGCCTTTTCTTGGGTTGTGGTGAGGCTTCCTCATCATCATCATCTTCTTCTTCGTTGATGTTGTCGTTCTTCGCTTGTGGAGGTGGAGACGGAGGTTGAGGTGGATCATCTTGTTGCACTTCCTCATTCCCATCGTCATGACGTGTTCCACTTGTGGATGCCTCCATATCAACTAGTCGTTCACCTTGATATGAAGTTGGGGCTTCCACTTGAATAGACGAGGTAATCTCCTTTACTTCCACGGGGCGAATCTTGCCAATGGGCAAGTCTTTGATTGCTTCCGATGGTTCTTGATCTCCTACATCAAGTGGCAATTACTCGACTTGCGAGCCGTTAGTCTCATCAAACTTCACATCTACCGTCTCTTCAACTTTTCGAGTGAAGTTGTTGTAGACACGGTAAGTGTGAGGGTTCGATCCGTAACCGAGTACAAAACCTTCATGAGATTTAGGAGCAAATTTTGAACGACGATGCTTATCAAGAATGTAACATTTTGAGCCAAATACTCAAAAGTACCAACTTGTGGTTTGTTACCGGTGAGCAGTTCACACGCCGTTTTACCAAGAAGCTTGTGAAGGTAAAGTCCATTTGTTGCGTGACAAGCTGTTTCAACTGCTTCCGCCCAAAAATGTCTTGGTGTCTTGTATTCATCAAGCATTGTTCTTGCCATCTCAATAAGTGTCCGGTTCTTCCTCTCAACAACTCCATTTTGTTGAGGTGTGTACGTAGCTAAGAACTCATGTGAAATACCCTCCTCATCAAGAAAGGTGTCCACATTTGTGTTCTTAAACTCCGTTCCGTTGTCACTTCGAACCTTCTTTATCTTTACTTCAAATTTGTTTTGAGCCTTTCTTGCAAAGTTCTTGAAGATCTTTTGTACCTGTGATTTGTCATCAAGGAAGAACACCCACGTAAATCTGGAAAAATCATCAACAATGACCAAACCGAAAGAGTTACCACCAAGACTCTTATAGGAGTTGGGACCAAAAAGATCCATATGAAGTAGCTCGAGTGGTCTCCTTGTGGTCATAATGTTCTTCACGGGATGGCTTCCTCCAACTTGTTTTCCTGCTTGGCAAGCACTACAAAGTCGATCTTTGTAAAATATAACATCTTTCACTCCAAGAATGTGATCTCCTTTAACAAGTTTATCAAGGTTACGCATGCCTACATGTCCAACTCTTCGATGCCATAACCAACCTTTAGAAGATTTAGCAATTAAGCATGTACGAGGTTGGGCTCTCTTAGTGAAATCAACAATGTATAGATCACCACTACGAATGCCGGTAAAGACTATATTATGATTATCTTGGCGAAACACTTGGCAATCTACTTTGGTAAATAGAACATTAAAACCAAAATCGGCTAGTCTAGATACGGAAAGAAGATTGTAACCAAGAGATTCACCGAGCATAACATTTTGTATGGAGCTATCATTGGATATGGCCACCTTACCAAGGCCAAGTACCTTACCCTTGGAGTTGTCTCCAAAAGTCATATACTTGCGTGGACCATCATTTTTAGCAAGCTCATGAAACATGTCTCTATCTCCGGTCATGTGATTGGTACAACCACTATCAAGAATCCACTCTTTTCCTCCGGCCATATAATCTCGAAGATTTGCCATAAAACTGAGATTCCTCATGGTCTTCTCAAATTCAATATCAAAGTCTTCGTCTTCATCGTAATAGCCATGCTCAACATCATCATCATCATGCATGTAATCATCACAAAGGGCAACAGATTCATTAGTTTCATGATCATGACAATGTTCAAGTTTATGGATTCTAATAGTTTCCATGATAATGTTGCTAATAGTTATAACATCTCCTTTCACACGCATAAGATCACGAAGCTCAAACAAGCAATCATCAAACTTAGGATCACTAGGACTCATCTTGTGAAAAGCAACAACCTTATGAAGAATCTTATCGAGACTCTTTAAGGAGTAATCAGGATATCGCTTTGCTAGATCATGCCATAGAGTATAATCACATGCAAAGTTTCGCATACAACCAAGCACAACCTTAGGTAATCCTCTAATGATAAGATTGACGGTTCTAAGATTACGAAGCATGTCAATTTCCTCTTAATGGGTAGGATGCAAGGGATCAATAGGGGGCACATAAGGATTATGAATATACTTGCTTAAGTTAAATTCAACAAAGATATCAAGCATTTCATCCTTCCAAAAGTTGTAATACTCCCATCGAGAATAGGCACTCTACGTCTAAGACTCAACAACGTAGACACATCCATCTCCCTCCAATGGTGATGAAACCAAGGCAATGGAGACCAATGCTCTGATACCAATTGTGGGATCGAGGAGATAGGTCTAGAGGGGGTGAATAGACACTTAACCAGCCAAAAGTGCAGTTTTTAATTTCTCTTGGAACTTAGGCAGATTTTGGCACAAGTTAAGATCACACCAATACTTTCTACACATGCATATCTAGAGATTGAGCAGCAGAAATGGTAAAGCATGCAATAGTACGGAAAGTAAAGGGGTAGAGAATGGAAGATAAAACGCAATGAAGACACGGTGGTTTTTGGCGTGGTTCCGATAGGTGGTGCTATCGTACGTCTACGTTGATGGAGACTTCAACCCACGAAGGGTAACGGCTGCGCGAGTCCACGGAGGGCTCCACCCACGAAGGGTCCACGAAGAAGCAACCTTGTCTATTCCACCATGGCTTACGTCCACGAAGGACTAGCCTCACTCGGGGTAGATCTTCACGAAGTAGGCGATCTCCTTGCCCTTACAAACTCCTTGGTTCAACTCCACATCATGTTGGAGGCTCCCAAGTGACACCTAACCAATCTAGAAGACACCACTCTCCAAAAGGTAATAGACGGTGTGTTGTTGATGAACTCCTTGCTCTTGTGCTTCAAATGATAGTCTTCCCAGCACTCAAACAACTTTTCACAGATTCGGCTATGGTGGAAGAGGGATTTGAGTGGAAAGCAACTTGGGAAAGGCTAGAAATCAAGATTCAAATGGTAGGAATGGAATAGCTTGATCTCAACACATGAGTAGGTGGTTCTCTCTCAGAAAATGTATGGTGGAAGTGTAGGCACGTTCTGATGGCTCTCCTTACAGAGAAGGAGGTGGTGGAGGGGTATATATAGCCTCCACACAAAATCCAACCGTTACACACTTTTGACCCAACTCGGTGGCACCGAAATGACAATCTCGGTAGCACCGAACTGTGTAAAAGATATGAACTTTAGGAATCTCAGTGGGACCGATACGGACAACTCGGATGGACCGAAGTGCAATGGCTAGGGCAAACCTCATCTCGGTGGCACCGATTGCATCAACTCGGTAGGACCGAAGTGAAGCAATAAGGCAACAGAGAGTTGGCAAGCCATCTCGGTGAGACCGATACGCAAAACTCGGTAAGACCGAAGTAAGTGCAAATGATTACAGAGAGTTGGCAAGGCCATCTCGGTGAGACTGAGATCCATTTCGGTGGATCCGATTTGTTAGGGTTTTCGCAGTGGCTAAGTCTTGGATGAACTCGGTGGGGCCGGATAGAGAATTTCGGTGGGGCCGAGTTGGAATGTAGGTTTTGGACATATTTGGTTAGAGAGAGTGGTTGAGGGTTTAGGAGTACTGTCACTAAGCACTTGAGCAAAAAGACCATTCAGCAACACCTCATCCCCTTTTAATAGTATTGGCTTTCCTATGGACTCAATGTGATCTTGGATCACTAAACCAAAATTGTAGAGTCTTGATCTTTTGCCAATCCTTGTCCTTAGCATTTTGAAGGGGTTCCACGTCCTCTTGTCCCTGCCACGCCATTGTTGAACTTGTCTGAAATTCACTAGATAAAAGCATTAGTCCAACACATGTATGTTGGCATAAATTACCAAAACCACCAAGGGAGCAAATGTGCTTTCAACAGCACCCAGTGTACTATGTTAGCGAGGTACTAACACCCTACAAGACTAGGTACCCACACTACCAAAAGATCACCTGCGGGGTATTTATGGCCACAAGGAAGCTATGGCATTATTTTCAGGCAAACCTGATAACGGTGGTTAGCCACACACCACTCTCCGACATCATCAACAACAAGGACGCCATAGGCTGCATGGCAAAATGGGCGATCGAGCTCCTGCCATTTGAGCTCTCCTACAAGCCATGCACGGCAGTCAAATCATAGGCCATCGCTTACTTCCTTGTGGAATGGACAGAGGCCCGGTAGGTCCCCAAGAATGTCGACCCCGAGTATCGGACGATGTACTTTGACGGGTCGATGACGGTGCTGGGACTGGGGGCCAGAGTGGTCCTCGTCTCCCCCAGAGGCAACAAGATGAACTACGTCCTACAACTCCATTTTCAGGACTCCAACAACATGGTAGAATACGAAGCCCTTCTCCACGGGCTCTGAATCATGGCCTCCATGGGAATTCACCGCCTCATCTGCCAGGGCGACTCCGACCTCGTGGTACAATAGGTCATGAAGATGTTCGACACAAAGGACCCCAAAATGGCGGCCTATTGTGCTGCCGTTCAGGAGCTCGAAGTAAATTTGACGGGCTCGAGCTGCGTCACGTCAAGAGAAGTGACAACATCGCAGCCGACAACCTAGCACGAGTCGGATCATCAAGAGACCCCCTACCAGAGGAGACCTTGGAAATATTACACAAGCCATCAATCAATATTCAAGACCGCGAGGAGATCACACCAAGCTCCACCTCGCTCGAAACTGGAGCCCCTAACAACGACGCACCAGCCGATGCCCTCTAGGAAGAGGCCGTGCTGGCGATCATCGCCCCAGATTGGACCCAACCATTACTAGCCCATATTGCTAAAGGCGAGCTACCGCAAGATAAAATAGAAGCCCGCCACATCGTCTGTCGCTCCAAAGCTTATACCATCATCAACGGCAAGCTCTACAAGCACAGCCAAGTGGTCGTTTTCCAGCGCTGTGTCACCGAAGAGGAGGGCAAAAAGATGCTAGAGTAAATACACGTGGGGGCTTGCGGGCATCATGAAACCCCTAGAACTATTGTAGCGAAGGACTTCCACCACGGTTTCTTCTAGCCCCATGCAATGCGCGATGCCGAGGACATAGTCCGGAGCTGTGATGGCTGTCAACACTTCGCCAACAAGACCCACATGCTAGCAACAGCCCTGAAAACAATCCCACTGACCTGGCCATTTGTAGTGTGGGGGCTGGACATGGTCGGCAAGCTCTCACCTTCACCAGGACGACACAAGTTCCTACTGGCGGTAATCGACAAGATCACCAAATGGATTGAAGCCAAGCCGGTGACCAACACGGAGGCTGACACAACAGTCAAGTTCATCTCTGGCCTCATCCACCGCTTCGGTGTTCCGCACAACATCATTACGGACAACGGATCCAACTTTATAGCTGCGGTATTCCAAGATTTCTGTCACAAACAGCGGATCCACATAAACTACGCATCGGTGGCCCACCCCCAGTCCAACGGATAGGTCGAATGGGCCAATGGACTCATCATGCAAGGTCTAAAGCCATGGCTCATAACACCGCTCCTATGAGCGAAAGGCAACTGGGTGGAGGAGCTCCCCTCCGTCCTCTGGAGCTTTCGGACGACGCCGAACAAGTCAATCGGCTACACACCCTTCTTTATGGTGTAGAGAGCAGAGGCAGTTCTCCTGTCGGACATCGAGTATGACTCGCCACGAGTCCGCGCATATGAAGAGGAGGCCACCGAGGAAAGCAGAAAAGATGACGTCAGTGCAAAGGAAGAGGCACACCTCCTCGCCCTCGAAGGAACCAGCATCTATCAATAGAAGCTGCCATAGTACAAAGGCCGGCGCGTGCGAGCCCGCGAGTTCAAGGTCGGTGACCTCGTCCTACGCCTCAAACAGAAACCATGCAAGAACAAGTTGTCCTCCCCGTGGGAGGACCCCTACATCATCCACGAGGTCCTCAACAACGGGGCCTACTATCTCCGCAACAAGAAAACATGTTGGATCACATCACGACCTTGGAATGCCGAGCATCTCCGTTTATTTTATGCACAAACATTTAAGTATTACATACTTTTTTGCATAAATAAACCGCAAATCTGCATATCATGTATATTTAGCTCAAACAGAATCAGGTTCAAAAATAAGGAGGTCCCCGAGACCTCACACCTTTAAATAAACATGACACACAGCTATTCAGCACAAACACTATCATGAACCCCTTGGGATACACAAATCGTGGAAGAACAAACGTATCTCTTTGTTGATGGACTCGGGGGCTGCATCGCTATAAGTGGATCCCCCCCCCCCGTAGCTCCACCCGAACGGTGCATCGTACGTTCCTGCTTTTTGATCCGGACCCTCGTGGACGCTTCTTCTGCCGACCTCCCACAGCTTCATGTTCCGGGGCTACATCGATGCAATTTTTTGGTAGTCCTTCCATTGAGGAGAGCAACCATAGAGGATGACGGACGACTGAATCAAGCATTCTCGTCACGCCTAGCCCCACTAAATACGCTTACGGCATCAACCATCAGAAGGGGATCTCTAGTCCTAACAGGAATAGAGGCACTTCACCGCCTCTGCAGCATAAATAAAGAGTGTATCTCATTTTCCAAGAAGAAAAAGCACATAAATGAGGTCATATTAATAAGTTTTGCGGAGAAAGTTGCGAAATATTTATTGCTTCAAGGACACAAGATCAGGCCTGATGGCAGCTCTCCGCAGCGACAACGCAGACGACTCTACATCACCATAAAAGTTTTGAGCCGGGCAGGCCTCCGGCTCCGTGGTAACAATACCGCGGGTAGACCAGTCTGGATGGCACGCCCGCAGCCACGCCAGAACATACTGCGCACTAGCAGTAGCCGGGGCCTCCTGTAAATCCATTAGGCGCTGCGACGCCTGCAACATGCGAGCAATAACTTGGTTGACGGTGGCACTCCTAGCCTCGCTGGCCCACAAGGCTCCCTCCGCTCGCCCCAACACCTCGGCCATTTGCCCCAGGACCGGCATCACGACACCAAGCCGCGGTGAGCCTGGTGGACCAGGCAAATCCGGAAGCACAGCTGGATCACCAACAAATAACATTTGAGACGGGGGCACGGAAGGAAAACACTACAACAACAAGCAAAATGAACAACTCTCACTGTCCGTTGCGGCCTCTAGCCGCTCCTTGCGCAAACACTGGACCCGGAGGTCTTGCACAGCACGTCGGCCTGACTCCGTCAAAGAGGCCTCACGCGCCTTGCAGCCCTCAAACCGGGCCTTGGCATCGTTCGAGCTCAGCCTCTTTCTCTCAACCATCTCGCAACTGAGCGTGGAGGCCTTCGGTGATGCCATGGTTTTTGCCAAGCACGTCATCATCCGCCCTCATCAATTCCTGACAAGAGCGCGCTTTCGCACCCTTGGTGTCGGCCGCATCCCGAGCACGGCTCGCCGCCCTTCGATCGGTGTCCAGTCGAACCTGCAACTCCTGAAGTTGCTTGATGGCTGCCCCAAAACCTAGCAGCAGTCAGAGCAGAACCTTTATGCAGCCTACTGCATACAAACCAAACACAGTGAGGACTTACAACAAACATCTGTGAGCGACCTCTACAAGCGAGCCACCTGCTCCTGTTCCACAACAACCAAACACCTAAGCTCCCGGCCTCGGACGTCAAGTTCCGTCGTGTGGGCGACAAGGGCCTACATCAAGATAAAAATAGCCTCAAGCACATTATAGTATAATCTACTTCAGGCTCGGAGGCTACTGGGGGGAAGGGTGAGATCTGCCCACCTTAGTCCTGACCTCCGTTGTTCTACTGCAATCATCCAACGCCACCTGCAGAGCCTGGCCCAGAACTCCGCTTTGTCGAACAGATGCCCTCACGCCACAGAGTACCAAGGGGCCATCTGATCCTCGCTCAGACAGTGAGGTTGAAAGAAGCACGACATCACTAGGAGGTTCAGAATCCCGAGACGCCGAACCATCACAAGGCCACTCCCCCAGGGGAAGAGGAATCACGGGCGATGGAGGCAGGCAGCGGATAGCAAGTGTCTTCTTAGCTGCCATCTTTGGCCTCTGGGGAGGAATAATAGGAGGCGCAGAGGTCCGGGCGGCGGATGGTTCGTCAGGTTGGTCCATCAGAAGCAAGAGCCCCCCATTGTGGGGTCCGGGCGATTCGGCCAACTCCTCCAGGGGCTCAGACCCCATCTCGCCTATGAGCGTTGGCCCCTCCTCTGATGGCAGGCCAACGACGGGCTCCGCCTGCGACCACGCGACTTTCGCCACAAGAACATATCCTAATGCATGCCCTGACCACTTGGGGGCATCCCTTTGCACGGCAGCGGCCCTCACCGCAGAATCATTATAGTCACTTTCGGTGATAGCCCTAGAGCCCGGGCAATACAAGGCCGCAGCACGACGACCTCACCGTAGGGGCCGAGGCTCACATTGCAGATGCTGGAAGGATTGGCGAAAAAGGAAACAACTTTAGAAGGCTGGAATGAAGCACAACGCGGTCGCCACCACAAAAAAGAGATATCCGGGGGAACAATGGGCGCAAACATCTCACCGGAGGCCGTGGGTTAGCTAAGCTGTATGGCTCTATGACCACCTTCACTCGAAGCTCCTCGAGGGGGTGGCCGGTCAGCAGGCGCAAGCGGTCTTCGACTTCGCCCTCTATAAGCTCCCGACGAAGCAAGCGGTTGGGATCGCACCGACCCCAGTACTCGTACATTGGGGGATCGGACCGTCCCAAAGGTTGGATATTTCGCTCCACCCAGGTCTTTAGAATCTGTAGGCTGGAAAGTTCCTTTTCTTGCAGACGGGCGATCGCTCCAATGAGGAGACCACTTCCCGGGTCAAAATTGACCTCCGATCTCCACTCCGGCCTCTGCCAACACGGCTCGTCAGCAAACTCGGGCAGACCAGGGTCGTCCAGATCAAAGGAATTATCCAGGGCGTAAAACCACCCCCACTTCCATGATTTTGGCTCCGGGGCGGTGGCCAAATCAAAGTAATTGGAGCCCGGACAGGGGCGAATGATGGCGCCGCTGTAGGAAGGGATCCTGCCGTCCTTAAGGCAGGGGGCCACCTCGAAGAAATACCTAAAAGGCCGAAGCGCAGGCGGATCCCCAAGAAGCACTTGTAGAGAGTTGCGAAACAAGACAAAAGTAGCATGCCACTCGGGGTGAGGTGATGAAGCTGCAACCCGTATGGGGCCAACATGCCCCAGGCAAAAGGGTTCAAGGGGAGCCGCAGCCCACGATGGACGAACGCCATGTGCACCACTTGGTTCCAAGGCAGCGGCTGCGGAACCGCATCCCGCAACCGTGGCACCATCGACGCCATCTCGGTAAACTCTAGTAGTCATCCCATCTTCACCAACTGCTCCAATCGCTGATCCACTCAGGTGGGCGTGGGAGACGTGGCAAAGGCTGCGATGGCGCATCTGATAAGTTATCCTGGTCAAGACCCTCCTCGGATGTGGTGGAAGGGGCAGCCATCTTCTCCTGAGAAAGACGACCACCTTCAATCCAGTAATGACAGGCTGAAGGTTGATGGAGGAGAAGAATCGACAACCTCGGCACTGCTCGCCGTTTCCGAATTTAAAGGGGAGGCGCATGAATCTTAGCCATGATGGCAACGGCGCTCGAAGTGTCAGGGGTGGGCCGATTCGCTCCGAGTCGCCCAGCAAGAGAAGTTGGGCCCACAGAGGCCCAAATGTTGTTTCGCCTAGAAACAGAACCGGCGGCATTACCAAAGGAAAAAAGCGAGCCTGCACTATGACCAAGGGGCATTAAGAGACGAGGAGGGCTAAAGCACTATAAGGAAAAGAGCCCGACGAAGGTCTCAGAGCCAGGGTGCCTGCGACCTCCGCCATGCTCGGGGTCTACTGACGGGGTCCTGTACTAGGGGTGGCCTACATAAGGGAGCCCGGCCTCGTCAGCTACATGGGGCCCGTTAGGCCCAAGACTAGAAGGAAGCCATAGGGGGCGGAGGCGACCTTCGTGCCCCCCAAGAATGGAGGGCGGCGACGCCGTAGATCACATCTATCTCCATGTAAACCCTAGACCTCCACTCCTATATAGAGGGAGGTCTAGGGTCCTCATTATCATCCAATCTTGGATCCAAACTCTCGGTAGCAATTCCGTTCACCATTGTAATCCTCTGCGCGAGGTATCCCCTCACCATGAATAACAAGAAGAAGTAGCATGTAGGGTATTACTCTTCGGAGGCCCGAACCTGGGTAAATTGTGTGTGCAGACTCCGTCCCGGTACTTCCGATCTCGTCATGAACCCTACTGAGGGATCTAACGGTATTTCACTTCATCACTATGCGAGCGCGCGTATGACCATGACAGTGGTATGCTACGCCGTCTTTTCTTCTAGAGCTGCAGAATTGCACGAAACTTTTTGTGCTTCCTCCTCACGTTAGGCACATAACAATATTGCAATAAAAATAGGAGGATGTATGCAACAAAATACAGGCTACCAACATGATATATATTGTACCAACAAATATGTCGCGAAACCAACTGAAATAGCAACTACTCAAAACAAAAATAAAAGTGCCAATGCAACATGAATGCATCTAGACTCAAGACACAAAGCTAATATAGACACCTACTGACTTCCGGGTTACCTCTCTGGCATTGCTTTCTTTATAGCCATATAGCTAGGCTTCGGTGCTCCGTAAGGTCATCCACCCGAATCCCAAGGGGTTTCAACCCCGAGTATGAGACCTACCTCCGACCGGGATTTGGAGCACTGCTGCTTGTGATAGGCATTGGGATTTCCCCGAAGAGGAAGGGTGATGTAGTATAGTAGCAGAAAGTATTTCCCTCAGTTAAGAACCAAGGTTTATCGAACCAATAGGACATTCACGCAAACAACTGTCAAAAATACCTACACAAACAAACAAATACTTGCACCCAACGCAGGCAAGAAGGTTGTCAATCCCCTTGTACTCGTTAATTGCAAGGATTAATTCTGATAATGGTAGATAGATAAATTCTAAAACTAAATAAAAGATAATAAATTGCAGCAAGGTTTTAGCAATATGATGTGAATGGAACCGAGGGCCATAGCTTTCACTAGAGGCATCTCTCTTAAGAACATAGCAACGGTGGGTATACAAATTACTGTTGGGAAATTGATAGAAAAGCGCATAGTTATAATGTTATTCATGGCAGGATCAGTACATAGGCATTACGTCCATGACAAGTAGACCGAAATGATTCTGCATCTACTACTATTACTCCACTTCGAGAGCACTTTTATGCTTGCTTCTCTACGTATTAAGTTCATAACAAACAGAGTAATGCTTTAAGTATGATGACATAATGTAAACATAATAAGACCAATCAATATGATCGAACCTCATCATTTTACCCTTAGTAGCAACAATACAAATGCGTGCCTCTCTACTCCTCCTGTCACAGAGTGAGGACACCGCAAGATTGAACCTACCACAAAGCACCTCTCCCACTAAAGATAAATCAATCTAGTTGGCCAAACTAAATGTATCGATCGGAGAGAAATACAAAGCTATAACAATCACACATAATAAAGTTCAGAAATAACTCGATTACTTTCAATGAACAATCTGATCATAAACCCACAATTCATCGGATCCCAACAATTGCACCGCAAAAGATTACATCGAATCAATCGCCGAAGAGTACATTGTATTGAAGATCAAAGAGAGAGAGAGAGAGAGAGAGAGAGAGAGAGAGAGAGACATCTAGCTACTGCAATGGACCCATAGGTCATGTGGGGAACTACCCACACATCATCATGGAGGCAGCAAGGTTGATGAAGATGACCACCGTGATTGATTCCCCCTCCGGCAGAGTACCGGAAAAGGCCTCCAGATGGGATTGCAGAAGAACTGAGGCTTGCGGCAGCGGAATAATTGTTTTGGGTCACGCTCTGGTGGTTTTGGAATGTTTGGGAATTTATAGCGCTGGAATTAGGTCAGACGGAGCCACGAGGGGCCCATAAGGGGGCACGGCGCGCCTACCCCCCTGGGCGCGCCGTGCTGCCTTACCGTCTCCTTGTCTATCGTCTGGACTTCCCCCAAAGCTTCTAGGGTCCCTCCTGGTCCAGAAAAAATCATCAAAAAGCTTCGTCGCGTTTGGACTTCGTTTGGTAGGGATTTTCTGTAAAACCAAAAACATGTAGAAAACAGCAACTGGCACTGGGTACTGGGTTAATAGGTTAGTTGCCAAGAATGATATAAAATGGCATATAAAGCATACAAGATTGATAATATAATAGCATGAAACAATCAAAATTATAGATACGTCGGAGACGTACCATGCACCTCATAGCAGAGCTCGGTCAGAGACGTACCATGCACCTCGTAGCGGAGCTCGGTTGGAGGTGCACTCGCTTAAGTGCATCGGCATCATGTATGTAAATTTGTACTCGCTCTTGGGCGAGGACCGATGCACCAAGCTAAGTTGAGATTCCTGAAAGGTTAGTGGTTGCAACTGCACTGTAATATTATAATCAAGAAGATGAGGAGCTACAGGTAAATCATAACCTTCATCATTTTCATCAAGCTGCACATTAATTATGTCAAAATAATTACCATTGGTGGCAGTTTCCGAACAACAGTTGTTCCATCCTTCATCTCCGTGTTCCTCTGGATCATCATTTTCTAAACATTTTTCTTCTTGTGGCTCGATGATGTTTTCTTCATGTTCCTGCACAAGGTTATGTTCCTACGAAATGTTGGCTTGGGAGATGGCATCCATCTGCTTCTAATAGTCCTTGTACAAAGGATTCTCATGAAAACTATTATCTATGCAGAAGTCATAGATTTTCTCCAACAAGAAGTCCTCTTGCTCAGTCTCCAGTGGATATTCTTCGGGTAACCTGTTGACCCACATTAAAAGCTCAAAAGATATAGGCATTAGCATCATCTCCTCAATGACTTCAATATCTTCAGGAGGGAAGTTACCACTGTTGTATGATCTCACAACCGGGTGTGGGTGATCACTGCAGTAAAAGCTCATGTGGAGAAGAGATTAGCATTGTATGCAACCATTACGGATATCATTAGTTATAATCTCTAACTCCATAAATTTCTCTCCCATCTCATCACCTTTGTTGGTATTCCGGAATTTTGCATGTACCCTCATTAGTTAATTGCATCATTCCATTGCAGCCTCTATGTCTCCTGTTGACATCTCAACGCAAGACATATTGTTTTTGGTAATTTTGGGTTAAGGGAAAAAAACAGTAAGATAACTATCAACAAACAAAAATAAACTATGTGCGAGCGGGTAAATAATAACCAAGTGCTATGCTCCCCGGCAACGGCGCCAGAAAATGCTTGATGACCTGCAAGTGCACAAGGATGCTGTGGATGAATGAGATGATGGAGACTATCCCGGCTGCTAGGGTATGGAGGTGTATATATTAGATGCCTCCTTGGTCTCCTCCGTTGATGTAGGTTGCCTCCTTTGATCCAAGGGCTATAGGTGAGCCAAATCCTCTCCCAAACCCTTCACGGGGACGAAAGCGGTGAAGAATCCTGTTTGGAGAGGCAACTTTCGAGCCTGATTTCCTTCCATATGACCAGCCACAGTCGTATGATACGTCGTCTTTTGTTCTGACCCTCTCCCGTAAATCAGCCGCCATTTCTTCATACGAAATCAGAATTTGATGTTCTTAGGCTCGTTGGATTCATATGAACAACGCCGATCCATTTTTGGTATTAGATCTTGGTTTTTAACACTTTGGAAAAATGGCCTTTTTCACTCTCCGAAACAGCTAAGTCTGGTACTTTGAGTCCTCCGTATTGAGCCCATCCTTGGTCCTTTCATTGTGCTTGGTCCTAGGTTGCTCCAAAACACCTTTAGACACAAGAAAAGAAAGAAAACTAATAAAACCAAATAAAATACTAAATGTGCAATGCTCACAAGGGAAAGTGTAAATACCGGTAATCATGCATAATGGACAACTGTTTGGTTCAATGGGACATTGTCGGTGTACTAAGACATGGGAGCCCTTGGACCCAGACTTGTGCACAGGTGGTTGTAGCCTCCCGTCTGGCAAGGGCTTGACAGAGGATAACTACAACTCAAGACTCAACACCAAGACCGTGAAGAAGACCTCAAGGCAGGTCATTGAGAAGTACTATTCTCGTACAGAAGATCGACGCTGCCCTTGCTGGCAAGCTCCATCCCGGCAAGGTGAAGACCAAGGTTATGGTTGCCGGCAAGCTCCCTTGCCAGCAAGCAAGGCCCAGCAAGCTCCGGCAGGCTTGTTCTGTCCTATTACCGTTCCACCTCACGATCGACTAGATAGGTTCGTATGCTAGGTGTCGAGCGGGCAGGCAGTCGACTTAGCCGGCCAAGGCACGTGTCAGCACGCCACGCCAAGATTAACTTTAATGACACCCGTCCCTGGGACGTGTCGAGACTACAGAAGGGCACCAGGACCGGTGGTGCAGATCTTTTTCCCAAGGCCTCGCCTCCCCAACGTAGCACCTAACGGTGCATTAAATGTGTTTGTCTTACCCCGTTGGAAGATAGACATGATGACGGTGCAAGTCACTGTTCATATTCTGTAATGACCGTATTAGCCCTTGTGGTAGCCCCTTGGCCTATAAAAGGAGGCCCACGGCTACAGGGAGAACGGTCGACACCCAGCTCAATTACACGCCATAGCTGCATTTTCCCGTGCACTTGCCGGAAAACCGCGCTCCCTGTAACCCGAGTTCATACACGATCAACCATAGAGCAGGAGTAGGGTTTTACGCTCATAGCGGCCCGAACCTGGATAAATCCCCCGTGTGTTCTTGCACTTACTAAAGATCTGCTCTTTGTCCCATGCATGTCCCCTGAGCCGAATCGCAAAGGGACCCGTTCGGTCCCATAGATAGTCATTTCCCACGACATCTTTGGCGCGCCAGGCAGGGGGATTATGTGTCACAAACCAGTTCTTTGGTAGTGTGAGTACCAACTTCATCATCTTCGTCGATGGCGCTGAAGAAGAAGAGTGGAGCCGCGAAGGCTCCTACTGCGTCCAAGCCACCTTCCCAGGCGGCTGTAGGTGGCGCGGCGCTACGGTTGAGATGGGCGGCGCAGGAGGCGCAAGTGCTGCGGGTACCCAGCACCCCCGCCACATTGCTGAGCCTAGCAACAGGACCGGCGATGTCGCGGCCGGTCAACTTCCAAGACATTCTGTTGAGCACAGTCATCATAGTAATATAGTTCATACTGCTGCGACCCAGAACCCAGCCGCCGCAATGTCCCAAAACGTAGCGGCGATGTCCAACAACGGCGCGGGGAGGCGCACGCCGCGACCATCACAACATGGGCATGGCACGCTCCCCCACGTTGCTGGCGGTTTCAGACGACCGCAAGGCAGGATCCCCGTGCAGCAACTTTCGATTGCTCACGGAGCGCCGCCGCCACCACCACGTCCACCTATTGGCGAGCATGAGCCGCGGCGGCACGGACCTAACGAAGCTCCTTCTGGCTCCGCCAGGAATCGAGCGACGCCTCGTTCTGTGCTCCCAGCCATGCCGACCACGGTGGCCGAGACCATGGCGCGGGTTCAAATACTTTTGAACTTCCCGCCAGGCCAAGACAAGATGGACGAATGGAGAGCCACCATTCAGAGTCTCATCAGTTTTGCCAATCCCGGCAAAACACAAGACGTGGGGCCCTCGCGGTGACCACCCACCATGCTGGCAGGACCCTCCGGCTACCTTGCTGGAGATGCCGCACAAACGGTGCAGTTGCCTCGGCACCCCCCACCATCTCAGCGGCCAGCCCGCCGGTCAGACGACCATGACGTTCTGTCTATGGCTTCGTCGGATCCGCGGTGCCGCCAAGATCAGTGTCAAGTGCTCCGTGAGCGGTGCGATGAAGATGCCCGCACGAAGATCGAGCGGTGCCCGGAAGCATGCCGTCAATCCGACGACCGTGCCAGGCCGGCAGTGAACGTGCTCGCTCTAGTAGCCGATGGGTACTTGCCCTACGATGTGGGGTGCCCAGCATTTACTCATGAGCTGCGGCAAGTTCGCTGGCCGTCCACCCGTGCCTTCAAGCTGGAGTTGCCCGACAAGTATGACGGCATGCTCAACCCAGCTGAGTTCCTTGGCATCTACACCATCGTGGTGGAGGCTACCGGGGGACGGGACGAGAAAGTGCTCGCCAACTACTTCCCGTTGGCGCTTCGGCCCAACGTCAGGTCATGGTTGATGAACCTGCCTGAGGGCTCCATCTCTTCTTGGGCGGACCTGTGCCATCATTTCGTTGGCGCTTACCAGGGTAGCCACAAGCTCCCAGGTCAGCCCAACGATTTATAGGTGATCCCCCAAAGATATGGAGAGAACCTCCGCAAGTACATACAATGGTTCAGCCGTGTGCACCACAACATCCCCGACATCCATCCTGCAGCTGTTGTTGCCGCGTTCCACACGAATGTGCGCAACTGCAGGATGCGGTCAGAGATGAATGTCGAGCAGGCCAAGACCATAAACGATCTATATGCCTTGGCGGATAGGTGTGCACGTGCTGAGGAAGGGAGGCGACTCCCCGGGGAAGATGCGGGTGCAGACGTCGATTCCGAGGACGACAACGCATCAACCCCACAGAAGAAGAACAGGAAGCGCAACAGAAAGTGCAAGAACAAGACTGTACTGGCCGTCGAGAGCTCTGGCAACACCAACGCCACCAAGAAGCCGAAGGCAGACATCCCCGGCAAGGAGGTTGCCGGGTGCGATGCTTGCCGGGAAGCTGCGACAGGCAAGAAGGCCGGCAAGACCGGCGGGCCGTACTGCAAGATCCATGCTACTTGTGAGCTGCGTTGGTAATTCCCTGAAGAGGAAGGGAGATGCAGTACAGTAGAGATAAGTATTTCCCTCAGTTATCAAACCAGGGTTATCAATCCAGTAGGAGAATCATGCAACACCTCGTTAGCAGCACCACAAAACAACAAATCCTTGCACCCAACACAAACAAGGGGTTGTCAATCCCTCGACGGTAATTGCAAGATTAAATTGTATGTGATAGATAGATTGATTGAAACAAAAATACAAAATAAAATAAATAAAGAAAAAGTGCAGCAAGGTATTTTTAGGGTTTTTAATATATAATTTAGATAGACCCGGGGGCCATAGTTTTCACTAGAGGCTTCTCTCAAGAAAATAGCATACGGTGGGTAGACAAATTACTGTTGGGAATTGATAGAAAAGCAAATAATCATGACGATATCCAAGGCAATGATCATGTATATAGGCATCACGTCTGAGACAAGCAGACCGACTCCTGCCTGCATCTACTACTATTACTCCACATATTGACCGCTATCCAGCATGCATCTAGTGTATTAAGTCCATAAAGAACGGAGTAACGCCTTAAGCAAGATGACATGATGTAGACAAAGTAAACTCACGCATGAATAAACCCCATATTTTTACCCTTAATAGCAACGATACATACGTGTCATGTCCCTTTCTGTCACTGGGATTGAGCACCGCAAAATCGAACCCATTACAAAGCACCTCTTCCCATGGCAAGATAAATCAATCTAGTTGGCCAAACCAAACCAATAGATCGGAGAAGAAATACGAAGCTATAATAATCATGCATAAAAGAGATCAAAGAAGTCTCAAATAATATTCATGGATAATCTGATCATAAACTCACAATTCATCGGATCCCAACAAACACACCGCAAAAAGTGATTGCATCGGATATAACTCCAAGAACATCGAGGAGAACATTGTATTGAAGATCAAAAAGAGAGAAGAAGCCATCTAGCTACTAACTAAGGCCCCGAAGGTCTGTGGTAAACTACTCACGCATCATCGGAAGGGAAGCAAGGTTGATGTAGAGCCCCTCCGTGATCGATTTCCCCTCCGACGGAGCACCGGAAAAGGCCTCCAGATGGGATCTCTCGAGAACAGAAACTTGCGGCGGCGGAAAAAGTATTTCGTGGACTCCTCTGTTGGTTTCCCGATTTTTGGGAATTTATAGTGGTGGAATTAGGTCAAAAGAGGCAAAGGTGGGCCCACAAGGCACCAGGGCGCGCCTACCCCCAGGCGCGCCCTGGTGGCTCGTGGCCACCTTCTGGGGCTTCTGGCCTTCTCCCGAAGCTTCTAGTGTTGGTTATGTCTAGAAAAAAATCTCCAAAAAGTTTCGTGGCATTTGGACTTCGTTTAGTATTGATATTCTGTAAAACCAAAAACAGGCAGAAAACAGCAACTGGAACTGGGCACTAAGTTAATAGGTTAGTCCCAAAAAATGATATATAATTGCTATAAATGTATATAAAAACATCCAAGATTGATAATATAACAGCATGGAACAATCAAAAATTATAGATACGTTGGAGACGTATCAGCATCCCCAAGCTTAATTCCTGCTCGTCCTCGAGTAGGTAATGATAAAAACAGAATTTTTGATGTGGAATGCTGCCTATCATATTCATCACATATTCTTTTCTTTTATAGCATGGACATTTGGACTTCAATGATTCAAAGCAATAGTCTATAGTTTGACATGAAGATATAAATACTCAAGCATACTAACAAGCAACCATGTCTTTCAAAATATCAACGCTAAAGAAAGTTATCCCTAGCCCATTATGCTCAATCATTGATCCATTCATGAAACACACTCAATATTAGCTACACACAATGCACAAGTATGACAATCGTGCTCTCTAGTTGGTGCTTTATAAGAGAAGATGGAGACTCAAAATAAAAACTAAAAATTGCATAAAAGTAAATAGATAGGCCCTTCGCAGAGGGAAGCAGAGATTTGCTAATGTGCCAGAGCTCAAATCTTAAATTAGAGAGATAAAAATATTTTGAGAGGCATGCTTTTCCTGTCAACGAAAACGACCGAGAATTCCCATTATCTTCCATGCTAGACACATCATAGGCGGTTCCCAAACAGAAAGTAAAGTTTATGTCCTTTCCACCATTCTTTCACAATCCATAGCTAGCCGTATCCACGGGCGCCCTCCATACCAACACTTTCCAAGGAATTTTGTTGTTATTAATTTTTGATTCATTGTGGGAGTGGGCATCCCTATTACCAGCCACTCTCTCGTGCAATGACAAGTGAATAAACACTCATCGTGAGAATAACACACCTAGCATGGAAAATATTGGCCACCCCCTGCTGCTTCATGAGCGGTACGGGCACACAAAACCGAAAAATTATTTTGAAAATTAGAGTTGGCACACGCAAATTTACTTGGAACGGCATGGAAATACCGCATATAGGTAGATATGGTGGACTCATTTGGAACAACTTGGGTTTAAGGAGTTTGGATGCACAAGCAGTATTTCCGCTTAGTACAAATGAAGGCTAGCAAATAGATTGAGAAGCAACCAACCAAAAAACGAAAATAGTCATAAACATGCATTGAATATAACTAACACCGAATAATGCACCATAAGTAGGATATAATTTCTTTGCATAACTATTGACTTAATGTGCATGCATAGGGAATCACAAACCTTAACACTAATATTCTTACTAAATCACAATTACTCACTAACATGGCTCACATATTGTCATCTCCATATCGCAAAACTATTGCAAAGAATCACACTTATCATATCCAATGATCTATATGAAAGTCTTTATTATATCCCTCTTGAATATTCATCACTTTGGGACCAAATTCATATCTTGTGCAAATTGCCATTACTATTGTCAACTCTCAAAAAGATATAAGTGAAGCATGAGAGTTTATTTCTTCAAAATTTTCATCTTATCAACTCTCAAAATAATATAAGTGAAGCATGAGAGTTTATTTCTTCAAAATTTTCATCTTATCAACTCTCAAAATAATATAAGTGAAGCATGAGAGTTTATTTCTTCAAAATATAGCCACCGCCGTGCTCAAAAAGATTTAAGTGAAGCACTAGAGCAACTGCCTAGCTCAAAAAATATAAGTGAAGCACATAGAGTATTCTAATAAATTATGATGAACGTTTGGCTCTCTCAAATAGGTGTGTCCAGCAAAGATGATTGTGACAAACTAAAAAGCAAACAAAGCAAAGACTCATATAATACAAGACGCTCCAAGCAAAACACATATCATGTGACGAATAAAAATATAGCTCCAAGTAAAATTACCGATGGTTGGTAGAAGAAAGAGGGGATGCCTTCCGGGGCATCCCCAAGCTTAGATGCTTGAGTCTTCCTTGAATATTACCTTGGGGTGCCTCGGGCATCCCCAAGCTTAGGCTCTTGCTACTCCTTATTCCTTCATCCATCGTGATCTCACCCAAAACTTGAAAACTTCAATCACACAAAACTCAACAAAACCTTCGTGAGATCCGTTAGTATAACAAAATAAATCACTACTTTAAGTACTGTTGCAAACCCATTCATATTTTATTTTTGCATTATACCTACTGTATTCTAACTTCTCCATGGCTTATACCCCCCGATACAATCCATAGTTTCATCAAAACAAGCAAGCAGTGCATCAAAAACAGAATCTGTCAAAAACAGAACAGTCTGTAGCAATCTATTTAAAAGCCATACTTATGTAACTCCAAAAATTCTGAAATATTAGGACAAAGTGGGAAATTAATATACCAATACTGTGTAAGAATTTCAGATTTTTCTAACGCTCCAGTAGAGAACCAAAATTCCATCACTGGACGCAAAACTTTCTGATTTCCAAACAGCATCAATCATACTATCTTCCAAATCATCCCAAAGGTTTTACTTGGCACAAACACTAATTAAAAACATAAAAAATCAATCATAACAGTAGCATAAATGTGAAAACACTAAATAACAGAAACAAAAAGTAAAAATTTATTTTATTCATTGGGTTGCCTCCCAACAAGCTCTTTCTTTATAGCCATTAAGATAGGCTTTGAGATTTCAATGATGCTAACATGAAAGATAAGAATTGAATCACAAAGAGAGCATCATAATACATGTGACAAACACATTTAAGTCTAACATACTTCCTATGCATAGGAATTTTGTATGCAAACAAATTATCAAGACGAGAAATATCTAGCATATGCAAAGGAGAGGAATAAAACATTGACAATCTCAACATAATGAGAGGTAATTTAGTAACATGAAAATTTCTACAACCATATTTTCCTGTCTCATAATAATTACATGTAGGATCATAATCAAATTCAACAATATAGCTATCATATAAAATTTTCTCTCCATGATCCACATGCATAAAATTCTTATAGTCTTCCAAAATAGTGGGATTAACATCAACTTAAGTCATGACCTCTCCAAACCCACTTTATCAAAAATTTCATAAGATTGAACACTCTCCAAACCCACTTTCAATATTATTGCAAACATTATTATCAATAGCATATTCATCATGATGCTTAAATAAATTTTCAAGTTCAAAAGAAGCATTATCACCCCAATCATGATCATTGCAATAAGTAGTGAATATAACAAAATTATCATCCCCAAGCTCATAGTTTTGCATATTATTAGCACAATTGACATTAATAGAATTTATAACATTATTTCAATCATGCTTTTCATTGAAGGAGCTGTCATGAATCACTTTATAAATTTCTTCTTTCAACACTTCATCACAATTTTCCGGTTCATGATTTTCAAGCAAAACTTCATAGAGATAATCAATTGCACTCAACTCACTAGCAATTGGTTCATCATAATTGGATCTTTTGAAAAGATTAGCAAGTGGATGAGGATCCATATCAATAGATTTCTAGCAAGCGAAGATGCAAGCAAATAGAAGGCACATGGCACACAAGCAAAGATAGCACACGAGAAAAAGGCAAACGGAAAATATTTTTGTATTTTTGTAAAAACTTTTTAGAAGTGGGGGAGATGAAAATGAGAGGCAAAGGCAAATAAAGTAAATGCAAGGATATGTAAGTTTTATGCGTAGGTACTTGATAGATGTTGATGATGTCTCCCCGGCAACGGCGCCAGAAATTCTTCCTGCTACTTGTGAGCTGCATTGGTAATTCCATGAAGAGGAAGGGAGATGCAGTACAGTAGAGATAAGTATTTCCCTCAGTTATGAAACCAAGGTTATCAATCCAGTAGGAGAATCACGCAACACCTCGTTAGCAGCACCTGCACACAAAACAACAAATCCTTGCACCCAACACAAACAAGGGGTTGTCAATCCCTCGGCGGTAATTGCAAGATTAAATTGTATGTGATAGATAGATAGATTGAAACAAAAATACAAAATAAAATAAATAAAGAAAAAGTGCAGCAAGGTATTTTTAGGGTTTTTAATATATAATTTAGATAGACCCAGGGGCCATAGTTTTCACTAGAGGCTTCTCTCAAGAAAATACCATACGGTGGGTAGACAAATTACTGTTGGGAAATTGATAGAAAAGCAAATAATCATGACAATATCCAAGGCAATGATCATGTGTATAGGCATCACGTCCGAGACAAGCAGACCGACTCCTGCCTGCATCTACTACTATTACTCCACATATTGACCGCTATCCAGCATGCATCTAGTGTATTAAGTCCATAAAGAACGGAGTAACGCCTTAAGCAAGATGACATGATGTAGACAAAGTAAACTCACGCATGAATAAACCCCATATTTTTACCCTTAATAGCAACGATACATACGTGTCATGTCCCTTTCTGTCACTGGGATTGAGCACCGCAAAATCGAACCCATTACAAAGCACCTCTTCCCATGGCAAGATAAATCAATCTAGTTGGCCAAACCAAACCAATAGATCGGAGAAGAAATACGAAGCTATAATAATCATGCATAAAAGAGATCAGAGAAGTCTCAAATAATATTCATGGATAATCTGATCATAAACTCACAATTCATCGGATCCCAACAAACACACCGCAAAAAGTGATTACATCGGATAGAACTCCAAGAACATCGAGAAGAACATTGTATTGAAAATCAAAAGGAGAGAAGAAGCCATCTAGCTACTAACTATGGACCCAAAGGTCCGTGGTAAACTACTCACGCATCATCGGAAGGGCAGCAAGGTTGATGTAGAGCCCCTCCGTGATTGATTCCCCCTCCGGTAGAGCACCGAAAAAGGCCTCCACATGGGATCTCTCAAGAACAGAAACTTGCGGCGGCGGAAAAAGTATTTCGTGGACTCCTCTATTGGTTTCATGATTTTTGGGAATTTATAGTGCTGGAATTAGGTCAAAAGAGGCAGAGGTGGGCCCACGAGGCACCAGGGCGCGCCTGCCCCCCCTCCCCATGTGCGCCCTAGTGGCTCGTGGCCACATCTTGGGGCTTCTGGCCTTCTCCCGAAGCTTCTAGTGTTGGTTATGTCTAGAAAAAAAATCTCCAAAAAGTTTCATGGCATTTGGACTTCGTTTAGTATTGATATTCTGTAAAACCAAAAATAGGCAGAAAACAACAACTGGCACTAGGCACTAAGTTAACAGTTTAGTCCCAAAAAATGATATATAATTGTTGTAAATGTATATAAAAACATCCAAGATTGATAATATAACAGCATGGAACAATAAAAAATTATAGATACGTTGGAGACGTATCAATCCACCGCACCAAGGGCCACGATCTCCAACAATGTCGGCAAGTAGAGCAGCTTGCCAAAAAACGGAAGCAAGAGTACGAGAAGCGTGATAAGGAGAAGGCCCAAGATGCTGTTGGTGGGTCCGGCAAGCAAGACCATGGTGGCCGCGGAGGGCGCCGTGGCAAGGCCAAGCAGCCAAAAGAGAAGGCTGCTCAAGGCCAGCAAGAAGAGGATGATAGTGATGAGGACGGAGGCGGGTCCGGCAAGGAGTTCCAAAATGCGGTGGATGCCATGTGTGTTGACGGAGGCGCATCTTTGCACTCCTCGCACCGGCAACTAAAGCAGTGGATCCGCGAAGTCAATGCAGTGAAGCCGGTGATGGAGGCACAGAAGCCACTCAAGTGGTCACACTCGCCCATCATCTTGGATGCCGAGGACCACCCTGACCGCACCACTATGGTCGGGTGTTTGCCGTTGTTGGTTTCACCAACAATTCGCAACCTCAAGGTGACGAAGATGCTGGTTAACGGTGGGGCAGGCTTGAACTTGATCTCCCAGATGTGATCAAGAGGCTGTAGATCCCCGACAAGGATCTCGAGGAGACAGGCAGTTTCCAAGGGATCAGTCCGGGGAGAAACAAGCCGAAGGGCCAAGTCACGTTGCCGGTCACGTTCGGCAGCGAGCTCAACTATAGGATGGAGAAGATTACCTTCGACGTCGTCAAGATGCCGCTGCCGTACAATGGGATTCTGGGCCGTCCAGCCCTAGCAAAGTTTATGGCCGCGTCGCACTATGCGTACAACATCGTCAAGATGCCGGGACAGATGGGGGTCCTCACCATCAAGTCGAACTACAACAGGACAGTAACGATATTTGCAGAAGCACAAGCAGTTACTTCACATAAGAACTATGATGCCTTGTGTGTGACAGAAACGCTACCTATAAATACTCTCCTCCGCTCTTCGTTGGGACGATTACTCATTGGGATACTTCTGCGAAAGTGCTACACTACCATGTTTGGCTTGCAGGCATCAAAGCATTTTCTCGCACTGTTGCCGGGGAGCTAAGCGTAGAGTATTTGTTTCGTAACTGGTTTTGCAGGTATTGTTATTGTAGATGCTTCCTGTAACTCACAAGGGATATACTCGTTCAGGAAAATCGTATTTACCAGATTATATTGCTCGTTTTCGTCAGGAGCAACAAGCTTCATTAAAAGAAAAATACAAAAATAGTGAAACGGTTGAGCTTAACACCTTGTTTGAACATATGTCGATTACTCCAAAGCCCAAAAAGACTATCAGGGATCATTGTGCTCCAGTATTGATTTCTAGATCTCCTATAGTATATCCTACTAATTATTCTAAAGATTACTCAATTGACTGTGATCTTATTGCAGAAGTTAGAAAGCACGCCTTTGTAGGAACCGAAGAAGAAGACCCTCAAGCGCATCATATGTTCTTTGACACTTTATGTGGAACCTTTAAACTGAAAGATGTATCATGAAAATTCAGGCTCTTCAGGTTTTCTTTGAGGGATGATGCAGAGAAATGGTATAACCAATCGCCCCAAGGGAGTATAAACAGTTGGCTTATGTGTGCTGAAATGTTTATGGCTAAGTTTCTTCCAGGCTCAAATATTACTAAATTCAAACAGAACCTCACCTTATTCGTCCAGGAAGATGGTGAAACATTGAGTAAAGCTTGGGAGAGATACTCTAGATTTTTGAATTTATGCCCTAACCATGATTATGCTAAGTATGTTATACTTCATATGTTTTATCATGGAATTAATGAGGAATCAAAATCCATTCTTGATTTGAGTGCAGGAGGACAGTTTATGTCATTAACCCTAGAAGAAGGGAAGGAACATATAGAGAAAATTGTAGCTGCACAGGAACAATGGAATATTGAGAAGCCAGCCAAGCCAACGGGAAAAGTATACCATATTGAAGACATGGAAGAATTTAAAAAGGTTACTCAAGAGAAAGGTAAGCCTACTGAACAAGTTATTAATGAAAAAGTGGATATATTCAGTATTTATCGCCAGGAGGATGAACTTCAGGAGATGATGAACAAATTCAAATTCCATCAAGACAACTTCAACAGGAACTTTCGAAGATGTATCTATCATAACGAAAAGGTAATAACCTACCTTTCCCAAGAGGTAGAAGGGCTGAGTCAAGCGGTAAAGAACCTCGATAAACACTCTCGCATGATAGAAACTCAATGCTCTCAAATCTCTGAAACACAATCTTTGATTCTTGCTCATTTAGATAAAGAGAACAATTTTGCTACTAATGAAATCTTGACTCATAGTGGCAAAAGAACGCAGGACCCTAAAGGCCCAGCATGGTATGAGAAGGAGCAAGAGCAAAGAAGAAGAGAAAGTCAAAGCCAAACCCACTAAAGTAGGGAGCTTCTCTTTGGTGAGGAAGAACCGGAAGAACAGGTCACCCAAGATGCTCAGAGAGATGAAGCGGAAGCCGAAAAAGAGGTTGACCCTGATGCTGAAACAATAGATGGTGACAATAACGAAGAAGAAGAAACTCCGGAAGCAAGAAGAGTTGAAGAACCAAGGGTGGAAAGGAACGTTCGACCACCTGATCCCACCAAAGAAGGAAGTAATCGGGCAACGATAAATAAAGAGAAAGAAAAAGGTAAGACGAAGAAACTTCTTCCTTACCCTAAGGCTGTTAGGCCACCTTCAAATGCAACACCTTATTCCTCCTTCTTACAAGCAATAACTGATCTTAAAATGTCAATGCATGTGACTGATATGTTAAAGATTCCTACCTTTGCTAAATTCACGCATGATATTGTTAACAATAAAAGGAGTATGAATCTGAAAGAACAGGTGGCTACAATAATGGAGTATCCCTTTGAAAACAAGATACTGAAAAAATTGGGAAACCCAGGTATACCCACGATATCTTTCTCAATCAGTAATCTTGATATAAATAATGCTCTTTGTGATGTAGGGGCAGGCGTTAGTGTGATGCCGCTAACCCTTTATCATAAGTTGAATCTCGCTGAATGTATGCCCACAAGTATAACCTTGTAGATGGCGGATAAATCCAAAAACAAGCCAGTGGGAGTAGCTGAGAATGTTCCGCTAAGATTAGACGGGCATGTTATACCTTCTAATTTTGTTATCCTTGACATGCCCGAGGATGAAAAATTACCAATTATTCTTGGTAGGCCATTTTTGAATACCGCGGGTTCCGCGTTGGATTGCTCCGAAGGAAAAGTAACCTTCAGAATTTGCGAAGAAGAAATAGTGAAGTACTTCCCGAAGAAGCCAGGAGCGAAGGAGAAGTACGTTCCCCCACCTAAGCAAATACGTGCGGTAAGTAACGAAAATCTCAGGCCACTAGAGACTTGACGTAATGCTAAGGTACGAGGTTGAGCTGGGCAACCTAAAAATCAGCGCTTGATGGGAGGCAACCCATTGTTCTGTCAAAATTTTATCTCTGTTGTTTTGCTCTGATAAATAATATGATGAAAATCTCTTGGAAGAGTTGTTTTTGATTTTGTGTCGTAGGACAAATGAAAAGGAGAAAGAAATAAACAAAGGAGAAGGAAAAGAATCAGGGGAGAAGAGCAAACCACTACTAGGAAAACGGCTATAGCTAATATGGACATTAATGGCGCATCATGTATGTGGTGCGCCACTGCTATATAGCAGTGGCGCACCAGATATGGGTGCGCCATTAATGTCCATATTACTAATGGCGCACCTGGTGTGTGGTGCGCCACTGCTAAGTTTCTCCTGGGCACACCCCCCTCCCTAGACTTACCAGTGGCGCACCAGGGTGTGGTGCGCCATTACTAGTTTTAACTAGTAATGGCGCACCACACCCTGGTGCGCCACTACTAACAATTTTTTTCCATTTTTTTTTCAAAACTAGTAATGGCGCACCGGGGTGTGGTGCGCCATTACTAGTTTTAACTAGTAATGGCGCACCACACCCTGGTGTGCCACTACTAACAATTTTTTTTTCAATTTTTTTTTTCAAAACTAGTAATGGCGCACCACACACCAGGTGCGCCATTAGTAACCCTGGTTACCAATGGCGCATTCTTAGGAGGTGTGCCATTGGTAACCTGAGAGCAGCTAGATATTTTTTACAGCCACCTACCACACTCACTTTCCCCCCACTTCATTCTCTCCACCTCTACCAAGCTTGGTCTCGGCTGCCTCCTCCTCCTCACCTCATTTGCACCATAGATTCACCCAAATTAAGTGGTTAAATTTCCTTTTTTTGATAGGTAAGTAAGGGGAAAGCTTTCTTTATGTTCTAGATCTACTTTTTTCTCCCTCCAACGTACACACTTTTTATGGCCTAGATCTACACTTTTCTCATTGAGCTAGATCTACGTATGTTTGTGGTGTTGCATATATTTGTGTTTGCAGGTACCGGTATTTGAAATGCGATAGTTGCCAATATTTTGCCGGAATGTTGATTCATTTCCGTTTCGGCGAGAATTTGGCACTATGCATTCTTTTTGGTCCTATTTTTAGGCAAAGTCATGCCAAAAAAAAAATTGGTTCTAAAATATCGTTTTGCTCTACCCCGCAGGCGACCATGGTCCGCACGATGACCGAAGGCATCGTGAATAGGTTTTTGAGCTCTGCGAAGGCCGAGATGCTTCAACAGAACGAGACGGAGATAAGATGTCCGTGTCGAAGATGCAAGCTGAAGAGCCTTATGGACCCGGATTCCAGACAGGTGCGGGACCACCTGCTTGTGCGTGGTTTCATGGATGGCTATCGGTGGCAAGGTGATGAAGATGATTATGAAGTCGTCCATGGGGGCCGGGCAAGAAATAAGGAAGGGCAGCAAGACAATAGCGGCGAGGGCGGGCGATAAGACGAAGAATCTCCAGGACATGATCACGAAGTAGATGCAGGACATAGTCATCATGTAGAAGATGCCAGACATGATGATGAGGAAGATCAAGACGAAGGGCATGATCATGAAGATGAAGATGCCGGAGCAAACGACAATGGACCATCGATGGACTGGGTGCAGGACCCTCATATTCAAGAGCTGCTTCTCAAGAAGACGGGTAACGCAAGAGCTGCCGCCCGAGAGAAAGCCAAGCTGGATCAACTGGAGATAGACGCGGTTACTTCATTGTATGAAAGATGCAGGCCCGAGGATACCCACCTGAAAGTAACGCTCATGGCTCTGGAGATGAAGGTAAAACACAAAATGACCGACGCATGCTTCGACGAGAACATGTCATTCTGGCACGAACGTCTTCCCAAGGGGAACAAGTGCCCGACCAGTTTCGAGGAGGCAAAGAAAATCGTGTGTCCTCTGGATTTACCGCACGTGAAATACCATGTGTGCATGAACGATTGCATCATTTATCGGGATGAGCACGCGGAGTCTACCATATGTCCGGTGTGCGGCGTCACTCAATACAAGAAGAGGAAGAAAGCTCCTCGAAAAGTGGTGTGGTACTTTCCGATCACTCCTCGTCTGCAGCGGTATTTCGCGGACCCTAAGCTAGCAGAGCTCCTGCGTTGGCACGCGGATAGGAAGGAGAAGAAGCGAGAAGATGACGGAAATGATCAGGAGATAAATAAAAAAGACAAGATGCTGAGTCACCCTAAGGATGCGAGCCAGTGGCAAGCGTTGAACTTCGAACACCCAGAATTTGGGGACGATCCAAGGAACATCATGCTGGGCACGAGCACCCATGGAGTCAATCCGTTTGGCAGCCAGAGAAGCACACATAGCACCTGGCCTGTGTTTGTGTGGATGTACAACCTTCCCCCCTGGATGTGCATGAAGAGGAAGTATATTCACATAAATATACTGCAGTAAACACTTAAATGGTAAATACAGTTTATTTACATGGCTGGAAATAATAAGTGATGCTTCCCTCCATGATCAGAGAAAATTCTGTATACATAAAGTTTGATTTACCAGGTGTCTTGAAAATGCAAGAGATGGTGTTGTAGATAGCTTGAATAGAAATAAGGAAATGCAGTTCGTTCAGTCTTCCTATCCTATCAGTGATTATAGAAATATAGTACCCTGTTATATAAGTAAGAGCCTATATGATTATGTTCAGTCTTCCTATCCTATCAGTATCAGTTGAGATTCAGATTTGCTTAGTGAGAAGTGAAAAGTTTTTGTACAATACAAGTCCTTATCACGAGATTCAGATTCTTATAAGACATACAAGTCCTTATCGAACGACCATTTTTGTTCAATCTCCGATACCATGTAAGGCTGCTCCAGTGCACAATCTTGCAACTTCAAATTGCTGCGTGGACACAATAATCCGGCCCCTGTTCATGCTCGAGAAGTATGTTTTGATCCAGTCCCACTCTTCTATGGTAGACACATCAGCAATAACAACCAAGTACCTTTTCTCGGTTACATACCGATTAAACTCATCGACCAAACTATGATCTGGTGCTGCCATCTTCTTCAGAACTGTCAGCCCAGTGACTGTTCCTCCTTGCATACTAGCTTTACCAGATTCTTCACATGTATCTTGGTAGAACTGCCTCATCACGCTGACAAAGATTATTAGCTACTAGTATTAATTGTAGATCACCATGGCACTAATTATTAGCCATTTTTTCCTATTTAGAGTGAACATGGCCGACAACGATGAGGCCGGCGGTTCGGGCAAGCCATTCTGGGAGCTGTCCCAGGAGATGGAGGAAGAACCTCACCGCTATGAGGACGCCGCGGAAGACACCGATCCCGACTACACAACCCCTAGTGGCGTCAAGGATGACACCACTGATGGTGCCGCCGGGGATGCCACCACTGATGATGGCAGCGAACGCACAGATGGCAGCCAACCGAAGAGGCAACGGAAGGACCGGCGCCCGAACGTGCTCGGCACCGTCAAGGAGGAATTTACTGAAGTGTCTTCCAGTGGGCATCCAACGGCGCCCAAAGAATTAGTCGGTGGGTACGCGGGACAACTCGGGTGCATTCTCCGGAGCACCGTCTCGATCAACACCGAGAACCTAAGGCATCGTGATCGAGGGAATTTGCGCATCCTCCTCTTCACGAAGCTGCACGAACGATACAAGTTCCCCGGTGACTTCGCAAACACACGCCTCTCAGGGAATAAAGTGAACAGTGCCGCCCTCACGAAGATGAGCACGGCCCTGGCTACTTGGAGAGCCGCGGTGAAGAGAATGATTCTAAGAGGTGATAGTTATGAGAAGATCAAGGAGAAAAATCCTTCGATCAGCGAAGCTGACTACCTGGAGTTCAAGATCAAGTGCGAGAGCAACGCATCCATGGAATCAAGTCAGTGGGGGAAAGATATGCGGGACTTGAACTTAGGGGTCCACAAACTCGGTCCCGGCGGTTACAGAGTGGCGGAACCTAAATGGGACAAGGAGGACGCGGAGCGTGCCGAGCAAGGCCTACCGCCCCTCTTCGATAAATACCATGAAAAGCAGACCAGGAACTATGTCAGGGCCCGGTACAAGGTGGACCCGGTAACAAAGGAGCTTACCACGGATCTGAAGGTGAAGGATCTTGAGCGTGTTCTGGTAAGGAATACACCCCCGCGTAATTAGCTCCATATGGTTGCATTCTAATTAATGAAGCCAAATTTCTAAATGGTTCACGTTCCTTCCACAGGAAACTGAAAGCAGTAGCGCGGGGTCTCAGAGCTCCCTGTCTGCCCCTTGGGACACCACTTTAAATAGGGCGTTGAACGTAATGAAACACAAGGATAAGTTCAGTAAGCCGTCGTCAGCTGGTCGTGTGGCCGGCGAAGGCTTGTCCACGAAATGGTCGGAATACTATAAGGCTGGGCGAAAGGAGAGAAAGACCAGCTCGGAAAGCCAGGAGCGCGAGGTTAAAGAACTCAAGGCACAAGTGGCGCGGATTCCAGAGATAGTCCAAGAGCAAGTGCGAGACCAACTGGGAGCGACGATCACCGCCATTATGCCTACCTTGCTTGAGGGGCTGCGGGGGTGGATTGCGGGCGGCCAACAGGGGCCACCCCCGATTCCCAGCTTCACGGGCAGCAACTCGCACAACGCGCCTGCATTGGTGTCTCCGGCGGAGGCGGCATTGGTGTCTCCGGCGACGGCGCCGGTATTGGAGCTTAATGCACCCGGGTGTGGGAAGAATACGCCGGCCGGCACCTCGGCAGCAAGCGGCCCCTCCGTCACTTGCACGCCCGCAGTTGGTGGTGCCTCGACATTAGCCGAGCTCGACGCCATCACGGTAACTAAGCCTCGGCCGATGACTTCATCTCCTTGCCTTTGACTGGGCATCCCTGATGCCCTACATGTTTTCGTAGGGCGCCGCCAACGTTCCATGCACTCTCCTGCACTTCGTGGACGACGAGTTGATCGATGTCACCAAGGCCAAAATCGTTGAACCGGGCAACCACGTGTTCCACGGTAATCCGATGCCACTCACCGTGTATAGGGTTCAACTGGTTCGGGTGCTGCGGGGCTGCGACGACATGTTACCTCCGTATCGACCCCCTGCGGCCGACGAAGATGATGTGATGACCCTCAGCGCCTGCTTAAACTGGTCCATGCTTTGGCCGAAGAGCCAGATTCGTTTGGGGGCGGGGGACACCACCCCACAGACAACACCGCCAGTCGTGCCGGCGCCAAGCCATGGCAAGACCGCCGCAACGCTACCGCCGTCAGCTGATCCGGACATGCATATGGCACAGGATGGGTACGGTGACGAATTCTTGGGGCCTCCTTCTCAAGAACCCAACCCTGCAAAAGACGATCGCGATCTAGCTAGTACCGCGGAGAAACCCAATTGCAACAGGCGTCGTCTGTTCAGTTCTCAGGAGACGCCTCCAGATGCCGCCTTCACCGAGACTCAAATAGCCGAGGTGCGAAATATTATCAGCCCCAACACACTCAAGAAGGTGGTCTCTGAGCAGAACTCGATCCCATTACTGCAGAAGAAGCAGAAGGGACGGAAAAGAAAAAATAACAAGGGTACGAGTTAGCCGGCACCGAGTACGATCCGTGCTCAGGACGGGCCACCAATACCTAAGGATATCTCGAGGAGGGTGCATGTGGCGGGTAGGCCGATGCTACCGACTAATCTGCTCAATGCTGCAACCGGTGCTATGCGGAGTCTGCATGACGCTGTTCTTTCTATGGAGAAGCGGCGTCTCTCCGAGAATGATGTGGCATACCCGGTTTTCATGGCCAAGGTGCCAGAGGGCAAGGGCTTTGTCGATAGCACCATCGGGCGTATGATCGTCCTGCGGTTTGATGACATCTTCGCTATGTTTAACCTTTATCCGCTGCACTACACCTTCATTCGGCTATTTTCGCTCAGTATGGAGATGCGGATCATTAGAGACAAGACCCCGGACATCGTGATAGTCGACCCCTTCTACATGCGTGCCAAGATCTTGGGCAGCGCTGGGGACCGGCAAGTCGCGAGTTCATACCTCGAGGGTGTCATTCTGGCGAACCCAGATAAGGATAACTTCCTCGTGCCTTACTTTTCCGAGTAAGTCATCCCCTCACCGCCCCGTAACTTATGATTTCTTAGATTTCGATCGTTCTTTTTTTTCTAACATTCCGTGCTTTGTGCAGTGACACACATTGCACACTCATCCTCTTAAGCCCGAAATATTCCATGGCCACGTATTTCGACTCGGACCGTCAGTCGAAGAAAGACTACACAGATATCAAGAAAGTTCTTGATGATGCTCTCCCCGGCTACGCCAAATCTGGAGGCACCTTTAGGAGGCCAATTTGTAGGTACGGCAAGCACGTGTTCACCCACGTAACGACGTTCCCCTGCGTCAAGCAGCCGCCTGGCAGTCAGAAGGATGCCTACTACGCCCTCCATCACATGCGGGCGATCGTACGGAACCATCATCAGCGTATGCTACCAAATGATCTCAAAGAATTGGCCGCACGCTTGTCGGCAATCCAGGACGAGGACATCAGACAAGAATTCTTTCGCATCCAGTCGGAGTTAGCGGAAATCATCTATCAAGATGTCCTTCGTACCTCGGGGCAGTTCTACCTCAACTATCAACCGTCCAACAGTGCAATAGAAACAACGCTACAAATGCAGGCTGACAACGACCGCACATTCATGACCATCACGAAAGACGGCGGCTTCATCCACGCTCCGGTCCCTGAGTCGAGTCGAAAGTATTGATGCTATGTAGTTCTGAAATATCGATTAGCTCATGTTGTAATTAAACTTTAATGAACTTGTATGTCCCTTTAGTTTGGACAGTCGTTCAACTTATATGTAATCGATGCTATTTATTAGTAGGACCATGAACCGTGCTATTAATGTGTTGCTTTTCTCTTCGATCCTTTTGTTGCATACTTATATATTGCTTATATATTATCTGTGAATTACTACTAACGTTTTGTTTGTCTAGTGCATAGAGATGCCGTCGTATGTCGTGTACAAGGGTGAGGTTCCCGGAGTCTACGACGACTGGGAGGAGTGTCGGAAACAGGTTCACCGTTTCAGCGGTAACAGTTACAAAGGGTACACCACTAGGGCGGAGGCGAAAGCTAGATACGCGCGCTATCTAGCGGGAGAGAGGAGGGAGCGGAGGAGGAACCGGATGAAGACCAGTTTCATCGCGATGATGCTCATCGTGACCGCAGCTCTCTTCTATGTGATGGTAGTTTAGATGATATCGACTTTATAATGTGACGACAAACTCGCTACTCGGTCTCGAGACCTAAACTTGTCTAATATTTGAACTTTGTTCGCTATTTCGAATTCAGAGACTAATATGACGAATTGTATTATATATGTGCTGTTTATATTATGTGTTGTTTTTATTATGTGCTGTGTATTGTATTCTGTAACCTGTGCAAATACCAGAAAATCAAAAAATAATAATCCCTAGAATTAATATTAGTGGCGCACCATAATTCATATTAGTGGCGCACCCAGTTAAATACCAGGGCCCCTAGGAGGCATATCAATGGCGCACCAGGAGGCATAGCAATGGCGCACCCGGTTAAATACCAGGGCCCTTAGGAGGCATATCAATGGCGCACCAGGAGGCATAGCAATGGCGCACCCAGTTAAATACCAGGGCCCCTAGGAGGCATATCAATGGCGCACGAGGAGGCATATCAATGGCGCACCATGTGGTATGCCACTATTATCTGGGATACTAATGGCGCACCAGTTGTGCGCCATTAGTATTTGTTACTAGTGGCGTGATAATAGTGGCGCACCTATAGTGCGCCATTAATAGCCAAAATAGGTGCGCCACTAACAGCCTTTTTTCTAGTAGTGAATAGAAGGAAAGACGGCGTATAAAATGGGCGCATGCGCTCGTACACGCTATCGCATAAGGAAATCAGAGAAATGTCGAAAAAGTTCAGCGTAAACGACGGCGTACCATACGACCGCCAGCGCTCGGATGAGTGGTCGTATGAAACCCTCATCGAAATCGCAGAAAAGACCAGCAGAGAAGACGACGTACCAAACGGGGGCAAGCGCCCGCATGAGCGGTCATTTGAGCCCTCGAGCGAACTCAATTGAAAGAGCAGGAGAAAGGATGGCCTATCAAATGTGCTCTAGCGGTCGTTTGAGCGCCCATTTTGACACTCTGCACCGCCCGTCTTCAATGCCCAGCACGAAAGACGGCATTCCATACGGACACTCGCATCCGTATGAGCGCCCGTCCCAGGTACGGAAACCCTAGATCAACAGAAATCAACACGAGACGGCGTTCCATACGGGCTCTAGCGCCCGTATGAACGGTCGTTTAGACCAAATTTTCATATATGCAGGTCGCTGACGCAGGGGGATCTTCTTCTTCCTCCCCCTTGCACCCAAACCTCACCTCTCTCTCTCTCTCTCTCTCAAACCCTAACAAAAATCCTCCAAAACATCTATTTCTTCACGGCTTTTGTTCGTTTGATCCGTGCATCTTCACCCTCGGTAAGTTTCTCCTCTGATCCATGGTTCATTTGCAAGTTTTGATGGAGATTTCATCCATGTTCATAGTCTAGATGAGATGCAAATGTTTTTGAATTTCTTTTCGATTTGCATGTTAGGATTCAAAGTAAAAGGTTAGAATCGATCTTACGTAGTATTAGAACTTGATCCCCACGTAAAACTTACATTTTTCTTTTGTTATTTTTGTTGTGTGTAGAAAATGATGAGATCGGTGATCGCCGCGGGGAAGAAGGCCATGGGATCACGCTCCAAGCATGCCCGGAACGAGGGGGACGACCTCCAAGCTGCTGTCAACAAGGACTACCTACGAGTGAACAGCCGGGGGATGACGCCCACGAAGTGGAAGTGTGACGCGTTCTTGGAGTCCCAAGGGTTCCACAATGACTTTGCGTGGCTCGCGAACAATGTCGGGATGTGAGTTTTCAGCAACTTCCATTACCTGACGTACCGCGGCATCACCGTGGATTTCCTCTCGACCTTCGAGCACACTCTCGAGGATTCGAGGGTGCCGGCGAGCTGCTCCTTCACACTCGGGGGAGTTCAGCATACGATGACGCTTGAGCAGTGGTGCGACGCCTTTGGGTTTGAGAGCCAAGGGGTTCTCGAAACCAGGGATGTGTCCATCGCTGATGCATTTGGTACGTGGGAACTCATCTCCGTTAAGGATGAGCACGACCTCTCCGGCAAGAAGGTATCTGATACGTCTCCAACGTACCTATAATTTTTTATTGTTCCATGCTATTATAGTATCAATCTTGGATGTTTTATATGCAATTATATATCATTTTTTGGAACTAACCAATTAACCTAGTGCCCAGTGCCAGTTGCTGTTTTTTGCCTGTTTTTGCCTTTTTAGAAAATCATTATCAAATGGAGTCCAAACGAAGAAAAAACTTTGGATTAATTTTTTTCTGGAATAGAAGGGACCCTAGAAGCTTTGGGAGAAGACTAGAAGAGTCATGAGGGAGCGACCGGAGGGCGCGCCCAGGGGGGTAGGCGCACCCCCAGGCTTGTGGGCCCCTCGTGGCACCTCTTGACCTAATTCCAACGCTATAAATTCCCAAATATTCCCTGTATACCAAAAAGATAGAAGAGAAAACCTTTCCACTGCCGCAAGCCTCTGTTCTTCTGCGATCCCATCTGGAGGCCTTTTTGGGTAATCTGCCGAAGGGGGAATCGATCACGGAGGGCTTCTTCATCAACCTTGCTGCCCTTCCGATGATGTGTGAGTAGTTTACCACAGACCTACGGGTCCATATCTAGTAGCTAGATGGCTTCTTCTCTCTCTTTGATCTTCAATACCATGTTCTCCTCGATGTTCTTGGAGTTCTATCCGATGTAATCTTCTTTTGTGGTGTGTTTGTTGAGATCCGATGAGTTGTGGGTTTATGATCAGATTATTCATGAGAAATATTTGAGTCTTCTCTGAACTCTTTTATGCATGATTGTTATAGCTTTGTATTTCTCTCCGATCTATCCATTTGGTTTGGCCAACTAGATTGATTTATCTTGCAATGGGAGAGGTGCTTTGTGATGGGTTCAATCTTGTGGTGCTCAATCCCAGTGACAGAAAGGGACAGGACACGTATTTGTATTGTTGCCATTAAGGATAAAATGATGGGGTTTAATCATATAGCTTGAGTTTACTTTGTCTACATCATGTCATCTTGCTTAAGGTGTTACTCTGTTTTATACTTAATACTCTAGATGCATGCAGGATAGTGGTCGATGAGTGGAGTAATAGTAGTAGATGCAGGCAGGAGTCGGTCTACTTGTCTCGGACGTGATGCCTATATACATGATCATTGCCTTGAATATCATCATAACTATGCGCTTTTCTATCAATTGCCCAACAGTAATTTGTTTACCCACCGTATGCTATGTGTTCGAGAGAGAAGCCTCTAGTGAAAACTATGGCCCCTGATGTCTACTACTCAACTTTTATTTTTGTAGACGTTGTTGGGCCTGCAAGTGCAGAGTTTTGTAGGACAGTAGCAAATTTCCCTCAAGTGGATGACCTAAGGTTTATCAATCCGTGGGAGGTGTAGGATGAAGATGGTCTCTCTCAAACAACCCTGCAATCAAATACAAGAAATCTCTTGTGTCCCCAACACACCCAATACAATGGTAAATTGTATATGTGCACTAGCTTGGCGAAGAGATGGTGATACAAGTGTACACTACAAAAAAAGACACATCCATGACATTATGGCCCGAACGAAAACTTTTTCTATCATGGTTGTGACACTTCTATGACAATAATTTTGACAAAAACATGTATCATCATAGATGTGGTGGGCTCCTACATCTATGACAAAAAATTATGATAGAAAATGGGCTTTTCGTCCTGGGCGGGTCGGAGACGTAGCCGCATGACATTCTTTGGGCCGTCTATGACATAAAAAATCATGGTAGAAGTGAGGCCGAGGAAATTTTTGGGGAATTCCCGGTTACGGTGGGTGGTCGGTGCCGAGCGATGCAGTGTGGTTTGTGCGTTTCTCTCGTACGTGCGCGTGTGTGCGAGGCGTTCGCTAACTGAACCCGAGTGACGCGTTCGCTTACTGAACCCGAGCGATCGGTCGATCCCTCGCACTACTACACGTACTGAACCCGAGCGATCGATCCCACTGCGTACTGAAGCCAAGCGATCCCTTCGCTGCTAACTGAACCCGAGCGATCCCTTCGCTGCTAACTGAACCCGAGCGATTCCTTCGCTGCTAACTGAACCCGATCGATCCTTCTCGCTGCTTACTGAAGCCGATCGAGCCCCCGTGCGAGACGTAGCCAGCCGGTGTTGAGCCGCGTGCGCGATACACGTAGACACGAGTCGAGTCGCATCGATCGAGCCGGTTGGTTGGCTGTGGATGAACAGTTCCTGTTGCTGCAGCCCACTCGTATGTCCCACCCCAGTCGGTGGGTTGGCTATGGATGAACAGTACCTTGGCCGTGTGAAGGTGGTTGGCGCTGGATGAACAGGACCCCGAGGAGGCCAGCCGGTTGGCGGTGGATGAATAGGTCCCCGTGGAGGCTGGATGAACAGTAGCCGGTGGAGGCTGGAGGAAGTCGACGGTGGATGAACAGTAGCTAGTGGAGGCTGGAGGGAGGTCGACCGTGGATGAACAGCAGCCCGTGCAGTCCCATTTTGCAGTACGCCACACCCCTCCCAATGAACAGGATCCCCGTTTCGACCATAGGCAGTTGGGGAGAAGTCTGTTTCCTCCGTTTTGTGGTACGCCAGAGCCCTACCGATCAACAGGACCCCGTTTCGACCGTAGGCGCTCGAACAGAAGTCCGTTTCCTCCGTTTTGCGGTACGCCAGACCCCCAGCCGATGAACAGGACCCCGTTTCGACCGTAAGCACTCGAACAGAAGGCCGTTTCCTCCATTTTGCGGTATGCCAGACCCTGAGTCGATGAACATGACCCCGTTTCGGCTGTTCCGTCCAAGCCGGTTGGATCCCGATGAACAGGACGCGTTCTGACCCAGTCGCTTGGCTCTCGATGAACACGACACTGTTTCCTCCGTTCTGACCCAGCCGGTTGGCTGCCGATGAACAGGAGGCCGTTGCTGCCATCCGTTGCCTCTCTCCATGTAAACGAGCCCTGGCCATACATATGTGCGAGTACGCGTTCGAGACCCCGCCTATATATGTACTTATGTGGCCATATTTTTTGCTGTGTGGCTGTACGTATGTGTACACGATTTAGACGGGGCTGCCTGAACTGCTACGTTGGGGGCTCTACTACGACACGTGCCGCTCCATACACACCCATAGTTCATCGTTCCAGAGAGACCGATCAACCAGTATGTACGTACATGTTCGCGACCAGAAAGACAACGCTACGTACGCTTCGACCGGATGGGTCCCAGCTGTCAGGGAGGATTAGCAGGCACTTCCTTTCTTGCGAAGATATAGCTGCTGGGTCCCAGCTGTCAGGGGGGAATCATTTTTTTTGCGCGTAATAAGGAGGCTCTTCCTTCCGTGCGAAGATGTAGCTGGTGGGTCCCAGCTGTTAGGGGGGTGGAACATTTTTTTCCGCGTAATAAGGAGGCAGTTCCTTGCGTGTGACCATGGACCTCGTGGGTCCCAGCTGTCATCCTCTCCACGTACAGTCCTCTTCCGATGGCTATCGTTCGTTGACCGCGTTGAAGACGTCGTACCAAGTGCATCAAGGTGGTGGACGATGACGAGGCCTAGGAAGGGGATGACCCGGAGCCGGGGAAGACAAGGCAGTGGTTGCCCATGCGGAGGGAAGTACGAGGGTTTACTGGTTCGGCTGCGGTGTGAGGCTGCCATCGCTGGAGAATAACATGAGGTGTGGGTGAGTAGTGGAATGGCCTGGCCAGCGGTGGGAGCAGGGTTTGGCGGTGAGGCCTGCGCGATAGCACGGCCGGCCCCGGGAGGCAGGAGTAGGCGGTCCCGCCGGCGCTGGTTTGGGCGGCTGGAGCAAGAAGATCAGAGATTGAAGAAGCAGCACGGCTGTTGGATGTCAGTGCTGCTAGAATCGTTTGTTGACTAAGTTGACAAAGCCCTGCGTACGCGTCAACTTGGTAGGCCCACAAGTCAGGCTCCAAATCAGGTGGGTTCCAGCTAACAGGGAGAGCCATCATTTTTCTCGCGCGTAATAAGGAGGCACTTCCTTGCGTGCGACCATGGACCTCGTGGGTCCTAGTTGTCAGCCTCTCCATGTACAGTCCTCTTCCGATGGCTGACGTTCGTTGACTGCGTTGACCACCGTGCCGAGAGCACCAAGGCAGTGGACAACGGCGAGGCCTAGTAAGGGAATGACCCGGAGACGAGGAAGACTTGGGAGTGGTTGCCCACGCGGAGGGGAGTACGAGGGTTTACTGGTTCGGCTGCGGTGTGAGGCTGCCATCGCCGGAGAATAATAGGAGATGTGGGTGAGTAGAGGGATGGCCTGGCCAGCGATGGGAGTAGGGTGGGGCGGTGAGGCCTACGCGGCAGCACAGCCGGCCACGGGAGGCGGGAGAAGGCGGTCCAGCCGGTGCTGGTTTTGGCGGCTGGAGCGAGAAGATCAGAGATTGCAGAAGTAGCACGGCCGTTGGATTAACATCCAACGATCACTGCTACTAGAATCGTTTGTTGACTAAGTTGACAAAGCCCTGCGTACGCGTCAACTTAGTAGGCCCAAGTTAGCCTCCAAATCTGTGGCAAACATCATACAACACATTTGCTATTATTTTTAATAATTTACAACCCATTTGCTCTTTCTTAAGGATTTTTTTGCAGCACATATTCTTTTTGTTAGCATTACAGCCAATATTCTGGCCACGGTTAAAAATTTCAATGAAATTTTGCATATTTTGGTGGGCTCCGAACTGTTTTTAATCCCGATGTTTCGAGTCTAATTCAGACTAATTTGAAAAATGAAATTATATTAATTATAATCCAATGATATTTTCACCGCAGAAAAATCCAATGAAATTTAAAATTTCAAAATCCGGATGAAACGAAATTTGAAACTAATTACCGGTTGCTGTGTTTTTTTAAAATTTACAGTCCATTTCTTATTGCTTATAGGCCATTTTCTTTTTTTAGGGAAATAGGCCATTTTGTGGGCAAGCCAAATACATCCCTCCTCGTCTTGAAAGATTTGAAGCCCAGCAGGGCTGAGAAAAGCAAGTAGGCCTCGGTTGGGTATTGTGCAAAAGAAAATAGGACTGGGCTAGCCGTTTCAAGACAGAAAAGAAATCTGGGCTGTTGATGTGGTAAACATAAAATAAAAGACTGGTCATTGAAAGTTTCGAACTATTTTTAATCCCAAAATTTCGAGCCCGATAAAAACAAAATTTAAAATATATTTAAATTATGTTAAAATCCAATGAAATATGAAATATGAAAAAATAAAATAAAATTCGCAATTTGAAACTAATTGCCCATTTGATGTGTTTTTTATATATTTATACCCCATTTCATACTACTCACAAAAATTACAGCCTTTTTTTATGGCCAGGCCGAATGTATCTCTCGTCGCGTTGAAAGATTTGCAGCCCAGCAGGGCGGGGAAAAGGAAATCGGCCTGTGCAGGGTATTGTGCGAAAAAAGGTGCGCTAGTCATTTTCACACATAAAAAAACTGTTGGGCTCGTCATGTTGTAAATAAAGCCTGGGCTAGACGGGCCACAGATGCCGCACAACCCAGTTGATACCCTACTCCGTCTCAACAACAACAACAAAAAAACTGCTCGAGCTACTGGGTCCCAGGTGTCAGCCGCTCCTTGTGCAATTCTTTCGTTTATTGACTACATTGAAAATGTCATAGGTCCCGGTTATCAGCAAACCATTAGGAGGAAGCATTTTTTTCATGTAATAAGGAGGAACTAGATTGCGTACGGCTATGGACCTGGGGGTCCCTACTGTCATCCTCTCCACATACAGTCCTCACTGATTCCTGTCGTTTGTTGACAGTCGCTCGTTGTGCAATTCTCTCATTTATTGACTACATTGACAATGGGGTAGGACCAAGATGTCGGGAAGCCATTAGGAGGAAGCATTTTTTTTTGCTTGTAATAAGGAGGCACTTGCTTGCGTACTGCCATGACCCTGGTGGGTCCATACTGTCATCCTCTCCACGTACAATCATCTCCTGATTCCTCACGGTTGTTGACCATGTTGACAATGCCAGAAGGCGGTGCCGTGGCGAGGGAACCAAAGTGGAGGACGACGGCGAGGCCTCATATCGGAACGAAAAGGAGCGGTGGAAGATGCGGCGGTGTGGTTGGAAACAGAGGGGGAGTACGAGGGTTGGTGCGGGGTGGGGATGCCATCGCCGGAAAATAACAGGAGGTGGGGGTGGGTGGGTGGGGGGTGTAGAGGGATGGCCTGGCCCCAGTTAGGGTACGGTGGGACAACAAATGTGTGCGCGGCTGTGCAGCAAGCCGCGGAAGACGGGAGCAGGCGATCCCGCCGGCGTTGGTTTGGTTTGGGTGGCTGGAGCCTGGAGGAAGAAGACAAGAGATTGAAAAAGCATGACAGACGTTGGATTGACATCCAACGGCTCAAGCTGCCACAATCGTTTGTTGACTAAGTTGACAAGGCCTTGCGTACGCGTCAACCTAGTAAGCCCACAAGTCAGCCTCTTAATCCGTGGTGGACAAATACATCCCATTTAAAAATATAACAGCCCATTCCAAACGTTCAATCGGAAAGTTCAACATTCAGAGCAAAGTAACATGACAGATTCAGAGATAGAGTACTGAACTTCCACGTTGACAACCATCATAGCCAACTTAACTATCTACTCCCAGTAATACTCGAGTTTAGAATAACTAACATACTCTTAGCTAACTAGACGATGCCGTCCGCCATCTGTGGCACACGCTAAACGCCAGCACCGACGTCCTCCTCCTCGCCTCGGAGTTGGCACAGGTGCGATAGGGTGTGTTACTTGCGCCCGTTAGCCCTTTCCATGCCGGCGTGGTCCACCGAAGCTTCGGCTTCTAAGCGGGAGACCAACTTGACGAGCTGGTAGTAAAATTCAGCGTCGCGCACGCGTGCGTGCCCGACAGCCTCTAGGGCTATTCGCCGGGCGCCAGCCTCCACGTAATCGGCCCAGTTGCGGGTGCTCTGCTCGCGACGCAGAGCGGCGGTGCGCTGCTCCTCCTCCATGCTCTGCTGGTGGCGCAAATCGGTAGGTAAACCCGCGTGTCGCGGGAAACGCGAAGGTCATCGGAATTCAATGCATAAGTAGGCATGGCTTTTAGCGCGCCAGCTTGCCGCGGAAAACTGGAAAACTGAAATTATGACTGTGCCGTACTCCCGTCCCGTCCCGTCAGTGCTGGGTCGCACATCGGCACGACGGTCAAGCGAGTGCACTCGATTCATCCAGATGAGGTACATGCATGATCCACTAGTTATTCGTTTAGGATCGAGTCGGTCTGCGCGAGCTGCTGGGTCCCTGGTGTCAGCCGCTCATTGGGCAATTCTCTCGTTTAAGGACTACGTTGACAATGGCGTGGGACCCAGATGTCAAACCATTAGGAGGAACCATATTTTTTTGGCTTGTTATAAGGAGGCACTTGCTTGCGTACTGCCAACGTTTGAGAGTACGGTGGGGCGGCAATGCGTGGGCGGAGGCACAGCCACCCGTGGGAGGCGGGGGCAGGCGGGACCCACAGCATGGTTTCGTTTGGGCGTCTGGAGGAAGAAGACAAGAGATAGAAGAAACACGACAGATGTTGGATGTCAATCCAACGGCTGGCAGGCAGAATCGTTTGTTGACTAAGTCGACACCACCTTGGATAGGCTTTTTCCTTGTGGGTCCCAAATGTTAGAATCCAAATCTGTCACAGCCATGCAGCCTTTCTTTTTAGGAATTACATCCCATTTGGTATGCTAGCTCAAAATAAGTTTGTGGGTGCTGGCGGGTGCTGAGCGCTTGGGTTCTATGATGCACAATGAGATCAAGTAGCCGGCGAGAGTGATGTTATTTCCCTTTGTTGGGATTTATTACAATATTTCTCTCTTAATTAAAGAAATGGCAAGCCATTAGCCTTTTTCAAAGAAAATATGACAGCCACAGCCGAGTTGAAATGGGCAACAACATCAAACTCCAGCTTAATTACAAACTATACAAAAGCACGAGGGTAATTGTTCATCAGGTTTAGACTAAACCCAGATTGAAAAGGGTAACAACATCTAACTCCACCACTATTTTCGGCAGCTGTCACTATCAAATGGATTGGTCAGATCCATAAAATGAGCATCCCGGATCGTAAAACATAATGGAATATGACCACAAGATGATGTAAAAAGAAGCCTGGCTCGTTCAGAAGCCCTTTTGTCCACCTGAAAGTCCTTTTTTTGCTCTTCGACATATCCATCCATCAAAACTTCATTCTTAATATATTTAAGCCTGATGGACAATAGTACCCTCGCATTCAGCAGGAAGAATGTAACAAATCTAGTGTTAGCATGGGTGGCTACATATCCTTCCAGCGTTATTGTCTTCAAACGAATGTGATGAGAACTGAGAAAATCCCGGTGCTTACGATGCCACCGATTGGTTATACCTTTTGTACCCCGTCCTGCTGCCTAAATAGACATGAAGATTGAAAACAATTAAGGTCTAAAAAAAGAGTATGTGGAAAGAGCAACAATTGAACGGTTAATTCTAGTACACTATATATGGGCTTCCCATGTGCGTGAAATCATCACCTTTATATACAACTTCTCCAGGCATGGAAAGCATCGCAACAAGCCAATAATCTTGTTCAGATCAAAAGTATTCATACTGATATATAAGATCTTGACAGAATCCAGCACCACTGATAGGCTATCCATGGACAAACTCTTCATTGAGCATATAGAACATAATATTAGTACAAAAAGTGTAGTCCAAGATGATATAAAACTTATGCGCACAAATGAAAAATGCAGCTTATGATTACAAAAGTGCAGATGATAATATACAGTACCTGGATAACTATGGAGCCAAACACCATCTTGAAATGATCACAGAGATCATGAATTACACCCAAGGTCTCCAGTTTAGGCGCAGAGACGACAGTTATTTGTGAAGGTGAATAACAAGAATCAAGGATCAACCTTTGAAGTGAAGGGGCATCTTTGATGATGAGCTCCCCTACGTCAAAAGAAATTCCAATTCTTACAAGGTTGGGCGACTTTATTCAGAAAAAACCAATTTTAACTGTCAAAACAAGCAGTAAGCACTCCAGGGCAGGGCAGCTGGATTGGATGATGCTGTGCAGTGAGGCCTTCGACATACGAACCAGCACAAGTGAAAGTTTTTTGAGAAGTGGGAGTCGAAGATTTTGTACCAGATTGTCTGGTAGTCTGCACAGGGCAAAGGTGGCAGTGTGGAGAGAGGAGGAAAACCGCGAGATGGACATCGGTGGCGACGGGTCAAATATATGGCGTTCGGTTCATGGTATGTCAATTTCGTAGGAGTAATAGAACTCAAGCATCTGGAGTTTGCAGAAATCAGGGGATGTCAGGCAGGCATTCACCATGCGGCGCACGTGCAGGTAGTATGCCGGGATGCAGAGGCGGTGAACGGAGCCCCCGTGGGAGGAGATAATGGCTCCGGGGAGTTCAAAATCATCAATGAGAGATAGGCCACGACAGTCAAGATTAAGAGGCGTGGTGTGCCATAGAGGGCGCCACCGAGATGCGAGGACTTGGGTGCGGCAGCTATCCTTGGTGGTGAGAAGTGAGATGATCTCCCCAAGGATGGCGCCCGGGAGATCGCTGATGCGGTCCGCCCGAGATTCTTCGGGTTCCTCAGATACACGGGGGCCTTGACGCTTCTCCCCGCGCTGCCGGGTGTGGGATCTACAACCGGCGTCGCCGCTGGCGGGAGCCTCATCTTCTTGGCGCTGTGGCCAGCCGACTCCATTTTCCTTGCGGGAGTCGCGTTGAGCTCACGGATTTGAGCAGAGTAATGAATGACGAACCTAGTTGTGGTGCGTGTGAGGAAGAAGGGGAGCTGGGGTTTTTTGTGGCAGTGAGGAAGAAGGGGAGCTGGGGTTTTCTGTAGGAGTGAGGTGAGGAATTTGGGGGTACAACTGGAGGAGGAGATGAGTCGAGCGAGCGGACGTGAGGTGGGAGTGAGGAGGAAGAAGAGCAGCCGGGTTTTTTGGGGGCAGTGCAGTGGGGGGCGCCTCTTCTTAAGTACAATAAGGGCTTTTGAATTGATTTTATTAATTACGGTGGATGGCCTATTTTCTCTTGGGCCAAAAAAACAATTACTACTAGTAATACTGTGGGGACACTCTACCACTCCCCAGAAAAAAAATTACTAGTCAATCCTCAAAAAAAAACAATTACTCCTATAGTACAGTGGAGACACTACCGCTTCTGGCTCCTCGTCAGTCGTCGAAACGGCTCCCGCTACTGCCGTTTTACTTTGGTTCGCTAACATGCGGGCCATGCAGCGCGCGGGCCCAAATGGCATCCACGAAATTAGAAGGCGATATGCAGGCGCAGAGTCACCCCGGTCATAGCGTGGCAGTAATGAGCCGTCATATCACAAAACCCCACCTCCCCGCAGTAAGTTGGTCGAATGAAGCAACCATCATTTCACTCTTAGCTGAATCCGCTTCTCCCTCATCTTCTTCAAGAAAGCCACCACTCGCTTCCGCCATTGTTCTTCTCTCCCAATGAAGGGAAGGTGAGCGCATCCGTGATGTTGGTATATTTTCTTTCCAAAAAAAATCTTTTGCAAAGCAGGAACTGATCCTCACTCCCTTTTTGTGTCATTGTCATTGCGATTGTGTTTTCCTTTCGGTTGTCTTCTATTTGTTAGTTTCATTATGGATCATGGAGAACCGGGGAAAGATCTGCCGATGTTGGAGCAGACGCGGCAGGCTGATCCCCACGAGACAGAGAGCTCCAAGAAGATGAAGGCCACCACCGAGCCGACCCCAGATGCGCTCACGGCCACTACTAAGATGGTCAATGCCACGTTTGAGGTTACAGCCCCCGTGGCCGTGCAGGATTAGTTTTCCCCCGGCAAGATGGACCCCTTCGAGGATGTGTCCCCCCCCCCCCCCCCCCCGCTGAGCTGCCGAAGGTGATTTTCTTCTTTGGCGATATTGATTGTGGTTTTTCATCTAAGTATGAGGTCATAAATAATGCAAGATTTATTAGCTCCGATGCCATGCTACCTTCCTTGTCATGCATACTTTTGACTCTACATGGTGGTTTAAATAACTTGTGTTTTTTATATTGGAAAGTAATTCAGTATTCCTTTCTGTTTCGATTAGAGCCCTGATGCAGACAAGGGTTGTGTGGTTGTACATGTCACTCGCTATGAGGTGGATGACCTGAATATATGCACTCGGAAAACAAGGTTCTTAGGTTGTTCGATCCTGGAAGCCATTTGCACTTGTACGGAATACGAAATGTATTCCAGCCACACTGTTGTCAAGCGTGTTGTCTAGGGTGTACTGAAGTACAACAAGTTCACAGCTACTCCTTCATTTGTGAGGCATAATTTTCTTATCAAGCTTATCCATGAAGATGACGTGGCATGCCTCGACAAAAAAGTTTATGAGTGGAAAGGCCACAAGGTTATCTTCAAGAAGGTTGACAGGATTGAGCTGCTGCCGGACGTCATCAAGGATGTTCATGGCAAGGTCCATCTTGTGTCCATCCCCAATTAGATCGATGGCATGAAATAGTTGGCCCAGTTAGTGTTTGAAAGTAGCTTGGATTGTGTTTAATTACCCTAACCTTGCGTATTATCGAGCCCTCTTGGGATAGTACTCTGTTTGAATCCCTCTATGGGAACTGCTGCTACTTTTGTGTGCCCATGAATCATGTGAGAACCCTCGTAAGTGTTGCCGAAACAGATGCATCCTCACAAGTTCTTTCATGTAATATGGCATTGTAAGACATAAGTTGCCACTGTTTATCAAACGAGCAGTGTGTGTTTGATGAAATACTTGTTTGACAACTCTTGGTGCGCTGAAGTATACATAGTGTAGGTAATGCACTGTTGGTGCTAACCCACTTGTAAGCACAGTTGGTGCAAACACAGCACATTGGCGTAGATCGCTTCAACACTAGATCGACCAGCTCACACTCATATTCTGCTGTCTGACATATAAGCAACTACGTATCTAGTTACAGTAGTTCATGCGGTTAATTCAGGCCACAATATAGATTCCAAATGTTAACACGCTACTCCAGCATTCATGTCAAACATTCACAATAAACTCGGCTGCATAAAATACTTCAAAAGCATTAGTTTAGCTTTTTTATACATCTCAATGATTCATAGAACATAACATCTCTTTTAGAAGTTGACAGCAAAAGACAAAGTTGTGAGATGGTTTACGAATCAGGAAAAATCAAGCCAGGCTTCTCTGAGCAAAGGGCCTCCCTAGGCAAGCTTTAATTTCCTTGGGTTCACTCTGGTTTTTCTTGTTGCCACCATCCATGGTTAGGTTCTCTCATTCCAGAATAACAAATTATAATTGTGTTCTCAGTTGGAATATTGAACTGAACCTTGAAGTGGATTGATCATCTGAACTTCTTGCGCAGTTCCACTAAATTTAAGCACCGCTACTTGCACAAATAAGCAGACCGCAATGCCTCTTTTACGCGCACCTGACACCAAAACCTCCGTGCAGCCATGCAAGCTCATCCTCGGGCCGTCCTTAAACTGGGAGTGAGTGTAGTTCACGGCGCGGACGCACTGCTTGTTTTCTCCTCCACACATGACATGCTCATTCCTGCACTGCAATCAGGAAGTCCACGTACGAATCAACTTCTTTTAGCTTGCGTTGGTCATTCTAGCTAGTTATGAATGTAGGAATACCTGGAATACGGGTGGCTAGAGGACGACAGGTAGGAACAGCCATCTGATTTTGTGCAGTTCTACTAAAATTGAGGTGTGTGCTTATGATTGCACAAATAGAAACGGTATGTAGATAGAGATCCCTGTTTGCACAAATATGTAATATGGTTATTTAAGCAGTGGCAGTTATTTGCAGTGGCATATGATTAGCAACAGCATCTCTTGTGTTATGAATGGCATTACATTGACAGTATGAAAAAGTGCCATTAAGTAAGAAGTAGCGTCACATCACGTCAACACTGGCACTAGATTAACATGTAGAACAACAGCACTACTATTACTATCATGAGAGTAGCACATGGTCAGTAACTCTGTGCACGGTGCAATCAAATTTGTGCAGTTCCAATGGGATGAAGCAATGTTAGCGGTGTGAGATTTAAGTGTAACTGGCAAAACATAATTCATGGGAAATAAAGCTAGATAAAAGCACGTCATAAAATGGTGGTGTCATTGCTTCAATTTATCGATGGCACTAGACTGACAACAGCATTACTTAAAAGTGACATTAGGCTAACAGTGGCATTGCTTCATTTTTCCTCAGATATTAGATAAACAGTAGCGATAAGGTCAAAGGGACAGCAGGGGCATAAAGTGGTGAAGCTGATCTGGTTGCCGAGAGTGGCAAACATTCATGCAGCATGTCTACATTTGTCCAATTTTTTATCTCCTTGGTGACCTTTTCCTATGTGAGCACAGGAAATCTAGACCTGCTCATTCTCAGTTGCGTTGTCCCCCCAACACCCCCTCACTTTCTTCCCTTTTTCGACCAAGAGACCGGTCTGGCCAGTATCTTACTAGTACTTCACCCAACGCTTCGCTATCCACCCCACTTTCTTCCCCTTTTCAACCAAGAGACCGGTTGGGTAGCCAGTCTCTACTACTTTCCCCCTTTTCTTTCCTCTTTGAACCAAGTCCTAGATTCATGCTACAGCTTTCCCCCCCTTTCTTCCCTTTTGAACAAAGTCCTTGATTCGACTGCATGAAGTAGGTTTACCTCTAATAATAGTAAAAATTTAAGTGGCTTTGGAATAGCCGAAGGAAGTAGAAAAAGATGCACATGCAGCCATGTGGTGAGCTGGGGTAGTAGAGCAAGGCCGGTTCGGAAGAAAGTTATACCTGAGGGTCGTCCGGATGTGGATAGGAGGGTGGCGGGAGGCCGGATCTGCCCACAATACGGTAGGGAGGAAGAAGGGGTCGGAGGCCCTCCCGAGTCAGCGCTGTGTTGGACAGAACGGAATGGGCCGCCGATCGGGACGCGCCGGCAGCTATGGGTCTCCTCCCATGCCGCCGACAACCGCGTGAATGTTGCTCCTTCTTCGCTTCGCCGACGGAGGGGATCCGACCGGAACTGTGACCAGTGGTGAGCAGAGAGAGGGTGTGGCCACCGCTGTCTTGTTTAGATCTGGAGAGGATGAGAGAGTGAATGAGAGCAACCCTAGTAAAGCAAGCGCTCAAGCTCCTGCTTATATATAGTGGAGTGATTTTCTTGTAGCAATCATTTTTAAAATGAATACGCGTAAACCACTATTTTCATTTAACGTCCCAGTAAAAAAAACTCAATCAATAACATGCCACCATGTCCAGGTCGCACTATGTACACGTGTGGTCCCCGACCCTCCATGAAGTTGAAAACTGCACGAGTCAAATTGTCACTTGGGATGCCTCTTTGTAAACAAATGCGCTTGTATGTGTACCTGCGCGTGGGTGTTAGAGAACTGGTGCGTGCGTGCACCGCTTCTCTTCGTGTACTACGTACTCCACCTAGAGTAAGATGTATACGTGTGTGACATCTGAGTTACAAAAAAAATATGTGTGACATTTTTATTTTTTAGAAGTTCTTAGGGAAGGGTGTGAAGAGCACATATATGTGTGTCACGTCTACCTACAGAGTACAGATAGATGGTGTGTGCGAGAAGTATCGGGAGAGTCGTGAGGTGCATGTGTGCATGCGTGAGAGGGAGGGTTAACGTGTCAATGCAATGCGTGTGTCCGTAAATCATATCTGGCGAATGTTCACCACAAGCCATTTCCTGGCGAACGCCCAAAGAACCGTCAGATCTGCATCTAATGGTGGCAGTTTTGCCATGGCATTTGAAAGAACAGCCACTCCTCCGACACATAAAATTTCCACGTGAGTGTTCGCAACTGCCGTATGCTCCCTTCGTTCCAAAATATAGTGCATATAGCTTTATTGAAAATTCAAACCTCACAAACTTTTATCAAGTTTTCGTAGAACAAAATGCACATATAGAAAACCCAGCATATATCATTTCATTCATCATCGAGAGATATCTATAGAGATGGGGGAGGAATGTACGAGTGTGTCTTCGATAAAGAGGGGCCGTATGTGCGTGTTTGTTGTGAGAGAGAGCGAGAGACATCGTAGGATTGAGTCCTCTAACTAAGGAGAGAGAAAGAACGATCGGGATCAGCAGAGAGATGAAATATAGTGTATTCCTTCATTAGAAGAATGGGGCAAATATTTTGCTGAGTTCTAAACTCGGCAATGTCCAATCAAGTAAGGACTTGATGCGTGGCACTGCGCTATTGCCGAGTGCCACACTTTGCCAAGTTTGTTAGCCGAGTCTCTGTTAGCCGACACTCGGCAAAGGAAGACCGTCGTATCACCTATAGCAATGTCAACCCTACTTTGGTGTCAAGGAATATTATAGGAATTCTATATGATCGGATTTTTTTAGGAATTTTTCCTTTAGAGCCATTTGGTTCATAGGAATGGATTCCTATACTCCCTATTTAAGAGGAAAATAAACATTAAGACTCAATGGAAAAATTCATATGATGTGAACCAAATGACATCTCTTTTCCTATCCCTACTTGTTGGGGATATTTCCCCGACATGGTGACCCGGCGGGTATCTTGACCCGGCCAGGAGAAAGACTCCATGGGCCAGAGACCAAACCGGGTCAGGATGAGGGCAAGGTGACGCCAGGAAGACCCGGCTGAAGGCTGGTTCACAGAAGAAACTAACGGGCCGACTTAAGGAGAGACCTAGGGCCCAGGGCGAGTCCCGGCAGGAGACCGGCTTAAGAGGAGCCCAATGGGCCGGCTCGCGGAGAAGGCCCAAGAAGAGGAAAGAGAAGCAAGACCCGGACTAGGATTTGACTTGTAATAGAAAATAGGCTAGTCCTAATCCAACTAGGACTCTACATGTAAGCCGCCCCTTCAACTTATATAAGGAGGGGCAAGGCACCTCGAGGGGGAGGTGAATTAGAGACAAGTCGAGATAGACAGACAAACTAGTAGCTCTCGAGATAGAGGTAGCAAAACAGCACCCTTGTAATCGAGATCATCATCATCAATGGCAATCAAGCAGGATGTAGGCTTTTACCTCCACCATGAGGGGCCGAACCTGGGTAAACTCGCGTCTCTCGATTCCGACTAACCCCGTTCAAGCTACCACCTAATTGCGATGGCCTCACCACTAAGTCCTTTTGACGAGGACATCTGCCGTGACAAAACCACGACAGTTGGCGCCCATCGTGGGGCCAGCGCACGGTGGTGTTGTGTTCTTGGAGGGAGCACTTCAGGGATCGAGAAGTTCGCGTTTGGTCGGATGAAGAAGAGTCAGGCACGGAACAAATCGTGCGGGATAACCCGGTGTAGGACCATCTTGGGCAGTGCCGGCAAATTCATCGGTCATCCGCAGCAGCTGGTGGACGAGAAGAAAAATTGTATCACGAGATTGAGATCGAGAGGAGATTAGGGTTACGTGCGCCACCGCGCGCATCAGGTAATCTGGCGATCTGAGTACGGATCGGTTCCTGCTGCTGCTCAACGCGTTTAGCAGGCCATATCCTGGCAAGTAGTCAGATGACAAGTCGTCCACACTGTCGTTTTAAGCTGCAGCTTCTTGCACTGATTGGCCATTCATCAAGTTCACGCACGTCAAGTCCGATCTGGACAAAAAGTGCTGCGTACAGGCTCACGTACATCGGGCCGCCAAGTTGCCGCTATTGTTGCATGTACTGGCGCTTTCCTGCCCGTGAGCTGCTGTTGCTCCCCGTTAAAGCAACTGGCTTCAGATCCCAAGGAGGCCAGATGCTGCTGCGTTTTCTACTACGCATTCTTAAATCAATCGCTACTGCTGCTAGTGCTTCGTTGTTACCGATGAAGCATACGTGTCCATGTTCAGATCGGGATTCTATGTCAACCTGCGGCAGTCCACCTGCGGCAGTCAAGAATTTAGCAAGTCAGGAGATTAGACTGGGAAAAGAAAGGTAAGAAGCCCCGATGCAAAGGATTGTGGTGGCTGCTACGTCACCAACCAAAAGCGGGATTTCTATCTCAGCAAAGATTCCATCGTGTGGCACTAACTTAGTTAATTATTGGGCTTTGGTAAAGACAAAAATCAGTCATCATGAGCAGATAGCCCTATGCACACACCATTCAAAATTTGGCTGGATGAAGGCTACTTGTGCCGTGAGAAGCATCAAAAAGCTTGCTAGTAGTACTAGTATTAGTCCATACGTACTACTACTAGCAGATCCACAGTGCGTACATACACGAGCTAGCCAGCAACCAAAACGGCGTTTTCGTGCACGAAAAAGTGGAGTTGGAATAAGCAGCAATATCAACTGAATTAGATGTACATCTGCTATTTTTCTCGTCCGGTTACATCCAATATTATACAGTACCAGTATCAGCATTCATCCGACAAAAAGACCAGGTGCTATTTGTCCTATCTATTTTTTCATTACATATTAATTCATCCAAGAACAATTACTCTGCCCTGTAATATTTTTTTCACAAGACAATTATTCATTACGAAGCTGGCGGATACGGAGCACATGCCAGCATCATTCTGCACTGGCGTTCATCTGTGCCTCGCCGCTCAACGGACAAGCGGGTAAGCCGTCGCTCTTGCGGTTCAGTCTACATCAACACGCCGCGGCTGACTCGCGCGTTCGCATCGGCTTACAACGCCGCGGCTAACTTACGCGCCCGCACTGGCTTATTATGTTGTGGCCGACTCGTGCGCTCGCGCCAGCTGACAACGCCGCGGCCGACTCGTGCGTCCGCGGGTTCCAATGCCGCAGTCGACTCCCATGTCTTCCTCAACACACCAGGGCCGTGCCTGCTCGCCTCAACTGCCCAATGGACGCGCGCAAGCCGCCGCCCCCGTGGTCTGGACTACATCAACACGCCAGGGCCCCGCTCGCCCGTACGAGCAGCCTAACGGATGCGCGCAGGTCGCCATCCCTGCAGCCCGGTCTACTCCAACAACTCTGAAGCAAATAAAAACATATTATCAGCCTTCGCCTGCACCGGATGGCTCAACGGACAGGCGCACAAGTTGCCGCCGCTGCGTTTTGGCTAACTTCAACAAACAGCCGGGACAAACCATCGGCCGGATTACTGACACGACGTATACAGGATCATCTATGACCTACCACGGTTGACCTCAACCTTCCGCGGATTCACATCGCGTTATCAATGCCAAGGACATACAACAAGTGTCGCAAAGATCATCAACTCACCACACGCTTCTGGCTTCAATAAATTTTAGCTATCAGCTATCAACTATATGCCGGTTTATGTTACGGCCAACTATGAAGAATCTCAAGCTACACAGACATGACTCGGCAGATTCGGCCGGTTTCAATAAATACAAAAACCCCGGGTCATTACAGGGAAGACAACCCGGTGCCCGGGGGCAGCTGCTTTATTGGCGAGAAAGAAAGATTACCAAAGAAGACTAGTTGCCATGATGCGCAGTCTAAACATCGGTATTGTCAGGGGAATTATCTGCGGTCAAGACCCAACCTGCTACAGGACCTGGCCCCAAAGATGACCCGGCCTGCTCAATAATTTTCAAAGGAATGCCGGCTTATTTGGACCTCAGATGTTTTGCAGTAGTAGCATTGTCTCCTGTATATCCTATGCTGAGCTTTTCCATGATCATATGGTTACTTGGGGGCTTCCAACTCATCGAGTTTAGCTTACAAAACCCTTTTAACCCGGCGAAATGCCAAACTATACTTGGTTAAACCTGCCTGTTGGCAAGATGCTACTCCCTAAAAAGCGACCCGGCGTACGCCTAATGAGTCAATCACAAAGGTGACCCTGAATTCATCAGAATTAAAACGCTCGATTGGTTGTGTGAGAGCCGGCTTTCAGAGAGATAGGAGAAACCAAAAGAGGCCAAAAAGCCTGCTTCCACAGGAAGCGAAACCAAGACTCGAGCCTTGAAAGCCGGTCTTATGTCGTGCCTCAAAAGCCGACATTTTTATACTCTGTTATCATACACATACATCATCATGCATTGCATCATCATACATTGCATCATCATACAATGCATCATCATACAATGCATATCTATATTCATTTTATGTCACAGGAACCGGTCTATTGGCCGGGTTAATCATTTGCAGTTATAAAAGTTTGGAGCCGGTCTTCAAACCGGGTTATATTGTGACTCCACAGGAACAAACAAATCTTTGATAGCCAAATTGGCTGGATCTTCATCATGGTTTATCATAACCAGTATTAAATGATTGAGATATCAATTCTTCCAAAATTCCCGGGTTATAAATCCAGCCGGGTCACATATAATACCTGGTCATTTAATTGACCGGGTTTGGGGTTATTCAACCTGTGCTTTGTAGAAAGACTACATCACTTATGGATTTTTTCACACATATTTGCCGGGCTGCACTGCAACCATGGCTAAGGATTTCTTTCATCGCAAAGGCATCATCAGTTCACAGGCAAAATATTAAAGTGCTTGATGGCATTGGCGGACTATACAGTTTCACGCTCAAAAACTATTACAAGCCACGATTGGGCTATTTTCTATCAAGTTTTTCAAAGCAAATTCAAGCTTGCAGAGTGATTGATGGTTGAGACCCGGTAGCTGGATCTGCCGGATGAACATTGGTTTGTTCTCCTTCTGCGTCAATTGCCGCCGGGTTGTCACTTGCCGGGTCACCAGGATTTACTGGGTGAGTTGATAATACAAAAGTGTCTACTATGCAGCCAGGTAACCTGGTTCTTGGAGGCTACAGTGGATCTGAGTTTATTCTACAGTGGAAGGAATAGTCCCGAGTCGCCGCAAGCAATACGACCCGGAACTTGGGGGCTACATTATTCAGATCAAGATTACATTCAGTATGAAAGTCCCATGTCGCTGCAAGCATGCACCACGACACTTGGGGGCTAATGCATTGTCATTTTCAACTACTTTCATTGAAGATCCAGCTCACTATTAATAGTGACCCGGCCCTTGGGGGCTACAGTCATTGACTCTACGGATAGTTCAAGTTCCAGATTGATGAGTACAGCTAAACCGGCCCTTGGGGGCTACATTATTTGCAGCTATATATCTACAACATGGAAGATTAAGTTCAAGTCCCAAGTTGCTACAGGCAAGACAACCCGGCACTTGGGGGCTACGCTGGCTGAAGTTTTATGAGCACAAGACAATTACAAAGTCCCAGGTTGCGGAAGGCAAGACAACCTGGCACTTGGGGTCTACAACGTTCAGTTGTTTAAACAGATCATAAGGTCCAAACTGAAGACCCGACGCATCACATAGTGATGAGCCGGCCCTTGGGGGCTACACATGTGAAATGCAATACATTCAGTTTATGACTGGCGACTCAGATGAACAACCAGGATTTCTTCAAAGTTGCAACATTTATATTTAAGCAAATCTTAAGCTCTCACTATGTTCTACTCTTAAGACTTGGGGGCTACAGGTGATATCAATATAAGGGAGGAACACCTTCAAGTTTTTAAAAAATTTGAGCGAACTGGGTCCCATATTCTTGTTGGAGAAATTTGAAAAGTTTATCTCCTCTAAGCTGCTCATAGAAAGGCCCAGAAAGCCGGTTCAACATCATATGGATTTCTTATTCCCAATTTTTTTTATCAAGCCAAAGCATTGGAAGCCAACTCAATGGCAGATGGGTGTTTTATTTCCCAATATTTTTCCGCAAGGAACCAGCATGAGAAAGTTACTTGTGAAGCGAGCTTGTCGATGGCAGAGGCCCAAAATTTCTAGGAATCCAATTTCATGACCCGGTGGTATCAACCTCCATGACCCGGCAACCTCGACGCTCGTAACTCGACAAGTTCTATATCTACAAGAAGGAAGATGACATCGACATGTTGAAGCTTTTGAAAACCGGTTCAATAACGGATGGGTTATTATTCCCAATATGTTTCTGCAAAGGACACACACCAGCAAGTTGATTGAGAAGCCGGCTCAAAATTATGAGAAATAAACCCGGACTTTCCAGGGAGGATTCCATTGAATAAAGCGCCTGAATAATGCTAAAGTGTGAAAAAATTGCACGACCCGGCAAAGATTGACTCGGGCGGGTGTTTTCACAGAAGGAAATTACAAGGACTGAAGGATGAGCAGATACCAGCTCAGAAGGACCATCGACCCGGCGCACAACCTGTCATATTTGTTCTTGTTTTATTTTTCAGGGTAAGTTTAACATGGATAAATCCAAATTAAACTGGGGGCTAATGTTGGGGATATTTCCCTGACATGGTGACCCGGCGGGTATCATGACCCGGCTAGGAGAAAGACTCCATGGGCCAGAGACCAGACCGGGTCAGGACGAGGGCAAGGTGATGCCAGGAAGACCCGGCTGAAGGCCGGTTCACAGAAGAAACTAACGGGCCGACTTAAGGAGAGACCCAGGGCCCAGGGCGAGTCCTGGCAGGAGGCCGGCTTAAGAGGAGCCCAATGAGCCGGCTCGCGGAGAAAGCCCAAGAAGAAGAAAGAGAAGCAAGACCCGGACTAGGATTTGACTTGTAATAGAAAATAGGCTAGTCCTAATCCAACTAGGACTCTACATGTAAGCCGCCCCTTCAACTTATATAAGGAGGGGCAAGGCACCCCAAGGGGGGAGGTGAATTAGAGACAAGTCGAGATAGACAGACAAACTAGTAGCTCTCGAGATAGAGGTAGCAAAACAACACCCTTGTAATCGACATCATCATCATCAATGGCAATCACGCAGGATGTAGGCTTTTACCTCCACCATGAGGGGCCGAACCTGGGTAAACCCGCGTCTCTCGATTCCGACTAACCCCGTTCAAGCTACCACCTAATTGCGATGGCCTCACCACTAAGTCCTTTTCATGAGGACAACTGCCGTGACAAAACCACGACACTACTCAAAGGATTTGAGATACATGTTGGCCTCCTCTGGTTAATAGGATAGGAATATCATAGGAATAGGAAAAACATAGGAAGTGAGATGACATGCATCTCAATTCCTATAGAGAAAGAAATGTCATTTGATGCATAGGATAGGAATTTTTCCATTGAGTCTAGGGTAATGGTTTTTTTCCTTTAAAATGTGAAGGACTGGTTCCTATCCTACATAGTAGGATTAGGAATTCATTCCTACAAACCACAGAGCTCCATCGGAATTTTTCCTTTGAAAATCCTATACTATGAAATTCCTACAAACCAAAGGAGGTCGTACGTCATCTCTTTTCCTACAACTTTCACACTCCTATAATATTCCTACCCTGTGAACCAAAGGAGGCCGCGGGTATATCAAAGTGCGGGACCCACGCGTCACTGCCTTTGGGTCGAAGCGGCGTCCACAATTTTTTGTACTCCCCTGCTCTGTCCAGCTTACTGTGGGCAAGGTGGGGCTTTGTGATTTGATGCCTCATTGCTCGTTTACTAGTACTGCGGCGCTACGACCGGGGTGCCTCCCCTCGCTAGTCTGAACTTTGGTGCATGACATGTGGACCAGGATGGGGGATGTCCCACATGTCAGCGAAAGGCGTGCTGTTAGTGTGTCGCCATGAGAGCAAGTATAATAACGTGACATAAGCGGGCTATAAGGATTTAAATATTATATTGTTGCTGAGTTGTAAGAGAGAGAAGAGGAGAGAGAAGAGAAGCGGGATGTAGACTTACAGCCGGCTATAGCACGAGATCCATGATGCTTTGTGAGAGTGGAAGGTGGGCCATATTTTGATAAAGTAGTACTTTCTTATAGTCAACTATTATACATGTTGGCTATTACATTGGCTATAGATGACATGGCAACATGCTATAGCGAGCTGCTGGCTGTATTATTAACCATGCTAGACTCACGGGGAGGATTTTTACAGACTTTACGGAGTAGCAAACGTGGAGGATTAGGATATGATTTAGTAGGTGGGAAGGGGCCCACCCCTCCGAAATCAGAGGGGGTCTAGTTTGATTAGTTGGAAGATGCCCTTATTAGCCCCGTAAAGGCCCATGACTGCAACATTTTTGGTGTCGCCATTTCGTGTGCGGATTGACCCTACGGACTTGCAACGCGAACGCGAAAGCCGTGCTGCAAGTGTGCCGCCATTTCGTTTTGAACTATAAAGCGTACCACTTGGTTTTGCTTCTTGGTGCAATATATACAAATCTCGATTATATTGATCTAAAAGTAGATATCTAGATTAGTAAAAAGGAGGTGCTTTTGCCGAGCGGTGGGCGGGGGAGCTTGGCCTGTCGGTTTACTAACATGCGGTCACACGTGTCAGTGATGTACCAAGCCGATGCGCGTCCCTCATGAAAAATCAGAACAATGGCAGAAGCAACACGTGGTTTTCTTGAAGAAGATGATGGAGAAGCAGATTCAGCGAAGAGTGAAATGATGGTTGGAAAGGTGCGGCTTTGTGAATTGACGCCTCATTGCTCATTAGTACTACTGCGGCGCCACGACCGGGGTGCGTCCCCCCTGCTGTTCTGCACTGTTATTTGGTGCATGGCACGTGGACCCGGATGCTAGATGTCCCACATGTTGGCAAACGGAAGTAGAACATTTATGAAAGCGAGCATCTCCACTCTTACGACGGAGGAGTACAAGACACGGCAGCTGAGTGTACTGTAGTAGTAGTACTACTAGTAATCTTGTAACACTTGGTTTTGCTGCTTCGCGCGATCCATTGATACAAAACCCGATTAAAAAAGCGAGGGCGGGTCTTTTCCCACGCGGTTGGCAGGGGAGTTTGGCATAGTCGGGTTGACAGAGAGAGCGAGAGAACGATGTGAAATGCTTGAATGTGTAGTGGACGATAATCCACTTCTGAGCCCAGGCTCATCTGCACCCGCGCTAAAGAAAAAAAATGAAAACAAATACTAGGAGATTTCAAAAAATTCCAATTATTTTTTGCATGGTAGTTAATATGATGCGTGAGGTCTGCTCCAATTTTCAAATCATTTGGACATCTGAGCAGCTCTCGGCAAAAAACACAAATTCGGGGTCTGTAAAAAAGTTTACTGTTCATGCACTGTTCTGGCCCGATTTGTCTTTTTGCCAAGAGCTCCTCAGATGTCCGAATGACTTGAAAATTGGAGCGGACCTCATGCATCAAATTTTCAACCATGTAAAAAAAACTGGAATCTAATGATTTTTTTTATTTTTTGTGATTTTTTTCTGACCGGGTGCAGATGAGCCTGGGCACCGAATCGCCTTTCTCTGTTTTTTAAAGTGGGCCCTTTCAAATCACTAGATGATACTAGCCCGCACGTTGTTGAGTACATTTCAATGCAATTTTAATGTACATGCAACATGAATAGTAATTGAAGTAACAATATGTTCCGGCCCGCCGCTCAACGCCCATTACCAAGGCATATGAGTAACATGTGGGACTGCATGTGAGCAAACCGACGATTGGCCAAGCTGGCGAACTCCCCCTCTTATCACGCGGGAAAAGCCCCGCCCTAGCGTTTTCAATCATTATTTGTGTCTATCGTCGCTCCAAGGAGCAGAACCAAATGTTACAACTTACAAGTTCAAAATGAAAAGCTTGCCGCATTCGCGTCGCACTTCCACACAGTCGGTCCGGCACGCCGCTCAAGCTAGGGAACGCGTGTTGCATTTTCACTGACATCTGGGACCATTGTTGAGCGAACCGACTATCAGCAAACCCTCACGCTGCCCGCCGCGCGTCGACTGAGTTTAGAGGAACGAGGAGGGAGAAGTGCTAGCTGTAGCACGGACTCCAAGAAAATTGGTGTCCGATGGGACTCGTACTGGTTTGTACTACTACCACTGTACTACTCCTGCTCCTACTACTCTACACTAGCTAGTGCAAACTAACTAATATGAGGCCATTCAACCATGTCCCGGCAAAATACCCCGGAAACCGATTATTCGTTGATATTTAAATTTGTTTTCACATAGCAAAATATCCCTGAAAACAACAACACACAACAAAATTTCGTGGCAAATGAGGGATTTGAATGTGCTGGGCGGGGTGGGGCAGGAAGTTAACGCAGAGGCTCGGGTTTTGGCGCCAAACCAGAAATTTTGCAAATATTTGTCACGCACCGGACGGCGCGCCAACCGCGTGTGGTTGTCTTGTGGCGTGTGCGGTAGACTTGACTGCTTGTGAAATGCTTGTGCCCGAGCACCCCGCTCCAGCACATAGCGGTACCACCTGCAGCAATGCTGAGGTGGCATATAACTAAATGAAGAAAGAGAGGGTTGCGTATCATATCAGATACCCTATCGTAATAAACATATTAAGGAATAATAGTTATGATACTAACCACTACAAGCAGCCTTTATATCACAGAGAAGATTAATATTATTAACAATTCATGTCCTTAACAAAGGGTGCAATGATGACTGCGGCTTATCGCTTCAGGACGACCCGACTATTTGAGCCGGTCGACCAGCTCCTCACGCGGCGAGGTGGGACTAAACATCCGAAACCCGCCGGCCCAATATGGATATGAAAATCATAATTACAAATTGCACTCAGTTGACCGGTCAAAAAGTCTACGTGGCACTCTGTCGACTGGTCAAACTGGCCACGTGGCTTGCGAGTCCCACCTATCAGTTGGTGAACAAAAATTTACGCAGGCACGTGAGGGGTCGAACCTGTGACCCCGCGGAACTGGCCCTTGGGCGCGAACCACCCTGGCTGTGTATATGTGTGCATGCACGTGTAGGTTGAGCACTTGAGCGTGAGCATGTGTGTTGCGTCTTGTGTTGTGTGCATGCATGCGTGCGTGTGTTCGTGCGAGTGTTGCGTGCGTGCATGTGTACGTGTTTGTCGGGCCCATGGAACCTGGGGTATCCAGGCCCGTCTGCCTTCGGCCCAGGGCACAACGCCTGGCATGGGCCCAGCAGGCCATCACCACCGAGCATCTCTCCAAGACCCTTCCTGAGGCCCTGGCCTCCTGAGGCTCCCTCCTCAGGGAGTAGCAAGCAACGTTCCGCATCACCCTCAGTGGCCTCGCGAGGCGCCTTCCCGAGTTGGTCTCGCGAGGCGGCTTCCCGAGGTGGCCTCCCGAGGCCCCCTCGTGCAGGCGACGCAACGAAAGCCGTTCGGCGGGTCGCGTGGTCCCGGAGCCCATCACGTGGGTGACGCGCGCGACGACGAGCAGCTGCAGAGGCCGTGCCAGCAGGCGCGGATGCAGATGTTTTCCTCTTTTGTGTTAGGGAAGCAGGGCCAGCTATCTACTCCCCAAAGCAACCCCAAAGGTTGCCCGATCGGCGAAGGAAGACCAAGACGACGGGCGCGCAGGGCGGAGGTCATCACCGAGCCCACCGGCGCGTCATGGATCATGCTTTGGCAGGCGAAGACCACCTTTAATCAGGATAGCCTGAGCGCCTGTCCCCCTTCAAAATTGCCAAGTGTGGCAACCCTTCCCGCCTAAGTTTCCAGGGGGAAGAGGACCAAGGCTGATATAAAAAGGGCAGTGCTGCCATTGTAGATAATCGCCAGGGAACCTGTTCTTCCTCCTTCACCGTGTACGCGAGAACTCTCTTGCCGACCGCAATACAACACACAAGCAGGAGTAGGGTCTTACACCGCAAGGTGGCCCGAACCTGGGTAACCGCTGAGTCCCCGTCCCACGCTAGCGCGCTCTCGCCGTAGCCTCGCCGTAGCATTGCCGTGGTAGGAGACGAAGTAGTAGAACGAGCTCACCCCAGTGTTCGAACCTTTGGGTCCCCGGAGCCCGACTTCTGACACTTGGCGCGCCAGGTAGGGTGCGCTACTGTTCTTCTGCTCCGCCCTCAGCTCCACCAGCCCCATGGCCGACGCACGATGCGAGCGCGCCGCGCGCAGGGCTGACCGCGTGGCCTAGACCGAGCCAGTGGCCCGCGGCAATCGCCGCCGTCCCGAAGCCCAGGTTGCTGCCGCCACCGACCCCGCTGCCCGCAAGCAGCAGGCTTCTTCCCACCACCCGTCTGTGTGGGCGGACGGCCACACCGCCACGGCCTCCTCCCTCGCCAACCGTGGGCCGCCGAACCCGCAAGCCGCGCTGCTCATGGCGCGCGAGCTGCTCCGCTACCATCCTGATGACGCCGGCTACGACGCCTGGCTCGGTCGCATCACCGAGCTCGTCAACGTCGCCGGGGACGCCCTGGCGCCTTCTCACTCGCTTTGCCCTCCACCGTCTTGTGCTGGGGACCTAGCGCACGGCGCTCCCCCGCCGCCTCCTCTGCGTGACGAGTGCGCCGGGCCCCAGCACAGCGCGCGGGCTCGTGAGCCGTCCCGCGGCGCGTCCTCTCCGGACCACTACGAGCCCAGTAGCCAGATCATCCGCCGCGCGCCCCCCGACGCACGAGTGCTCCTCGAGCGCCAGCGCCAGCGCCAGGACCAGGCCGTTCAAGACGTTGCAGCGGCCGGGCGCCAAAACCGCGCCGCCCTCGCTGGCGGCGTCCCCTCGAGCGGCGTGGGCTGCCGTGCCTTCACCCGCGAGCTGCGTCGCGTGGTCTGGCCCGCGAAGTTCAAGCCTGAGCTGCCTCCGCGCTACGACGGCACCCCCAACCCTACGGAGTTCCTCCAGCTCTACGCGCTGAGCGTCGAGGCGGCGAACGGCGACGACAAGGTCATGGCGAACTGGTTCCCCATGGCCCTCAAGGACGGGCCGCGCTCCTGGCTCATGAACCTCCCCGAGGCTTCCATCTCATCGTGGGCCCAGCTCTGCCGCCAGTTCATCGCCAAGTTCAAGGGCACACAGGACCGCTCCCTCACCATCAACGACCTGCGGCGTGTTCGACAGCGCCCAGACGAGACCCTCCGCAAGTACATCCAACGCTTCAGTCTGGTGTGCAACAAGATCCCGCGCGCCTCCGATGCGGCCGTCATATCCGCGTTCTCCACCGGCGTCACGGACATCAAGATGCGCGAGAAGCTCGCCATCAACGGTGAGCTCGACTCCATGCTCGAGCTGCTCGACCTCGCCGACAAGTGCGCCAAGGCTGAAGAAGGCCGCCTCTTCGTCCACAACGACCCCGACACGGCGCTCGACGGCACCAAGGCCAAGAGCAAGGACATCAAGTGCAAGGGCCCTGCCGTGCTTGCGGCGGATCCCGAGCAGAAGCGCGGCCGTGACCCCGACGAGCCTAGGAAGGACAACCGGCCACTCTGCGCTTTTCATAACGTCCGCTCCCACAGCACCGAAGACTGCCATGAGCTCAAGCTGCTCCACGACGAGCGCCAGGGCCGCCGTGATGACCGCAACGGCCGCGGCGCCGGCCGCGGAGGTGGCCGCAGCGGCAACTGCTGGGACAGCCGCAACAATAATGGCGGCTACCGCCAGGGCTGGCGCGATCAGCATCGTGAGGCCGCCTGGCGCGATCAGCCTCGTGTGGCGAATCCTCAGGCTAATGCCGCTCTCCCGCCGCTGCCTCCGCCACCTCGGAGGAACGACGTCAACCAGCATGACGAGGGCGCCTGGGGCTACCAGGAGCCTCGCGCGGTCGCCTGCATCTTCGGCGGGTCCCAAGCCCCCGCGTCCATTCGCCACTTCAAGCAACTCTCTCGCGAGGTGTACGCCGCCCTCCCGAGGCCTGAGGTCGCGCGGCCCCTCAAGTGGTCGCAGTATGCCATCACCTTCAAGTCCAAGGACCACCCCAAGTCCACGGCCTCCACAGGCGCGCTCCCCATGCTGTGCACTCCCACCATCATCAACGTCGCGGTCACCAAGACCCTCATCGACGGGGGTGCCGGCCTCAACGTGCTCTCCGTCGAGACCTTCGAGACGCTCTAGGTGCCCTATGACCAGCTGATGCCAACCAGGCCCTTCTCCGGAGTGACCGATGGCTCCAGCATTCCACTAGGGCAGGTGCGCCTCCCCGTCACCTTCGGCACTCGCAAGAACTACCACACCGAGCTCATCGACTTCGACGTGGCGCACATCGGCCTGCCCTACAATGCCATCTTGGGCTACCCAGCTCTCACCAAGTTCATGGCAGCCACTCATCACGCCTACAACGTCCTCAAGATGCCCGGCTGCAGCGGCATCATCACCGTCGCCTGCGACGAAAAGGACGCGGCCAGCACCCTCGAGCGCGCCTACAAGGCAGCCGCAGTCGCGCACCCAGCCGACGAGGATGCGGCTGAGCCTTCCGAGGCCGCGCCCGCGAAGAAGAAGCAGATGTTCTCTCAGGACTGCGCTGAGACGAAGAAGGTGTCGGTGGACGGCAGCGGCTCCGGCCCCGCCTTAACCATCGGCACAGGACTCCCTCCTGCATAGGAAAGCGCGCTCGTCACCTTCCTTTGGGCAAAGTCGGATGTTTTCGCCTGGAAAGCATCCGACTTGTCCGGTGTGCCGAGGGAGGTGATCGAGCACCACTTAGCGGTGTGCCCCAATGCACGCCCGGTCAAGCAGAAAGCGCGGCGCCAGGCGCCAGAGAAGCAAGAGTTCATCGTCAATGAAGTTCAGAAGCTCCAAGAGGCCGGAGTCGTTCGCAAGGTCAGCCATCCCGAATGGCTCGCCAACCCAGTCATTGTCCCCAAGAAGGGCGGCAAGGAGCGCATGTGCGTCGACTTCACCAGCCTCAACAAGTTCTGCCCTCAGGATCCGTTTCCGCTGCCCCGCATCGATCAGATCGTGGATTCCACCGCCGGGTGCGATCTGCTATGTTTCCTGGATGCCTTCTCAGGCTATCATCAGATCAAGATGGTGGCCGAAGACGTGGAGACGACGGCCTTCATCACCCCCTGCGGCGTATTTTGTTACGTCTGCATGCCCTTCGGTTTAAGGAGCACGGGCGCCACCTTCCAGCGGCTAATGCGCATCACTCTGGGGCCTCAAATGGGGAAGAACGCGGAGGCCTACGTCGACGACATCGTGGTCAAATCTCGCGAGGCTGGATCCCTCATCACGGACCTCCAGGAGACATTTGCCAACCTGCGCAAGGTTAACCTCAAGCTCAACCTGGAGAATTGCGTCTTTGGAGTCCCCTCCGGCAAGCTCCTCGGCTTCCTAGTCTCGCACCGGGGCATCGAGGCCAACCCAGAGAAGATCAAGGCCATCGAGAAAATGCGCCCTCCCCGGACCCTCAAGGAAATGCAGCGCTTGGCGGGGTGTATGGCGTCCTTAGGGCATTTCATCTCCAAGTTTGGCGAACGAGCCCTGCCCTTCTTCAAGCTCCTGAAGAGGTCCGGCTCCTTCAAGTGGACTCCTGAGGCAGACGCCGCCTTTGAAGCCCTCAAGAGGTACCTCACGAGCTCCTGTACTTGGCGGCTACCCCCCAGACGGCCAGCGCGGCGTTGGTGGCGGTGCAGGAGGAGCGCATCTGTGCCAAAGAAAAACCCTCGGCGCCCCTTCAGGCTCACGAGACTGCTGAGCCTCGCGGGCCCTCGGGGCCTCTCAAGCCTCCTGAGCCTCACGAGGCCGCCGTACCCCGCAAGCCTTCTGAGCCTCGCGAGCCCCCCGAGCCTCGTGAGGTTCCCGACCCTCCCGAGGCATCTGAGGGGCAAGCCGTCACAACAGCTACGCGCCTCGTCGAGCACCCCGTGTACTTCGTCACCATAGTGCTAAGGGACGCGCGCGAGCGCTACCCCATGCAGCAGAAGCTTCTCCTCGCGCTCCTCGTCACCTCCAGGAAGCTGCGCCACTACTTTCAGGGTCACCCCATCAAGGTCATTTCCTCCTACCCATTGGAGCAAGTTCTGCGCAGCCCCAACACCGCCGGCCGCGTCGCCGAGTGGAACATCGAGCTGCAAGCCTTCCAACTGGAGTTCTCCACCACCAGAGTCTTCAAAGGCGCGGCCCTGGCCGACTTCGTGGCAGAATGGACGGGCACGTACGAAGACGAGCCTCGCGAGGCCAAGTCCCTCTTGCCAGGGGATGAGATGCCTGACGGATGGACCATGCACTTCGACGGCGCCTTCTCTCGTCAGGGCGCGGGGGCTGGTGTCATCCTCACCTCGCCCCCAGGAGACAGGCTCTACTACGTTGTGCAGCTCTGCTTCAGGCACATCGAAAAGGTCTCCAACAACATCACAGAGTATGAAGGCCTCATCGCCGGCCTCAAGGCCGCGTTCGCCCTAGGCATCAAGCGTCTGACTATCAAGGGCGATTCGCAACTCCTCGTCAACTTCTCCAACAAAAGCTACAAGCCCAAGGATGAGCACAAGGCCGCCTACCTGGAAGAGGTACGTAAACTTGAGAAGCGCTTTCTTGGCTTGGAGCTGCAGCACATCCCCCGCGGCAGCAACAAAGAGGCCGACGACATCGCCAAACAAGCGTCGTGTCGCGAGCCCCAGAGCCCCGGCGTCTTTGAGGAAAGGCTCCTCAAGCCATCCGCCGCACCCCCAGCCGCGAGCACGGTGCTCCTTCGCAAGGAACTACCGCCCGCGCCACCCACGGGCGCGCCAGACTGTGGCCTGGCCTCAGGAGCCCGCCTGCTGCTGGCGCTAGAGCCTTAGGCAGATAGCTGGGCCGCGGAGCTCAAGGCTTACTTGGTTCGCGGCACCTTGCCGGAGGAGGACTCGGAAGCGGAGCGCGTGGCCCGGCAGGCCACCGCCTACTGCATACAAGATGGCGAGCTGTACCGCAGGCGCCCCAATGGCGTCTCGCTGCGATGCATCTCTGAAGAGCAAGGGCGCGAGTTGCTGGCTGATATACATGGAGGAGACTGTGGTAAGGTTTTCCGCAGCGGCTTCTACTGGCCCACTGCTCTGCGTGACGCTACTGCACTGGTCCAAGCCTGCGAGGCCTGCTAATTCCACGCCAAGCAGATCTACCAGCCGGCGCAGGGCCTCCAGACGATCCGCCTCTCATGGCCCTTCGCGGTCTGGGGGCTGGACATCCTGGGGCCTTTCCCTCGCGCAGCTGGTGGTTATCGCTACCTCTACGTCGCCATCGACAAGTTCACCAAGTGGGCGGAGGTCGAGCCGGTGCGCACCATCCCGGCAGGCTCCGCCGTCAAGTTCATCAAGGGCCTTGTGAGCCGCTTTGGAGTTCCCAATCGCATCATCACAGACAATGTCTCCCAGTTCACGAGTGGCCTCTTCAAGTCCTACTACGCCAGCCTTGGCACGCAGATCTGCTACGCCTCGGTGGCGCACCCGCGAAGCAATGGCCAGGACGAGCGTGCCAACGCCGAGGTCCTCAAGGGCCTCAAGACAAGGAGCTTCAAGAAGAAACTCGAGGCCTGCGGCAAAGGCTGGCTCAACGAGCTGCAGTCCGTAATATGGTCCATCCGCACAACGGCGAGCAAGCCTACTGGCGAGATGCCCTTCTTCCTCGTCTACGGCGCTGAGGCGGTCCTCCCACTGGAGCTTAAGCACGGCTCCCCGCGTGTCCTTGCCTTCGACGAGGTGTGCCAGAATAACTCGCGGGAGACCGATCTGCTGCTCCTCGAGGAGGGCCGCCGCCAAGCCGCCCTTCGTGCTGCGAGGTACCAGCAGGCCTTGCGTCGCTACCACAGCCGCAACATCCGCCCTCGCACTCTCGAGGTCGGTGACCTCGTCCTGCGCAGGATCCTCTCCAAAGAGGGACTCCACAAACTCTCACCTATGTGGGAAGGCCCTTTCAGGGTTACTCACGTCTCCCGGCCCGGCTGGAGACGGAGGACGGAGTTCCTGTGCCTAACGCCTGGAACATCCAACACCTCCGCAAGTTCTACGTGTGACCCTCATATGTACGAACGAAACGGGGCTGTACACGCCCCGGAGCCTCTCATTGCGTTCGCCTGATGGGCCCGCGAGAGCTCCCACCCACGTCTCAGTGGAAGCCCCATGCTCCGCGCTGGCGGAACGATCGAACCGCGATCATGCCCACGCCTAGTGGAAGCCCCATGCTCTGCGCTGGCGGAACAATCACTTGAGGGCGCCCCACGGGCTGCACCGACCTCACGCTGATCCGTGCCGAACATGGCAATCATATTTCTTTTTGGTTGTGTAATGGACTTATTACTATGTTTCAGTAAAGCTCTATTTCCTAAGATATCTAATGTATTGCTAAGTTGCTTGTTTCAGGAGTTGTGCACGCTCGCGACCTTACCTCATGAGCCTCACGCGAGTGGGGGCTGGACATGGTGCCTGCGCTCGGGTCAGTCCCAGCAACACTGAAAAACCCAAGCAACCGGGCTCTGGCTCGCGGACCTACCCCGTGCACGCCACCCCACCAAGGTCCTTGGTGTCCTGTGTCCTCGCGTAATACCCATGAGCGAATCGACGAGCGCGCGTTGTCGTTAAGTGCTCTGCGTGCAGCTATCTCAAGAGCAGATTCCCTGAAAGATCTCGCGAGGTAGCACCCTCGGAACCTCAGGAGGCCAGCAGGCCCCACCTCGGGAGCTAACCCTCGACGGCCGACCCGGCAGAAGATCTCGCAAGCGGAACCCTCACAAGACGCACCCTGCAAGAGATGGCCCACCATACTACCTCACGCAGAGCTAAGTTTCCCGTTTCGCGAGCCATCCTCGCCGCTTCTCGAGCCTTCTCCTCCGACGGCCTCACGAGCGCCAGTGTTCCTCTTGGTGCAAGCCGCTTGTGCGTTAAAGGGGGGCTCGCTGAGCACCGTGCCTCAGGAACCCTCACTAGCTCCTGGTGCCCCTCGCCTCCTGGCCTTGTTCAGGCAGCACGACCTGACATACCAGCGACGGCTATGGCCTCTCGGGGGCTGGGTCCTGACAACGTAGAGCATCATGGCAAGCAAAAAGAGAGAAGCATGCCTTAAGAGAGAGCCTCGCGAGGGCTCAAATGTCCGTTATAGCAAACATAAAATATTTAACACCAGGGCATCGTCGTCACGCCCCCACGGGCCACATCGATCTAGCACAGGGTGACAAGGGGAAAAAGCACCCAAGGAACTCGCGCCGTCGTCGTCTTCGCCGGCGCCGTCACCATCGGAGCTCTCGTCACTGCCGCAGGAGTACTTCCCGAGTAACGCGCCCACATGACCTTCCACTGCCTTTGCGAGCCCATCGCGAAGCTCCTCGGGAACTAGGGCTATCACCTTGTCAAAGTCAAAGTTGGGGTCGAAATGGAGGAGGTGGCTGAAGACGCGAGTCGCCGCCAGGGAGAAGAGGCTGCGGCACTCCACCTCCAGGATACCGTCCACCTCCTTGGCTCCGTCCTCAAGCCGTTCCACGAGCTTCGTGGAGAAGTCGATGTAGTCGGCGTCGCGGGACTCGCGGAGGGCCCCATGCTTTCCCCGGCAGATGGAATTTAGGGCGTCGTGGGCGCGGATCTCGAGGGAGTGAAGTGCCTTAACACGCTCGCGCTGCTCCTGTTCTTGATCGACGGTGCCAGAGCCGGGCTGCGGCGCGGCTCCCCGGCGGGTCTCCGCCTCAGCGAGCACCGCCTTGAGATCAGTGACCTCCATCTGGAGCCACTCGCGTTTTGACCTCTTGGACCTTCTTCTCTTTGGCCTCCAGTCGGGCGTTGGCGTCGGTGACGCACTTCGCGTGGGCCTCCTGGGCATCGGCCAGCTGGCGCCCCAGCGTCTCCAGACGCTCCTTCTCCGTGGCCTACTCGGCCGCCTTCTTCTCGAGGTCCTCCGCACGTGACTCGAGGCCTGCCTCGCGGGCTGCGGTATTCTTCTTGCGAGTGGCAAGGGTGCCTTCCCGCGCAAGGAGCGACCGCGACTGCTCGGCGTACTGGTCTTGGAGCTCTTTCAGGAGGGTCTCCGCCTCTTCACGGTGCACGGTGGCCGCTTCGGCCTCCTGGAGGGCCCTCGGCGTATCGACGGTGACGCTGAGCCGACGCCACCCGTCGGCAAGTTTAAGGCGCTCCTCGGCGAGGCGCGTCTCCACGTCCTAGAAGTCCGTGTCGAGCCGAGCGAGCGCGGCCTTGGCGTCGCGCAGGGCTTCGGGCCTGAGCAAAGCACGGTCACTCGCGAGGACCAGGGGCCAGTCCGGGCCGGGCCCTCTGGCACCCTCCGCCGCGGCGGCCCGGGAGACCTCGGCGCTGCTTGCCTAGGGCGGCGGGCTCGTCAGGCCGCCCCCCTCGTTCAGCCGCGGCGGTACGCTACGGGGGCTCTCAGTGCCGGTCGTGGCGTGCCCCGGAACTCCTTCCCCTGCGCCCAAGGAGGCCCTCGGCGGGGGGGCAGACGCTTTGGCCTCCCGCGTCATCGCTTCCTTGCCCGCGGTAGGGCCAGGGGGGAGGTTGTCTCCGCCTCCTGAGGCTGCCTCCCGGGGCTCCCCCATTTCGGCCTCACGGGATGCACCTGCATGCGACCCTGAAGGAGCAACTGCCCCCTCCTCGATTTACGTACACCCCGCTTCGGCGTCGGGACGGCGGGTAGCCTCTCCACGCCCCCCGGCCCCGGCGGTGGCATCGACGCCCCCTTCGGGTTGGGGGTAGCCCTCGCCTTCATAGTTGTCTTCTTCTTCTTCTTCTGATCCGCGGCGGATCTCCTGCGCGAATGGTGGATCAGCTCCGAGCCGGATAAAAGAGCAAGAATTAAGGACGCCGGCAGAAGGCAGAAGGCTTACTCGTCACTGACATGCCACTTCCTCTTCTTCTCCCCCGCCGACGGCTGGCTGGCGCTGCCCTCGCCGAGCATCACCACGGCGCCGCCGCTCGGGCCCCCGGGGCGTGCCGCGGTAGACCCGGACGCGTCGTCACCTGTCTCCGGGCCCTGGGCAGCTTTAGCCTCATGGCGGGCCTCAAGCGCTGCTGACGGGCTGCGGTCTCCTTCTTGCGAGTGGCAAGGGTGCCTTCCCGCGCAAGGAGCGACCGCGCCTGCTCGGCGTACTGGTCTTGGAGCTCTTTCAGGAGGGTCTCCGCCTCTTCGCGGTGCACGGTGGCCGCTTCGGCCTCCTGGAGGGCCCTTGCGCGAGCCCCCTCCGCTTCGGCGGTGTCCCTCTCACGCAATGCGCGAGTTCGTTCGTCATGACGCTGGGCCGTATTGACGGCGACGCTGAGCCGGCGCCACCCGTCGGCAAGTTTCAGGCGCTCCTCGGCGAGGCGCGTCTCCTCGTCCTAGAAGTCCGTGTCGAGCCGAGCGAGCGCGGCCTTGGCGTCGCACAGGGCTTCGGTCCTGAGCAAAGCACGGTCACTCGCGAGGACCAGGGGCCAGTCCGGGCCGGGCCCTCTGGCACCCTCCGCCGCGGCGGCCCGGGAGCCCTCGGCGCCGCTTGCCTGGGGCAGCGGGCTCGCCAGGCCGCCCCCCTTGTTCAGTCGCGGCGGTGCGCTATGGGGGCTCTCAGTGCTGGTCGTGGCGCGCCCCGCAACTCCTTCCCTTGCGCCCAAGGAGGCCCCCGACGGGGGGGCAGATGCTTCGGCCTCCCGCGTCGTCGCTTCCTTGCCCGTGGCAGGGCCAGGGGGGAGGTTGTCTCCACCTCCTGAGGCTGCCTCCCGAGGCTCCCCCATTTTGGCCTCACGGGATACACCCGCGTGCGACCCTGAAGGAGCAACTGCCCCCTCCTTGATTTCCGTACACCCCGCTTCGGGGTCGGGATGGCGGGTAGCCTCTCCACGCCCCCCGGCCCCGGCGGTGGGCATCGACGCCCGCTGCGGGTTGGGGGTAGCCCTCGCCTTCATAGTTGTCTTCTTCTTCTTCTGATCCGCGGCAGATCTCCTACGCAAATAGTGGCTCAGCTCCGAGCCGGATAAAAGAGCAAGAATTAAGGACACCGGCAGAAGGCAGAAGGCTTACTCGTCGCTGATGTGCCACTTCCTCTTCTTCTCCCCCGCCGACGGCTGGCTGGCGCTATCCTCGCCGAGCATCGCCTCGGCGCCGCCGCTCGGGCCCCCGGGGCATGCCGCGGTAGACCCGGACGCGTCATCACCTGTCTCCGGGCCCTGGGCAGCTTCAGCCTAATGTCGGGCCTCAAGCGCGGGGGGCTCGCCCACCCCCGCGTCGATAGCCCCCGCCGCCGCGGGCAGGACGCTCTCGGCGTCATCATCCTCGAGCTCGCAGATGAGCTGACGGCGAGCGCGTGGTGGCACCCGGCTGAGGTCATCCTCCGTGGCCTCCTCCGAATCTTTGTTGCCGCTACTCCTTCCCGAATCCACCTCCACCACGAGGGGGTTGTCACGGGGCCCGACGTGGCCCTCCGGCACGAGGCCCCACTGATCGAAGAGGGGCATCACCTTCACCTGCTCCTCCTTCTCTGGATAGCGAAAAAGTGGGCGCGCCCCCTCCGGCGCTTCCGCGGCAAGGGTATTGAGCAGAATCGCCAGGGCCCCATCCAGCACGTCTGACCCCAGGCTGCCCGGCTTCAGCCTCATGGCGTCGTCCGTGCCGGAGTACTCCCACATGGGGCGCGAGTGCTGCTGAAGTGGCGCGATGCGCCGCCGCAGGTACTCCCTGACAACCGCCGTCCCCGACAATGCTGCGGCCCGGTGCGCCACCATCCGCTCAAGGACGGGCTCCATCCTCGGGTCGGCGAGCTTCTCATGCCCCCACACGGCGATCTTCTTGGTCGGGTCCGTAGGGATCATCGGGAGCCGGTTGGACTGGCGCGCGTCCATATAGACCCAGCGCTGCCGGTATCCTTCCACCTTCTTCGCGACCCTCAGGTTGATAATGCCGTCCTCCATTCCCTTGACGGCAAGGAACGACGCGCATCCGGAGCGCTGGTCCGCCGCAGTTAGCCGCAAGCAGAAGAAGTGGCAGAAGAGCGCCACAGAGGGCCTCACGCCCACGAAGGCCTCGCAGTAAAAGGCGAACGTGGCCAGGAGAAAAATGGAGTTCGGTTGAAGATGAAGAGCGTGAACCTGATAGTGGGCAAGTATGGCATAGAAGAAGTCCGAAAATGGCGGCACCAACCCTGCATACACGCTGTGGAGGAAGAAGGGATAGACCGTCGCCCCAAGGTCGCGCCGCGCGCGCGACCCCGGCCAGATTTGGGTCGCCTGGTTCTCGTTCTGGCCGCCGGCCACGAACGGAAGCACCCGGCCCAACTCTCCTTCATCGTCGATGGCGGAGCGCTGCAGCGCCGCCCCAAGGGCGGCCGCGCTTGGGGACGGGGTCACCTCCTTCCCCCTCCTACCAGCGGGAGCCATCTGCGCGGTGGAGGCGCGGACCGGGAGCAAGAACAGGCGAAGCTCGAAGGGGGGAATCGCGAGGAGCCACGCGCGAGAAGGAAAGGCACAGAGGGGTGGAGTCTGTGATGGAAGGCAATGATGGCCTCGCGCTGCCCGCGCCAGGATTTATGTCAGCACGGCAGTTCCCGAGGCGTCATGGGGAAGTGGGGGCGTCGCCCGTCACTTCGTGCGCCATGCGTCGCGCCTGGCCGCAGGTGGTTAGGGCCCGCGTTGTTTCGCCCCTCTGTAGGCGGGAACGTGCGCGCCGTGGGCCCGGGAGCTACTGTCGGGCCCATGGAACCCGGGGTATCCAGGCCCGTCTGCCTTCGGTCCAGGGCGCAACGCCTAGCATGGGCCCAGCAGGCCGTCACCACCGAGCATCGCTCCAAGACCCTTCCTGAGGCCCTGGCCTCCTGAGGCTCCCTCCTCAGGGAGTAGCAAGCAACGTTCCGCATCACCCTTAGCGGCCTCGCGAGGTCCTCTCGCGAGGCGCCTTCCCGAGTTGGTCTCGCGAGGCGGCTTCCCGAGGTGGCCTCCTGAGGCCCCCTCCTGCAGGCGACGCAACGAAAGCCGTTCGGCGGGTCGCGCGGTCCCGGAGCCCATCACGTGGGTGACGCGCGCGACGACGAGCATCAGCAGAGGCCGCGCCAGCAGGCACGGATGCAGATGTTTTCCTCTTCTGTGTTAGGGAAGCAGGGCCAGCTATCTACTCCCCAAAGCAACCCCAAAGGTTGCCCGATCGGCGTAGGAAGACCAAGACAACGGGCGTGCAGGGCGGAGGTCATCACCGAGCCCACCGGCGCGTCATGGATCATGCTTTGGCAGGCGAGGACCACCTTTAGTCAGGATAGCCTGAGCGCCTATCCCCCTTCAAAATCGCCAAGTGTGGCAACCCTTCCCGCCTAAGTTTCCAGGGGGAAGAGGACCAAGGATGATATAAAAAGGGCAGTGCTGCCATTGTAGAGAATCGCCAGGGAACCTGTTCTTCCTCCTTCACCGTGTACGCGAGAACTCTCTTGCCGACCGCAATACAACACACAAGCAGGAGTAGGGTCTTACACCGCAAGGTGGCCTGAACCTGGGTAACCGCTGAGTCCCCATTCCATCCCACGCTAGCGCGCTCTCGCCGTAGCCTCGCCGTAGCATTGCCGTGGTAGGAGACGAAGTAGTAGAACGAGCTCACCCCAGTGTTCGAACATTTGGGTCCCCGGAGCCCGACTTCCGACAGTGTGAGTGTTGCATGCATGCTTGAGTGTGTGTGTTCGTGCGAGTGTTGCGTGCGTGCATGTGTACGTGTGAGTGTTGCATGCATGCTTGAGTACGTGTGTTCGTGCGAGTGTTGCATGCATGCATATGTACATGTGAGTATTGCATGCATGCATGCGGGCGTTGCGTGCGTGTTTGTCCGCATGTGTGATGTGTGTGTATTCACCACAGTAGCTCCTGCGTATTAAAAGGCCGGCTCAACATATCATCACTAGGGGACCTTGTCCGCTGTGGTTATTGCGCGCGGGCTACCAATCTGAGGTCTCGACTTCGAATCCCCACTGGGCACTAATTTATTACCATTTGTTTCTTTCTTATACCCGCTGATAGGTGAGCCCTACGTTAGGGAGATAATGTGCGCTTCTGATGCAACACTAGTTGCACCATGTGGACTGTTTGACTGGTCAATTGAAAGTGTCATCAAAAAAATACGTAGTTGTATGGTGAGCTAGTGATTGTATAATCACCGCAAAATGTATATGCTGGCCGTATCGTGCTTTCGTTTCAAATACAATGACCGTCAGTGTCACCATCAAATTACAGAGCTGTACGGTGAGCTAGTGACCATATAATCACTAGAAAATGTATATGTTGACTGTAATGAGCGCATTCTAAATCCAGAGACCATATTGCGCTTTTGCTTGAAATATAATGACCGTCACGTGTGAATGTGTATGGGGGCATACTTTTAGAGGGCCGAGAGATAGTTTGTGTGCATACGTGAAAAGGGCGTAGAGGGAGGGGGTGTGCGATGGAGAGAGTGTGAGAGAGAGATGCCCTTTGTTCTCTTTATTGTGACTAATTTTATAGGACAAAAATGTAAACATTCACAATACGGAACAAATATCATTGGATGCACCATGCAATTAACTTTCATATATAACTTTGTAGTATTGTATATGTAGATTTTCTTAAATATTTGTTTTTTAGATCATTGGGAGAGCACATGATAATGAGATGTAACATGCGTGAATGTGTGGTTGACATATTTTGGAGGGCCTAGAAAGGGTATGTGTACGTATTCGAGAGAGGCGTGGGTACGAGGGGGGTGCGATGGGAGAAAGAGAAAGCATGAGAGTTGAGAGGGAGAGGGAGAGAGAGGGAGAGAGAGAGAGAGAGAGAGAGAGAGAGAGAGACGAATAGGATGTCTCAACGAGAGATGGTGAGTTTGTGTATGCAGAGGAGACGGGGAAAGAGGCGTGAGCAAAAATAGTGTGTGTGTTGGTATGTGTGGGTGTGAGAATATAGTGAGACCTATGGGGGTAGAGAGTGTGCGAGGTGTGGTGGTGGCACATCATTTTTTGGTCTGGTGGGTCGAGGTGAGGACCCCTAGGTCAGTTCCATCTTGCGCCACATAGATCGGCCCGAGACGCGTTATATGAAGACTGACTTGACGTACAAGATGAAGATACCAGAGCCATGGAAGACTCTATCTCCACTGACGAAGCGGGCTACGATTTGTAACCCTAGGCCCCGGGTATGTTATATAGGCCGGGGGCCTAGTTCGTCGATAGTATATATACACACAATCCCTTGGTATTGACATGTACTTTGTACACACCCCAATCAAAGTATACACGACCAGGAGTAGGGTATTTCCTCGATCACAAGGGCCCCGACTTGGAAAAATCTTTGCCTCTCATCACCATCCACTTTAACCGTCAGGGATATCCAACTGAATGATCTGATGGAATCATATCTGTCAACTAGTAAGAGAGGTGGAGACAATGTGTGCGATAGAGGACTAAAGAGAGTGTGCATGCGGGAGACACGAGGCAGAGATATGTACATGGGGGGTGGCGGAGACCATGCGTGCGCATGCATGTGAGAGAAATAGTGTTTGTGACTAAGATTAGTGAAAAGAGTCATAGATAGTAGTAGGAGTGTGTGTGTGAGACACTTTTGGGAGAGACGGTGAGCATTTGTGAGAGAGAAAGGCCGATGGATATATAGTGTGTGCGCGTATGCGTGAGAGAGAAAGATAGCGCGCATGTGAGGAGGGGTCGAGCGAGAGTGCATCTACGCGTAAAGGACTGTTCTACCCATTAAATTAAAATATAAATTGTATTTAAAAAATTGGATGAGATCATGAAATTTGCAAATCACGTATGAACGAACATTGGTCTAGCAAACATCCATACTCTATCGAATCCGAGCATGTGTATGGTATTATTTCACATTATTGATCCATAGTCAGTAGTTTGAAATCCAGACAATGCATGGCTCTTGCAATTCATATATAAACGTGAGTACACTCTGCGGTCAGTGTCAAGCACATTATACATTAAAAAACATACATGGTATACATTCCAAATTGCTAGCGGTGAACTAGAATACATTTTGAATTCAACATAAAAGTGGTTTCAAATATTCGAATTCATAGGAAGTGCATTAAACTATTTGAATTTGAGATAATGACTTTTGCAAATCACATCTAAAAGGGGCATCAATCTTTGTTGATAATACATAGTCATGTAAAAATAGATTCAAGTTTACCTCCTCCATTCCAAAATAATCGTAGTTATAGGATTTTCAAGAGTCAACAATTTCAAAAGAATCGCATAATTTAAAGAAGTTTTTAAACATACAAGGTCAAATATAATGAGGTCTAATTAAGAAAGTTCAACTGAAGAGTACTATAAACGTGAATGCTTCTGGTTCAAAATTTTGAACGAAGCGCCAAAAGATCCTCTCCTCGCCCGAAACCGCGCGAGACCAATATTTGGTAGAAGGAAATTACCATCCTAACTCTGACCCGTGAAGCCTACCAGTCTGACGTCCACAAGTGTAAACCGGGGTAGGTTTGTAACTTCACCGAGACGCCACACAACTGCCTCCAAAAAACATTCATATACCGCGGGCGCCTAGACGCCGATGCGCTCGGCCGAAATCACTCCCGCCCACTATTTTGGATACGTGAGATACCGGTCCTACCCCCGACCCACAGCATGTCCGAAATTTTAGATGGGGGCAAAGTTTGTAAGTTTCCCCAAATTTCAAACAAGCATGTCCGGGAAACATGGTTCCCCCTTAGCTTCCCCCCTCCCCCATCCGATTCCCCATTCATACTCGGTGGGCGCCAAAACTCCCTCTCCACCAACCGCGAAACCCCAGCCTCCTCCGTCCACCACCCCATCGCACCGATCCACCGCCACCCTTCTCCATCACGCCGGAGCCGATACCCCGACGTCGTCGTCCACCGCAACCTCAACCTCAGCGCCCTTCATGACTTAGCAGTTGAAGCCGAGGCAGAGCTGCCTCCACGACGCGGACGTGCGCTGTACCCGAGCGACCTCAACCCCTCCGTCCCGCGCCTCACCGCTGCCGCTCCAATGTCGCAACCATCCATAGCACCGGAGCTATTCCCGCTACGCCGTCGTTCGCTGCCTCGGATCTGCTTCCCCGCCGCCGACAGAGGGCCACCGCACCACACTCAACTACTTGGCCATGGGTTCGTCCAAGGCTCCACCGTCCTCCACAACATCTTGTTTCCAGCGAACCACAAGATTTTCGAAAAAATAGAAGGAGGACACAACATCGCCAGCCAATATTGGTACTCCTCTTCCTTTATTCTTGCAAATCTCTTGCACGGTATTCATCCCACGAAGGAAACTAGTTGATCGCTTCTTACTGCACATTCTTCCTGATACTAGATGTTCCAAGTAACTCGCGATGCACAAGGTTTCCCCCCATTTACTATTTCACTTTAGCTAGACGTCCGTCGCCTGCCTGAATTTCAATTCAGTGTCAGTTGATTCCCAATTAAAGGAAGCACCACCCGCGGAGGCGCGTGGAGCACCTAGTCCGCCTGTTCACCGGGGAAGCAGTGCCTCGGTGTCTATCTCAGAGGTGTGTGTGGCGCAGGAGCTGCTGGCGCCCAATCTGGAGGTTCGCCGGGCTTAAAGGGATGGCCGGGGGGCGCTGCCAAGCACGACGGTGGGGTGAGGTCGAGGGGAGGCCGTGGCGGCCGAGGTAGCGGTCTGGGCCGGTGGTCGCTGGCGGTTCGAGGAAGATCGTCAACGGTGGCTGGCGGGAGGTAGATGAAGGCCATCTTCCCGTTCCATGTAGATCGGACGGTGCAGAAAAAATCGGCTGACCTATTTGTTTTAAGTCGATTGTTATTTTCATAGGACCACATGTGGTGGTTTGCTGGAGGATTACCTGCACTTCCCAGATCCCAGTCATCCCTGTGCTCATGTTTCAAAAGCCTAGAATCTAATTTCGTGTGCCATGCATGTTGTAGAGCTATCATATGTCTGCCGTCATTTATTTTTGACCCACCTACTATCTGATACTTTTACACTGTACTACTTGTGCACAAAGCGACAAACTACACCCATACTCTCTCACTTTTGTTTTATTATGCATGGGTATTTCAGAATCTCAAGCACAGTATTCTAAAAAGAAAACAGTGCAGTCGCTCCAGTCTGCATCGAGGATTGGAAAGACGCGGTTTGACGCTCTAATGAAGAGTGTAGTGTCATTCGATGAAGACTGTCAACGTAGCTCTATAGTTGATGACTCCATTCACTGTACACCAGCATCGCAGGTGCTTGCTTTTACTTCGGTGTCATATGTGGTTGCATGTTGCATATGGTGTCTACCTTGTATTGCTTCTAAATTGGTTAAATTGCATCTGCTTAGCCATATACTGTGAATATGACATGCCTTCCTGTTTTTGGTACATACTGCATCTGTCTATTAACCATGTTCTTACATCAAACTAATGTTCTTGTGTATCCCTCATCAATCACTTATGATGAGACAGGCACACCCGTGGGTTAGTGTGAGACGCGCTACTCTTCTAAAGAGTGCAGTGTCATCCTCCCCACATGATACTCAACAAACAGCAAGGCTAGATGAAGATAGTCAACGTAGCTCTGTAGTTGGTGACCGCATTTCCCCTACACCACCATCGCAGGTGCTTGCTCTAACTTGGCAGTTTGATATGTGGTTGCATGTTGCATATGGTGTCTAGCTTGTAATTCTTCTAATTTGGTTAAATTGCATCTGCTTAGTTTACACATTATAGCTGTGAATATGACATGCCTTCCGGTTTTTGGTACAAAGTGCATCTGTCTATTAACCATGTTCTTACATCAAACTAATGTTCTTGTGTATCCCTCATCAATCACTTATGATGGGACATTCACACCCGTGGGTTAGTGTGAGACACGCTACTGTTTTAAAGAGTGCCGTTTCATGCTCCCGACATGATTCTCAAGAAACAGGAAGGCAAGATGAAGATAGTCAACGTAGCTCTGTAGTTGATGACCACATTTCCCCTACACCAGCATCGCAGCTGCTTGCTGTAACTTGGCAGTGTGATATGTGGTTGCATCTTAAGTATGGTGTCTAGCTTGTGTTGTTTCTAATTAGGGTAAATTGCATCTGCTTAGTTTACACATTATACCTGAGAATATGACATGCCTTCCTGTTTTTGGTACATACTACATCTATCTATTAACCATGTTCTTACATGAAACTACTGTTCTTGTGTATCCCGAATCAATCACTTACGATGAGACACCTTTATTGGTTGCATATTGCATATGATTTCTAGCATGTAGCTATGCATTGCTTCTAATTTTTTGAAATACCATTATTAGCCCAACCATTTAATGTGGCAGAGTGATATTGGTTGCATCTTTCATATGGTGTCTAGCTTGCATTGCTTCTAATTAGTTGAAATGCCTTCTGCTTAGTTCACACATCATAGGTGTGAATATGCAGTGCTGTCCTTTTTTTCATACATATTCCATCCTCCTATCTTGCGGTTGCCTTCCATCAAAGTAGTGTTCATCAGTATCATGCATCAATGAGTCCTGAAAAGCAATTTTTATTCCTTTTTCTTTGGGTTTGACTTTACAAGGCAAAATCAAAAAAGAGGAAGGAAGGGGATGATGGTGGTCCTCTACAGCAACGTAAACGGACCATCTCTACACATTTTCCTTGTACTTCTAGTGCATTACAAGTTCCAAGTCTCATCTCTCCTACTCCACCATCCCAGGTGCTTGCTCTAACTTGGCAGTGTGATATCTAGTTGCATGTTGCATATGGTGTCTAGCTTGTATTGCTTCCAATTAGGGTAAAATGCATCTTCTTAGCTTACACATTACATGTGAATATGACACGCCTTCCTGTTTCTGGTACATACTATATCTGTCTATCACACCATGTTCTTACATCAGAGTACTGCTGTTGTGTATCCTGCATCAATCACTTACAATGAGACACCTTTAACTTGGCAGTGTGATATTGGTTGCATCTTGCATTGATTTCTAGCTTGTACTGCTTCTAATTTTTCGAAATTCCACTTATGATGAGACACTTTGAACTTGGCAGAGTGATATTGGTTGCATCTTTCATATGGTGTCTAGCTTGCATTGCTTCTAATTATTTGAAATGCCTTCTGCTTAGTTCACTCATCATAGGTGTGAATATGCAATGCTGTCCTTTTTTTCCTACATATTCCATCCTCCTATCTTGCGATTGCCTTACATCAAAGTAGTGTCCATCAGTATCATGCATCAATGAGTTCTGAAAAGCAATTTTTATTCCATTTTCTTGTGGGTTTGACTTTACAAGGCAAAATCAAAAAAGAGGAAGGAAGGGGATAATGGTGGTCCTCTGTAGCAACGTAAACGGACCATCTCTACACATTCTCCTTGTACTTCTAGTGCATTACAAGTTCCAAGTCTCGTCTCCCCTACTCCAGCATCCCAGGTGCTTGCTCTAACTTGGCAGTGTGATATCTGGTTGCATGTTGCATATGGTGTCTAGCTTGTATTGCCTCTAATTAGGGTAAAATGCATCTTTTTAGCTTACACATTATACATGTGAATATGACACGCCTTCCTGTTTCTGGTACATACTATATCTGTCTATCACACCATGTTCTCACATTAAAGTACTGCTGTTGTGTATCCTGCATCAATCACTTATGATGACACACCTTTAACTTGGCAGTGTGATATAGGTTGCATCTTGCATTGATTTCTAGCTTGTGCAGCTTCTAATTTTTCAAAATTCCACTTATGATGAGACACTTTTAACTTGGCAGAATGATATTGGTTGCATCTTTCATATGGCGTCTAGCTTGCATTGTTTCTAATTTCTTGAAAATCCTTCTACTTAGTTGACACATCATAGGTGTGAATATGTCATGCGGTCCTATTTTCGTACATATTCCATCCTCATATCATGTGTTTGCCTTACATCAAAGTATTGTTCGTCAGTCATTCATTCATGAATGAGTTCTAAAGAGCGAATTTTATTCCATTTTCTTGTCGGTTTGACTTCACAATGCAAAATCAATACAACAGAAGGATATTAGTAAGGTAGTGGATGATGGTGGTCCTTCCGAGCAACTGAAACAGAGGGTCTCTACAGATTCTACTCAGCCATCCTCCCAACAAGATTCGCAAGACAACGCAGGGCTAGAAAGTCAACGTAGTTGTGTAGATGATGAACACATCTCCCCTACTCCACCATCATAGGTGCTTGCTCTAACTTGGCACTATTATATGTGGTTGCATGTTGCATATGATGTCTAGTTTGTATTGCTTCTAATTTTTTTGATTTGCATCTGCTTAGTTTACACATTATACTTGTGAATATGACACGTGTTCCTGTTTCTAGAACATACTAAATCTGTCTATCACACCATGTTCTTAGATCAAAGTACTGTTGTGTATCCTGCAACAATCACTTACCATAAGACACATTTAACCTGGTAGTGTGATATACGTTGCATCTTGCGTTGTCTTCTAGCTTGTACTGCTTCTAATTTGTTGAAATGGCACTTATGACGACACACTTTTAAGAGTGATATTGGTTGCATGTCCATATGGTGCCTAGCTTTCATTTCTTCTAATTTGTTGAAATGTCTTCTACTTAGTGTTTTTCATACATATTCCATCCTCCTATCATAGGTGTGAATATGCAATGCTGTCCTTTTTTCGTACATACTCCGTCCTCCTGTCATGCACTTGCCTTACATCAAAGTAGTCTTCGTCTGTATCATGCACCAATGAGTTATGCAGAGCAAATTTAATTCCTTTTCTTGTGGTTTTGACTTCAGAAGGTAATATCAAAAAAGAGGAAGGAAAAGAGTAAGTTAGGGGATGTTGGTGCTTCACCGGACCAACGCAAACGGAGGCTCTCTAGATTTGCCACTTCTACTGCTACTACAGTTGAAGTTCCAAGTCTATATGATGACTCCATCTCCCCTACTCCACCATCGTCGGTGCTTGCTCTAACTTGATAGTGTGATAATTGGTTGCATGTTGGATATGGTGTATATCTTGTATTTCTTCTAATTTGATTAAATTGCAGCTGGTGAGTTTATATGTTATACATGTGAATATGACATGCCTTTCTGTATCTAGAATACACTGCATCTATCTATCACACCATGTTCTTACATCAAAGTACTGCTGTCATGTATCCTGCATCAATCACTTATGATGAGACACCTTTAACTTGGCAGTGTGATATTGGTTGCATCTTGCATTGATTTCTAGCTTGTACTGCTTCTATTTTTTTGAAATTCCACTTATGACGAGACACTTTTAACTTGGCAGAGTGATATTGGTTTCATCTTTCATGTGGTGTCTAGCTTGCATTGCTTCTAATTTCTTGAAAATCCTTCTGCTTAGTTGACACATCATAGGTGTGAATATGTCATGCGGTCCTCTTTTCGTACATATTCCATCCTCGTATAATGTGTTTGCCTTACATCAAAGTGTTGTTCGTCAGTCATTCGTGCATGAATGAGTTCTGAAGAGCGAGTTTTATTCCTTTTTCTTGTCGGTTTGACTTCACAATGCAAAATCAATACAGTGGAAGAAAATTAGTAACGCAGTGGATGATGGTGGTCCTTCTGAGCAACTGAAACAGAAGGTCTCTACAGATTCCACTCAGCCATCCTCCCAACAAGATTCGCAAGACAACGCAGGGCTAGACAGTCAACATAGTTGTGTAGATGATGAACACATCTCCCCTACTCCACCCTCACACGTGCTTGCTCTAACTTGGCACTGTTATATGTGGTTGCATGTTGCGTATGATGTCTAGTTTGTATTGCTTCTAATTTTGTTGATTTGCATCTGCTTAGTTTACACATTATACTTGTGAATATGACACGAGTTCCTGTTTCTAGAACATACTAAATCTGTCTGGCACACCTTGTTCTTACATCATAGTACTGTTGTGTATCTTGCAACAATCACTTACCATAAGACACATTTAACATGGGAGTGTGATATACGTTGCATCTTGCATTGTCTTCTAGCTTCTACTGCTTCTAATTTGTTGAAATGGCACTTATGACGAGACACTTTCAAGAGTGATATTGGTTGCATGTTCATATGGTGCATAGCTTTCGTTTCTTCTAATTTGTTGAAATGTCTTCTGCTTAGTGTTTTTCATACATATTCCATCCTCCTATCATAGGTTTGAATATGCAATGATGTCCTTTTTGTTCGTACATACTCCGTCCTCCTATCATGCGCTTGCCTTACATCAAAGTAGTCTTCGTCTGTATCATGCATCAATGAGTTATGAAGAGCCAATTTTATTCCTTTTCTTGTGGTTTTGACTTCAGAAGGCAATATCAAAAAAGAGGAAGGAAAAGAGTAAGTTAGGGGATGTTGGTGGTCCTCCGGACCAACGCAAACGGAGGCTCTCTAGATTTGCCACTCCTACTGCTACTGCAGTTGAAGTTCCAAGTCTATATGATGACACCATCTCCCATACTCCACCATCGCGGGTGCTTGCTCTAACTTGACAGTGTGATAATTGGTTGCATGTTGCATATGGTGTATAGCTTGTATTTCTTCTAATTTGATTAAATTGCAGCTGGTGAGTTTATACGTTATACATGTGAATATGACATGCCTTTCTGTATCTAGAATACACTGCATCTATCTATCACACCATGTTCTTACATCAAAGTACTGCTGTCGTGTATCCTGCATCAATCACTTATGATGAGACACCTTTAACTTGGCAGTGTGATATTGGTTGCATCTTGCATTGATTTCTAGCTTGTACTGCTTCTATTTTTTTGAAATTCCACTTATGACGAGACACTTTTAACTTGGCAGAGTGATATTGGTTTCATCTTTCATGTGGTGTCTAGCTTGCATTGCTTCTAATTTCTTGAAAATCCTTCTGCTTAGTTGACACATCATAGGTGTGAATATGTCATGCGGTCCTGTTTTCGTACATATTCCATCCTCGTATCATGTGTTTGCCTTACATCAAAGTGTTGTTCGACAGTCATTCATGCATGAATGAGTTCTGAAGAAGGAATGTTATTCTTTTTTCTTGTCGGTTTGACTTCACAATGCAAAATCAATACAGTGGAAGGAAATTAGTAAGGCAGTGGATGATGGTGGTCCTTCTGAGCAACTGAAACAGAGGGTCTCTACAGATTCCACTCAGCCATCCTCCCAACAAGATTCGCAAGACAACGCAGGGCCAGACAGTCAACATAGTTGTGTAGATGATGAACACATCTCCCCTACTCCACCGTCACAGGTGCTTGCTCTAACTTGGCACTGTTATATGTGGTTCCATGTTGCGTATGATGTCTAGTTTTTATTGCTTCTAATTTTGTTGATTTGCATCTGCTTAGTTGACACATTATACTTGAGAATATGACACGTGTTCCTGTTTCTAGAACATACTAAATCTGTCTATCATACCATGTTCTTACATCATAATACTGTTATGTATCCTGCAACAATCACTTACCATAAGACACATTTAACCTGGAAGTGTGATATACGTTGCATCTTGCATTGTCTTCTAGCTTGTACTGCTTCTAATTTGTTGAAATGGCACTTATGACGAGACACTTTTAAGAGTGATATTGGTTGCATGTTCATATGGTGCATAGCTTTCATTTCTTCTAATTTGTTGAAATGTCTTCTGCTTAGTGTTTTTCATACATATTCCATCCTCCTATCATAGGTTTGAATATGCACTGCTGTCCTTTTTGTTCTTACATACTCCGTCCTCCTATCATGCGCTTGCCTTACATCAAAGTAGTCTTCGTTTGTATCATGCATCAATGAGTTATGCACAGCCAATTTTATTCCTTTTCTTGAGGTTTTGACTTCAAAAGGCAATATCAAAAAAGTGGAAGGAAAAGAGTAAGTTAGGGGATGTTGGTGGTCCTACGGACCAACGCAAACGGAGGCTCTCTAGATTTGCCACTGCTACTGCTACTGCAGTTGAAGTTCCAAGTTTATATGATGACTCCATCTCCCCTACTCCACCATCGCGGGTGCTTGCTCTAACTTGACAGTGTGATAATTGGTTGCATGTTGCATATGGTGTATAGCTTGTATTTCTTCTAATTTGATTAAATTGCAGCTGGTGAGTTTATACGTTATACATGTGAATATGACATGCCTTTCTGTATCTAGAATACACTGCATCTATCTATGACACCATGTTCTTACATCAAAATACTGCTGTCGTGTATCCTGCATCAATCACGTCTGATGAGACACCTTTAACTTGGCAGTGTGATATTGGTTGCATCTTGCATTGATTTCTAGCATGTACTGCTTCTATTTTTTTGAAATTCCACTTATGACGAGACACTTTTAACTTGGCAGAGTGATATTGGTTTCATCTTTCATGTGGTGTCTAGCTTGCATTGCTTCTAATTTCTTGAAAATCCTTCTGCTTAGTTGACACATCATAGGTGTGAATATGTCATGCGGTCCTGTTTTCGTACATATTCCATCCTCGTATCATGTGTTTGCCTTACATCAAGGTGTTGTTCGTCAGTCATTCATGCATGAATGAGTTCTGAAGAGCGAATTTTATTCCTTTTTCTTGTCGGTTTGATTTCACAATGCAAAATCAATACAGTGGAAGGAAATTAGTAAGGCAGTGGATGATGATGGTCCTTCTGAGCAAATGAAACTGAGGGTCTCTACAGATTCCACTCAGCCATCCTCCCAACAAGATTCGCAAGACAACGATGGGCTAGACAGTCATCCTAGTTGTGTAGATGATGAACAGATCTCCCCTACTCCACCGTCACAAGTGCTTGCTCTAACTTTGCACTGTTATATGTGGTTGCATGTTGCGTATGATGTCTAGTTTGTATTGCTTCTAATTTTGTTGATTTGCATCTGCTTAGTTTACACATTATACTTGTGAATATGACAGGTGTTCCTGTTTCTAGAACATACTAAATCTGTCTATCACACCATGTTCTTAAATCATAGTACTGTTGTGTATCCTGCAACAATCACTTACCATAAGACACATTTAACCTGGGAGTGTGATATATGTTGCATCTTGCATTGTCTTCTAGCTTCTACTGCTTCTAATTTGTTGAAATGGCACTTATGACGAGACACATTCAAGAGTGATATTGGTTGCATGTTCATATGGTGCATAGCTTTCATTTCTTCTAATTTGTTGAAATGTCTTCTGCTTAGTGTTTTTCATACCTATTCCATCCTCCTATCATAGGTTTGAATATGCAATGTTGTCCTTTTTTTTCTTAAATACTCCGTCCTCCTCTCATGCGCTTGCCTTACATCAAAGTAGTCTTCGTCTGTATCATGCATCAATGAGTTATGCAGAGCCAATTTTATTCCTTTTCTTGTGGTTTTGACTTCAGAAGGAAATATCAAAAAAGAGGAAGGAAAAGAGTAAGTTAGGGGATGTTTGTGGTCCTCCGGACCAACGCAAATGGAGGCTCTCTAGATTTGCCACTTCTACTGCAACTGTAGTTGAAGTTCCAAGTCTATATGATGACTCCATCTCCCCTACTCCACCATCGCAGGTGCTTGCTCTAACTTGACAGTGTGATAATTGGTTGCATGTTGCATATGGGGTATAGCTTGTATTTCTTCTAATTTGATTAAATTGCAGCTGGTGACTTTATACGTTATACATGTGAATATAACATGCCTTTCTGTATCTAGAATACACTGCATCTATCTATCACACCATGTTCTTACATCAAAGTACTACTGTCGTGTATCCTGCATCAATCACGTATGATGAGACACCTTTAACTTGGCAGTGTGATATTGGTTGCATCTTGCATTGATTTCTAGCTTCTACTGCTTCTATATTTTCGGAATTCCACTTATGACGAGACACTTTTAACTTGGCAGAGTGATATTGGCTTCATCTTTCAAGTGGTGTCTAGCTTGCATTGCTTCTAATTTCTTGAAAATCCTTCTGCTTAGTTGACACATCATAGGTGTGAATATGTCATGCGGTCCTGTTTTCATACATATTCCATCCTCGTATCATGTGTTTGCCTTACATCAAAGTGTTGTTCGTCAGTCATTCATGCATGAATGAGTTCTGAAGAGCGAATTTTATTCCTTTTTCTTGTTGGTTTGACTTCACAATGCAAAATCAATGCAGTGGAAGGAAATTAGAAAGGCAGTGGATGATGGTGGTCCTTCTGAGCAACTGAAACAGAGGGTCTCTACAGATTCTACTCAGCCATCCTTCCAACAAGATTCGCAAGACAACGCAGGGCTAGACAGTCAACATAGTTGTGTAGATGATGAACACATCTCCCCTACTCCACCGTCACAGGTTCTTGCTCTAACTTGGCACTGTTATATGTGGTTGCATGTTGCGTATGATGTCTAGTTTGTATTGCTTCTAATTTTGTTGATTTGCATCTGCTTAGTTTACACATTATACTTGTGAATATGACACGTGTTCCTGTTTCTAGAACAAACTAAATCTGTCTATCACACCATGTTCTTACATCATAGTACTGTTGGGTATCCTGCAAAAATCACTTACCATAAGACACATTTAACCTGGGAGTGTGATATACGTTGCAGCTTGCATTGTCTTCTAGCTTGTACTGCTTCTAATTTGTTGAAATGGCACTTATGACGAGACACTTTCAAGAGTGATATTGGTTGCATGTTCATATGGTGCATAGCTTTCATTTCTTCTAATTTGTTGAAATGTCTTCTGCTTAATGTTTTGCATACATATTCCATCCTCCTATCATAGGTTTGAATATGCAATGCTATCCTTTTTGTTCGTACATACTCCGTCCTCCTCTCATGCGCTTGCCTTACATCAAAGTAGTCTTCGTCTGTATCATGCATCAATGAGTTATGCAGAGCAAATTTTATTCCTTTTCTTGTGGTTTTGACTTCAGAAGGCAATATCAAAAAAGAGGAAGGAAAAGAGTAAGTTAGGGGATGTTGGTGGTCCTCCGGACCAACGCAAACGGAGGCTCTCTAGATTTGCCACTTCTACTGCTACTGCAGTTGAAGTTCCAAGTCTATATGATGACTCCATCTCCCCTACTCCACCATCGCAAGTGCTTGCTCTAACTTGACAGTGTGATAATTGGTTGCATGTTGCATATGGTGTATAGCTTGTATTTCTTCTAATTTGATTAAATTGCAGCTGGTGAGTTTATACGTTATACATGTGAATATGACATGCCTTTCTATATCTAGAATACACTTCATCTATCTATCACACCATGTTCTTACATCAAAGTACTGCTGTCGTGTATCCTGCATCAATCACTTATGATGAGACACCTTTAACTTGCCAGTGTGATATTGGTTGCATCTTGCATTGATTTTTAGCTTGTACTGCTTCTATTTTTTCGAAATTCCACTTATGACGAGACACTTTTAACTTGGTGGAGATATATTGGTTTCATCTTTCATGTGGTGTCTAGCTTGCATTGCTTCTAATTTCTTGAAAATCCTTCTGCTTAGTTGACACATCATTGGTGTGAATATGTCATGTGGTCCTGTTTTCGTACAAATTCCATCCTCGTATCATGTGTTTGCCTTACATCAAAGTGTTGTTCGTCAGTCATTCATGCATGAATGAGTTCTGAAGAGCGAATTTTATTCCTTTTACTTGTCGGTTTGACTTCACAATGCAAAATCAATACAGTGTAAGGAAATTAGTAAGGCAGTGGATGATGATGGTCCTTCTGAGCAACGGAAACAGAGGGTCTCTACAGATTCCACTCAGCCATCCTCCCAACAAGATTCGCAAGACAACGCAGGGCTAGACAGTCAACATAGTTGTGTAGATGATGAACATATCTCCCCTACTCCACCGTCACAGGTGCTTGCTCTAACTTTGCACTTTTATATGTGGTTGGATGTTGCGTATGATGTCTAGTTTGTATTGCTTCTAATTTTGTTGATTTGCATCTGCTTAGTTTACACATTATACTTGTGAATATGACAGGTGTTCCTGTTTCTAGAACATACTAAATCTGTCTATCACACCATTTTCTTACATCATAGTACTGTTGTGTATCCTGCAACAATCACTTACCATAAGACACATTTAACCTGGGAGTGTGATATACGTTGCAGCTTGCTTTGTCTTCTAGCTTGTACTGCTTCTAATTTGTTGAAATGGCACTTATGACGAGACACTTTCAAGAGTGATATTGGTTGCATGTTCATATGGTGCATAGCTTTCATTTCTTCTAATTTGTTGAAATGTCTTCTGCTTAATGTTTTTCATACATATTCCATCCTCCTATCATAGGTTTGAATATGCTATGCTATCCTTTTTGTTCGTACATACTCCGTCCTCCTCTCATGCGCTTGCCTTACATCAAAGTAGTCTTCGTCTGTATCATGCATCAATGAGTTATGCAGAGCCAATTTTATTCCTTTTCTTGTGGTTTTGACTTCAGAAGGCAATATCAAAAAAGAGGAAGGAAAAGAGTAAGTTAGGGGTTGTTGGTGGTCCTCCGGACCAACGCAAAAGGAGACTCTCTAGATTTGCCACTTCTACTGCTACTGCAGTTGAAGTTCCAAGTCTATATGATGACTCCATCTCCCCTACTCCACCATCGCAGGTGCTTGCTCTAACTTGACAGTGTGATAATTGGTTGCATGTTGCATATGGTGTATAGCTTGTATTTCTTCTAATTTGATTAAATTGCAGCTGGTGAGTTTATACGTTATACATGTAAAAATGACATGCCTTTCTGTATCTAGAATACACTTCATCTATCTATCACACCATGTTCTTACATCAAAGTACTGCTGTCGTGTATCCTGCATCAATCACTTATGATGAGACACCTTTAACTTGCCAGTGTGATATTGGTTGCATCTTGCATTGATTTCTAGCTTGTACTGCTTCTATTTTTTCGAAATTCCACTTATGACGAGACACTTTTAACTTGGTGGAGATATATTGGTTTCATCTTTCATGTGGTGTCTAGCTTGAATTGCTTCTAATTTCTTGAAAATCCTTCTGCTTAGTTGACACATCATAGGTGTGAATATGTCATGTGGTCCTGTTTTCATACAAATTCCATCCTCGTATCATGTGTTTGCCTTACATCAAAGTGTTGTTCGTCAGTCATTCATGCATGAATGAGTTCTGAAGAGCGAATTTTATTCCTTTTTCTTGTCGGTTTGACTTCACAATGCAAAATCAATACAGTGTAAGGAAATTAGTAAGGCAGTGGATGATGATGGTCCTTCTGAGCAACTGAAACAGAGGGTCTCTACAGATTCCACTCAGCCATCCTCCCAACAAGATTCGCAAGACAACGCAGGGCTAGACAGTCAACATAGTTGTGTAGATGATGAACATATCTCCCCTACTCCACCGTCACAGGTGCTTGCTCTAACTTTGCACTGTTATATGTGGTTGGATGTTGCGTATGATGTCTAGTTTGTATTGCTTCTAATTTTGTTGATTTGCATCTGCTTAGTTTACACATTATACTTGTGAATATGACAGGTGTTCCTGTTTCTAGAACATACTAAATCTGTCTATCACACCATTTTCTTACATCATAGTACTGTTGTGTATCCTGCAACAATCACTTACCATAAGACACATTTAACCTGGGAGTGTGATATACGTTGCATCTTGCATTGTCTTCTTGCTTCTACTGCTTCAAATTTGTTGAAATGGCACTTATGACGAGACACTTTCAAGAGTGATATTGGTTGCATGTTCATATGGTGCATAGCTTTCATTTCTTCTAATTTGTAGAAATGTCTTCTGCTTAGTGTTTTTCATACATATTCCATCCTCCTCTCATAGGTTTGAATATGCAATGCTGTCCTTTTTGTTCGTAAATACTCCGTCCTCCTCTCATGCGCTTGCCTTACATCAAAGTAGTCTTCGTCTGTATCATGCATCAATGAGTTATGCAGAGCCAATTTTATTCCTTTTCTTGTGGTTTTGACTTCAGAAGGCAATATCAATAAAGAGGAAGGAAAAGAGTAAGTTAGGGGATGTTGGTGGTCCTCCGGACAAACGGAAACGGAGGCTCTCTAGATTTGCCACTTCTACTGCTACTGCAGTTGAAGTTCCAAGTCTATATGATGACTCCATCTCCCCTACTCCACCATCGCAGGTGCTTGCTCTAACTTGGCAGCGTGATAATTGGTTGCATGTTGCATATGGTGTATAGCTTGTATTTCCTCTAATTTGATTAAATTGTAGCTGGTGAGTTTATACGTTATACATGTGAATATGACATGCCTTTTTGTATCTAGAATACACTGCATCTATCTATCACACCATGTTCTTACATCAAAGTACTGCTGTCGTGTATCCTGCATCAATCACTTATGATGAGAAACCTTTAACTTGCCAGCGTGATATTGGTTGCATCTTGCATTGATTTCTAGCTTGTACTGCTTCTATTTTTTCGAAATTCCACTTATGACGAGACACTTTTAACATGGTAGAGATATATTGGTTTCATCTTTCATGTGGTGTCTAGCTTGCATTGCTTCTAACTTCTTGAAAATCCTTCTGCTTAGTTGACACATCATAGGTGTGAATATATCATGTGGTCCTGTTTTCGTACAAATTCCATCCTCGTATCATGTGTTTGCCTTACATCAAAGTGTTGTTCGTCAGTCATTCATGCATGAATGAGTTCTGAAGAGCGAATTTTATTCCTTTTTCTTGTCGGTTTGTCTTCACAATGCAAAATCAATACAGTGTAAGGAAGTTAGTAAGGCAATGGATGATGATGGTCCTTCTGAGCAACTGAAACAGAGGGTCTCTACAGATTCTACTCAGCCATCCTCCCAACAAGATTCGCAAGACAACGCAGGGCTAGACAGTCAACATAGTTGTGTAGATGATGAACAGATCTCCCCTACTCCACCATCACAGGTGCTTGCTCTAACTTTGCACTGTTATATGTGGTTGGATGTTGCGTATGATGTCTAGTTTGTATTGCTTCTAATTTTGTTGATTTGCATCTGCTTAGTTTACACATTATACATTTGAATATGACAGGTGTTCCTGTTTCTAGAACATACTAAATCTGTCTATCACACCATTTTCTTACGTCATAGTACTGTTGTGTATCCTGCAACAATCACTTACCATAAGACGCATTTAGCCTGGGAGTGTTATATACGTTGCATCTTGCATTGTCTTCTAGCTTCTACTGCTTCTAATTTGTTGAAATGGCACTTATGACGAGACACTTTCAAGAGTGATATTGGTTGCATGTTCATATGGTGCATAGCTTTCATTTCTTCTAATTTGTTGAAATGTCTTCTGCTTAGTGTTTTTCATACATATTCCATCCTCCTCTCATAGGTTTGAATATGCAATGCTGTCCTTTTTGTTCGTAAATACTCCGTCCTCCTCTCATGCGCTTGCCTTACATCAAAGTAGTCTTCGTCTGTATCATGCATCAATGAGTTATGCAGAGCCAATTTTATTCCTTTTCTTGTGGTTTTGACTTCAGAAGGCAATATGAAAAAAGAGGAAGGAAAAGAGTAAGTTAGCGGATGTTGGTGGTCCTCCGGACGAACGCAAACGGAGGCTCTCTAGATTTGCCACTTCTACTGCTACTGCAGTTGAAGTTCCATGTCTATATGATGACTCCATCTCCCCTACTCCACCATCGCAGGTGCTTGCTCTAACTTGACAGTGTGATAATTGGTTGCATGTTGCATATGGTGTATAGCTTGTATTTCTTCTAATTTGATTAAATTGCAGCTAGTGAGTTTATACGTTATACATGTGAATATGACATGCCTTTCTGTATCTAGAATACACTACATCTATCTATCACACCATGTTCTTACATCAAAGTACTGCTGTCGTGTATCCTACATCAATCACTTATGATGAGACACCTTTAACTTGGCAGTGTGATATTGGTTGCATCTTGCATTGATTTCTAGCTTGTACTGCTTCTATTTTTTCGAAATTCCACTTATGACGAGACACTTTTAACTTGGTAGAGATATATTGGTTTCATCTTTCATGTGGTGTCTAGCTTGCATTGCTTCTAATTTCTTGAAAATCCTTCTGCTTAGTTGACACATCATAGGTGTGAATATGTCATGTGGTCCTGTTTTCGTACAAATTCCATCCTCGTATCATGTGTTTGCCTTACATCAAAGTGTTGTTCGTCAGTCATTCATGCATGAATGAGTTTTGAAGTGCGAATTTTATCCCTTTGTCTTGTCGGTTTGACTTCACAATGCAAAATCAATACAGTGTAAGGAAATTAGTAAGGCAGTGGATGATGATGGTCCTTCTGAGCAACTGAAACAGAGGGTCTCTACAGATTCCACTCAGCCATCCTCCCAACAAGATTCGCAAGACAACGCAGGGCTAGACAGTCAACATAGTTGTGTAGATGATGAACACATCTCCCCTACTCCACCGTCACAGGTGCTTGCTCTAACTTTGCACTGTTATATGTGGTTGCATGTTGCGTATGATGTCTAGTTTGTATTGCTTCTAATTTTGTTGATTTGCATCTGCTTAGTTGACACATTATACTTGTGAATATGACACGTGTTCCTGTTTCTAGAACATACTAAATCTGTCTATCACACCATTTTCTTACATCATAGTACTGTTGTGTATCCTGCAACAATCACTTACCATAAGACACATTTAACCTGGGAGTGTGATATACGTTGCATCTTGCATTGTCTTCTAGCTTCTACTGCTTCTAATTTGTTGAAATGGCACTTATGACGAGACACTTTCAAGAGTGATATTGGTTGCATGTTCATATGGTGCATAGCTTTCATTTCTTCTAATTTGTTGAAATGTCTTCTGCTTAGTGTTTTTAATACATATTCCATCCTCCTATCATAGGTTTGAATATGCAATGCTGTCCTTTTTGTTCGTAAATACTCCGTCCCCCTCTCATGCGCTTGCCTTACATCAAAGTAGTCTTCGTCTGTATCATGCATCAATGAGTTATGCAGAGCCAATTTTATTCCTTTTCTTGTGGTTTTGACTTCAGAAGGCAATATCAAAAAAGAGGAAGGAAAATAGTAAGTTAGGGGATGTTGGTGGTCCTCCGAACCAACGCAAACGGAGGCTCTGTAGATTTGCCACTTCTACTGCTACTGCAGTTGAAGTTCCAAGTCTATATGATGACTCCATCTCCCCTACTCCACCATCGCTGGTGCTTGCTCTAACTTGACAGTGTGATAATTGGTTGCATGTTGCATATGGTGTATAGCTTGTATTTCTTCTAATTTGATTAAATTGCAGCTGGTGAGTTTATACGTTATACATGTGAATATGACATGCCTTTCTGTATCTAGAATACACTGCATCTATCTATCACACCATGTTCTTACATCAAAGTACTGCTGTCGTGTATCCTGCATCAATCACTTATGATGAGACACCTTTAACTTGCCAGTGTGATATTGGTTGCGTCTTGCATTGATTTCTAGCTTGTACTGCTTCTATTTTTTCAAAATTCCACTTATGACGAGACACTTTTAACTTGGTAGAGATATATTGGTTTCATCTTTCATGTGGTGTCTAGCTTGCATTGCTTCTAATTTCTTGAAAATCCATCTGCTTAGTTGACACATCATAGGTGTGAATATGTCATGTGGTCCTGTTTTCGTACAAATTCCATCCTCGTATCATGTGTTTGCCTTACATCAAAGTGTTGTTCGTCAGTCATTCATGCATGAATGAGTTCTGAAGAGCGAATTTTATTCCTTTTTCTTGTCGGTTTGACTTCACAATGCAAAATCAATACAGTGTAAGGAAATTAGTAAGACAGTGGATGATGATGGTCCTTCTGAGCAACTGAAATAGAGGGTCTCTACAGATTCCACTCAGCCATCCTCCCAACAAGATTCGCACGACAACGCAGGGCTAGACAGTCAACATAGTTGTGTAGATGATGAACAGATCTCCCCTACTCCACCGTCACAGGTGCTTGCTCTAACTTTGCACTGTTATATGTGGTTGCATGTTGCGTATGATGTCTAGTTTGTATTGCTTCTAATTTTGTTGATTTGCATCTGCTTAGTTGACACATTATACTTGTGAATATGACACGTGTTCATGTTTCTAGAACATACTAAATCTGTCTATCACACCATGTTCTTACATCATAGTACTGTTGTGTATCCTGCAACAATCACTTACCATAAGACACATTTAACCTGGGAGTGTGATATACGTTGCATCTTGCATTGTCTTCTAGCTTCTACTGCTTCTAATTTGTTGAAATGGCACTTATGACGAGACACTATCAAGAGTGATATTGGTTGCATGTTCATATGGTGCATAGCTTTCATTTCTTCTAATTTGTTGAAATGTCTTCTGCTTAGTGTTTTTAATACATATTCCATCCTCCTATCATAGGTTTGAATATGCAATGCTGTCCTTTTTGTTCGTAAATACTCCGTCCTCCTCTCATGCGCTTGCCTTACATCAAAGTAGTCTTCGTCTGTATCATACATCAATGAGTTATGCAGAGCCAATTTTATTCCTTTTCTTGTGGTTTTGACTTCAGAAGGTAATATCAAAAAAGAGGAAGGAAAAGAGTAAGTTAGGGGATGTTGGTGCTTCACCGGACCAACGCAAACGGAGGCTCTCTAGATTTGCCACTTCTACTGCTACTGCATTTGAAGTTCCAAGTCTATATGATGACTCCATCTCCCCTACTCCACCATCGCAGGTGCTTGCTCTAACTTGACAGTGTGATAATTGGTTGCATGTTGCATATGGTGTATAGCTTGTATTTCTTCTAATTTGATTAAATTGCAGCTGGTGAGTTTATACGTTATATATGTGAATATGACATGCCTTTCTGTATCTAGAATACACTGCACCTATCTATCACACCATGTTCTTACATCAAAGTATTGCTGTCGTGTATCCTGCATCAATCACTTATGATGAGACACCTTTATATTGCCAGTGTGATATTGGTTGCATCTTGCATTGATTTCTAGCTTGTACTGCTTCTATTTTTTCGAAATTCCACTTATGACGAGACACTTTTAACTTGGTAGAGATATATTGGTTTCATCTTTCATGTGGTGTCTAGCTTGCATTGCTTCTAATTTCTTGAAAATCCTTCTGCTTAGTTGACACATCATAGGTGTGAATATGTCATGTGGTCCTGTTTTCGTACAAATTCCATCCTCGTATCATGTGTTTGCCTTACATCAAAGTGTTGTTCGTCAGTCATTCATGCATGAATGAGTTCTGAAGAGCGAATTTTATTCCTTTTTCTTGTCGGTTTGACTTCACAATGCAAAATCAATACAGTGTAAGGAAATTAGTATGGCAGTGGATGATGGTGGTCCTTCTGAGCAACTGAAACAGAGGGTCTCTACAGATTCTACTCAGCCATCCTCCCAACAAGATTCACAAGACAACGTAGGGCTAGACAGTCAACATAGTTGTGTAGATGATGAACACATCTCCCCTACTCCACCATCACAGGTGCTTGCTCTAACTTGGCACTGTTATATGTGGTTGCATGTTGCGTATGATGTCTAGTTTGTATTGCTTCAAATTTTGTTGATTTTCATCTGCTTAGTTTACACATTATACTTGTGAATATGACACGTGTTCCTGTTTCTAGAACATACTAAATCTGTCTATCACACCATGTTCTTACATCATAGTACTGTTGTGTAACCTGCAACAATCACTTACCATAAGACACATTTAACCTGGGAGTGTGATATACGTTGCATCTTGCATTGTCTTCTAGCTTGTACTGCTTCTAATTTGTTGAAATGGCACTTATGACGAGACACTTTTAAGAGTGATATTGGTTGCATGTTCATATGGTGCATACCTTTCATTTCTTCTAATTTGTTGAAATGTCTTCTGCTTAGTGTTTTTCATACATATTCCATCCTCCTATCATAGGTTTGAATATGTAATGCTGTCCTTTTTGTTCGTACATACTCCGTCCTCCTAGCATGCGCTTGCCTTACATCAAAGTAGTCTTCGTCTGTATCATGCATCAATGAGTTATGCAGAGCCAATTTTATTCCTTTTCTTGTGGTTTTGACTTCAGAAGGAAATATCAAAAAAGATGAAGGAAAAGAGTAAGTTATGGGATGTTGGTGGTCCTCCAGACCAATGCAAACGGAGGCTCTCTAGATTTGCCACTTCTACTGCTACTGCAGTTGAAGTTCCAAGTCAATATGATGACTCCATCTCCCCTACTCCACCATCGCAGGTGCTTGCTCTAACTTGACAGTGTGATAATTGGTTGCATGTTGCATATGGTGTATAGCTTGTATTTATTCTAATTTGATTAAATTGCAGCTGGTGAGTTTATACGTTATACATGCGAATATGACATGCCTTTCTGTATCTAGAATACACTGCATCTATCTATCACACCATGTTCTTACATCAAAGTACTGCTGTCGTGTATCCTGCATCAATCACTTATGATGAGACACCTTTAACTTGCCAGTTTGATATTGGTTGCATCTTGCATTGATTTCTAGCTTGTACTGCTTCTATTTTTTCGAAATTCCACTTATGACGAGACACTTTTAACTTGGTAGAGATATATTGGTTTCATCTTTCATGTGGTGTCTAGCTTGCATTGCTTCTAATTTCTTGAAAATCCTTCTGCTTAGTTGACACATCATAGGTGTGAATATGTCATGTGGTCCTGTTTTCGTACAAATTCCATCCTCGTATCATGTGTTTGCCTTACATCAAAGTGTTGTTCGTCAGTAATTCATGCATGAATGAGTTCTGAAGAGCGAATTTTATTCCTTTTTCTTGTCGGTTTGACTTCACAATGCAAAATCAATACAGTGTAAGGAAATTAGTATGGCAGTGGATGATGGTGGTCCTTCTGAGCAACTGAAACAGAGGGTCTCTACAGATTCTACTCAGCCATCCTCCCAACAAGATTCACAAGACAACGTAGGGCTAGACAGTCAACATAGTTGTGTAGATGATGAACACATCTCCCCTACTCCACCATCACAGGTGCTTGCTCTAACTTGGCACTGTTATATGTGGTTGCATGTTGCGTATGATGTCTAGTTTGTATTGCTTCAAATTTTGTTGATTTTCATCTGCTTAGTTTACACATTATACTTGTGAATATGACACGTGTTCCTGTTTCTAGAACATACTAAATCTGTCTATCACACCATGTTCTTACATCATAGTACTGTTGTGTAACCTGCAACAATCACTTACCATAAGACACATTTAACCTGGGAGTGTGATATACGTTGCATCTTGCATTGTCTTCTAGCTTGTACTGCTTCTAATTTGTTGAAATGGCACTTATGACGAGACACTTTTAAGAGTGATATTGGTTGCATGTTCATATGGTGCATACCTTTCATTTCTTCTAATTTGTTGAAATGTCTTCTGCTTAGTGTTTTTCATACATATTCCATCCTCCTATCATAGGTTTGAATATGTAATGCTGTCCTTTTTGTTCGTACATACTCCGTCCTCCTAGCATGCGCTTGCCTTACATCAAAGTAGTCTTCGTCTGTATCATGCATCAATGAGTTATGCAGAGCCAATTTTATTCCTTTTCTTGTGGTTTTGACTTCAGAAGGAAATATCAAAAAAGATGAAGGAAAAGAGTAAGTTATGGGATGTTGGTGGTCCTCCAGACCAATGCAAACGGAGGCTCTCTAGATTTGCCACTTCTACTGCTACTGCAGTTGAAGTTCCAAGTCAATATGATGACTCCATCTCCCCTACTCCACCATCGCAGGTGCTTGCTCTAACTTGACAGTGTGATAATTGGTTGCATGTTGCATATGGTGTATAGCTTGTATTTATTCTAATTTGATTAAATTGCAGCTGGTGAGTTTATACGTTATACATGCGAATATGACATGCCTTTCTGTATCTAGAATACACTGCATCTATCTATCACACCATGTTCTTACATCAAAGTACTGCTGTCGTGTATCTTGCATCAATCACTTATGATGAGACACCTTTAACTTGCCAGTTTGATATTGGTTGCATCTTGCATTGATTTCTAGCTTGTACTGCTTCTATTTTTTCGAAATTCCACTTATGACGAGACACTTTTAACTTGGTAGAGATATATTGGTTTCATCTTTCATGTGGTGTCTAGCTTGCATTGCTTCTAATTTCTTGAAAATCCTTCTGCTTAGTTGACACATCATAGGTGTGAATATGTCATGTGGTCCTGTTTTCGTACAAATTCCATCCTCGTATCATGTGTTTGCCTTACATCAAAGTGTTGTTCGTCAGTAATTCATGCATGAATGAGTTCTGAAGAGCGAATTTTATTCCTTTTTCTTGTCGGTTTGACTTCACAATGCAAAATCAATACAGTGTAAGGAAATTAGTATGGCAGTGGATGATGGTGGTCCTTCTGAGCAACTGAAACAGAGGGTCTCTACAGATTCTACTCAGCCATCCTCCCAACAAGATTCACAAGACAACGTAGGGCTAGACAGTCAACATAGTTGTGTAGATGATGAACACATCTCCCCTACTCCACCATCACAGGTGCTTGCTCTAACTTGGCACTGTTATATGTGGTTGCATGTTGCGTATGATGTCTAGTTTGTATTGCTTCTAATTTTGTTGATTTTCATCTGCTTAGTTTACACATTATACTTGTGAATATGACACGTGTTCCTGTTTCTAGAACATACTAAATCTGTCTATCACACCATGTTCTTACATCATAGTACTGTTGTGTAACCTGCAACAATCACTTACCATAAGACACATTTAACCTGGGAGTGTGATATACGTTGCATCTTGCATTGTCTTCTAGCTTGTACTGCTTCTAATTTGTTGAAATGGCACTTATGACGAGACACTTTTAAGAGTGATATTGGTTGCATGTTCATATGGTGCATACCTTTCATTTCTTCTAATTTGTTGAAATGTCTTCTGCTTAGTGTTTTTCATACATATTCCATCCTCCTATCATAGGTTTGAGTATGTAATGCTGTCCTTTTTGTTCGTACATACTCCGTCCTCCTATCATGCGCTTGCCTTACATCAAAGTAGTCTTCGTCTGTATCATGCATCAATGAGTTATGCAGAGCCAATTTTATTCCTTTTCTTGTGGTTTTGACTTCAGAAGGCAATATCAAAAAAGAGGAAGGAAAAGAGTAAGTTAGGGGATGTTGGTGGTCCTCCGGACCAACGCAAACAGAGGCTGTCTAGATTTGCCACTTCTACTGCTACTGCAGTTGAAGTTCCCAGTCTATATGATGACTCCATCTCCCCTACTCTACCATCGCAGGTGCTTGCTCTAACTTGACAGTGTGATAATTGGTTGCATGTTGCATATGGTGTATAGCTTGTATTTCTTCTAATTTGATTAAATTGCAACTGGTGAGTTTATACGTTATACATGTGAATATGACATGCCTTTTTGTATCTAGAATACCCTACATCTATCTATCACACCATGTTCTTACATCAAAGTACTGCTGTCGTGTATCCTGCATCAATCACTTATGACGAGACTCCTTTAACTTGGCAGTGTGATATTGGTTGCATCTTGCATTGATTTCTAGCTTGTACTGGTTCCAATTTTTGGAAATTCCACTTATGACGAGACACTTTTTACTTGGCAGAGTGATATTGGTTGCATGTTTCATATGGTGTCTAGCTTGCATTGCTTCTAATTTCTTAGAAATCCTTCTGCTTAGTTGACACATCATAGGTGTGAATATGTCATGCCATCCTGTTTTTCGTACATATTCCATCCTCCTCATACGGTTGTCTTACATCAAAGTATTGCTCGTCTGTATCATGCATCAATGAGTTCTGAAGAGTGAATTTTCTTCTTTTGTGCTGTGGGTACGGCTTGACTTGGGACAGTCAAAAAAGAGCAAGGAAAAGAGTATGGTAGGGGATGCTGTTAGTCGTCGGGTGCAATGGAAAAGGAGCTTCCCTCAAGATTCTGCTGATACTTATAGTGCAGAAGAAGGTCAAAGTCCACCGGCTAAATCTACAAACACAGTATCCCCTGCCCCACCAGCTGCAGCACCTCCTTCCACAGTACCGATATCTCAACGAGTTACTCATTCGAATGCTCTACAAGTGGCATGTTCCCAAGCTGCCTTCCCACCTAACACTACTTCTGAAGCACTGCTGACTTTACAGGACTTGGCAAGATCAGATGAACCTCATGAGCATGAACACCAAGACGGTACGTGACCGAGTCAAGTTGCAGTTGCTTGCTCCTTTATATGTACTCTCACAGTTTGATGTGCACTAGCAATTTCCATATTCGTTGTTGAACTAGCACCTCATCGCAAGAGATAACAGACATCGGGGATAATGCTTGACAGGTTAACAAAATCTAAAGGAGGAGGAATGGAGATCAATTTTGAGGCAGGTTTAAAAAGGCCACGTGATGCTACAGAGTCATCCAAGTTAGTATCAGAGGCAGCCATTGCCGTTAGGTGTCATGCACATATCCTGCCAACATGGATCTAGTACAGGAATGACAAAGACGAATCCCAGTTTAACACTTTCCTTGACCATTTGTCCGTAAGTAATGTTATTCATCGCAATTTGTAATATTGTCTTGCTTTGTCCCATACTTTCTAGGTTGCTCCTAATGAGACTACCATTCTTTTTTCAACAGATGAGGTTCAAGATGGATCCAAAAGATGATGCAACCAAACAAGCATGCACTCATGTTTTTCAGTCTGCTCTGCGACAGTATCGGTATCACCTTAGAAAAACTCACTTTGAAGGCAAGGCTAACAATGAAATCGCCCAAACATCTCCAGTAGAATATATTACGGACGAAGACTGGACAACCCTTGTTAAACACTGGTCTGATCCGAAGTATCAGGTAGGGTATATGTATGTGATCAAATCACATATTGAACTCGTATTTACGTATGTGCCTAACAAGTCTATCTTTTTCTAGGCTAACTGTTTGAAGAATAAGACCAATTGTTCTAAAGTGAAATTCCAATAGACAACAGGATCTCGTAGCTATATTGCACACTGCGAGGCTCTTGTAAATAGCTGCTATTTCCTCCTTTTTGTTATGCCATATTATCGTATCTATATTGACTTGTTCCAAATACAGAGGAAAGCCCGTGCGGACCAAAAAGAACCTGAACCAAATGTAGTGCAAATCTTCAAGGATTGTCACACCAGCAAGATGAAGGGCATGACTACACCAGTCCAAGCCGCTGTTGTAAGTCCTTACTCCTCATGCCTTTGAACTACTTGTTACTGTGATGTGTTCATTTAACTGCTTGGTTTGCAGCCAATGTCAGTTACTCTGTTCACTTTTATACACAGTTGTCTTAACGTATCATTTCACCTTACATGGTCTTGATCTGTAATCTAGTTGTGATCTAGTTGTGATGTTCACGTGTCCACACAATGATACAATAGCCTGTTTGTTTGATATCTATTTGCCCATGATATGAATGATGTCATACTATGTTCATCGTATTTTACACCGTGTCTCTTTATCCTTAGATAGATGTCAATAAATGTGAGGAAATAGACAATACATTAGGCATGCATGCTACATGGACATATGTTCCGAACGTGATTTTATTATGTACTTACCACTAAAATACATGCTAAAGTATTACAGTGGTTCACCAAAATAAGTTATGTATGTCTCATTAGTAACTTCTTATCTGATACACTAATCTACAAAATTCAAACTTTCAGTAAGCTATGGAACAAATGATTGAATAGCCACAACCTCCTGAAGGTGACGAGGCTACCACAGGCACAATGTCACCTCTTGCTATAGTGCATCAGTATCTCTCCACTAACAGTGCAAAAAGAACCTTCCTGAGTAATTCTGGGTTGGTTGTTAAGGTAACCTCATCTAAACCGCCTACTGAACAAAATCCTCTGGCTAGACAGAGTGATATATCTGTGCTCCAGACACAAGTCCAATCCCTAATGGAGGTCATTTCTGAAACAAGAATAGTGGTTGAAAAATGTCGTCAAGATATGATTGGTTTTGAAACCAGACTATCGGACATTTGCTTCATTGTTCAAGAGGAATGGCGCAAAAAAGGGGAAGGTCATGCTGCTCCATCGGATTCTACAGCCTGAAACATTACCACTCTGCTGAAATGATCTCTACTTCTATACATCTCATGGTGTATTTATCTGCAAGGACTGTAAACTTTTATGCCAACAGGCCTTTTGTTGTATGGCTGTAATTTATTTTGTTGCGATACAACATTTATCCTGCTGCCAAAGGCCGTAGAGATTAGCAAGCTATTTTTGTATAGTGTAGGTTTATTTTTAGTAATGTATTCGGCATCATTGGTCTCCTTTAGGCCGAAAGCATCGCAGGAGCCCAAAGGGCCAATATTTGTCCAGTGCACAACTAGAATGGAGATAAAAATGATTACAGGCCGTATTTGGTATTTAGCCCACAGAAAATAACTGGGCCGAAATCAGCGTAAGCTCTTCTTATTTCTGATAGTTCCATTGGTAGGCCCGTGACCCTAGTGGGCCATTAACAGGCCTAAACATAATATGGGCCCATTGTATTAACGGGCTGTTAACATGTCTAAATATCACGCGGGCCTCATTTGGCCCATAAATGACACGGGCCATTAACAGGCCGAATCACAGATTGGGCCTTCATTGGGGCAGTATATATCTAGGGCTTGTAGCAGGCCGAAAGATGATTGGGCCTAAAATGTGCCAAATAGCCCACTGGTCATTAGCAAGCCGAAATTTAGCTCAGCCCAAGGTGGCCCATTTACATGGCGGATCATTAACAGGCCGAAAGTCAGCACGGGCCACAATTGCGCCGACCTACTAGACGGGCCTTTAACAGGCCGAAAGTGCTGGCGGTCTGGATTTGTGTCATTGAGGATATGGGCTGTTAATAGGCCCGAAGTGACGTCGGGCTACATATGGCCCATGGGTTGCGTCGGAAGTTAACAGGCCGAAAGTCGGACCGGGCCGAAAATGGCCCAGTTCCATCATGGTCAGTTTATGGGCCAAAAGTTTCATAGGGCCACATATGGGCCAAAATGTAGCAGGACCTTAAATAGGTCGGAAACACACTAGGCCGTAATTGGGCCCAAATACAAAGTGGACGGTTAACAGGCCGGAAGTGACCATGGGCCGCAATGATGAGTAATCTAAAACAGGTCGTTGATGGGCCGATTTGACACTATTCAAACAGGCCTTACCAGCAAATGGGCCGTGTGCAACCAGGCCATTAATGGGCCAGCCCACTAACATTGACTGGGCCAGCCCGCTAACTTTGACTGGGCTAGCCCTTTTAACCTAAATGGGCCACTGTTGGGCCTTGCCACGTGTCAATGTTCCATACGCGCGTATTGTCCATTGGATGGTTGACATCTGTTGCGACATCGAGCTGACACGTGGATCTGTTGGCGAATGAGAATTTTACACGTGGAAAATCGTCATTGGTCTGGGCTGTTAACGGGTTATCGGATCCAAACCGGAACCCGATAGCTTAACGGCGACCAGTTACGATGGATGCCACGTGTCGGTTACCCTTGACGAAAACACTTCCATGACACGACATTTATCGTCATGGAAGTGGACACTTCCGTGATGACAATTTTAGTATTGTCATGGAACACTTCTATGATAGCATAGGTATGACTATCTTGATTCTGTCATAGAATCGTTACGGATGTACATGCATGACAGAAAACTTGACCTACTGTGACAAAGACGTATCATCACGGAAGTGTTATTTTTGTAGTGGTAGTATGGATAGTAGATATAGGTTTTTGTAATCTGAAAGTATAAAAACAGCAAGGTAGCAAGTAGTAAAAGTGAGCACAAACGGTATTGCAATGCTTAGAAACAAGGCCTAGGGTTCATACTTTCACTAGTGCAATCTCTCAACAATGCTAACATAATTGAATCATATAACAATCCCTCAACGTGCGACAAAGAATCACTCCAAAGTTTCTATCGAAGAACGTAGGATGAAAACGTGTATCAACCTATGTGCCCAGATTACCCCAATGTCACCACGGGAATCCACAAGTTGAATACCAAAACATACATCAAGTAACTCAATAGAATACCCCATTGTCACCATGGGTATTGAAAGCACATTTGCTCCCTTGGTGGTTTTGGTAATTTATGCCAACATACATATTGTTGGACTAATGTTTTTATCTAGTGAATTTCAGACAAGTTCAACAATGGCGTGGTAGGGACAAGAGGGCGTGGAACCCCTTCAAAATGCTAAGGACAAGGATTGGCAAAAGATCAAGACTCTACATTTTTGGTTTAGTGATCCAAGATCACATTGAGTCCATAGGAAAGCCAATACTATTAAAAGGGGATGAGGTGTTGCTTAATGGTCTTTTTGCTCAAGTGCTTAGTGACAGTACTCCTAAACCCTCAACCACTCTCTCTACCCAAATATGCCCAAAACCCACATTCCAACTCGGCCCCACCGAAATTTCCTATCCGGAGCCACCGAGTTCACCTAGACTTAGCCACTGCCAAAACCCTAACAAATCGGATTCACCGAAATGGATCTCGGTCCCACCAAGATTGCCTTGCCAACTCTCTGTGATCATTTACACCTACTTCGGTCTCACCGAGTTTTGCAAATCGGTCTCACCGAGATGGCTTGCCAACTCTCTATTGCCTTGTTGCTTCACTTCGGTCCTACCGAGTTGATGCAATCGGTGCCACCGAGATGAGGTTTGCCCTAGCCATTGCACTTCGGTCCATCCGAGTTGTCTGTGTCGGTCCCACCGAGATTCCTAAAGTTCATATCTTTTACACACTTCGGTGCTACCAAGATTATGGTTTCGGTGCCACCGAGTTGGGTCAAAAGTGTGTAACGGTTGAATTTTGTGTGGAGGCTATATATACCCCTCCACCACCTCCTTCTCAGTAAGGAGAGCCATTAGAACGTGCCTACAATTCCACCATACATTTTATGAGAGAGAGCCACCTACTCATGTGTTGAGATCAAGCTATTCCATTCCTACCATTTGAATCTTGATTTCTAACCTTTCCCAAGTTGCTTTCCACTCAAATTCTTCTTCCACCATAGCCAAATCTGTGAGGAGTTGTTTGAGTGCTAGGAAGACTATCATTTGAAGCACAAGAGAAAGGAGTTCATCAACAACACACCGTCTATTACCTTTTGGAGAGTGGTGTCTCCTAGATTGGTTAGGTGTCACTTGGGAGCCTCCGACATGATGAGGAGTTGAACCAAGGAGTTTGTAAGGGCAAGGAGATCGCCTACTTCGTGAAGATCTACCCCGAGTGAGGCTAGTCCTTCATGGACGTAAGCCATGGTGGAATAGACAAGGTTGCTTCTTCGTGGACCCTTCGTGGGTGGAGCCCACCGCGGACTCGCGCAGCCGTTACCCTTAGTGGGTTGAAGTCTCCATCAACGTGGACGTACGATAGCACCACCTATCGGAACCATGCCAAAAACCACCGTGTCTTCATTGCGTTTGATCTTCCATACTCTACCTCTCTACATTCCGTACTTTTGCATGCTTTATTATTTCCGCTGCTCAATCTCTAGATATGCATGTGTAGAAAGTATTGGAGTGATCTTAACTTATGCCAAAATCTGCCTAAGTTCCAAGAGAAATTAAAATCTGCAACTTTGGTTGGTTAAGTGTCTATTCACCCCCCCCTCTAGACCAATCTCCTCGATCCCACAGGTATCCACATGCAAGACATACATCAAGTAATCTCAAATCCAATATTCAATCCAACATAACGGAACCTCAAAAAGCAAGACTCAATTCATCAGAAGAAGATAAAGAGGGAAGAAACACCATATGATCCAACTATATTAACAAAGCTCGCAGTACATCAAGATCGTGCCAAATCAAGAGATCAAACACATAGCTACTGGTACATGCCCTCAGCCCCGAGGGTGAACTACTCCCTCCTCGTCATGGAGACCGCCGGGATGATGAAGATGGCATTCAGTGATGATTCCCCCCTCCGGCAGAGTGCCGGAACTGGGCTCCGGATGAGATCGCTTCGGAACAGAGGCTTGTGGTGGTGGCGTGGAAGTTCTCGGTTTCTTTCTTGGGTTTTGGTTTTTATAAGAATTTTCAGCGTTGGATTCACGCCTGGGGGCCCCACGAGGGAGCAACAAGCCTGCCCGATACACCCTGGGGGGGAGGGCGCGCCCCCAGGCTTGTCGCATCCTCGTGGCTCTTCTGGTCTTTCCATGAAGCTTCAGGGGTCTCTTTTGGTCCATAAAAAAATCACCGTAAATTTTCAGCCCATTCCAAGAACTTTTATTTTTGCACAAAAAACAACACCACGGTAGTTCTACTGAAAACAACGTCAGCCCGGGTTAGTTCTAATCAAATCATACCAAAACCGTATAAAATTGTTGCATACATGGCATGAATACTTCATAAATTAAAGATACGTTGGAGATGTATCAGCCCCTGTGTCTACTTTTATCATATATTAAAATCGAAAAATACCTTGCTGCAATTTATTTACTTTTATTTTATTTTGCAATTTACTTTTCTATCTATCACTATCAGAATTAATCCTTGCAAATAACCGCTAAGGAGATTGACAACCCTCTTATTTGCGTTGGGTGCAAGTGTTTGCTTTTGTGTGTGTAGGTGCTGCTAACAAGGTTCTATGTGGTTCTCCTACTGGATTGATAACCTTGGTTCTTAACTGAGGGAAATACTTATCTCTACTATACTGCATCATCCTCTCCTCCTCAGGGAAATCCCAACGCAGTTCACAAGTAGCAGTATCAAGCATACAAAACCCCGCCATTCGTTACTTCATGTTCTTCCTTGCCAATACTATTTTCGGTAGGGAGAACATCGGGGGCATGTCGAGCTATGACATGTGTGTGCTACACATAGCACTCCACCCCCAACTATACTCCCAAGCCTAACATGGGAGCTTTTTTGATGCACCACCTCGGCTGGCAGCACAAGCAGCCGAGGGGCATTGTTGTTGTGGGAGGCATAGTGAATCGGCTTGCCGAGCACTTTGGCCTCGATGTTGACGAGATGCAGCACGTCCCAGGTCCTACAGTGTTCAACCGTAGGATCATGACTAACATACATTTTATTGGGCCTCTGGAAGGGGAGCATTGTTACAAATGCCCCCTACCTACCTCTGAGACTACAGATGTGTGTTTTGCTTTGTCACAAGCTTTTACTGTTTCTATGCGTGATATGTGGTTGCTCTCCATTGATGAAATCAATGAGTACAGGCACGCAGCCGGGTTCAGGAACAATGTTCAACCCAAGCCCGCTCCTGAGTGGGATGCCGCAGCAGCAGGGCATGCCCACGACTGGGATGCATGGGGCAATGCGCCCCAATATGCACCCAACTTTCCACCACAGCCTGCACCGCAGGTTCACTTTGGGCAGCCACGCGACTATGTGCCTAGGGTTGAGTTTCAGCAGGTGCAGAAGCAGGTAAGAGGGATCCACACGGACCTCCGTGAGGCCAACAACAACATTAACCTACTTAGTGGGAACATGCAGTCCCTCTTTTCCTTTTGGCAACCACACCCTGGCGCAGGAGGTCAATCCTCTAATGGCCCCTCTCAGATGCAGTGGCTACACTTTGGCCAGAGGGGTAACGATGACGAGGACATGGACTAGAGAGCCAAGGCTTGGGGAACTCATCCCCTAGTTATCCATGCATGCATATTTATGTTTCTTCTTTTTCTTTTGTTTTTGTTCTTAGCATGTTTATTTTTAGTTTGCATAATAAAATGAAAAGCAAGCTTTGCTCTTGCCTTGTTGGAATTCTCTTCGTTTGTTTTTGTTTCTTCGAGCCTGTCGGATGTGGGGCTCCAAGGACCCTGGTTCAAACACTAGGGGCCTGCTCGCTACCTATCGAGTAGACGGTAACCGTGGCGAGGCTACGGTGAGCAGAGCATGACAAGAGTGCACACAAACGCAAAGCATGGTAGGGACACGGGTAGCTACCCAGGTTCAGGCCACCGAGCGGTGTAAAACCCTACTCCTGCTTAGTTGGGATTGCTGTGGTGAAAGTGCTCCTGTGTACAAGGTAGAAGAAGGAGGAATTGGTCGACCCCCTCTACGGTGGTAGCACTGCCCCTTTTATAGCTGCCTTGGTCCTCTTCCCCCGAAAATATTGGCGGGAAGGGTTGCCACACAACGGCAGTTCAAAGGGGGACAGGCGCTCAGTCTTATCCTGATAAAAGCGGTCTTCGTCAACAAAGAAGCCGTCCATGGCAGTTCAAAGGGGGACAGGCGCTCGGCGATGACATCTGCCCTGGCGCACCTCGTCATCGTGGTCTTCATACACCAAAGTGGCAAACTTTGGGACTTGCTTTGGAGGAGGCAGCTACAGCTGCTCCCTTATCACCAAAGGGGAGACCTCCACTGACCGCGCCTGCTGGCACGGCCCCTATCGCCGTCGTCCTGCGCAGGCGCGTCACCCACGTGGTGGTCACGCAGCCGCGCGACCAGCATAACGCGGCTACCACGCGCGGAGGGCCTAGTGGGAAACCACCTCTCAAGGGGGCCTCACGAGGCTGCCTGCCGCGAAAGGTTATCTTCGGCGGTGCCTCCCCACGTGGAGAGGGCCCTCGTGAGGCTGGAGCCTCGCGAGGCATCTTGCTTCGCGGCGCCCATGGCTAGGCCGCCTCTTGAGCTCTTCGCTAGGTGTTGCTTCCTGGGCCGTAGGCAGACGACCCGTGGTACCCTGGTTCCCACTAGGCCGATAGTAGCCCCCGGGCCCACGACGCGCACGTTTCCGCCCATTGGGAACAAAACGGCGGGGGGCCTAAGTAGACTGCCGGGCCCAAGCACGGACACGTGGCGCACGATGGAACGTGGATGGCCCCCACTACCCCCACTACGCCTGGGTAACCGCTCGCCCGGCCATAAAACTGACCTGCGCAGGGCATGGCGTCATCATTGCCTTCCTTCTGCTCCACTCGCCTCCCTTCCGCACTGCCCATTACAATCCTTCTCCTCTCGCTCCCAAGTTTCCTTACATCCATGGCTCCCGTCGGCAAGAAAGGCAAGGTGACGGCTGCGGCCGCGGCTCCGGCCCCGGCGGACCTGGAGCCAGCCCTGCTGCGATCCATCGTCCTCAACGAGGAGGGGATGGACAAGGTGCGGCCCTTGACCGCCTGCGACCACAATGAGTGGAAGGCAACGAAGATCTGGCCGGCCTCGCGCGCGACCGGCGGCCTAGAGGCAACGACCTTCCCCTTCTTCCTCCACTCCGTCTTCGCCGGCCTGGTACCTCCCTTCTCCGATTTCTTCTGCGCCATCCTCGCCCACTATCAGATCCACGCTCTCCACCTTCAACCCAACGCCATCGTCCTCCTCGCCATCTTTGCCTTCCTTTGTGAGGGCTTCCTGGGTGTGATGCCCTCCGTGGCCCTCTTCTGCACCTTCTACAGCCTGCGGGTGTCCGCGGGGAACCAGCGCTCCGGATGCGTCTCTTTTCGCATGGTCGACGGGATGGCCGGCAGCATCATCCCCATGAAGATCACGAAGAAGTTGGAAGTCTACCCGGTGCGTTGGATCTAAATGGACGTAGGTCAGTTCAGCCCCCTCCTGCTGACTCCGGCAGCCCCCGCCGTGAAGAGCTCTAGATGGGAGCACACGAAGCTCTCCGACGATAGGCTGGCGCTGCTCATGGAGAGGATGAGGGAGCCAAAGGCCGTGAAGCACACAGGGCCCATGGTCGCCAGGGCGTTCGTGCGCCGGTGCATTGTCCCCCTCCAGAAGCACTTAGGCCCGGTGTGGACCCGCACCGACGCCCAGGACCAGATGGGGCTGAGCATCGACAACCTCACGATGCCGGTGTTCGAGGAGGTCATGAAGATCCTGTTTGCCGATGAGGTAGGGAATGTGCCTGAGGCCGCGTACCCTCTGTACCGCTACACCAACCAGGACGAGATCATCAATGAGATGCCGCGGTTCGATCAGTGGGGCCTGGTCCCTGAAGGCCACGAGGGGCCTCACGACAACCTCCTTGTGGTGGTGCCCGGCTCAGGCAGCCGCGATGACGCCGAGGCCTCGTCAAGCGCCGTGGAGGAGAGCAATGGCGGGGCGGCCCCGTGAACCCGCCGCCAACTGCTGGCCGAGCTCAGCGACGACGGTGATGACGATGAAGACCGGTTCATGGTCGTGCCCTCCCGGCCCACGAGGATGGGGGGCAAAGGGAGCACCAGCGCGGAGAACGGCGAGCCTCACGCGGAGAAGACTGGCACCGGCGGCAAGGCCGCCGAGCCCCTCGCGGAGAAGACCGGCACCGGCTTGGTAGAATAGGACCCCGGCAGGCCCCGCGCTGAGCCCTCCAAAGGGAACGTGAGCGGGCCTCGCGGTAGCGACAGCGGCAGCAGCCTGCCGCTGAAGCTGAGGAAGAGACGTAGGGTTCCCAACGATGAGTGAGTCTTTTGTCTTGTTCCCTTTTTCTTGGAGTCTTGATTTCTGCTTCTCGAGGTCCGGGCCTGAGCCCTCACGTCACCCAGGGAGCCCACGAAGAAGAAAACGAAGGCCCTCGACTCGAGGGGGGCCACGGCATCCACCATAGGCGCTGAGGAGCATGAGGAATCCACCCGCCGCCCCGAGGCTAAGACGGGGCGCGCGGAGGTGGAAGAGGAGCATGAGGCTCCTCCCGAGCCGCGCGTGGACTTGCCTCTGCCGGCTGGGGATAGCGAGCTTTGGGAAGTGGCCTCCGGAGGAGTCGTACCGCCAGAGGCACCTGGCATGGGAGGCGATGTGGCGATGGTGGAGGCTGAAGAGCTGATCCCTCCGCCAAGCTCCACCCCCGCCAAGGAGACCGAGGCCGCTGAAGGAGCCACGGCGAGCCCCCGACAGTCACCAGCGCGCGGGGCTCCCGGCGCGGGCACGATGAGCCCGCGGAGCGTGCCGGGGCAGCAAGCCGAGCGGGAGACCACGGTGAGCCCGACACTGTTGACAGGGGACGTGGATCCAACGGGGAGCACGGACACGGAAGCCTGGAGGGGGTCCGGCGCCGGGTCTTCGCAGGCCATGACGGTGGAGGGCGGCGCCGAGCCGCCCACCGGTTGGGCCCTGCAGCTTGTAAGCAGCAGCGCCGTACTCAAGCGCGGGGCCCTGCAGGGCGCCAGGGCGGCCCTTGACACGCTTGAGGCGGATCTTCAGGTGGAGGAGACGCGCCTCATCGAGGAGCGCCAGCGCCTCGCGGAGGGGTGGTGACGGCTCGACGTGGCCATCAAGCTGGGCCACCGGCAGGACGACACCGCATGAGAGCGGCGCAACAAGGCCACCCAGGACGCCAAGGAGATCATTGAGAGCACCGTCAGGGACATCAAGGAGGCCGACAGGCGGCGCGAGGAGGCGGAGGCCCACATGAAGGTGCTCCGGGAGCAGGCCGCTGCTAGGGAGACGCGCCTCATTGAGGAGCGCCAGCACCTCGCGGAGGGGTGGCGCCAGCTCGACGTGGCCATCAAGCTGGGCCATCGGCAGGATGACACCGCGCGAGAGTGGTGCGAGAAGGCCACCCAGGATGCCAAGGAGATCGTTGAGAGTGCAGTCAGGGACGCCGAGGAGGCCGCCAAGCGGCGCGAGGAGGCGGAGGCCCATGTGAAGGTGCTCCAGGAGCAGGACGCCGCCAGGAAGCAGGGACGCCATCGCAGCTCTCGAGGGGCAGCTTGCCTCCCGCGAGGGCAAGCCCATGAAGCGTGAGGAGGCCCTTGCGCTCTGTGAGGGGGACGCCGAGCTTCGGGATCGGGAGCTCGCGAGGACAGCGACCGAGCAGGAGACTGAGCGCGAGTGCCTGGCGACGCTCGACCATGAGGTGGCGGCCGCCCAAGCCTCCTACGACCAATGCCTCGCCAAGGCCAACTCCCAGCTAGCCGAGAAGGACAAGAAGATCCAGGCGGATGCTGATGCCAAGTCCAGGAACGAGCGCGTAGCGCTCGCCAAGGACTACAGCAAGAAGTTAAAGCTCCAACAGGATCGCTTCACCAAGAAGCGGGGCGAGGTCACGGATGAGATCTCCAGCCTCATGAGGCAGGTGAAGGAGGTGGGGGCTGCCTAGCAGCAGGCGCTGAAGGCCAAGGCAGACGCCAAGGAGGAGCTGGCATCCCTGCAGGCGCAGGTAGGCGGCGTCTCCAAGGTCGTCGAGAAGGCCAACGATGAGGCGGCTCGAGCGCAGGAGCGACAGCATGAGCGCACGAAAATGTTCCGTGCCCTCGTGCAGTGGGCCATCACCGCCCTTTCCAGCTTCTCCGTCGAGCGGCTTGAGGACCCCCTCGAGGAAGACGATGCCGGCTATCTCACTTCTTCACCAAGCTCGTGCAGAGGCTGGAGGACGGAGCCGCGCGGATGAACGGCATCATCGAGGAGGAGTGCCGCGACCTCCTGAGCTAAGCGGCGATGCGGGTCTTCAGCAACTCTTCCACGCCGATGCCGCCTTCGACTTCGATTGGGTGATGAGCCCTGTCCCGCCGGAGCTTCGCGACGGGCTCGAGAAGGAGGTGCGGGAGCACGTGGAGGCCCTAGTCCAGAAGTTCTCCCACGGCAGCGAGAGCTCTGGCGAGGGCGTCAGCGATGGCAGCGGCGACGACGACGGCGGAGACAATGATGGCGGCAACAGCGCCTCGTCCCCTTAATCCCCTCTCCTCTTTCCTTTTCTCTTGTCATGTATCAGAGTAGATGTAGCCCTGTTGGGGCATGAAGACATGGCTTTTGCGACTAAGTTAAGTACTTAATGCTTTGCTGCAATTTATGCTCCTTGTGAGGCATCCTCGTGAGGCCTGTCTTTCCTTTTACATGCTTTCACACTCTACGTCACTAGGACCCAGCCCCGAGCGTGCTACGACAGTCGCTGGTATGCTAGGACGCGTGCCTAGACAAGGCTAGAGGGTGTAGGGCTCTGCGAGGTCGTAAGGGCTCCCGAGGCACGATGCTCAGGAAGCCCCCCTTTGACATGCAAGCAGCTCGCGCAAAGGAAAATACACTAACACTCAGCAAGGTTGCGAGGGAGAGAGAGTTCGAGAGGCTCTAAGGAAAGGTCGTGAGGCGTTTAGACTTAGCTTTTTTCGCGGGGCATGAGGCTTGGCGCGCCGCGGCTTGCGGGGTGCGCCTCGCGAGGCACTCGCTCGTGAGGCCTCCCACTGGCACTTGATGGAGATGGGTGCCGCAAGTTGCCTCGTGAGGCAGTGCTCGTGAGGCTTCCTGCGGGCTCCTTGAAGTGGCGATGCGCCGTGGGTCACCTCGCGAGGCAACGCTCGTGAGGCCTTCTATGTGCCCTGTTTCTGCAACAGCCGTATTCCTCAAGTTTTACAAGTAGTGCAGCGGTGCACGCTTGATAGTTCGCTCATGGGTGTCGCGCGAGGAGACAAATCACCAAGGACCTTGGTGAGGTGACGTGCATAGGAGCAGGCCCGCGAGCCAGAGCTCAGTCACTTGGGTTTAGCGGCGCTGCTGGGACTGACCCAAGCGCAGGCACCGTGTCCAGCCCCCGCTCGCGTGATACGCGGGAGGGAAATCACGAGCACGCACAGCTGAAGTAATTTGCTTAACAAGCACACATATTACTTAGAAAATAAAACTTTACTGCTGCATAAAAAAGGGGTTCATTACACAACCAAAAAGATAAGGCTGCCTTGATGCGCACGGAGCAGTGCTACTTGTAGACTGCGTTGTTATTTCCCCGAAGAGGAGTGGATGATGCAGTATAGTAGAGATAAGTATTTCCCTCAATTAAGAACCAAGGTTATCAATCCAGTAGGAGAACCACGCAAAATCCCTTTAGCAGCACCTGCACACACAAAAGCAAACACTTGCACCCAACGCAAATAAGAGGGTTGTCAATCCTCTTAGCGGTTATTTGCAAGGATTAATTCTGATAGTGATAGATAGATAAACTAAAATACTAAATAAAATAAATGTAAATAAATTGCAGCAAGGAATTTTTGGTTTAAATATATGATAAAAGTAGACCCGGGGGCCATAGTTTTCACTAGTGGCTTCTCTCTCGAGCGCAAAACATACAGTGGGTAAACAAATTACTGTTGGGCAATTGATAGAAAAGCAAATAATTATGACGGATTCATGGCAATGATCATGTATATAGGCATCATGTCCGAGACAAGTAGACCGACTCCTTCCTGCATCTACTACTATTACTCCACCCATCGACCGCTATCCAGCATGCATCTAGGGTATTAAGTATGAAATAGAGTAACGCCATAAGCAAGATGACATGATGTAGATAAAGTAAACTCAAGCAATATGATTAAACCCCATCTTTTTATTCTTAATTGCAACAATACAAATATGTGTCATGTCCCTTTCTGTCACTGGGATTGAGCACCGCAAGATTGAACCCATCACAAAGCACCTCTCCCATTGCAAGATAAACCAATCTAGTTGGCCAAACCAAATCGATAGATCCGAGAGAAATACAAAGCTATAGTAATCATGCATAAAATAGTTCAGAGAAGACTCAAATATTTCTCATGAATAATCTGATCATAAACTCACAATTCATCGGATCCCAACAAACACACCGCAAAAGAAGATTACATAGGATAGAACTCCAAGAACATCGAGGAGAACATGGTATTGAAGATCAAAGAGAGAGAAGAAGCCATCTAGCTACTAGCTATGAACCTGTAGGTTTGTGGTAAACAACTCACACATCATCGGAAGGGCAGCAAGGTTGATGAAGAAGCCCTCCGTGAACGATTCCTCCTCTGACAGAGTACCGGAAAAGGCCTCCAGATGGGATCGCGGAAGAGCAGAGGCTTGCGCCAGTGGAAAGGTTTTCTCTTCTGTCCCTCTGGTATATTGGGAATATTTGGGAATTTATAGCGCTGGAATTCGGTAGGAGAGGCTACGAGAGACCCACAAGCCTGGGGGGCGCGCCCTCCGAGCTTGTGGCTCCCTCGTGGCTCCTCTGGTCTTCTCCCAAAGCTTCGTGGGTCTCTTCTGGTTCAGAAAAAATTAATCCAAAGTTTTTTTCTCGTTTGGACTCTTTTTGATAATGATTTTCTGAAAAGACAAAAACAAGCAAAAATCAACAACTGGCACTGGGCATTGGGTTAATAGGTTAGTCCCAAAAAATGATATATAATGGCATATAATTGTATATAAAACATCCAAGATTGATACTATAATAGCATGGAACAATCAAAAATTATAGATACGTTGGAGACGTGTCAAGCAGCTTGAGGATGTAGTGGCCATGCGGCGCCCTCAAGTAAACAGTCCGCCATGTCTGAGAATGGGGCCCCACTGGGTTGTGGGTGGGAGCTCTCGCGGCCTCAGCAAGCCCCACAAAGAGAGGCTCCGGAGCATGTATAGCTCCACTTCGCTCGTGCCCGTGAGGTCACGGGTAGAACTTGCGGAGGTGTTCGATGTTCCATGCGTTTGGTACCGAAACACCCTCGTCCATCTCCAGCCATGCTGCGCCAGGGCGGGAAACGTGCACGACCTTGAACGGGCCTTCCCACATGGGCGAGAGCTTGTGGAGTCCTTCCCTGGAGAGGATCCTTTGCAGGACAAGATCGCCAGCTTTAGGGGTGCTGGGGCGTATGTTGCGGCTGTGGTAGCGACGTAGCACCTGCTGATACCGGGCGGCGCGGATGGCGACCCGGCGACGTGCCTCCTCGAGGAGGAGCAGAACAGCCTCCTGCAGGCCATCCTGGTGAGCCTCGTCGAAGGCGAGGAACCACGGGGACCCGTGCTTGAGCTCAGTAGGAAGGACCGCTTTCGCCCCGTAGACGAGGAAGAAGGGTGTTTCACCGGTAGGCTTGGTCGCTGTTGTGTGGATCGACCATAGCATGAACTGGAGTTCGTCGAGCCAGCCTTTGAAGCACGAACTGGAGTTCGTCTTGAGGCCCTTGAGGACCTCTGCGTTTGCATGCTCAGCCTGGCCGTTGCTTCGCGGGTGCGCCACAGAGGCGTAGCAGATCTGCGTGCCAAGGCTGGCACAGTATGACTTGAAGAGGCCGCTGGTGAACTGTGAGCCGTTGTCAGTGATGATGCGGTTGGGGACGCCGAAGCTGCACACGAGGACCTTGATGAACTTGATGGCCGACCATGCCCGGATGGAGCGGACGGGCTCCACTTCCGCCCACTTGATGAACTTATCGATGGCGTCGTAGAGGTAGCGGTAGCCGCCGGCTGCGCGTGGAAAGGGGCCCAGGATGTCCAGCCCCCAGACCACGAAGGGCAATGGCCTGGAGCCCTTGCGCCGGCTGTTGGATTTGCTTGACGTGGAACTGGCATATTTCGCAGGATTGGACGAACTCAGTGGCGTCTTGAAGTGCCGTGGGCCTGTAGAAGCCACTGCGAAATACCTTGCCGGGGAGAGTGCGCGATGAAGAGTGATGGCCGTAGTCTCCACCATGTATGTCGGTGATACGTCTCTGTCATATCTATAATTTTTGATTGTTTCATTCCAATATTCTACAACTTTCATATACTTTTGGCAACATTTTATATTATTTTTGGGACTAACATATTGATCCAGTGCCCAGTGCCAGTTCCTGTTTTCTGCTTGTTTTTTGTTTCATAGAAATCCATATCAAACAAAGTCCAAATGTGATAAAATTTTACGGAGAATTATTTTGGAATATATGTGATTTTTGGGAGGTGGAATCAACGCAAACGGAGGCCCACGGCCTCCACAAGGCATCTTGGCATGACCTACCCCCCCCCCCAGCAGCGTGGTGTTGCCTTGTGGGCACACCGTAAGTCAGTTGGGGCCCTTCTTTGGCCGCAAGAAAGCTTATATCGAGAAAAAAATCATGTTAAAATTTCAGCCCGATTGGAGTTACGGATCTCTAGATATTTAAGAAACGGTGAAACGCCAGAAAAGAGGGACGTGAAACAGAAGAGAGAGATCCAATCTCGAAGGGGCTCCACACCTCCGGGAGCCATGGTGGCCATGGACCAGAGGGGAAACTCTCCTCCCATCTAGGGGGCAGGCCAAGAAAGAAGAAGAAGGAGGGGGCTCTCTCCTGCTCTCTCCCAGTGGCGCCGGAACACCGCCGGGGCAATCATCGTGACGGCGATCTACACCAACAACATCGCCGCCGTCAACACCAACTCTCTCCCCCTCTATGCAGCGGTGTAACCTCTCTATTCCCGCTGTAATTCTCTACTTGAACATGGTGCTTAACACTATATATTATTATCCAATGATGTGTGGCAATCCTATGATGTTTGAGTAGATTCGTTTTGTCCTATGGGTTGATTGATGATCGTGATTGGTTTGAGTTGTATGTTTTATTTTGGTGCTGTCCTATGGTGCCCTCCATGTCGCGCAAGCATGAGGGATTCCCACTGTAGGGTTTGCAATACGTTCATAATTCTCTTATAGTGGGCGGCTAGAGTGATAGAAGCTTACACCCGAGTAAGGGGGTTGTTGCGTATGGGAGTAAAGACGACTTGTTACTTAATGCTATGGTTGGGTTTTACCTTAATGATCTTTGGTAGTTGCAGATGCTTGCTAGAGTTCCAATCATAAGTGCATATGATCCAAGTATGGAAAGTATGTTAGCTCATGCCTCTCCCTCATATAAAATTACAATAATGATTACCGGTCTAGTTATCGATTGCCTAGGGACAAATCCTTCTCTTGTGTTACAAAAGCTTTCTACTAAACAACTAACTTTTATAATCTTGCAATTATTCCTAAGTTTTATTCTTGCAAAGTACTCCTAGTTTTATTCTTGCAAAGTACTCCTAGTTTTATTCTTGCAAAGTAGTTCTAACATTACACCTACAAAGTATTTCTAGTTTCATACTTGTTCTAGGTAAAGCAAACGTTAAGTGTGCGTAGAGTTGTATCAGTGGTCGATAGAACTTGAAGGGAATATTAATTCTACCTTTAGCACCTCGTTGGGTTCAACACTCTTATTTATCAAAAAAGCTGCAATTGATCCCCTATACTTGTGGGTTATCAAGACCTTTTTCTGGCGCCGTTGCCGGGGAGCAATAGCGTGGGGTTGATATTCTCGTGTGTGCTTGTTTTGCTTTATCACTAAGTAGTTTTTATTTCGTTCTCTTGTCTTCTATCTTTAGTTATGGGTAGGAAACATAAAATACCAAAGAAATTAGTTGTACTTGCTAAACCAATGGTTGAAGAACCACCCAAAATCTATCATACTGCTGAAGCTTTCTACTTGGATCATCTTCGATCCGTTTGTGCTCGTGCTGAAAACCCAACTAGCTTAGTTGAGGGAAAATCATTAGATGAGCATGCTTATTTTGTGCGACACCGCTTGTCTCAAAAAGGGAAACTGTTATTGGATCAAATTAATCGTTTGCAATGCTATGCTTGGAATTTATGCAAAATACATGATTTTACTTGTTGTGCTGAAGACCCTAAAAAACACATTCAATAGCAATGTGAGTTTAAGGATAATGGAATCTTATCTTCTTATGCCAAAGGTGTTTATAGTTACTACGATATTGAACAAATTGAAGAATTTGTTGCTTTTAAGGGTGCCTATGAAATTGCTTCTTTGATTGAAAAGTATGTTGCTACTCTTTACAAATCTAAATTTTTTGCCATACTTAAATATTGCTATGAAAACTATGCTTCTAATGCTTATGTTAAAGAATATATTGAGGACGCCTCCATTGTCCAAGAAGAGACTAATATTTTGCAGGATTCTATGGAAGAAGAAATCTATGACACTGTGAGCTCATTAGATGAAAAAGATGACGAGGAGAGCGAAGAACAAAAGGAGGAAGAGCGGATTAGCTACCCGTGCCCACCTTCTAATGAGAGTAACTCTTCAACTCATACATTGTTTAATCTCCCTTCATGTTTACCGAAGGATGAATGCTATGATCCCTTTGATTCGTTTGAAATATCCCTTTTTGATGAACTTGATGCTTGCTATGCTTGTGGCCATGATGCCAATATGAATTATGCTTATGGAGATGAACTTGCTATAGTTCCTTATGTTAAACATGAAATTGTTGCTATTGCACCCACAAATAATAGTCCTATTATCTTTTTGAATTCTCCCAACTACACTATATCGGAGAAGTTTGTACTTATTAAGGATTATATTGATGGGTTGCGTTTTACCGCTGCACATGATGATTTTGATGAATATAATATGCATGTGCTTGCTGCTCCTACTTGCAATTATTATGAGAGAGGAACTACATCTCCACCTCTCTATGTTTACAATATGATAAATTTGCAAGAAACTGTTTATACTATGCATTGGCCTGTACTTGGTGTGCATGAATTGTTCTTTTATGACGCGCCGATTCATAGGAAGAGAGTTAGACTTCATCATTGCATGATATATGTTGCTTTGTGCTCACTACTAAATTACAAATCATTGTTAATTAAAATTGGCTTTTATATACCTTGGGATCCGGGTAGATCAATTACTTGAGCACTTTATGCCTAGCTTAATGGCTTTAAAGAAAGCGCTGTCTGGGAGACAACCCAAAAGTTTTAGAGAGTCATTTTATTCTATTGAGTGCTTTTAAAAAGTTTAAAAACAAAAAAATATATAGAGGGGAACCTAAAACTTTTCCAAAAAGAAAAGTGAAAGTGAGAAAGATGAGCACCGTTGAAGTGGGGGATATCCTTGAACTTTGTTCATACCCATGGAAACTTTGTGAATCTTGAATTACAAAAACTTTTCAACAAAAATAATTATCCCCTTGTACAAATCCATTGTATTATAAAACTAATGTGCGAAGATTTACCTTTAGGATGTTTAAATTGCTTGTTCGGTGTGTGCTGTGCAAAAACAGAAATTTTTGCTGTAGTGTTTGAATTTCTATAATTTACTGGAACATGAAAAAATTCTAAATTTTTTACAAAGTACTGCTATGCAAATTTTTTATTTTGTCCTAATTTTTCAGAATTTTTTTAGTTACATAAGTATATGTTTCATGATTATGCTATAGTGATCCTTCATGATTATGCTAAGTCACTTTGCTTTGCTATGCTTGATCACTATGGATTCATATCTCATTTCAAAATCCACCTCTAAAATCAATTCAAATTGCAAGTGAAATTTAAAGTTTCACTAACATGGTTGCAAAATAGTCCATCATTTAGCAAATATTCCATAACAATTATTTGTTAAGGAAAACATCATCACTTATTTGCTTAAATGGGCTATAGCAATTAAATCAGTGCCAAATCAGCATATTTAAATGCTTTTCCATTTATGAAAAATTCAAACAACTTCAAATACCTCCCAAACTTTTTGTGACAGTGCCACATATTGCAATGTAAATATGTGGCCAAGTTCCATATTTTACAAAACTCATCTGATACTAAAAAGAAATGCAAAACAGAAAGGGATAAAGAAAACAGAAAAGAATCAGAAAAAGAAAAGAGAAAGGCCACTGTGCACTAGGCCTTAGTGCACAGTGCCTGGCCCAGCCAGCCCAACCTGCGCAGTCGTCGTCTCCCTCCTCCACCTGTCGAACACGACCGAGCCGGGCGCCGTCTCCGCCGAGCCAGCTCGCCGTCCGCGTCGCTACAGGCGCCGCAGGATGGATAAGAACTCCACCGCGGCCCCCGGGGACTCGCGCCGGTCCTTATCCCCCTCGGTTGCTCCTCTCCCTCTCATCTCCACCTCACCCGAGCACCACCGTCGCCCTGGCTCCGGCGTAGCCATGGCCACCGTCGTCCCCGTGCCCTTCTGCCATATCCAGGAGCTCCATCGTTGACCTCTACGTCTCCCTCGCCCATGAGAACAAGCCCGGAGCCCCTGCATCGCCAGACCACCGTCGTCTTCTTCCTCTAGACCCGCTGGCGTTCTTCTTCGACTCCGGCGCCGTCTGCAGCTCCTAATCCCCCAACGGCCACCGTGTGCCACTCGGTGAGCTGCCGCTCCTTTCCCCTCCCTAAGCGCTGCCTCCCATCGCCCGTAGCCGTAGCAGCCGTCGTGCCCGAGGTCACCGCCATTGCCTCGCCTCGCCGTCGTGGCCACAGCCATCACGGCTCCCGTCCGGGCACACCATCGTGCTCCTGGTGCTTCCAGGAGCCCAACAAGCACACACACACACCTCCCCGTGCCCTCTATGCTCGGATCCGTCGAGGCCCGAACTCCGACGTCCGCCTCGGTGGTCACTGCCATTGCTACGCACCATCTCCGCCCCTGCCACCACCGCTGTTCGACGCGGCGTCGACTGCTCGTTTGAACGTGCCCAGCCTCGCTCCAAATGGCCCTCCACAGCAAAATCCCGACAAGGCCCGAGGCCTCCGCCGTGTTTTTGGGTCGCCGGCGGCGAGACGCTGGCGCCGCTGACCTGGCATCGCCTGAGGCCCACCCCTGGGTCACTGCCAGTGGGCCCCATGGGCCCCATTGACTCCGTTGACCGGGTCAATGTACTGACTGTGCAGCCCCAGTCACTGACATGTAGGCCCCACTCGCTTAATCACTATTTAGCTAATTAAACTTAATCCGGAAATTAGTTAAGTCACTGACAGTGGGGTCCCACCTAGTTAATTAGTTTAACTAATTATATTAGATTAACTCCTGTGTATGACACCTGGGTCCCACCCGTCAGCTGGGTCAGGTCAACAGTCAACCCAGTTAACTGCTGACTGGGTGTTGACTAGGCCCCTGGCCCCACCTGTCATCCACTGTGGCTAGCCCACAATGGGTGTAAAAGGTTCCTGCACTGTTTAAAATTCGAATTAAATTTAATTCTAGGATTTTCAGAATATAGTTTAAACTTTGTAAATTCATATAAAATAATCCGTAACTCAGATGAAAATAATTTATATATGAAAAATGATCAAAAAAATAAGACGAAATTGGTACCTGTGCATATTGGTACCTGTGGAGCGATTCCGCCGGGGATACTTCCCTCCGGGAGGGGGAAATCGAAGCCATCGACATCACCAACGATCCTCTCATCGTGGGAGGACCAATCTTCATCAACATCTTCACTAGCACCATCTCTTCTCAAACCCTAGTTCATCTCTTGTATTCAATCTTTGCCTCAAAACCTCTGATTGGTACCTGTGGGTTGATAGTAGTCTTGATTACATCTTTTAGTTGATGCTAGTTGGTTTATTTGGTGGAAGATTATATGTTCAGATCCTTAATGATATTCAATACCCCTCTGATCTTGAACATGAATATGATTTGTGAGTAGTTACTTTTGTTCTTGAGGACATGGGAGAAGTCTTGTCATAAGTAATCATATGAATTTGGTATTCGTTCGATATTTTGATGATATGTATGTTGTTGCTTCCTTTAGTGGTGTCGTGTGAACGTTGACTACATGACACTTCACCATCTTTGGGCCTAAGGGAAAGCATTGTGGAGTAGTAATTAGATGATGGGTTGCTAGAGTGACAGAAGCTTAAACCCTAGTTTATGCACTATTCCGTAAGGGGCTAATTTGGATCCATATGTTTCATGCTATGGTTAGAGTTATCTTAATTCTTCTTTCGTAGTTGCGGATACTTGTGAGAGGGGGTAATCATAAGTGGGAGGCTTGTTCAAGTCAGAACAACACCCAAACACCGATCCACCCACATATCAAAGTAGCGAACACGAATCAAACAAACATGATGAAAGTGACTGAATGAAATTCCCATGTGTCCTCGAGAACGCTTTGCTTATTATACGAGTTTGTTCCGGCTTGTCCTTTGCTATAAAAAGGATTGGGCCACCTTGCTGCACTTTTGTTACCGTTACTACTTGTTACTTGTTACGAATTATCTTGCTATCAAAACTATCTGTTACCGCTACTTTCAGTACTTGCAGAGAATACCTTGCTGAAAACCGTTTGTCATTTCCTTCTGCTCCTCATTGGGTTCGACACTCTTACTTATCGAAAGGACTATGATTGATGCCCTATACTTGTGGGTCATCATTGTACGGCGTAGTAGAGCTTATCTCCTGCTGGCGAGGTGAGCACGACACCAGCCCCCGCGCCCTGCCAGGAGAATGCGCCATCGAAGTGCATGGTCTAGCCGCCAGGGGTGTCCTTCCCAGGCAGGAGGGATTCGTCCTCACGAGGCTCCTCTTGGTGCGGGTCCGTCCATTCCACCGTAAAATCCGCCAAGGCTGCACCCTTGATCGTCCTTATGGTGAGGAACTCCAGCTCGAAGGCCTGCAGCTCGATGTTCCACTCGCCGACGCAGCCAGTGGTGTTGGGGCTGTGCAGGACTTGCTCCAGTGGGTAGGACGTGATCACCTTGATGGGGTGGCCCTGGAAGTAGTGGCGCAGCTTCCTGGAGGCGATGAGGAGCGCGGAGAGGAGCTTCTGCTGCATGGGGTACCACTCGCGCGCGTCCCGCAACACCGTGCTAATGAAGTAGATGGGGTGCTCGACGAGGCGTGTAGTCGTAGGCGCGGCGGCTTGTTCCCGAGAAGGCTCGGGAGGCTGCTCGTCAGGGGCCTCCGAAGGAGGGTCCTCAGCAGGTGTAGATGCGGCCTCGGGAGGCACTGGCACGGCCTCGGCAGGCGCAAGTGCGGCCTCGGCAGGCGCTGGTGTGGCATGCTTCTTTTGGCGCAAGTAGGCTCTTCTTGTTCCATCACAAGAGCTGCGCTGGCCATCTGTGGGTGGCTGCCAAGTATAGGCGCAGAGGCTCGCGAGGGCGCAGAGCAACCATGACGGGAGGGCTCATCAGATACCTCTTGAGGTCCTCGAAGGCCGCATTAGCCTCATGAGTCCACTTGAAGGGGCCTGATTTCTTCATGAGCTTGAAGAATGGCAGGGCTCTTTCACCGGACTTGGAGATGAAATGCACAAGCGCTGCCATGCATCCCGCCAAGCGCTGCATTTCCTTGAGGTTCCGGGGTGGCCGCATCTGCTTGATGGCCTTGATCTTCTCGGGGTTGGCCTCGATGCCGCAGTGGGAGACCAGGAAGCCAAGCAGCTTGTCGGAAGGGACTCTGAAGACGCACTTGGCGGGATTGAGCTTGAGGTTGACCTTGCGCAGGTTGGCAAAGGTTTCTTCGAGGTCTGCGATGAGGGAGCATGACTTGCAGCTCTTCACGATGATGTCGTCGACGTAAGCCTCTGCATTCCTTCCCATCTGGGGCCCCAGGGCGATATGCATCAGCCTCTGGAAGGTAGCCCTCTCGCTCTTTAGGCCGAAGGGCATGCAAATGTAACAGTACACTCCGCAGGGGGTGATGAAGGCCGTTCTCTCTTCGTCTTCCATCGCCATCTTGATTTGGTGGTAGCCTGAGAAGGTGTCCAGGAAGCACAACAACTCACACCCAGCGGTGGAGTCCATGATCTAGTCGATTCGTGGCAGCGGGAAGGGATCGTTGGGGCAGGCCTTGTTGAGGCTGGTGAAGTCGACGCACATCCGCCCCTCACCGCTGTGCTTGGGGACCACGACAGGGTTGGCAAGCCACTTGGGGTGGTGCACCTCGCGAATGACTCCTGCCTCTTGCAGCTTCTGAACCTCTTGGATGATGAACTCTTGCTTCTCGGGCGCTTGGCACCATGCCTTTTGCTTGACGGGGCGTGCGTTGGGGCACACTGCTAAGTGGTGCTCGATCACCTTCCTCGGCACACCGAACAAATCTGATATTGTCCATGTGAACACATCAGCATTTGCCCGGAGGAAGGCGACGAGCGCGCCTTCCTATTTGGTAGAGAGACCATTGCCGATGGTGAAGGCGAGCCCGGAGCCACTGCTGTCCACTGACACTTTCTTCGTCTTGGTGCGTGCCTGATAGAACAACAGCTTCTTCTTCGCGGGTGCGACCTCGGCAGGCCCGACATCGTCCTCGTCGGTAGGGTGAGCGGTAGCGGCAGCCTTGTAGGCGCGCTCGAGGGAGTGTACTGCGTCCTTCTCATCGCAGCGGACGGTGATGGTGTCGCTGCAGCCCGGCATCTCGAGAATGTTGTAGGCGTAGTGGGTCACCGCCATGAACTTGGCGAGCGCGGGGTAGCCCAAGATGGCGTTGTAGGGCAAGCCAATGTGCGCCACGTCAAAGTCGATGTGCTCAGTACGGTAGTTCTTGTGGGTGCCGAGGTGACAGGAAGGCGCACCTGCCCCAGGGGCAAGGTGGAGCCATCGGTCACGCCTGAGAAGGGCCTCGTCAGCATCAGGCGCTCGTAGGGAACCTGGAGCTTCTCAAAGGTCTTGATGGAGATCACGTTGAGGCCTGCGCCGCCATCGACGAGCGTCTTGGTGACAGCGACGTTGTTGATGGTGGGAGTGCACAACATGGGGATGGTGCCCACTACCCTCGTGGACTTGGGGTGGTCGCTGGAGTCGAAGGAGATCGCGTACTGAGACCACTTGAGGGGTAGAGAAGCCTCATGCCCCGGGAGGGCCACGTTCACCTCGCGAGAGAAGTGCTTGATGTGGCGGTTGGATGAGGGGGCCTGGGCCTCGCCGAGGATGCACGCCACCTCACGAGGCTCCTGGTAGCCCCCAACATTCTCGTTAGGGAGGTTGCCATTGTTCCTGCCAGGTGGAGGTGGGGCAGCATTGGCCTGAGGGTTGGCCTACCGCGGCCGGTCATGCCAGCCCTGCCGGAAGTTGTTGTTTCCGTTGTTGTTGCAATCTCCCCAGCGGTTGCCGCTGTGGCCGCCTCCACGGCCAGCGCCGCGATCGTTGCTATTGCCGCGCCCCTCCTGGCGGCTGTCGCGAAGCAGCTTGAGCTCGTGGCAGTCCTCGGTGCTGTGGGAGTGCATGTTGTGGTAGGCACAAAAGGGGCGGCCATCTTTCTTGGCTTCATTGCGGTCGGGGACGCACTTCTGCTCAGGCTCCGCCGCAAGCACGGCGGGGCCCTTGCACTTGGCGTCTTTGCTCTTGGCCTTGGTGGCGTCGGGCGCCACGTCTGGGTCATTGTGGGCGAAGAGGCAGCCCTCTTCAGCCTTGGCGCACCTATCGGTGGGGTCGAAAAGCTCGACCGCAGTGTCGAGCTCGTTGTTGATGGCAAGCTTCTCGCGCATCCTGACGTTCGTGATGCTGGAGGAGAACGCGGAGATGATCGCGGTGTTAGAGGCGCGAGGGATCTTGTTGCACACTTGGCTGAAGCGCTGGATGTACTTGTGGAGAGTCTCATCAGGCCACTAGCGCACGGCGTGCATGTTGTTGAGGATGAGGGGGAGCTCGTACGTGCCCTTGAAGTTGGCGATGAACTGCCGGCATAGTTCGGACCACGAGGAGACGAATGCTTCGGGAAGGTTCATCAGCCACGAGCATGCGGCATCCTTGACGGCCATGGGGAACCAGTTCGCCATGACCTTGTCATCGCTGCCCGCAGCCTCGATGCCCAAGGTGTAGAGATGCAGGAACTCCGTGGGGTTGGGAGCGCCATCGTAGCGGGGAGGCAGCTCCGGCTTGAACTTCATGGGCCACACCACGCGGCGCAGCTCGCGAGTGAAGGTGCGGCAGCCCCCGCTGCTGGAGGCGACGCCGCCGGCGAGAGCGGCATGGTTCTGGCGCCCAGCCACGGCGACGTCTTGGATGGTGCAGTCTTGGCGCTGGCGCTGCTGCTCGAGGATCACGCGCGCGTCTAGCGCCGCGTGCCGGATAATCTTGCAGCTCGCGTCGTCGTGGTCTGGCGAGGACGCGCCGTAGGATGGCTCCCACGCGCGCGCGCCGCAGCGCTGGCCCGCGACGTCATCGAGCGAAGGAGGTGGAGAAGGCGCATCGTGCTCTGCCTCCACGCCACACGGCGATGGAGGTGGGAGAGAACGTGTTGGGGATATTTCTAACGTGTAGACCCGGCAGAAAGATGACCCGACCATAGAGCTGAAGGGCTCTGGGGGCATGTCACTGCTGGGCCTTGGAGATACCAAGTGGGCCGGCTTAACAGGAGGCCCGGTGAGAAGAGGCGGCTCGGTATATGAGCCGGCTTAAGAACAAAGATAAGACAAGGAAGATTATCTTGGAGAATAAGTAGAATAAGAGTAGGATACGGGTTAAGCCTACAACCCGGACTCTCATGTAAACCTAGGGCTCAACCTATATATAAAGGGGGGCGCCTAAGGTAGAAAGACTAAGTTGCAATCCCTCGAGAGCTAGGTTAGCGAATTCGCACCCTTGTAATCGAGATCCAAGTAATACAATCAAGCAGGACGTAGGCTATTACCACCAACCTGAGGGGCCGAAGCTGGGTAATCTCGCATCTTCTCATTCCCGATCAAACCCGCTGAGCTTCCACCTTTGTGCGATGACCTCGTCTCTAAGTCCTTTCACAAGGGCATCTACCATGTCAAAACCACGATAGTTGGCACCCACCGTGGGGCATACGCATGGTGGAGTTGAGTTCTTAGCGGGAGCTCTCCCAGGGTTCATGAAGTATGCGGTTGGCTTGATGATGAAGAGCCGCCGCGGGAAGCTCTACATCGATGATTCGTACTGGGGCCCTGACGCCGACTCAATTGAGTACGGATACCGGGTCCCCTTTGGCAAGATCCATATCTTCACGGTATCATCAGCGAGTCAGCCGCCGGGTTGAAAGATGTCACCGGCGTCGAGTCGGCTCACTGCGCCAGTCCAAGCCAGGCAAGACCCGGCCCGCCACAGGCCGACCGGAAGCATGTCTTCATAGGGTTCACCCAAGGGGTGGGCTTGTCAGAGAACTCCCTGTCCGGAGATTATATGCTCGTTCAATCTGACGGCAAATCCTCGACGGCAGAAACCGAGTCGATCCGTCCCCTGTATGATGGAAGTCTAGGTCACACTGACGAAGTCTTTCCAGAGGTCCTTGAGCCACCTCGCTTTGCAGTGGTCTACATGGCGGGTTGACAACATCCTGCGAGAGATCCAGTCGATCCAGCAACTGGGCAGAACCTCACCCTAGCCGGCTCAGGAGGAGCCGGCGCGACTACTGCCAGCTCTCAGAAAACTGGGGCACAGGTGCTTACGGACTTGATGAATACTCCGACAGCCCTGTTGGCCGAGCCAGTTACTATGGAGAACGCAGCTACGCGCAACATGGACATCACGAAGAGTCGCGAGCAGATGGCCAAGATCCAAGAGCATATGAATGCTGAGAACACCCGCATGGCAGAGGCACAAGCCCGGCTTGCCGAGAAGAGACAGCGTCTGGATGAAGAAGCTTATTATTTAAGCCGCCGGGAGGCCGAGTCAGAGCTCGTCCACCGAAGGCATCATCAAAGTCGGCTTCCGCCTAATATTGAGCCGACTCAGCTGTTTACCACGCTAGCCAATCCGCCGGCTCTGGCAAACCTGGGGGCTGGAGTTGTCCCCCTGGGAGGACCACTTTTGCAGCAGCCGGCTCAGCAGAGGCAGCTGGCCCAGCATCGTACACCAGATCAGCAGCAGCAGCTACCGTCTCGCCGGTTCCAGACCCCGAATTGGACACTATTCCACCCCGGTCGACAACGTGCTGGCGGCAACTCACAATCTGGCAGCAATCCCAATTGAGGGAGATGGTCCGGCTCAGGTCGAGGCCAGGAATGCCATCGCGATGCTTAAGACAGCAATGGTGCAGCAAGCCAACTATTCTCATAGTCAGCACCAGCTCCACTCAACCCCTCACCAGAGCCGCACCAGGAGCCAATGCCCTGAGTCGCGCAGCCACTGGCGATTCAGCACCAACCCAGGATTCTGAATGCACAGGATATTGTGGACACCGCTCGGGCTCTACGAGCGTTGGAGGAGGAAAACACGCGTGTGGTGTATAACCAGCCGGCAGCACACGACCCGCCCACAGCAACCCAGACAGCTGCCGTCTTGGGGGCTTATCAAGCCGCATGATTGGGAGTCCTTGTCTAGTCCCGGCGCTGGAAGATGCACGCATGCCCCCAGATTTCAAAGGTCCTCGCAAGGTTCCTAATTATATAGCGAACCTGGAGCCGACCGAGTGGATCGAGAGTTACGAGCTGGCAATGGACCTGTTGGGAGCTAGTAAGTCAGTGTGTGCACATTATCTGCCTCTCATGTTGGAAGGTCCTGCACGCACTTGATTGAAAAACCTGCCGGTGAATTCTATTAACACATGGCAGGAACTGAAGGAGCGCTTCGTCAAGAATTTCTAGGGAACCTGCAAAAGGCCAACCACAATTGTTGATCTCGAACGTTGTGTTCAGCGTGAGGATGAGTAGGCGCATCATTGGGCTCGCCGGGTTGAGGAAGTTATACATAGTTCAGATAGCATCTCGGCTGCACAAGCAGTGCTTGTTCTGGAACGAACATGTAAGTTTCAGCCCCTGATCTAGAAGTTAGGGTGTTCAAAGAGAAAGGCCCAAGACATGGGTGATCTCATGGATGTCTTAACCCGTTATGCGGAATCAGATAATACCAAGGATCCGCTATCTGACAAGGAAAAATCCGGTAAGGGCAAGAAAAACGGTGGCAAGGGTCACCAGCAGAACAATGGCAATGGTGGTAAACGTAAAAGTTATGAAGGCGGCTCTGATTTGGTGGCAAATACAAACACTAGTAACAAGAGTCAGCGCCGGAACAACGGTTCCAGAAGGCCGTCCTCTAGTAATCGCCCTCTTAGCTTCGAGGAAGCTCTCAAGGGTCCATGTCCAAAACACAGTTTCAATGGTAAGCCGTCCAAGCACTCCTGGGAAAATTGCTATATCATGCAAGAGTTTTCCAAACGGATCTTCCAGAATCATCATAACGGTGGTGGCAACGACGGATAACCCGGCAATCAGGGATCCGGCTTCTCGGGAGCCGGCGCACAAGGGCCCTTCGCAGGCCCTGGGTTCCAAGGGAACAGCGGCCAGAGCGGCGGGTTTCAGGGGGCTGGCAATGCTGGAGGCAGCAATCAGCGGAACAATCAAGGAAATCAGCATCAAGCCAGTCAGTCAGGATTTCAGAGTAATCCAAAGCAGTTGAATAGTGGGCAGTATCATGTTTTCACCACTAGTACCTGCAAGCATGATTGGAAAGTGCAGTGCCGAGCCACCCATTTGGTTGAGCCGGCAGCCCCTTATTATCTCAATTGGTAAGAGCAGCCAGTTACTTGGAGCCGGGCGGATCATCCAGTCCTCCTTGATCACCCCGGTCATTTAGCTCTGGTGGTGGCACCACAAGTTGGCGGTTATACATTCACCAAAGTGCTCATGGACGGAGGCAGCAGCATCAATATTCTGTATTATGACACTTTTAGGCAGATGAATCTGTCCGATAAGCAGTTGACTCCGTCCTCTATAGTTTTTCATGGCATCGTTCCTGGC